>CM057456.1:147550000-150067500 GCA_016271365.2 Neoceratodus forsteri
ACCCCATGTCAAGCACACCCCAGTGGGGCCCCACAGTGCTACCCATACCCCCAGCCCCCTGAAACAGCTGTTGGCAGGAGCTCCACAGGGTGGCGCTGCCATCCCCCCACCTGTGCTCAAAACCGTGAGTCACCCACCGCATATGTGGCAATAACTAGAGTTTAACTCAAAAAATAAATAAAATCAAATAAATCCAGTCCTGGTAGTCTAGTGCCCCCGCCCGAACTGTACATAAATAAGAGAATGAATCCCCATTGCCCTGATAGCCTAGTAGGCCCCAACTGTACATAAATAAAAAAAAAATCCCTGTTTCCTGGTAGGCTAGCTAATTAATTTCTGGAGCGTGTCTGTGCAGTAGTGCTAATACTGTACTCAGTCGGTGGCTGGCCGTGGAGGTGAGAGGTTGTCTGTGCCAGTCACCGACTGGGGATGGGTGGGGTGTTGGGTGGCTGGCACATCTGGGTGGGAGAGTGGGGCCACTAGACTACCAGGAAAATGGGGATTCTGTCATTATTTATGTACAGTTTGGGGGTGGGGCTACTAGCCTATGAGGGAAATGGGGATTCATTATTTTATTTATGTGCAGTTGGGGGGGCACTAGACTACCAGGGCAATGGGGATTCATAGTTATTAATATGCAGTTGGGGTGGGGGCACTAGACTACCAGGGCTACCTATCTGCTGCATTTGTGGCTGGCAACTAAGGGGGCAGGGCATGGGTGGGGAGGGTTGACCGCGCTGCCCTGCTGTTGTGGCTTGCAACATGATTGCCAGGTACTGCCACAGTTAGGCGTACCTGGCCGCATGTCGCAAGTCGCAGGACTTAGCTGTGATGACCCTGCCCCTACTAGAATAGGGTGCAGGGTCAATGTCACAGGTGTGGGTGGCGCAAGATGTGTTCGGTGGCAACTTGCACCACCCTTCTAGAATTGGGCCCTATATCTTTATCAGAATAAACATTAATAGATAACAAGGAAAATTGATTAGTAACATTCCTATATAGGGAGGTCAAATTTGTGACCTTTAGCATATCAAACTTTTTATGTACATCATAGACCTAGTTAAGAGCTAATATTATTTTCCCCCCTCCCTATATCTGCAGTTGCCCCACTCTCACACTGTGAGATATGGCCCCTTCCTCTCTAATCCCTTTTTAAATCCTTTTGACAGGAGGGACCACTAAAGCCAATACAGGCAAGTAGTGGTTTCTTTCAGATGAAAGACTAAGCCGCGGGAGACGGTCACACCCTGTGACGTCATTGCAGTGCAGCAGGCCTTGTGAAGACCATGGCTCAGCCTCCTCCAAAGCTGCATGGAGAAGCAGCTTGTGTACTTTGGGAAACATCACTTCATGTTCGAGTCAAATGGTGATGGTAGTAAGGATTATAATGACTCATTATAGCTTCACAATAATTCTTTTTTGAATTAGTCACATTACAATTACATTAATAACACATCACATCTTCATTTTGATTAATCCTCCCCCTTTCCCTCCATATCCCCCTCCTTCTCCCCCCCATGCCCCTGGATAGACAATCGTATGTCCCATTTTCCATTAGATAAGTAACCTAGTAAGCAATAACACTGTGCAAAATATCATAATGTCAGCAGCCCCACAATTTTAGTCAAACATATCTCCCTTTATTCATAGTTACAAAATCACAAAACTTAACATAAGGTAATTTATTTACATCACAATATTTCATTTACATAGACAAAAATCTAGCACACTATATCTTTATCATTATAAAGATTATTAGATAACAAGGAAAATAGATTAGTCACATTTCTATACAGGGACGTCAAATTTGTGACCTTTAGCATATCAAAATTTATATGTACTTTATAGATCTAGTTAAGATCTAATACTGTACATTTTTTCCTTCCCCCCTACACCTGTAGTTGCTCCACTGTCACACTGCGAGAAATGGCACCCTCCTTAAAAATCCTTTTTTTAAATCCTTCTTTTAAATCTTTTTGGCAGGAGGGACCACTCAAGCTAACACAGGCAAGTAGTGGTTTCTTTCAGATGAAAGATTGAGCCACGGGAGACAGTCACACCTTGTGACGTCATCACAGTGTAGCACGCATTATGAAAACCGTGGTTCAGCCTCCTCCAAAGCTGCATGGAGAAGCAGCTTGTGTACTTTGGAAACGCTACTTAGCGTCCAAGTCAAATGGTGGTGGTGGTGGTAAGGATTAAATTACATCGCATGAATTTGGGACCGTCTTCTTTTTAGTAAAAGGAAGCCTGTCCACACGCAATAGGGGTTCTCTTTCTTCACTAAAGGTAAGCCATGCGGCTACCTGCTTACATATTTTGAGGCTTAATGAGAACGCCAAAATGGACAACTGAAAGAACTCTCCTTTCTTTTATATATCCTTTAGGTTGTAGTACCTGTTACATTTAAACAGAGAGCATGAGAGTCCTTTCAATATTTCAAGGTAAATAAAAAACCAAAAAAAAACAAACAATAACAAAATTAAACACAATTTTAAAAATCTTTTTATAGAGGTAGTACACAGGAAATTGATTGGTACAAAAAACATATATATTTTTCTTTGTTTCGTTGTCCCCCCAGGCTTCCTAAAAGTACACACAGTCTTAATAGAAGTGTATGCAATGTTTTTGAAAAAACTTATATAGAAGGTATGTTACAGTAGTTGAGATCCCAAACCTGTTTTTTTGGACTTTATTCTTTATATCTCCAATTCAATTGTTAATAGAGATTATAACATAGGGTACTGAAAATATTTTAATATTTTTATAATTTTAGCTTTCAGGTTCTGATGAAGGGAACAAGATAGATACCTGAAACATTAACATGTGCTGAAAGCTTAACACTTCCAGAAAGCTTTACTTTGAATTGTGAAGTGCAATATATACTGAGAGCCTTGGAAAACATATGCTGAAAGCTTAACATATGTGTAACCCCCCTGCAAATGGGGGTTCCCAAAAGACTTCCAGGAGCTTGCTTGAATGCTCCAAGCCTGAATGGTGTTTGGCATTTAAGCCATTTATCAGTGAGTGTTTTAGAGCCTCTGGTACTGTCTCTTTAAGAGCTGTCTGCTTGCAGACATAATTAGTTTGTATGGGGGGACTGTGTGCTTCTCTGAGTACCACTCGAGCTGCTGCCAATTCACTTCATTTTGCAGTCACTAGGAGTGCAAGGAACCTATCTGAAAGATGTAACTGTTTGCCAGAAATTATTTAGAGTAATAATGAAATTACAGTTTGTCTAACCTGCTTTCTTTGCAGTCAGAACTGTGTCTGCTAGTTCCCATTCTAGTTTTGAACTGCTGAACTGGACCAATCAGTGTGGGGTAAGCTAGCTCTAAAATGATGCCTTGGACGAATCAGAACTTGGACTCATAATCTGAGCCAGCCACAAGAGGATTGTATGGGCAGTGACTCTGGGAGATGTAGTTTAGACTTCAGTGCCTTTTGACCAACAGCAGCAGTCTATCAGAGTGACAGCCAATCCAGTCAAGAACTGGGAGGAACTCAAAGGAAGTGCCTGGTTTCGTCAGTTGGAGTTCAGTTGAGCTTTGGCAGTGAAGAAGGAAGGAGCCCTGTGCTTTTCAGTGTGCAGTTTTAGTCAAAAGCGTGTGTAAGGCCCAGAGTTCCGGTCTGCAGCTTGTTAGGACTGAATCCGTCCTGTGAAAAGAATCAAAGGATCTCTGAAGAGTAGAAACCAGGCTCACCCCGTAGAAGACTGGAGGAATTGCTGAAAATTACACCCGGTCTGTCAGGAACTGAATCTGCTGTGTGTTCTCCCGGGTATTGTGCAGTAATTGCGATCGGGATACAGATGCAGCCTGCCTGGTATAGTACTTTCTTTTATATGGATGTGTGAAGAGGTTTGTGTACCTCAAGTGAGCCCTGCTGACATTGAAGGACCCTATCTTATTTGGAGGTCGTGAGTACTAATTCAGGGTTGCTCCCTGTTGAATTGCCATATTAAACCAAATGGAATTACTGTACTGCTGACTGTTTAATTCTCCTTTTCTCTGTGTGAAAGGGCCCTACCAGCTGCCACGGTTTGGACTAGCCACTAGGGCTTGGGTACCCAGGGACAGTAATTGATAGGGATAGGCCTGTACAGAGCCATAGGTAGATTATTAGAGTGATAAGCTAATTAACCTGATTTCCTGTCCTTGTTATATCCCCTAAATAAATCAGAGCTGCTTGTTTCAGCAAGTTATACTGCCTGAGGTATTTGTCTATGTTAAAGTACTGTACTGTGATTGTTGCACTGTATCTCATTTCACAGGAGGTCCCAGTGCCGGAACCAGACCTGGGGTAAGTGTATACTGTGAAGGTAATTTGATATATTGTGTGGGCCACTAGTGGGAAGAAGGGGTTGCAGTGTCCCAGAGGCTGTGACCAAGTTAGTTTAACTATTGCAAACCCTGACCTCTGGGTGGAGGCACCGCCATTGATCCAGGCCCCTCAACCTGTTAGTGGCAAATCAGGCAGGGTAGTAGCCCCTGGGATAGCGCCATCTAGGGGTTACATCTTGGAGGCTCACCGCTGGGATTGCGTGTCCTCTAGTGGCCATATTTACGAACCACTGTTAAGAAAAAATGGGTACCCGACAGAAGTGGCTGTGCACCGCTGGTGGAGTGGTGTACTGGGAGGAGATCGACCCCCAAAATGCTATGCTTATCCTGGACATCCCCTGGGTATCAATACGGACACTGTGCAGGGAGTACTTTCCAAGGTGGAAGGTTTACAAAACCCTGTGTGGTGGTCGGCATGCTAATCTGCTCACCCACACTTTCCTGGCCCTAGTAGAGTTTAAGGATCCCATAGATAGCTCCAAGTGCCACAGACCATTACCCCAGAGGGAGCCCCTCACTGCTTGGAGAGTGATAACTAAGGACAGTAAAGACCGGGAATCAGCCCCACCACTATCTGAAACTTTTGAGGAGAAATTTGCTGAATGGTTGCTGGGAGAGGGAAACTGTGGAGGACTTGAAGAAACTATTCTTCCACCTGGGGTGTTCCTCCCCAACACCTCTCCTGCTCCAGTGCCCGTAATGGTGGCTGAACCAATGCAGACTCCTATTTCTGCACCTGCCATTAGTCACGACTCTACGAAGGTTGAGGATCTTCCTGGCACCTCCCACCCCAAGGGAGGATGACTGGGAGACCTGGATAGACTATGTTGCCCCCCAAGTGCTAGAATGGCAATGCTCGGAAGGTGAAAAGCGAAAGAGGGTTAGTGAGAGCCTCCGAGGTCCTGCCCTGGCTACCATCCGTGCTAAACGGGCCAGTAACCCTGAAGCGACTGCACAGGCCTATCTTGAGGCCTTGGAGAATGTGTATGGGAGCCCAGATTCTGATGAGGACCTATGGTGGAGAGTAAGAGATGCACAACAGTACCAAGGGGAGTTGTTGTCTGTGTATGTATCTCGGCTGGAAAAATTGTTGCAAGAATGCCTCAGAAAGGTAGTTTGCCAGCGATTGAACTGGACCAACCAGGCTGGACAGGATCCTAAGTCTGCCCTCTCAGAACTGCTGTTGCTTCAGTTACCTGGCAGATCGACTGGAATCCCCACCTCCTATGATGAGTTAATGAGAGAAATTCGAGGAGTTGAGAAAAGACGACCTCGGAGGGACCTGCACCAATAGCTGCGGCTACGACTGAGTGACTGAGGGTGACCCATCAATGAAGTTCAGGGCAGAGGTTGGCAGTCAATGAGTGCTCTGACAAGGAAAAGATATGTCACAATGGGGCGAACTGTTGAGAGAGATCCGGAATTCAAAAACAGTCCTTTTATGAAGGCCACGCCTGCAAGTACGGGCCTGACCTATATCCGACTGCATCTGCTATGGGGTGGGGGTACCCACCCATGTATCTCCTGCTGATAACAGCTCCGAACCTGATTCCTTGACCATGGAAGTGGAGAAACTGACGAGATGTCTCCAAATGCTTATCACGCCGCAGACAGAGATGGCACCAAGGTTTCCAGTTAGTAATACCCCGCCTGGCTCCTCAGTGTGGCGCCTCGCCAGCTCAAACTCCAGAAAGTATGTTTTGCTATAATTGTGGGAAAGATGGGCACATGAAAAGGGAATGCCAGTCCCAAAAGACACTGACAAAGTTGCATATAGGCTACAAGGAGAGCTTCGAGAAGAAATCAGTGGTTAAGAGGTACGACATGATCCCAGTGAGGGCACCAAAATGCTAATTCACGTCCTTTTGTGGCAAGGTCAGTTGCCCAGGCCCCCACTCACCGCCTCCAGACTGGTCCAGAATAGTGGGTCCCTCCATGGAGACCACTGTAAAGGTGAACGGAGTGTCTACAAGAGCTATATTAGACAGTGGCTCCAAGTGACAATTATGTTCCAAGATTGGTATCAGAAGCATTTGTCAGACATACCCTTACAACCATTAGAAGGACTGCATGTATGGGGTTAAGTAGAGAGGCCTACCCTATTCCGGGTATATCCAGATTTGGCTGTCTTTCCCACCTCCGTGGCTGGAGTGGCCGAACAAAGAGACCCTAGCCTTAGTGTGTCCCCCACTGGACTGTATGATGGTGTCCCTTGTTGATTGGAACAAATGCTCATATGTTCGGAAGGCTGGCACAGTGTGTTATGAAAACAGGGTCAAAGACTAGTAGAGCTTTAAGAGTTCGCTTTAATTAAGAAGGCCTATGAGGCACAGAGAGATGCTGAAAAACAGAACCAGAGGAACCGGTCGGAATTGTATGGAAGAAGGATCCTGAGTCTCTGATCCTGGCGCCAAATGCCCAGTGTACCTTACAGGAGAGGTCCGTATCAGAAAGGATGTTAAGAATAAAATATTAATGTTGGATGCACCAGGCGATGGAAAATTGCCAGAGGACTGCTGGTCAAGCCTAGTATTTTGCCCGCTAGAGCCCATGCTTATGCCAGAAGGTAATGGTCCAAGTTCATAATGTGTCTGAAAGAGACATTCGAGAAACAGAGGTTGCATCCTGGCTGATGTGCATTGTGCAGACACTGCAGTGCTGCTCAGCAGCAAGAGTTCAAGGAAGAGTGACAGAGTAACGCCTGACTTGTTTGATTTCGCGACTCCCGCTGCCAGCTGAATGGAAAGTGAAGATCAGTGAGAAGCTTCTGCCCAGAGAGACCAGGTGTTTTCTTTAAAGGAATGGGATGTAGATGCGGCAAGGAGCTGAGCACAATATCCGCCTGCATGACGAAGACCATTTCGTGAGAGGTCTCGACGCCTGGCACCTGCTGACATAGATGATGTGAGACGGCATCTGCAAGAGATGTTAGCTGCTGGTGTAATACAAGAATCCAGAAGCCCTTATGCTTCCCCATTGTGGTAGTGAGAAAAGAATGGAACAGTAAGGATGTGTGGATTATCGCACCTTAAACCGGCGGACTATCCCTGATCAGTACACAATGCCCCGCATTCAGGATGCTTTGACTGCCTAAACGGGAGCAAGTGGTCTCTGTGCTGGATCTCCGCAGTGGTACTATCAGATCCCGATGGCCCCAGAGGACCGTGGGAAAGACAGCCTTTATCTGTCCGCTTGGCTTTATGAATTCATGAGGATGCCTCAAGGGATTTCAGGTGCCCCAGCCACTTTCAACGATTGATGGAGCGTGCAGTGGGGGACAAGGAACTTACTAGAGTGCCTGGTATACCTAGATGATGTTATTGTGTTTGGCAGCTCACTGGAGGAACATGAGAGCAGATTATTTAAGGTATTGGACCGACTGGAGGACTTTGGCCTTAAACTGTCCATTGATAAGTGTCAATTTTTCAAACATCAGTAAAGTATGTGGGACACATAGTATCCACTGAGGGAATAGAGACCGACCCAAGTAAAGTTGAGGTTTGACCACCTGGCCACAGCCCAAAATCTAAAAAGAACTGCAAAGATTCCTGGGATTCTGTGGTTATTATCGGCGTCATCAAGGACTATTCAAGAGTGATCCGCTTTACTTAACCTTACTCAAGGGTATCCCCAACCCACAAAAATACCAAAGTCAGCATCCCTCAAGACTGAAAGAGTGTATTTTCATCCGAGTGAAGTATTTGGGTCCGCTGACCCTGATTGTGAGACTGCTTTTCATGAGATCATATATCAACTTACCCATGCTCCAGTGCTGGCCTATGCCGATCCAAGAAAACCTTACGTCCTGCACACTGATGCTAGCTTGCAAGGGTTGGGGGCTGTGTTGTACCAAGAGCACGAGAATGGCCTGAGACCAGTGGCCTTTGCCAGTAGAAGCCTGACCCCATCCGAAAAGAACTATCCTGTACATAAGTTAGAGTTCCTAGCTTTGAAGTGGGCTATTGTTGACCAATTCCATGAGTACTTGTATGGGGCTAAAATACTAGTAAAACTGACAATAATCCTTTGACCTATGTGCAGACCTCAGCTAAGTTGGATGCCACTGGCCATAGGTGGCTTTCTGCATTATCTACATATGACTATGCTCGAATACTGAGCAGGTCTGAACCACATAGATGCTGATGCTCTCTCCCGGAGGCCTGTTCCTCAGAATGATTGGGTCCGACTGGCAGAACCTGACATTCGGCACTCTGGCCGGAAGTTTGACAGGGAGGAACAAATGTCCACGGACGCAGTGGACTGCATGGTGGATTGCTCGGAGCCTCTGAGAATTGCATACCTGCTGCTTATTGCCACTTTTCTGCAATAGACATTGGTGCACTGCCTCAGCTGGACAATGACAGTATTCGGCGGCTCAATCCCGCGATCCCATGATCAAAGCAGCTTTAGAAGCCCTCTTGCGGGAAAAGATGTGTCCAAATTACGCCCACTGATTTGAGAACTGCACTGTTATACAAAGAAGGTCCTAAGTTGAAACTGATCAATAAACTGTTATACGGAGAAACAGTAGACAGAGGGGACAAGTAGACAAACAACAACTAGTGCTGCCCACTGCCTTCGAGACTCAGTATTGAGGTCCTTGCACAACCACATGGGGCACCTTGGTATAGACAGAACACTTGACTTGGTGAGATCCAGATTCTATTGGCCTAAGATGGGGGCTGATGTGGAGCAACACATTGAACTTGTAGTCGCTGCTTACAGAGGAAAGCTTTGCCCCAGAGGGCTGCCCTTGTTAACATAACCACCAGTGCACCCATGGAGCTGGTCTGTATTGATTTTCTAAGTTTGGAGTCAGATCAAAGAAATATCAGTAATGTGCTGGTGGTCACTGACCATTTCACGAGATATGCCCAGCTTTCCCCACCAAAGACAGAAAGCATCCACTGTAGCCAAAGTACTTGTAGAAAACTTTTTGTTCACTATGGGGCTCCACAAAGAATCCATTCTGATCAAGGAGAGACTTTGAGAGTCGTCTGATCAAAGAGATGCTTTCTCTGTGGGAGTGCGAAAGTCCAGAACCACTCCTTACTACCCCCAGGGGACCCAGCCTGAACGCTTCAACCGGACTTTTGCTAGATATGCTAGGGTACCCTGCACCAAAGGATGTTTGGGATGGAGCCAACAAATTAGCACCCTGGTACATGCTTATAACTGCATCAAAAGTGATGCCACTGGATTCTCCCCTACCGCCTGATGTTTGGAAGAGAAGCTCGACTACCAGTAGATGTGTGTTTTGGGGTCTCCTGATGGGGTTCAAGCTGACAACTATTTACAGTATGTGCAAAGTTAAAGGCCCAGCTAACTCATGCGTACTAACTGGCTCAAACCATGGCTGCCAAAAGAAATTCACAACAAAGAAAGGTATGATAAAAAGGTGAAAGCACAGGAACTCCAGGAGGGGAGATCGGTATTGCTAAGAAATCTGGGACTGCATGGTGCAAGCACAAGATTGCTGACAGATGGCACCATCTCCTCACATTGTAGTGGGCAAACTAGATGATCTGCCAGTGTACAAAGTAAGGCCTGAGAATAATTCAAAGATGTAAAAACAATGCATAGAAATCATTTACTGCCCATTGGACAAATCTTAATTGAGTCTGAGCCCTAGAAGATGCCCCTCTGGACCAGTGACTAGAGCTGCTGCTAAGAAAAGATCAAGAAAGTCTGCACCTACAGAAGCAAAGTTAAAGTGTTCCCTCCACAAGTCCCAGTTGAGCATGACTGTCAGTCCATATCGGAAGAAAGTGAGGTGACTTTGAATACTATCCTTCTTACGAACTGAGTCAATTGTTTCGGGCAATCCCTAGTCAATACTGGAGACAAAGCTGGGCCTTCTGGACTGTCTAAGCCCCCAGCTTCATCCCTGGAGCCAATGCTCCAGAAAGTGAAGTGCAAAGCATCAGATCAGATGAAATGGAATCATTGTGCATGGTTGAACTGTTTGAGCTTCGGGAGGAAAATGATAGATTGGGGCAGACTGGTGATACAACTGAACAAGAAGAGTATTTTGAGTGCCCTGACAGTCCACTGCCAGTGTCCGAAAGCTCTCCATGTGAGCCAAATGTTGTGGACTCAGAAACTGTAACTCCTGGAGCTGAAAGTGCCCCAAGTTCTAGCCTCTACCCCATGGAGACTCCTCTGACAAGTGAGGACAATGCTGAAAATGAGGCTCAGAGTGCAGAGACTATAACAGTTCCCCTAGAAAGACTGGTCGAGCTGTAAAGCCTGTGGTGCACCTCAGTTATGATTCACTTGGGGGCCTGTGGACTTGCTCTCCAATGTTGTCCATAAAGGAGTGTATGTGTCCCTCGAGCTCACTGCCCAAACTGAGCATCAGTGCTAACTCCAAGTTACTTGTGTTGCCCTCTATATGGTGCCCTTGCCCCATCCAGCCCCAAGGTAACTGATAGGAAGGCCCTCTCTTCAGGTTTCATGTACAAGAGGTAATAACTTGAGTTATGGTACAATGTGTATGTAATACTGTGAAAGAGGACGTACTGCAATGTTTCAGAAATGTGTTCTTGGTAAAATGATATATTGACTGATGATTACATGTGCGAGCCTAATGCAAATGTATATGGTTGCAGTTGAAACTTATGGGTACTTGCTTGACGCGGACGCCAAGCTTTCCCAGGCCAGGAAGGTGTAACCCCCTGCAAATGGGGGTTCCCAAAAAGACTTCCAGGAGCTTGCTTGAATGCTCCAAGCCTGAATGGTGTTTGGCATTTAAGCCATTTATCAGTGAGTGTTTTTAGAGCCTCTGGTACTGTCTTTAAGAGCTGTCTGCTTGCAGACATAATTAGTTTGTATGGGGGACTGTTGCTCTTCTGAGTACCACTGAGCTGCTGCTAATTACTTCATTTTTGCAGTCACTAGGAGTGCAAAGGAACCTATCTGAAAGATGTAACTGTTTGCCAGAAATTATTTAGAGTAATAATGAAATTACAGTTTGTCTAACCTGCTTTCTTTGCAGTCAGAACTGTGTTCTGCTAGTTCCCATTCTAGTTTTGAACTGCTGAACTGGACCAATCAGTGTGGGGTAAGCTAGCTCTAAAATGATGCCTTGGACGAATCAGAACTTGGACTCATAATCTGAGCCAGCCACAAGAGGATTGTATGGGCAGTGACTCTGGGAGATGTAGTTTAGACTTCAGTGCCTTTTTGGACCAACAGCAGCAGTCTATTGTGAGTGACAGCCAATCCAGTCAAGAACTGGGAGGAACTCAAAGGAAGTGCCTGTTTCGTCAGTTGGAGTTCAGTTGAGCTTTGGCAGTGAAGAAGGAAGGAGCCCTGTGCTTTTTCAGTGTGCAGTTTTAGTCAAAACGTGTGTAGGCCCAGAGTTCCGGTCTGCAGCTTGTTAGGACTGGAATCCGTCCTGTGAAAAGAATCAAAGGATCTCTGAAGGTAGAAACCAGGCTCACCCGTAGAAGACTGGAGGAATTGCTGAAAATTACACCCGGTCTGTCAGGAACTGAATCTGCTGTGTGTTCTCCATTGTGCAGTAATTGCGATCGGGATACAGATGCAGCCTGCCTGGTATAGTACTTTCTTTTATATGGATGTGTGAAGAGGTTTGTGTACCTCAAGTGAGCCCTGTGCTGACATTGAAGGACCCTATCTTATTTGGAGGTCATGAGTACTAATTCAGGGTTGCTCCTGTTGAATTGCCACATTAAATCCAAATGGAATTACTGTACTGTGACTGTTTAATTCTCCTTTCTCTGTGTGAAAGGGCCCTACCAGCTGCCACGGTTTGGACTAGCCACTAGGGCTTGGGTACCCAGGGACAGTAACTGATAGGGATAGGCTGTGCACAGAGCCATAGGTAGATTATTAGAGTGATAAGCTAATTAACCTGATTTCTCCCTGTCCTTGTTATATCCCCTCAAATAAATCAGAGCTGCTTGTTTCAGCAAAGTTATACTGCCTGAGGTATTTGTCTATGTTAAAGTACTGTACTGTGATTGTTGCACTGTATCTCATTTCACAGGAGGTCCCAGTGCCGAACCAGACCTGGGGGTAAGTGTATACTGTGAAGGTAATTTGATATATTGTGGGCCACTATGGGAAGAAAGGGGGGTTGCAGTGTCCCAGAGGGCTGTGACCAAGTTAGTTTAACTATTGCAAACCCTGACCTCTGGGTGGAGGCACCCGCCATTGGATCCAGGCCCCTCAACCTGTTAGTGGCAAATCAGGCAGGGGTAGTAGCCCCTGGGATAGCGCCATCTAGGGGTTACATATGCTGAAAGCTTTATTTTGAATTGTGAAGTGGAACATATTCTGAGAACCCTGGAAATGCAAGAAAGTATATTGGAATAAAAACTAAAACATTATAAAAGAAAAAAACAGTATCTTTGCATTCCTGATATTTCATATCTAAGGGGCTGAGAGAGGTAGAGTTACTTTGTTTGTACATCTCATCCCTCCCTCACGAACGAAGATTGAGATCAAAGAATCTCACAATCAAAGAATTTGCAGGCTCGCGACCAAAGAATTTGCAGGCTCGTGATCAAAGAATTTAAAAGTTTAAACTTCTACTTTTTGACATAAGTACATTAAGCCACAGACATGGGTCAATAGAGGGAAGCCCCCTGAGCAAAACCCATCCAGATTTTACTTCAGAAGTCACACCTGGGCTGAGATATTTGTTTTTTTTCTGACCCCAAATGGAAAACAAGATGGCCTACCCAGCTTATTAATCAATCTTCTATGTGGAACAGTATCAAACGCTTTGCTGAAGTCAAGGTAGGCGACATCAACTGCTCCCCCTTGGTCCACCACTAAGGTTACACAATCAAAGAAATCTATGAGATTAGTTTGATAGGACATTCCTGTTGTAAACCCATGCTGTCTTGGATCCCGTGTGCCTATGGATTCCAGGTGTTTGACTATCCTTTCCTTAAGGAGTGCCTTCATAATCTTGCCCACTACTGAAATAACACTGACTGGTCCGTAGTTCCCTGCCTCCTTCCTGCTATCACTCTTGTGGAGTGAGATCACATGAGCCCTTCTCCAGTCTTCTGAAACCTCTTCTGTGCTCAGAGACTCAATAAACAGTTCTGATAATGGCTCTGCTAGTTCCACCCTTAGCTCCTTTAGTACCATGCGATGTATGCTATCAGGTCCCATTGCCTTGCCTACCCTGAGCTTAGCAAGCCCTTGTAGGACCCTTTCTTTTGTGAAGGGAGTAGTGCACACCTCCCTCCCCCCTGTGTCCTTGGTACTGAGCCATGGGTCCTGCCCTACCTTCTCTTCAGTAAATACTGAGCAGAAGTATCTATTTAGAATAAATGCTTTTGCATGGTCCTCCTCCTCACACGCCCCCTTATCCCCTCTGATCTTAGCAATACCCCCTCTGGACTTTCTCCTTTCACTAATGTATCTATAGAAAGTCTTGTCACCTTCTTTTACTGTTCGTGCTAGTGTTTCCTCGGTTTGGGCCTTTGCCTGCCTTACTGCCTTCCCTGCTTCCCTCATCCTGCTGCGTTCCCTTACATTTCCTAAAGGCCAGCCTTTTGGCTCTGACCTTTTCTGCTACTGTATTTTGAGAACCAAAGTGGTTTCCTTCTTCTTTTGCACTTCTTTTTCTCTCTAACACAATGGGATGTTACTTCAAGTATTGCATCCTTAATGCTTGCCCACTTTGCCTGTACTCCCTCACCTGTATTTCTTTTTGCCAGGGCTAGCTTAACTCTGTTGGCCATCTTGTCAAAGTCAGCTCCTCTGAGGTCCCATATTTTTGTCTTGGAATGGAATGATTTAGTTCTAGTGGCCAAATTGAACCATACCATGTGATGGTCATTGGCCCCCAGGTGACCTTCTACCTGGGGATCTGTGATCCTTTCCCTGTTAGTCAGTACTATATCTGGGATAGCCCTGTCTCTTGTGAGTTGTTGTACCAGTTGTTGAAGGCCCTCCCCCTGTAAGGAATCCACTATGTGTCTACTTCTGGCAGATGTTCCTGCTGGTATTGACCATTCTGTATCTGGTATGTTGACATCTCCCATTATCAGAACCTCCCCTTTAGCTGTCATGTTTTGTATATCTTCTAACAGTAATGTGACTATGTCCTCCCCCTGGTCTGGAGGCCTGTAGACAACCCCAGTTCATATGGTTGTCCCATTTCCTGTTTCCAGGGTGACTCACAGTTCTTCTGGCTCCTTATGTTTATTCTGAATTTCTGTAGCTTTGATGCTTTCATTGACATAAAGAGCCACTCCATCCCCCCCCCCTTTTTGCACCTCGGACTCTTCTGAACAGTACATAGCCAGGTACTGAAGTATCCCAAGTGTGGTTACTGGTAAACCATGTCTCGCTATGGCTACTATGCCCAAATTAGCCTCAGTCATTATTGCCTGCAGGTCTGGGATCTTGTTTCCAAGACTGCAAACATTTGTGTACATGACTTTCCATTGGTCAGATTTCAGTGTGTTAGCTGTTGGGCAAGGTCTGGCATTTTCCCTGTGTGTTGTATGGGGAGCCAGAGTTTTTTCCTTAGCTGGTGATTCAAATGAACTACAAACATGCTGAACTCCTGTTTGACCACTAGCTGAGGTGGGAGGGACGTTCTTCCCATTCGACGTATCGGGTGCTGCACCCCTCTCCCCATTTGCTAGTTTAAATATTCTGCAAAGACGTCAAATTTCTGCCCCAATGCACTGACTCCCTCCTTAATCAGATGCAGTCCATCAAATTTAAAGAACTTTCGCTCCCGAAACTGTTGCCAGTTCCCAACAAATGTGTGTCCTTTTTCCTGGCACCAGCCCTTGAACCACCTGTTTAGCTCCCCTATCTCCCCATCTCTGACCTTCTATCCATCTGCCCCCCTCTCCCATACTTGCAGGATCTCAGAGAAGGAGATGCCGGATGGAATGGATGATAGTTTGCCACCCAGCCTGGTCTGGTGTTCCTTGGTCTCCACAACTGACCGGCTAGCGAGATCATTAGTCCCCATGTCAATGTTTTCTCCTGCTTCCTGTACAATTTTTTTTTGTGTGTTATCTTTTTACCATCCTATGATGCTCCAGCATCTGTCACTCCTTCAGGCCCTCCTAGCCTCTCCACTCCCCGGCTATCTTCTTTCTCGAGCGCTGCCTTCACACCACATATCACAGACAGCCTTCCAAGTCATCCCAGAGTAACCCATCTCTGAGTGGGTACCTCTCCTCTGAGGGGAAAGGCCCTGGAGGAAGGGGAAACCAGAGCACTCTATTTCCTTACTGGCTCGGGGGTGCTGCTGTGGAGGAGCAGGCTCCTGGAAGTTCTGGGAAGTTGAGAATGCTGAGGCCGTCATCTGGCAGCTGCCAAAGTTGTTTTCTGGCTTTTCTTGGTTGTCCCTCTTGTGCTGCTGCATAGTAGTGCCCACGGTCTCCACCGGGGGCTGCTACAGGAGCAGGGCTTCCCACCCAACCCACCTCAGGAGAGCAGAGGAGAGCAGTCCTCCAGACGCTCAATCCTCTCCTTCCCCAGTCAGCCCCTGATGACCCAAGTCCTTTCCTGAACCCAGGTCACCAGCATGGTTCAAGGTGTGGCATTCAGCGCCTCAGCCCTCTGCACCACTGGGCCAACCCTGTACAATTTTAGCAATGCGGTCAGTGTCTCTCCATGCTGATGTACCTGGGAGACATTTGACCATTACCCCTGGCTGGAGATAGGTATCAACTCCCCAAATCATGGAGTCTCCTATGATCAGAATTGTTTTGGATTTGCTTTTTCCTTTTTTTGTTTTGGTTCCTGTTTTGGGTGAGTTTTGTTGTGCTAGCTCCTGTGCTGCAGTGTCCTTTGCCCCTTTGTTTGATTTCAGAGATAGAGGCAGATACCTGTTTGTAGTTTTCATATGGTTTCTGGAGGTGATATGTTGTCGAGCACCGAGTGATGGGGCACCTGATTTGCCCCTCCTAACCACCTGCCAACCTCCTGGACCAACTACCCTCTGCGGTCGAGGTGCTTCTGTTGGATGTTTGGGAAATAGCGGGTGGGTCTTACAATATATTTCTTCCTGAATATGCGATTTGAGACATGTAATCTCTGCCCATGCTGCCTGGAGCTGAGCCGTTAGATCTCCAATGGCCCAGCATGTAGGACAGTGTCCTAAATCCTGTAAAACTGCCTTTTTAAAAAGTGTCCCACAATACCTGCAGTTAATAATATCCATTCCAGATAAGTTGCTAGGCTTATAACCGGGTCAGAGTAATTAGAAGGATAGGAAAATGAAAGCAAAAATTTGATTTTGTGTTTTGTTTATTTGTTTTTGTAGAACAAGTTAAAATTACTTGTGCCCCTGTAAATGAGGTTACTGTGTGGATACCCCTCTGATCTGCCCCTTCCTGTTTTGCTATAGGAAATGTCATGACTCTGCTATCCTATAAAAGGAGTGTAGTGTGGTGTGGTTGTGGATGGGGTGGCTGCTGGACCCTTCCCTTGCTGAAAGAGAAGAACCACAGATGAAAGAAACAAGGAGGCAAGCACAGAAACTATCGGCCAACAACAAATGCAGTAGCCCTGAAAGCTTATCCTAATGATAGATAAAACTGTAAAACCTGTAAAGCATCACGTGTAATAATTTCACAGAAGATATACCCTGTAAGAAACTCTTTGCTACAGAGAAAAATAAAGCAGTAACAGAAGATATACCTTGCAAAAGACAATTTGAATCAGAAGATTACAGCAGTTTCTGTGAGCACACACCTGTAGGCACACCCTGTAATAATGCAGCAGAAGGTATACCCGGCAACAGCAATTTGAATCACAAAAAGATAGAGCAATAAAATGTTAGCAACAAACAGTAACAATCCCTGTGAGTACAAAAGAAAATAATAACACACAGGAAATCTGCCTAGCCAAAAGAAGCTTTAATCCTTTTTCTTGCTGTGGTAAGGTTCCTTGCTCTGTCCTTTCAAGCAACCTGAAAGAAAAGAGCTCAGGTGAAGCTAGGTGCCTTTGCCAGCAAACCTAGTCTTCCCTAATCTAGTATCCTATCTGTTACTTAGTATCTCAAGTTTGAAGTCAGTTCTAGCCTGGGTTTCTTAAATATGTGCAGGCTTATGAATCTAAAATTCTAGCTACCTACCTTAATCATCTACTAGTGCTATACTAATATATAAACCTAATAGTTGGACTGTGACCATTTGGTAGTGTGATAGTGCCATACAGAAACTACCACATTTAGGGAAGTATCAGTACAACCTAATAATCCTGGCCAGCATAGAAGCCAAATGATTACTTTTATGTAAGTGGGGCATGGAGGAGAGTCCCTCTATTCAAGAATTCCTTAATAACATGGTAACACTAGCACACTAGGAAAGACTGTCCCACCTGGCGAATAACTCCATGGACATATACAACACAACCTGGACCAAATTCCACCAATTTCTAAATCAGACTCCCAACACAACTCTCAACAGTAACAATAATCGCAACCATAGTCTCAGTCTCAACTGCACCAACAACAGCACTCAACACCCCCAGACTGGGATTGGGTAATATCAATAAAAAATAGAACTCCAGCAGCCACCACAAAACATATAACAAAACATACAACACCCTTAGCACATCCACACACCCTCCCAATGCAGGTTCTGAACCTGGACACATCTAGACACATTACTACAAGCTTATTCCATCATGCACTCACTTAAAACAAATTGTCAATTCAAGCTCCAATTACTCACTGCTGGGAGAAATATGCACATGCAGACCAAGGGGATACATACAGACACATATACATACATACACACACATGCATATCAACATGCACATACTGTAGATTATATATATCTAGGCACACACTCAGATATGCACAAGGCACATATTGCAGAAGTCACACAGCAAATTGCACAATTCAGAGCGAGTCCACCCCAAAACAAGCTCTGGACATACAAATGACAAACACATAACAAATCCAAGAGTTAGTTTGAAGTAAATTTAACACACAGCCTTTGCATTATTTTTCATATCCAATGGACCTACAAATATTCTGCCCAACAGTGCACCACTAGTTGGGCATCCACAGATCTTTTAAATGTGAAACGAGTTTAACAGTCCCACTGCATTGACTTCAGATGAAGAAAAGTGGTTACAACTTCTAATGAAAGCAAATCTATTCAGATGATATGCTGTGTCTCAAGCAATTTACTGCATGCTTGTCTTTTGGGAACAATTAGTATGATCATTTATTGGCAGACACTATCTCAGGCCCTTCTAAAAGTTGTAGGTACATTTATCTTTAATACAGAAATATATTATAAGGAAGAGTTGTGTACTATAAATTCAGATTTAGTATCTGCTGTATAAGTTCCAAAAAATGTTTGTACCCCTGTTGGTCCTTGTAAAAACAGCAAAGCAAAGTAGGTGATTTAATATGTATTTTATTGGACCAACAATACATAGTGCAAGCTTTCATACTTACAAAGATCCCTTTCTTCAGGTGACATCACCTGAAGAGGGGCTCTGTGTAAGCCTGAAGGCATGTTTACTGCAAATTTCTTGTTTGTCCAATAAAAGGTTCATATCTCACAAAGAGAAATAAACAATTGTTTGAACCTGATTAAAACAAAAGGTTCCACCTGTGAAAAAATGTGAAATAGACTTAATGATGTTTATTGATTTTTAGTTTGATTAGCATTATTTAAAAATAAACAATGGGAGAAGAACAAACTGATCAAAACAGAATTACTTCCACTGGAAACAGTTTACTTGAGTTTCTTAAATACAAATGTAATAACCAAACCACAAAAATCTCAAGCAAGCATCTAAAAAGTATCTACCTTAATGCCTGCCTGTCTGTTTCTGCCTATCTACCGCCACAGGTTATAAGATAGTACTGAGTTTTGATACTTCATGTGAAATATAAGATAAAAAGAGTCCCTACTGATTTAATGGTATGTTTTCCATCAGCATTTCAGGTGTGAAAGGCAAAGACTCAAAAAGAAATTGTGTCACAGTATCAACAGAAATGACATCTGATCATTTGTTTAAACATTTTTTTACATTCACATACAGAATTTAATATAATTTTAGAAGGCAGTACATTATTATTTGAAGTGTGCTCCCAGCATGCCCCTGCTATCCCTTGCATTCCTAGATATTACAGAGAATGTGGCCAATTAAAGTTAATGCTAAGATAATTATAAGGTTTTAATTTTTTAGCCAATAAAACACTATAGGTGGGCTTTATGATTATTACCTTTTTTATTACTGTTTTTGAATAAACTGTTATTTATACTATACACACATGTGCATGTATTGTTTCCTGTATCAAAGAATGGTGTCAATATATATTTTTTTCTTTTTATAACATAGCATGAATGTCCTAACTCAAAGATCATTTTCAATATTGGTGGTCACTTCTGCATGGGACCTTCAAGAAATAAATTTACTTAAAATGGATGGGAGGGTGAGATCAAGCAGGGTCTTCTGTGTGACTGTAGGTAGGGAAAACAGACAGACTAGGTGGGCCAAGAGGTCATTATCTGCTGTCAAATTCTGTGTTTCTGTATGATACTCACGTTTTATGTTAGTATTTATTAAATGTTTTGGGAAGTTGATACAGTAGTTTCATATTCTTTTAAGCTGTTCCAAAAAATTGTCTTTTTCATATGTAAAATCATGAGCTTTGATGATGATCAGATGCTGGGATAACACCTTTTGAGACCCGACTAAAGGACAACCCTTACTGCACACACTATAAAAAAAATTGTCAATTTATTACCTCTTTTCTGTGGACATTTATATTCTCCTATCCTTTTTAATACATCAGTATGACTCACTCTGTACAAAATTTCAAACTGTGCCTTAATCCATTTAAAAACACCCTGTACCATGCTTACCACACAGAGCAGGCTGCTGTTATAAACCCACTTTTGAATAATGAATCCCTCTTACAGTTACTAAATAGTGAATTCTTCATCAATAAAATTAAATGCAGTTTGTAATACTTAAAATGTTTCCTCGGACTTCCACATTAAACACATTATAATTCTATAACTCCTACAGCCATTGAGTAATAATATACCTGTAATGTAGCAGCAAATACCTTAGCAGGCAAGATAATGCTAAAAGCAGCAGAAAAGGAGTTGAACTCTGAAAAAGGTAAGGAATGGTATTTGCTTTCCAGGTCAGGTTTAAAAAGAGACAAGCGGAGAGTGCAGCTAGATCTTCATTAACTCTAATCCATCATTGTGTTATTGGTAAAAGGGTGGGTGGGTATTCTAATGAAGGGCTTTGACACAGGAGGGAGAATAGGGTGGCACCAGGCTCCTTCAGCACTGATATATAAGAAAGGTTGAAGTTGAGCAACACCTGATCAGTAACAAGAGCCCAGCTGTACGCTAAAAGCAAAGAAGATGGACTGTTCAAAGAGGTGAAATGTATATGAATCTAAGCAAGTTTTATCACTTTTCAGGCATGTGTACCATGACAGCAGAACTTCAGCACTCTCCCATGGAAGCTTCAAGTCCAGCGGGGAGCTCCCCAGATGTGTCCTTAGATTCCCCAATTCTTTTAAGGGGGAAGGACTGGGTACTGATCAAGTCTGAACCCCTCAGGGGCTGCTTCCCAACTGGTAATGGGGATAGGGACAGTCAAAACCCAGGACAGGCTGAGGGCATGTCCCAGATTTGGTTGGCAGGAGAAGGAGGTGTCCTGTTCAATGCGGAAAGCCCCCTCACAGTTACATCACACTTATCGCAATGGCCATAGACAATTCCCAGGAGAGAAAGCTTACTCTTGGGAGCATTTACAAATTCATTATGGAACGTTTTCCTTTCTACTGGGACAATTCCAAGAAATTGCAGAATTCCATCCAGCATAACCTCAGGCTCAACAATTGCTTTGTGAAAATCCCCAGAAAGCCCGGGTGCCCTGGGAATGGAAACTACTGGACACTGGTCCCCACAGCAGAAGACATGTTTGACAATGGGAGCTTTTCGCATTGGAGGAAATGTTTCCAGAGAACTGATATCACCACCTACCCAAGGTACATGCAGAACGCAAGTGCCTTCACCCCAACACCAGTTGGGTGGCCTTCTTATCCCAACAGCCTCTACCCAAGCATAGCTTCTGGATATAACCATCCGATCCACACTACCACCTACCACCCAGCGGTGCTTCACCACTACCAGAACTCAGGAGGTATTCAGCACCAGCACAGAATGTTCAGCATAGACAACCTCATTAGCCAGCAGTCTAGTATGCAACCATCTCTGGGATACGACCTCACTCATCAGTCTGTTGGCTTAAATGGGGATCTGGGGACAATGGCTACCAGTTTTTCTGTTGGAAACTCAGACCCACCCTGTTTTCAGTCTAAGTTTATGAGCCCAACTGGGATGGGCTCAGTACTGAGCAGATCTTCCAACTCCCTCACCTCTAACCTGGCCTACACTTACTCTGCTTCCCCTCTACATTTGTCCATGTCGCAGGCCAGCTACTCTCCCAACAACCCCCAGAAGTATGCCACCCCCAACAGATTAACCCTGCAACCTGTGAGGTCCAGCTCTGTCTCAGATCACACTGACCAGCTCCTGGGCTTATCCAACTCTCAGACGAATGGGACTGGACAATTCAACTCAAACAACACCTACAGTACATGACACAACCGAATTTTGCTTCTGGACTAGAAAGGTATATGTGAAATATAGAAAGTGGCAACTGACTTTTTAATACACATTCCATGAGCTCTTAAAGGTCAGCTCTTTTTTAAAATATTTATACTGTACAAGAATCCTTTATACCTACTTTGAACAATTGTTTTGTATACATCTGTAACAAAGTCCTGAATTCTTGTAGTTTACATTTGACAAGTGAGTAGATGAAAGTTGATGTTTTATTCAGCAGACCCTATTTCATCAATTGATTAAAAAAAAAAAGTTTAATCTGGTTTGATTTCCAAACACTTTCGTCTAAGGGATTTATTTAGTTAACCAAAAATATTTTTGGTCACTGTTTTATGGATACTATTTTTGTCAAAAACATTGCTAAAATAAATGTTTCTGTTTAAAGAATAAGAATGTTAGTCTAATATTTTATACTGACTGCACTTGAAAGTAATCTGTGAACAATGCAAATTATAATTTGGAAAATATGGCCATGGAAATCTAGCAACTGGTCAAATTGAACTAAAATGCAGTTTAATAACATAATATATAACGTCTTCAGTTTATAATCTCATAAACACACGCTATCTATTTAGTATTTCCTCGAGAATGCCTTTGTTCAATTGCACGTATCTTTTCACAAGTTTCGTAGTGTCTTTATAATTAGCTTATGCAGGAAGTCTGTATGGAAAAGATTTTATTAGCATTTTTGTGTGTACTTCTTTTAACATCCCAGTACTGACTGCAGGACAACAGACTGTGCCGTCATAAACATAGTGACTGTGAGGTCAATTGGGGATGGACGAATGCTTTTGAAACATTCAATGGAATGAGTACTTTTGTAAACACATCTTTTTATTGATTATAATGGGACAAAGGCCCGAACCTAGAAATTAAAGCTGACTGCAGATGTTGTAACCATGACAGTTAATAATTTTAGCAGTTTGCCTGTTCTTTAGTAAGTTCAGATATTGTGGTACATTGTCTCCCCTTTGCTGATTGAGTTATACTTTTAAACAGAAGGAATTTTGGTTTCTGATGCTGAGCATGTCATATCGGTTTGCAAGGATAGCTTCTTTTACATATTTTTTATAGAGCACAGAAAAGAGAAACATTTTAAAATGCAAACTATCAGCCAGCTCAGGAAAATGCTAGTTTGTACATTTTTCTGCTTCTGCACAAACAGACTGAAGAAATAGGAGATGGGCTGTATTTTGCTTTAATCCCCGGGGGGGGGAGGGGGGACTTTAGACTTTTACCTTTGTTGTTCTTCATCAACTTTCAAAATGACCCTTAAGAAAGTAAACCAATTGCAAACTGATCAGCATTCAACCTCCAATAATTTGGATCTGTCTGGTTACCCAGAAATAACGCTTCACCTGTAGATCCACGTGTAAAAGTTTTTGCCATTCTGAACCAAAAGGCCAAAGCAATTATTGGGTTGAAAGTGTTTATAGTATATTATACATGACCGAATCAAAATACTTAAAGACAGAAAAAGAAGAAAGCAGCTAAACTGGTCATTAAAATCGTTACATATATCAATTTTACTCCCTGGCCGACTTGACCTTTCAAATATTTAATTAACATTTTACAATGGTTGACTGATATGTCATAAGTAACATTCTGTTGAAAAGTCAAGGTAACCAGCTGAAAGAATCAGCATGCATTTAATAATGAGCTCAAGCTTTTAAAGTAACCTTACCCAAATTTAAAGGACTAAAGCATATTCAGCTGCCAACACCAACTGGTCTGACATGTTTTGGAGAAACAGTAAAAGGCATTGCCAAGACTGCTCCTCAAACATGGAAAATACATATTCCCATCCCACAAAACCTTTTACTATTTGCCACGCCATATGGACTGAAAGATGAGCAGTCAATCAATTAATTTCCAGTCACCCAGAAGCAGGAAGGAAGGGGGCTTTGAATATTTGCTGAAGCTTGTATGCTAGGGAACACTTCATGTGGGGTTTCAGACCTCTGGGTTCTGTTTTTTTCACCTCAAGTGGCACTGGAGCCTGTTCAGCTCTGGGAGTGTAAGTCTAGCTCCCATCTCTCATTGCTATGTTTATTCCAATTTAACAGCCTTCTTTTAACTGCGAGGCTGCAAAACAATCGGCTGCAACCACTGCCGAAGATTTTGCAGGCTCACGGCTGAAGATCATTAGTGAGCTGCGACCGAAGATTGTAAAAATGTAAAAGGCTATTTTTTGACAGAGGTAAAATAAACCATAGGGGTGGGTCGATAGAGGGAA
This sequence comes from Neoceratodus forsteri, assembly GCA_016271365.2. NCBI lineage: Eukaryota > Metazoa > Chordata > Ceratodontiformes > Ceratodontidae > Neoceratodus > Neoceratodus forsteri. The sequence goes on from CM057456.1 coordinate 147,574,219, forward strand.
GCTCCCTGATCTAAACCCAAGCCTCAATTATTTCACAAGTCACCTGTGGGGTGAAATATTTACTTTATTCCCACCCCCAAACTTAAAACAAGATGGCAGTCATCACGATCAATAAATTTCTCACAATCAAAGATTCTTTGATTGTGAGCCTACAAATTCTTTGATCGTGAGGAGTGACCAGATGGTCAAAACCCCATTCTTCTTTCACAAAATAACCATATACATTTTCCCATAGACTTATATTGGGAGCTTAAAAGTGTAATAACATTTGAATGGATTAATATTTTTTCACCAAATAAAAAGTGGCATGTTCCTTGACCTACACTCTTTCTATCTACCAAGTTTCAGATTGACAGATCACATGATGTTCACCCAGCACCATGGACAAAATCTGAAAAACTGTCCACAGAACTGGCGAAAAGTGCATTTTTCAGCATTTTGGTGTGCAAAAACCAAAGTCTGACCAAAATGCAACTTGGCAAATCAAGAGACCTATCATGCCCCACTATGCATACCAAATTTCATGCAAATCCGTTGAATGGGTCCAAAGTTATTAACTTGAAAAATGTCAAGTTTAACATAGAAGTGCCTTCATAACCCTAAATATAAGGGCATGACGGCACCCTATAACATATCTCTCTCTCTCTCTATATATATATATATATACAGATATATAGATATATATATATATATATATCTCATATATCTATATATATATATATATATATATTAGAGGCAAAAACTCCATTTAATGCATTAGTTAGGGTTGTTCCACAGTGACAAAAGTGAGGAAATTTGGTGTTAGGGTTAAAACCTCATGGACCCCCTGTCCACCCCCAACCGGCATTGGGGTGTGCATTGGGGTCATCAGCCCTAACTCTCACCCCATCACATGTGTAAAGCAGCAGAAGTATAGGACAATGGGTGAGAGTTAGGACCAATGACCCCAATACACACCCCAATGCCGGTTGGGAGGGTGGGCAGGGGTTCAAGGGCTTTTCACCCCATCACTCATCTTTTTGTCGCCAGAACAACCCTAACAAATGCATTAAACAGAGTTTTTTGCCTCTAATTTCCCTTCTTTTTGAGAATGATAACGAGAAATAGTGAATGTAATGCAGCGGCGGGAGCATGGGGCCCGACAGGAACAGAAGCGCTAATAGTGGCGCACATGGTAACGCAAGCGCGAATGAGAACAGAAAGGGTAACGCAAACGGTGGTGTAGACGGGAACAGTCTGCCACGTAATGTGTTGTCACATAGTAACATGCTGCCTGCAAACGGAAATGTCAATGGGCATGGTGACACAAAGTGAAACAGAAAGAGAAACAGTACTGTAGACACAAATGGCAAAAAATAACAGAAACGCGAGTGCAAATAAAAACGCAAAGGATAACGCACATGGTGGCGTAGACGTCAATGGTAAGTGAAACGGGTACAGAACCACAAGCGGAAAGGGCAACGGTAACAGTAATGTAAGCGCACAGGCTGGTTTTCCCCAAAACCTGCATAGAGAAAGACAGTGAGTACAAAGAATGTATGCATAATAATGGGTATCGGAGCAGAAAATGAGGACTTGGAATACTAAATAGGTTATATCTCAGGAACCATACGATGTAGAAAAAAAATTTAAAAGTCATATGATTTATGACTGTCTTGGCTAGTTTTGTGCAGCATTTTTCTGACAAAAAGTCCATATCTCGCACCTTTTCCGAGATATGGGCCCTGAAAGGCACGGCAAACGCCGTAATGTTATCCTATGGGAAAAAAAGAGAAGTTTGGAGCGCCATAACTTTGCCTCCCTGTAATATTTTTTCACCAACCACTGAAAGGCACATCTGTGGGCTGTTGGTTGTCTTCCCTCCAAATTTCAGGAAAAAAGACCAAACCGTTATTTTGCCGCAGGGTGCCAAAGGATTCCTGTAATGCGTCAGGCGCCATAATGTTATCCTAAGGGAAAAACGGTCAACTTTGGAGTGCCGTAACTTTGCCTCCATGTAATATTTTCTCAACACAATGCTGAAAGGCACATCTGTGAGATGTTGGCTGCGTTCCCTCCAAATTTTAGCCCCAAACTCCCAACCGTTCTTTTGCAGTGCAGTGCCAAAGAATTGCTGCCATTTTCCCACAGACTAGAAAACTACTGTCGCAATTTGCAAAAGCTTTTGCATAATTTGAAACACTTTCGTGAGCACAAAAGTACTTTGCGAAAGTACTTTTTCCATAAATTTGAAAAATATATTTCTGGAGTGTTTTACTCCAAAATAAAGACATGGCTAGCATCCTCAGGGTCCGACTAGGTGAATACAAAAAGAATTAGGTTGCTAGAGGGTCCCAAATTTAAATGCCAAGCATTTTTCTGATCACTAACTGAAAACAAAATGGTGGATTTGCGAAAGTAACAGGACCATTTGCGAAAGTAAATATGCATTTGCGACACTGTCGAACTTTTTATTAACTTTTCCCATTGACTTATAATGGGAAATTGTTTTTTGAATAACTTTTGAACCGTTTAATATTTTTTCACCAAATCTTTGAAAGGCACATCGGGGACCCCGGCCGCAAATTCCCTGAAGATTTCAGGCCAGTCACACAAACCATGTGACCTGTACGTGCGCCCGTAGAATTCCAGAAAAAGCGTAAACGTGCGCGCAGATCACACCTAATATCTCCACAGCTGTGCTTCTGACTGGTATGAAACTTGGCAGATCCCAAGGCCTATGGTTCTTGATCATGTATTCCAAATTTCAGCTAAATCTGTCAAACGGTTGCAAAGTTATTAAGGTGCAAAATTTTGGGTTTAACATAGAAATGGCTCCTCAACCCTAACTATGGTAGCACTACCGTGCTACCATAATATATATATATATATATTCATGGCAAAACAACTCCATTTAATGCATCAGTTAGGGTTGTTCCACAGTGACAAAAGTGAAGAAATTTGATGTTAGGGTTGAAACCATCCCTTGGACCCACCCCCACCCCGCCCCCCAGTCTGCACTGGGGTGTGCGTTGAGGTCGTCGGCCCTAACTCTCACCCCATCACATGTGTAAACAAGCTGAGGTGATGAACTACAGGAAAATGGGGTGAGAGTTAGGACCAATGATTCCAATGCACATCCCGATGCTGGCTGAGGGGCGGGGTGGAGGTGGGTCTAAGGGGGGGGTTCAACCCTAACTTCAAATTTCTTCACTTTTGTCACTGTGGAACAACCCTAACTGATGCATTAAACAGAGTTTTTTTGCCATGAATTTCCCTTCTTTTTGAGAATGATGACTATAAGTAGTGAATGAAATGTGGTGGTGAGAGTGTGGGCCCTTTGGACCCTGTGCTCCCACCACGTGATTTTTACTGCAATAGTAACATTAACTGCAATGGAAATGCAAGCACAAATGGTAATGCACATGGTGACGGAAACATAAATGATAACAGAAACGCAAGTGCAAAGTGACGCCAGAGTGAACAGTAATGCAAACTGAGACGCAAACGCAATTGCATATGGAAACGCAACTGGTAACATGCACGGTCGCGGTACCACAATTTGAAATGCAAATGGTAATGGTAACAGCAAGAATAATGCCAAAGAGAACAGAAATGGAAACACAAATGCAAGTGCATATGGAAACGCAAACCTTTCTTTGCCTCTAATATATATACTGTATATATATATATCGGCATGCTTGTGCCAGTATAGTTAGAGTGAATGTGTACTTCTATGTTAAAGTTCAAACTTTGAGGGTTAATAACTTTGGAGTTGTTCAATGGCTTTGCATAGAATGTGGTATGCATAATCTCTATGGGTAGGTCTCTTGACCTGGCAAATTTGGTGGGAATCAGTTGAATGGTTTCTGAGATATAAAGTGTTGAAACAAAAATAGAAAAATCAGGATTTTTTGACATTTGTCTTCCTGGATATCAGAAATGGCTTTATAGTATATGGTTAGGGTTTGTTGTGGATGGAAAACAATGGTTTTTCAAATCCTGTTGTAGGACAGTACAAAGGTCAAAAAAGTTGTTGTACTATCATTCTGACATCACATCAATAGTACAACAACTTTTGCCCCTTGAGCGCCTACCTGATTGGTGGAAACGGGCAGTGATTTTAAAAATGTATTCTGAAATGGCGGATCCACTTAGCTAGTGGTCGGGCAAGCAGACAGTTTGGACATGGACTGCCATAATCAGCTCTGTGTGTCCCAACTATCAATTTGCATTTTTTTTAAATCTCTGGCAGTTACAGTAAAAACAAAGCGGGACCTCAGCGAGGCATATCACTATATTTGGGGACGTGACTGGAACAGACCGTAATGGTAGTGAGGAGGACCGGCATCTTGTGAGACAGGACTCGAGCGAGGACCAGAGCAGGAGTATCTATGCAAGGTATGGACCTTGTGTTTATTTGGGGGGAACCATATACTATAAAAAACAGTGGAGGGTTGACCATCCACAATCAAGTCTGTGTTTCCATCTCGGGACTTGATAATGCCATGGAGACCTCTCGAGCTTCGCTGTCGAGGTCTCTGTGACATCATCAACTCCCTTGATGGAAACACAGCCTTGTTGTGGATGGTCAACTATCCACTATTCTATATATCTTGTTCACTGAAATTTCCAGGATAGAAAGCCCTTGAGTCACAAATGTGCCTTTTGAAGGATTGGTGAAAAAATATTAATCTGTTCAAATGTTATGACATTTAATTTTCCCATTATTTCCTATGGAAAGATTTGTCAGGCACAAAAGGATACTACCTTTCACACAATACAAGTATTGTGTGAAAAATAACAGGCTATGGGCCAGATACTGTATTCAAAACTTAGCACCGGGCAAAAACCATTTGCGGAGGTTTAGCGCGGGATTAGCACGGGTCTGCTATATTCAAAAGGCCAAATAGCGTAGGCAAACTGCATTAGCGCCGGGCAAAATCATAATGTATGCAAGGGGCAAACTGACATGAATACAGGCACAATGCTATATTCAGTGATTAGCGCCGTGCAAAGTGGTTTTGCACGACTTAGTGCGACACTTAGCACGGTGCACATTATCACCCCCCGGAAAAGCTTGTCTTAACCCTGGGCAATCAGCTTTGTGTGACACTATGGATTTGCGCAGTGTTTGCATGGGTTTTGCGTGACCCTAACAAATAAATATGACACATAGACAAAGCCAAACATAGAGGAAGCATGCTGCTAACTGATGGCATCACAATGATGTCATCATCTGCCACCAGTCCCAGCCATGCCAGGCAGTAAAGCGGTGACCCTGCCGCCAGTGGACAGCATGGCAGTGTGGCCATACAGCACACACCTGCGGACTACACTTCTGTGGACACCAACAGATGCCAGCATACACATGCAGCACTGTGGGCATGGATGATGTTGAGGGAAGAGTGTATGGGTGGCCAGGTTGTGCCACAGACCAGGTGTGGCCACAAGGCTGGGACACATCATGCAGTGCACAAGGGCCAGTATTGGGCATACCCCAACACCAGTGTCCCTTTCTGATAATATAAGCCCCCTCCGGCCACATACCGCACAGCTGTACAACTGCCACAACACACAAAGCCGGACATGTATTTGTCACTGTGAGCATCCCATGCCAGAGGGTGCAGCATCTGTGGGTCACACAACAGTGTAACAGTAATGTCCACTGTCAGTAAACACCTGCAGGTTGGGCCTCTCACTGTGTATAGTGCAGTCATCGTCATTGCCCTACACACCATAGGCATTGCTGTGTCCACACACTACTGGCCCCCTTGCTACTGTAGTGTCTGCTGTGCACTGTAGTATGACCTACAATGTGACAGTTGCATGCAGCATGACCACCATCTGTGCCTATGCTGTGTTGTCCCAGTACAGCTGCAGGCAGCAGCACATGTGTAAGTAGTGTTCAGAACTGTATAATATTCCCCAAGCTGTTTGTGCAGTGCTAACACATTTGCGTGGGTTTAGCGCAGGGCTAAACCATTAGCCCGATGCAAACCACATGCAAATCAGGGCATAATGAGATGCTACATAAGTAGGCTCATTTGCATGTCACTTTTGAATATGGCAAAATTTAGCTCCGGGCAAACGTGTTTGCACCGGGCTAACGGTTTAGCCCTACGCTAAACCCGTGCAAACATGTTAGCTCTGCGCAAACAGTATGGGGAATATTTTACAGTTTTAAACACTGTACTTTCTCATATGCTAATGCCTGCAGATGTACTGGGTCCACGCATTTGCTGGCACACACATTGGTCACATAGTTCACCTCTACCTACCTTCACATCACTGTGCACTGTTTCGCTGTTGTGGTTTGCACTTCCTGGTTGCCATATTCAGAGCTGTCTTATTCCAGGGCTAAGTTTGCCCTGCACTGCCAGCCCAGTTTGCCCGGCCTCATTCCCATGCTATATTCAGAAGCTGTTTGCCCTGGCTGTTCCTTTTGAATATGGCTTGCTTTGTGCTCCGGGCTAAGTTTACCCACTGGGCAGTGCTAATTTAGCCCCGGGGCAAAGTTTTGAATATTTGGCCTATGTTCGAACAATAGGACTACTGTGTGAAAAATCCCAGCTTCTTTTTGCAAAGAATGGTGGTAATTTTTGCACAGTTCACAGTCCTGTCATCGATTGAGCTGTGTTGTGGCCCCATCTTGTTTTTCTGCTTAGCGAGGATGTTGAAGTACTAAACATTTTAAACACAAAATAACATCAAAAACACAGCTAAAGAGAACCCCTTTAAGTGCCATTTGATTTTTTTGTGTTTTAAGCTGGCCCCAAATAAGTTTTTTTCTCAGGCACCAAGCTTGGAGAATGGCTTGTAAGCCATTCTCTGTATGAGAAGAGCAGTATTTTCTTGACTTCTACAGCCACAACTGGATCTTATGCTGCTAGCTGCAGAGTCAAGGAAGACCCATTTGATTCCACTGACACAGAGTGCCCAGTCCCCATGTCAGTGTGTATCCTCCGCACACACACACACACACCTGGCACACTGGGAGCCTGCAAAAAAAAAAACTATCCCCCGATGTCTCTTACAGGATGTAGTGTCCTGCACTGAAATTTGTGATCAATGCAGGATCCTGCATCCAACTAGTGTCCAGCCCATCTACCGACATCGGGGTGCCTAATCCCCATCTCAGTGTGCATCTCCCCTCCCACAACATTGTGGCACACCAAGAGCCCACCCCAGAGTGCCAGATTAATAGACTTAAAAAAAACTGTCCCCTAATGTCTCTTATTGGATGCAGAATCCTGAATTGAAATTTGTGATCAATGCAGGATCATGCATCAAACTAGTGTCTAGCCCATCTACTGACATCACGGTGCCCAATCCCCATGTCAGTGTCCATCCCCTTCCCCCAACATTGTGGCACACTGGGAGCCCACCCCAGTGTGCTAGATTAATGGACTTTTAAAAGAAAATGTGATACCAGGATGCCCACGTCTGGAGTCAGAAGCCTCCCCAGTCCACTTCCATTACTGACGGGGGTGCCCAATCCACCTGTCAGCATTATGTACACCCCCCATCTTATGTGGCACACTGGGAGCCCACTCCAGTGTGCCAATTTTTTTTATCCCTGTAAATGAAGAAAACCATCCCCCATAGTCTTTTGTTTTACCCTGTAATGAAGAAAATGTCCTTCGTCATGTCCCCCTCCCTTTCCCCACCCTTCCTCTGTGCACCCACCCTCCCCGCACCCACCCTCACCCATACTTACCTTTCAGAGGTCAGTGGACAAGATCTTCTGTGGAGTGGGACATGTCTACACTCTTCAAAGTTCAGCCACAAACTGAAGAAACTGAGGTAAGACATATAATGTGACTCAGTGGTGTAGGTTTCAACTTAGGTTGCTATCTCAGCCAATCTGAGGAATTTTGGCCAACATTTTCAACATGGGGTTCTTGGGACCCCTCTTCATGAACACTGTCACTGTCATTACGTTTCTCGGTCCCGAAAGGTGATTTCACAGTTTCTACATGGGATCACCTTTTGGGACTGATTCATGAAATGACAGTGCCTCTGTTCATGAGGTGGGGTCCCAAAAACCCATATTGAAATTTTGGTGAACAAATTCCCAAAAATGACTGCATTACGAGCGTGCATTGCGCAGTTTCTACACACTCACACAACGTTACCAATATTTAATATTTTCACTACAGATTTTCAACATTGCCACTTTTAACACCTTCTTATGAACAGTACAGCTGTCATTTTTCATATCCTGCCCAAAATGTGTTTTCACACCTGTTGAGCAGAATGGTGTGTTCACTGCCTGAAATCAACTTTTGGGACAGAGTAACAAAATGACAGTGCCACTGTTCATGAGGGGAGGACCTATAAAGCCCATGTTGAAAATTTGGTGAAAAAAATTCCAAAAAATGACTTCATTACAGGCGTGTGTTGCTCACTTTCTACACACTCTCATAACATTGCCAATTTTTTATATTTTCACTCTAGATTTTCAAGATTGCCATTTTGCACATCCTGTCCTGAATGTGATTTCACACCTATGGCACAGAATGGTGCAGTCTCTGTGAAAAATCAACTTTTGGGATGGATTAACAAAATCACAGTTGCACTGTTCATGAGGGGAGGTCCCGTAATGCTGATGCTGAAAATTTGGTGAAAAACGCCCAAAAAATTAACGCATTACGAGTGTGCATTGCTCCATTTCTACGTACGCTCATAACTTTGCCAATATTTCCCATTTTTCACACTGTTATACTATCTGGATGGAGAGATGGAAGCACAGAATCTGAAGGACTCAGGCTTCCACCATAACATATGGACACCATTGTACTATCTCAATGGAGAGATGGGAGTGTATGGTCCGAAACATATGGACAGTGTTGTACTATCTTGATGAAGGGATGGGAGCACAGGGTCCAAAGGACCCTGCAATCCTTGGACACTGCACTCCCACCATGACATATGGATACTGTTGTACTATCTTGATGGAGAGATGGGAGCACAGGGCCAAAATGACCCTGTGCTCCCACCTTGAATGTGGACGCTGTTGTACTATCTGGATGGAGGGATGGGAGCACCCACCATGACATATAGACATTGTTGAACTATCTGGATTATGGGATGTGAGTGCCGGGTCCAAAGGACCTGTGCTCCCACTGTGACTTATGGACAGTGTTGTTCTAGCATGATGGTGGGATGGGAGTGCCGGGTCCAAAGGATCCTGCGCACCCACAGTAAAATAAGAATACAATTATACTATCTGAAAAAGAAGTGAAATTCTTTGCAACCATAATGCCACACCCCAGGGTTCTCACCCCTATCACCCCATCCCCATCCCACCACCCTCCACACACCAACAGGTGTTGGGGTGTGCCATGGGGTCATAAGGCCTAACTCTCACCCCATTGTACTATTCTGTAGTGTGTAAGCATGACTACACATGGGATGGGGTGAGAGTTGGGCCTTATGAACCCATGGCACACCCTGACACCTGTTATATATGAATATATACAGCATACTGTTAAGAACCTGCTCACCTCCTTAAAAATGCAAACCCAACCAAAAGTGCCAGGAGCAACAATTTGGGACAAAAACAAGCTGCATCTCTCACCACTCCTGTAGAACAAGGGATGGGGTGAAAGCAGTAGGATAGCCTAGCTGAAATAAGGCAGACTGGGAACTGGACTTTACGCTGTGCTGCAAAATATATGGAGGACACCAGCAGTAAATGATACAGCACTAGGCTTACCGTAAGTAGGTATAATTTCAGTGGTAATCTGTGTACGAAGTCCAGCTGCTGAATATTGCATGGCACCCTCTAACTAGGTACAAATAAAGAAATATTGTGTACTACAAGCTTGTTGAGTAGACAGGGCAGGTGTACTGAAGTGGCAAATAGCCAGCTGTTTGACCTCCATTGGAAATAGTAGGCCCCTAACCTCTGGTCACATTATTTGTGAAGCAGTTCACTGTCTGCAACTAGGTCTATGAGGCAAATTATCCTGTATGTTTTATTTTCGATCGTATGTTGCATTTAAGGTATTACAGTGTTGCTGCTCTAAAAGAGTTGGTTCTGATCCACATTTACAGCATCCTGTTGTGTCACATAAACAAACGTATCTGCACCACATTCATCGTAATGTATTTATTTTATTTTATTTATTTTGTTTTTGTTAACCAGGTAGGTGCACTAGACAAGAGATTTTGCCTATTTTCAGGCACAACCCGGGAGGGTTACACATCAGAAACAGCAGATACATAGTGTCCACAACAGAATACAAAACATCTAGTTGGAAGGAACATACAGTAACACATGACAATTAAGAATACATGGCACATTCAAGAACAACAGGTAGAATATACATAGCATGAGGATAAATAGTAATCACAGTTACATACACTTTTATAGAATTTTAAAAACAGTATAATTGACTAAAAAATACATATACAGCAAACACTGGGTGTACATAAGTGCTATCCTAGTGTATACTAGGATACTGTTGGCAAGTCCAAGTCTAAATAGCCCCTGATTTCTGATTAAAGGGCACCTCCTGTGTGATATTTAATTCTCAGGAAAATGAGTATAAATGAGGGATTTGTTACCTTGTACACTGGAGAAATAGCTATGACATGCATCTTGTGCCAGAACTTTTGTTCAGAGTCTAGTACAGGATTTGAGGGGCTGAAATGTACACAATGGCCCGGATATTCAAAAGGGTTGCGCCATGCGCAACAGGGTTGCGCATGGGCAAGTCCAAAATTATGCCATTTTGCGATATTCAGAAGGAGGCAGTTGCGCCACCGAAAACATGCTGAGCAACAGCGCAATGAAAATGAAGGCATGCGCAACCGAAGGGGGTGGATCCATGCATAAAAGAAGCGCAATCACGATATTCAAAGACTTACAGCGATGCGCGCAATAGCGGCACAGCGGGAATTTGTGCACTAGCGGAAATGAGCCAAAATAAAAAGGCTCAAGAAAGCAGTGCAAGAACGCTACAAGGCTGCCAAGTGGGGGAGAGAGAGAGAGAGAGAGAGAGAGATACAGACAGACAACAGACAGGCTAGGGCAGGCAAGGAAGGTGTGGGCCATAGGCTGTAGAGGCCAGCGGGGGGTGCCCGGTGCAGTGGAAGTAGCAGTGAGGACAGCGGGGGTAACACAGCAACACCAGCCAGGGGGGTCAGAAGCCAGGGAGATGGACAGTGCCAGCTTCCACATGGAAGCTGTAATGAGGGTGAGAATGCATGCTGCAGGGGACGTGGCCGTGGAAGGGCCGTCGGTATGCCCCAACAGGCAATACCGTGCCGCATCAGCTTTGAGCTGTACACAGATGTGAGATCGTGGGCGGTCACCTGAATGAGGGCAATACTGAGGCGGCTCTGTAAGCTGTGCAGTGATGTGATGCAGGCACCCTCACGATGGAGTCACGCTCTGTCGATGGAGACCAAGGTGACAGCCTGCATGTGCCTGCTCACCACGGGCACCTTCCAGAGGCCGACAGGGGACACCACAGGCATCACACAGTCGGCCACGTCACGCATCCTCACCCAATTCCTCAGTGCACTGCTGCCACATGCTGCGGAGTACATCCATTTCCCCAGCACTGCGGCAGAGCGTACAGCAAACATGCAGGAGTTCCACAGGGTGCAGTATGCCTGGTGCTAGGGGGCCATAGACTGCACCCATGTGGCCATTTGCATGCCACCTGGCCCTGATGGGCTCACATATAGGAACAGAAAGGGATTCTCCAGTGTCAACTGCCAGGTGGTGTGATGCCACTGGGCGATAATCAATGTCTGTGCCACACACCTGGTGGAGCACATGATGCCTTCATATGGTATCAGTCCACACTGTGCCATTGATTCGAGAGTGGGGACATCCCCACAGGACATCTAGTGGGTGAGTACACATGTATGGAATGCAAACTCGGGGCAAGGGTTGGAATGCCACAGGTGCCATGGTAGTTGCACACAGGGATATGGGCAATATGGACCTGAACATGAGACTGATCTCCACTATCTCCACACAGGTGACAGCAGATACCCACTCTGTCCCTGGCTGCTCACACCATACCGACGCCCCATGACCCCATCACAGCAATGCTATAATGAGGCACATGTTTCCACATGCAACATCATAGAGCGGGTGTTTGGGATGCTCAAGGCATGCTTCCAATGCCTAGACACCTCCGGCAGTGCCCTATAGTACAGCCCCCAAAAGGCCTGTGGGATATTCCTGGCCTGTTGCATCCTGCACAACATGGCCAAAGACTATGGGATAGCCGTACAGGTTGAAGAGGGGGACAGCGATGGGGATGCCAGTGGTGCCGGTGTTGATGGTGATGATCAGCCCCCCCTAGGACGGCGGGACCCCCGACTGATCCGGCAGGCCCAGCTGCACCGGGACACCATCACAGAGGAGCACTATGCAGAACACAGGTAAGTCAAGGGGACATGTGCAACCAACACTGTCCATGCGCAAACCACAGGCACACAGGGTAACACACCAGGGGTGCATGGCGGCCAGGGGAGTGGAAGGTCCAGGCATACAAACACACCATCAGGGAGGGGTGAGCACTCATATGGACACACACACACGCAGGAGCATACATGGGCAGATGCACAGCACAGCAGAACCGACACTGCTAACACACAGCACCACCGACCACCCCACCACCTGTACTGTCCAAATCGTGTGTCAGATGCTGGGCACCCTTGCACCTTGGTGTACAGTACAATGCAGGCATCATCATGCACATGCACCTGTGGACAGCAGTTGGGAGGGTGTGCAGGTGGTCCGTGTGTCGGCGTGGTGAGCAGAGCACCCAGCAGGGCACTGCCCACCATGACACACATTGCACACATGGCAGCACCAGACAGGGCCTGCACTGGGAGACAGCTCAGTCATGTAGCACTGTCCCATGGCCACCGCGGATGCTTGGGCGGCTCTGCCGTGACCCAACAGCACTGGCAGGCTGAGCAGGGGCCACATGGGGTGGCACTGTTGCACCACCAGGGTTCCCACTGCGCGAACGTGACCTTGCCCGCACAGGGGTCTGTAGCATGCCGAACAAACCTGCACCAGGGGTGCTCGGGATGGCCACAGCAGAACCCGGCATCGACAGGCCTGGTGTCGCATGACGTCGGGAACGGGAAGTGGAGAGTGAACTGTGTGGGGTGTGCGGTACAGGGGCACCTGACTGTGTGCCCAATGCATCCACGACAGAGACCACTGCCTGGGTCAGCCTGTCAATGGTGGCAGTCACATCCGTCCGCATATGCACCAGCTCTGCACGGTCCAGAGTACACTCCCTGCTGTGCCACTCCACAGCCACTGACAGTGCCTCTACGGACATTGCAACCCGCCTCTGCAGCTGTACTGATTCCCACAGCAGGCGGGTGTGCTCGTCCAATGGGTACTGTGCCCCAATGGCATCCTGTCCCCCAGGGTGTGGAAGGTCCTGATGCACAACACCCCTTGAGGGTTGGCGCTGTTCGCCAGGACCAGGAATGGGTGGATCAAAGGGCGGCGGACATGTGCCACCGCTTGACACTGTACCCCCAGACCTGGTGGGTGACTGCTGCTGCTGCCCCACCAACTGCTGTGCCCCAGGGTCCACTCGTTCCACAGCTGTGCTAGCAACAGTGCCAGACACCTGCACAGCCACCAGTGCTACCCCACCGGTGCTGACAGGCACAGCCTGGGACTGTGCCAGCATGCTGGTACACAAGTTGGAACCAGAAAGGCCAGGGGCACGTGCTGGCCTGCTGTGTGTCCGTCATGGGACACACACTATCACTACCCATTGCAGTCCTTGCATCATCAATGGTGCAGGTACGTGCTACAGCCATAGTCACAGCGTGCTGGCATGCTTGCATGCCAGACTGCTGAGACACAGGCTGTGCACCCCCCACACCCGAATCACCGACACCAGAGTTGGCGGCCCAGCATGCATGCTGCTGCAGTGCCTGCTGGCTGGTGATAGAGGTGGATGGACCCTCCTCCATGTCCAGCAGGTCATCATCACTGCCTGGACCCACCACCACCATCTCCTGAAGATGAACAGGATCTGTAACAGAAAGAGAGTACATGTGAGTGCATGTGAACAACCTTCCCCCCAACCCCCCCCAACACCACCACCATGTCATACCGTGCAGTGATGGGCTTCCACCTGTCTGGAATCCACCTCCTGGTACGCCCTCAATAGCGCTCTGCTGCATTGATACAGCCAGTGTCTCCTCAGCCGGGGTCAGCTCCAACACCACTGGCGGGCCCCCGCCAGTGCCAGCACGTGCCACCCTGAAGGCTGCCACCTTTTCCTTCAACCTCCTGTGGTCTGTCCCCATCTTCTTCTTGCATTCCTGCACGGAGCGCTGGTGGCTTCCATGCAGGTTCACGGCCCGAGCTACCCCCTCCCATGCAGCCGCATGGGACTGAGGGGTGCCCCTCCATCCACTCAGTACTGGCTCCTCATCCAGGTAGGCCTGGAAGAGGGCCTCTGTCTCTGCTGGGGTAAAGTTGGGCCTCCTCCTACGCCCACCGTCCTCACCCTCACCTTGGCTCTGCTCGGTCATGGCGATCTGTATGGGGGCAAGTGGACACCTGTCACTGTGCAGTCTACAGCATTTTCCCATGACCATTGTCCAGAACATCACACAGCATGCAACTCACCTCTCACCTGCAGTAACCGAATTTGGCCAGCGCAGCCCAATGTCGCACATTTATAGCGCAATGCATGCAAATTAGGAGTGGAGCAACTATAATGACATGCAAATTGCGCCACTGCGCCTTTGAATAGCTGATCAGATGATTTGCATGTGTCGGCTGAATATCGCAAATTTGCACTTTGAGCAATACGGTTGAGTTGGCTGAGCCAATGGCGCAGATCTGTGACTGTGTGGTACACTGCATTGCGCATGCCCAGATAGCTTACGCAGGCATCTGCCGTGCTGCTGACGTGCTGTGCGTGATCGGCAATTCAGGCCATGGCCACCATTGTGCCAGTGGTGCTACAGCACTGGGCACTATATGGCGCTGTGGCACTACTGCGCAATAGTCCACTGTGGCACTGGTACGCAGCTGGTCGGTCGCGCAGGATGCCTATATGTCAGATGGCGCTGTGCATGGCCTTGCATCATTGCCCATGACCTTGTGTCCAACCTTTGCCCCCTGGCCTGTTCGGCTGCCATGTGTACGGCCCTATTGCGCTGTCTGGTGACAGCGCTATGTGAAGTGACGGCGCTGTTCGAACAGCGCGATTGGAACCTGTGGTGGTCTATTGCGCAACATCTCCACGTGGGGTTACGGCGCAGCGGGGCGCCATATTGCCTGCTGTAAAGTTGGTACCATGGCTCGGAGAAGAGCTGTTCCGTGGAGCCCATTGGAACTGGCCAACTTGGTGGCCCTAGTAGAGCAACACTATGGAGCACTTTATGGTGAGGCGGCCCTCACCATTGCCCGGACACAGGTGTGGCATCAAGTGGCCACTGACCTGGTGGGGGTCACTGGACGGTGCCGGTCAGCTGAGCAGTGCTGGCACCGGTACAGTGACCTCCGCTGGAGGGATCAGGACCTTCTGGATCGGCTGTGGTCACGTGCCAGGTGGGGTGTGGTGCCTAAGCCAGGTGGGTGTACCATCTATGCACCTGTATTCTCTGTAGGGGTGTGAATGTGTTTTGGTGGCTGTGCATAGGTGATGGCTCTGCCATGGTTGGCTGTGTCAGTGTGTGCAGCTGTGAGATGAATGGGTCTGGCTGTGTGGGCAGGCACTCTCACTGGGGCAGGGGTCAGTCTGCTTTGGAGTCACACTGATGTTTGTCTCAACATATGTCTCCCACAGGCCGGGATGTGAGGATGAAGGCCCTGGTTGAGGAGGGCCGTGCCAGAGCCCCGGTGCCAGTGGGAGTTGTACCCCAGCAGCAGCAACAGCAGCAGCATCAGCGGCAGACCCAGCTGCTTGAGCAGTGTGAGTATCATTACTTCATGGATGCTATTGCATGCTGGGGGGGGAAGACCACTAGCCCTGCACAACACAACCATGCAGGAAAGGGGAGGTCATAATTCCACTATACAAGATACTAGTGAGGCCCCACCTGGAGTACAGTGTACCGTTCTGGAGACCATACCTACGTAAGGACATAGACTGGGCAGAGAAGGTTCAGAGGAGGGCAACAAAGATGGTGCATGGATTGCATCACAAGTCCGATGAAGACAGGTTGAAGGAACTGAACATGTACTCCCTGGAGGAGAGGAGGGAGAGAGGGGATATGATAGAGACATACAAGTATCTTACAGGGAGGAACAGGGTGCAGGAAAACACTATTTTTAAGTGAAAAAGATGTTCCAGGACTAGAGGGCATGGGATGAAGTTGGAGGGAGGACGATTCAGAGGAAACATGAGAAGAATTTCTTCACAGAACGGGTGGTGGACAAGTGGAACACCCTGCCAGAGGAAGTGGTGGGGCTGAAACAATCACGGGATTTCAGAATGCACGGATAGAAATAAAGGAATTCTGGAGGTCAGGGGTAAGGGGCAACAGACTTATAGGAAAACAAAGTGAACTTACAAGCTCAAATGGACAGACTGGGTGGGCCATAGGCCCTTATCTGCCGACACTGTCTATGTATCAATGTATGTATGCACGACACAGGTGACATGCATCACTGTCCAGTATCACAGCACGTCTGTGTATGCGTCACTGGTGGTCCATGCATGCACTGGGCACATAGCTGTGTAACTGGCATCACACCACATTGCCACGTCACTTGACAGCCTTGTTTGTGCGTGATGGACATGGGCAGTGTGTGTGTGCAGTGGTGCGCATAGCTGGTGCCGCCTGTTTGTGATGGCCATGTGCATGTTCACTGTGGGTGGGTGCATGCCATCACAGGTGTGGGACATTGGGCTATATGGCTTGCAGGTTGGGTGGTGTTCAGGGTTGTGGTCAGTCACAGCCATTGACTGTGTTCCCATTTTCCTAGGCCTCGAGGTTCTCCGGAGGATTCGGCAAGACATTTGGGGCCTGACACAGGTGTCCATTGAGAACCAGACCATCCTTCAGTCCATTAGGTGCCATGGCCTGCGGAGGATGCATCACAGGACAGTGCGGAACCAGGCACAGGATGACCAGCTGGCTGGGCCTTAGGAGAAAATACCCTTCCCACTTCTCCCATCCCTACCACCCTGCCTTCCCTCTCCAAGTTGTTCATCCCTACCTCTTGAACACCCCTACCTTGTACCCGTCCCCCGTAAATAGTTGTTGTTTATTGTTTTGGTTATTTAGTATTTGAAAATTTAAATATACATTTATATTTTGATATGAATACTGTGTTGGTCTCTGATTTGCAGCTGGCTATGG
This sequence comes from Neoceratodus forsteri, assembly GCA_016271365.2. NCBI lineage: Eukaryota > Metazoa > Chordata > Ceratodontiformes > Ceratodontidae > Neoceratodus > Neoceratodus forsteri. The sequence goes on from CM057456.1 coordinate 147,591,529, forward strand.
GTGCTCAGTTGCAGTGGTGTACATGCCATCTGGGGTGGTATGGTCCTGGGTATATATGTGTGTGTGTGTGTGTGTGTGTGTGTGTGTGTGCATGCATGGGGAGGTATCTCCTGCATGGCAGTGACTTTCTGTTGGTCTTGCCATCTGCTGCCACCCACTGCTGGGTGCACAGGGTGTGTCTGGCTTGTATGCTTCTGTGCTGCACGGGGTTGACGTGTGCTGAGGGGATGCATGGTTTCCTGCAGTGCCAGTCACTGCACATGGGTGGTGTCTTGGGGTCACAGTGCAGGGTGTGCTGTGCATACGGGGGGCTGATGTGCACTGTGGTTGTCAACCCCCTGTGTGTGGCACTCTTAGCCTGCCAGTGGTTGTGCTGGGGTGTCATGGCTCTGCTGTGCTTTGTTGGCTTGTCCCCATGGGCCAGTAGATCATCCGTTACACCCCTAGTGATGCTGTGCTTGGGGTGTGCAGGTGTCTTGTTGGTTCTGCAGTGTGTTCCTGTGCCCATGTGTGGCATGGCTGGTGGTGGGCCCCAGCCAGCCTCCCTGGATGTGCAGTTCCATTGCTCTGGGGGGGGCTCTGCTTGCGCTATGGCACCTCTGGACTGCTCAGCTGGGCTGCCCTGGTTGCGCTATAGCGCAACATTTCTGCTCAGCTTCTCCTTCCTGGTTGCGCTATGGCACAGTTAGTGCGATATTCAGACGTTGGCTGCTTGCGCAATTTGTTCTGCTCCATGTTTGAATATCACACTTGTTGCACATATGCGCAATTGGTTTGTGCTTGCTCCTGCTGTTACGCACATTTTGGGCGCAGTTTGAATATCCGGGCCAATGTGTAGAGAATGCCAATTTAAGAAATAAAATGAATGAATTAGAAAAGAGCATCAAAGTACTAAAAGTCCAAAATAAACACCTAAATTCTCAATTAACCAAAATCAAAGTCTCTTACTCCTCATTGGATAGTGCCCTTAATAGAATACATGATGACTCATTAACAAGAGGAAGAGAGGAAAATAGTGGGAGTAGTGACAAGTGGAGCCTTGTGATTAACAAAAGGAAAACTAAAAAAGGGCGAAGGGCCATGGATTTCTGCATTCCAATACAAAATATCTTTCAGCCTTTAGAAAATCAGAAAGAATTTGATGCAGGTTTAGAATTTAACAACTCTAATAAAAACACAGACAGTATTATAGTTAACTCTGAGTTTGCCAATAAGCATAATTTAGTGAATAAACAAAAGAACACCATGGTAACTGCAGCCCAAGTTCACAATGAAGAAAATGGAATGGATATGGCCCAAACAACCCAAGTAGAGAGCTATCCAGATGTTCTGTTAACACCACAGATCTCGATAAGAGGTGCTAAATAGATGAGGGAAACACTGAATGTAGAGTATATAGATAAATGTAATGAGAATATTAATATTAGGAACATAGCTTAACCTACAGATGAGATAGATGGCAACACTGAAAATTCAAATGTCAGACAGGTAATTGTGCTGGGGGACTCTATCACAAAGTACATTGATGGACACATGTGCAAAAAAGACAAACAAAACAGAATGTGTTCAAGTTTCAGAGGGGCATGGATTAGAGACATAGAGAGTGTAGTTCCCAATATAATGAAAGATGCAGGAAAAAATCCATTGGTGGTAGTTCACATTGGAACCAATGACATAACTAAATTTACTACTAATGACATCAAGAGTAGTTATAGTTCCCTAGTCAACACCTTAAAAGCAACAGAATCTAAAATCTGTCTGTCTGAAATGTTGCCTGTCCCCCGAGCATCAAGGAAAATAAAAGCTAAAATTAAAGAAGTGAATGAATGGTTAAGGAAGTGGTCATTAAAAAACAATGTAACCTGTATTACTTACTGGGAACGATTTAATAATGATTACAGTCTCTTTAGTTAGGGTGGATTGCATCTGAGTAAAAAGGGGAGTTACTGTCTAGGAAAAAAGATTTTGACTGTCATTGAACAGCATTTAAACTAAACACAAGAGGGCAAAAAGAGAGTAATACTGAAGACCCTTCATCTCTTCGAAACAACCTCACTTTTTTATGAGTAATGCAAGAAGTTTAAACACTACAAAACAAACAGAATTAGTTGGAAAAATAGAACAAAAAAGCCTCGATATAGTAGCAACCACAGAGACTTGGTGGGATGAGGCCTCCATATGGCATAATGCTCTACCGGGGTATAATTTGTTCTATAAAAATAGGGTTAATAGGAAAGGAGGAGGGGTGCGTTTTTATATCAAAAACACAATCATGACAAAAGAAATCCCTATCCTTTGGAAGAAGGACCAAAGATAGAAGGAAGTTGTATACTTATTTATTTTATTTATTTAGTTTTTGTTGACCGGGTAAGTGCACTAGACAAATTCTGCCTATTTTCAGGCATGACCCGGAGGAGGGGGATACAGATGAATGCCAACTGACCTTGAACCAGATTAAGCTGTTGGTGGTATTTTTTAGTGAAATGAGGGAAATTTGGCCAGGACACCGGGGAAATTCCCCTACTCGTTTCTATAAGTGCAATGGGATCTTTAACATCCACCTGAACTGCCACCAATCCAGGTAGACAGGACCTCGGTTTAACGTCTCATCCAAAAGACGTCACCTCAGAAGTGCAGCACCCCTCTCATGCTGCACTACAGTGTCAGTACTGGGATATTAACCCAAGTGCCAGATGTGGGAACTGAACCCACAGCGTTCTGATCTCCTGACTTCAGAGGTGAGTGTGCTACTTGCTGAGCCACTGACACTGTAATACACTGTATACTGTGACACTGTATACAAATACAGTAATCAAATAAAAATCTAACGCTAACAAATATATATATAGACCACCTAGTGCAGATGCAGCGTATGATTCATCTTTGATTAAACTAATGACTGACATTACAGATAATTCAAATGTAGCATTCATGGGGGATTTAAACCTGCCAGGGATAGACTGGCAAAATTTTACCTCAATAATGCAAACTGAGCAGAGATTCCTTGAAACATTTCTCACTTTGGGGCTAGATCAGATGGTTACCGAGCCAACCAGAAAAATAAATATATTGGACCTTGTCCTAATCAGTACACCTGAGTCAATCAATAAGATAGAGAATGAAGAACCTTTGGGTACAAGTGACCATAATACGGTTATCTTTACAGTAAACCAATTCAAGACCAACATTAAACAAAATACATACCGACTAAAATATAATGATGGAATTACGATAAAATAAATGAAGCCCTTCATGCCAATAACTGGAACTCACTGTTCTCTGGTCTTCAGACAAATGAATCCTGGCAGATATTAAAGGAAATTATTTTTGAGTTGAAACAGCTATATATCCCTATTAAAAAAAAAAACATGAAATCACAAGGGAAAAATACCTGTTTGGCTAACACCCACTATTCAAAACTAAATAAAAAAAGGGAGAGTGAATACAAAAAACTTAAACAAGATCTAACTGAAACAAATAAATCAGAATATAAAGAGGAAGGTAAGATTACTAAATGTCTTATTAATAAGGAGAGAAAACAAATAGAACATAAATTATCAACAACTAAAGGTAACACTAAGGCATTTTATGCATATATTAACAACAACAAGAATAACAATTCTGCAGTCGCCACTATTGTAAAGAATGAGAGAGAAATTAACAACATGCTTGAAATAGGGAACACCTTTAATGATTATTTCAGGTCTGTATTTACCAAAAAAGATACCTCCATTACAACAATATATCCATACACGAGTAAGTATGAGGGAATAACAACTGAGGAAGTAAAGAATGCAGTATACTCCCTTAAAGATAACTCAGCACCTGGCCCCGATAATATTAACACATTTTTCATAAAGCATACCCTGGATGAACTTTCATGTCACCTATCATCTTTAACAAATCCTACAAGGACAGTGACGTACCTGATGATTGGCGGACGGCGACAGTAATACCAATACATAAAAAAGGGAATAAAAAATAATACTGAAAACTACTGACCCATAAGCCTTACGTCAATAATGTGTAAAATCATGGAAGGAATATAAAACAAAAAATTGATCAAGAAATGGTAAGTAGAAGATTGATTGACAATACCCAACATGGCTTTAAAAATGGAAGGTCATGCACCACTAATTTAGTGGCATTTTATGAGAGTATCAGCAACAGTATAGATAGAAACTGCCCAGTGGATATTATCTATCTGGACTTCAAAAAAGCTTTCTATAAGGTATCTCATGTCTTATTAGTAAAGAAATTGATGAAGATGAAATTCAATAGTTACACCATCAAGTGGGTTGAGGGATGGCTAAAAATTAGGTCACAGAATGTCAAAATAGTTGACATAATCTCAAGTAATATTCCAGTTACCAGTGGAGTGCCACAGGGTTCCATAATGAGCCCAACACTTTTTGGTGTATTTATAGGGGACCTAGATTTGGGTATAACTAGTCAGATAAGCAAATTTGTAGATGATACTAAAATATCATTGGAGTTGGATGCAGAAATAAAAATTATCAGATTTAAAAAAGATCTCCAAATCATTGAGGCATGGGCACAGGAGGACAATATGGCCTTTAATAAAGAAAAGTGCTCGGTTATACACCTGGGGGAAAAAAAACTCCAGTACTGAGTATATTTTATGCAACTTCATTATTAAGACAGTGTACACAGAAAGGGACTTTGGTGTTATAGTAAACAATAAATTTAGTTGGAGCAATCAATGTAATAAAGTCACCAAAGTGGGAAATCACATCTTATCCACTATTAAAAAATCGTTCACAACACGAAACAAAGAATGTATTATTCAACTGTATAAATCTTATATTAGACCTTATACAGATTATGCAGTCTCCTTTTGGTCCCCATACCTGGAACAAGACAAAAAAATGATAGAGAGTTTACAGAGGATAGCAATGAAACTAATACCAAGAATAAGAAGTTTACTTTATCAAGAAAGGATGACCTCCTTGGAATTATATGATTTACAAATGAGAAGAGATAGAGGAGATTTATTACTATTATTTAATATTCTAAATTATGAAGACCTTAAGAATGTCTGTAACCTACAATTTTGTGACAAAAACATGGATTAAGATGTAATAACAGGCAAATTCAAATCCCTAAGGTATTTACAAATAAAAGAAAGAATTATTTTACACTCAGGGCCACTAAATTATAGAACACCTTAGCCTAACATATAGTGGAGCTGTCTTCATGTAAGAAATTTAAAACTGAATTGGACAAATTTCTTTTGGGGCAAATTATGTAGGTTCCCCCCACAGTTGTAGGGAAAGTGGTCTCGATGGGCCTAGTGCCTACTTCCACTTTTTTCTAACCAAGTAATAGAGAGTAAATACAACATCACATTCAAAAGGGATCCTGATTCTACCCACTTCCCCCAGCTTGGCTGAGTAGAGCAATGGGAGGTTAGGCGACTTACCAAGGGTCACAGGGCCAGTATTTGCCCCAGCACAGTATGAACCTGCAGGATTGTCCAGCTAAGATGCAACATCTAGTTCTGCTTTTATTCATTTTTACAATGTATTTGCCTAGGCTGACCCAGATGAGATGCAACATCTGATTTCCAGTGTGCGCCTGCTTCTGCCCATCTCTTCAGCTACATGCACTGGAGTACTAGGAGGCTGAAGCAGCAGTGCATGATAGTGGAGTAAATTATTTATTTTTTTACCCCATTTCTCCTTTCCAGCTGCCAGACCCTCCTTCCACTGGCCCAAGCCCTTCTGCCCACTGTAGGAGTCCTCTGAAATTCCAATAGCCACCAACCTTTGCTCGACTTCCCTCTGGAAACCCTGACTGTAACCCACAGCTTGTTCTGGTGGCTAACCCAGTTCTCTGGATGCTTCACCTGATGGTCAAGGCCTGGGAAAAAGAGGATCCAGTGAGGCGTGGGAGGAGTCAGAAGGACTCTAGCTCTGGTGTGGGGGTCAGGGCTGCTTCACCTGCCTGGTGCTACTGCGGCATTTCCCATAAAGCCCTCACTTGTCACTCCCCAGAGTGTCATCCTAAGAAGTGACCTTGCCGAGCAGCTATCCAAGCCATCAGAAGGGGGTGTGATTCCTGCCCTATCTTCAGAACTCCTCTGCTTGTTTCACTCTGAGTGTCTGTAATCTGCATGTCACTGGCAAAGTGAACAGCTGTATGCTGATGTATGGCTACTCTAAAGGGTTCTCAAGTTCCTTCCCACATGACGTGGCCTCCCCCTGGGTAACCAGGGGCAGTTGTGCAGTGGAAGGATAAGCCCTCTCATCCTGAGGCATCCAGATATACAACAGAACCCCACCTCACTGGTCTGAAGTAGATGTCCCGGACTCAATTCATGAATCTGGGTCATGTGGATGACTAGTGGTAGCTCTATCACTGCCCTAGCCCACTGGTAAAATGTATACAGTAAATTTTGACTTATGCTTATTTTACTTTAGATTGCCCCTTATCTCCTAAATTGTTTGGTATCTTTCTTTCCTCATATTGAGTCTGCTTTAGTAAATTTTTTCATCTGTAAAGTAATAAAAGGATAACATGTTTTCAACTACTGTAGGTTTTCATCTGTATTCTAAGCTGTTTTTGTACACCTGTTGTCCCTAAGGTCAGGGAGCAGTGTCTGATGCATACTACTGTAGTTCATTATAGTAACAATAAAAGTGATCGTGAACCCAGGAGGCCTAGTTTTTAAAACATCAGGACAGATGCAAGGGGCTTGCATTAAGCAGAAATGGTGCAAAGGTCTCCTTACACTGCATCTTGCATCTGCACCAATTTTGTACAACATCCTGCATCACTGGGCGGAATTGCCTGAACCAACCAGGCTTGCATTGCCCTTGTGATGGCCACACCAGTACAACATGAGCAGCTTGTGCCAGGGCAGCCCAGCAGTATCCACTATAGTGGGATTCTTGAAGCCCCTGCAAAGGGTGAATGGCTGTCAGCTGTTAAACCAGCCTGAAGATGGTCAAACTTGCCATGCACCACACCTGGAGCCATCACTGCATGGGGTGACCCTGTGCCTCCCTGGGGAAAGTGCCTGCATGGCTCCTGACACTTGCCAGACCACTGATGGGGCAGTCTGTGGTCCATGGCAGATAAGAGGCTGCAAATCTCACCCTGTGGTGGCACTGGTGAATCTGCAACTCCCATGGACATGCACTAAGCAGTGGTGGTCATGCAATAGCTCCTTTGGAGGCAGGTAACACCCCCCCAACCTCACCCCTCCCACCTCCAACAAGCCAGGGCATTCCCCAAATGACCTGCTAGCCACCAGGGGGACCAACTGGTGGGTTGACATTACTGGCTGCTGCTGCTACAAACCCATCCCATGGCTTGCGGCATTCCCCACCCATGCACTGTTTCTTCAACACACAGGTTGACTTGCAGCAAATTCTAGGATGTTGGTGTCTGGACCGCTATTCTTGTAGAACCAGGCATATGGTCTCTGGTGCATCCAAGTTTGTTGCAAGCAGCTGTTCAGCACATGGTGTGCCGATCTAAGGGGCTGTTGTAAAATAGAGGCCTGGGTGTTCAAAAACTATAGAGAATGCTGATGAAATGCTGTGAGCCATATTAAAAGGGGTGCTCCTTTTATTATTTCAACTGTAAAACAGGGTAAAGCAGACTCAAAATGAGGAAAAAGGGCATCATGCAAGTTAGCAGACAAAGCGCAATCTAAAATAGAATAAAAATGTATAGGACACAATTTTAACCACTATTATGCACTGCTGCTTTAAGTGACTTGCTCAGTGTCACATAGAGTGTTTGGCTGTAGCAGGATTTGAACTTACAATCTCTTAGTTCACAACGGTGTTCTACCCATTAGACCACAAAGCCTATGGGTGAAAGAGTGGGACTGGCAAGTGGCTGCCAGCAATATTTTCCTGCCTCTTCTCATTTCCACATTTAAGTGAACTGGAATCTTGTGGAGTCTAAGTGACTTACTCAGGGTCACACAGTAACTATTTGATTTGAGGAGTGATTGAACTTGCAACCTCCTGGTTCTAAACAGTGTCCTAACCATTGAAATACACTGCCTCTATCGGCTATAGAAGAAGGAATCAGGAAAGGCTCGTATTTGCTGGTGATGTTTTGCTTGTTCAGTGTTTTATAATTTATTTTATGATGTGACTTTTTCAGAGTTTCAATTACTTTTTGAAGAAGCATTGGCTTTATCATAACTTCTGTGCTGTTTTTTTTTTACCACTTTTCTTGTTCACCTGTACTCCAATCCTTTGGCCCCACATGCAACCCCTCCAACCCCACCACACCATTCTCCATTGCTGACAGGCACCAACCTGACCCCCAGTACCTCCAGCATCTATAGGATTGGCTTGTCTCTACCAGGGGTGTCCTGTAGCTCAGTGGAGATGTGCCTCCATACTAGACCTCCAGTGCTAGTGCACGTCTACTGGAGTCTCCCCTGACCTAGAAGAGGAAGCACCTTTAGAAATCCATGGTGTCAGCTAAAGAGGTCAAACTTAATAGAATGTTGATACAGGATGTCCTAATATTGAAATGTAGGTCTGGACCATCTTACTATGGCTTAAACTAGAAAATGTGAAATCACTGTAAGATATAGTCCAATACGTCCATTTAGATTAATGTATTTATAATTACTGGCTTCTATTTTTTTTCATAGAGAAAGATGGTTATAATTTGCCATTATAACCAGCTCAGCTGGTTATAACAGCAAACAAGTACCAGATTTCCCTATGACCATGCACGCACCAGTCACTGGTCTTTCATAACTGTAGAGCTGCATAGTACCTCAGTGCCCCTCGCTGTCGGTGGTAACTTAATTTTCTTTTTTTATTGAAAAAAAGAAAAGAATGTCCAGGATCGAGAACCAAAGGGAAACATTACCACCATAAGAGTTTCCCTGTCCGCATACAGACGCCGCCGCCAGCAGATCTCCAGACCTCTTCAACCCAGAAGGACACCACAGAAGCCGCTCAGTAGTAAGTTTAATCAAGAAAATGAAAACTAAGACAAATACAACAAAATATTTTTTTCCCGAACAAGTGGGGCACTGTTAATGTGGCAGACTACGGGGAATGCAAAATCCTGACTGGTCCACGGCTGCCTGAAAACCAGTCTATTTGCTTATTTTCTACAATTGCTGAAGCAAACAAATGCAAGCCAGCAATTATAAAAAATAAAATATGGGGTGGCCTGTGTAAAACTCGATTTTACACTCACCCTCATTGTGGGTTGCTTTTTACAAACCCCTAGGGCTTCGACCTTGGTGTTTATGTAGCATCCCACAACTCGGGTGTGTGTAAAATCTCATTGCACATGCCACCCCATATATTATTCTCTATATTATTATCTTCACTTCACACCAGTATACTGTAGGCAACAGTTTCATGGCTGAACACATCACTTCCTCAGGCAATTCATATATGACAGTGTTGATACTAAATAAAAACATAAATGTAATCATTAAATTTCTAATATTTGAAATAAATTTCTTTCCTTATTCATTTAGATACTGTATGGTTATTAATTAACAGAACTCTATGTCAATAAGGTACAACATGTTTCAATAGATTAATGCATAATAAGAATCTTTTGAATCAAGTAATTATTTATTCAGTTTGCATACCTATTATTACAGGTATTTAACTATATAAAATGTGTCCCCTTCTTTGACATACACTCTGAGTTGCCACCTCCTTGTGATCTTCAAATTAAAACCTGTTCCCAAGTGAATTGGATTCAATTCTGACTAAAATAATATAAAATAATCTTAATTTAAGTTAAATATGTAAATCATATTAAATTGGTATTCTGTAATCTTATAGTAGTTATGAATTCTTACTTTAAATTTAATTCACTTCTACTAATCAGTTGAAATAACGTTCGTCCTTTTATGAGCATTTAAATGCCTCCATTTCACTTGTCTCCTTTAGGGGAAAGTGTATAGTTATATTTAAAGAACTCATGTCCTTTAAATTTAAATGTATAATTTTCTACTGCTTATTATGGTAGTAAAAATTGTACCTTATTGGCTAAATGGAGCTCATTCAGTGTAAAAACTCTGTTCTTTAAACAGAGTTCCAAAATTCAAGACCTCGTTCAGAAGTATTTGTTGAAGCTTCCAAACTCCTCGTTTCTCAATATAGCTAAGAGGGAAAGGGAAAGATATGAAGTCTGCTTACTTCGCATTTAGTGTCTTAAGAAACAAACTGTCTATTGAAATATTTATTCCTGAAAGGTTTTAGAATGACATGAATGACGCAATACCCCTTGTCATTTTTGTAGGCTTTTTGAACCGTATTTAAACTCCTAGCCCAGACCGCTCAGTTCCTTGTGAAAGGCGACCGTCTTTCAGTGGCGTGGAGCAAGGTAAAATTTCAATCTAAAATCTTTCGGGAATGAATATTTAAACAGATAACATGTTGCACAAGAAATTGAATGTGAAGTAAATGGACTTCATGTCCTTCCTTTCCCTTTTAGTTATACTGAAAAACAAGGAGTATGAAATTTGAACATATAGAGTTAAATGAAACTTTTTTGAAACTCAGAGCTCCTTATAAAGAAGCATACAGCAAGGTAAAAATGTCATTCTAAAACCTTTCATGAATAAATATTTAAATAGATAGTTTGTTTCTTAAGACACTAAACGTGAAGTAAGCAGACTTCATATCTTTCCCTTTCCCCCTTAGCTATATTGAGAAATGAGGAGTTTGGAAGCTTCAACAAATAAAGCTGAATGAGGTCTTGAATTTTGGAGCTCCGTTTAAAGAACAGAGTTTTTACACTGAATGCTCTCCATTTAGCCAATAAGGTACAATTTTTACTACCATAATAAGCAGTAGAAAATTATACATTTAAATTTAAAGGACATGAGTTCTTTAAATATAACTATACACTTTCCCCATAGGAGACGAGTGAAATGGAGGCATTTAAATGCTCATAAAAGGATGAACATCATTTCAACTGATTAGTAGAAGTGAATTATATTTAAAGTAAGAATTCATAACTACTATAAGATTACAGAATACCAATTTAATATGATTTACATATTAAATTTAAATTAAGATTATTTTATTTTAGTCAGAATTGAATCCTATTCACTTGGGAACAGGATTTAATTTGAAGATCACAAGGAGGTGGCAACTCAGAGTGTATTTCAAAGAAGGGGATGAATTTTATATAGTTAAATACCTGTAATTATAGGTATGTAAACTGAATAAATAATAACTTGATTCAAAAGATTCTTATTATGTATTAAAGTAATCTATTGAAACATCTTGTACCTTATTGACATAGAGTTCTGTTAATTAATAACTGTAAAGTATCTAAATGAATAAGGAAAGAAATGTATTTCAAATATTAGAAATTTAATGATTACATTTATGTTTTTCATTTAGTATCAACACTGTCATACACAAATGGCCTGAGGAAGTGACATGTTCAGCCACGAAACTGTTGCCTACAGTATACTGGTGTGAAGTGAAGATAATAATAAATACATTAATCTTAATGGACGTATTGGACTATATCTTACAGTGATTTCACATTGTCAGCTAAAGAGGCCCAATGGTGTGCTGGAGGGCTGCTGGTGTGGCGGGCAAGGACAGAGGCCATCTTCTGGCATATAATGAGTCATGCAACTGCTCACAGATAGCCTGTGGGGATGCCTGATGGCACATGGTCAACTATGTTATCAATAGCACCACCACCATATCACCATTAGGAGCAGGTGTAAAAGTGGTATGAACAATGGGTCCCTCCCCCTGGGAGGAGTGTCTCAGTCAGATAATCAGAGTGTCTCCCTTCTGGCCTCTGCTCCAGATGTTCAAAGTATTGTGTGCAAATCTACATTAGGGTAATGCCAACATCACTTTTGGCAATCATTTTAACCATGAGGACCACTGCACAACATGATGATGAAGATTTAGGGGAATTATTTTCCTAACAAAACAATTCTGTACTTTTGTGGTTGTATGTTTAAATTAAACATCTGCATTTTATTTTTTTTGCAAACACACGGGAAATGTACATTGCTGGTTCACTCAAAGTCTGAAAGGCCATGGGATGATCTCTCAAACAAAGTAATGGTCTTAACTGTAGGTGACAGAATTTCTGAGATATAAACATCTTAATCATCTGCAACTTAAATCAAGAGAGTACCCATTTCATAGAACCTTGAAACAGAAAGTGATGTCATTGATACAGGCTGTAATTAAAAAGATGCAGTGGCCCATCAGTGACATCACTTTCTGTTTCATGAATCGCTGAAATAGCTGCTGGCTTGGTTTAATTCACAGGCAATTTATATTTATATTTTGGATTTCTTTTTAACCTGCTGGTAAGCCTAATGTCATGTTTTATGGGTTTTCAGGACTTGAGTGACCCAAGCAACATATATTGTACTTCCTCTCGATTGAAATAACAGTTCAGAGTTTTCCAGTAATGCACAGTGTAAGTGAAAAGTTATAGGATGACACAGATAAGAATATTTTCTTTATAGTAGATAGATGTTCATCTACTAAATAGTGACCTACACAGGATTCATGCAGCCATTGCCAACCAACAGTAGAACAACATTGGCATTGACTATGAAGGCAGTTACTCATCCACCATCCCAGCAAGAAGAAGGGTGCAGCCTTAATAGTAGCTATGAACATTACATAGAGGGATAGACAGAACAAAGAGAGCAAAAGCGGGGCTAATAAAGAGAAACCTTCTCCTGGGTTTTCTTTAGTACATTATGAGAGGATCTAAGGACATTTAAGACTGGATCCATTGCCAGATTTGTTGACAAAGTGAGTACAAGACAAGAATATTGGCACACAACCAGGCTCCAAAAAAGTTCAAATGTAGGTTAGTTGTGCAGACACAAAAACTGACAAATGCAGCACAGGATACAAACACACTGTCCAGACATATGTTTCTCCTTGAGCTAAAACAAAGGGCCATACTGCGGAAAGGCAGCCCCACCAGTGGCTTAAGGCCAGTATCATATTAAAGCTGTGACAGGAGCCAATGCTAAAACAAGTGAAATGTGTCAGAAAAGTGAGAAAGTTTAAAAGAATAGAAGAAAACAAGAAGAGGACACAGGAGTTCCCCAAAAATAGAAGGGAGAGATAATATAGATAAATAGAGTACATAAAAATAATTTAATATAAGAATGCCTATCAAGTGTAAGTAAGCAAATAAACCAGAGAAAGAGAAGTCAGGAGAGGAAAAAAAATAGAACAAGAACAAATAGCATACATTTATAACAATCCCAGCATACCATTGTCCACATAAAAAATGTAAACAAGAAAAACAGCTGAAGTTTGAAGTGTAGTAGAAATAATGTATAGTTAAAGATGTAAAAAAAAACACTAAGTACACCAAACTGCATAGCTGAGATCACATATGTTGATGAAACATAGACACAAAGAATTTGATGGCAGATAAGGACCGCTTGGCCCACCCAGTCTGCCCATTTCCCTACCTAATGGTTAAGCTGCAGATCCTAGTTAACCAACAGCCTTCTTCCTCCTACCCCACCCCCTATAATTGCCTTATGACTGTCCCATGCATTCTTGAATTCCACCACTGTTTTTGATGCCACAACCTCCTCAGAAAGGCCATTCCATAGATCCAGAACCCTCTCCATGAAAAAATATTTCCTCACATTACCTCTGAGCCATCCCCCCTCTATCTTCAAATTATGCCCCCTTGTTCTTGCACACCTCTTTTTCTGAAAGATGCTACCCTCTTGGGCTTTGTTGATTCAATTGAGGTACCTGAAAGTTTCTATCATGTCCCCCCTCTCCCTCCATTCCTCGAGGCTATACATATTAAGCTCCTTAAGTCTCTCTTCATAGGTCTTCTGGTGCAGACCTTGCACCATTTTAGTTGCCATCCTCTGGACTACCTCCATCACATCTGTGTCTTTGTGAAGACTGGGTCTCCAGAACTGCATGCAGTACTCCAGATGGGGTCTCACCAGCTGTCCGTACAGAGGGATAACAACTTCCTGTTTTCTACTGGTGATGCCTCTCCCTATGCATCCCAGTATCCCCCCAGCCCTCCCTACTGCCCTCTCACATTGCTTGTCCAACTTTAGGTCATCGGATATGACTACCCCCAGGTCCCTTTCCATTTTTGTTGTTGTTAGTATCTCACCCCCCATTGTGTACTCTTCCTCTAGGTTGTTGTTTCCCAGGTGCATTACTTTGCACTTTTTAGCATTGAATCTAAGCTGCCATACATTTGACCATTCCTCCATCCTTTCTAACTCCCTTGTCATCCTTTCCACCCCACCTTGTGTATTAACTCTGTTGCAGATCTTTGTGTCATCTGCAAAGAGACATACTTTTTCTTCCAGTCCCTCTGCAAAGTCACTAATAAAGACATTGAAGAGGACCGGTCCTAGAACTGAAACCTGTGGTACCCCACTAATAACCCCCACTTTCTTCAGAGTGGACTCCATTTACTATTACCCTCTGTGTCCTGTTCTCCAGCCAATTCTTTACCCAGGCTACCATCTTGGGACCCACTCCAAGGCTGGCTATCTTGTATATTAATCTTGTGTGGGACTGTGTCAAATGCCTTGCTAAAATCTAGGTAGGCCATGTCCACAGCCCCTCCCTGATCTACTACTTTGGTCACCCAGTCAAAAATATCTTTTAGATTCATCTGACATGGCCTTCCCACTGTGAATCCATGCTGCCTTGAGCCCTGTGCCACTCTGGCCTCCAGGTACTCAACAATTATTTCCTTCAGAAGTGATTCTATCATTTTCCCTGTCACTGAGGTTAATCTAACAGGTCTATAGTTTCCTGCTTCTGCCCTGCTCCCACTTTTGTGAAATGGAATAACATCTGCCCTCCTCCAGTCCTCAGGTACCACCCCATCCTCCCATGATTTGTTAAGGAGGGTAGTCAGTGGTGTCACTAGTTCTACCCTTAGTTCTTTTAGAATTCTGGGATGAATCCCATCAGGCCCCATTGCTTTGTCCACCTTCAGTTTTAAGAGTTCTTTCAGAACTCTTTCTTCTGTGAATGGGCTGGTATCAACCCCAATATCCAGAGTGGTTTCATTGTTTGGTTTAAATTTGTCCCCCTCTTCATTTGTGAATACTAAGCAAAAATATTTGTTTAGTATCTCTACCTTTTCACAGTCACCCTCTGACCACTCCCTCCCCTTTATTAAGCCTCACTATCCTTCCCTTGGTCTTCCTTCACTCCATGAAGTACCTATAAAATGTGCTATCTCCCCCCTTCTTAACTTGAGTTGGCTATCTTTTCCTCAGTGTTGGCCTTTGCTGTTCTGACTGCCTTCCCTGCTTCCTTTTACTTTAACGGATACGGTTCTCTGTCCTACTCCTTCTCTGATTCCTTGTACTTCCTGAATGATTTCTTTTTCTCCCTAACCTTTCCTGCCACTTCCATTGAGAACCATAGTAGTTTCTTACATCGTTTTGTTTTGTTTATTTGCTTCACACAAAGGTTTGTTGCCTCTGTGATGGCAGTTTTGATTATTCCCCATTGTTCTTCCACCCCTCCTTCCTGTCCATTTGCTAGTGCATTCCTTAGGCACTTACACATTTTGGCAAAGTCAGCCCCCTTAAAGTCCAGTACCTTTGCCTTTGTACGGCTTGACTCTACTGCTGTGTTTATCATGAACCATACTGTTCGATGGTCGCTAGTTCCCAGATGGCTACCCACTTCTAAATCTGTGATCCTCTCTCCATCTCCATTTGAGAGTACCAGGTCTAAGATTGATCCCTCTTCAGTGGGTTCCAATACTAGTTGAATAAGGCATGCCCCCTATAGAGCATCTAGAATGACCCCACTCTTGGAAGTGTCTGCTGCAAATTCACTCCAGTTAGCATCTGGGCATATTCATATCCCAATCAACAATATCTCCCATTTTTCTACCAATTAAGGATACCTTCTATCATTTTCTTGTCCACTTCCTCCCCTTGAGATTGGGGTCTGTATACAATCCCTGTGCAGATTGTGGTGTCATTGCCTGTCTCTAAATTGACCCACATTGCTTCCTTTCCTCCCCATTTACCCTTTTGTTCTGTTGCTTTGATTTTTCCCCTAATGTAAAGAGGTACTCCTCCTCCTCTTTTACTCTCCCTGTCCCTCCTGTAGAATAGCCTCTACATACCCTATTAAAAAAGGAACAAAGTACATCTATGAGAAAAAAAGAGAAAGGGAAATGGTTATACATTTTATATATTATACATATATAATGCAAATTCTAATACTAGGTCCCAATCACAAAATTCACAATAGCCTGATAAATAAATACCATAACAGAGACTGCCTCCCTTTACCTACTTGCCGTGACCTAGTTACAAAAACAATTCTGCCAATATTTGATTATGCCAATGTTGTCTATTCATCTGCTCCTGCAACCTCTCTCTCTAGACTTGATAAATACCTAAACTCATTCTGTCACTTTGCTACCTTCTCCCCTCACTCAACACTGTCTCCTCTACTTCTCCCTCTCCATCACCCCTCTTTCCCACAGACAGGCACTCCACTGCCTCTCCCTCATTGCCAAGTATCAGTTCAGGACCCCATCTTCTCTCCCGCTTATCTCCTGCTCACCCTTCTACATACTCCCTCCACTCCAGGGATTCTCGATCTTTCTCCTTCCCCATCCTCACTCTATGGCGGCGCTGACTGTATTCTCCTATCATCTCTGTCTTCTCTGAAATCATCTCCCTCTGGTTACCTGCCAGTCCCCCTTGCTCACCTCCTTTAAGTCAAATCTTCTTCTCCTTCCTAGCTCCAATGGCTGCCACCCCTTCCCTGCCACCTCCCACCTAGCCTATTTCCCCCCTCTCTATTCCCTGTGTTTATCTCCTGCTACTTTGCCTTCTTTTGCACATTTCCCTTCTTTTATAGCAATTTGTTTACATATTTGTGGTACTCGTAATAAGTTGAATTATCCTGTTGTTAATTCTGCTTATATAAAAAAGATTGTTAATGTAGCCCAGCACTTACTTAGGTGTTGTACTCATACTCTGATATAATGTAACATCCTGATTTCATTTCTGATTGTATATTTAATCTTTTTATTTCCTACCTGAATGTTCCCCCAGGCCACACCTGGAAATGAGCTTTGTCTCAGTGTGTCTTTCCCAGTCACAAACTTTTAAATAAATAAATAAAAGTATGTAACTTTTAAAATATCTTAGAAGCAAGAAGATTGACAAGCTTCCTCTGGTTTCAAGGAATTAAGCTGAAAGATCAGTTAACAAATATATATATATATATATATATATATATATATATATATTATGCATTATATCACAACCTCTCAGAAAAGTCTGAACATGCTCAATAGAAGTAAAGAAGAAGCTAATGCAGTCTCTATTATCTAAATTTATAAATTCCACAGTCTATTTGCTCTCACATGTTCTTGGATCCTCAGATTGAGTTTATAATTTGTTTGATGAGACCTACATTTAACTTGGGAAACAAACATCATGCAGCAGAAGCCACACTGGTTGTGTCTCAATTTACAAACTGTCGAGTTTTAATCAATCTGTCATAGGTGGGAAGAGAATGGATAAAGCCTACTTGAGTAAGTTTAGAGATATCACAACAGTGAGGAGTAAATGTACCTTTAGGTGGTCTCTCTTTCTGTTTTTACTTCTGTGGCTTTGGTGTAAATTAGTTAAAAAAGTAATCTGAGAAGTATGCCAGTCCATTCAGTACATTGCTTGGGTGTGAGGGTAGTACTGTAGCTTTGTGGATGACAGCTGCCCCCTTGAAGACTCTCTATATCACTGGTGCAGAGTACCACCTCTGCATAAACTTCTTATTTATGTCTTTTGCTATATGATCAAAGGGATTATTATCAGAGCAATTCCATCTGGCCTGACCAAATGGCATACTATCTAGGAGAAGTTTTGGATGTGTGCTATCAGCACAGAAAATGGTGTTTCTTGAAAAGGACTTCCTGTATGTCTCAGTGTGGATGCAACAATTCTCATCCTCTTGTAGCCTAACGTAAAAATGCAACTGAATTGGTGCTGGTATTATTGTATTTAAATATGAGATTAAGATCATTCTGACCTAACCAGTTCACAAATTATTTAGCATCAGTGCCATAACGGACACAAATTACATCATCAATAACATTGTGACAACAAACTATTTCACTGGAGAAAGGGCTGACAAATGCATTATGTGCAAACACCTCCTCTTATAAGGCCTGGAATAAATTGACATAAGAAGAGGCAACATTGGTCTCCATAGCTGTACCTCTGAGGAGGTTGTAGGATTTATTGCCATCAAGAATGAAATAGTTAGGCTAGCCCGGTGGCACTGAGGGTTGAGGTGCTGGATGCCATACCTGAAGCCACACTGATGACCCATGTTCAGGAATGAGCACGGTCCACCAGGGGACAGCAGGGGATGGAGAGGATTGAGCATTTAATGACTGATCTCCTCTCCTGGGGAAGGATAGGCACATCATCCGACTCCTTGGTTGCCACCTGGTGGAGGCTGGGGGTAGCACCAGAGTCAAGGGAGACAAGGAACGTGGCTTTGTGATGCTTGCGCACCTCCATGCATGCACATTCATGGTCACAAGGGGAGGGACAAGGAAAAAACGAAAAATGGCTGCAGACTCCATGAAGCCCCTCCAGTACTCTGGTGCCACTGCCTCAAGGAACTCCCGGGCCCACTCTGGATTGTGCTCAGGAGGGGGTGAGGACAGCCCTACCCCCTTCTGCTCATCCATGGGGGTAAACCATGGGGCATACAGAGCTTGGGAAATGCTGAGAGGTAAGGCAGTACCGGGGGGCTGGAGAAGGTCAGAAGTATGTCAGCAGGTTGAAGAGGAAAAACACCTACATAAAAAAAGGAATTAAATAGTTAGGGCTGCCCAGTGGTGCTAAGGGTTGAGGCACTGGACACCACACCTTGCACCATGCTGGTGACCTGGGTTTGGGAATGGACTTGGGTCACCGTGGGTCAGTGGGGGAGGAGAGGATTGAGCATCTGGAGGACTGATCTCCTCTCCTGGGGAGGGTTGTTGGGGATTCTCTGCTTTGTAGTGGCTCCTGGTGGAGATCAGGAGCACTACAGCACAGGGGAACAGGAATGGGGAGAGGCAACAGTGGACATCTGCAGGATGGGTCAGGAGTGCACCATCCACATGCTGACATCATTGCATGTCTGCTCCTTGGGGTAACTGAAAAGCAGAAAAACCCCGGTACCTGGACAGGTGAAGGCAGGACACACAGACGGCACCCATGATCAACACCAGATCCTTCCGGCTAGCTCTCACCCTCACCCCAGCATCCTACTAGATTGTAGATAGAGTGCTGGAGGAATGGCGGTCCTACCTAGGGGACTCTGAGCTGGGGTGTTGGTCAGGTTGGTGAGTGTAGGAGGAGAGCATCCCAGGATGGGGGTTGGGTCAGAGGACCTTGGGTGGAGTGGGAGAAAACCAGTCTAGTGTGTCTACACTGGAGAGAGGTCTATGAGGCCAGAGACAGTCTACAAAAAAAAAAAAGTTGTGAGAAAAAATTCCAAACTCTCCATGAGGAAATGAGCCGGCCTCATACTGTTGGGACTGGGGCTGTTCAGAAAAGGAAGAACAGCACTGGTACCAAAGTTATTGCTAATGCTAGTGTAAAGCAAAACAACATCAACTGTGATTAACAAAGCTGTGCAGGATATAAAATTCTGCCAGATTTCACAGAAGTTTCATGACAATTCTATGGAATTCCACCAAATTTTTAATTTCAGTTATTTTCCTGTAATTTTTGCTTCCAATTCACACCAACTTTGGAACATAAACAGAAAGCAATCATTTACAAATCTGTGCTGACTTTCAGATTCATAGCTTGAAAGGGGTGGAGGAATGGATGGCCAAACCATTAATCAAAACTTAATTTTCAGTTATTTTGAGATCATTTTAAAATTTCTTATCCACATTTCTTCACAATGTCTAGATTTACAGAGGCACCCAACATGGGTATATACCCCATGTTTTAAGTCTAAAGCTTCAATGAGAGCGGAGTTATAGGTAGCCAAATATTTTGCCATCATTTAGATTTCTGTAATTTTAGTATTATTTTAATAGTATTCATTGAAATATTAAAAAATTTGATAAGTATTCAAGTTATCACGTCACTTGTATATGTAAATAGTTTCAGATTTCTAGCTTCAAATGGGACTGAGTTAAAGCCTTCCAAAATGTTGCTAAAATTTGAATTTCAGTTATTTCCCTTTAATTTTAAAACATATCCATATTTAACCAGAGTGGAAGCATTTAAACTACTATACCACATGGTCATTTCTGAAAAAGTTCATATTTGAAGCTTTAAATGGGATTGAATTAAAAGTAGTCAAACTTTCACAACATTTAAAAAATTAATTTTGCAAGAAAGTAAACTACAAATTTAAGCCCCTGAAGCTTTAAAACTAGAGAATACAATGCCATTAAATTTGGCAGAGTCTTAGACCTTACAAGAGACTGTGTGTGACAATTTTATTAAATGCTTGCTGCCAGAAATTGCAAAATAATATGGATAAACCGAATAGTATTTCCCGAATACCACGAATAGCAGTCTTGCTGAATATTTGGATGAATGTTCTGAATAGTCCACTATTTGGCCACTGTTCAGGACATACTATTTGGTGGGTCAGATTTCAAAATCTCACAGATCTTTGTTAGCCAGTCAGAGGCTGTTTTTGGAGCTCACAGCCAGGAACGCCATTTGATCTTCACACTCTGAGTGTGTGGTACAAAGTTCAATATATAGATAGACTATAGTGTGGACTCCAATGGCTCAGTTGAAGCCGCAAGTCCTCCATATTAGAGCAGGACTGAGGTGCCAACTGAATAGCGGAACCCTTCTTGAAACCTAGCAAGTGGTACCAGTACACTGTTATGACAGCAATCTGCTGATCCAGTAAGGTAAGAAGCACCACTCACAGCAGGGAAATGGTGAAGAGGATGCACAGTGTGTTGACAAAAACATGGTATGCTTGTTTGTCCTTTGCTTGTATAAGCAGTCCGTTACTTGATTGCTGTCAGAACAGTGTGCTGATTCCACTATCTATCTACAGTATCTACTGCATTTGCAGCACCATCGTTTCTTGTAGTACCCCTTGAGACCCTTGTGACCATATAGACATTGTCACTTAACTCCAGATATTGGGGGAGTTATGGCCTATTGAAGTTCCAGTATTATCATATGGAAATCATTATGTTTTATTACTTGCTTTTTTAATGTCCACAATTATTTAAGGGAATGGCATATGTTATTCCTGTAGTACCCCTTGAGGCCCTTGTGACCATATAAAGATTGTCACAAAACTCAAAATATTGATGTTGTTATGGCCTATTGAAGTTCCAGTGTTATCCTATGGTAATTGTTATGTTTTATTACTTGCCTTTTTTAATGACCAGTTATTTTAGGGTGTGGCATATGCTATTACTGTAGTTCCCCAGGAGACCTTTGTGATCATATAGAGACTATCACTTAACTACAAATATTGATGGAGTTATGGCCTGTTGAATTTCCAGTGTTATCCTATGAGAATCATTGTTTTATTACTTGATTTTCTTAATGGCCACAATTATTTAAGGGTGTGGCATATGTTATTCTTGTAGTACCTCTTGAGACCTTTGTGACCATACAGAGATTGTTACCTCTGCGTCCTCCTCCTGAAGCATCAGCAGCACAAGACAGCCTCTAGCACCAGTGTACAAATGTACAAGTCAAAGTGCCATGACCTCTGCATCCTCCTCCTGAAATTTGAGGTGAGGTGACTGGGGGGGCAGAAAGGTGGGGACAGGGGGCAGAGGGAGCAGTGGGGATGTCATGGGGGTGATGGGGGCACAGCGGCAGTGTGAGTATATTGAGGAGGCACCCAGCAGAGGTGCCATGCACTGTGAGACAGAGCCAGTCAGCCTGGATAGAGTGAGGTAGGTAGGGATAGATCATGACCCAGACACCAGGTGGGCACAGTCCTGATACCTGCCCCAAAAGACCCACAGACCCATACATTTGGTGGGTGGTACTGGCAGTGGGTTGTGGAGTGCAGTCAGTGGATGGGTACATTCCCTGGGCACTGTGACATTCCCCATGTACACTGCCCCCTGCATAGCAGAAGGTGGATGACTGACTACACTGCTGGGGTCTGTCAGTCCTCTGGGGCAGGTGCCAGGGCTGTGTCCACCTGGGGTCCAGGTCATGGTCCATCCCTGCCAACCCCCTCTACCTGGTCTGATCAGCTCTGTCTCATAGTGCATTGTATCTTTGTCAGGTGCCTCCTTAATATCCTCACACTGCCATCATGTCCTGCCACCCCCTACAGCAACCCCCACTGCTTCCTCAGCCTTCCATTCCCTCCTTGCTGGCACCTTCACTCCCCATCTTCATGACTTGGCTAGGGTTGCACCATGTTGGGGGGGGGGCTTTATGGGATCCTCCATCAAACCACTCAGGAAAGACAAATGTTTAGTGCAACCCTATGTCTGCACCAACGTTCAGCACTTTGGCGCAGGGACCCCCGTGTTTATAAAATAGGGTGTAGGGTCCCTGATGCACCTGGAGCTTCCACAGTCATATATCAGTCAAATCATATCAATTTAAGGGCCGACTGAAAATTGAGCCCATTGTTTTTAATTCCATAAGTGTGGATTTTTGCCAAGTGTAAACTTACGGTAAATTTTCTGAGAAGGGAAATCAGGGGAATCAGTGAATAAAATATCAGCATCACTACACAAGACTGTGGTACATTACCACAGTCCCAGTCTTTAGGGTGAAGGAGGACAGGTAATTATGTCTAATTGGCAGCTTTCATAATGTTCATATTTTCAAAAATGATATTCATACCCCTAAATGATCCATGTTTAACTGTACCTGAATAAAATGTATGTAAAAACTGTATTTTGCATTGTTTTGCTTTCTACGTGTAACATTCTGTTACAGTTCTCTTCATGGAACCAGTGAGCTGGAGTTTCATCTATGCCATGTTTTTGGTACAAAACTCTGAGCATGGTTCTTATAGGATAATTGCTTATGCTTAGCATTCTCTACACAAACCATGATGCAGTAACATTTCCAAATTGTTGCCTCCACAAAGAGAACTGTACAGAATTTTGTACACAAAAAGAAAACAATTTTAAATAATTTTTTTTTTTCACATCAGTGTTTATTAAGATACAGTTAAAGATGGATCATTTGATGGTATGGATATTATTTCTGTAAATAGAAGCATTACTAACTGCTGCCACTTAAAAGTTTCCTGTCTCCTTTAAAGGCAAAAACAAAGCAAGAATTAAAGCCAGTGTAACATATAACCCAGTCCCTGGGTGACATAGTTATGCCCATCACGATATCCACTTAATTGGTATTTCAGTTGCTGATCATTCAGTACCTGATGCTTCAACCAAATTCTGCTCCCTGTTTAATGGTACATATTAAAATTGTATAGTATCCTGATAACCTCTGCAGCTAATAGTTTCCAGTCTGATATTGTGCTAGTGCACTAGATCTTCTCAAGCAAGATGAGGTGATGTTATCCATCTATAGCATTCTAATTTGTGTCACAATTAATTTTTTGCCAGCATCCCACTATGTTGAAAGTTCAGACTCCATAATATCAATTACAATATCCATACAAAGTTTTGGATCACGTGGGGCATGTTGTAAAAAGGAGGTGTCCACCATCATGTTAATGAACATTTGGTCAGGTGTAACAAAATTGAAAGCATTACTTTCTAGGACTGGGTTGATTGTCTAGTTATCAGTAGGATTGTCAAAATCCTTTTGAGTTCTGGGTTCTAGTGTAGAACTTTTCATAAAGTTCTTGTGTTTTAATCATGTTTAGAACTTGAGCCCTGTTTATAATATGGCTGCAGTTAGAGAAGGTGATAACGTTAATACATGTCATGAAATGCAAAAACAAATCTGTTCAATATAAGGGGGAGAGAGAAGAGAATGTGAGACATCACAATAGCTAGGTTATCTGTTGATTCTTTGTTAGCACAGCAGACACCTTCAGGTGCCTGCAGATAAAGGAAGGTCCAAAAAAAAGGCTGCACAGGGCTGGGGTGCCAGGATAAATGCAGACACAAACAAACAAGTGAGAATTCCTGCACTCACCACCCACAATAAGGTTGTTGCTCACACAAACCAATTGCAAAAGTGCTGTATTTTATTTAAAGTGCCAGTGCTGATAACAAACACATCTCCTCCTGATGTGTTTCGGAATAGTGGCCCCAAAGTGGTTCCTTTAGCCTGCAGGTACCATTTGCCTAGAAAGGTGAAACAGTTAGATTAGAGTAGAGGGAAATGAATTTCTATATTTGCAGTTTATATAGTAAATGTTATACAGCTGTATTTTGATAAGCGAATTTTGCCAAGATTAACTATGTGAAGGCATACTTGATTACTGAACTGATATATATTTGTTGCTTTTTCAGGTTTCACAGTGATTTATTTCAAATCATTGGGGGCAGCAGTCTGTTTACAAGTCTTTGTGGCTCCCTCACAGGACACTTACTGGAACAGTATCACTTTCTCATAATGTTTAATTCTTCCTCTTTTTCATATGTTCTGTGATAAGAACTTCAAACACTATTCAGCACTTTGCCCTTGTTTTTAACATTAGAAATGTGTAGTAGGATGTTTTAATGTCACTATCACTTTATTTGTTTTCACAATGTTGGGCCACCTTTGATGATGTCATAAGCTATGGGGTATAAAAGGTGGTCCTATTTTTATGCGCACAGATCTATTGTAAAAGGAATGTTTGTATTCCAATACGCGTCAGGAAGAGATGTGTTTGTTATCAGCACTGGCACTTTAAATAAACTACAGCACTTTTGCAATGGATATGTGTGAGTAGCAAACTTATTGTTGGTGATGAGTGGAGGTTTTTTTCCTTGTTTGTTTGCCTGCAGATAAACAGTATGCAAGCCTTGCTAGGTGGGCCACACTCCACACTGTATGTGAACGGGTTTTCATGGTGCAGCTGCATTAGACATCCTGAGTTAAAAAAATAAATAAGTAAATAAATAAAATAACATTTCTTTATTCATTTGATCAGCATTCTGTAAGCAACTCGGCAGGGCACAGTGTGGGGTGTGTGGGGATACCCACATGGTCATGGTCAACTTAAAGACTGTCCACACAGGTGAAGGGCCTTACAGCTCCTGGAAATGTGGATGTTGAATTTTGCACCCGCAAAATATTTCATGAAAATGTTTGCAAAATATTTTGCATAATGACATTTCTTATATTCCCACAATGCTAGTGGTGTGGGAAATGTGCAAGTGAGTGGGTTACCAGACAGGATTGGATTGGTAAGGAAAGATGGAGGTTTTGGGTGGGCAAATTGTTCAGTAAGTGCATTGTGAATGGGAGGTAGTAAGCAGGCAAGCAAACAGGAATGGACTGGGAATCTGCACAGTGGCATTCTTTGAACCCTTCAGTGAGTATAGGGCCAATGGAGACCTCAACTTTATGGGGAGATTTTGCATTCAAATTAGCTAACAACCATTAATTCATATGAGTTTTTAAAGTGAATGTTTGCAGAATGATAACATGTATCACTTGCCAGGGGAATGCCAAGAATAATAAAGTTAGAAACATGGCAGTGATTTCAAATGTTTAAACTGATGGGTAGTATGTGGATA
Organism: Neoceratodus forsteri; assembly: GCA_016271365.2. NCBI lineage: Eukaryota > Metazoa > Chordata > Ceratodontiformes > Ceratodontidae > Neoceratodus > Neoceratodus forsteri. The sequence continues at coordinate 147,617,173 of CM057456.1, forward strand.
TTTTACGTAAATGGTCAAGCTGGCACCGGGTCTTTTTTTTGTTTGTTTGTTTAGGAGGGCAGTGTTTGAAAATAAATCAATCACAATGGTAAAGGTACTGCACATACTGTACTATTTTGGGAGGCAGTTTAGTGCAGTGGTTTAAGGTTCTGAACTGCAAATCTGATGACTTCTAGCAGACCAGACCTGGGTTTGAATCCCACAGCTTCCACTTGCAGACTGTGTGACCTTGAGCAAGTCACTTAACTTCCCTGTGCTGCCAGATCACACCTGTAAAAAAGCTTTCAGCTTAGTGTGCTAGTCCTGGTTAAACAATTAACTATTTTCATAAGTGCAGTGAGTCAGTACACATTGAAACCATAAAGAAACCCAGCCATCCTTTGCTTAGTTTAGTTTAATAAAACATCATTGCAACCAGCCAAAATTATGACTAGTTAATGATTACAACACACAAAATGTTTACTTATCTATCATGATTACAGTTACCAATACATACAAAAATGGTATGAAAAACATGCATTTAACATTTTTGCTAATACATATTCCAAAACATTGCCCATCACATGATAAAGTAAAATATTAATTACACTATATTGCCAAATGGTCTCACATAATTCTTTATTCATTCGTTCTGACAGTCACTTTTACACTAAAAATGAAGAATGATTGAATTTTTTTAGAAATTTAATGAAAAAAAAAATTTCTTGTAAGTTTTGATTCTAGAAATTGGTCTTTTCCATCTGCACTCTTTTTTTTATTATTTTTACCTCCTCTGTAGAGAAGGCTGGCAGGTCATCCAGCAGCCGGCACCCTCACCCCCGGACCCAGGTCTGGTCAGCGACTCGCTCTCCTCCATGCAGCTGGCCTGCACAGTGCCCCCACAGGGCCCTGGATCCAATATCTGGGGGAGGGCTTACCTCTCTAGGTCCCGGGGGCATGGTGCACAGCCATCAGCCGCCATGACCGCTCCATGATTTTCCACTTGGTTTTTACCCTACTGGAGCCAGATGTGCAATGACGTTAGTGCACTATGTGCTGATGTGCACTGTGCTCCAACCCCCTTCTGTGTGCCGCAGCTGTATTGTCCTTGACATCCATCAGGCACCACTGCAGGCAGAGTGATGTGAACCCCTTTACCCACTCCAGAGAGAGGAGAGCTCTCATGGGACACTCCATCCTCCCCCTCCCCTGCCGACCCCTGATCACCCGAGTTCCTGAACCTGGGTCACCAGTGTAGCACGAGGTGTGAAGTCCAGCACCTCAACCCTCAGAACCATTGAGCCGGAGTTCCATCTGCATTCTTTTCTTAAACCATACGTAGATAACTCCTTTGGGGGGAACAGGGAGTGCATGTTGTGGTCGAGATCACAAATCTCTGTTATCAATCTCCTTGCCATTCCTTCCCTTCTTTTTTTTTTTAATCTGCCTCCTCCTTGCTCCAGGGTGGCCACTCCTTCAGGCTGCCAAGGTCCCTGCTGGTGCCCCTGCCTCAATGCCAACCACTTACCACCCCATATCCTCAACCCCCACAGGTAACCTGGATGTAAACCTTTGCTGGGTGGGTCCCCTCCTCTGAGGGAGATAGGCACTGGTGGGGGTGAGCCAGCACACTATACTTGGCCCAGGTGCTGCTGGGGTGGATCTGGGCCACATCAGGGACTCGAGTGCTTGGCGGGGCTGGCGGCCGTCATCTGTTGTCCCAGGAGCCTTTTCCACTTTGCTCCTGGGGGGGCGAGGTTGCCACAACATCAAGGTGTGAGCCGGTGTTCCCCACTCCCTCTTAGTATGTAGAGCCCCAGTGCATTGCTATACCCCCAAGCCTCTGCCAGGGGTCAACAAGCACCAGGTCCTTAATTAACCCTCCCCCTGAGAGAGATAAGCAGTCTCCAGATGCTCCCAGTAATCTTCCCCCAGCTGGCCCTCCAGTGTCCTAAGTCCATTCCTGAACCCGGGATACTGGCATTGGAGGTGGGAATTCAACCACTGCACAGACAGGCTGGTATATTCCTTCCTTTCTTATACTCAATTTCTCTAACTTAAATATTTGTTAAGTCTCATCATATGGAACCTGTATTCCTAATACTGTTCTTATGGCCCTCTTTTGTATCCTCATTAGTTCCTGGAATTCCATTTTAGTTAGTCTCCCATCCCACAAAAGAATTCCATATTCAGGCAGTAGTCTGACAACTGTGCAATAGTAATATCACTGTTGTTGTTGCTGTATCACTCATCTTCCTACTCAACCTGTCCTTTTCCCTCTGCACATCCAAAGTCTGCCACAAACTGATCACCAAAATGGTGCTCCAGTGCTTGACCATGTGAATGTGGTCTACGGCACTGCTACTTTCTCTTTCTTTGCCAGACTGGACACCCTATGCAATGCTCTCTGTTTTGTTGCAAACACTTCTTCTCATACTCTTTTCCCCCCTCTAGTCCTCCTCATCTGTCCCATCAATTCTCACACTGTTAATCCCTCATTTCTAAACAGTGGTTTGACTTTCAACCATCCTAATTCTTTTCCCTCCTCATTCCCATTCCCTCTTCCTCATATGCTCTTCACTCTAGTGTCTCCCATACCTTTTCCACTCCTTACACCAACTTTTTAGCTGGACAACCTGTATTATCCTCTCATATTTCTTCCATTTGGAGCAATATTCCTCCCACTCTTCTTCTCTTCCCCTTACACTTCTCCCTCAAGCATCAGCTTAAACGTCTTGCTGACCCTCCTGCTCCAGCCCTGGCCTTAGGTGACTTGTTCTCTCATGGTCCATGCTACTTGCCTGTTTTAGACTTAATGCACCTGTACCTATGCCTTATGTTGTGTTAACAGCCTGTGTACTGTTACTGTAGGTATTTACTGCATCTTTCCACCATGTATGTGTTGTATAGTTTGTCTCCCTACGCCTTTCTCATGATTTGCACCTGGAAATGAGCCCTGGTCAGTGTATCTTTCCTGTTTACCAGTTTTCAATAAACAAATAAATTAACAAAAACAATAAATATACTAAATCTTCCTACTTAACCCTGCCCTTCTCAGCATTATAAAAACATATAGTCTTGTATTTGTTTTTTTAATCTCCCAACATCTTGATGAAGAATAATGCCAGCAAAATTTGACATTTTCCACAACCTCACCCTCTATTCCACCAAACACCAGGGGGAGCATTCCCAGTTCCTTGTGTTTCCTAACCTGATTTATTTTGTTTTATCTTGGTTTATTTCCATATAAGGTAGTTTTTTTTTAACCAATCTTCAATATTTTTAAATAATTTTGCATCCTACTCTCACGTGCTACTGCAAAGTCATTTATAATGGTGGTATCATCCACATGTTTAATACATGACCCATCTGCTTTTACGTAATTTATTATTAGCAAAAATAGCAAAGGTCCCAGTTTAGCTTCCTGAGCACATCTCCAGTTCACATTATTTGCTATGGATTTTTTTCTTTCTACTTCTATCCATTGTGTCCCGCCTTCCAGAAGTCATACACCCATTTCACAGTACAGGGAGGGATATGTAACTCCTGCAACTTGCCTATTTGTGTATTGTGATGCATTAAATCAAAGACCTTTATGTATTCCACTAAAACTGCTCTCACTGACTCCCCCTCATCCCATGATTTCATACATAGTTCTAAACATTTTAATCCTAATGCTGCCAAAGTTGTTGAATTTTCCGTCAGGGGACCAAACTGGTTATCAATCACATTTGAGACCTGTTATAAGATCCATCTGATCACAAAACCTTCTCACATTTTTTTGATATACACATTTTAGAGAACGTGAGGGGAAATTGCCTAAAATCCTTATTCAGGACTTGCAACAATGACATTTTTGGTAGGGGAATTACTCTAGCTTGTTTCCATTGAAGAGGTAGTTTTACTGTTATTACTGATTTGTTAAATATGTCACAAATTCAAGGGTCAGTTAGATTTGCCCTCGCTTTTCACATCCAGTTGGAGCTGCATCTGGGCCCATCACCTTGTTTATTTTCAGTATTTATTTATTTCCTTTACCTTATCCTCAACCTTTATTAAATACATGTTTGTCACCTTTAATGTATCTGCTGCTTTCTCCTCCAAGGATGCTAGTCCTCTGTTCACCTCACACAAGGTTTCATTCAGATCCTGTACAAACCATTGGTTCCTGTTTCCTCCATCAGAACCACACCCTTCAGCCCATGTTTTCCACCTAATGCTCATGTTTTCTGTTTTCTAAGAATTCCTTGTCTTTAACCTCTGTGGGTCTGATTTTTCAGATTTTCAATTTCCCCATATAATAGGGTATGATACTTTTCTCAGTCTCTTTGCTGTTCTTTTAATTCATTTCTTAGTCCATTGTATTCAACAATATTTTTAATATATTCTTTCAATTTGATCTGTTTCTTCTCTTTCCTCCCTAAAAACTCTTCTTTATGACTTTTGTTCTCCTACTTGCAATTGTCTGTGGACATTTCTACCTCTCTCTCTCTCTCGTTTACCCTGAGTATGCTTCTCCACTATTTTCTCTTCCTTTCTTTACATATAAAAGTGTATTTTTACTTGTATTCATTTACTATTTGCCTCAAATATTTATGGTTATATTTCTCACTTTCTTTATAATTGTATTTGACTTCTAATTTTCAGTGATTATTAGTAAATGTAATTTTGTAGTAGTTTGTCATATTCTTAATATCCCAGCACAGTGCATAAAGGTAGAACACACCACAAAAGGAAAAAAAAATATATATATATATATATATATATATATATATATATATATATATATATATATATATATATATTACATAATGTATATTATAAGGAGAGGGACATGTGAGGAGTGGTGCAATGCACTGGCTGTGGGGCAGCAGTTTTCCGGAGACATTCTGGAAACTGCATTGCTGTCCTATCTGCAGGCAACTGTCAGCTCTGAGGAAGGAGGTTGCCCACCTCCAGGCTGAACTGGCAAGGACTAGGAGGCCTCCCCACCCAAGAGCACCACTGCCACAGAGGCTGCCAAGTATGAAGAGCAGTTGGACCACAGTGGGTTCTGGGAGGGTACGGGTGGTGGAACAGAGGTGAAGCCCCCGAGTTGTACCTCTACACAAACCATATGCCAGTCTGGCAGAGCAAGGTTCCTCTATGATGGCACCCTCAGTGGAGACCAAGAAGAATGCTGAGGACACCCACAAGGGAGACCCACAGAAGGGTGGCAAGGGACACCACAGGGGAAGGAAACAGCTTCTGATAGGGGACTCAGTTGTTAGATGGGTAGACCTGGGGAAGGGAGAGGAGAGGGAAGTAAGGTGCCTGCCTGGTGCCATGGCTTGTAGTGACAAGAAGCGAATCCTCAGGATTGCAGAAGCAGCATCACAGGAGAGGGAACTAGATATCATTGTCCACCTTGGGACAAATGACTTAGCTAGGCATGGGATCAGTGCAGTGCAGGATGAAATTGTGGAATTTGGGAGGGGCCTCAGACAGGTAGCAAGCATGGTTACCTTCTCAGAAGTGCTGCCAGTCCATGGCAGGGGTGAGGCTAGGGTACTACATACCATGCAGTTTAATGAATGGTTGCATAACTGGTGCAGAGCACAGGGCTTTGGCTTCATTGGGGACTGGAGAGATGAAGGTTTATACTGGCACGATGGTCTGCATCTGTCCATGAAGGGAACCAAGATCCTAAGTGACAGGTTTAAATGTTTCCTTGGCAAGCTTTTAAACTAGCCATGGGGGAAGGTGCTAATAAGAGGCAGGAAATTTCAAGCCTCCCCCCACAAAACATGATGGGAAGTTAGGTAAACACTGAGGTACAGTGCTCAATAGAGGGCGGGACAGGGGTAAATAGAAAAATAGACAAGGGCAAAAAGAGCAGGCATGGGGGGAAAAAAGGATAAAGCCAACATTAAATGGAGGGCAATGAGTACCAATGCCGTAGCCTGGGAAACAAGCTTCCTGAGCTAATGCCTAGTGGAAGATGAACACTTGGATATTGTGGCAGTCACAGAAACATGGTATCACGAGGAACCATGACTGGGATGTCAACATACTAAGTACACAGTCTACAGAAGGGACAGGGTGGGGAAAAGAGGAGGTGGAGTAGCTCTATACATAAGGAAGAGATCAAAGCTACAGAACTAAAAGAAAGGGGAGGACAAGAGGCACCTGGGTCACCTTGGAGACAGGGAATGGCACTCTAACTCACAGGGATTGTATACAGACCCCCATCTCACGGGGAGGAAATGGACAAGAAAATGATAGAGGACATTCTCAAAATGGCTGAAAAAGGGGAGATACTGTTGATGGGGGACCTGAATATGCCATATGTTAACTGGGTGACATGTAATGCAGCCACATCCAAGAGCAGGGTCATTCTCGATGCCCTGCAGGGGGCAGGCCTTAGACAGCTAGTGTTGGAACCCACTAGGGAGGAAGCAATACTAGACCTGGTACTCTCAAATGGAGAGAGGATCACAAATTTAGAAGTCAGTAGACATCTGGGAACAAGCGACCACTGCACAGTGTGCTTCACAATAAGCACAACCATGGAGACAAGCCATACAAAAACAAGCATACTGGACTTTAGAAGAGCTGACTTTGGCAAAATGGGTGAATACCTGAGGAATACACTGGCAAATGGCCAAAAAGGAGGGATGGAAGAACAATGGAGAACAATCAAAACTGCCATCATAGAGGCAACAAGCCTTTGTGTGAAACAGATAAAGAAAACAAAGTGGAGTAAAAAACCACTATGGTTCTCAAAAGTGGTGGCAGGGAAGGTTAAGGAGAAAAAGGCTGCATTCAAAAAGTATAAGGCATCACAGAAGGAGTATCATAGGGAACTTTATCAATTAAACCAGATATAAGTGGGGAAGGCAGTCAGAATAGCAAAAGCCCAAACTGAGGAAAAAATAGCCAATTCAGTTAAGAAGGGGGATAACACATTTTATAGGTACATTAGGGAGCATGGAAAGGTTAAGGGAGGAATAGTGAAGATTAATAAGGGAGAGGGGAGGTGGGCAGAGGGAGACAGTGAAAAGGCAGAGATACTGAATGAATACTTTTGCTCAGTATTCACAAAAGAAGATGAGGAGGAGTTACCTAAACCAGACAATAGAAGCATTCTGGGTAGGGGGGTTGACACCAGTCCATTTACAGAAGAAAGAGTCCTGAAAGAATCCTAAAACTCAAGGTGGACAATGCAATGGGGCCTGATGGGATTCACCCCAGAATCCTAAAAGAATTAAGGGAGGACCTAGTGACACCTCTGCCCATACTTTTTAACAAATCATGGGAGGATGGGGTGGTACCTGAGGACTGGAGGAGGGCAGATGTGATTCCCCTTCACAAAAGTGGGAGCAAGGCAGAAGCAGGAAACTACAGACCTGTAAGTTTGACCTCAGTGGTAGGGAAAATGATGGAATCACTTCTGAAAGAAAGAATTGTTGAATACCTAGAAGCCAGCAGGGCACAGGACCCAAAACAGCATGGATTTACAGCAGGAAGGTCATGTCAGACAAATCTAATAGATTTCTTTGACTGGGTGACCAAAGTAATAGACCAGGGAGGGGCTGTGGATATGGCCTACCTAGACTTTAGCAAGGCATTTGACATAGTCTCACACAAAAGATTAATAATCAAGTTAGCCAGCCTGGGAGTGGGTCCCAGGATGGTAGCCTGGGTTGCAAACTGGCTGCACAACAGGATACAGAAGGTAATAGTGAGTGTAACACATTTGAAGAAAGGGGGGTCACTAGTGGAGTACCTCAGGGCTCAGTACTGGGTCCAGTCATCTTTAACATCTTTATAGGTGACATTGCAGAGGGTCTAGAGGGAAAGGTTTGCCTCTTTGCAGATGATACAAAGATCTGTAACAGAGGTGATTCACAAGGAGGTGTAGAAAGGATGAGAAGGGACTTGGCAAGGTTGGAGGAATGGTCAGACATGGCAACTTAGATTCAATGCAAAAGAAGTGCAAAGTAATGCCTGGGAAACAAAAACCAGGAGAAGAGTACACAATAGCATGGGGTACTAACAACAACAAAAATGGAGCAGGACTTGGGGTAGTCATATCAGATGATCTAAAGGTGGGTAAGCAATGTGAGAAGTCAGTAAGGAGAGCCAGGGGTATACTGGGATGCATAGGAAGGGGCATCACAAGTAGAAAAAGGGAATTGGTTATCCCTCTGTACAGACAGTTGGTGAGACCCCATCTGGAGTACTGTGTGCAGTTTTGGAGACCTCATCTACACAAGGGCATAGACAAGATGGAAGCAGTCCAGAGGAGGGCAACTAAAATGGTGCAGGGTCTGCATCAGAAATCATATGAAGAGAGACTGAGAGAGCTTAATATGTATACCCTCGATGAAAGGAGGGACAGGGGGGACATGATAGAAATGTTCAAGTACCTCAAGGGAATCAACAAAGTCCAGGAGGGTAGCATCTTTCAGAAAAAGAGATGTGTAAGAACAAGGGGACACAATTTAAAGATAGAGGGGGGACGGCTCAGGGGTAATGTGAGGAAATCTTTTTTCATGCAGAGAGTGGTGGATGCGTGGAACTGCCTTCCTGGGGAGGTTGTTGGGGCTAAAACAGTGGGGGAATTCAAACATGCATGGGACAGACACAAGGCAATTGTAGTGGGGGGTGGCAGGAAGTAGGCTGTTGGTTAACTAGAATCTGCAGCTTATCCAGTAGGTAGGGAAATGGGCAGACTGGGTGGGCCAAGTGGTCCTTATCTGCCATCAAAGTCTATGTTTCTATGTTTCTATGTTTTATTGTTTTGTTATCTCCCTCTCCTCTTCCTACAGGACACATCTGGAAACAAGCTGTTTTCAGCTCTGTATGTCTTTCCTGATTAAACTTTTCAATAAATAAATAAATACATACATGCATAAATATCATTTTGTTCTGGGGGGGTTTGTATTTTGTCAATCAGTTTTTTAAACTGTTCAGTTACACAAGGCTTATCAGCTCATTTTTTTTAACCAATTCCTTTACCTGACAATTTGGTCAATTATTACTTGTAACGTGTTTACAATATTCACACGTCAAATTCACCGAGTTCAATTTTAACCTGTTATTATTTAGCTGAGCAGCAATCACATCTAGCATCATTCCTCTCTTCTCTTGAGACCATTTCCTACTGTGAACAAGTTCCTCTTCTCTATGTTTTCTCTACCACACAAAACTGGATGCTGCTACCACAACGGTATAGACAGTTGGTGAAAGGGCTCCATGAAGACAAAGGCAAAGGCAAATTTATTTAAAAGACACCCAATCCCGGAGGCTCTGGGCGCCGCACAAATTTCACAACATTTCATACCACATAAATATTTAAATTAAAATTAATACATACAAATAATCAACATTACTTTCCAAACGCTTGCAAAAATAGGAAGGTCTTCAGGCAGGCTTTAAAGGCAATTATAGTGGGGGCCTCCCTGACTGCAGTAGGTAAAGAGTTCCAAGGAGCGGGAGCGGCAACACTAAAAGCTCGGTCGCCTGCAGATTTTAATCTCGCTCTTGGAACAGTCAGGAAGCCACCACTAGAAGAGTGGAGATTATGGGTAGAGGAAGTAGGTACCAGGAGTACTGACAGGTAACCAGGGCCCTGCCAGTGTAGGGCCTTATAGGTGAGAAAACCCGCCTTGAAGAGTATTCTCCACCTGATAGGCAGCCAGTGCAATTTGCGCAATACTATAAGCCTTTGTCTGTGGTCCCTTCTCCCAATGGCTGGCAGAAGGTGGTTAGGAGGGATATTGCATGGGAGGGGAAAAGGGGTGGGTCAGGATAATTAGGCAAAGTCCACAGACAGCAGAGCTCTCAACAAACAGTGGGTGCTGGAAAATATGAAGCACAAAAAATGTAAAAAGCCAGCACTCCAGACCAACATATTCAGTCAGAAAATTTTTTACTAGTGAAGAGTTCATAGTACTTACAATAAATCCCATTGAAAATGCATAAGACTTAAAAAGCCAGAGTGACAATTTAAAGTTCCCCCACACACACACATCTTGCTTCAGTGCTTCATGGTGTCCTACCCCTTCATCAGGAGGTACTGACCAACATAATCACTCAGTGCTCATTTATACCTTTATCAACAAGTGCAAACAACAAAACAAATCAATTAATTGAAGTGTTTAAACCAATCATGACACATCCCCTATTACAGGTAGTGTCCAAAGAAGTATTTGTTCCTGTCCGCTCTCATTAGTGAGGCAGTTCTCTGAAAGCATGTATGTAACAAACTGATTTAAAGGAAATTTCCAGATTCATAGTCTACCTTCACTGCTGGCAGGAATAAATACACATTGGAACCCCCCCCCCCCCCGCTAAATAAGTGGGCAACAGTTAATCTTTATTTTGTTAATAATAGCTTTCTTATGGATACTATGGCACCATAGTATTTGGGGGTTTATTGCAAATTATTTCATACCAGTAGAAGCTCCAAGTGATCTTTATAATGTGTCAATTTACTTCCCAATGCATTTCAAAAAACAGAAATATTTTCACACTATCATTTTATTTATGTGTTCAATGGATGAATGGTTTCCAGTCCATCTGGTCATTAAATCCATTTGGTCTTAATGTACTAAGTTTAAAAATCCACATGGACTCATGTTTATCTAACAGCAAATTTCTGCCCCCCCCCAAAAAAAAGGTAAGGGACATGATCAAAACCAATGTATTTTATTTTGTGCTCTTCCTTATTAGCTACCTCACCCAAGTGTCTACCAATGAGATGTGCCTGATCTATTTTATTAAAAGCTCTGTGGTGCTCCTGTATTCATTCTTTTAACTTTGTAGTAGTTTGTCCCACATATACCTTCCCACAGGAGCACCACGGAGCATAAATCACAAATTTTGTATTGTACCTTATAAAGTGTGACATTTGAACAATCCTCACACCCAAAGCCCCCACATTATTAAAGATCTTAGACTGCATCGCTTGCTTACATGTCTTGTACTGTTTATATGGAACAAATCCAACCTTTTTTCACTGAGCCAAGTGTTTCTTTGTATTCTCTCCCTCATTGTCACTACTAGTTTGCAGGTCTCTCGGTCTTTTGCCAGTTCTAAAGGTTATTTGAGGGCCATTTTCCTGTATTGTTTTAAAATCTTTATCCAAACCTAGGAGGTACCAATGTTTTAGAATTATTGATTTAATGTCCATGGACACTGGTCCATAAGTACTCACAATAGAGACCTGTTCTGGGACAGTCCTTCCTAAATTATATTTTAGAAACTCACTTCTCTCCACATGATTCACCCTATTCAGTGGTCCTTGTAATACACTTTCCTTATAACCCCTGACTCTGATTTTTGCATCTGTCAAATGGCTGTAAACTTAAGTCCCACATAATTTGTATTAATGTAATCCAAAATGTTTAAGATTTCTTGTGCAGAACTGTCCCAAACTAGTATTAGATTATCTATAAAATGACTATATATGCATATACTGTATATATATATTACAATATTGTAAAAAAAGGTGTTCTTTTGGGGACCCAGGATTGTCGCCTCTCCCATCAACCCATAAACAGAATGGTGTAGGAGAAGGTAGTCACAGAGCTGATTGCTGTCCAATGGCTCTGCTTGTAGAAAACACCATCAAATAAAAAGGAGTTTGAGTTTAATATTAATTCTAATGCTTGTGTGATAAACTCAGCTGGTAATTGAATTGTTGACTTATCTAGCATGATTTTAACTGCCTCAATCCCATCTGTATGCAGTATATGAGTGTATAATGAGGATATATCTATGGTCAACCACCAGTAGATCTCTTTCCAGCTTAGTTAGGTGAAGGTCCAGGGACGGGAGAAGTTGGACTGGGATAAGGAGCAAAGATACCTTATAAGGGCCAAGACATGGTGGCCCAGCCTCTGTGTTCCTTTGTTAAGTGAGATTCTAGGAGACTGAGAAGCAGCAGAAGGAACTTAAAGGTGAAGGGAAAAACGTACCAATCTGTGATGCCAAGTTTCATTTGCCACGATGCTGCGCACTCCACTGTGCATCTGTGTTATCCAAATGCGTTTCCCCAATCGTTTGTTTTTCCCAAAATTTAAGTTTTATATCTCGCTATGCTGCACATGTGTAATCGTGCCTTCTGTTTTCTTTTTTTCTTTGGTGTTTCAGGAAGTAAGCATGTGCGATGCGTGATGACGTCTGTAACTGGACGGAAGCAATTGCTGCTCTCAATACTGAGCTGTACTACAATGGCCACATATGCTGAGATCAGCCATTCAGACACTGAAAACTATTCTATTTGTGGCCTAATTATCCCTTACAGGTTCAAGCCACTGAGAGGAACGGGTACAGTTGCTGATGTTAGTGAGAGCAGCGAGTCTGAACAATTGGAAGATGAGCAAGTAACAAAGGATTCTACCCAGTGGAGCTATGGTACTAGTACCATGCTTGTTGTATATCTCTGTGTGTGTATATAACCTAGATTTCACTTTGAGGTGTCTCTGTGTTTTATCTTTCTTTCTAAAACCATTGAGACGCCTATTCCCAGTACTGTGTCCTTTTGAAATCATCATACCACATTCACTCGGTGTGTCTGCCATTCAATGTTGTTACCGTTCTGTTTTGACATAATTAGACAATTGTAGACATTTTCGTTTACGCTTTTAATAAAGAACAGTGAGCTCCTTGGACTGAATAGGAGCTGTTGTGGGGTGTGAAACAATATGTTTTGTTCTGCCCCCAAAAAGAGGGGATGGGATGGTAATTTGTCACTGAGAGGCATGCAGCTTCATCTGTTTGCACTGCATATTAGCCTGCTCTAACCCCATTATTGACACTGTACGTGGTGGTGCTTATGAGGAACCAGCAATCAAATCACAGCTCCCCCCCAATGTCTTCATGCATACAGTATATAGTAGCACAGGGTACTGCGTTGGTCATTACTGAGCATATAAGAGCACAGACTTCTTTGTGATTTGTTGCAAGTTGGCACCACATGTGGTACTCCCTCCCTCCCCCTGTGTGTAGATGGTTGTACAGTTTAGGTCACTTTACTTTACATGCTATCAGGAGCTGAAAGCAGCAGTGTTCACATATGCAGAATTGAACCTCAGAAAATTCCTGATGGAGGATAACATCCAGGCCCACACTGCAGAAGGAAAAACTGGTGGGTGTAGTCAGTGCCATGCTGCAGGTGGTGCAGATAACATGGATTGTAAATTCGCTGACATATCTACAATCTGCTCACTTGATAGTAACCCCTTCCCCACGCCACAGAAATGCATATCACAAGTTAAATAGTTTAAAATAAATGCAAGGTCAAGCATATCCCGGGGCATGCCTGAAAATAGGCAGGTTTTGTGACTAGTGCACTTACGCAGTTACCAAAAGCTAATAAAGAAATGCATAACAATGCTTTACTAGTAATTGTGCTTTACAACAGTTGCTTTCACCTTGAATGTTATGCATCATCATTGCACTGGTAATCTTTGTGCCCATCTTTGTGCCCACCCCTCCAGTCCATCCAACCACGTCAACCACCAGCCCCAGGGCTTACCTGGCTGTTATGTTCCCCCACGGATTGCCTCTCCCCTCCCCACCCACAGCAGGGCTGGTGGACAGACCTCCCTCCTACATGCAGTGCCACACTCCTGAGATTGAATCAGGGCCTGGTTTGTGTTGCAGGGTCTACAGTGGGCTGGCTGGTGTTATCCCACTGGCATGGTTTTTCATCCTTTTGCATCCTTAATTTTCTCCCTTGTCCCATGGTCTGTGTTGCATGCAATGACTGCCACATACTGTGTTAGTCTATGTCAGGCTCTGTGTGGCATGCAATGACTGCCACATACTGTGTTAGTCCACATCAGGCTCTCTGCTGCACCACCTAGCCTAAGCACATCTGCTTCCATGATCGTTCCTTGCACTTACTGTGTTTTGTAAGAGGCTACTATGGCCGCCTGGCACAGCAGGCAATGTTTAATTTATGAAGCACCCTAGTCCTTGAAATTCTTGTCACTGTAGAGAGTGCAGACAGATGATAAAATATAAAAAAAAGCACTTAACATAATAAATAATAGTAAAATCAATAAAGTAAATAATATAACAACATTCAAAAGCTTGTTCACAATGGTGTATCTTCACACTCCATGTTAAGGAGCTCATCAAGGGTGCCATTTCACAGAATGTGGGCTGCAGCTGACAAATAACGTCATCGACCTTTCACACCCCACCCGTCTAAACACCGTCCTGCATAAATGCTAACACAGTGTACTGTTCGGGTCATTACTGTGCATATCACTGACCAAACATTCTTGTTTGTTATCGGGTGCAAGTTTACACCAAATGTTGTCCTCCCTCCCTCCTTCCACCCATGAATAGGTGGTTGTACAGTGTATTGTATTTGTGTGTATTGTTATTATCACTATATTACACTGTCATATGAACCACATGGTCTTCTGCTGAAGTAATTGTGCCACTTGCCTTGTGCCTTATAACCTTCCTGGCATTGTGGTACAATATGCAACATTGTCATCTGCAGTTACCCTGACATTTCATCAGATACTGCATATATTGATAGTAATGATAGTACATACTGATAGTTTATTTCTTCAGTATGTTTTACAGGTGTTCCTGCTCCACTTGTGAACCGATGCCAACCAGGGTGGAGAACATCTGTTGTCATTAATTCCCACAAATTATGAGAAGACTAGATAGAACAGAGCACAACTGTATTACCCTGCCAATTGATATCTACAGCACTTGCCTGGACCGGGATTCCTTGGAAACTTCATACTATGAGTTCATCTATGAGGATGGTCCTCAAAGTGATGACTTCACTATCCATGACTAAGTAATTTATTTGTTTGTAAGTTTATATTTTTTCCCCATGTACCACCATTCCAAAGTCATCATTAGCACCTAGGAGTCATCCCTCTGACAATTACTTTACCTTGTTCGACCCTGGTTCCCCATGTAGCCATGGCTTTTCCACCCGGGTAGGGACGAGGTGGAGCCCCGACACACCGATACATTAACTTTTGTCGGTCCAATGCAGACAGGTGGGTGATGGCCCATTGAGGGTAAGCTGCAGTGCTCTGCGTTGCAGCAGATGTTGTGCATTTCTTTGTTTTCTCTTGAAGATGGCGCAGTGCCCTGACGCCACGCTGCAGGCGGCTAAGTTCAAGCGGCGCACCCCCTAGCTGCCTTGTGAGCTCGCTAAGCCCCAGACCTTCACTTGGGACAAATTGCACACTGAGGTGCTTGACAGGGTGCTAAGCCAACAGCCTCCACCAGGGGTTTGCAGACACCGATCTGCTTCCCAGCCCTCCCCCTGGGGCAAGCATGCCATCGTTGGATGCTGCTTTGTGATCCC
The DNA here is from genome assembly GCA_016271365.2 of Neoceratodus forsteri. Lineage (NCBI taxonomy): Eukaryota > Metazoa > Chordata > Ceratodontiformes > Ceratodontidae > Neoceratodus > Neoceratodus forsteri. The sequence goes on from CM057456.1 coordinate 147,632,495, forward strand.
CCTGGCAGTACCCATGGCAACCTGAGTCTGCTTCTGAACACAGGTTTTTGGTGTCTCAGGAGCAAGAGCAGGTGCACACTACAATTTATACAGCCATTCACAAACATATATGGTACTTGACCGTCTCTATTCTTCAGGGCTATTAAAAATAGCATGCACTTCATTCCAGGTAAAATGTTAACGTACCCCTAATATGTACCACAGTAGAAACAGAGCTGCTTCCTCAACCTGCTGACAGTCTGCCATGCTGTCACTGGAACACATGCACACACACACACACACACACACACATACACCCCTCATTCTGTGGTTGTGTCACCAGGTTCAGTAATCGGCCATGTTTTTCCAGGGGTACATATTAGGTATCCTTTAATTTTGTATTACTGGACTGAAGCACATTGTATTTTCAATACCCATCAAGACTGGAGCAGGTGAGCCATCATACATGTTTGTGGCTGGATGTGAAAATTTCAGTGTGCACATGCTCTTGAAGTTTCATTGGGACATAATGTCAGTCACATGGATTTTGTGTAATGCTGACCATTACTCTTTGGATGGTTACAATGGGGCACTGATGCCACCATCAAAAATACACAATGAACAAATTACCAGGCAGTCACAAACACAAAGAAATGCTGATTAAAGGATGAAACGGATTACTTGAACTCAGTCATGGCTAGAGGGGGGATAGGGCAGTGGCATGTTGTGGCACAGCATATTTTCTTTTATGTTTACATGGGGTGGCAACAGTTCATCAGTGCATGAATGTGTAGTACAAGTATAAAATTGATGACTAGACCACTGGTTGGTGTGCTCTGAGTAACACTATCTTGCCACAGCGCCTTCGTTCTTCTGTATGCTACACAAGGTGTATATACTACTGGGTTCTGTATGTGTTTCTGTAGTTATGGTCATTTTATTCTTTATGGCCCAGATATTGAAAAGGGTTGCACCCCGGTGCGATATTCAATAGGGGAAAAGTGTGTGGCACAAATCCCAATGCACTGGAGCGCATCAGTAATGTATGCAGGCACAGGTGGGGGGGCGTGCCCATGCATAACCTGCACAGCCCGATATTAAGCCCGGGATGTGCAGAGCCATGCATGTGCAACCCTTACCTGCACCAGCAGAAAGTTACGCCAAAAAACAAAGGAACAACTGATGGCCACCCACAGCTCAGCTGCCGCATTGCAGGGCGCAACACGGCAGCTGCCACTTGTGGGTGGCCACCAGAGCTCCGGCTGCACCTGGCAGCACCCCCCCATGCCCGATCATGTGCATCTGTCGAGAAGATAGAAGTGGATCGCATCTCTTCCCGATCGCGGTCATCTGTAAACAAAACCTCCTATTACCCTGGTGGTGAGGGTACCCCCACCACCCACTGAGCACCCGCGCTCCCCCCCCTCAGCGGTGGGTGGCAGCACTCAACCACCTGCCACCCTCACATATATCTGAATGTGAGTACGGAAGCACACCCATTGGCTCATGCTGTGAACCACTGGGTGCAGCCCTACCGAGGTGTCAGTCGGAGGGCGGATGGGCGGCAGGCTGGTGGGTGATGTCGCCGCTGGCTGATGGGGAGGCGGAGCGGTGTGGCTCAGTGGGCGGCGGGGTGGGGAGGGTACCTAGACCACCAGGCTAATAGGAAGTATTTGTTTTACAGATGCCCACGATCAGGCAGAGTGTGGTCCACTGGACCACCAGGGATATTGGACTTTTTTTAACAGATGCCTGAGATTGGGCAGAAAGTGGTCCACTGGACCACCAGGGTTATAGGAAGGCTTTTTTATTTTTACACAGATGCCCATGATCGGGCTGCAGGGGGCGTCGGTCCCCAATGGCTGCTGCATGGCAGGGCGCCAGGCGCAAATCGTCGGGGATCGGCGCACCCTGCATGCAAATGGGGCCATAATGACATACAAATGGCCCCATGTGCGCCTTGCATAAATTATGGCCCCATTTTCATGTCAACTTTTGGAATATCACTGGTGCTGTGAATGGCGCAATGGCACTTGCGCTACTGCATCTCCATGCTCCACTCTGGCCACTTGCTCTGGCGCAGTGCCACTGCGCCATGCACACTCGGGTTGGTCAGGGTGCAATATTCAAAGCTGCTGAGCCATGGCGCAGCTCTGTTGAATATCGCCAAGGCCACACCCCTGCGCAGCCAAGTTGAGCTGAGCCCAAGCTTGAATGACAGCCTGGTGCAGTTTGAATATCCAGGCCCATGTCTTTTATAGTATTTCTTGTTATATTGTACAGAGTTGCACAAGAACGAGTCTCTTGTTGCAGTAGTCTTTTATCCTCTGCAGGTAGTACACATTTGGACAATCACCTTGCTATCAACATGGATGACACACCATGACGTGGGGTTGTTCTGATCCATTGGAAGGCACACACAAGAACTGTCTGAAGCAGTATTGATGAGCTCTGTACATCATGTGTGGTGTGTGACATCCATTGAGGTACTCCACCCTGTACTACATTTGTACGTGTCTATGCTCACGACAGAGCATCCAATGACAACAGTGGCTGTCTGAACACAGTGCCATACAGCACCATGACCAAATCTGTGGGGACAGGTATTACAACAACAATGCACTGATAGGTGGCAGGCACACTCTAGCCTCAGATAAGCAGCCAGCCTCCATAGTATAACATTGCTGTTATCCAGATGTTATATAGTCTCCCCACCACAGACGGGTTCTGACTATCTGTTGATAGTCCTAGCATGCAAATGTACTATAATCACGTGAAACTGCATCAGATTGATTACCTGTATATGTAATCATTACATAGATAGTTATGTATAGTGTATACTTCAGTGCTGTTCTGTATCGAATTACTTACATTCACATTCTCTTTTCTTTTTTTTCCTTTCAAAGGCAGTACCGATATGTGTCTTACTGTCGATTTGTCAGATGGATATTTCGGAAGCTTGGAAGAAACATTCATAAAGTTCTCCCATCGTGTGTTGTCAACAAAATACGTTCTGCATTTCCTTCTGAACAATATTGTGGATTTAAGTATCCACGGCTGACTGTAAATGACCTAATGTAACAACAGTATATAATATGTCTTTATTACAAGTGTTAGCTGTTCATGTTATGACATTGGTTATACAGGTACTAATTTTGTACTGAAATCTTAATGTTTTGTGAAAGTTATTTGTAAGCAATAACCCATTCCTGGGTGTGCGTCTATCGTGGATTAACCAACAGCTCAGGTTCGTTGAGAGCCATGATGCTGCTGGCAGAATGCTCTCACAGCACATGGGGTGTTTATTAATCCACAAGAAATGCACACCCTGGATTGTGTTAACACCTGGGACTATCGTAGTGCACTACTACCATGGGGGGTCACATAGGTCAGAAATAAACAGCCATTTTATAAATATGAAATAATACACTACAGGGTGTGCATACAACATGTTTTACTGCACGGCAATGGTCATAACAAGGAGGAAGGCCTTGTCCAAGTGCCTTTAGCCCATGGCATGCCTTAAAATATGTAGCATGCACACACCTGGAGTGTCTTACTGCGATATAAATGGGATCCTATATTTATTTAAATGATAACAGGCACAAAGTCCTTCTACAGGCATACTGTAAATATTCATGAGCTCATTTGCATATACTTTCACTCACACCACATTCTACACACACAAAGACATGACCTGGGGAGTGAACATGCCAGCTTAGCAGCAACAGTCCATGTTCCCAGACTGCAATCGCCAGCAGTTTGACAGCGGGAAAGAGACCGAGACACATAGGCAGCAACACCATTGTAGTGTATCACTTCTCATCCAGTTTCTGTTCTGCAACAGCACGACATCAGCAGCAGAGAAAAACAGCTGGCATGGCTGTGTCTGCCTCTCTGCCCCTTCACATGTCCGTGGCAATGTCAAAAAGAAACCGGATGTCAAGACACAGATTGACAGTTGATGCCGTTGTGTCTCTGTGTCTCTCTCTCTGTCCCATTTTCAGATTGCTGGCGATCACAGAATGAGATCAAGGACTGTTGCTGTGGCTCTGTCATGCTGTCTTTCATGGTCGCAAAGTGCTGAAAACAACTTAAAGCATGTGGGTTTAGGGCGATAGACATACGTGATGCTGCAGTTCCCTGTCTTTCCTCAATGTTTTGACACGCATCAGTCAATTCTCATTTGCTGATTGTTTTATACTGTGTTTTGCCCATCTGTTTACATCCCATTTTATAACAGCAATAAATCATTCCTGGGTGTGCTGTTATTGTGCATTAATTGACACACGTGGCGATGTGACTACACTTGGCATGTAGCCGTGTGACTCACAATGCACCTGTTGTGTTGATGAATCCACATTAACTGCACACTGTGCTGACTTACTTTACATTTGCAGTATGTTTTACAGAGCAACTGTTGTCTGTACAACATTTAACAAGGCTGTTTAAATGAAGTTTGTCATATAAGGTAATGGGCTTCATAGCCAAATACCTTATATCATCAGGAGCTCACAACTGCGAAGATTATATTGCTAAACTTCATAACGTTAGCAGTGGAAGGGATCGTAAGTGACGCAGAACCATCGCTGAGCCGATCACGTCCAGCCTCCTGGTGTCCCCGTTCCTCCCCAACTCCACTATTTAATGTAATGCTTTAATTTTGGTGTTTCACTGGTAAAAATTGATGAAATACAGCGTTACAAATAGTCACCATCACAGTTTCACACAGCGTGGGGCCGGAGTTATGGAGGAGCGGGGGTACCAGAAACCTGGAAGGGATCGGCTGGTCAAGAGTTCTGCGCCACTTACGATTGCTGTCCACTGCTAAAAATATGAAGTTTCACATGACAATCTTTTCAGGGTGGAGGTCAGGATGATACAAGGTCTCGGCCTATGAAGACCAATACCTTATAGTAACAACGTTGGAAATTCAGTTTAAGACTCATACTTTGCAATAGTTCAGCACAAAATCCAATATATATCTAATATGCTGCTAATAGAGACAACTGAATATAAAACATGCAATGTCTTGTAAACCGTGGCTACATGAATGGATATAAGGGAGACATTTCTAAGTTAAAATTTATCGATTATGTACCATGCATCCCCGTGAACTCCTTGTACGTCAAATATTGAGTAAACATTGAATGACATGTCAAAATGCAGAAATGTGCTTGCTTGTGACGGGGTAACATACAGAGTTTGCAGTTTTTTCAGCTCAATAGTTTCTCCACATACAATAAAATTGCATGCTGATGAACCTGCAGAAAATTGCGTGTCTTGTCTTATTACTGTACATAGTAAATCAATAATATCGATCTGTAGGTATACATGTTATAGTAAGGCAGCAGAAATCAGTACAACAGATGTTTCAATCCACGTACATGAATAAATGAAGATGTCATCAATATCTGCCTTTGTAATAATATATTCATATTGCAATATGGCATTGAACGTCAACAGTTACTTTCTCTTTGCAAATTGACTTGTGTGACGTTATTGCTAACCACACTTTTGGGTTTTGAAAGTACTGGTTACGCGTGGGCTTGCCAAGTTGGTAATTTGTAATTAGTGTCTTTGCTGTGGCATAGCTGGGATACTGATCTCGCAGATCGCAAGTTGCTTCCATTAGTTCTTGTTGGTATGCTGTGAAACAAAGAAAGGAAATGTAGTGTTGAACACCCACACGGTACACATTCCAAGGTATACTGGTATGACAGCGAAGGTGTGTAAATATATACTTGTTAGATCAAATAGTAATCGGATCACTGTTCTTTTAAAATGATGTAATAATGAGACTTTGGGTTTTTATGCTACCAATAGATGTAATAACCAGAGGTCCCTGTATTACGCCATTTCAAAACAGTACACCCTTGCCTATCTACTATTCTCTATACAGTGAATTCATCAATGACTGAGTTTGTGTTCCGTAGAGCAACACTGTAATGTTATGGCCCTTCACAGCAAAGTGTAAATACCATGTTCCACAACAAAATAGAAGCTGTTGAACTCAGGTGGTCTGTTCCTGTACTGTTCTACTTACTGTAAGTGCATGGCACCTTCACTTGTTGCACTATGCTCTCTCCTTTCTTGTACTTTGGATACGTCACTCGCCACTGTGGTTTGCCATCACGACCAATTACCTGAGCATGTCCGCTGTTCTCATTATAATGTAGGACACTGATCAGCAATCTGAAAGTGTCAGACACATGTAATCAGCATTATATTGTCACTGACATCATGTTCTACAAAGTCATTCTTTGCACAGTGCCTGCAGTGGAGACAGCAGTACTACAAATGCAGCCTTGCAAAGTAGTGCACAGTGCCGTAATAATTCACTTCCATGTGTCTGAAAGTGAAGTTGCAGTAAATTGACCCATCTCATCAGCCTATGCTCAACCTGTCCTGCAGTAAACATAACTTCTAATGCTCTTAGTTAACATTACCCATAAGTCGTTAAAATCATCAGGATCAACAGCCCATGCCATCAACACCACAACCCATGTTTTGTAACAACAGTTACAATTATAAACACCCGAACTTGTTTACAGTAACCGACACTTGTACCCCCTCCCTCACCATAGTATGATCTCTGGTACAGTTTCTATAAAAAACTCCCTGGTACTGTATTGTTAGCACCCCTCCCTCTCATAGTCGCAGTCAACCCTGCCCAACTCATGGAAATGTGGGCCTTAATGACATGCAAACGGCACCATTTCTGCCATGCAAGCAGTATGAAACCATTTGCATGTCCAGGTATCAATATCTCAGAAATGCAACCAGCGCACCCACAGTACCAATGCAGAATTCCAAGTCATATACTGTCTGGATCCTAGATGTGGGCCAATCCGCGCCTCTAACAACCCTCCCACAGGCAGACCTCGCTGTGTGCAGGAACTCCTAGGACAGGAGTTAGGAAGAGGGAGAATGGGAGATATCCTAACACTCTAGGGGCACACTCTGTTGGTGTTGCTGCGGGGGGATTGATCAGAGGTCGGAAGAAGTGGATTGAGAGTGTACCTGTGGTAAAAAAAAAGGTGATTTTTACTGGTGTCAGGAACATAACACATATTACATGTCAATGTATGTTACATTCCTACCTTGCTTTCATTGCATCATAAAAGTAGTGTACAGACTTTGGGGCAAAGTAAGTTACTACTTTGTGATAAGATTCAAGACCGGACATTTGTTCGTAGGGTGATAGCTGTTCAATATCCTTCAGAAGTCTCTTGTTCCAAATGATGAGCTCCAATTCCTTGTGAGCCTTTGCACCTGAAAAGAATTGAGTCAGTGATAATATGACAAAACAAAGTACATGTATCAACAAATGGCATAGGGGTATGAAAGATTTAAAGACTGCTTTGATGTGTCTAACAGTACCGGTTACATCTGGTCATCATCTTCAGTGATGTCTACTGGCACCACACAGCACACCATGTCATATAAGACCCACACACCACTCAATACCAAACATTGACTCAGATACACAGTACCTATATGCTGGTTTTGGTACTACCGGTATGTAGTGTGTGTGTATGCGTGGATTGGACATTATACAATGGGGTATAGAAATCCAGTAACCTCATTGGTCAAAACACATCACATGACAGTGATAAATCCTCCAGTATACCAACTGTAAAAGTTTTATATCACTATAAAAACAAAAAAGAGTTGAACATTGTATAATAGTAATATACCATGACATGGAGTGGGTATATGGGTGGATTTAACACTTGTGGTGTTGTTAAGTCACTCGGCTGCGCCTCGTGACCAAACCACACCAGGCGTACTAAATCCACCAATATACCCACTCTTTGTCATGGTATATTGCTTCAGTATACAACAGTGGTGGCAGTATAGCCTAGAGGTTAGAGGAACAAGGTGTGAACATGCTTGATACATCCAGAAGACCAGACCAGAGTTTGAATATCACAACCTCCACTAGCATACTGTGTGGCCCAGTGCTCCCAGGTTGCCCCTGAAAACAGGCACTTGTGCCTAGTGGGCCTTACCTGGTTACCAAACAGTCAAATAAAATAAATAATATAAAAAAAAATAAACAACAGGTGAAGCAAGTAAACGATGTAATACAGCATGCTGTGCTACTGTACAGTACATCATGTACCAATATTTCAGTTTCTTACTTGTTGCTTTGAAAAGTTGGGGAACAGTCCAGTTTTACAAAGTGACCTTTTTAATCACTAAATCACAACAGGGTATGGGTTATTTGTGGTTTACACACGCCTTGTGCGGTGTGTCATGTAGCACAGCCGGGTTACTGAACTCACAAGCATGGGGTAAATCACCCATTATACCACAGACATAACTGAACAGCCAATGAAATTGTCAGAGTGGCAGTTTACCACCATTGTAAATGTAACCAATAAGCCATGATGGGGTGTGGGTTCCTGGGGGATTTACCATGGCTAGAGTGGTTTGCCCATGAGGCATAGCCATGGTAAATCCCAAAAGAACCCACATCCCCCAAGTGGCTTATTGTGACTATACCAAGTACTGTGTTTTTTTTTAACATAAAAACAGTACTTGCTATACTGCTGAAATAGGTCACTGAGTAGTACAGCACCCCTTATCTTTTTTCCTACTGATGCATGGAGCAGCTGTTTTACAGTCTCCGCTTAGCGGTGAAGCCAGATGGCAGTGGAAGTTCCTTGATTTCACTGTTGGAATTTTTTTTTGCTAAGATGAGTCTGGCTGTCACGTTTTACGTTGGTAATGATACATTTTACAACAGTGGTAAGGTGCCAGCCTGCTCTTTTTATTCGTTGTTCTGAAAGGTGCATAGTATAAGTAAGCAACATGACATGGCTGGGTGATGATAGTACTGAGATATTTGCAATCCCAGCAACCACAGGCACCCAGTCTGCAGTCTCATGCATAACTATGCATTTCAGTTTGCAGGTCTATCAGTAATACAGACAAGCGGTCATGTCTCATTTCTTACCCAACCACTAATCACAAGTGCAGTGAATGTATTTACCTTGATCAATCCAGTCACGTTCTTCAAGAATGCCATGTTCACAGCATTCAAACAGTTCACTGTGACCTTCATGGATGTTGGAGATGTGATTTAGAACACTTAGCCATTTCTGGACAGCCATTTCACCATGACCACCGCTTGATGCAGCGCTACCAACAGGTGATTGGTAATCCGTGTATCCACGGTGTCAATTCTGCACATGTCCGTAACTTCGACTTGGCCTCTAACTTCTTCACCACACCTGTGAAAGGTTAACATCAGATTTTGTTGTATTACAGTAGCAGTGAACGACTAATACGGCAATAGTAAGTCAAACACCACCTATTACCTTTGGCAATATGCCACACATCAAAAAGGTGTTTGTACTGCTGTCTATGCTCTCTTATGTACATCTTCACAGATGGGTGGCGGTCTGTGATCAGAGTTGAAATCTGAACGGAGTTCCCTTCAAGATACTCGAGACAGCACTTCAGTCTCTCCAATTCCATCGCATTTGAATTGCGGACCTCATTACTCTATTATACAATACAACAATATCGACAAGGAAAGTAGAAGAGCTAAAACTAAATACAGTGTTCACTGTAAGGGAAGTAAGTGTGCACTCTGCACAAGCTCAACATGTAAGACCATGTTTGTTGACAAATCCATAAGGCTATAGCTGCCATACTTGGCACTATGTCCCGGGCTGCAACAGCGGGCATCACCGCCAAGGGTTAGTGCTTCACTCAAGCTAGCAAGTGTTGCATTTTGTCTCTGTTGCCAGACACGGTGCACTGCTGAGATAAAATAGGATCTTTGGATGTTGGTAAACGTCGCCCACAAATCATTGGAATTTTTATGGCACAGAATAGACATAGTGCCTGTTGCAGTAGCAAGCCACAGAAAAAAATCCCAGCAGCGACCTCTAAATTTCCCGTTGGTAACAGTCCATGCCGAGGTTGACTTTCCCATATAGTTCTATGTCCCATGCTGCAAACCCGTTCCACACAAATGAATGAACCCATACACTTTATTATTTTCACAGTGCAATGTGACAGGCACAGAGAACAAAATGCAAGCAAGCTTGCTAAACATGATTCGAACACAAGGAACTTTCTTTGTGGTCAAGCAGAGGGATTCCTTTCCAAGGTGTTGAAGCTGAGATCAGAAATGAAAAGGGATACTAAGTAGCTGTTTTACTTGGACTATGAAAATACCAAGTTGTTACTGTGGGAACTGAAGTCACCTGTTAGGCTGATCTGCAGTATCAACATCAGAGTCAGAATCAATATCCGCATCCATCATTGTCCGATCAGGATCATCATTGTCATCATTTACATCTTCACATTTGTTGACCCTGATCTGACATTTTCTCATTGGCTGTAGGACATAATGCAGGTTGAAAGGTCTTCATACTGTGAAACTGGCATCTATCATGACTAACGGAAGGCACTGCACCCAACTGAACACATCTTTAGTTTTGCTCGTGTTCTTTGGACATTAGATCTCAGTTTTGTTTGTGTTGCTTTGCCACAAACCTAGATAAAACAGTTAATGATTACCTAGAGAAAGACTGTGAAGGACGCACCAAAACAAATAAATTAGCAGTTCCGGAACTTAAAGTACCTTACTTTACAAGCAGGTAGTGAGCTGTCATATTACAATAATTGACAGCATGACACAGGGTTATAGTAACAGTCTGTTACTCAATGCCTATGGGATTCATGTAGTATGAGGTGCATCCCAGTGTCACCTGGACCAAAACCAATGTTAAAGTGAGCGACAGTATACAACCTGATACTGTATCATATTACTAAAGAAATAAATAAATGTCACAGAAGTGGGATACAATTAAGCGATAATACATGACACAGTATGGTATATCATCATGCTTCATATGCATTGTGATGCACAAGGCTGCAGGCCAAGTGTCTCATGCACCAGAGAAGTAACCATATGCCATGATCTACCACACCATCGACTGTATTATTGGTATGATAAAATGGCCCTAAAATATTTAAGCAATTTAGCCCTCCATGATGTGGGTATACTGGAGGATTTACCACAGCTGGTGTGGTCCGGTCACAAGAAGCAGCCAAGTGACCGAACCACACCAGTCGTGATGAGTCCCCCAGTATACCCACACCCTGGAGGGATGAATTGATATTATGCAGTGTCAAATGTTGTTTTATTTATTTTTTTTATATATTTTGTAACTAACTGAGGTCCGTACAGTTGGAAGAAGGATGTCATTGTTGTGATATTTACCACAGTGTTTCAGTGAAGCGGCGACAGGAAAAGTGGTGCCAGTTTCGATTACAGTGAAAGCGATCGGACTGGTACAAGATAATGTTGGCTGGCACTTTTTCCTGTGGGTACACTGGAGGATTTACCACTCTGAGAAAGGTACCAGGCAACCAATCAGGATGCAGCATTTGGTACATTCGATTTACTGTATTCTATAATTGTAATTATACAATGGGGTAAATTCAATCAGTCAAATCCTGCAACCTGATTGGTTTGGCTGGTACCTTCCCCAGCATTGTAAGTCCTCCAGTGTACCACTGGAAAAGGTATCAACCAACCGTATCTCGTGCCAATCAATGTATCAATACGAAGCTTTCACTTCAATCGAAACTGACAGTGTTTTCCTGTCGCCGCTTCGCTAAGACAGCACAGTACATGTAAAAAAATTGACATCCTCTTTCGAACTGTATGACCTCACTGAATTAGAAAATATTACAAAAAACATTAAATGAACAACATTTGACATTGTATAATAGCAATTTATCCCTCCAGGGAGTGAGTATACTGGAGGACTTAACAGGACTGGTGTGGTTCAGTCAGTCAACTGCGCCGCGTGACCGAACCACACCAGCCGTGACAAATCCTCCATTATACCCACACCCTGAAGGGATAACTTGCTTAAATGACTCATCTCAGTAGTCAGCTTTGGAGTAAGGGATATTGTGTGTATCACCAAAGATAATGACATGCATGTGACAAACTGGATTTACCTCAACACGAATCTGAGTTGCAATAGTCCGTGTATGAATTGAGGATGACACATCATTGAAAGACTCAAATGATGCAGACAGAATGCAATCAGCTTCATGGTTGCTTGACTTGCTGATATCCATTTCATTATCAGTTGACATGGAGCACCCTTCCATTGGTTCAGATGGTGTGATGGTGACATCAGAGTCCCCATTAACGTCACACTGAATCAATTCAGACATCATGGAGCTGGATGCCATCAGTTCATCTACAAATTCATCGGCAACATTTGGAGTACACGAGCCCAGAATCTAGAAGTTTGTAACATAAACAACATGTTGCTACTCATATGTACTTTAACTGAATAAGAATATTACAGAGAACTATAAAAGATATAAAACAAAATTTCAGGGGTCAGCTACAAAAAACAATGTGATTTGGTTAAAGCCAATGGAATCATACAAAAACAAATAGTGCGGAATATGTATGCTACCGCAACAGTGGGTATGACAGCAGGTGCAGCATACCTGCATTTCATTGATCGACATGTTACCATTTACAAGTATACTAGGCTCAACTGTATATTTGTGTGCTGGGGTGGCGAAGTATGGGGTGACCCATATGTCCAGTCATCCAGTATGCTTCTGCATCATCGCCGTATAATGGCACAGTAATAGACAACACCCCACACTACTTCCTCTCCCTCACCTCCACCCTGAAGCTATGGGCCACAACCTACACCTGTAGCTCTCCCAGTGTCTTATGAACCCATCCACACTTACAACAGACACCACTTCCAGAGGCAACACAACTCAGGGGTCAACAACACTGTTTGAGAAGTAGTTAATCCTTGTCTCCACCCTTACTGTGCCACTGACACAGTAAAATCACAATTCAGATAAATACGTTGAAACCTAACATCAATATGTGTAAGCTTGGTGCCATAGCTGTGTCTTTTGTGCCTTCTTACAGACCTCCACAGTCAGGCAGTCCTGCTCTTGACACAACAAGACGTGGCATGTGAAATTAACCCCCCCCAGATCAACGTAATCCTGGAGTCACCCAACAGTTCCACCCCAAGTCATATGTGCAACCCCCGCCGCATTGGTACCGGTGTTCCTATTGTACACATCTCCCCTTTCTCCATGTTACCATATGTTCCACTACCTAACTGTTAAACAACACCACCTCGCAATACACAACAGTTACCTAGTAAGTACTACACATCCACCACCTCCCATGGGTCTACTTACTCGACTTTCCTTACCTTCAACATCCATTCCCAAGGCATTCAGTCCTCCATCCTCAACTCCATCATACCAGTTGTACAAGTTCTGTGCTATCTGCAGTCACAGAAACACTTTGCCATCTACAACCTCCTCCTTCGTCCCCCACCTGCTGAGCCAGTTGACATCACACTCCCATCTGCCTCTGTTAAGCTTGTTCACATACCACTCTCATCTGCCCATGTTCATGGCCTACCACTGCATGTCCACAATACAAGCCCTTCATGCCTGGGTCAGCACATGATGCTGGATACACATCCTCGTAGTATGTGATTTTAATTAAGCAATAAGGCATGACCAAGGGTTATGTTAATGGTCTGTTAATCACCTTCTAGAGGTGTACTGTGGCACGAGGTGTAGCCAAGTGCCACATGCCCCTAGAGGGTGAGTAACTGACCATTAACATAATCCCTGGGAGTGCCTTATTGCTATTATAATAAAAAATGTTTTTAAATAGTGTTACAGCTTGTTCAGCATATGGCTAAGCTCTACATGTATGTCAATAAAAGATTAACACAAGGCTGTTAGAATGTTTGCAGCCAATCAGAAAGCTCCATTTCTCAGACCCTTTTTATAATGGTAGCTAACGGTAGCTAGTATAGATGTGCAACCAATGGTAGCATGCAACTAAACTGCAAATTTGAGATACATAATGTAAGCAACTGTGTTTGTGTGTGGGGGGACTATATGTAAACAGTGTCAGCATTTGCAAGCTGCTGCATCACGATAAACTACATGAGGGTGTTCAAGTATGTATGCTGAGCACAATTTGTGTTGATGAAGGGGTCCACGTACATAGTCTATCACTGCCAGTATCAATTTGCAAAGCATACTGAATGGTTGCACAAATGGGAAGTTGGTGGAGACTTTCCCTAACATTGGTTACATTCACATAAACAGCAATTTCAACAGCAATATTCTAATCAACTGTGTGTGTGTGTGTATATATATTTATATGTGTGTGTGTGTACAGGGTGGTGGGTGATGGGTTGCACATATTGAAAACTATGTGACTAACATTTACAGATCCAGTATGTATATTGCACAGCATGTCTTGACACAGGGCCCAACATACAACACAAAGCGGTGTTATTCTACACTCACAATCATTGTTCCCTGTGTCAACACATGCTGCAGATTATCCATACTGGTCCATACAATTCTGGGAGGGAGGAGGGTTCTGCAAACAATGGTTGCATCCACCTGAATTGAAATCTGTAACATCCTGCTGTAAGTGACTAAGGGAGGAGGGGACACGTGGTTACAGATGCACACATCTGGTGAGATAGTAACTGCTGACACATACAGAGAAGGTAAAACACTGGTCCGCCCCCAAAAAATAACTAACATGGTCAGTTGAAACCAGTGATGCAAAACACAACACAGGCTGCACTTAATAATGAGATGGCAACAGCAGTGTGTGTCATAGTACAATTGGAAGCACAGACTGGCCACAACGGTGTCTTTATGGGTGTCATACCTTACCACAGTGTGTGCATAAACACTCAATTGAAGTAAACATTCAGCAAAAGAAGAATGTAGATGATGAGAACAGAACTGGGTAGCGTACAATACTATATCATACCTCATTAATTCACTGCATGGTGGCCAACTTTGATGTATGCTTCTTCATGGGTGCAGGCAACGATGGAACAGCAATTCATCTAGGTATCACTACCTTCCTCAAATTAAGACGCTTGAAGCCACACTGACGTGCTATTTCAGGTAGCGTAGTAACATCCATAGGCTCAAAATGATCCTTGCACAACACACCACGTTGTCCAGGGTCCCACTGAAGCTCGCATCTGCAAGCAATAACCCAGGCAGCCCTAAGCTTCTTTGACTTAGGGAACATAAAGAATGATTTCCCACTTTTGGAAGAATTTTTGCATAGTGGAGCTACGCAGTACAGCATGCCTACACAAACTAATTATAATTATTAAAGCAAATAACAGTTTACAGTTAATCAATCTGAGCACATAAGACACAGGGCACCACAAAAAATAGAATGAGACCAAACACAGGGGAAAATACATGTTTATTATTGATATAAAATGTATCAAAATAGATGTAATAGCCAATAACATGGTTGTAGAACTGAAAAAGGGTGGCAGGTCATAGAACTACATGACAGCATTAATTGGTCAGTACAAGCAGAAGCGGGATTTCAGTGAAGAGATTAAACCAACATTGGTATCTGTGTGTTGGGGGGTGTCAGGGATGTGAATTTATGGCACTTTGTTGTTCCCTGTCACTGCACACTAAAAATATCAAGATCGGGATAACAACGTCCCTTGGCAAGACTTTTGTTATACTACAACTTTTTCCGGTGAAATTCACATACACAGAGCTTCTAATGAGCAGCATTAACACCCCTGTATGGAAAACTGTACACTGGACTGTGTACTACAACACAGATAAGCACAAAATGTCACTGCAATTGGCCAGGGGAGTTCCAGTTATTTAAGTCACAGCAAGGAACTCTCCTGACATGCGCAGTGATGTGGCCAGCAGACGAGAAAAGGGGAGGAACAAGACGCAACTACAGAGCAGCAATAAAAATACAAATTTAAGAAGCCTGTGAGTAAAAAACAGTTTCTAACATTGCGATTATACTAATTTGGGCATGTATGATGGATGCATATACATGAATTGTGCAAATCACGCCGTTTCCATTCACCTTTAAGGAATTCAGTGACTAGGGTGAGTCTAGAATGGTATTAAGTAGCACCAGGAGATTAGTAAGGTTACTGCTGCAGCTGGAATTACAGGTGGAAGGTAGCAGTGTGGGGAAAGGGCATTTGTTGAGGGCTGGACCTCAATGGTATTTATTTATTTATTTACGAGATTAACCAGGCAGGCATACTGAGTGGGGGACCACTCGTTTCCAGATGCGACCTGGGGATGGTTTCAAGGGGTACACAGGACATGTATTTACAAGGTTTTAACATAAACATTTAGGTACACAGGTATTTACGATATTTAACCTAGGTGCAGAGTATATGCAAGGCAGAGACATTTAGGTACACACGCACAGTGGGAACAAAACCTGTAACAGGCCACGGTATCAAAGCAATACAGTAATACTTAAACATTTCTGACCATAAGATGCAGTAGGTGAGAATAAGTGGAGCAATCACAAAGCAGGGGCACATGGGGCTATAGCTCATGAATGTTGGTAACAGTTGCATGTGTCAGAGAAATGTGCGTAGAGAAGTGGGTTTAGGAGTCTTGAGTTGGAGATGAGCCTATTGTCTTCAGGTATATAGTTCCAAAGTTTGGCCAAGTGATATTTGAAGGGATATTGACCCTTGGATGTATGCATGAATGGGACATGGAGGAGCCTAGAATCAGAGCTTCTGAGTGAGTAGGCTGAGGACGGTTGTGCCGATAAGGTGGAGCTAAGGTAAGGCGGGAGGGATTTGGACCAGAATTTCACTATGACACTGGAGCAGTGGATCAATCTCCAGGATTCAAGTGAGCATAGGGCAAGGAACTGTACAGGTCACAATGATGGGTCATTGTGGGGCAGTCCAAGATGAAGTGACAGAAAGAGTGAAAGAGGGTGTCCAGGCTGGCCTGGTTGGATGAGGGTGCAGCACCATAGACCACATTTCCATAATCAAGTATTAGGAGAATCATTTTATGCACTAATTCCCTTTGGTCTGTGGAGGGCATGCACCCTTTGTTGCGATATAGTGCACCCAGTTTGGGGTGCAGCTGTTTGTGTAGCAATTCAATGTGGGCTGAGAAATCTAGGTGTTGGTCAAGCCATACACCCAGGTATGTAAATGAGGTGCAAGATTCCAGGGAGGACCTGTCCAGGGTATGGAAGGTGGGAGGAGCAGCTAGGCGTGAGAGTTGAGGTTGCGTGCCGAAGGTTTGGGAGATGGTTTTCGTAGCATTTAGGATTAGTTGGTTGGACCTGAACCAGTGATGTATGGCATTGAATTCCTGTTGGAGAGCAGTGGACACGACACCAGTGGAGGGCCAAGAGGCGTACAGTATGGTATCGTCCATGTACATTTGTATGGCTGTGTGTGTGCAGGCCAGTGGAAGGTCATTTAGAAATTTAAAAAATAATAATGGGCCCAGGACTGAGCCTTATGGGACCACCAGGGTGAATGGGAGGGGGGGAAGATATTTGAGAGCCAATTTTTACAAGTTGGAGTCTGTTAGTCATGTAGGCCTGAAACCAACTAGTGGCAAGGTTAGAAAGGCCTGCATCAGTTAGTTTTGCTAGTAGTTTTGGGTGGGAGATGGTATCAAAAGCCTTGGCCAGTTCTATAAAAATAGCCGAAGTGATGTGCCCCTTGTCCATTCCCTAGGAGATGTCATTTGTGAGTCTTAGGAGGGCAGTGATAGTGGAATGAGACTTACGGAACCCTGACTGATAAGGGGTGAAGAAAGAGGTAGAGTCAAGGTATTGGGTGAGTTGGGCAAGAGCGAGGTGTTCCTAAAGTTTGGCCAGTATTGGGAGCAAGAAGATGGGGAGGTAATTTCCAGGTGCAGAGGGATTGCCACCCTTTGGGAGGGGGATAGCAACTACCTGCTTCCAAGTGGCTGGGATTTTAGCCAGGGAGAATGAGAGGTTCAGGAGGTCGGGAGTGGGGTGGTGATGGCGGGTGCTGATAAGTGGAGTAGTTTAGCATCCAGGCCTAAGGGGCATTTATCTTTGTTGGGGTTGAGAGCCCGTTGTGCTTGTAGTACTTCTGCCAGGGTGACTGGACAGAAGGAGAAAGTATTGGCAAAGGGGGAGTTCTGGGATTTCAATGATGAGCTAGGTGTGGATGGGGTGAGCTGGTGGTTGGGTAGGAGAGACATGGCGCAGCTGGTGAAGAAGGTATTGAAGGCAGTGGCAACTTCACTAGGGTCCGAGATGATGTTGTCATGGATGGATAGGGTTGGGGTTGGTGGCTGGACTGGTGGAGTGAGTAGGGGTTTGATGGTTTTCCAAAAGTTTGAAGGGTGGCTAAGGTTGGAGGAAAGAGCCGACTTGAAATAATTCTGCTTGTCCTGCCATATAGATTTGGTGCAGGAGTAGCGGAGGGTATGGTACCTTTGTAGAGATACTTGGGTGCTGGATAGCTTATGTTTTTTCCAGGTATGGTCCCTGGACCGGCATCTGCTAATGATGTCAGCAGTGACCCAGGGGAGATGGGAGCCCTTTACTCTTGTGCATCTTAGAGGGGCATGGTAGTCCCATACAGCAAGAAAGTTATTTCTGAAAATATCGAAGGTGAAGTCGATGGTGGGTGCCTTCTGTATGAAGGACCAGTCAACGTGAGCAAGGTCATTTAGGAGGGAAGGTAGATATAAGGATTTATAGGACCTCGTGAGGATCATCCTAGAGGAGTGTTTTGCGGGTCTGTGCACCTTCCTGACCATATATACCATGTGGTGATCACTCAAGGAGTCGGGGAGGAGGCTGGCATTAATAATCCTGTGGGGGTGGGATGTGAGGGCCCAGTCCAAGAGGGAGTGGTTTAGCGTTTTAGGGTTTAATCGTGTGGGTTGGTCAATTAGTTGGGAGAGGTTTAGGGTGTTTACTTTGGTCCGTAGCTTTGAGCAGTTGTTCGCTAGCCAGTTGAAATTGAAGTCACCGAGGATGTGGAGCTCGCCATCTGTGGTAATAGACTTTAGTGTGGCTAGGTGGTCTAATATGTCAGGAAAGGGGGTAGCAGGGGTGCAGTATGTCCCCCCAACTTACACTGGGGAGGAGTGAGGGAGAGCGAGCTTAACCATCAAGGATTCAACTTGTGGTGCAGGACCAGGGACCTGGACCGGGGTGAACTGGAACTTGGTGGAGATGAACATGGCAATGCTGCCTCCTTTCTTCTTACCCAAATGGTCCTGCCTAACAAGTGAATAGCCAGGAATGGCTACTGCTGAATCATCATGGTGTGATTTCAGCCATGTCTCAGATATAATGAAGACATCTGGGCATAGGGTTAGGGCAGTGAGTTCTAGCTGAGGAACTTTATTCATGATGCTGCAGATGTTGAGGTGCAGTAATCGGAGGCCCTTGGGGAGAGTTGAGGGGGAGTGGGAGGCGTAGGACCTGGGTTTGTTTCAACATCCCCTGCCAAGGAGAGTAGAAGTGTGAGGTAGAGTGTGGAAATAATCCATGTGGATCTGGACTTTTGTCTGGTGTGGGTATCTTGTGGGGTGGGAGGGGAGGCAGAAGTAGCCAAATTACGTAGGACAGATAGCCTCTGAAAGAAAGAAGGAGGGAGGATGGAGGTACTGAACACCCAAGTAAGGGTGGGCAAATGTAGCATTTGGTGTAGGGTGGTGGAAGATGGGGGTGACTGGGGAGTGAACAGAGTGTAATATAGGTGATGGTTTGGTTCCCACAGGGGCTGGGTTGCTGGGGGGGAGAGGCTAGAGGAAACACCAGGGAGAAAAGTGGGAGGAGATAGAGGAGCATAGTGCCCAATTGAATTGCAGCAACAAGCTGGGAACTGGGAGTAGCAGCTGCTAGTGGTGGGTTCATATAAGCTGCAAATTCGAAAGTGTGCTGATTTGTTTTATCGAGTCACCTGACCACCCCATATAGCTGACAGCCGACCAAGGGTGCAGTGGGGAACCAGCGCGCAGCGCCGGCAGGATCAAATCATATGCTGACTACTCAAAATGGTGGCAGCTGAGGCCTGTGTCATGCTCGCTCCATACCTTTGCTTCGCTCTGGGGGGGGTGCTCCTGTCTGGTGGATCTGGTGGGGAGGGCAGACAACAGGGAGGCCCTTGTGACCCCTTAAGGTGAGCCTGGGGAGGGCAGCCATCTCAGGCCCTCACAACCCCGCTTCTGCTGTGAGAGAGGAGAGAGAGGAGAAATTAAAGTTATGTAATAAGCAGTCAAGGTAGCCATAAAGCCAACAGCTGCTCCAGTATTTGGGGGAAAGAGTGAGCCCTGAAAACAGTGAACTGTGGCGCACCATGTTTTCACAGAGTGACTTTTAATAAATAAATCACTAAAAATACCACCAAGAGCCTTGTCTGGTTCAATTTCAGTTGGTTTCCATTTGTATCTCCCCCTCTCCCAGAACAAGGCTGAACATAGGCAGAACTGCCTAGCTCTTATTTCCCAGTCAACAAAAAACAAAATTATGAAAAAGAAGAAAGTGTATTAAAAAGTGATATTCTAAGGGTGATTCAATTCAGCTCATGGGATGCATTTGGACTCCTCATTGATCTGGAATGGGAGTGGGAAGATAAGGTGGGGAGAGTATGTGTGAGTTTCATGGCTGCATGGGGGAGTGAGAGTGCAATGAGGGGACAGTGTTGGCACTTCGGATCTTCATGATGAGCAGCCTCCTGCAAACAGCTTCACTAGATGTGGCTTAGAAATTAAATCAACGTTACATGCAGTATTTTCCTTGACTGAATCATGTGGCACTAGGTCCAGCTGCGAAAAGTAACATAACAGTTAAAAGGCCACTTATCATGCAAAACAAATTAAAACAAACCAGCTATGACAAGAGATTTACAGGATATGTCTGATATTTTTAAAGCTGACAAGTTGCTTAGCTTTCTGATCACTGTCAAAAATCCAGGAGAATCTCTTTGGGGATTGGGGAAAGCACCCGTACACATGTGCTAGGGATTTGGAATGCAGCAAGAAATAGCATTCACCCCTTCCTTGTAGGTGAAGCAGAAGACAGTGGGCCAGATTCACAAAACTCCTGAAAAGCCCACAGCTGCTGAAAATACCCAGCACAAGTGGTTTGCCACTTGCAGAGCCACAATTTTTTCACACAGTTACGGTATTCAGAAATGTTGAGCCAGCTTACGACTGGTTCCATGCTTTACTGCAGCTTGTGGGAGTTTTTTCCCCACAGCTGCATAACATTTTTTTTTTTTTTTTGAAATTTAAGTTTATTTAATTTTAACATCAGAAAATAACACAACACAACAAACATATCCAAGAAAGTACAAAAATAGAAATAACGGTACAACCAAAACCCCCACCCCCTCCACCCCCACACACCAAACCCCCACCTGATCCACCTCCATCCCCGACCCCCCGCAGACTTGATCCCGTCCAACCCGCCCACAAACAAATAAGTAAAGCATGATTCAACATTTAATACCCATTCCTCCCTCAGCAACCCCCCTCTCTCCTCCCCTCTAAAGTGCGCCATCACAAATAAAGCTTAGTCTGGACAAGGCAGTAAATCATCATGGTTCAACCAAGCACTGATATCCATGCAGGTACAAGATAACACACATAACAGAATTAACGTAGATATGCGGGCTAAAGAGATCGGGTCCCAAATTTAAATAATTAATGCAAACACAGTGCCTGAAGTTTACCCCATCTCTTCTGAAACAGATCCATACGACCATTAAAACTAGCAATTAAACTCTCTGACTGTAAGTACGAAACCAGTTCAGTCAACCAATCAGCATATGACAGGACCAATTGATCCATCCAGTGTCTTAAAACTAGTTTTTTAACCGCCATAGACACCAAAGCCATGTGGTAACGATGCTCAACGCTATCTATACGGGAATATTCACCCAGAATACATATCTCAGGACAGAAAAAAACAGACAGACCCAGAAGAGGATCAAGGTTATCCCGGACAAGGGACCACAAAGGGGCAACTTTAGGACAATCCCAGAACATATGAATTAAGTTACCTTCTCCTTGTAAGCACCTAGAGCAAGTCGATTGAGGACGTTTCTTAAGCTGAAAAAGCTTAATAGGGGTATAGTAGAGGTTATTTACAACATAATATTGCGTTAACCGTAATCTGTCCTGGGTATGGTATCTATGCAAATCCTTCCATATGCAAGGCCAATCCAGGGAAGCACCAGGTAGGAGGTGCGACCAAACACTCGAACCTTCAACAGTCTCCGGGGATTTATAATTCAAAAGGAAAGAATAGATCAAAGAAATAGAATGAGATTGAGAAGCAAGATTTATAATTCCAGAAAGGAAAGGACAAGCATCAGAATCCCTAAAAGTGGTACCAAATTTCCGTCCGATCAGATGTCTCAATTGATAGACCTTGAAAACCCCTCTACTAGGTATATCGAATTTTCCCAAAATGTCACCAGAAGGAAGAAGTGATTCCTGGCTGTAGAAATGCTCAACTCTAGCCTCTCTGATCTGTGGGAGTCATTCCGGCATAATCCAAGAACAACCCAACTTGATATTAGGATTAAGAATCACCGGCTGTCCCAGGTCCAAGACACTAGAAATGTAAAAGGACTTTAGACATTGAGCAAGCAATTTAAGAGCAACCATCACCATACTATCAGACACCCACTGTGAGAGTACAGTTGGAGGCGTGTAAAGTATCGCATAACTATCTAGTTTAGACTCAGAAAGAAAGGAGCGTTCAAGCTGGAGCCAGATTGGACATGAAGACTCTGGATCCATAGAGAACCATCTCCCTAGTTTAGAAAGGTGGGCCGCCCAGTAATAAAATAAAAGGTTAGGTAGTCGAAGACCACCTTTTTCTTTAGGAAGTGTTAATTTGGCATAAGAGCGTCTAACCCCTTTCCCTTGCCAAATAAAATTAGAGAACATAGTGTGGAGTTGCTGAAAGTATGAAATAGGAAGCCAGAGATTTACCAAATTCAACGGGTAAAAAATCTGGGGGAGGACATTCATTTTAATGATATTTATTCGACCCCAGAGTGAGATAAGAAGGGCCGACCATCGCTGTAGATCCTGATAGACCGAATCCTTGACTCTATCCAAATTTAACTTTTTCAAGAGAGAAAGATCAGTAGAGAAATGGATCCCTAAATATTTAATGGATCTAGGGGTCCACCTCATCCCAAAGGAAGTGAACTCCTGTTTATTAGTGTAAACATTTAATGGGAAAATTTCAGATTTGGAGATATTCAATTTATAGTGAGAAAAGGTGCCAAACTGCTCAATAATACCGATCGCAGCCTTCAAAGATTCTGCAGGATACATTAAATGCAAAAGAATATCATCTGCATAAGCAGAAAGAACCAGTTCCCGTTGTTGTAACCTAAAACCTCTAATGTGGGGGGATGTTTTGAGTCTAATGAGCAGCGGTTCCAGATACAAATTAAATAACAGAGGTGAGAGGGGGCAACCCTGCCTAGTGCCAGTATATAAGCGAAAAAGGGAAGAAAAAACTCTGTTGCAATAGATTTTAGCGGAAGGTGAACCATAAAACATCTGGATTTTGTTCAGGAAAGCGGGCGGAAAACCCATTCTCTCCATTACAGACCAAAGAAAAGACCAGTCAACTCGGTCGAAGGCCTTTTCTGCATCGAGAGAGACCAAAGCAGCTGGATAAGAGGCTGATTAAGCATATTGAGAAATATGTGACAGGGTCCTCAAATGGTCTGCCACAGACCTACCAGACACAAACCCTACTTGCTCAGGACTCAACAAACCAGACCAGACCTTCTCAATTCTTTCAGCTAATATTTTAGCAAGAATTTTCATGTCATAGTTTTGGAGAGAGATAGGTCTGTAATTAGCCGGATCCGTAGGAACCTTATCAGGTTTAGGAATCAGAATAATTGTAGCCTCAAACAATGTGGGATCCACTTCAAAAGAAACCGATAGATAATCATATAATTTAAGGAGAATAGGTACCAAGTCCTTAGCAAAGACCTTGTAGAAATTTGCAGGGAAACCATCGGGGCCCGGTGCTCTGTCAGGAGCCAGAGAGGCGATAGTCCTTTCTATATCCTCCGACGAAATAGGAGCCAACAAAGTTGTCTGTTGGGCTTCTGACAAACAAGGAATGTCTATCTCCCTCAGATACGTATTAACATCTGAAATGGAATAAGATACAGAAGGTTTACTGTAAAGGTCCAGATAATACTCTTCAAAAATGTGGGCGATACCTCTAGGAGAAGAGACAATAGAACTGGATGGAGAAAGCAGAGAGGGGATAATCCTAGAGCTTTCCAACGCCCGCAGTCGCAAAGCCAGAAGTTTCCCGGCTTTTTCCCCATGATCGAGATATTTAGCTTGGGTTCTTATCAGGCAGTATTCCGTTTTCTCCTTCAAAAGATCCATATACTCACTCTTAACTGATAAGAGATCCTTGAGATCCAATAAAGAAGAAGTTGAGGAGTATTTAGCCTCTAATTCCCTAATTTTACTCATCAAAGACAGAGAATTTGCCAGCCGCTTTTTCTTCCTGACGGAGGCCATTTTAATTAGCTCGCCCCTGAGATAGCACTTCAAAGAGCTCCAAACCATATCCAGTCTTGGAGTAGAATTCAAATTCTCCGCCAGGAAGAAGGAAATCAGAGAACTAATATCCGAAACATTTTGAGGATCCTTCAACAGCTGAGTATTCAGCCTCCAAGCTGAGTCATGGGAAAATTCCGGATCTAAAGAAAGTCTAATCCAGACTATGGCATGATCCGAAAGGATAATTGGATCAATACCAGATAAAAGAAAGCTGGGAAGAAAGGATGTACTAATTAGAACAACATCTAACCTCGATTTGGTACCATGTGACTGAGAATGAAAGGAGAAGGCCCGACAAGAAGGATTAGAGAGTCTCCATGGATCACATAAACCCAACATCGACAGCAATTCCTGAAAAGCTCTCTGAGCCGGAGAAGGGGGACGCTTATCCTGTGGTTCTTTATCCAATATGGATGAGAAAGGAACATTCCAGTCCCCTCCCAATATAAATTGGGATGGAAGGAAATTAGATAACTTGTCTGCAAGTGACGTGAAAAATTCTGGACTCCCCACCCCACCGGACCATATATAGAGCCCAAAACAACACTGCCACCATTAAGAGTACCTTTAACCAAAATAAACCTCCCTCTGGGTCTGATACAGTCACTTCTTTCGTAAATAAAACATGCTTTTTAATAAGAACCTCCACCCCTTACTGAAACAGGAATTTCCATGAGGTAGGATTGAGAGAAACCAGAGCGAGATAATAGCTTGGTGTCATCATGGCTTAAATGTGTTTCTTGCAAAAAAAGAATATCAATCTGCAATAACGAGCAGTGATTAAAAATCTGAAGCCGCTTGACCCAATCCTTGAGCCCTCGAACATTTCAAGAAGCTATTTTAATTGTACTCATAGCCATTTTAAATACAATATAAAGAGACCAAACATCCAGACAGAGTCAGCATTAAAGGAAAGGAAAAGGTGCACCCAAACTAGATAGACTGGAGACTTAGTAATCTGCCAAAACAACTCCAGCCTAAATACCCACACAAAAAAAACCCAACCGTCCTATCCCACTGAAACAGTACCATAATCTAAATTGGCAGGCTAAACCAGACCACCCATATTCCCCCAGCCAATCATTACTATCCCCAAAAGACCACTCTCCCCCAAACAACCCCCAATAGTCACTACCAACAGCATAACCCCCTATGTAGTAGCATTCCGCACTTGGCCAGAGACCATATATGACATAGAGGATAGCATCCGTCGCCCACCTCCCCCACAAAAGCCAGACTCAGAAAGGCCCAATACAAAACCATCAATAAGATATCAACCTCCCCAAACCCGACTCGAACTCCACCAATGATTTTGACAGTCCATAAAGCCACCAACCCGTCCACCCACCCCCTCACCATATAAACCACCAAAACCCACAAATAACTATATACACCAGGAGGCCAGGGCAGAAACGAAAACGAGAACAAACCAGACACAGGAAGCTCTGACCACCCGACCCCAATTGTGAACCTCGAAATCCCCAGTAGTGAATGGTCAAACCAGTAAAAAGAACTACAACTCCAAAACAAGTTAATATAGGCATAGAGCCGAACCCCCCATATAGTGACCAATAACAGCCCCACCACCAGGGAGAGGTTAGCCAGCCCCCCATCCTTAGGCTCGCGATTCCACATCCAGTGAGCGGACACCCATAGACCAAAGCTCCCCCCCCCACCATTCATCAGCAATCAAAAGAGTAATTTAGTTAAGGGAAGACAGAAAAACTCCCTCTACCATATAAATCAGCATCCCCAGACGAACTTACATGGGATACCCACCCCAGCACCGTCCCGAAAACACTTAAATGACAGAGTCACCTACCAAATGCCCAGACAGCCCGTGGAGGTAACTTGAACCTAACGCCCAAGTCAATGAAATCGCCCATGGGCCCGCTGTTTCGGGGAACTATAGCGGCAGGGACCAGCTAGGGTCCTCACCGCTGGAAGTCACCCCCGGGAAACCGCAACCAGCAAAAAGGTTCCAGATAAGCAAACATGACCGGGCCCAGCAGAGGGGATACCATCTCAGCCGAGAAGGCAACCCTTCACCCCATCCAACCGACCAGGACAACCCAGGTGAGAAAGAAAGCAAGAGAATAAAAGGGTTAAACGATCTAAGCTAGCCTAAAAAAGAGACCAGGAAAGATTTAGTCAGTGAGGCAAACCTATCAAATTAGAATAGCAAAGGTAGAAATATGACTACATATTAAAAAGGTAATAAGAAAACAAGCCACCCAAATATCTCCAAAACCATTGAGAGCAGCCACAATACAATAATGTAGGAAAAGGCATAAAATCCCTCAGCCAGCAGTCTTAAACAGATCTGGAAGCTTAATAGCAAGTTCCTTTAAGGCCATCTCGGGAGAGCTAAAACTGCAAGTTAAGCCTCCAACAGTGACTTTCAAAATCACCGGATAGATCATCCTGAAGGGGATGGAGGCAACGATTAGCTTCTGGACTACAGGATGA
The DNA here is from genome assembly GCA_016271365.2 of Neoceratodus forsteri. NCBI lineage: Eukaryota > Metazoa > Chordata > Ceratodontiformes > Ceratodontidae > Neoceratodus > Neoceratodus forsteri. The sequence continues at coordinate 147,659,408 of CM057456.1, forward strand.
TAGGCTGCCCTCTTTTCCCTGGTTTCCTTGGGGAGATCTTGAATGATGCGAATTCTGGCCGAACCCCAAAGGACCTCTTTTAAATCGTGGGATTTAGAATAAACATGCTGTCTCTCGATATAGCTTAAAAATTTAATAACAATAGGTCGCGGAGGAGAACCAGATGGGGGCCTGGGCCTTAGGGAGTGATGGGCCCGTTCCAGGTGGTACGAGGGGCTAATAGGAGACGGGCCTACTATTTTAATCAGGAACCTCTGAAGGAAGCCATAAGGTCCGACCCTCTTCCATCTCAGGTAGGCCCAAAATCAAAAGATTGTTCAGCGATTGCGCCTCGAGATCCTCCGTTTTAGCTTGTAATTTCTTAATCTGTTGCTTGAGCTCAGCAACCTCAGCATCAGTCTTAGATCTCCATTGCTCCAAGAAAAACTCTCGCTTCCATATCAGATACCTGGTGGAAACTGGCGACAAGTCACTTGAGTGACTTAAGCTCACAGTCAACTCCTTTAAGATTTCTTTCACTGGGGTCAGCTCCTGGAGAAACCTGTCTTCCGTTAAGGGATTAGCCAGTTGCAATTTATCCCCACTCCGGTCTGACTTAACAGCACCCTGATTGTGCTGCTTCTTTGGTGCTTTTTCGGGGGATGCAGGTGGTGTATGCCTAACAGAGGCCTGCTTCCCATCCACCTCCATCTCGCTAAAATAGGCAGTCTTTACCAAAGCAGAGTCAAATCTCTGATAGCGAGCAGGTTGTCAGAACAACTCCTATATAGATTTTAGCGATTTAATACCCGGAGGACTCAATAAACTGGCGAAAAAGGCGGCGGGATGGGAGAGCTCAGGGTCCAAGCTGCTGCCTAGCTAGATGCCATCACGTGACCTCCAGCTGCATAAAAATGTTGCAGTTGATTGGATCAGGTGTAACATCTCTGCAGCTGTGGGAGACTGAATACAAATCTCCACAACTGCAGAGATTTCAGTCCACAACTGGAGTTGCGGTGTCGGACTTAGTCCCATTTTGTTTTCTGAATCTGGCCCAGTGATTTATCTGTATAATAATAAGAGATCTATGGTATGGTGGAAGGTAGGAGAACTGAGTGGTGACAAAGTAAAATAAATGTATCACAGGGGGATGGTTGCTGGTTTATAGACGATCAGGTTGCCATCAGACAGAAAATTGATTGAGACAACATGCAACCAGAAGATGATGTGGACTTCTTGTGGAGATACACCTCCTTCCCCCCTTTTTATCATGTATACCAGGCCTCCCATCATGAAGGGTCATCTTCTTTGCTGTCAGTGGGAGCAGGAATAACTCCATGAGCACTTTCTTGGCAGATTTCTTTGGATGAGTTGAATCTGCTCCCTTACCAGTTTCAGTTCAGGGACTGATTGCATCATGTACTGTAGTCTGCTTCCCCCCAGGTTTTCCATAAGCTAGTTGATTGCCTGCTTCCCCAATTAGAAGGGGTGTACATTTGCCATTGCCATGGAGTTCAGGGCAGGAGGGAGGGAAGTCAGTGGGGGATGGGAGAAGGTTGCATAGATCGCAGTTGGGATACATTTCTTTTGGCCAGTTGTGTGGCTAACCCTTGAGAACAGCCTTTTGATATAGGGTGTGCTAAAGTGAGATAATGCAAGTGAGGACTGGCATATGCATGCTAAAGGGAGGCACAGCCACCTTGTGTATGGTGGCACCATCATCACAGTGCTGGGCTATCCAGGTGCAGCGTTTGTTCCAAAAGAAATAAAACTAAATTATAAAATATATAAAAGGGATACCAGGCTGGTTCAGTACCTTGCTGAGGTACATCTAGTGAGGATGCCATGCAGAACCAGCTGCTTGCAGCCATGGGAGAAAATGGTGAGTCATGGACCTCCTCCACTTCTCACTTTAGGCACAGGTACTAAGATGTTTAGATAGTTACTGGAGAGGTTATGCTGTTTAGGTGTATTCCAGACAGCAGGCAGCAATGCTGACAGGGACATGCCTCATGGCTGTTGCATGCACTTGAGGGGTAGCAGCCAAATATGGGTCCAATGCTATTGAGTGGGAACAGAAGGAATTGGGTTCAGTTTTCAAGGGGACATTGGTTGAAAGCCGGGCTGCCACGGTAATGCATTCCCCCTTGTGAGCACCCGAATAATGCACAAAGGGTGGGGGGGATGACGAAAGGGGGAAGGGAGCAAGGCAATAGGATAACAGCATATTAATTAATGATTTTGTGCAGAGTGTGGCCCTGTGACAACAGAAGACCTTGTATGTGGCAGGCAAGGTTATGTTTTTGTCTTTCAGCTAATGAGCAGTGCAGCATAATGGGAAAAGGTAAGGTAGTGCAGAATAGAGGTACGGAAGAGTCTGAGAACCTGTTGCAAACACTGATGCAGGTGAGAATCAAGGTCTGGTGGGAATTGTTTCCCAAACTTGAGGGGGGGAGTTCAGAAACTCAGTGGAAGAAAGTACTTCAGGACATGCAGCTCAGCTGACCCCTCCTGCAGAGTCAACATCAAGGGTGGAAAGTATTCCTGCACACTGGACAGCAACATGCAAGTCACGGGGGAAAAGAAGGAACCGGCACCTCGGCAGTCTGTGGGAAAAAAGTGGTGACCAAGAAGCTGGTGGGTAGGAAGACAGCACAGAACATGAGACAATAGACTGCACCTGATGCCATGGAGCATGGTAGGCCCAATTTTGAGGACTGGAGAATGGAGGATATAACATAGTTGCTGGAAAGCACATTTGATGATAGTAACCACAGTGAGGAGCTGATGTCAGAGAGGCCCAGGAGCACTGGGGGAGAACTACTCCCTTGGTTGGGCACCCCCTCATTGGGCAGGTGGCTAGAAAACAGGAGTCACCTGGGGTAGTGCCTGGCCCATTGCCTGTGCCTGGATTGGCTCAGTGCACGATGATACCCCTTGACCAAGTAGTCGAGTTGCAGAAGCCAGGTGTCCTAGGAGGCTGGGTAGGTCAGGAGGTGATGCCAATAACATATATTCCTCTGCTGCTGGGGATTCTGGTGGCACCATTTAAATTTCAAACAAAAACACTGGTCACCCAGTCAGAAGGTGAGGCAAGCCAGCAGAAAGACAGCAGTCATTTGCACTGGAGCAGAGGCTCAACTGTCTCCTTCCATACCTGGAGAGTAAAGCAATGGGGGCAGCCACAGCCTGCAGGGGTGAGTTCAGCCATAAATGGGAGTAGGGTACCAACATCAGGGATGGTGGCCTCAGTAGTGACACCACCTCCAGTGGGTCTGGTGCTGGCACCATTCCCAGTACCCACCTCTCCCACAACTGGCTTCACTAGTCTGGGTGAGCCAAATGGATCTCATCTCATGGAAAAGGTGTGGTCACAGATATTGGGGGAGAATATGTTGACTTGTTCCCACTCCTGAATTGGCTCAGGGATCCAGGGAAGAAGGACAACAAAGACAAATATGAAGGGGTGGAGACAAGGAGAAGCATTCAGGTTCACTAGACCTGGTAGAACTGGTCAGTGGATTTTACTGTATTAATGAGGTCAATACAATAGGTGGCCCTGGAGAAGGCACATGGGTTATGGAACTACTACTGCAGGGCCATGGAAATGCACATCAGTAAACTGGGTTATGGGTGTCTCAAATATAATGAAGAGTTTCATCGGTGGAAGCAAGCAGACCCAGGAAGACATTGGGGTGTGTTGGGAAAGACTACACTGTGGGTCTTAGAACATGGGGGTGCAGCACAATTGTGGTGTTTTCCCAGTCAAGAGGGCCCCATCCACTAGAAGAGGAGCACAAGGGGTTTCAGACTGGAGAGGGGCAGAGGCACGATGTTGTTAAAACTAACATCAAAGGGTCTACGAGATGCAGGTTCAAGCATGAATGTATGGCCCTTGGTCAGCTCCATCCATTCATTCACCTTGACTAAACAGGTGATGTGCCTACCGGCCATTTTGGAAGTGGTGCAACCCAACTCCCAACCCCAACAAGAGTGAACTGAATTAGACCATGGCTTCTCCAGAATCCCAAGCAGCTAGCTGCTCATCCTCTGGCATAAGGGTTCGCTGTCAGGTTTCTCATTCTGTGTGAGGGCCCGTGCTGGAATTACAAGACTGAGAACTTAAAGTCTATCATGGAGTGACCAGATCAGATCAGAGAAAAGACTGCAAAGAAAGTGAGGGCAGGAAGAATCAGTGGCCTATTTTAATCCCCACCATTACCATCACTGCAGGTATCCCCAGTTGGGCCGGTGCCCAAAAAAGCACCATGCGAGTGCAGAATTTAAAATGTTATTTATTGAAAATTTTCAGCAGGAAGGGCACACTGAACAACAAGCAACTCACCTCATGGTGTGTCCTAGGGGATGGGGACCAGTGGAAAAATTTGCATACAGTACATACAAATACATACAACCAATTAACAGTAATAGAGCTTAAGTGAAGAAGCAGACATAGTACCAAACTAACAGGTTGCTGTAGTACCATACAATTAAACAGCTTAAGTAAAGTGCGATAGGGAAAGTACAGGCAATGTAACATACATTAAGCAACTTTAAATGAAGTGCGTTAGGAAAAGTACTGCCACTGACAGTTTAAAGAACAGGTTAGTGCAGCCCTGAAAGAGGGTCAGCAACTCAGAGGCGGTAAAATGTGGCAGCAGAGGATTATACAGAGCAGGTGATGGAGTAGGGAGGGAAACAGAAAAGGGATTAGCTGCAGGTACAGTTTACTGAGAGGAAGTTATCTAGGGCTGAAGTAATGGAGTGGGGGGAGATGACAAGCAGATCTGAGGAGGGAGGGCATTCTATAACTTAGGGAAGTGATTTGAGAAGGCCAACTGGCCTATATTAGTTGTGCAATGAGGAATTACCAAAAGTCAGAAATCATACAACCTAAGGGAATGATCCAGAGGTGGTTGTGTGGATAATAAGGAAGAGAGATAAGTGGGAGCATCCCAAACCAATATTTAGACACAAATTTGGCAGAGTGTAGAAGGTGGCGATTTTCTACAGAAGAAAAGGACAGAGAGTGGTAAAGGTTGCAGTGGTGGGTAAAAAAGGGGGCGTCCAGAGCAAAGTGACAGAAGGAGTTAAAAAGGGTGTCCAGTCTGGCTAAGGAAGACTTGGGAGCATCACTGTAGACTACATGGCAGTAGTTGAAAATAGGTAGGATCATCTTTTGGATAAGTTCCCACCTTGTCGTTAAGTGGGAGGCAGCTACAGTTCCTGTATAATGCACAAACCTTGGGGTGCAGTTTCTTCAGGATGGTGTCCGCATGTCCATAGAAGTTGAGGTGTTGGTCTAGCCAAACCCCAAGTACCTAAAAGTTGAGGTGTCCTCAGGGACTGCCCCGTCAAGGGTATGGAAGGAGGGTAGTGAGGGAACCCTAAAGAGTCTCTGCCTAGTGCCAAAGGTCATGGAGACTGTTTTCTTGGCATTGAGGGAGAGTTGGTGGGAGCTGAACCAGTGATGAACTTTATTGAAGTTGAGCTCTTATCTGGATTCTACATCAACAGTGGACTGGCCAGATATGAAAATTATCATGTCATGGGAGTACATGTGGCTAGAAGAGGATGAGCAGACTGAGGGAAGGTCATTTAGGAATATGGAAAATAAGATGGGTCCAAGAACAGACCCCTGGGCTATGCTGGTGTTATTGGGGAGAGGTGAGGAAGTTGCATCTGCAATTTGGACCGACTGCATCTGGCCTATGAGATAAGCCTTGAACCAGTTTGTGGGTGATTCGGTTAGGCCAGCTGAGGATAGGGCAATGAGAAGTAGTGGATGGGAGAAGGTGTCAAAAGCCTTTGCTAGGTCGACAAAAATGGTGAGGTGATTTAGCCACCAGCCATCTCTGAGAGAATGGAGTCTGTGAGCATAATCAGTGAGGTGGTGGTGGAATAATTTTTGTGGAAGCTGGACTGGAACGGAGTGAAAAAGTTAGAGTAATCAAGGCAGGAAAAGAGCTGTGATAGAACCAGATGCTCTTGGAGCTTAGCGAGGATAGGTAGGAGAGAGATGGGGCAGTAATTAGAAGGAACGGAGGGTTCGCCACCCTTTGGCATAGAGAGTATAGTGGCATGCTTCCAAACAGAAGGGATGGTAGTTGTAGCAAAGGAATGATTAAGGAGAGTTGAAAGTGGAGTTGCAATACCTGGAGCAGATAAGCACAGTAATTTAGGGTCCAGACCATCAGGCAAGCTGCCTTTAGAGGGTTTAGAGTGTAGTTAAATCACCTATCTTACCCCAAAGAGGACTGTCAGCTACAGCACTAACTCTTGCTTCATGATGGTGTCCTATGTTTTATTTGACAGGGCAGTAGAAGTGGTGAAGGTGGCAAGAAAAGAGGTTTGGCTCACAAATGCAGATACTGAGGCAACCTTTAGGTTACTACCAGTTCACATGGAGCATAGAGATTTACTTAGGAGAAAATTTGAACAGCAGTATTATTAATGAATGGCCATGGTGTGTGCATTGGTAAATGTGATTTTCAAGCATTTCAGCATCTTTTAGCAGTGGGTGGTAACAATGAGAGCAGAGAGGATGGAAGTTGTTTATTACTTGGATGACTTTGTCTTTGTAGGAAAGGTTGGCAGTGGGGAATGTGGACCCTTGTGAAGGTTTTTCAGAAGGCATGTGATACTTGAGGGGGGCTCTGGCAAGAGTCAATACTGATGCTTGTTACAGAGTACTGTCTTTTTTGGGTATCAAAATTATCACATAGGCCACAATTTTTTGGTTCCACCAAGTCGTGGCAAAAACAATTTCACTGACCTTTTCCCACAGCAACACATCATCGCTGACATCCCTGACACAGCCAGGTCCCAACTACAACCGAGGATCACACCTACACCTGTTCACTATTAATGTGGGGGGATGCTGTTCCCCCCCACACCTCCAAGACTTATGGATTCCAACTCCGGGGAGGGGCGAATGTCAGGGGATAGTGGCCAAACCCAGGAGTCAATGAATCATTCTTCACTCCAACAACTCGTTCGACACTGAATGTGTTGACAAGTTGGTGTTACTGTGTGGAAGCCACTGTCTCAGCGTCGCTGTTACAACGGTATACATGATCATTCTGCTAATAGATGATAAGTTACAGGCTTTGTGGGAATTATGAGCCAGGATGGTGGGTGCATGTAAAATTTCACAAAGGAACTGCAACAATTGTTGGGGCACCAAAGCATTGCCTGTAAGATAATTTTGATATGAAGGACCTTTTTGAGCAGAAGGGCTAATGTGGGGGTCAGCTGGAAAAAGCTGCATCATAGTCTCTGGGTATCATAGAGTGTGAGGGAGGATTTGGGGGAATGAATGGCCTTTTTGTAGTGCTATAATGGAGTTTTGATATGGCCAACAGCCACCATCAGCCATCAGCTAGGAAACAGAGCTTTACATGGATGCATCTGGGGGCTTTGGATTTGGGACATACTTCCAAGGAGCTTGATGTGCTGAAAGGTGGTCAAGTAGTTGTTAACCTGTTAGAATTTTTTCCAATTATAGTAGCCTTCTGGGTATAGAAACACAGAATTTGATGGCAGAGAAGGACCACTTGATTCATCCAGTCTGCCCATTTTTCCCTACCTACATTATTATCGCAGGCCCTACTTGATCTACAGCTCTTTCTCTCTCCCACCCTTCCTTTCCACAGTAATTCCCTCATGCCTACTCCATACATTCTTGAACACCACCATTGTCTTCACACCTAACATCTCTGCTGGAAGGCTGACACAGGAATTCACCACTCTTCATGTGAAGAAGTACTTCCTCACATCTCTCCTGAATCTACCCCTTCCAGTTTCATAGCATGTCTTCTTCTTCTTGAGCAAGTTTTTCTGAAAAAGACTTCCCCCTGTACCTTATTTATCCTAATAAGGTATTTAAAGGTCTCTATCATATCCCCCTCTCCTTCCTCTCTTCCAGTATGTACAGTAGATACTGAGGATTTTAGTCTTTCCTCATGGGGCTTTTGATGCAGACTCTACACCATTTCAGTTGACCTTATCTGGACTGCCTCCAATCTGTCTATGTCCTACCAGAGATGTGATCTCCAGAATTGGACACAGCACTCTAGGTGGGATCTTACCAACAGTCTATACAGAGGCAACATCACCTCCCTCTTTCTGCTGGTGAAACCCCTCTGTATGCACCCCAGAATCCCACTGTACCTCCTAACTACCTGGTCACACTGCCTGGCCAACTTCAGATCATTTGACATGATTACCACAGGTTTCTTTCCTGTTTGGTAGTCATCAATACCATTCAACCCATTCTGTACTCTGACCTTGGGTTGCTGTGCCCTACTTGCATTGTTTTGCACTTCTTCATATTGAAACCCAGCTGCCGTACCCTTCACCACTCCCTTGGTTTTATCAGGTTATCCTTTCCACCACCCCCGGAGTGTCCATCCTATTGCACATTTTGGTGTCTTCCACAAAGAAGCAGACCTTTCCTTCCAGCTCCTTTGCATAATCACTTATAAAGACATTAAAAAGGGCCGGTCCCTGCATGGATCCCTGATGCACACCTATGGCCACGTTCCCTTCCTCGGATCAAAAATCTGTTTACCATCACGCTCTGCCACCAGTCCCCTAACCAATTTCTTATCCAGTTTACCAGTATTGGACCCACTCCTATGCTACCCAGCTTACTTACTAGTACCCTATGTGGTATCGTGTCAAAAGCCTTTCTGAAATCTAGGTAGGCTACATCCACAGCACCACCCTGATCTAATTACTTTGTCACTCAGTCATAGAAATCTATCAGATTTATTTGACATGAGCCACCACCCCCCACCCCCCAGATATTCCACAATCCTGTTCTTCAGTAGTGATTCCATTAACTTTCCCACCATCAATGTCAGCCTACCAGGTCATAATGTTGTGCACTCAATAGCGTATGACATTATAGCTGACCCACAACAGCACTGTCCATGACAGTGAATGGTGCATTAACGTGTATACTGCTGTACGTGGTATATCACCATTCACACACCCCCATGCAGAGGATAAGACCTCTGCTGGGAGTGGGTTCTGCCGAGCAGCTGCCATGGCTCACTGGACAGAGCCACAGCAGCAGGAACCCAGGTGCTGCATCTGGGACTGGGTTTGATTCCCCATCCCAGACATTTTATTTTTTTCACAGATTGTGTGCTCCCGAGTTGGACCCCCCCCCCCAGAGTTGAGAATTCTTAGTGGGAAGGGTCTAGGGGGGGCACAGCCACCTGTGATGGGAGGTGTGGGGGGCAGAACCTCCAATAGAAAAAAGAGTTGTGCCGCATGGCAAAATCGCGCTATATTGGCAGCTCGATTTTGCCATGCGGCATAATGTCATGCAACATTATGACACCGTGCCCAATGTCAGGCTGACTGGCCAATAATTGCAAGCCTCCTCCTTGCACCCACTCTTGAATAGTGGGGCAAAATCTGCACCCCTTCAGTCCTCCAGATCCACTGCTGTTTTCAGTGAGCTGTTAAATAGGACTGTCAGAGGTGCAGCCAACACATCCCTCAGCTCCCTTAGTACCCTTAGATAAACCCAATCTGGCGCCAATGCTTTTTCAGTCCTTCAGAACTGTCTCCTCCATAAGAGGACTAGTGTCTGCCTCCCTCCTGTGTATTAGACAACATATTTTGGGATAAGATGATCACTATTCAGTCACACAACATGGATGTGGTACACACCAATAGTCGGTCAACTGGGAACAAAAGGGCCAATGAGAGGTCTTATGAGGGTGTTTGTATTGAAATGCTTAATGTTAAAATCCAGTTTAATGGTGTTGCATGTGCTGGGGGTTGATAACAACAAATGTAATGCTCTGTCTCATTAGCAGTGGCAGAGGTGCTAGAAGATGTCCTCCAAAGTGGAGGAGCACCACAGGGTAGTCCCAGCCTTCCTCTGGGAATTGGTGAGAAGAAGCTTGGGAGCTAAAGTAATTAACAATGCTTTAGCTTCAAGCACAAGGGCAACACAAAAGGCTGATTGACAGTTTTTAAAAGCGAGGGAAACACAAAAATGGATGAATGGTGGCCCATCCTGGTGGACCAGCTATGCCAATATGTCCTGTTGAAGAAGCAAGAGGGGTTTACAGATGGAGTGGCAGGTATAACCTGGTTTTTGATTGTTGCCAGGATCCAAGACAACACACAGGTATTTGAGTTTCACAAGATGTTGAAAGGATGAGCACGAGGGACACCTAGGAGGGTACACCTTCTGTGGCTGATTAATCCCAGACTGTTAGTCCAGGTGTGGGGAGAGTTGAAGTTGGTGTGCTCAGAAAGATCTGAGGTAATATTACTTAGGATGACTTTCTAGTGACCTTCAGATGGGCATTTTTGGTGATGGAATTGGTACAGCCAAACAAGGTGGCCAAACCAGAGTTGATTTGGGCATTTGAAGAGGTGGCCTTAACAGCAGAAGATGTGTACTTGCAGTTCTAGAGGAGAAAAATGGCCTGCCTGGCCTTGTGCTGCTGCTGCAACCTGCCATTACCCATGCGGGCCACATGGGATGTTCATCCGGAAACACAAAAGTACATAGCCCATGACCTGGGCGGGAATTCTTTCATCATGAAAGATAGCACCCCTCTGACTATATTTCAGTTTCAATATGTTTTGGGCAGCACCATGAAGGAGTCTGGATTGAATTCAGCTGATTTCAATTCCCATTCTTTTCATATTGGAGCATTAATGAATGCAAGGGCAATGGGTCTGACAGACACCAGAAAAGGGTGGTAGGACATTGGAAGTCACAGGCCTTTGAAGGGCATGTGTGTCAACATTTGTTACACTTTTCTTTGGTTTATTGATGGATGGCAGATTCCAGATAAATCAGGTGTGGATTTGGGGCATTCATTCATACATACATTGGGTTGCCAGAAGATGCATGCAGGCATCAGAAGGTGAGAACCTCTTCTTGGACCAGTGTCAACAGTGAGTGCAGTGGATGGGGTATAGATGAAGCAGATGGAAAGACTTTTTACCATAGGTCTTTGTGGAAGCCAGACGTCAAGGCTGTCCTGTATTGCTGCTGGTCCATTTGTGGAGGAATTACTTGGGGCTGGTAAAATCACTGGGACTGATTTGCCAGATGAAAGATTACCTCTGTTTTTTACAGCACTGCTGGCCAGGGACAGTACTGATACGGTAGCATATTGTGTAGTGGCACACATGGAACTATGCCAAGAATATGCTGACAATTGGGAAGGCTCAAAAGGTGGTCAGTTTGTCAATGCATAGTTTTATGGGATCAGTGAAGGGCATTGTACTGTGGCATGATGGCATTCTGACAAAACAGCCACAACTATATGCCAAGGATGGGTTTCATTTGTCTCCAGAGATGTTGGATATGTTTCTAGCAGATATGCAGGGTATCTTGGAAAACTGTAACTATGGCTTGATTTTGGAGGACTGACTAAAGTTATCCTGTGATGGCATGGTGGTTTAGCAGGTAGTGTACAAAGGAAGTAATGGGCAGAACTTGCCACTGTTAGAGATGAGCGCCTCTCAAGTGTGGCAGGAGCAGAGCCCTCAACGATGCCTACGGGACAGTCAGGGGATAGTTGCCTTGGCTTTTGGCCTGCATGTGTGGTGCCCCCTGATGAGGAGGAGTCTTGCCACCTTCTCCTGAACAGAAAAGACATGTACAATGTTTTGTAAGAAATAGGCACAGCCATGTGTCTATTTATAAACAACCACAACAAGTAACAGCATGACGTGTGCAGCTCAGTAGTGTCAGCAAACCGGGCCTTCCACAAGTCCATCCACCTACCCCCGAGAGATCTTCCAGTAGAATTGCTATTTTTTTAAAAAGGGGCATAGCCTGTGGAGGTACTTGGTCCTTTGAAGCATAAGGGGTGGCTCCTGAGCCATGTGCTACGTGTCCCTCCTCCATCAAGGGTGCTGCATATGTGGCAGAATAAAATCTGAAATGAAAATCAGACAAGTATAAGAATGGGCTTGGTTAACATATAACACTTTTCTTTTCAAACTCTCCATTTTGGCTTATAAAAACAAAACAAAAAAAAACAGGTTTCTGGCTCCCCAGTGTTCTCTGCATGGACTCCCACAGATGACTCCTGTTTGAGTCACTAACATGGAGTTCCACTTGATGTGGCTCCCCTTTTATGTAAGGAAGCCCTGCCTCTTTGCTCTGACAACCTCTGCTAGACCAGAACCAACAGCTGCCACCAATCAATTTGGCCCAGTGCTGGATTTTACTCAGCCAGAAGGGCAAGAGTCCCGAAATGGAGGAGGCAGATGGAGGAACAGGTGAGGAAGCAATTTGTATTGTTAGGCTAAGAATGGCTGTGCAGTTCTTTCTTTAACAGACATATTTCCCTTTTTACGTAAGAAATCCCCACCCTCTTGCTCTGACCACCCTTGGCAGATTGTAACTGATAGCTGTCATCAGTTGTTTGGTCCAGTGCTGGATTTCACTCAACCCATCAGGCAAGAGTCCAAAGATGAACAGGGGAGCTGCTGGAACAGGTAGGGAAGCAATCTGTGCCAGTAGCTGGAAAAAAAGCAGTGTAGTTCTTTCTGTAGCAGCTGTAACTCTCCTTTTATGTGAGGAAGCCCTGACTTCTTAATCTGACCACAACTGGAAGACTGGAACAGACAGCTGCCACCATTTGATCCAGGCCTGTGCTTGATTTCTCTCAGCCAGGTGGGGAAGAGTCCTGAGTTGGAGAGTGGAGGGAAGAAGTCTGTGTTGTCAGCTTGGAAAAGGGTGTTACATATTTTAAGAGTGCATGTCATACAGTTCTTTAATTGGAGCAGCATTAAAGTGCTATAACATATTTATAGTGAATTAAAAATGTTTTTTTGTTTCTTTCTTTTGTCATATTGATAAAGTGCACTTAACATAAACTCAGACATCAAAAACATTTTAAAAATCTATCAACAAATTCTCAATAGTTTATTTTTTCTGCCATGTTATAGTAATAAATATTAATTTATAACATATTATTAATTTATTGAAATGTTTCACCAGGATGTCGCACTGAACAAGAAGTTGCTCATCTCACAGTGCGATCTGGGGGGAAGGGGGTTACATAGAGTTGTGAAGTATGATCAGTTACAATAGTATGTGGGTAGTACAAACAATACAACATTGTAAGATTATGCAACAATTGGAACACAAGGTATTGTACAATAAACAGTAGTGGAACATTGGGTAAATTACAATACATGTCCAAAATTGTACAAATGAACACATAAACATACAAAACAGTAATAATGCAACAGAACCATTATAGTGCATGAGTGTACCTGGAGCAGCCTCGAGGTAGTACACAAGTGCTGATGGAGTGAAAAAGGATGGGGTAGGTTGTGCACACGGGTGACCCCAGAAGGGCAGGTGGAGAAGAGAGGGGGAGAGGAGTAGGGATAGCCATTTCCTGATTCCCCCGTCAGGATGTTGAGAACACTGCGGAGGGTCAGGGAAGGAGGCAGAAACTGGAGCTAGGTATTAAGGAGGGTTAAAGCAGGAACAGCTGAGGGAGAGGTAATTGTGTAGGGCAGAGGTAAGAGAGTAGTTGGAGGAGGAGTGTCATATTTCAGGGAGGAGGGAATTCCAGATTTTAGGAAAGCAATGGGTGAAACCAGTGTGACCGATGAGGAAGGAACGACGAGGAACCATCAAGGTGTAGGCGTCATGAGATTTGAAAGAGTTGGTGGGGGAGCTGGAGTGGAGAGAGAGAGAGGATGAGAGATAGGACGGGAGTACTCCGAACCAGAATTTGGAGGTTAGTTTGGCACGGTGTGAGATGCGTCTATGAGATAGTGGAAGAAAGGTTAGAGAGCGATAGAGATATTACCTTTTCCTAAGCCTTATAATGGGCAACTCCAAAGTTTGAGAATCAAGAAGATGAGTATGAGAGCAAAATTAGTTCAATTATTTGATATACACTTATGTATTTACAGTTCCATTTAATTTTTCATACCAATTGTCCGATTTATTAGAAAACCGCCTTTATTCATACACAACTTGATATACAGATCATAGTCATATTGCATGATTTCTTTACAAAAGAGGAGGGAGGGAAAAGGTAAATCTAAATTTAGATATACTAGAAACATACCTTGAGTTTGAGGGGAATATAACATCAAATTGAAACAAAGTACAATGTAGTATACAGAGACAAGGTGGAAAAACATGGCAGAAAAAGTAAAATATTGAGAATTTGCTGATGGGTTTTTAAAGTGTTTTTGGTGTTTGAGTTTATGTTAAGCACACTTTCCCAATATGACAAAAGAAAGAAACAAAAAACATTTTTAATTCACTATAAATATGTTATAGCACTTTAAGAGATTCTCTAATTGATATGCACTTTACCTTGTGATTTAGATGTATGGCTATATAAGCACCTTTTTACTAAATGGCTCTATTTTTGACAAAGCAAATGATTTTGTGAAACATTGGAAGAAGCTGCTTGTTGTGAGGCTCTGTCTCCTGTTCCTGTGGTGGAAAATAAAAATAAAATCAAACTTTTATCAAGTGAGTTTTGAAGTGTGGTCTCAAAGTTGTGTGGTGTGTGGTGTGCCATGACTGTTTAGCCTGCATTGCCTTTGGTCATTAAAGCACCCAGCTCCTTGTTGCAGCTCTGTTTTTTTAATTACTCCTATTATTGTCCTGCCTGGACATACACTTGGAAATGAGGTTGTTCTCCAATGATACTGTCTTTTCCAAGTAATAAAAATTGGAGATAGTTACAAAAATCTTAATAAATAATTTTATTTATTTATTTAAAAGAGATTTACCAGGAAAGGCATACTGAGCCATGAAGCTCATTTCCAGATGTATCCTGGGGGAAGGGGGGAGTGGATAAGTACATAACAACAAATAAAAAGCACAGTAATATGATAATGCAAACAGCTCAGCAATGTACAGTACTACACAACAATTAATGGGCTGCATTTTTTCCCACTGAAAAAGCCGTGTAATAAACGTCGTAATACACATATGCATATTACAGCATTTTGTTAATACACGGCTCTTTATGTTAGACTGTCGGCGGTACCTCAGAAGAGCGAGTGATCTGGATCCCTGTTGTGTGATAAGGTTTCCCATTTTTTTATTTTAAAAATAGCTTCGGTCCCTTGTCAGAGGCACCCACAAGGGAAGCCACATATGCAATCTTGCACTCTCCATTGTGACAGATGAGACAGGAGCATCGACAGCAGCAAGGCCCCCAAGTTCTCCCTCCTACTGCCTGTCTCCAGTTCCCTTTTCATCACCATGGGCTGGGGCAGTAAGTAGGTGGTAGCAGCACTGGCCAGGTGTTGATCGCGTGGATCAAAATAAATAAAACCTTTTTATTTCCACACCAAAGTCGGTGAAAAGATAAAAACTCCTTAAATTATTTAAAACAAAATACGGGGTGCAGTGTACACACTCAAATTTAACACACACCCTCATTGTTGGATGGCTACCATAAACCCCTCGGGCTTTGACCTCAGGGTTTATGTGCCATCCAACAAATCAGGTGTATTAAATTCTCATAACGCACTGCACCCCATACTTATCCTATATGTATCATATTGGCATACTGTAGTTAATAATAATACAGATTGATTACATCAGGAGTGTGAGGTACTAGGCACTCACAGGCTGCATGGCAGGAACAGGACAGGGTAGGAAGAGGTCAGAAAACAGGAGCGGGTCACAGGGAGGAGACAGGTAAAAGGACAGAAGAGAAGGGGGAGATGGATTAGGGTTGGGAATAGCAAGTATAGAGGTATGGAAGGGGATAAGGTGATGAGGATAGGAAAAGGGAAGGGGAGGAGAATGGAGAAGGTAGTGAGAGAGAAGGAAGTGACTGCAGGAAGAGTGGGAATGGATTTGAAGTAGTCATGGAGAGGAGTGCGATTGGGAGAAGATAGAGATGGAGAGGATTGAAGGGAGGGAGGGATGGTAGGGGTAGGAGGGGAAAGGAAGGGAGGGTTTGGGATTGGTGGAGAGGATAAGTGTAGATGTTGGAATACATTAGTAGTGGGGCATGGGTGGGGCAGAGAGGTGTTGGAGTTTGGGGACAGGTAGAGTGTAAGGAAAGAGAAAAGGGGGAGGCAGGAGATGGTACTATGGGCATTCACAGGTGGGAGCAGTGTGGGCTTGGAGTAGTGAGGAAAGACCGTGTTGGGAGGAGGCAGAGCATACTGTTAGGGGAACAAAGTTCCAGATACTAGGAAAGCAGAAAGAAAAAACAGACTGTGCAGCAAGGAATTTACGAGAAAGAAGCAGTAGGGAGTGATAGCCCGATAGCCTAATTAACTGGGTAAAAATGTGAACTAGCATTAATCTGTAGTTTAATATTGAGATAAAGCATCAGACAGACATATAAAATTCAGTTCATACAGTATATACTGTAAGCAAAACTGTGGTTTCTTCACCATTGAACTTAGGTGAAGTGTAGTGCAGCTGCTGCAATTAGCATTTGATGTTATAGTGCCACTGGTTCCACTGATATTATGTGCTCTTTCATGTTCTGTGCATGTTGACCAGGGGTCCTATGTGGTATATTTTTTCCAGACACAAAATGGAGGAACTGTTTTGTGGAATTGCTGTTTAGTACTAGTATTCACATACCACAGTTAAAGGTTCCATGTCATAATAGTGATTGCAAAACAGCAATCACAATTATGGTGAGTGCATACTGTTGAAAGCAATCTACGATATGCAATTCTCGGCGACCACACTTGCTAATGCTTTTATGGGGGGGCTATCCTCATTCCCACCTTATGTGGGGCTTTGCTCCTCCCATACCCCACTACGTAAGGATTCTCAACTCCAGGAGGGTGCATGTTGGTGGGGTATGAAAGTAAAAAAAAATAAGATTTTGGGCTGGGCACAAGAAAAACACAGCAGCACCGGACCCAGACCCAAAACCGGAACTCCAGCACCGTGAGCGGAGGCCAACCCCTGATGCCATGGTGCAGCTCGGCAGTTGACCACAGCGCCACCCCCTACATCCCCTCCACCTCCTCCCAGGCCACACTTGCCATGCTCACTCCCCCCCATGCACGTGTACATGTAGTGACATCCTGTTAAAATGATGGCATGAACACCAAGTAAGAAAACTAATTTGACTTGAATGAATTGCAGCCTTTGAAGCAGGTTTGGGGGAGCACTAGTAATATAACTATTTGAATATCAAATAAAAACTTTTAACCTGCATTAAGCAAACTCTGTTCAGAGCCAACACAGCTGTCATTCTGCTTTAAAAGGACATTGCCAACTTAAGATTACCAAAGTTATGAGTGTGTGCTGCAAAATTTCAATGTTTGCTCATTTGTTTGTTGTTTTTTAATATTTTTCCTCACATTTTTGTCATAGACTTCTTATGACCCCACCTCATAAACAATGGTGGAAAAAAAATGTCAAAACCTGCCAAAAATGTGTTTTCATGCATTGACAATATCATTCCACACCACAGGTGCAAGAACACATTTTGACCAGGATTTGAAAAATGACAGTTGTCATGTTTATGACAAAGCAATGGGGCCTGATGGAATTCACCCCAGAATTCTAAAAGAATTAAGGGGGGAACTAGTGAAACCACTGGCTACTCTTTTTAATAAATCATGGGAGGATGGTGTGGTACCCGAGGACTGGAGGAAGGTGGATGTGATTCCCCTTCACAAAAGTGGGACCAAGACAGAGGCAAGAAACTACAGACCTGTCAGTCTGACCTCTGTGGTAGGGAAAGTGATGGAGTCACTTCTGAGGAAAGAATAGTTGAGTACCTAGAGGCCAGTGGGCACAGGACCCAAGGCAGCATGGGTTCACAGCGGGAAGGTCATGTCAGATGAATCTAATAGATTTCTTTGACTGGGTGACCAAAGTAGTAGACAGGGAGGCTGTGGACATGGCTCTACCTAGACTTTAGCAAGGCATTTCACACAGTCCCACACAAAGATTAATAGTCAAATTAACCAGACTGGGAGTTGGTCCCAGGGTGATAGCCTGGGTAAAACATTGGCTGGACAACAGACACAGAAGGTAATTGTAAATGGAGTCCACTCTGAAGAAAGAGGGTTACTAGTGGGTACCACAGGGTTCAGTATTAGGTCCAGTCCTTTTAATGTCTTCATAAGTGACATTGCAGAGGACTGGAAGGAAAAGTATGCCTCTTTGCAGATGACACAAAGATCTGCAACAGGGTTGATACACAGGAGGCGTGGAAAGGATGAAAAGGGACTTGGCAAAGTTGGAGGAATGGTCAGAAGTATGGCAGCTAGGATTCAATGTAAAGAAGTGCAAAATAATGCACCTGGGAAACAAGAACCCAGGTGAAGAATACACATTGGGGGGTGGAGGTAGTAACAAAAACAAAAAAGGAAAAGGACCTGGGGGTAATCATATCAGATGACCTTAAGGTTAGCAAGCAATGTGAGAAGGCAGTAGGGAGGGCTGGGGGTATACTGGGATGCATAGGGAGAGGCATCAGCAGCAGAAAACAGGAAATTGTTATCCCTCTGTACAAACAGTTGGTGAGACCCTATCTGGAGTACTGTGTCCAGTTCTGGAGACCCCATCTCTGCAAGGACATAGACAGGATAGAGGCAGTCAGAGGAGGCAACTAAAATGGTGCAGGGTCTGCAAGAGAAGCCATATGAGGAGAGACTAAAGGAGCTTAATATGTATACCCTTGAGGAAAGAAGGAGAGGGGGGACATGATAGAAACTTTTAAGTACCTCAGTGGAATCAACAAAGTCCAAGAAGGTAGCATCTTTCAGAAAAGAGGCGTGTAAGAACAAGGGACACAATTTAAAGATAAAGGCGGTTCAGATGTAAAGAGTGAGTATTATTTCACAGAGAGGGTAGTGGATGCATGGAACAGCCTTCCGGAGGAGGTTGTGGGGTCTAAACACTGGGAGAATTCAAGAATGCATGGGACAGACATAAGGCAATTCTTGTGGGGGGTAGGAAGAAATAGGCTGTTGGTTAACTAGGATCTGCGGCCTATCCTGTAGGTAGGGAAATGGGCAGACTAGATGGGCCAAGCGGTCCTTATCTGCCATCAAAGTCTATGTTTCTATGTTTCTATGTGATGTGCAAAATAGTTATGTTGAAAATTTGGTGCCAAAATAGTGAAAATTACCAAAGCTATGAACATGTGTTACAAAATTTCACTGTACGCTCATGGCTTTTCCATTTTTAAATATTTTGACACTAAATTTTCAACGTAGTCTTTTTATGAACCCAGGTCATGAACAAGGGTGGAACAATTTTCCAAAAAGTCCCAAAAAGTGACTTTGTGCAGTGACATCATTCCACACCACAGGTGCAAAAACACATTTGGCCAGGATTTGAAAAATGACAGTTGGCATGTCCATGAGATGATGTGAAAAAAATGGCAGTGTTGGAAATTTGGGGTCAAAATAGTGAAAATTACCAAAGTTATGAGCATGCATTGCAAAATTTACATGTACACTCACAACTTTGCCATTTTTAAACATTTCGATCCCAAATTTTTGACAAAGCCATATTGTGACCACATCAGATGAACAGGATCAGTGAAAATGTTCAAATCCTGCCCAAAATGTGATTTCACCAAGTGACTGAAAATGTTTTTTGGACCTGACTTGTATATTTCCACTGCCATTGGTCATGAGGTGAGGTCCCATAAAGATCATTGTGAAAATTTGGGGTGAAAGTATGAAAAACTGCAAAAGTAATGTATCAGAGTTCAAATCCCCTTGAAATACATTGAACCACAGTTATCTTATTTTCTCAGATTGCAGTTATCGGTTCCAGCAGCAAGACATGTCTTTGATCACAGAGTGGATCTACGCTCTAGGAGCTGTTCAGATGAGTGAGGGTGTGTGTGTGGGGGGGTGTATAGGGGATGTGGGGTGGTGACTGCTGAGTGGGACGTTGGGGTGGTAGAGGTAAGATCATTGAAGGATTATTTTCTTTTTACAGGTTTACGAAAAATATAGAGGGATACTTTTCCTTACTGCAGCTTATATGGCATGGCGATTAGAGGGTTGGGAGTGCCACTAAATACTAGGGAAATGTTACAAAAGGGAATAATGATGGGAGGGTGGGGGGTGCCACTAGACACCAGCAAAACATTAGAATGAGGTGATGGCAATTACAGAGTGGGAGATGCCTCTAGACCCCAGGGAAACATTCTATAAGTAGGGGGCTGGTGATCTGACAGCAGGACGAGACACAGATCTCTCACTATTTTATTTTAAATTTTTATCCGCAGCTGCGAACCACAAGTAAACCAGAAGTGATAGACAGCAATGAAATAGTGCTCCTGTGGTGGGGAGGGGTAGTGGGCAAACAAAGGAACAGCACTGACAGCATGTGCTTCAGCTCCACTGTATGTGCTTCATAAAAAAATATAAATCAGTGAAGACAGATCACAGCGTTGTTGAGCATGGTTTTCGAACAAATGGTAATATGAGAAGATATGAAAGGGAAGGGGGTTAAGAAACAGAAACAATGCAAAAGATTAGATACTGTTCCTGTCATACAGTAAGGATATGCTAAATATTAGCCAAGTAGAAGTATGACACATAACAAGCAACATAATCAAAACCAGGTAGAAACCATCTCATTTCTATTCAACACAAGGGATAATTGTCAAAACAAATGTATATAAAATGACCTCAGTGGATGAGAAGCAAATGCAGTACCAATACAGAAACAAACTTACTTTAATAAAATGTGCTGTAAGAATCATAAAATTGGCAAAAGTAATGTATTTGAAGAGGACAATGCCCCCCCAAAAAAAAAATCACTAAATGGCCAGAATGTGAAGGCTCATAATGTTTAGAAAGAAATCAGTCAAGAAAAAGTTGAAGTGCAAATTTTTTTTGGGTGGGGGTGGGGGGTTGCAGTGCAATATTTTGTTTTTATAAACATGGCTAACAAATATCATTAGCAATGATGAATTTGTAACCATCCATAACAGGTATGAGGAAAATATGTCACATAAGTTTGGTCTATTTCTAATGTACAAAGTACAGTGAAAACATATGGGCATACAATTGTTAATTCAAAATACAGTCATGAAAATGGTAAATACAGGAACTCATAATGACTCCACTTAAAAAAAATATTGCAAGTTAAAGTAGATAAGCAGATGACAGTATGAGTGGTATGGTTTATAAAACAGATAATGTCATATTCCCTGCAGCCATTAAATTCAGGAAACACTTTCAAGTATTTTACGTGGGTAGAGGAAAAGGGACAGTGACGGTCCATATTAGTGAACACCATAGCTCTAGTATGTGTAGAGAGGGACACAATGTTGTTGTTTTTTTCAGGCACATCAAAGAAGTGAGTGGAAATGGGCAATATACTTTTTTTATTCTGCTGGATAGGGAAGGTGGAATTGGATCCAATAGGAGGGCACTTACAGTTACAGTATGTCCAGAAGACAGTCTTTCTGGATGTTTGAACTTGGTGCCCTTCAGGGACCAGATCTGAATGTTAATATTGAGCATTCATCTAAGTGTAGGCCTGATTATGTGGAGTCATTATGTGGTCCTGTAGTTAGGAATTTGATAGCTGAATTCTGAAAGACCAATTGTTATTTACAGTATATGATTTTTTTTAATTTACACTTTTGAAATACATGTAAAAGTGCTCAGATGTGTTTCTTTGAGCCGTTATGTCCTGGTAAAGGATCTGTCATTGCTAATGAGGTTTCTTATCCATGTTTTTAAACAGAAAGTATTGCACTGTTCCTTACCCCCTTGTTCAGATTGAAATTATTTTGGCTGATGTATTAATTAACATTATGACTGTTAACATTGTGGACATATAGTGATTGTTTTGAACCTTGTCCTCTTCAAATAAATTAGCTTTGTGCCCTTGTATGGGTTGCTAAATGCTGTTAAATGAATGAGTGTATGCATTTTTAATATATGGATACGTAAAATAATACCCTTGTAAAGTATACAAAAAATTCCCGGTAATACCATCACTCCTGGAGCGATAATACCACTGTTCACGAGTGATAATACTATCGTTCAGATGCCGTAATACTATCATTCGGGACCTGAATGATAGTATTATCAATAAACCTCAACTGCGCAAGTGCAGCTTTGACAGTGGCATCATCCTAAATGTGCCTTCCTATTGGCCGCTTTTCTAGTGTGGGCGGGCAGAACAATTTTGAAAAAGATTATTCAGTAGTACTACTTACATCTTTCACTCACTTAGCGAGAAAATGTCCTCGGGCTATCACTGTGCTATTTTAATTTTTTTAATTTTTCCTTTCCTTGTCCAGTGCCTCGAAAAATATCTGGTTGATCCTGCTTTCACACATCTCACCACAGAAATGCAGGTAAGACTCAGAACCAGCGAGTCTTCAGTGCAGTGCAGAGTAGAAGGAGGAAGTAACAATCAGGCTCGAGCAAGAGGCTTACAGTAGTTGGGTGCCCATTATTTTCATAAGAAAAATTGTTGGATCCATATATTAAAAAAATTAAAAAATAGGTGCATGTGTATGACTCGGTAGTAAAACCATCTTGAGGTTCTGGGGACAAAGGAACCTCGTGATGGTTTTACTGCCTTGTAATACACACTCACCTATTCATTATTCTATTTGTAACATATACCATTAGAATGGTGCCATCATTAGAGTGCCATATTCTTGGTGCTGCAACCAGTTCACCTGTCATACTGGTGAACTGGATTTTGCAGCACTCACCATGGACAGCGCTGTATGGTTGTTGCACCCCTTGACCCATACATCACCAATGTGGAGGTGATTATATTATAGTTTCAGGGGGAGAGGGGTGAAGCCCCCTGTAGTGGAGGGGTGGGGGTACAGCCCTCCAAAAACAGTATGCACTTGCCTGGGGCATTGGGGGCACCTGGAGTTAGGCAGCACAATTGCAGCATTGTGCTAGTGTCCTAATATCCCTCCCCATATTGGTTGTTGCACCAGTATGGGTGAACCAATTTATAATGCCTGTCATGCATGCCCACTGAGGTCATTTTTTATATATGTTTTTGGACAATCATCCCTTGTGTTAAATAGAACTGGAATCTTGTTTAGGTAGATTTGGTCATGTTTCTGTGTCATATGTCACAGTTTTGCTTGGACATGTTTTCTTTAATATGTAATATACTTTATTGAACATTATAGGTTTCTACATAGTACATTGCACATACTTTTTGATACATAAAAGTTAAATTGCCTTGCTGTACTAGAGAATACTACTTACATCTTTCATTTCTTTTCTCAGTGTTCTTTGCCTGTCCTTTGCTTGGGAAGTATATAATGAATACAGCAATATCTTATGCTGTAATGTTGTGCTTGTTAATTTTTATGCCTGTAATGTGTATTAGGTATGCCTGACTAAACACATTAAAGTGACTTTATTCACTCTGAAATGCAAAAGGTGTCAGTGTTCTTAAGTGAAGCTCTGTAACAAAGCAGGTACAACATATGTACTTCAAGCCCAATGGTTACCCACGGTCAATTATCATCAACCAAATATCCATGTGACAATTTTAACAAGTCATAGCTGTGTTCTGGAGAAATGCTAGTTGGTTTTATTCTGTAAATTAATTGTAAACTCTACTTGAGTTTTCAGCCATAGTAGCATTCAGTGGCTAGTGGTCCCCTCAGCCTCGATTCCCTACTGAATAAAAAGAAACCCCATCCCTGGTGGCAAGCAGTCCCCTTCAGCCCTGATCCCCTGTTGAATAAAAAGAAACCACATCCCTGGTGGCTAGCGGACCCTACCAGGCCTGATCTCCTTTTGAATAAGAGACTCCATCCCCAGTGACAAGCAGACCCCCTTCCTGATCCCCATTCTTACAGTATAATAAGTATATACATTGCCCTGGTGGTCTAGTGAACCCCCCTCCCAATCCCTGATCTGCCTGCAAATGTAAATATATACTCCTCCCTGGTGGTCTAGAGGACCCACACCCCAGTAGGTACAGCCCAACCACCCTGCTCCCTCCCCATCCCATCTCCATGCAAGTGACTGTCACAGTCCTCAGCTCTCTGCCACAGTTTGCCACTGACTGACCAGTCAATTAGTGTGTACTATACAATCATCTGTTACAGTATGTGCTCATTGACAGCTCAGTTGGTGGCTGGTCGTGGTGAAGAGCAGAGGGTTGTGCAAGTCACTGGCTCAGGGATAGGACAGTTGAGTGGAATGGTGGGGCTGTTACTGCCTATGTGGGGGGTGGGGTCCACTAGACCACCAGGGAAGGGTATATATTGGCATATATGGGCAAATCAGGAATCAGGAGGGGGGATCCACTAGACCACCAGGGAAAAATATACATCTATTTTACAGGCAGATGGTGGATCAGGAGAGGGTCCTCTAGTCACCAGGGACAGGGTTATTGTTTATTAAACAGGGCAATGGGGCTGGGGGGTGGTCTGCTAGCCACCAGGGATATGGTTTCTTTTTATTCAACAGGGGATCAAGGATAAGGAGGGGGTTCCACTAGATACCAATACAAAGGATGGCAATCAGAGGGTGTGGGGTGCCACTTGACACAAGGGTAACATTATATAAGTAGGGGCTGGGAATTGGACAGTGAGACAAGACCTGGATATATTTGTCCAAAATTGCGATGGGAAGTGAACTAGATGTGACGGGCAGCAATAAAATA
This sequence comes from Neoceratodus forsteri, assembly GCA_016271365.2. Lineage (NCBI taxonomy): Eukaryota > Metazoa > Chordata > Ceratodontiformes > Ceratodontidae > Neoceratodus > Neoceratodus forsteri. Next base: position 147,684,000 of record CM057456.1, read on the forward strand.
GTGCACCAAAGGTTGGGAGGGGCAGTGGGGAAACAAAGGAACAGCACTGACCACATGCACTTCAATTCCAGTGTGGAAGGATACAGTGGCAGGTATCTGGTCACGTGCTTCCACAGTCCCTTCTCTCTTCTATGTCATTGCAGAATGTCAAGTATAGCCTTGCTATGCAGCCGTAAAAAATTATTTAAGCTGCATGAAGTTTTGACAAAAAGCTATCATACAAGCAGCACTATTACCAGTTCTCATAATATAAACAGTGACGTAAATAAAGAATTTCTGTAGATACAGCATACTGTATGTAGGGGCGGATATGCATTGTGTAGGAACAATCAAGACCTACAGGAATAAAATAACATAAACATTTTTTCAACAGCAAACCATGTAGTAGCTGTGAATGTTTGATGTCATGTAAGGACTAAAGGAGTGTCAATTATAGCTGCACAACCAGTAAGATATAGTGTAAACATGATATTTGTGCTGACTTTGTCACATTGCAGTGGAAATACTGTATATGTTTTACCTATGTACAAGAAATGTTTTGAAAACTGAGATACTCTAAGTTGTTTTTATTGATTTTGTTTTAGATATTCCCATGGACGAGTTCTAGTGTATCACAAAATAGCAAGCATATAAACAGGCATAATATCAATAGAAAACATTCCTTGATCAATATGGGTACCAATATGGGGAAGGGATGTAAAGTCTGCAGTTATTCATATGTTGTGATGTATGGGCTTGCACAGAATACATATAGAAGCGGCATGCATACTTGTGTTTTGAAGACTACTGGTAAATTTATTATTAACAATGAGAAAAATATGTAAGATGTCACTATAGGATTGCTGCTACTAGAGGTCACAAATCTGGGATCTGGGTGAAAGTACACAAGATATGTATTAAATCCTAAATGCGTGAAATGAAATCCATTGAAAATAATATAGATTTGTTAGTATGAATCAACACTAAATAAATTAATGAATATTATTACAATGTAGTTATGTATTTTTGAACTACAGCATACATGTAGCTCATGTTTTATTTTAGAGAATATTTTTTTCTAAATGTTTTTTGTGTATGTTTTTAATGATTATTACACTTCCGAAGAAGTGGCGCCAGCCACAAAACATTGAAAATTCATTTTGTGGTGGAAGTAGTAAATTGAAGACAGTGAATTATGTATTAGGAGTTGAGCCTGACTATTAATTTCTCTGCCTAAAGCTGGATTGCCACAGAAGGAAGAGAAATGATCAGTAAGGAGGAAGAAGAGAGCACATGAGATGGAAAAATCCTTAAAAGTTGCTTCAACCTTAGAGTGACTGGAAATAAAAGTCTTCTGACCTAAATATGGGATGGTATTTACAAATGGCATTTACATTAATGGTAAAAAAGATATAAAACAGATGGTACATTGAAATGGGAGGAAAGTTGAGACATAATAGAGGGAGAAAGTGTGGAGGAATAGCACTTCAAACAGAATATTAGAATGAAGGAACTAGGTAAGTTATTCGTATCTATATGAAGAAAAACAGTAATGATGGGACAGTGTAAGAAACATGAAGAAAAGGATTAATGGGTTAAAACATTGGCTGAGGATTACCAGGACCTTTGCAATAACAGATATGTAAAGTTTGCAGTATTATCCCAGCAATAGGGTGAGGAAATTAGGGTTACAGTAAATAGGGTATTGCAATTAGTGCTAAACCAGTATGAGCTACTGCGATTTCAGAGAGTGTTGCACTTTAAGCATCTTGGTATTGTTTTTTGTGTCCAAAACTGTGTACTTCTCCACAGGATGCAATGGGTGGAGGTTTTTATATATATGTAATGGAGGGTGCGGGGGGGCATGGGGACTGCCTGGGTCTGCTACACACTCTTACTTCATGGTGACACAATTTGGTGTTACTCTTGTTGCTTGAGACATTTTCCCTGTGCTTTAATTTCCCTCACCCTAGAAAATCTGCCCTAAAGTGGGTAAGCCATTTGCATTTTGCTTTATGGAAAAAGACACAGTATATAAAGTGAAGGAATTTGTAAAGGTTACAAAAAGCAAGTACAACTGAAACACATAATCATCTTTTAATAGAATAGCCAGCCACAGTTACATGAGCACCCAAATACTATAGTCAAATAAGGAACCTATGCACATTCCTGTTGTTGTGTCACAAAGTGGTCACAGGGACTACAATGTGGCACAGTTCACCCTTCCATGACTTTTTGCCATACAAAAAGGAATCACAAGACTTTCCATGCACTAGTAAAACTGCCTTTGTGGCAGCAGAGGAAATGGCATGGTCCAGGATCCTAAATAAGCATTGTCTTATGCATAGTTACTTCATAGCCCCAACACAGGCTGCTGCATGCCACATGGAGTACCATTAGTGTAGAACTGCTAAAAGCGTTTCTACTGTAATGCTGTAGGCATGCTGCAGCTCTGAAAGATTCCACCATGGAAACAAATGAAGCAATGTGGAACTGAGATCAGCTAGGGATCAATTATGTTTAACCACCGTGTGGGTAACTGGGTAATGGAAGGGAGTTTCACTGAAGACCAGGGAATGCATTTACCTCTTCAGATGGTCAGTGGGCCAACAGAACACCAGGGAAGAACTGGGTGGAACAAAACATATCATTATCACCCCTGCTGACAAGCAGGCTACAGTATAAGGTACAGGGTCAGGGAGGTCAGAGGGACAACTGAGTCAGTAGTATCTCTTCCACAAATATTTGGACAAGACAGCATAGCATGCAACTGGATATCTATCATTTTCAATTGTTTACAGGTGCCAAAAGTACAGTGTTTGTGGTCACAAATCCTGTTCACGACCACAAACATCTGGCATTCCCCATTTGGATTGAAACTTAATCACCTGGTTGAACCCTCCCCAATGACTAAGAAGTCCCTATATTTATGACAGATTTCTGTGGGTGGTATGGGGAGCCTCAGTGTTCCTCCAAAGCCTGTACCCCTTAATGTGACTGTTTATGGATCCCCAAAATCAGTTAAGAGAGATGGCTGTAGTGGGCTTGGTGAAGTCACAGCAATAGAGACAACAAAGTTAAAAGTTTAAACTACTTCAGCTCATTAAGATACAGCAGGAAAAATTTAATCTCTAGTCATATTGCACTTTATCTGTATACAGTACGTCCTTTCTTGTATGAAAAAATCCTAAATGAAAATGTACTAATGTTATTACAGTGTGAATCTGCTCAGTATCCTAATGGATGTATGAAGGCAGGCAATACAAAATGCTGAAAAAAAGTATCTCTACAAAGCGATTTTATTCTTTAAACAGAAACACTTGCTTTTTAGTCCTTGTGTCATTGCCAAAAGCTTCATTAAACTAAAGTTCCAGAAAAAAAGGAAATGCACATTGAGCACAATTAGGTAGATCTCAGATGAATTAAACAATAACTAGTCTGGTTGAAGGAAAACAAATTACTCATTGCAATGTTCAATAACTGGGAGCATCTGTGGTTTGCAGTAAAATTTATAAGGAAGAATTAATTGGACACATATTGTAATTTAGACAAGGCGCTTTATTAGCATCTGCTTAGCCATATGATTACAGGTGTACCTTTTACCACTATAATACATCTTAATTAAACTTGCTGATCTTTGTAAGTGAACCAGATTTAATGCCAGCATCTGTTGTTTTTGCTTTATAGTAAACCATTATCTCCCCAGTATAGCATAAAAAAATTAACTGCTGTAAAAATAACTATGGTGTAATTGTTTATAACATACAAGCACCTAAAACCTAATAGAAATACCTTCTTAACATGAATTCTAAAAAAAATTATGAAAATGTTTTTATAACATAATCAAATTCAATCTAGCATTGAATACTCTACTTTAGTATTTCACATTCACAAGCACCTATTTTGCAAAACAAGCAAACGTTTTTGATTCTAGAAACATACTGCTAATGTATGAAGTCCACGATGTTTTACATATTAACCCCTGATTTAGCTAGTGATAGCACCTAAGACCCTCCACACACAAGTGTTTTTAAAATGGGTTCAGAAGGTTTGTCCATTTTAAGAACTCAAAACACAGTTTGCACCTTCGCTTGACAATTGTAAACCATGTTCTAAACCATTTTTAAACTCTGCAACAGAGTTAGTCTTAAAAATGCTTTTAAACTACTGTATGTACAAGTATTAACCTGGTTTTCAAGTTCCATGGCAGTGTGGATAATCTCTAAAAGGTGGTCATCCTTAATCTCAGAGTGACATCTTCTGGTTTCCCATGGGCCTTAGCATCATTTGAATGTGCACTGTGAAGATGTTTTTAATGTTCAACAAGAAGATGATTAGAACCATACCACAACAGACTGCATGTTCCAGCATGTGATCAAAAAGTTGATAAAGCTGTGTGTGTGTGTGTGTGTGTGTGTGTGTGTGTGTGTGTGTGTGTGTGTGTGTGTGTGTGTGTGTGTGTGTGCAGCCCACCACCGAACACGTTACCCATTGCAGCAGTAATATAATTTTTGATGCAGAACGAGCTACATGGCTGCTCATTATCCAGAGGCAGCAACAGAGGTATTACTTGAGTACTGGCCACAGGAATTTGTCTTGGAGATGTTAACAGGAATATGGGAATTTATTAAAACATTTCAATCTTTGTACTGGAACACTGGTTTGATCGATAGTAAAGCAAGTAAAGGTGTGATACCAGCAGGCCAAAGCTGGAAACATGTCACCTGGTGGAAGCCATGTGACATGATCTTTTCTGATAAACTTGATCATATATTGGGTACACATTTTAGGGATGATCCATATGTTGTGCTGAAAATTTCGGAAACTGCATGTGATGAGAATGGTGAAGAAGACATCAGCATGAAAATAGATGCAGCAGATAGAGCTAACAAATATCACATCATACTAAACCACGCACACACACTGCCTTCATGTTTATTAATAATAATCTCAAAAGGCACATTGAGTTGCAAGTTACAGTTTTTTCAATGCTTTCTTGAGGGATATATATATACATACATATTCTGCATCTATACTGTACATGTGTGTGTATCAGTTTATAAAAGTAAAAACACTTGCACACAGAATACCAGATAAATTTACCTGCCAGTCCTTTGAACATTCAGTGTTAAACTTGTTTGCCTTTTTCCTAAGCCCAGCAAAAAATAAAATCTATGAAATCAGTGCACAGTTTTGTACCCTTCAGACTAATGAACGTGCTTTCTAAAGCTTAGTTTTCTGTATCTTTATTTCCATTGTGTATGTTTCTGTTCTCTCTGTTACTGTTTCTTACATTTTTTTTGCTGGATCCAACTGCCAGCTAGCTCAGTGTCTCACTTCTTGTGATTTTCTGCTTGTGTATTCCCACACTGTTTACATTTGCCAGACACCTACTGTACCTGCCCCTGTGTTTCTTGGCATGACTGTGTTTACCTAGTCCAGTTGCTTCACAATCACTGTAACTCCTGCTTGCTCCCCACTTGCTGAACCACCAATTTGCTTAAACTTCCAGCTTTTCGACTCGCCCACTTTGTATTTGTCAGCTGCCCATCAATAAGTTGTTTTGGCCAACTACTGTCCACATCACAGAAACAGAAATACATAAACAAATACACAATTATAGCAGGAATTTTGTTTTTATTTTTAATTTTAAATACTATTTAAAAGTATAAAATAACTGCATTAAGTTTTACCTTTACCAAAAATATTCTCACAGACTGGCTACCAATCCTTGATGGCATATACTACTGATGTCAATATGGGGAGGGACTATTTCACCTCATTTTTACACTTTTGAATAGTTTGCTGTATTTTAAGAAGTGAGTTCTTTTTGTATCTGTCAGTGAAGACCAATTTTATGAGAAATTTGACCCTCTAGAGTATGTATTGCAGTGAGATGACTGTACTTCCAGGGGTTGAAGGTACCTTTTGATATTGTGTGTTATATATGTTACTGTAGTAGCCTGTGGCATGAGCATTGGCGATTGAGTGCTTGCAATAATGGTGATTCAATCCTGGCACATGTTGATAGGGCTACCGCTGAGGAAGGGTGACCAGATGGGGGAGGTGGGTGCATATAGCAACAGGATGTAGCTATATGTATACACACATGGGGCGAGCAAGACTTGCATAAGGGAGGGAGGGTTGGCCTGGTGTGATTGTCATGGGGCTGCTGAGCTGGCCCCATAGTGTGGTGGGTGGGTGGCAGCCTAATGCTGCAAGGGTTCTGGGTTTGGGTTAGGGCGTGCTTACATTTTTGTGCACCTGGCCCCAAATGTTTGTTTCTCAAGATTTTGCCCCCCATAAACCTTTATCTCCTGAGTTAGAATCATTTAGTGGGGTGAGGCACTCCATGAACAATTAAAAATCTAAGTCCCTGGCACTGTTTTCTTTTACGCTGGGGATGTACGTCACTGAAATTCATTTTCGGCAATGTACGCTCCCCCTTCCACCAATGATGATTGCGCTTTCGCCCTTATCACATAGATCCGTTACTGTTAAGTATTGTATCATGTTAAGTGCTATATATTTAATGATGGACTTGTCTGAGGTTCAGTAGGATGGATGTAAACCCCTTACCTGTCTCATTGACTGCTATAAGGAATATGTGCATGTATCCATTCATTTTCTTTGTTGTTCATTGCAGCTACCTGCTGCAACCCTAACTTACCACTGCTTTATATGTCAGCATTCTTTGTCTGGCCTTGCTGTCATCAGGATCCCTTGCTGCTTCCACAGCTCCTGCTCTGATGACTCTTCTGTATGTCCTGGTTGCCCATTCATAGGCCAGTGCCTACACACTTAGTGATGGTTTTAGGGATTGTCCCCCCCAACCCCTCCTACCTCACCTACTGACTGGTGCTGTTGTAGCCACTCCCCCTTCTTTCTTCATTGCTACTCCTTTATTGTATGTGTGAAGTTCAGGAGCCAGTTTCCTATATTGTCTGACAGCCCTTGACCTCTGTAATGCCACAGCTGCCTGGCTCACTCCATTGCCTTTCAATTTTTGCTGTTCCTCCAGATCTCCTGCTTGTTCTCTTGTCAGTTGCTGTTGGACAACCATCCATGTTTTCTCTTCTTTTGCTCCACTGTCTACATGCTGTTGCTACATTGTGCTCACATCCCTATCCTGCAGCAAAGTCCCACCTCTCTGTGTGATACATAGGGCCTCTTTACCATTTGGGCCCTTTTGTGGAACCTTTTCCTAATATCTTGATCTCCACACCCCTCTACAACTGGGCTCAGTGCCCCTTACCTACATGGGCATAACACCCCTCAGACAAACATGGACTCACTGCCCCTACAACCTAACTAGCAACCAACTTGGGCTCTCAACCCCTCTAATACCGGGATCAATGCTCCTGTATGACAGGCCTAAGTGCCATTCACCTACTGTATATGGGCTCAATGCAAATACAACAAAATCTCTCCAAATATATTCAGCACCCCACCTATCATTATGGGCTCTGTGACCCTCACTATAATGGCTCAGCACAGACACAGCTTGTGTTCTGCACTCCTCTGATTACTTCAGCCTGTTTGGGGTTATCTCTCCTATAATCTGGGTGCAACCTACTGTTGTTCATTGCCATGTAACTTGCATTTTCTTATCATTTTGCATACTACTTTTACGTTGTCCAGGTCCTGTTGGCAATCATTCTCTCCCCTCCTTACCATGTATGTTGTGTTCCTTCATGTACCATCCTCCAAGGTTGGTGCTCCTCTGCTGGGGGGATCCTTTAGTTACACAGCCATGCCTGAAGCACAGTGCACATGGTGGTAGTCCCAATGAGATCAGGGAGCTGGTTTAGCACTGCCTTCATATAGCTGCCATCTTTTCCTCTCTTCTTCTTTGGTGGATAACTTCCCCAGTATCCCTCAGGCAACTCAAGGTTATAAATCTTTACCATGCTGGGGATTTCCTAAATAGCCGGACCAATCTCTTCACCATGCTTGTTGTGGTTTCATGTCTTGATCATGAGACTAGGGGAGAGGACTTCTGCATACTATATATATATTTTTTTTTGAATCAACATACCATTTGTTATCTGACAGCATCTTTAAATTGATTCAAACACCAAGCCAGGAAAGATGGCAACCAAAGGCTTTGGATTACCTGTGGTCTCCCTCACAAATGGAGTATTTCCTCTCCTCCATGCCAGTTGTCACTCTACATTTGCACAGCTAAGGAAGTGTAGCTTTGTAATATGTGCATTCATTGCTTCATTCTCTCACTGTTTAGGCGATTGGTGCACATTTTCCGAAGGCTCCATAGCCACAGGGCCTTGTCCTGTGGCTCCAAAAAGGATGGAACCTTCACTGGAATTGGGCTTCTAGTCATCATACTGCCAAGCTCTGTGACACTATCATGAGAACAGATGTTTCAACCATGCACCAGAATGTGAATGTCCAAAATTTTAGTGTGGCATAATCTTTCCAGCATACAATTTCTTGCTCACTGAGTGAATGATTGATTTGCACAAGTTCAATGGGGCAACATTTAACTTGCATCCAATCCACTACAGAGAATTATAAATAGTATATCCAGAAGCATCCATTTGGACATGCATTTTCTTTGTTCCACCACTTTCCTCTTCTTCTTTGGTTTTATCCTACCAATGGTGATCACCACACATTCTGCAAAGGTTCACACACTGCAGGAACATGTAGTGTTGATTCTTCAAGGATGGAACCCTCATCTTGAGAAGTATACTTTAGTCATACAACTGAACTCTGTTGTATCTTCACAAGAGTTTATATCTCAGCTAGGAAACAGAGTGTGAGTGACCAATAAGCCATTGTTGCATAATCATTCAAACATGTAAATTCTTACTACACATATTTAGCAGAGCCAGCCAGCATGCAATGCAGTACCTTGAAGTAAATGACATGTCAAACAAATACTGCATGGCAAGAGGACTTATTTGCAACTGAATTACACAGTTCCCTGCAACATACTACAACAGACATGAAAGAAACTGGAAAGGCAGCACTCAATTGCAAATAGAAAAAAGTCAAGACATGCCAGTGTAAGATGCAATAAGCCAAACCTACAGTACATTATCCCAATGCTTTGTGTCTATTGTGTAGATGCTTTGTCAAGGGGTCCCGTGATGAAGCGTCATGCAACAGATGCAAAGTGCGTTGTTTAGACAAGCACCCACTTTCTCCTTGTGTACATGTTCAGTTGTGTGTCTACTAACATAATACAACACTCTGCAGTAATACTGCAAAGTAATGCCTTACATTCTAGCTGGCTCCACTGTACCTTCCTAATAATTACTAACATACTAAAATGCCAGCAGAATAGGCCTAATGGTCTTTCATGTCTGCTCGTTTGGTCAGTCCCCACCCTGGGAGCTGACCTTACTGCCCCCTCACCTTCTCTGGCTTCTCCATTCCCAGTTCCGGATATTCTCTCTGCATTGGATTTTGCTTCCAGAACCCTTCCCCTGTACCTGTCCCACCCCCTCTTGAACCCCTCCACCATCTCTGTCTCCACCATCCACCTAGGCAGCGCATTCCATGGCTCCACCACCCTATCAGTGAAGAAGCACCTCCTCCTTTCACCCCTGAATCTTCCCCCCTCCAGCTTCCACCCATGCCCTCTAGTGGCCCCCTCCTACTTCCTTCAAAGCACCCTGACTGCTCCTCACCTATTTACCCCCTTCATGTACCTGAAGACCTCTATCATGTCCCCCAAGTCACTTCTTTCTTCCAATGTGTACATATTTAGCTCTTCGAGCCTCTCCTCATAGGTCCTGTCCCCCAAGCCCCAAATCATTCTGGTTGCCCTCCTTTGGACCCTCTCCAGGATTTTAATGTCCCTCTTTAAGTGTGGCCTCCAAAACTGCACGCAGTACTCGAGGTGCTGCCTCACCAAGCAGTTATACAGAGGGAGTATCACTTCCCTCCTTCTGGAGGTGATCCCCCTAACGATGCATCCCAGCATCCTGTTGGCCTTGGCTGCTGCCCTCCTACAAGTCTCCGAGTTGTTCATCTTGACATCCATCACCACCCCCAGGTTCCTCTCAGCCATCGAGACTTGTAGCATTTCCCCCTCCGGGTGTACACTTGGCCCAGGTTTATGGCCCCCAGGTGCAGTACCTTGCATTTCCCTGCATTGAACCTCAGCTTCCACTTTCTAGACCATCTTTCCAGAGCCTCCAGGTCCCCCCTGTAGGTCCACCCTCCCCTCCTCCCCATCCACCACTACCACCACATGTTTTCTTGTTCGTTTCATTTATAGACCATGCTGAAGACCAAGGCAGCTGCACTACTGGTGAGAATATTTCTTTCAACAGTGAAGTAATGAGTGTCAGCAGAGTGATACTTTATCATGCATACTGAGACTTTAACTTTTACTGGTGGCCACAGGTTGGCAACTAGTGCTCTCTGATATTTTATAATTCCAGCAGAATAGAATTTCAAAGAAGTTTCAAAATTCTGCTGAAATTCTGCCAAACTTCATTGGAAACAGAATGGCAGAATTCCATGGCAGAAACAATGCATTATCAGTTTTCTGCAATATTTCTGCAGAATTCTAGTCGCTAATCTTAATATTTTCCATGGGAATGGTTGTGAAATGATTTTCTGTGGAAAACATGCTGTTCTGCAGAATATAACTTCATGGATCACAGAAGTCAGAATTCATAGATACATAGATACATAGACAGTGTCGGCAGATAAGGGTCTATGGCCCACCTAGTCTGCCCATTTGAGCTTGTAAGTTCAGTTTGTTTTCCTAGAAGTCTATTTCCCCTTACCCCTGACCTCTAGAATTCCTTTATGTCTATCCCATGCATTCTTAAATCCCGTGATTGTTTCAGCCCCACCACTTCCTCTGGCAGGGTGTCCACTTGTCCACCACCCGTTCTGTGAAGAAATTCTTTCTCATGTTTCCTCTGAATCGTCCTCCCTCCAACTTCATCCCATGCCCTCTAGTCCTGAAACATCTTTTTCGCTTAAAAATAGTGTTTTCCTGCACCCTGTTCCTCCCTGTAAGATACTTGTATGTCTCTATCATATCCCCTCTCTCCCTCCTCTCCTCCAGGCTCCATCCTCCTCCACAGTAGAACCAGTGAAATTCTTGCAGAAATTCTTCCATTGTGGTCATTCTGTGCTAATTTTGCTCATGGAATTCCACATTCCACACAGCACTAATGGAACTCAGGAAAGGAACATTTGTCTAGCCTAAGGGGGAAAAAAAGATTCAAAACTCCAAACAGGAATTATTGGAGTCTGTCTTTGAACCCACTAGAAAGATGTTAACAGAACTGCATCATTAAATGCTGAAAACTGAAAGTGTAAAGGCTCAAATATACTGTAGATGGAGAAAACACTGAGAAAATGAGTCACCGCAGGATGCCTTATTCTTCTGAAATCTGTTTTAAATATTTATTGGTACAAACTAAGCTCAGATTCCTGCACAGTCAATACCATCACCTCTGCCAATGCCTTTACAAATAATTTTGCAATCAGTGTCACACCAACACTCAGCACTGCATGCCGTTCACCATAATCATCATATTGCAATCTTGGTAATGGGTAGCAATTGTTTATCTGACCCACCGCCTCTACCTTCTCTCAAACAAGAATTCTTTTCTGGTGATATGATCTGGAGAATGGTTTAATTGTTGATAGAATGTGACATGTTTGGGTATAATCAGTTGTCCATACTGCAGTGATATTTTTGGAGCAGAAATTACAATGTTTACATTCAATGTAACAAGTTGCATAACATCAGCCTAACAATGTAGTGACATACAGGATAATGTACAAAAATGGAATGTGTGTCCTATCATGTACTGTAGATTAAGGTCAAGGCATTAAATAATGAATGATACACTGCTTATATGAACTGTTTAATTTGTGTTAAAGTGTATATACCTTTATTCTTAAAAAAAAGCTGCATTAATGTAACTTTTAGGATTCAGTCTAAAGTGAAAAAAGTAGTGAAATGTGGTTTTAGGGTTTCCAACCTTAACCTTTCACACTACCCCTAAAATAATTCAGAAGTGCAGTCTTCCTTGGCTTGTCATCACTAAAACTCACCCAATTCTATATACTTCAGAAACATACACACCTAATGACATAAGCTTCAGAGTTTACAACACCAAGGAAGACTGCATCCCTTATTTGTTGTAGGGTTGGGTGGAGTTTTATGGTTAGAACACCTAAAACCAAATTTTACTACTTTTTTGCTTTAGCTTGAACCCTTAATGTTGTATTAATGCAGTTTTGTTTTCAAAGAATTCCCTTACTTTTTGAGATAACGATAACATAATCATATGCTTATTTGTCTGTGTGAGCACAGGGCCCAGATGGCCCTGCACTCCCATCCATCCATAGTTTTTGACGTAAAGTAATCATATCCATATTTGCCTGTGGGAGCACAGGTCCAAGAGGGCCCTGCACTCCTTTTCCTCCACAGATGTGTATATGTATGCTGCTGACAGGGGCAGATCTAGGAGTCCCATAGGTGGGGGAGCTCAAGGTAAATAAAAATTAAAAATAATAGGCTGAGGGTCTGGTGGGCCATCTAGGCCCCCAGAATATTTTTAACCTTTTTGTGCATTCTGGAGCATTTTGGAGGGTATTTCTAATGCAATTTCTACCCTTTTCTTCCCTCCCCATGCTTTGTGAGTTGTACCCTAGCACCATCTCCAGAGTCCTCACAGTCCACATGACAATATGTTGCCCAAAATACCCATCCATCCCAAAAATAAAACAAAATACCAAAAGACTGCAGCTCGGCAGCTGCACATCCAAAACACATAAAAATGAGACAAGTTGAAATAGACTTGGTGATAAAAACAAATTGCAGACACATTAAATGATAATCCAAGAAAACAAGTTCACAAATGTCACTCACTCAAGCTCATTATGACATTACCATAAAGCCAGCCCATCCGGGTTTGTCCTGCAGTACAGATTAACCTATCACCCAACCTTACCTCAGTAAAAAATAGATACAGTAACTATAGAAATAGGGGAACCAAATCACTTTGCTATCTAGTTTCTGAAAATATAATTTCAAGTTTGCGTGCTATTATTGCAAAACAGATTTTATTCTGTAGAGCAACTTATTCCAAAGAAAATACATTTTTAAATAAAGTAGTTTTTATTGTTTTAAAATTTCCTTTACTGGGATAACCCCATGGTATGGGGCATCTCATTATTATGATAGGCCCAAGAAGTCAGTAAGCAGACAGCAGAACACAGTTTTTAAACAAATATAAAAATGCATTTTTTTATTAGCAACAGCACTTGCTTGGGTACATTACAACTTGCACTCCCTCCCCATTCAGCACATACAACTACATAAACTAAATATCGGATTCTATCACGTTTTTCTCCAATTTTGTATCTACCTGCATCAATGTGCCAAACAAGGTCTTATGACTTCTGTTGCTAATTATGCTCTGCAAGCATGCAGAAACTCTTGCACATGCCATAATATACAGCAGAACACATTCAAAACTCTTATGTCTATTACTTCCCTCTGTGCTAATTCACACTGTATAACCACGAATGGAAAGATCACACATATTAGACATACAGTACATGCCAAAGTTTTTACCTCAGTTCAAACGTCTCATGTACCAGTTTCTGCCTCTCCAGCAGCCGGTTGCACAAAACCTGACTTACAATTAGCCTAAACATATTGTCTTAGGACTTAAAATTGGGCTTGTCTAAGTCTTGGAGGTGGGACTGCTGAACAAACAAAAAACTGACAACTTACATAAGACAGCTTTTAGCCTGATGTTGCCTAGCAACACAGACAATACTTTAAACTGGTCTTAACTGTACTATACTGAAGGAAAAAAAAAGATGGCTACCAACAACACTATTAGAGAGATATTGATACAGTCCTAAGCAGATTAAGCAGTTTAAGTGATATAGAAGAAGTTGTTATTATGTGGTACATTACTAATGATAGATGTTTTAAACTTTATAGTTATTTTTTGCCAATTTTGTGCATACTTTTTAATGTTATTCCCAATACAGAGGCTGGCCTGGGATCACCTGTAGGATGTTTCAGATGTATGCTTGTCGTGTGGCTTTTTTATGGGCCCTTATCTCCCTGTGTAGCACTCTGCCCCCCCTTCCTTCTCATACTCAGTCACCTGTATACACATTCCAATGCTTAAAAAGTTCACCCCTGTTATACACAGTGCCTCCCATACTCGGCCCTCCACAATTTTATACTCGGTGACCCCCCTCCGTATTCAGCCACGAGCAGTGTAGTTTCTCTTGTTGCCCCCCTTAATTATCTCTTCTCGTTATTGCATCAGTCTTAAAAGTTACTTAAAGGAAGCTTAGCTGGAAACCCCCACAGGGTCATTTCTTTATTAGCCACAGTATGGCTCATCTTTTTAGCAGTTTTTTGATGCCTTCCACTCCCGATTGGGAGCCTGTTACAGACGTGACTGCTGCTCACTGCATGGAAGCTTCTCCCACTCCTAAATACCGTTATATTTGTCGCCGGAGCTACTGCTCCAGTGGGTGCAGGGAGATGCTACTGCACCAGCCTCTTCCATCTCCACATGATGCTTTATTCCCCCAGCTCCCAGTCACATGGAGCAGGCCACAGCCTGAGCTCCATACGGGTTGGGAGTAGAAGCCCTGCTGAATAGTGCTGTCGCTTGCACTACTGCAGCAGTACCCACAGCTTATTCTCTTCTAGCTGCCTGCCCTAATGTGGAATAGTGTGGTACAAGTAGGCTTGCAAAATGCAGGGCGCTATCAAAAAGAGAACATTGTATAAATGTGAGTACAGTTCACAAAGTTTGCTGTTAATTTAATACACATTTTTTCACTCTCATTGAGGGACATTTGCATTTAAACTTCACTGAATGTGAAACAGAATGACCTTCATGTGGAACAGGGGGGCTTTGATTAAGTAAAATGAGGAACAGTTCCTCATAATTATGTGGGACAGTCGAGCGTATGCTTAGCCATAGTCCCCCCATCCCACCCACACTAGACAGCAAAGAAAAGATTTTCAGTTTGTTTGAATACATTGGCCACTAGGAAATCTATAACACCTAGTGTAAATCTAGCCTCTGGATCACCAATGATAAATTATTTCAATAATGCTGTGCAACAAGTACATAGATTACCCACTCCCCCCCACTACTTATTATTACTGGCAAGAAGCCCATCTAGGTGGTAGTCTGTGGTTTTTCTGAATCTCCCACACTCAACAACACTTTCTCGTCTCTTTCCATCTTATCTGTTTACTATTTATTTATTTCCCTACATCTCTGCCTTCCTAAATTCTAATTTGTCTTAACTTTAACAAAGTCCTGTTTACACCACCCTATTTGTAGCACATTAACCCTTGCACAGAGGTTAATGCACTGCAAATGTCACCATGTGGGCACTCACCAGCCCACCTCATGATGCCTTCAGTCCACATTTTTGGAGCAATGCAGGACAGGGTATTAGTTTCAGATCGAACGCATCTCCTCTGAATGCAAACGCAATTGTGTGCTCGCTCCTGTCCTACAAGTTCACTCCCTGAATCTCAGAAGAGTAGCTGCTTGACTTGCAGTGGAGCTATATGGCAGGCTCTCAGATACCGCATCTCCTGCTTCCAAATTCCTTGGGGCAATTACATTTGCCATCGGAGTGGCAGCTCTGGTAGATGCAGAGAGGTGCACTTGTACTGCCCCCATGGCATCTCTTGCCCACAGGGAGCAGGCCAAAGGCTGAGCTCCCTACAGGTTAGAGCAGTAAGTGCAGCCTTGCATTTTTAAGTAATAAGGCACTCCTAGGGGTTATGTTAATGGTCTGTTAATCACCTTTTAGGTGAGTAATATGGTACGAGACATAGCCGAGTGCCACATACCCCTAGAGGGTGACTAACTGACCATTATCATAACCCCAGGAAGTGCCTTATTGCTATTATAATTAAAAAAAAATTAATAGTGTCAAACCTTCTTCAGCATATGATTACGCTCTACATGTACGTTAATAAAAGATTAACATAAGGCTGTTAGAATATTTACTGCCAATCAGAAAGATCAATTTCTCAGATCATTTTTATAATCTCTTTTATTGCATGCACTGGTGCTACCAGCAGCAGCCCCTGAAAAGATTTTATTGATACAGCAGGACGGGCACATGTTTATAGCTCAGAAAGTGCAGATCATGGCAGCCTCAATGTACTGTATTTTGTAACCTGCAAATTGTTTGTCTGCTAACATGCCCCCCAATACTGCTCAGTATGCTTCTTCTGGTAAAACTTTCAAGGAAGTAAAATAAATAAATAATAAATAGCATATTACATTGCAATCATATTTCATGAAGTGTGTAAGGAAGTTTATATAGCTTTCTGGTTTATAGACAGTGATTGGAATACTGTATTATAGCCACATTTATTTACAGAAGGAAAATAAAAGATAATTTATGTACCTATGCATCTCAGCCCATAATTAATGGGAGTGCTGGTTGCTGTTATGGCTGTTTGATTAAATTATTTCTATTGAGTGTTGTTTTATTTTAAATGATATTTTGTTTATAGATGATTAACTGAGCCAGAATTCCCTAATGAAGGGGTATTCCCTGAAACGCTGGAGCTATTGTGAGAAAAAAGGTTTTTTAGGTATATCAGGGAAAGAAGGAGAGTAAAAGGGCAGGTTGGTAGGTTGAGGTTCAGAGAAGAGGTGGGCTGAGGAGGCAGGGGAACAGGCGGAGGTACTCAATGACTACTTTTCTTCGATCTTCATTGGTGAGGAGGCTAGTGCTGTGCAGCATGTGTGGAGGTTAAATGCTGAGGTGGCCAGGGATTTTAACACTTTGATGTACCTGTTGGTGCTATTGGGACTAAGGAGGTGGCACATTGTGGGATGAGACAGGCTGCGTCTGCAGAAATGATGGGATTTAAGGACTTTGTCATCCCTATTGGCAGGGTGTGGGAAGCCATCAAGTCCCTACAAAAGGAAAAAGCCCTGGATCTGGATGATATCCACCCCAGGGTGCTTTGGGAGTTAGCAGACACCCTGGCTGCACCCTTGGCAGCCCTCTTTAATTCTTCCCTCCAAAGTGGATGTGTGCTTCATGACTGGAGGGTGGAACACATTGTGTCCATCCACAAGGGTGGCTCAAGAGAGGAGCTGCGGAATTACATGCCTGTCAGCCTAATATTGGTGATGGGCAAGTTGATAGAGGCCATCCTTAAGGAGAGGCTGTGGGCATTCTTGGATGAAAGGGGATACCTGGATGATCCCCAGCATGGCTTTGTCCCAGGCAGCTCATGTCAGAGTAACCTTGTACAGTTCTATGACTGGGTGACAGTGGCACTGGACCAGGGGAGGCCAATGGGTGTCATATTTCTTGATTTCAGCAAGGCATTTGACTCGGTACCTCATGCTGGACAACTGGAAAAACTGGGGTTGGGAATGCTGAAGGTCAGATGGATTGGAAACTGGCTATCTGGATGTACCCAGAAGGTCATGGGAGGGGAAGTCTCATCTCCCAGAATGGTCATTAGTGGGGTCCCACATGGATAAGTTCTGGGCCTGCTCCTCTTTAGTGTTTACATCTCTGACATTAGTAAAGGTATCCGGAGTGAACTGAGCTTCTTTGTGGATGACTCGAAACTGGGGGGGTAGTGGTGGATGGTGTGGGGGATAGAATATCCCTGCAGAAGGATCTGGTGGCTCGGGAGAAGTGGGCACATTCATGGGGGCTCAAGTTTAACTTGTGGAAATGTAAGGTCCTTCACCTGGGACCCAAAAACCCTACCCATTACTACACCCTGGAAGGGTTTACACTGCAGTCTTCGAACGGGGAGTGGGACCTGGGAGTGGTAGTGGACATCAGAATGAATAACTTTGAGCAATGTAGGAGGGCTGTGGCCAGGGCAAATAAGATGCTGGGGTGCATTGCTAGGGGGATAACATCCAGAAGCAGGTAGGTGATTCTCCCTTTGTACAATGGACTGGTTAGACTGCACCTTGAATACTGCATGCAGTTTTTGCATCCCCACTGGAAAAAGGACATTGCCCTCCTGGAGGGGGTTCAGAGGAGGGCATCTAAAATGATATGGGGTATGGGTGATAGGTCCTATGGGCAGAGACTCAAGAAGCTCAGCCTTTATTCACTAGAGGAAGTGAGGGACGGGGATATGACTGAGGTCTTCAAGTTTCTAAAAGGGGTAAATAGGGTTAGGATGGAAAAGGTTTTTCTGAAGAGGGAGGGTGTGGTCACTAGGGGGCATAGTTGGAAGCTGGAGGGGAGACTTGGGGAGGAGAAGGAGGTGTTATTTCACTGAGATGCTGGTGGAACCATGAAATGCGGTACCTGATGAGCTGGTGGCTACGGTTTCTGTGGAGCGGTTCAAGAGAGGCTGGATCAGGTATCAGGGAAAGGTGAAACTGAGTATTGCCAACCATGGGGGGTTGAGATCCTGACTGGGAAGGGGTTGACCAGGTGGGGGGGGGTATTACAGGTGAAGTCAGTGCCCCTCAGGGGTACTGACTCTTGAGCAGACATGACAGACTGTGAGGCCTAATCTGCTGGCATCTTAGTATGTTAGTATTTCTGGTTGGATTAATGTTTGAATTAATAAATTGTTTTTATTCAGATTTTGAGTTTGATGAGCAGGCTTGATTGATCCAATCTGTGTTTGAGTAGCTTCATTGCTTGACTGGCTCTAGCTCCTCCTGTATGAAATGCTTTTTGCCTTGTAAGCTGTGCCAGACCTTCCTTCATTAAACAAACACCTCTCAACATTTCACCCCCAAAATGTGTAACAGGGTATACCTTAAAATGTGGTACAAGTAGGCAAAATTGTTTCTTGCCTACTGCTCATTGTACTGTACTTATAGTCTACTTCTGTGCCATTGTATGTGTCCCGGGTCATTCCTGAAAACAGTCACTGGGATCAGTGCACTTATCTGATTACCAAAGTCATACATAAATAAATAAAATGTGGGACACTATCAAAAATTAACATGAAGTTCAGAACACTAAATAAATATGAATGAAGTTCACAAAATGTGCTGTTTTTTTTTTCCAACGGGGAGTTATACTCCTTTGGTGGGCTGCAGGTCTGTGTCCGCCAATCTGCTGGACTCCGGGGATCTTTCGGGAGCTTCTAATGCTAAACGTGTCCTAACGGACCCCCAGGAGCCAGCTTGGATGCTTAATCCTGCCATGGCCCCTGATTTTTTTCTCCTGGTTTTCTCCTGGTTACCCAAGGACCCAGACAGAGAGACGCATGTGCGTGGAGGTGCGCATGCGCCCTCTTGCTCTGGTGGCAGCCTCTTCCCCCACTCCACTGGCCTTGTGCCCTGGCTCCTTCAACTATACTGCCTCCTGGCCTCTAACATGAGAGACACCCAAGAGCTTATGGAAGCACAGATACCTCCCAAGAGAGGAGAACTGCAAGCCGGCAGCTCAATCCTGCACCACACCTTCCCTCCTGTGCCGACCTCTGATGACCTGTGCTCGTTCCCGAACATGGGTCGTCGACATGGCAAGAGGTGAGAGGTCTAATGCCTCAGCCCTCTGCGCCACCAGGTAGGCACAAAATGTGCTATTATTTTAATAATAAATTTTTCAGCCATTGCTAGATATCTTTGCACTAAAACTTTAAAGCTGGATATGGTACAGATCCTCTCTATGTGAAACAGAGGGCTTTGATGAGGTAAATTGGGGAACCGTTCCTCATAATTATGTGGAACAGTTGAAGGTATGCCTACACAATATTGGGACCCATTGACCCCCATCACCAGGGCTACTACTTATAATTATTGGCAAGTAGGTCGCCTAGGTGACCTTTTTTTTTTTGAGTCGCCCCCCCCAAACAAACACCATCTCTCCTCGTTTCCGTACTGTTTACTGATTGTCTTTCTTTCCCTATATTTCTGCCTTCCTAATTAGCCTTAACTGTTTCTTTTTTGTCTAAAACTCATTTATTTAACTCCTATGTTGTCCTGTTTCTCCTTTGAATCTGTCCACTCTCTGTCTATTCTCTCGTTACTGTAGTTTCTTCATGTTAACCTGTTTGTCTATTTTCTTTTAATATGTCTGACAAGTTGCTGAATTCTTCCCTATCAGATAAGTATTACTCTAGATCTAACCTATCCTATCCTTCCTATTTACTCCCTAAGAACTATGGATCCTTTGTGACTTCTGTCCTCTATTTTATTTTACAGGTCAAATGTACTTCGTAACTTCAAGTCCTGCTTCTGGCTCTCTAGCAACCAGGTAAGAGACCCTCTACATATTGCCTACATTTGATGGGTTTACTGTCATGATTTGTTTGTACCCGTTACAGTTTGTATAATGTTACACAAACTGTAGCATTTTCTTTTTCCATAAAGTCTTTTGCTTTGGCGATTCATACAGGTGGGCTCTCAGCCCTGTTCCCACCTCTTCCATCTGGCACTCACCATCTCCAGACTGCTGAACCCAAAGTCCTCCCATGGACTGCCCCCCCTCAGTAGGGCTGAGAAGGAGAGGGCTATCATCCCCCCCACCGCAGTGACTCCCATCCAGAACTGTGCTGGTGTTCCAGGTGGTGGCATGGGATGAAGGTTGGTGAGCAAGGTTTTGTGATGCACGTGCCAACCATTTTTCCATTTTCTCCTCCTAGATCCCCTGCCATGGTAGCACATAAGTGTGTATGCATGGTAGCACACACATGCTATGGAACCATGGTCCATCCCTTCGATGTCGCCCATGCTTCTAGCACTACTCCCCGGCCTTCACCTGCGGCAGCCAATTGCTGAGTGAGCATACCTCCCCACCCCAGGAGAGGAGAACTGTCTGACAGTTGCTCAATCCTCTTGCCCCCCCTTCCCATGGCAACTCCTCATCAACCTGAGCATCTTCCCGAACTTGGGTCACCAACTTGGTGGGATGTAAGGTGCACGAGAAACTATATGAGGACAGGCTGTGGGAACTCAGCATGTAGTCCCTGGAGGAGAGGAGAGGAGAGGAAAGCTTGAGGGGACATGATTGAGACCTGTAAGTACCTCACAGGGGTAAACAGGATGCAGGAGGGAATTCTCTTTCAGAGAAGTGGGAGTACCCGAACACGGAGGCATGCAAAGAAGCTTAAGCAGGGGGAGTTTAAAAATGATGTGAGGAAATACTACTACACAGAAAGGATGTGTGGATGCCTGGAACAGCCTGCCATATGAGGTGAAAAGAAAGAAAAGACAATGAGGGTCTTTAAGCATGCATGGGGTAAGCACATGGACATAAGAAGTTGAGGAAAGGGAAGGGGGATAGGACTGTGTGGAATTTTCAAATTCTGACATAACAAAATTTAGTGGAATTTTTGAAATTCTGCCATAATCCAAATGAATTGCTCCCCCCATCCCACCCTGTGCCAGCTCCCCAGCAACCCGAGGTCATTCCCGAACCCAGATCACTGGTGCAGTGCGAGGGAAGGTGTCCAATGCCTCAGCCCTCAGTGCTACTGGGCCAGCCTACAGAATGGTTTTCAGCTGAAAAAAATACAATTCCACAGATCACAGCAAGCAGAATTCCATAGAAGAATCAGTGATATTCCAGTGGAAATTTCATTGGCAGAATGGTCATTCTGCACTAATTTTGCCAGCAGAGTTCTGAATTCCACACAGCATTAGATGGGAGGGACACCTGAGACTGATTAGGGTCCAAGGAGTAGTAATAGGCAGGGAAAAAAGACAGACTAGATATGCCTACCTGTCCTTTTTCTGTGATCAAATTCTATGTTTCTGTATTTATAGAGTACGTGGATATAGATGAGTGGGACCCTTCTACACCAGTAGTACATATTCTACTCCCCCTTGCAAAGAAATGCATACAAAATACATGGGTCTCTCAGCAGCAGCCAACCTTTGAAGTGTGAAACAATGAGGTTTTAAAAGTCTTACCAAAGAAGAGACTTGCCTTTGAGATAAAGGGACAGGCAAAAAAACTTGAGACAGTGGAGTCCCTATACATATTCCCTGCATCCCAGGAGGCCACACTGATATGTAGGAGGTGCTGAAAGAGCTATATTGCTGCCAAAGGAAGACATACAGCAGACACACCAAGACAAAATGAAATAATGTTTATTATGCAGGCATGACAAACAATGTGATGCATGCAATCATTGCTTGATTGTAAGTTTCCTGTTAAAACCATTTGGTTCTTCTGATGTTCAAGCACTGAGGTTTAACAAACCTGGAGAGTCTGGTGAGGTGGTCTGACACCTGGAAATTGAAGTTTAATACACAAAAGTGCTCACTGATGCACCTGGGGAGGAAGAATAGGAGGGAAACTTACTCCCTTGGGGGTTGGTGATTAAGGAGAAGGAAACAGAAAGGGACTTGGGGATTATGGTATTGTGTGACATCAAGGTGGGGCAGCCAGTGTAGCAGGGTAGTGGGAAAGGCAAATGGAATGTTGGCCTGCATTGTGAGGGGTTTTAATAGCAGGAAGAAGGAGGTGCTAATGCTGTTACACAGACCCATGGTCAGGCCGCATCTGGAGTATTTTTATTTTATTTTTATTTATTTTTAGTTGTTTAACCAGGTATAGCACACTAAGCTGAAAGCTTTTTTACAGGAGTGACCTGAGTATGGGGTGCAGTTCTGGAGGCCTCACCTATGAAGAGATGTTGAGCTGATGGAGAGGGTGCAGAGAAGGGCAACAAAAATGGTCCGAGGGATGTAGGATGTACCCTATGAGAGAAGATTGAGAGGGCTGAATTTGTGCCCTCTGGAGACTGGGGGGGGGGGACATGATTGAGACCTTTAAGTATCTGAAGGGAATAAATAAGGTAGAGGGTAACAGCTTGTTCAAATTGAAGAAGGGAGCGAACACGAGGGGACATAGCCTCAAACTGGAAGGTGAGCAATACAGAGGTAATGTCAGGGGTAAGTTTTTCATGGAGATGGTGGTGGAGGCCTAGAACAAGCTGCCAGAAGAGGTAGTGGCAGCGGAAATGATGGAGGGGTTCAAGAGGGCTTGGGGATAGATTTAAGGGGTTGGGAAAAGAGGGTGAAAGCATAACAGAAGGGGGGGTGTAAGGTGTTGGACAGACTAGATGGGCCCTGGTGCCTTTCTCTGCCATCACATTTCTGTGTATTCTGTGTATTATAAAACATAACACGTGTAGTGTCTAGCTGTATCACTTGCCCATTTCAGCATTTGACTGTCCTGTGGTGGAGGCCCATTGCTAGTGCAAACTCCGAGAAGCTTCCAAGGACAGAAACTGCAGTTTTGCAGTATGTGCTGCAACACTCATGCACTGGCATACCACAGTGGCCAGGGACATTGAGAAAAAAAAAAGAAAACTGGCAACCAGGCAGGCTTGATAGGCCCTGACGGCTTTCCCTTGGTCCAAGCCGCAACAGAATTAAGTGTAAGATGGTGGGATACTGGGAGTAGCTGAAGTTTTCATAGGGATAACATTGAGACATACTTCAGAGAATGGAACCTGGGAGGCAAAGAGGTTGGAGGAAGGAACGGATCAGGGAGCAGGATTATGGAAACTGGAAGAGGAGACAGAGTAAGGGAATGCGACAAGAGGGGGGACAGTGGAAGTAAAATGGGTGGGGGATAGGTGGAGGGAGGTGGATGGGGACAAAGAGGAAATGATAGTGGAGTGTAACAACTGCAGAGTGGCCATATTCATGAGCACCCTGTGGAGGCTGAGGGAGTGCCCAATTGGCCAAAGGCTAGGGAGACTGGAGAAGGAGTTATCATGACTAAAGGGAGAAATGGCTTGCCTAAAGGGTTATATGCCATGGCCAAGAAGAGGTATTGAAAGGAGAAACTCGGAGGGCAGCCAGGTAGGGGATAGGAGGAAGGATGAAGGAAGAGGCAGGGGATGGAGAGTGCACACCACATGGGGGTCTGGGGGTTGGTGCCAGTGCTGGGGACAGGGGAAATATGGGTGCCAGCACAAATGATCTTGGATACGCACCAAGCACAAACAGGTATTGGCCATTAGCTGAGATGATAGAGAGGGTGGATAGGAAGAGAAGGAGCTTCCAACAGTATTGAAGGGAAAAGGACGGGGGGGCATGGAGGAGAAAAAGGGGGGCATGGGGAAAATACAGATAGAAGGATGAGTGCTGATGTGAGAGGAAAAACAAGGGCAGATAGAGGGAATAAAGTGCAGAAGGTGGAAGGAGCAAGGAGATAGAGGGGGCAGGAGGTAATGAAGGAAGCAGAGGGGGAATATGAGGGAATCGTAATGATGCGGGACTGGTCCAATAGCTGCTGGACAGAGGCAGGTCGCTGTCCATGGCGGGATGGGGATGGAAGAAAGGAGCAAACTGAGGGGGCATGGAGAAGGAGGGTGACAGTGACAGGTGATTCTATACTGAAGGGAACAGGTTGGGGGAAGGGGGGGGAAGACTCAGTCAGATATGGGTGGAGACTGTACCAGGCTTGACAGCAGACAAGGCAGGGTAGGCTGTGAATAAGAACACTAGAGGAGAAGAAAGAAGACTCAAGTAGTAGTACATGTAGGCACAAATGACATGGGGGGGTTGTACGGTGGAGGAGGTAAAGAGGAGATTTGAAGAACTGGTGCAATTATGCTGGGAAATGGGGAGCACTGTGGCCTTCTCGGAGGAGCTACCAGTTCCAAGGGCTAGCAGTGCAAGAAGGGTTAGAATAGTGGAGTTCAAGTCCTGGCTGAGGAACATCCCTGCAGTGTCTCTTGCATCTTCCTGAAGTCCGCCCTTCTGAAGTCCATCACTCTTGTTACTGAGCCCCCAATGACTCAACTCAAATTGAGTGTGAACCACACTGCTTCACTGTTTAGTGCTCACTTCCAGCTAGTGGATTCTCCACCCATATTTCCCTCACAGCCTCCCCGTTCAACAGTACCAGGTCTAGTGTGTTACCTAGCCAGTTGGTCCACTGGCCAGCTGTGTCAGGAGACCATCCTGGAATGCGTCCAGGAGTACCAGCTCCCTGGCACTGGAGGTGACAGGAGTGCTCCAGTCTACCCCCAGCAGATTGAAATCCCCTACCATGACCACACTCCCCTTCCTACATACCCTCCTAATCTGCTCTGCTAACTCCTTGTCCAGTTCCTCGGACTGGGCAGGAGGTCTGTACACCACCCCCAACCTCAACTTTCTACCCTTGTCATCCATGAGCTGCATCCACAGTGCCTCAGCTTTCCCTTCCTCCCCCTCATCACTCATGCATCTGATCCCATCCCTCACATAGATTGCCACCCCTCCCCCCAACCCCTTGGTCCTTCCTGTATATTCTATACCCCAGGATTGCCAGATCCCAATCCTGGTGTTGAGTGGCCCATGTCTTGGTTATTGCTGAGACGTCCACATTCCCCTCAACTAAGAGTGCCTGAAGCTCAGCTATTTTATTACACAGATTCCTCGCATTTAGGGAGACCACCCTCTACCCATGCCCATCCATCCCCCCTCTTGGCCCATTGCATTGCCCTCCTTCCTTCTGCAACCCCCTCCCCTTGCCTTCAATATTTTCCTGAGAGGGGACAGCTCGTTTGGCTCCCCATTCTGGTCACCTGGCATGATGGCCGCACACTCACCTTCCCCCCATCCATCTAGTTTTAATACCCCTTTGAAACTGTATATTCTTCCAACTTTCTCTTTAACATCCCCTTACCCACCCCATTCTGGTGTAGCCCATCCTTAACTTACAGTTCTCTGTCATTCTGTGTCTCCCCCATCCTCCAACCAGCCTACATACTTTTGCATTACACTACTCCCTCAGCAGAGGCTACGGCAGCTTGCACCAGGACTTAAAGCAAGAAGAGCAGAGCCAAGAAGCCAAGCTGGCTGAACAGCAGAGTGATGGAGGGGGTGAAGGCAAAGAGGGATGCATTTCAGAAATTCAGGAGGACGGGGAGGGGGGAAGACAGGGAGAAATATGACAGTTGGTGCAAAGAGGTTACCAAGTGAGTGAGGGAAGCCAAAGCCTCAAGAGCCAAGGTTAGCTCAGGGAATTAAGGGAAGGGAAAAATACTTCTTTAGGTATATCAGGTGAAAAAAAGAAGTGCAAGGACAACGTAGTGAAGATAAAGAGGAGTGGGGAGTGGGTGGAAAAGGGAGTGGAATAAGCAGAGGCACTGACCAAATACTTTTATTCCGTGTTCACGAAGGAGAAGAGAGCTCCACTACCTCCGTGGATGGGGAAGGTGGGGGTAGGGAATGACAGATGAGTAAATTGAGGAGAACAGAGTGTTACAGGGTCTGAGACAACTAAGGGTGGACAAGGACCTGATTGTATTCACCCCAGGGTGCTGAAGGAGATGGCAGAGGTGTTTGCCAGACCACTGGCAGACCTTTTCAACATCTCCCTCGACATGGGTTATGTGCCCCAGGACTGGAGGGCGGCCCATGTGGTGCCCATTCACAAGAGTAGCCCATGGGATTAACAAGGAAACTACTGACAAGTCAGTCTAACTTCCATAGTGGGAAAACTTATGGAGGCGATACGGAAGGAGAGACATTTCTGGAGGGAAATGATCTCCAGGATGGGCACCAGCATGGGTTTGTTTCGGGGAGGTCTTGTCAGACCAACCTAGTACAATATTACTACTGGGTTATAAGGCAGCTGGATAAGTGTCATGCCGTGAATGTCCTATACTTGGATTTCAGCAAGGCCTTCAATTCAGTGCCTCATGGGTGGCTAGGGGGGAATCTGATGGCCGTAGAAGTTGGGAGGGTCCTTTTCTGCTATTACATTTATGTGACTCTATAATTCTATGATAATATCCAAAATGAGACTGCATTTTCCTTCTGTTTTTTAACCAGTCTGTTTAACATTTGATTCCTTCATTTCCATCAGTGTCCAGTCCTAACACTTTTTCTCTTTTCTTCATTTTAATTCTAATTTTGTTATTTAATTTTATCTTTGCATTCATTTACAATGATTTTCTTTGTTGTCATTATTTGTTTGCATTATTGTTATTTCTAGAGGACATAATATTCATATTTTCTTCTTGCATTTCATGATCCACTTTTTTCTGTCATCTATCATCATTTGATTTCTCTGATACGCTTACTGAATTACTAGTATTAATTAGTCTTTCTTCTTCCTGTTTATTTTTCTCTTTGAATTGTTGTACATTATGTATTTTTAGGGCTTGTTTGTTAGAAGACTGTGAATGAAAATTGAGCTGAAATCCAGTTATGAACTTTCCAGATCCTCTTGTAATGCTTGCTCTAATGGGATTCAAATAGAGCGCCATTCTTTAGTTACCACCTTGTTTATTTTCTCGTTCACTTCTTCTAATCTATCCCCATTAATTGCAATCCCTTCTCTGAAAATGTTATGTGCATTTCTAATTTCTGTGATTTGTTGCATGATTAGCAAATTCACTGCACAAGGATTTTTTTTTTAACAACTGAATAATTTCTTCACTAAGGTAACTTGGGAAAAATGCTATTTGTGTTTGGGGATATCTGTTTGTTTTTCTGCATATTCAATTTATTTCATGCACTCATTTCTTGACATTGCATTTTATTTGCTCATTTATGAAAAGGATTACACTCGTTTTGCCTCTTAATATAGCTAATACTGTAGTTCATGGATTTCTCTTAAATTCTCAATAGTTCATTGTAGAGCATTCCTTATCTCTACCAAAATTCCAGTTGGCATTTGTGACATACTAATAAACTTAATATTCTTTCAATCCATTAGTCATAATAAGATTCATCACTCTTTGATTAGAGTGGATAGATTTTACCATTCCTCATCTGACTTTGAAAAAATGATGATTCCAGCCCTTCATATGCTAAATCCAAATTAATTAATACATTAGATCAGAACTTTTTTATGTGTCTCTGACTGAGTAATTTATTTAAATTACACCTTTATCTTTATGTTTTTGAAGACTGTATTGGGATTGCATTATTAATGGGGCCTCCTGCAATGTCCAGCTAGCTTTTCATTTAAATTCCCCAGGTGCTGAGTTATTCTCATGTATTATTACATAAATAGTATTATGAACTGTGGATCATAAAATAAGAAAGCTGATTGGCTGAGAGCTCTTTGAAGCAGTGATGATATTGGGCTACATCATCACGGCTTCAAAAAACCTCCGCCCACCAGCCTCCTCACTTCCAGCGCAATGTTTCTCAGTGTCTCACAGTCTGAAGTGATCCAGACATCTAGTCAGCTTAAAACTAAACCCCCATACATCTCGCCCACAGCACCAGCTCTCCAAACAGAAAACAATTTCTCACTCGGCTTCCTCTCAGAGCACTAGCTACTGCACTACAGAAACAGCCCCCCTCACTGCCACCAACAATCAATATTTTTTCTTTATTTTCCTCACGCCAGTGCATTTTCCCCAAAAGATGCTACCTCACATCAAATGGCAGTTCATGTACATCTACAAACTGCTCCTTGACAATCTCCCCATTGAGACAATGGCTTTAAATGTAAGCCACAATACTTTACTGTTCCCTCTAAAGCACAATATGAGAACTGCCGTGAAATAATAAGGAACATTTTTTTTTCTCAGGCTGGGTTTGGGAAGGGGACAGCGGAACACACAAGGAGATGTCCCTACACTAGACTACCTCCTACCAGCTCCTACAATAGCTCCACCTCCTGATGGCAAACCTAATGGAACTATTTTCTGAAACAACACTCCTACGCTACCCCTAGAAAGCTTTTTTTAAATATTTGTAGGTTTGTTTTGCCAATTTTTTATTTACACCAATTTTGTAATCCAGTTCATAATAGCAATAAGTCACTCCAGGGTGTAGTATATCATGGGATATTGTCACTTCTTGAACAGTTGGACAAACTCGGCCTATGGCTTCGAGCCCAACCACCCGAGGCATGATGATATCCAATGATATACCACATCCTGTCATGCCTTATTGCTTAATTATATGACACCAAATTCTTTGTTTGAAGTGCTGCATAAGTGTAATGTTGGCCAGTTGCTGGGGTGGAAAGGGAGACCTGCTGGAGTGGTCCCCCCCGCCCTGGACTTAATCACTGTGAGCGAAAGAAATAGCCACAGGGTTGAGGCACCAGCTGTTGGCTCAGTGCCAGGTGGACCTCCCCTGCAGAAAGAAATCAACCGCTCTATCGTCGGGATTTTGCTGCTGAGGGTAACACTTGTTGGGGAGTACTGTTTATGAAGGTGGCTGCTGTGGTGCTTTCAGGGAGAATTTTGCTGCTGTTGGGTCAGGAAGCCATCGGAGAACATCCTCACAGCTTTGGGTGTGACCTTTCAAAAAACAAATCACCCCTGATGGGATCACGACAGCCCTGTGCCTGGCTTAGCCTAGATCTAAAAGCTGAGGTTGAGCCACCATGCCATCGCATTTCATCGTGTGCTTGGTTCCTGCTGCTGGGGTGGAAAGGGAGACCTGATGTAGCCCCCCCCCGCCCTGGACTTGCTCATTGTGAGTGAAAGAAATCACAGTGGGGATGAGGCACCAGCTGTTGGCTCAGTTCCAGGCGGACCTCCAGGCAGAAAGAAATCAATCGCTGCATCATTGGAATTTTGCTGCTAAGGTTAACACTTGTTAGGGAGTACTGTTCATGAAGGCAGCTGCTGTGGTGCTCTCGGGGAGAATTTTTCCTGCCCACCCACCCTGTTCCCTCCTCCCCATTAAATTGCA
Source organism: Neoceratodus forsteri (assembly GCA_016271365.2). Taxonomy (NCBI): domain Eukaryota; kingdom Metazoa; phylum Chordata; order Ceratodontiformes; family Ceratodontidae; genus Neoceratodus; species Neoceratodus forsteri. The sequence continues at coordinate 147,713,564 of CM057456.1, forward strand.
AAAAACTCTGCCCTCCATCCAGGGTTGGCCAATCTGATGAGTCGGTCCTCTCTCTCCCCCCTGTTCACCTCTGCCTGAATAGGAGACTCACTGATTGCTTTTCCCCCACTAGACCCATTAGTCTGAATCACAGGTAACATAGTTTTGCTAAACTGGAACCTTGGCCCTAAATTGGTATGAATTATGCTATGCTGAATCTGTAATAACCTTGAATCTGACTGAGCCCACTCCCTGCTGTCACCTCCATGATCACTTGAACTGCTTTAATTCATTTCAATTGTTAGTAACAATGTTATGCTGAACTATATAACCTTGTGCCTGGCTGTTCTTACTCTCTGTTGACTCCTCGTGGTGTACATTAGAAATGCTCTAAAACTGAACTAGGGTACCTATTAATCACACAAAAGCTAATAACTTATCTGCCTGTGTGTGGAGCAGACATTTATTGCTGCTGTGTCTATGCTCTCCTGTACTAGGTTCCCTCTCTGCTATTATCTCCCCTCCCTTCCCTACTGCCTGGACTCACTACTTGCCTACCCACTCACCCTCCCTCCAGCAGGCCTTCCCACATGCCCCCACCCTAGTGGCAGAATGCTAAGGTCCTAAAAATTGCCCACTTTAATGTACGCAGCCTGCTAGCTAACCTTCCCAAGCTGATGGCCTGGGTTGCCCACTATAACCTGAATATCCTGTGGATCTCTGAAACATGGCTTAAGGCAGCCTCCCACGACACTGTCTGCACCCTTCCTGGCTACTATGGTGTAAGGCAGGATAGAGTGGGAAACCAATGGGGGGTGTTCTACTGCTTTATTGCAAAGTCCACCTTAAGGTGTCTGTCATGCCTCACTCCCCTCCCTCTCTTGTGAGTTCCTGCAAGCTCTTCTTCTGCTGGGCAATGCTAAAAAGCTTCACCTGGTCTGTGTATATAATCCTCCAAAAGGTGGTATTCGTGGCCTCCCCTTCCTTCTTGACTGTGTCAGTCCTAAGGTGGGAACTAGTGAACTACTAGTATTTGGGGATTTCAACCTGAATTGGTTAGGTGGCATTGCCAAACTTTATGAACCCCTATTGTCAGGCATTGCCCTAGGACAAATTATCACTGAACCTACCAGATCCTCCTCCTCAGGGCCAAAAGGTTCCCTTCTTGACTGGATGCTAGCAACAGGCCGGATCGTATCACTGCCTCTGGCCTCTTCCCACACTCCGTCTTGTACCACTCCCTCACTTACTGTGTGTGGAAAGTCCTCACCCCCACGGTTCCCTGTAAAGTCATCCAGATGAGGGACTACTCAAAATTTAATCCTAATGACTTCCTTGCTGACCTTCGCCAGGCTGACTGGTCTCAGGTCACAGCTGTCAGTGACCCCTCCACTGCCTTTGACTGCTTCCTTTCCATATTCACCCCCCTACAGGACAGACATGCCTCACTCATAAAAAGAACGGTGAGGGTCGCCCTTACAAAATGGCTGCACCATGGTCTGTTTGCCCTTATGAAGCTTAGGGACAAATGCTGACAGAAACTCAAAGTCACTGGTGACAGTTCAGACTTCAAAGAATATAGGCAGCTCAGGAACTCCTGTAAGAGGAATATTCACTCGGCAAAGAGTGAATTCTGTAAATCCTCCCTTGAAACATCTGCCAAGAACCCTAGGAGCTTCTGGCATACCATTAAACACAAAGTAAGTGGTCCTACCTTCCCCCCAGGTCACCAGCATGTTAATCGGCAGAGTCAGCTGTAACAATGCCCTGACTATAGCCAATGCTTTTAAAGCTCAGTTCTCAGACCTGTCTGACTACATCCACACATCTTCTGCAACCAAAGAACTGGTCCCCACTGGTAGTGCTATGCCCTGTCATCCACCCTTCCCCCCTTCTATTTTAAGGCTGTCTCCTGCAGTGAGACACGGAAGCTCCTAGCTGGTCTCTCCCCTCACACTGGAGCTGGACATAATAATCTCAAGCCCAAATTACTCTGCCTGGGGGGCTTTCACCTGGCCTGGCCTATCTCCCACGTCCTCAACTCCTCCCTCATATCTAGGACAATTCCTGATATATGGAAGGTGGCTTGTGTGGTCCCAGTTCTCAAACGCGGTGACCCCAAAATTCTTGAAAACTGTCGCCCCATAGCAATGTTATCTGCTGTAAACAAACTGCTCGAAAAGTTGTGGCCTCCCAGCTTGCTCTCTTCCTCCAAACCTATGGCCTCCTCTCCCCAGCACAGCATGAGTTCCAAAAAGGGCACAGCACCTCCACTGCCCTAGCACATATCACCTATGAAATCAGAACTGCAACTGACCAAGGCAAACTTACTGGCGCCATCTTCATTGACCTGTCAAAGGCCTTTGATCTGGTTGATCACTCACTCCTGGATGCTGCCCTTTGGTCCCTTGGCCTTTCCCCTCCTGTTCTAGCCTGGTTTGCAAACTACCTATTGGGCAGGTAACAGTACACCAGCTTCCCAAAAGCCCTCTCCGATCCCACACCGGTTACATGTGGGGTGCCTCAGGGGTCTGTCCTTGTCCCCATACTGTTCTCCCTCTTTGTCAACCAGCTGCCCTTGGTCCCTGCCTTTGGGCATGTCACCCTCTACGCTGATGACCTTGTGCTTCTAACTAGCTCAGAGGACATCAGTGTCATCAACTCTCAACTAAACTCTGATTTCGATGGCATCCAATGCTGACTTAAGATCAAGAAGCTTGTCATCAACCTCCAGAAGATGCAGATCATGTTATTTGGTTCCTTTGCCAAGCAAAGTCACTGGAGTGGATGGCACCCCTGTGCAGGTAGTTGACTCTTTCAAGTACCTGAGGGTAACACTCGATCCTCAGCTTGACCTCTCCCAGCATATACGTAACTCCTGCAAGGCCACAAACTGCAAGCTGGGTCTGGCGTACAGGGCCAAAAGCTGCCTCACCCCAGCTGCCGACTTTCCTTGCAAAATGGGTTCTTCTCCCCACGCTCAGCTATGGGCTCACCTTCTTCGTGAACACTCCTAAAACCTGCCTGACAAAATGGGACACAGCGTACAATAATATATGTCACTTCGCCCTGTCAGCCCCCACCTCACCCATCACTGTCAGCTCTATTCCAGGCTAGGATGACTCTCTCCTAACAACCAACCATCCTTTGTCTTGGGCAACTTCATAGACAACATCATCAGAATGTTCACCCCGACACTTGCTGAGCTGCTCAAACCTATCCCCCCCGCCTACCGTCTGAGGTCCAGAGACTCTCAGGCCCTCATGGTCCCCAAAACTCACTCCTTGTCAGGGGATCATGCCTTTGTGACCCTCGCTCCCAGAGCCTGGAACATATTTCCTGTTCATGTAAGGACTGCCCCCTCCCACACCTGCTTCAGGTGCTCCCTCTCAGGCCACTTAAAGCAAGCATCCTCCTGCCCTTGCTCTTAGCTGCCCTCACCTTACATGGTGGTCCTCTGTACCAATTTGTCAATTTGTCTATGTGCATTTGCTGCATGTGTCTAGTAGTTCTGTCTTGCTGACTTATGTTTCACCTTCTAGACTTCCCCCTGTTGCTGCCATGCCTTGACCCTGTATTTACCAATGTGTTTGTTCTGCCTGTACCTGACTGTACCTTGTTGATTGCTGTACCTTGACTTAGAGCTGTTATTACCTGCACCTTGAAACATGTACCTGATTGATTGCTGTACCTTGACTCTTATTTTTTATTGCCTGTACCTTGTAATTCTCAGCCTGTACCTGATTTTACCTTGTTGATTGCTGTACCTCGACCTTAATCTGTTATTACCTGTACCATGAAAACTGTACCTGATTGATTGCTGTACCTTGACTCTAAATTGTTATTACCTGTACCTTGTAATTGTAATTCTCATGGGTCACACCTGAAAATAGGCACTTGACTGTCTACTATGCTTACCCGGTAAACAAAACCTAAATAAATAAAAAATAAACAAAGATTTCTGAACTTTAACCGTGTTCTTTTTAGATTTATTTCCTGCCTTCCCCTAATATTTTATTCTTCATTTACCTACTCTGTTTAACTACTTCTACTAACAGCCATTATTAACTTTAATTTTCTTGAGTCACATGATGCCTTACTGCAGGTAGGATCATATCTCACCTGCTCCAACCTTTACCATATCTTTTTAAGTAGCTTTTCCTGTGTTATCAAATTGTATCTACACTCTTAGAGAGTTTAAGCTCTGTTTTATTTGTCTGGATTGATCTGGAGTAGTTTCTGGGGCATTGATGGATTTGGAAATGAAAAATCCACCTGTACACCACACCCCACTACCAAATCCTGATCATGACCAAGGGTTGATGAGGACCAAGCTGACCACAGCTGGATTGAGCTATGCATCACCACCAGTCAAAGCTCTCACTGTTGACTGTTTTATACAGGAGCTCACCCATTTAAAGGAAGCTGTACTTTCACTTACCAGCAACATTAAAGTGATATTTTTATCAACCAAGGAGCTTACCAGAAGAATTGGAGATGCTGAGTCATAGATTAGCTCAGTGGAGGATTGATGGATTTGGACTGAAACTGATTAAAAACAAATGAGGTGTCTTGTATTGTTATCCTTTATAAGTGAAATGTGTTTCTTGGCAAGTGTCCTTATGCTATCCTCCTGTGTCAGAGATTGTAAGATTTATGCTTGCAAAATCAATAAAAATAAATTAAAAAAAAAAACTAGAAGCATGTCTAGAGGATTCAGAGTGTCACAATCAAAAAAATAACAAATTAGTTACTGTCTTGCCAGAAAGGGCTGAAATTCTCAATGCTATCCTTTTTGCTAAAAAAATCTGCAAGAAGGTTGCTGGTCCTTTATCCAATGGCCTGACTTACATTATCAGGAGGGTGCACAGAGCATTATGACCAATGCCTCCTAATGGGATGAGACCTAGACTTTTCATTTTTTTAAATTTCTTAACTTCCTTGACAAACAACATCTGTTACCTAAGATTACATCACTTCAGAAAGTCTCCTGGGAAGGATCCAGAATTAGGATTTTTCAGGATTTGTATCCATCCATCCATCCATCAAGGAGCACAGACAGGCATGTTTTTCCATTATTTCTAGGCTAATTGCTGTGAACATCATGTTTAAAATATTATACCTGGTAAGATTGTAAATTTTGCATGAACGTGCTTCTAAATCCTTTGAGACCCCAGAAAAAGTAAGGAAAGAATTAGCCTCACTTTACCTAGATCTGTTTATTTATTGTATTTATTTATTTTCACTTTGTTCACTGGGTAAGCACACTGGGCCAAGGCCTGTTTTCATGAACGACCTGGACCCACTTAATAAGCAACTTTTATGTTTACAAAATACAAAAGTAATAAAGCTTACGTACAATAAACATCACAGAATATAAAACAGCATATGATAACACTTTATTAACAACATTAATAACATTTGCAAATAAATTGATGCACTAAGTAGATTTTTAACTAATTTCTAAAATTTACAAGGCCTTTAGAGTCTAAAGAAGTTTGAGGCATGTTATTCCAAAGTCTGAATGCCTGGAACAAAAAAGCCCCCTCATCAATACATGTTATAATTTGGGGGTAAACTTAACTGAATATTTCAAGAGGACCTTAGTGTCCTAACCCCTTTGTTTAGCTCAATTAACTTAAATAATGGAGAAAGATGTTCAAATTTAATTGCATTATCCAACAGACAACCCAAGCTACATGTACATGTAAAGTTCAGCTTAGGTGGTAGCCATGCCAGTTCATTATATAAGAAACAGTGATGAGCTTTATATGGATTTGCTCTGATGAAATGACAAACTGCATTAAAAGTTTTGTTAACTAAATCAGTATTATTACCAGTTAACATAGTAAATAAAAATGAATTGTAATACAATTTTGGCAGAAGTATGCTCTTTACTGTTGTTTCCCTGGCTTCTCTTGTCAAGCAGTCCTTTATATTATATAACTCACCCAGTTTCTGATTTACTTGTTTTACAGTTTTCTTTATATAGGCTGTGAATGTAAAACTTGGGTCAAGTAAGAATTTTAAATATTTTGACTCATTAACCTCCTGCAACATAATTCCATCCTAATCAAATATTTAAAGAGGTTTACATTTATTTAATTTGGTGTTTGAGCCAAGAAGAATGCAATGTGATGTTGTAGTATTTAAGATCAAATGATGCAACTTCAACCATTTGTTTAAAGAAGAGTAATTGCCATTTAGAGATGAGTTAATTTCATCCACTGAATTTGAACTAGAAAAGAGGATATTATCATTAGCATATAACAACATATTGGACTTTGGTGGGATTTTTGTTACATGATCTAAGTATAATGAAAAAAACAGGGGTACCAAAATGGCCCCTGAGTTACCCCTTTTTCTAGGATATGTGTTCAGGACCATACTCCATGAATATTAACTCTCAGTGGATGATCTGTTAAATAGCTATGAAACCTCTTATGAGGGCCTTCCTTCAGGACAATGTCCTTCATTCTCTGGAGCAGCATGGTATGATTAACCAAATGAAAAGCCTCTGACAGGTCAACAAAAACTGCACCAGTTAACTTACTATGCTCCATAGATCTTAGAGCATGATCCATAAAACATTCCAGAGCTGTGCCTGTACTAAAAGACTTCCAAAAACCATGCTGCTCCAGAGAATGAAGTCTATTGGCCTGAAAATATTTTGTAATTTGTTCATTGTCCCAGATTCCCCCCTTTTCCCTCACAAAAGACAGAGACCATTGTTTGTTGTTGTGCTCAGATTGGCAATTAATTTATTTATATTCATAAATCCATATTCCATTTCTCATTTCTTTATTATCATATTTCCATAAATTTCATTTATTTCCATCCATATATCACTCTCTGATTATCCATCCCCCAGGTGAAAACCTGGATGCCTTCTTCTTCTCCTTTTCCATTAGGTAACGGTGAAAACCGAGACCACTTTCTCCTTCATCTTCTTCCTCCTCTCGTGTTATTCCTTTTTTCTTCCCCCCTCCCGTCCTCCCCCTCCTTTTCCCCTTTGTCCCCCTGCCATCCACCTTGGCAGTCCATAACTATATTATCACCTGCCATCCCCTTTTGGCAGTCCATAACCATTTTATCACCTGCCATCCACCTTTGGCAGTCGATAACCATATTATCACCTGCCATTCACCTTTGACAGTCCACCGTCCTACTGGATGTGTCTGTCATCCACCTTGACAGACCCACCATACAGTCCCATATTGACTGTCTTCCCTTCTTGCTCTGTCTAGTAGGGCGGGTGGAAGGAATCAAAACTCCAGCAAAAAGTGGCTGAGGCCCCCTTGTGCTGTCCCTTATGTACCTCCCTTCTCCCTTCCCCTTCCTGCTACCTGCCCATTGTTCTGGCCCTTAACCCTTCCCCTTCCTTCTCCCTTCCCCTTCTGAGCAAAACCATTCCATAAAGGAGGGAAAGGGTGCACCAGGACAACATGGTCTGCCCCTTAAAGGGCAAACTCCATTGTCCCGGATTCCCCCCTTTTTCCCCTCACAAAAGACAGAGACCATTGTTTGTTGTTGTGCTCAGATTGGCAATTAGTTTATTTATATTCATAAATCCATATTCCATTTCTCATTTCTTTATTATCATATTTCCATAAATTTCATTTATTTCCATCCATATATCACTCTCTGATTATCCATCCCCCAGGTGAAAACCTGGTGCCGTCTTCTTCTCCTTTTCCATTAGAGTGCATGAAAACTGAGACCACTTTCTCCTTCATCTTCTTCCTCCTCTTGTGTTATTCCTTTTTCTTCCCCCTCCCATCCCCCCTTTTTCCCCACTAGCCAGTCTCCAGCTTGATTGGATGACTAGCTTCCCCCTAACAAGGTATCACTCTCCCTTACCTCAGGGACGATACTTCTTCTTTTTTTTTTTTTATACACAGTTTTGTCTGTTTTCTCCATTCTCTATGAAACCCATTGTTTCTGTATTGAACATGTCTATGGCTAGATCTGACAAGTGTACCCCATCTGACCTGTAGAAGTCCTCCACCAATTCTTCTACCCCCCACAGTATCACCTGTCCCCCCATCTGCCTTATCAATGTTCCCACCCTTCTATTCATCTTTCTCCTGGCCCTCTCCACCACCCTGTGGCTGTACTCCTGTCTCCATAACCTTCTTGGTATCATATCTGACCAGGCGAGGCACACCTGAGGCCACCACTGTCTTATTGCCACTAAGTCCCTTTTTATTTGTAAGTATGTGTGAACCCACGGTCTGCCTGCTAGGTCATTGCCCCCTAGATGTATAATGATTAGGTCTGGACTGGGCTGCCATCCCTTGAGTTCCTTCAAAGTGGGAAGAAGCTGTGCCCATCTCATCCCACGTATGCCATGCCATACCAACCTACACTGTCTTACATCCTGGTACAGCTACTTTCCCCCAGCTTTCTTCTCTGCTCTCTTTACGGCCCAATAAATATAGGAATGGCCACAGATCCAGATTTCTGAGATCCTCCCTCTACCTAAGGGGTGCAAGGAAAATTAATTAATTTACACATACTCTTAGTGCCATCAATGTATTATCCCCCTGCCTCTTTTCTCTCCCCTTCCAACTCCCCCTTATTTCTCTGATCCTCCTGTGGAGGACTGCCTTCTACACCACACTTTTTCCCCCTTTTTTTTATTTTAGTGCTCTGATGTATCTCTTATAACTGGCTGACCACCAGTGCCCTTTTACCAAAATGTCCTTCACCGGCCCCCCTTTGCTGCCCACTGTGAGGCAGCCCCAATCCTTAGGGAATGGGATGAGTAGTTAGATGGGTCCTCCCCCATAAATTGCATGCCCTTCTCCAGCACTGCTGTGACTTGATAGCCTGTGACCCTTTTCCCATCACCATGCACAAATAGCTTTCCCGACCTGGTCACCTGTTCTGTGGCAAAAGCCCACAGAGTCTGCACTGGGCATATTGCAACCTCTAGCTGCCCTTTCAGTGTTACCATGCAACCTTGTCCTTTCTGGTCCATTTTTGATCTCCTGAGGTTGATCCATATCTCTTCCACCCCCCAACTTACATCGTCCCATTCCAAACCTCCTTCTTTGTCCTCTTTCCCTGGCCTACCACCTCACTCACTCTCATAGCCCTGCAAACATTATCACGTAAATGTGTGGAATAGCTAGCCTCTGCCTTTGACCTGCATATCACCGGGAGCACCTCCTTTAGCCTTACTAGCCACTGCTCCCCTATTGGCCTCCTATTGTCTCCTGGCCCATGCTTCAACCTGCCCCATCCCTGCATCATTCTCCTGATGAGCAGTGATTTTTTCAGGTCCTTCCAACCTTTTAGGCTGCAGATAACACTAATCCCTGACAGGTAAACACCCATTGTGGTGTGGGCGGTCCCTTTCTGCCACTGCTCCACGGTGAACATTCCCAGCTGTTCTTCTGTGAGCGGCCCACTTACCTCCATCCGGTGCTCAGCCATGAATGTCTGAAACACCCGCCACGCCCCATCGTAGGCCCTCAGAGTTTGGGGTGCCCATGAGCTGCGAAACAACAGTTCTGCTCCTTCTTGCCAATGTCCCAGATGTTCGTTGGTATGGGTGTTTTTTGTTCCTCCACTGCTGGTGCCAGCCTCCTGAAACAGTCCAGCTGCAGACGGGAAAGGCTGTCAGCCAGTGTGTCGTGCACCCCTTCTATGTGTTTTGCTCTGAATGACATATTCAGCTGCAAAGCCCTTAACACTAAACATTGCAATACTTGCATGACTGTTTCTGACCTGGCTCCCCTGTTGTTTAGGACCTCTACCGCTGCTCTATTGTCACACCAAAATGTCACTTTCTGATCCCGTAATTTCTCCCCCCAGACCAGGGTGCATGCCCATATGGGCATGTTCTCCAGCAATGTTATGTCTCTCACTTTGCCGTCCCTTACCCAGCTGGTAGGCCAGGATTCTGCAAACCACCTGCCCCTCAGGTACCCCCCCATGCCTAGCCCCCCAGCTGCGTCTGTGTAAAGCTTGAGGTCTGTGTTGTACACCCATTCCCCTTGCCAGAAAGAGCACCTGTTATACTCCCTAAGGAATTCTTTCCATATTTTAAAATCCTCCCTGACACCCTGTGTCAAGTACACCCAGTGATGTGGCCTGGTGACCCCTGCTGTAGCCCTAGCTAACCTCTTTGTGAATGCCCTTCCTGGTCCATTGGCCCTGCACGTGAAATTCAGGTGCCCCAGTACCTGTTGCACTAGTTTTAGTTGTACTCTTCTCCTGTTGGTGTGTACTTGGATCAGTTCCTTCAATTTACCTATGTTTTTGTCCGGTAGCCTAAATATTTCCTTCGGGGCATCTATCTCAATCCCCAGGAACTCCATCATCCTACTGGGCCCTTCTGTTTTTTTCTGGTGCCAGTGGAACCCCTAGTTCCCTGCATAACTCCTGAAACTTAGCCAGCATACTCTGTGTTTCTCTGTTTCCCCGTCCAATGAAAAGGAAATTATCCAGATAATGGATGACCATCCTATAACCCGTTTTTTCCTGGAATATCCACTGCAAGCAGGTGCTGAATGCCTCGAATGTCGCACATGCTATGGAACATCCCATTGGCATGGCTTTGTCGAAATAGTACTGCACCCCAATTTTAAAACCCAACAGATCCCAGTCTTCTCTCCTAACTGGCAGCAATCTGAAAGCGGATTCAATGTCCGTTTTTGCCATCCATTCATCCTCAGTGGCCCTGATTATACGGACTGCATCCTCTAGTGTTGCATATGTTACCTTACTATGTTCTTCACTGATGAAATCATTCACCAAGTCCCCTTCTGGATAGGACAGGTGGTGTATCACCCTGTACTCCCCCTCTTGTTTCTTGGGTACCAATCCCAATGGTGAAAAATGCATGTTCCGTAAAGGGGGGGTGTTAAATGGGCCCTCTACCTTCCCTGCTGCCTTTTCTTTTTCTATCTTCTTTCTTAACATTTCTTCCTTTCCTTTTACTGACCCCAGGTTGCTTGCTTCCCTCGCTGTCTGGGCCCCCCACACTGCAGTGAAAACCCTGTGTTAAAACCTCTTATAATCATATCCCGCTCACTTTTGTTTGGATATCTGTCCAAACAGGCTGACCATGCCTTTAAGTTGATGGGGGTTCTTGCCACCCCAAACTGTTCCCTGTCTTGCCCCCCCATTATTCCTCCCCAGCCCCTCCCTCTCACTTTGTTCCAAGTTCTTCCCTTCAGTGGTTCTGACCCCCTCATTCGTGTTTCCTCTACCCTTCCCCCCTGCTCCATGTCTGCCCCTTAAACCCCTACCTTTCTCGAAAAAACTGCTGCCCTGACACTTGACCCCCATGCCCCTGTGCCCCTTGGGCCCATGTCATTCTACATCTGCTTGCTTGGTGCCCTCCCCCACATTTTGAACAAGCATGCCAAAAACAACATTGAGGCCATGAGCAAAACGCCTTGTTGTAAGCCCAGCAGCATCTTTGGGGTGTAGTCCCCTTTTTTTCCCATTCCCCTTCGGGTGTGGACTGATCTGTTACGTAATCAGTCCATAGGTCCAGCTGCATGGTTGTCCCATCTCATGTCCCCGAATGTTGCCATTCTCTGTGGAAAAAATTCATCATAGTGTAACCACCCCACCCCACCCTTTTGCTTTTGCCCTCCGTATTATCAAGGAATAAATGATGAGCAGGATGCCCAGTTCTGGCCTTTTTTCCAGGACAATGGCCGAGAACGTGGCAAAACCTACGAACCACCCATCCCAAGTCTTTCCTTTTGTGAACTTGTCGTCCTCCTTCTTCCCTAAAAGCACTATCACTGCTGCCATTTCACTCTTACCTATGCTCTCAGCTTCCTCATGCTTGGCTGCCGCTTCCCGGCTCACCAAAGTGAATATATCCACATACTCCCCTTTCCATATTTTTTCCTTTGTAGCCAGTGGCACATGCTCGCCTATCCTCATCCCGGGCACACCTATCTCTCTTGTACCTTTTCCTTCTTTCTCTATACCCCCTTCATTTCTGCCCGGCACCTCTTTCTCCATCCTAATTTCTGCCAAAGCTGATTCCATCTGCCCTAGACCTCCTGTACCCAGTGCCGACACAATTTGACCTATATATTCTTTTATACTGTTCCCCACTGCACTGGGTGTTTTACCTGTAACCTTGTCTGGGCCATGTTGCCTGGAGACTTCCGAGTGTCCCCTTGCTTTTCCCTGCAGTTGAGGAGGAGGGTGAACTACTGGGTATTGGGGAGGGAATACCACGTTCTGTGGGGTCTGGTCCGGGTTCACCCAGGGAGGCCCCACCTTGATCGGGGGAGGTACCAGCATCACCAAGTCTATAGGCTGCAGAGGTACTGGATCAGCTACCTTGGTGGGTCCCACTGCCAGTGGTGGCACCCTAGTGGGACTGCGTGGCCCTTCGGCTGATCGTTTCCCTCTGCCCCCTTTTCCCGGGCCCGCTTTCCTCTTCTCCCCGGTTCTCCCTGGTTCCTCCCCCTCTACCAGTTCCCACATTCTGTTGGCTGTTTCTGCCAACTCAATTATAGCTCTGTAAGCATCTTCCTTTGATGGCCTGCTCTTCTTTGGTGCCATGTTCTTCCTTTCTTTCCACTGTGAAGACAACTACAGGAAGAGAGACAGGATTAATTATACTTACACACCTACTTTTTAATGCCTTCCTTCTGCCCTCATGCCACGCACCCACATGTCCACTCGGGCCCCCAGTAAAAGCCTCCATCCTGCTTGATAGGCAACCAGGTCCCGTTGGCTCCTCCCTGCCCTGTCCTTTGCACGTGGCACACACCACGTGAGCCACCCATCCCCCAGGCCTACCCCTTGGCCTCTTTTAAACCTATCCTTAATCCCTCTTTAATTATAACCTATGGATTAAGGGAAAAATGCCCTTTGAGGGGCTTGTGTGTTCGTGCTCCCCTTGTTCCATGGGCCAGACCCCCTTTGTGGCCCATACTTACCTCCTCACCCTTTCCTTTTTTCTCTTTTTTTTTGTTTTTGCCCTCTCTTGTCCCTCCCACTGCTCCTCTGTTCATAGTCTACCCCCACCTCACACCTCTTTCGCGGCATGTGACATCAATGCCGCATGGTCGCTGCATGCTTCCTCTCCCCCTTTTGTTACAGGGCCTCTTCCTGCTGGACCTTACCTCAAAGATCCAATTGTCCCCCCCTTGGATTCCCCAAAATGTTTAACTGCAGGCCTCGCAGCCTCCCCCTGCACCCCCCAATCGTGCTGCTGTCCCTCCATCGTCGAGTTGGGCCAGTCCCCCCATGGGCGCTTCCTCCCTGGGTGATACCACCTCCCACCAGGCACTGTGCTAGGCCATATGCAGGCCCATGTGGTAAACCACCCACCAGAGGGAACAAGCCTCTATTGTGACCACCCACGCGGCGTGTGACGTCACGCCACATGGTCGCTGTTTCGTACTCTCACTCCCAGCCCTTCAGGGCCTCTTCCAGCCTACCAAATGGGCCACAACACCTCAAGCAGCATCAAGACAAAGGGAAAAGCTTTCAGCAATGCACCACGTAGTGTGCGATGTCACGCCACGTGTTCCAAAGATCGCGCTCTCGCTCCCTTTTCGGCGGGGCCTCTACAGGCCTACTATTTACCACATCAAACAGAAACAGGCCCCCAAAATGCCACATGCAGCACAAAACAACAGGGAAAAGGCTTCATCATAACCCTAGCAGAGTGTGACATCATGCCACAGGTCTCAGATTGCTCCCTCACTCACTAACCTCAAGGCCTCATCCAGGCCTACCTATTTCATTAGAAAAATCAGTAAACCAGCCCCAAAGGCAGCAAGCAGCCCAAAACAAAGGGGGCAACCTTCATCGCAAACACCACGTGGCGTATGACGTCACACCATGTGGCCTCGGCTCGCGCTCTCGCTCGCTTTCTTCAGGGCCTCTTCCAGGCCTGCTAAATTTTACCAGTAACCACAAAACTTCACCCCTTGTCCCAGCTTCCATCAACTGGCCAAAAAACCAACATCAGTGAGTGCAACAGAGCCTCGAGCACTAGACTCTAACTCCCAAATAAACCAGTGCCAGGGCAACTCCTGCAAGTAACCGCTATTGTAGCCTTCCTCTAATGTAAGCCCCCAATAAACTCCTAGCATGCCTACCCTGCTCCCCCTCATAGACACGCTAACCTCGCTTTTAGGCTGTACAGTGCCTCCCAGTTCTAACAAAATGTCTCTCCTTTTTAAAACAACTGCCTATCAAAAATCCCTGCTTCACCCTGTCTTCTAACATATCACCATATTCTCAACTAAACACTGCAAAGATTTTTTTTTAAACAACTTCACATATCTTCCCAACTTAATTGTTGTATCCTTACCTTCTCCTCCTTGTGAACAAACCTCAAAAGTAATACCAATCCGACGTGCTGCAGTTGATGTAGAATCAAAACTCCAGCAAAAAGTGGCTGAGGCCCCCTTGTGCTGTCCCTTATGTACCTCCCTTCTCCCCTCCCCTTTCTGCTACCTGCCCATTGTTCTGGCCCTTAGCCCCTCCCCTTCCTTCTCCCCTCCCCTTCTGAGCACAACCATTCCATAAAGGAGGGAATGGGTGCACCAGGACAACATGGTCTGCCCCTTAAAGGGCAAACTCCATTAACTATTTTTTTCTAACATTTTACTCAAAGGGGATAATATTGATATAGGATGATAAATATCAGCATCATAGAGAGAGCCAGACTTTAGAACTGGTTTTATCTCAGTTTGTTTCCAGTTTTGTGGAAACTCTCTGGTAACCAAAGAAAGGTTAAACATTTGTGACAGAGGCCCTTAAGCAAGAGATGCAACAATTTTCAAAAACCTGGGCTCAAGTCTGTCTAACCCTGCATCCTTGTTAACTGGCATCTGCTTTCATAATTAAAACACCTGCTGGGGGTAATTATCCAAAAATAGAAAGGGGAATTTGCATGGTCAATTTTCATAGCAGCAACATTAATTGAAGAAGTTTTACAACCAAGACTAGTGGTATGTTTTGATAAATCTGAATTTGGATAGAAATAAATCACAACTTTATTTTGGGTTTGTTATAACTGACTCATTATGTTTAATTATATCAGAAGCTGTGGTCTTAACCAGATCAATTAATAATTCAAATGATGGTCAAACTTTTTTAGGATCACCGAATGAATCCAACTGATTTTTTTTTTAATATTCAGATTTGCACTTTTGAATTACATTTTTGCACTGAGTTCTTAATGTATGATATCTGTTAAAATCAGCAGTACAATTCATGTTTTTGTAATTTTTCCACTGCTTATCCCTCTCTCTCATTAGCTTTGAAAGTTCAGGTGAAATCCATCTATTATCAGTTACCTTACCCCTTCTAATGACTAATGGGAAATACTTATTTTGTAATTATAGTAATATGGTAACAAAAAAATCAACTGCAGCATTTGGATCCAGTATAGTATTTAAATATGTCCGGTCTAATAATCTAAGGTCCTCATTTAAATGTTCAAGGTCAAAATTAATGTAATTTCTATAGGAAATAATTTGGAGGGGGGACTTTAGTTTTGGTGCTAGTCCAGATGCAAAAAACTGGAAGATGATCACTAATGCTGTCTGGAAAAGTCCCACACTGAATAATCTTGTCAATATTTTTAGTTAGTATTCAATCCAAGACTGTATGCAAATTACTATGGAGATTCATTCTGGTAAATTCAGTAATTATCTGAGTAAGGCCAGCATTTAAAACTAGTGTTTCTAGATCAGATTTATCTGCTGTTTCCCAATTTAAAGTCCCCCATTACCAAAACATGTTTATTAAGTACAGTAGATTGAAAACATTCAAGATAGCAGAAAGCAGTGTGTAGCTTTAGCAGGTAGTAGATCAACATGGGAGTATATAACAAGCAGAGTACCCCAGGGTTCGGTGCTGGGTCCAACCTGTTTAGCCTTTATTTAGCTTTCTTGCAAGTATTACATACATATTGGAGTGTGCTAAATTTGCTGATGATATAAAACTTGCATGTACTGTGAACAATACTCAATCTATACATTATTTTCAAGATGTAATTGATAAATTAGAAAACTGGGTTATTAATAATAAGTTAACCCTTAATCTTGAAAAGTGTAAAATTATGCATTTAGGCCATAAAAACTTGAGGGCAACCTATTATTTATCCAGAACACCAATTACGACATCTGATTTGGAAAAGGACTTAGGGGTACTGGTCACTCATGACCTCTGTGTCTCGGCACAGTGTTGCACAGCAGCTAGTAAGTCTCAAAGAATTATGAGTTTTATTTTTAAGAATATAAATAGTAGGGGGCATGGCTTGGACCTGAAAGCAATGGCAGTTTAGGACTTTTGCTCTGTCCTCCCCCCTGGTGCCTAATCGACTAAAATTTGCAATGATGCTGGTCTGAGTAGCCAAGTTAACAGTTGGAAACCCCTTCTGAACCTCTGTTGCTACCATCCTGCTGGTTTTCTTTGGGTGAGCCACCTCCTTTTTGACTGTTGCTTCACCCCGAAATGCAAGCCACATTGGTGTGTTAGGTTGCGCAAGTCTCCACTTTGCAGGATCAGTTCCCCCCACTGGGATGTCTGCAGAGAACCCTGCACCTGTATGTTAGTTTTGGGTCGCGATCTCTGGCTGCATGGCTACACTTCTGAAAAGCTGGCTAACTAAACAAAGGGTGCACGTGCAAAGCAGACTAGAATGGGAAGGGAGATGGCCACCTCTGCAGATAATGGCAATGGCCAGGGCCTGGTCCATGTTGCACACAGGGTTCCCTTGGACAAGCACAGGTGGGGGATACCCTCACACACATCATGAAGATGAATACCCTAGAGATGCTGAAGTGTGGCTGAGCAGCCACTGGCCAGGCCTCCTCCCCAAAAATACACCTCCCAGGCATCTCTGGGTGCCTGGTGATCATGAGAGTAAAATGCCAGACAGAAGGGAGAAAAGTTTCATGGAGGACTCTAAATCTAGGCGAACCAGTCCTACTGCTAATGTTCCCCCCAGATCCTCACCGCAAGAACATAGGAGACCTGATGAATTGGAGGGGTTGTCTGCTGGCAAGCAAATTCCTATAGCACAGGAAGCAATCAGGAGGCATGGGTATGCGAAGCACTATCCCCCTAGGTCGACAGTGCCAATGCTCCAGAAGCCCTCATCCCACAGATGCCTGCAAAGTGGCAGTCTCCCCTCCACCAATCTTCCCAGGGCAGAGACCCTGGATCCAGAAGGGCACACAGACCATGAGCAGCACGACAGTGACCAATATAAACATATGGACTCTGCTATCTTCCTTGACTTGGCAACCATGGTGGAAGAGACAGAGGAAGATTTGGCGATGGTGGCTGGATTACTTAAACCTGGGCCAAGTCCTTCACTGAAGTGCTAATTGCTCCCCAACAGCCTCACAGGGGTGAGGAGAGTTGAAGGGACTGCTCTGTGATGCCGGGGAAAAATGGATGAACAACAGAACTGTTCCCCATTGGCTAAGACTTTGTCACAGTTTATCACCAGTACTCGGCTGTTCAATTTTGTATAAGTAGATTATTTGTAGATGGCAGCACGCTGGGTGGCTGAAGATGTTCAGTGTCATAAGGCTTAGCCCAGCTGTTGCACCCACCAATTAGCCTGTTAGTTCCTTAGTTGCCCCTTGAGAACTGACATCCAGTTACCCCTGGAAGAGGCAAGCTGATACCACTCACGTACTCCTCACCCCTTCTCCTTC
Source organism: Neoceratodus forsteri (assembly GCA_016271365.2). Classification (NCBI taxonomy): domain Eukaryota; kingdom Metazoa; phylum Chordata; order Ceratodontiformes; family Ceratodontidae; genus Neoceratodus; species Neoceratodus forsteri. The sequence continues at coordinate 147,731,221 of CM057456.1, forward strand.
AGGCTTCTTTGAGGTATGCTGTGCCTATCTATTCTAAATAATGGGGGATGGACTGCTCATGCTATGATACTTTTGAAGCATCGCTACCTAGTCACTATTGTTAGGAGGCTTCTTTAAGGGGCGCCCTGAGCTTGAGAGATGCCACCTTTAACCTCCCCCCCTTACCCACAGGGACACGTGGCCACTGAGGTGGCAACGGGCACTTTGGGATTAATGGGAATAGTATTACTGACTGACTGGCAGCCAGTACCAATCAGCCATTTCTGCAATTGCAGCCCATACAGTAACCCTCCTTCCTTTTGAAAGAGGCAGGGTTTGGGCCTCCCTTCCCCCCTTTCTTTCTCTCCCCCCCTTACCCTCCCACCAGCTGTTACTCACTTACTTGTTACCTCTCAGCTATACACCATCAGGGTCACCTGAATCTCCGGGATCAATGTTCCTTGGACTCGAGGCCAGGTGGGGACAGGTCACTGACAATTGTAGAGACCTTCCCCTCCCATTGTTGGTTTCTGAATCAGTGTGGCTAGGAGACTCATGTGGGACCTCTGTCGCATGATCACCTCAGCGCCATTAGTTTGGGTACTAACTCTTCATTGTAGAAGTTACTGGTGTTTTGTTATGCATGTTGTATTTAGTGATTATATCCATTTTAACTGCTTTGCTCTCTTTCCAAGATTTGATCCAGGACGGTGATACCTATTGAAGTCCTCGTCAACCTGCGCTCCATCTCTTCTCCTCTCCTCTCCCTCGTCTTCTCCATCTTTTTTCCTGGCCTTTCATCAGACCAGCAATCAGGTGACTCACCCTTTTCTCCTGCTCTCATCAGTCATTTCCTCTCTCCAGTGGTAAGTACCCCCTCTGTGTTTTTCTCTTTTTAGTGGGTGAACATGGCCATTAAACCTAAGGCAGCACAAGGTTTGAAGTGTGTCTCCTGGAACGTAAAGGGTCTCAATCACCTGGCTAAGTGCACCAAGGTGTTGCAATTCTGAACTATCTAGGTATGGATGTAGCCCTGCTCCAGGAGACTCACCTCATAGAAACATAGAAACATAGAAACATAGACTTTGACGGCAGATAAGGACCGCTAGGCCCATCTAGTCTGCCCATTTCCCTACCTATAGGATAGGCCACAGATCCTAGTTAACCAACAGCCTTTATCTTCCTGCCCCCCACAAGAATTGCCTTATGTCTGTCCCATGCATTCTTGAATTCTCCCACAGTTTTAGACCCCACAACTTCCTCAGGAAGGCTGTTCCATGCATCCACTACCCTCTCTGTGAAATAATACTTCCTCACATTGCCCCTGAACCGCCCTCCTTCTATCTTTAAATTGTGTCCCCTTGTTCTTGCAAGTCTCTTTGCCACCACCAAAAGAACAATACAGTGGCTTAGGAAGCTATGGATAGGGACTGTAATAGCTGGTTGTGTAATGAGTAAATCCAAAGTGATGGCTATCCTGATGCATAAGGCCTCCCTTTGAGTGGTAGAGGACACGTGAACTAATTCTCAGGGGAGATGGGTGGTGACAAGACTTTCAGACCCAGAGGGGAAGATGTTATTGGCCAATGTCTATGGCCATAATTTTGACTCAGGGGAGTTTTTTCCAAATGTCAGCCAGGCCTTTGCTAGCTTGACAGATGGCTTTTCCGACATCCCGATGCTTATGGGGGGTGATTATAATTATATTTCAAAACTAAATTAGTTTTGGACATTTTCCTTGACAAATCTCTGCCCACTCCTCAGACTAAACCCAAAACCGTGGTAGGACTTGCTGAGCTCATGGCAGAATGGGGGATGTCTGATCCTTGGAGGAGGGACAACCCACGAGGTCGGGATTACTCCTTCTACTCTGCTGTCCATCATACCCATAGTAGGTTGGGCTTTTAGTTAGTTAATCACATAGCTGCACCAGGGGTCTCAGAAGCAAAAATAGGGAACATCATTATCTCCAATCATGCCCCTGTTTCCATCATGTTCCAACCCCCCAGTCAGGGAGCCTCTTCTACAGGATGGCGGTGCCACCCCCCGTTGTTGCAGGACAAAGAATTCCAATTCTTTATAAAACAGGAAGCTCGCACTTACTTCTCATTAAATACCTCTGATGAAGTTTCAGCCTCCACAATCTGGGAAGCATTTAAAGCGGTAATCAGAAGGCTCATACTCTCCTACTCGGCAGCCAAGAACAAAGCTCAGGCTGAGGAAGTGAACTGGCTGAAAGCAGAACTTACAGCCCTAGAGACCCAATTCAAAACCCTAGCAACGCAGCTGGCCAGTTCCTCCCTCCTTCCTTCCATCATTGACTTAAAATACCGTATAAATACTCTACTGAATAAGAAAGCAGAGTGGCAACTTCTCTGTGCTAAGCACAAATCATAGGAAGGAGGATACAAAGGAGGTAGGATGTTGGCCTACCACCTGTGCAAGCAGCAAGCCTCATCCAGAATTCATGCCCTTAGAAATAAGAAGGAAGAAGTGGTCTCAGCCAACAAAGAGATCAACGAGACAATGCACCTTTCTTACCAGGCCTTGTACCAGATATGTTCCCAGGGTGAGCAAACAGAGATCTTGCAATGTCTGTTAGAGTTTTGCCATATGGCCCACCTCCCCAAGCTATTGCAATCCGACTGTGACAACCTGGAGGCCCCCCCTCAATATGGAGGAACTGCAGGCTGCACTCTCTCAGATAGCAAAGGGGAAAGCCCCAGGGCCAGACGGCATGGTCATGGAGCTATACCAGCTCCTTAAGAGTGAGATTGCAGTCCCCCTGCTACAAGAGTTGCAAGAGTCCCACAATAAAGGCATTCTCCCACCTACCATGTGAGAAGCACTTATCACGCTACTGCCCAAAAAGTCCTCTGATGCATTGGACTGCTCCAATTTCTGGCCTATTTCTCTGCTACCAGTGCATATTAAAATAGTTGCCAAAGTCTTAGCAAACAGGCTGGTTCACGTCCTCCCTTCTTGATTCAACCTTCTCAATCCAGTTTTTCAAAGGGGAACTCAGAAGTGGACAATTTATGCCTGGTCCTCAATCTCAAATGGTTGGCACTTCAGTCTTCTGGCCCTAAGGCAGCCATTGCGATTGATTTTTCTAAAGCTTTCATCTCCCTGGAGTGGGATTATCTTCATAGTGTTCTCCAGCTCTATAGTTTTGGTAACTACTTTTGTTCCTGGATCTCCACTTTCTATCGTCTGCCAACAGCCAAAATCCTTATGAACTGGGACATCTCCTCTTCCCCATTCATATTGCAGAGGGGCACCAGGCAGGGTTGCCCTCTCTTCCCCCTCCTTTTTCTCATTTCCTTAGATCCCTTGATTAGGTGGCTGCTGGATACCCCAGGCATTGCTGGGATTCTGATCAAAGGCCGGCATTTTCTAGTCAATGCCTATGTGGATAATATACTACTTAAACTTTCAAAACTAGCTCTCCCCCCCCCCCCATCACCCTGCGGGTGTTACAAGAGTTTGTCTCACTCTCTGGCTTACTTGTCAATCAAAAGAAAACAATTATTTCCCTGATGAATGCAGTTGGGATTGCCTGGTGGGTACTGATATCGCTTGGGCTCCCCAAGGCTTTTCTTACTTGAGTATCTTTACCTCTTCAGCCTGGAAAGACTTGGAGAAGGCAATTTCTCCCCTCTTCTCTCTGCCTTAACAGCTGAGGTTCAGCGGTGGCGTAAAGTTCAGTTGTCTTTGAAAGGTAAGGTAGACCCCATATGCATGTTCATGCTCCCAAGGGTTTCCTGTCTTCTGAATAACCTTCCTGTCTCCTGTCCACTAAGGCATGCTTTACTCTGGACAAATGCTTATCCTCATTTCTGTGGGAGGGCAAAGCAGCCCATTGCTGATGCTTGAGACTTAGAGCACACTGGTCTTGTGGTGGGCTGGTGCTCACTTGGTTTGCAGGCTATCCCTAGCATATTAGATGGCACAGGCTACCACATGGTTCACTCCCGGTCTCTTCACCCCCCCATTGGGTTACCCTAAAACCTTCTTTTGCTCCGGATGGCTCTCTTTTCTCTTTGCTAACAGGAAAATGGGTTTCTGAGCATCAGCTCACCCCGATAGTGTTAGAAACCTGTAGAGCATGGCAATTGGCCATGTCAATCATAGGTACCCCTGGACTGGCCTGTTCCCCTCCGATATGGTACACCCCCCTCTGGAACAACAGTATGGTAACAGAGGATAAGAGAACTCTCTCTTGGCCCCAATGGTTGGCAAAAGTGATAAAGACAGAGGGAGACCTTCTCCTTCCTGACTCTGGAATCTTAATGTCCTTTGTGCAGCTAAAGGAATGCTTTGGTATGGTACCCCAGGACTTCTGGAGACCCCTCCAGATAAGGAGTGCAGTCCATCCCCTCCTAGTGCAGCAGACGGACGACACTGGGTGGAGCTGCCTGGCAAAGCTCCATAAGCCAAAACAGAGGGAAGACTTTGCAGGTGTTATCTACAAGGTCTTGAGAGGCTCACAGTTGGACACCAACACCCCACCATTCTATATAAACATCCTCCAAATCACACCTAACGCCACACAAAAAAAAACACTGGCAGGAGGTACACTCAAACCTGGCTCTGCCGGCAGTCTCTTGTACTCACTGTTTATCACACTAACCACCAAACCACAGAGTTGGCTTATTCACCCAGTGTACAATAGAAGTGTTAGAGTGCTCAGCATGAGTGAAAAGAGCTTCTGGTATAGCGCTGTTATGCCCATTCTATAATTCCCAAGTAGCTCTTTTCACTCATGCTGTTTTCACCTAACAGTTTTTGCTGCAGTGTAATTCAAACACGCTTTTGATCAGCTACCACTATGAACTATTGAGAATTTATGTCTTTTTTTGCAATTTATTGAGTGCAATTTTTAAGAATGTAGGATAATTAACAGTGGTGAACATTCAAGCTGATTGACATTAAACTGTAATAAATTAAAATATGTTTCTTCTGCTATTACTTTCATATACTTAAAGACACGTTCAGAAGAACTTTAATAAAACCTAATATTTAGGCACAGTCTAGCTTATATGTCTCATTAGTGCTATATTCCTCCTCCCCATTATTTATTACTGACATCGTTTGTATGAAAGCTGAATCTTTGCTTCTGAAGAGTTTGTCTGTTCCTACTGCTTTCTCCCTACTTGAAGTCATAGAACACTACTTGTGGTAACACAATTACTCCCATAGCAACATATTATGATGTCACAACAGAGGATTATGATTTGAAGTAGGAACTCTAAGGGATAAATATCATATATTCATGCAAATTTCCTTAGTGATAAATAATGGGGAGGAGAAATATACAAATTAGAAATGGAATGAAGGCAACATTTTACCTAATTATTATGTTTGTTAAAGTTTTCTTGAAGACATCAGTAGCTCTTTAATTTGACTAAATTTTGAGTATGTCTGATGACTAAAAGTCTGGTAAGATACTTACTGTTTAGGTAAGGCTCCATTCTGATCTGTTTGTCTGATTTCTTTTGTTGAACAGTCCATATAATCCTTTTCCACTTTTGTGCCTTTTCTTCCATTCTTTTTTATTTTGTCTCTTAAAAAGTGAGTACATTTCTCATTTGGCAATATCAGCTAGTTTCTGGTATCCAATTTCTCCAATCATTCAGGTACCTCAGTTGACATCTTCCCTGCCCTTTGTCTGAGGTTAGTTTCTGGGGCTAGTGTCACTCCATCTTCCTCATAGCCTTTCTTCTCCAATGTGGGATGCACCTGCGTAGGGAGAACAAAACTGGAAAGCAACAGAAACCATATCAGAAAATTCTAATTTATTATCAGGACATAAAATGTTTGGCAGTATATGTCATAACAATTATAACACAAAATGTTGTTTTAAATTCAAAGAAATCTATATCTCTCTCCCTGGCCATCACTCAAGCTTCCTTTCAGTCTGCCATCCTAGTTCAACTGTGCCATACATCGAACTCCCAGATGCGTTCAGCAAGACACTCAGCAAAATAGCATGTGTCACAATGGTGTCTGAGAACTTGAGCAATTTTAGTAAACATTCTACAGAGGTACATTATAAAAATGTAAAATATTGTTGATGCAACTTGAAATTTCAGTTACATCAGTTGAAAACTGTGCAAAGTGCAGAACTATTTATTTACTGAATACAGCTGTTTTAATTTGATTCCAATTATAAGAAGGACTACACTGTGCCAAGTACTTTTTTTTAATTTATTTTATTTATTAAGATATCAGAAAAAAACCTTTGAGCCCCAGACTCTTTTGCAAAGGTTCCACGTCATGGACAAAGACAAGTTCAAGACAACAAAACAGAGCAGTGAATACAATAAAAAACATCACAATGTGGTTTCATAAAAGTAGTCGCCTAAGGCTTTGTCAATGATCAAAATGTGAAATTGAAATACATAGAGAAAAAAATAAAGATAAGTATAAACACAAGCAAATCACCAGGTATTGTACAAAGTATGAATGTGGCAAAAGCATGAGAAATGGGGAAGTTTCAAGTGCTCACAGGTGTAGAGGGTAACTTAAGGTGTGAGCGTAATAGAAGGGTGAGATGAAGGGGAACAGGACAGAGTCCGGGGGGAAAAGAGAGAGAGGGTGGTCAGTGGTGAAAAAGGGTAGCGGGTGCCGAGTATTGGTGTGAGCTTAAGGGGGAAAGTAGAGAGGAGAATGAGTGGAGGTGAAAGGAGGAGGGATCGGACAGGTAGGGGTGGGGGAGTGGTAGAATCAAAAAAAGGGAGAAGGAGTTTGGGGGGCAGGGACGGACTCATGTGCCATACAGATGGGCAAGGGAGTGGCTAGGAGAAGCAGGAGTGGGATATGAAAAAACATGATCAAGGAGTGCGAGGGTGAAAGGGGAGTGCAATAGTGGGAGGGGTGCCAGGGGAGAATTCCAGAGCTGGTTAAGAGAAACACTCGCAGTAAGCACTGGCCACCAAATGCTGGTGTAGTTTCCTTTTAAAGGAGCTAAGATTAGTAGTGGTGGTGATTTCCACAGGAAGCGAGTTAACCAGTTTGAGGCTCTTACTTTATATAAGCACTGTCCTCGTGAGGTCTAGCAGCAGGGAACAGTAAAGGCCAGACATTTGGAACTCCTGGTTAGACGGGTGGCACAGTGAGGGGTCAGTAAGGACTCAACCCCAGGGGGCAACAGGCCCAACAAGATCTTCTTTGCAAGGAGGCAGGTCTGATACTTTAGCCTGCCTGATAGCTTGGGCCAGTTAGCCTGTTTGTAGATATCACAAGTGTGGGAAAGTCAGGCGGCTGAGGTAAGGAGCAGACAGGCCTTGTTAAGGGCTAAGGCTATGCATCAGAGGGCAGTGTCAGTGGCTGATCCATACACAACAAGACCATAGTCCATTATTGAGGTAACTGAGCTTTGAATAGCAAGATTTAAGGTATCGGCCATCAGACAGTGTCTATGTCTGTAGAGCAGCCCTATGTGGATATTCACAGCTTTAGCAATGTTATGAATTTTTATTTTTATTTATTTTATTTATTAAGCATCAGTTTACAACCTTTGAGCCAGAGGCTCGTTTACAAAAGTACCTCGTCACAGAGAGGACAGTACAGTGATAACAACTTGGTACAGAGAAACAGTGTACAGTTTTTTTGAGGACAGAGGAGGACAAATGAGATCAACAATTTACCACATACAGGATTGGTGAAGTTAACATTGTTCAGGGAAATAACTAGAACATCAGAAAAAAAACAGGATATCAATACAGTGTGTTTTAGCGGAGTCAACTGGGAGGTAACAGGAACCAAGGGTAGAGAAGCTAGAGGATTTGAGCAGCCAACAGGGGCTTTGTCAGAGAGTGAGCAAGATAGCTTAGTAATAGCAACAGCTGCGAGTAGTGAAAAGGTGGTTCCAGAGGGTAGTTTTAAAGCAAGAGATTGTGGGGGGTGTCTGAGATACTGGCAGGGAGGGAATTGTACCAAGAAGGGGCACGGTAGAGGAAAGCCCATTGTCCATGAGAGGTCCTTGCCCTAGGTACCTTCAACTTGGTTTTACAGGAGGACCGTGTTGAAGCTAGTGAGTTTACTTTGTGGATAACGGCAGTCAAACCAGGAGAAGAGAGCCCAAGGAGAGTTTTTTTTGTAAGGATGCAGGTTTGATACCTAAGACGTTCGTCAAGATTGAGCAGATTTCCCTGGGAATAAAGATGGCAAGTATGTGTAAGTCTGGGAGCACCTAAGATTAGTTGACAGGCCTTATTTAAGGTGAGGCGGATTTTGTTTAGCGAGGTCTGGTCAGCAGCCCCGTAGACTGGTAAGCCATAGTCAACAAGTGATAGAATGGAGGACATAACTGTGAGTCAGAGGGCATCGGGGGGGAGACAGTGTTTGTGGCAGAAAAGGATTCCCAACCTAATATTGGTGGTGGAGGCTAAGGCAGAGATATAGGAATGGAACGTGAGGGCAGGGTCAAAGGTTATCCCAAGGTATTTGTATGTGTAAACTTGTTCAAGTGGGAACATAGAGCTGGCGAAGACTTGAAGTTGGAAATTACTAGCTTTGTTTTGGGGGTGGGAGAAGATCATAGATTTGGTCTTTTTAAGATTGATAACCAGTCTATGTTCTTTAAACCATACTTCCACATCTTTATAGGATAATTTCAGGGAATCTTGGAGGGTGGTGGGGTTACAGTCAGAAGCGAAGATAACAGCATCATCTGCATAAAGGAGGAGTTTACCAGTACAGGCACCTGGCAGGGTGTTGAGATAAAGGGAAAAGAGCAGGGGCCCAAGAATAGAGCCCTGGGGAACCCCAGATCGGATAGGGCAGAGGTCAGAGAGGGAGCCATTGATTTTTACACGCTGGGACCGGGCACACAGATAGCTGGAGCACCATGAGACAGGTCCTGCAGCAAAGCCAGTGTGGCTGAGTGCATCCAGCAGGAGAGGATGGGATACGGTGTCAAAGGCTTTTGACAGATCGATGAACACTGCACCAGCAAGAGAGCCTGAGTCCAGGGAGGAATGGAGGAAGTTAGAAAACTCGATGAGGTCGGTATTGGTGCTGTGCCCAGCACAGAAGCCGTGTTGTTCAGGGCAGAGGATACTGTATTTGTTAAGAAACTCAGATATTTGGGAGGATACTACATTATCTAAGGCTTTTGAGAGTGGTGAGAGGATTGAGATGGGATGATAATTACCAGAAAGGGCCCTATCTCCACCCTTATGTATGGGAGTGACAGTGGCAATTTTCCAGGCTGATGGAAATTGCTGTAGACAGAGTGATTTGTTGAACAGGCTAGTGATTGGGGCGATGACCTGGTCCAATGCCAGGCTGAGGAGTCTGGGGTCCAAGGAGTCACTGCCAGTGGTGTTGCTTCTTAGGGCCTTGGTCAGATATGGTCTGACTTCATTGACAGTAACCCGCTGGAAGTGGAAAGATGCGTGTGAGGCAGCAAGGTCAGAAGAGTGGGGGGGTTCAAAAAAGTAGCTAGGGAGTACAAAGCTAAGGTCAGTAAAGGATTTATTGAGATGGTTAGCAATGAGGGTAGGATCAGTAGAGATAATACCCTCAAAATTGATTTGGGAAGGCGGAGGAGAGCGTGTACCACCATTTAGTTGTTTGATGTTATCCCAGAAGGTTCGAGCATTCCCCCAGGACGAGGTGAGTGAGGCCCGATAATGATCGGCCTTTGCTTTGCATATGGCCCAGGTATGTTTATTTCGGGCAGCAGCATATGCCTGTCTGTCGGCAGGGCAGCCAGTTTCCATGGCTAGGTGCCACAGGTTATCCCTGTGCCTAAGGAGTTGGAGTAAGGAAGGAGTGACCCAGGGAATATGCCATACCTTGGAACGAAGTTTGGTTAGGGGCGCGAAGATATCACAAGCTTTGTTAAACATTAAGGTGAAGAAGGCCAGGGCCGAATCAAGGTTGGGGACGGTCTCAATGGGAGACCAGTCAACTTGGGCTAGAAGTTGCTTCAGGCCTCTCAGCCCACCTGGTCGCAACCGCCGCCGTAGGGTGGCCTGAGCAGTGGGTTTGGTTAGGGACGTAATCCAACGGAAAAGAATAGGGGAGTGGTCACTGATTCCATCCGGAAGGACTTGTAGATTGCAAACTTGGTTAGGTCGGTTGGTGAGGACTACATCCAGAAGAGTGCTCGACCCCTTTGTGGGGTTCACTCTTGTTGGCTGGGTAACAAGTTGCGTTAGGTCAATAGCAGTAAAGGAGTCGCAGGTGGAGGAGGATGCAGGGCTAAGCCAGTTGATGTTTAGATCACCCATGAGAATATGCTCAGGGGAATGTGGTAGAGAAGTGAGATACTCTATTAGAGGGGCCAGTGCCTGAGTTTGATTTTTTGGGGGAATATAGGCAGAGGTTAGAAAGAGGGGGCCTTTAGAGGGGTCAGGGGTAAGTTTTAGGGTAAGGGCCTGGGCCCTGAGGTTAAGGACGGAGCTGGGAGGGCAACTACAGGAAGGGAGTCTTTGATATAAATAACACAGCCTCCACCTTGTCTCCCTACACGGTGTTCTCAAAAGAGGGAGTAGCCAGGGAGTGAGACAAGGAAGTCAGGGGTAGAGTCAGATAGTCAGGTTTCGACTAGGGAGACGATGTCAGGTTTGTGGACAGTGACCCAACATTGGAGCGAGTCAAATTTCTTCAGGAGACTGCAGATATTCATAGAAGCAATAAGAAACCCAGGGGATCTAGTCAAGGAGTTATTGTGGGTTGGGCCAGTGTTGGGATGAATGTTCCCTGACAAAAGTAGGAGGAGAAGTACAGCCCTGATCAGGGGGGTGTGGAAGGCATTTTTGCGTCGAGCGAGATAGTAGGAGTGGGAGAGCTTAGGGACACAAGGGGTGGCAAAGAGGTACAGGATGGGCAGGCTAGTACAATAAGTTGCCCGTAGGCGCAAAGGGGGGAAGCTAGGTGGGGACTGGGGGGAGGGTATGATAGGTTGGGGTGCAAGGAGATAGTAGAGAAGGAGGGAGGCGGCTCTGGGGCCCCAGAGTAGGGGACCTGTGGAGCCATGGGGACACCTGGGTTAGATGGAGGCCACGTGAGAAGGAGGAGGGAGAGGCATGACAAGAGAAGATGGGCAGTCATCTTAGGATGGGTCTGCGGACAGCAGTAATGAGATGAGTAGAAGAGGGTGAAAGGTCTACCCATAAGTATAGTCACCACTTTGGTACAGTGGTAGAGCCCTTGCCTCAAGTGTACAGGATACCAGGTTCAATACTTGTCTAGGGTGATAGAAAAGGTCCCAGGACAGTGGCTGCAGGGTGCAGGGCTCAAAGCATGCAGTAGCACTCAGAAAATATTTTATCAGACTATGAGGGTTAGAGGCTTTTGGAGTCTTAAAACCTATCGCAAACAATAGTCTGATGTGATAGCTGACTGGTGGAGCTGCTGAGTGAAATAGCAAGAATGCAGGGTTCAATGCTTGCAGTGGCACTAAGAGAGAAATGGTGAAATAGTTTGGTAGACTAGGGGGGGTCAGAGACTATGAAAGTCTTAGAAAGTAAGGATAAGATAGCCAGATACAATGGTTAAGTGGAAGAACTGCCGACTCTGATAGTAAGAGTACTGGGTTTGAGAACAGCAGCAGGACAGAGGATAGGTATTCTGTTCCTAAAAAGGAAGGGTTAAAACCTTGAAATTAGAGGTAGGTATTGGCTTGGCGGTTGGGCTGCAGACCTTGGAGTAAGGAGTACAAGGTTTGAGGCTTGCAAGGGGTGTAGTGGTGGGCTGAAGGAAAAGAGTGAGGAAATAAAACAGCAGAAAGGATTAGGAGGGAACTGCAGAAACTTCTAGTGGACAGGGATTGCAATAGTTGCTAGGAAGGAGTGAAGAGTGGTTAGTGGTGCCAGAGTGGAAAGTGCAGCAACTCCTAGTGGTTGGTGTGTATAAGCTGCAAATGGGAAAGTAGACACTTAGTAAAATGATGGGTAGGTGATGTGACATGTGTCCTGCCAGCAGCAATAAATGAAGTGCCACCCCTGGGTGGGTGGGAAGAGCCACACTACAGGTGTGCTGGAGGCTTTACCTCTTAAAGGCTCTCAGCAATCCCTCAAGTTCTGCTGCTGGGCATGAATATGGTTTGTATAGGAGAGAGTGCAGTCAAGGGTCACACCCAGATATTTTAACTGGTCAGCCTATTCCAGCGCAGTGCCTTCCCCATTGTTGATTAGTATTTGTTGGTCTTTGTATTTGTTGTGGGTCCCATGGAATAGAACTGTTTTGGTTTTTGAGTAATTTAGGAGGAGCTTGTGTGATCTGAATCAGGTTTCATCTTCTACAAAACTTGTCTGCAGCTACAGCTGTAGGAGAGAGGGATCAGAGTGGCTCATGAAGATAACTGCATTATCCGCATATAGAAGAGTTTTGTTGTGGCAGAAGGCAGAGAGGTTGTTCAAAAAGATGCTGAACAGTAAAGGGCCGAGGATGGAACCTTGGGGAACTCCAGACTGGACTGGAAAAGAGGTTGAGAGGGATTCTCCAGTTCTAATCTGCTGGGAGCGGTCAAAGAGATAGCTTTGAATCCAGCGGAAAGCGTCCAGTGAGAGTCCTAGATGTGTTAATTGTTTGGTCAGCAGGGAGTGGTTGACAGTATCAAATATCTCAGTCAGGTCAATGAAGGTGGCACCAATCAGTTGTGATCAAGGGAATGTCACTTGGACGGTGTTCCCTCTCCTGTAGCCTGAAAGTAGACAGATAGGGATCCTCCCTTGGGGGTGGGGGCTTAGCTCTGGAATCTTGATGCATAAAGTACATAAAATCTAAATTGCTGTAAGAATGCAATATTTGTTATGAACATCTGCCACAGTACTTTAAAACAATGTTTTAGACATGCTAAATGGTGGTATGCCCTTGAAATGATGTGCAGTCATAATGTGTTATATCTCTAAAGAAATGTGTTTAAATTTAGTTTGCATTCCTTAACTATAACAATGCCTTTCCTAGCAGAGAAAATACTCACATACTAATTCCTAAATAGAGGTTGCTGAACTTCTGGCAAAAACAAAGTTGCATTGTTCAAACTACAAGAAACTTCATGCCACATGCAGAGTTTACCAAGGTTCGGGGGCATTTATTATAGAAACATAGAAACATAGAATTTGACGGCAGATAAGGACCGCTTGGCCCACCCAGTCTGCCCATTTCCCTGCCTACTGGATAAGCTGCAGATCCTAGTTAACCAGCAGCCTACTTCTTCCTACCTCCACCCTAGAATTACCTTATGACTGTCCCATGCATGCTTGAATTCCACCACTGTTTTTGACTCCACAACCTCCTCCGGAAGGCCGTTCCATGCATCCACAACCCTCTCTGCAAAAAAATACTTCCTTAAATTACCTCTGATCCCCCCCTCTATCTTCAAATTGTGCCCCTTGTTCTTGCACACCTCTTTTTTTGAAAGATGCTACCCTCTTGGACTTTGTTGATTCCCTTGAGGTACTTGAAAGTTTCTATCATGTCCCCTCTCCTCCTTTCCTCGAGGCTATACATATTAAGCTCTAAGTTCTCTTCATATGTCTTCGGTGCAGACCCTGCACCATTTGCTTCTCCCTCCTCTGGACAGTTTCCATCCTGTCTATGTCTTTGCGAGACTGGGTCTCCAGAACTGCACATAGTACTCCAGATGGGGTCTGATCAGCTGTCTGTACAGAGGGATAATAACTTCCTGTTTTCTACTGGTGATGCCTCTCCCCATGCATCCCAGTATCCCCCCAGCCCTCCTTGCTGCCCTCTCACATTGCTTGCCCACCTTTAGGTCATCTGATATGACTACCCCCAGGTCCATTTCCATTTTTGTTGTTGTTAGTATCTCACCCCTCATTGTGTACTCTTCCCCTGGGTTTTTGTTTCCCAGGTGCATTACCTTGCACCTCTTAGCATTGAATCTAAGCTGCCATACATTTGACCATTCCTATAACCTTGCCAAGTCCCTTTTCATCCTTTCCACCCCACCTTGTGCATCAACTCTGTTGCAGATCTTTGTGTCATCTGCAAAGAGACATACTTTTCCTTCTAGTCCCTCTGCAATGTCGCTTATAAAGACATTGAAGAGGACCGGTCCTAATACTGAACCCTGCGGTACCTCACTAGTAACCCCACTTTCTTCAGAGTGGACTCCATTTACTATTACTCTCTGTGTCCTATTCTCCAGCCAATTTTTTACCCAGGCTGTCATCTTTGGACCCACTCCCAAGCTAGCTAACTTGTATATTAATCTTTTGTGTGGGACTGTGTCAAATGCCTTGCTAAAGTCTAGGTAGGCCATGTCCACAGCCCCTCCCTGATCTACTACTTTGGTCACCCAGTCAAAGAAATCTATCAGATTTGTCTGGCATGACCTTCCTGCTGTGAATCCATGCTGCCTTGGGTCCTGTGCCCTTCTGGCCTCTAGATACTCGACAATTCTTTCCTTCAGAAGTGATTCCATCATTTTCCCTAGCACTGAGGTTAAATTAACAGGTCTATAGTTTCCTGCTTCTGCCTTGCTCCCACTTTTGTGAAGGGGAATCGCATCTGCCCTCCTCCAGTCCTCGGGTACCACCCCATCCTCCCATGATTTGTTAAACAGGGTAGTCAGTGGTGTCACTAATTCTACCTCAGTTCTTTTAGAATTCTGGGATGAATCCCATCAGGCCCCATTGCTTTGTCCACCTTCAGTTTTAAGAGTTATTTCAGAACCCTTTCTTCTGTAAATGGGCTGGCATCAACTTCTGTATCCAGAGTGTTTCTACTGTTTGTTATAAGGTACCTCTCTTCCTTTGTAAATACTGAGCACAAATATTTGTTTAGTATCTCTGCCTTTTCACAGTCACCCTCTGCCCCCCTTTATTAAGCCTCACTATCCCTCCTTGGTCTTCCTTCGCTCCTGATGTACTTATAAAGGTTTTATCCCCCTTCTTAACTGAGTTGGCTATCTTTTCCTCGGTTTGGGCCTTTGCTGTTCTGACTGCCTTCCCAGCTTCCTTTTGCTTTAACTGATACTGTTCTCTGTCCTGCTCCTTCTGTGATTCCTTGTACTCTGTCATCACATTTCCTTCCTGTTGTGGCATTAAGCTTTAACCCTAACTGATGATTTAAAACAGTATTTCGTAAGGAATTACCATACTTCTAAAATTAAATTGAACAACTGATACACAGTACTTTGTCTTGACAATGCTAGCCAACTTTTAGTTGCACATAGTACCTGTTTCATGCACTTTCTAGCCTTCTTTTTAGTTTATTGATCATCTTATGGAATTTCAAGTGGGTAGTATAAATGCAGTTCTTTAAAATAAGTAGTAACAAATTAGACATTACAGTGTAAGATCAAAAAATACTTCTAAAATGCATCTTTAGATTTATATTCATTCATATGTTCATAATTCTGTACTCCATTATTTATATCTCGACTATTAAAACATTTGCTAAAAACTATCTTATTCTCAGAAATATGTCAACATTTTTTATATTAAAGAGGCAACATAGTAATTCATTTTTTCCTAGAATTATTCCTAGAATTACCCAACCATTTTTCCCTAAATGTGTCATTTTTGACAATGCAGAACTGCACAATATAAGTCCTCCTTATAGTAATTCAGCCAAAGCACTGCAGCAGATGTCACTTGGATGGTGTTCCCCCTCCTGTAGCCTGAAGGTAGACAGACAGGGACCCTCCCTTGGAGTGGGGGCTTAGCTCTGAAACCACCTCAAGGGAGGAACCACTGGACTTGCCCACAAGGTGTGGGATACCAGGAGTGGGGGGGAGCAAGGAGTCAAAAAGTGCTGGTAGCCAGCAACATCTCCTCATTTCTGCTCACCTTCTCCTGATCTTTTCTTATTAAGGGTACAGCACAGAACCACAGCTCAAATTCTACATACCAGAATAAGGCCTTTAAGCCATCTTGGCATTGTGCCCAAAGCTTGGTCTGCAGTAGAGTGCAGGAGCTAGGGGCAGAGATGGTAGTCTTGTGCTCCATCTCTCTGTAGATTGTGCTGATGGTGCTGCCTGGCACCTGTGTAATGAAGGAACAGTGACATTTCTGGTGTTCATCTACTTTTTGAGCTGTCTCTGAGTTGACAGAGCAGAGGTCTGTGTTCCCAGCTGAACCACGGTTCAGAGGTAGAATTCCCTCACTGGGGGAAAGGTGGCTGGGCCAGAGCTGTGGTTTAAAGCATAGAAAAAGGCATTGGTGCTAAGTAGAAGCCTTCCAAACTAGCTTTCACTCAAGCAAGAGGAGGAGCAGAGATGTCACATCTTGGACATGCTGGCTTGGCCACAAGACATGTTGCCATGTATGTGTCTCAGGGATCCAGAGCACAAGCAGTCAATCACAGCCCTTTCCAGACAGGTGCAAGAGAGTACACTGGCCAGTTTGCTGCAAATGCATCTAAAATTTAAAAAATCAGATGGTATGCACTTACCTGGGAGTTCTGAGTTCTGCTGATATCACTTTGGACCAGCACTGTGGCTGTAAGCTGGTGAACGTATCCCCCTATGAGCAGGCTTTCAAGTTCAAAATGTGCTAGAAGGTGAGCAACACTAGAGGGTCACAGGGCAATTCCTTATGCTCAGGTTGCTCAGTATGGGCATCAGGATTCAAGGTCCACTACCTGATCAGGGCTCTGATACTGGATGATCTCCCCACATGCAACAAGCCAATGGGCACAGCCCTCCCCCCTTGGTGACATGGATACAGGTGCAGTAGAAATCAGGTAATGCTTGTGGCCAGGATAGGCTGATGAGTCATGCTGGAACACAAGCATCATAAACATACCGTGTTTTAGACATGCATTTTGCAGTGCTGTTATTCATTGTCCCAGGGAGTTGTGCTACCTCAGTGTTTGTTGCAAAAAAGTCAACAGGGCCTTTAGTTCACCCTACCAAGTGGCTGTAGGATGCGGATTTACAACCCGAGGACCACCACCAATATAGGGAATCAAGCCCTACTCTGCACCAGGGACAACAGAATCACTGAAGAGCTCTGAATGAAGCAATGGTATTTTGGTCCATGTATTTGTCTAATAGCTTCCTGGGTATGATTACATGGTAAGTTTCCATCATATCAAATATAGCCTCATACTCTTGTAATGCCTCTGACCATGAGCGACAGTGGCAAGCTATGTTTGGTTAAGCATTTTATAGGCTGTATCTATAGCAAGAAGATGACTTTATCAGTCTTGAGATCCATTTAGCTAATTCATATTACTACGTGTGAGTTGTCTCCCTTTCTAGCTTTGAATTCAAGTGTGGGGCATAGTTGAAAATGACTATGAACATCAATGTACAGGTACAAGAATGTGCAGTAGACACATATACTAGGAGTAGCTTTTACTCTCATTTATTTATTTATTGAAAACTTTGGAGATTACTTTTGAGCACAAGTGCTCATTTACAAAGGTTCCATGAAACAAAAACATAGTCACAAAAACATTATGGGCCTGATTTTCAAAGATCCCAGAATGGCACAAGCCACAACCGGTCTAAGGGTACTTAAAAATTTGCCCTTCGGGAGGGTTTAGCAGCTTGCGTCAATGTGCTGTGGTCCCCCCCTCCCCAACCTCTATTTCCAATTTATTAAAATAATCATGTTCCTGGTGGTCTAGCAGACCCCTAGACCAATCCCTTATCATTCAAATAATCATCCCTGGTGGTCTAGTGGACCCCCCAGCCCGATCCCCTTATCATTAAAATAATCAGGTTCTTGATAGTCTAGCAGACCTCACTGTCCTGGTCTTTCTGAATAATAAAATATTCTTTGTCTGATGGTCTAGTGGACCCCCCTGCCCCAGTCTGCCCAAATAATAAAATATTCTTTCTCTGATGGTCTAGTGGACCCCCCATGCCCTAGTCTGCCCAAATAATAAAATATTCTTTCTCTGATGGTCTAGTGGACCCCCCTGCTCTATCCCAATCAGCCCATATATTATCAATATATATTGCCCTGGTTCTTTAGTGGACCCCCACCCCCCACGCTGGCAGGCAGTGTCCCACCACCCCACTACCCCCATCCCATCCCTGACCCAGTGACTGGCACAGCCTTCTGCTTTCCACCATGTCTGCCAATGACGGAACTGTCAAGAAGCCCATACGGTATACAATATGTGCTTATTGATTAACATCTCTGAATTGCCAAATGATGAATTTAAGGCAATGGTCATATGTGTCTTTGGTGGATGCCAGCACAGTGTACCTCTGACAACCAGTCATCTATTCAAAAACCCTGAACATGTGGAGAGCTTCAAATACCTTGGAGTAACTCTGGATGGCACCTTTTCTTTTGCACCCATGTTGACAGTCTAGTGGCCATAGTTAACAGAAAACTAGATGCCTCATACTGTAACAGGAACAAACTCCCTGGAGATGCTAGACACCAGATTATGGTCAGCTCTATTCTGTCACTTATACATTATGGGCTTCCTTTCTATGCTGCTGCCTGTAACATTAAGCTAAACAGAGTAAAGATGATATGTAATAATGTGTGCCATTTTGTACTTGGTGCAAATAACTGCCCTCATAGTTATACCCTTTACACTATCTCTAACTAGCTACCTTTACCCAGCAGAACAAAGCTCCAGATCTTGGGCCTAACACCCACTGCTTTAAGAAATAGCTTCAGCACCATCTTCAACTAATACAATACCATTAACATGGTAAGGAATGACTTAAAGCCTCCTTTCCAGCGAATTCAGCTTGTAAAGCAGTCATTTGCTGTCAGGGATGGTAACTGGTTAAACAAATTATCTGATACACTGCTGCATCTCCCCAAGTTTAATCAGTTTTAGAGATCTTTGTAGCCTGCCTTTGCAGTCCCGCACAACTGTAAACATTGAACAGTTTTATTCTGTTTTCTTACCATGCATAATCTGTGACTTTTTATACAACTATCTGTATCAGTTCTCTCAAAACTATATACAATCATTCTACCTTAAGTGCTTGAAGCTTGACTCAACTGCATTTTCACTGGAACTGCTTATTGTTCTTGTATGGCCTGATTTCCAAAACTCAGTGCGAACCACACAAAAGGTGACTTGCACCAATTGCCAGTGTGTCAGGGGCCCTTGGCCAGATTCTTTATCAGGTAGGTTCTCGGCAGCAATGTCCCACAGCCTGCAGCAATTGTTGCCATGTGCCAAACAGATGACACATCTGGATGGGTTGCTGCAAGCTGCAAGGAAGCCATGTGCCACTATTAGGTATCGCTGGTGGCTAGTACCCCACCATTCCTTTTATATAAATAATAATCCTGTCTCTTGTGGTGTAGTGGACCCCCCCCAGCCCCGATCCCCTCATCATTAAAATAATCAGATCCCCGGTGGTCTAGCACACCCACAGCCCTGATCTTCCCAAATAATAAAATATTATTTCCGTGGTCTAGCGGACCCCCCTCCCTGATCTGCCTGAACACTAAAATATTCTTTCTCTGGTGGTCTACCAAACCCCCCTCCCTATCCCTGATCAGACCATGTAATATAAATACATATTTCCCAGTTGGTCTAGTGGACTTCCACACCCACACACCTGCAGGCAGTGCCCATCGGCCCCTCCCCCATCCGATCCATGAACCAGCATCTGGCACAGCCCTGCTATCTAGACTACAGTTGGCCACTGACTGAACTGCAGGAAGTGCGTATTTTATACAGCATGGACTCCTTGGCAGTTCAGTCAGCAGCTGGCCATGGTGGTGAGTGGTGGGCTGTGCCAGTAGTTGGTTCATGGATGGGATCGGGGAGCAGGATGGTGGGGCATTGCCTGCCAGGGTGAGGGGTGGGGTTCCACTAGACCTCCAGGAAAATGTCTATTTATTTTACATGGGCTGATCGGGAATGGGGGTAGGGGTACGTTACATCACCAGGGAAAGAATATTTTACTATTTGAGAAGATCAGGATTGGGGGTCTGCTAGACCACTAGGGACCTGATTATTTCAATGATAAGGGGATCAGGGCTGAGGGGGGGTTGCTACAGAACCAGGGATTGGATTATTATTTATAACGATGGGATGGGGGCACTAGCCACCAGGGACAACTTAAAGTAGTGCACAGTCACCCAGCAGCTTGCAACAACCCATCCAGATGTGCAATCTGTTTGGCTCATGGCCACAGTTGCCACAAGCTGCGGGACATTGCCACCAGGACCCTACCCGATAAGAGAATGAGATGCAGGGTTATTTGTCCACTGGCAATCAGCACAAGTCACCTCTGGTGTGGCTTGTGCCGAGTTTTCAGAACTGGGCCACACAAGTGCAGTTCCAGTGGAAAAGCAGTTGAGTAAAGCTCCACGCACTTGAAGCAGAACAATTACATATAGTTTTGAGATAATCGATACAGATAGTTGCATAAAAATTCACAGATTATGGATAGTGAGAAAACCAAACAAAACTATGCAATTGTTGCAGCTGTATTGGACTGCAAAGGCAGACTACAAAGATATCTTAAACTGATCAAACTCGGAGAGATGCAGCAGTGTATCAGGCAATTTATTTTGCCAGTTAACATCCCTGATAGCAGCCAGCCCAGTGGCACAGAGGGCTGAGGCGCTGGACACCTTACCTCTCACCACACCGGTGACCCATGTTCGAGAATGAGCATGGGAAGCCGGGGATCAACTTGGGGGTGCTGGATGAGGATCGAGCAGCTGCTGGCAGCTCTCCTCTCCTGGACAGTGGAGGTTGTTTCTCCCAGCCATTGACCTCCACCATGTGGATATGTGATGGTGGTGCAGGCAGGGGTGGAGACAGACACTTGGCCATGGGTGGGCAGATCGGAGCCAACCTGTGCCAAGGTGTGCATGTGCACCTTCACATGCATGCCAACCTTGACTGGGGGCTCCAGGGAACGGGGAGAAAAATGTGAATAATTGGGGGACATGGCTGGATGAAGCCACTGCACCAGCTCCTGTGGTTCCACTGGGCAGACGAGGAGGTGCCAAATGACCATGGAACTCCATGTGGGGTGGCCAAAACAAGCCGCTGCCTGCCACAGAGGATAAATACTCAATGGAATAAAAACATCCCTGACAGCAAATAACTGCTTTACCAGCTAAGTACATTGAAAAGAAGGCTTAAAGGCATTCCTTACCATGTTTCTGGTGTTGTATTAGTTGGAGATGGTGCGGAAGCTATTTATTAAAGCAGTGGGTGTTAGGCCCAAGATCTGGAGCTTTTTTCTGCTGGATAAAGGTAGCCAGTTAGTGAGAGTGTAAAGGGTACAACTTTGAGGGCAGTTATTTGCAAGTAGTACAAAGTGGCACACCCCATTACAGATCCACTTTACTCTGTTCAGCACCATGTTACAGGCAACAAAATAGATAGGAAGCCTATAATGGCTCTCCCCCTCCACCTGTAGGACCTACTCTCTTGACTCATTCATCGACTCTGTCATCAGGGAACATCCCCCCCCCTTTGCAACACTACTTGATACTGTAATGTCCTCTCGAGGGCTTCAATCATAAGATAGATTCTTGCTGAAGGTAGCCAGATGTTGCACCTCTAAAGATTCTGGCACTTTCCAGTGTGTTGCCCCTCGGCTATGGAACTCACTTTCCCTCAGCTGCAAAAGGCTAGAGTCCCATCTCCTCTCCAAAAGAGAACTATAATGGTACTTGTTGCTTGCCAATTTCTGCACTTGTTTTGACCCCAGTTGACTCCGCTATGGCCTCCACCCTGGTTCTTCCATGCCCCCCCCCCCGGCTTGTCTTCTAGTTTTAAGCACTCCCCATATTGAAATTTCTCCTTCCCCTACAGCTATAGTACTTCTTATCGCTTCTGTCTCTGTCTTCATGCTTGTCATACGTGTCTCTGACATCCTCGCTGCATTTATTGTTTAGTCTAGCCGTAATGTTCTTGCAATAATCCGAGTGTCTCTATTCTACCAGCTGTATTGCCCTCCACAGACTGTACCTGATATGTTATGTGATGTACTTTGAAATGTTACTTTGCTTTCTGTAATTTATGTACCTTTATGCACGCTTGGAATGTTGTATGGATTAATCCAAATGTCCCTATTCTACCAGCTGTATTTGCCTTCCACTGACTGTATCTGATATGTTATGTGATGTACTTTGGAACGTTGTTTTGCTTTCTGTAATTTATGTACCTTTATGCACTCCTGGAATGTTGTATGCCTTCTGTAATGTACTGTTCTGGGTTGTGCCTGAAAATAGTCATTTTATGGTTAGTGCACCTACCCAGTTAACAAAAATAAAATAAAATAAATAAAATGTATAAGTGAAAGAATGGAGTTGGCTATTATAAGTCTAGCATCTCCAGTGAGTTTGTTCTAGTTATGATACACGGCATGCAGTTTTCTGTTTACTATGGCCACCAGATTGTCAACATGGGATGCAAAAAAAAGGTGTCATCCACAGTTACTCCAAGGTATTTGAAGCTCTCCACATGTTCAAGGTTTTGACTTTGGTCATTTTGGATGACAAAGAGTGGAACTTTCCTTTGGGAGGCTGAGAACAGTATGGCCTTCGTCATTTTGTAATTGAGGAGCAGTTTGTTGTTGGATAACCAGCTTTCAAGTGACCTAAAGTTACTTTGGAGAGTGGCAGTAAGGCTGTTTAGGTCAGGGTTTTTGGAATAGATGACAGCATCATCGGCATAGAGGAGTACGTCAGCTGTCTGACAAGCATCGTGCAGTTTATTTATGAAGAGGCCAAAAAAGAGTTGACCCAAAATATTTCAAATAATGAACTTTATCATGGTATTCTCTGGTTCAGCTCAGAGTTTCAACAGGAGATATTGCTCACAAATTGGAATAATAATAATTTTTAACTAACAAGAAATAATAATGAGCATAACCAAATAAACATAGAAATACAGGTATTAGGTATTCCCTGGGTAGAAGGGGGAGCTTTGCAGGTAAGCTGTATGACAATGACAAGGCCCCCCCCTGCCTGGCTTATAAGTGCTATCACTAACCATTTCTTCCCTGTTGAGGAAGCAGCTTTGCCATTTCAGCTCCAGAACCACTCCTGGTAAGAACAAGACCTCCACTGTAAAAGCAGCAGAAGCGTTAGCTTTGGAGAAGCAACTGAGGGTAGTGGACACTAAGAATGTCAGACAGTGGCTAGAAACCTGCCTTGAAGTCACCAATACACTGAAAGTTAAGACAGCACTGGAGAAGAGCAAGGATCCAGCCAAAAAGCCTGCAGCACCTCTAGCTTAGTTACCCCAGAAGCCCCAGGGAGGTAAGTCCAACTCAGAGACTTCTGTATTGCCAAATGATAAATTTAAGGCAATGTTCATATGGGACTTTGGTGGATTGCTGTGGGTATACCACTTACAACCAGGCCCAAAAATGGGTCTAAAAGGTCAGACCCAAGGACGCATATTCAAATATGGAAGAGATGGGCTAACTCATCTCCCCACAATGGAGTCTGAAGTGGTGGACCCTGCACTGGCAGGTCCCTCCGAAGACCAACCTGGCCCAGTTACTCCTCCCACCATGGAAGAGAAGCTGTACAGGCTGAAGAAGCTCATGGTTGGTTTGCTGCCTTGGTTCAGAACCAGCACCAAGGGGGAGGACAAAGCCATGCATCCAAAAGTGCCACCAGTAGTGACGCAATGATACAGGCACTGTCTGCAACTTCCTCCCAGTTCACTACATAAATGTGTCAAAACCAGCAGGATCCCACTTGGCAGACACGGTTCAGCAACAAATATGGGGAAAGGAATATGTGGACATTTTCTCTTTGCTGAATCAATACAGTGAGCAAGAATAAGGTAAAAAGAGATGATCAGGAAAAGAAGAAGGTGTAGGCAGAATGCACCTTTGATAACTAACTAGTGGATTCATAATCTTTGCCAGCACAGTGGTTCAGAAGGCCCCAGAGAAAGGCCTAAACCTATTCAGTTACCTGAACAGGATCATGTTGGTGCACAGACAGAGGTCTGCCATGAAGGTCACCCAGTGGCAGCATCCTAACAATTGCACATGGGGATGAGGGTGACCTGAATCGGAGTGGAGAAATTAGAGCGGATGAAATCTGGCTGGATGGGACTTCGGTGCAGTGGTGATTGTTCGCAGATGGGAACATAGGGCCCTAACTGTGGTCCTCCCCCCCTCCCAAATGTGTGCAGGCTTGGAGTTGGTTATATTTAGTTCAGGAGGGGGTGCGTGGCAAATCCCCCCCCAATGGGGCCAATATATGCTCTGACCAGTGAGGTGGGTGACCCGATACCCAGTCACAAACATTATTAGTCATTTTCCCATGCCCAAATCATATTCAGCTTAAGTGTTTTGGCCCTATTGTGGGTAACCCGCAGCAGCAAAGGGACGAAGTAGCCGGTTCCCCTCCACAACTATGCTTTAGCTTCAATAAGGGGAGTTGTTTCAACAACAACAGTAAGTATAGGCATGACTACATCACTTGTGGACAATGACACTTACTGGATCACTGAAATCCTTCTAAAGGCCCATAGGGAGGCAATAGAGAAGTTCAAGCTCAATAGGAACAAGGCTGTCCATCCCAATAAGGATTGGTCAGCTTAGACCTTTGGTTCAAATGCTACCCAATCCACAATGCAGCCCATGTCTTAGAAGAGGGTTTATCAGTGGTATTCAGAATACCATACTCGAGCCTATGGGTATGGAATGAGGCAGACAGTTTGAAGTCTACAAGAGACAGGCCGCACATGGTTCAGGAAAAGTAGTGAAAGAGATTTGGCTGGGGATGGTGAGTAGTCCCTACCCTGCCACACCACTGCTGAACCTCACAGTGTCACCAGTCAGCTTAGTTCCCAAGAAGGCCTTGGGGGAATTCTGCATGATTAACCATCTGGCACACCCAGCTGGTAACTTAGTCAATGATCATAGTGGCTGCCTCTCCATGGTGGCGCTGTATGACTCCTTTGATGGAGCAGTTGTTGCAGTGTGACTGGCTGGGCCATGGGCCTTGATAGCAAAAGTGGAGATAGAGTCGGCCTTCCATCTTCTACCAGTAACCCTGATGACAGGAATCTTCTAGGGATGAAGTTTGAGGGCCAATATTACATTGGCAATTATATGCCCATGGGCTGTTTGGTGGCCTGCGTAGTGTTGGAAAGCTTCAGCATCTTCTTACACCGGGTGACTGTCCAAGAATTGAACAATCAGAGAATTAAACAGTACTTAGATAATTTCCAGCTAATGGGTTCGGTGCACTCCCCTGTCTGTGGACAGACAGTGGCCACCTTTGTGTGGCTGTGCAAACTTTTTGATGTACCGCTGTTCTCTGGGAAAGTCAGGGTCTTAACTAGGTGATGACACACATGGGTGTAGAGATTAATGTGGTGAAAAAAGTGTCACTTCAGTTCAATTCATTTTATTTGTTTGGTTGTTCAAACCATTACAAATGTCATAATACAGGGAACAATAAAACAATATTAAATGTATACATAATATCAAGGACCTTATGAATATCAAAATCTCTAAAGAATAAAATCAGCACAATTTAAGTTTTAATAAGCAATGAAATAAGTTCAATTATATAGGCAGTAGTAATATTAACCTTATGTATACTACACTGCCAGGCTAGGGTGATCCGACCAGCAATAGGGTAGCTACAAAAACAATCCTCCAAAATCCAGGATGAGGACTCTCCACCAGGCCTACTTCTTATTACCAAACACATTCAACCATTCAAATTGTTTTAATAAAATACTCTGTTCCATGGGCTTTTTTGCGTCATCAGGGACTCCACCAAATCTTAGATCTTACTATATATCATTGAACTAATACTCTATAAGTTCACTCTACAACTGCCTACCTTTACATCTATTATAGATTCATAGCTACCAGTTTTCATGAGTAAGAACCTGAGAACACTCAATATTGATAAAAAGCAGAAAACTAAAAATGGTCATGTCCCATCATATGCAAATCTGGCCCCAGGGCATTTCTGTCAAATACCCTTCATATAGAATATAAGGCTGGAATACATAGTGATATGCAGGAGTAACCAACCCAGTCCCTGGGAAATCCCAAGAAGTGACCCCAAGCTAAGCAGGTCCTCCCCAGCCTGACATAACACAGACACTACAGTAGATTTATAAATAATTAGTCAGTGGCTTAATTAAATTAAGGCATCTGGCTGGTTTGTGTTAATTAATTAACTATATATGCCCTGGCTAGGTGGTCTGTCCTGCTTCTAGATCAAACTAGCTAACCTAGTCTGTGGTGTTTAGCTAAAGTCCTCTTTCATTATAAAATACAACAATTTTCTAATAACCACAAACTTTCAGATTTAAAAAGAAACGTGCTATATAGGGCAGAAACAAAGAAATATGCTGTGTAACCTAATACAGCTTCCACAGTTTTCCCTTCATTTTACCACAACAAGAATCCCTGGTAATCCATGGAGTAGTTCACATGGTACTCTTTCTCTACCATTTCCAGCGTTCCAAAATTCCAACTTTTAAGTGAATACTTTGAAGTTTCATAATTAGGATACAGCTGATATTTTCTTAAAAACCTACCTTTATCACATATTGGAGAAGGTCTCTTACATGTGAGCAGTACAAATTGCCCCTGGCCATTAGCTTCAGATACACTTTTACCAGCAATTAGGTTCATTATCAGTTTTTACTGATTCTGCATCAGTCTACCTACTCCAGGAGTCCATTATGGCATTCAAGCGCTTTCTCATGGTCCCAGTGCAATCCTCCTGCAGTCTCCTCTTTCTCATTCTGTCAGTCTTTATGTCTGTTGAATCAAACACAGAGAAAAATGGTCCACTGAGTGTAGCAACTTTGGGATTACAAACAAAAATACCCTCGTTGATGTCACGTGAGCGCCTGAACGAAATGGCTGCCTAATCTGCATGCTCCGAGCCACCTCTCAGTATTCCTCACTCCATCTTAAAATTTTTGCCTTGGACTCAGCTTTTTTTGTTTATCTGGATTGATACATCAATGCTGCAAGAGGAAACTACACTGATGGACTTGTAACTCCTGCAAAAACACAAAAAATCTATTGACTCATCTCCTCCTCGGAGCCCGCTACCAGAGTTAAAGATGGCTACCACAGGAGACCAACAACCTCCTTCTCCAGATCCAGTCTATCAAGCCTTGCTAATTGAATGGATCGCTCAGTCAGTGGAAGCGATCCATCTTATGGTCACTGAAACTCAAACCAGTAAATTCCTGCTGACTGGCCAGGTAGAAAAGACCAAGTCTAACTTATCGGCCATGGTGGAGATGGTGGACCAACACAATCGAAGGCTGGTGGAAGCGGAGACCTGGGTGGCTTGATTGTCCACAAAATTGGAGAGCCTCAAAGGCTGTGGGCAGAAAAAGAATTTGTGACTGATTGGTCTCCTGGAAGGTCTGAAAGGGAAGAATCCAGTCCCAAACCTCAGAAATCTTCTCCCAATCTGGCTCAACCTTTTGCTGGACGAATATTTGTTTGAGATTGAACAGGCCCATCATCTTAGGAGGGCTCAACCCTGCACACCTAACAAGCCCAGGCCTCTTATATTTAAACTTCTCCTTTACCAGGATAAAGAGCTCATCTTGGTTAAAGCTTGGGAGCTCTGGGAAATCTGAGTGGGAGATGTGCATATTTCACTGTACCCAGACTATCCAAAATTGGTACTTGAACATCGCCAGGCTTTCAACTCAGTGAAGCAGACTCTTCAAAGGAAGGGCATCACCTATGCCCTTTTTTATCCCACCACCCTGGTGTTCTCCTGGGAGGGCCACCCACTTCAGTTTACTTCCCTGGCCAATGCTGAGCAATACCTATGCTGTCATATGGAGCTCCTCTCTTCCTGCTCCCCACAATGGAGAGAACCCTCCTCTACCCCTCTGGCTGCTACTTCTCCAAAGTCAACCCTCAACAGGTTTCTGCAGATCTACAGTCAGGCTGACTTACTTCAGACTTGTTGCTTTCCTTTAACCTGTTGCTCCTCTGCTTTATGAGGTAAGTCACCTGGTGGACTGGCCACTATCAACCTGGACTCCCTGTAGCCGGCCATCAGCACTGCCTCTCTGTTTGCTAACTGTATGCCCCTTTACCATAACAAGTGCTTTTGCTTTCAACTTGAGAGTGGCACCCGCTGTGGTGTCTGACTTTCCCCTTCACCCGGACTTAGGAACCGACTCACTAACAGTGCCTTTTTGGTCAGCTATTCAGTTATGTTTGCCCCAGCATGGACTAATATGGCATGGGGATTGCGAGAATTGCTGCAAGTGTCCTCTGTGGGGCTCAGTGCGTAGTGCGGTGCTTTGTTTCTTATGACTGGTATTTACTGGTCTGCTTCAGCTGATGACTGCCACAATGTATTATTTCCTGCTCCAGGGTTGGGTACTTTACCTATCATTCATTTAACTCTTCTTTGGACTTTGGGAGCTTAATTTTGTTACTGCCTCTGCCTGTTTAGGTTTCTCCTCCTCCACTACCTGTTTGCCCAGCCTTGTTAAGGAGATACTTCGACTGTTCTTACTAAGTGTCTATACCTCCATAAAACACTGCAGCATTTACAGGAACCTCTGCAGTATTTGCCTGGGAGTCCCATACTTTCAGGGCTACTGACTTCATTCAAGGACTTGGGGTTACTCTGTTGAATTGCCTTGTTTATGCTGTTTTAGCAGTTTATTGTTCAATAATATTTTAGATTAAGTTATTATAATCTACACTAGACTGTTAGTTACCTTGTTTAAATGGTTGGACTTATTGTCCTGTATAGTTGAACATACATGCTTGCATATTCTGCCCCCTTGTGGCATAGATTTACTCTGTTGGGGGAACTTGTGTAACTGGAGACTATGTTTTATTTTTTTGCCTATCATTTTCCTGCTTGGAACTCCTTCTTACTACACTTTGATTGTTTCTTTTTCTCCACTATTACCCCTTTTTCTTTGCTTTTCCTTGCCTTCTGTGCTCTGCTGGTTTGCTTTTTTGGCCCATCATCTGTCCACCAATCCTGGTATTAATCAGATGGATGAACTGGTTGCTTCTGGTTGCCTCCTACCTACTTTTCTAATAACTTGCTGTTCTCTTTACGTGGTCACTCTCTGCTCAGCTGGTCCCTGGCCAGACAGGGAGTGGGGGTGCTGGGGGGGGGACAGGACTTCATGTTCTGTTTTCCTCTGCAGGCCCATGAGAGAATTGACTAACAAGCCCCCCACTACCTTCAACTAGTGAAGTGTCTAGTGTACCTCCACAGGGTTTGGGACCACCCACCTTCTCCTTCTTTGGTGTTGTACTCTTCTTCCATTTTCCTAGCTCCATGTCATTTCCTGTGCTTTCTTTGTTGTTTTTGTTTAGGTGTCTATTTACTTTTCCAATATCTTATCTTTTTACACTTTTGACGTTTGGATTTCTGTATATACTAGAGGGATTTTGGGGGTGGGATGGGGTGGGGGATTATGGGACTATATAACTATTTTTCTCCTGGGTTGATCTTTAGTGGTTTACTCACAATGTCAACTTACTAAAAGTAATACCTTGGAATGCTAGCGGGCTTAACAACCCTAAGATGCATTGAACTGTGTAATAATATCTCCGTGATGCAAAGTGTGATGTAGCCCTAATCCAAGAGACACTTGTTGGAAGGGAATGCTACTTGTTTGGGCCGGATGTGGGTAGGCCAATATTATTATAGTGCTTTCACCTCACATCAGAGGGGAGTGGCAATTCTTTGCAGGAAGGACTTGCCCCTAGGTATTTCCTGGGAATATAAATACTGGGATGGACAAAAGTATACTTGTAGCTGGCACTTATTTGGGGAAACCAATAGTCCTCGGTAGCCTTTATGCCCTAAACACCCCTAACTTGTTATTTTATCAAGATGTGTTAACAGAACTGCTCCAAATACCTTCTGCAGTAATTTGGGGGAGGTAATCTCAATTTGGCCTTTGACTCTTCATTGGATAGAATGGGCTCTGGCCCCAGTTATGAGCCCTTGGTGGCACCTTTAATGTCCTCTCTTCTCCGGGATGTCGGCCTCATTGACCTCTGAAGGACCCTACATCTGGGGGAAATGGACTTTACCTGTTACTCTACCTCCCATAGTTCCTATAGCAGAATTTACATTCTTCTTACTACCCCTGATCTTATTTCACAAGCTTGGGACCTATCCTTGGGAACCATTGTTTTCTCCAATCACACCCCTGTCCTTTCCTTTGCCTGGGATGTGGCTATGGGCAGACGTAACACTTGGAGTCTTAATACATCCTTGTTGTCCAAGAGGGAAACCTGTACTTGGATTGTCCAAGGCATTCAGGAATATTTTCATCTTAATGACTCTCCAGAATGTTTGCAGGCCACCCCTTTGGAAAGCTCTTAAGGCAGTATTACGGGGTCATTTGATAGATCATGCTGCCCAACTCAAAAGACAAAGGGAGTCAACTTTGAAGGACCTTGAGGTCGAATTAAAAGCCCTCCAACTTCAATCTTGCTGGGCTCCTACTGCTGATCTAGCCTATCAACATCGGTTGCTGTCTATTAAGGCTAAAATAGAAAACATCCTCCAATACCGTATTGAAGATACCTTGTACAAACTCAGTCAGAAGTGTTGGGAATCCGGTGAGCATTCGGGAAAGCTGCTCAACTCTCGCCTAAGAGTGCAAGCACAAGAAAAATATATTACAAAAATCCAGAGGTCTGATGGGGTTACTGTTACTTACCTTGAAGACATTAATCATGCTTTTCTCACCTACCACCAGCAACTCTATTCTTCAGAAGTAGACACTTCCCCTACACAGCTGGCCTCCTTTTTCTCAGTGATCTTACTCCCACAATTGCCGGAGCCCTATTTTCCATCTTTGGTGAACCCCTTCCAGCATTCTGAAGTTGTTTTGGCCATTCAAGACATGTCACAGGGGAAATATCCTGGCTCTGATGGCTTCCCAGTAGAATTTTTTGCAACTTTTATAGATCAGCTTGCCCCCCTCCTAACGTGGATCTTTAATGAAGCATGGGAGGCGGATAGGCTCCCCCCCATGTTCACTGAAGCCATTATAACTTTGATCCCTAAGAAGGGCAAAGACAGCATCCTCTGCTCACAATTTCAGCCAATTTCACTACCAAACATTAATGTTAAGATTTTTGCTAAAATAATAGCAAAACGGCTGGAGCCTGTTATTTCTGTCTTGGTCCACCTCGACCAAGATGATTTTGTCCTGGGCCACCTGGTCTCTGATAATATTCTGCAGGTTTTAGATCTCCTCTGTGAAGAGCATTCTACCCCCCCATCCCATTGCCGCCCTGTCATTAGATGCTGAAAAAGCCTTTGATAGGGTGGAGTAGCTCTATTTGTTTGATGCTTTGTGACACTATGGTTTTCCTCTGCATTTTCTGTCGCTCCTTCAGATTTTCTATTCCATTTCTAAAGCTGCTGTCTCAACTAAATCTGTACTTTTCCCATACTCTGGCCTTCATCAAGGTATGCAGCAATGTTGCCCCTTGACACCCTTTCTCTTTCTTCTGGCCATCAAGCCTCTTGCAGCTAAGATCAGAGCAGACACCAGCTTCTCTGGCATTTCAGTGGGCGACACATCACATAAAATTGTGCTCTTTGCTGATGACATTACTCTCTTTGTTTCTCACCCTGCGACCTATTTACAGTCTCTTCACAATATCATCTCTCATTTTTCTGCTTTGTCCAGATATAAACTTCATGAGAGCAAGTCTCAAGTTCTCCTGCTTAACATAAATTGTCTGAGGGATATGTTTACCTGCTTTCCATTTCAATGGGCACCAGATGACATTTTTTGTCTAGGAATTGCCCTACAGTTCGCCATACCCAATACACTTTCAGCTAACATACAGAGGGCTTTAGATACTCTTGAGGCAGATCTTTCCAGGTGGAGCCCATTGATCTTATCCTTATGGGGCAAAGTCAATGTCTTGAAATTAGTTGCCCTTCCAAAGGTCCAATATATTATCAATTCAGTTCAATACATTTTTATTGTTTGACTTATTAGGCCTTCACAAAATCTAAAAACATATCTAAAATAATTGAAAAAAAAAATAAAAACAAGTGAATATGTTATCTCTAATCTCATGCTGGCACTACCATCCCAGTTCTTTAAACAACTGGCAAAAAAGAGCTCCTCTTTTCTCTTGGACAGGAAGCCCTCTAGAATTAAATATTCTACCCTGCAGAGACCCTGGAGGGAAGGTGATTTAACTCTCCCCTACTTGAAAAGGTTCCAAGACTTTACAGTTCTCTGTCAAGCAGTTCTAAATTATGCTCCTTCTCTATTTACTACATTACCTGGGTGGCTTTCCCTAGAGTTGACTCAAGGATGCCTCCCAACCCCCCACACTCTATTTTTTCCAGACTGGTCTCTTTGGTCATCCATTTCTCTGTGTGACCGCTATATGCAGTTTATCTGAAACAAGTACACTCCTAGCATGGGATGGTGTCCTTGTACCTCACCAAGGAGGCCACTATGGCATAATCCTAGTATGACCATTGATCATTTCCTGTTAAACTGGAGAGACTGGGAGGTATGCAGCATAACATCCCTAAGTCAGTTGGTTGATTCTTCCTCTTGAGTCTTCCATTCCTTTGCAGAGCTTCAGACCCGATAGTATCTCTCTTCCTCACATTTCTGGCATTTTCTACAGCTGTGCAGCCTTTTCAAACAAAAGATCTCCAATAACCTTACTATTCCCCAAGCTTTTCATTTTGAAGACTGGCTGAATAAGCTCCCAGATCCCTGACACCAGACTGCTAAGTTAATAACTTATTGGAGCAAGGTTTTCCAAGATTTTGCCTGTGTAGGCCCCAAGGACAAGTTGGAGTTAGAGTTAGGCCTTGACATCTCCCCCCTGGATTGGAATCAAGTTTAGCTCAATTCCTTCCATTCAACAAGGGATCTACAGGCCCATTCTATTCAATACAAGATACTTCATAGGGCCTATCATTCTCCATTGTTGTTGTACAGGGCAGGCCTTGTCTCAAACAGTGATTGTTGGTGATATAATTCCCCACAGGCATACCTGACACATATCCTTTGGTCTTGCCTTGTTCTTGAATCTTACTGGTCTAGGGTCTGGGCCACATGCTCCTCAGTCATTTCTTTACCTAGACTGAGAGACCCCCAGTTCACCCTCCTAGGCCTCCCCCAACAGACTGCACTTCTTTCCATGCCCCAGGTTTCTTGGGCTAACTGTATCTTCACCATGGTGAAGATAGTCATTCTCAAACACTGGCACTGTCCCGACTCTCCCGCATATGAAGAATGGTTCCATTTACTAGCCTTGACAGCCAGATATGAACAGACTTCCCATGGACTGTTGGACAAATTGTCACTCTTTGACTGAATCTGGCAACTTTTCTTCACCAAATTTCCTGGTACTGCCTTCAGACAATGACCTGATGGTTGACTCTGCCCTAATGCTCCTAGGTCACTGCCCTGTCTGTCCACATCCCTCTGTGAGAGTAGTTCTACTCAATACCACCAATTAGTTGTCTCCCATTAGTTAGAAGCAGTAGTTTCAGATTGTTGATTTCATAGCTTGTGCTTATCTGTTATACATTACCCCTTCCCCCTTGGCAATTCTACTGTAGACTTATTTCAATCCTTGCCTTAGAATCCCAGGGAGCAGTGTACCCCATATTTTCTGTAAAGTATGTTTTTATTTTGGTAAAGAAGTAAGTAGATCCTCCTTCCACTGTGCTATATTTAACAGATTGTGCAGACTGGCCTATCTTCTTCCTTATTTGGGTCCCAAATTATTGAATTTGGTTACTAGATATGTATGTTTACTATTGATTGGTTGGAAGTTGTCTATTATTCTGTGATTCCTCATATGTTTTACAAATATCTATTTTGTGTATTATTTTTGAAAAACTAAAAAAACCTTCATGGAAAAAAAAAAAAAATATCCTCATAATTCCCAACCCTGAGACAATGATGGCATACCTTTTGCATAGGCTAATCAAGCCTATCAGCATAAAAGTAGTCCTCCCTTTTACTCATAGGATATTCTGTATTCAAAATAAAAGGATCCATGTATGTCCATGCATGTCAACATTCTGTACTGGTGCAAGCACTCTGCAATCCAGTCATCTCTTGCTCAGCTGACATCTCTAACCTACAGCCAGAAATCATCTCTATTTTGCCTCGGCCAATACTCTCCATTCTTTTAATCCACAAGAGTGACACTTGCCTCATGAAAAGATAAACTCTCTGAGGTGTCTATCGACCACAGCCAAAGTAGCAAAATAATGATTTTATGGGAGTTGCAACAGCTTGGCTTGTGGGGCACCTCACCTTCACTTGCTGGGTCATTCTCAAGTGAAGGGCCATTTGCAACATGTGGAGAGTTGGGATCTTGAGACTCGGAAACCACACTATCAGACCTTGTTGACTAGCAGTTTCTGGAATGATCTGCAGGTGTGGTTGACCTTCATAGCACATTTTAAAAGTGTGACAATGTGGCCAGAGACAGTAGACAGTCAAGAGCTGCAACTGTTCACAGATGAATTGGGGGGGCTATGTTTTGGGGCATACTTCAGTGATGAATGGTGTGCTGCACAGTGTCCCTCCTTGTGGTAAGTGGCAGAGCTTACAAGATGGGTCACACTGCTAGAATTCTTCTGAATTGTGTTGGCTTTATGAATATGGGGTCCTCTGTTGTTGAGTAAGAAGATCACATTCTGGTTCAATAATACAGGAGTGGTCCACCCTGAAAATGGGCAACTAGGAGTAAAAGGTCCCATTGGTGAGTTAATGAGAATATTCATTTTAAAATGCATGCTGCTGAACCTATGTTTTAAGGTAGTCTATCTTCCTGGCTGTGAGAATGGTGTTGCTGATGCTTTATTTCATTCACAGTGGAAGAAATCCAGGGAATTGGTGCCAGCCATGGACCAAAATCCATGACAGGTCCCACCTTTTTTGTGGAAGATGGTGACAGTGATACCTGGGAGTGCATAGGTAACCTCATAGCTCCCAGGACTGGGCAGCCTACCATCATGGTCTGGAATATTGCCATTCCATCAGAGCAGACATGGGGTGGCCAAACAGCTGCCCCATTCCTACAGACCAAATATGCAGCTATCTCATGGAAACCAAATGAAGAGGCTTGTGTCAGGAGGTTGTGGGGCAGCACCTAGTATGCTTGTCATGGTTTTCCAAGGTGTTGGCTTTCACAGACAGCACTCACTCATTCAAGGATGAGAAAGGTACTTGAAGTGTGGAGTAAGGAGCAACCCAAATGACAAGATCAGAGGCAGCCAGTCATGCTGGCCATTCTGGAGCAATTATGAGAGGCCCTCAAAGCAATCTGCTAATACGTGCATGAGGCCTTAGTCTTTAGGACAGCTTTTACCTTGTCATTTTGCAGGGCATTCCAGGTGTCAGAAATAGTACAAATCACCCAGGCTGGCACCATGGTGAGTCTGGAGATGCAGACATTTTGGTGACCTCAGAATTGGTCTTCGTACATCTGCAGCAGAGCAACACAGACCAAGCAAGCCTGGGCAGCTGGTGTGTGGTGCAAACTCCTGCAGGAACATCATGGGATATAGCATCAATGGTGACCAATTGTGTGGCACAGTGCCTAGGCCCAGGCAAGGCCTTCCTGTGGCATGCAGATGGCAAACCAGTAAGAGTGTATCAGTTCAGACGTGTTGAACATGGCAGTGCATTGGGTAGACTTGAGAGTTAAAGAGTATAACTCATTCTTACAGACTTGGAGTGGCAACAACCATCAGGACCCAGAGGCTCTCAGATAGACAGATCCAAACCATGGGCGGTGGAGGTCGCAAGCATTTCTACTATGTCCGCCCTCACTTGCTTTAACATCGTTTGCTGTTTTCCAGGTCACCTTTCTGGCTGCAAAGAAGTGTGACTCTGTGGGCACTCCTTCGTCCATTGGGTGGCAGAGTAAGTGGGATATTGGCCTGGGGGAAGAATCTATGGTCCCTAGATTGAAGGTACAGATTCACCGGATGGCAAGAGATGCATGAGCTGGGAGTAATTT
Source organism: Neoceratodus forsteri (assembly GCA_016271365.2). Classification (NCBI taxonomy): domain Eukaryota; kingdom Metazoa; phylum Chordata; order Ceratodontiformes; family Ceratodontidae; genus Neoceratodus; species Neoceratodus forsteri. The sequence goes on from CM057456.1 coordinate 147,767,084, forward strand.
CTCCTCAAGCTGGTAGTGGAGGCCCAAAAAGCATGTTCACCACATATCCTGCTGATCCATATAAGTGGGAACAACCTGAAACTCTGGAAATCCAAGGACCTACTCTTCAGGATAAAGGCAGATTTTTTTTTTTTAGTTATTTAACCAGGTGAGACACACTAAGCTGAAAGCTTTTTTACAGGTGCAACCTGGGAGCACAGGGAAGTTAAGTGACTTGCTCAGGGTCACACAGTATGCAAGTGGAAGCTGTGGGATTGAAATCCAGGTCTGGTCTGCTGGATGTCACCAGATTTGCAGCTCAGAGCCTTAAACCACTGCGCCATACTGCCTCCTAGATTTGTGAGCCATTAAAAGCATTGTGGTGCAACACTAGGCTTATTTGGTCTCACATATCCAAAAGCTACACTGATGGCACACAAACTACTCTAAATCCATGGACAAAGCATGCATACACATTAATAGGGAGATGTGGCCATTCATAGACTCCATCAGACACCAAGACATTAACACCTTCTGCCAGGGACTTTATGGCAAAGATTGTGTGCATTTGTGGGCCATTGGCTGAGCCTTGTTGTTAGACTCTTTTTATCAGGTCTTGGAGCACAACTTGGAAGGAGCTGCTCTGGGGGTCAGGGGGCATCCTTCCTGTTGTGACTTAGAACTCTCTCACATCAATGGTTCAAGGGGAAAAAAGTGAATCATTTGAATTCTTCTGAAGGGCTTATCTTCTCTGGTCAGCATGAGGTCAGTGGGGCTGTAAGACTGGGACCCTGTTTGGAGAGTGCAGTCAAACTTCATTAGACTTGCTGCATGGGGGGCAATGACACTAAACAGGGGTGGTCATTCACTTCCTCAGCCTCAAGGCCTACCCATTTCTGTTGCTTAGGTACCAACTTAGGAGGTACATCATTTCCTCAGCCTGCACAATGGGAAACCCATTAAGAGGAAGAGGGTGGACCACTGTTAGGGTTTGAGATCTCCCAGCTATGCATGCCACTACAACTGTGTAATATCCAGTAATAAACAGATGACTGTGACCATTTCTCCAAGACCTGTGTGTGAGTTCTTTAGGGGAAAGGTATGGATACTACTAAGACAAAAGGAGATGGAAGGAAAAAAATCAGTAATTTAGTACAATGATCAGCTGATTTTGGCTTTCTTGATTTTTTCATGCTGCTGAATCAACAGATTTTATTTTGGGTAAGACATCTGTTTAATGTTTTTTTTTTAATGACCAGTTATGATAACGAGTTTGCCAGATTCAGACTCAGTGAGCATGAGTCTACACAGTCTCACTGATGCTCACAACTCTGATTCCTGTCAGTGTGTTCACGCTGTCATCAGAAATGGCTAAAATCTTATCAGCAGATAATCAAGGAGAGAGGAATAACAGCAGTGACGAGAGGTCTGAAAGCAAAAAAAGTTAAGGACTGTATGATTATCTAGCTATTTCATATGCAGTGCAGGCTTTTATATATGATCTGCTGTCACCTAAAAGACAAGTTCTAGAAAAAGCCAATATGGCCGTAAAATAATGGTATTGTGGGGTGTGAGAAATGTGAAAACTAGCACATTTTACACTAACCACTGAGCCACGTAACTGCACTTTCTAATTGTTGAGATATACACACGCACTGACTAATACATATACACATATATGCAAAAAGATTCCAGCATAGCATAGCAGTGCACTGTCTACACACACAGGGCATTGCCACACATACACTAACACACATACACTGCCTTATATGGCATTTATTTGCTTATAAATCTAACCCTAATTTTTACTAGACAGAACATGTTTAAATGGTGCAACCTTAAATATGCACAAATAATATTAGCAAATCACACATAGTTACAGACAGAAACATATTTAGACAGTGCCAGCACTGAAAATGCAATTGCAGGATGTCTTTCAGTTTCTCTAGTAACAATCAGGGAATCTATATTTTAGATTAGGATTCCATACAAAATACTCCTGTCACTCATGCTGAGCAGTATCATGAAAACATAAACATCTTGCATAATATGGACATGGTTAATAGATATGAAGCTTTGCATGACAAGAATGATTGACTTCCTGTGAATCCAGATTGTAATGGTACTATTGATAGTTGCTCTAATGAAATGGTTGACCCTCCTTTGAATACATCTACTGCTGATTATCTGGAAAAATATAAATAGTAAATAGGTTTCTTTTCCTGGAATATTGCAGGCATTGTGTCCAAATTTGTAGACACTGAATTTGAGACATTTCTCAATCAAAGGGACATTATTATGCTGCAGAAAATGTGGCATACTATAGATGTCATGGAGAAAATAAAGTTAAATGGTTACTTTCAGATACAAAGTCCTGGGTTAAAACTAAAAATGATGGGATGCTATATGAGTTGTCTAATTACATAGATCAGGATAATTGTGTATATTAAGGTTATTGACACAATAGTTAAACCAGATTACCTTCTTTTAATAACCAGAATTTGGAACAATTTACTTATACTAGTTAACCTTTATAACCCTCCTTCAAATACATAACAGTATGATAAAGATCTGACAAATAGAATGTTGCACGATATAACCTCCATATTGTCCCACAATTCATCTACTGAGATTTTGATCATTTGAGATTTTAATATTAGGTTCCCTATTGACAAACAAAATAATGCCTTGGATGAAATGGCATTAAACCTGGACATACCAAATAGAAATTCTATTTAAAAAAAAAAAATACAGACAAAAATCAACAAATGGTCAATATCCTGAATTCATTGCAGTTAATTATACTAAATGGTAAATTACCATCTGATAATAAAGGAAAGGCTACGTGTCTAAATGCAAGAGTGTCCAGTACTATAGACTTTGCCTTGTGTTCGATATATGAGCTCATAAGATATTTGGACTTGAAGGTTCTCCAGAGAACAGAAAGTGATCATATGCCTTTGTTATTGTACAGGTCCTCTAATATATCTATTGTGCATTCTGGAGAGGAAATAGTAGACATTAGGAAAAACAGAGTAAGATGGGATAAGATTTCTGCAGATAAATTAGGTGCAGTATCTGATCAGTTTATAGAAACTATGATGGTACATGTACAAAAATATCTGGAATCAGAGACATTTTACTGTACGATGTTGCAACTATATTATAATTGTATGGATAAATGAATAAATAATATTTCTAAGATTGGGATACAATATAAATATGAGAACTGGTTATATAAACACTGTAGACAGGAAAAGAGAAAATTAAATAATTAAGAATTTAAAAAGGGACCCACAAGAAAGAACATAAAAGATCTTAATTTGGTTAGGAAAAACTATGAAATTCATATCAATAAAAAGAAACTTGAACATCAGGAGTGTGGGAAATGGGAAATAATGATAATGCAATAATCAATAAAGATGATAAAAATGCTGGATATTGGTGGCCTCTGGCTTTGTAACAACTAAAACAAGATTGGATGTCTATATCACTCCTGATATATGGGTTGATTATTTCTCTAAAATGTTTTGGGATGAGAAAGTACAAATGAAGGCTGTGAACACCGAAGTCAGTGGGGACTTTAAGTGGTTCACAGCCTATGAAAGAGGAATGGCTATCGATAGTTTTTTAAGAGAAATAAATCACCAGGACCTGACAAATTTTCCATGGATTTTTGCAAACTGAACACAGACTGGTGCCCCCAGGTTCTTGCAGACTTATTTAATAAACTGATAATGTATGCATACTTCCCTTTAACTTGGTACAGCAGTTGTATATTATCTATTCATAAAAAAGTTCTAATTTAGATCCTGGTAATTACAGACCAATCAGTTTAATGGACAATCTGTCGAAGTTATTTGCAAAGGTACTTTTGGATAGATTAAATATCTGGCTTGAACGAAATAAAATTCTATCTCAATTACAAGCCGGTTTTATTAAAAATAATGGTACTTGTTACATAGATCTTTTTATTTAATCACCTGTTGGGAAATATTGTATCATTTGAAAGCAACCACTTTTTGTTGCTTATGTAGATTTTTCGTCTACATTTGACTCTCTATTAAAATCATTGTTGTGGGAAAAAAATGCAAAAACTAGGCATAGATAGTAACCTAATCAACTTAGTTAGAAGAATACACACAGATACCTGGGTGCAGGTTAAATACTCAAAAGGGGAGACTAGACTGATATGAGCAAGATAAATCTCGGAGTCCACCAGGGCTACGTTTTGGCTCCAATGGTGTTTAATATCTACATCAATGATATTACAATCGCTCTGGAGAAACATGACCAACATGCCCCCAAAACAGGTAGTCTTAAAATACAGTTGCTTGCATATGCAGATGATCTTGCGATAATATCCACCAGCAGATTGGATCTGTAGAAAACCCTAAATTTGATGGAAGGTATATGTATTACAAATAATTTAAAGCCTAATACTAACAAGACACAAGTCATGTTTTTTGGAAGTACCAGGAAATATAGATTTCTATATTTTGTTAACAAAAAATTGAAATATGTCACTGAATATCAATATATGGGGGTGTGGTTCTCAAGAAATCTGAAATGGGATAAACACATTAAATGTACCATCAATAAAGCAAAAAATACAATAAAATCTTTAAACAGGTTAAACTACCTATATGGTGGATGTATGGTTGTCCCATTTATAATGACCATTAATGCCAAAGTAATTTCACAAATCCTTTATTCAGTAGAAGTTTGGGGTGTAGATAACACCACTTATATTGATTTGGTCATAAATACTACATATAAAAGACTGTTTAGAGTTCTGCTGGGTACCCCCAATGCATTGGTTTGATCTCAGCTTGGACAATCTAGCCTTAGTTATATGATTCAAGAAAGACAAATTAACTTTTGTGTAAAAGCTAAAACAACTATGTCAGACCAACTTATTAAAGCATGTATAAAGGAGAAAGAAAAATGTTCTCGATATAACACTTCCGACTGGCTAAGTATGGTAGAAAGGCTTTTGAAATTCAATGGATTAACATACTTAAGGCATTGGGACAAACAAAATATTAATATAAGTAAAACATATACTAGGTTCATAACAAAGAAACTGTATGAACCTTCCAGACAGAAAGATCTTGCTGACTTAAAACAAATAAAACCTTCTAACTGGGTGGTGGGTAATACTACGGAGCATAGCTTAAAGCCTTATCTGGGTGTAGTGTAGACTAGTCAACTCAGGGTGCTTTTGACTAGATTCAGATTTGAAACCTTTGCAAGTAAGGTAGTGGAGGCTAGATATAATAAAGAACAAACTATATCTAAACTATGCCATTGTAACATGCATGAAATTGAGGCTCTTAAGCACATTACATTGAGATGCCCATGGTATGACAACCAGAGGAATAAGTACATGAGGAAATATTTAACTGTCTGCAATATTCCTGATAGGTTTATGCTGGACTTGCTATTCAATTCAGAAAATCTAGAAATACTTACAGATTTAGCTCTCTCTAATTACCATTGTTAAGATTCGGGAGATGAGAATGGCTATGCTGGCACCTTGAGGTGCTAATAGCACTAGTGTAACTTGCTCCATATAGTTCTATCTTATGTTTCCTGTATAATGTGTGATACAATATCATTTACTGTATTTAAGCATTAATTTGTTACTGTTTGTACTGGGGGGTAGTAATGCTCTCATAAAATGCTGTGCTATCCTCTTCTTATGTGTTAGCTATTGAATATATATTTACATATAGGCTTTACCAGTCCATCTTTGGACTTTTAGCTGGTTTTGTTTATGTGTGTAAATGTATTGTGGTGTGATCTGACAATGTATGCTATGTATGACATATTTTACTTTTTGAAATGGCTACTGCCAATCAATAAATTATTACATTACATAGTCATTAGTAAGACTTGAACATTAAATGTTTTATGACATTGTATATCTGCATTGTATTCCTTTTGTGGCTTTTGTTCTTAACACTGCTACAACTTATCTGTAGTGCTGTGCTTCCCAGCTAAGTATTTCTCTAAAACTGTGGCATTCATGTATAGATTTAAACTGTGCTTTTTTTTTGAGAAGGCCTGCTCCAAAATCACCAATTTTGTGCCTCTTGCTGCAATACAGGAAAGAGGAAAAAGTTAGAAAGAGAGGGAGATATCAATCTCAATTACAGTTGAAAGGCTGATTAAGTTGACATCTTTATGAGCTATGAATTTTTCTTGAAAGTGAATTCTAACCACATTAAACAAAATAGTGATTTTAAGACTGCTCAGCATAAATGAACACAGTAGACTGCTTGCCTCAGTTAGTGCACTGATTCTCCAAAGCCTCAAATTTTATCTAATCCATTGGGTATCTGGAGAGCTCCCTTTCTCTACTGTCATAACAAGACGTCTGCATGACTATGCCCACTGCATCCATAAAAATGTCAGATTTCTGATTGTGATGACTCAGATGAATCATCATCCAAAACTGAAATAGTTGGGGAACAACAAGTTTCACGAAACATGATGTCTTCTGATGTAATTTGGTAATAATGAACAAATGTACTTCCTGTAGGAAAAAGATTTCATTTTGTTATGCTGAGTGCCTTGCGATATCAAGTTGCAGTATCTGCTCCATCTCTACTGCAATTTCAAGTCAAAAGTGTTTGCTGCAATAGCAACATTATTTCTCTGCATTTGCTATTATGTTGTATGATTGCCATCCATATATTTAAACAACAGAAACCCCCCATCATTCATGACTTTCAGCATGTTCTCCCCACTGTCTGTCACACAAATTCCCATCTTCAGGTTGCAATGGTATATCCAGATGTTCAGCATTGATTGTGTGAAGTGCAGAATATTCTCCCCATTGTGTTTCCCCATCATGACTGACACTTTAAGTAAGGTACTCCCTATAGTGGTGTTCATCTGTGCAGCTGTCTGCTTCATGATAACTCATGCAGGGGTTGGAGTTGGTGCTGGAGGTGGTGCAGCAGTGGTGCTGATTGGGCTTGACACAACACAATGAGCAATGAGACTCAGGAAGCTTTGGTTTGCAGTACTACTCCAGGTGTCAATAGTGAAATGCACATGTCATCCCTCTGCTTGCTTCAGAAGGTTCACCATCTGCATGCATACAGCCTCATACTGTACATTGCAGGGAGGATGTGCAGAGAAAACATGAAGCGTGATGGAATGCTGTATTTGGGTTTCAACTCATGAAACAGTCTTCAAAAGCCAGTGTCTTCCACCATGGAGAATGGCTGCAGATCAAGTGCCATCTAGAGATAGTGCAAAATTTTATTTTGCTGGCAAAATGCCAGCAAAATCATGAATCTCACCTGGCAAAATATTTTGTGTAATTAAGTACTTTCTGCGAAATTTCATCTGTTAATTTTGCTGGTAAATTTTGCCTTGCACTACTAAAGGTGAAAATACGGAAAACAGACTTTGTCACATGATTTACTTCCTGCAGGTCACTTGGGTGGCAGAAGTCGGGCAAGAAGTCACTAATTCTGCTTCCTTTTGCTACATGTTTCTGGTAGTGCTAGTCAGGGAGCTAGGCAGCAGGAGAAGTAGTGGGTTTATTGTGTGTTTTTCTACATAGTATACAGTTTAAAAATAGTTAATTTCTTAATTTTTCTTTCTTAGGTGATCTTGTGTGTGTTTATATCTTTCCATCTGTAAGTTTATAGTGAATGTGTGTGTGTGTGTGTGTGTGTGTGTGTGTGTGTGTGTGTGTGACTCCCTCACTCTCTCTCTCTCCCACTTTTTCAGATAATTCTTTTTTTAGTTTTCTGTTAAGAAATGTTTTTTTTTTCAATTAGGATGAATGGGAAAGGTAGAAAAAGTGGTCAGAAGGCTGGTTCAAGTGTTTGCCTTAGCAGGAGAGCATTTAAACTGGTAGAGACAGAAGGTCAGTCATCCACCCCCAGCAGCAGAAAGAGTCAGTGCCCCACCTAGAAGCAGCAGGAGCCTGCACCCCCCACTCCCCAGCAGCAGGAGGAGCCTATGCTCCCCCAGCATCAGCAGTGCAGCAGCAACCTATGTCCCCTGCCCCCCTAGCAGAAGGAGACTGTGCCTCTCAGCAGCAGCAGCAGCAGGAGTCTGTGCCCCCAACCCCAACAGCAGGAGCAGGATGTGGACCGTGGAACATCAGCTAGCACCCCCCACCACTACCAACCAAGAGTGTCCACAGTTTGGTCCTTTTACACCATAAATGCTGCAGATGACAGTGTCATCATCAGCAACCCTTGTGGAAAAAGTGTTTGTCAGGGGATGAAAAAGGCCCACCTTGGCACTGGTGGTGAAAGGAGCCATCTGCAGCACCACCACCTGCTAGAGTTGCTGGCGAAGCAGCAAGAGGTGGCAACAGCAGGAGGCAGCAGTGGAGGGAACACACAGAAGGATAAAGGAGCCAGCAGGAGGAAGGAGGCCTTTCTGTGTCTGGTAGTGGGAGTTGGTGTCAGTGCAGGGGCTCCATACTCAGGCACCGCAGCAGGAAGCAGCAGCATCATCAGAGTATGCCAGCATAGGCTGCAGCAGGTCAAATCACCAGTGAAGACTTGGCAGCCATGCAAAATGAAGTGCGAGCTCTGAGGTATGAGTTTGAGCATTTCTGCCAGGAGTTAAATGAGGCCAGGGGGACATGAAAAAACTAATGGTTGATCAGAAACAAGTGCATGCAGTTCTGGAGACCCCATTTCAGCAAGGACATAGACCGGATGGAGGCAGTCCAGAGAAGGGCAACTAAAATGGTGCAGGGTCTGCACAAGAAACCATATGAAGAGAGACTAAAGAAGCTTAATAGGTATACCCATGAGGAAAGGAGGGAGAGGGGAAACATGATAGAAACTTTCAAGTACCTCAAGAGAATCAACAAAGTCCAAAAGGTTGGCATCTTTCAGAAAAAGAGATGTGTAAAAACAAGGGGGCACAGTTTGAAGACAGAGAGGGGATGGCTCATGGTCAACGTGTGGAAGTATTTTTTCACAGGAAGGGTGGTGGACACATGGAACAGCCTTCCTGAGGAGGTCATGGGATCAAAAACAGTGGGTGAATTCAAGAATGCATGGGACAGACATAAAGTAATTATAGTGGGGGGGTAGGAGGAAGTAGGCTGTTGGTTAACTAGGATCTGCAGCTTATCCAATAGGTAGGGAAAAGGGCAGACTGGGTGGGCCAAGCGGTCCTAATCTGCCATCAAAGTCTATATCTCTATGTTTCTATGTAAGTGTTGAATCTCCTGGTGGAATTGTGTGGTGGTGGTTGAGGTGGTGGCTGCAGTTTTGTCATGTAAGTCATGTGGCAGCAGTTAATTCGTGTTTTTTTTTTCTTTTCTTTTTCCTATCCCAGGTCCTGTGCTAGTGATAGTCTTCTTATCTCCAACCCAAAAAAAAATAAGAAAAAGAATAAAAAAAAAAGTTAAAACAACAAAAACAAACATCTTTTCTGTCCTCCTCTTCTTCTATATCCTCTTGTTTCTTTGTCTCGTCCCTTAGAGAAATATAAGTGTGCTTTGTGCATGCAGAATGCATGCCACATGCTTAATTGTGTAATGTTTCCATACACAAAGTGAACCTAAGTGAACCAGGTCTAAAAAGAAAATCAGGTTCGCATGCTGCAAGCTTGACATGTGTGCAGCAGGTAAACTGGTGTGAACATCATTTAAAAATTGCATCAGGTTTACATGCTGCATGCTTGCCATATGCGCAGCAGCTAAGCTGGTGCAAATCTTATCTGAAAAAACACATCAGTTTATATTTCTTATGCTAGCAATTAGAGCCATTAAAATATATTTTCATTGAGTTCCCATTAAAATTAGGTAAATTCATTAATTCTGATCCTTTTGCAAGTTGTTTAAGGGCTTTTGATTTTTGTCATTAAATCACCATTAATTTGTAAAGTATTGTTTGTTTACTGCATTAAAGGCCGAGGATATACTCAGGGGCCTTTGTGTTGTCAAGTCTGACCTTTTAGTTTTGGGCCATGCAAATCCCCTTATGTATATATAGTGCAACAAATGTGTTTCTCCATGACTGTTTTGGATCACTTATTTTCCCCTTGTCATTCTGTATGGAGCATATACACTATGGCGAAGCACTCTTTGTGCTGAGTAGGGTCTTGGAAGCATGCACCATACCTCACATTTTGTCACTGAAATGAAGGGCATCAACACTGAAAATGAGGGACAATGAGGGACATTAACTCTCATGATAATCAGGCCACATCATGAAACATGAAGATATAGTACCTCAGAACACAGTGGAAACCATTGTATTTATTTGTACAGAAATTAGCACCTGGGAATGAATTTCTACCATAAAGCAGAGGTGCCATTTAGGTAGGGCAGAGGGGGGCAGTTGCCACCTTCCCTCACATGTGTGCTTAGGTTGTTCTTATGGTGTGGCTATAATGGCATTACATTTGATACATAGATGTTGATGACAGATTTGGATTTCATCTTTTGCAGGATAAGTGCAAACCCTCCCCCCCCGGCCTGTGTGTGATCATGTTGCAGCTGCACTCCTGACTCGACTATGTCTGTATTGTGTTGCCTGTGCTCACCACCTCTTAGTGGTGGCACCACCACACATGACGTGGAGGAGCTCCAGCCAAACAAGAGCACATGAGTCTTGCAAGTGCGACACTGTCTTTCCCACCACAGTGTAGACAGGTTGCACACTACAGTTTGGAGGATTCAGTGAGGACTGAACTCTCAATAGCAGTGTTGTGGCAGCACATTTTTTTTGGCTACTCTTAGTGAGTCTCCATCTCCCCTGGTGGCTGAAGGCACATATGGTGAGCTAGAAGCTAACTCAAGACTAGGCTACCTACTTACTCTACTAGGCTTGCTTCACAAAACAGAAAGCAGCATAGACCCCCACTGTAGCAAGCTAAGCCAAGCAGCAGTGGTGAAAGCAGTGTGGGAAGCCATTAAAGGTCTTGATCAGTGCAGTGCAGCAGCAGCCAAGCAAGAAGCAAGCAACACAGGATGAGTGTGTTCGGTTGGTGAGGTGACTTGATTGCCGACCACATTGGAGACCTGGGATGATCAGTTCTAGCATCCAGCTTCTGGCAGAAAGATGGAGGAGGACAGGACTGAAAACTGGGCAGGAGTCACACTGTGCCAGGCTGCAGGTTCTGGCCAGACGTCTGGATTAGTAAAATTAAATAATTATTTTTACGATGGGATTAGGGAAGGAAGAAAGACTGAAATATTGATGTGTTATTCATGTTTCTGCACCTTTGGGCTGCTTCATGACCCATACAGGAAGGATATTGAATGGAATGGATTCAGGGAAAGAAACTGTGCCCTTTTTGTTTCGGGGGCAGAACAACAGCCAGGAAAAAAATTGGTTAGTAACTGGATGGGTTTAAGCCCAAATCTGATGCACTGCTCCAGGGTATAGACAGATGAATCTTATACATTTGAATTTTTCCTGATTTTTCATTCACAACAAGTATGTTTTACCTTCAGAGATGTTCCCGAAATTCTAGAGCTTGCCACCTAGTTGTTAACTAGCACCTGACCTCCACTGGTTGTTGGCTTCCCCTACTGAAATCTGAAATGACGCCCCTGCCATTAAGTTTAAATTTACAGGACATCCTCTGTGCGAGCAGAATGTTTTCCATTAGGGATGGATGAGGAGCAGAGCAGTTTTCAGGGGTAAAATGAGGGCTGTGCCTTGCATTCAGGTACAGTTGAGCGGTATGGTATGCACAGACTATTGCAACCCCACTATAGTTAGGCTTATGCCCCTCCCCTCAATGAAACTGACTGCCACATCCCCATACTCAGGCACATTATGACATAGGGCAAGGGAGACTGCAGGGGTGTGCACCTTTGAAATGAATGGGGGTATTTTTTTATTACTATTTTATACATTATTGATGAAGAGTTAGAGATTAATGAAGACCACAGCCCAACTAACAACAAGGGCCTTGTTAGTAGCACAGTGGCCTTCATTATTGTCCAACTCACAATCATAATGTATAAAATAATAATAAAAAATAACTCCCTTCATTTCAAGGGGGTGCGCTCCAGCTCTCTGACCCATGGACATTATCTCTTAAAGGCTCCTGCTACTGATTTCATAGTACTCATGTAAGAGACTCTTGACATATTGATACTTGGCAGGTTGTCTGTAGCAGCAAGGCCATACCCACTACAGTGTGTGTACATGGAGAGGGAACTGGCCATGTGGGTGGTGGTATCAAGTTATTGCTACTTTTGTGTTTTCCCCATAAAGTTTGTTTGCGTGGAAGCATTCAAAACAATGGAGAGAAAATAGTAGGAATACAGGCCAGACAGAAATAATTAAGTAGTTTTTGGGGTAAGTGTGTGTATTGGGGATGGGAAGAACCATACATTTTTCCATTCATATGTGTGCTACAGTTCAGCTGTGCAGCTGAGATGAGGTGAGACAAAAAAACTAAAAAGTGTAACAGTGGCTATAAGCATGCTGCATGCGTACAGATGAATTCAGATTTGTTTTGAAGTACAAGTGAGCCATATGTGTGCAGTATAGTTTAGTGGTTAAAGGCATTGAACTGAAAACCAGGAGACTGGAAGACCTGAAGACCTGGGTTTCAATCTCATCAACTCCCAGTTGTACAGTATATGGTGTGATCCTGAGTAGTCACTTAACTTTTATGTGTGCAGTTATCAGTGACCACTTGTTTTTGCACGCATGTCATATGCATGTAATCAGTTCTAATGTAACATAAAAAGCATGTTTTTCACACTTGCTTGCTGCACGCATGCTACATGCATGCAATCAGTTCCAGTTTAACATTTAAATCATGCTTGCAGCACGCATATAACATAGGTAGTTTTATGTGTGCCGAATGAAAACATTTCATATAATTATTTCTGTAAGGTTTTTATAAACATGTCTTTGTCCAGTGATTTTGTGTATTATGTTATGCTCCTAATAGTATTCAATCCCTTTCCTTGTTCACTAACTTAGTTTTCCCCTCCCTCTCATAGTATTACCCTTGCCTTGACCCTGCCTGTCCCCCTGTCGTGTGTTATAGCTTGTGTACTCATAAACACTTTACCTTTTTTGTTTTGTGTTGCTCCTTAATATATGTCCTCCTCCTATCCACAAACATCAAGTATTGTTCCTATGAACAAAAATGTTTTCCCAAAGCTATGTGATGTTGCAGCAGTTGTGGTTGTGTGCAGCAACAGTTTGACGATGTACACAGCAGTCACAGAAACATAAGCAATTTTACTGAGAAGTTAAACATAAATATGGTTTTAGTGCTTAACACATGTCCTGCACTTGCTTCAAATGTTAAGTTGAGTCCCTCCCCTACAGTTCCCGCATGATAAAAATAATAAACAGAGAACTAGAACCTAATTGTTGTGGAACTTATGAAGTCCCCAAGAATGTGAAGTGGTGGCCATAGTGCAAATTTCTTTCCTCCTGCTGCAAGATATTTTTGATGCAGTAGTCAGCGACAGGCCTTATAAGTCAAGAAATATAACATGAGAAATTTCACAGAGAAGTGAGACATAAATATGTTCTAACTCCTGAAGTTTTATACTGCCACCACACCACCAGGCTTAAAATGTACAATTTTGTCCAAGTTTGACACTACTTTCATGATGAATCTCATTGCCTCTTGCTGCTGTGCTGTGCAGAACAGGCCTTCGAAGTCCAGAAATGTCACATGAGAAATTTTAAAGAGAAATCAGACATTAATCTGGTCTCAGTCCTGAAGTTTTATACTGCCATACCACCACCAGGCCCAAAATGTACACTTGTGTCCTCCATTTAACACTGCTTTCAGGATGAATCTCATTGCCTTTTGCTGCCGTGCCATGCAAAATAGGCCTTAGAAGTCCAGACAAATGGCATAAGAAAATTCTGAGAGAAGGGAGACACAATTATTGTGACAATTATGCAATAGCCAAGAATGGCAAGTGGGGGCCACAGTGAGAAAATTAATTTCTTTTGCAAAATGCTTTTCATGAAGCAATTAGCAACAGGCCAGCAAAGATGTGCACAACCACCTGAGAACATTCTGAGAGAAGGGAGACACAATTATTGTGGCTATTATGAAATAGCCAAAAATGTCAAGTGGGGTCCACAGTGAGAAAATTAAATCCTCTTGCAAAAAAACTGCTGCTAGTTGCACCTGCTGCCTCCTGCTGCTGGTTTAATAATTGTTTGAAAAATCTAGACATAGCATTTACCAATGCTGTCCTGTTGTGCTGTGCTGACACTGTGGTTGTACTGTGTGAAGGGATTACAAGGATGGGATTCTAAGGTGCCATTGCTTGCTGCTCTGACTGGTTGCCGCAAGAAGTAATGTTTTGGTTGGTGTTGATAGATCATCATCACAGACATACTGCTGCTCACATAAGTATTTCTATGCATTATGTTTCTATGCAAGAGAAGAGTGGTGGTGGGTTGTTATTGTGACCTCTTGAAGTATAGTATGTTTGTACTGCTTTTCCATTATTTTCCAGTTGGGTGATGATTACATCATAATGATGCCAAGCAAGCTTCATCAAGAATTTAAATGTCGGAATGCACCACATTTCCCAAAACCAAAGCATTTAATTTTTCAGTGCTGGGGTTACTGCAGTAAAGATGTGTGAGTGTGACAGTAATTGCATTCTGTTTGCCTTTGTCAACATTCAGGAACTTTCCAGGGCATGTGTTACTTCCTGCTCCTGCTGCGGCTGCTGCTGATCAAAATGTGCGCACTTTATTTGGTGGTCGAACTGTTCCGGTTTCACAGCGAGTCCCTGAGGTAAGTATATGCATTTTAATGGGGTTGGGGGGGGGTGTATTTGTAACAATTCTCAAACTTTGTTCTTCATTTTATCTTATTGTCAGGGTGCTTAAAAAATAAAGTTTACTTACTTACAGTACTTTCAGGGGAATGAATACGCCTGCTGCTGCACTGCATGTGCCCAGCATGTTCCTTCTGGGGGAAATTTTCACAATTTACATTCACCGGGTAAGGTAAGTTTAATTTTTTTTCTGCTTGTAATTTGCTAACACCAGTTATGCAGATGGCCGAATATGTGTCATGTTTCCTGTCATTTGTTGAATGAGCGTGCTACATTCATACTATAGTTGTACTAGGAGCAATGGTGCAAGTGGTAGACAACAAGTACAGGAACTCAGGCACTGGCAATTATGAAATACAGAATGAAGATCTTCAATCTAAAGGACAACGGTGTCAAGGCACAACTATCTAATTTGACCCGACTAGATTCAGTTAGAGATATTAAAGTATTTCTAGGAAAATAGCATTGTTGTACAAGTCAAATGGTGTTATGGAAAACCTGATAGCAGATCACAGATCCAGAAACTGTCACTATGTTGCTGGTTTAAGAATTTCAGTTTTAGTGTCAGTGGGAAGAAGTACAGGAACTCAGTTCCTGCTGCAAAAAAAGGTACAGGAACTGAGTTCCTGTGCGTTACTGCTCACTTTCATCACTGACTAGGAGGGTTCTTGACTTCTACTTGTCTGGGATAGTAAGTGGCACAAAATATTTAGTTTTCACATGGTGTGCATGGGCATGACAAGTGTCAGGGCTGTGTGTGGCATGTGCCTGCATGAGCACTTTTAAATACTTCAAGACAACATATCTTGCTTCAGGATGGGGTTAATCTAAATGAAAAGCAAAATGTGTATCTTGATGTTTTTGCCAGAGGAACCTTAATACTATAATAATGCAAAATGTTTATGGTAACTTGACTGCTGCTTTAATAAAAAATAGAGACAAAACAATGGATTAGGGCAATGGTAATCAAATTAAACTGATTAACAGCAGATAGCACAACCATCACAAATCCAGTGATTAATATATAAAAATTACTTATAAAACTATATTAGGTTGAAAGTGGTTGGGGGGGGTATTCCTACTTATTTCAGCCTTGTTCCACGTCCGCTGCCACAACATCCAGGAAGCAGCCCTCACAGTATTTCAGACTGGAGTTGTCACCATGTGGAAATTCTCTCAGCATTGCTGCTTAATTAACCTTGCTGCTGGTGGAAGCCTTAGCAGTGCTAACATCTTCACTGTCATTATCGTCACTAAGACACAATGCATGTGGCAACACCATAGACATCACTGTGTTATGTAGAATATGCCCCTCATTCATTATGTTTGCTTGCACACATGTGCAAGAAACATAGTTCCATAAACGGAGATTTCGGAGGTGTGTCACCTCCTGCTCCAATTCAGGCACTGGGCTGGCAGGCGCGGCCCCTGTAATGCAATTTTGGGCTGTCTATGACACGCTCAAAATGCAGTGGCATACAGTTGAAAGGGAGCTACGCGAGTGAGCAGCAAAGAAGCTGCTCACGTGCAGCTTCCCCTTAGCCAGGCGCAGGCGCTTCCCCACACGCAGCTGTGATAGCCGACGGGTGCCCAATCCCCGCCGGGCTGAGCTGCATCCTCCTTCCCCTCGTGGTTGGTGCCACGCTGGGAGCCCACCCCAGCGTGGCAATCAGTAATGTTGCCGACGGGGTGCCCAATCCCCGCCGCTGAATGCCCCCAAAGTCCTTGTGCCATGCTGGGAGCCCACCCAGCGTGGCAAATGTCCCACAAGGTGTTTTTAATATTTTTTGCCGACGGGGTGCCTAATCTCCGTCGGCTGAACGCCTCAAAGTCCTTGTGCCACGCTGGGAGCCCACCCCAGTGTGGCAAGCGGCCCCACGACGCCTTTTTTTTTAACCTGTAAAACCGTCCCGCTGCGCGCCTCCAAGCCCCCTCCCACAACCTGCACCCACCCACTGTCCACCCAGCCTCCCCACCCCCTCACCCCATACTTACCTCCGGACTCCGGCGCAACGATCTTCGGTGGACCGGGAACACATCTGCACTCTTCAAAGCTGACCGCGAACTGAGGAAATGCCGGTAAGCTGTATAATGGGCTAGGTAGGAGGGGTTCAACTTTATTGCATATCTCAGGCATTTTTGGGAATTTTTGCACCAAATTTTCAACATGGGGTTTTTGGGATCCCTTCTCATGAATGATGTCACTGTCATGGCGTTATTCAGGCTCAAAGGGTGATTTCTCGCAGTGACTGCGCAATGACTGCGAAATCACCCTTCGGGACTGAATACCACCATGACAGTAACATCACTCATGAGAAGGGGCCCCAAAACCCCCATGTTGAAAATTTGGTGCCAAAATTCCAAAAAATAACTGTTTAACGAGCGTGCATTGCGCAGTTCCTACGCAGGCTCGTAAGTTCACGAAATTTCAATATTTTCATTCCAGATTTTCAACATTGCCATTTCACCACACCATCTTATGAGTAGTACAGCTGTCATTTTTCACATCTCACCCAAAATGTGTTTCCGCACTTGTAGCGCAGAATGGCGCAGTCGGTGTGCGAAATCAATGTATGGGACAAATTAAGAAAATCACAGTGGTGCTGTTCATGAGCAGAGGTCTTGAAATGGCTATGTTGAAAATTTGGTGAAAAATTCCTAAAATGACTGTTTTAGTATGCGTTGCACAGTTCCACTACGCTCGTAGGGTTTGCGAATTTTCAATATTTCCACTCCAGATTTCCAACATTGCCATTTCCACACCTCCTTATGAGCAGTACAGCTGTCATTTTTCATATCCTGCCCAAAACATGTTTCACTTCCATGTAGCGCATACAATGGCGCGAGTCGGTGTGCAAGCTCAATGTATGGGGACATTAACAAAACCACAGTGACACTGTTCATGAGCAGAGGTCTTAAAATGGCTATGTTGAAAACTGGGTGAAAAAATGCCTAAAAATGACTTTTACGAGCGTCTGTTGCACAGTTCCTATGCATGCTCGTAAGTTTGAAAATTTAATATTTTCACTCTAGATTTTCAACATTTCCATTTTATTAAACTTCCTTATGAACAGTACAGCTGCAATTTTTCATATGTCACCCAAAATGTGTTATCGCACATGTAGCGCACAATGGTGCTGTTGGTGTGAAAACAATGTTTAGGACAGATTAAGAAAATCACAGTTACACTGTTCATGAGCAGAGGTCTTAAAATGGCTATGTTGAAAATTTGGTGACAAAAGTCCATAAAATGACTGTGTTACGAGTGAGCATTGTGCAGTTTCCACATCCTCGTTAGTTCATGACTTTGTAATATTTTCAGTCCAGATTTTCACTAGTGGCATTTTTCAACACTTCCTTATGAACAGTACAGCTGCCATTTTTCACAACATGGCCGAAGTGTGTTTTCACACTTTCAGTGCAGAGATGTGTGGTCGCTGTGGGAAATCATTGTTCGGCACAGATAAAGAAAATCACAGTGACACTGTTCATGATTGGAGGCACCAAAATGCCTGAGTTCACAATCTGCTATAAAATATCCCCAACCTACTTATGTAGCAGATTGTCGTTGCACAGTTTCTATGCGCTTCATTGACTTCACCATTTTTAAAATATTTTTACTACACATTTGCAACATAGCCATTTTACACCTCCCCATGAAGTACAGCTGTCATTTTTACAACCTGTTCGAATATTTTGCACCTGTGGTGCTAAATCCTGTAGTCATTGTGCATAAGCAGCTTTCGCTACAAACTGATATTCCCCTGTTCATGAGGTGGGGTCACAAAACAAACATGTTGAAAATTTGGAGTTAAAATACCAACAATGCCTGAGGTATTAGGCTTTTCAACTAAATCGCCCAACCCTATAGAGAATGACAGGAATCAGGGTGTGCCTTGGGATTCTTGCCTGTGATGCTCATACCATTCCACACCCTGCAGTCACTGGAAGGCATCGAGGTATGCCTTGGACTCTTCGGCCCCAAACTTCACCCCATTCTCCTATATCGCACCCATCTCACCGTATTTCTTAATGAAATGGGGTGCACATAAGGGCCAAAGACCTCAAGGAACACGTGACACTTGTCAGTCTCTGCAGAGTGAGGTTTGGTGAAATGGCATGGCCGTTATGCCTGACGACCCAAATGCACACCCCAATGCCTGTCACTCTCTGCAGGGTGGTGGTGGGGTTGGCTTCAGTTCAGTACTTCACTGCCATTCCTATTACACAGCTCTGTAACTTCTACACTACCACTGCCAATGCCAGTAAGCAAACATTCGGCATTGACAAATGCTTGTTTTGTTGAATGTTATCATGGACACATTCTTGGGCAACAAATTGGTCCTCTGGTCATGCACAATGGCCCCACTGAACTAAACACTCGTTACACACTGACACTGGATGGTGAGCAACTCAGGTATTTAACAGCAACTTATGTTAGTGCTGGCCAGTCAGTCACTTTGCTGCACCAGTAGTGCAATGGTTCATCAGTAATGGCAAGGTGCTTTGTGTCACCAATGTAGGCCTCCACAATTCATTCTGCTGTCCTGAGTCTGGCTGCTTCATCAGTCTACTCCTTCTTTTCTTCCTTATCTTCCACTTCCACCTGATAGAGAACATCCCAAATAGGATTACTTGCCATTTTCTGCTGTAACTTACCATTTTGTCAGCCTGTGAGCTGCTGGTGGTGGTATCAATGCTTGTTATCTGTGCTGTTTGTATCTTATGTGCCTTTTTCATCTGTGCACCAAATACCCATCTAATGAGGTTCTTGATTAACTGTTGCAGTCGCTGATGTCCTCCTTCATTTACAGATGGCAGGCCACATTTGGAGCATGGATCAAGCATGGCAGCAATTACATGACACATTTAGAGAAATATAGTAGGTTCACGATGAAACCTGCCATTTGGGACAGGCGCAGGAAATCAACCTGTGGAATACAGCAATCTACATGAAAGAGAATGGTAACAGATCGATGGCCAGCATTTCAGTGGTGGCAGCATTTAACTCACATGCAGCTGCATGATTTGGGAAGTACTTTTAGTGCCGCTCAAAGATACTCTTCAATGTGGGCTGCATCTTTGGGGCTGTTCGACCAGAATGCTGTACTTGTGGCATCAATGTTGTTCTTTTAGGGACAACAGTTGATGCTTTTTTTTCTCAATCTACATTTTTTCCTCTTCCGGCAGTGCTAGCAGGTGGCTCTGGCCCTTTCCTTTGGAGGTGCTCAGTCTCTGGTCCCTGATTTCTCACCACCAACCCACCCGGTAGGTCCCACATGGGCTGACCTTCCCCCCCCCGAGGCAGGGCCCAGGACAAATGGCATTGAGTTCCCCTCCCCCCCAGAAACCAACATCTAGACTCTGTGGGGTTAGTGTGAGAGCTATGGAGCCATCATGGAGCCTGCCAGCACCAAGTTTCCACTGTTCTCCCCTTTTGCCATGGCTGCCTGAGTGTGTGTGGAGGCACACACATGCAGCAATCCATGGCACCTTCCCTATTCAAGCAATTCCCATCTGCACTACCCTTGGACCTCCAGTTGGGGCAGCCTTGCAGCAGTCATGACTGGGTCCCAACCCAGGAGAGGAGAGCAGCTCAGCAGCCATCCAGTCCATCACCTGGACTCCCCCTGCTGACCCCTGATGACCAAGGCTTATTCCTGAACCCGGGTCATCAGCATGGTGTGAGGTGTGGCATCCAGCACTTCAACCCTCAGGGCCACTGGGCCAGCCCATAACAGCTGACTCTTGAGGATTTGCAGCCCACATGAAACCAGTTATTTTGGTTGATTTTAGGTGTGATGGTGTACTTTTCTGACTCAAGGGAGTGACACCTCCACTACTATACTCTCTTCTTGAGAGAGCAAAGGATTGCTTATCCTCCTCCTCCACCGACCCACTCTGCCCTCCCTGCTCCTGCTCTATTGCACTGCATTTAGTTACATTTAACTTGCTGAGGGAGGCCCCACCAACAACTCTGGTGTCCTTCTGATGTTGCTGCCAGTGCAGCGGGTGCTTGTTTTTCTTGTGGGCGTGTTGGCCACTGGTGCCTATGTGGTTTCCATTTTTTCCCTGAGTAAGACATGCTTGACACAGTTGACATATTGCTATTGTCTCATCATCTGGATCAAGCATGTGAAAGTCACAAAACAGGGACTTTTGACCTTTGGATTTAACATGGTGCTGGGACTGGGAGAGCTGAGACACAGACTTTGAGGTTTGTGCTTTTTGGGCTGCTTTCATCACTTTCATAAGACTACTTTTGGGAGAGTAGGGGTTACTTGACTGATTGGAGGCTTGCTGATAGGCTTGTTGACAGGCTGACCCTTAGGCTATGCATCTAAATGGGCTACAATGTCACTCTTGAGCTTTTTCACCTCTGGCTCCCATGGGGGATCCAACACGTTGTCATCATCAACACTAACGCTAATGATGTCCTCCTCCTCCCTGTCACTGTCTTCTTCCACAGCAACATTTTCTTTCTCGGTAACCATCTCCTCAGGTGTTTGACTTTCCATATCTCCAGGATTATCAGACTTCGGCTGAACACTATCACCACCACCAACTCCCCCAGGTACAGGGACAGTCATACCAACAACCTTATCATCCTCCATCTGAACCACTGTTCCTGCACCGGTGTCAGTGTCTCCCTTCTTCTCACTATCATCCCCCACCAGAATGGATGCAACAGATCTGGCCATAAAAAACTGAGACACACTTCTGCCACTTCTTCTAACTACTCCTTTGCTGGTACCTGCAATGCCACCAGAGCCCACAGAAGACACTGATGCAGACATATGTCTGCTTTGGGGAAGTGGAACTGAAGTTGTACTCTCCTCAACAGACTTATTTGCTGCCTTATTCCCCCTGGCACTTTTCCCTGCACTGGACCATCTCTTAGCAGGCATTTTTATATGCTTGTTCAAAGGTTTGCCTTTCTCTAGGAGTATATGAGGATGTATTACTAAGTGTGAGTAACACCTGCAGTACTGGCTTACAAGTCCAACCACAATCAGGATAGGTAGTAGCACTCAGTACAACTAATACCATATATGTTAGCCTATTCTAGTAAAAAAAAATATATATTTTTTTTCTTTCCCCAAACAGGAATTAAGTAATACAGGGAAAAGGGGCACAGCTAAGCTACTTTAAAAAAAAAAAAAAAAAAAATGACAAACTACACCTCCCCCACCAAGGATCTGCAGTGTCTCTGAAAAAATATTGAAGTAGTTATTAATACAATGTCAGTTTTTTGAGCAGGATGGATATTGAACAACTGACACTGCAGATTGTAATTTGAAGGAGAAGTTGCAGATGAGAAGCAGGGAGCACTGGAGGAGGAGGAAGCAGGAGAAGTGGAAACAGAAGAGGAGGCTGAAAGTCTGCTGTAAGGTACAACAAGTTCCTCTGATCAGGACTATGATTCTGAGGAGTGGAGGCCATCACTACCACTAGTACAGGAGGACAAGAGTGGGAAATTAAGAGAAGCAAAGAAGAGAACAAAAGCAACTTGATAAACTAATGAAATCCAAATCCCAGGCCAACTTCCCAGTTTCACCTGATATATGTGGTAATACTGCTACTACTGCTGTTGCCTCTGGTGATCATGCAAAGCAGCCACATCATTCCTTCTCCATGATCAGGAAAAACAATTCACAGTGGTCATCATAATTCATCTAAGACCTGCACCCCCCTCCGATTCCTCAGTCTGGTGATCATATAGCTAAGAAAGCCAAGAGGTGTTCAGTAGTATAGAACTATTTTAGGTATGACCCCACAGATCCATTGAGAACATATTGCAAAATATGTGAGAAAATGATCAACAGCGGGAAAACCCACATGAACATTGGGAACCAGTGTTCTGTCTAATAATCTGAAGTGTGAACATGGCATCTTGTTAACAATTACATCCCTTCACAACCCTCACACAGGTCAGACTCAACAGCAGCAGCCAGTTATGGGTAGCAGAATCAGATGGTTTGTTCATATTCTGCAGCCTCCATGGCAGCATCAGTCAAAGTCAAGTGACACAAGTTGTGCTCCTTCCAGAACACCACTTCAATTACCACCACCACCACCAAAACCACCACTAGGCAGGGATAATAGTGATAGTGCATGCAGTAGCAGCACTAGTGCTACTCCAGAATTTACTGCCACCAAAAGAAGCACACTCCAGGAATCATTACATGCCCACACAAATAGGCCACCTACTCATCCAGCTGCTGTGTGAATCACTCAACTGATTGGTGAGATGATGGCACTAGTGTTGTGCGAAATGCAAAAATTTCACTCTGTGAAATGTTTCACACAATTTCTCAATTCCACAAAATTGTTCACCTTGGTGAAATTTGATTTCTCCTGGGATTCCGATCTTGCATAATTGCGAAATTTCACATAATATGGTTTGAGAAAGTAATTTCACCCATCCATGTTTAAATTTCACTTTGTGGCAAAAATGTCACCGTTGCAACTTTAGATTTCACCAGTGAAATGATGCTGCAAAGGTGAAATTTGCAATGCATTGTGGGTAAACAGGTCATGTGCAGGCTGTTTCTAGCACAGTCTATTGTCTGTTGAGATGGAGAGCAGTGTAGTGTGATGCATCACAGCCAATAAACTCTTTAAAAACCTATTTAAAACTTCTTATTGAGAGCTGATTGCTCTCATATATATACAGTTTTTCCCCAGTGCTGCTAAGGAACATTTTCCAATTTCTTGGATCTTTACATAATACGTAGTTTAATTAGCTTTGATTTTGTCTGTGTCTGTGAAGGAGTTGAGTGGGGGAGGGTAGGTGTGTAAAAGCAGTGCAGGCTACTTTCTAATCTTTTGTAAACAGATTTCTCACAAATTATAAGTGATTTTCTGTTTTTCCTTTAAAGCCGTTACATTTTTGTTGGTATGCTAATTATTTGTATTATTTTTCTTGCATCTTGACAAGTATTGTTTGTCACTTCATCTGAAAAGTTACTTCTGAGTGTTCCTGCTCCTGTTACCCTGTGTTATATCAAACTTGTTCTTTTACTTCTAAAATCTAAAGTTTTGTACATACAGTGCTGATCCATTATTTTTTTGTAATCAGTTTTTCTGTCTGCTGTTAACTTGTGTCACTTAAAACCTCTTTCCCCTGCTGTATTATTTACCCTACATGATTATTCATTTTTCTGTGAAAAGCAACAGTTATATATTGTTTGTATTAAAAGATTGGAAGTACTTTTAGTTGACCACACAGTTTCATTGCTTTGGTGAATTACTCCTCTGTATTTTATTGTTGTAACTTGCCTCTGCATTGTGGCGTACCTGTTGCAGTTTAATTTGCTCACCTTTTCCTTGTTACACCATTGTTTACTACCCTACCCATGCTATCATATTAATATAGCAGTTGTCAAGAGATTGCTGGGCCCATCCAGATTGTTGTAGGTGCCTCTATGTTTGTTAATTTTATATTGCTGCCCATGCACTCTTACATAACAAAAAACTGCAGTAGTAAGTTTAACACAGTTCTTCACTTGTCCAGACAATGCTGATCCATGGCACTTTGTGTGAGGTGTTCAGTACTGTGCTGTTGTTTCTCAGTTTAGTTAAGCTTAACCCTTCCCATACCTACCCAGTTATTCTTCCGAATAACCAGCACCTCCCCTTCCACTGGCACCTCCACTTCCATATCCTTTTCCTCTGTGGCAGTCTCCTCCACTGCAACTGGCTGTGCTGGGAGTGGACGTACTACTGGCTAGCTTTTATTAAACAGACAGGTTGGTATACCACAACTGAACAGCACCTCACCTGTGTACATGAAGCAGTGCTTTGTTCTCAGGTAACAGAATAACAGTAGAGTCAGATCCTGAGTCAGTCCCTGATTTGGGGCCTGTGGGTACACTAAGAGAAGGAACATCATATGGTGCCTCAAGCCAGTGGTGGCAGACAGGAAACTACCCATTGTGCTCACAGTGGTGCGGGTGTACAGATTGTTGAGCTGGCACACCACCTTGCACTGCCAGCTTCTGCCATGAGGTTCTCAGAAGACACACAGGTAGAGGGCTTGCCTGTACAATTTCGGAAGGGGATGGAGGATCTCTGGGCACTACGTCACCACCATGGGAAGAAGTGGGCAAGCAAGGCAATTGGAAGAGTGGGAGGAGGAGGAGGAGGAACATTAGCCTTGGATTACCTGTGTTTTTCTGCTTTACTCTTGGTGGTTTCAGCACCACCAGATGCATCACTGGACACTGACTGTGACTGACAGAAATCTTCTACTTCCTGTTTGCATACAAGCAGTCAACTTCTGAGGATTAACAAATCCCCATGGTTTCCTTGCACACACTGTGATATGACGTGCCCTAGTACACCACTCAGTCTCAGACTCACCACCACCAGCAGTCACACCAATACCAAGACCACTCTCTGCCTCTGTCCTTCTCCCTCTAACATCCTCACCATGTGCATCACCCCACCAGCAGCCACACCAATAAAAACACCACTCTCTGTCCTTCTCCCTCTAACATCCTCACCATGTGCATTACCCCACCATGAGCCACACCAGCACCAACACCACTCTCTGTCTCTGTCCTTCTCGCACTAACATCCTCACCATGTGCATCACCCCACCAGCAGCCACACCAGAACTAACACCACTGTCTGTCTCTGTCCTTCTCAATCTAACATCCTCACCATGTGCATCACCCCACCAGCAGCCACACCAGTACCAAAACCAATCTCTGTCTCTGTCCTTCTCCCTCAAACATCCTCACCATGTGCATCACCCCACCAGCAGCCACACCAGTACCAACATCACTGTCAGTATCAGTTCTTCTCCCTCTAACATCCTCACCATGTGCATCACCCCACCAGCAGTCACACCAGTACCAACACTACTCTCTGTCTCTGTCCTTCTCCCTCGAACATCCTCACCATGTGCATCACCCCACCAGCAGCACACCAATACCACCACCACTCTCTGTCTCTGTCCTTCTCCTTCTAACATCCTCACCATGTGCATCACCCCACCAGCAGCCACTAGTACCACCACCACTCTCTGTCTCTGTCCTTCTCCCTCTAATGTCCTCACCAAGTGCATCACCACACCAGTGGCCACACCAGTACCAACACCACAATCTGTCTCTGTCCTTCTCACTCTAACATTTTCATAATGTGCATCACCCCACCAGCAGCCACACCAGTACCAACACCACTGTCTGTCTCTGGCCTTCTCCCTCTAACATCCTCACCATGTGTATCACGATACCAGCAGCCACACCAATACCAACACCACTCACTGTCTACGTCCTTCTCCCTCTAACATCCTCACCATGAGCATCATCCCGCCTATGAGACACACGAGTACCAACATCACACTCTGTCTCTGTCCTTCTCCCTCTAACATCTTCACCATGTGCATCAACCAACCAGCAGCCACACCAGTACCAAGACCACTTTCTGTCTCCATCCTGCTCCCTCTAACATCCTTACATTGTGCATCACCCCACCATGAGCCACACCAGTAGCAACACCACTCTCTGTCTCTCTCCTTCTCCATCTAACTTCCTCACCATGTGCATCACCCCACCAGCAGCCACGCCAGTACCAACACCACTCTCTGTCTCTGTCCTTCACCCTTTAACATCTTCACCATGTGCATCACCCCATCATGAGCCACACCAGTACCAACACAAATCTCTGTCTCTGTCCTTCTCCCTCTAACATCCTCACCATGCGCATCACCCCACCTGCTGCCAAGCCAGTACCAACACCACTCTCTGTCACTGTCCTTCTCCCTCTAACATCATCACCATGTGCATCGCCCCACCAGCAGCCACAACAGTACCAACACAACTCTCTGTCTCTGTCCTTCTAACTCTAACATCCTCAACATGTGCATCACCCACCAGCAGCCACACCAGTACCAACACCACTCTCTGTCTCCGTCCTTCTCCCTCTAACATTATCACATTGTGCATCACCCCACCATGAGCCACACCAGTAGCAACATCACTCTCTGTCTCTGTCCTTCTCCCTCTAACATCCACACCATGAGCATTACCCCACCATGAGCCACACCAGCACCAACACCACTCTCTGTCTCTGTCCTTCTCCCACTAACATCCTCACCATGTGCATCACCCCACCAGCAGCCACACCAGAACCAACACCACTGTCTGTCTCTGTCCTTCTCCCTCTAACATCCTCACCATGTGCATCACCTCACCAGCAGCCCACTAGTACCACCACCACTCTCTGTCTCTGTCCTTCTCCCTCTAACATCCACACCATGTGCATCACACAAACAGTGGCCACACCAGTACCAACACCACTCTCATGTCTCTGTCCTTCTCCCTCTAACATTTTCATAATGTGCATCACCACACCATGAGCCACACCAGTACCAACACCACTCTCTGTCTCAGTCCTTCTCCCTCTAACATCCTCACCATGTGCATCACCATACCCGCAGCCACACCAATACCAACAACACTCTCTGTCTATGTCCTTCTCCCTCTAACATCCTCACCATGTGCATCATCCCACCATGAGACACATCAGTACCAACATCACTCTCTGTCTCGGTCCTTCTCCCTCTAAAATCTTCACCATGAGCATCACCCCACCAGCAGCCACACCAGTACTACCACCACTCTCTGTCTCCGTCCTTCTCAATCTAACATCCTCACATTGTGCATCACCCCACCATGAGACACAACAGTACCAACACCACTCTCTGTCTCTGTCCTTCTCCCTCTAACATCCTCACCATGCGCATCACCCCACCATGAGCCACACAAGCACCAAAACCACTCTCTGTCTCTGTCCATCTCCCTCTAACATCCTAACCAAGTGCATCACCCCACCAGCAGCACACCAATACCACCACCATTCTCTGTCTCTGTCCTTCTCCTTCTAACATCCTCACCATATGCCATCACCCCACCAGCACCACTAGTACCACCACCACTCTCTGAATCACCAATCCTTCTCCTCTAACATCCCTAACCACATGCAATCCTGCCACTGTCCTGCACCACACTCTAACATTTCATAAGTGCATCACCCACCATGAGCCACCAGTACCAACACCACTCTCCATCTCTGTCCTTCTCCCCTAACACCCTCACCATGTGCATCACCCACCAACAGCCACCAGTACCAACACCACTCTCTGTCTCTATACTTCTCCCTCTAATATTCTCCCATGTAAATACCCAACAACCACACCAGTACCAACACCACTGTCTGTCTGTCCTTCTCCTCTAACACACACCATGTGTATCCACCAGAAGCCACACCAATACCAACACCCTCTGTCTCTGTCCTTCTCCCTCAAACATCATCACCATGTGCATCACCAAACCAGCAGAACACCAGTACCAACACCACCTCTGTCTCTGTCCTTCTCCTCTAACATCTTCACCATGTGCATCAACCACCAGGGCCACCCAGTACAAGAACACTCTCTGTCTCCATCCTTCTCCTCTAACCCTTACATTGTGCATCACACCATGAA
This sequence comes from Neoceratodus forsteri, assembly GCA_016271365.2. NCBI lineage: Eukaryota > Metazoa > Chordata > Ceratodontiformes > Ceratodontidae > Neoceratodus > Neoceratodus forsteri. The sequence continues at coordinate 147,795,346 of CM057456.1, forward strand.
ACCACCGTGCAACACCACTCTCTGTCTCTCCTTCTCCATCTAACATCTCTGTGCATCACCCCAACAGCAACCTACACCACCAACACCAGTCTCTCTCTGCCTTCACCTCTAATACCTGTGCATCACCCACCAACAACCACCAGTACCAACACCACTCTCATCTCTGTCCTCCTCTCTAACATCCTCACCATGTGCATCACCCACCAGCAACCACACCAGAACAACACCCTCTCTGTCTAATATTACACCCAACATCTTCAGCATGTGCATCACCCCCACGAGGAACACCAGTACCAACACAACTCTATGTCTGTCAGCCTCCCTCAACATCCTCACCATCATCACCCACCTGCTGCCAAGCCAGTACCAACACCACTCTCATCACTGTCTTCTCCCTCTAACATCATCACCATGTGCATCACCCACCAGCAGCCACAACAGTACCAACACCACTCTCTGTCTCAGTCTTCTAACTCTAACATCCTCAACATGTGCATCCCCACCAGCAGCCACCAATTACAACACCACTCTCTGTCTCTGCTATTCTCCTCTAAAATCCTCACCATGTGCATCACCACCATGGCCCACCAGTACCAACCCACTCTCTGTATCAGTCCTTCTCCTCTAACATACTCACCATGTGCGGCAACCAACCAGCAGCACGATTACACCACTCTGTCTCATTTCTCCTCTAACATCCTCACTGTGCATCACCCCAACAACAGCCACACAGTACCAACACCACTATCTGACTCTGTCCTTCCCTCTAACATCCACATAAGCATCACCCCAACAGCCACACCAATACCAACACCACTCTGTCTCTGTCCTTCTCCCTAACATCCTCACCATGAATCAACACAGAGCCGTATCAGTACAATGCCCTCTCTGTCTCTGTCCTTCCCTCTAACATCCTCAACATAGCATCACCCCACCAGCACCACACCAATACCACCACCAATCTCACTCTCTCTCCTTCTCCCTATAACATCCACAACAAGTGCATCCCAAACCAGCAGCCACACCAGTACCAACACCATTCTCTGTCTCTGTCCTCTCCTCTAACATCAGCGCGATATAAAAACCACCCACCAGTAGCCATACCAGTACCAACACCACTCTCTGTCTCCCAATCCTTCTCCTCTAACATCCTCCTGCCATAATGCTTCACCCACCAGCAGCCACGCCAGTCACCACCACACTCTGTCTCTGTCCTTCTCCTCTAACATCCTCACCATGTGCATCACCCACCAGCACACCAGTACCACACCCTCTCTGTCTCTGTTCTTCTCCTGTAACATCCTCACCAGTGCATCACCAACCATAGCCACCAATACCAACAACACTCTCTGTCATGTCCTTCTCCTCTAACATCCTCACCACTTCATCACCCCACCTGAGATACACCAGTACCAACATCACTCTCTGTCTGTCCTTCTCCTCAACATCTTCACCATTGCATCCCCCACCAGCGCCACACCTGCTAACTCCATTCTCTGTCTCAGTCTTCTCCTCTAACATCCTCACATTTTACATAACCCACCATGAACCACCAGTACCAACACCACTCTCTGTCTCTGTTCTTCTCCTCTAACACATCCTCACCATGTGCATCACCCACCATGAGCCACACAACACCAAAACCACTCTCTGTCTCTGTCCTTCTCCCTCTATCATCCTCACCATATCCATCACCCCCACCAGCCACACCAATTAACAACACACTCTGTGTGTCCTTCTCGCTCTAACATCCTCACCATGCATCACCCCACCAACCACACCAGTACCAACATCACTGTCAGTATCTGTTCTTCCTCTAACATCCTCACCATGCGCACCCCACAAGATCCACCAGTACAACACTACTCTCTGTCTCTGTTCTTCTCACTAACATCCTCACCATGTGCATCACCCCCAGCAGCACACCAATACCACCAACACTCCTGTCTCTCCTTCTCCTTCTACATCCTCCTGTAAATCACCCCACCAGCAGCCACTAGTACCACCACCACTCTGTCTCTGTCCTTCTCCCTCTAACATCCTCACCAAGTGCATCCCACACCACAAGACACCCAGTACCAACTCACTCTCTGTCTCATCCTTCCCTCTAACATCCTCAACATGTGCATCACCCACCAGTAGCAAAGATACTAACACCACAATCTGTCTCCTTCTCCCTCTAACACCCTCACCATGTGCATCACCCACCAGCAGCCACCAGTACCAACAACACTCTCTGTCTCAATCTTCTCCTCTAAGACCCTCACTGTGCATCACAAACAGCCACCAGTACCAACACCTGTCTGTCTCTGTCACTCCCTCAACACCTCACCATGTGTATCACCATACCAGCAGCCACCCAATACCAACACCACTCACTGTATCTATATTCTCCTCTAAATCTCACCATGTGCATCATCTCACCATGAGACACACAGTACCAACATCACCTCTGCTATCCTTCTCCCTCTAACATCTTCACCATGGCCATCAACCACAACGACACACCAGTACCAAGACACTCTCTGTCTCCATCCTTCTCCCCTCCCATCCGCACATTGTGCATCACCCCTATGAAACCAGTAACAACACACCCTCTGTCCTGTCCTTCTCCACTAACATCCTCACCATGTGCATCACCCACCAGCAACCACGCCAGTATCAACACCACTCTCTGTCTCAATACTACTCCTCTAACATACTCACCATGTGCATCACCCACCACCAACCACAAGTACCAACACCCTCTCTGTCTCTTTCCTTCTCCTCTAACATCCTCACCATAGGACATCACCCCACAATGGCCATGCCTGTACCAACACCACTCTCTGTCTCTGTCCTTCTCCCTTTAACATCTTCACCATGTGCATTACTCCACCATGAGCCACACCAGTACCAACACAACTCTCGGTCTCTGTCCTTCTCCCTCTAACATTCTCACCATGTGCATCCACCAACAGCTGCCAGGCAGTACCTACACCCACTCTCTGTCTCTGTCCTTCTCCCTCTAACATCATCACCATGTGCATCCTACCCACCAGCAACCACACCAGTACCAACACCCTCTCTGTCTCCTGTCATTACTCCCTCTAACATCCTCACCATGTGCATCAACCAACCAACCACGCCAGTACCTACACCACTCTCTGTCTCTGTGATTCTCCCTCTAACATCCTCCATCATGAGCATCACCCCAACACCAGCCACACACAGATAACAACACACTCACTGTCTCTGTCCTTCTCCCTCAAACATACCTCAACATGTGCATCCACCCCACCACCAGCCACACCAATACCAACACCAATCTCTGTCTCTGTCCCTTCTCCCTCTAACATCTCACCATGTGCATCATCCAAACCAGTCAGCCATACCAGTACCAACACCACTCTCTCATCCTGTCCTTCTCCTTTAACATCTCTCACCATGTGCATCACCCCACCATGAGCCACACCAGTACCAACACCACTCTCTGTCTCTGTCCTTCTCCCTCTAACATCTCACCATGTGCATCACCCCACCAGCAGCCACACCAGTACCAACACCACTCTCTGTCTCTGTCCTTCTCCCTCTAACATCATCACCATGTGCATCACCCCAACCAGCAGCCACACCAGTACCAACACCACTCTCTGTCTCTGTCGCTTCTCCCTCTAACATCCTCACCATGTGCATCACCCCAACACCAGCCACACCAGTACCAACACCACTCTCTGTCTCTGTCCTTCTCCCTCTAACATCCTCACTATGTGCATCACCCCAACAGCAGCCACACCAGTACCAACACCACTCTCTGTCTCTGTCCTTCTCCCTCTAACATCCTCACTATTGCATCACACCAACAGCAGCCACACCAGTAACAACACCACTCTCTGTCTCTGTCTCCTCAAACATCCTCAACTATGGCATCACCCCACCAGCAGACACACCAATACCAACACCAATCTCTGTCTCTGTCCTTCTCCCTCTAACATCCTCACCATGTGCATCACCAAACCAGCAGCCACACCAGTACCAACACCACTCTCTGTCTCTGTCCTTCTCCCTCTAACATCCTCACCATGTGCATCACCCCACCAGGAGCCACACCAGCACCAACACCACTCTCTGTCTCTGTCCTTCTCCCTCTAACATCCTCAATATGTGCATCACCCCACCAGCAGCCACACCAATACCAACACCACTCTCTGTCTCTGTCCTTCTCCTCTAACATCCTCACCATGTGCATCACCCCACCAGCAGCCACACCAGTACCACACCACCACTCTCTGTCTCTGTCCTTCTCCTCTAACATCTCACCATGGCATCACCCCACCAGTAGCCACACCAGTACCAACACCACTCTCTGTCTCTGTACTTCTCCCTCTAACATCCTCACCATGTGCATCACCCACCATGAGCCACACCAATTCCAACACCACTCTCGTCTCTGTCCTTCTCCCTCTAACATCCTCACCATCTGCATCACCCCACCAGCAGCCACAACCAGCTACCACCACCTCTGTCTCTGTCCTTCTCCTCTAACATCCTCACCATGTGCATCCACCCACCAGAAGCCACACAGTACCAACACACACTCGCTGTCTCTGTCCTTCTCCCTCTAACATCCTCACCATGTGAATCACCCCACCAGAAGCCACATCAGTACCACCACCACTCTCTGTCTCTGTCCTTCTCCTCTAACATCCTCCATGTGCATCACCCCACCAGTAGTCCACCAGTACCAACACCACCTCTGTCTCTCGTCCTTCTCCTCTAACATCCTCACCATGTGCATCACCCACCAGTGTACGCCAGTACCAACACCACTCTCTGTCTCCTGTCCTTCTCCCTCTAACATCCTCACCATGTGCTTCACCCCACCAGCAGCCACACCAGTACCACCACCACCTCTCTGTCTCTGTCCTTCTCCCTCTAACATCCTCACCATGTGCATCACCCCACCAGTGGCCATGCCAGTACCAACACCACTCTCTGTCTCTGTCCTTCTCCCTCTAACATCCTCACCATGTGCATCACCCCACCAGCGGCCACACCAGTACCAACACCACTTTCTGTCTCTGTCCTTCTCCCTCTAACATCCTCACCATGTGCATCACCCACCATGAGCCACACCAGTTCCAACACCACTCTCTGTCTCTGTCCTTCTCCCTCTAACATCCTCACCATGTGCATCACCCCACCAGCAGCCACGCCAGTACCAACACCACTCTCTGTCTCTGTCCTTCTCCCTCTAACATCCTCACCATGTGAATCACCCCACCAGCAGCCACAGCAATACCACCACCACTCTCTGTCTCTGTCCTTCTCCCTCTAACATCTTCACCATGTGCATCACCCCACCAGCAGCCACACCAGTACCAACACCACTCTCTGTCTCTGTCCTTCTCCCTCTAACATCCTCACCATGTGCATCACCCCACCAGCAGCCACGCCAGTACCAACACCACTCTCTGTCTCTGTCCTTCTCCCTCTAACATCCTCACCATGTGCATCACCCCACCAGTGGCCATGCCAGTACCAACACCACTCTCTGTCTCTGTCCTTCTCCCTCTAACATCCTCACCATGTGCATCACCCCACCATGAGCCACACCAGTACCAACACCACTCTCTGTCTCTCTCCTTCTCCCTCTAACATCCTCACCATGTGCATCACCCCACCGTGAGCCACACCAGTACCAACACCACTCTCTGTCTCTGTCCTCTCCCTCTAACATCATCACCATGTGCATCACCCCACCAGTGGCCATGCAGTACCAACACCACTCTCTGTCTCTGTCCTTCTCCCTCTAACATCATCACCATGTGCATCACCCCACCAGCAGCCACACCAGTACCAACACCACTCTCTGTCTCTGTCCTTCTCCCTCTAACATCCTCACCATGTGCTTCACCCCACCAGCAGCCATGCCAGTACCACCACCACTCTCTGTCTCTGTCCTTCTCCCTCTAACATCCTCACCATGTGCATCACCCCACCAGTGGCCATGCCAGTACCAACACCACTTTCTGTCTCTGTCCTTCTCCCTCTAACATCCTCACCATGTGCATCACCCCACCAGCAGCCATGCCAGTACCAACACCTCTCTCTGTCTCTGTCCTTCTCCCTCTAACATCCTCACCATGTGCATCACCCCACCAGAAGCCATGCCAGTACAAACACCACTCTCTGTCTCTGTCCTTCTCTCTCTAACATCCTCACCATGTGAATCACTCCACCGGCAGCCACACCAATACCACCACCACTCTCTGTCTCTGTTCTTCTCCCTCTAACATCTTCACCATGTGCATCACCCCAGCAGCAGCCCACCAGTACCACCACCACTCTCTGTTTCAGTCCTTCTCCCTCTAACATCCTCACCATGTGCATCACCCCTCCAGTGGCCACGCCACTACCAAAACCACTCTCTGTCTCTGTCCTTCTCCCTCTAACATCCTCACCATGTGCATCACCCCACCAGTGGCCATGCCAGTACCAACACCACTCTCTGTCTCTGTCCTTCTCCCTCTAACATCCTCACCATGTGCATCACACCACCAGCAGCCACACCAATACCAACACCACTCTCTGTCTCTGTCCTTCTCCCTCTAACATCTTCACCATGTGCATCCCCCCACCAGCAGCCACACCAATAAAAACACCACTCTCTGTCTCTGTCCTTCTCCCTCTAACATCCTCACCATGTGCATCACCCCACCAGCAGACACCCCAATAAAAACTCCACTCTCTGTCCTTCTCCCTCAACCATCCTCAACATGTGCATCACCCCACCAGCAGCCACACCAATACCAGCACCACTCTCTGTCTCTGTCCTTCTCCCTGTAACATCCTCACCATTTGCATCACCCCACCAGCAGCCACACCAATACCAATACCATTCTCTGTCTCTGTCCTTCTCCCTCTAGCATCTTCACCATGTGCATCAACCCACCTGCAGCCACACCAGTACCAACACCACTCTCTGTCTCTGTCCTTCTCCCTCTAACATCCTCAGCACGTGCATCACCCCACCAGCAGCCACGCCAGTACCAACATCACTCTCTGTCTCTGTCCTTCTCCCTCTAACATCCTCACCATGTGCATCACCCCACCAGCAGCCACGCCAGTACCAACACCTCTCTCTGTCTCTGTCTTTCTCCCTCTAACATCATCACCATGTGCATCACCCCACCAGCAGCCATGCCAGTACCAACACCACTCTCTGTCTCTGTCCTTCTCCCTCTAACATCTTCACCATGTGCATCACCCCACCAGCAGCCACTCCAATACCAACACCACTCTCTGTCTCTGTCCTTCTCCCTCTAACATCCTCACCATGTGCATCACCCCACCATGAGCCACACCATTACCAACACCACACCCTGTCTCTGTCCTTCTCCCTCTAACATCCTCACCATATGCATCACCCCACCAGCATCCCCACCTGTACCAACACCAGTCTCTGTCTCTGTCCTTCTCCCTCTAACACCCTCACCAAGTGCATCACCCCACCAGCAGCCACTCCAATACCAACAGCACTCTCTGTCTCTGTCCTTCTCCCTCTAACATCCTCACCATGTGCATCACCCCACCATGAGCCACATGACTGCAAATGGCACTTGCAGAACTGTCAGTTGCCTTGGGGATAGATACCCTAGTGGAACCTTCCCCTGTTGCTCCTCCTCCTTTCCAGTCCTTCCTGCTTCCCTTTCAGAACATCCTTGCTTCATCTTTATGGCAGTTATAAGCAACTTTCTGCTCTCAAATAAAGCCTTTCATAATACGGGGGTCGCAGTCACCCACTGCCTGTCACAAAAGCTGAAACTAAATGAAGTATCTCACAAGATTTAAGGGGAGGCTCTAACTCCCTCAGGAAGGCCAGGCACCCATTGCCTGTCACAAAAACTATGCTTCAATTGGATAAAGTGGTTCTCAAGATCTGAAGGGAGAGATCTTGCTCCCTCAGGCAGGCCAGGCACTCACCCATATGCTGCTTGTCACAAAAATTACACTACAATTGAATGGAGTGTTTCATAACATTTGGGTGGAGGGTCAGGTAGGCCACGCAAGCAGTGGCACCCAGTGCCTGTTTTGAAAACTGTTATGAAACTACACTCTAATTGGACAAAGTATTTCAGAAGATTTGGGGGGGGAGCAGCTCTGATTCCCTTGGGCAAGTCAGGCAGGCACCCACTACCAGTCACAAAAACTACACAGAAATTGGATAAAGTCTTTCATAATATTTGGGGGTGGGGCTCAGGCAGGCACCACTGACACCCACCAAAAATACATTGCAATTGGATCAAGTATTCCACAAGATTGGGGGGGGGGGGGATCAGGCAGCTGGCAACACCCTGACTGATCCAGCCATCCACAATCACCAAAATTACAGTTTGATGACGTTATTGACAAGATCTGGCTCTTAGGCACCCAGCAAAGAAAATTACAACTTTGGTTTGGAAGATTTGAGCACAACAAACAGCACAGCAGCAATGCAGGCAGGCCAGGTTTCATCTCCCCTCCCCTCTCCCCGCTGCCTTCTTAATACTTTTTTCCTTCCCATTCCCTGCCTAACAAAATCTATGAAACCCAACCAACTGGCTCAGCTTGCACAACTACTTTTCTTCAAGAATTGCTTGCAACACCAGAAACACTTTTTATTTTTCTAATAAAAACCAAAAAAACAAAAAACAAAAACAGCACAGAGAGAGAGAGCACACACAGCAAGGTTCTTTCTCCCTGAGTCCAGAGCCTCAATGGCACATAGATCTGCAGAAGGCTCAGTTTTGTTCAGATTCAGCATCCCTGATTGGTTGCTGACAGTCAGGTGACTCCCAGAAAGTTGCATGTGGTCAGTGTGTGCCCTCATGAAATATAGCTGTGTCATGCTCGCCAAAGAGCCAAAGTGAAGACATCAATCAATGGCCATTACAGGCTGTTGAAAGTTTACCCCAGCCATGCCCCCAAGTCTTTTCAGAAGAAAATAGGCCACACCATGGGTAAATCCATGTACTTATGGTGATTTATTGCCTTGCTTAGGGGAAAGATTGGTGTTTAAAATACTATACATCTGGGGATGGGGGGGCATGCTGCTTCCACAAAAGCACATCTTTACTGGGACTGACTAGGTATTGAACTTGACCTTTGTTTTCGCTGATACCATATCCTATGTGCTAGAACAAAAGTATAGAGTGGGTCTCAGAAATTTATGATATGACAGCCCAACTGATTTTTCCTATGCCCTAAACCATGGGGAGTTATGACTGGTTCTTATAAGCACTTAACCATTCCAGTGGTTACAACTACTTTACTGCTATTTTTACACAGTTTAATTTGTTCATGTATCAGGTTTGTTGGGGTCAAGTAAGGAGTTATAAGAGGGAGGCGACCTAAACTAAGAGTCCAATGACAGTTTCACATCTATCACAAATTTCCCAAAAGGCACTGGTTGAGAAGCATATCCCTCAAGCCTGCAAGGCAGAAGCTGTGGGACTTCTATGTGTTAGACAGGCATTCCTCCTCCGAACCACTCACTGGCATGCAACTACTAGTTTGAAAATATGGTAAGGGGTACATGTTTTGAGTGTTTAGTGTTGCAGTATGGGATGGGAAGGACAATGACAGGGCATATTTGTAAGGTTCAGACTTCTCAACATCCTACTATCTCAGAATACCAGGCATGTGTAACAGGTCAGTTATGACAGTGGGGTCTTTAAACTGCATACTGTGGCTACCTGTTTTTTGTGTTACTTTTTTCTGATTTTTCTGGCAATGCCGACAGCGCTGCATTACTTTGATCAGAGGATTCACCAACATTTTTTTTCTTTTCCGGGTTGTATTGCTTCATCTTTTTCTGGTTGTGTTGCTTCATTGTTATCACAGTTGCCCTAAGCAATTCTTACCATTAGGAACTGGGAGCCAATGCTATGCGTTCCCTATACTCCGAGGAGTGTAGAAATCTCAGGGGTCTCTGAGGTAGAAGATGTAATGTCTTACATTGTATACCTAAGATAGTTACCATAGTTACTGTAAGATAGAAACATTTCTAGTTACAGAGATGAGCCCTATTGGTTAAATTAGAGGTGGCTCCACAGTCCTAGATAACATTATACAATTTTGTTATAGTCATCACTTCGTGAAAACAAAGAAACTTCAGTTTGTATTCATAGCTGTGGTAATAAGATAAATCATCAGAAGATGGCAGTGCTGACTCATATATCATAATACTACAAGGACACAAGTGTCCTAGTATTTGCTTACAAGAAATATATATATATATATATATATATATAGATATTAGGAAACAACGCATATAATAATCATGTGCATACATATCCTGACATCCACATCTTATACGATAGATGTCCTTAGCCCTAAATGTTAGTATAACTTATACTTATACATAAATGCTGGCTGTCTGCAGTGTACCTCTGGGGTGTCAATTAGGGTGCAGGAACCTTGTGCAACAATTACCTAACTTCAGGCACAGAGATGGGCAACACAGAGTTTGAGACATGGGTGACAGTACACTAGTGTTATTTTTTTTACACTTTTTTAAAACTAAGGAAATATCTGCATTGTACACTCTGTTGTTGTCTGCTGTTGAATTAGTTGGTCTCTATCTTTTCTCTCTCACTCTCTCTCTCTGACTAAAGAAAATGTTTTCATTTTTTTTTACTGTGGAGTTAACCACTCTGCAACAACTGCACTCATCTGTTGTCTTCTGTTGACTGTCTGTCTCTGACTAAGGAAGAAAAATATTGTTTCTTTTTTTTCACTGTGCAATTATGTACTCTGCAAAGTCTGCATTAAACTCTGTGCTCTCTCTCGCTCTGTCTGTCTCTCTCTCTGACTAAGAAAGAAACATTGTTAACTTGTTTTTATGTTTGCTTGCATGCATCTGCAAGAAACATAGTGCCATCATCGGAGTTTTCGGAGGTGTGTCAGCCCTCTTCCAATTCAGTCAGTGTGTTTGCAGGTGCATCCGCAGTTCTCCAATGCCTGCTGGAGCTGTCTGGCAGCTCAAAATGCAATGGCATACAGTTGAAAGAGACTACGCTTCAGTGAGCAGAGATCAGATATACGCTGCTCATCTTGCTCCCCAAACACACACATGCTGCTGCTGCTGCCCCCAATGCACACTGTATAGCCAATAGAGTGCCCAATCCCGTCGGCTGTGCTCGCCCCCGAAACACAGTTTCATATACCACTCTGGGTGCCCACCCCAGCGTGGCTACATCGTATAGCCAACGGGGGTGCCCAATCCCCCATCAGCTCCACTGTGTCTCCCCTCCCCCCCGACTACAGGGTGCCATGCTGGGAGCCCACCCCAGTGTGGCAACAGATGCCATGGCTGACGGGGGTACCCAATCCCCCGTCAGCTCCATGCCCCCCCAGCTGTCCTTCTGCTATGCTGGGAGCCCACCCTAGTGTGGCAAACATCTTGCATCATCTTTTAAAACAAAAAAAATTGTAAAGAAATAAACGGTCCCTCGCAGTCTCCCTGCCCCCCCACAACCCGCACCCACCCATTGCGCACCCTGCCTCCCCATACCCCCCTCACCCCATACTTACCTCCAGAGTCTGGCGCGATGATCTTCGGTGGACCGGGAACTCGTCTGCACTCTTCAAAGCCGACCGCGAACTGAGGAAATGTCGGTAAGCTGTATAATGGACTAGATAGGGCTTTTCAACTTTGTTGCATATCTCAGGCATTTTTGGAATTTCACACCACATTTTCAACATGGGTTTTGGGACCCTCCTCATGAATTATTGCACTGTCATTTGCGTTACTGGGCCCAAAGGGTGATTTCAGCCACTGCGCAAATCACCTTTCAGAATGATTAATGAAATGACACTGCCAGTGTTCATAGTAGGCTCTCAAAAGCCTATTTTGAAAATTTGGTGGAAAAATTCCTAAAAATGACTGTTTTACGAGCTTACGTTGCACAGTTCCTACGCACTCTTGTAAGTTCGCGAATTTTCAATATTTTCACTCCAGATTTTCAACATTGCCATTTTACCACACCTTCTTATGAGCAATATAGTTGTCATTTTTCACATCTCACCCACAACATGTTTCTGCCCATGTAGCACACAATGGCGCAGTCGGTGTGCGAAATCAATGTATGGGACATGTTAAGAAAGTCACAGTGACACTGGTCATGAGCAGAGGTGTTAAAATGGCTATGTTGAAAATTTGGTGAAAAAATTCCCAAAAATGACTGTTTTAGGAGTGCACATTGCGCAGTTCCTACGCACGCTGGCAAGTTTGCAAATTTGTAATATTTGCACACCAGATTTTCAACAGTGCCATTTTACCAAACTTCCTTATGAGCAGTACAGCTACCATTTTTCACATCTCGCCCAAAATGTGTTTCCGCACATGTAGTGCACAATGGTACAGTCTTGTATGTGAAAACCATGTTTGGGACAGATTAAGAAAATCACAGTGACACTAGTCATGAGCAGAGGTCTTAGAATGGCTATGTTGAAAATTTGGTGACAAAACTCCATAAAATGACTGTGTTATGAGTGAGCATTGCGCAGTTTCCATGCACCCTCGTAAGTTCATGAATTTGTAATATTTTCAGTCCACATTTTCACCAGTGGCATTTTTCCACACCTCTTTATGAACAGTACAGCTGTCATTTTCCACAACATGGTCAAAATGTGTTTTCACACTTTCAGCACAGAAATGCGTGGTCGCTGTGGGACATCATTGTTCGGGACAGATAAAGAAAATCACACTGACACTGCTCATGATCAGAGGTCCCAAAATGCCTGTGTTAACAATCTGCTGTAAAAAATTCCCCAAACTAGTTACATTACGGGTGTCGTTGCACAGTTTCTATCTGCAGCTCATGACTTCACCAGTTTTTTTAAGATTTTCACAGATTTTCAACATTGCCATTTTACACCTCCATGAACAGTACCGCTGTCATTTTCACATCCTGTTCGAATGTGTTTTGCACCTGTGGTGCCAAATGCCATAGTCATTGTGCAAAGCAGTTTTCAGCTAACAAACTGATATTGCCACTGTTCATGAGGTGGGGTCACAAAAAACATGTTGAAAATTTGGAGTGAAAATACCAGCGAGCCTGAGGCTTTAGGGTTTCTGACCATATCACGTCCCACCCTGTAGAGAATGACAGGCATCAGGGGTGTGACTTGGGATTCTTGCCTGTCATGCTCATACCATTCCACCCCCACCCACACCCTGCAGCCAGTGAGAGGCATCAAGGTATGCCTCGGACTCTTCAGGCCCAAACTTCACCCCATTCTCCTATACTGCACTCATCTCACTGTATTTTCTGATGGAATGGGGTGTGCATAAGGGCCAAAGACCCCAAGGCACACCGTGACACTTGTCAGTGTCTGCAGGGTAGGGTGTGGTGAAATAGCATGGTCGTTATGCCTGACGACCCAAAGGCACACCCCAATGCCTGTCACTCTCTGCAGGGTGGTGGTGGGGTTGGCTTCAGTTCAATACTTCACTGCCATTCCTATTATGCAGCTCTGTAACTTCTACACTACCAATGCCAATGCTAGCAAGCAAACATTCGGCATTGACAAATGCTTGTTTTTTTCTTGTTTTTTACTGGGGCCTTCATGCACAAACACAACACAACTGTCTCCCTTGAATGCAAAGCCCCCAAGTGAGCTGGATTTCCTATGGGATATCCTGTGGTAGCTGGCAGACAGGATTGGCTAGAACATGAGCCACAGACAGAATACCTTTATTGGCTAGCTCCTTTTAGTGCCCCAGTATCATGAGTGTTTGTCTTTGTTGGTCATGTGACAGTCCAGGTACTCAAAAGTATTTGGCAGAGATTGGGGACAAAAAAAAGGTTTTTATTTATTTATTTTTATTTATGTACCCTCCTGCCCTGCAACCTGCTGCCTGCAATCTGGCTGGACTGAACCAGATTGCACTTCCTAACCGAGCCATGAAATGTTGGTTTTCCTAAACAGAGCTGAGTCAGGCCAGTCTGTGGAGGCTTGGAAGTGCAGCAGAGCTGAATCGCCCATCCCTAGTATCTCCTAACCTTAGATTTGCAAAAAAAAGAGTGTATTTGTGCCAGATTTAGGAAAAGGGTAATGGCAACATCTGAGGAAGAGTAGATGAAAGAGCAATTTGTTGAATGGAGGTTAGCTTGGAGGGTGGATAGGTTGAGAGACTTAAAAATCTGAAGCTGAATTCATTTTTGAAGTTGGCTTTAAGATGGTGGACCTTACATACACTGTAAACCAAACAATGGTCAATAAGAGCATTAGGGGGCATGCACATCCTATTAATGAGTGGGTAAGAGGAGATAATCCACTCAGGGAGAGAGAGGTTTGGGGAGAAAGAGTTATGTTGAGTAGACCTAGTGATGTGCAGCATGAGGTGGAGGAACTGGATTTGATATGTAAGTTTCTTTTTTGCAGTATTGGTAGCCAAATTGTGGTTAAAATCACACAATATCAGAAGCTCCACATAAGTAGTGGTGGTAAGAGTGAAAGAAAGAAGAGCAAGTAGAGTATCTGGTTTGGATCCAAGACTGAGAAGGACTCCAGCTACATTAACAGGGAGGAAGAAAAGGAGCGACTGTTTGTCCACAAAAAGCTCTTGAGGGGAAAGAAAGAAAGAGATGAGGTAATATTGAAGAGGGGAAAGTGATGACAAAAGATGATACTAAACTTGTTCCAATAGATTTTGCTGGTCTGGATCCTTGTGATGGGAAACTGTGCCTGAATCTCCTTAGGTTGTATCACAGCAAGTTATTGCAATGATGCTAAGCTGACTACCGATGAAGGAGTACTCTGTTTAAAAAGGTGTTTTTTTCACAGCAGATATGAATGACAAAAATGATAGGAATATTCTACAAATCCTTGCCTGCAATAATGTTTTCTATATGTAATGTAATTATTTTGGAAATCTAGGAAGAAATCTATACTGTAGGTATTAAATCATATATCCTTATCCTTCTGCCCTTTTTGGAAACCAGGTAAACAAAATCCTAACAGAAGCAGTGTGTTACTTGATTCAGTAGATAGAAGGAATATTTTAACTCCAAAGGGCGATAGGAGTTCAAGTTCAAAGCTTTAGTTTCTTATTATATTATAATAGGAATGAACATACCAAAGCAGTGTGAAACTAGTGGACCATCAGTTTATGACAGTTGATTTATGTTCCTAATCTCTCACTGTATCACACAGCCTGTGTGATAATTCAGGCTACTGATCTTCTGTCAGGTTGTATATTTCTGCTTGGTGGAAAAAGAAAATGAAGGAAATGTCCTCTCCCTTTCAAAGACTTTACATGTTATTTTCTTTTACAGAATGTGACAAGAGAAGTTACAGATGAACAGCAATGGATATGTGCATGATTTATAGGTTGGTGCAGTAATACTAGTGTTTTGTTTGTTCTTGTCATGAAGGATGGCTGTCTTTTCAGAGGGTTATTTTAAGAAAGAATAAAAGAAATGGAATTGAAATTTCATACTTTTAGATATATTTGTAAGTAGATATGGCAGAAACATTTTTTTTACAGGAGAATGAAATACACTGCATAGGACTCTAGGAATCAGTCCATGTGCTTGCTGAGTATTCTGCTGTACTGTATTGTACTTTTCTGGTTACATACCTTAAATAAGACATTAAATATATTTATTTTGAGCTTATCATGAAATGCCCTTCTGTACTACCACTTAAGGTAATGTAACCTAGTAGTAACAGCATACTGTGGTCACTAAGACGTGAATCTCCAACTTTACCACCTGCTCACTGTGTGATCTTAAACTGAGGAAGTCATTGAATCACTCAGTGCATAACTTCCTCTTGATATATCTGCTTTCCTTTGAATTATAACCTCTTTCAATCTCACATTGTCTCCCTGTATATACCACATGTCTTCTGTAAATACTCATGGCTTGTAAAGAACTGCTGAATACAATACAATACAATACAATACAATACAATACAATACAATACAATACAATAACAATACCAGATGAACCATGTCAAACTAAATTCCTCTCTTATATGTTACACCACCATGCCATTGCACAGTGATGGTTATATCACACAGTGCTCTGATACAAACTGATGAAAACACATCCTATATAAATGTTAAAGCTGACCCGGAGGATTTTTGATTTTATCATCAGCATTTCCGATATCAGGCTGAGAGCACTCTCATCTATCCATTCATAGAATCCCCTCTGCCTCATCCTGGGGATCAGAAGGTAAACATATAAATGATTGTGTAAAGGCATCAAGACATAATGCATCAAGAGGTTTCCATGGTAACCAGGAACCTCAAGAACAAAGCTCAGGAGGTTCCTTGGTTCCAGGAAAATCACGAGATTTACACGAAAGCTTGTTTATTTGTGGATGCCCATACACTATCTTTAACCTTGTTTGAACATTCATATAAGACACATGAGGCTCTGCAAAGTGTCTTAAACTGATTTATTTTTAAACAGCACTGTAGCACTGAGAAATGTATTTATTTATTTAAAGTTTTGCATCAAACACACAGGCAAACATGGAATGGCATTCAAAGTAGATCACAGCATTCCAAAAGATGCAAGTCTAACTTTTTTCTTCTTTGACTGCACTAGCATTTACTGCAGTCTCTGATCATCGAGACCACAGCATAACATGCAAGGGAGGAGCAGCAAGCTGGGGTCTCTGATGAAAGTATGATGGAATTGAAACATGACTTTCACCATCCCCAACACTGTCTTTTTTTGAATGAGCATCAGCAATAGGAGCCGTGTTTTAAGAAGCAGCCATGCATGGAGGTTCCAAGTTATTGTGCTGCAGACATCTGTACTGCAGCACAATAACATTGCGATGTCACTACTGCAACACATCAACACTATTCAAATCATATATTTCCAAGTTTAACAGTGATTCACCATAAACTATAATGTTGTTGAAAGGGAAATAGGAACATTTCCTGATCATTGCTCATGTCCGTAGAGCAAAAGCAAAGAATGCTGCTGATGTTATGGGATACATCTGATTTTACAGATGCTATATTAAGCTGTTGCACGTGTGTACTGTACAGCAAGGCCCTGTCTTCCAGCTGCTAAAGTGAGTGTGCAGCTGGGAAACAGAGACCGGTATAGGAAGCCTACATGAAGGTCCTTGAAAAATAATATTTGAACAATGATAAAAATATAGGAATTTGTAGTAATCTAAACACACACAAACACACACATGCACACACACACACACACACACACACACACACACACAC
This sequence comes from Neoceratodus forsteri, assembly GCA_016271365.2. Taxonomy (NCBI): domain Eukaryota; kingdom Metazoa; phylum Chordata; order Ceratodontiformes; family Ceratodontidae; genus Neoceratodus; species Neoceratodus forsteri. The sequence continues at coordinate 147,812,579 of CM057456.1, forward strand.
ACACACACACACACAAAATATTGGGTCCACAGCCCCATGGCTGCCATTGTAAACTGCATGATGGGTACATCTATAGTAGCTACATGGGGGGGTAAATGAATATGACAGAAAATTTGTTTTGTCTCTTGAATGTTATGACCCTAAGAGATATTTCTAAACACAGCAGTGACGGGAAGAAAAGCAAGCAATTAATCAGATCCCAGATATAAACCTCACCAAAGCTTCCTGATTACCGAATTCAGCAAATTCTGTGCCTAATTTGCCTCAGTCAAAAAATTAAAGGTCAGAGGTGACACCAATCCCTGACTCTGTCTGTGTCTACTGGCAGTAATTTATTTAGTTTTTGTTAACTGGGTAAGTGCACTAGACAAATTCTGCCTGTTTTCAAGCATGACCCGGGGCAGTGAGAAACAGATTATTTCCAATTGACATTGAACCAGATTAAGCTGTTGGTGGTATTTTTAGTGAATGTGGAGAAATTTGGCAAGGGCACTGGGGAAATTCCACTACTCACAGGTAGGGAAAATACTTGCATCCTGGCATTCCACCAAGATGGCTGACTCTGGAGGGTCTGTGGAGAACATAGAGGTGGTGGAGACTGGGCAGATGGTGTCCTCTCCAGTCTCTGAGCTACGAGAGACCAAGATAAATGGAAAAGACAAAAGAACAGAAAATGGGCAAAAGGCACAAAGTAAAGAAATCCAGACAAACTCAACTACAATATCAGCAAACATGACACAAGGTATGCCTATAGACAATACAAGGCAAAATGGGAAAGTTTTGCAACCTTCTAAAGCTGTCACTACAATGAGTATAGATATAATAGAAGTTGAGAATGAAGAAGTTAAAATGCTTCTAGCCTTGGGGGAGCAACGCTATTTAGAAAAATGGAAAGAACTGCTAGCCTGAATACACACAGGTCCTGTGACAGTTGAAACTGCAAATGATGACTCATCACAGCTGACTATCAAAGAGTCTGCTTTGATCCTTGCTGCTGTCAAACCAGGAGCTTCTCAGCACCAAAATGTTTCAAAACAGTTATCGGTGTCAGAACCAGAAGAGTCTTCAGATACTGTACACATCACTGTCAGGAAAACGTCTGGAATGGTAGAGACGATTGTGCAACAGACTAGGCTAAGACGTACCCAGGTGAATAAGTCCTTGGAACCAAGTGAAGTGTGGTCAGTAAATAGTGCTTTGCGGGTGGCAGGCTGGGAGAAGGACCCAGATGCAGGGACTTAGCAATTAGTCCCATCTCTGATTCGAATCCAGCAGGAGGGAGATGAGGCCAGCAGAACAAATATAAAACAACCAGATCTTTCTCTTTTCCTCCGGAGCTACAGCTAACTCAACACCCAATTTTGAACCTCCCGCTAGACAGACCGAATGGAGAAAGCACCTTGGATAAGATAATGGATGTAAAAATCTCAAAATCCCAGGGTTCTGGGTATCATATACAATGTTCAGTACAGTCTGCAGCACCAAGCATTTCTTCAAATACTCAGAATATGCCTCCTGTTTCTCAGTCCCTACACACAGCAAGCAAAGAGGCAAAATGTGGTAGGATTACAATACATGGGGGCAATGGAAGAAATACCAGACTGCGTTTTTGTGGGACGTACATTGCTAAAGAACTCAATGAAGGTTTTTGCTTATGAAATACATGCATTGATACTTGTGTCTCACAAACCTAATTTTGATATTAGCTTTAAAATGTTGAATGGGTTAGAAAGATTTTGGACAAAATTTCATAAACTTAAAAATACTCCCTTCCCCCTCACTAAACCTGCACAGAAAACAATTACAATTTTGTTTAGGAATCAGGGGGTGAGCCTAAATGACATAACTACATGGCTTAAGCAGAGATGTATGGTCTTAACTGACCCAGAGTCAATTTTTTGATACTGAGAATCAATGGATTGATGGATGGATAGTGAGAGTGTTGCTTAAGACCACAGAAACAGGGATACAACATCTGCCAAATAGTTTTATGCTAGGAAGGGACAGAGGGGTACTCTTCTACCCAAGACCTGTTACAAATGCAGTTTAATCAATCACTTGAGCAGCATTTGTGACAAAGAATGGTGTACAGCATATGGAGAAGTAGGACATTCAGAGAATCAATGTGTAGAAGAACTGAAATGTGTCCTATGTGAGGAATCTGGCCATACCTTTCAACAGTACACATGGGCAGTGCATAATTCCCCAAACTTAGCTGATGGAGAAGAACAAAGATTGATCATTATTATGGGCCAAATATCAAAAATAACTGAAAAACAATCCAATTCTGACAGACCTGGACCTTCATCTCAGTCTTTGGACTCTCAATCCCTAACCTCCATACAGACCCCAGCTGTTTTGGGGAAAGAGATGGACACCCCTATAGAAACAGACACTCCCCCCTTGTAGCCACAGACCCAACCCCCCCTCCACAGAAGGAAGGAACATAGGTTACAGAAACCACAGAATCTGTTCCCCCATGAGATTTGCCCATGGATGGGATGAGACCCTCCCTCCAGCAACTGTTACCCCTACAACTAGAAATACAAGGGGAAGTAGGAAAAAGGGGTCACCTTTATCTAAAGTTTCAGAAACAGAACACATCCCCTTGGGAAACAAATATGAATTATTATAAGATAATTCAGAGAATTCAGATTCTGACACCTCGTCTGTACTATCCTCCCATCCTGAACAAACTACAGATACAGAAATACTTCTAGATAATTCAGGGCTCCAAAACAGGAAAGCAAAAACAAAAGCAAAGGTTAAACATAAAGAAAATATGTCCAGAAGGGGCAGACCAAGGTAAAAATAATTTTGGAAATGTGTGATATTTTACTTTACTGTTCGTTAGATGGCTCCCTCTTTTTCAATACATACTGTGACTGTTAACAGTATAAAGAGGCAGTCAAAAAGAGATTCAGTATTTTCCTTTCTATCTTGTTTGATATTGGGGGTTATCTTTTTACGAGACGTAAGGTTTCCCTCTCTGACTGAAGCTACACAGGCACAGAAAGTGTGGTTTCTTGGCCCATCTTTTTGGTCCTTTCGGCAGGAAGCCTGCTCTGGAATAGGTATCCTGTTTAGTATACCTGATATAGAAGTGATGAAAGTGTTAGATTTACTTCCGGGTAGACTACTACTTCTGGATGTCAGAATCTATAATGTGGCCTATAGATTTCTAAACATATATGCACCCCAAGCAAAATCCCTCAGGATAGATTTATTGAAAATAGCACAGCCATATCTGCACACTTCCCAATGTGTGATTTTGGATGAGACTTTAATTGTGGATTATCTACAAAAGATAGATAAAAAAATACTAAAATATCAAAACTTTTTGGTGACTCAAAATTTTTAACTTCATTTTTAAAAACAGCTAGACTACAGGATGCATATTTAACAGTAGAAAAAATACATACACCTACATTTCGTAAAGGGCCACTAGCTAACCATATAGATTTTTTTTTGTTTCACAGCATTTAATGGTATCTAAGGCTAAAGTGGAAGTAGCAGAATTTTCGGATCATAATTTATTAACTATCTCCCTAGGATCATTTCATACTCTAGTAAAAGGCCCTGGAACATGGAAAATGAATACATCAATATTGCAAAATGAGAGTTTATTAGAACAAATTAAACATTTTCTGGTTGCCAGGAAATAAGTCTTTATTTTATATGATAATTTACAACTCTGGTGGACTGACACGAAAAAAGAATTACAAGTACTATTAAAACAATTTTATAAGTATCATCATAATATACAATACTTAGATTATTTAAGAAAAAGAAAACAACTACAAACACTATTAACTTTATTGTATACTACTGGTCAAGATTTCACTAAACAAATTAGTAATATAAAGAAGGACCTTACAGAATATAATTTACAAAAATCAAAAATTCTGCAGCAGCAACAACAATTTGGTTCCACTAGCTCTTTTGATATCATTTGACCTTACAAGAACTGTAAGAAAAGAATAGAAAATAAAGAATTTGAGGTTTTACTGAATGAAAACTAACATGAACATGCAGACAATATGGGAATCCAGAACTGTGTAGCTACTTACACCAGAAAACTGTATGATCCTATTCAATCCAATATGGATCAGGCCTCCAGTTATTTGTCAAGAATTAAGGTTCTAGATATATCACAGTCAATAAAGGACTTAAATACTAATGGTATACAGCAGAAGGAAGTTGAAGAGGTAATAAATACCCACAGAACAGGAGTAACACCAGGCCTAGATGGCCTTCCCAATAAAATATATAGCATCTTACGAGCAGAGCTAGGATAAGAGTTGACTGAAGTATATAACTATATACTCCAACAGGATGTTTTGCCATTAGAAATGAATATGGGAGGACTGATTTATATACATAAAAAAGGAGAGAAAAAATACTGTAAAACTGGAGGCCTATAAGCCTTTTAAACACTGATTTCAAAATCTTTGTAAAAATCATAGCAATATGGTTATTAAAAATTGCACAGCAGGTGATTTCAATGGCACAATTTAGTACTATACCTGGACAGAGTGTATCAGATCATATCATTTTATTAAGAGCACTAGCAGAAAGGGGGAACAATGACCTACTCACAGGCTATCTGGTCTCTTTAGACCAAAAACAAACCTTTGACTCAGTAAATCACAAGTTTTTATTGCTTACATTGAAACAGTATCAAGTGCCTGATTTAACTGTTTCTTGGATAAAAAAAACTGTACCATACAGCTACTGTAGTCCCTATAACAAATGGATGGAGGGGGTCGATGGTCAGGTTTGAAAGATGAGTGAGGCAGGGCTGCCCACTCAGCCCTATTCTTTATGTATTTTTCTTGGACCCCCTACTTAGATACATAAATGAATCCCAGAAGATATCCCTGATACATACAATAGTAAACACCATTCCCCATAAAGTAATGGCATATGCTGATGACATGAGTTTGGTTGTGACAGATGAACAATCAGTACAGGAGGCTATACACCAGTGTATAACATTTGGTAGTACATCATGGGCTTCTTTGAACCTTACAAAGTGTGTAGGAAGGCAATTAGGGAATAATGGTCAAATGCAGACTACAATCTCAAACATAAGGGTAGGCAGAGATTCAATAAAAATGTTAGGAATATTTTTGGGGGATTGGCCATTGGATATCTTAAATAGGAGCCCTAAAATGGAATTTGAGAAAAATAAGGTAAATCAATGGAACAAATGGAAAATGAGAAAAAAGAAGAGGGTGTATATGATCAAAACTTATTTAAGTATTTCTTTTTTTAAGCTACATATTTCCCCCACCAAAGGTTTTAGAGACTAGACTGCTCAATATATTTTTCCAGGCATTATGGGACAGTCACCTTAATTCAATTAAAAGAGACATAACTTATTTACCAATTGTAAAAGGAGGTCTAAATATGATTCATCCTTTATTTTTTTATAACAGTATTTTTTTCATGGCAAATATAAAGCCTTTACTGATAAAAATGGGTAAAGGACAGAGACCTTGGGTTTTTGAGTCTTGTGGTCTCTGGTTCAGACAATGGGAAATAAATAGTTCAGAATCAGTTAAAAGAGTTGCTTCATTTCCACAATATGTTATGGAGACCTTCTTAAGACTTAAGCAATGGACAGTCTCGATTAATATGTTAGTAACCCTCCACAGGAAAAACTTGTATAAACTTTTAATAGATCAGATTTGTACTGTTCCTATAATTTATCATAAGTGTCCAGAATTATATAAAAATTCTCTTACAAAACTTTTGCAAAACCCCAGGATCCCCCTTGAATGTGGGACTTACACTGGCTGTGTTGCCACGAAAGAATTAATATCACAGCAAACCAGAAACACAAACAGATATCAGACAGATTGTGTAGCAGAATGGTATGTCTACAGCAGGAAGAAACTATTGATCATTTATTTTTTCACTGTACATTTATACAGGAATTTTGGGCCTTTCTTGCAGCTAACTGGAATGAACCACTGTTTGCCACAGTATCCTATATAAACATAATGTATGGTGTTTTTGCAAGAGGATGAAAAAAAGGAATATTGACACACTGAATGTAATTTTTACAGTGTTAAAATGGCATATCTGGACAGCACAGTGTCTTTTCACTCTGCAACGAAAATACCAATTTTTATCAAGAACTGTTAAAAAATTTAGTCTGATTTAAAGCATGTGTACTATTTAGAAATGAAATCTATGCATATCAGTTGCTTTTAGAATTATGGAAAGGCCTCGCTTGGATAACTAACTCAGATGTTCCTGTAACACGAAATTAATGTAAATAATTTATGATGCATTGAAGTAAATGTATTTTAACTTTATAGTGGTTTGTGAATAATTTTTTTTGTAAATAAAATTTTCCCCTACTTTTTTCGAGAAGTGCCATGGGATCTTTAACATCCACCTGAACTACCACCAGAACAGGCAGATGGGACCTCAGTTTAACATCACATCCAAAAAATAGCACCTCAGGAGTGTAGCACCCCCCCCTCATTCTGCACTACAGTGTCAGTATTGGGACTTAACCCAATTGCCTGGTGAGGGGATAGAACCCACAGCTTTCTGATCTCCCGGCCTCAGAGGTGAGTGTGCTATCTGTGGAGCCACTGACACTATGAATGAAAGGGACAAATGGTAGGCTACTGCCATGGAATCTGTGCCTGCTGCTGACCAGCAGAAATACAGAGAACATAGAAACCAATGCACAAACAGAGCTAAGACTGATGAATCTCATTACTTTAAATCCCATAAACTCTTAATTGTAACAAAGTCAAGATATTCTGGGAAAATTTTAACTATCTACTTAATAAAGAGGAGAAGAAATCATCTAGAACTTTGAACATCTGTGGTTCTGAGGTCCAGTGACACCTTTACCAACCTGAGGTCCTACATCCCTAATGGTTAAACCATAATGGCCCCAAGTCCAATCAGCTCATGGTAATAATACTGACCTTGGCCACCCAAAATTCTTCTTTTAGACCATCACAGAAAGGAATACTCTAAACCAGGGGGTCTCAAATGGTGAGGCCAGCCTCCCTGGGAGGCCCCAACCTGTTCAAGGGGAGGCTCAAGCTAGACTGAAAAAGTACTATATTTAAATTTTGAGTTTTATATATTTTGTGTGAAAAGCTGCAGCAAACTGAAAGAGGATATTAGGTGAGTTTTATTATTTATTTACTAATTGGTGACAAGGGAAAGTGAATGAGCCAAAGCTAATTTCAGGTGTACCCGGGGAAGGGTAGGGAGTGAATACATAAGGTAACTGCAAAACAATCGAGAAATATACAATGGACAATAGTGACAAATTTGAACAATAAACTAATAATGATTGGTGGTAATTAATCAATTTGCAGGCTAATGGCAGAACAGCCCAAATACAAGGGTTGAGCATAGAAGTGCTAAAAGCAATAGCAGGAAGGAGCGAAGTAATCCCAGAAAAGTTGCTTAGGAGTAAGGAGGGAGGGGGAGAAGCAAAGTATGTAGGAGAGTTAATTCATATAGAGAGGAAACAGAGAAAGTAGTCTGACCCATGAAGGTACTGCAACAAGGGGTAACAATGGTTCAAGAATGATAATAGCAGAGCAAGTAGGTGGGCCGGGGGGGGGTAACAACAAGCTGAATAATAATATTTTATTTATTTGCTAGTCAGATAACACCTTGAGCACAGGAGCTCTTTTTCAAAGGTTCCACGTCAGTATAAGACAAAGAACTGAATGTGAGCCAAGTACTCAAAGGGGTTTCAGTTTATTCATGGTGTACTGTGGAAAGTACAGTATGTTATTTTTCTGTGGGGAGGCTCAAAATCTATTCCATGGATTTGGGGAGTCTCACTGTGGCAAAGTCTAAGAACTAGTGCTCTAAACTATTTAAAAAAGTGTTGGATGAAACCAGAGTTGGAGGTGACACCATAGACATGATACAGCTATCCCTGGCATTGCAGGAACTGACACACCTGATCAAAAAAATCTTCATTCTCTCACTGTGCTACTCCAAGTTATCCAAAAAGTGAACGTCTACATGGGTTAAACCTGTCTTCAAGAGTTGTGACCATTATTGCTAACTACAGGCCTGTCTCCATCCTCTCTCCACTGTCTGAGGTGCTTCAGAAGGATATCAGTGGTGACATAACCTCTTACCTTGATAAATACATCATCCAATGTTCTGAACAGCAGGGTTTCAGAAAATTCTATAGCACAAGCACTGCCCTGGTAGAATATATTAATTTCATCCACGAAGTTTTGGGTGGTGGTGATATGATCAGGGCAATCTAAATTGCCAAACCAAGGCTTTTTAACAAGTCAATTAAAAGCACCTGCAGTGAAAATTGATAAACCTGGGGCTATCATTCTACATTGTCCATTGGTTCAAAAGATATTTAACCAATCAAACCCCAAAAGTCAAAAGTGAGGGTACAACCTTCATGGACAGGGCTATCTCAGTGGCAGTACCACAAGGATATATCCTAGGCAACCTACTATTTGGTCTCTTTGTTAACCCACTACCTGAAGCCTGTCAAACTCCTTCTGCATGCAGACAATGTGGTTGTCTATACTAGGCACTGCATCAAAGACAGCCTGATGTGTACCTTGTAGTGCAACTTTGCATCTGTTGAATCCCGGTTCTCCAACAACAGCCCACTGCTCAGTTACAAAAAATACACAAAGACCATGTTTCTCAGCAGCACATGCATAAGAAAAGAATCTCTCCCTCCTTGTCATGTTCAATGCTTTGGGTGCTAGGCTAGAACAGATTTAGGTCATCAGATATCTTTGGCTCTACCTAGAAAACACTTTGGTCAGGTTTCACAAAATATCTGAAATTCCTGCAGCTGTGGAAAAAAACAGGTGAAAGTGGGTTGCCACAGGCAGATCTGCTGGTTGCCACAGTTTTCCCACAGCTTTGGGTATTCAAAAAGGTGAAGTTGTATTAAGACTGGCTCCCTGATATACAACAGCATGTGGATGGTGTTGCCAGGGTAATTCCCACAGCTGCAGAAAATTGTTGCAGCTGGTATAGGATCAGCTGTAACATCTATTGCAATTGTTGTGCTGTGCATAGCAATCTCCACAGATACAGAGATTCCAGTTCACAATTGGACTTGGAGTGAAGGACATTTGTGAATCCAGCCTCTTGTCTTTTGTACCCCATGCCATGTGGATAGTCTGGCTGCTCCTGGATTCTGAGGTATGAGGGTCCCATTTTGGAGGTCGTGAGGGTCTTGGGTGAATCCTCCCCAACCCCCCAGCACTGCATTCAGGCTGCTCCTGGATTCTGAGGTATGAGGGTCTCATTTTGGAGGTCATGAGGGTCTCGGGTGAACCCTCCCACCCCCCCAACACTGCATTCAGAATGCGGACGGACTGGAAATGGCGTGCTAAGCTCCGCACTGTTGGAGAACAGTGTGCTTGTGAAGGCGCCATTTTCAAACTGCAGCATCCCATTTATCAGTCAGCATAGATGTGGAGATAGTTTATTTTCATTGTGTAAATGCCGAAACAGTGAGCTTTTAATAGGATTCTATGCTTCACCTTAATTATGGGCAGTATTCTGTAACTACCTAGACAGTGAGCTTTTTTAGCGTGTTTTATGCCTCACCTTAATTCCGGACAGTAATCTGTAACCTAAATGCCTAAACTGTACCCTGTGAAAGTGATTTTATGCTGCACCTTAATCTGAACTGTAACCTGGCATGCCTAAACTGCTGAATGCTATATTGTCTCTTGCTGCTCCCTTTAAAAGTATTGCCTCGATCCTGACAAAATCGCAACCCACACTCTGCCCTGATCTAAACACCTGGCGAAAGGCCACCTACTACCACGGTGTTTAGTTGGTCCCTCATGGTTTCTGCCACCCCCACCACCACCCTTGGTGAGCATGCCCTTTTATAGGGCCTCTGGAGGCTTCAGAAACCAATCAGCCCATTTCTCCATCCGCAGCTTATACTACTTAGCCACCAGGGGCAATGCTGCATCAGCTCACCTATTGCAGGTTTTCCTTGGTACTGCTTCATGTACTACCTGCTATGCTACGGCTACTCCTCCTGCTTTATGTACAGTTACCGCATCTAATAACTCCCCCTGTCACCCTCCTGGGCCACTCATCACTTCTATGCCCCCTTTGGCTGCCTGACTGGCAGTCGCCTCAAACTTCAACCCCTGAGACCTCCTTTAGTCAGGAATCCATAGCCACCTACTCATTTTGTACTGATTGGACTCATCTTGCTGCCCTCCCTCCCTCCCTCCATCTCTCTTCTCCCTCTCAACACCCCATGCATAGCACCCTCTGCTACCTGTGCAACTACTGCCAACCTCGCCAACTGCGACTCCAACCCCTGCCTCCTGTCCCTTCACCTCGTCTCCTTTTACTGGCCACACCCCACTTAACTAGCCTCCCTATCCCCACATTCCCCACTCCGAAAGGGCCCCCAGGCGGTTGCATACAACCTCACAAAGCCTCGAAATGGCACCCAATCCAGAGGTTCTTCCTCCTCCTCCTCCTCCTCCTCCTGCTCATGTCAGGAAACGTACACCCTAACCCTGGCCCTGCCACAACTACCGCGCCTGCCCACCCTCCAACTAGCGGACTGCGTATTGCCACCCTTAATGTCTGTAGCCTTCTAAAAAAGTAGGACTCCTTCCAAGGCTGGGTCCACCAGCACCAGCCTGATATCATTGCAGTTAGTGAAACCTGGCTCTCCCCATCGAGCCCAGACTCGTCGCTAAATCTCACTGGGTACAACTTTAACCGGGCAGATCGAAAGGGTAAGCGGGGGGGAGGGCTGCACCGTATACACTAAAGAGGTCCTACATGGACAGCTACTTCCCACCCCCCAGCTACATCCTGGCTCACAGGCCCAAACTATAAAAATCACACTGGGAACCTCTAAATCCCACCCCTCCTCATCACTATGGTCTACATTCCTCCCAGGGATCAGAAGGCGGCCTTCGACTCTGTTCTGTCCTACCTGACCACTCTTCCGCCACAAGCCGAGAAAATTGTACTAGGAGACTTTAATATTAACTGGCATGGCAAAGCTGCCACACCATTCATAGACGCGGCTACTGCCCAAGACCTTATGTAAGTCGACTCATCCCCTACCAGACTGAACCAGCGCACTGGGTCCTCCTCCCTGCTGGACTTGGTATTCACCAACTGCCCCATTAAAATCGCTAGTACTACTGTTCTCCCAAATGCCCTTAGTGACCACTCCCCTGTACTCTGCTCCTGGACGTGCAAATCACCCAAATCTCCCCCAGAATAATCTATTGGCGCAGACTTGGCCCAGGCAAACTTGGGCAACCCAAAATATATCTCAGGACAATGGACTGGTCCTTTGTTACGAAGGCCCCCGACCCTGACCGAGCCCTTGACCTCTTCATCTTCACCTTTAACACCATTTGTGATAAATTTGCCCCAGTCACTAAAAGGATGGCCAAAGGTAATCCGGTGCTGTGGATCACTGAACATCTCCTGGACCTCATGCAGACTAGAGACTCCCTATGGCACCTCTCCAATGAGACTGGCCTGCCAGCTGACAGACAGAGCTATAAAGAGGCTCAGAACAAATGTACTTGGTCCCTGCACAAAGCTAAAGCAGGGTATTAGAAGACCTCCATAACCAACTCCTGGGGCTCAGGAGGAAAGTTCTGGGACAAGATTAAGGACCTCTGTAGAAACACTCCCAACACCACCCCCAGTCAGATTAGGGTTGATGGGTGCCTTACCTCTGATCCAGCCCGAATGGGCGATGCCTTCAATAACGCCTTCTCTAACCTCAGCATGGTTCTCCCCCCAAACATCTTTGACACAGCCCCAGACACCCCCCCCCAATAGCCCCTCCCTTTCACCTGCGCAGCATTCCACCTAAGGGCGCTGAGCCTTATCTCAGAAGGGCACTAAGTCACTCCCGGTATAGTAGTGACACCTTAGACCTGAAACTCCTTCGACTGTCTCTCCCTGAGGTGCTCAACCTCCTCACCCATATACTAAACCACTCCTTATGCCTAGGGAAATTCCCCTCCCACTGGCAATCTGCCCATATTACGCCGATACCTAAAAATGGGGACTGTGTCCTTACTAACAACTACCGACCTATCTCCATTCTCCCTCCCCTATCCAAGGCTTTTGAGAGGATAGTCTCAGATCAGCTAACGGACCACCTCAACAAATACAACCTGCTTAGTATGCAGCAACACAGCTTCCGGAAGGGACACAGTACCACCACTGCCCTCCTGGAACTCACCACTCACATTCACTCTGCTTTAGACAGAGGTCAAATCTCAGGGGCTGTCTTCATTGATCTCACTAAGGCATTCGACACTGTTAACCACCCACTCCTGCTATCCGCACTGACCAACACTGAATTCTATCAGGATGCCCTTGGCTGGTTCTCTGACTACCTGTCTAACCGTTCCCAGCAGGTCAAAGTTGGGGACACCCTATCTAGTAGGCTACCTGTCCTCTCAGGTGTCCCACAAGGGTCCGTCCTCGGACCATTACTGTTCAGCCTCTTTCTTAACTTCCTTCCCAGTACCTGCTCCAGGAACCTACTCCTCTATGCAGACGATGCCATCCTCTATACCTTCAACTCTGACCCATTGCAACTCCACCTCTCCCTTCAATCCTCCTTTAGTTCCACTGAAAAATGGTTAGCCTCGCAACATCTTATCCTGAACTATAGCAAGACTAAGGTTATGTACTTTCCCATCCGCTCAATGCTAGAAAGGAACTTTGCCCTCAAGTATGAACTGCCAACTTGACCCCCCTGGAACAAGTGGACTCCTTAGATACCTAGGCTTAACCCTTGACCTCGCACTCACTTTCCACCAACATATCCACCTCCTATCTGCTACCCTCAATGTGCAGCTCGGGCTCCTGTATTGCCTCAAACACTGCTTTACCCCAAACGCATTGAGGCTTGCTGTCTCCTCCTCTGTCCTCTCCCTGCTAGACTATGGCCTAGTTATCTATGGGGCGGCGAACTCATCGGCTCTCCATAGACTACGTGTCTCCCTAAATAAAGCCTGTTGCCTCACCCTGGACTGTGACCATCTAACTCACACATGCTCTCTATACAACGATACCAACTGGCTGAACCTTGACAACAGGATTAGGTTCCACACCTGCCTCATGGCAAAAAAAATGGCCCTAGGACTCGGCCCCATAGGACTCACACCACTAATAAGACCGGCCCTGACACTCAAACATACTTGTAGCTCTGGAAAGCAACTCCTCTCTGTCACCCACTGCCGTACCTCCCAATTCCAAAGGTCCTTCAGCTACAGAGCCCCTTCCTGGATAAACAGTCTGCCCTCCCCACTTGCAAAAGAGAACAGACTTGGACCATACAAACCGCTCTTAGAGACCTCCTACAGTCCTCAAACTGCTGTGACTGCCACTGAAATACCTTACACTATTCTGGACGGCAAAGGCTGTGGCCAGTTTTCCCTACACTCCCTGCCACAACCTGTGTCCCCCTAGCCTAGCTCTGCACATGTGTGCAATTTGTATTGTGTGTTTGCACTAACTTTCCCCTAGTTTTTCACTGTTAGCCTCACAATTGCTCCTGTAGTTACCTGTCTATGTACTGATGTACTGCAATGTAACCTGTCTTTCTCTGTATGTAAAATTTGTGATGTGGAACCTTTGTAAAGGAGTCTCTGACTCAAAGGTATTTCCGAATCTCCAATAAACATAAAACAGCAAACAAAAGTTTGGGAGCCGTGTACAGAAAAATAAATAATACCTAGGATGATAGATACCTAATTATAGTTAGCAGCATTCTGTCTCTAATTACTGACAAATTGTTTACTCATTGACTAATGAGTCAGTAATGGACATAGTCAAAGTTATATGCAGTTTGGTCTTGGGTGGGGAAAAACACACCCACAGTTGTGACCTGTACTCCCTAACAAACTGGCTACCCCATGCCAGCAGAAACTAGGGAAGAATGCTTTACTGAGGCTTACCTCCTGAAATCTAAAAACCTGCCTGAGATTTTTTGATTACTTGTAACTCACTAGAAGCTTGACCAACCTCAAGCCCTTGAACCCCTTCAACAGAACTAGCCATTGGCAGCATTCGTTTGTGGCTAGGGCAACTAACTAGCTGATTGACATTCCTAGCACCCTCAATTATACAGCTAATTTGAATCAGTTTAAAAGCTTATTACATGCACATCTAGCTGACCAGGCTCACTTCTCTTGTATCTAATGATTGTAATCCTGTATCTAAGCTTGTAGATGGAGATCATTTTGCACTCTTGATATACCCTTGCTTTACTGTATCCTATGTCATCTTATATTTTGTAGTTGCACTGTTTGTTAACCTCTGCAATTACTCATTATAAGATGCTCTGCACTTTTGATATCTATTGTAATTTCTCATTGTTATCTACCTGAGCTGTCATTATTATAACTTTCTCGATATGGACCTTTGAAAAAGTGCACCTGTGCTCAAAGGTTTTCCGAGAAACAATAAAATAAAAAATAATAAAAACTGCTCTAAACCAACTCACTGAAACCAACCATCTCCTCCACATTCACTTATCACCCTTCTTGCCCACTGCTGTAGCATATCCTTTTCAAGTGTCAGATCACACCATCCTGGTGGTGTTGGAGCATGAGGTGCTGGTAGCTACACCTTATGCCATGCTGGCAACCCGGGTTCGGGAACGTGCCCGAGCCACCGGGGGTCAGCAAGGGGAGAGAGGAATGAGCGACCAGTGAACTGTTCTCCTCTCTTGAGGTGAGGGAGTTGTGGTCCTGCTCATTGATTGATCTCTGGCAGTGGCTGTATGGCAGTATGGGTTGGAGGCTCAATCTGACATCCTAACATCAGTAGGGGAGGGGGGGAGGGAAGGAGCAGAAAAATGGAGGAAAATGAGCCTGGTAGGCTCAGTAATGGTCTGCCACTCCTGGGGTCCATCCCCAGATTCTGGATTGGGTCTCTGGGAGGGAGGAGAAGCCAGCAGCTTCCTTCCTGACCCCATCATGAGGGGCAATCCAAGGGGGAACTACCGGGAACTGGCAAGTATGGGAGCAGTGGTACTGGATAGAGATTCCCTCTGCCAGGGCTCCAGGGGATAAAAGCCTCTTTGGAAAAAAAAGTCATATCCTGGTATTTTGCCTGTAGCTGACCATGTCTTAAAGAATGCTCCTACCTATCTACACCTCTAGATCCAAGCACATTTTGTTTACTAGGTGTCTCCACTGAAACTCAGTCCTTGATTCTGCCGTTTGAATGCTTTTAATGAATGGAGTGAGCCTGGCACAGAATTGAGATAAAAGAGGTAGAGCAACTGTGTCAGTAGTGATACTAAGCAATCATTCTGCTTTACATAATTTTTGATGCACTTGCTTATCCTCTTCCCTCCCAGTTACATATCCTCTCACTTCAGGATGAAACCAGTTGTGTGTGTGTGTGTGTGTGTGTGTGTGTGTGTGTGTGTGTGTGTGTGTGTGCACGCATGTGTGTGTGGGCATACACACTTTGTCATTCCAGCAACAGTATGTGTGCATATCCATTTTGCCTCCTTCCCCCACCATTGTCTCCTTTCAGCCTTCTTTCTATACCCTGTTAATAAGTCCTTACTTGAGGACTCCTCAGCTCTTTCATATCATGCCTCTCCATCCCCATAAACACTTTTTTGTTTTCCAACTTCTATTCTTTCCTTGGCTACTATCCCTTTTTCTCCAAAACCATCCATTTATTTTCTCTCCTCACACACACATATCTATATTAATAAAATAGGAAAGAAAAATCTGTGAAGATCAAGTCTCCTGATTGGATAAAACACATCACTTGACTTCACATTATTTCACAATGACTGCAAGCTTGTGCTTCTTTTCATCCCTCATATCCTTCTGGACATTTTACAAGACAGATAATCCATTACAGGGTGTGTGCAGCTGCTCTGATATATGCACACCTTGGGTGGTTGAGTGCTGTCAATGCACACCAAGGCATGGGTATATCAGAGCATGACCATATGCCCTGTAATGGAGTATTTATTATAGATAGATAGATAGATAGATAGATAGATAGATAGATAGATAGATATTATAGTGGTGCACTATAGTTAGGGTTCTGTAGGGACTTTAATGTTGAACTTCAAATTTTGCACTTTAATAACTTTGCAGCCATTCAATGTATTTGGGGGGTAGGTATGAGGAGGGGAGGGTGGGGCAGCTGCAAGTTGAGGGCCTAGCTGCACAATCAGGCAGACTTAATTGACCATGAGGCCTGTTTCTGCTGGCATTTCATATGTTCGTATGTTTGTATTCATAAAAATTTGCATGCGCAGTCTCCTGGGGTAGATCTCTTGACTTGCTGAGTTGCGTGTCAATCAGATTGGCAGATTTCGTACTGCACATCATGAAAAAATTTTAAAATGTGCCTTTTTTCACAGTTTGTCATAGTGCTGTAGCCAAAAGGTTTGTAATTTTAATCTGAAGCGTTCAGGGTAGAAAGAGCTTGCCCAAACGAAGAAGCTAATGTCGGTTTGGTGAAAAAAATATTAATCCATTGTAAAGTTATTGAATTTTAAAATTGTGGGTTCTGAACATGCTCTGTTCACTCTTTTGGATAAAGGAACTGAATGAAAAGGAATTTGGCCTGATGAAAAAGGATATTTTTTCTCCTGACCCTATTCCTTTTTCATCAGAAAAAAATCCTTTTTCGCAAACCACCATCTTATCTTTTTATTTTTGTCAGCAACAAACTGTTATATCTCTGCTCAAGGGTATCTTTTATACCTACCAGGTCAATATGTTGCATGCTGAATAGCGTCCGACATACCCTTGCAACAGAAACAGTGCGGTAGGGAACAGCAAGAGGGTGCAAAGGAAGTATGCACGACAGTGCACCCTTTCTCTGTTCCCATACAGAGGATGAGACCTCTGCTGGAATATGAAGCTGGCAAGATACTATGTTGCTTGATGGGATGAGCCACAAACAGCAAGGGGTGCTAGCAGTACATTTGGGACCCGGTTTCGATTCCCGGTCCCAGACGCAAGAAATGTTATTTTTATCACACAATGTGTGATTTTAAGTGACAACCCCCCCCCCTTGGAGTTAGATATTTTATCAGTGGGGGTTCGGGGAGGAGCAGCCCACCCCAGAAATGGGGGTGCTGGGGGTGTAGCCCCCCTACAATACACAGACAGATGCTGCCACAATATATTGCTCTGTATTGGCAGCGCAGTATATTGCAGCGGCATTATGTCTTGTGACATTATGACCCTGTGCCTCTTTTATAGATGCTGAATCCTCTGTGGGACATTTTTGGGGTTGATTAGCAGCTTTTTGTGGTTTCTGAGTTGACTATAGCTCTAGTAATTGTTTTTTAACTACTTTAATCTTTTTTGCCCCTCACTCGCTTTCTTTTTCACCATTCCTTTTTTGTCATGGCAAAAAAAGAAATTGGCTGCCAAAAAAGGACTTCCTCTTTTAATAACCAGATGGCACCTTTTCATGACCAGAAGGCCATGCCGGTAATCCTTTTTTGCCAGCTGAGTTCCCTTTTCACCACGAAGAATAAGGATGGTGAAAAAGGAAATTGGCTAGCAAAAAAGGATTACTCGCATGGCCATCTGGTCATGAAGAGTGGTCATCTGGTTGTCAAAAGGGGAAATCCTTTTTTGCCAGTCAATTTTCTTTCTAGCCATGGTAGAAAAAGATAGTGAAAAAGAAACAGGACGGCAAAAAATGATTTTTGCCACAGCCATTTGGTTGTGAAAAATACTTTTTGGACCATGTAGCCCCGACAAATAGAACCATCTAGTCCTGTTTGCCCCATAAATATCCCTGGTGTCTAGTTGGACCCCCACCCTCAGTCTCGGTATTTTTTTTTTTTATGTTTTTCCCATTTCTTTTTTTTTTTAATTGTGGCTTTCTGCCACTATGCCCATTTATCCCTGGTATCTAGTGGTCCCCCCACCCTCCAAATGTTCCCCCCATTTCATTAGTGATTAGTGGCATCCCTCCACACTCCCAGGTGTCTATGACCCTGGAAATAAGAAAACCATCCCTTGTTGTCTTTGTTATTTTTTTTAAATCCTGTAAAAATTAAAAAAGTTCCATTGCCGATCACTCCCACACCCCCACCCAACCACCCACCCACTGTGTACCCAACTGCCCACACCCCCTGACACCCCCAAAGACCATCACTCACCTGCAGAGGTCCCAGGTTTGATATCTGCTCTCCCGATCAAAGACACGTCTTGCTGCTGCAACTGTCGATTGCAATATGAAAAACTAAGGAAAATGGCTTCAGTGTATTTCAAAGGGAGTTTCAACTTTTATGCAAAACTCAGCCTCTTTTAGAAATTTTGACCCCAAATTTTTAAACATGGCCTTTTAGGGACCCCACCTCATGAACAATATGACTGTTGTTAGGCAGCTCCCATTAGAAAGGTGATTTCATGGTTGGTTGGTAAAATCACCTTTCTGGTGGGATTTGTTTAACAACATTCATATTGTTTATGAGGTGAGGTCATAAGAAGGCTATGTTGAAATTTTGGGATCAAAATTTTTAAAAAACAACTGTGTGATAACCATTCCTTGCAATTTCACTATGCATGCTCATAACTTTGGCCTTTTTCTATATGTTCACCCCATATTATTTAACATAATCTTCTTATTATCCCACCTCATGTGTGTCACAGCTGTCATTTTTCAAATCCTGGCAAAAATGTGTTTTCACACCTGTGGCTCGGAATGGCATTGCAGCTGCACAAAGTTGTGTTTTGGCAAGGATTTGAACATTTTTTCTACTGGTTACTTGTGGTGAGGTCATAAGAAGGCTGTGTTGAAAATTTGGGGTCAAAATTAAAAATGGCACAGTTATGACTAGTTGCTTCAATTTCACTATGTATGATCATAACTTTGTGAATTTTAAATGTTTTTAGCCCAATTTTCAACATAGACTTCTTATTACACCACCTTGTGTATGACAGAGCTGCAATATTTAAAATCCTGGCCAAAATGTGGTTTTGCACCTGTGCTGCAGATTGGCATTGCACTTGTGTGGAGTTACATTTTGGCAGGGATTGAAAAATTTTCTGCATCGGGTACATGAGGTGGGGTAGGTATCCAGTGAACAAGGTGACCAAAATTGGGTGTAAACAAAAATGGTGACTCCATTACAGTGCGTGTGTTGATGGCTACCAAGAAGGAGGGTGACCAGACACTAGGGTGGGAGAATACTGTGACAGGAAGTAGCGGGTAAATGCGTGTGCACATGCGTGGGGTAGAAGACAGGGGAGGGATGGTATGTGGGAAGGGGGGTGGTGGGCAGCTGCCGAGCTGGTCTGCTAGTGTGGTGGGCAGGGTGGTTGGCTGGGAGGTGCAGGGTATGGGGTCCTGCATGATGTAGGGTTTTCTTTTGCCAGCAGGCAGTGTGTATTTTTTTAAGTTTTTCATCCCCAACCCCACATGCACCCTCCCTGGAGTTGAGAATCCTGAAGTAGGGGGATGTGGGTGTCACAGCCTCCTCATTAAAATGAGACCTGTAGGTGTTGGGTGCCATTGTTGTCTGCACTGTGAGTGTGCATTGTTGAAATTGGTTTTTTAGAGATGTACACTCGCCAAAACGGCGATCACCTTTCCATGATCACAATTATGACATGGAACTGGTGGGGTAATAACATGTCTATGGCAGTTTGGTGACTGTTGTCCTATAACTGGAAGTGCAGAGGATGGAGAACCCTGTGGTTTCACAGCTACTATAGATGCGCATATGCATTTAAGGAGGGATGGGAGCACAGGGACCAAAGGACCCTGCACTCTACACAGTAAAATAAGGATACTATTATACTGTCTCAAAAAGTAGGGAAATAAATTGCAACAAACTTTGTTAATGCATTAGTTAGGGTTAAACTGACAAAATAGGGAAATGCGGCATTACGTTTTCCAACCCTAACACCCCACCCCCCACTCTGCACAGACCCAGAGGTGTTGGGGAGGTGGCATTGAGGTCATCTGCCTTAATGCTCACCTCATTCCATTAGAAAATAAGCTGGGTGGGTAGAGTATTGGAGAATGTGGTGAGCGTTAGAGCTGATGACCCCAATGACACTTCCATGATGCATCTTGGTCTGTACAGGGTGGGGTGGGGTGTTAGGGTTGGAAACCCTAATGCCAAATTTTTCTGCTTTTGTCACTTTAACCATAAATGATGCATTACATTTTTTGCAATCTATTTCTTTACTTTTTGAGATAGTATAATCATATCTTTATTTTTTTGGAGGCAGGCCCTGATGGCCCTGTGCTCCTATTCCTCCATAGATGTATATATGTACATAGATGTGGAGGTGCAGGGCCCTTTGGGACACTGCGCTTCCATTTATAGGACATGATTGCTGAAATTTTCAGCATAGCCATGCTATTACCCCACCTGATGTACCCAGTAGTAAAAATATTCAAATCCCCACCATAACATAATTCTGCGCAACTACATTGCCATTCCATACCACAGGTGTGAAGACACATTTTGGCAAAGATTTGAAAAATGACAACTGTGACATACATTTGGTGGGGTAATAACATGTCTATATCTCATATGAGGAAAGACTAGAGGACCTCTCTATGTATTCCCTGGAGGAGAGGAGTGAGAGGGAGGATATGATAGAGACATTCAAATATCTTAGTGGTATAAATGAGGTACAGGAGAGTAGTGTGTTTCAGAAAAGACATGTTCAAGAACAAGGGAGGAATGATATGAGGCTGGGGGGCTAGGCTCTGGGGCAACACAAGAAAGTACTTTTTCATAGAAAGAGTAGTGGATGCTTGGAACAACCTCCATGTGGAGATGGTGGGGTCAACAATGGTAGGGGAATTCAAGAATGCATGGGATAGACATAAGAGTACTCTCACAGTAGGGAAGAGAGGGTAAACTGCTAATCAATTAGGGTCTGCAGTATTGCATTAGGTAGGGAAAAGGTGCAGACTAAGTTGGCCACATGGTCTTTATCTGCTGCCACCTTCTATGTTTCTGTGTTAAAATCTGGTGTAAAAAATGTTTCAATTTTTCAAAGTTATGGGTGTGCATAGCAAAATTGCAACAAATGGTCATATCTCAGACATTGTTTGACATTTTGACCCCAAATTTTCAACATGGCATTTTGGGGACCCCACATCAGGAACAATATGACTGTCAGTAAGCAAATCCTGCCTGAAAGCTGAATACACCAAGTGAGCACAAAATCACCTTTTGGGTGGGAGCTATGTAACAGCATTCATATTGTTCATGAGGTGGTGTCCGCAAATAGCTGTGTTGAAAATTTGGGGTCAAAATGTCAGAAAATGGCTGAGTTATGCATTAAAGTTTAAACCCCCACTGAAATAAATTAAAATGCATTTACTTTAGTTTATCATATTGCAATCACCAGTTCCAGCAGCAAGACGTATATTCAATCAGGAGAGCAGATCTCAAACCTGAGACCTCTTCAGGTGAGTGAGGGTGTATGGGGTGTGTGTGTGGGGAGGTGGGTGCACAGTGGGGGCAGTGGGTGTGATCAGTGATAGACTTTTTCTTTTACAGGTTATTAAAAAAAAAGACATCAAGGGATGGTATTCTTATTTTCAACACTTAAAGGACATGGGTGGGTGGAGGGAATCAACTAACCATCAATGACAAAAAATGGGCATCTGAGGGTGGAGGGATACCACAAGATGCCAGGGATAGAAAGTGGATGCTGGGGACTGCCAGCAAACACCAAAGGGGGGTACAAAATAAAAATACAATGGAGAAAAATGAATGAAAAGCAATAGGCCCTATGCACGTATGGGTGCAAGTTACACGCCAAAGGCGCATAACCCACATGTGAAGCTCTGCACCTGCAGACAGGTGTGCACTGGTGGCATTCACCACCACTGGACGTCTGTCTGCTGCCCCACCCCCTCAGTGCACAGGTCCATGCAGGGAGGGTGAGGGCAGAGTCGCAGACCCAGCTAGGCATCCAGTCAGATTCCTGGTATGGGTCCAACAGTGGATCTCGTATGTGTTGGGCGCATGTTGTCAGTGCACCCTGTGGATGTCCAAGGGCCGGTGTCTGTGGCGGGTGGTAGGAGGGCAATGCTACCGGCCCTTTCTGATGGCACTGATGTGGTGCACTGGGATGGGGGGGCATGCCTGCTTAGAGAGACATTACCACGGAGTGGGGAGGGTTGACATGTGGAGCTGCTGGGTATGAGGGGCAGCAGCCTTGTGCTGGTGCCCCTGTGAGGGGTATGGGTATTGTTGTTTGGGGGGGTGCCACATTCACCACTGTGTGCTGGGGTGGGTGGGTGCCATCGAGTGGCCGTTTTCTGAGGTCCTGGAGGGTCAGTGGGCTGTTTGCCCTGTCCTGCGGGATGTACATAGGGAGTGTACGGGGTTTATGGCAGGATCCTCCTTGGTATACCCTACACCCCTATTCACCCCCTGTAGCCAGCACTACATGCCCTAGTGTATGGCACATAGTGCCAGCCCAACCCTCACCCCCCCCGGCGCATTGCTTCTCAAATGGTCATTGGATCAGGTGCATATATGCTGCATGCCCCCCTTTCAGCATCCTGTGCACTGAGCATGTAGGATGTGGAGTGGTTGAGCACCCCAGATTAGTGTGTGTAGCCACTCCCCCTTATTAGTGCATAGGGCTGAGTAATAGTAATGGGTAGTGAGGATGAGGGGTGCCATTAGACACCAGGGAAACTGAAACAAATGTGAGGACAGCAATTAGAGGGTGGGGGGTGCCACTAGACACTAGGGAAATCATACAGCGATCGGGACAGGGGTGTAGCTAGGGGTATCAGATTTGTACAAAGAGCTTCCACAGTGCTACCTGCACCACTGTTGTTCACACTTCCTCACGAACATTGCAAGCATCATTTAATCTGTGTACACTCTAAATATGAAAAGTAAAGGTGTACAGTAACACACATACATACATTCCCATACAATAAGACAGCCTTTCAATCACCAACAATGTCAAACTAATAGACTGGCTTTTAGTTGCAATGTTACATTGTGATAATACTGATTAATAACCTTGAAATTACAGTATTTATTTACAGGAATTACAGTATAAGACACCTGACACACTTGGTTCCTCTGTATCTCGCCAAACCAAAGCAGACACAGACTGGTGATCCCCAGCCTCAGCCTCTGGATTACCCCCCACAACAGACAGTCTCAAGACACACACACACACACACACACACACACACACACGCGCACACACACACACACACACACACACACACACTATCACACACACATCCCAAACCTGACACTATCAGTTCCTGTCTCATTCCAATACAAATCAGACACGGACTCCCCATAATAAACAGAGTAATTAGATACTGGTACACTAAATACCCAGTATTCATTCAGTAAGTTACAAGCTCAAAAAAGTTGACCCTTGGCTGGCACCCACTTCATTCCTTGCATTAAGAACACTACCCCACCCCCCACTTTCAATTCTAGCATGATCCCACCTCAAGCCTGCTTGTTCACATCCACCACCAAAAACCACGGAGAAAGGTAGTGACAATGACACAAGCATCACTTCAGGTTAGAGGATCCAGCCAATGTTTAAGTGAAGCTTAGAAAACAGCAGGAAAATGGCGACTGCTAGCATTTTTTCAGCAGATATGGCCACCCTAAGCTAAGTATTCTTCTTACATATTTCCAAAGTTTGTTCATCAAACAACATCTTAAACATACCCCTGGATATCCTGAAGTTGGCTATCCACTCTGCCTGCCATGTACATACACATCTGTCCACATACCAGACAGACTGATTTATTGTGCCAGAAATATAAAACCTAGTGATTATATTTTGTAGAAAAAGTAATGGGTATCAAAAGTAAAGGCTTAGCTGACCACACAATATTTACCATTCTGTGCTTTATCTAGCATTTTTGCCAAATTTCAATTTCAAATGAGTATCTTTGTGTGAGACAGGGTTGTCATCTTTAAATAGTGGTTTCCTAGCAATAATTCAATGCATGGTGGGGTACCCTTCTGACCAGAACATCATTCTGGGAGTTTACATCTGAACAATACATAATTCAGTAGTAGAGGAAACATGCTACTGATGGCCACACTCTAAGCAAACTTTCCCTTTGAACAGTGTGGATGTGCTAATGTTGTAAGCTGTAACACAGTTTTATATGTTTCCATTACCATGCAAACCGTATGTAGAGAGCTACATGCTACTCAACTACCCTCTGTCTGGAAATGGCTGTCATTGGACTTCCCACAATTATGGGTTGGGATTCATGTGGGTGTCCATCTATTAAATAAAAATATTTCAGGATGGGGGTCAGATGAGTGAGAGATTCATAAAAGACATTTTCTGATCCTGGAACTGTGTGAGGATCTGTTGTAGAATTTACCCGTATGAGTTCCCCAGGCTCACTATCCCAATACTCACCTGCCCTGGCACTATTGCCTGACAGGTGCAGTGTTCTGATAAAGATCATCCCAGTGGCTACATGCCCGATGGTGTTACGGGAGGAGGTAAGGTAGCAAATGTGATGGGTTGCTACCTTACCCTTGAAAACACTGTCAGATCCAGAAGCTGGCCGAGCTGCCCCATGGTGTGGAGGGCTAAAGCACAGGCAACTCGGCCAGCATGCTCTGTTGGACCAGGGTTCTGATCTGGCAACATCCTTTTGCACCCTGTAACTAATATTTTTTGACTCCTGTGTCCAATCCCCCTCAGAGTTAACTATTTTTGTTAGATGGAGTGTGAGGGGTGGAGCCCCCAGATCGGAGGTAAGGGGTTGAAGCCCCCCACATTGGACACTTAGTTTTTTTGGTGATGCCTGACATTGTTGTGTTGGGCATACAATCCATTTGGGGCTGTGGATTTCAGGACCATAAACTCAGTATCCTCAGTGTCAGGATACCGAGTTTCTGTCAAACAAGTGGTGTGCTGCTCTAGAGGGTGGCTGAGTTAAGATTAACTTCACTAATTCAGCCCCCTAAAATCATAATACAGATGTCAAGGATCTCTTAAATAAAATTGTTTTGTAGACTCAGTAGACTGAATTAGGGAGAAGGGATACCAAAAATGACATCCTTGGCTCCAAACATATTTACACAAGCACCAGAATTTTTTATATAACAAATGTGGTATAACAGGGAAGAAGCAGAGGATGGGAAATGATTGAACTAGGGACAAGGACAGTCCAGGACCACATGGGGAGGGTTATAGGGATTACAGAATTTGTTTTTATTTTGTCCTGAATAATATCTAACAATTACTGATTAGTATTTTGGCCACAAGATATGAACAATTGCAGATTATAAAAAAAAAAGGGTAATATCATACTTGTAAAAAACTAGGGCCTGTTTTTCTGCCTGGTTATTAGAGAAACAGTATGCCATAAACTGATGTGACAACACAGAATGAAGCACACACCAACTCCAAAGGAATATTCATGCCTGTGCTAACAAATCAAACTTATATTGTACAATGCTTACAATCAGCTTGGTGAGAGCACATGGACCTGTCCTGAGAAACAGTCAACAGTTTCATGCTACGAGCACTTTGTCAAGACTGGACATACAACAGTACTAACTACCATCCTGATATGTGCCTATCAATAAAGTAATTACAAGTGCAAATTACCAAAAAAAAGGTGCCTGCAGAAATGTAATGCCAGCCAGCACATCTAATAAATACAAATACACATACAGGGAAGGTAGGGAGGAAGGGTGGGAGGGAACAAAGCAGGTAAATAGGCTGCAAAGCATATGTGCAAAGTGTATGTGGAAACATCCTTGATACAACCTTAAATAGAAGTATTTATAAATTAAATTATTAATAAATTATTAATGAAGCTGGAGTAAGAACAGCCATAGAATTTAGTTAATGTGTTGAATGACTGCTAAATGAATGTTTAATTTAGGTATGTCTTGTACTGTATGATTATGTATATTATGTTTTTACTGTTTGTGATTATTTTATGTAATGGATTACTTTATATCATCTGATGTTTGTGAATACCTTATGTAACTGATTGCTGTTTTGCTCAAGAACCTTACTGTAAATGAGCTAGTCTCAGCTGAGTATTCCTATTCAGCTTTTGAATAAAAAACTAAAATGAAAATAAATAAATAAATAAATAAATAAATATATTGTTAGCATATACCAAAAGAAGACTCTAAAAAAAGGGGGAACACGAACACAAAACCCACCAAAGCAGGTGACTAGCCTGCAAAGCATATGTGAAAGTGCTCTTATTATAAATATAAACATATCAAAATATTTCATAATCAGGTGTGTCAAGAAGGGTCTCTAAGAAATAGGACCTCAACACAGAAAATTGGGGAGAATAAAGACAAAAAGGGCAAGGGGCGAGGGATTAGTAAAAAGCAGGGCTGTTAAATCACTCATCCAGCATATGCATGCAGCATTTCAATGTCCAATTATATTATCAGATATCCTACTATACATATATTTAATATTTATATTCTAACATACGGACATAGGCACTGAACAGGGAAAAAGGGAAGGGAGGAAGAAACAGAGAAAGGACAAAATAATGCTGTGCATGTGCAATGTGATTTCATATTTCTATTCTGCCAAACTGCTTCAAAAACCACTGGAATATTTATATAAACCCTTATCAAAACAATCACTATTAAAAACACAAGTGCTGGACCCGGCTCAGTGGCGCTGAGGGTTGAGGCACCGGACGCCACACCACGCACCACGCCGGCAACCTGGGTTCAAGAATGAACACAGACCGCCGGGGGTCGGAGGGGAGGAGGAGGATTGAGCATCCCAACAGATGTTCTCCTCCTCCTGGGGTGGGATCCTAGGGTGTTTTCGAGCACCCAATGCTCCTGTGCCAGTGGAAGCATGGGCATCGGGGCATCAGGCGACTCTGCAGAGTCGGGAAGGGGAGGATGTTGTGGGAACTTGACAATGGCATGCATCTGCGCATAGCTGTCTGGATGTCAGTCCTGCATGCCGACATCCTTAGGGGAGCAGGGGTTATGGGAGAGACAGGGAGAAAAATAGGAAACCCCCTGTCTCAGTCATAGATGAAGACCGATCCACGCCTCCGAGCACCCTCTCATGGGCAGACCCCGCTGTGTGTAAGCACTCCTAGGAGAGGAGTCAGGAAAGGCAATACTGGAGACAGTTTGACACTCTAGGGGCAGACTCCATGGGGGGGGTGCTCTCAGAGGAATGATCTGAGGTCTGAAGGAGTGGAAAGAGAGGGTAGCTGGGTGTAAAAAAAAAAAACATGCTGGAAACTGCTGATAATTAAGCTATAATAAGCAGGTCACAAGTACCAGTGGCAATAAAAAGCTTACGCACCCAGCATAAATATATGCAGCTATTCATCGTCCCTATAAAGTGTCATACATTACTGTACATGTATCCAATATTTAGATTGTAAACAGAATCAAGGTTGGGCAAGGTATGTGTGCTGTCACTGAGCTGATTTTAAGCATTGTACAATAACAGTTTGATTTTTTTAGCACAAACATGAAGATTCCTTTGGAGTTGGTATTTGCCCCATTCGGTGTTGCTATGCTGACTTTTTCTTAGGATTGCCCCATGTACACTTGGGAGCCACTTAAGTGGCTTTACATGCCATAAACTGATTCTGATTTGGGCTTAATTTTGAGGTGCTTGAAAATTCAGTCTGGTACCGGTAAACATACCTTACTAACAGTGAGTAAGCCAGCCAAAATTAATGAAGACTTGAGACTTCTACACCACAGTAAATTGCCTTCAGGAAGGCACCGAAATTGGTGCTCTTTAAAGAACAGTACATTGAGAAATAGTGGCCGCCATATGTTTCTATTAGTTTCATTTCATTTATTAATGGTTTGTATGTTTACAGATTGCTCCAGCAATTTGTAGAACTAGCCGACCTGCCAGCGCAGCAGTAGTGCCTTGTTTTACTGACCCCACTTTTGCTTCTATTATGCTGTGCTACTGAAGCAGCTCCTCCACTCAACCACATGAAACAGTAGCACTCAGAAAACACTGGTGTCCTCAGGTTTTAGTACAGTGTTCCATGCAGGCATCCAGCTGTCAGCAAAGTTGGGTAGTGGTCTCATCTCTTCCTGTTTCTGGTGCTGGTTCTTCAAAAATCTCTCACCAATGATGAGTGATCCTGATCACCTGCCATGTTTCTGCTGACTCGGGCTAGCACAGAACTGGTACACTGAACATACTGTATTTATTTAGTGTGCTGCAGGTTCAAAATCCATGACTCATGGCTGGCATCCAATTCCTTCCTTGCATTGAGAACGCTGCCCCTGCTGCCCCTTACAGCTCTGGCCTGATCTCACCCAAGTCTGCTCAGTGCCATTCACCACTGGGAACCACAGATTAAGGTGGTGACAATGACACAGGCAGCAGTTTAGGTTAGAGGATCCAGCCCAGGATTAAGTGAAGTTTAGAAAAGAGCTAGGGAAATGGCAGCTGCTACATGCTCAGATGCTACCCCCAGGCTAAAATTTTAGGAGGGGTGTGTGTGTGTGTGGGGGGGGTGATACTAGACACCAGGGAAGTGCATTACAGAGTGAGAGACAGCAATAAAAATTCACAATAAAGGATCTTTTTTCATGATTGGTGAAACGAAAAAGAATTGTTTTCCCATATCACGTGGTCATGAAAATTGATTTATAAAAGTAAAAAAAAAAAAACTGTTTCCAGAACATGCTTGCAAATGTGAAGTGTAGATTACAACTCAGGGGGTCCCGATCAGCCAGCAAGGTGTGTTGTTCACTCTCCAGGATGTCATATTTGTAGGTTTTCAATTTTTTTTTAAATAAAAAAACAGAAAATAAGATGGCGGCTTGCGAAAAAGGAATTTTCTTTCAGGAAAAAGGATTTTATTCTTGTGAAAAAGAAATGGATCTTGCAAGACTGAACCTTTTTCATGAGAGCAAATCTATTGTGGAACTTTTTACCTCTATCCTGAAAAATGAACTTCCCTGAGGAAATAATGGGAGTTTAAAAACTGAATGACTTTGCAATGGGTTAATATTTTTGCACCAAACAAAGCATGGCAGTTCTGGTACCCAAGTTCTTTCTAACATAAAAAATCACACCAAAATTCCCCACAATCTGGGCACAAGGTGATAAGGAGAAATGTGCAAAAAGTGGTGACTCTTTACATTTTTACACTATTTGGATCTTAGAATCCGCACATCCAACTAGAAAGAAACTTGCCACGTCAAGAGACCTACCCCACATGACAGCGAATATCAAATTTGTCAAATCCATTGGTTGGTTGCAAAGTTATTAAGGTCAAAATTTGAGGTTTAACATTAAACAGGCTACTCAACTCTAACTATAGGGGCACAATCATATCCCAATAATATACATATTATAGGGTCGTGGTCGCACCCCTATGGTCAGGGTTCAACTTTCACTTCTATGTTAAACTCAAAATTTTGCACTTTAATAACTTCAAAAGCATTCAGTTGTTTCACATGAAATTTAGCATGTACTGTCAGGGATCATAGATCTCTTTATGTGACAACATCGGTTCCAGTGGGATGCGTGGTTGCGGAGATGAGGGGGATCAAAAATGTGAAATTTACCATTTTTGTTCAAATTCTTTGTCACACTGCTGTGTGAAAATGGTGTGGAATTTTGGACTGAAATATTTAGGGTAGAAAGGTCTTGGGTCACAGATGTGCATTTTAAAGATTGGTGAAAAATTATTAATCTGTTCCAAAGTTATTACATTTCATATTTTCCCATTATTTCCTATGGAACAAGTTAGATGTCCTGCTCAAAAATGGATTCTTTGTAGTAAATGGTAATCCTGTTTCACAAACTGGTCATCCTGTGTTGCAATTAGGGAATCTTTTTCCATGCTGCTGCCATCTTGTTTTTTTTTAGTGAGGAAAATAAAATTAAATATTTAAACAAAATTATGTTTTCAGAAGTAACCAACATGTGTTCTGCTAATTGAGACTTGTTCTATCAGATTCTTTTGTTACTTTTTTCACAAATCACCTATAAATTTTTATTTTGAACATGCAGGAAGCGATGGCTTAGTGTGAGGAGCCATTTCACGTGTTCTCTGTATGACAAGAGAAGGAATTTTTTGAGACTTCTGCAGCTGTAGCTGGAACTCATGCTACGACTGTAGTGTGAGCTGTGAGCCACTGTTTCCCTGGTATCTAGTGACACCCCCCCACACACACCACTGCCCTCCCTTGCAATGTGCAATGTTGCCCTGGTGTCATGGGCCCCTCCACCCTCATTTGTTGCAGTTTCTTTCAGCTACCCTGGACATTTCTGGCAGTGAAAAGTGATCTGTACTTCTGTTAATAATGGGTCTCTTTGTTTGCTGGAAGTGGCAATAATGCCAGTGCCTGCAGGGAAACTGTGGATCTAATCCATTTTGGGACAGAACAGGAAAGATCACCTAGTGTGAAAGTGACTGCCAGTTTTGAGCTAGTAAGTAATATTAATTTTTATGCTATTAGTCCATTTAGTTATTACATTTTAAACATGAAAAAGAAAAGAAAATAGAAAGAGAACTTTTTCTTTTTCATGATTTGTCAGTTTGGGGGGTCGGGGTGATGGGGGATTGTTGTCAGTGGTGTGCCAGCAGAGAGTAAGTGAGGGAGAAGCAGGGTCTCAGTGATGGGCAGCCTGGGAAATTAAATTTGGGTTAAACAACTCTGTGTTCATATGATAAGGCATCAAATTTTGGAAGTATTTTAATGCATTAGTCATTTTAAGAGATACAAAACTATAGTGGGAGAAAAACTGGCACTGGAAGGCTTCTACAGTTGCAACTACAGACCATTGCATGCAATGCCTGTAAATATGCAATGTAGATAACATATCCCATTCAGGAAAAAGCATTGAATGAATGGATTAAGGATGACTTGAAAATAGTTTTATATTTTGAATTAGCCATTAACATTATTTGTGATATGTATTTGAATTTAACAGCACTGTGTGTCTTGTTTTTAATTGTAGTTTTTTCACTAGCACTTCTCACACCATTGATGTGAAATCGTATACAGATGTTACTAACCGATTGTTTAGGGTATTTTAACATTCATGCTATGTGACAGCCAGACCCCTTGAAGAAGCCACTTTGGGAGGTAATACATAGTTGCCCTAATTCTGTGTTGCTATGCATGATACATTTGTGTTATTCTTTCTGAGAAAAGTACTCTGTACACTGTTTCTCCCAAATCTTTAGCCTATTTGCACTGCAGCACCTCAGTGAGACTGATGTGCTATCCCTTTGTCCTTCTAGTGAAAAACATAAAACTAAGGCATAAAAAGCCTGTGGAAACTTTCCTTTCAAACTTGTATGTTGACCAGCATTAATACTACACACCACCTTCCATCCTAATTGTTTAGTTTTCAATGCTTATGTTTGCTGTATGTAGTTGCTTTTATTTATTCGGACAGATCTCCTACTGTAATACAATGCATCAAGATATTTGATTTTGGAGGGGAGAACTTATGTGCTGATGGTTTAGTGGCAGTCGAGTGTCCCAGATTGCTAGACGGCAGCTGATGGAAAAAACTGACGGCAGAAAAAAGTGTCACCCCTCTCCCCTTCCTCATTTCTTGGCAAGTGAAATCCTACCAAAGCACATCAACTGCAAGCAAAAAAAAAAAAAAAACAATGTGGCAAATTGGGAGAAAAAGGCAGCAAGGTGGGGGAATCGCTATTATAGACCTGACCCAGCATGATTTACAGTAGCGTTCTTGACGCTGTCTACTTTATTTGATACAGGGACAGACAACTTGATTTGGAAGAGCAGAGCTCCCTGTCCTCCTCTCCACTCAGCTACCTGTCTCCCTCTTGAGTCCCATCCCTCCAAACTAGATGATGCTTGACCGGCAGCTGATAAAAAAGGACCATTTGTGTTTGACATCCTGCTGCTAGCTTACCATCAGCAGCTGGGCGCTTACTGGCTCTGCTTGCTTTGTTGTTTTATTAAACATTTGAAGTTAAGTGGGCAGTGTTCCTGTTCTGATCATTTCCCAGTCTATGCTTCTCCATCCTCCAGTAAGACAGCACCAGAGGTTTAATTACAGTAACAACCAAGTCAGATCAGGACTGGTGGAGCCAGTGCAGTTAGAGGAGATAGAAGTTCACAATTTTCAATACGTCTCCATGACAGCTCTACCACTTCTCTTTCCCCTCTCACACCTGCTTGTCTGTTCAGTTCATTTCTATCCTCACAGTGACATTACACTGGCAGCATCTGCTCTTAGTTGTAAATCAGGGCAGGTGGCAATACGACATTTCACCCAGTTGGCGGCATCTGGTTCTTTATTATACCCGGGAGGTGTGGGTCGGGATGTCACCGTGGATAAGGTGGTTGGGTCAGAGATTTGTATTACTGAGTTGACTGCGCCACTACCTTGAGGGGTAAGGGTCTTATATGCTTAGTACTGGAGAATCATTTTGAGTTGCAAGGAAGCTGGGGCCCCCTCCTATCTAGGGTCCCATGCAGTCACATGGTTGACACTATGATAAGGCTTGTCCTGCTTCCACCTATTGAAATGAAGCCCCTTGGCATGACTTCCTGTGTTGGTATGATATCAGTGCATCTTGCTTGTTACATAGGATGAAAGTCCCCACTGCCTTTTGCACAGTGTTGGCAATTCAGACAGACTCAGGCTGTTGTGGCAGGGGGCATGGAAAGGGCCAGCCTTGATAAGATGGCCATTTACTGCATTGTTTGGGACAATGTTCTCCATTCAAACATTCTCATAGGGTTCCCTCAGATCAGACATGTAGCTGTGTAAGGGACAGGAGGCATTTTTTGTCAGTGTATACAGAAACTATACTTGAACAAAGTGACCTGACCCAGGCAGAGTAGTCAGCAGCACCTGTCTGTCCAATTGTCAAGCCAGCTATTTCAAACATCATGAAAACAAAAATTTGCAGTTGCAATGGTCCTTGGAAAACAAGAACACACACACACACACACACACACACACACACACATATTTCTATATATGTGTGAAAGAAAAAGACTAGAATCAGTTTACAGCTCCTTCCTCCTTTACCCTATCATCCACTGTTATCCATGCACAGTTTAAATTACAGCTGGTGCTGCTGCAAAGGGACTGGATAACTCCAAATCCAAATCAAGCTGTGCTTGAAATACATAAAGGAAATTTGTATATATTTAACTACTGAATTTTATTTATTCATTTATTCTGTTGAGCAGTGCTGCAACTGGGTTGAATGGGAAAACACAGACTGAGAGAGAGAGAGTGAGAGAGAGCAAGAGTAAGAGAGAGGGGGGAGTTTACAGGCACAAGAAGTTGAAAGAGTAGCCAGGTTATAATGAAGTTACATCTGGTGGTGCTGGAAGGGGTCTAGCTATCCCTAAGCTACGTCAAAACTCCAAATGCAGCTGCACTCAAGACCAATATGTACCAAATATAGTCTGCCCAAAGGTTAAGTTGCAAAGTCTTTTAACACCTCTGGCACAAAGAAAGAAAGAAATGTCTATGACAGCATTTGGGGGGTTGGGGATACAGAATGTGTGGCATCTTCCTTTCTCCATTCACAATCTTTATCTCTCCTTGACATCTGTTTTTTAGAATATGTGTTTAATGAAACCTGAATCAGGGGCTCTGCAGGACTGCTATAAGGGAGAGAACATAGATGGATAGAGATAGATAGATAGATAGATAGATAGATAGATAGATAGATAGATAGAGATCAAGAGACAAATGGACAGATTCATAGTTTAAACCCAAATATCCCCATCCCCTTTTTCAATTTGAAGTCGATATAAGATGATGTCCTGCATACCCAGAAAATAATTTTTTTGAAGGTTGCCTATTGATTCATTCACAGTTGTGATACGTACTGTAACCTGCCTGTCTCTCTATAGGAGGCAGTATAGTGCAGTGGTTTAAAGCTCTGAGCTGTAAACCTAGAAACCTGGGTTTGAATCCCACAGCCCCCACTTGCATATACTGTGTGACCCTGAGCAAGTCAGTTAAAGAGGCACTGTCAGCTTTACCCCTCATTTTCGGCTCATTTACTATCACTGGCTTTCTATACACGTAACTGTTGAATGGTCACTGTATAGTGTATCCAAGTAAAGCACAAATGCTTCAACTTACCAGTTTTAGTCAAATTGGTATTATTTGTAGTCCTGTCATCCCTACTGAAAGTCTCCATGCACCAGAAGTGATTTCATGTTGGAAGTGCTCCGAGAACGCGAGTCTACCTATAGCGGTGTCCCATCGCACGTAATTTAATATGCCCATTGTAAAAAAAACAAACTTTGCTAGCCTAGTTATTCTAAATCTGTGCCGGTATGTTAAACACAAAACTGAGGGCTCATTCTTGGGCAAAATAGTTTGCAAAACTGGTGTCTAAATCCCGCGCATGCTCAGCAGCAGCACATTCTCGTGCATGCGCAGGATCTTCAACCTCCTTGCTATTGCGCATGCACAGGATTCAGGCACCAGTTTTACAGACTATTTTGCACAAGAATTAGCCCTCAGTTTTGTGTCTCACATACCAACACAGATTTAGAATAACTAGAGCTAGCAACGTTTTAATTTTTTTTTTTGACAATGGGCATGTTAATTTATGTGCAATGGGACACTGCTATAGGTAGACTCGCGTTCTCGGCGTGCTCTCAGCATGAAACTGCTTCCAGTGCATGGAGATTTTCAGTTGGGATGACAGGACTACAAATAATACCAATTTAGCCAAAATTGGTAAGTGGAATCATTTGTGCTTTACTTGGATACATTATACAGTGTCCATTAAACAATTATGTGTATAGAAAGCCAGTAATAGTAAATGAGCAAAAAACAAGGGGTAAAGTTGACAGTGCCCCTTTAACTTCCTTGTGCTCCCAGGACACACCTGTAAACAAGGTTCCAGCTTAATGTGTCTCTCCTGGTTAAAAAAAAAAAACAGCAAAACAACAAATTCTGAATCCAAATCCAGCTGCACTCAAGTGGAAAGTGTACAAATAACAGGCTGTACACAGGTTATGCTGCAAAGTCTTTTTAATGCCTCTGGCATATAAAATACAGAAAACAACCTGCAAAACACCAGTACAGAATATTGGAGTACACAATACCAATCACAGAAAGGACAATTACCTCAGCATTTCATCCTAAGACTTCATAAGGGGGACCTGTATTCTGTACTTGTGTTTTGTGGGTTGCTTCCTGTATTTTGTATGCCAAAGGTATTAAAAAGACTTTGCAACCTAACCGTCATGCAGTCTGCATTTTGTACACTTTCCTCTCCAGTGCAGCTGGATTAGGATGTGGAATTTACAAGCAGGCAGGTTAGTGATCATAATTGTGAATGAATCAATAGGCAACTGACAAAAAAATGCTTTTCTAGGTATGCCAGACCATATTACATCAACTTCGATACAAAAAAAAAGTGGAACTCAGAAATATTTAATGCATTAGTCATTTTGGAAACAAATCCAAAATTGTAGTGGGAGAAAAACTGGCACTGAGAAGCTTCTACAGTTGCAGACCATTGTATGCAATGTCTGCAAATATGCAGTGTGGGGTATGGGACTTAAAACACATCCCATTCATGAAAAAGCATTGACTGAGATCAAATCAGATGGGTTCTCTAAAGCACAGACATAGTAGGTATTCTCCTCCCTATTAAACCACCTCAGGTGGGAAGCCGTGGCATACCAAACAGTAGGTGAGTATATGGGGTAAGCAGGCACCTTTTGGGGAATGTGGGGACAGAGCTGAATGGCCACACCAGTCATCAAATGAAAAAAAAATCTGTAGAGAAAAAAAGTAAAACTAACATTAGAAAGCATAATAGCACTTTACAAAACTACAGTATACAAACAAAACCATTTAAGAGGTATGGTTTCATAACTCACGATTTTTCATAATTTTATTCTCCTTATAAACATGTCCGTGCAATTGTTAACTATAATCTTAACCATGTATTGGCCTTACACTTCAAAGATGCACATCAAAGGAGAACCACTAGCTTAAAATTTAGGACACTTGAACATGTACACTACCCAGACAGAGAGACATACATAGTTTACAGGCTGCAGGCACTGACTCCCTGCGGTCTTAATGACCAAATGGATTTCAAACTACATCTATAGTAAAGTAATTCAATTGAGCAACTGGGAACGCAGTTCTATTTGTTTAGTTACAGTAATGATTAACAAGCTTGTCAATTATGCCCCATTAATTGTTCACTATTTTTCACTTGATTCACTATCACTACCACTATAGACAGTGTTGTGCCAAACTCCTATATAATAATTACTATTATTGAAATGTATATATTTTTTTTATTCACTCTGGATTGGCTGATTTGTATTACCACTCCAATATGTCTTGACCAAATTATGTAGAATACAGATTTTATTGTAAGGAGTGTTTTTTTTTTTTACTAATTTGTACTGAAAAAATCAGAGCCTGCCAGAATGAATTACAGTTAATATTAAGTGATGTAAATCTAAGAGTACAAAGTTGCTCTTGTATCTCAAGAAATTTAAAAAGGAACATATTTGTTTGATTACTTGTTTCATGGTTGAGGAACAGTGGGCAGTATTTAAAACGGGGATTACAAGAGCAACAGAATTATGCATTAAACAGGTTAGCAGGAGGAAAAGGAAGTGGAGGCCATTATGGTTTTCCAAGGAGATAGCGGAGTAAGTGAAAGCCAAAAATATTGCATTCAGGCAATACAAAAAGACACAGGCAGAAGGGAATAGGGAGAAGTACCAGGAGAAGCAAAGGGATGCAGGGAGGTCAGTAAGGGAAGCCAAAGCTCAGACAAAAGAGCACATTGCAAAATCAGTGGGTAGAGAGAACAAAACATTTTACAGGTACATAAGTGAAAAAAGAAAGGCAAAGAGAGGGATAGTGAGACTGAAGGGGGAGGATGCGGGCCCCGTGGAGGATGACAACATTAAAGTTGACATATTGAACAGGCATTTCTGCTCAGTCTTTACTGAGGAAGAGGATGGTAATGGGCCTGAAGGGAGTACAAGGAGTGGGAATGATGAAGAAATGGACACAAGTCCCTTTACATGAGAAAGGGTCCTGAAGGAACTGGAAGGAATAAGAGTTGATAAAGCAATGGGGCCAGATGGGGTGCACCCCAGGGTCCTTAAAGAACTAAGAGAGGTGGTGGCTGAACCTCTGGCAATCCTGTTTAGCTGATCACTGGAAACAGGGCAGGTACCCAAAGACTGGAGGACAGCAGATGTAGTCCCCTTATACAAAAGTGGGAACAAAGAGGAAGTGGGGAACTACAGACCAGTCAGCCTCACCTCGGTAGTGGGGAAGATCATGAAAGCACTACTGAAGGAGAGATTGGTGGTACATCTGGTTGTCAATGGGCTACAGGACCCAAGGCAGCATAGTTTTACAAGGGGGAGGTCATGTCAGACCAACCTCATTTAATTTTCTTCGACTGGGTGACTAGGGGAGTGTATCAGGGGAGGGCAGTGGACATGGCCTATATGAACTTCAGCAAAGCCTTTGACAATGTGCCACATAGAATGCTATTACACAAACTGGGGAATATGGGTGTGGACAGGACAGTAGTCCAGTGGGTAGGTAACTGGCTGGGTGACAGGACACAGAGGGTGGTGGTAAATGGAAGTCACTCCACAGAGGGAACAGTGACCAGTGGGGTATCACAAGGATCACTGCTGGGACTGGTTCTATTCAACAACTTCATCAGTGACATTGCACAGGACCTAGAAGGCAGAATTTCCCTGTTCACTGATGACACAAAGCTCTGTAACAGAGTGGACACACCAGAGGCTATAGACAAAATGAGAAGGGACCTGCAGAAACTTGAAGAATGGTCAGGGGTTTGGCATTTGAAATTCAATGCAAAGAAGTACAAGATAATGGATTTGGGGCACAAAAACCCTGTCACAATATGTGAATTGGGGGGGGTGAGGATATAGCATGCACCAAGTAGGAAAGAGATCTTGGGGTTATCATCTCTGATGACCGCAAGGTAGGAAAACAGTGTGACAAGGCAGCAGGTAAAGCAAATAGCATGCTGGAATGCATAGGCAGGGGCATCACCAGCAGGAAAAGGGAGGTCATAATTCCACTATACAAGACACTAGTGAGGCCCCACCTGGAGTACAGTGTACAGTTCTGGAGACCTTACCTATGTAAGGACATAGGCAGGGTAGAGAAGGTTCAGAGGAGGGCAACAAAGATGGTACATGGATTGCATCACAAGTCCTATGAGAACAGGTTGAAGGACTTGAATATGTACTCCCTGGAGGAGAGGAGGGAGAGAGGGGATATGATAGAGAAATGCAAGTATCTTACAGGGAGGAACAGGGTGCAGGAATACACTATTTATAAGTAAAAAAGATGTTCCAGGACTAGAGGGCAGGGGATAAAGATGGAGGGATGGCGATTCAGAGGAAACATGAGGAAGAATTTCTTCACAGAACGGGTGATGGACAAGTGGAACACCTTGCCAGGGGAAGTGGTGGGGGCTGAAACAATCATGGGATTTAAGAATGTATGGGATAGACATAAAGGAATTCTGGAGGTTAGGGGTGAGGGGCAACAGACTTCTAGGAAAACATAAAGTGAATTTACAAGCTCAAATGGGCAGACTGGGTGGGCTGTAGACCCTTATCTGACGACACTGTCTATGTATCTATGTATCTATATATTTGTTTTATTTTAATGTCACAGGCTATTTTGTAAGTGTGTATTTTATTAAATGATTATAACTGAATGTGGTTAACTGGGTGGCAAACTGGTTGGTGGGCTGAAAACAGAGAGAGTTGGTAAACAATATACAGTCAGAAGAGATGCAAGTCACAATTGGGGTATCTCAGGGATCAGTCCCTGGGCCAGTCCTCTTCAACAGCAATATCAACAGTGCACTATTAAACAAGTAAACAAAAATATGTTGAACACTGGAAAAAAATGCAGCTTGTCAAGTATGATGCCAAACAACTGACCTAGGGTTGGGAGGAGAAGATAAATAACAGCATTGAACAAGTTAACAAAAGATTTTTGAGAGTGTACAAGGGGACTGAGAGGTAAGGAGACCCAATGGAGACTGAGAGCGGAGGGTAGAAGGGGATGGAGAAAGAGGTGGAAATTACTGGAAAGAGGGAAGGAACGATAGATTATGAGTGGGAAAACAGGGTGGTAAGAGTACAGTTGGTTCACAAATGTCAAAACTTAGCAAAAACATTATTTATTTATTTTAAAAGTTTCTTAAAAAGAACGTCTACTGCACTAGTATGCTACAGCTTGTTTTCCCTTTGATTCTCTTCAGGGTCCTCCAAAGTGCCATAGTTAGGCCTACTGGGCCTACTATCAAGCCCCTTTAAATGACCTGCCTCCACACTGCTTCCATTTATACTATATGTAATGAGATATATAGTAGCATTAATTAAAATAAATAATGAATTTTGATAGCAGCAAATCTATAATGTAGCATTACTGCATGTGTATCACTCTGTAGGTTTTGATTTGCTTAGTTTCTTAGTTTGGCAAGAATGTGGGCTGAGTTCCACCTCTCATTCTAGCTGCACCATTTTCTGCTGAGGGTGTGAAAATACACCCTATGCCTTCCTGGAAACATAGATGGGCAAATTGAAAATAAAAAGAGTGCAAAGGACTAAAAAGTATGTAGAATAAATAAAAAAAAAAATAAAAGGGGCACAGCTGTGCCCCTGTAGTTATGTTTGAATGGTCACTTCTATGTTAAACATGACATTTTGCACTTTAATAACTTCTCAACCATTCAAATGATTTACATGACATTTTGCATGTGCCATCAGGGACCATATATCTCTTGATGTTTCAAGATTTTGTCAAGTCTGATGCATGTGTGCAGAGATATGGAGTGTGAAATAAATGTGAAAATTACCTTTCTCTTTTAATTTCTTTGTCACACTGAAGCACACACAGTATGTAATTTTGGTCTGAAATTTTGCAGTAGAAAGGTCTTGGGTCACAAATGTGTCTTTTGAAGATTTGGTGAAAAAATATTAATCTGTTTCAAAGTTATTAAATTTTAAAGTTTCCCTTTATTTTTAATGGGAATTTCACTCTCCAGTTAAATGTCCTGCCTGAAAAAGGATCCCTTTTCGCAAATGGGTAATGCTTTTTTGCAACAGCATCATCCTGTGTTGCAAAGGTGGAATCTTTTTCCATGCAGCTGCCATCTTGTTTTCTCTTAGAGAGGAAAACAAAATTAAATAACTGAAAGAAAATTATATTTTCAGAAGTAACCAACACACGTGTTCAGCTAATCTGGATGCGTTCTATTAGATTATTTTGTTACTTTTTTCATAAATCACCTGAAAATGTGTTTTTTGGACATGCTGGTATCCTTTTTTTCCAAATTGTGAA
Organism: Neoceratodus forsteri; assembly: GCA_016271365.2. NCBI lineage: Eukaryota > Metazoa > Chordata > Ceratodontiformes > Ceratodontidae > Neoceratodus > Neoceratodus forsteri. The sequence continues at coordinate 147,852,946 of CM057456.1, forward strand.
GAAAGAAACATGAAAAAGAATTGGCAAAAAAGGATTCATCTTTCTCTGCAAATTGTGAAAAAGGAAACACAAAAAAGGATCTTGCTTCACAATTTGTAAAAAAATAATTATAAGTCTGGTGTTTATTTGTCACTCCACAGGGAAGAAATGGTTTAGAATTTTGGTCTGACATTTTCAGGGTAAAATGGACTTGCCCCAAAAATGTCCCTTTTGATGCTTTGTTGAAATGATATTTCTTTGCTCTAGAGTTCTGAAGGTTTAAATTTTGCTTAGTTGCCCATAGGATAACATTGTAATATGAGTTGTACATAGTTGTTTCTTTGTCACTCCGTTGTGAAGAAATGGTTTGCAATTTTACTTTGAAATTTTCACAGTACAGGGGGCTTGCCCCACATATGTAACTTTTACTGGTTTGGTGAAAAAATATTCATATGGTATGGAGTTATATGGGTCTTAAAGTTTGCTTTGTGTTCCATAGGATAACACTCTCAAAAAAGGGGATACAATTACACTATGTCAGACATGATGCATGGATTGGAGAGCAGAGCCCTGTGCTCATACAGGCAAATACGGATAGAATTACACTATATCAAAAACTATGAATTGGTTGAAGCACAGGGCCCAGAGGTCCCTGTACTCCCACATGCAAATTAGGATATAATTATGGTGGGATGGGATCATATATCGGAGCACAGGGATTATGGAGTGAGACCTCAGGGTACAGAGAACCATGCACTCCCTCAGGCAAATAAGGATACAGTTACAGTATGTGAAACATTATGGATGGTTGGGAGCCCTGTGGACACATACACACACAAATAAGAGGATACAATTACACTATGCCAAACATGATGGATGGTTTGAAGTGCAGGGCCCACATGCAAATAAGGATACATTGATGAAGTGATAGTAGGGCAGGGCCCAGAGTGCCCTCTGCTCGCATGGCAAATAAAGATACAATTACACTATCTCAAAAACTATGGATGGGTGGAAGCACCACACACAAGTTAGCATATGATTATGATGTGATGGGAGTGCATATGTCAGCATGGGGCCCTGAGGGCCCTGAGCTGCCAGACACAAATAAGGATACAATTAAGGAGTGATGGGAGTGCAGGGCCTCGAGGGCCATGTACTCTCAAAGGTAAATAAGGATACAATTACAGTATGCAAAACATTACGGATGGATTGGAGAACAGGGCCCAGAGGGCCCTGCACTGTCCACATGCAAATAAGAATATCACTATGGAGTGATGGGATTGCAGGACTCAGTGGGCCTTGTGCTCCCACAGCATATAAGGATACAATTACACTATCTCAAAAAAATATGGATGGGTGGAAATGCAGGGCCTCCTATTAATGTTTGTTCTGAAAGTTATACTGTGTGTCATATTATTTGTCTAACATTAGAGTTCTCAAAAAGAAACAAAATTCATGGCAAAAAAACTTTGTTAATGCATCAGTTAGGGTTGTTATTAAAGTGATAAAAGTATGGAAATGTGGTGTTAGGGTTCCCAACCCTAACTCCACCTTTCTCCCCACACACACCCTACACACAAGCAGTAGAAGGGCCAAGGCAACAGAAGCAACCTGACATAGTCATCGTCAGGTAACACAAAAAGACATGCGCAGCACACATCCATCATCATGGTCCAGCAGGTGAATGAAGTACACTGCTATGCCAGTGTCTTGGGGGGACATCTGCATGCTGAGCACCATGGGGGAGGGGCCACTGTGAGTACTGCACCCCAAAGTGGCCACTACAGTCCTACCAGGAGGCTGCTGGGGTCATGTCTTAACTACAGTCCAACCAGTGGTGGAGTAAAAGTGGGGGCTGGGGTTCAGTCGACCCTTCTGGCTGCATGAGTACTGTTGCCCCTCCACCATATTTATTTACTGTTTGGTGCCCATTCTGTAGTCATTGGTTGATGGAATGCACCCCCACTCTCAAACCTGGTTCTGCTACTGAGACCAACACATGTATTCTGCTAATTGAGACCTGTTTCACCAAGTTCTGGTGGTAGTTTGGGGAAAATTGAGTTGGAAATGTGTTTTTTCAACATTTTGAAATCATCTGTTGTCTTTTTTCCAGCTCGGAAATCACACTCCCACATGCAAATTAGGATATGATTACAGAATGATGAGAGTGAAGGGCCTGGAGGGCCCTGCACTACCACAGGCAAATAAGGATAACATTACACTGTGTCAAACATTATGGATGGATGAGAGCCCACGCTTGAGTGAAATGTAAGATCTTGCTGAGTTTGTACTGCTTTTCTAAATTGCTGCTTAAGTAAAGGCATTTTATTATGCACCATATTGCTTGCTGCCTCCACTTTTATTCAGTTCTGAGTGAGTGCCATGACTTGTGGAACATTTCCTGTTGTATGAAGTCCTGACCTGGGCTCATGTAGGTGAAGCACCCCTTCATATACAGAGTGTAGGTTTTTCTTACTTTGGAAGCAAGCATTGCACCATTAGTAGGTGTCAAACTTGTGAATCTTAATCTGGCCCCAGTCACAATGTAGTGCAATCTAAAAACAGTTAACAGTACAGTTATCATAGTGTTTAAGTAACGACTTGCATTTCTTTACAGTATCACTCAGTAGAGAGCTACAGCAGTGAGATGTATGTTGAATTGTCCACAAAATAATATTGAGAAAAAAAACAAAACACTGACTATTATCATTGTATAACTTTAAAGTGTTGCAAGGTGTGAGACATATAGTGATGGAAAGAAGAGACAATATAATTTATTGCTTAACAAGTACTGTAATATGAACAGTAGCATGAAAACAAAAATGCTATCATCAGTACTCCTGCTGAATCAAGTTCAGTCCTTGCCAGTGCTGGATAAATGTATTGCAGATCCATATTATCAATATTTCATGGGCAGTGGGATCCATGTACATCGAAAATATGATGGTGAGTAGTGACTTGCTCAGCATACCTAACCTCCTGCCCTTATTATAAAACATTTGTTGGTGTATTAAGCTTTAAACTGCACTGGGGTCCGCTTCCCCCAACACACACCAATGCAGCATCTTGCTTTGACCTACCAAAACCACACTTTCAAGGAATACTTTGTTATCAGAAATGTAGTGAAATTTAATTTGGATGGTGAAATGCTGGCAAAATCATGAATTTTGCCCCATGAAATATTTTACATAATTATATTCTTACCATGAAATTTTGCCCGGTAATTTTGCTGTAGAGTTCGCCTTGCATTACTATTAGGTGAAATTAGGCAAAATTGGGCTTATCACATGACTTACTCTCTGCAGCTCACATGGATGACTGTAAAAAGGCATGAAATGCATAATTCATTTCCCTTGAAATGTGGCTGGAGAAGTAGGCAGCAGCAGAGGTTGTTGTTTGGACTTTGTGTGACAGTGTGATGTAGTATTGTGTGTTACACGGATACTATTTTGTTTAAAAATAATAGATTTATATTCTTTTACTTAGGCTATCTGGTGTGTGGTTATAATTTCATTTCTGTGAGTGTAGATTGTGTGTGTGTGTGTGTGTGTAAGTGTGTATGTGTTTGTGTGTGTTCCCCTCACTCTCTCCCTTTCTTTCTTTTTTATTATTTTAGTTTTCTGTTAAGAAAATTTTTTTTAGGGATAATGAAGGGGAAGGTAGTGCAAGGGGGACTGGGGAAGAAGGCAGGACCCAGTTTTTGCCTTGACAGGCATGTCTTTATGTCTGAGCCCTCCCCCAGCAGGAGCATTTGCCTCCATCTCCCAGCAGGAGCATGTGCTCCCCAGCAGCAGTATGAGCCCATTTGCCCCTCCACAGCAGCATGAGGAGCATGTACCCCTCGCCCCCCAGGAGCAGTAGGATTCCATTGTCCCCACCAGCAGAAGCAGGAGCAGTGGCCCCACCCCCCAGCAGCAGCAGAATACCATTGCCCCCCCAACAGAAGCATGATGTGGCCCTCAGTACATCAACTGGTGGTGACTTCCTCCACCATGCAAAAGTGTTATCTGCGAGGTGTTTTTTCACCACAAACACTGCAGATGACAGCATGGTGATCTGCAATCTTTGCGGCAGATCTGTAAGAAGGGGGAATAAAGGGGCACACCTGGGAACTGGTGGCCAGAGACCCATTAACAGAACCACTACCCTGCAGAGTGGCTCAAAAAGCAACACGAGGTGGCTGCAGCAGGAGACAGTGGGGGTGAGCAGACAGAAGGGGAAGGGGGCCAGCAAGGGGAAGGAGGTCTCTCGGCATGTAAGGGGCACTGCACCAGCAGAGAGCAGCAGGAGGCAGCAGTAGTGCCATCACCCCACAGCCACTGGCAAAACCATCATGCTGGTGATAATGATGAACCCACACAGCTTGCAGCAGTCCCAGCTGGTCAGTTGACAGTCAGCTACGAATACCTGGCTGCTGTGCACAGAGAGGTGGGAGCCATGTGGCGGGAGTTTGAAACATTCCACCTGAAGGCCAGCAGGGAAATGAGGAAACTGACTGAGGACCAACAGAAGGTGTTGGAACTCCTGGCAGAGCTGCGTCATGGGGTGGTGGTGGTGGCAGTGCAGAATCACGGCCTGGCACCAGTGAACTCTAAGTTTTGTACGTGAGGCAGGGAGCAGCTAATTTTGTTTTCTTTTCTTTTTTGTGTCCTTTGTTATTGTCATGCTTCCTCAACTCCTCCCCCCAAAAATAAGAAACAAAAATAAATAAAAAAAAGTAAAAAAAACGACAAAAACAATCTTTTCTGTCTTCTTCCTTTTCTATATCCAATTGTTTCTTTTTCTTGTTCAGCGGTTAGTGTGTTATGTAATGTTTATGGCCCCTCTTTATAGCATTTAATCCTCTTCCTTGTTTAGTAATTTACTTTTCCCCTCTCATATGAATGCCCTTGCCCTGAGCCTGCATGTCCCCCCTGTTGTGTGTTACTGTCAGTCACTGTATCCATAAACACTGTACCTTTCTTTTTGTTTTATGTTACTCCTTCTTTATATATTTCCTCCTCCTATCCACAAATGTCAAGTATTAGAATTTGTTCCTATGAACAAACATTTTTTCCCAAAGCTATGTGACGTGGCAGTTGTGGCTGTGTGGAGCATCAGTCCAGATACATACACAACAATCATAGAAACATAAGCACTTTTATTGCGACGTTAAACATAAATATGTTTCTGTGCTTAACACAACATGTGTCCCCTGGGCTTGCCACAAATGTTAACTTGGTGTCCCACCCATCCAGTCATGATGGTATTTTATAGTGTCCCACCACCACCTTGTCCAAAATGTGTATTTGGGCAACAGTTTAACACAGCTGCTTCCTACCATACTGTGCAGAGCAGTCCTGATAAGAAGAGAAATATGACAGGAAAAAAGTAGGATGAAAGTAAGGCATGAATCTGCTCTCAGTCATGATGTTATATAGTGCTCCGCCACCACCGGGCCAAAAAAATACTGTCTTGTCTACTGTTTACAAATGATTTCAGGATAAATCTTGTTGCTGCTAGCTGCTGTGCTGTTCAGAACAGGCCTTAGAAGTCCAGAAATGTTACACAAGAAATGTTACATAAAACTGACACATAAATGTGGTTTCAGTCCAGAAGTTGTATAAAGCCCAACCACCACCCGGACAAAAACATGCAATTTTGTCCGCCGTTTACAAATTATTTCAGGATAAATAGGTTGCCACTAGCTGCTGTGATGTGCAGAACAGGCCTTAAATGTCCAGAAATGTTACATGAGAAAATTGTGAGAGAAGGAAGACAAAGTTATTGTGGCAATTTTGAAATAGCCAACATGACACGTGGTGGCCGTGGTGTGGGGCCACTCTGAGAAAATGATTTCCTCCTACAAAATGCTGCTGCTAGTCACACTTGCTCCCTCCTGCTGCTGGTTTCACAATTAAGATTAATCTTTATAATATTCATTTGCCAATGCTGTCCTGGTTGGCTGTGGTGACGCTGTGGTTGTAACTTGTATGGCATGGAGGGATTGAGAATTTTGGGTCTTCTAGCTTGCTGCTTGCTGCTCTGACTGGTTGCCAACATGCCACGACAAGTAATATTTTGGCTGGTGTTGATGAATCATCCTGATTCCTCACAGACATACTGCTGCTGCTGCTCATGCAAGTATTTATGTGTATTTCATTTTTTCCTGTGCAGGAGAGGTGTGGGGTGGGTTGATATTGTGGCCTGTTGAGGTCTAACATGTTTGCACTGCTTTTCCACTATTTTCCAGTTGGCAGAGGATTACATCATGATTCCAGGCAAAGGAAGCTTCATCATGTTGGAATTTGGATGTTTGAATGCACCACATTTCATAACACTGAAGGTAAGTATTACATTTTTCATCAATGGGGAAGTGGGTTACTGCAGTCCACATGTCTGACTTTGACAGTAACTGTGTTCTATATACTTTTGTAATATATGGATAGTGAAAATAATACCCCCAAAATACATACAAAAAATTCCTTGTAATACAGTAGTTAGTCCTGTAATAGTATACTTCCGGTCCTCGTAATAGTATACTTCCGGCCCAATAATACTATACTTCGGTCCTCGTAATAGTATAGTTGGGATTACCAATGTGACTACTGTGTGAACCGAGTTTTGCTTTTTTTTGTGAGAGAAACATGCGGAATGGGACTGAAGTGGAGCAGGAGTGGGGTGGTGTGGAGCGAGAGCAGGAACAACACCGGGAGTCTTACTAACTCTGCAGACCGCAGTGCCGTACAGCAGGCACAAGTAAGAAATTAAAAATTCCTCGCATCCATATATTACAAAAAATAACAAATAGGTTCTGGTGTTTCAAGGCAGAAATTCCATCTCGAGGTTCTGGGGATACAAGAAACCTCTCGATGGAATTACTGCCTTGTAATACACCAGAACCTATCTATTATTCTATTTATCAATATTCAGGATTTCCACTGCTGGTGCATGTGTTACCTCCCACTCCTGCTGCTGCTGATCAGACAATTGTGCTTCATATAGTTGTTGTAGAATGGTTCAAGTTTCACAGAGCCAGTCCCGGAGGTAAGTATTTCTACATTTTTAATGGGTTTGGGGGGAGAGGGACTTGTAACAATCCTCAAAATGTGTTCTTCTTGTTATCTTATTTCCAGGTATGCAGTGCTTTCAGAGGAATGAGGATGCCTGCTGTTGCTGCTGTGCTTCATCATCACGTGCACTGCATGTTCCTTCTGTGGGAAACTTCATCAGTTTACATCCACTGGGTAAGGTGAGTGTGTGTATATATGTATATGTGTGTGTGTGTATATACATATATATATATTAGAGGCAAAAAACTCAGTTTAATGCATTAGTTAGGGTTGTTCCACAGCGACAAAAGTGAGGAAATTCGCTGTTAGGGTTGAAAACCTAACTCCGAATTCACCCCCCCCAGCACCACACACACACAGACACACACACACATTCAAGTATGGGGGAGGACCAAGTCAACACAACCAATGACAGACATCCAGCAGCAGGTGACAGAAATAACAAACAATTGTCTAAATGTACTACGAGACATCCCCACCCACCTGACCAGGTACTGCATGCTCAGTGGAGATCAACAGCAAAACTGAGGCCATGTACACCAAACGTACACATCCCTGATTGCAGCTGTACACAACGTACCACACTTAGTAGTTGCATGGCCTTACCTACCGATGCCCCACACCACACCACACCACTTGTGGTGGGCCACCTGAGCAATAGAGTTAAGCAAAACCAAGGAGTTGTACAGGTATAATATCTCTGATTATAACAAGGGTTTGAGAAATGCAGCTTTCTAATTGACTGTAAACATTGTAACAGCCTTATATTTAGTTTTTATTAACATACATGTAGAGCCTAACCATATGATGAACATGGTTTAATGTCGTTTAAAAAACAGTTTTATTATGATAGCAATAAGCCACTCCCAGGTATTATGTTAATGGTCAGTTTATCACTGTCTAGCGACATGTGGCACTCGGATATGCCTCATTCAACATTAAACCCCTACAGAGTGATTAACAGGCCATTTAACATAACTGTTGGTCATGCCTTATTGCTTAATTGTCTTTATGAGTAGATACTCTCCCTCTGCTAGGCACTGCAGCAGCTTTGCAACACAGTGTCCCACTTAGTTACACCATACACTGTCTAGTTGCTGGAGAATGGCTGTGAATATGAACTCATGAAGATGAACAGTGTAACTTGATCATTACAGTCATCAAAACCTTAGTGTGATTATAACTGATAGACTCAGTGATAGAGGATAACCCCTGCTGTCCTAGTACATTTACCCCATTATGAGTTAAATCAATACTAAAAGACATTCTGTTTATATCTACACCATACCTACTTGATTCCTGTTGTAGCAGAATTAACATAGTTATCACTTTGATAGCATCAGTGACAGAAGTGTGGCAAACCTAAACAGTAGGCATACAGCCTGAGTATGAAACAACTGTTAAAAAAATCACACTGTGTCCATAAGTAGCATAGATCACTCATTGCAACAATAGCAAATGTATTACTATTTGAATAAGTTAGTCATCACAGATGCAATGAGATTGTCTTTATCAGGTACAACATACTCAGTAAGTGCATACAGGAAAATCTATCCTATATACATGTCCGATACAGGTACATCATTGTTGGCTCAGTAGTGCTATGATATTTAGAAGTTGCTTGGCCTGATCCATGCAATTACAATCTTTCTTACAAAGAATACTTACTGCATCTTTAATATTGAAACACACTGAAGGTCTATGTATGTACATCAGCAGTACACCTTCATCATTAAGAATGCATGTGATACTGGCAGTACCAATTTCACAGCGTTGAACAGGCAATGCTTTTCCATACGTTTACATCAGCCTCTCTATGTTGAGTAAACCATTGCAGTAAATGTACTACTATGTAAATCACCTACTAAATGTATCACTACTTTTATGTTGAGCATGCTAGTGTCTTGTAGTTAATTTATGTGCTTCTCTTAATTAATGTATACTCAGTAGTGTTAAACCTTTCTACAACTGTCATCATGCACCTTCAGCATTTATATTGAATAACGGCACAGTACCAGTTGTGGTGTGGTGGGGGCATCGGTAGGTAAGGCCTTGCAACTACTAAGTGTGGTATGCTGTGCAGCTGCAATCAGGGATGTGTACATTTGGTGTACATGGCCTCAGTTTGCTGTTGATCTCCACTGAGCATGCAGTACCTGGTCAGGTGGGTGGGGATGTCTCGTAGTACATTTAGACAATTGTTTGTTATTTCTGTCACCTGCTGCTGGATGTCTGTCATTGGTTGTGTTGACTTGGTCCTCCCATACTTGAATGTGTGTGTGTCTGTGTGTGTGTGGTGCTGGGGGTGGATTGGAGTTAGGGTTTTCAACCCTAACAGCGAATTTCCTCACTTTGTCCGCAATGGAACAACCCTAACTAATGCATTAAGCGAGTTTTTTGCCTCTAATTTCCCTTTTTTGAGAATGATATTGAGAAATAGTGAATGTTATGTCGTTGGCGGCTACGAGGCCCTTTGTGCCCCCAGCCCGCCACATGATGTCTTGTGGCATAGTAACAGGAGCAGCAATGCAAACAGAAATGCTAACAGTGGCACAATGGTAACACAAGCGTGAATGATAACAGAAAGGGTAACACACGTGGTGACAGGAACGGTGCCACGCGATGTCACATAGTGACATGGTGCCTGTAAATGGAAATGTCAATGGGCATGGTGACGCAAAGTGAAACAGAAAGAGAAACAGTGTGGTACACACAAATGGCAAAAGAACAAACAAGCATAGCGCAAATAAACGCAAGGATGACCGTGGTAGCATTGGGGTATACGTGGGATCATCGGTCCTAACTCTCACCCCATGACCTGTAAAGCAACAGAAATATAGGAGAATGAGGTGAGAGTTAGGACTCATGATCCCAATGCACACCCCAATGCCGTTGGGGGTGGGTGGGGGTGCAAGGGGTTTTCAACCCCTAACAGCGAATTTTCTCACTTTTGTCACTGTGGAACAATTCTAACTAATGCATTAAACTGAGTTTTTGCCTCTAATTTCCTTCTTTGAGAATGATAACAAGAAATAGTGAATGTAATGCAGAAGCGGGGAGCTGTGCCCTCTGCCCCACGCTCCTGCCACATGATGTCTTGTGGCATACTAACAGGGACAGCAACGCAAAACAGAAATGCTAACAGTGGTGACATGGTAACACAAGCATGAATGAGAAACAGAAAGGGTAACACATGGTGGCGAGAGGAAATGGTCTGCCACGTGATTTGTTGTCACATAGTAACATGGTGCCTGCAAACAGAAATGTCAATGGGCATGGTATGAAGGAAACAGAAAGATAAACAGTACTGTAGACAGAAATGGCAAAAAAATAACAAACGCAAGAGCAAATGAAAATGCAAAGGATAACGCACATGGTGGCGCAGGACGTCAACGGTAAGTGAACGTAATGGAAACTGCCATGAACGGCAACAGTAACAGTAATGTAGCGCACTAGGCTGGTTTTCCCAAAACCTGCATTGAGAAAGACAGTGAGTACAAATAATGTATGCAAAATAATGAGTATCGGGCAGAAAATGAGATCTTGGAATACTAAATACATTATATCTCAGGAACCGTATGACGTAGAAAAAAAATTTAAAAGTCATATTATTTACAACTGTCCTGGCTAATTTGAATCTTAGCCCCATTGTGGGGCTAAAATTTTCCGACGAAAAGTCCGTATCTCGCACCGTTTCCGAGATACGGGCCCTGAAAGGCGCGTCGAACGCCGTAATGTTATCCTATGGGAAAAAAAAAAAGTTCGGAGCACCATAACTTTGCCTCCCTGTAATGTTTTTTCACCAAACTACTGAAAGGCACATCTGTGGGCTGTTGGCTGTCTTCCCTCCAAATTTCAGGAAAAAAAACCAAACCGTTATTTTGCAGCAGGGATCCAAAGGATTTCTGTTATGCGTTGGGCGCCGTAATGTTATCCTATGGGAAAAACTGTCAAATTTGGAGTGCAGTAACATTGCCTCCGTGTGATATTTTTTCACCAAACTACTGAAAGGCACATCTGTGGGCTGTTGGCTGTCTTCCTTCCAAATTTCAGGAAAAAAGACCAAACCGTTATTTTGCAGCAGGGTGCCAAAGGATTTCTGTAACGCGTCGGGCCAAATGTTATCCTATGGGAAAAATGTCAACTTTGGAGTGCTGTAACTTTGCCGCCATGTAATATTTTTCAATACAACACTGAGAGGCACATCTGTGAGATGTCGGCTCCGTTCCTCCAAATTTCAGCTCAAAACTCCCAACGGTTCTTTTGCAGCGCGGTGCCAAAATTGCTGTCATTTCCCACAGACTGAAAACTACTGTCGCAATTTGAAGCTTTCAGTAAAAATTTCATAACACTTCGTGAAGCGAAAGTAATTTGAAAGTACTTTTCCAGAAATTTGAAAACATATTTCTGGGTGTTTTACTACAAATAAAGACATGGCAAGATCCTCAGGGCCGACTAGGTGAATACAAAAAATTAGGTTGCTAGAGGGTCCCAAATTTAAATGCCAACCATTTTCTGATCACCAACTGAAAACAAAATGGCGATTTGAAAGTAACAGGCCCATTTGCGAAAGTAAAATGCATTTGCGAAAGTGTTGAACTTTTGTTAACTTTCCCATTGACTTATAATGGGAAACTGTTTTGAATAACTTTGAACGTTTAATATTTTTCACAAAATCTTCGAAAGGCACATTGGGGACCCCAGCTGCATGTTCCCTGAAGATTTTGGGCCAGTCACATAAACGTACGACCTGTAGGCTCGACCACAGAATTCCAGAAAAGCATAAACTTGCGCACAGATCACACTTAATAACTCCACAGCCGTATATCCAACCAGTACGAAACTTGGCAGATCCCAAGGCCTATGGTTCTTGATCATAAATTCCAAATTTCAGGCAAATCCATCAAACAGTTGCAAAGTTATTAAGGTGCAAAGTTTTGGGGTTTAACATAGAAATGGCTCCTCAACCCTAACTATGGTAGCACTACCGTGCTACCATAATATATATATATATATTTATAAAATAGGAAGGGAAAATCCCACAAGCTGATTGGTTGTTACCTGTGCATTAGATCTGTCTAATGCACAGGTAAAAACAAGTGCTTTGGAACTGGACATAGTACATAAAAATCAATGTGCCATTAGAACGTTAATTTTCAAAATGCCGCCATTTTTTCTCATAACTTAACAAGAACATTTTCATATAAAAACCTGAGCCACACCACATCATAGCTCCCTATCCCTTGCTGGCAATTAGTAAACAAATAAAAAAAAAAAAAAACAGGAATTCAGTGCCACACGTTGAGATTTTTAAGCTTTGCTTTCTCGCCGCTACATTCTGGGTCTTGGTCCACCTCAGCTGACCACTTCCTCGCATTCACGCACTAGCTCGCTCTGACTTCAGCCCCTCCCACTGCCCATGCTGCTTTACCTCACGCTTCATGTTTTCACTAGCACACTCTCTCTCAGATGCCTGTTCCACTACCTGCTCGCAGAGAACAGAGAAGAGATGTAAAATAAAAAGCAGGCAGAAATTTAATTTGTTTGATTTTAACAGTGCTGCCGTTGGTGGCCAGTAGACTGTCATCATGTGAAGCTGTCAGTAGTTCCTTGTACTTTCACCTGGTATGTACTGCAGTCTGCACTCGTGCCTAACACTCACGAGTTAAAAAAAAAAAAAAGAATTTAAACAAGAGGAAAGCGGCGATAAACACCCAGCCACAACACAGTTCATATTCTTACCAGACATTGTTGTCTGACTAGCTCGCTCTGACTTCAGCCCCTCCTGCTGCCCATGCTGCTTTACCTCACGCTTCATGTTTTCACTAGCACACTCTCTCAGATGCCTGTTCCACTACCTGCTCGCACAGAACAGAGAAGAGATGTAAAATAATAAAAGCAGACAGAAATTGTATTTGTTTGATTTTAACAGTGCTGCCAAGCAGGCTAGTAGACTGTCGTCCTGTGAAGTTTTCAGTAGTTCTTCTAACTTTCACCCGGTATGTACTGCAGTCTGCACTCGCCACCATTTGCTCTACTAACGCTCACGAGGTTAAAAAAAAAATATATGAATTTAAACAAGAGGAAAGCAGCGATCTAATTTTAAGTAACAATGGATTTTTGTGTGGGATGGAGGCACTCCAAACTATGTGGGAGGGGGGATGCTATTAAAAAACTACAGGTATGGTTTCCACAATAGAGCAAACGAAAAGATGACATCACTGTCAAACAGGCGGAGGAACTATATTAGGTCAAAATACATACAAGAGTTACCTGTTTCAGAATTTAAAGCAACAAATATTACTTTTTACATATACATAAAATGCAGATCCCCATTTTATAAGCGCAATAAGACACTCCGGGGGTGTGCATTAGACATTTCTAATGCACGGTCATCGGCTAAACGCACTCGGTCTGCGGCCTCGTGCCTTATTACGCCCCTGACCGTGCATTAGAAATGTCTAATGCACACCTCCTCGTGCCTTATTGCTTACATATATCATAGTGGTGCAGTCGCGTCACTATAGTTAGGGTTCAGCGGTCACTTACATACTAAAGTCAAACGTTTGAGCACAAATAACTTTGGACACATTAAACAGATTTACCTGCAATTTGGTACACATAGTGGGACATTGTAGCTCTCTTGATTTGCCAAATTGTGTTTCAGTCGGACTTACGGTCTTTGTGTATGAAAGCTCTGAATAATGCAAAATTATCCATTTTTGGAGGCACCTTTTGGGATTCTGAATGTGGTACTCCACAGCTGTTGTGTAGCATGGTGCTCTGCAAGATGGCTTGTTTGAAAGAGCTTTAGTGGCCTAACATGCCGCTTTTTGTTTGGTGAAAAAATATTAAGGCATTGAAAAGTTATGGCACTTTTAAGTTCCCATTTAAGTCAATGGGAAAATTTATATGTATGTTTTGTTAACAAAGAATGGGGTTCTGGCTATCTCGTTCCACCTGGTAATCAAAGAATTTACAGCCTCATGGTTCAAGACTCTTTGTCCCTGAGGATTTTTTAAAATTCTTTGATCGGGAGGTCCACCATCTTGTTTTCAGTTTTCCGATTGGAAAAACACAAATATCTCGGCTCAGGGGTCACTTCTGAGGTAAAACTTGGATGGGTTTTACTCAGAGGACCACAATCTATTGAGCCATGGCTTTGGTTCCATCCAAATCATCTAAAAATAGAGTTTTCAGCTTTTTAAATCTTTGTTTGCGGCTCGCTAACGATCTTTGATCTTGAGCATGCAAATTCTTTGATCGCGAGATTCTTTCATCGTGATCGTGCATCGTGAGCGAGGGATGAGATGGCCCAATATAAAAATCTATTTTCTCAGCCCAGGGGTGTCTTAGAAAGTCAAATGAGTGTGGGTTTTACTCAGGGGTCTTCGTTCTGTTGAACTATGGTGTTGGTTTACTGCAATTCCTTAATTTCTTTTTTATTTATAAGGTTTTTAATTCTTTGTTCATGAGCCTGCAAATTCTTTGATTGTGAGATTCTTTGATCGATAACTTTGATCATGAGGGCAGGACAAGATGGCCAGATTTTTTTATAATGGAATAGATAGGGAAATTGTACTAATCTTTGACATTGAATATGTTGGAAACGGTTTGGTCTTTTTACTTGAGCTTTGGAAGGAGAAAAGGCAATATCCTACAGATGTGGCTTTTGGTGGTTTGGTCAACAAATATTACAGGATGGCAAATTTATGGCACTACGAAGTTGATGCTTTTTTTCTATAGGATAACATTACAGCATCTGCTGCATTACAGGAATTCTTTGCCACCCTGCTGCAAAATAGCAGTTTGGTCTTTTGGGCTAAAATTTGGAGGGAGGAAAGCCAACATCTCACAGATGTGCCTTTTGGTGGTTTGGTGAACAAATATTACAGGGCGGCAAACTGACAGCACTCCGAAGTTGACGCTTTTTCCCATAGGATAACATTATGGCATCTGTTGCGCCTTTCAGGGCCCGTATCTCGGAAAAAGTGCGAGATACAGACTTTTCATCACAAAAATGCTTAGCCCCCAGCAGGGGCTAAGTACAAAACTAGCCGGGAAAGTCATAATTCATACATTTTTACATACATACATCGTACAGTTCCTGAAATATAAGCAATTTAGTATTGCAAGTCGTAATTGTGTGCTCCGAGGTCCATTATTATGCATACATTCTTTGTTTTCACTGTGTTTTTCAATGTAGTTTTTGGGGAAAAGAAGGTTGTGTTCTTTCGTTGCTGTTTCAGTTAGCATTTCCAGTTGTGCTTGTGTTACGGTTTGTGTCACCATTCCCATCTACAGCATCGTATGCGTTATGGTTTGTGCTATCGTTTGTGCTTGAGTTTCTATTTCTGTTTTGTTTGGTGTTATTGTTGCTGTTACCATCATGATTTGCATTTCCAATTGCGGTACCGTATCCATGCGCATTATGGTTTGTGTTTCCATATGCACTTATGTTTGTGAATCCATTTCTGTCTCCTTTGGCATTATTGTTGCTGTTACCGTTAGCATTTGCATTTCCAGTTGCAGTACTGTGAATGTTCGTGTTACCAGTTGCATTTCATATGCAATTCCATTTGTATCTCCATTTCCATCACTGTTTGCTTTGGTGTCACTTTGCTCTTGCATATCTATTTCCGTTTGTGTTACAATTTACATTTGGAGCACTATGTGCATAACTGCTTGCGCTTGTGTTTGCATTGCACTTACTGTTACTATGTCACACAAAATCATATGGTGGGATTGCGGGGCCCAAAGGGCCTCACACTCCCACCAACTTGCACAACTTTCTACTTTTCTATTCTTTCTTAAAAAGTAAGGAAATTATATGCAAAAAAGTCATTACTGCATCAGTTAGGGTTCTTCTACGGCGAAAAATGTGAGGAAATTTGATTTTAGGGTTCCCATCCCTTGCACCCCTCAATTCCAATAGTAACACTTGCTAAAGCGTACTTCCGTTCTGAAGCTGCAAAGTCGCTCGCTGTCCTCTCTGTAGAATCGGGAGCTTATTTTGAGAAAAGCAACTGAAAGTATACAAATGTACACAGTTTTCAGGACTTGTGACACAGAATGCCATAGTGCATGGCTGTAACAGCTCATAATAGTGCAATTTTCAGACCGCTCAGTCACGCTACATAATAGCAGAAACAGGATCTAAAGTGAAAGTGGTACTTAAAAGATGACACAGATGGCAGGATCAACCAGATTCATTTTGAAATTACTTATTGGAATGTGGAGATAACAAATGACATATAGGAACATGAAGATATCAATATCTTCACTGTATAGCTGAAATATCACTTTTTCTCACATTTATGCCAAAACACATATTGCATAAATGTATATATATATATATATATATATATATATATATATATATATATCAGAGGCAAAAAACTCCATTTAATGCATCAGTTAGGGTTATTCCACAGCGACAAAAAGCAAGAAATTCGATGTTGGGGTTTGAAACCCTTGCACCCCTCAGCCCACCCCCAGCTGAACTGGGCTCGCATTGGGGTCATCAGCCCTAACTCTCACCCCATCACATGTGGAAAGAAGCTGAGGAATAGGAGAATGGGGTGAGAGTTAGGACCGATGACCCCAACGCGCACCCCGATTCCAGTTGGGGGGGTGGGCTGAAGGGGTGCAAAGGGGGTTTCAACCATAACATCAAATTTCCTTGATTTTTTCTCTGTGGAACAACCCTAACTGATGCATTAAACTGAGTTTTTTGCCTCTAATTTCCCTTCTTTTTGAGAATGATAACAAGAAATAGTGAATGTAATGTGGTGGCGGGATGTCTTGTCACATAGTAACATTTTGCCTGCAAACACAAATCGTAATGCGCATGGTGATGCAAAGCAAAACAGAAGGAGAAGCAGTACTGTAGACAGAAATGTTAAAAACAATGCAAAATCAACCGCAAATGAAAACACAAAGGGTAACGCACATGGTGGCATAAACGTGAACGGTAAGTGAAACAGGTACGGAACCGCAAGTGGAAACGGTAATGGTAACAGTAATGTAAGTGCACAGGCTGGTTTTCCTCAAAAGCTGTATAGAAAAAGACAGTGAGTGCAAAGAATGTATGCAAAATAATGACTCTCGGAACAGAAAAATGAGGACTTAGAATAGTGAATTGCTTATATCTCAAGAACCGTATGACAGAAAAAAAATTTAAAAGTCATATGAATTATCACTTTCCTGGCTAGTTTTGTACTTCGCCTCAATGAGGGGGCTAAGCATTTTTTCAATGAAAAGTCCGTATCTCACACCATTTCCGAGATACGGGCCCTGAAAGGCATGGCGAACGCCGTAATGTTATCCTAGGGGAAAAAAACAGAAGTTCGGAGTGCCATAACTTTGCCTCCCTGTAATATTTTTTCACCAAACCAATGAAAATCACATCTGTGTAATGTTGGCTGTGTTTCCTGCAAATTAAAGCCCAAAAGACCAAACCGATATTTTGCAGCAGGGTGCCAAACGATTGCTACAATGCATCGTACGCCGTAATGTTATCCTATGGGAAAAAGTGTCACCTTTGGAGTACTGTAACTTTGCCGCTGTGTAATATTTTTCAACAAAACACTGAAAGGCATATATGTGAGATGGTGGCTGTGTTCCCTCTAGATTTCAGCCCAAAACTCCAAACCTTTCTTTTGCAGCGGGGTGCCAAAGAATTGCTGTCATTTTCCCACAGCCTAGAAAAGTACTGTCATAATTTGCGAAAGCTTTCACAAAAATTTGCAACACTTTCATGAGTGCGACACTACTTTGCCAAGTACTTTTTCCAGAAATCTGAAAAACATATTTCTGGGGTGTTTTACCCCAAAATAAAGACATGGCTAGCATCCTCAGGGTCCGACTAGGTGAATACAAAAATAATTAGGTTACTAGAGGGTCCCAAATTTAAATGCCAAGCAATTTTCTGATCACCAACTGAAAACAAAATGGTGGATTTGTGACAGTAAAAGGGCCATTTGCGAAAGTAAAAACTGCATTTGCACACTGTCAAACTTTTTGTTAACTTTTCCCATTGACTTATAATGGGAACTTGTTTTTTGAATAACTTTTGAACCGTTTAATAACTTTTCACAAAATCTTTGAAAGGCACATTGGGGACCCTGGACACATGTTCTCTGAAGATTTTGGACCAGTCACACAAACCGTGCGACCTGTAGGCGTGACCGTAGAATTCCAAAAAAAGCATAAATGCACGGGCAGATCATGATTAATAACTCTGCAGCCGTACATCCGACTGGTACAAAACTTGGCATGTCCCAAGGTGTATGGGTCTTGATTCTGTATTCCAAATTTCAGGCAAATCTGTTGAATGGTTGCAAAGTTATTAAGGTGCAAAAGTTTGGGTTTAACATGTAAATGGCTCCTCAACCCATACAGTGGCCTGATAAAGTGGTTTTACCACAAAACTGTAGCATTTTGTTTGTGTGAGGAAAATAATAAAAATTAAGAAATTGATATTTAAAGTGGAGTTCATCCAATTCTTTCATTCCTCATGATTAACTATGGGTTACACTCCTAACTCTCACCCCATTATCCTACACCTCTGCTTCTTTACACATGTGATGGGGTGAGACTTATGGCTGACAACCCTAATGAGCACCCCGATGCTGGTTGGGAGTGTGGGAGGGGGGGTACAAGGGGGCTTTCAGCCCTAACACCGAAGTGCATAGTCACAGCTGCATACTGTTAGGTACTGATGTGTGGCACCTTGCTACAGTACTTACTACATGCTGACTATAGAGGCACAGGGAAAGTAAGAGACAAGACATATCCATTAATATGTACTTGTAAATTTTCAGCTTTCTTTCTTTCTTGTCTTTCATGTAATAAAGTTGTGTTTTTTTCCTGTTTTTATTTCAAGCAGACACTGATCTCTATTGTTATGAATATACATAAAGTGGTAAGTCTTAAAATTGATTCCAGTTAGTCAATATATCATATCATATCACTCACATGTGATGTATTCTAAATAAATTAGTTCCATGAGTTTGCAGTAATTGTGCATGTGCTGCATTTATATTATATCTAACCTTCTGTATTGCATTCTTTATTCATACAATGGTTGGTAAGTCTCTATAACACACTAAGGTATACAACAAATGAAAGTGCTCTATCCTCTAATGTCTGAGCAACTACCACATGTACACATACTGTTTTTCTGTACAAGTTTTTAATAGTACATGTGTATTTCATACCGTGACACTGTAATGTCAGTCAGTACATATTAGTTAATGTTCTTTAGAATAATTTCTGTTACATAGCAATGAGTCAGAATCCCTTTTTTGTGCTGTGCCTGTTTACAACAAAAATTTAAGAAGCATCTTCTACTGATCTTAACCATGTTATCTTACAGCTAATGTTTAGTTTTTCAATATCAGACTTCTCAGTTCTTTCACCAACTCTTTCAATAGGTAGTGCAGTATAGGAGAATGGGGTGAGAGTTAGGACCAGCAACCCCAACGCACACCCTGATGCCTGTTGGTGAGAGCGAGGTGGAGGTGGGGTGCAAGGGGGGTGGGAACCCTAACATCAAATTTCTTCACTTTTGTCACTGTGGAACAACCCTAACTGATGCATTAAACAGATTTTTTTGCCATGAATTTCCCTTCTTTTTGAGAATGAGCACCATAAATAGTGAATTTTTTGTCACATAGTAATTGTAACACAAATTCAAGCACAAACGGTAATGCAGATGGTGACGCAAAGGTAAATGATAATGCAATCAGTAGGAGAAAAGTAAGCACAAATGTTCATGAAAACAGAAATGGTAATGCAAACAGTAATGCAAATGCTAACTGCAACAGAAATGCAAGCATTAACGGAAACCGTAACGTAAACGGTAACGCCAATAGAAATGCAAATGGTAAGAAAAATGCAAATGGTAACAGAAATGCAAATTGAAATGCAAATGGTTTAGGCAATGGCACTGCAGAAGGAAACAATAATGCAATCAACAACGGAAACACAACTGAAAATGCAACAGAAATGCAAAAAGTGTAGAAGCCACAAACAGTAATGGTAATGCAATTGAAAATGCAGACAGTTACAGTAACAGCAATGATGACACCAAAGTGAACAGTAATGCAAAGGGAAATGCAAAAGCAAGTGCATACAGAAATGCAAATGGTAATGTGCACGGGCACGGTACCACAACTGGAAATGCAAATGCTAATGGTAACAGCAATGATGAGGCCAAAGGAAACAGAAACGCAAAGGGAAGCACGTACGCAAATGCAAATGGTAATTCACACAGTGATGCAAAATGAAATGCAAACAAATACAGTAATGGAAATGCAAATGGTAACAGTAAGTCAAATGCAAGTGCAAATGAGAACGCAAAGAGTAACGCACACTGTGGTGTAGATGGGAATGGTAACGCAAACGGTAATGGAAACACAAGTGGAAATGCTAACTGTACCAGTAATGAAAATGCAGAGCCTTTTTTTCCCCAAAAGCTGCATAGATAAACACAGTGAATACAAAGAATGTATGCATATTAATGGGCCTCGGAGCAGGAAATGAGCACTTGGAATACTAAATTGCTTATATCTCAGGAACCCTACGACATAGAAAACAACTTTAAATTTCATATTATTTATGACTTTCCTGGCTAGTTTTGCACTTAGATCCCTAGTGGGGGACTAAACTTTTTTTCAATGAAAAGTCCGTATCTCGAAGCGCTTCCGAGATATGGGCCACAAAAGGCATGCCAAACACCGTAATGTTAGTCTACGGGAAAATGCATCAACTTTGGAGTATGGTAACTTTACATCCCTGTAATATTTTGACACAAAAACACCAAAAAGCATATCTGTGTGATGTTGGCTTTCTTCCCACGAAATTTCAGCCCAAAAGACAAAACCGTTCTTTTGCAGCAGGGTGGCAAAGAATTCCTGTTATTTTAGGCATAGTGTTGCAAAGTAGTGTCGCAAATCATGACACTGTCACAAAAAAGTCAGTGAGCAAAGAATGTGCAAAAAAAGCATAAATGTGATACAGAACAATGCTTTATAGCACAGCAACTGTATATCTGACCAATGCAAAATGTTGCAGATCCAGAGATCCATGGTACTGCTTTATTCCTGCCTAATTTCAGGCACATCCGTCATATGGTGACAAAGTTATTAACCTGACAAATTATACACTTTAACCTTAAATGGGGTACTCAACCACTTAACCTTAACTATAGGGCAGTACTGTGCTACTACAACATATATATAT
The DNA here is from genome assembly GCA_016271365.2 of Neoceratodus forsteri. Taxonomy (NCBI): domain Eukaryota; kingdom Metazoa; phylum Chordata; order Ceratodontiformes; family Ceratodontidae; genus Neoceratodus; species Neoceratodus forsteri. The sequence goes on from CM057456.1 coordinate 147,874,224, forward strand.
ATATATATATATATATATATATATATATATATATAAAACGCATTTTAGCTGGGATTTGAAAAATGTTCAGCTGTGACATACATGAGGTGGGATAATTAGAAGGCTATGTTGAAAATATGGGATAAAAATATTTTACATTTCTGAAGTTACAAGTGGATGTAGTAAAATTGCAATGAATGGTAATAACTGTGGCATTTTTTTATATTATGACCCATATTTTCAACATAGTCTCCTTATGACACCACCTCGTTTACCCCAAAGGTGAACATTTTCAGATCAGTGCCAAAACATCATTCTACACCACATGAGAGAAAACAAGTTTTGGACAGGATGTGAAAAATGACAGCTGTATTGTTCATGAGGCGATGTGAAAAATGGCTATGTTGAAAATTTGGAGTCAAAATATTGAAAATTACCAAAGTTATGTGCATGCATAGAAAAAATTTAATGAATACTCATAACTCTGCCATTTTTAGGATTTTTATCCACTAAATTTTCAACATGGCCCTTTTGGGACCCCACCTCAGGAACACTGGAAGTGAAATTTCATTATTCAGTTTTGAAAGGTGATTTTGTGCAGCAACCAGGTAATCACCTTCCAGTCCTGATTAACAAAATGACAGTTGCACTGTGCATGATGTGGTGTCCCAAAAAGTCCATTTTGAAAATTTGATGAAAAAACTCCAAAAAATGTGAAAGTTATGAACATAAGTTCAAAACACCATTGAAATAAATTATACAGCATGTACGTTTATTCCTCAGTTCACAGTTCAGCTTTGAAGAGTGCAAACATGTCTCAGTCCACAGATGATGACAGGAAGAGAGGAAGAGTGCAACATGAACAAATTCTGACAATATTACTGAAAGCCATTGGAGCCATCAACTTCACAAACACAAAGAAAGAGAAATCTCTACTTCTGAGGCTGTGAAAGTGATCACCTGATTACTTAGACATATTTTTTTTTCATTTTATTAAAGACTGCATGCACTGATTCAGTTCTGCTGAATAATTTAGACCAGGATTAAGCCAGTCAAAATAGTGATAAAATGATTTTTTTTTAAATATAATGGTTTCTGCCACAGTGACAGGGTGGGAATGGATATTTTATATATGTACCATGACGGAGCAGAGTCAGTGAACTTCACAACCAGCAGTTACAGTCTACATGGTTTACTGAAGGTGCTGGGCTTGGAAAGAAAGTAAATGGACATAAAATTAATGTTCTTGGGATTAAAGAGTATGACATGGTGTGAGGGATGTTTTCACTTTTAATAATAAAAGAGGTTGGAGCACTCAGTCAAGGCTTGTAAGCCGGGATCACTAAAGGGGTTTACTGATCAGGATGGGGTTCACTGAGGTGGACTGTGTGGAGTGATTCCATAAACAACTGATACAGTCATCTGTGTGCTGGGACTAGAACCATGATGTTGTATTGGGATAAAATCACGAGTCCAGTCCCAGACTAACCAATCAGAAGTCAGCATTCATTCTTGCCATTTTATAATTCGGTTTGCATCACACATCAGTTTTCTCCTTTTTCCCTATCTCCTGGCTCACACCTGGAAATGAGCATTGACTCAGTGTGCTTTTCCTAGCTACTAATTTTCAAATAAACCAAATTAAAAAGAACTTCACCAGTTTTCAATATTTTTTTCATAAAGCATTCAACATGGACTTTTTGTGACCCCACCTCATGAGCAAGCAGGCAGGTGACATTTTCCAAATTTGACACAAAAGGTAATTTTGCAGTAACTCTGCAAAATCACCTTTCAGTCAGGATATAAACATTTTCTCCCAGCGGGTTGATGACATAGGGTCATAAGAAGACTATGTTAAAAATATGTGGTCAAAATATTATAAAAGAAACAAAGTTATGAATGTATATTAAAATGTTTCTACACACAGTCATAACTTTGGTAATTTTCAATTATTTCATTCCAAACTTTCAACATTGCCATTTTTTCACTTTTCCTCATAAATGTGGCAGGTATCATTTTTCAAATCCTGGCTGAAGCATATTTTTGGGCTTGTGTTGCAAATTAGGTTTTGCCACTATTCTATAAATGCCACATGTCATGTTTATAAGGGGAGTCATAAAATGACTGCTGAAAATTTTTCAAAACTTATTAAGATTAAGAAACATTGTGTACAGTGCCAGCCTTTGGCCCAGCAGGTTGCGCTTTGTGATCACATTCTGGTGAGCTCAATTATGGCAAGCTCAGTGATCCAGCTGGATGGGACAATGCTGGAGGGATTGCACTATCATGTGGCACCATCACCAGCCTAGGAAGGGAAGGTGCGGCATATCGTGCATGACTCCAAGTATGATATAGTGAAGAGAACTCTTCTCTTGACGTAGGGCTCTGCACTTCTGCACCCATGGCTTCTAGAGGGTCCTGCATTTTGGCTGACAGATTAACTCTTTGCCCTGTGTGTCTGTATCTGTATCCACATGAACGTGCAGGGCTCAGAGGACCCTGCACTTCTACAGCCTGCAAGACAGCTACACAAATTCCTGAAATCCATTGTTTCACTGAAGTGCAAGGCCTGCACTTCAGCAGGCAAACAGATTCTTCCCTTGGTAAAGGTCCCAGAGGACATTGTGCATCTATATCTGAAGGGACCTGTGTGAATGAGGATACAATACCACTATCTCAAAAACAAAGACTATTATTTCCAAAAACTGCAATAATGCACCAGTTAGGGTTGACTTACCACCACAAAAGTAGGGAAATGTGGTGTTAGGGTTTTCAAACCTAACTCCCAACTCTCTCAAGCTGCAAAAGGACACTATCACACAAACAATCACAGACAGGCATCATTAGGGAAGACAAACCACATGTAAGTGTTTCCAGATGATACAAATGCAGTAGCAGTGATATGCAACTTTTGTGGATTAGTGTCTATAGCTATAGGCCCCTGTGCCTTCAGGGGCCTGCACTTCTGCAGCCAGACTGTATGTATGTCTTACAGTGTGCTTGAGTACCTGTGGCTATAGAAGCACAGGCACCATAGAGATCTGCACTTCTACAGACAAAAGAACTCTTGTAATTTGGGTATTGTGGATTTGTATCTCTGGCTGCAAGAGCCTGTGCTTCTGCAAACAGAAGTAGTGTTGTTATTTTCATATAATGGATTTTTTATCTGCAGGCAGAAATGAAATGTCTACTGTTGTATATACTATGTACATAAATCCATGAAGGTAACACATCAGTGCTACTGCATTTGTGTCATCTGGAAACAGTTGTACATAGTTTGTCTTACATGATGATGGCTGTCGGTGATTGCTTGTATGGTTCTGTCATTTTGCTGCTGGTGGAGCTGGGAGGATGGAGTGTTAGAGTTAGAAAATCCTAATGCCACATTTTCCTACTTTTATGGTGGTAAGTTGAAACTAACTGGTGCAAATATTTAGGTTTTTTGCAAAAAATATATATATATCCCTTATCCCCCCTTACATCTCCACTAACTTTGCATTTTTTCTCCATCAGATAGTTCCTGCCGAAGACCGATGGTTAAAGTGTCAGCTCTAACTCTATTTTCTATTTTCAGCATGCATTGAATATTTCCTTTGTGTTTTCTTTTCTAACAACAAACTAATGCTGCACCTTGCTTTTAGTTTTTTATGTTACTACAATATTAGACTATTATTGTTGTTAGGTTGCAATTGTGTTTTTTTTTATAAACACTCTTGGTGATTATTCTAGTCAGTTTCCTCCATCTCATGACCAACAGATGCAGATGCTGGAGAACTTTAAACCTGATTGGTTGTACAGTATATAGGGAAATCTAAACTTTTGAGAACATGGGACCTAAAAATAGGCTTGGAACAATTAATATTATTTCAGCCCAGATTAAATATTAAGAAACCTGTTTCTTCCAGTATTTTATATATTACATTTGCTAATGCTTATCATTTCTACATAAACATTTTGACCTTACCTTTCATTAACCTTTACTGAGATTATAGGAGCAAAAAAAGGCTATAGCCCAAGGGTTGGCTCCTGTTTAGGACAGAATATAATAATTTAAGTTAGCACCTGTAGCAATATGCTTGTCCATTGCTATTTTTTAATTGTTCTTTGTTTGAACTAAATATAACATTGATGGGATGTCCATAAATCAGCCACACGTACCATGTAATAATATTTTCTTCAGGTTATTTTGAATCTGCTGTTTTTTTTATTTCTAAAGGATACTGTCTAACTCCCAAGCTGTCATCTTTATAATCAATGTTTAATTCATGGATAGGGGGGTCAATCTCAGTCTTTTAACAGAAGAAAGGGCTCTGAAAGAACTCCTAAAAACTGAAGGTGGACAAAGCAATGGTGCCTGATGGAATTCATCATAGAATTCTAAAAGAATTAAGGGGAGAACTAGTGAAACCACTGACTATCATTTTTAACAAATCATGGGAGGATGGTGTGGTACCTAAGGACAGGAACAAGGCTGATGGGATTCCCCTTCACAAAAGTGGGACCAAGACAGAGGCAGGTAACTACAGACCTGTCAGTTTGACCTCTGTGGTAGGGAAAGTGATGGAACCACTTCTGAAGGAAAGAATTGTTGAGTACCTAGAGGCCAGTGGGGCACAGGACTCAAGGCAGCATGGATTCACAGTGAGAAGTTTATGTCAGATGAATCTAATTGATTTCTTTAACTGAGTGAGCAAAGTAGTAGACCAGGAAGGGGCTGTGGATATGACCCACCTAGACTTTAGCAAGGCATTTGACACAATCCCAAACAAAAGATTAATAGTCAAATTAACCAGCCTGGGAGTGAGTCCCAGGGTGGTAGCCTGGGTAAAACATTGGCTGGACAACAGGATACAGAAGGTAATTGTAAATGGAGTCCACTCTGAAGAAAATGGGGTTACTAGTGGGACACCACAGGGTTCAGTACTGGGTCCAGTCCTTTTTAATGTCTTTGTAAGTGACATTGCAGAGGGACTGGAAGGAAAAATATGCCTCTTTGCAGATGACACAAAGATCTGCAACAGGGTTGATACACAAGGAGGCATGGAAAGGATGAAAAGGGACCTGGCAAGGTTGGAGGAATGGTCAGAAGTATGGCAGCTTGGATTCAATGCAAAGAAGTGCAAAATAATGCACCTGGGAAACAAAAACCCAGGGGAAGATTACACAATGGGGGGGTAGTAACAATAACAAAAATGGAAAGGGACCTGGGGGTAATTATATCAGATGACCTTAAGGTTAGCAAGCAATGTGAGAAGGCAGTATGGAGGGCTGGGAGGATACTGAGATGTATATGGAGAGGCATCACCAACAGAAAACAGGAAGTTGTTATCCCTCCATACAGACAGTTGGTGAGATCCCATTTGGGGTATTGTGTCCAGTTCTAGAGACCTCATCTCTGCAAGGACATAGACAGAACAGAGGCTGTACAGAGGAGGGCAACCAAAATGGTGCAGGGTCTGCACCAGAAGACATACGAAGAAATACTAAAGGAGCTTAATATGTATACCCTTGAGGAAAGAAGGGAGAGAGGGGACATGATAGAAACTTTCAAGTACCTCAAGGGAATCAACAAAGTCCAAGAGGGTAGCATCTTTCAGAAAAAGAGATGTGCAAGAACAAGGGGGCACAATTTGAAGATAGAGGTGGGATGGCTCAGAGGTAATGTGAGGAAGTATTTTTTCAGAGAGAGGGTTGTGGATGCATGGAACAGCCTCCCTGAGGAGGTCATGGAGTCAAGAACAGTGGGGGAATTCAAGGATGCACGGGACAGACATAAGGTAGTCCTAGTGGGGGGTAGGAGGAAGTAAGCTGTTGGTTAACTAGGATCTGCAGCTTATCTGTTAGGTAGGAAAATGGGCAGACTAGGTGGGCTAAGCGGTCCTTATCTGCCATCAAATTCCATGTTTCTATGTTTCTATAGACAGGATAGAGGCAGTCCAGGGGAAGGTAACTAAAATGGTGCAGGGTCTGCAAGAGAAGCCATTTGAGGAGAGACTAAAGGAGCTTAATATGTATACCCTTGAGGAAAGGAGGGAGAGGGGGGACATGATAGAAACTTTTAAGTACCTCAGTGGAATCAACCAAGTCCAAGAGGGTAGCATCTTTCAGAAAAAGAGATGTGCAAGAACAAGGGGACACAATTTGAAGATAGAGGAGGGGTGGTTCAGAGGCAATGTGAGGAAGTATTTTTTCACAGAGAGGGTGGTGGATCCATGAAACAGTCTTCCTGAGGAGGCTGTGGGGTCTAAAACTGTGGGAGAATTCAAGAATGCATAGGACAGACATAAGGCAATTTTTGTGAAGGATATGAAGAAATAGTTTGTTTGTTAATTAGGATCTGCAGCTTATCCTGTAGGTAGGGAATTGGGCAGATTAGGTGGGCCAAGCGATCCTTCTCTGCTGTCAACGTCTATGTTTCTATGTTTCTATCAATGACGGATCATTTAAAATATCATAGCATAGTAACAAGTCCCCCCTTTGCCTTCTTAATTCTAAACTGTGCAAGCCTAAGTTGTTTAGTCTATTGATATAGGTCTCATTTTTTAGTGTGTTTGTTGTTTTGGTATACCGACATTGAACCTTTTCTAATTATTTGATTTCTGCTTTGGTGTAAGGTGACCATAACTGGCTTCCACAGTCCATTATAGGGCTAACATAAGATATGCATAGAGGTAGTAGTACTTCTTTGTTTCTACTTTTAATGTTTCTTTTTATGGCCATAATCGTTTGGTTTGTTTTCACTATTACCAATGTACATTGTTCATTAAACATGAATTTGCTATCTAAAATAATTCCTAAGTTTTTTTCAGAAGTTTTCTGTGGTAATGCTTGTCCGTTTAAGCTGTAAGAGTGATGGTTGTTGTTTTTATCCATGTGTATTATTCAACATTTATCTGTGTTGAGCTTCATGCCCTATTTGTTAGTCCATAATGCAACTGTGTCTACTGAATGTCTTGTTGTAATGATTCTAATTGGGTATCATTGTCACATGATCCACAAAATTTAGTATCATCTGCATATTTTATGATGTCATTTGTGATGTTATTCTTTAGATCAGCAATGAGTATTTGAAAGATAATTTGTCCAATAACTGATCCCTGTGGGACACCACTGATCACTTGACCCTCATTTGAGAGATGACCATGTATTGTTACAATTCGTGTTCGATCTTGTAACCAGTTCTCTGTGCATTGCATAATGTGTGAATCAATATTGTATTTTTTGTAGTTTTTCTTTTGTAGCCCCATGTGGGACTATATCAAACACTTTGCTGAAGTCAAACAGAATAATGTCCATTGGGGTACCTTTATTTAGCATTTTACTCACTTTTTCTTAGAAGCATATGTGATCAGTAGTACAAGACCAATCCTGTTTAAAGCAGTGCTAGCCAGTATCAAATAGAGGAACTGTTTTTAGATGATCTTGTATTTTATTTTTTATAAGAGATTCAAAAATGCTGCACATTATTGATGCAAGTCTAATGGATGTGTAATTAGAAACATGACTTTTAGTGCCTTTTTATGGCTGTGGATGGAGCCTACAGCCATCTTGCTATCTGTAGCTGTAAAATAGAATATCATGGAACACATGTTTTGAACTTTTCAATGTATCCTTCCATGCCAATTGAAATAAAATATTCCCTTCTTTCTGTTAAGAATGTTGGAAACATAACTCCAAGCTGCTTTTCAGATGCCATTAGGAACCTGAAACAGCTTGTTAAATATTTGTTAAGTATTGGTTGCCTATTAAACTGGAAATTTATTTACCCCCTTCAGAATGCAACAAACTGCACATTTAAATACTTAGCATTTAACAGCTTCTTGATGTTAATTTTACATGGGAATATATTGTCTTTTAAGAAAGATTCATACCTCCTAAATGTCACCCTTTCCCAGCAAATCTATGATTTACACTGTTTTCTTAACCTCTGCAGACATTATCTGATTAACGCTATCTCAGACATATGCCAGATCTTCAGTGAACTGCTTAGACTAAATATGTAGTAATCAGAAGCCATTTTCTACTATGCTTTTTGGAAAAAAATATATTGAGCTACAGCAAATACACACAGCTCTGTACACACCATCCTCATGGCCACAACATTCAAAATAAATATTGCATTCTATTATGTTATAAAGAAACTGTTTATGTCAGTGAACACAGTGAAGTTCAGTTTAGAGTAGATTCCCATTAAATATTTAATTTCCTATATTTTGTAGACACACACAAACACACACACACACACATTGCACATTACACACCATCTTCATGGCCACAATACTGCCAGGCAGCCTGAGTTCAAGTCCCAGCTGATGCACTTATTCTTTCTCACCTATGTTTGTATGTGTTCCATAAAAATTCACACCACACTCCTGTGTGATTGTTACAAGTAAATATTTGTGTAGCCATTGGGTTGTGCATTTGAGAAAGAGTAATGTGCTCAGGGATGGCCCAGATTCCAGTTGTCTCAGTGGTGCAGCTGGTTAGCACAATCGGATCAGTATTCCAGGCAGCCTTTCTCACCTTTCTTTGTATATGTTCCATAACAATTCATACCACACTTCTATGTGATTATTACAAGTACCTCACCCCCGAAGCTCTCCATCTTGTTGTCTCCTCCTTCATCCTTGCCCACATCGACTATGGGATCCTGTTCTATGGTGTGGCTGATACCACATCCCTCCAGAGAGTTAGAGTAACCTTCAACAAAGCCTGATGCCTTATACTAAACTGCAACAGCTACACTCACACATGCCCCCTTTACCAGCAGTTCAGCTGGCTCAGCTTAGACAACAGACTAAAATACCACACCTGCCTCATGGCTAAAAATATCACCACTGGGCTATCCCCCCGGTCTATCTCCCCTCCTGAGCCTTCACCCCAAACAAAAATCACTGGAAACTCCATTAAATCCCAATTTCTTGTCCCTCATCTCCAAAAGTCACTCAGTTAGAGAACCTTTGCTTACTGAGTCCCACTCTGGATGAATGCCATCCCTCACCCCATTACATCCAAGCCCAAACTCAGCCTTTTCAAAACCCTCCTCAAGGGCCACTTCCAGACCATCGATGACTTCCACTATCCTTAACCCCCTTGACCCTTGACAATGGACTCTCCTCCTGCCATAGCTCTATTTTACTAACTAAGAGCAATCCTTGCTTGAAAAATGCCTGTTGAACTTGACACTGTTAGGTCTATGCCCTGGCTTCCACTGACCCTTGTTCCCATGCTTATCTACTGCATAACTGTACTGTATACTGTATACTGTAAAACATTCGTAACCAAACTGTATATGTTGACCTATTACTGTTATGACTTGACTTTGTGAAACCTGTATCCTGACTGTGACTGTCTCTTGTTACAGTGCTTTTCTACTGTAAAATATTATGTACCCAAACTGTATATCATCTAAAATATTATGTACCCAAACTGTTCATCTTCTATCTGAAAGCTCTTGCAACTGTACCCATTAACTACTAGGTATTACATCTCCTCTCTCCCCTCCCCTACCATTTTAGGCAGCCTGGATTCAAGTCCAAGCTGTGGCACTTATTCTTTCTCACCTCTGTTTGTATGTGTTCCATAAAATATGCACACCACACTCCTGTGTGATTGTTACAATAAAGAAACTATTTGTTTATGTCAGTGACCACAACGAAGTTCAGTTTAGAGCAGATTTTCTTTAACTATTTCTTATCCTATATTTTTTTTATCCTGGATAGTGAAGGGGAGATGCTACATCTCATTGTTATAGGGATCTTCATTTACACAGTGTTGCACTGTATTTACTCAGGTTGTCCCAGATTAGATGCAATATCTTGTTATCAGTGGGGTCATGATTTTCCCATTTTGATAATGTATTTCTTCAGGGTAGCCTAGTCTAGGGCCCCATACTCAAAGGAGATGTACAGCGCATCCCAGAGGAAAAGGGAGATGTGCCATGCAACTCCAACAATGCACCACTGAGTGATATTCAAACATTCAGGATGAGCCTGCCACAAGGAAATGGGTCAGGGTGCACACAAATAGTATGATGTGCAAGTCGAGGGTACATTCCCATGCATATGCCATGCTGCGGCATACTCAGTGGGAAATTCACCCCTTGCAGTCCACAGCAGTATGGCGCACACCTCGGCCATGGATAGCTGGCTTAACCTGGCTAGCTACCCACAGGTGGGCTGCGGAAGTGCATCCCAGGTGCACAGCAGCCTGGCAGCCATGGTGGACTAGAGGTAACCCTTCCCATCCCTGATTGATCTAACTCCATCCTCAAAGAGCTTCATAGTGTATGGACTCCTGGACTCAAGTTACACCAGAGAAAATCATGGTCCATATCAATAGCAAAGAGGATCCCTACACACCACATTGTTACATAGACAACTCCACTCCCCCCATACCCAACCTGTTGCAAAGACTGGCACTGCCCTCCACACCCTGTCACTGCCAGCCATTGACTGCACTGGACCCTGGCTGGGGACTTGCACTCCAGAATGATCCAAGTGGCTATACTATACTATACATTGGGGCACTACACAAGCTGAGGACCCACCAGTGTATGTAGCTGTGTGTATGTCCCTGGCAAACTGTAAGAGGGAATTGACATACCTCCAATTTATGCCTTGTTGATGCTTAACTTCCTGCTGTCATACACTCTCCCTGTTCCCCTGTGTAACATGCCACCCTCTAGACTTCTGCAGTATCCTGGGTGCCATTGGGTGTGGTATTCTGCAATGCCATTTGTAGCATATGCTCCAGGCTGTAGATAGTGTTTGTGGTTCCCCGATTGTAGAAACAAATGGGAGGTCAGGTACAACATGCCTGTTCTGGGACCTGTGTGAGTGGGTACAACATTTGCTTTCACCTGCACTGAGCAGTGCAACAGCACCAGGATGATGTATCCTCATTTGAGTGCCTGAGGTGTATGGCCACTGGGCGTATCACCAACACACAGCTCGTACCTATGTATGACACATTCCAGCATCCTACTGCTAGTCCTCCAGCACCTAAAAATAAGATTACATTTCTTCTGTGAACTATCCAGGCTAAATATATAGCAATCAGCAGGCATATTCTAGGAAAATATATTGTAAAAATGTGTAAAAGGAAGACCACATTGAAACTGCCTCTCAGCAGATCTGCATTGTGCAAATTCATTAGAAATAATGGGTAAAAGCATCCCAAAAGCTCTTCACAGCCATGTTTGAAGATTGGAGTCACTTTTGATATTTTCCATTCAGCTGGAATCAGACCATAGTTCAAGGATTTTCAAACACTATTTTCAGCAGGATCCAAATATGACTGTTTGTTAGTTTAAGCATCATAGGCATGATGTTATCTAAACCTGGTGCACTATTTTCTTTTAGTTTGTCAATCTGTTGTAATATGTCATTTTTACTAAATTGGTGAGTCCCATTATGAATTTTATGTATAGTCTGTTTCTGTTGTGTAGTTTGTTGTGAGAAAACCGAACAAAAGTAATTATTAAATGCATTTGCTATTAGACCCGGGCCAGTAATGCTTTTGTTATTCTCAATAATAGTTGATAATGCCTCTTCGTCATTTTTTAAAGAATTAATATAGCTATGAAACTGTTTACTATTGTTTTTATAGCTGTATTTGTCAAGTGAATTTCATACCTTTTTTTGGCTTTATTAATTTTATTTGTGCATTTTCATTGTTTTTTTTTAATATATTCCAATTTTGATCTGATTTGTTTGACCTATTGTGCATAATATTTATTTTTCTTTTTTATAAGTTTAATAATATTTTTATTAAGCCATTTTGGTTTCCTGCCTTTTGTATTATATATTTTTTTATGTGTTTGACATGCTTAATAATTATTCTATGTATTGTGTTTTTACAATAGTCCCAAGACTCATCAATAGTCTTTCCTTCAAGCATGTTGTGCCAATTGATTATATCTAAGTCAGTAAAGATTCTTTCTTTATTAGCTGTTTTATATAGGTATAATTCTGTACAACCAATAGCCAGTTGCTTTAGATATCTCAAGGAAAAGATTATTGAGGAATGGGCATTATTTCCTATAGGACCTGATTTGGCTAATGACCACAACTTAGTTTAGTGTATCTGAAGAAAATCAGAATTCTTGAGTCTAGAATGTTACATTCAGATAATTTAGAAGTTGATTATTTTGATTTCATAAATTATCTTGATAACATCATATAGGACCAATTGACATTTATGCTGAATTTATATGATGAAAGGGAATATTTTTTTAATCAGCATCTTTATCTTCATGTGATTGAAATTTGTCATTTAAATGTATGAAAGTAAAAGTTGATCTGGCCCCATAGTTTTTACTGGCACTACATAAACGGGAAGAAATAAATATACTGCCTGGAAGAAGGCACATGTCTCTTGGTTGGTGTATGATTGGCACAATTGTAGGAGGATAAGAAATACATTCATCTGGGAGATACATGTGGCTAAAAAGTCATATTTTGAGACTTCTATCTCTGCCTATTCCAAAAAAAAAATCTGTAAAAAAGATTGGTCTGTAGTTATGGAGCTGAAATGGAAGAATTACACTGTTCTTCTAATGTGGGGGTTGGGGGAATGTAATGGATACTTTATTAAGGTCAATACTATATTTGAAGTTTTGCAGCCTCTGTACAATAACTTCAGACAAGACTATCATGAGTAATAGCAATCCAATATATCAAACAGTGACCAGTGATACTGTACTGGGATTTCAGTAAAATTCAAAACATCCCAGTTCAGTTGTAAAAGTACTTTATATCTAAATATGGAATTGTTATGGATTGAGAAACCTCTGTTTTAAAATATTAAAGCAACAGTGTAATGAAAATGGGTCGCAAATTGAACCCACCTTTTTTCCTTCCTAATTGATGCCAGTTATCTTCCAGTTTATTTTGGGAGTACAATTTTCAGTTTTAATTTTTCATTTAAGAATCTTATGAAAGTTTTAAAGTAATTATTTCTCAAGAAAAAAAAATGGCTGCCTCATTTTTTGTATAGAAATAATACTGAGAACCTGAGGAGGATAAGAGTCCAGACAAAAATCTAAATGTACAGTATACAGCACAGGAAGCATCCAGAAAACCCAAATCAACAGTTCTGCCAATATGTTTTATAACCATAGCAGAAAACTGGCTTTTTGGAATAACTTTTTTCATTTCACTGCAGCGTTAAGTTTTCCAGGTTTGTCTCCATTTAGTGAGGCTTTGTAATCATTCGCTGAAATTTGGGATTCACTACTGCCTAGAGACTAACAAAACAATGGTATATAAGGGTGGTACACCTGACATCATATGCAGGCTGATTTCCCTGTCAGTAGTTGCACTGATGATTCTAGAATAGCTAGTCTCCAGCCAGGTATGTGCATTCCTTAAATACTAGCCTGGATTGTACAATTTCCTCTGTGTAAAGGGGTTTTGACAGCATAATCATTACTGAGGAGAAAGGTCTCTACAGGGGTGCAGTATGTGGGGGTATGGCTAAGACTTTGACAAAGTTGTCCATAATTGCCTTGGGGAGAAAATGGTTCAAAATTATTATTTATTTCTTTTTTTATTTATTTAAAAGTTGCTAACCTGCAAAAGCACCATAAGCCAAGGCTTGTTTCCAGGTGTGCCCCGGAGAAGAGTGGGTACAGGAAACAAATAAAATTTGAAGAAAATACATAAAATACATAGACTACATAAAAATATATAAAAAAGACTAAACATCAATATACAAGATTGGTACTATGTACAACATTATATAACATTTGGCACTATGTACAACAAAGTACTCACAGGGTTTAGTATCAGCAGTACTAGCATGACATAACTTTGTCATGAAGGTCACATATTGGTTTAGTAGTTATGCAATGCCCAGAACTCATAAAATCAATGTAGATAGGACTACAGGAAATTGTCTGTTATAAATAGTGTTTCCCAAGGATTGTTACTGGGCATTTTACAATTTTTATTTCACTTAAGAAGGTTTGGTTAATGCCTCATAGGAATATATGAGTACATGAACATATGACTTTGCCTGCAGAAGAAGGTAATTTTATCTGTCTAGTCTGCTCAGTTGTGGAGCACTTGAAACACTAGCACAAACAGTAAAAGAAGGTGACAAGACTTTCTATAGATACATTAGTGAAAGAAGAAAGTCCAGAGGGGGTATTGCTAAGCTTAATGGAGAAAAGGGAGCATGTGAGCAGGAGGACCATGTAAAAGCATCTATCCTAAATAGATACTTTTGCTCAGTATTTACTGAAGAGAAGGTAGGGTAGGGCCCACAGCTCAGCACCATGGACACAGGGGAGGGAGGTGAGCACTACTCCCTTCACAAAGAAAGGTCCCACAAGAGCTTGCTAAGCTCAGAATTGGACAAGGCAATGGGACCTGATGGCATACATCCCAGGGTACTTAGGGCTAAAGGTGGAACTAGCAGAGCCATTAGCAGAACTGTTTAGTGAGTCTCTGAGCACAGGAGAGGTCCCAGAAGACTGGAGAAGGGCTCATGTGATCCTGCTCCACAAGAGTGGTAGCAGGGAGAGGCAGGGAACCACAGACCAGCCAGTCTTATGTCAGTAGTGGGCAAGATTATGGAGGCACTCTTAAGGAAAGGATAGTGCAACACCTGGAATCCATAGGGGCACAGGATCCAAGACAGCATGGGTTTACAAAGGAAGGTCCTGTCAAACTAATCTCATAGATTTCTTTGACTGGGTAACCAGAGTGGTGGACCAAGGGGGAGCAGTTGATGTCACCTACCTTGACTTCAGCAAAGCTTTTGACACTGTTCCACATAGAAGATTGATAAATAAGCTGGGTAGGCTCGGGGTGGGTCAGAAGTTGGTCAACTGGGTGGCAAACTGGTTGACGGGCAGAAAACAGAGAGTGGTGGTAAATAGTATACAGTCAGAAGAGATGCAAGTCACAAGTGGGGTACCTCAGGGATCAGTCCTGGGGCCAGTCCTCTTCAACATCTTCATTAGTGACCTTGCAGATGGACTAGAGGGTAAGGCTTGTCTGTTTGCAGATGACACCAAGATCTACAACAAAGTAGATGATCCAGATGGGGTGGGCAGAATGAGAAGAGATCTGGATAAACTAGCAAAATGGTCAGAAGAGTGGCAACTGGGATTTAATGCAAAGGAAGTGCAAGATCATGCACATAGGGATGAGAAACCCTGAAGCCACCTATAGGCTGGGAGGGGAGTTGCTAGCAGTCACAAAGGAAGAAAAAGATTTGGGCATCATCATCACTGATGACCTGAAATCATCCAAGCAGACCTCTAAAGCAGTAGGTAAGGCTAGGGGGGTGTTAGGGTGTATTAGTAGGGGTATCATAAGCCGTAAGAGGGAGGTAATAATCCTTCTTTACAAGACACTGGTTAGGCCCCATCTGGAGTACTGGGTGCAGTATTGGAGGCCACACCTTCACAAGGACATTAACCAAATTGAGGCAGTCCAGAGAAGGGCAACCAAAATGGTGCAGGGACTGCATCAGAAGATATATGAGGACAGATTAACAGAGCTCAATATGTATACCCTTGACCAAAGGAGGGAGAGAGGTGATATGATCGAGGCATTCAAACACCTTAAGGGCATTAACAAGGTGAAAGAGTCTAACATGTTTAAATATAAGAAAAATAGCAGGACAAGAGGACACAGAATGAGATTAGAGGGGCGATTAAGGGGGAATGTGAGGAAATTCTTTTTCACAGAAAGGGTGGTGGATGCATGGAATGGCCTACCTCAAGAAGTGGTGGCTATGAATACAGTGCAGGGCTTCAAACAGGTATGGGGTAGGCATAAGGGAGCAATACAAATGAGTATGAATTGATAGGCCACTGACAGAGCAAAGGCCAATGGCACATTTATAAGGTAGAAAAAGAAATGGGCAGACTGGATGGGCCTTGCAGTCCTTATCTGCCGTCAACGTCTATGTTTCTATGTTTCTATCCATAGATTACAGTAGGCCCTGTTCTCGCTCTCTGCCTACTCTGATTGTCCCCTTCACCATGTCCCACCATCTTTTGAACCCCCATTCCACAGTATTCTGACAACCTCACAAGTGAGCACACTCTGCCTTGACACCTACCTGTTCTGTGAAGAAGTGTTCCTTGACCTTCTTCAGTTTTCCCCCACAAGTCTGTAATGGTGCCCTTTTGTGGGACTTCAAGGTCCTGCAACCCTTTGTCTCTGCCCACACTCAACAGAGCTTGATGTCATCCACAAATTGGAAGATCTTGCTTCTAATACTGTCTTCAATGTCATTAATGAAGTCACTGAACAACACTGTGCTGCGCACTAACCCCTGTGGGACGCCAATGGTAACGTCCCTGATTCCAGAGAGTTCACCTCTCCACCACCACCACCCCATGGATCCTATTGTAGAGCCAAATTACAACTCACCTGCTTAATTTGTTCCGTACAACTAGATTTTCCAACTTTCTGAGTGACCTCTGATTAACCTTTTGTGGGCCACGTAGTCAAAGGCCTTGCTGAAATCCAAACATAGAATGTCAACTGCATGACCCTTATCCACCACTTTCATTACCCAGTCAAAGAAGTTGATCAGGTTGGTTTGACAGGACCTTCCTAGCATGAACCCATGCTGTCTCTTGTCCCATAGCCTGTTGACTTCAAGGATCTCAACTAGCCTTTCCTTCACAGTGTCCTCCATCAGTTTACAACACTGGAGGTCAGACTAACCAACCTGTAGTTCCCAGGGTCATCCCTAGGCCCATTCTTGTGTAGCAGTATCACATGTGCAGTTTTCCACTCCTGCCATACCACCCCGCTATATAAAGAGATATCAAACAGATCTGCCAGTTGAGTCAACTCCGCTGCCAGTTCCCTCAATATTCTTGGGTGCATGCCATGTAGGCCAAAGGACTTGATCACCTTTAGGGACATGAGCACTTTATTAACTCTGTCTTTTGTTATTCTATCCTCAGTCATGCCCCCCCCCATCCTCCCATCCTTCCCCAACCTCCCTTGTGGCAGTGGTCCATCCATTTCTTTAGTAAAGACAGAGCAGAAATATTTGTTCAACACGTTTGCCTCCCCCCCTTTTTGGCTTCACAATGCCTACCTTTGTATCTCTCTATTCACTAATTTAACTGAAGAGGGCTTTCTCTGACTGAGGGAGGCAATCACCTAATCAGCAAAAGGAGCATTCTGTGCATGACAGAATTCTGAGCCGCACTTAGCTGCTGCATGCTGGGTGAACGCTGAATACCTGCCTCACTCATGCTGCTCGGGTGTATAGTAACAGTTGCCTGTCCCGATAAGGAGATGTGAGAAGCCGCATTCACAGTTTTTGCTCTTGCTGTCACTCTTGATGGTATGAAGGTTTAACCAGCTCTGGAAACTCAAGTGGTGGTATCATAGATGGAGTTTTAGAATTGGGAGCTGTGCAGTCTCGAAACAGTTGTCTTCTTGTTCTTGTTTTCAGAACGTCATGAAGCCCAGCGTGGTGTGTCTGGTTTAATCAGAAAAATACTCAACCTCGTCTATTCTCCTACCGCAGGACTATTAGTGGAGTTCACTGATGAAGCAGACACCAGATGGGACCAGCCCTTCTTGGAGGAGAAAATCTCAGCTGACACCGACATAGGTCTGAAATCAAAAAAATAATCTGTTCCCACACAAAATCTGAATGGCTCACAAACTGTGGTTGCTTTGTGCATAGCAACACAAAAGCCACCAGGTAACCCTTCACCTGGGAAAACCAGGTGGAGCTTTTTTGTCTTTGGAACTAAAAGTAAGGGCCTTGATTTTGGGGAGGGCACCCCATCATAGTTTTAATACCCCCACCCTTCAGGAAGAAAGAAAAATGCCTTGAAAGGCTCCATAAAAAAATACAGGGGAGAAAATCTAAATGAAAAGCATCCAGCATTTCCAGCCTCTCATTTGAAGGTGACAGTAATCATAAAGGGTGTAATACTCTAAAGAAAATAAAAAAGTTAGATCAGATCAACCCTAAGCAAACTAAAACCTCCTTTGATTTCTCTACAACCTTTCTTGGGTCCCCCATTTGCTTTTAAAACATCTTCTCTTTAAAGAAGGAACTTAAACCTGAAAATACCATTAGCAACTTAGTAGAAGCAGGGGAACTAGGGTTATAAGCAAGAAATATGGCTTCAAGATCTAAAAATGACAAAATGCAGGAAATGTCAAGAGGGAGTGGGGAATCAAAGAGGGGGAAAATGTGTTTTTATTTATTTTATTTATTTAAGAGTTTCACCAGGAAGGGCAAGCTGAACAACTAGTTGCTCATCTCAAGGTGCATCCTGGGGAAGGGGGACTAGGTTGTTACAATAATCATGAACAGAACAACAGTTTACAACAATAAATGGTGTATGAACATAGCAATTGAGACATAGATATCCAGAGAACACAGTAGATAGTGCCATATGTACTGGGTACAGTACATAATAGAGAGAAAAATACAGCACTTTAGGTGTACATAGTGGAGAGCAATATACAAGCAATAACAGACATCAAACATAACATTTTGCAAGTAAGTTACATTAGCACAGTTACACCTGGATGGAAAGTGCGATAATGGGGTACCTATTAGAGTTGTGACTATGATACATATTGACAGCTCCAACGGAACAACCAGATAGATCAGGTGCAATTGCAGTTCATGGATAGATAATTGTGTAATGCAGTGGAGATGGAGGGAAGGGATGAGGAATGGCATATCTGAGGGGGGGAGGGGGTTTCATAACTTAGGGAAGAGGTGTGAGAAGGCTGCCTGACTGACTGTAGTAGTGCTGTGAGGGCCCCCTAAAGTACGAGAATCTGTGGACCTGAGTGAATGGAAGAGTGGGGGAGGGATTGATACTGAAGAACTAAGGTATGGAGGGAAAGAACCCAACCAGAATTTGGAGATTAATTTAGTGCAGTGGTGGTGGTGGTGCCTGTTTTCTAGAGAAAGAAAAGCCAGAGAGTGGTAGAGTTGACAGTGGTGAGTAAAGGCAGAGACATCCAAGGTGAAACAGCAGAAGTAATTAAATAGGGAGTCCAGTCTAGCTATGGAGGTTTAGATGCAGCACTGTAGACTACGTCACAGTAGTCAAAGATGGGGAGGATCATCTTCTGGACAAGTTCACACCTAGCCAGTAGAGGGATGCTGTCCCAGTTCCTATATAGTGCACCTAACTTGGGGCACAATGTTTTTAGGATGGCGTCCATGTGACCAGAGAAGGTGAGGCATTTATCAAGACAAACCCAAAGATATCTAAAAGAGGAGGTGTCCTCAAGGACCTTCTTGTTGCGGGTGTGGAAGGTAGGTGAGTAAGGGAGCCTAGAGAGTCTCCTCCTAGTGCTGAAGGTCATGAAGACAGTCTTCTTGGCATTTAGAAAAAGCTAATGAGAGCAAAACCAGTACTGAACATTGTTGAAGTCATTCTGAAGTCTGTTTGTTACATCGGAGGGGGGTGACCAGAAGTGTAAAGTACCATGTCGTCTGCATAATATGGATGAAGGTAGATACACAGACAGCAGGTCATTGAGAAAGATGGAGAGGAGAATGGGGCCCAACACTGATCCCTGAGGGACCTAGTGTCGATTGGGAGGGGGGAGAATATGGAATCTGCTATTCTAACAGACTGGGTCCAGCCTATAAGATAGGCTCAGAACCAGTGTGTGGCAGCAGCAGACAGGACTGCAGCAGATAGGAACTGGAGCAGGATAGAGTGGGAGACAGTGTTGAAAGCTTTGGCTAGGTTGACAAAAATGGCAGATGTGATTTGACCACTGTCCATCCCAGAGAGGATGGAATCAGTGAGCCTGATCAATGAGGTAGTGGTCGAGTGTTTTTTTATGATGGAAGCCAGACTGGAAGGGGGGTGAAGAAGTTGGAGTGACATAGATTGTCAGAGAGTTGAGATAGGACTAGGTGTTCTTGCAGTTTAGCGAGGGTGGGAAGAAGAGATATCCGGCAATAGTTTTCTGAGCAGGAAGGGTCCCCACTCTTAGGGAGAGGGAGAACAATGGTGTGCTTTCAACCAGTTGGGATAGCTTCCAGAGTAAATGAGATTTTGAGAAGCTCCATCAGAGGAGCAGAGATAGCTGTTGCTGAAAGGTAGAGCAGCTTGGGGTCCAACCCATCAGGCGAGCAGCTTTTGGATTGATTGAGGGTGAGTAAGGCATCCAAAGTGTCAGAGGAGGTTATATGAGTGAAGGAAGGGGGGGCTGGGGTAGAGTGTGAGGTGGGATAGGGTGAGGAATTGGCAGAGGACAAAGTAAGGAGGATAGGAGGGCAGAAGCACAGGAGATGAAATAAGTATTAAATTCAGAGGCAACACTCAAGCAGTCATAGATTAGGGAGTTGTTTATAGAGAGAAGAGGTGTGGGAAGGGAAGAAGGGGGGAGAGAAGAGGGTATGGATGACCTTTCAGAATTTTGAAGGGCAGTCAATGTTCGATTGGAAGGTATTGGTAAAGCAGTCAGCTTTGGCCAAACAAGTGGCTTTGGTGCACTTATTGTGAAGTTGCCGATAGTAATCATAATCTGTCAGGAGACTAGAGATTTTGAGACACTTCCAGGCCGGGTCCCTTGCTCTTTGTCAAGCTTTTAGTTGAGGTGAGACCCAAACTCTGACTTTGTACAGGGGAGTGTGTTGGTTCCATACTTTGAGGAATTTGCCTTTAAAATATTTTGTGGCTTCTTTGATAGTGGTAGCTGAAGGTATAGGGGACCAATTAGTGCACGATAGGTCGAGTAGTAGTGGCACTAAGTGCTT
Organism: Neoceratodus forsteri; assembly: GCA_016271365.2. Classification (NCBI taxonomy): domain Eukaryota; kingdom Metazoa; phylum Chordata; order Ceratodontiformes; family Ceratodontidae; genus Neoceratodus; species Neoceratodus forsteri. The sequence goes on from CM057456.1 coordinate 147,894,942, forward strand.
TGAGTTGTATGAGCAAGTCAGGAGGATTTTATATGGGGCTTTAGTATGGTGGATTCTGCATACTACAAAGGTCAGGCAGTGGTTGCTCAGAGCATCAGAAAGCACTCCAGATTTGATGACTCTGTGTGGGTGAGAAGTGAGCATCTAGTCAAGTAGGGAGTGGTTGCTTGAGTTTGGGTTGATTCTGGTAGGTTCAAGAATAAACTGGGTCAAGTTGTGGACTGTGATATTATTTTTGACCTTATGGAGGGAGGGTGATAACTAGTTTCAGTTAAAATCACCCAAGATATAGATTTCTCCTGGGAGGTGTGGGTAAGGATGGTAGAGGTGAGATCAGTCACCAAAGAGGGGTTGAGGCCTGGGCAGTCGTAGGCCCCTGCAACAAAAATAGGGATTGAGTGTGGGAGGGAGAGTTGTAAGACAAGGACTTCATATGCTTTAGGCACAAAGGCATAGTAGGTGGTAATGAATCAGTTACCTGAGGAGATGTAAATTGCCACTCCTCCATCTTTCCCAGTGTGGTCTTGGCAGGATATAGAACAGCCCAGAATGGCTAGTGGAGGGTCGCTTATTTTATGATTTAGCTATGTTTCTGTTAGGATGATTATGTCAGGGTCTAGTGAAGCAACAAGGGGCTGGAGCTGGTCACTTATTGGGAGGAGACTGCATATGTTCAGGTGCAGTATTTTCAATCTGTGGGGCAGGCCAGCAGGGAGTGGTGATGAAGCTGTTGGGGTGGAGGAGGTGGAGGGGGGTGAAAGCAGGAGTGCAGGGCCCCGGGTTGGGATTAATATCGCCAGAGGAGAGGAGTAGGAGTGCAATGATTAAATAGTGAACTTTTGTACTCTTATGCCATGGAATCCATGAGGCACACCTTGAGGGGAGGGAGGCAAGATGCCAGTTGGAGGGCAAAAGCTGATCGACAGTACGAGTGTACAGCAGAGAAGGAGGTGCATGAGTGAATTGCAGGGGTGGGGGATAAAGGTAGTGATTCCATGGATGTGGCATGGTGAGTTGGGGACTAGCATTGTAAGGATTGAAATGGAGAAGTGGTGGAGGTGCAGGCAAGGGAGGGAAGAGGGGGTGATAGAGATGAGGAGGAGAGATATGGAAGTGAAGACAGTTAGGAGGAAATTTAGAGTGAGCATGGTGATTAGAGAAGAAGATAATAGGGGTCCAGAGAAGAAGAAATGAAGGTGGGATATCAGTAATACTACTACTAGTATGGTGTGGCTGGAGGATGAGGGTGGGCTCTAACTAGCTCACAGGGAGGCAGAGCTACAGGTATAAGGAGATCAAGGCCAATGGGACTGAAAAATAAGGTCCAGTAGTTGAAAATCTGGTACTGTCCCTAGCGAGGACGGTGTATATGCTGCAGATAGAAAACTGGGGACTTAGTATATTATGCTGCGGAAGTCAGGTGACCATGGCAGCTATTTAGGCAATTCCCCAGATTGGGTAGGAGAGTGGGGAGCCGGTGTGCAGCACTGGCAGGGAATTAAATCCTTCAGTGGGCAGGGGCAGAGAAGTGGCCAGCTGTCGGTGGAAGCTACCAGGCCACTGGTGTAGCAGTGAGCTCTGTTCTGGGCAGAGTCTAGAGGGAAGAGAAGATAAGAGGACACAGGTTATATTGATTCAGGGAATGGCAGTAAAATTATTAATTAGTAGGAGTGTGTAACTGCCAAAAAGGGCGGCAGGAGAAGGGTAGGAAAGCAGACCAGGGCAAGTATCATGCAGCAACAATTAAGTCTTGCTGGGGGCTGTTGTGCAAGGAAGGAGGAGAACAAAAGAGGGATTAGACAGAGAGAATTTAGTTCCCTGCTATAGAATCACAAAGGAGCTGTAATTGCTGTAGCCAGGAGCAGGTACAGAGTTCTACGGCCAGCACATCAATTATCAGCAAACTTCAAATCAGTAAAACAGGCTTTAAACAATTATAAATTCAGTGGTAACAGACTTTCGGCTGAGTAGATAATTTACTTAAACCTTCAGCTAGTTCAACAGTCTGTGAAGGGTAGAGTGAAGTAGTTAGCGAGGACAGATTCGGAGTAGACAATCACCTGACTGTGACAGAAGAACCAGCCAATCAGCAAGAAGACGCCAGCAGTTTGAATGCGTACCTTGTTAAATCATTCAGCGGGCAGGGGCGGAGAAGTGGCTGGCGGTTAGTGGAAGCTGCTGGGCTGCTGGTGTAGCAGTGAGCCCTGTCCAGGGGCAGAGTCTAGAGGGGAGAGAGGAGAAGAGGACATAAGTTATATTGCCGCAGGGGGAGACAGTGAAATTATTAATTGGTGGGAGTGTTTAACTGCCAGAAAGGGCAGCAGGGGAGGGTTTAGGAAAGCAGACCAGGGCAAGCACCATGCAGCAACATTTAAGTCTTTCTGGGGGCTGTGGCACCAGCAAGGAGGAGAACAAAAGAGAGATTAGAGAGAGAGAATTTAGAGGGTAGAGTGAAGTAGTTAGCGAGGATAGATTCAGATTAGCCAATTGCCTGACCACGCAAGTGGAACCAGCCAATATAAGAAAAATAGCAGGACAAGAAGACACAGCATGAGATTAGAGGGAGGCCGATTAAGGGGTAATGTGAGGATGTTCTTTTTCACAGAAAGTGTGGTGATGCATGGAACTGCCTACCTCAGGAAGTGGTGAATATGAATACAATGCAGGGCTTCAAACATGCATGTGATAGGCATAAGGGAGCAATACAGATGAGTATGAATAGAAAGGCCTTTGACAGAGTAAAGACCTATGGCACATTCATAAGGTAGAAAAAATGGGCAGACTGGATGGGGCTTGCGGTCCTTATCTGCCATCAACATCTATGTTTCTATGTTTCTATCCTTGCTACAGAATCACAAAGGAGCTGTAATTGCTGAAGCCAGGGGCAGGTACAGAGTTTTTTGGCTAACACATCAGTTATCAGCTAAATTTCAAATCAATTAAACAGGCTTTAAACAAATATTGATTCAGTGATAACAGACTTTTGGCTGAGTAGATAACTTACCTAAACATTCAGCTAGTTCAGCAGTCTGGGAAGGGTAGAGTGAAGTAGTTAGAGAGGATAGATTCTCAGTAGCCAATCGCCTGACTATGCCAGAAGAACTAGCCAATCAGCGAGAAGGCACCAGCAGTTTGAATTCATACCTTGCAAAACCCTGCAGCGGGCAGGGGTGGAGAAGTGTCTGGTGGTAGATAGGGCCCACAGGAAGCAGCAAGTTTTGAAGAATTTTCAGAGGCAGATGAAGATAGACACCCAGAAAGAAATTTTGAAAGAAATGAGACAAGGTTTCGACACACTAATCTCTGCAGTCACTCCTCTTTCTCAAAACATCTCAGAAGTTGTGGTAAAATTGGATTCCCTAGCCCTAAGAACAACTGAGTGTGAAAACAGAGTTAGTAAAATTGAAGATACCATCCCAAAAATCTGTAATACAATGGTTAAAAGCAATAAAGAGTTGGAAGAATTAAAATCAAAACTAGAAGATCTTGAATCCAGATCAAGAAGGGTTAACCTAAAGATTGGTAATTTACCAGAAGGCCTTGAGGGTAATGACCCCAAGGGGTTTTATGAGGAAATGTTTGCAAAATGTCTGGGTCTCCCCTTTTCAGAGAAGAGGGTGGAGGTGGACTGGGCCCACAGACCATTTAGGGCCAAAAATCTCCACAGTAGACCATGCTTCATGTATGTTAAGCCATTAAGATTTCAAGATAAGGAAACAATTCTATACAACGCAAGGGTCGAGAAAGGGCTGCACTTCAACGGGATGAATTTCCAAGTACACCTTGATACCCTCCCCTGTGCTGGGTAGATGAAAATGTTTTGATCAATTTGGAGATAAATTAAGAAAGGAATGTATCTCATTTTCTTTGCTTTATCCTGCTAAACCAAAAGTGTATCATGATTGAAGAACACGGTTTTTCAACTCTCCAACAGAGGTGGAAGAAACTTTGTCAAGTTGGCAGAAAAAAAACTCCAGATAAGACCAGCAATGGAAATTACCCTAGTTCTGCTACTGAAAAGAATAGATAAACTAATCTAAACTTACATTTGGGGGGAAGACTCCTGTTTTTTCCAGGTCCCCACTAGGTTAAAAAGGGGCAAAGACTGCACTACTTTCTTTTTATTTTTTTATTTCTTTGGGGGGGAGTGTTCATTCAGACTGATCACATCTATATTTGACTCTTCCCTCTCACCTTTTTCTACCCCCATATCTGTCCCTTCCACATTCCTTTGACCCTGGTTCCAGCTCTAAATTCTCCATACTGTATCACTATATATCTTTTTGTATTAGGTTTTATTTGTGTTCAGTGCACCTGATATGTATATTTCTTTATTTTTATGAAAAATTGTGTCCTACCCAAAACTAGCTGTATCTTCTTTTCCAAACGTATACTACTGTCAATGCTACCTGCTGATACTTTGTATATACTGTATTATTGTATCTCACTTTATTTGTATTATTACTATTTTCTTGTGTGTTGCATCCCATGTATATTGTCCCTTGTTCCTTGTTAACAAACCCAGGTCCACTTCGAAAATGAGCTTGCTCAATGGTGATCGCCTGGTTAAATAAATAAAGACTTTGATTGATTGACTTTGACTTTGATTTCGCCTCTACTACACAAAACTCTTGCATTCAGCAGATGTTTGGCAACCTCGGGGGGGGGGGAGTAGGGCCTGCAAGCTAATAGGGTGCTGGGTTCCTCAGAGGTTAATATGATCTACTTTAACAAAAGTTACATATAAGTCAAAGACAAAGGATAGAGTAATGCGGTGGAGGGTGGGACACTTTTTTGCTTAAAGGTGGTAAAAAAACATAAATTTGGTTAAAATACTTGGAAGGAGGGGGTAGAGGGAGGGGAAATAAAGCATACACAAAAAGTAATGAAAAAAAAATAAACAAAAAACAGGAAAATTGATCAGAAGCTGCAATAAAAAAGCATGGGTGCCAGAGAACAGAGCTTCTGATATTAGATGGGATATAAAACAGACAGCAGCAGGTAAAGTGTACCATGGACAGACCTCGGAATATAAATTTACTAAGGGGAAATTTTAAACACTTAATATGAATTTTCTAAGAATAATTACATGGAACCTGAACGGGTGTAAGAAGAGAATCAAGATTAAGAAAGTGGTTAAAGTGGTAAAAAAAAGAAAAATTGTCTCTTATTACAGAAAACACACTTTAATGATCGAGATGCCGCATACTTTGCTATCCTAATGGGGGCAGAATGGTATGTTTCAAATTTCTCTCACTTGGCTAGAGGCCTGCAATCTTTATTAAAAAACAGCAATGACACGTAACAGATCAGTTAACTACAGATGACATGGGAAGATTTGTGATATTACGATTTTAACTACATAAGACATAACTATGTGGGCTACTCGCAAGATCTCCTTCGACCCTACCGCCCTCTCCGCCCACTCTGCTCCACTGTCAAGGGATTGCTAGAGATTCCCAGGGTTCGCCTTCAGTCATCTGGGGCCAGAGCTTTTTCTTTTGTGGCCCCAACCCTGTGGAATTCTCTACCTCTTCAGATTCGAGACTGCCTGTCCACAGAGTCATTCAAGACATCCTTGAAGAGTTATTTATTTGAACAAGCCTTTGAATAGGTCACCTTGCTGCCTTTTAACTGTTTTTATATTTATATTTTCTGTGATGATTATTATTTTGTTATGTACTTGCACTTTGATATTTGAAAAGTGTATTATAAATAAAATTTGATTCGATTTTGATTTGATAATATTGGATTGACCATGGCCTCAATTTATGGCCTGAATCATGACAAGCTGGCGTTTTATACCAACTTCTGTTTTAGAAGTGTCCCACTTTGGCCCCAACTTAATAATTGGGGGAGACTTTAATCTAACATTTAGTTTATTGGATCAAGAACCCCCAGCTAGTGAAAGAAAAAAAAACAAGCAATAAAGATAGTTAAACAAATGGGCCAGGATTTGAATCTGATGGACCCCATTAGATAGTTATACCCAAATTAAAAAAAATTCTCTCACTACTCCAGGACACAAAAAACGTTTTCAAGATGAGACCACTTCCTCATACATAAAGATTTTTGTAAAGGGGTAAACTCCATTACATATGAATCAATGAGGATTTCAGACCATGCCCCAGTCATTACTTGAAGTAAGGCTTGGTGAGCTTGGGCCTAATAGGGTTGTTAAAACCTTATGGAGAATGGACAACAGTTTTTTTTTTCAGCTTTGATGCATATCTCAGGCATTGTTTGGAATTTTGGCACCAAATTTTCAACATGGAGTTTTGGGATCCTTCCTCATAAATTCAGCCACTGTCATTGCGTTATTTGGTCCAGAAAGGTGATTTTGCATTCACTGCATGGAATCACCTTTCAGGACTGAGTAATGAAACGACAGTGCCAGTTTTCATGAGGAGGGCTGCCAAAAAGTCTATGTTGCAAATTTGGTGGGAAAAATAAAAAAAATGACTGTTTTTTGAGTGTGCGTTGCGCAGTTGCTATGCACACTTGTAACTTTGCAAATTTGCAATATTTTCACTACAGATTTTCAACATTGCCATTTTTCTGCACCTCCTTATGAACAGTACAGCTGTCATTTTTCACATCCTGGCCGAAATGTGTTTTCGCACTTCTGGCACAGAATAGTGCGGTCGCTGTGGAAAATCAGTGTTCAGGACACATTAAGAAAATCACGGTGACACTGTTCATGATCAGAGGTCCTAAAATGCCTATGTTGAAAATTTTGTGATGACAGTCCATAAAATGACTGTGTTATGACTGTGTGGTGCAGTTTGCACACACGCTCATAACTTTGTGAATTTATATTTTCACTCCAAATTTTCAACATTGCCATTTTTCCACACCTACTTATGAACAGTATAGCTATCATTTTACACAACCTGGCTAAAATGTGTTTTCACACTTCCGGCACAAATAGCACAGTTGCTGTGGGAAATCAGTTTTTGGGATAGACTGAGAAAATGACAGTGACAGTGTTCATGAGCAGAGGTCCTAAAATGTCTATGTTGAAAATGTGGTGACTAAAGTCCATAAAATGACTGTGTTACAACTGTGTGTTGCGCAGTTTCCACGCACCCTTGTAACTTCGCAAATTTGTAATATTTTCACATCAGATTTTCAACAATGGCATTTTTTTACACCTCCTTATGAACAGTACAGCTCTCATTTTTCACATCCTGGCTGAAATGTGTTTTTGCACTTCCGGTGCAGAATAGCACAGTTGCTTTGGGAAATCAGTGTTTGGGACAGATTAAGATCGAACAAGTGAGAGAGGGGGACTGATCAAGCTCAGCTGAGTTCTGTTGGGACTGCTGCAGATTTCTTTGTGGGCAGAAAAAGGTGTCAATGCAGACAGGAGCCAAGTACAAAAGGGCAGCCTGCAGCGCCAGGAGACACAGAACTTGTGAGTGAGGAAGGGGGGGAGGGGGAGTGAGCGAGCTCAATGGAGCTTTGTCGGGATTGCTGCAGATTTCATTGTGGGCAGATAAAGGCACCAATGCATGAAGGAGCCCAGTACAAAAGGGCAGCCTGCAGCAGAGGGAGAAACAGAATGACCGAGTGAGGGGGTGAGTGAGCGAGCTCAGCGGAGCTCTGTCGGGACTGCTTTGGATTTCTTTGTGTGCAGAAAAAGGTACCAAAGCAGGCTGGAGCCCTATACAAAAGGGCAGCCTGCAGCACTGGGAGAAATGGAATGAGTGAGTGAGAGAAGGGGAGTGAGCTCTGTTGGGACTGCTGCAGATTTCTTTATGGGCAGAAAAAACAGCCAACGCAGGCAGGAGCCCAGTACTAAAGGGCAACCTGCAGTGCCAGGACAAACAGAATGAGCGAGTGACACAGGGGGAGTGAGCGACCTAAACAGACTCTGTCAGGACACCTGTGAACTTCTTTGTGGGCAGAAAAACATGACAATGCAGGCAGGAGCAGAGTGCAAAAGGGCAGCCTGCAGCACTGGGAGAAACAGAATGAGCAAGTGAGATAGGTGGAGTGAGCGAGCTCAATGGAGCTGTGTCAGAACTGCTGCAGATTTCTTTCTGGGCAGAAAAAGGTGCCAAAGCAGGCAGGAGCCCAGTACAAATGGGCATTCCGCAGCTCCGGGAGAAACAGAATGAGTGAGTGAGAGAGGGGGAGTGAGTGAGCTCAACGGAGTTGTGTCGGGACTACTGCAGATTTCTTTGTAGCCACAAAAAGGCACCAATGGAGGCAGGAGCCCAGTACCAAAGGTCAGCCTGCAGCACCAGGAGAAACAGAATGAGTGCGTGAGAGAGGAGGAGTGAGCGACCTCAATGAAGCTCTGTCAGGACAGCTGTGAACTTCTTTGTGGGCAGAAAAAGGCACCAATGTAGGCAGGTGTCCAGTACAAAAGGGCAGCCTGCAGCGCTGAAAGAAACAGAATGAGCGAGTGAAAGAGGGGAAGTGAGGAAGCTCAAGGGAGATGTGTTGGGACTGCTGTGGATTTCTTTGTGGGCAGAAAAAGGTGCCAACGCAGGCAGGAGCTCAGTACAAAAGGGCAGCCTTCAGCGTTGGGAGAAACAGAACGATCAAGTCAGAGAGGGGGAGTGAGCGAGCTCAACGCAACTGTGTCAGGACTGCTGCAGATTGCATTGTGGGCAGAAAAAGGCTCCAATGCAAGCAGGAGCCCAGTACAAAACAGCAGCCTGCAGCATCGGGAGAAATAGAATGAGCGAGTGAGAGAGGGGGAGTGAGTGAGCTCAATGGAGCTCTGCTGGGACTTTACAGTTGCCCACCCTCCTGCCTGCAGTCCTCTGTGGTGCTATATTATAGCAGGGTCTCTGGAGTGCAGACAAAGCAATGATTGGATACTTTAGGATTGCTGTAATAATACAGATTTAGTTGTTCTGTTTCTTTCTCTAACTGAGGTAAGTACTGAGCTATACTGTTATGATTGCTGTAATAATACATTTGTATTTGTTCTGTTTATTTCTCTCACTGAGCTGAGTAATACTTGGAAAGCAATAGGATGTCTAACTCGGCTAAGTGAAACTATATGACAGCCGAGAACAAAAAGTATGGCAACTGAGGGGTGAAAAACGGACAAGGAGGCTTTAGGATTGCTACAGTATGTAACGGATGAGATTTGAGACTGAATTACCCTGGTTGGCAAGGGGTCAGTAGGGGGACTAGTGTGGGGGGGGCAGGAATTTGAGTAAATAGGGTCCTAACAGTTGTAGTAGGATTCAGAACCTGGGAGTGAGATCCTGTAAAATAAGATGGGGGCCAAAATGGGGCAGGTGCCACATGTCAATAGGGCAGGCATCTTTGGAAGGGTGGAGGGGAGTACAGGGTGTGGGTCTGCTATGATGCTGGACTGGGCTTCGAGGATGGGGGGTATGGTCTGTAGATGACTAGCTAGTTTAAGGGAGGAACTGTGGAGGTTAGGGAGGAATGTAAGAGGCAAAGCAGATGACTATGGTAGGCATCCTGAGGGGGGAATAGGGGATGGCAAAGGGGGATGGAGGAAGAATAAGTAGGGACTGAAAGTGACGCCAGTATTAGAGGCACTAGCAGAAAAGAGAGAAGGAAGGGGGGTGCCTGAGGTGAAGGCAAGGTGGCCTCATGATGGGGGAGGAAGAGACCATGAGGAGTACTGGGGAGAGCAGATGGCTGCGGGTAGGGAGGGACCAGGGGTGCCACAGAGGGGAACAAGTAGGAGGGTGAAACCAATGGGGGAAGAGATGTAGGACAGGAATCGACTATGAATAGATTTGAACCTCTACTATGGGACAGAGAGGGGGAGCAGGAACATACTGAAGGGGGGAGGAGAAGCGGGGCATGAGAGGGATGGCAACAGGTAGGGGAAGAGATAGCGATGACAAAAGGGTAGAAGGGAGCTACTAAGGAAGGAGGAGGTGGTGACTGAAGGAGAGAAGGCTACGGGAAGGGGGAAGGATGGGAGGGGCATCACTATCGGGGTAGAAGGGAATGGGGGCTCTAAATCGACAACAGCGGGGATAGGAGAGGGGTTGGAAATCACCAGAGGAGAGGTGAAGGTCGACATGGGAAGCCAAGTAGGAAGTAGTCAGGCTGGGAAGGGGTTCAAGGGGGATGGGAGAAATAAGGCAGAGAAAAGGGGTGAGGCGGAAGTGGGGGTACAGATACAGAAGTCACAGAGGGAGCAGTTGGCAGGGGTAATGGACAGGGAAGAATGAATACTGGGGTGGTGGAAGGGGTATTAAAAGTGAAGGGGGTAAGGGGTGAGGGTGTACTTGTCCTGGGGGATTCTATGCTGAAATGGGTAAGATGGGGAGGACGGGGGAAAGGCACAGCCATATTTGAGTTGAAGCTGTCCCCAGGCTGACTGCAGGAGGGGCAGGGCAGGCACAGCTCAAGTGTGCAGTGAAGGGGAGGAAGAAATCTCATTTACTGTTGCATTTGGGTACAAATGGCTTGGTGGAGGACACTGTGGAAGTAGTGAGGGGGAGGTTTGAGTACTTGGGCAGGCAGTGTGAGGGGGTGGGGAAGTCGGTGGCATTCTTGGAGGTACTGCCAGTACAATGTGCAAGCATGGCAAGGAAGGGTAGGCTTGAGGAGTTCAAGTGACTGAGGTATTGGTGCCACATCAAACATTATGGGTTAGTGACTAACTGGGGTAGGGTCTGGAGGGAATAGTGACTTGTACGCGGGAGACAGGGTCCACTGGAGCAGGAAGGGGAAGGGAGTATTAAAGGCAGCATTGCTGCCGGGCCACTGGTGCTCAGGGCTGAGGTGCTGGATGCCACACCTGGTGCCATGCTGCCAATCTGGGTTCGGACACAAGCCTCTCCCACCAAGGATTGGCAAGGGAGGGACAGGACTGAGCATCCGGTGGACTGCTCTCCTATCCCGGGGCATAATCCAGGGACCCACCACTCTGTAGCAGCCTCTGGTGACAACCGGGGGCGCTACTACAGCAGTGTAGTAAAGGATGGCGGAGTGTGGCGGATGTTGGCATGCTGTGCCAAAGTGTCATTGCATGCCCACACTCCGCAAAGGAGAGAAAAGTGGAAAATGGGCTACGGTTACGAAGTATGAGTTTCCGACCTTCCCCCGCCCGCCCTGAATGGCACCTCCTCAACCAGATCCTGCTCCAGTGGGTTAACCTGATAAACTCCTCACCACCTCACCATGGGGGTGATCCAAGGAGGTGAGCAGGTTGGCCTGATGTCAGGGGCAGGGCTAGGGTGGTCAGCCAGGATGACCAAGTCGACTGTAGCCCAGTGAGAAAATATGTAAAAAAAAAAAAAAAAGGCAGGATTAGAGGGGTATATCTCTACTAAGGTGGAGTTAAACAAATGGGGGGGGTGGGCTAAAGACTAAGGTTGGTAGAAAGGTCCAGACAGGGGAGCCTGATGAGGTCACTGCTCTGGATATAGGTAAAGGCGGAGATGTAGTAACCCTACAAGGGGGCAGGCAGAGTGGTCTGAGTGTAATACAGAAGGCAGCACCACCCAGTAAGAATAAGGAGGAGAAAGGGTGCTGACTACTGGGAGGAGAGACACAGGCCAAGGAGGAGAAGAATGATGGAGAAGGAGGGGTACTGATGGAAGGTGGTCTGACTAAATGGATAGAGAGCTGGTTACAGGAGAGGGTGCAGAAGGTGGTGATGGTGGGGTAGCTCTCGGCACCCAGAGCAGTGACAAGTGGGGTGGAGCAGTGCTCAATGCTTGGGCCAATGCTATTTGGGCTCTTTATCTCTGATATAGCACACAGAGTGCGGAGCAGAGTTAGTCTGTTCGCACATTATACCAAACCAAAAGCAAATAGTTATAGTAACAGAGGCCCCTCCCCCTCCACTCACACACATGCACACTCCCCAAAAAGCTGCTTAAAAGCCTGGAATTCATTCAAATCAATTCAATTTTCTTACTTACTTGGGGTTCAATGTCAACAAGTGTAAAATCATGTACCTAGGGCATAAGAACCACGATGCTGGGTATAGGATGGGGAGAGGTACTGATACTCACTAAACATAAAAGGGTCCTTGAGGTTATTATATCAGAGGCTCTCAAGATGGCAGTACAGTGTGACAAGGCTATGGGTTGGGTAAATTGGATTCTGGGGTGCATAAGGAGTGGCATCTCCACTAGGAGGGATGTTGTGCTGCCATTGTATCACTCCCTGCTATACCCACAGCTGGAGTACTGTGTCCAGTTTTACAGTCCACACTTCAAAAAGGACACAAGGTGTAGGTTTTGCAGAGGAGGGCAACTACAATGGTTCAGAATTTTCACAGGAATCTCTACAAGGAAATGCTGAAGAATCTCAACATGTATACTCTGGAAGACAAGAGGGTAACAGGTGACATAATCAAGACCTACAAAGTACCTCACAGGGGTAAAGAGGTTACAGTTGAGGAGTTTCCTTCAAATGAGGATGAGTACCCAAACCAAGGGAAATACAATGAAGCTGGGAGGGGGTGCATTCAGGATAGATGTGAAGAAATATTTCTTTACTGAAAGGGTGGTAGACACCTTGAACAGACTGCCAGAAGAAGTGGTGGAAGCTAAAATGGTAGGGGCATGAAGCATGCATGGGATAAATGTAGGGGTATATTAGAAAAAGGGGAAGGAGGGGTCAATGGAGATCAATAGGGCTATGGAAGTGGAGCAGGTTCAAGGTCATTGCAGGACAAATCCATTAAGCAAGCTCATTCACAAGGAGGTCCTGATGGACGCAGGCAGAATAAGACATGCAGTAACATATACAGGCAGGAGTTACAAGTAGGTAGAGAACACTTGGGCAGACTGGGTGGGCTGAGCGGTCCTTTTCTGCTGACAAATTCTATGTTTCTATGGCACCATGTGTTTATTCAGGTGCAGTGTTTATTTAAAGTTGGGCCTACCATACATCCAGATGTAAGGTACAGTAAATTACCAAATTAGATGAAGCCCACTTACAGTACAATAAACAGAACCCCAGTGCTTCAAGAAGCCTTTACTCTTCATATGGCTGCTTAAAGAGCTGGGGTTCTATTTGCAGTGTCCACACCAGCATGCTGATCTTAAAATCAATGCCGCATCTTAATTAGTACTTGATTCTTGCTCACTCCATTTCTTCCTCACTTTGAAACCTGCTTGTCCTGACTTAGTTTTGGGCTGGCAGTGCCTCACCTGTGTTGGAAGATGACCAATAAGCGGCGCTGAAAGATGTCAGACTTCACAGGCTGTGAAGGCGGCTGCTCATGGACAGACATAAGGCAATTCTACTGGGGGGTAGGAGGAAGTAAGTTGTTGATTAACTAGAATCTGCAGCTTACCCATCAGGTAGGGACAAAGGCAGACTAGGTGGGCCAAGCGGTCCTTATCTGCTGTCAAATTCTGTTTCTCACCCACCATCTTGTCAAGAAGAAGGCTGCAGCTGTGGCCACTGATGACTGTTGGGGTGTGGGGATGGGGGGACCAAAGGGGACACACATAAGGAGATAAAATCATTATAAAAATTGTGAGACCTTCACCAGCTTTCCAAAACACTTACCAGTAAAAGAACACTCTATGCAGTTTTTCAAATGGCAACACAATCTGGTGATCCCTCTGTCTGCCATCTGACACCAGGCATCAATCAGTATAAAATTGCCTAAAGAAGGCAGTGTGGTCATGTGGTTAGTGAAATACTAGAGATTACAGATTTATAAGAACAAAAGAATATCACACACAAGCTGGCACATATGCCGATAGCAGCTGTCCCCTGCTTCTCAGTAGTTATATTTGTACCCTTGAGGTACTTGACTGTTTCTATTATATCCCTTCTTTCCCTCCTCTCTTCCAGTGAGTACATATTGAGGTCCCTTAATTTCTCCTCATAATTTCTGTGCTGCAAGCTGTGTACCATCTCATTCGCCCTTCTCTGGACCATCTCCAGCCTGTTAATATCCTTATGTAGGAGCGACCTCCAGAACTGCACACAGTACACCATGTGAAGCATCACTACCTCCCTCCTTATGCAGGTGATACTCCTGCCAATACACCCCAGCATGTCAATGGCCCTTCCAGCTGCCTTACCACTTTGAAATTTTTGGGTCATCTGAAATAAGAACCCCCAGGTCCTTTTCCTTCTTTGTGACTGTCAGCAACTCCCTCCCCCAATCCTGTACCTTTCCCCAGGGTTTCTGTGTCCCGGGTGCATCATTTTGCACTTTTTTGAATTAAGCTTCAGTTGCCAATCCTCAGACCATTTCTCAAGCTTCCCCAGGTCCCTCCTCATTTTCTCCACCCCCTCTGGGGTATCCACTGTGTTACACATCTTGGTGTAATCTGCAAACAGGCAGACCTTTCCCTTCAGCCCTTCTGCAATGTCACTAATGAAGACATTGAACAGGACTGGCCCCAGGACCACTTCCTGCGGCACCCCACTGGTCACCCCTTATCCCCAGACTGCACCCCATTTACCACAACTCTCTGTCTCCTGTCTGTTACCCAGTTTCTAACCCAGTTTGCCACCCTTTCCCCCATGCCCCCCCTACTCAGCTCATTTATCAGCCTACTATGTGGGACATGTTAAAGGCTTTGCTTACATCAAGGTAAGCATTGTCCACTGCCCCACCCTGATTTACTTCCTTTGTCACCCAGTCAAAGAGATCAACCAGATTTGTCTGACATGACCTCCCCACTGTGATTCCATGTTGCCTATGGACCTGGGCTCCGATTGCTTCTACATGCCCCACTATCTGTTGTAGACAGAATGAGAAGGGACCTGCAGAAACTTGAAGAATGGTCAGGGGTTTGGCAGTTGAAATTCAATGCAAAGAAGTGCAAGATAATGCATATGGTGCACAAAAACCCTGGCACAATATATCAGTTGGGGGGTGAGGATATAGCATGCACCAAGCAGGAAAGGGATCTTGGGGTTATCATCTCTGACGACCTCAAGGTAGGGAAACAGTGTGACAAGGCAGCAAGTAAAGCAAATAGGATGCTGGGATGCATTGGCAGGGGCATCCCCAGCAGGAAAAGGGAGGTCATAATTCCACTATACAAGACACTAGTGAGGCCCCACCTGGAGTACAGTGTACAGTTCTGGAGACCTTACCTAAGTAAGGACACAGACAGGGTAGAGAAGGTTCAGAGGAGGGCAACAAAGATGGTACATGGATTGCATCACAAGTCCTATGAGGACAGGTTGAAGGAACTGAATATGTACTCCCTGGAGGAGAGGAGGAAGAGAGAGGATATGATAGAGACATACAAGTATCTTACAGGGAGGAACAGGATGCAGGAATACACTATTTTTAAGCGAAAAAGAAGTTCCAGGACTAGAGGGCATGGGATGAAATTGGAGGAGGACAATTCAGAGGAAGCGTGAGGAAGAATTTCTTCACAGAACAGGTGGTGGACAAGTGAGAACACCCTGCCAGAGAAGTGGTGGGGCTGAAACAATCACAGGATTTAAAAATGCATGGGATAGACATAAAGGAATTCTGGAGGTCAGGGGTAAGGGGCAACAGATTTCTAGGAAAACATAAACTGAACTTACAAGCTCAAATGGGCAACTGGGTGGGCCACAGGCCCTTATCTGCCGACACTGTCTATGTATCTATGTATCCTTTCTTTAACCAATGCCTCCATGATCTTCCCCACTACTGAAGTGAAGCTGACCAGCCTATAGTTCTCCACCTCCTCCCTACTGCTGAATTTGTATAGAGGGACCACATGTGCCCTTCTCCAATTCTCTGGTATCACCCCTGTGTTGAATGACTCAGTGAACATGGCTGCCAGAGGTACTGTTATTTCCCTTCAGAGTTCTTTTAATATCCTTGGGTGTATGCCATCTGGACCTATTGCTTTGTCCACCTTCAATTTACTCACCCTCTGCAGGATTCTTCTGACTGTGAATGGACTATTGTCCACCTCTTCACGCCTTTGCAACTATTGTAATGCTGTAGCCCTTGCCCTTCCCCTCTTCTGTGAATACTCAACAGAAAGACACAGTGGATGTCTTGGGGGGGCATATGACAGTTCTTAGGCATGGTACTTTCACTTCCAAATACCTAAACCGCACATATGAGCGATCAACATTTGACACTGAGTAATGCTTGTATTTGAAGTACTGAAGGGCTTCGTGTTGAGGGGAATTTTTTTTAAATTGAGTAAAATTAATCTATAATAAACCCCTAGCAAGGATAAAAATAAATGGAGGCACATCTCCTTTTCTTCAGCTGGCCAGAGGCACCCAACAGGGCTGCCCCCTCATACCCCTATTGTTCTCACTCTTTTTGGAGCCACTGGCTAGTTGGCTATGATCTCATGCCTATGAACATGAGGTAAGGGACAACTTAACCGTGCTTTATGCGAATGACATTCTACTGGCCTTAAAAGAACCAGATACCTCATATTCAAAAATATGTGAGATTCTGGAGGAGTTCAGGTATTTTTCAGATCTATAAGGTAAACTTGAATAAGAGCAAACTCCTTTATTTAGGAGACCTCACGGTAATTAAAAACCAATCTCTAACAAGTTTGATATAAGACAAAATAAAATATCTGGATGTCATATTGGCAACAGATTCTGGAAGAATTATTCAACTAAATTATGACCCCCTGATTAGTAAAATCAAATTTGATCTGCTGAAGTGGCAGTTTCTTCCATTGGTACTACTGGGTAGAATTAACATTCTGATGATGAATGTGATACCAAGGCTTCTGTTTCTTTTTCAGTCTCTTCCTATTAGTTTACCAAAGAAGTTTTTTGGGGACCTGGATAAAATAGTGAAGGGTTTCTTGTGGCAGAGGGACACTCCAAGAGTTGCTCTTCACAAATTGTGTCAAAATAAAGAGGAAGGAGGGATGGGATGCCCAAACTTCTAAGTATACTACTTGGCCACCCAGTTAGATATAGTATGTCATTGGTATTATGAGCCCCAGAACAAAGCTATAGCAGGGTGTAGTTTAGAAATGGAGAAAGTTAAAGGGTTGCAACTGATCAATATATTGGCATATAGTAAATCTGATATGCTGGAATCTACTGAAACAACCTTAGAAGCCTGGGCCCAAGTATCCAACCTATTTGGGGCACCAACAGGTATCATTAAAAGGGCTCCTATTTACAATAATAGCTGTTTCAGACCTTCTTTGCTAGAAAACAATTTTAAAAATTGGTACCTCTATAAGAACATAAGAACGGTAGGGGATTTTTCCAAGGTGACAGTTTCATTACATTTCCACAGTTTCAGAGTAAGTTTGATGTTCCATCTTCTCAATACTGGCAGTACTCTCAGGTGAAAAACTTTGTCTTTATGAAAAATGGCAATTCCTTCAACCTGATAAAAACTTGGAAAAAATCTTTGAGAACCTAATTTCAAATAAGCATCTTATCTCTAAATTATATCTACACTTGTTACAAAACATCATCTCTTCCCTTCCAATAGCAGAAAAAAAGGCATGGAAAGGATTTAGAGGTGCCAATATCAGAAGAAGAGTTGAACAATTTCAGAAACTTGGAAACAGACTGTTGCAGATTAATTTTAATATACTGCCCAAAACATACCTCACACCCGCCAGGCTGCTTAAATTCTATACCTCCATTTCCGAGGTCTGTTAAAGATGCAAGATGGCTAAGGGCAATTTTTCACATGTTAATGAAATGTGAAAGGCTAAATACCTTTTGGACATATATTTGTTCATTATTAGGGAGACCATTAGGATTGTTCTTTCCTTTTGATCCGGGAAATTCAATTTTTGAATATTTAGTGGACCCTTTGGATCCTCAAGGAAGCTTAAAATGTATATGGAATATTGGCTTCTTGGTAGCTTGTAAGGTAATTTTTCAGCACTGGAAGGACATAGAAGCCCCAATAAGCTCAGAATGGTTTGAAAAAAATGCTTGAATATAGCAGGTTAGATAAAACAATGTATGTCCTCGAGGATGCCTATGAAGAATACAACACGTTGTGGTCAGAATTCAAACACAATGTGGCTAGTTTGGCTAATTCGCCCCCCTAAGGTATCTGGCTGTTAGATGATCTGATGGTGATGATGCACTATGGCTTCATGAGTATCAACTATGAGTGAAGCACCCATGCTCTGAGTCACTTCATCATATTAAAAAAGAAGAAAAAAAAGAAGGCTTTCTCTTCTTTCTGAATCAGCTCTGCATTTGCAGCTTCTTTCTGGCCTTGGCCAGCCTAACTACCCTTCTGGTCTCGAGAGCTTTCTCCAAGCCAATCCTCACATCCTTGTCCTTCCAGGACTTCCTCAGTTTCCTGTATGTGGACCTCTTAAGCCTCACTGCCTGATTTCCCTTCGCTACTGAACCAACTGGGTCACCTGGGTTTAGAATTCTTCCCTATCTGCACAAAGCCGGTGTTAGTGGTTGCCTCAATCCCTTCCCTAATCTCTGCCTTTTTTCCTCCACGCTCAAGTTATCCTTAAAGCTAGTTAGAAGCCACCACAGTATTACACTCATTTTACCAAAATTGACCTTCCTGAAGTCTAGCTCTTGTGTCTTTGTGCTTGTTTTTCTCTTTCCCTTGTCAGCTCAGAACCACACAGTTCAGTGGTCAGTGTTACACAAGGCTGTTCCACTGTGATCCCCATTAGTTTATACCAAGTCCAAGATGCTCCCTCATGTGTCAGCCCAGTCACTTCCTGAACCAGGGACCCATCCTGAAATTCATATCATATCAATATGCTCCTGGCACCAATGGTGTTTGGGACACTCTGGTCCACCTTAGGCCAATTGAAGTTCAACTTATCATCACTTCATCCCTTTCAGCTGCCATCCTGTTCATGGCACCCATCTTCCTATCCTTGTCCCCATCCTGATCAGGAGGCCTATAAACTACACCTAGCCTCAATGTCCTTCCTGCTGCCATTTGGATCTACAACCATATTGCCTCTATTTGCCCTTCCAATATTTCCTCCCTAGTGGCAGTAATGACTACTCTGATGCATATCACCACTCCCCCCTTTTCTTTCTCCCTGCCTGGTCTATCGAGGACATACCCTGAAATGGAGAGTTTCCAGTCATGACTACATGTAGCATAGGTCGCAGCAATCACTGCTAGATCCACCTTTTCCTCTGCCATCATGACCTGCAGCTCATCCATTTTGTACCTAAGATGTCTATCACTGAGAGTCACTACCTTCCACCACTCTTAATTCCCTACCCTCCTTTGGGACAAGTGCCTCTGTCTTCCTCATATTGGTTGCCTGCACATAGAAACATCAGAACATAGACTTTGATGGCAGATAAGGATTACTTGGCCCACCTAGTCTGCCCATTTCCCTACCTACAGGATAAGCTGCAGATCCTAGTTAACCAACAGCCTATTTCTTCTACCCCCCTCCCACAAAAATTGCCTTACATCTGTCCCATGTATTCTTGAATTCTCCCACAGTTTTAGACCCCACAACCTCCTCAGGAAGGCTGTTCCATGCATCCACTACCCTCTCTGTGAAAAAATACTTCCTCACATTGCCCCTGAACCACCCCCCATCTTTAAATTGTGTCCCCTTGTTCTTGCATGTCTCTTTTTCTGAAAGATGCTACCCTCTTGGACTTTGTTGATTCCACTGAGGTACTTAAACATTTCTATCATGTCCAATCCATCTCCCTCCTTTCCTCAAGGGTATACATATTAAGATCTTTTAGCCTCTCCTCGTATGTCTTCTTCTGCAGACCCTGCACCATTTTAGTTGCCCTCCTCTGGACTGCCTCTATCCTGTCTATGTCCTTGCGGAAATGGGGTCTCCAGAACTGGATGCAGTACTCCAGATGGGATCTCACCAACTGTCTGTATAGAGGGATAACAACTTCCTGTTTTCTGCTGGTGATGCCTCTCCCTATGCATCCCAGTATACCCCAGCTCTCCTGCTGCCTTCTCACATTGCTTGCTAACCTAAAGGTCATCTGATATGATTACCCCCAGGTCCCTTTCCTTTTTGTTTTGTTACTACCCCCATTGTGTAATCTTCCCGGGTTTTGTTTCCCAGGTGCATTATTTTGCACTTCTTTGCATTGAATCCTAGCTGCCATACTTCAGACCATTTCTCCAACCTTGCCAAGTCCCTTCTCATCCTTTCCACACCTCCTTGTGTGTCAACCCTGTTGCAGAAGAGGCATACTTTTCATTTCAGTCCCTCTGCAATGTCACTTATAAAGACATTAAAAAGGACTGGACCCAGTATTGAACCCTGCGGTACCCCACTAATAACCCTTCTTTCATCAGAGTGAACTCCATTTACAATTACCTTCTGTGTCCTGTTGTCCAGCCAATGTTTTACCCAGGCTACCACCCTGGGACACACTCCCAGGCTGGTTAATTTGACTATTAATCTTTTGTGTGGGACTGTGTCAAATGCCTTGATAAAGTCTAGGTAGGCCATGTCCAAAGCCCCTCCCTGCTCTACTACTTTGGTCACCCAGTCAAATAAATCAATTAGATTCATCTGACATGACCTTCCTGCTGTGAAACCATGCTGCCTTGGGTCCTGTGCCCCACTGGCCTCTAGGTACTCAACAATTCTTTCCTTCAGAAGTGATTCCATCACTTTCTCTACCACAGAGGTCAAACTGACAGGTCTGTAGTTTTCTGCCTCTGTCTTGCTCCCACTTTTGTGAAGGGGAATCACATCAGCCTTCTTCCAGTCCTCAGGTACCGCACCATCCTCCCATGATTTGTTATAAAGGGTAGTCAGTGGTGTCACTAGTTCTCTGCTTAATTCTTTTAGAATTCTGGGGTGAATTCCATCTGACCCCATTGCTTTGTCCACCTTCAGTTTTAGGAGTTCTTTCAGAACCCTTTCTTCTGTGAAAGGACTGGTATCGACCCCCTCTCCAGAGTGCTTTTGTTAATTGGATTAGGCACCTCCCCCACTTCCTCTTTTGTTAATACTGAACAGATGTATTCATTCAGTATCCCTGCTTTTTCACTGTCACTCTCTGCCCACCCACCATCCATTCTATTCAGCCTCACTATCCCTCCCTTTGTCTTTCTACACTCCCTGATATACCTAGAAAGGGTTTTATCCCCCTTCTTAACTGAGTAGGCAATCTTTTCCTCAGTTTGTGCCTATGCTATTCTGACTTCCTTCCCTGCTTCCTTCTGCCTTAACTGGTACAGTTCTTTGTCCTGCTCCTTCTGTGTTTCCTTATACTTCCTAAATGCTATCTTTTTCTCCCTAATCTTCACTGCCACTTCTTTTGAGAACCACAGTGGCTTTTGCTTTCATTTTGATTTGTTTATTTGCTTCACACAAAGGCTTGTTGCCTCTGTGATGGCAGTTTTGATATTTGATATATTTCCCCATTGTTGCTCCACCCCTCCTTCTAGTGTATTTGCTAGTGCTTTTCTATGGCACTCTCCCATCTTGCCAAAGTCAGCCCTCCTGAAGTCCAGAACCCTCACTTTTGTATGGCTTGACTCTGTAGCTGAGTTTATCGTGAACCACATTGCTTGGTGGTCACTTGTTCCCAAATGGCTACCCACTTCAAGATCTGAGATCCACTCACTGTCCCCATTTGAGAGTACAAGGTCTAAGATTGCTCCCTCACTAGTAGGTTCCAAAACTAGCTGTCTGGGGCATGCCACCTGAAGACCATCAAGAATAGCTCTGCTTTGGGATGTGGCTGCAGCAAAGGTGCTCCAGTAAACATCTGGTATATTAAGGTCCCCATCAACAGTATCTCCCCTTTCTCTGCCATCCTAAGTATGCCTTCTATCATATCCTTGTCCATTCCCTCCCCCTGACATGGGGGTCTGTATACAACCCCTGTGCAGATTGTGTCTCCATTTCTAGTCTCTAAGGTTACCCACGGTGCCTCCTCTCCTCCCTGTTTACTCTTTTGTTCAGTTGCTTTTATCCCTTCCCTTACATAGAGAGCTACTCCCCCCTCTTCTGCCCTCCCTGTCTCTCCTATAGGTTGTGTAGCCTGGTATGTTAACATCCCAGTCATGGTTCTCTGTGTACCATGTTTCTGTGACTGCTACGATAGCCAGGCATCCCTCTTCCATCAAGGCCACCAGTTCAGGGAGCTTGTTGCTCAGACTACAGGTGTTGGTACTCATTACCCTCCATTTCATGATGGCCTTACCCTTTTTTGACCCATCCCTGTCCTTATTGCATTTGTCTCTTTCTCTATTTACCCCTGCGCTTCTCCCTACTGACATTTCTATGTTGGTGTCTACCTCACTTAGTACCCAGACTGTTGGCCCTTCGTGCATTACTTTGAACTTTTTGACAATAAATTTCAGCTACATTGCAGTCCATCACTTTTACAGTATGGTCTTTCCAAATCCTTCTTCATGGTCCTTACCACCTCCTCAGTGTATGACCCATCACAAATCTTGTTATCTGTGAAAAGGCATTTATGCAACAGATGTCAGGATAAAAACTGACACACAATTTCAGTTATCTGAGTCACTGTGTGGATAAATGGGTGGTGATGTCATCACTATGTGGATAACTTTAAGTTATCCACATAGTGATGACATCATCACCCATTTATCCACACAGTGACTATATCACTAACCACCACCACTTGTGCTGCTGCTCAGCAGTACTGCCTCCTAGTTTAACTTTTACCTTCTCATAGTGCTCTTTACAAATGAAGCTATCACAGTCCCAAAGACTCACAACATGCACTCACTAACTAAATCCGCCCCTCCCAAACCAGAACCACATTTTCAATGAAAACACTCTTAAGAAAGAAAGGCCATTTTCCCTCTTTCTCAGCACAGCAACACTGCAAATCAAACACAGCAACAAGGCACAGAGAAAAACATGGAAAGGAACTTAAGAAAAAAAATATAACAAAAATGAACCCAAAAAATCATGTTGCATAAATCAAATATGTGTGGGGCACCTGTGGGATAACAAAGTTATTTCTGCAGTTACCAGTGCATAATAACCCTCACTTGTGGCTGCACCACTTGTGAGGTTACTTGAAGTCACAGGCAACTGTATAAATAACTTCATTATCTGCAGACACCCACGCATAGCCCATATATCTTACTCTGGACTCATCCCTTATGTCACAAATAAATATGTTATAGAGGACCAGTACAAACACTGATCCCTGGGGTTAACAAATGCTTGGTGAGTGCTTCTCTACAATACAGTAAAAGCCAACATCAAGGAATCAAAAATGTTGCTATGTATGCTTGGGTGGAACAAGTCAGTTATCCATCTGGTAAGTTTCTGACACCTCTGGCTTAAAACTCAGAAAGCCAGAAGGAGTGTGAGGCCCAACATTCATGGTCTATA
Organism: Neoceratodus forsteri; assembly: GCA_016271365.2. NCBI lineage: Eukaryota > Metazoa > Chordata > Ceratodontiformes > Ceratodontidae > Neoceratodus > Neoceratodus forsteri. Next base: position 147,918,152 of record CM057456.1, read on the forward strand.
TTCAAGCCGAATATCAGGATCAAGTGACCCATTGTGTTTCTACTTCATGGCAGGTTTCTGTCCTCACTGAGCTCACCTTAACTATCTCTCAGGAAGATCCCATATTTCACTTTCTCTGATTTATTACTAGTCATACATAGGGCATCCCAGAGATCAATTTTGGGACCACCTCTATTCTATCTGTTAATAGTCTTCCCAGGGCATGCTGGATCAGAATTCTTCTAGTTTATGCAGACATCTTGGTTATCTACCATAGGTCCACATCTCTTACTAATATCTTGAAAACACTAAGTACCAACTTCTCTGTCAAAAATTGATTTTAGAATAACATGATAATTTGGCATCTTTAATCCCTGACTTCAATTCCTGACTTGTTAATCAGCACCTCTACTAAATGAAGTTGCTTCTGATGCCTCTCTGTTTCAGCAAGCATCCCATTTTAAATATGTTTGTCTTGATATTTAATTGCTGTAACATAGTCTATTCACATCTCTACCTTGTGCAAAAACATGAACAAAAAATGTGGCATTCTTCATGCTGGTAAAATATTTGACGTCTTTGGAAGTCTGCCTTCAATTGCCAAGTGTAACATACTACCCTTGCTAGACTATGGCCCTCCTATTTGTTCACAGGCCACTGTAGAAGATATCTCACAGCTGACTTCAGTTTTTATCAATGTTAGCCAGTTTGCCTTATTGTCCTCTTTCAGAACCTAGCACTGCAACTTACAACGGAATCATGGCTGCCCCCCAAGCATGCAGAGACACAACACTATTCTGTTTAACTGATATAAATAGATAGATGAATACATACACAAATAAAATATTGTTAAAACAAATAATGTTACCCAGAGAACTAAAATAGATTTACATTACATAATGAAATTTAGAGGTGGATGACAGGAAGACTCAGATCAATGATCACTGAGAACACTATAGTAAAGTACCATATTAACCAAAATTAGAGGCACAATTAGATTTAAAATTTATACATTTGGAAAATCATTTTTTTAGATCAAACCTGAGCGTCAATCATTTATCTGAATAACCAAAAATATGAAATATAGGACAATTTTGGAAGCCATTATTAAGCATGTTGAAATATCTCTTACCAGGTACAATGACTCTCTAAACAAAAAAAGAGCACACAGAATACTAAGCCAAAATCGAGCATTTTAAAATGTACACCAAGTCATATACTTGTGAGTTTTTTTATTTCTGTCTAAACAGTTAATATTGTTTGCAGCATGGCACGCAACTTCTGAGTAATTTAAAAGACACAGAATCTCCTTTGATCAGAGCTATCACACTCTAACAAAGCAAAACTGAAAATAATATGCACTACATAGAGTTCTGAAGGAGAAGCAAATACAATTCATGACTGAATACCAAGAAAAGAAGATTGTGCACAGGGCCTTGAAATCAAGAAATACAAGATGCCTCAAGACCCTGAAAGAGAAAGAAACACAACATTTAGTTGAAGGAAAATAATTTATCCGGACTGAAATTGTAAAGGCTGCCTAACAGTTGATTACTCTGTAGATGAATCACATAAATATAAAGAAGAGAAAAAAGGAAAAAGGCAGGAGATAAAGTACAAGCATTTTTTTTAAATTGGATAAATCCCTCAAAGGCTAAATCATCTGGAATCAGAGGGAGTCTGAACTCCTTCAAAATTTCATGTCGGGCAATCTTATGAAAAGATAAAAGATGCATCATATTCTTGTTTTTTTGCAAACTGAATGACAGATATAACGAAAATATACATTTTTGACATAGAACATTCTATTGTTTAAAATATGAAAATGTCTTTAACTAATGTTGGAATAAACTCAAACTGCCCTACAATAATAAAATTAGAAAACTGAATAGCTGCACCTGAAATTACACAAGTCACTTAGTATAGGGGTGTACCTATGAAACTATGTAACATCCTGCTAGTGGAAAAAGCATACATGAAGACAACATAAACCATGAAGGTAAGCCTGGACAAATTCTGCTTACCAAAGGAATTACATAAGTATAAGAGTGGATAGGGAACAACTCTGAATTAATAATGTTTACAAAGCATAAAATGTAGCCAGCCATGATGCAATACATAACTTGAGATAAGTAACATGTCACAAAATACTGCCTGACAAAAATGGCTTAATTGTCATTAAATTGCACTGTTCTCTGCAGTGTACTGCAACATTTTATGACAGAGTGCAGCATTCCTGCATTGCATCTTAGCTGGCACCACTGGATATATTCATACTAGTTTATGAAGCAGAGGTGCAGGCATGATGTACCAACAGTCCCTCCTGACCTTATGTTACTACGTTTCTATGTTATTGATTAGAGGCAAATGAGCTCAAATTACATGCCTTATCCATACTCCAGGCACATGACATAGAGTTGGGTAAGTAACAGTAACATTCACTGTATGTACAGTTCCACAAATAGTCCTTTAAAACCACTGGACTGGGGCATCTGGGAGTTGTATTTCTCCCCATATATTTTTAGCTTTCCTTGAAAGTTTCTAATTTTCTTAAAAAGATACATATTACTTTCCTGTTGGTTGTGGTGGTAAACTTTCTTATAAAATGGGTAGATAAAATATATACAGTAACTACTATATGATCAGCTGACAGCCTGAGACCCATCACATTTCCATGTGGCTACATTATTTACTACATTGTCACTGATTTTGTTTTCTTTTCTATATTTTCTTTGCTAATGACCTAGTGTATAAGTGTGATAACCCACTCTGAGGTGTGCATAAGGCTACAATTACTGCATTTATCAGGTTGCTGATGGTCCTGGGCCTTTGGCCGTGTGCCTTACAATGCAACAGGATGTTGTGGCTATGCACATTGTGATCTGCTAGGATTTGTACAGTATCACAGTTTTTGCTGGCATATTTTCCAGCTACTGTAGATGCTCAAGGTAATTCAATGCCAATTGTGCCAGTTTGTTATGCAATAAACTGTGAAATCTCGCAAAGGGAGGGCTTGATCCTAGTGGATGGCAATGTAACTTAATGCACACCCTGTCATATGTTATTACTTATTTCCTGAGTATTCACTACCCCCAGCACCAACAGCATACTTGCAGTCTCCGTGACTGTTTAAATATCACTACCTTGAACAAGCAGATGGCAGTCCCTATGTCCTTTTGTTAGGTAGTGCATAGACAGGACCCAGAATTACTCAACATTACTAAAATCTGTATCAGGGAACCTAAACTCCTGTGAAACAGGGTTCACTAATGTGGCAAGGATTATTTACTCATCTGCTGTGTTTCTGTCCACCTGTGGCTAACATATCATGGAAGATCATTGGTAACATCAGAAACTGACAAAGGAGGGAGGGTGACAAAACAAGAACAAATGGCAAAAATAGTTTAGAATTGTGGAAACATATCCTTCTACTTTAAAAATCAACAACTTCTGAGCAGTGAAAGGTGTAACTACTGGAGTTGCATTGCTTTGGTCATAAGCTGGCATTTAATTATAAATAGTCTTGCAGATGAAGCTTTAAAACCAGCACTTTGTGAGGCTATTTTTCTTTATGCATTGCTCATCTTTTATAGCCTTCCTAAAGAAAAGGTCAACCTGCAGGCAGCGCCCTGTGAAATTGCAATAGATATACTGCAGCCACTGAAAGCTGGTGTTGTAACAGTGATGCTAACAGAAGGAGACAGTGGACATTTACAGCACTGTCTAGGTAATGGCAAAGAGGTTTATTGATTTAATTCCATCACTGATGGCTTAGCTTCTATGCTGACAAAGTGATATCTTTGTTAGACTCTGTAGGTCACTTTCTATGTTAGATGCCCAGGGTAGCATACTCCTGTATGTTGTTGTCAATGTCTGAAAAAGTCAGAAGGTTAAATGTTAAAAATATATGTAGGTAGTGCACAGAATTGAAAGTGAGTAAGATGCTATTGCTTTGCGAATGGCAGTCAAGCTAGACAAAGTTTGTTTAGATTGTCCCTACAATAAAACATTGAAATTACAGTATTTGGTCTTCTTTAGTAAATCCATAGCTAGAAAATAAGTTCTTAAAAATGCATATGAAGAAACAATTGAGCATAGTTATTTAAAGTCCCTACAATACTATATTTAACTTTTCAGATATTTCTAACATAAAGCAATTAGAACAACCATAACTGATGAGTTCATAAACAAGCAGCTAGTTTCCAGTTTTCAAAATTACAGTTTTTCCAACACACTTTCTGCTAGGCACACTATTGCAAAATGTTTTATTAAAGCAAAATAAAATTAAGTTCTAGGGATCATATGCTTATGTGTTTTGTTATGTAATTTTGTCTGCTAAAAAACTTTCAGCTGCAACACTGAATAAGAAATATATAGCCTGCAATACCCATATTCCCAGATTGATATAAAAGAGACTGTCTGGTTCCATACAGAGGTACTTCTAAATTAGTAAACATTCTGGAGGGATTTCTTCTGTTAAAATCTGTTGGGAAAACTGAACAGAAAAACTCCAACAAGAATTTGCTTTTACAGTAGTGTATATGTTTCTCAGGATGGCTGTGCTTCACTGTATTTAGTCGGGAGACTCCAGCATCTTTACCACATGGTTTTGCTTCTACGAAAGTCCACAGCTGGGAGGCTTGAAGTACAAAAAATGATAACTGACATGCTTAAGACTGCACAGTTATTAAGTAACTTAGGTAGTATCTCCTGATTTAGAGTTCTGTGCTGTACAGATAATGGGGAACTAAGGTTTGTATGGGTGTTCGTGGTAATATCATAACATAGTAATTCAATGTCAGAAGAGACACTCTAGGTATTTCATGTCCATTTCATGCTTGATTACATGGATTAATAAGCACTGTATACATACTAGTCTAATAACATAGTCATTTTAGGTGAAAGGGATTCTGAGTCCTTCATGTCCAACCCATGCATCAAAAGCAGATCTATGTTAATATGCATATCCAGAGGACTGCTAGTGCAGCAGGAGACAGAGAGGAGTTAGACATCATTGTCCACCCTGGGAAAAATGATGGGGCAAAGGACAAGGTATGGGCAGTGCAGGATAATTCCAGGGAACTGGGGAGGGGGCCTCAAGCAGGTGGCAGGCACAGTGTTTTTTGTTTAGATGTTACCTATGTATGGCCAGGGAGAGGAAAGGGGACTCAGCACCAGGACATTTAATATTTTGGTTAAAGGCGTAGTGCATGGAGGAGGGCTTTGGCTATATTGGGGACTGGGGGCTAAGCTGGGAGGTTATGGGTCTATATAGGAGAGATGGCCTACATCCTTCCAGGAGTGGGGCCACAATCCTTAGTGCGAGACTTATATCCTACTGGGATGTGCATTTAAATTAGCCAAGTAGGGAGGCTGTAAAACCAAAGGATGCAAGAACTGCCCCCTCCTGGATGCTGGATCATGGGGGAGGATCTGAGGGGAGTAAACTCCTCTAGGGCAGGTGCACAAAAAGACAAGGGTGGGGATAAGGCAGAGAAAAAGGGAGTATAAATCAGATCAACAAGAATAAAGGAATAAAGGAGACAGGGAATGGACAAGGTAAAAAGGGAAGAGGATGCACAGCTAGAGTTCAAGGGGACAGCACAGACAGGATGGGAGGAAACAGGGAAGCAGGCAGGGAGGGAATAAGATATGAATAGCCATGTGCACCAATGAAAGAGGGAAATTAAATTTCAGATCTGGAGGCCATCATGGTGGAGGCTAGCCCAGAATTGGTTTCCATAATGGAACTGTGTTGCACTTAGTACCGTGATTGAGAAATGGTCACCCCTTGCATCCTTCTGTGATGAACATGGGCTGATGCAACTTATTACTGAACCAACATGCCAAAACTTGAAGAACCCCAGTAAAAGTACACTTTTGGATGTGCTAATGGTGAGAAAACCTCATCTCTTCTCCCATGCTGATGTCTTCCTCTCAGATGCCAGCGACCATTGTTTTATTGCGGGAGTAAGATCCACCAACAACCCAGCACCCATCAGCAAGTTCTCTATGAAGAGATCCAGGCGCAACTTCAATGAACATGCCTACATAAATGAGCTTAAGTACCCCCCTCAGTGGCAAGATTTCTACCTGACCAAAACGATTACATCAGCTTACAATATCTTCCACAACATTCTATCAAGGGACCTTAATAAGTATGCTCCCCTGATTAAAGTTCAAACTAGGACCAAAACCTGCAAATGGTTCACCCCTCAGATCAAGTCCTTGCTTCTAGAAAGAGATAAGCTCTGGAAAAAAGTGCACAGACTGAACACTGCAGAGGACTGGAACCAGTTCAGGAGACTACGAAATTTATGTACCAAAACAATCAGAGAATCGAAGGCCACATTCTTCAAATCGAACTCAATCTGCCACAAAGAGCCCAATCAAGCTCTGGAACACAATCAATGATCTGCTGGGCCTCCCAGGAAATTCCTCCCGACCAAGATTACCTCTGGCAACTTGACTATAACTGAAAAAGATGGATATGCTTGGCGCATTAATAACCACTTTGCTACTGCAGGCATGGCATTGATAACTCCTCTGCAAACATACTTTGCTCCCAGACTGCCAGCCAACTGCCTGAAACTCGATTAGCTTCGCCTTTCTCACTTCAACCTGCCCCACTGAAAGAGGTAAAGGACCTCTTGCTTCAGTTGATACTAGAAAAGTGCTGGGGCCGATAATTTTGATCCTTACTTCCTAAAAATTGCCTACCACGTACTAGCAATAATCCAGCTACCCACCTTTAACTTATCCCTGTCTCAGGCACCTTACCACCTATATGGAAGACAGCACATGCCATACCACTGTTCAAATCAGGTGACCCTGGAGATCTCAGTAACTACAGGCCAATTTCTCTCCTTCCGGTCCTGTCCAAGCTCCTAGAGAAAATTGTAAATGCACAGCTGAGGATTCACCTTGAGTCTAGGGAACTGCTAAATCCTATGCAGTCCGGATTCAGAGCTAAACATAGCACTATCTCTGCCCTTGCCAAAGTTACTAACGACTGGCAGCGTAATCTTGAGAGCAAAAACTTTATTTGTGCTGTTTTCCTTGACCTAAGCAAGGCTTTTGACACCGTCGACCATAGTCTGCTCCTCTCTTCCCTTCGAACCATAGGTGTGGACCCTTCCTCTCTGTGTTGGTTTACTGACTATCTTACAGGGCACCTTCAACAAGTTAAAGCCGAAGGAGGCCTGTCCCCCTTAAAAACTCTGCAAAGAGGGTACTTCAAGGTTCTATATTAGGGCCCTTACGTTTTGCAATCTACATTAATAACATCGACTACTGTATAAAAGAAGCCAACATCCATCTGTTTGCAGATGATACAGTTCTCTACGTGAGTCGCCCAACACCTGAAGCTGCCTGCAATGACCTACAGTCAGAATTCAACCTTTTGCAAAGCCAACTCTTCCAAAAAAAGCTACTCCTTAATGCCAAAATAACTAAAGCGATGGTCCTCTTCCTTTTTATCCATACAGCTAACCCTGTGTCCAGTGGGATAGTTCCTCAAATTACCACAGTTCTAGGTGAAAAACTAGAATTTGTTACAAAATTCAAGTATCTGGGAGTTTGGATAGACCAAAGACTCTCCTTCATTGAACATATCGAGGACTTGCTAAAATGATTTCAGCAAAGGCTTGGACTGTTTTTTAGAATCAACCAATTTCTCACCAGAGATGCCAAGAAACAACTGGTCTAATCCATTTTCCTATCATTGGTTGATTACGCTGATTTCCTCTATGGCCAATGCCCCAACTCTTACATGGCTAAACTGTACACACTCTGCCATCGAGCACTGAGGTTTATAACGGGACTCCCCTTCGACATGCATCACTGCACGCTATATGCGGCAGTGGGGTGGACATCACTAAAGTTCAGGCGCCACAGAAACGCTGCTCTCTGGACCTATAGAGCCATCTCTACTAAGCTGCCTTACTATATCTCCTGCTGTCTTCCCCTGAGTATAATTGGGAAATACGCGTTAAGAAGTTACTCAGCTATTACACTTAAAGTACCCAATGCAAAATCCTGCTATGGCAGGGCAGCCATAAACTTCGTGCTACCTACCTTATGGAATGATCTACAAAAAACCCTCAAATTAAGCATTCTAATCGGTATAAATGCCTTCAAGACGCTTTATTTCCGTACAATCAGAGAAGTATGAAACTGCTTCACCCACTCAGACCCAGTACCAGTGTCTGCACTGGTATATAGCCACACCTAGATGCAATTTTAAGTACTGACCCCCCAGCTTGCTCCTCACCAGCCTAATTGTTCTCTCTCTTATCCCCCTGTCTTATCAACACTAAGCCCATCCATCCCCTTATTCTTCCTTTCCCAACCTCAGATAGGAGCTCACTACCCTGGGTTGTGACATCCTACCATGCCCCGTACTTTATAGCATTCAATTTCTGGGGCTCACACATACTTCTTTTCTCCATCCACCTTCTCTACATCCCATTTTACCAACTTCTTTCTGTGCACCATGCCCTCCTAGCCTTTCTTCCCCTACCTCCCTCCCTTCCCCCTACCTTCACCTCTACCTGGTGTATATTTTAATTTTTATGTTTTTCTTCCGTTACTTCCTCCTGCAACCTTAGATAACCTGCTTTATCTTCCTATAGACACTTCTATGTATGTAAATACCATGTAATCTGTACAATATCTGTATAATTCTATGTACATATGAACTTCTTTTTCTTCCTGTCTGTAAAGAGTATTATCTGTATTGCCTTGTAAATACCTGTGTTGACCTGTATATACAATTGTTCATGCTCCACCCAGGTCCATCTTGCAAATGAGCTTCTGCTCAACAATGAACGCCTGGTTAAATAAAGACTTAATTGATTGATTGATTGACCTGGCTACTATCTGTTCTGGAGATACTGGGCAGGGAGGAAGGGATGAGTGGTTGCACTATATATGAGGAAGTAAATCAAGACCCCGGAGGTACAGAGTCACCTGGAGTGAAAGGAGGAACTGAAGGTGCTGTGGATCTTCCTGCAGACAGACTCTTTGGCTGTTATCCATACCAAGGTAGTGTGTGCAGACCTCCAGCACAGGGAGAGAAGTTGGACAAGGCACTTGAGGAAGCCATCATCAGAATGACAAGTAGGGGAGATGCTGCTAGTTGGTAACTTTAATCTACCAGATATGGAGTGGATCCTTCCAGTGGCAGATTCAGCAATGAACAGGCCATTCTTGACTCCCTATAAAGGCTTTTCTAAGGTGGCTAGTCAAATAACTCTCTAGGGATAGGCTGGAGCATGTACTTACAAACAGGGAGAGCATTGCAGACATCACAGAAAGCAGTCACCTAGGTATCAGTGATCACTGTACAGTGTGGTTTAACATAAAGAGAGGAACAGAGGCAAACCACATGAGGCTGAGGGTCCTGGACATAGGAGGACAGATATTAAAGAAATGGGAGACTGACTCAGAAACTACCTAATAGTGGTGGGGGGAGGGTTGCCAGGAAGGGGTAGAAACAAAGCGGGGAACAATAAGGGAAGGCATAATTAAGGCAAACAGCCTCTGTATGAAGGAAGTGAGCAAAACATAGAAACATAGTAACATAGAATGTGACCACAGATAAGGACCACAGGACCCACCCTGTCTGCTAATTTTTGTTAAGTTTCATTTTCTTTTGCTGCAGAAGAAAAAAGAGACCTTTATGGATCTCTAGGGAAATGGACCAAAGTGGAAAAGGAAAAAAGGGTGGCATTTAGGAAGTATAGGGAAATACAGAGGAGGGAGGAGGACAGGGAGGCATAAAATGTAAACCAGAAACATAAACATAGAAACATAGAATCTGCCAGCAGGGAAGGACTGCTTGGTCCACCCAGTCTGCCCATTAAACCCTACCTACACTAACCTCGCAGACCCTACTTGATCTCTGTTTTTTCCCTCTGTCCCTCATTCCTTTCCCTTAAGATTCCCATGTGCCTATCACAAACTTTCTTGAACCCTGCCACTATATTCTCTTCAACTATCTCAGCTGGTAAGCTGTTCCAGGCATCCATCACTCTTTCTGTGAAGAGGAAGTTTCTTACATCTTTCCTAAATTTACTCCTCTCCAGGTTCATATCATGCCCTCTTGTTTTTAAGCACATTTTCTTCTGAAATATAGATCTGTCATGTACCTTATTTACCCCCTTTATGTATTAATGCCTCTATCATATCCTCCCTCTCCTGCCTCTCTTCCAGGGTGTACATATTTAGTTCCAACAGCCTCTCCTTATAAGTCTTTTGCTGAATACCCCTCACCATTTTTGTTGCTCTCATTTGGACAACGTCCACTCTGTCTATGTCCTTTTATAGCTGTGGTCTCCAGAACTGTACACAGTATTGTATACTGGTGATATCTCTCCCTATGAAATCCAGCATCCCACTAGCCTTCCCATCTGCCTCGCCACACTGTCTGGCTACCTTTAGATCATTTGAGATAATTGATCTCTCCCTTCGGTTTGATTGTTGTCAGCATCACTTTTTCAAACTGCATATTCAACCTCTGGGTTACTGTACCCAAGTGCATTATTTTGCACTTCTTTACATTGAACCCCAGTTGCAATACCCTAGACAACTTCTCAAGTCTTTTCAGATCTCTGTTCATCTATCCTACCCTCCCTGGAATGTCCACCCTGTTACAGATTTTGGTAACATCTGCAAAGTGGCATACCTTGCCCTCCAGCTCCTCTGCAATGTTACTTATAAATACATTATAGAGGACTGGTCTCAGCACTGATCCCTGCATCACCCTGCTGGTCACCATCTTCTCCTCTGAGCAAACTCCATTTACCACCACCCTCTGTCTCCTATCCCAGTCAAATTTTTCACTCAGTTTAACACCTTCAAACCCACTCCTAAGCTATCCAACATGTTTAATAGTCTCCTATGTTGAATTTTTGAACACCTTACTGAAATCTAGGTATGCCACATCCACCGCACCACCTTGATCCACTACCTTAATCACTCAATTAAAAAATATCTCAGATTCATCTGAAATGATCTCACTCCTGTGAATTCAAGTTATCTGGCAGCCCATTTGATTTAAGATAATCTACTGTCCTCTCCTTCAACAAGCATTCCATTAACTTTCTCACCACCAAGGTTACACTGACTGGCCTATATTTTCCCAGCTTGCTCCCTCCTACCACTTTTATGAAGAGGGAGAACATCTGCCCTGCTCCTGTCTTCTGGTACCAACACCTGTTTCTAGTGAGCTGTTGAATAAGACTGTCAGAGGAGCATCCAGTTCCTCCCTGAGTTCCTTTACTATCCTAGGATGCACCAAGTAAGGTCCTATTGCTTTACTTTCAGACTAGCAAGTCCCTCTAATTGCCATCTTATCTGAAAAAGGAGTCTCAGCCATTTCAGCCCCTACATAGCACATGTTGCTTTCTTGTGGCCCATCCCTGTCTTCCTCTACTTAAACACTGAACAAAAGTATTTATTTAGTATGTCTTCCTTTTCCTAGTCTTCCTCTGTGCATTCCTCCATCCCACTTTAATCCTAAAATTCCTCCCCTGGTCACCTGCTTTTCACTTACATACCTGAAAAAATGTTGTTTCCATTTTCTTTACTTCTTTGGCTATGCTCACTTTAGTTTTCACCTTTGCACTCCTTACTGCTTTCCCTGACTCTCTCTTTTTTTGCTGGTATTCTTCCCTATCCTCCTCCCTCTGTGCCTACTTATACTGTATCTTCTGAATACTACCATTTTAGGCTTTATCTTTCCTTCTACCTCTCTCATGAACCACAGTGGCATTTTTAACTTCTTCTCTTACTCACCTGCCTGACACCTTGTAGTTTATAGTTTATAACTTTCAAAATTGCACCCTTTAATTTTGCCCACTTTGCCTCAACTCCACCTTGGTCATCTCTCCTGCCAGTTCACTCCTTAGGCATTCACCCATTTTAACAAAATCTGTCCACCTTAAGTCCTGGACTCTTACACTAGTGTGGTTGGAATTTGCCTTTGTCCTTAAATTAAACCACACTGTATTTTGATTCCTGGTACACAGGTGATTACCCACCTTGACACCTGAAACACTGTCTCAATTTGAAAGTATCACAACTAGTATAACCCTATCACGAGTGGGATCACTGACTAATTGTCTTAGGAATGCCTCCTATAGGGAGTCCAGTATAACACAGAAACATAGAAACATAGATTTTGACAGCAGATAAGAACTGCTTGGCCCACCTAGTCTACCCATTTCCCATACCTACAGGATAAGCTGCAGATCCTAGTTAACTAACAGCCTATTTCTTCCTGCCCCCCACAAGAATTGCCTGATGTCTGTCCCATGCATTCTTGAATTCTCCCACAGTTTTAGACCCCACAACCTCCTCAGGAAGGTTGTTCCATGCATCCACCACCCTCACTGTAAAAAAAAACTTCCTCGCATTGCCCCTGAACTGTCCCTCCTCTATCTTCAAATTGTGTCCCCTTGTTCTTGCAAATCTCTTTTTCTGAAAGATGCTACCCTCTCGGACTTTGTTGATTCCACTGATGTACTTAAAAGTTTCTATCATGTCCCCTCTCTTCCTCCTTTCCTCAAGGGTATACATATTAAGCTCCTTTAGTCTTCATATCACTGCTTCTAACTGTAGCTGCAGTTGGGAGACTCCAATCCACAACCAGCATTGAAATCCCCCATTAGCAGTATTTCCCCATTTTCTGCCATTTTTCTTATGGCTTTCACCAGTTCCCTATCTAACTACTCCCCCTGTGATGTAGGTCTGTATATCACAATAGTGTGAATTATGGCTCTATTTCCATTCTCCAGGGTGACACACAATACATCTGCCCCAATCTGTAGTTCCTGTACCTCTGTCACTTTAATGCTGTCCTTTACATAAAGCAACACACCAACTCCCTTGTCCCCTCCTTGTCCTTTCTAAACAGATTATAGCCTGGTATAGTCATGTCCCAATCGTGTTTATTTTTTTAACTTTCTTTATGCATCCTCACTGGTCCCTTAGGATTCTCTCCAGTGTGATCACTTGGACTGGCCTGTTCCCACTTTGCCTGAGGTCTTCCCAGAACTAGTCTCCATCCTGGGATCTCACCTCAACCTACTACTGACCCCCCAACCCCTGGTTCTGAGCACCCGAGGTGGGACTGCCTACTCATCTAGTGCTCTATCTACAATCAAGTAGGGCAGCCGGAGTGGGGATAAATTCAGATACTGGCTGGGATAGACCCAGCAGTGAGCATGGGGGCTGTCCACTGGACCCTTCTTTGCTTTCCCAGGTGCCAGGGCCATTTTTCTTGTTCTGGGCTCCCACCCAGAGATGCAGAGGTGCAAAGCTGTCCAGCACATAATGGGTACGCTCCCGCACCTACCTACTGGATGACCACCGACATCTTCCCAAAACTCATATTTCCAACTGCAGTGCACCCAGCATCTGCCAGGAGACACTAGCATCACAGAACCATGTACCCCCTCCATCCCAGGAGTGGAGAGCAGTCTATTGGATGCTTAATCTACTCCTCCCTGTCTGATCACCAGCACCCCAATCTCACTCCCAAACCTGGGCCACCGGTGTGGCATAAGGTAAAGCTGATGCCTCAACCCTCCCAGTGATGTTTTTTATTGCACCATGACTCAGTAAAGGCTGCTATATATAAGTTGACCTCTACCATGAGTGCCTCCAGATCTGGAATCTTATTTCCTAGGTTTCTTGCATTTGTACACATGGCCTTCTAGATTCCATTTCCATTCCAATAATTTCATTTTTGTAACATTTTGCCCACCATCTTTACCTCCTCTGTTTATGATACTACTAACCTTAGCCTTTAGGGAATGGCTGTTTTTCTCCCCCTCCCTGATAGCTTCCTCCACCCCTTTCATCTAGCATAAATAGCCACTGTAGTAACTTCAAAACTCTTCACTGAGGACTGCAATTTTCCTCCAGGAGGTATGTAAGCCATCATTTCATATACAGGCCATTATCCTCCAATGTACCTGTATTGCCTAAGTCCCAAATGTAGCTGAACCCTTTCTGTCTGCACCATTCCCTCAATCAGAAGTTGAAGACATTTGTGCAAAGATCCCTTTCCTCCCCTTTGTCATAGATGCACCTCTGCAAAAGCTACTGAATATGCTACCTGTTTAAGACAACTCCCCAGCTTCTTGAACACCTCATGCATAACCTCAGCCCCATCCCTTGCTATGTCATTATTCCCCAAGTGAACATTGACATGCAGATCTGTCTCCTTCCTGCTGCTCTAGCTATACCCACTATTGCCTTTTTATCCTTTCTGGCTGTGGCACTGGGTAGGCACTTAACCTCTCTCCCCCACTTACCCATTCCCAGATCTATCCACCTCACAATCAAGTCCCCAGTAGAAGTTGTTTCTTCTTCCTTTGGGGTACTCTACCACCCTCCTTAGGGTCTCATTTATGGAGTATCTCCACATCTTCACTGGACCTACCCATGTGTGCCTTGTCTTTGCCAACCTGTCCCACCAAGGCAGCATAGGATTTGTGTTGTGGTACTGGTTGTGGTATGTGCCTCTGACCCAGTTCCCTCTCCTTCCAGAGCCCACAATAATCCATCTAGTCCTCTTCCTAGTCTCCCTCTGAGGTAGCAGTGTCAGACTTGGTGGTCCATGGCAGGAGAAAGAGGTTACCCTCATCTCATCCAACTGGGACTGGAGTCTAGCAACTTCCTCCTTCAACTCAGAGTGATGCTTGTAGATTGGGCAACACCACAGTATCCAAAAGGTCTCTCTGAATACTGCAGCCCACTACCACTACATTGCAGCACTGTTGGCATTTTTAGTTGCTAATCTTCCTTGTATTGTTTAGGCACTGTTTATTTACGCTAGGCATTTATTTATTGTATTTATTTATTAGTTTTTGGAAACACCTTTGAGCCAGAGGCTCATTTACAGAGGTTTCACACCATGAGATATTTATGTAAAGTATAGGTAATGTAGCATTTAGTACAGGACAAAAACAATTATTCTAGGATACAATTTAGGCAAATGTCTAGCTAATACAATTGTCAATAAGGTACTAATAAAGGGAACAGACAAGGAACGAGGTAGGAAATATATACAGCAAATATAAAAATACAGAGAGGTACAAATGGGTTAAAAATTATTCAAATTGCCTGAACAGGGGTTTAGATAAGAACCTGTAATAAAATGCAGATTCTTTCATCTAAGTGCAGGATAGAAGGGCTACAGAAAGTGCAGATAGTGAAGTTTGTTATGAGGCAAAATAGGGAGTGGGGGAGGCCCATAATAACAAGGGTAAAGGGAAGTGTAGGGGGAGTTGCAGTTGTACAAGGTAATCAAGTAGACAAAGGCAAGTTAAGAACTGTTTTCTAGGGAGGGTAGAGGCAGAGGCAGGCAGGACAGGGAGGGCCAATGGGCAGGGGAAGGGATGGCATAGACAGCAGGCAGAGGTATCTGAGGAGAGGATTGGAGGTTGCCAGGAAGGTGGGTAAAGCTGAGTGAAGAAAAAGGGGGGAGGGAGGAAGTGAAAACTGGAAAGTTAGTGAAGGGCTGTTGAGAGGATAGGTCAAGGGATAGACATGGGAATGGTGTGGGGGAGGGGCAGGAAGTAAAGGGATTCCGGAGTGCTGGGCAAGGAGATGCCAGAGGATGAGATGTTGGTTGTGCAGGGAAAAAGGAGGGTAGGAGGGGTGCTTAGGTCCCATAATCACATCTACTAGTAGATGCAAATAGGGTACGAACTTTAGCCTTTAATAGACTAAGCCTAACTTCCTTCTGTAAGTCTACTCCAAGAGAGTTGAACCAGGAGGGTGCACGGTATTCAGAAGACCACTGTTTTTGCACAGTGCAGTGGAAGGGGACATTGAGGGAGTGGTTATTTATATTCCTAGTGCTTCTAGTAGAGTCAGACAGGCTGAGGAGGTTCTTAACACCCATTGGTGTAAGTCTGAAGGTAGATTTTTTTGCCAGCAGACAGACATGATATTGTATCCTGCTATCCAGGTTAAGCCAACCAGTCTGGTCATAAAGATCACACATGTGGGTCACCCAGAATGAGCCTACAGGCCTTGTTTAGTGAAGTCTTCATTCATCTGAGGGCCATGGAAGTTGCCAATCCATATATTACAAGGCCATAGTCGATGACTGATAGCACTGAGCTAGTGACCGCCATTGTCAGGACTTCATAGGTTAAACAGTATTTGTTTTAATTGAACAGCCCTAACTTTGAGTTGCTGTCTTAGTTACTTGGTCGATATGTTGTGTGTATGTTAGTGAGCTGTCCAAACTTACTCCCAGATATTTAAAACAGTTTACCATTTTCAGGGGGGGCAGTCAAGTTTATTGCAAATTTGTAGTTGGAAGGATTTGCGTCTACTGTTGTTGGATGCAAATATCATGGTCTTTTCCTTTTTGTATTTTAACAGTAGCCTCGAACTTGAGGTACCCTTGCTCAGCTGTGGAGAAGATGGATTGCATTTGGCTTTCTAATATAGTAAGATTACATCAACTAGATAGATGTTTGTATGAAAGTAAATGTTCAGTTAACTTAATATGTCTGTATCATGTTGTCTTTGCTTGTTAGATGTTGAAACTTTGTAAAAGAGTCCTGTACTCAAAGGTTGTTTCTGAACTGTGAAATAAATAAATAAATAAAAACAGCGACTTGAAAAAAGTACCGCGTCATCTGCATACAGAAGGATGTTGTCTTTAACAACCACTGGGAGTTGGTTAAGGATCAATCTAAAGAGAATAGGGCCAAGGATGGAACCTTGAGGTGACCCTGATAATAACAGCTTGCAGTTAGAGAGGACATTCTGGATTTTGACTCTATTCTCTCCCCGAGAGTTAACTCCTGAACCATGCAACAGAGCCAGATGAGAGAACAATATGGGTTAATTGGTTCAGCAACAGCTCATGGTTAACGGTGTCGAAGGCCTTGGTGAGGCCAATATAGGTTGCCCCCACCAAGAGTTCTCTGTCTAGGGTATTGCGAATGAAACCTGTAAATTCAACTAAAGCAGCAGAGGTACTGTGCTGCTTCTGGAAACTGTGCTGCTGCCAGCATTGCAATTGGTATTTGTACAATTAGTCTGTCAACTGATCTGCAATGACACACCCGAATACTTTTGAGAGGGGAGGATGGATTGAAATAGGTCTGTAGTTAGAGTGGTTAGTATGATCCCCACTTTTTTGAACCAGAATGACTATTGTGGATTTCTAAAGGTGGGGAAATTTCCCCAGAGGTTAGGGACAAGTTTATAATTTTGGTTAGTGGAACAAGGAGAATATCAAGGTCAATCCTAACAAGCTTGAGATCAAGGGAATCACTGCTTGTCCTACATTTGTCAAGTGCTTTCGACAGGTATTTTTTCACCTTGACTGGAGTAATGACTTTCAAGTAAAAGGGGGGGGTGAAGAGCCATGATGTGTCCCCAGGTCCTCTGAATGAGGTTCGTCCTTCATGGATTCAAGGATGCCCTGAGGCAGAACATTGTTCAGGTCTGTAAACCCCTTGTCAAATGTATCTGCACTAATCTTGGGGTCAATTGTAGGGGTTCCATCAATGTTCAATAAGGAGGGGAGAGTCTCATTAGAATTACCTGTAAGCTGCTTGGTGTTTTCCCAGAATCTTCTGGAGTTCCCCCATGAGTTGGTTAGCTCAGTTCTGAAATGGTGGCTTTTGGCCTTCTGAATTTCCTAGGTACAATTGTTCCTTGCTGCTTTAAAATTCTGTAGATTGGATGGTGTGCCAGTGTACTTAGCCTTTTCCCACAGTTAAATAATAATAATAATAATAACTTTATTTTTAATGTGCCTTTCAGAAATATCAAGGCTCTTTACAACAAAACACAATATACAGTATCAATTTTAAACATATAAAATAAATTCATTAAAACATCACTCAGTTAAAACAAATCATGTGATCATCCCTGTGTTTCATTAGCTGTTGAAGCTGAAGTGTGATCCAGGTGATATTGGAGGCCCGGATCTTACGTCCAGTGATGGCGGCAAAGATATCATAAGTTTTGATAAAATAATGAATCAGTGCATCAAGTGCGGTGTCCATGTCATTTGTAGTGTCTAGAAAGCTCCAATCTTGATGTCTTAGGTGTCCTTTAAAGGCCTCCAACTTACCTTTTTTCAGCAACCTATTTGTGATGGCTCTAGGAGGAAGCTTTGGGAATTTATTCGACCTGCAGTAGCGTATAAGTGAATGGTCGCTAATGGGGTCTGGAAGAACTGTTGTGCTTACTGTCCTTTCTGGATGGTTTGTAATGAGCCAGTCAATAAGAGAGTTAGTTTCCATTTGGTAGTTTGACTGAGTGGAGGAACATACCAGTTGCAACATATTTTGTGCAGCAAGGACATCTTTAATTGGGACTACTTCAGGGGATGTCCAATTGATGTGAAAATTCCCCATCATTATCAGCTCAACGTTATGTTGGTGACCAGCCAGAAAGTTATGGATAATTTTAAAATTGTTTTGTTGGTCCTTGGGTGGATATAAACAGATGCAACTGTTAAGAATTTTCCATTTTTGCCTAGCATAACTTTAATTGTTAGGAGTTGGGTGCTACAGGTGGATGTGACATTAGGTAGTATTTGTGCCTGGAGGTGTTCTTTTAGATAGAGAGCACAATCACCCCCTCGCTTGCCAATCCTGTCTAGCCTAGACGTGTGTAACCTGGTAGTTGGACAACTGCATCAGCAATTCTAGGATTGAGCCAGGTCTCCAAAACTGAAAGGATATCCAACTGGTGCTGGGAAATCCAGACTTGCAGGGAATCTTCCTTATCGAGTAGGCTACAAATATTTATGGAGGCTAGGGTAAGCCACCATGAGTTATAGGTATTGTGAGGGATTTGCCATAGGACCAGGGTTGGGGTGTATATTCTCAGAGAGAAGTAGAAGTAGCCATGTCAGGTGAATAGCTTGCCACTTGAAGTTTGCTAGGATTTGAGATTGTTTTGGTATTTTGGCTGTACGATGCTTGAGCAGGGTACTAGTATATATTAGATCATATAGAGGTGGGGGGAGGGAATACCTGCAGTAAGCATCAGTTAATGGCATACAGGGATGAGAATGAAATTCCAGGGGAATGTCTAGTCCCTGAGACATAGTTGATTTGTGACTGAGCTGGTAAGGTAGGATTTTAAAGTTTGGTGAGGTGGTCTCATGGTGTGTCAATGCAGGGTCCATTGTCAAGGGAGATATAAGTAAGAGGCAGAGGGTCAGAAGGCAACTAGTTTCACAGAAGTACATTTTAGTGGTCTGAGGCAGCAAATGTTCAATTAGGGCAGCAGTGTTTCAGGAGCTAAGGCGGAAAGTCACTGCTGCCTACATGCTGATTACACCCCTAGATTATTTCCTGAAGGGGAATGAGCCCTTGAAGGAGGAGTCTTCTGCTGAAAGGAGGTGAGCCTTATCATGGCAGCCCATAGCTTGGCTGACAGCTGGAATCCCTGAGCCAATGGGAAAATAAAATGAGGTAGAGAGGGCAGAATCTAGCCTTATTTAATAGAGGCCAGGGTCAGGGCAGGTGGGCAGGACAAAATATGCACTACAGGTCTGCAAGTATTTAAAAAAAAATTAGTTGAATTTTGCAGCCAGCAGCAGAGTTTGTGAGGGAGCCAATCGGGTATGCTCAGCAGGTTGTAGGTGTCCAATCAGTGGAGAACTTGAGTGAGGACACCGAGTTTGATTCTTGGTGCCTCAGAGTGGATCATACCTGGTGCTGTTCCTGGTCTGAAAGAATGTAAGCAGGAGAAGCGGGCAGCGATGATAGAGGGGGGCACACCACAGAGAATGATCTCCCGGTCAAGGGACTTGAATCTGGAAGGGAAAAAGAGAGGGATTAATTAAAATAGGTGAAACGGGGGGCAGGGGCTACTGAAGGCTGAAACAGTATTGTGAAAGGCAGTATTGTGAAAGGCATGATAGTATGTTAGTAGTTTTCTCCTTTTGTTATTTGTTCTATCTTTGTACACATACCCAAGACAATTTACACTCACGGCCTGTTTAGGCCTACACTTTACTATACACTTTTCACTTACAAACCTTACCCCTGATAGTACTGTAGAGGTCTTATTAGTTCACTTTTTTATTGTTGTCTGTTATCTCATTTGAACGTGTACCATAAATACGTGTACCGCCTTTACCCTATTTTGGCCTAGCCTTCACATTTCACCTGTTCCAGTACTAACTGCAACAGCAAGAGCAAACAGGTACCTTACCTTAGTCACCAGAGAAACAGAGGAAAGAGTGTAAGCCGGTGAGGGGAGCAAAGGTGTAGAAAGAGGGAAAGATAGCCAAAGGGACAGCTAAAGGGGTTAAGGATTTCATCAGATACATAAATGAACAGAGGGGAGCAAAAAAAGGAGGGATAGAGAGGATTAGGAGGGTGGCAGGGGGAGACTCCACAATAGAGGACCATGAAAAAGCTGTCATCCTGAACAGGTATTTCTGCTTAGTCTTCATAGTAAATAGAGTGGGTACAGACCACCAGAGAGTAGCAGGAACAAAGGGGGTGTGAGGTATGCACAAGTCCATTTTCAGAGGAAAGATTCCTGAAAGGTCTTGACTCTCTAAATGAGGAAAAGCTATATGATCAGACAGGATACACCCAAGGGTACTAAAGAAACCCAGGGAGATGCTAGCTTATTCAACAGTTCACTGGAAACAGGCATGATTCTTGAGGTGTGAATCAGTGAGTGCGTACTGTATTATACAGTACATGCTCAGTAACAGTTCAGTTAGTGGCCAGCCATGGTGGTGATAGTAGGGCTGTGCCAGTCACTGGCTCGGGGTTCAGGATGGGATTAACGGGGTTCGGGGCACTACCTGCCAGGGTGGGGTTGGGGGTCCACTAGACCACCAAGGATATATCCTGTTAACATGTCTATATATGAGCATATCAGGGATTGGGGAGCGGGCTGCTGCTCCAGCAGAGAAATAATGTATTAATATTTCATTTACATCAATATCGGGTGGGAAGGGTGGGGCTGCTAGACCACCAGGGGAACTATTTATTGCCATCTTTACGTATGAGCATATGGGAGGGTGGGAACTGCTTGATCATCTGGGCTATATTATATTAACTTTGTATAACAGGCATATAGTTGGGTGCTAGACTACCAGGGAAATAATTTATTTATAAAGGGATCAGGGATAGGGGGACTGCTAGACCACTGGGGGAAATATTTATTGCTATCTTTACTTAGGGCATAGGGGGGACTGACTGCTAAATCACATGGGCTAGTTTATATTAATGTTTTTTTCTTACAGGCGTATGGGGGACACTAGACTATCAGAGACAGTGGTTGCTTTCATACAGGGGGATCGGGGATGGGGGTGAGACACATTGACCCACACTTCACTACCCTCCATGAGCATTTTTAAGTACCATTAGACTTCTTAGACCTTTGCCCTCTGGGAGGGATTTGAAAAAGGCTAATTAGGGAATATTGCAGCCTGCATCTGTCACAAGCCCCTAGTGCCATGCCACAGCCAATTCTGTGGCATAAGGGTGGCACAAGACCCCTTTTGTACATGCAGTCTGTGTTTGATGCAGGATGATTTTTAGAATAGCTCTGGTTGCAGTTATTGATGCAAGATGCCACTTGCATCATTTATGTTTGATGCAGACATCTTTCATCAGTCCAAGGACTTTGAGAATTGGGCCCAATGTCTATGGGTATTATTTTCAGAAATTAACAACTTTTTAGTGCATCTCTAACATTTTTAAAATATTCAATGGGCAGAGTTCCTGCATCGCAGAGGGATCTGTCCATGTGTGTATGCCCTTTTGTAAAGAGTAGATGGTGCCAGACCAGAATCAGCACAATTCAATCATTGTCAGATGTCTGTCACGAATGTCATCACATCATGATGATATGCCTCCCTTGCTGTGGCTCCAGCCTGCTAGGCAACTCAGTGATAAACAGCAGAAACTGTTAGAGTACAAGTGTCTTTATTCTGAGCCAACTGATCTACTTTGTGATGGCAGACAGTGCCATACATATTTGTTCAGTTAGCTGCAAAGCTTTTGTTTTACAATACTACTTCCTAATTCTTTCATTATTAAATGACCATACATTGGTCTGAACCTCTTCCTTACTAGTAAAAGTTCAGTACACAATGCTTCAGTACAGAAGATAAAGAGAAACAAAATAAGCATTATGTAAACCTTATAAACATGCTCATTATTTACAAAATCACACATACCCCCATAATGCAAAGCATCATGGGCTGTATATGCAAATCACCATTGAATATTATGCTGGTTCAACTTTAAGCACAAATGCATGGTGCTGAAAGGCCTCTCACACAGTTTGCAAAGACTGCCAACAGAAGACACAGACACATATTTTGTCCTATCAGGACTCATCAGTGTGCCTTTTCTGTAAGACACCCCAGTGGAATGAATCAGCTACCCTAAGATGGTCTATCTGGGTTATGTTGTGGTGAACTCTATAAAACCAAAAAATAAGTTAAAAGACAAAGAACCTTAGTACGCAAGCACTGAGGCAATGGTTACCCCAAAGAGCATTTGTCGGTAAGCCAAGTTTCAAAGAAATACAACATCACACATTCCCCCATAACGCAAAGCATCATGGGCTGTTTATGCAAATCACCACAGAATATTATGCTGGTTCAACTTTAAGCAGACATGCATGGTGCGGAAAGGCCTCTCACACAGTTTGCAAAGGGTGCCAACAGAAGACACAGACACATGTTTTGTCCTATCAGGACTCATCAGTGTGTCTTTTCTGTATGACACCCCAGTGGAATGAACCAGCTACCCTAAGATGGTCTCACTGGATTATGTTGTGGTGAACCCACTTATTTAGTTCATATACAGTATGGTATATATCCAAGTAGCATCTCTATTGTGCAATCCTCAACTCTCAAAAGACATATCAATAAGAGACTTGTTTAGATGTTTAAACTTTTTCCTCTCTTCAAAATTCCAGATGAAACTCATATGGAGGCATGCGGCAGTTGGAGTGTGGTGTATGGCTAATTCTAATACAGTATAAACTTTTTTTTATAAAAATTTATTTTTCTGTAAAATAAATAGTAGCTTTCTGATCAACTTCTTCATTAACCCATATTTTTGTCTAATGTTTTAAATCTGCAAATCCAAAATGCCTCTCTGATTTGTTACAATTTCTGAATGTCATTCCCTGCACTGGACAATGTGGCATGCTCTATGCCAAAACATCTTAGCGCAGAGATGATGTTTTAACTAATCAAAATGAATTGCCACTGGCGATTTTGTATCTGAGTGTCTAACAACACTTTTATGTTCTCCTTGTGCACCTCGATTGCTTGAAAATGTATAAAAGGTCACATGAACTCTTGACCATATACAGTATATGACACATGCAAAGCAGTCATAAAAGCTTCATTTCCATGCAGTTTCTTTTAAGTCATTGAAATGGACCAACTTGTATTCCTTCTTTCAATTTAGATGGATGAAAGCTCTGAAAATATAATACACAATTTGCATCTGTAGTTTTTCTAAATAGTCTGGTTTTTACCTGACTGTTTTTGAGACAGAGCTCTAACTCTAGTAATGATGTTTTTTGTGAGCTGTAGTTCTTCACAAATCTGAGATAGCTGCTTCATTCAGATACTGATAACACGTCTACTTCAGCTATTCTTCCTCTCCCTAAAATAAATATATCATTGATAAATTATGTCTATCTGTGTATGGACTTAGAGTAAGGAGTGTATAATGGATTTAGCAAATAACTGTTTTCAAATGTAACCATTGTAAGATTAGTGTAACTGGGTGTCATGCTGGAGCCCATCTCTATTCCAGTGATCTGCAAGTGTCTTTTTTTTTCATTTAAAACATTTTCTTTCTATCACAAATAGAACTAAATCCAATAAAATTTACTTATTGGCATGGTGTCTGCTCTGTGCCTCATAAAATATTATAAAGCCATAATGCCTTCTGAATGGGGGATACAAGAATAAATATTCTTGACATCCAATGTGACAAGGAGTATAGCATTCTCATTTTATTGTGTGTGGCTGATTATTTTAAATCTGAATCATGTGGGTTGAATTGCTGATGTAACTGAGTTTCAAAAATAAATTCTATATAGGTGGAGACTGTGCCAACTAAAGACCCAATGCCAACTATGATCAGTTGGCCTGGAGGGTTATTTGCATCCTTATGTAGTTTAAGCAGAGTGTAAAAGACTGGGGTTACTGCACTTCAGATAATAAGGATAATGTGTTAAGTTCTTCTGTAACCTTCGCTGTAGGATTTTGTGTCAGAATTTTGTAAGTCATTGTGTTTTCTAACTGTCTGAAGCATTTTTGCTAGTACGATGTGTAGTCCTGGACCATAAATGCCCCCCTCCTTAATCTGCCTTTTAAATAATTATTGATTCAACATTTTCTAAGGACCTTAATACTGCAAATTATGTAGTCTTCAGATTGTACAATTCAATCCTGTTTAAATGTTTCGTTTCTTTAAGTACCTTTTCTACAACTTTTCCCACCAGGTTTTTTGAAGGTGTCAATATCAGATGGAATGTAACCTGGTGTAAATACTTTAACTTTTAATGTTTGTTTCAAATTTGCGTGTCTTTTTTTTTCTGGAGTAGGTAACATATCATAATCTAAATTTTTCAAAATAGTGTCTTGGAGGTATCTTTGATAACATTTCTGTAGTTCTGATTGTTATGTCTATTGTATGGGATAGTGGTTAACCCTTTATTTAAGACTTCCAATTTTACCACATTTAATTGTCTACTTGATCAGTTATAGACTATTCACTGCTGCTGATGTGCATCTGTGTGAGCTGTGGTGCCTGTTTGTTCGTTTCTTTTTTTCTTGTTATATGTTTGGTTGTTCTGTGTCTCCTGTTGCATCTCCCTCAGTTTATGTCCCTTGCATATGTTGTTCCGGTGTACCTCAGTCTCATGTGTCCTTTGCTGTGCCTCTTTGTTCTTTCTGTGGTCTCCAGACTTTCTTCTGGAATCCATACCAACCTCCTCTGCCTGAAAAAAACATGTTGGTATTGGCCCATATATTTACTATCACCCCTTCTGATGAGTATAATGTGCTGTCTGAATTTTGGTTATTGGTTCAAAGGTATAGGGATTTGTATGTGTATGGTTTATTCTTGGTCCGTGTATATAGACATCCTTCCTGATAGTCTGTTAAATTCCTCCTAAACATCTTAAACTTCTGAGTTTTTATGGTTTATCCCAACTCCTTTTTTTATTTTTTTTTTATTTTCTATAATATGGTTTTAATTTGGGTGGTTCTGTTTTATTGGCCAGATATCCCTAATTTCCTCTAACACTTTGTCACCCTCCTAAGAGATTGTATAAGTACCAGCATAAAATTATGTGTGGCTTTGTTTCTGATGGCAATTCACTGTTTATCTAAAATGGGGTCTTTGTAACCACTATTGGATTCCAGTCTAATGTGGAGCCCTCTTTATGACCTCTTCTGTTTTGCATATTCTACCAATGTGACAGAATGCCATTTATATTTGCATTCTTTTATTTTGAATTGTTAAAACCTATATAAGCAGACTGGTTGGTAGTTGTTCTTGTGAACTATCTTTTGGTCTTAACAATCTATATTATCTCATCCTCATCATTCTAAATGAAGACAAACAAAGTTTGAGGACACAGGGGCAGTACTCCCTATATCACTTAAAATTTACATTATATACAATTATGACGAATAACAATATGTGATACAAGGAGTTCTTATTCAGAAATGTATATGACATCACAAATAAGCAAATGGCAAAGCCAGCTCATAACACCTAATTATGTCCCATTATGACTGGTGTATAGATTAAGGTACCAGGAATATGTTGCACTTATTCAGGTTTGAGGGTTATTCCTCACACATTGTATCTGGGACCATCTTCCATAATATGTTCAGTATATTATGTACTGGAATCAGAAAGAACCACCTTAAAGGGCACTATTGGGTCCCACTGTAGATGGGGGAACAACCAATGTAGTTCAAAGTACCTGCAAGATCAAGGAAACAAATGGAGGGGCCTGTTCCAACTTTGAAGCATACACAACAGAGAAGGCAGGAATAAAGGCTCACTAAACAAATGCTATATATATTTATGTTTTTCTTTGTGTATATCTATTTACTGTTAGTAAAAGTTTATTCCAATGTCTCATTTGTTTTTATTACACACTTATTCGGGGTTACGGTTTAAATATCTAGAAAACAAGTAAAATGAATTATACACAATCAGCATTTTTATGTGAACTTATTATTCAAATCTTGGCATTATATAAGTTTTGTAGTTAACTGTTACTTACTTATGCCCATTTTAACTTTAAACAGTGAATTATTTTTATGCTTGTTCATTTATATTCTTTCTATGAGCACTGTCTGTAGTTCACTTATAATCATGAATAAAAAGATTGCTATGAATGAGAAGATTTCTTAAAACTTGTATAACTGTCTTTCTGTTTTGGTTCTGCAAACAGATTATCACAAATCCTATTCCACTCCAGAACTCATATGCCATGCTGATAAACTGGTACAACCAAACAGAGGAACCCAGAGAAGTGGAAGGGAAGGATGTGGAGGTCAACTAAGGAGGTGACCTCAGTGGGGAGAGCAGTGGACCCCAGAGGAGGAGGAACTTAATCTGGGTGGGGGACTCTATTGTAAGAAGGATCCAGCAAGAAACACAGGAGGGGGAAGACAGGGAGGTGATGTGCCTACCAGGTGCCACAGCATGGAGGGATGGGAGGAAGATCATGGGAATCAATGGGAAGACAAGATGGGAGGGTGAGCTGGATGTCATTTTCCACCTAGATACTAATGACCTGTCAAATGGGGAGTCTAAGGAAGTTCAGGAAGAGTTTAGGAAACTGGGGAGTGGTCTCAAGCAAGTAGCCTCTTCTGTTGCCTTCTCAGAAGTACTACCTGTGAGAGGCATGGAAAAGCATAGTGCACATGCACCAGGATCTTTAACTCATGGTTGAAGAACTGGTGCTGTGAGGAAGGGTTTGGATTCATTGGTGACTGGGGATCCACTTGGAGGGATGGGGGCTTGTTCAAGCTTGATGGCCTACATCCATCCTGGAGGGGAATCCAAGCACTCAGTGATAAGTTTAAATGCTACATGGACAAGCATTTAAACTACCCCATAGCTAGTAGTGGAACCAGTGAACACAAGGAGTGAATATACTTATAAAGCAGTGTGCAAAAGATGGAGACAAGCAACCAAGGGGTGGATAGGCTGAAAGGGGGCACAATTCAACAGACATGAAGACAGCAGGGAGAACCAGGGATAAAGGACAACCACAGAAGGGGCTGGAGTGGAACAGCAAAACAGTCCAGGGAGTTCACATCATGGAAAGCCATATGTGCCAATGCTAGGAACCTTAGCAACAAGATGGAGGATCTGGAGGCTGCCATGGTGTAGTTGGACCTGGACATTGTGGTCATCACAGAGACCTGGTGTAACAATAACCATGACTGGGAGATGGCCATAACTGGCTACAACATATTCAGAAGAGGCAGAGCAGGCAGAAAGGGAGGAGGAGTGGCACTTTATGTGAATGATGGCATAAAGGCCACTAAGATCCAGGAGGAACAAAATGGGGGAAAGATACTGTGGGTTAAGCTGAAAAGGAAAATGGAGTCAGCCATCTGCACAGGGGTGGTCTACAGATCACCAGCACAGAGGAAGAAACAGATAGGGAGCTGATGCTAGCCATCCAAAGGGTGGAAGACAAGTGTGAAGTGGTGCTGGTTGGAGACTTCAATATTCCAGATGTGGACTGGAGCATCCCAGCAGCAGCATCAATCAAGGTGCCTTCCTCAAGCAACTGGTCATGGAACAAACTCGGCAGAAGGCAATACTGGACCTTGTGCTCACTAACGAGGGACAGTGTGATGGAGTAACAGTGGGGAGCACCTGGGGAACAGTACCCACCAGTCACTGTGGTTTGAAATCACAGAAGGAGCAGAACCAAACCTCATAAAAACATGTATCCTGGATTTTAGGGAGGAAGACTTTTGGAAATTGGGAGATGCTTGAAAGAGACATTGATGGGAATGGGAAGGGAATCAGGGGTTGAAGAATAGTGAGCAATATTTAAAATAAGGATTACAAGAGCAACAGAATTATGCATTGAGCAGGTTAGCAAGGGGAAAAGGAAGAGGGAGCCATTATGGTTTTCCAAGGAGGTAGCAGAGGAAGTGAAAGGCAAAAAGATCACATTCAGGCAATATAAAAATATGCAGGCTGAAGGGGATAGGGAGAAGTACCAGGAGAAGCAAAAGAAGGCAGGGAGGTCAGTAAAAGAAGCCAAAGCTCAGATAGAAGAACGCTTTGCAAAATCAGTGGGTAGAGGGGACAAAACCTTTTACATGCACATAAGTGAAAAAGATGGGCAAAGGGAGGGATAGTGTGACTGAAGGGGGAGGATGGGGGCCATGTGGAGGATGACAACAGTAAAGCTGATATACTGAAAAGATATTTCTGCTCAGTTTTTACTGAGGAAGAGGAGGGTAATTGGCCTGAATGGAGTACAAGTGGTGGGAACAGTGCAGAAATGGACACAAGTCCCTTTACACAGGAAAGGGTCCTAAAGGAACTGGAAGGAATAGGAGTTGATAAAGCAATGGGGCCAGATGAGGTGCACCTCAGGGTCCTAAAAGAACTAAGAGAGGTGGTTTATGAACATCTGGCAATCTTGTTTAGCCAATCACTGGAAACAGGGGAGGTACCCAAAGACTGGAGGACAGCAGATATAGTCCCATTATAAAAAAAGCCTGAACAAAGAGGAAACGGGGAACTACAGACCAGTCAGCCTGACCTTGGTAGTGGGGAAGATCATGGAAGCTATACTGAAGGAGAGACTGGTGGAACATCTGGTTGCCAATGGACTACAGGATCCAAGGCAGCATGGCTTTACTGGTGGAAGGTCATGCCAGACATACATTACTCAATTTATCAACTGGGTGAAAATGGAGATGGATCAGGGGAGGGCAGTGGATGTGGCCTATCTGGACTTCAGCAAGGCCATTGACACTGTGCCACATAGAAGGCTATTAAACAAACTGATGAATATGGGAGTGGGCAGGACAGTAGTGCAGTAGGTAGGTAATTGGCTGGGTGGCAGGACACAGAGAGTGGTGGTAAATGGTTGTCACTCCACAGAGGGAAGAGTGACAAGTGGGGTACTACAGGGATTAGTGCTGTGACTGATCCTGTTCAACATCTTCATCAGTGACATTGCACAGGACCTAGAAGGTAGAATTGTCCTGTTCACTGATAACATGAAGCTCTGTAACAGAGTGGACATGCCAGAGGGTGCAGACAGAATGAGGAGGGACATGCAGAAGCTTGAAGAATGGTCAGGGGTTTGGCAGTTGAAATTCAATGCAAAGAAATGAAAGATAATTCCTATGGGGCACAAAAAATCCTGGAACAACATATGAGTTGGGGGAAGAGGATATAGCATGCACCAAGAAGGAAAGAGACCTTGGGGCTATCATCTCTGATGCCCTCAAGGTAGGGAAACAGTGTGACAAGGCAGTAGGTAAAGCTCATAGGATGCTGGGATGCATAGGCCGGGGCATCACCAGCAGGAAAAGTTAGGTCATAATTCCAATATACAAGACACTACTGAGGCCCCACCTGGAGTACAGTGTACAGTTCTGGAGACCTTACCTACATAAGAACATTGACAGGGTAGAAAAGGTTCAGAGGAGGGCAACAAAGAAGGTCCAGGGATTGCATCACAAGTCCTATGAGGAAAGGCTGAAGGACCTGAATATGTAGTCCCTGGAGGAGAGGAGGGAGAAATGGGATATGATAGAGACATACAAGCACCTTACAGGAAGGAAAAGGGTGCAGGAATACACTATTTTCTAGCAAAAAAAGATGTTCCAGGACTAGAGGACATGGGATGAAGTAGGAGGGAAGGAAATTGAGGGGAAACATGAGGAAGAATTTCTTCACAGAAAGGGTGGTAGACAAGTGGAACACCCTGCCAGAAGAAGTGGTGTGGACTGAAACCATCACATGATTTAAGAATGTGTGGGATAGACATAAGGGAATTCTGGAGGTCAGGAGTAAGGGGCAACAGACTTCTAGAAAAACATAAAGTGAACTTACAAGCTCAAATGGGCAGACTGGGTGGGCCATAGGCCCATATCTGCAGACAGTGTCTATGTATCTATGTACCTGTTTCTTAGTCACTTCAGAGTTCACAAATGGTTGTTGATTTTGGTCAAAAAATTTCAGGGTAGAAAGGGCTTGCCCCACAGATGTGCCTTTTTGCTTGTTTGGTGAAAATATATTAGTTTGCTGGGGAGTTCTGCGGCTTTACAATTTGGTTTATTTCCCAGAGGATAAGATTATAATGTGAGACTTAGACAGTCATTTCTTTGTCACTATGCTGTGAAGAAACGTTTTTTTGATTTTGCTCTGAACTTTTTAGGGTACAAAGGCATTGTGCCATCGATGTGCCTTTTGCTTATTTAATGAAAATATATCAATTTGGTGTCTACTTACAGAGGATTCACATTTGCTGTGTATTCTATAGGATGACATTGCAATGTGAGGTCTCTTTTGTTGCTGCACACTATGGGGTGGCAGAGCAGAGCCTAGAGGACCCTGTGCTCCCACAGACAAATAAGGATAACACTACACTATCTCAAGAATTATGCATGTGAGCACAGGGCCCTACGGATATGATTATGGACTGATGGGAGCACAGGGCCCAGAGGGCCCTGCACTCCCACAGGCAAAGAAGCATACAATTACAATCTCTCAAAAAATGATGGCTGTACAGGAGTGCAGGGTCTAGAGTGCCCTGCACTCCCACAAGCAAGTAAGGTTACAATTATACTATCTCAAAAAGTAAGGAAATTCTTTGTAAAAAAAAAAAAACTTAATTAATGCTTCAGTTAGGTTTCCAGCAACAACAGTTTGGAAAAGTTGTGCTTGGGTTTACACCCCGCCCCTACCCTGCACACACCAACAGGTTTCAGGGTGTCCCTTGGGGTCATCTGCCATAACGCCCACCCTGTTAATCTATACTGTACCCATCTCAGCTTATTTTTTTATGGAATGGGGTGAACATTAGGGCTGATGACCCCAAGGCACACCCATAATGCCTGTTTCTGTGTACTGTGTAATGTTTGTCATTGGTAGCCTAACTGATGCATTAACAACATTTTTACAGAGAATATACATAATAACTAGTTTCATGTTATAGACACTGTGTTTAGGGAATATCACTCTTCATTTGAGTCAGAAGTGACTACAAAGAAGTAACACATGTTAATGGTTTGTGCAGCACACTTTATTAAATTGTATAAAATAAATTCACATAAAAATGGTAATTATATGTAATTTATTTTACTTGTTTTCCAGATATATACGTATAGTAGCCTTGAAAAGGTGTGTGATAAAACACACAAAACATTGGCATAAACCTTTAATGGTAGTAAAAAGGTATGAATTAAGAAAACAATAAATAAATACATATGTGTGTGTGTGTATATATATATATATATATATATATATATATATGTAAAGATATGTATCTCTTTTGTTGAGTGGGCCTTTATTCCAGCCTTCTCTGTTTCATTTACTTCAGAGTTGGAACAG
Source organism: Neoceratodus forsteri (assembly GCA_016271365.2). NCBI lineage: Eukaryota > Metazoa > Chordata > Ceratodontiformes > Ceratodontidae > Neoceratodus > Neoceratodus forsteri. The sequence goes on from CM057456.1 coordinate 147,949,756, forward strand.
ATGCCTTCCTTTGTTTCATTGATCTGGCAGATACTTGGAACCACACAGATTCTTCTCCCATCTCAACATGTACACCCTGGAAGAGAGGACAGAGAGAGAGGGGTTATGATACAGACTTACAAGTGCTTCACATGGTGAACAGAGTGGAGGAGAAGAGTCTCTTTCAAATTAGAAAGAGCACCAGGACCATGGGGCATATGATGAAGGCAGAGGTGGGAAGTGTAAGAGGGAAATAAGGAAGTACTACTTTACTGAAAGGGTGGTAGACACCAATAACAGACTTCCAGAAGAAGTGGTGGAGGTAAAATCAGTGGGCCGGTGTCAAGCATGCATTTTAATAGACATAGAGAAGTATTATAAACTGGTAAAGATGGGGAAGGGTCACCAGAGACCAGTTAGGGTCTGTGGAGACAGATTAAGCAGGAAACCCCTGGGCAGACTTGATGGGCCAAGCGGTCCTTTTTTGTTAAGAAATTCTATTGTTCTATGAACAATAATACTGTGCAGGCATGCACTACCATAAAGCGATTTGCTGCCTACTGTACTGCCCATGATATCCAGTGATTCCATTGGTGAACAGAACATTGTCTAGGCTTACATTTAAGGCCTCTACAGTCTTCATGTCCACAGTCTACATCAATAGTCTGTTCCATAAGTTCACTCTCTGGGAGAAGTGCTTCCCTAATATTACCCTGATTTTATCACCTCTGAGTATGTCTTTATGTCCTATTGGACTACATTACTGTACATCAAACATTTTTGTCTGTTTGACTTTGTCCATAAAGTGAAAAGAAAACCTCAGGAACTCTGGATCATGTGAACAGTTAAAGAAACTAATTACCAATGAGGGAGACTGTCTCAGTCTGGGTATCTCAGAACAAAACAACAGAATGAGGCTGTGTCACTCACTAAACTAATTTTTCTATAAGCCAGTATGTTCCTATTTTTCAATGTTTCATGACAAAAAACATGTAATTTTGCCAGGAATGGCTTTGCACAGTAACTAACTTCATTTCTAGTAAGACAAATAAAATGTACATTTCAATTAGCATTTATCAACATCATTATGTTTAAAATTGTTTGTTTTTTAATAGTTTACACTTACAAATGTATCAGGCCTGCAAGTTCCTGTACTGGTGAGTACTGTTTCTGTATTTTTCTTATTAATCAGTAATCTCCTAGCATGTACAAATATTACAGTTTAAACATTTCCTGCTTATTCCCATTATAATACTGTATGTACAAATCAATTCACATTTTCCATCTGATAGAGACTTGTATACAATCTGTATGTCCTAAACAGTATTTAACAATATTTTGAGAACTGTGCCATCTAATGTATTTTCCCCACATGTGATGTAAAACTCAGCTTGCTGTGTACTACTCCATCATATATTATTAGAGTTAGAATTCAGACACGTCTTCCTATTATTTTTATTTTTATCATTTCAGTAAAACAGAAGAGGGGAGTTGTTTTTATTATGTGAACAAACCAATAGTTATATATTGCTTCTGTTTAGAATTTTTTATGTATAAATTTAATGCACTTACTGTTACAAACAGCTGCCTCTGCCACAGTAACTAAAAAGCTTTCAACTCAGATGTCCAAACATCCTAAAATATCATATTTTATTGAGTGGAACTGATTTAGAATTGCTATATAAAGTGAAATACTTTCAATGAAAGTTGATAGCATGTAAATGAAATGAGATACATTCCCCATGTAGGTTGTTTGAAAATATGAGAGTTGAAAGCTTCTTAGTAATTATGCTATAAAATCGAGTAAGAGGTAAAATGGGTAAAACAGTGGGGAAGGGTGGATAGGGCATGTGTTGTTGGGGTGTGGAGAGAAGAGGAAAAAGCCTGGCTGTAGGTGCATTCCTTTGAGAAGTGTGTCAGTAAAAGTGGTGTGAATGAGTGTCGTGAGGAAGCTAGACAGATTGGGACAGGAAGACTGTGTCACAGTGTTTGAAGGTGAATAGAAAAAGCAGATTGACCTGCTATAGATTTAATGTTAGTGATATGAAAGGAATAAGAGCAGATGATTGGAGGGAGCAGGAGGAGGGGATGGCAGGGTTACGAAGAGAAGAGAGATAATTGGGAAAAGTGACAAACCAGTGATTGGTCATAAAGAGCAATGCTATGAGAAGTGCCAGGCCACAAAGGAGGGGAATGAAAGATTAGCCTACAAAGAGCAGTAACGTGTAGGAAAAGGAACACTAAAGGGAAAGGGGGAAAATGAAAGAAAATGGGGACCCAGCCAGAAAGGGAAGACTTAGGGGAAGTGCTGCAGACTACATCTGCGTAGTGAAACATTGCCAAAACAATCATACAGATGATCTCTCAGGGAACTGGGAGAAGAAAGCAGTATTCTAGAAAAGTTTTTTGCACTGTTGAACAAAGTTGCACTTCCATTTGTACAATGTACCTTTGTTTTTGTTCATTCATCTGCCAGTGTTTCTGCTGTAATTAGTATCCAGTGCTTGTTCTTACTCAGTAACCTGTTTACAAAAAAATATGCTCTACTAGGAATGAACTCTTTTACCAAATTTTTTTATAAAAATAAACCTTTTACTTGAAAGCTATCTGCAGCAAGAAAGGTCCATGAAGCACTTATCATGAATGCATAAATCAGCCTGTCTCCATAGCAGCCTCTAATGAGATCTGAGGTGATTGCTGTCAAGTATGCTGCTTATGAAGTGCTGGTCTGGAGGCAGGAAAGCCATCCTCCAATGAACATCCAAGGATGTCCAATGTCATGCTGGCATCACTGCATCCTATTGTTTGTCCATGTTGAATTAGCTTGCTGTTGCTAGGCAATGGTATGCTACATTCCAGCAGAAAGGGCAGTCAGGGACAAGTTCAGGACCCTATATGCTGGAGTTACCGTCCGCCTCCAAACCCAGCAGTTTTACACAAATAATTGCAGAAGTGAGTACTGTAAGGAGGTATGTGTGTATGCTTCACCAAGTGGCAAAGCATTTGAGAGTTTCCTACTGTCTAACTGATAGGCAACTCATTTTACAAGAAGCTCTATGTCATTTATTAGTGGGCAAAACACCCACAGCATCACAGATGTCTGTCTGCTGATTTATTAAACCAATTAATTCATTAAAATAGTAGCTGCAGTATCAATACTATCAACGTGTAAAAATGCTGAACTGTCCTTGTAAATGTGGCCTATTTAAATTATTGGTATAAACAACAGGGGGATTTGAAGGGAAAGAAGGAGGAGTGAAAAGATGGACAGAAATCAAAAGTTCTCTTCACAGTTTAAGCAATGTATTCATTCAAGGGCACAATAATGCAGAAGTTTAGAGAAGGTGTTACATGTCTATTCATAATGTAGACAAAAATCAGTGGGGACGGATGGCAATTGGAGAGGACAAAGAAAATATTTTGGGTAAAACTTGTATATGTTGACATGATAATTAGTTCTTCCAAGGTTATGCTACAAATTAACTTATGTCTCTAATACCATTTTATTTACTATCTCAATTGTAAGTTTGAAGCTGTAGGAGTCAGCCCACCAGTGCAGCAGTAGTGCTATTGACTTTGGCTCCAATGACCTGAGGTCAGGAGCGACCTCAGGTGTCGGAGGGTCGGCCGGGAGGGGGGAGCATTAAGTGTCCCATGGACTGCTCTCCTCCTCTGGGGGGAAGGGTGGGAAGAGCTTGGTGCATGTCTAGCCCCTGTTGGAAGCCAGCGGAGAGGCAGCTCAAGCTCTAAGAGGTGGGGGGAGTGTTGTAGATATCAGCTCACACTATGACTCTCAAGGGAAGAAAATGGAAAAAATTTCCTGGTCTCAGTGGATGACTGCTAGCCTCCGCAGGCTCCACACCTGACAGCCAGATGCCTACTGGAATCTGAATACTGTCCTGGCAGGTTCAAGAGACTCCCCACCACCCTGCCACAGAGTGCAAGCTGTGTGGAAATAGGGGAGAGGTAATCCCTAGGGAGTCAGGGTGACGGGGCTGGGAGGACTGGCAAGAACAAGGGCTGAGTAGTCTGGAACAAAAGAATATAAATAAATAATAACAAATAAATTAATAAGTTTGTAGCTGTAGCTAGTAAACAAGAAGATGATCTCCCCATCCACTGCAGTTATTTTTTTAAAGCAGAATTGCACCTACTATGGCTTGAGGATTGGGTTCCCCACCGAAAGGCACAGACCATCGGTAATTTGGAAAAAAGTGCAAAAGTATAATCCCAAAAAGTGGTAGACTGATAGGGAGAGAACGGTGGAAGGGGAAGGAATTTTCAAAGTTATATCCCAGTATCTTTTCCTTACAAGCATGCCACCCAGTTCTCCTCCTCATTCATGCCCAACCTCTCACTCAGGATATCCAGAGTATAAATCCAGTACATCTATCACTTGTCTTCAGCTTTGATTTAGTTCCCAACTTTTGCTGGAAGATCCACTTTTTCAATTGACCAGAACCAAAGAGAGGCAAATGTATGTCCCTCTTAGTTAAAATATTGAACCATACTGGCCCGATGGTGCAGTGGTAGAGCTACTGCTTGCAGTATCAATGACCTGTGTTCGATAATGAGTCCAGGCCATCAGAGGATCAGACAGGGGGTGGTAGGATTGTGCATCCCATAGGATGCGGTGACCCGCTACACTACTGCCACCAGTGTGACCCTGTGTCGTGGTGCAGGGGCTCGGCAACTGTCAAGGAGGGATCCTTGGAGAGAGCATGGTGATTGCCTGTGTCAGGCTCTGCTGGCAACCAGTCATGTTGCATATTCCTAGAGAGATGGTTGGGACACAGAAAATGGGAAAACAGAGCTGCAGGCCTGGGAGGATGAAACCTCAGCCTGCTCCCACATCTACCATCAAAACTCAGCCACCTTCCACCAGGAAAACCATCAGTCTTCACCTTCACTATGGATGGCCACATGGACTGCAGTGAAGACATGCCAAAGGAGCTGAATGGGAGTAAGCAAGGGGGACAGCACAGTGGTGAGTTGCGGGTAGGCTGGTGGTCCCAACCAGATTGGAGGCAGGTTCTCAGTAGGACAGTATATGGCCACCTGGCTGATGTGGAAGGCGGTCCATGCCTGGCCCTGATCAGCAGATAAAATATGTTAAAACAACAGTTGGGCTACAAGGAAACCTCATGCTTGTTCCTAATAGAGCTTCTATGCTCACTGATCCTGAATTTTAAGGGGTGTCATGTTTTTTCCCATATAATACTTAGAATAAGGAAAAGCGAGAACATAAATTACCTGGTCAAAATCACAATTGAGGAATGCTCTAATGGGATTTTTCTTGTTCCTATTAGGGTGGTGTATCTGTTTTTTTAGATGTAGTTCTACAGTGTACACACCTTCTACATGGGTGCTTGCCTGTTTTCAATTGTTCTAACAACAAATGTCCAGCTGTTACCTCTGCTCTTTTTTGTTCTGAATGCACAAGTTTATCTTTAGTAGTGCTCACTCTCTTGGAGTCAACAATGGAATGTTCATGAAGCTCTGGTTTGCCTATGGGCCAAAGTGTGTCCCAATACATATTAATGATTCTCCTGATGGGTTCTGTGAGGGCTGAGTATTCCAGAGTTAATAGTAGTCTGTCACCCTTATTGCTCCTTGTATTATGGGTTCCAGCTATTCTGTTTTCATTTCTTGTTCTGGCTATGGCCTTGTTCACATTGGACCTGCGTACTCCCAGCTTGAACGCTATCAGGCATATTTAGGAATTCTTGTCCCTCAAATTCATCACTGCAGTTCCTGTTCACACACAGCATTTAGGAATAAGGTATACTGTTTTTAAGACATTTAGGACGGTAGCTGTCATCATGTAATAATGTGTTCCTATGTGTTTCATAGAAACACAGAAATTGATGGCAGATAAGGACCGCTAGGCCCATCTAGTTGGCCCATTTTTCCTGCCTACTGTAAAAGCCGCAGATCCTAGTTGAACTCTGGCTTTACTTCCTCAGTCCTATTTGCTAGGGCTCCCCTATGCCTGTCCCATGCATGCTTGAATCCCCCCACTGTGTTTGCCCCCATCACCTCCACTGGCAGTCTATTCCACGCAGTCATCAACCTTTCTGCGAAGAAGTACTTCCTCACATTACCCCTTAGTCTACCTCCTTCCAACCTCATGTCATGCCCCTTTGTTACTGGACATCTCTTTTTCTGAACATTCTGGTGTTCAGTTTGCCATCTGTTTTATAAATCAGTAAGTCCAAAAATGCAACCTACTGTTCCTCTGCTACCATTACATAGAAACATAGAAATATAGAAGGTGGTAGCAGAAGGAGGCCAATGGACCATCTAGTCTTCCTAGAGTTTATGAGATCTACTATCAATCTCCAGATCTAGCCCTCCACACGGTTTTTGATGGTTTCTGACCCATTTATTGCTACCTGAGCTCTTGTCCTATCCCAACCCTTCTTAAATGCTACCACTGTCTATGCACCAAGCACCTCAGATGACAAGCTATTCCATGGGCCTGCGACTCTTTCCACAAAGTAGTACTTTGTTACATCCCTCTTGAAGCTCCACCTCACAGCTTCCACTCATGCCCTCTAGTGGCTGAGTCATCGACTGTACCTTAGAAACATAAAAATATAGAATTTGATGGCAGATAAGGACCACTTCACCCACCCAGTCTGCCCATTTCCCTACCTGATGGATAAGCTTTAAATTCTAGTTAATCAACAGCTTACTTCCTCCTACCCCTCATTAGAATTGCCTTATGCCTGTCCCATGCATTCTTGAATTCCCCCATTGTTCCTGACTCCACAACCTCCTCAGAAAGGCTGTTCCATGCATCCACAACCCTCTCTGTGAAAAAATACTTTCTAACATTACCTCTGAGCCATCCCCCCTCTGTCTTCAAGTTGTGCCCCCTTGTTCTTGCACATCTCTTCTTCTGAAAGATACTACCCTCTTGTACTTTGTTAATTCCCTTGAGATACTTGAAGGTTTCTATCATGTCCCCCCTCTCCCTCCTTTCCTCAAGGGTATACATATTAAGTTGCTTTAGTCTCTCCTCATATGCCTTCTGGTGCAGACCTTGCACCATTTTGGTTGCCCTCCTCTGAACAGGCTCCACTCTGTCTATGTCTTTGTGAAAATGGGGTCTCCAGAATTGCACGCAGTACTCCAGATGGGGTCTCACTAACTCTCTGTACAGAAGGATAACAACTTCCTGTTTTCTACTGTTGATGTTTCTCCCTATGCATCCCAGTATCCCCCCAGCCCTCCTTACTGCCATCTCACATTGTTTGCCCACCTTTAGGTCATCTGATTTAATTACTCCTAGGTCTTTTTTGATTTTTGTTGTTGTTATTAACTTACCACCCATTGTGTACTCTTCCCCTGGGTTTTAGTTTCCCATATGCATTACCTTGCACTTCTTTGCATTGAATCTGAGCTGCCACATATTTGACCATTCCTCCAACCTTGCCAAGTCCCTTTTCATTCTTTCCACCCCATCGTGTGTATCAACCCTGTTGCTGATCTTTGTGTCATCTGCAAAGAGACATACCTTTCCTTCCAGGTGCTCTCCAATGTCACTTATAAAGATATTAAAGAGGACCGGTACCAGTACTGAACCCTGAAGTAACCCACCAGTTACCCTCCTTTCTTCACTGTGGACATCGTTTAGTATTACCCTTTGTGTCCTGTTGTCCAGCCAGTTTTTTATCCAGGCTACCACCTTGGGACCCACTCCAAGGCTGGCTAACTTATATATTAATCTTTTGTGTGAGACTGTGTCAAATGCCTTGCTAAAATCTAGGTAGGCCATATCCACAGCCCCTCCCTGGTCTACTACTTTGGTCACCCAGTACAAGAAATCTATTAGGTTCATCTGACATGACCGTTCCTGCTGTGAAACCATGCTGCCTTGGGTTCTGTGTCCCACTGGCCTCTAGGTACTCAACAATTCTTTCCTTCAGAAGTGATTCCACCATTTTCCTTACCACTGAAGTCAAACTAACTGGTCTCTAGTTTCCTGCCTCTGCCCTTCTCCCACTTTTGTGAAGTGGAATCACATTTGCCCTCCTCCAGTCCTCAGGTACCACTCCATCCTCCAATGATTTGTTAAACAGAGTAGTCAGTGATGTTACTAGTTCTACCCTTAGTTCTTTTAGTATTCTTGGGTGAATCCCATCAGGCCCCATTGCTTTGTCCACTCTCAGTTTCAAGAGTTCTTTCAAAACCCTTTCTTCAGTGAATGGACTGGTATCGACCACCCTATTCAGAGTTTCTCCCTTGTTTAGTTTAGGTACCTCCCCCTCCTCATCCATTGTGAATACTGAGCAGAAATATTTGTTCAGTATCCTTGCTTTTCACTGTCACCCTCTGCCCACATTCCCTCCCCTTTATTAAGTCTTGGTATCCCTCCCTTGGTCTTTCTTCACTCCCTAATGTACCTATAAAAGGTTTTATCCCTCTTCTTAACAGAGTTGGCTATCATTTCCTCAGTTTGTGCCTTTGCTATTCTGACTGCCTTCCCTGCCTCCTTTTGCTTTAACTGATAAAGTTCTCAGTCCTGCTCCTTCTGTATTTCTTTATATTTCCTGAATGCTATCCTTTTCTCCTTAACCATCCCTACCACCTCTTTTGAGAACCATAGTGTTTTTTTCCTTCATTTTGTTTTATTAATTTGCTTCATACAAAGGCTTGTTGCCTCTGTGATGGTTGTTTTGATTATTCCCCATTGTTCCTCCACCCCTCCTTCTTGTCCATTTGCTATTGCTTTTCTGAGGCACTCTCTCATTTTCCCAAAGTCAGCCTTCCTAAAGTCCAATACTCTTGTTTTTGTATGGCTTGACTCAATGGCTGTGTTTATTGTGAACCACACCGTTTGGTGGTCACTTGTTCCCAGATGGCTACCCACTTCTAAATCTGAGATCCTTTCTCCTTCCCCATTTGAGAGTAACAGATCTAAGATTGCTCCCTCCTGAGTGGGTTCCAACACTAGCTGTCTGAGGCATGCCCCCTGTAGGGCATCAAGAATTACCCTGCTCTTTGATGTGCCTGCAGCAAAGGTACTCCAGTTAACATCTGGCATATTCAGGTCCCCCATCAACAATATCTCCCCTTTTTCTGCCATTTTAAGGATGCCTTCTATCATTTCCTTGTCCATTTCCTCCCTCTGAGATGGGGGTCTGTACACAACCCTCATGTGGATTGTGGTGCCATTTCCTGTCTCCAGGGTGACCCATAGTGACTCATCAACTTCCTGTTTACTCTTTAGTTCTGTTGCATTAATCCCTTCCCTTATATAGAGAGCTATTCCTCCTCCTCTTTTACCCACCCTGTCCCTCCTGTAGACTGTGTATCCTGGTATGTTGACATACCACTCATGGTTCTTTGTGTACCATGTTTCAGTGACTCCCACAATATCCAGGCATCCCTCTTCCATCAAGGCCACTAGTTCAGGGAGCTTGTTTCACAGACTGTGGGCATTGGAACTCATCACCTTCCATTTATTTTTTATGGCCTTACCCCTTTTAGCCTCATTCTTGTCCTTAACACCTTTTTCTGCATTTATCCCTGTCCTGCTCCCTACTGACTTCTCTACCTTGGTGTTTACCTCTCTAACTATTGAGTTTTGTGGGGGGAGGCTGGGATTTCCCTGCTCCGTTTCAGTGCTTCCCCCCTTGGCTAGTTTAAATATTTGCTAATGAAGCATTTATACCTGTCACCTAGGATCCTGGTCCCACCCCTGGACAGATGCAGATCATCATGCCAGTATAAGCCTGCATCCCTCCAGGTGGCTCCCCAGTCCCCAGTGAAGCCAAAACCCTGAGCTCCACACCAGTTTTTCAACCATTCATTGAATCCCGTGTTGTGGCATACTCTAGCATCATCCTTGCCATAGACAGGCATCAACTCCGAGGTTTCTGTACATGCTACTTGTCTAAGGCCCCTTCCCAACTCCACAAACTCCTCTTGCACCACTCTGATCCCATTCACAGCCAGGTCATTTGTCCTTAGGTGGACAATGACTTCTATTTCCCTCCCTCGGGCAGCTGCTCCAGCAATCCTGAGGATTCACTTCCTGTCCCTCCGAACCATGGCGCCAGGCAGGCATCTTACCTCCCTATCCCCTTCCTCCCCCACTTCTACCCCACTAATGATTGAGTCCCCCACCAGGAGTTGTTTCCTTCCCCTGTGGAGTCTCTTGCCACCCTCCTGTGGGTCTTCTTTGTGGAGGTTCCCAGCATCCTCCTTGGTCTCCACTGCAGGTGCCTCCATAAAGGAACCACTCTTTGCCAGAACAGCATATGAACTGTGGAGAGGTACAACTGGAGTGATGCACCTCTGTTTCACCACCCTCTCCCTCCCTGAGCCCACCATGGCCCAACCACTCCTCTTTCTTGGCAACCTCTGAGGTAACAGTGGTGGCCCTGGTGGTCCCTGGGTGGGGGAAGAGGTTTCACGAATCCTAGCCAGGTCAGCCTGGAGATGGGCAACCTCCTCCCACAGATCAAAGAGGTGCCTGCAAACAGGGCAGCATCACAGCCTCCAGAATGTCTCCCGGAACACTGCTGCCCCACAGCTATTGCACTGCACCACTCCCATCTTGACTTATTTTGTGTCCCCTCTCCTGTTGCTTTGTATGCTTACTGTCTCCTCCCTCTATGTATTTTTACACTTACTTGCCTACTGCCTATGTGCCCTTACAGCTCTTGCCCTTCCTGTTCTGGGACAGGAACTTCCTGTAGTCTTCAGTAGTCTCCTTCTTCCGTGCTTGGATTCAGACCTCCAGCAGCCAGGGGGTATAAAGAGTTATTTTTTTTTTAGGCTCCTTCAAGGTTGCTGAAACTAATGTGTCTCAGTGATCCTTCCCTTCCTACTGTCAAACAGGAAGTTCCTGTTGTCAGTCAAAGTTAGTGGCTATAAAACCAGAACATGGCTTTGGGTGGGAAGGAGGGCAATTAGAAAAAAAAACTGTAAAGTTCTAGACTTCTGTTATTTGCTATGAAATCAAAGTTCTCTGTCAAAAGCAGCAGGAAGCTGTACCTGGATACATGTGAATACATGTTTAGTGTTTGCAGGCCTTCCTCATATGAGAGTCCTTGGAGACCCTGCACCATCTTGGTTTCCCTTCTCTGCATGGTCTCCAGTCTGTCTCTGTCCTTCTTCAGGTGTCACCAGAACTGGACACAGTATTCTAGGTGAGGCCTCACCAAGGACCTGTAGAGAGGAAGGGAGGATCACCTCCTTGTTCCTAATGTCAATTCTTCTCCTAATACACCCCAGCATTTTGCTTGCCTTGCTGTAAGCTTTATTGCATTGCATTACTTGGTATTACTCAGTATTCATAAAGGCAGAAGGAGGAACTAGGCCCATAGAGACCACCTTCCCTACACATTGTAGGGTTTATTAGATGCTATCCCAAATGGTATTTATCTAGTTCTATTTTGAATGAATTAAAATCAGATATATTTATGAGATTATACAATGTTTCATTACTTGTAAATGTCTTGTATACCTTGTTGGCTTGGAGCCTTTGTAAATGAGCCCCCAGCTCAAAGATATTAATCCAAATTTGAAATAAATAAATAAATATATTATGGATAGAGTATTCCATAATGTAGTAGCTCTTATAGAAAAATAATGTTGCAATTTGGAAGTTTATACATTTGTGATCTGGATTTGTCTGTTATGGCACCTCAAGTTATCTGTTTTTTCAGCCATTATAATGTTGGCACCTTTCATAAGTGACCCATCCTCTACAATTTTAAATAGGAGCAACAAGTCTTCATGATCCCTTCTTAGTTTTAAGTCATATAAGCCAAGAGAGCATAGTCATTCCTCGTAAGGCTGATGTTTAACTCTTGGTATAAGTTTGATTGTTTTCTCTGCATGCTTTCAATTAATTTTGCATCCTTTTTTAAATAAGGGGCCCAAAAGGAGACAGCATAGTCAGTATAGGGTTGAACGTAGGATTTATAAAGGGGGAGAATGCAATGTTCATCCCTAGTTATAAAAGCTCTTTTAATTGATGTTAAGATGTGATTACCGGTCTGTGCAATTTTCCTACAGTGGTCACTTGCTGTAAATGAACTATTAATAGTAATACCCAGGTCTTTGTAGTAACTGGTTTGATATTTTTTGCTGTTTAATATGTACAAGGAAGTGACATTTTGTGCTCCTAGATAGATTACTATACATTTATCTGTATTAAAAAAAATGTTTTGTTATGAGAAGCCCATTTTTTCAATTGTTGCCAAATCTTATTGTAGTTGTAATATTTTATCTGCTGTGTCAACTTCTGCAGATATTTTCGTGTCATCTTCAAATTTACTAATATTGTTAATTACCCCTTGGTGCAGGTCACTGATGTAGATCCCGAATAAGGTGGGCCCAGGCACAGATCCTTGAGGCACCCCGCTGATCACTGCCATCTTGGATGAAACAATATCACCTATTTTAACTTTTTGGGATCTGTCATGCTGCCAATTACAAACCCAGTTGATTACATAACAGTTGAAACCTAGTTTTATCATTTTGTTAAATTAGGAGATTATGGGGGACTAGGTCAAATGTCTTCTAGAAATCAAGATAGATAATGTCAACTGATATACCTTTGTCTATGCTAGCACTAATTGATTCATAAAAGGTGACCAAGTTAATAGTGCAGGATCTACCCCTAAAAAATCCATGCTGTCATGTCTTTAACACCGAGTTTTTCAATTTAAGAATACAGTTTGTTTTTAAGAATTTTCTCCAGAAGCTTACATCCAATTGAAGTAAGTCTTATTGATTGGTAGTTTTAAATTAGTTTTTTATTTCTTTTTTGTGGATAGAGATCACTATAGCCATATGCCAGTCTATAGGGACTTTATTTTAAATTTATTTTGTTGAAATCTAGGATTACAAATACCGTTGAGCAGGAACAGCTCGTTTACAAAGGTTCCATGTCGAAGGAATGGGGGTATACATACATACAAAGGTCAACATAGTAATACATAGTTACACAATAAAAAGTAGTAAGAGACTGAGGCTTAGGAAATTCCAGTAATTCAAAATGTGCCAAATGTTAGGTAGCATGACATACCAGCCAAGGGCAATCTTAGAAATAAGTGCTGCAGGTGAGGGGGGTTTATGCAGGCAGTAAAGCCATTTTTGGAAGGTAGAGGGTGAGGGTAAGAGCTCTAAAGGGGAGGGAGGAGGATAAAAGTCAGGAAATGCCAGGGGAGGAAAGAGAGGGGCAAGGGGTAGGCAGGTAGGAGGGGGCAAGGCAGGGAGAGGTAGCTGTCAAGACTGAAGTGGAGGGCAGTGAGCGGTGGGCCCCGATTAGGTGAGGCAGTCACAACAACTAGTTGAAATGAGATGAAGTCGGAGTTGTCTCTTAAAAGGGCCAAGAGCAGCAGCAGTAAGAGTTTCTTTGTTGAGAGTACTGCACCACTGTGGTGCTCTGTGGGCAAAGGCCCTCTGGCCCATGGTAGTCCGGCATCTGGGGACAAGGAAGGTTAGTTGTTGTGAACTTCTAGTTTGCTGGGTGCTGTGGTGGTCAATAAGGAGCTTTTCAGTGCCCGGTGGCATGACCCAGAGGAGGACTTTTTTGGCTAAGAGGAAGGTTTGATACTGTATCCGGCTGATGAGAGGAAGCCATCCTGCCCGACTGTACAGGTCACAAGTGTGTGTAAGTCGGTCAGCCCCAGTTAGCAGCCTGCATGCTTTGTTGAGTGCAACTGTAATTCTGCGGAGGGCAGAGCCATAAATTGCTAGTCCGTAATCGATGATGGAGATGACAGAGCTGTTGATAGCCAACCGGAGAGTGTCAAGAGTCATGCAGTGTTTGTGCCTGTAGAGCAGGCCTATACGGATGTTGGTGGTGGCTTTGGCGACAGAATCTATGTGCCGATGGTAGGAGAGTGAGCTGTCCAATGTGACACCTAGGTATTTAAAATCAGGAACGTGTTCAAGTAAGGTCCCTGTTTGGTTTAGGATGGTGAGGTCATGGGATTTGTACTTGCTCCTGGAATTGTAGAAGGTCATAACCTTTGTTTTGCTGTAGTTCATGACCAGTTTGTGTGACTTGAACCATTCTTCAATGCACATGAATTCAAGCTGTAATTGTTTCTCAAGGAGCTCTGCATTTTGGTGGTTGGTGAACATGACTGCGTCATCAGCATAGAGCAGTAATTTCTGGTGGCAGACATTGGGAAGGTCATTGAGGAAGAGGCTGAAGAGTAGTGGCCCCAGGATGGACCCCTGTGGGACCCCTGAAAGGACTGGCTTTTCTTCCGAGGTGACACCGGCAATCCTAACCCGCTGGACCCTCTCCCCAAGGTAGCTTGAAAACCAGAGCAGTGCTTCATTGGAGAGCCCAATGTTTGATAATTGCTTGAGTAGGAGTGGGTGGTTCACAGTATCAAAGGCTTTCGTAAGGTCAATGAGTACTGCTTCTACACAGTTTCCTTGATCGAGCATGGTATGGATGAAGCCTGTGAATTCTAATAGTGCAGTGGTGGTACTGTGCCCTTTTCGAAAACCATGTTGCTCAGGACACTGGATGTCGTATTTTTCCAGGTACTTGACTAGGTGGTCTGAGGCAATGCACTCCAGGGCCTTAGACAATGGAGGGAGGATGGAGTTATGTCAGTAGTTGGAGTGCAGTGATTTGTCTCCACTTTTGTGTGATGGTCGCCTGTTACCAGTGAGATGGGAACTGGGACATCCTTAGTGATAGATTGAGGACCTTTGTCAGGGGTTCAATGACTTCTTCAAGGACAAGTGCTAACAACTTCAGGTCAAGGGAGTCACCGCTGTAGCCTGGGTTATGAATGGCCTTCCGAATATAGGTTCTGGCTTCATGCACTGGGATCTCCTTGAAGTAGAATTGTGGGGCATGGTGTAGGAGAGGAGTAGTTGCAGGAGGGTTACTACTAGAGGGGGCATCAAAGAAATTAGAAGGGAGAACAGTATCCAAGTTGGAGAACGCATTGTTAAAGGTGGTGGTGATTGTGTACAGGTCAGATGTTGGTGTTACATTTATGTTGAGCATCGCAAGTTTTTAGGGATTTATTAAAAATAATAGTTAGCGTGCATAAAAGATAGTCAATTACTTGTTTGATCAGGTTGGTATTTAAATTATCTGGCCTGGAGAAGAGTTGTTTTTTAGGATTAAGATTGCAGACTTAATTTCTCCCGAGTTAATTTCAGTGAACTAGTCTGTAATAGGGATAGGCTTGGTATTTGGATCTTTATCAGAAAAAAACTGATCCAAAGTATTTGTTAAAAATATTAGCTACCTCAGCCTTATTGATAATTTCATCCCCATTTTTTTATGACTGTAGAAATTGGGTTATTAGTTCTTTTATTTGTATTTACATATGAGAAAAATGCCTTCATATTCCCTTTAGACACCGGGGGCCCAATTTCAGAATGGGATATGCATGTTGCAAGGCGACTTACACCAAACCCAATGGTGCAAGTCACACTTTGTGACATGTGTTATTCCATGTGCGATTACAAGACACTGGCTGCACCATGGCATGGGTGGCTTGAGCCCAAGAAGACATCCACTGCCACAGCCCCAAGTCATGGTGGAGGGAAAGTTATACGGCAGCAACTGCACCCTAATTTGAAAGGGCAGCTGCCGTAACCCCATTATGCAATTCCAAGACACGCTGTGCCACTGCAGGGTTAGACCAACTGTTTGCTGGTCTAACAGGCATCCATCCTGACCAAACAGCAGTTGCCCTCCTCTACAGTGCCACAGCATGAACACAGCAGTGCCCCAAAGACCCCGCATATCTGTGAGGCCCCCCCAATTCCAGGGTGCCACCCGCCTACATCTGGGGCTGAATTATTTGGTGCCACCCTTGCGCCTTTGCAACACTGCTGACCCCCCATGGCCCACGGGGGCCTGTGGGCTGTTTTTGTGGCTGGGGGTTTGGGGGCTGTTTTCTGAGGTTGGCAGCTTGAGGTACCCAGGTCCATTGCACCATTCCTGTGGTGCAACCCTACAGCTGCAGCAAGTCGCAGGACATAAGTGCCAGGGACCCTGCTTGTCTTGGGATAGGGCGCAGGGTCTCTGACATAGCGGTGCATGTTACAACTCACATATGCCCATGAGTTGCGACATGCTTCTTGGAATTGGGCCCCGAGAGTTTAACTTTCATTTTTTTTCTTTCAGTTATAATAAGGGTCTTTATTTTTTTAACTTCTAATCTAAATGAAGCTATGTTTTTTTACAGGTGTCCTTTTTCATTTTTCTGTATGCATTTTCCTTTTTTTTTATTTGTTTGTTAATTTTTGGCATAAGCCATTATAAAATTTTCCCCTTACTGTCATTTATTTTCCATAATGGAATATATACTGACTCAAGCTCTAGGATCATGTTTTTGAGAAGATTCCAATAGTCATTTTTTGTTCATCTCACAGAATAATTCAGGCCAATTATATCTATTCAGGGATGCTTGCATTTGTTAATAATCACCTTTGAGGTAATTATATCTAAATATGGAGGATTGGGGATTCTGTTTTTGTAAGTTTAGGTCAAATAGTATTTTATTGTGATCACTGTTGCCATGGGGTTTCGTAGCAACAATATTATCAATATCTGAATATATATTTGTAAGGATAACATCAAGGATGTATTTGTCTCTGGTAGATACTGACACAAGTTGTTCTAGACTGAGTGTAATAAATTTAACTTGGTTTAACTTGGTGCAATAAGACAACATAGGTGGAGTGCCCATTGAATTGTCTCCCACTCTTAGTGGGCCTATCCATTGAGGTATTTACTGATTAAATAATCATGTAATCTTTTTTTAAAAGTATGTATTGTTGGCGATTCCACTATATTTCCTGGAAGTTTATTCCATAGATTTGCAGTTCGTGTGCTGTAAAAGTTCTGATGTCTAACTGTTTGTACTTTATTGATGGAAATTTGTTTATCATGTGATCTTAAATTTGCTGTTTTTTGAAATCTGTTTGCATTACATTGTTCCATTAATGTCAGGTTTTTCATAAATCGATGCATTAATAATAAATCACCCCTAATCCTTGCATTCGCCAAGGAGAAAAGATTTAGACTCTTCAATCTTTGGTTATAATCCACGGTATTTAATCCTTTGATAGACTTATTAAGTCTTCTTTAGATTCTTTCAAGCTGATTTATATGCTTTATAAGATACGGACTCCAGATTGATGATCCATAATCCAGATGTGGTGCAACATAAGTCCTGTATAGATTTATTACACATGCTTTATTTTTAGAGATGAAGGCTTTCTTATTTGAGTGGAAAATACTATTACATTTCCTAACAGTTTTAATTATGTGTGAACATGATGATAACTGAGAATGTATCCATGCTCCTAAATCTTTTTCCCATTTGCTATGCTTGATGATATTTCCATTGAGGTGATATTAATAGTTTCTTTTTTTTGCCAAAATGAATTACCACGCATTTTGCTTCATTGAATTTCATATTATTACTTTCTCCCCATTGTTCAATTTTCTTTAAACTATTGAGTAGTTGATTGTCCTTTGTCAATGATGAGACGTCCCCACCAATTTTGGTGTTGTCTGCAAATTTTGTAATAACTGAATCCAGATCCCTTCCCATATTGCTAATGTACAGACCAAACAGGACCGGACCCAATACCAACCCCTGTTGGACACCACTACATGCTTTATCCTCTTCTGATAATACTGAATTAATTCTTACTTTTTGTTTTCTATTTGTCAGCCAATTTCCAATCCATCTCACAATGTATTTGTTCAAGCCTATATCACAAAGTTTTTGTATAAGTTTGTTGTGGGGTACTGTATCGAATGCCTTCCCCAGGTCCAATAGGATTACATCTATAGGTATTCCTTATCCCAAATGTGTCAAAGAACAAGGATTCCACTTCATTACTAGTGGTTAGAGTACTCCAAGTAACACCAGGCAGATTCAGGTTTCCCAGAAAGCATCATCTCTGATTTATTAGCTAAATTGGTTATTACAGTAATTAAATTCTCATTGTAGGTGGAATCTGCTGATGAGGGTCTATAAAGGCCTCCAATTATTACATTTTTCTCATATTGGTGTTTTATTTGGACAAAACACCCCTCAGTGTCACAATCATTTATACTGAAGTCTTCAACCAAGCTGAAGATTTTAGTATAGAGGCAGACACATCCTGCTTTTTTTAAACCCCTACTTTTATGCACAAGATTGTAGCCTGGGATATTAATAAACCAGGATGATATGTCATCCCACAAGGTTTCTGATATAGCAATGATGTCAATCTGTTTATCAATGCAAAGCATTGTGAGTTCACTTATTTTTAGGTTGTTAAGTCTTCTTGCATTACAAGAAAGTGTGCTATAACATGAATATTTATTAAAGTTTTTAGGAATAGAGTTTGAATTTGAATTTATTAGGGAGGTCCCCATTTCCCCCAACCTACCTAGTTTAAATGGTTGCTAATAGAAGCAGCAATTTTTTTCCCAGCACAAGACTGCCCTTTTTATTGAGGTGCAGCCCATCCCAGCTGAACAAACTGTTATCAATGATGATTTTTTCCCAATGCGTAAGACAGGAGATTTTTTTTCTTTAAATTCTTTTTTCTCACCCATTTTTTTTTTTTTTAATTTTATCTTGTTTTTTTATGCTGGCCCTGGGAACTGTAAGATTTCAGAAATAATAATTTCATATCCCCTTTTTATCTTTCCTTGTGCACACAGCACAGAAGAAACATACTGAGGTTAGTAGAGCATTGTAGAGCTGTGGCAGTGTTATGGCCAATGCAGGGGACGCTTTAATGGGTGCGTCCCTCAGCCACCAATCAACAGGGAAGCTGCCGATGATGGCACTTTTAGAGCAAGCACCAGACTTGAAAGAAATTTGCTGCTCCAATCACAGACAGTTTCATCTTTGCAGTGGCAGATCTCTTCCCCCCCTTCCCAGCAACCAGGCACATTACAGCCATGCACATTCATGTGCACAGTAATGTGCATGGCTGCCTATAAAACAACTTGTTTGCTCAATATACCTTCCTGGTGAACATATCTTTTGCCAACAATGGGGTACCCACTCCCCATGTTGGCATCCTCCACACCCACTATTGTGGCACACTGGGAGCCCACCTCAGTGTGCCAAATTAATTTGTCCCGGTGTCAGATGCACCCTCATGCCCCCTTTTTTCAGCTGAGCTCTGGGTACCCAATCCTTGGGTTGGTATTGATCCCCACTCCACTAGTCTTTACACTGGTAGCCCACCCTAGTGTGCCAAAACTGTCCCCCAAGGTATTTTTGTTTAAACCCAAAGAAAAAGAAAACAGTCCCTCATTTTCTTCACTGCCCCTCCCCCATCTTGACCTTCTCTCTTCGCACCCCACCTCCCTGCACCTTCCCTCACCCATACTTACCTCTGGAGGTCCAGCACTGAGATCTTCTGTGAACTGGGAACACATCTGCACTCTTAAAAAGCTGACCGTGAACTGTAACAAAATCACAGTAAGCCCTATATTGGCAATGATGGGGGGAGGCAACTTAAGTTGATATCTCAGCAATTTTTGGGAGTTTGGGTCCCAAATTTTCTCAACATGGGACTCTTGGAACCCACCTCATGAACACTGGCACTGCCATTTCATTTATCAGTCCCAAAACATGATTTCTCAGTTGCTGCATGGAATCACCTTTCGGGACTGATTAACAAAATGACAGTGCCCCTGTTCATGAGGTGGGGTCCCAAAAAGCCCATGTTGAAAATTTGGTAAAAAAACTCCAAAAAATGATTACGTTTCGAACGTGCATTGCACAGTTTTTATGCATGCTGGTATCTTCATCAATTTTTAATATTTTCACTCCAAATTTCCAACACTGCCACTTTCTCACACCCCCTTATGAACAGTATATCTGTTATTTTTTGTATCCATCCTGAATTGTGTTTTTGCACCTGTGGCACAGAATGGTGTGGTGGCTGTGTGAAATCAGCTTTTGGGATAGATTAATGAAATCCCAGTGCCACTGTTCATGAGAGGAGGTCTCAAAAAGGGCATGTTGAAAATTTGGTGAAAACATTCCAAAAAATGACTGCGTTATGAGTGTGCATTGCATAGTTTCTACACACACTCATAACTTTACCACTTTTTCCTATTTTCACTCCAGGTTTTCAACATTGCCATTTCTTCACACCTTCTCATGAACAGTATAGCTGCTATTTTTCACATCCTGCCTAAAATGTGTTTTTGTACCTGTGATACAGAATGGCACACTCGCTGTGCAAAAATCACCTTTTGGGATTGAGTAACAAAATTATACTGCCACCATTCATGAGGCAGGGTCCCAAAAAGCCCATGTTGAAAAGTTGGAGTGAAAATACCAAAAAAACACCTGTGGAATTAGGGTTTCCAACCGTAATGCCTCACCCTTTACAGTCTGACAGGCATCGGAAGTGTGGCTTGGGATTTTCGGCCATAATGCTCAAGCATTACACACCCAACCCCACCCTGCAACCACTGACAGGCATCGAAGTGTGCCTTTTGATCTTCAGCACTAACAGTCACCCCATTCTACTATACTGCACCCATCTAAGCTTATTTTCTTATGGAATAGGGTGAGTTTAAGGATCAAAGACCCCAAGACACACCTTGACACCTGTCAGTCTCTGCAGGGTGGGGTTGGGGGTTGTGTTAGTTCAATACTTCACTGCCATTGCTATTATGCATCTCTCTAACTCTTGCAGTACCAATGCCAATACCAGCAAGCAAACATTCAGCATTGACAAATGCGTGTTTCTATTGTCTCCACCAGGGAAATGTAGCTATGTTGAATGTCTTCAGTTGGGAATTTGCTAATATCATTCGTGCCGACATGGACTATAACAAGTGGATGTTCTCCTGCAATTGCCAATATTTTGTGCCATCCTTTGAATGTCCCTTATCCAGGCCCCTCTGAAACTGGAACAAGTTCTATTATGCTTGTCATCTTTACAAATATAGCCATCAGTATATTTAATAATACTTTCCCCAAGTATAACTTCCTCTCTAGGTCAAGTGCTATATCAACAGTTTCAGGTTCATCTGCTTCCACAGATTCAATGTCTATTACATCCATCTTGGATGTGGCCATAGTGGCAGTAGAGAGAGAGTATTTGAGGTAGATGCTATAGGCATAGTTTACACAGATGTGTTGTGGACTGCTGTGGTTGGGGGGGTTACCTCTTTATTAGAGTGGTCAGAATTAACATGGACCTGTCCCAAAATAATTGTAATATATTTCTTAATACCCAGGGTTATAACCCTATCTTCAGTGTTGGCAGTCTGACTATTGGTTTCCTTTTCCATCTCCTCATTCTCTTTAGGAGCTATTTCAATGTTCACTAGGGGAGCAAAGGGATTCTGAATAGGAAGCACAAACTCCAGTGCTCTTCTTCCTTTTTTTGCTTTTACTGGTTACTAGATTCCAGTCTAGTTCTTCCTCACTGTGCTCTTCTCTATTCCTTTTCAGAGATTCATCTGACTGCTTATTTGGAGCATTGGAAATAACAGTATTTATGCTGGGAGTGCTAAGTTTGTTAAACTTTTGTTTTAGCAGCATATCATTTTGTAGTTTTGAGATGGTATTTTGGAGCTAATGGATCTTTATTTTTAATTCTTTGTTTTCTATTCACTGTAAGCATTTTAACCCCTCAAAGTCTGTGTTACTCTCAAGGCAAAAGTTGTTACAGAGTACGCAGGCCATGGCTATCTCACCTGTACTGAGTGTCACTATACCCTCATTAATGTCCATGGTGTAGTCTAAGACTGAAGCAACGATAATACTGATCAAAACATCTCACCTAAATCAAGTATAATTGCTTGCCAGAGTCATTAGATGTCCCCAGCATGAGCGGCCCCACACACGCTTACCCTGCGCGTCGTGGGGGGACTTTTAAATGCATGGACCAAAAATTGGTAACTTCCTGCTTCCAGTTTCAGTGAGTGCAAAACACAAGTACAAACATGTTTAAAAACACTTAAAAATGACCTGCACAGTAGCAGGAAGGCAGTACTTGAAGCCTTGGGTGTTATTAGCCCCTTCTGCCTAAAAACAGCCTAGATATGCTGTGTTAGAAAATGAAGGCTGGTACAGTCATTCACTGTGCCACAATGCCTTCTGATAGTCATAAATCACTAAAGGAGGTATAGAACTGGTCCCTCACCAGATTCAATCAATATACAAGCAAGTATCACAATGTAATACAGAATTAAGTCACACTTAGCAATGTTTCATATAATTGGAGTATACTTCTCACCTGAGGTTCACACAAGACACTTGGAATGACTCAATTTGTGGCATTTACAGATTTCAGATTGTCAGTTAGTGTGTTTAAGCGTATATGAAACTGGTATAACTCTCAAGAGTCCTGGTCCAGATAATAAACAAATCATCTTGGAATCATTTCTAGATACATATCTTAGAGAAAATTGGGTTATATATGGTGTTCAGAACAAACTGAGATTTAAAAAAAGGGCATGTATAGATTTGCATAAGTTGGCACCATGGTGCTACCCATTGTGGTCCCTTGTTTCTGTCTGTAACATTGTCCCTCAAACCAAAAGTAATTTTTGTAGAAGATAAGTCTGGAAACTTATGGGCAGCATGTCTTTACTGTATATTTTGTTAAGTCCTATTCCTGAACAATGAAATCCATCATCATGTGGTATGGAGGTACATAGATCCTTAACATCTATATTACACAAAATGCTGTCTTTGCAGTCTATAGTGCCACTGAGTTTCTGTGCTAAAGTCAGGTGTCTTTAATGTAGCTGTCTATTAAAAAAAAAAGACTACCAGCTGTGCAAAATAATTCATACAGTTTGAGACAATTGCAATGTTGATTCATTCCCTGAAACTATGGGTCAGGTGGGTGGCTTATTTATGTCTGTGAATTTTGGGTAGTCCATAAAAGACTGATATTTTAGGAAACAGAGTCTCTGAAAGTCTTTTCTGCAACTCATGTAAGATCCATTGCCTTCTGTAGCACTTGTTTAATACTTTGTTGAATTCTAGCCTTGTGGTCTCACGTATGTTTCTCATAATTCTCTTATATGTGTAAAAATGGGTTGCCTATTAAAAAGGCAGCCTCTGTCGTCATGGTCACCTGACCTGAAATGTGGCCACATAAGGGAGGGGCAGAGGAGGGATGGGGTGGTGTTGGAAGGTAAGGAAGGAAGGGGAAGAGAGACAGGTGGGAATAGAGAGTGCTGATAAAGTGAATGAGCTGGCTTAGAAGGAGAGGGGTTTAAAAAATAAGGCAGATGATTGGAGGGCAAAGAATAAAAGAGATGAGGGTTTAAAAGGGACTGCTTCAAGGAGTTGCCCCTTCTGATTGCATGGCCATGATGGAGCAGGTGCAGGTCATGCTAGAGGAGGCTAAGAAGAAGGATGAAGGAGAAAAACCTAAAGAGGGAAAGAGGAAGGCACCAAAAGGTGATAAAGGGAGATCCAAGAAGAGGACATCTGAGAAGCCAGTGGGGGGGGGAGGGTGTCCTAAAGATAAGGAGGTTCTTATTGATTTAACATTGCAGGACAGTGTTTGGAATCATGTGGAGATTTGGGGTACTGTGGGGAGGGTAGGCCTGGAGAAGATACAGATGTTGTTCCAGGATTTTCAAGAGAAGGAAGGAAAGGGAAGGATCAAAGGGGTGTGGCAGAGTGTGGGAGGGGAAGGGGGTAATTACAGGATCACTTGTCTTTGGCCATAAAGGAGAAGATCTGGAAAGGAGGGTATGTGGGCATGTTCACTCTAGTGGACAAAGAGGTAGCCCAGAAGTATGAGGAAAAGGAAAGGATTGGGAATATGGAGATGGCAATGGCACTGACCGTTCTAGTGAAGATTCATGAGGACAAGAGCTGGACAGGGAAGAACATAGATGCCTTGATGATGGATTTTACTTATTTTAGTGCAATCATTCTGCAAAAGCAACAGGCACTGGCCACCCCATTGTTAACTTATTCCCTGATCATACGGAATGCACAAAAATTGCCAGGTGGCATTGGGTGGCTTCTGTATGAGGAAGATTTCTGGCATTGTATGGGGTCACACTAGGATGTCCAGTGGTATAAAAGACATGTTGACACTTGGTTTGAGACCATGAAAGTCCAGATGGGGGGAGGGAGGCAGGGGGCAGGTTCGAGTCCATAGAACAACAGAGACATTGTTGCAGTTATAACAGGACACTGTACACTTGGGTAAGTTGTAGGTATAAGCATGCCTGATCAAAGTTTTCAGGTCCAAACCCCATGTTCAAATGCAGGGTGGGTAGAGAAAAAAATGTGGGCCAGTTTGTGGGTAATAAGCCCTTTCAGGAGCCTTGGGGAAGCAAGGAGAGGGGGATGGACCCAAAGAAGACAGGATAAGGGATTTGATTTCAGGGGAAGTGGGGGTTCAGTTTAGCAGGAAGATGGTAGACTGGGGGGGCAGATAGTGTGAGGTGACTTCACTAAGGCAAGGACGCCAATCAACTTAGAGGTATTAAAGGAATGGTTAAGGTGATGTCCAGATAGAAAGTCAGTCAGAAAGTTAGAGGACAGTTTCTCAAAGGGATTTAGCTTGCATTACTGTACACTGGGCTGAGGGAAAGGATGCAAGCAAAGAACTTAGAATCAGTAAAAGGGAAGGAAGAGATCCTAGCAGCAATAACTAAGAAGAAGGACACAGATAGGGTCGAAGGCCGATTTAAGACACTGCCATTTCCCCAGCTAAGAGTGTTCCCTCTGGGCCTAGTGCCCAAAAAACAGCCTGAGAATTCAAGAAGATACACCTCTTGTCCTACTTGGAGGGGAACTCGGTTAAATACTGCATTAGTGAGGGACGGAGCATGGTGTAGTACGCCACACTAGATCAGGTGATATAAGTTGCCAGGATGGAGGAGGGAGCTTGGAATAGGCAAGATGGATATTGAAGCAGCCTTCTGGCTCCTTCCAATATGGCCAGCAGACTGGGAACTTTTTGGATTCACGGTGGTATATGATTATTACTTTGATAAGGCAATGCCCATGGGATGCTTGGTGGCATGCACCACTTGTGAGATTTTCAGCACATGACTGCAGTGGGTTTTAAGGAGCTGTATGGGTATGGTATGGTGGTACACTACCTGGATGACTTCTTGTTTGTAGGCCAGGGCAACGAAGGGACAGTGAGATGGTTCTAATTTTCAAAAAAATGTGTAAACAAAATGGGGATGCCATTAGCAAAAGAGAAAATGGAGGGTCTAAGCCACATGCACAAATTCATGGGCATAGATGTAGATACAGAGCAAGGAAGATTTAGGTTACCAGAAGGAAACTTGCAGAAGTTGAGGGAGCTAATGACAAGGGTAAAAGGGAAAAGGAGGGCCCGTTTAGTGCTGGTGCAGCAATTGTTGGTGCATTTGAACTTCTCCTGTTGGGTGGTGGTGCCAGGAAGGGCTTTTATTAGGTGTTTGGCAAGAACCACAAAGGGAGTCAGGAGGCCACACCACTGGGTAGTTATCTCAAGAGGAGTAAGGGAAGATTTAGAAGTGTGGGAAGAATTCCTGTGGCACTACAATGGGATAACATTTTGGCAGGAAGACTGGTTGCTTAACATGGATTCAGAGTTATACACGGATGCAGAAGGGGGATTAGGGATGGGGCATACTTCAAGGGGCATTGGCTTTTGGAACCATGGCCAGAGGAATGGAAAGCAGCAGGATTCACTCAGGATATCACTTTGCTAGAGATCTTTCCCATATGAGTGGGTGGCAACAGTAGTCTTGGGGGAGGACTTGAGGACAAGAAAGTAATATTCTCATGTGATAACAAGGCAGTAGTGGAAGTATTCAACAAGCAGACAGCATCCACTGAAGGGCTTATGAAGGTGTTAAGGCAGCTAGTTTTGCAGGGGCTAAGGCTGAATTTATCTTTCAAGGCAACGTATATAGACGGGGCTCAGAACGTTGTAGCTGATAGCCTTTCCTGTCTTCAGTTGGCTTTGCAACAGGTGCCAATAGGATGCAGACAAAAGTGCCATGTCAGGTTTGGGATACTGGTTTGATGAAGCAAAGCTACTATTCCAGAACTCATAGTCAGAGAGCATGCTAAGGGCTTATGTGGGCTCTTGGCAGGTCATTCCGGGAGCAGGGCGGAATGGAGGTAAGTGGGCCGGTCACTGAGCGGCAGGTGATGGCTTTCATGGTTCAGAAGTGGAGAGGGGGGTACATTCCACAATGGGGATTCACCTACCCACAGTAGGTTTGATATGCAGCCTGTGGGGGTGGGGAGAACCTTCTATGGCACCAGTCATTAGAAGCATCATACCAGCATTTACAAGGAGAACACCAGGATGACAGACAGCTGATGTCATAGTGGTTCTTGGGGAGGTTCATTGGGGCCCTGGTATAAAATCTATCATTTACAACAGGAAGCCTGTTTGTTTATGGTGGTTTTCTCAGTAATGTTCCATGAGGCTTTCTGGGTGAGTGAGGTGGTGTACTAAGGGGTAAGAAAGGGAGCCAAAGTTTTTTGTGGAAGGACATTACCTGCAATAAGGACAATTTGGTATTTTGGCTGAAAAAATCTAAAGCTGATCAGGCGGGAAAGGGGTAGGGATGACATTGATGCTGTAGGCAGTGGAGGTGATATGCCCAGTATGGGAGATGTGGAAGTACAGGGCGAGACAGCCAAGTGGGAGGAACCTTTTTTCATACATAGGAACAGGGCTCCAGTGAAGAGCTACCAGCTTTTGGCAGTGATGAAAAAGGGACAGGTAATTTTGGGAGAGGATGCAGGGGGATTTTCATCACACTTATTTAGAATAGGGGCAGCATCAGAGGTGGCCCTCAAAAGGCGATTCAGTGGAGATAGTGAAGTAGGTAGGAAGATGGACATTAGGGAGTTATAGGACATACATCAGAAAACTTGTGCACTAATTCTGCTTTGTTTTATAAGGATGAAGAAGCAGCAGCACATTTGGATTATTGGACATTCCTTCATCTATTGGGCAGAACAGAGAGCGGCAATCTGGCGTGGGGTGAGACAAATAAGATTGGACCCAGGGAAGGCCAGAATACACTGGAGGGGAATTTGGGGCATGAGATGGGGAGAACTATTTCTGCTGTTAGAATAATTAGTTAAAGCTGCCTAAGCCAAACTGTTTAATATTGCATTTGGGGGGTAATGATCTTGGGAGTAGACCCCAGGTTGATCTGACATGGGAAATCAAAGGTGATTTGGAGAGAATAAAAGGGTGGTGACTGAAGGTGACCATAGTATGGTCAGACATCGTACCAAGGAGGGTATGGAGTTATGTTAGGGATATGAAAGCAATCAACAGGGTCAGAAAAATGCTTAATAGGAAGGTGGGGGCCATGGTTGAGGAGTTAGGAGAGGTGGTGCTAAGGCATCAAGAAATTATGCAGAAGTGCCTGGGTTTATATAGGCCAGATGGAGTCCATCTAACAGATGTGGGGATGATTTAATTTACAATTCAAGGAAGCTCTGGAAAGTTGGGATAACGGGGTCCTATAATGGTGAAAAGCCCATCTTCCATCACACTAGCTGGAGATTAGCTAGTGGAGAGAAGGGAGGAAAAGGGGGAGGAGGGTAGAAGGGAGCAGAACAAAGAAAGATGGGGCCCAAGGGGGTACTTGGCCAGGAGAAAAGAAGGAACACACACTAGTTGTGCACCTAGGCATGTTTAGGCACCTTGTGGTTTGCACCCAGAGAGCCGGGAGTTTGATCGGGTGTGCATCCGACTACGATGGACATTACTAACAAAAGAAAAGTTGATGGTATCTGTGAATTTATTGGGAAAATAATTATGAGGAAAATGTAAATAAATTAATTGACAATAAAGTATGATGACAATTATGAAATGAAATTTCATAAAAATGTAAATAAAATGTACATAAATTATGTGGTCAATAAAATAGCTGACTGAGCACCCAATAAAGATGAATCTGGAGTGTGGTTATCATAGGAAAGGGGATCCCAAGACAATGGTCTTTACACATCCTAACATATTTTTGGGTGTCCATAATGACAATGCCACTGCATTTAGTGGCAGGCTTAATAACATTTGGGCCTATTCACAAAGATGCACAGTGGGCATGCATCAAGTAAATCCAGCTCATAACCCACCCAACACCTGCCCGCACCCACTACACCACCTGCACAGGATTCAGAAAGCAAGTACGCCACCCCTGTGCATCCAAACCCCCATCTAATCATGCAGCTCTGCATTGGGGTGGGCCAGGGGGGTGAGGGCTGTATCAGCACTTCACACGATTCACAGAACCACAGAGTGCTGTGAGCAGTGGCTGGCAGCTATGTGAACTTGGGGGAGCTGTAACTCCATGTGGCCAGTTACGGGCCCCCTGGGGATGCAGTCACTGGCCTCAGTGGAGACAGCAGGGGGCATTGGCCCCCCCAACATGAAGGCCACAGCCATCAGGGCATACTGGGAGGGCTGGCGGCGGCCAACCAGGGTACACCCCACATCACGGTCAGTGCACTGCACGCCGATTGCCAACATGGTGCCCCATAGGCACAAGTGATCCATTGTGGGACCTGAGCCGGGCAGCTGATTGGCTGCCAGTCTGGGTCTGCTGTTCCACACACCCACCAGCCCCCCATGAACCTGCATACTTTGGGGGGGCAAGGCTGTGAAAGGGGCCTGGCTGGGGCCGGTGTTCGTAAATGTGGCCCCCATGTGGATCTCCCGAGGCTGTGGAGCTGTGCCAGCAGAATACACACCTTTTGCGAGTAGTTTCCTCCCATTTATGAATAGCCCACAATGTTGCTAGCAGTCTTTAGATCTTTGCATGCCTTAATCTCTGAATGGGACAGATTGTTTTTTTGTGGGTGGTTCTTAAGAATGCTTAAAACGTTTTTCAACATCATTAAGGACCTGTGTAATGTAAGCCTCCACATTATTGTTTCTCTCTTTAGGTGGATTGTAATTAGATTTATAATGAACTACCTGTCTGTTTTCTCTGACCTACTGATCCCGTGGAATTTCACCAAAAATGCTCCTTTTACCTTATGTTCCTAAAAAAATTATGTTAGTGTACCGTAACTTCAAACTTATTTGGTGGTTTAAAAGGTGAAAAGGAAAGGCCTTTGCATAAGACAGACATCTCCAGAGTTGTTAGGGTTCTGCTGCTCAGATTTAAAATGACGATGTCCTTGGTCCTCTGAGCTCTGTTCTACCACTCTCTCCCCCTCTTCCCCTGCCTCTTCCACCTCTCCCTCCTCCTCTGGATTGATGATAATATTCTTGCTTCTGTTTGAAAACTAGTCCCTGGGCCATATGTGATATTTGTGTGATCTGTCTTCTACAGTTGTCTCTCGTCTAATGTCCTACTGGGGTCACTCTCATTCTAAAAAACACCTTGGGACACTCCTCCCTATAAACTGGAGCTTTGTCAGTCCTTCTCATGTAACTCCCAGAGCTATCTGAGTCACTTGGTTTGTCTGTCCTTTCCCTATACTGTGATTTTGTTTTCCATTTATATACCCTATTCAGGCAGTAATCGTTGGAGTCTCTTTGAATTTTTGAATTTATGTTTTCATTAATTCTCTTCATACTGTTGTACTTTTCTTTTAAAATCTTCTAAATCCTATTTAAATTGCTTTTCCTCTGTGTTTAATTTACGTTGATCTTGTAGCTTCTTAATTTCATCAGCCAAACTGCTCCTGCCTTCTAGAAAGGCCTCAATTGAAGCATATATAAAGTCAGTAGAGCATCTGTTTCTTATGATCTCCCACCATTCATCAAGTATTTTGGATTATAAGTCTAATTAAATATTCATCAGACAAATGCACACTCTGATAGGCTGCTGTACCAGGCATTAATCCCTTAGAAATGCCTGGCACAGATCAAAGTGGCACACACATTTGTAAATGCTTTAAAAAAATGTTTTTCCTTGTTTGTAATGCAATTAGACTTATAAGCACAATAATGACCTCACAACCAGTCATTTCCTTTTGATTAATGACCGGCTAGGTGGGGTTGGCCTTTGACTGCACTTCAGGCTGCCTTTCCCCTCAGCCAGTCATTATTTACCAGGAAATGACAGTCTGTTCAGTCATTATTGCTTAATTCTATCCCTAAATTAGTTTCTGTTAGAACTCTAAGACCCCTAGGTATACACTTATATTTGAGATATTCACACAATGTTATACCATGCCATTCTAATTTGGCATCCTTTTTCCTCAATTGCTCTATTCTTAGAAGAAATTCTTGTTCCCTGGAGGCTACCTCCAAATTCTTAGTTACTCTAAAAGTTGTAAATAAATGTTTCTGTTCAGTTTCACTCAATATAAATATGGGTTGTTTTGTCTCAAAACTGATGCCATTATCTGCAAATTTCTCCATCCTCCAAAAGTGATAATCATACCTGTCACCAGATATAAGCTATTACATGTGTAATAGTTTCTAAATCAAAATTATCAGTCTTATAAATCCATGCAGAGAAAAATTAAAGTGTACATCCAACCTGGAACCAGTGGATGTCCTTGTCTAGATGCTCCAACAGTTCTATACAAGAAGTCTTTATCAAACAATGAAGTCCATCCACCCACATGGGGTACATCACTGTTACCCCAAAGCACAAAGTCCAAAAACAAACACATGGTAGGTTCCCTTATTTTTGGGTAAAGATAGGTATATGTGTGGGACTGGTATTGCAAATTTCAGAGACTGAAAAGTACTGAAGCCAGCAACTCAATCCATAGAATTCTTCAAAGTTGTGGCTAGCAGCCTCCATCTCCTGTGAATTTTTTTATCCAGGTAATCAAAAATATTGTACAGCAATGATCAATTATTTAAATGTTATGATATGGCAAAACTTTAAGTTAGTTGAATTTGTTTCTTATATCACTATTAGACTTGCATTATTCATGTGGCTCAAAAAGAACAGTTTATTATATTAGTCTAGGTTTGGTTTTAAACAGGTGCCCTACAGTATCTGAGTAAAACAACACAATCGTGATCTCACCCTTCATCCACCTCCTAAAACATGTAAAAACTGCTTTTGACCCATTTAAATACAGTAGAACAGAAGGGCCATGTGCAACCAGCATATTTTATGCAACTAAATTTGTGATGACCTTACAAGTGTAGAGAGCACAGCTTGAGTTGTTTAAAGTCATAACAAATTGAAATTGTGTAAAATCAAAGTATGCAAAAAGCCACATTTTCATGGCCCTACATATGGTATTTTACTCCCACCCATTCACCCAACAAAATCACTATTACCCACAAAGCACACCACATAACAGGCCCATAGACCCAGTGTTGTCTACAAATTACATTTTGAAACTTTTCTAATGATACTGCCTTCTCTTCAATGTCCAGTGGCCACATACTCAAAAATGAGCAAAGCAGACTGCAAAGGTTTGTGCTGCACTTGACCATTACCAATGACCCAGAGGATGCTATATTCAGTCAGATAGCACACTGGTGCTATCCAACTAAATGTAGGAGCATGTTGGTGCAGCACTAAGCTGATTAGCACTGCCCTTACATGGATCATGCCAGTGCAGGGAACAGTGCCCCCAGACCTGATAGCACTGGCAGCTCCTGGCTCAGTATTCAGATGGCACCATGCAAATGTGCCCATTGGTCATGTAAGGCACTAAGGTATTTGTCGGTGACTGGTGCCACTGGACTCCAGGGAATATGTGATTTAATATGGGGCCAGCAATCTGAGGGCGGTGGGACCCCTAGACACTAGGGAAGTAAGTAATACTAATGGGACTGGTGATCAGTGGGTTGAGGAGACCACTGGACACCAGTCTAGTATGTAACATTACTGGGGTCAGAGATCAGAGGGTGAGGGACCACTATGAATCAGGGACAGTTTTATTTTTATAGGGGACAGTGATCAGAGGATTGAGGGGGGTCACTAGGCACAAGAATGTATGTCATATTACAGGGGCCGGTGAGCAGATGGCTGGGGGAAACGGTGAACACCAGGGACGTATTTAATATTATTGGGATGGTGATTGGAGGGTAGAGGGACCACTAGGCACTAGAGAAAGATCTCATATTAGCAGGGCCAGTGAACGGAGGGTGGGGGGCCACTGTGCACCCAATGCAGTTTTATTGTTACCAGGGTTGGCAATCATAGGATGGGGGGGGCACTAGACACCAGGGAATGTTTTCTTTTTATGGGGACTGGGGATTGGAGGGTGGGGGCACAAGGAAGCAGTTGAGCTCTCCAACTGGCAAAGTGGTTGTTGGCTGTAGGGGCTCCACCAGTCATTAGGGTTGCCCAGAGTAAGTCAGACTTCTTGACAGCAGAAGTTGCACAGTGCACTGTGACCTGTGGTATTCCCCCTGCACAGCAGCAATGCACTGATTATTGCACTGAACTTGGATTCCTGTCCCCACAACTCCCTTTGCCCACCACATGCATTATTTTTTTGCAGGAACACTAACCCTTTTAGTGCACACTACAGCCCTTTTTGAATATTACGCCTGGCACAAACCCCGGGCAAACATGGTGCAATCGGTTTACCCACCAGGCAAAGTTTTGAATATCTGGCCTCAGCTGCTTAATATACAGCCTTTACATTGTTCTTTAATACCACTCTTGCCCAATGAAAGGCACCTCTGGTCAGCTAATTACTCTGTGGCAGTGGCACTGGGGAGCAAAACCTGCTGAATGCATTCAGAAGCTGATGTTCTCTGTGAATATCAGGATCACCAGTATATTATAGCATCTAATTTATGGACCACAATACTATATATACAGGGGCTTAGTGCAGGGATTTGGAGATGGAATTTAACTATTGTGTACACTTTTGTTGTAGATGTGTAACCAGCAATTATTATAACAACCTGCTACAGTGGAGGACAGAGAGCCTCTACCGGAAAGTGGGGTAAAGTACAAGGCAGATTCAGAAAGTGGAGTGGGTAGCTAGTACACTGAACAGGGTTTGGAAAGTGCTTGAATGCCCTCAAAATTGATAAAGTACTGGGACTAGATGAGTTGCTCCTAAGAGTTCTCTGGGAGCTGGTTTTGGAGCTGTTTGCACTCTTGGCTGAACTATTCAATAGCTCCTTGCAGCCTGAGGAGATTCTGAGGGTTTGGAGGACTATCAGCATGGTCCCACTCCACAAGGGAGAGGTAAAGGAAGAATTAGAGCAAATACAGACCCATCAATCTTATCTCCATTGCCAGTAAACTGATGAAGACCCTAGTCAAAGAAAGTCTTGTGACATGCCACTGGTTCATGCCAGGAAGATAATGTCAGAGCAGTCTGTTAGTATTTTTT
Source organism: Neoceratodus forsteri (assembly GCA_016271365.2). Taxonomy (NCBI): domain Eukaryota; kingdom Metazoa; phylum Chordata; order Ceratodontiformes; family Ceratodontidae; genus Neoceratodus; species Neoceratodus forsteri. The sequence goes on from CM057456.1 coordinate 147,982,962, forward strand.
TGCCTGGGTTATGAGAGCAGTGGATAGTGGGAAGATAGTAGATTTACTCTACTTCACTTTCAGCAAAGCTTTTGACTCAGTGCCACACAAGGTTTTTGATGAAGTTAGAGGACTTGGAAGTGGGGAAGGAGCTAACAAAAAGGGTGGGGAATTGACTTGGGAGAGACAACATGAGGTGGTTAATGGGGGTCAAATCATGGAAACAGAAAATCTACAAGTGTGGTACCACAGGTGTCAGTTCCAGGACCTGTCCTCTTCAATGTGTTTTTTAATGACATATGGGGAAGGTTTAGAAGGTAATATGTATTGTTTTGTAGATTACACAAAGCTCTGCATCAGGAAGGATGGCAACAGGTAGGTGAAGTTACAATCAAATGTACAGCAGTTGAGATTCAACATCAAGAAGTGCAAGGCAATGCACATAGGAAAGAGGAACCCTGGGAAGGGGGGTATGTTGGGCCCCTACAGCCAGTTTAAGGGACTTGGGAATTATTATTAGTGACTGTCAAACAAACCAGTGTAATAAGGCACACAGTACGGCAACTAGAATGGTGAGCTACACTGAGAGAAGTTTCAACAGTAGGAAAAAGGAGGTGATATTGTTCCTGTATGGGCCACTGGTGAGGCCCCATCTGGGTACTGTTCCCTTTTCTAGGGTTCACACCTTAGGAAGGACAGAGATAGTCTATAATCAGTGCAAAGGAGGATCCACAAAATGATTCATGGCCAACAGGGCAGATCCTATGAGTTGCAGCTAAAGGCCCTGATCATGTTCTTGCTCAAGGCCTGAAGAGAGGGGCAACATGATAGACACCTACAATCTCCTAACAGGAACAAATAAGGTGACCTGTGAGGACATGTTCAGCAGAAATGGGGGCAGTAATAAGGGACATGAATCTATGTTTACATGAGGTAACTGTAGGAGAGATGTGAGGATGTTATACTTCACAGAGACTGTGCAACCCCATAAAACAGTCTACTAGCAGATGTGGTGGGTGCAGGGGATATAAATGGGATCAAGCAGGGCTGTGACAGAGTAAGATGTATAATAGCTCCACAAAGTGAACTAGGATGGTAAAAGATTCAGGAGAGGAGTGAGCATAAAAATCCTGACAAGACATTAGGTCATGGGGTAAGGTAGAGAAACCTAGTCAGGCCGACTGGATGACCCATTGGTCTTTTCCTGTCAGCAATATCCATATTTCTATGCTCTTGGAACTGTCCTTCGCAGTACCTACTTAAAAACCAGACTCTTCAGCCTAAATATGGATTTCCTGGAATACAAGATTCTAAATAAGAAAATAAGAATACCACTAAAAAGCCATCTTCTGAGAATAGCACCACTAAGAAGTCTAAGGGCAAGATGCATCGGTGTCATGCATGCAGCACGTGGTAAATGTGCTAGATAAGGAGATTGTAGTGCACATTAAAAGGTAAATAATAAAAGCTAAGGGTGGCAACAAGAGGCTACACCATTGTGTGAATAGTACTTTTATATGCAGAAATCTGACAGAAAGGAGATAGAAGAAAAAGTATTTTTACTCTGTACAAGATGCACTTTAAAAATGTACAAAATTCTACAAGCTGTCTTCTGACAGCAACACCAGTAAGAAGTCTAAGGACAAGATACATCAATGTCATGCATGTGGCACTTCTTACAGCTGTCATCAGGCTACCACTGATCAGTAACGCAATGCTAAAATGCCACTGGACTAAAAAAAATAAAGAATAATTCTTACAGGTGGTTCAAGATCCAATTAGAAAATACCTTAAGCATAAAGTTCTATTCTAGCCATCATTGATAGTAAATAATTCATGTGAGGTCTGATCTGCTCATTTTTAAAAAAATGATATGGAGAAGATTGTAGTTCACAGTAAATGTAATTAATAAAAGCTAAGGACGGCAACAATGGGCTACACCACTCTGTGAATAATGCTTTCATATACAGAAATCTGCCAGAAAGTAGTAACTGAATGCAACATTTTTTACTCTGTACAAGAGGCACTTAAAGATCAATTGCAGCTATATTATAAACATATTAGAAACTTTACTCCTTTTCCCTAACATAAGGACAACCAGACCTTATTCATTACGTGTGAAATGAAGAAATTGCCATTTGTCATGCTCAGATACTATTTTAAAGTTCTTCTATTTGATGGTTTCTCAAAAAATCTCTCAGACATTTTTTGACCAGCTAGCGGAACCTTGGGTAAGTGCTGATTCCATTCAAGCAAGAATGACATGCTTTTCTTCAAGTTCCAGGTACTGAGCTGCCAGGAACATGAGGAAAATTATGTCATTCTTTCTGGTTATGGCAGGCAAGTGAAGGAGTAGGCCCAGTGAAAAAGGGAGGCGCAGGACGCTGTAAACACGTGGCATATGCTATATTTTAGGGGGGGGGTGGAAGGGGGTGGCTCAAAAACATACAAAATGTCAGCGGGTGGCAATTATGTTATACAGGGGAGCTGGGGTTTGTTTGGGGACAATTTCAAGTTGTGCATGCATTCTGGAGCATTCAAGGAAGAGAAGGACATGAGAAAAGGGGATTGTCTGGGCCTTGGGCGGAATGGTGTTTTGTGTGGTAGATGCCATTTTGTAACGAGGATCATGGGACATGGGGATGGAATAACTCAGGAGTGAATACACGGTGGACACCAGATTGTGAGGGATTGGTTCACACAAAGGGGTGGAAGGCATCCCGGGAGATTTTTGGGTATGGGTATACCACCAAAATAATAGGCCATATGGGGCCTTGTCTGAACAGGATTGTTTTGCAATTACTTTTGATTCTGTGTAGGTCTTCATTTATTTAAAATTTAAAATCCCAATTGAAGTAAACTATACTGTGAATTAAAGAAATATATGCACCACAAGGCCTATAAGGCAGCATAGAATTATGACAGGGGCAGCCCTCCCAATCTGTGGAGCACAGGAGATTGGAGGGGGAGGGGGCATGTCACATGATAGCTGGAAGGAAAAGGATTAATTTTATTAAAAAAACACACAAAAAAAAAAACAAGCAGAGGTGGTATGGAGAAGGTGACTTGGACCCAAGGAAAACCGGGGGTGTGGGTGGGGGTTAGCTGGTGAAGACAGGCCAGAGGCCCAGTGATTTAAAAAAAAAAGTTGTGTTTTTCTGTTTATCTAAACAAAGTACATTGCATGATTTAATTGCAATATTTTAAACATGGCACTGAGAGGACGCAAGAACTTCAAGGAGTAGGGAGTGCAGAGAGTGATGGAGTTGGTAGAAAAGGCCCAGAAGATGCTGGACACAGTGGAGGACATGCCAACTGGGCCAGAGCCCAACACAAGGGAAGGGAAGTGAAATGGCAGAGCTAGCCCAAGACCCCTTACCCTGGAGCCCCCGCAGCCAGCTCCTCTTCAGCCAGCTCTGCCTCAGCCAGCTCCAACCAGCTACAACCACCCAGCCCAGTCCCACCACCACCTAACCAGCCCCAGCCACAAAGACCACAGACACCCATCCCAGTGCTCCCACAGCCAGCACTGCCATAGAACCCAAGTGGAACAGGTACAGTGGACCTCAACCTAGAGGAGAGCATAAAAGAATATGTGGAGCAGATTATCAGCTCCATGGGTGAAAATGGTATTGGTGATTTGGAAAAGGTACTGGGGGAAATTAAGAAAGGCAAGAAGGGTGAGCAAGGCACTGAGGCTGGGGTCACAGGAAAGGTGGGGCAACTAGGAATAGAGATCAGGTCACCAGGATTTAGAATAAATGACCATGTCCCATTGGCCACAAAAGAAACAAATATGGAAAGGGGAGTTTGTGGCTATATTCACCCTGGTGGATAAAGAGATGGTGAAAAAATATGAAGAGATAGAAAGCTTTGGGGAAAAAGGACATGGCAGCAGCTTTGGTATTATTGGGCAGGCTGGAGGAAGTACTAGGTGTGAGGGGGTGATACTGGTATTCATGGTCTTTGGGGTTCAAATATTACAGTGCAATAGTACAGGAAAAGTGTCTGGAACTGGCCATGCCTTTATTGGCATATTTCCTGATTATTTGTAGCGTATATAAAAAGAGGGTGTGGGCACCCATTGGCTACAATATAATAAACAATTTCACCAAACAATGGCCTCCCACGGGGATGTGAGATGGGACACTTGGTAATAGGATATATTGTTGGAAAGCATGAAGGTGTAAGGGGGGTACAGGGGCCTGGGTCAGGAATGAGACAAGCATACAAAAATGTTGTTGGCATTTCAAGAGAGTGCAGGGCACCTGGCCAAACTGTTGGTTCAAGCATGCTCATTTCAAGTGCTCGGGGTTGCACCCAGCATCCAGATGCTGGATGTATGGGGACAGAGGCACAGAGGCTAGCACAGGTGGCTAGCCCTTTCAGAGAGGTTTCTTGGGAGCATGGGGGGTGGGCGACATGGGGTTATGGGGGAGTGGTTTCAGGGGGAGAGGTTTCAGGCAGAGAGCAGTGAGCAGGTGAAGCAAGGGTCAGACAGGTTGGGGGAAAACAATACCAGTTAGCATTGTCTCTAGTGAAACTGAATGTTTTGAAGGAATGGGTGAGGAATTACCCCAATAAGGAGGCTGGCAGAGCATTGGAGGAAGGGTTTATCAGGGATTTTAATTTACTTTATGGGGGAAAGGAGAAGCATAAAGGTGAAGATTTTAGCATCAACCAAGGGTAAGGAAGTGATGCTGGCCCAGAAAATACAGAAGGAAATCAAGGCAGGGATGATAGAGGGGCCATTCTTAGACCTTCTCTGGACAGTTTCTGAGTGTCCCCATTGGGATTGGTACCCAAGAAGCAACTAGGGGAATACAGAGTGATCCATCATCTGTCATACCCAGAAGAGGGGTTGGAGAATGACTATATGGGGAGGAACAGGAGGATAGCAGGGTAACACACACAACATTGGAGGAAGCAGTACAGATGATATGGGCAGTAAAAGGGGCATGGTTAGCAAAAATTGACATTGAAGCAGCTTTTTTTCTGCTCCAGTGCAGCCAGAGGACTGGGACCTATTGGGTTTCAGGTGGAAGAAAAGTGCTGTTTTGACAAAGTCATGCCCATGGGCTGCTCTATTGCTTCCTCCACATTTGAGATATTTTCATGACCTGGCTACAGTTGCTATTTTGTGCCAGGTATGGTCAACATTTGGTGGTCCACTACCTGAATGATTTTATTCTAGTGGGATAGGGGAAAGAGGAGGCTGAGGCCATGCTTAGGCAATTTTGGAAATTGTGCAGGCAACTGGGGGTCCCTTTGGTAGAGGAGAAGTCTAAGAGCCCTAACCATTGTTTGGAGTTCTTAAGGATTGAGATAGACTCTGAGGCAGGCTTATTCAGACTCCTGACTCTGAAAATTCAAAAACTGAGAGAACTGCTGGGAACAGTAAGGAGGAAAAGATGTTTGCCCTTGAACCTAGTACAACAGCTGCTGGGTCATTTGAATTTTGCCTGCCGAGTGATAGTGCCAGGAAGGGTTTTCACACGGTGATTGACCAGGGCCACAAGTGGGGCCACCTGACCACACCATTGGGTGGATATTACAAAAGGGGTGAGAGAAAACCTGGGGATATAGGAGGATTTTCTGAAAACATATAATGGGGTGACATTTTGGCAGAACAAGTGGGTCTTTAATATGGATTTGGAGTTATACACAGATGAAGCGGGAGGCCATGGGATGGATCTATTTTAAAGGGAGGTGGGTCTCTGAACAATGGGTGAAGGAATGGGAAAAAATTGGATTCACCAGGGATATCACATTTTAGGAGAGTTTCCCAATATGCGTAGCCTCAGTGGTTTAGAGTGAGACCTTACGGAATCAGAAAATAACTTTCTGGTGTGAAAATAGAGCAGTAGTAGAAACACAGAAACATAGAAACATAGAATTTGACAGCAGATAAGGACCGCTTGGCCCACCCTGTCTGCCCATTGGCAGTGCAAAAAAAAAAGTGGACGTGTTGAATAGGAGGGGTGTGTTTTCAGATACAGTGATGAGAGTGAGAGGCAGCTAGTGTTGCAGGGTTTATGACTTAACATGTCTTTTAGAGCAAAACACAACAAAGGGGTACAGAACACTGTGGCTGATAGCCTCTTCCGGCTTCAGGTGGACAAATTCCGGCCATTGCTCCAGGTGCAAAAAACAAGAAAACAGTAGTACCTTGACACTTGTGGGAGATTGGCTGGAAGGAGCTGAGCTGCTCTTTCACAACTCATGGTCAGGCAGGACACTAAGGACATATGAGGGTTCATGGAGACTTTTCCAGACTTTCAGAGTAGCTCAAGGCATGGAGGTAAGTGGGACAGTCACAGAAGAGTGGGTAGTGAAATTTGTGGTAAGCAAATGTAGGGAAGAAGTGGCACATGTGACCATGGGTGTATACCTATCAGCCATAGGACTAGTATGCAGTTTGAAAGGGTGGGAAGACCCAGGAAAATGACAGTTAGTGAGGAGAATGATGCAGGGCTGGTTGAGGCATAGACAAAACAAGGTTGATGGAAGATGCTCCATATCAGAAGCACTACTGGGTAAGCAAGTGGGGGCCTTTCCTAAGGTCTGTCATTCAGCAGCAGAAGAATGTCTATTTATGGCCATATTTACAACCATGTTCCATGGACCATGTAGGGTAAGCAAAACTTTGGGATGGGGGTGGTCTGGAGGGAGACAATGTTTCCTGTGGGAACATATAAAATGGCAAAGGGACAGTGTGGGGCTATGGCTTCAAAAATCCAAAATGGATCAGGCAGGAAAGGGGACAATGATAACATTACAGCAACAAGAAAATGAGGAAATAAGCCTGGTGTGGGTACTATAAAGTTATTCAGCCATTAGGCCAGCAAGGGAGGGGCAATTGTTTATCAATGGAAAATAAGCCCCAGTAACAGGGATGCAGATGGCGGCAGTGTTAAAGAAAAGTCTGGAATTCCTGGGGAAGGATTCAAAGGAGTATTCATCCCACTAATATTGGATCAGTGCTGTATCAGAGGTAGCAGCTAGGGGCAGGTCCAAGGAGAGGTGAAAAAAGTGGGAAGATGGGCTTCAATCTGCTATAAGAAATACATGAGAGAACTGACCTGCTAATTTTGTATCTGCTTAATTTCAGGTGGAAGAAGCTGGGGTCCAGAGACAGAGCCATGCCGTATAGGGAGGGTGGTGGGGGGGAACATGAAGAATGGCTAATATGTTTTCTTCTTTTAATCCCACAGGTCAGCGGGAGGTATTTATCTGTGGTCACTTTTTCATGTATTGGGCAGAGTGAAGAGCAGTGGGCCAAGCTGGGGGGAAACAGATATACTAAGAATGGAACACTGTCAGACTGCACTGGAAGGGGATCAGAGGGATTAGATGGCCACAGCTTTTGCTGCTGTTGGAGGAACTGAGGACAACACGGCCAGACCTACACATGTTAATATTGCATTTAGGGGGGAAATGATCTGGGCTTTTGGCCATGGTTGAACATCTTTGGCAGATAAAGCGGGAGATTGGCTGGGTAAGAGAATGGTGGCCAGGAGTGGTGGTGGTATGGTCGGACATGCTGCCTAGGTGAGTTTGGAGACAAGCCAGAGATCATAAAGCATTGGACAACATGAGAAAGTAAATAAATAAATGAATGGGGTCATATATAAAATCAATTGGGGATATTGTGATAAAGCATGAAAGTATACTGAAGAATTGCCCAGGGCTTTATAGGGTAAACAGGGTGCATCTCTCTCTCTGACATAGGAATACGTATGTTTAATGTAGACCTGGGAGAGGCAATAGAGCAATAGAGACTGGGAAAAAAAGCCTTAAGCAAGAGAGGGGCCCACCTTCCAACATAAGGTGGAGGTGGGCTGATGGAGAAAGAAAAGAAAGGGGGGGATGGGACGGCCGAAGTGGGATCGTGATCTGGATGTACATCCAGGCTGGGGAAAAGGCACCTTTACGTGTACACCCAAGGGGTGCTGGTGGTGGTGTATGGGTGTACATCCATACCCAGCAGGAGAGAGAGAGGTAACAAGATGGAGGAGGACACTTGCATGAACATCTGGGTGGCAAGGCAGTCAAATAAAGATAAAAGGTGAGTATGATTTTGGTGACATGAAATTATGGATTATATGGAAAGAATGACTAAAGATGAAAAGATGATGCAAATATGAGGATGAAAATAAGAGATGTGAGAGTTGCTACAATATCTATATAATAAACAGTTTGCCGACTGAGCACCCAAAGCTTTTAAGTTGTGGTGTGGTTTCTTTCATTGGAAAGGGATCCAGGCAATGAGATGTTTCAACTCTGCTTGGCATTCCAGAGTAAATGGACTGTAACAAAAAAAAAGTACACATTAGCAATATATAATAAATGCATTTAGTTAAATCAGTGACATTAGCAATATACAGTATCCTAGAGGAAACAGTTCAGTTATACTTATTCTTACAAGCAATATCAACTTGTCCTTTTGTTCTGTTGAAGAGATTTAATAAATGAGAAATAGGTTTCATAGTGAATGATAACGGAAAATGTTCAAAGTATGTAGTTGTAATACTATCCATTTTAAACTTTAATTTAGCCTGAAGATTTGTGCCCAAATTCAATGGAATGAATTTACATTTCATTACAATTTCCATCTTATTTGATTGGTATTCCTCTTTCACCAGAGACACCTCTTTCCCTTATAAATACAGTATGAGAGATGCCAAGAATGATATTAGAGCACAGTGACATATGTGGTTGAGGAGCTTATTTTTAATTTTTTTTTGCACTGCCAAGGTTAGACCGTGGGCACGGTGAACAATGAAAAATGCAGCTCTCCTAACTGGCTCTGGCATTCATTTCAATTTTGTAATTAAAAGACAGAAGTGGCCTATAAGGGAGATATGGCAGAAGGAATTTGCCATTCAAAGCACACTTGTTTTATTGAACAGACAGCAGAATACACATAAGGCATTAATTAGGTCATCAAGCATTATACTGATCAGCTGAAAACATGGACGAACATAGCCATGATGACAGGTACTTGGTGACTTAACATGCTCTAGTACTCCCCTGCTGCAATTAAAAAAAACATACAACATGCTAATAGAATGCCCTTTTAGGTGAGAATGCTGTGTTGAACTACACATGTATTTATCCAGCTCATCAGTAAAAGACATCCTTGGTTCAACAGCTTTTCACTTCTGGGTATTTTCCAAGGTATTTAATTCCAGTGCAGAAATCTTAAAAAAAAAAACTAACTGAACAGCTCAAATCAATCTGTCATTTTAATTATTATTACTGTGTTATATGGATTACTGGACTATGAGGTCCTCCATACAGTTGCATGCCAAAGAAATTAAACTTAATCAGACCATTTACTTTCAGTTCTCATAAAACAGTATATTTGTCATGCATATCTGATAGTATTGTTGTGCACAATTGATACAGCAAAGTTTTTGACCTCTTTAAATGACATACACCATTCCACTCAGATTGCCTGCTACATACTGTATGAACATACATATGAACATATGAAGAAACCAGCTGAAGAAGGCTCTTTGGTCTATCAAGTCTGATTGTATTACAGGGTCCACGGTTTGAGATAATGTCCCTGCCCTCCCTCCCCACTCCTGCCATCCTCCCTACCCATGAACCTTACCTTCCCCTTATGCCTATCCCAGCCTCTCTTAAAGCTGCCATCTTCAATGAGATGACCTCTTCTGGCAGCACCTTCCTGGTGTCCACCACCCTCTCTGTGAAGAATTGCTTCCTCACCACCCTCATAAACCTCCCACCTTCCAGCTTAAGACTGTGCCCCCTCATGTTATGGTTGCCACTCAGCTTAAAGAGACTCTCCTTATCAACCTTATTTATCCCTTTCAAGTACTTGAAGGTTCCAATGATGTCCCCTCTCTCTCTCTCATGTCTTCCAGGGAGTACATGTTCAGTGCCCTCAATCTTTCCTTGTGTACCTTACCCTGCTGACCCTCTATCATCTTTGTAGCCCTCCTCTGGACCTTCTCCAGGAGGTTAATGTCCTTTTTTAGGAGTGGACACCAGTACTGAACTCCATAACCTAGATGCAGCCTTACCAGTGACCTGTACAAGGGCAATATAACCTCCTCTCTCCTACTACTGATCCCCCTAGATATGTATTCCAGCATCGTGTTTTCCTTTGCTTCTGCTTTCTTGCACTTCATGGAGTGCTTCAAGTCACTAGTGATCATCACTCCCAGGTCCTTCTCCTCCTCTGATGCAGATACTTGGACTCCACCCAGTTAGTACTCTGTCTTGGGATTCTTGGCTCCAATATGCATAACTTTGCATTTCTCAGCATTGAAGCCAAGCCACCAAATCCTGGCCCACCTCCCCAGCTTTTCCAAATCTTCTTGTAGGTGCTGTGTCCCTTCAGCTGTATCCACTCTCCCACAAAGCTTGGTGTCATCCATGAATAGACACATTTTGCCCTTAATACCATCCCCAATGTCATTGATGAAGACATTGAACAACACTGGCCCCAGCACTGAGCCCTGTGGGACCCCACTGGTTACCTCTCTGGTGCCAGATAACTCTCTCCCCACAACCACCCTTTGGGTTCTGTGCCTCAGTCAGTTTTCCACCCATCTGGCCATCTTTTCCCCACTATGACTATTCCACATAAGTACATCCTAGTTTACTCATGAAACAAACCTTGTAGTTTTAAACCTTCCTTTAATCAAAGTGACAGAAAAAAAACTTTAAAAATAATAGCTACTGTAAGTGATAATAATAACTAAAATGACAGATTGCCTTAAACTGTCAAGTTGTTTCTTTACCTTTATTGAACTGAAGTTGCTGAGGTGTTTTATAATACTTTGTTTCTTGATTTTCAATGTACTGAAAAAAAAACATTAAAGTAAAGCATCCCACAAGAGTGAATACTGTAGTAGCTTATATACTGCATTTATATCTGGGCATAGCGTTATAATGTCGCAAGACATTATGCTGCATGGAAAAATTGTGCTGCCAACACAGCATGATATTGCCATGGGGCATAAGTCTTCTTTCTGTGGGGGCTCCACCCCCACATCCCCGGGCCCCCCACTAAAGATTCTCAACTCCAGGGGGGTCCACACGATCCATAGAAAAAAATAAAATGTCTGGGACCGGGAATCAAACCTGGTCCCAGATGCAGCACCTGGGTTCCTGCTGCTGTGGCTCCATCCAATGAGCCATGGCAGCTGCTCAGCAGAACCCACTCCCAGCAGAGGTCTTATCCTCTGCCTGTGAGTGTGTGAATGGTGCAATACCGTGTACAGCAGTATATGTGGTACTGCACCATTTGCTGTTGTGGACAACGCTGTTTCGGGTTAGTGATAATGTCATACGCTATTAAGCGTATGACATTATGACCCGGTAGTTTATATCTGTATCTATGTCTATAACATTTGCACTAATACACTGAGATAAGGCTTACTCAAAAAGGGCATTGGCAACAAAGTCAGGTTTCAAAGAAAAAAAAACACATATTCCAATAATGATAAGCATTATATGATATAATGTATATGCAAATCACCATTGGCATTTAGACTGGCTCTGTTTTAAGCAGGAGTGAATGATAACAGCTGACCTCTCATGCAATCTACAAAGGCTGAAAACAAACACACAGTGCAGTATGTGTATACGTATATTATAGTGGCGCTATTCTGACACTATAGTTAGGCTTGAGTAGGGTGTTTAACGTTCTAAATGCCTAACTGTGCATCTTAATAGCTACACACCCATTCAGTGGAATTCCATGAAATTTTGCATGAGTGGCTGGGGGGGCATGATCTGCTGATTTGACAAGTTTTGCTCAGGTAGGATGTGGGATTTCTGAGACCTGGGTAGTACAAAATTAGGAAAAATCAGGGGTGGGGGTCTGCTGTATTTTGTTCTCACCTACAGCACTGAGGGTTTGTAATTTTGTTCTGAAATTTTCAGGGTAGAAATGGCTTGCCCTAGAATGGTGTCTTTCATTGATTTGCTGAAAAAACTTAAATCATTCCCAGGTTATAAGGATTTGAAATTTTGGTTCTGAGTATGCTCAGTATGACTTTTATGATAGATGTGTACTAAGAAAGAAGAATTTGGCCATAAAAATGAGGATTCTTGTTTTGTGGCACCAAATTCCTCTTTTATGAGAAAACATTCTTCTTTCTTATGGTGGCCATCTTGTTTTCTTTTTGTTTAAATCCTTTTAAAGCCCATAAAATGATGCCCTGGAGACATACACATACATGTCTCTAGTTAAATGGAACCTGTTTAGCTTTAATCTGTACTTTGTTATGAAAAACTACCACAAAATCTGTTTTTGGGGCATCCCAGAAATTCTTAGTGAGTCTTGTTTCATGAGTTGATGTTCTTCTTTTATGAGACTCATGAAAAAGAAATTGGGCCATATGAAAGATGATTTCTGTCTCAAGATGGAGGATTTTGGACCTAATTTCATAGGGGTATTTTCAGAGTCTTCTTTCCTGAGAAGGTATCTTCTTTACTGAGTTCACAAAAATCTCACAAAAGAGGATGCCTTCTAGCAAAACAAGATATTGGACTTAGTTTTTTTCAGAATCTTGTTTCATTTGTCAAAAAATCTTTCATGAGGCTTCATGAAGCAAGAACTTTGGCTCATGAAACATAAATACAGGATCATGAAAGAAGAATGTCTTTCTAGTCAAAGAATCAAAACTGTTACTCATAGCCTTGCCATTTTTGAAGATGTCAGAGCCAAATTGTTAGCATGTGCTTTTTATGACCTTACCTCATGAACAATTGTGTAAACACTCTTGATGCAATCATGACTGAAAAGGTGCATCTCTGGCTGCAAGGAACCATAGGGACCCTGCATATCTACATCTGTATCTGCACATAGCTGTGGGTCCCAGGGTGTCCTGAACTTCTGCAACTTGATGGACTCAACATTTAGAGTAGGCCCAAAGGGCCCTGCACATGTGCATCTATATATGCACAGAAGCACAAAATCCAGAGGGCCCTGTGCTTCTGCAACCAGATGGAGATATTGGGACCTAAGTGAGTAAAGAAGCAGATGTACTATCTCAAAAAGAAATGAACTACATTGCAAAAACTGCATTGATGCACAAGTCAAGGTTCAGCTTAAAGTAGCAAAAGAAGGGAAATGTGGTGTTAGGGCCTTCAACCCTACCCCCCCAGCAGCAAAGAGAAAAAAACAGTAGGGTTTTGGCCCTTCTGAGGCTTAGCAAATCAGTACTGGGTTCTTCCTTGGTGATCTCAACCCTCATGCTCACCCCTCCCTCCCAGACCTCAGCCTTCTGTCTGAAGCACAAGGTACAGTTCCAAGCCAGTGCCTCATTCCAATACACTTTTCAAAGGTCCAGTAGTATGTCTTACCACATGTTGTCAATAACCTGTTGGCCCTATCTGAAGAAAAACAGATCACATCTGACCTTGTTTTGTCAAGGGAGGCATGAGTATTAAGACTGAGAACCACAAGGAAGAGGCCAGCACTGATTTGGCAAGACTGAGAGCCAAAACCCTAATTTTTTTTCCCTCTTGCTGCTTGGAAGGTAGGGGTGGGGAGTTAGGGTTGAACACCCTAACATAACATGTCCCTACTTTCGTGCTTTAAGCTGAACCCTAACTAGTACATTAACAATTTTTTTTTCTTATTTTGCAGTACATATCTATCTATAGTCCTAGCTTTTCATTCCCAGAAAGTTCTAGCCCAACCCATGTTACTATCTCTTATTGATTTTGGTCTTCCTATTTATTCTGCAGTTAATAAGACTACTGTTAGAAGGGCTGAAGTACTTTACAATCAGGTTTGTTGATTTATTACATTAGGTCCTGGACTTACACATCACTGTGATCTTTATTTGAGCTTGAATTGGTTTACCTTTGAAGCACAATGTTCATTTTTAGACCTCTTACTTTTTGGAGGTTTTACAGTGGTCTGGTTATGTTCTACTTAAAGAAGGCTTTAACTCCTTATTATTCAGTATATGTTACAAGGTTGTCCAAAAATGGTAACATCAGACTTCCATGTTCTCGAACTGCTGCTGGCTAACCATGTTTCTAGTACAAATCAATTGCTAATTAGTACTCCTTATCAACAGAGTTTCATTAAATATCATCCTACTCCAGGCTTGAGTCTATACTAAAAGAATATTTTATGACCTTGTTTAAATGTATGTGTTTTGCTTGACTGTGTATGTATATTGTGAATTTGTACATTGATCTGTTTTCTGCTAGACTATTTTATTGTACATTTGTACCCAGATACCCCTTGAAAATTGGCATTCAGTGCTCTTGAGTTCTTACCTGGTCAACAAATCTAATGACTAAATAAATAAATACATCCATATACTGTATATCTATATTATACAGGCATGGTTGCACCTTTATATTAGGGTTGAGCAAGCACTTTAATGTAAAACCATAATTTGGGGGTTTAATAACTCTGTCCCCATTTAACCAATTTACTTGAAATTTGGAAGGCATACAGTGGGTGCTAGGATTGCTAGATCTGTGAAATTCTGTGGCAATTGGTTAACCAAGTCAAAGTTACAGAGGTTCAAAACATGTAACAATAACATAAATTAAGATATTTTTTGCTCCCTGATTACTAAAAAATCTAGGAGGATTTCAAACTTGAAACTTGCAGGTTTGATAGAATTTGTCCCAAGCTGAGTGCTTTTGTGTACTTTGTGTCCTTATCATGCCCCATTTTTTGAGAAATTTAAGAAAAGGCACAGGCATGCTTTGTTTAAAAAATGGAATATTCTAAGAATAACGGCTTTTTTATTACTGTTTTGCTGATGAAAATGCCTGCATGTCGAAGGGGGCAGGGCTATTCAGATGCTGTAAACAATGGGAGTACCTATTGAAACAGTATTCATTCAATGCTGAGGGCTACACATCAATGCATAACCCTGCCATTATTGAAGGGAGCTGTGCAAGATTTTGTTTTGAAAGGTCCTTTGGTCATCATTAGCCTCATATGTGGCCTGTTTAATGTAACCTGAACAACAGGGTGTTCAATTCCCAGTGCCTGCTAAACATTCATGTTTCTGACACCAGGGTCCCCAATCCTGGTGCCAGTTATGTCTCTCTCTCTCTGTTTTATGTTTTACATGCCTCAACATCAGGGTGCCCACCCACTATGCCAGTGAAGTCCCCTAACCCACAAGATTAAGATACCAACACTCTGGAGACCAATCCCCATTGTTCGTAACCATGAAAAAAAAAAACTATCCCCAAAAACACTTTTTTTTTTTGTTAAGTCCTGAAAACAAGAAAATGTTCCCTTGTTGACCTCAGAACCCTGACCTTCACACTTGCCACCCACTCCACCTGACTCTAAACTTAGCACCTACAACCCATCCCTCTGACCTATCTTGGGCCCACCGGTGCTCTGCAAGAAACACATCCTTTGTCATCAAGGCTGGATGGAAATTGGAGAAACAAGATAAGTGCTGTCAATGTATTTCCAATTCATTATGAATGTTTACTCATGATTTCATCACTTTTTAATATTTTTGCCCCAAGTTTTTTACATGGCCTTTTTGGAACCCACCTCATGAGCAAGGTAGGTGAAAATGTTCATATCAGCTCTGAAAGGTGATTTTGCAGTTGCCCTACTAAATCACCTTTCAGGTAGGATATGAATACTTTCACTTACCAGGTAAATAATGTGGGATAATAAGAAGACTATCTTGAAAATCTGGGGTCATAAACTTTAAAAAACAATAAAAGTATAATGTTGCATTACAATTTTTCAGTGCTCACTCATAACATTGGTAATTTTCAATAGTTTGACCCCTAATTTTAAACATAGCCATTTTTTCACACCACCTCATGAACATGAATGTGTTTTTGCACTTGTGGCACAAAATTACATTTTGGCCATTATTCTATAAATTACACCTGTAATGTTTGGATAAAAAAACCTATGTTGAAAAGTTGGAGTAAGAATGTCACAAAACCAACATGTTGGAAGTAAAGTTGTTTGCAGGGATGGCCATTGGCCCAGTAGTGACTGCATTGCATTCCCATGCCAGTTACCTGAGGTCAGGTGCAAGCTTAGTGAGCTGGCTGAATGGGCTGAGGCTTGGAGAAGGTGCTGTGGTGTGTGGCACTGGCTCCAGCCTGCGGAGGGATGGAGCATTGCTCTGGTGCACAGAAAAAACCTTCTGGTTGGCCAGGGAGCTTTAACTCATAAGGGGTTGATGAACATGCTAAGGCCTGATGGTCCCATGCACTGCACTGCACTGAGGCAGGTGAGGTGGCAAGAAAAATCAGGGGAAGAGTACCTGACAGGATGAAAATCAAGTCACTGCAGGCCCTGCATAACTGACAGGAACCCTAAAGCTGTCAGCCACTCAGTTCAAGCACCCTCCATCTCAGGAACTTATTTTGTATCTTTGTTACTCCTCACACAGGTTACCCCAAGATGGGGATAGGAGAGGAAGGGCTGTCCAGCCAACATGGCTGTCAATCAGTTTTGCAGTCCACTGCCCTGTCAGTGTTGCAGGATATGTAAAAGGTAATGGCTTAATCCTTCCCAGGTGGTGGTCAATGAGTGGAGCAACTTGTCCCTCCAACCTGAGAGCAGAGTGGGCCCAGAGACACTGAATCCTGTCCACATCTCCCATGATGGTTTCCATGAGTGACCTAAGTCCATTCCTGAACCTGGGTGAGAACAGTGGCACCAGTATCTACTCTTCTGACTAATCCACTTCAAACTCCCAAAATAAAACTACACTCCCTTTCCACCCAACACAGCTGATCATTACACGTCCAGTGGAATGAGGAAGATGGCACAGCAGGACACCAGTCCTGCATTGAAGGACACTGACTACATATACCAAATATGTATTTTTTTATGTTTAGAGTACCTTGTTTGTTCCAGTTAGTTACTGAAGAGCTACAGATCCTTTGTGACCCAATTTCTATTTTATTTTACAGGTACAAATGGATATTACCTTAAGCACCCCAGTCCCCATCCCACAATCCTGAGGACCCAGCTAAGAAATCTTTGTTATTAGTACTGTATCTAAACTAGGACAATATGGTGTAATGGTGCAATTACAAATATTAAGACACTGTTATCTTTCTCTGTTGGTTGATTTAACAGGGTTAAAAATACTTCCACTATTCTGTTTATTTCACTTTGTGAGAATTCTCTCCACTGTTCTTTTTATTCCATTTCACGCAGGTCCCAATATGATTCTATTATTACAAAAGAAAAGGAAATTCACTGCAATAATCTGCATTTAGGCCATTAATAGGGTTGAAGAACACAAAGCACACAAAGAAAGGAAATTAAATCAAACATTAGGGTTTTTAGTCTCAAGAGCCTTGGTGAATTAGTGTTAAGGTGTTCATTGTGGATGTCAACCATAATGCCCACCTCAGTGTTGCAGCTAAGAATTTTGGGGCCCAGTATAAGTCATTTGAGATGGGCCCCTGTCTCCCAAACCAGCTAATGCCAGGGGTCTGTGGGCTGCCATGCCCCCAGAAGCTGTGGCAGTTTAGATGCTCTGTGGTGAGTTTTGGGGCTTTTATTGAAGATAAAAACACACTTTTGTTACATCTTTCCTACCTCTGACTCCAGGGAAAAAAATTATTCCTCACCGTCGTACTTGGAGGCGTAGTAGACTCTGGCTAGCCTTAGAGTCTACAGGTGGAACTGGGGGGCCGTGCAGGTCTGTGGGCAGAGAAAGATTATCTTTTCCTCAGCTAAATGTTAACTAAGTTCTCCCATTACATTGTCCATGACACAAACCCAAATGGTGTGACTACCTGACAAAGCCCCTGAGCCCATCTAGTAGTAATGAGCAAAGTGCTGCCACAGTACCACTACTCCTCTGCATAGCAATAAGCAATGTGGCACAACCGTATCTCGCAACCTATTGTCACTGAAATGAGGGACATAGATACTCAAAAAGAGAGACAATGAGGGACACTGACACTGGTATTGAGGGACACATGATCCTCAAACACGGAGAAACAAGTTAAGAACATTGTTGAAACAATTGTGTTTGCTTGAGCAAACACTATTTCATATTTAGCATATTTTTATTTTATGAATTTCTGCTTTAAAGTCTGAGTTTATAGCATATTTTCTGTGGGGGCAGGCTTAGCACCTTTTCTATGAAAAACAGATGAGGGGATAGAGCAATTTTGAGGTGTAAAGTGAAGGTTGTCCCTTGTAATCAGGGACATTTGAGAGGTATGGGCATAACAGAGCATAGGGCTGGGCAGCAGTTATGTGCCATGACACCACCACCCACTCCCATCTCTCTCTTGAGTCTTTCTCTCCAAGTTTTGGCACTTGGGGGCAGGGCAGACAGTCTTCTGCATCCACAGTGCCTGACTGTTCTAAAAGCCTTTCGTCCTCCTGCATGTCAAATAATCTGACTGTGACCCCAAACCAAAACTAATCAGTATAAAAAGGCAAAAACTCAAAAAAAATAGCACCCCCACCCAGGCGCGCAGGTAGCAACACTGCCAAGAGCAAACTCATTCAAATATGGTTACTAATGACACATTCTAAGGAGAAATGTCCACTGTCCCAAATCTTATATTTTCAAATATGTATGTGCAGCAACAAGACATAGGCCTAACTGGCTGCTGACACCATCTGTAGGGGAAGTTATTTCTCTTAACCAGTCTCCCTTCATTATGCCATTTAAAATTCTAAGTACTAATCTAGAGGCAAAATATAACTAACAGGATTCTCTTTTATTTCATTTTTGTCCTTAGATTGTTTTTTTTAGGGATGCCCAGTGCATCATCAAGGTTCCAATCTGAGTTGGATCTCTTCTTTACTTTCACCAGTCCTGGCAATAATGTCACCTGCCACAAACTCACCCTATGTGTAGAATCTCTCGACTCTCTGTCTGCAGTCAGGTGAAGTAGACAACACCAATGGCCAGTGGCCATGGTGGCAACTGACTCCCATGAACAAGAGAGAGAGCAGACCGACCGGGACCATCACTGTGAGATCTCAGACCAAGGAACAAGACTGCTGTGCTGCTCAATTTCAAGGTTCAAACTCACACTGCTCATTCAGTCTGCGAGTCAGCGAGTGTGAGGGTGATGGCGTGTGTCTAGTGGGAACTGTGTTGCATCACTCACAAGCTCTTCATCCGGCACGTGACGCTGTCCTGCAGCAGGCTGCATTGTACATTGGTGATGGTAAATGGGGTACATTCTGGGGAGAGGGAAGTGACCTGCAGAGTACTGCAGGGATCAGTACTGAGACCAGTCCTGTCTTCATTAGTGACATTGTAGAGGGGCTGGAAGGAAAGGTCTGCTTGTTTGCAGATGACACCAAGATCTACAACAGGGTGGATACTCCAGAAGGGGTGCAGAAAAAAAAGAGGAACCTAGAGAAGCTTGAAAAATTGTCAGAGATGTGGCAACTGAGGTTCAATGCAAAAATGTGCAAAGTAATGCACGTGGGTAGAGGGAACCCTGGGGACATTTACAGGTTGGGGGGGACTGACTGTCACCAGGGAGGAACAGGACCAAGGGGTTATCATCTCTGATGACCTTAAGGTATCAAAGCAGTGTGCAAAGGCGGCAGGGAGAGCTAGTGGCATGCTGGGGTGCATAGGCAAGGGTATTACTAGCAGGAGGCAGGAGGTGGTGATGCCATTATACAAAACAAAACATTGGTAAGGCCTCACATGGAGTACTGCATGCAGTTCAGGAGGCCGCTCCTATGCAATGACATAAACAAGGTGGAGACTATCCCGAGAATGGTGACAAAGATGGTGCAGGGCTTGCACAACAAAACATATGAGGATAAACTAAGGGACCTCAATATGTACTCACTGAAGGAGAGGAGAGAGCGGGAGGACATGATTGAAACTTTCAAGTACCTCAAGGGCATAAACAAGGTTTTGGCACTTAGGGGCAGGGCAGACTGTCTTTTGCATCCACAGAGCCTGCCTGTTCTAAAAGCCTTTCATCCTTCTGCATGTCAAACAATCTGACAGTGACCCCAAACCAAAACCAATTAGTACAAAAAGGCAGGTGGGGAACCTTTTCCAATGTAGAAAAAGTACTAGAACAAGGGAGCATGATATGAAACTGGAGGGGGGTAGATTAAGAGGTAATGTGAGGAAGGTTTTCTACACAGAAAGGGTAGTTGATGCTTGGAATAGTCTGCCACAGGGACAAGTGGGGCAAAGCAGAGTGACAGGGTTTAAGCATGCCTGGGACAGGCACAAGGGAACCTTGAGAGGGGGAGGGAGTGATAAAAAGCAGTTGATCACATGGGGTCAGTGGACACTTACAATGTATAGGACCCATAGGCAGAGTGGATGGGCCTGGCGGTCCTTATCTGCTGACAATTTCTATGTTTCTTTTTTTCATTGAGCATACATATTCATGAGTCTACTCGCTCAAGCTCGCCTGCACCATCTCGCTAGCACATTGTGGTGCGGCTGCCATTTAAACAACATATTTAATTTTTTGGTTGTCTAGGGCTGGGGGGGCGGTTCTGGAGGAATATATATATATATATATAGAGAGAGAGAGAGAGAGAGACTATTATGCCCCTGCCCCCGGTACCAGTACCCCAGAGAAAATGTGGACCGATATGCTTGATTGCCTTAAAGAAACACCAAAGAAAAAAGCCACACAAAAAAGTAAAAATAAAACCACCAAAGAAAACAGCCACAAAAATAAAAAAATAAATAAAATGCCAGCTCCTCAGGTGGGTGGGTCCCCCCCTGAGCTCAGGGCCCAGGACAACAGTCCCCACTGGTCTCCCATGACTGTAGCCCTGCCCACTCCCTCCCTGAGCAAACAAGGTTAGACATGCTCTGTTTTCTTCATGCAGGTCCCAGAAGGCCCTGCATGAAGAAAATTGCAAAAGATTTTGTTGGCAACATGTGGAGAGCCATATTTGCTTCCAAAGAGTGTATCACTATGAGGTACTGGCTTGGAGCTGTAACTTGTGCTTCAGACAGGAGGCTATGGGCTGTAGGAGCTTTAGAGGGAGTGGGTGGAAATTAGGATTGACAACCTCAAGGAACACTCCACTTCTGATTCCTCAAGATTCCAGAGACCCAAAACCTTTAGGCTTTTTTCATTTGCATACTTTGGGCGCTTTGTGTTCTTCAGCCCTAATGTATGCAATAACATTTTATTTATTTATTTATTTAAAGTTTTGGATTAACTCCTTTCAGCTGGAAGCTCTTTTACAAAGGATCCATGTCAAAGTAAAAATACAAACTAAGGTAAATTAATACAAAAAACATAATGAAAAGGAGCAATAACAACAAATTGACACAAAGGGAAAAATCCAGCAGTAGACAGGCATTGTACAATGTATGCCATGAAAAAAAACAGTAACAAATGGGTTGAGATATAGACGAGCAAATTAAAAAGGGTACAATACTGCAATATAAATAATGCTGCAAGCCACCTGAAGGCATTGTCAAAGAGGCAGGGAAAAATGATAGGTAGGGAGTTGGAGGAGAGTGGTGGACAGAATAGGGGAAGGTGGGGGGGTATGAGTGAATGTGAGAGAGCAATACGAGGTGAGAGACGGGGGAAGCCTATTACAACTGAGGAAGCAGGGGAAAGGGCAGGATAGAAAGGGAGGGGGACGGGAGAGGGGAGAGGAAAGAAGGTTGGGGGAGCTTGGTCAGTGCATGCAGGGGCACTACGGGAGGGGAAGAGATAGGAGAGGGCGTGGGATAGAATGTGAGAGAGTGGTCACAGGTAATAGAGCAAGGTAGGAAGTGAGGAGTTAGGTGAAACATTCACAAGTGTCACTTGCCACTAGGTGTTGTCGTAGCTTCAGTTTAAAAGGGCCAAGTGTTGTACTGTTGGTGATGTCACTAGTAACCAGGTTAAACTATTTTGGAGCACTGACAGCGAATGTCCTCTGTCCTTGGGACATGTGACAACGTAGAACTTGAATGATGAGGCTTTCTGACATCTTGTACATAAAAATTATGTATTTAAAAAATAAAAACTTCTGAACCTAGACCAACAGGGCCCTTTTAACTAGATTCTGCTGTGTGATTTTTGAACATTGCCCTGGAAAAAACATTTCTTGGCACCCATAAATCCTGTATGCCTGGCTTACAGAAAACAGCTGTTTGCCCACATTCTCAGTATGAGAACATCAGGACATTCTTGAATTTTGATGCAGCAGCTGGAGTTGTGCTGCTGGTATCAGTTAAACCAGTAAGCATGCAATGCCCTGCTCTCTCTGTCTCTGTCTCTGTCTTTGTTTCTGTCTCTTTCTGTCATTGTCTCCAGACCCCCCCCCCCATAGTACACAGACAACCATTGTGTGGGTGCTCAGATGGCAATTATTTTACTCCATTTCTTTCCAAACAATCCACAATTATTCAAAACATATTTACAATTTTCCATCATTTTCCTTATGTACAATTTTAAAATACATATGCATTCTTCTCTTCTCACCCCAGATGTACATCTGGGGGTCGCTCTCCTTTTATTCCTCTGACTGGGTAGGAGTGTACACCCATTCCCCTCTTCTGTCCTCCATTGTCCAGCAGCCATTGGTGTCCTGTTCCCCCTCCCAGCCCCCCACCACTATTTTCCATATTCCTTCTTTCCCTGCATTCCCCCTCTGGCAGTCCATCCTGTATTCATGCTGTCCACCTTCAGCAGTGAGAACCTCCAACCTCTTTTACTCAGCACGTATTTCCTTGGGTTGGGTGGGTGGTGAAACATCTCTGCAGCAAAATTATGAGGTCTCCAGCCTCCTGCAGCCCCTTATAAATCCCTCTGTGCTTGCCTCTCTCTCTTTTCCTCTTTCCAATCCTGATCCCCTACCTCATAATGACCTCATGTTGCTCCGCCCCACCCCCACCCCCCAGTGATGTCACTGGCTGTATACATCATTCAATATATGTTCTTCACCCTACCTGCTCTCTTCCTCCCCCACCCCCTTCCTTTTCCCTCTCTATTTCCCTTGGCCTTGGAAACACTCTATTTGTTGGAGCCTGTTGACAATAGGGTCTGCACTTTCTGTGGAAACCTCATTGTCCTCAGATCCCCCCAAATAATACACAGACAAACGTTATGTGGGTGCTCATTTGCAAGTTATTTTACTCCATTTTCTTTCCAAACAATCCATAAATTCATACCCACAATTATTCAAAACATATTTGCAATCTTCCATCATTTTCCTTATTATGTACAATTTTAAAATACATATTCATTCTTCTCTTCTCCCCCCAGATGTACATCTGGGGGGCACTTTCCTCTTATTCCTCTGGCTGGGTATGAGTGTACACTCATCCCCCTCTTCTCTCCTGCATTGTCCTGCAGCCATCTGTGTCCTGTTCCAATCTACCCAGCCCCCCCCTCATTTTCCACTAGCCCACCTCCAACTTGTGCTGGACAGTGGGCTTCTCCTTAACCATCTCCTTTCCTCTCCCTCCTTTTTTTATAACGCTACTCTTCCTTTTAGCCACGCTTCCACTAATTCTCCTATTTCTGAAGTGAAAAGAGCCAAGCCTAGACATGAGAGGTGTACCTATCTTCCCGATAAAACTAATCTTGCTGTTCCTCAAGTCTCCTTTTTATGGTCCTACCCCCATTTTCTTTAAAAAGCTTACTGACCCTTATGTTAATGCACTTCTGGGCCTTCTCTATAGCCTTATGGCTGTGCACATGTTACCATACCCTTCTTGGGACCATTTCAGACCACACCAGCATCACTGCCGGCTGCCATTTCTTTATTACTGAAGTTTCCTCCTCAGGGACCCTGGTTTTTCATTTTTACCGGTAACACCGGTAACAATCACGGAATCCTGCTTGGTTTGCGGATTTTGAATTCTTGTACCGGTGCCTCACGGAAATTGCATGTCACTGCACAGACTCTCTAAGATTTCCGCATCTTTTTAATTTTTTTTATTTTATCTTTCTATGCCCACTTCTCAAGCATCAGTCTCCACTTTTCAGAGCTCCCTAGGCTGGGTATCCCCTAGCCTCACCCCAGGTAATGCTCAGGAGCTCCTGTGGGCCTTCCCCTATCCTGCCTGGGCTGTATCCCCCCAGGTGGGAAGGAGGGTACCCCAGGTCACCCCTGCACACTCCCTTAGTGTGTGTCAGGCAGCTTAGTGGGTCCCTCATGGAGCCTGGTTATGAAGTCTGGGACACCTGGGTCCCTTCTGCCAGTGGCCGATGTGGGGTGATTGTTCCTGGTTTTCTGGTCTCTGTCCCTGAGGGCACTGGCACTAGAGGAGATCCAAGGAGGTAGGTCACATAGAGACATGCCACTGCTCCAGATCCTGGCTAGCGTCCTCCCCTCCTAATCACAATGTAGCACCATTGCACCCATGGTCACACAGGTGGTGGTAAAGCTGCAGAATCTGCAGCCCACCCTCCCCGGAGGAGAAGAGCAGTCCCCCAGGTGCTCGATCCTACTCCCCTGTCCAGACCTCCAGCAACGTGAGTTCGCTTCTGACTCTGGGTCACTGGCATTGCAAGCAATAGTGCTACCGCAGCACCAGCGGGCCAACCCAGATTTCAGCATCTTAAAATGAATGCTGCTGTGCTTTGCATTCTTTCTGCTTTGCTGCATATAGAGTCTGTAAGGAAATCACCCGCACTGCTTTGTTGTAATCAGCCATTCAGTTTAACCACCCATGCCTAGTGGTTAGAGTAACAAACAGTGAATGAACTGGGTACATCCAGCAGACTTGGTTTGATTCCCACAACCTCCACTTGTATACTGTGTGACTCCAAGCAAGTCACTTAACCTCCCCAGTGCTTCTAGGTCACTCCTGAAAATAGACAGTTCTGCTTAACGGGCCTTACCTGCTTTACAAAGACTATAAAAAAATATGTTTACTACATCATAGAATAGTAGTCAGGATACCATGTAATTTGCCTGAGTTTTATTTGGGCTGCAATGATTTTTTATAGGTAAAGATAAATGTTCAGATACATTTTATGTGTTTTATAAGCTTGTTTTTTAGATTTTAGTCAGGTTTTTGTTGTATTCTTTGCATATAAGCATCTAGGTTGTAGATTGCTAAATGCAGGATCACTGTTACCAACTAGCTTATTCAAGTTTATAATCAGTAAGGCCATCCAAAATCCTCAGTTGTTTGAATGAAAACTAGTCTGAATCAAATTTATGTTCACAAAGAAGAAACTGCCTTACTAATTATGAAAGACTTCACAGTTAGCACCCCATTTAGGTGAATGGGGTCATTTTACCTTTCTCCCACTTGCTGTTTCGGTTTCTGTAACAACAAAACATTTCGATAGACTGCTTCAACAAAAAGCAAATTTTAAGTGTTTAAGTGTACTTATGTTTGCCCAGTGGATTTTGAAAGCACATTCAATGACATACAGAAGGTAAGACCCCAGGGGCTATATGATGCTGGTGGGTAGAGTGGTGCTCAATTCACATGTGAACAAAGACATGAAAACTGGGAGACACCCTTTTCATGGATACCAAGTTAAAAAAAGCATCCACATGTCTGGGAGATGCATGAATCCATTTGAAAGTTCTCCACTAATCACTTTTGGACTTTTTAGGTAAAGACACTTTATTTCAAAGAAGCAAATTCAAGCAGTTTTTTTGTTGTTGTTCCTCCTACCCCTGGCCATCCATTCCTTCAGACTGCCAGGCCCCCTACCACCGCTGCTGAATCCTGACCACCATCCACTGCCCCTTACTGCTGTGCTACCAGGTAACCCAAAGTAACCCTTCATTGAGTGGGCCCCTACCCCTGTGGGAGGCTACCAGGGGAGGAGAATTGCCCCAAAGAGCTTCCTGTGTATCCTGGGCATGGCAGGGGTCAGACAGGACACATGTCTGGGGCTTCCAGCTTATGGAGGGAACAACAGCCATTATTTGATTGGTCAGCGGATGTTTTCCCATTTTCTTGGGAGCGTGACAGGCCACATGATGTCAAGGCACAAGCCGATGCCCGTCACGCTCCCTTCTGCAGTGAGGACTGACATGTTGTCATGCCTCTGGCTTCCACCAGGGGCCAGCAAATGCTGAGCCATGAATCCACCCTCCCTCCCTCCCAGGAGAAGGTGAGTGGTCGTTGGATACTCAAGCCTTCACCCACCAGCTGGCCCTCCAACACCCAAGTTTGTTCCCTAATCCTGGTCAGTGGTGTCACAGGCAGTAATCCAATTCAGGCAGCTAAATTATAGATAGGAAAAAACAAAGGTCATCCACCTTAGCGGTGATGGTTCAGATTAATTCACATCTGAATCCTAACAAACAGAGACTAAGTCATTTGTAACTTGTGCATGTGGGGAGTGGGTGTTGAAGAAAGGGGATCATAGTGCTATCACTACTGCCATCACCCCAGAGGGATGTGGACTGCATTGTTGCTACTGCCATCACACACCGAAGGGTGGAAGCTTAGTGCTTCTGCCATCACCACAGGTGGATGGGGAATATAGTGCTTGTCGCCTCACCTGAGAGATGGGGCTATAGTGCTGATACTGCCATCACACCTGAGGAATGGTGAACATAGTACTGCTGCCATCACACCTTGGGGATGGGGGCCACAGTGCTGCTGCTTCTGTCACACCTGAGGGAAGGAGGTCATAGTGCTTTTGCTGCTGCCATCACACCAGAGGGATGGGGGTCATAGTGCTGTTGGTGCTGCCATCGCACCTGAGGGATGGGGCCATAGTGCCGCTGCTGCCATCACATCTTGTACCTAAAATAACTTTAAATTGCTACAGGGATGGAAGGATGTGCAATAGTGGAGGTCAAAATTGCTAAAATGCATGTTAGCAGAGTTAAAAATTGTTAAATAAAGTACACAAAACCAAACACTGGTAAAACCGGATTTTGACTTAGTAGACACCGGTGAAAATACCGTTTTTTACAATGTGCAAAATGGAATATGCTCTTTCTCAATCCCGGTAAACCAGTGTCCCTGTTCCTCCTTTAATTAATAAAAAATATCCAACCACGGCCTCATTCCAAGATCATTCCCTCCTAAATGTATTATAATCATGTCTGGTCTCATGTTCTGCCCTTTCGTTTCTTGTAAGAGAGGTAACAACTGCACCCATCTCATTCCCCAAACTCCTCTCCAGCTCTGCTTAATCAGGTTCAAATCCATGTATAGTTGGCACCTCCCCGGGCCGTCTGGATACTCATTTTTCTGTTCAATAAATAAAGGTGTGTCCTAATATCCACACATCTATCCTCTCACACCGACCTGTTGAGTAAATAAATAAACAAGCATGATTGTTATGACATGACCACATCCTCGTCCATCCCGTCCCCCCTTTTTACCCCCTTTTAATTACTTTTTTATATATGGACTCTTCTTTACCTGCTTGGGGAGGGAAACAGAACAGAGTTAATATCATCATTTTTGACTTTCCGAATGTATCTTTTGAAGCATTCTGAGGCACACCGCCCCTTTTGCTTTATCTCCTCACTTGTCCCCCTTTGTGCTGCAATCTCCAAAGCAGCTCCAATTCTGAAGGAAAGGCATTAGTATCCTTTGGGATCTTCACCTAAAAAACACAACCCTTTCTTCAGCATGGCAACAGCTTGCATTCCAGTCACCCTTGACTCACCTCCGTGTATTAAAATAGGGACCCTACCTTTTGGTTGCACCACAGCGTACGCTAACAGTGCTTCCACTGGGCAAATTGCACTGTCCCCCTGTCACTTTAATTTAACTATACACCCCTCCCCACTTGGTCAGTCTTCAATTGTCTTAGGGTCAAACTTTCTTTCCCAGGTGCCAAAATAACATCCTCCCATCTTAGGCCCCCTAACTTATATCCCTTTCAGTGTCCTAGTACTTCGTTAATCCTAAAGTCTCCATGGGACATGGTGGCATAAACACTCTGAAGACTGCCGCTTTATTGCTAGACCTGCATATTAAGTTCAAGACACCTATTAACCTCTGCAACAGCACCTCCATAAGTGGCTTCCTGCCATCTATTGACTTTTCAGACACCCACAGCCATCCCTGCATCACGCGCCGTACTAGATTGCCATTTGCTGGATTCCCCCACCTTTTTAAGTTACACACCAGATTTATGGCTGCTAAATGCACTCCCATGGTTGCACGTGCTATCTTCCTTTTCCATCCCCAAACCACAGATCTTATAACCTGGTCCTCCAGCAGTGGCTCACTTACCTTAAAACCATGTAATTCCCTGAATGACTGAAATACCCTCCAAGAGCCCTCATAGGCTTTCTGGGTCCTGGGAGACTAGGTGTTGCAAAACAACAGTTCAGCTCCCTCCATCCAATCTCCCACATATATTCCGGTATTGGCGTCTGCGTGCGCTCTGCTTTGGGAGTGATGTCGTAAAACTTGTCCAGCCGCAATCAGGAGAGGCAGTCAGCTAGTATGTTGTTCACCTCCTTCAATGTGTCTGGCCCTAAATGACATGTTCATTCTTAAACCCTGCAACACCAGCTGTCTCAGAACCCTCATTACTATCTCTGACATTGCCACCCTCTTATTCAACACTTCTACCATGGCTCTGTTGTCACACCAAAATGTGACTTGCCTGTTTCGTAAGTCCTCTCCCCATACTAGTTTGGCCATCCAAATAGGGAAGAGCTCCAAAAACATGATGTCTCTAGTTATACCCGACTGTACCCACTTCTTCGGCCATGCCTCAGAAAACCATCTACCTTTAAAAAGGCTCCCATTCCTAAACCCCCGCTGCATTCATCTATAACTGTAAGTCCATATTAAAACCACATTCCTCTTGCCAAAATGTTGTCCCATTGTATTCTTTTAGAAATGTCTCCCAAATCTCTAAATCCTCTCTGATTCCCTTCGATATATCCACCCAATGATGAGACCTTGTAGCACCCCTGGTTGCTCTGGCCAGCCACTATGTAAATGTATAGCCAGTCACCACTGCTTTACAGGTGAAATTCAAGTGCCCCATCAATTGTTGCACCTGGTGCAGCTGGATTCTTCTTTGAGACTTCAATGCCATACCAAGGATTTGATCTTGTTTACTTTATTGTGGGGCATCCTGAACACTTCCCTCCTTCTATCTATCTCAATATCAAGAAACTCTAGACTCTGTTTCAGGCCTTCTGTCTTGTCAGCTGCCAATGGGAACCCAATTCCTGACACATCTCCTCAAAGTCTGAAATCATCCTCTCTGTTTTCTCTTTACTTCCCCAATTAAGAGGAAGTCATCCAGGTAATGGATTTCTGCCCTATGCCCATACCTTTCCTGGAAAACACACTGTAACCAGGTACTAAACATCTCAAAAGTAGCACACACCACCAAGCAGCCCATTGGCACTGCTTTATCAAAATAGTATTGCTCTTTTATCTGATAACCCAACAGGTCTCAATCTTTGGGTCTAACAAGCAGTAGCCAAAATGCTGACTCAGTGTCAGTCTTTGCTAACCATGCCCCATGAGCTGCTCTTATTAGTCAAACTTCTTCCTCTAATGTGGCATATCTTACCTCGCTGTCTGTCTCATCTATATGATCATTCACAGAGACCTCTTCTGGGTATGAGAGGTGGTGTATCACCCTAAATTCACCCTTCTGTTTCAGGAAGGGGGGAACTAAAATGGTCCTTCTACTGTGCCAGCCTTCTTCTCCTTACCTATTTCTGCTTCCAGAATCTTCTTTTTTCCCTTTACTGACCACAGATTCTTTGCCCTTGTCCCCCTCTTGATGCTCTGAAAGTGCAAACTAAAAACCCTGTTTGAAACCCTGACCTATCTATCTCGCAGTCTCTCAATCCGGATAACCCTTCAACCATTCCAGCAATACCTCAGTCTTTGTAGGTGTGGGAGTGAGATTAAATGGCCTGAAATCTACCCTGTCAAATGTCCTGTTGCCCCCCATAATAATTATTCCCTAGACCCCACCATTGCCCCTTCCCTTGCCCCCTCTCCCCATTGCTGTCCCCGGAAACCAGAATGGCCTGCCCAAAAGGGATAATTAAACTGGGCACCACTGTTGCTTTATCCCAGCTTGTTTTATACTTAGAAGCTGGGTGGGAGCCCCCACACCTATAGCAAGCATGTCGAAATTGGCACTGGCGCCATGAGCAAAACACCCTGTTGTATCCCCAACAGCATTTTTGCAAAACCCCAGACTTCCTTTCACCTTCTCACTCTGTCTCATTCTCTCCTGTGCATATCTCCAACCATAGATCTAGCTGTCTAGTAGCCCATCTAACATCACCAAAATGGGCCATCCACTTCCTAAACATTTTATCATATCGGAGCCAACTATGACCACCTTTTGCTTTGTAAGCATTTTTAGTTATTAGTGAATATGTTAATAAGTGTGTGGCCAACTCAAAACTCCAAGTATTTCCTTTAAAAGTATTATTCTCTTCCCCTTTTCCCAAAAGTACCACTGCTGCTGCCATGTCCTTCTTTTCAAAACTTCTTTCTCCTTGTATTTGTCAATGTTATCTACATTGGCCAAAGCAAAAATATCCACATATTCCCCTTTCCATATTTTTTCTTTAGTAGCTAGCGGCACGTAGTCCCCGGTCCTAACCCCTGGTAACCCTATCTCTGCCCCACTTGGCTTCTCTTTCTCCTCCCCTTTCTGCTTCCCCCCATCTCCACCCCTTTCCCTTTCTTTATTTCCCCCGGTACTTTCTCCAGCTGGCTTATTCCATTGTCCCCCATGGATTTCAACATTTGTTCTACTTATTATTTCACACTGCTTTCCAGTGTGAGAGCTGCATTACCTTTTGCAGGGGCCTCAAGCACTGGCCCTGGTGGTGTTGTGATGTCGGGTGGGCATGGGTCCACTGGTGGGGCCAGAGGCACAGGCACATCGTTGGGAGCCTGAGGTGTTGGAGGCATTGGTTGTGGAAGGGTTGTGGGAGCAGGCTCAGGCTGCAGTTCTGGATCTGAAACAGGCATGGGAACTGGGATAACAGGCACAGGCTCTTGAGGAGGTGCCAGACCCACAGGCTCCAGAGCTGGCGGTTCCTGTGGTATTTTCTTGTTATCCATCCTTCTTTTCTCCTTGTCAGCCTTCCGCTTCTCCCCCTTACCTTATCAGTCTGCCTCCGCCATTTCCACAATTCTTTTCACTTTTCCCAACAGCTTCATGACCGCCTTGTATCAATCCTCTTTACAGGGCTTATTCTTCCTAGGTTCCATGCTGGATCCTGTCAGTTATCACCTGCAACTGAAAACACAAGTTCAACCCTTTCTCTTTGGTACCTTTTTATTTATTTATTGAAATGTTTCACTTGGAAGGCACACTGAACAACAAGTTTCTTGTCTCCCAGTGCAGCCTTGGGTAAATGGGTACATGGCATCTACATAAAAATAAACATAATAAACAGTACAATATGAACAGATAGTACAGTAAACCAAGCATGAAACTTACAGTCATTACAGAGGTGCAAAATACAAAGTACACCGAATAACTGTGCAAAACAATATATTGGACGCATTGTAAGTGCAAGACATACAAACATAAGTGCAACAGTAATTAAGTGTAGAACCTGTATGTAGAAGGGGTACCTCCTGCTTTCCACCTGCCTTTCCATCCGTCTTGATGAATTATTTTTCTGCCACTGATGAAACATCTCTCTTCACTTTTTTTTTATCGAGAACCTATGCTTGCTTTGATTTTCTCAATTAGAAAGTGCTCTTGTGCAGCTTTGTTCCATTTCTAATTTTTTAAATTAATTGATATATCTAGCTTTTGGAAAATTTGATACATAGAATAAACTTTTAACAACTGTATGGGAGTAATAAAAGGGGATAACCTATTTGGTGAGATAGGGACTCCACTTCCGCAGTGTATATTAGCCTGGTACCAGAGTTATGTTTATTATAATTTCATTTATTTATTATATGTTTATATATATAGTGTTACTCCAAATTGAACATGACAAACTGCATAGTACAACATGCTGGTCCTGAAAATAGATTGCTGTGAAAAGTAGAAAAGAATTATCTAAGACTGCTACATGCTAAATAGTAAGAACTCAGATCAATCGCCATTGTTCTGGGACAAAATAATAGACAACTTGGTCCTAAATAAGAAAACCTGGAGATTAGATACTGCTTTACTAGATGATCCTTTGTTCAATCATTTTTTTTTTAAAGTGGAGATGGGAAATTATTTCAAGCAAAACTTAACTGAAGAAATTTCTCCTTATAGGGTACAAGAAGCACACAATCAATGGATGGCTTTGTGCGGCCATGTGGCCCTTCCAGAATGGTAGCAGCGCTATCTACTCCTCACTCTAAAATGGTTGCACCCAGCATTTGTGGCCCGAAATGACAGCCTTTCATGAAAAACTCCCTTTTCCCATTTTATGTCTGAAATACAGCAAACCCACTCTGAGGTCCTGCTCTCACTCATTCTAGCCCCCTCCTGCACATTCCTCGTGTTTTCCCAGCATACAACCAATTCCTTTTTGCCAGACCCTTTCCACTTGCAGCGTGAGTTGTGTCCCTTGGCCTATTGTAGGCCTTGCTGCTGACCACGTGGTCTGGCAACCCTTGAGTACAAAAAATGTATAGCCACTCGCTTTGACCCATCTCCAACTCAGTTTTTGTCTTTATTCCTTTTTGCGCTTGCTTTACCAAAAAAATACCCATATCTGGCACAACCATCTGTGCCCCCTTGCTCCAGGCCCAGAACCCTTACTCGTACATGGAGCATGGGCTGAAACCTTTGACCAGTCATAGGTCTTGCCCTTGCCATGTGGTCTGGTATCTGCCGGCATACCGCACCACGGTCCTCTCGGCCGCTCAAGCCTAGGCAGCACTCTAACAAATGTGTTGGCTAACAAATTCATCCCTCTCTCTGTTAGTCGCACCTTGAGCATTTCTTCTTTTTTCTTTTAAAAGAGGAGACTTCTCAGCCGGAGCTCAGCGCAAGTCGCACCTGCTTCATGGAATATCACACTGCCTGACCGCAACTCCCAGAACAAAACCGTGGATATTAAATCTAATCAATTCCCGTGGATTGTCTGTATAGTTCACTTCTGTGCAGTAAACCTTCTCATTAGTTCTACCTTAACTATGCATTCTACAAATGCTCTCTGGCAAGCCTCAAAGAACTTTTCTGAAATCTCTCTCTTGTCTGGCATCCAAAGACCCGGACACTTAACATAACAAACAAATTTACCATTCCCAGTCAATTTTAGCTCTGATCTTCGCAGTCCTCATCACTTCCAGCACCAAGGCTCCCATTTTAAATTTAAAAGATGCTTACTTACCACCACCAGACCTGGTCACTGTAGCAGAATCTGATTAAGAAAAAAACAATTATTCATTACCTTAACTTACTCTGACATTTTTGTTTAACTCAAAATACAAATATAAATGAGAATACAGTGATTCTCAATAAATTTAATTGAAAAACTGATGCACTGACAGAAAATCTAGAAACTTCTCTGTAGCAGAATTATGAGGTCTCCAGCCTCCTGTAGCCCCTTTATAAACCCCTCTGTGTTCACCCCTCTCTCTTTTCCTCTCTCCAAGCCTGATCCTCCACCTTATAATGACCTCATGATGCTTCACCCCCTCCCCAACCCCCTAGTCATGTCACTGGCTGCAAACATCATTCAATATATGTCCTCCCCCCTTCCTGCTCTCTATCTCCCCAAACCTCTTCCTTTTCCCTCTCTATTCCCCCTGGCCTTAGAGACACCATGTTTGTCAGGCCTTGTTAACAATAGGGGTCTTCACCTTCTGGGCAAACCTCTTTATCTAGGTACTGTATGTATGTATGCATCTATATGTATGTAAGTACGTATGTATGTTATCTATCTATGTATCTATATGTATGCATGTATGTCTGTCTGTATGTATGTTATCTATCTATGTATCTATGTATCTATCTATCTATGTATCTATCTATCTATCTATCTATCTATCTATCTATCTATCTATCTATCTACTGTATCTATCACTCTGGTTATCTATCTACTGTATATTACTAATGCACCTTGGTGCCTGCCCTCTCCCCCCACTCTTCCAGGTTGCTGACCCCCATTTTCTCATATTTAAGTGTTTAATGTCTGGAAAACAATATTAATATTTATAAACTGGGCAACCAATTTCCAGAATCCTGGTTATCTGAAACTCTCTTCCAGCCATGTCCTTATCAGGACATAATCTGGCACTGGCACTACCTGTGCCAGCCTGAGCCCCACAACACAACCATATCAATGTGCCACTCTCAGCAGCTGTCAGGAACTTACGGCAGTTAGCAAACGACCATGATGGGGACAACAGCCCCCCCACACACACATACAACTGCACAACATATGAAAACCATGTTAGGGCAATTGGACAAAACCTTACCAAATAAAAGTAAACTATGCTGCTGTGTTTAAAAAAAACAAAACAGATGACCACAAGTAAGCCAGCTGATGTGCGTAGCATGAGTATGCATCCTCCAAGTAAAAGCAAAGACCCACTCCTTCACGTGCTGTTTTGTGAGCACTTTAAAAAAAAAAATATTAATTTCAGGATACATACAGGTTTCCCATATGCCGGGTCCACTGTACAGTTGAGTGAGCAGCCCCATATAACAAATTGCAACAATCACTACAGTGGCTGGCAGGGGACACACTCGCTCAGAAATTAAACCAGCAGCTCAGTGAGAAAGAGACAACAGCACTGCACATTTATCCTGAATGACAATGCCTATTTGGTATTGGACAGTGTGAAGTAATACAATGTGTGGAAACAGGGAGCACAACCATTGCAGTATCTATCCCTGTATGTTTGGTGGAGGGAGGGGGCCCAGGGAGGTAGAGGACTGTACAGCACAACAGTTTTATTTGGTGTGAAAGAAAATGGCTGCTATCCACTTTCCGTGGTACCAGAGACACACTTTATAAAAATGGTTGTGTGGCATTTGGAAATGTAATTTAATACAGTGGGGGGATGGAGACAACTCAGCAGTATCTGTGTGTGGGGAGGGGACGGAAGCACCCCAAGATGATCATCAAACAGTCCACAAATAACCTCAATATGGGGAACTACTTGTATTCCTCCAGATCTTAAAACCACAGGTTTAAAATTTTTGACATGTTTTTATTATTTTTTCTCCCTCAAACAGTTACTTGGGGGACCATTTTAGGTACGGGTCATAATGTCATATGTTTTATAGCATACGGCATTATGGCAAAACCTTGAAGTGTCTTACTCCGTGGTTGGACCCCCAGAGTTGGAATCTTTCATGGGGGGTCAGGGGTGAGGTGGAGCCCCCAAGAAGAATAAATACTGAAAAAATCGCACAATGTGATTCTGCCGCACAGCATTCTGCTGTCGACATTATGACACCCGTACCCCCATTTTATGAGCGCAATAAAACACTCAGAGGTGTGGGTTATGGCCTGATAACAGCACTTTCCAGGTGCTAAAGACACTTGGCACAAGCACATTGTGTCTCATAATGCACCAGGGGCATGCCCTCATCAGGCCATAACCCACACCTCTTTGTGTCTTGTTGCTGGCATATTATTTTATTATATATCATGCATACTTGGCTGCCTACCACCAATACCACTTCTCTTCACCCCCCTCCCTTGCAGGTTGCCCAGTATCCCTTCCCATAATATACATGGCAACACCTGGTGCAGCTGATCAGTAGCACTGGGATGCCTAGTCCCCACTGTTGGAATGTCCCCTGAAACAAAGAAACTCATCCCTCATTGATAAAATGATATAACAATAATGGTCCCTTGCCAATCTGACCCCCACATACAACCCACCAGCCCCATTCCAACCTCCA
This sequence comes from Neoceratodus forsteri, assembly GCA_016271365.2. NCBI lineage: Eukaryota > Metazoa > Chordata > Ceratodontiformes > Ceratodontidae > Neoceratodus > Neoceratodus forsteri. The sequence goes on from CM057456.1 coordinate 148,018,638, forward strand.
CTCAACATCCACAACCCCCGCCCACACATCCTCACTCACATGAAGACATCCCCCAGTGGGTTCACCCATGTTTTCAGTATGAAAACAGTGGGAGCTTCTTGAAAGGTGAAGCCGCAGCTGGAGTTATGCTGCCTGCTTTAGTTACAGCAGTGAGCAGGTGATCCCCTGCAATCTCAGTTTTTATGTCTTTCTTTCTTCTTTCTTTCTTTCTTTCTTCCTTCCTTCCTTCTTTCTTTCTTTCTTTTTCATCTGTCTGTAGATCTGACTCTCTGTCTGTCCCCTGGTTCCATGATAATAAAAATGAATCGTAGTTTGAGGAAAGACAGAAATGTGATATGTGACTTTTTATATTTATAAAATTGGAAAATATTCATATGGAATGGAAACGAATATTGATGTTGATTACGTTCATTTGAAGGAAGTTCACAGAGGGTCAGAATTTTCTGCCAACTAATGTGGTGAGAGTGGAAAGCCATGTAGAAACACTTCTATTACCAAGGAAGTGGATATATTCTTTGCACTAGGTTGTCTGTGAGACAGGAAAGTAAGGGTCCTCAGGTAGAAATAGTATCAAACAGGTGATTTGTTTTTAAGGCTCAGTGCCTATCAGAAGCATATCAAGTAATATATCGACAAACAGGAGTTGATCTTTTTCAATTGATTGTATTAACCCTCCCATAGCCACCAACGGGTTTCTACGTCATGCTTAGAAATGTCACTGACTGCCGCCGACGGGTTGCTACGTCCAGAAGCTCATTTTTTTTAAACTGAACAAAACCGCGGTAAAAATAACTGCTATCCTAATCTGCCCAGCAGCAGCATATGTGAGAAGATCTGAATGTATCTTCTGCTCAGTGCTTTCACCAATGACAGGGCAAAACTGCTTGACCATGTGATTTTTAGTGGGCGGGTTTCAGCTCTTTCTCCTTGCGGCTCTTCATTCCCGCTCTGAACTGCACTCCGTGAGGACGTAGTACTTAGTGGTGGAATTGTGATCTGTGTAAAGGAACGCATGGCGATCTGTGTGAAAGCTCTCATCGGAATCATCCTTTCTTGTTATTTTTTATAAGGTGAGGTTGCTAGGCTAATTTTGACAGTTTCCATTATTTCCTAATTTTTTTCCAATGGCAATCTACATCGCAGTTTTCAATAATAATGTGGCTGTTCTTGGCTTGTTTTCCTGATAGGTATTGGTGTTATGGCAGAGGAAATTTTCAGGAATACATCAGCCATGCTAATTTCATGTTTTATAGTTTGTGGTCATGATTTAGTGCTATTCAAAACCTCACCTTTTTGTTTTATTTTTTCATCGGTTGAATGCTCGTTTCTCCATGATCTCCTGTTTATCTAGCATTGCCAAAATATGATGGAGCTACCATCTCAGGTGATAATTGTATGCTAGTAGCATATTTTTGTTTTATTTAGTATGCCTTGACCCTAGGCTGCCGACATGGGGTGAGTAAATAAAGCATGAAAAATCGAGCAACTGAGCCACGTTCTCTCCTGTATATCAGGAGGCCAGCGATAAGTTGGAAGAGGATTTTTACAGTTTTACAGTCAAACCTAATTTATTCAAACTGATTGGGAGGCATCCGATCATTTCGGATAAACGGGAGATTGGATAATCGAGAGTGCATATGCTGTAATATGTTACAATACAGATTTGCACTGTAGCTGTAGATGGGGTCGTTGAGAACTTGAAAATGCAGTGTTCCATCTCTCACCTGACTCTATGCCTTTTCCCTCCACTTTCTCAAAACTCCCTGCCTGCTGTCTGCTTCTTTACCCACTTTGTCAAATGAAAACAGATCTCTGATAGACAGAACTGCAAGCAGATCTGCAAACTGCAAGCAGATCTACAGGGAAAATCGAAGATAAAAATGTGGCAGGGGAACATACAGTACTGTACAGTACATTGCTTCTCTACCATCTTAGCATATCTTTGGTGCCACCTACTTGCTTACGACTGATACTGGAACTCATTCACTGTATTTTGTTACAAGGATGCCTCATTTTACTTTTTTGCATGCTGTATATGTCTTATTGGACTGTAAACAACGTTGTGAATGCAGTATTATTAGTTGCATCTACTTTTTGCAAATAGCGTGCACTGCTTAGCTCAGTGAATTTGTCGTTTTTCTTTTGTCGGTGTAGATGTCTGATTTGGTTTTTTTTTGCCGTTTTTGTTATGTGGTTCAGAAAGATGTACTGTGCAGAAGCTGTAAAATATTGTAAGATTTTTTTTTTATTCCTGGATCTTGTAGGCACTTCCCCATACCTCCTGATGCTGTTCAGTTGCTCTGTGAATTCATGTTGGCCCCTTTTTGCATGTAAGCTACATTACGAAGCTAATTGCTGATAATTCAATGGAAGTCGAGCAACTGAAGCATGTTCTCTCCTGTAGATCGGGAGGAAAGAGATAAGTGGAAGGAGGATTTGTTTTATTTATACTTCACAGGCACTCCATTTTCAAATCATGTTTGTTTTTTTTTTTTTCTGGTTTTTTTTCAGAAATGTCTAATGTGCAGAAGCTGTAAAATATTTTAATTTAAATTTTTTATTTTTTGTATCCTGGATATTGTTGGCACTTCCTGAACTTCCTTATGCTGTATGGCCAGTTTCAGATGCAGACTGTGTGTAATCTGAAAGCTGTAGTCCCTGGCTTATTACTGAAAACAGAATAAGGTAAGTCAATTATACATGAGATTTATAGTTTGAAAGTCAGGCTTGATCTTGAGCTAAATTTTATTTTTTTATTTTTTTCTCTAATGAATTCTGTTTGTGCTAACCAAACTGGGCATAATGAATTTATTGTAGACATTGCTACAAGTAGATGTAGAGGGTTGTAATTTCTTTGCCAAAAAAATGCAGGTGATGGACGTGGTGGTTGGTCAGTATAGGGATCGACCCCATTCAACTGCATTTTTTTGTTAGCTACAGGCTGTATACAACAAGGTAGATACAAGTGAAGCAGGCAACCTTTTTTTCCCGATCAAGTCAGTACAAAAAGCAAGTCCAATTCTGCAAGCAATCCATTAGCCAGTTCAGATTGGTTAGTAATTGTTTAATCTGATTTTCAGATTTCTCACCAGTGTAAAAAAATAAATTAAAAATTAAAAATGTTAGCTTGGACCCCAAAGCAGCTCTTAATTGTCAGGTCAAACTTGCACTGAAAATATTATTGCAAGTAGAATAATTTGTATGTGTCTATGTGTTTGTCACCTTGTCTATTATGGAAGATGATCCTTTAGCTCTTTTTAATTTATGATTCTTAAATAGACAGTTTACAGTCACAGCAATCACAAAAGAAGTTTATTCGTGGACTAAGTGCAACTGTTGGTGTATAAATAGTGCAAGGGCAGACTGGTAAAATAAAGCTGGGACTTATGACATGCAGAGGGGAGAGAGCGAGAGAGAATACTGGGGACCAAAAAGAAATTCTACAGGCACATAAATAACAAATGAAATATATTTCTGGCCTCAGTGTGGCAGTCTGGAAAAATAAAACTCACTTTGGGGATAAAACTAAATTTTACAGTCACATAAAACATGAAAGAAGTTTATTCCTGGCCTCAGTGTAGCTATATGTGTATAGAAAGTGTGAGGGCAGACTGGTAAAATAAAGATGTGACTTACGTCATGCAGAGGGAGGAGAGAGAGAGAGAGAGAGAGAGAGAGAGAGAGAGAGAGAGAGAGAGAGAGAGAGAGAGAGAGAGAGAGACCAAAAACATTTTTTACAGTCACAGAAATCACAAACAAAGCTTATTCCAGGCATCAGTGCTGATGTGTGTGTACAGTCAGTTGAAAGGCAGGCTGGAAACAATAAATATGTGACTGACACATTGAAAAGGGGATAGAGATAGAGTTTAATGGGAACCAAAAATAAATGCTACAGTCACAGAAATCACAAATTAAGTTTTTTTTCTGGCCTCAGTGTGGCAGGTAGTCCAGTTTTTGCAGTTTTATGAGCGTGCAGGGGAACCCACATACAGCCAGAATTCCTTTTGCTGAAATTGTGTCTTGTCTGGGAGAGTGGGGGTGAACAACTGGGCATCAGGGAAATGGGTTTTCTGTGATGGTGCTGGGTCTCGGAGTGTGGGGGTGGAGGGAACATGGACACCATGGAATGCATTTTATATAATGGTACTATGAATTGGACTGTTGTGAGGAAACCATTTACTGTAGGCATAGCCATTTGATGGTGCAGAGTTTCAGAGGGTTGTGGGCAGTGGTAATGCTGTTTGTTCAAAAGTAGGAAAATGCAATCTTAGGGTTCCCAAGCCTATGAGCCCTTCCCAGCCATCAGCTTCCAACCCAAACACCTCACCCCCAACCTCAGCTTCCAACCCTAAGGCCACATATTCACCCTGCATGCTGGAACAGGTATGGGAGGTGTGTATTTGGGGTAGGGAAACCTAATGCTTACCCCATAGTTTTATTGTGTACCACTCTTAGCTTAGTAACTGTTGAAATAGGGTGAGCATTAATTTGATAAATTTGTGATAGCGCATGCTGTGAAGGTGCATATTGCGACAACTTGACAGTCGAACTGAACTAGGAGGTCCATTTACAGAAGTGGAGGCAAGAAGGGACTGCATGAAAAGGGCCAGTAAATGAACCTGATTTCCTAACCAACACTGGGTCACTGACCAAAAATGAATATTTCATATCCCACCAAAGATACTACTTTCAGTTAGTGGAAACTAGACCATCTAGGCAGAGAGCAGTGGTCTTTCTAATCCTCTCCACTAACAACATATTCTCTTTTCTTATCCTATCTGTTAACTAATTTTATTTCTCAAACTCTATTTTCACACTCTGCTTTAGCAGTAAATTTTTATCTTATGCGCCATTGTTTACTCAAATGTAGTCTGATACACCATTTGTATTTATCAACTTGTTTTCTTCTCCCTACTGTATCTTCCTCATATTAACCTATTTTTTTTTCTTCCACATGCCTGAAAGGATGACGACTCCTTCCCCATCAGATAAGTATTACTGCATTGTGAATATGTTCTATGCTATTAATTCTCTAAGAACTACTGATCCTTTGTGACTCCATCCCTATATTTCATTTTTCAGTTCTGACAGACGTTGTCCCTTCAAGATTCTTGCTTCTGACTCCATAGTACCCTGGTAAGTAACTCTCCACATATTTATTGGTAGTGTCAGGTACAGGAGGGCTTGGGTGGGACAGGTGCCTCTAATCCTGGTTCATGCTGTGCCTAGTTGTGAATGTAACTGGGGGATGACTGACCAACTGGGAATCATTTTTGAGGGGTGGGACCTGGTATATGAGGGCATTGGTGGGCTATTTGGACACCAGGAGGTGAACTACTTGTGGTGGTGCTTGGTATGCAAGTTAAATGGGTGATCACTGGAGAATAGGGAATCCTTTTTGGATGGGGCCTGATCATAGCCAGCTATCTCTGTTCTGACAGACCCGGGGCAATGTATACAGAAAATACCCATGATCCTCAAGTACATTACATGAGTGATTTTAGGCATGAGAAGTTAGTATTTCCAAATGCCAAACACAGGTCATGATGTTGTTTGGCAGGCATTTCAAACGTGCAAGCAAACCTCAGCAAGTTTTGGTCTGTCCCTTGATAAAACAAACACCCCTGTCCTCCATCAAAAGTATTAGGAAGATTAATTTGATATGTACCCCTATATTTCATTTTCACCCAAAACTCACACTCACCTGTTCAAACTTATTCTCTATTTTGAAATGTGCCATGACGAAGTGGCGGGGGATGGGTGGGAAGCACTGTGGAATGTGTGAATATGGAGTGTCACCTGGTATGGCAGGGATTTGGGGAACATTGGACAACATTGAATGCGTTTTTGATGGTGGGACCTGATATGGGAGGGTTTGTGAGTCCATTGGACACCATAGAATACCAAAGTGTGGAGACTCCTGATATCGGAGGGGTATTGAGGATCACTGCACAATGGAGAGTGCATTTTGGTGGTGGGACAGGATACTGGAGGGCTTCTGGGTGGCCATTTGTCACCAGGGAATGCTTAACTTGTTGTGGCACCTGATTTGGGATTGGAATTTGGGGTCCATTGAACAACATGGGATGCATTTTTGGTGGTGGTGCCTGATAATGGAGTGCTTGTGGTGGGCCATTGGTCATCAGGAGATGCTTAACCAGTGGTGATGCCTGAAATGGGAGGGTATTGTTGGACCACTGGACAACAGGGAATGCATTTTTGGTGGTGGCACCTTATGAGGGAGGGATCTCCCATATCAGGCCCTGCCACCAAAAAAAATTCCATGATGTCCAATTTTTCTTTGAATCCCTCCCACATAAGGCACCTCAACATGGTAAGCATTCCCTGGTGTCTAATGATCCCCACAAGCCCTCCCATATCAGGCCACACCATCAAAAATGCATTCCTTGTTGTCCAGTGGTCCCCCAATACCCTCCCATATCAGGCGTCACAACAATGTAAGCATCCTATGGTGTCCAGTGGCCACCCACAAGCACTCCCATATCAGGCCACATAACCAAAAGTGAATCAAGTTGTTCAATGGACCCACAACCTGTCATATAAGGCTCTACAACATGTTAAGTGTTCCTGGTGTACAATGACCTCACAAGCCTCCCATACTAGTCCACACCACCAAAAATGATTCAGTTTTCTTAAATGGACCCATAATTCTGTCCCATATAAGTCATCACAACATGTTAAGCATCTAGTGGTGTAGAATGGCCCACAGCAATCCCATCACATATCAGCCACCACCACCAAAAATGCATTCCACGTTGTTCAGTGGCCTATAAATTTCTTACCATTTCAGAGGCCACATCAGGTTAAGTATTATTTTGTGGTGACGCCTGACATGGGATGGAGTTGGGGAACCACTGGACAATAGGAATGTGCTTTTCTTAGTGGCACCTGATATGGAATGATTGGTGGGGTCATTAGCATCCTGGGAATGCTTAAATTAAATTTCTGATGTGCAGTAGCTACTCATGCTGTGATAGTTACCTCAAATGATAGTTATTCTAGTCAGGATTGAAGTAAAGTAGCCACCCATACTTAGTTATATCGCTCGTAACTTATTTATGGCGGACTGCCCGATCATTTCTGAGTCTCCCATCTTCATGACACCAATTCTCTGCACTCAAGCACATAAACATGTGTGACCAGGGAGATCATGGAGTGCATCTCATTGAAATGAATAGGTTGATTGTTTTCTCTTTTCTTCTAGTTAATGGCTTTTAATGATTAAATGAAGGATACCACTAGACTGGAGAAGGGCCTTAGTTAGTCAAGCAGTGATATCTCATTAATTACTAAAAAGCCATTCATTAGCTGAAAAACAGAAGGCAAATCAAGCCCCATTCATTTCAATAGGATGCTCTCCATGGTCACATGTCATTACGTGCTTGAGCGGGGGTGGAAGAGTGTCAGCAAGACTGGGAGACTCTGAAATGATCTGGCAGTTTATCCATAAGTAAAAGTTATGAAGGATATAACTAAGGTATGGTTGACTATTTTAACTTCAAACCTGACTAGAATAACTAACGTTGATGGTAGTTACCACAGTATGTGAGTGGTAGCTGTCCTCATCAAAGCTGGAAAATCACTTTAACCTGTTTTGGTGCCTTATATTGAGGGATTCGTGTCCTTTGAACAATGTTGAATGGCACACCACCAGAAACGCATTTCTGAATGTGTTTGTGATCGTGAGGCATGATATGGGAGGGCTTGGGTGTGTCCATTGGACACTGTATAATGCTTAACTTGTGGTGATGCCTGATATGGGATGGTATTGGAGGACCACTAGACAACAGGAAATGCATTTTTGGTGGTGGAGCCTGATATGGGAGGACTTGTGGGGGACCACTGAACACCAGTGAATGTTTAAATTGCTGTGGCATCTGATTAGGGAGGGAAATGGGAGTCCATTGAACAACGTGAAATGCATTTTTGGTGGTGGAGGGTACAAGGGGAACATTGGCCTGACATGGGAGGACTTGTTGTGGGCCATTGGACACCAGATAATGCTTAACCTGGGGTGGCGCCTGTTATGGGAGGGAATTGAGGGACTGCTTGACAAAAGGCAAAGCAATTTTGATGGTGTGGCCTGATATTGGAGGGCTTGTGTTGGTGAATTTGGACACCATAGAATGCTTAAAATTGTGATGATGCCTGATATGGGAGGGTATTGGATGACCACTGGACAACAGTGAATGCATTTGTGGTGGGGGACTGATATGGGATGACTTGTGGGGACCATTTAACACCAGGAGGTGTTGTTGCACCTGATTTGGGAGGGAATCAGGGTTCCATTAAACAATACTGAATGCATTTGTGGTGGTGGTGACTGATATGGGAGGGCTTGTTGGGGGCCATTTGTCACCAGTTTTTGGAAGAATTTCGAACTTCATTTGATTACTAGTCAAGGTCAGTTATATGCTTTACATTTTGTGGTGCCTGGTATGGGAGGGATTTGGAGACTGACAGACAATAGGGAAAACATTATATGTGATGGTTCTGGGTGATTGAAGGTGGTGGTGGGCCCTGGACATCAGAAGATGGGTTTTGTGTGGTGTTGCTAGGTCTCAGAGTGGGGGATGGAGACAAAGTAATACATGAATTTAGATGATACTGTTTTGAGGGTGGGGGAACTCCTTACACCAGGTAATGCTTTTTGTAGATGATTTCAGGTCTTTGAGGTGATGGGGGCTGGACACCAGGAAATGGGTTTTGTGTGTTTTTTCTGGGTCTTGAGGGTGAGGAGAAGCTAGCTGAATAGCTTTAGTGTGATGGTGGTGCCTGGTCTTGAGGGGTGTGGGGGATCTGGACAAGAAGGAATGCATTATTTGTGATGGTGCAGGGTGTTGGAGGGAGGGGGGCAACCACTGGACACTAATGAATGATTTTTCTGTGATTATTCTCTGTGGTTGAAGGTGGGGGTGGCCCGGACAACAGAAAAACTGACAATTGAATTCACAAACTATAAACAAGACTTTGGATGTATATGCTTTATTAATAAGACATGAAATTGGTTGATTTTATCACTGAATTAACATGTATGATGTGTTCTTGCAAATGTCTAAGGTCAATTTAATAACACTTATCCTGACTTGATCATTTAGAGTTTTTCGCATCATCTTCATTGGACAGCATTCAAAATCAGAAGAGAATAATGGTTCATTTTACATTTATTGGTTCACTGACACACAGACACTTTTGGAACTTTAAACTTGACTTTGATGGATATCAGTTGTACTTTTGAATTTTCGCTCCTAACTTGATATATGTGAAGTTCTCCTATGTAGTGATACTGCAAATTGTATGGTATATAAAGTTGCAAGTTCCAAAACAAGAAAGGTTTCAATTTGGTGATTTTCTTCAGTAGTAAGGTTAAACACTATTCGCTTATAACTGGGTAACATCAGGAGAGCATTACAACACACTGATGGTGGTAAAATGTAGACTGATGTTATCCAGTGATAACCCCATAGTCATTTACCATGGCATTTGTCATTCTACCCGTCTGTTCATGTCAGCTACGCCTAGAACTGCCGTTATGCAGTACCCAAGTGTTCATGAGGTGAGGCCAGGTCTGTATTATGGTATGTACAACACTGTTTCATGACTTTGGTAACATCGTTTAACACAGAAAGAGGGGAAAATGCTGACTTATGTTATCCAAACGTAACAATTGCGTCGCTTTTGCAAATCTGATATTCCACTGTTCATGTCATGATGCCGCGAACCGCATACATGTACAGTATTCATGTTCATGAGGTCGAGTAGTCTCTGTTTTTGTGTAAGTAAACACGTTTAGTTGTTTAGTAATATCAGGATGCATTAACACACATGAAAGAGTGGTGAAATGCAGACTGATGTTGTTCGGTCATTACCCATATTCATTTACCTTGCTATTCTGTTATTCCACTTGGCTGTTCATGTGGGTTAGTAGAACTGGGTACACATGTACAGTGCCCAAGGGTTCATGAGGTCAGTGTCCCTTATATAGGATTATGGTCAGTCTAGATGGGCCTGGTGGTGTACATCTGCCAACAATGTTCTATGTTTCAATTAATTTTTTGATTGTTATGAATGGGGCAGCGTGTGCATCATATAATCGTTGATGGCAGAAAGGCCCGCCTTGGCCCATCAAATCTCCTACATTCCTCTCTCTTCTTTCATGGAGTACTGGTACTGACTTCTCCATCAACCGCTGCACAGATCTTTGTCATAGACTAAAAGCCTGATCTACGAACCCTGTGCCTGAATGCCAACTGCCAGGCTGGTATCGTGTCTTATTGCTTTAAAAGTGTTTGTGATAGAGGTTTAATGCCCTGTGTTTCTTAAGAGAGCCCAATCACTGAGGATCTGTGGTTCACCCAGGAAAGCTTACTCTGAGGGGGATTGATAGCATACAGAGCGGCACCTTTGGAGGGTGGTTGGGCACATGGTGTTGAGCGCGATACTGACTGGTCTTTAAAGCTGGGTGGTTGCCCAGTGTAGTATGAACATGGCAGACTAGATGGTTAAGTGGTCTCATCTGCCATCAAATTCTATATGAATACAAAGGTGCCAGTAGAGAAGGCTATTTGATCTATCAAGTTCATGCAGACAGCAGGGTCCACTTCTTATGTCTGCCTTTCCCACTATCCCATCCTCCCTACCCATGATCCTTACTACCCTATGCCTATTCCAGCTCTCAGAAAGCTTCCTACTGTCTTCATGAGATGACTCTTCCAGCAGTGCATTCCAAGTATCCACTATCTCTATGTGAATAGTGCTTCCTGACCCTCCAGTCCTCCACCTTCCAGCTGACTGTGCCCGCAGTGTTATGGTTGCCACCAGCTAAAGAGACTCTCCTTATCAACTTATTTATTCTTTTGGCACTGGAAGGTCCCAATCATGTCCCCATCTCTCTATCATGTATTTATAGTGTCTCCTTTTAATCTGATATGTATATATACACTGGCGATTGTCATTCCTACTTGTCACTATAAACTTGCACTATAAATATGCTGGAACAGAGGGCACTATTATCTCCTTGACAAAATGCAGCTGGGCAAAATGCTGGGGTCAGTTTGTGGAGCTGCAGATGTTGTTTTTTTGTGAGTGCTATTTAATGGCTCTAAATTCAAACCTTCCATTGAAATACATTGAACGGATGAGGTGGAGGAGGCTGAAGTGGAAACACCTCCTTCCATTTTCCCAAGCTGCCACTTCAGCAGTATAATTTATGATTTATATCTATGCCCTAAGTGGCTTAAGAGCAAAGGGGTAGTTTAGAGGCAACCAGAGGAAGCAAATGCAGCAAAGAGCTGCCTTTAAGTGAAGCTGCACCGTGGCTAATGTAAAAGCCAGGGGTGTTGGGGTTAAAAAGGAGAGAGTAACAATGTGAAAATGCGGCACCTGTGGCAAGGTAAAGGCTGGGGGGTCAAAGGAGCGAGAGAGAGAGAGAGAGAGTAGCAGAGCGGCAAGTGCCACAAATCATAAGCCGCACCACAGCTTATATGCAATGTCCGGGAGGGGGTGCTACTTTTAACATATAAAATAAAGCCTGCAACAGACAAGCTCCTATACTCCCACATGGGTCTAAATTGAGCAGGCCCTAGCAAAATGAATCCGCTGCTCCCTATCGGTCTTTGTGTATCAACTTTCCTCCTGTCTCCCATGTTTCCTTAGGAACTCCCCATGGGCTGGTCCCTCCGAGCGTTACACCAGATACAGATACACCTATCCCTTAACTGGCACAACTCAACAAGCCAACCCCTTTTTAATAACCCTCACTTTCTTATAAGTAATCGCACAATCCCACCCTCTTTCTTCGCTCGGCTCTAATACAGTGTGCTAGGAGACTTCCACAATGGGGATTCTACACTACCGTTCTTTTCCCTACAAGTGAAATTTCAACTAACCAATAACAATGTCTTTAAATACTGGTAAATAAAACATGCTGTCCTTGCCTTCTTAAGACCTAAACCCTGGATCTCTTCATCATTGGAAGAATTACCCGATGTGCTTAAGGTAGCAAAGCAACCACATGCTGTCTCTGGCGTATATAAACTCCTGCAAGACCTCGACCCTGCCCTCCCAACAGGGGTCTGTTATTATTGGACGCAAATGCTCTCCCTCCCAGATAACCCTGGCAACTGGAGTAAAATTTGGAAAGCCATTTATAAATTTATTAAACAAAATAGGCTGAGGCTTACCCAATTCAACATAATGCATAACCTATACTATACTCCTGCCAGATTGCATACTATAAGAAAGCTGGTATCCCCTCTTGGCTACAGATGTGGGGAGAAGTTGGGATCCCTGTTTCACATGTTGTGGGAATGCCCAAAAGCTCCAAAATTCTGGAGTTCCATCAAAGAGACCCTGGACCCTATTTTGGGCCTAGAACCTTTGTTTACTCCAGAATGCTGTCTGTTAATCCTAGTCCCACAGGGTACACCCAATTCTCGGAAAGCCCACCTAACCCTAGTGGTAGCCACAGCCAATTTGGTTATCCTTAGGCATTGGAAGGATGAATCACTGCCTTCAGTTTTAGAGGGGTACCGTGAGAGTTTAACGGCCATCCAACTAGAGAGGCACATTGCCAGTATGCGACATAGGCTAGAGGTTTACCAATCATTATGGGAGCCTTTCCTGGCTTTACTATCCCTCTGGCAACCTTAGACAGCCATCTCCAGAATCATCAATTCCCACGTTCCTGACATGCAGGTTTGGGGCAGGAGTGGGGGGGACTAAGGGGAGGTTCATATTGTAAGTTAGTATTGTGTCTTGTTATTAGCTTTATCATGTATGTCTGATTGTCAAATGTTTTTGCAGCTGTACTGGTTTCAATGTGTTACCTACGGTAATATTCTGCTGAAAATCAATAAAGTATATTGAATTAAAAAATTAAAAAAAATAAAATAAAGCCTGTAGGAATGCAGGCAAGGGCAGAGTGCTCCCCAAGGGGAGAAGGATAATTAAATATCCACATTGCGACTATGAGCAAGCCCTGAGGGGCAGTATAATGTGAACTGGTGGAGGGGGCACAGAAACAAAAGAAAAGAAAACAAAGCATTTGGGCTAAAAATGGTGCAGTGCAACTACCTATAGCGATGGCAAGTGGAGGGCATCACAAATGCTGAGGCAACTTTTTGTCACCTCAACATGTTGTTGGTTCGGAAGGAATGTGAGAGTCCTTTTTTTCTCATAGCAATTGGACTGCAGGTTCTGCCCACTGCAGCCCTAAAAACCACTTAGGTATCTCTTGGGATTCTTAATGCTGTTCAAACTAAGTGCTGCCCGGGTTGGGAGTCGAGTAACTGTGATGTCTGGGAACACTGGAATGGCTGCTGGTCAGGAGAGGTCAAGAGGAACTGGAGAGCGGGTGGAGCTGGAACTGGATGGATCACTTGAGCAGAGGCTGAGGCTCAGGGCAGGCCTGCTGGCCAAACTTAAGTGCTGCTTCAAGTTGCATTTAAGTTGCTCTCAGTCTCTTGATTGTCTGCTCTGCTGATTTGCTGAGTCAAGTGCGTGACAGTCAGTCATCTCATCTTCTCAAAATGCTGCTCCTACTTGTCTAGCTAGTATTCTAGCAGCAGGCAAATAAAATAATGGTCTTTCTGAGTTTGGCTTTTTTTTTGTGCATTGAGTGTCTACAGTACTATGATGTGTGATGTCCTGTTGTCAGCCAGGCGGCCCAGTCCAGCTTAATTCAATTCAATTTTTCAATTCAATTCAATTCATCTTTATTTTTAAAAGGCACTTTTCTTAAAATCAAAGCGCCTGTACAAATTCACATAACAATAAATACAATAAAGTTAAAACTAATATAAATCCTTAAAAGCTATATTAAAAAGGTGGGTTTTCAAAGCTCCCTTAAAGCTAAGGACAGTCGGGCAATCTCGTACCTGACGAGGTAGAGAATTCCACAGGGTAGGTGCCATAAAACTAAATGACCTAGCACCAGATGTTTTCAAAGCGTACCTGGGAATCTCTAGCAATCCTAAATCAGTGGATCGGAGGAGCAGGAGGGACTATAGGAGCAAGGAGCTCTTTCAGGTAAGTAGGTCCCAGATCATGTAGGGCTTTATAGGTCAGTAAACCGACCTTGAAGGTGATTCGCCAAAACACTGGCAGCCAGTGCAGCCACATGAACAGGCATTATATGGCTGGATCTAGAGGATCCAGTCAACAACCTAGCTGCCGCATTCTGCACTAGCTGCAGACGGCGAAGTTCGACCCCCGATGGTCCTAGGTATAAGGAGTTACAGTAGTCAAGCCTGGAGGTAACAAAAGCGTGGATCAATGTTGGAAGGTCCTCTGGAGGAACCAGGTGCTTCACCCTGGCAATATTCCTCAGATGAAAGAGGAAGTTTTAACGACCGCTGACACCTGAGATTTAAGTGTCACACAGTCGTCAATTATTACGCCAAGATTCCGCACCTGATCTGAGGTCGTCAGCTGAACACCTCCAAGCCATAAGCCTGAAGGTGATCCCTCCGGCAGACCCACCTCACAGCGACCTTTGTCCACAACCAACACCTCAGTTTTCTCCGGGTTTAACCTCAGCCAACTCCCATTCATCCAGTCTTGGATTTCTTCAAGGCAGTTATTAAATACCGACAAGGCAGCGTCCTGACCGGGCACAAAAGACATATACAGCTGGGTATCATCTGCATAGCAGTGAAAATCCAAACCGTATCGTCTAATAATCATCCCTAACGGTAGCATATACACCGAAAACAACATGGGTGCTAAAATAGAGCCCTGCGGTACCCCCCAGGGTAGGGAGAATGATGCTGAGGAAAAAATTCCCGACACCACTCTCTGAGTCCTACCCTCGGGGTAAGATTGAAACTATCTGAGGACCATACCAGACAGTCCACAGACTGACCGCAGATGCTCCAACAGCACACCATGGTCAACGGTGTCAAACGCTGCAGAGAGATCCAGTAGTACCAGGATGGATCGGGTCCTACGATCTCTCGCTATTAGGAGGTCATTTAGTACCCGTACGAGCGCTGTCTCGGTACTATGCCTTTTCCTAAATCCAGACTGGAGAGAATCGATAGATATTGTTGTTGGTCAGATGATCCTCCAACTGCGCTGCGACCACTTTCTCAATAACTTTACCCACAAAGGGTAAGTTAGAGACTGGCCTGTAATTTGCTAGACAATCTGGATCTAAAGAGGATTTCTTTAATAGAGGCTTAACTATAGCCTCTTTAAGGGGATCTGGAAAAATCCCCCTCTCCAAAGACTTCCAGACGATCAAAGCTAGGACTAGGCCGATCTTATCCACACAACCCACTAAAAGGCGTGTAGGGCCCGGGTCCAAATCACAGCGGGTCGGTTGCAGTGCTCGAATGATCATCACAACATCCTCGATTATGGGAAGACTGAAGTCAGACCATCCAAACTGGGTGTTCGACATCTCCTGGCGATCACCGTCGCTCCCATTGGGGAGGGAAGTGCGAATATCTGATCTGATTTTGACAACCTTATCTGCAAAGACGAGAGCAAGCTCCTCACACCATTCTTGAGATAAGGCTCTTCTGGGTTGAAGACAGACTGGATTGCACAATCTGTCCACAGTCCGAAAGAGCTGAGCTGGTCTGTTCTGTGCAGCCACTATCTCTCTGGACAGGAACTCTGCCTTCTTACGAGAGATTGCGGATTGATAGGCCAAATAATGGTCCATCAAACTAAGCCTGTCATCATCAAGACCAGACCTTCGCCAACGCCTCTCCAGCCTTCATCCAACCCTCCTCAACTCCCTCATGGTCTCATCAAACCAAGGAGACCTGGGGCGAGGAGTAAGAGGACGAACACGAACTGGTGCAATAGAATCCAGGGCTCCTGTTACTGCCTTATTATAAGCATGTACCAGATCACCTGGATCTAAGCAATCTATCGGTAGGCTTAATAGGTCCAACACCGCCATCAGGTCATCTGGGGATACACCCCTCAAAGGGCGGTATCGGACCATCTCCATAGGGGCAGACCTAACAGGGGTGGCCTCAAAACTGAACCTAATGGAGTGATGGTCAGACCATCAGACCGGTTCCACCACCAAGTCGGATGTCCCCATCCCCCAGAAGGAACACCAGGTCCAATGAGTGTCCACCAACATGAGTCGAGGAGGAAACCACCTGTGTGAAGCCCAGTGATATCATTAACTGGAGGAAGTCTTGACCAAATCGAGAGAGTTCATCATCGACCCAAGCATTGAAATCCCCCAGAACCAACCATCTGGGGGACCCCAATGTTAGGTCGACAATGAAGTCTGCGACTTCCTGCAGGGAAACATTCTCGCCACCTGGTGGACGGTATACAAGAAGTATCCTGCACCCCACACCCTCACCCACAATACACTCAAAGGATCTGGTGACTCCCGCTGGTACCTCCATCAGACCCAGTTCTGACTTAAAACATATGGCAACACCCCCGCCCCTACGATCCTGCCTCGGGCAGTGTATCACCGAGTACCCAGCTGGAATTGCTGCGGCTAAAACTGGCCCAGCATTTTCATCCAGCCAGGTCTCAGTGATGCACGCCAGGTCAGATGACTCGACAAGATCAGCTATAACAGCCGTCTTGTTTTTAATAGACCTGGCATTGCATAACACCGCCCGAGTAGGACAAACCTCCGATAATGACCGCCCTACCCACTGATCCAAATCAGAACCCTTGGGTATGGGCACAAGACAGGAAGTCCCCTCTCCTGTGCCCATTTCACCCCAGGGTGTCTCCTTGACCCCACAATCCCAATCCGCCCACTCCTTTCCATCCCCCCAAGCCCAGCACCAATCCTCCTGCCTCCTCTCACAATCCCCAAAGCCCTACATTTTCTGTAGACTTCCGTGACAAAGGGGACAGGAGAAAGGACGGAGGTCCTGAGCGAGAGGGGAATAATACCCGACCGCCTTATAATCATTCCAGCACATAATACACACCACAATTTAACAATAATCAACACTACCCAACTTATGTAAAACAAATCTAAATAAACTTATATAAAACAAATTCCAAAAAACTAAAAATAAAACACTAAATAATCACAACATAATACAAAATCTATTAATCAATTCTAGTGCTGTCAGATTATCAACATATATTATATTTCTACCCCACCCACAGTACTCTCACCACTGCGGGGAGAGGAGCGTACCACCTAAAACCACAAAAAATGGCCCTTTTACTTAAAAACTTATCCAACAGTACCCTCATTTAACTCAAAAACAGAGTTCAAAGCTTTTTTTTTTTTTGTTTTTTTTTTGTTGTAAAGTCACACTTCTGTGCTCTCACCACGCTGTATGGCTCCAATATTTATCAGACTCCTCTCACGAGACTGATATTTCAATGAACTCAGTTATAGTTAAATTTCATGTGGATCTCCACAGTCTACTAATCATTAAAACACAGCAGTTACAGCAAAAATGATTATAGAATACTTCACCAAATCCAGCTCTTGACCGCTCTAAGTTCTGTCCCAGTCTTCAAAATTCCCAGTAACCGAAATCCTAGAAGCATCAGACGAGCATATAACAGATGGCATTAACAACTCTTCCACCTCCACAGATATTAACCACAGGCTCCAGCTCACCCGACCCTCGCTATGATGAGGCAGGCAGAACCACCCTCCGATAGCCCCCCTGCATCACTCAGGGAGCGAAGCAAGCCCCACCACCCTCCGGAGGCAGAACAAACCAGCCCCCCCGTCTGGACCAGGGAGCCAAATCTCCAGGTTATGTGGACCGCAATCCTTAATCTTCACTGCCGATTCTTCTGCCACCCACTTCCTTCTCAAAGAGTCCCCACACACAAGAGCCGACAGCCTCTTTCCTGGTCCGACAAAATCTGTCCCCGAACAGAAACTGCAGTTCACCCTGCCGAATTCCTGAACGAGCGCTCTCCGCAGCTCCCAAAAAGCGTGTTCTGTGTGTGCCCAGCAGAGGAAAAGCGCGCCAAGCCTCCAAGTTGCAAACCTCCAACCTCTCCAAGAAAACGTCCAAGCAGACCGACACCCAGTCCAACACCCAAGCAGACCTCCCTTGACCAGGTCAGTCTCTCCAACACATCACCGACTTTAATTACCAAAACAAATAGTCGCAATGTTAGATGACTGCTAATGATTGTATAGCGATTATATGGCGGATGGTTCTGTAATTCAAACGACAACGTTAAATAACGCAAAATAACATAAAATCGGGCCAAAAATCAGAAACTTTCTAAGCACTCAAAACAGAATGCGAGAATCATTCAAATGAGGTCTTGCCCTAGGGATAATTTAGCATTGTGTAGTGATATGGTAGTGTAAAGCCATCAGGAATGGATTCAGGGACTGACTGTCCAAGCACTGTGGCTTATGGTTTCCAGTTCCGAATCCCATCTACCCCCTCCCCAGTTTAGACATGAATTTATAATGTTTTCCAGTGGATGCTGTCTGATATGATCATTCTGACCATGAGTGTGTTAGCCACTTATATAAACAAGGTTTTCTGATGGAAAATAGCTGGTCTGTCATCATCACCTTGGATATTTTGGTAGGACTCCTACTAAGATGCCCAAGGTGATGACAGACCAGCTATTTTCCATCAGAAAGCCTTATTTATGTAAGTGGCTAGCAAGAACACATCAGAACAACCAGATGAGACAGTATCTGCACTGTAAAATATGATAAATTCATGTCTAAACTGGGAGTGGGGACGGGTGGGATAGGGCAGGGCCGCAGGGAGTGGGGCAAGGGGGTGGGACAAGGGCTGGGGTCTGTCCTCATTTCCAGAATCCAATCTGGCACACTGGGAGACATTTTACCATTCTCTGTGTGTGTGGAGGGGTGGGGAGCATTCTACTACTGGAATAATGCAGAGCTTTGAATTCTTCTGTTCTATGGCAAACAATCACACAATATACTGAGTGTGAAGGCAGATGACTGACAGGTGAAAAACATCTGTAGAGGGACTATTTTACATTATTTAGCAACATTTTAGTATATTG
This sequence comes from Neoceratodus forsteri, assembly GCA_016271365.2. NCBI lineage: Eukaryota > Metazoa > Chordata > Ceratodontiformes > Ceratodontidae > Neoceratodus > Neoceratodus forsteri. The sequence continues at coordinate 148,037,628 of CM057456.1, forward strand.
TTTGTGGCTTTGAAAACTTTAAGAATGTTATTTTTTTTAAAGTTGCCTATGGGCCCATTTTATGTAAGCAATAAGACATGGCTTACACAGTGTATCCTTTTTCAATACATAAACATCTTCAAACTCTTTTAAGAGGATGTCATGGCTTTCCTAGGCAGGGAGAGTGGTCATCTCCTCTGCCCATCCCTTTTCGGCTCCTCCTTTCACAGGGTGTGCCATACTGGATAAATATGGTGCCCTTTACTTCCCATAAGAACTGCAAGAGTAAGTGAATTTTTCCAGCATCATGGCCAACAATCCTTGTCAGTAAAACAAATACATGTAATCCACCCCCCAGAAGTCACTTAGAAATGAGCTGTCACAGCTCAGTGTTCCTTTCTTGGTCAAGATTGCAAATAAATAAATAAATAATTGTCCCTTTAGACTGCAAAAGTAGTTGCATGTCTTAGCTGATATGTAAACAACAAGGCTGGTGACAACATGTTTAAAGAGTAGTTATCACTGAATCACTTGAAACTAATTATTGTTGGATAACTAATGATGAAAAAATGGAAACAAGTTAAAAATACCAATACTTGGAAATACATTTTGATTACAATGATTATGGACTAACCATATTAGAATAAGGAACACTTCCTGGTGGCATCCCTCCCTCCAGTCACATTGTCCTTGCAGAGGATTGGAATTGTGTTGAAAATCCCTCGTTGGATAAGAGTTTGGACAGGAGGTGGGTGAGGTGGCCAGCTCCAGGCTCCTTAGAACTCTGGTCTCTGAAGGTGGGATGGTAGATCCTTGGAGACTGCAGAATCCAGAGACTCAAGACTATACTTTTTACTCTGAGGCCTCCAGCTCCTATTCAAGGCTAGACAGATTTTATACACAACTGGTGAATGCCCATTTTATGGTTGATATGATAATTCACCCAGTCACCTTCTCTGACCACACGGTTATTGGTGTGAAGGTGAAATGGTCATGCAAAAGAATAAGGGAAGTTGGAGATTTGACCCGGGTTGCTGAATGATTAAATATTTGGAGATCAAATAAGGAAAGTATTCAACACTATATAAGAGAAAACTGGGAGGAGGACTCGCATCTTAGGTTTATTTGGGACGGATTGAAAGCTGTCCTCAGGGACCAAAGTATTAGCTACTCATCCTATAAGAGTAAGAGACACCAAGTCAAAATAGAGAATATACTTGATAATATCAAAGCATTAGAAGAAGAACATAAGAAGAGAAGGAATCTCTCTGTTTTGACTAAGTTGAGAGAGACCAGGGAACAATATAAAGTAGAAATGAGAAGGAAAACAAAGAACTGCCTTAGATACACCAGGCAAAAATATTATTAGATCGGGGGAGAGCGAGCTGCCTACTGGCCTTTCAGTTGAGAAAGCAGGAGGCCGATTGATACATCCCGAGCATTAAAGGGCCAGGACTACATTTGGCCTACTCCAACCCTACTCAGATTGCTGAGGAGTTTTGTAGTCACTACACTAGGTTATATGCCTGAGAAAGGGGCCCAGATCGTGTTGATAGAGTCAAGGAGTTTCTACGGAGGGTCACCCTTCCAACTCTGGAGGAGACCCAAACAACACAACTGGAGGCAAATATCACAGAGTCTGAAGTGAGAAGAGTTATCAAGTCTCTTAACAGGGGGAAGGCACCGGGACCCGATGGGTTCACCATGGAGTTTTAGCAGCATTTTGCCAGTGACCTGGTCCCCTTGTTGACAAAGGTTTGCAATATCGCACATGAAGATGGTGAAACTCCTGACTCATGGGGGGCGGTGGTGGTCACTCTGATACCCAAACCTGGTAAAGATTTGACCTAATGTGGGAGTTACTGGCCCATTTCAATAATTAACCAGGATGTGAAGATTTTGGCAAAAATTATTGGATCCCACCTCTAGAATTCAGTCCCAGACTTAGTCCGAGAGACTAAGAGCGGACCTTATACTGGGGAGGCATATTCAGGACAACATAAGACTTTTGCTCAATGCCTTGTCTGCTTCCGGAGCATTCCCGCCTGGGATTTTACATGCGGTGATGTCCCTGGATGCAGAGAAGGTGTTAGACTGCCTGGATTAGGTGTTTTTGGATTATACCTTAGAAAAATTTGGGTTTGGGGAAAAATTCAGAATATGGATACTCTCTTGTATGTTACAGACCCGGTAAATCAAATTCCCCTTATAAACTCCATGCTGAGGGATTTTGGTAGGGTCTCCAGTTTTAAAATAAATGACACCAAAACTGAATTGCTGCCCCTGGGGCAGATCCCTGAGGCAACCTTTCTGGTAATAGGCAACTACAAATGGTCGAAGGAGGGCATTAAATATTTGGGTATATGGATCCCTAGGGATGTGCAAAAACTATAAACTAATTATTTAAAGCTCCTTCAGACAGTTCAGGCTGATCTGGGATGATGGGGGGAGTTTCCTCTTTCCCTTATGGGAAGAACTGAAAGCATAAGGATGAATGTGCTCCCCTGCTTCTTGTTTTTATTCCATTCCCTCCCCCTTAAGCTGCTAGTAACCTTTTGGAAATCCCTTAAGTCTTCACTATCCAAGTTTATTTGGGCTGGTAGACATCCCAGGGTGAAGTGGAACACCCTGGTCTGGGCCAAGATTCAGGGTGGATTAGGCCTCTCAAATTTTAGAAAATATTATTGGGCAACCCAGCTTCATCCATTGGTCTATTTGATGTCATTGGGGGAACCCCCCCCCCATGGGTGGAAATAGAAAAGTCCAAGTTCTATCTTGGGGATATTGGAGATCTGGTCTACATGGACAAACAGGGAGTACATCATTTCCACTTAAGCAACCCTTGGACTGGTGTCATTAAACTTACTTGGGTAGAAATGAAGAAGAAATTTGGGCTGGAAATGGGTTGGTGGTAATACCCCATTAGGACCTGTCTGGATTTTGCACCCCTGAGATGGGACCTAGGATTCAAGATGTGGTTTAGGAAAGGCCTAGTAAAAGTATGACAAATGTCTGTAGGAGAGAATATTAAATCCTTTCAGCAGCCCTCAGTAGAGTTCTAGCTGGTCCCCCAAGATTTTTTCAGATATCTTCAGTTCAGGCACTTTCTGCAAGAAAAAGAAAAAGAGAGTAAAGTTAGTGTTACAACTGGTAGCAACCCCATAGCCAATCTGATACTCTGAGAGACTACTCGCCAGGTGCCTAGGGGCTTGATCTCGAGGCTGTTCTCCCAGCTTTCAGCTCTGAAGCAGGATTCTCTGGAGAATATTAGGGAGACCTGAAGAGTGGAGGATACAGAATGGGAAAAGGTGTGGACAGCTGTCCATTCAACTATGGCCACCAATTTTTGGAGGGAATTTAGATGGAAGATTGTTATGCACTACTTCTGCACTCCAGTAATCACTGAGCACTATGGCTACCACCCCTCTGATCATTGTTGGCGGGGTTGTGGAGATAGAGGCACCCACACACATACACACACATGTTTTGGACCTGGCCCAGGCTCCAAACCTTCTGGCAACAGATCATTGCTACCATGGCAAAGATTTTTAGTGAAGACCTCCCTGGAGACCTGGTGAACTGGATTCTAGGGGTTTACCCCCAAAAGATCAGATGTAAAGCTCAGCAGTATTTAAAATATTACTGGCTTTGGCCCTCAAGGCCATCACACATAGATGGCTGACCCCCGACATCCCCACATTAAAGGCCTGGTATAACATATGTGAGGCTGTTGTAGAAATGGAAGAGCTCACTGCTAGAGTCTGGTTACATACAGATAAATTCAGTTCCCTCTGGTTGCCATTTTTTCATTATCAGGCTGAGAAAAAACACATAAATGTACTGGAGATACTCACCAGACATGCTTAGTAGGCGTCCTTTTTCTGCCCTGACCCTAGGGATGGGCTGGTGGTGGTGGGTGGCCAGAAGGTTAGAGTGGGCGAGTTGTTGGATAACTTCCTTCTTGTTTTTGTAAAAGATCAGAGGTCATACTCAGATCTCACTACAATAAACTGGAACCAATTAACTGAAGGAAGGGTTGAATTGTATAGTAACTGCATATTAACTATCACTCTCTGTACCCCAGATAAATATATAATGTGATAACTATATTATTTACAGAAGTAGTAGAATATGAGTGACTAGGTACATTGATTTTAGGGTGTATGCAATTCTATTTATTTAACTGCCACTTTTTTCAGTTATTTATTGTAATGTGTTTTCTTTTCCCCTTTTTTCTGGTATTTTTTTTAAATTTCTCTTTGTTTTCATCATGTTGCTTCCAATGTACTCTGTCATTTAAATTTTTATATGTGAATCATCTTCACTGTTTATTGTTCTGTAACTATTTTATGTCAATTGAAATACCTAATAAAAATGATGATTTAAAAAGAAAGAATAAGGAATACTAAAATTTGTCAAACCCTTCTGGGTTTAAATATATTTAATTCTGTATATAGAACAAAAATTGTAAACCTGATACTGACAGTATTTAAAGGTAAATTTAGCATGCAAGCACTTTATGCTGCCAAACTCTGGGACAAAGGGAATTTAAATGAAATTGAAAAGATTGTTGCTGAAAATTGTAAATCTCTGTTAAAGCTCACAATTTCAACTTCTGCTATACTGGTAAGATTTAAACTTTGTATGCTAAAACTGAATGCTCTAGCAGAAGCTAGACTTATTTATTATTGGGTAAAAATAATAAGGGTGCACAACTTTAAATTAACAGCTTTATGCCTGAAAGAAAACAAAAATAATGTTTTTGAAATTGAATTGTAAATCACCATGGCTTCTTTGTCAAGGAACAATTAGATTGTAATGGTCTATTATTTCTAGAGGTATAATGATAATGGTGTTTTAATTCATCCACTTTATAAAAAAGTAATTACTCAATGAATGTGTGATATTAGCAAGCAAAATGATATTGCTGACCTAAAGGATGCTACATCGCTGAACCAGCTAGCAGATAATGTATCAAATCATGCTTTAAAACTGTACTTGTATTTTTAGCCAACATCTGAACATAGGAATATTATTACACAATTTTAGTTTGAAACATTCATGAATAATGCTAAAATATTTGCTGCATCTAAGACTCTCAGTGCATTTTGGGAAGATAACAATGGACATACAGAGGAAAATGTTCATGTGCTTTTGACATGACCCTTGTATAATAATTAATGCTGTAAAAAAGCTCCATTAAGCAATGCTCATTTACAAGGATGTCCTGGATAGAACAAATGCATGATACAGAAATTAACTGATTCAACATGTTGCTGCCAACCATGTACTATAGGTGCTTGTGGAATGTAACTTACATGTTTGCTTAGCTGGACTATTTTCCAGTGGCTTTCCATTCTCTGTGGAGGTGCCAGGAGCGGTTTCTTGAGGCTAAAGGAAATAGGTAACTGAGGGTCATGGCTGCCTGGGCAAACTTGACAAACACACGTTAGCCAAGTTTCCTGCGGCAGTGTCTGAACACAGCATGAAAACATGAGAAAACTCTCAGTTAATGGTCTCATTCTTCTATAGCGTGTCTGGTGATGATCCATGGCAAGTGGTAAAATACAGAAAAAGCAAGCACCTGAGTCAATTCCAGCTAAGGCATGTCAGCATGGCTGCAACAAGGCCTGGACTCAACTCCTGTGACATGTCAGAACTAGAGAAATCTCTGGTGGGGATTCATGCCATGTTGGCTAACCTGCAGGTGGAGATGAAAGCAGGCTTCACTAATATTACTGCCCAATTCTTTCACCTGTAGGGTATCATCGCAGACCTGACAGAAATGGCAATGGCCCATACTACCCGACTCATGGAGGTCAAAAAGACAGTGAAAGAGATGGAGGACCAATAGAGTAATGTTGCAAGAGAAAGTAACAACTTAAAAGCAGCAGTGGAGAAGTAGAAAATCTGGCTTGACAGGTAAGAAAACAGCTCTACATTGCCTGACTTTTGGATCATAGGGCTCCTTGAGGACCTGGAGGGGATTGAACCTAGAAAAACTCTGCCTACCTGGCTGGTCTCAAAACTAAAGAGGGATCCCAAAGATATTCATTTTGAGGCATGCAGAGTGCATGAGATGGAGCCAAAGCTCCAAACTAGAGGAAATGAATTGTCACTTTCTCATTAAATACCTGCACTACACAGATAAAGAAAAAGTGCTGAGGGCTGCAATGGTGAATGGACCCATCCAGGTGGAGGGAGGATGGTTTTCCATGTTCCAGTACTTCAGGAGGAAGCTGCAGATAAAATGGCAACAGTTTAATGGAGTTGTGGCAAAGATGCATACCAAGGCCTGGGACTTTGCTCACCTGTACCCCTCTTGACTGCAAGTGAACAGGCCAAGCAGACGCACCAAATTTTTTATATATCTGGCTGTGGCTGAATATTTTGTTGAGTAGGAAGATGCAGCAACAGCAGGCAGATCACAAGCTAGAAGCACAGCCCTGGCCCATAGCTGATCTGAGAGCAAGGTGAGCACTTCTTTAAGACTGCTAACTCCTTACCTATAGCCTGGTTGCAGCCTCAACTATGACACATTCTGCATTGCAGCTAACATGCTCTTATCTAGGCTGAAAGGCACAGCTGCTCTTCAGGACTGCCCATTCCATCCTGGCCATGTGGCTGCATGGGATTAACATTAATTCAACATCCTGAGCATAGCTTGGCCCTATCACAAGCCTAATGTTATGGCTCAGACAATATAGGTATAACTGCAGGTAGCAGGGCTGTGGGGAGGGGCATGGGGAGTGGTAAGCCACAAAACTAGACATTTGTCTTTAAATCAAAATAACCTGTTGCTTGCCAATGCAACAACAGTCTAATGCTCACAACACCTCAAGGTCCAGATGGCATCCACCCCAGGGTACTGAAGGAGCTGGCAGAGGTCCTGTGGGACGGACCTTGACAGCCCTATTTAATGCCCCTACTACACTCAAGGTGTGTACCTCAGGATTGGAAGAAGGCTCATGTGGTTCCCTTCCACAAGAGTGGCCCCAAGGATGAACCAGGGAACTACAGACCATCGAGCCTTACGTCCATTGTGGGTAAGCTGATGGAGTCAATCCTGAAGGAGAGGCTGGTGGCCCTCCTAGAGGCCAAAGGACTACAGGACAGCAGATGGCATGGCTTCATACATGGCAGATCCTGCCAAACCAAACTGGTGGGGTTACATGAATGGATAACTAGGCAACTGGACAGAGGCCATGCAGTGGATGTCCTGTATCTGGACTTCAGTAAGGCATTCGACTCAGTGCCGCATGGGAGGCTGGGAAGTAAGTTAGAAGGCACAGGGGCGGGTACAAAGCTGGTGAGATGGGTATGGAACTAGCTTCAGGGAAGGCAACAGAGGGTGGTGGTGGGTGGGGAGCTCTTACACCCAAGGGTAGTGACAAGCGGTGTCCCACAGGGCTGTGTTGGGACCAGTGTTGTTTGGGATATTCATTGCAGACATATCTTTGGACATCAAGAGCAAGATCAGTCTGTTTGCTGATGATACTAAGATGGGGGATGTGGTGGATGACCTAGGAGGATGGCAGGGGTTGCAGGATGATCTGGCAAAGCTTGAAACCTGGTCAGACACCTGGCAACTGGGGTTTAATTCCCAAAATGCAAGGTGCTGCATTTTGGGTGAAGAACCCAAGGAGGAGTTACCAGCTGGGGGGAGTGCAGCTAGCCCAGACAGAGGAGGAGAAGGATCTGGGGGTGCTCATTACAGGGTCAATGAATAACTCGGCACAATGTAGGAAGGCAGCTGCAAGGGCCAGCAAAATGCTGGGTTGCATTGCAAGGGGTATATCCTCGAGGAGGGAGGAGGTGATTCTGCCACTGTATAGGTCATTAGTTAGACCGCACCTGGAGTACTGCGTGCAGTACTGGTGCCCATATCTGAGGAGGGACACTAGGTTACTGGAGGGGATGCAGCGCAAGGTGACAAAAATGATCAAGAGGCTGGGGACTTATCATACGAGAGGAGGCTGAGGGAGATGAACATGTACTCACTGGAGTAGAGGAGGGACGGGGGACATGGATTGAAACCTTTAAGTACATGAAAGGAATAAACAAGACAGGTACAGAAGGCCTGTTCAAACTAAGGGAGGGGAGGGACACCAGGGACCATGATATGAGACTGGAGGGAGGAAGATTCAAGAGGGAGATGAGGAGACACTTTTTTACAGAGAGGGTGGTAGCTGGATGAAATGCATTACCTGCAGAAGTGGTATCCAGTAGAACAGTGGACTGCTTCAAAAGGGGATGGGACAGGAAAAGGGGGAGGGTCAATGCAGGGAAAGGGTGGAAGGGAGGGGCAGCTGCACAATAAGAGCTGCTAGCTGCACATTTGAGCAGACTTGATAGACCTCTAGGCCTTTATCCGCTAACAAATTCCATATGTTTGCATGTTCGTAACACTGTCTGGTAAACTGAGACTTAATGTTAGAACTGCCAATCTGTTCTGTTTTCCTGACTCAAGATTTAAATAAACAGAGAGATAGACAGATAGATAGATAGATAGATAGATAGATAGATAGATAGATAGATAGATAGATAGATAGATAGATAGATAGACAGACAGACAGATAGGTAGACAGAATAATTGTACAAGACAGTCCTGGGTATAGGTAGTTCAATTGCAATAAGATATGAATTTACACTACAAATATTACAATATTACACATAGCATCACCTTTCACTATGGACTATCTCTACAAGACATTGAAGACAAAAACTAGTACACTTAACAATTACAAACAAAAGAAAAATGTTTCATCTCTGCCTCCTACATATTGGCAACTGGGGACTAAAACCATAGCCACATTCTCTATTGCTCACTCCAGGCAGACACTCTGGGGATCTCTGGGAATTCTGGCCTTTTGTATTTTAGACACAAGTCTCTGCAGGAGAACTGTTAATAATCACTCTGTGGCAAAGACCATTATGCAACCTGAGGCTAATATTTGATGTGGAACACAAGATACAGCCTGTTTAAATGGTGACTCCTGTACCCAACTGCTTTAGGGATTCAGGTCTCAGTGGAGGAAGTGAGAGGAAAGAGCTGGCTGCTGCGAGATTGCCCATTAGAATGTGTACATGACTGAGGAGGAAGATTCACCTTTAACTCCAATGTTCCTGCTCAGCTGTGTGGAAAATATGTGTGTTCTACAAAGACAGGGAGCTTAGCTCTTTCAATACTTTAAAACTATGGACAATCTAATAAGAGTGATCTCCTACGTCACAGAACTAGCAATCACCCACTATGATCTTCTGGGCTCCAGGAGGTCAGGACCTTGAGCCCCTCCTGACTACATCTGGGGGTGCAGGTAGCAGTGGGAATGTGGGGTTTGTGCATAAAGTGGAGGCTTTGTAGCTAACAGCAGCACTCACACTAATTTGTCTGGCTGAATGCCGACTATAGCAAATAATCTTTGACTCAGTGGTTGTGATGAAATAGTCTCTTTCCTGTCTGCATTTTGGAGGCCAGGAGGCTATGGCTAAATCAACTAAACAACTACAAGTAAAGACATTTAACACACAGGCAAATGTTTTGTGTAGCATGCAGCCTGCCTGGTTTAAACTAAGTCATTCAAATGTTGATGTCCTGAACTTTGAATTGTGGTGGGAGGGCTGCTCGGGCCCTCAACTTGAGACCCCAAAATCTTACATCAATTGTCTATACAGAACATGCTGTTATAGTTATTATTCTTTGAAGGGTTATAGTGTATAAGTGCCCTACACAGAAAAAAGTGCACCATAAGTGTACAAGGACATCCATGTCAGGTGTATGTGAACCTGACCATGGGGGGAGGAGTTAGGGGGAGGGGTTCAGTTCTTCCAGTAGTGTGCACTGGTGTCATACTTTGTTATGTTTAAGTGTTTCTTCTTGTTGGGGAAAGGATGGGTGGGGTGAGGATAGGGAAAAACTTTGAGGTGGGGAGAAGTAAATTTCTGATTACAGCGATCAGGTCATGCACAGGTAAACAATTGCTTTCTATCCTTTTAAGGTTGCATCCTATGTTTGTTTCTGTTGCTGAAAGAGTCCTTCTTGGCCTCACACCCATGCTTCTTAATGGCTTAAACTACTGTATCACTTTAATGACCGGGGAACATCAAAGGCCTACAAAATGTTTAAAGAAAAGGAAGGTAAGGGAAATGTTCAAAAAGCTAAAATCTGATATCTGCCTAATGCAAGAGACTCACATAAATAAAAATCAAGTGGCAAGGAATAGTGAGAACTGGGTGGTGGGGGGTCAAACAGACAGCTTCCTCATATTGCTCTAAGGAGAGCGGGGTGGTCATCTGATTACCCCAGGGGCTCCCAGGAAAGGTGCAGTCAAGTATGGTAGATTTGAATGGCAGATATACCCTGACGCTAACAGATCTAAACACTGGGGAGTCTTTTGCAGCAGGATCTATGTATGGCCTCAATGTCGAAAAGTCGGCTTCTTTCAGAAGCTCTCTTTGAACATGACACAGTCAGCTGGGCCATGGTTTCTGGGGGTTGACTTCAGCTGTGTCCAGCTACCATTCTTGACAGCTGTAACAAAACCCCTACCCTGCCTCTCATAATGCCATGGCCTCAAAAGCCTTACAGAACACATACAGTCTGAATGATACATGGAGACATCACAACCATCAGGGCAAACAGTGCAACTTTTACTCACGTGCCCATCAGTCGTATGCCAATACTGACTGTTTCATTGTGACCCCACCCATCTTGGCCAAGATAGATTTTGTGAGCTACTACCTGAAATCTGTCTCTAATCATGTACCTGGCCATGAACATCTCTATCAGGACCACAGTTCAACAGGTCAAACCCTGGAGGCTTGACCCTGTCCTCCTTAAGTACAGAAAGTACAAAGAGTTGATCTCCCAAAAGATGTCTGAGTTCCTGCTGACCAGCAAGAGAGGGGACATAACCCACTCTACTTGATGGGAGGTTCTGAAACCTTTTGTGAGAAGACAGACAATATTATTTGCATGTCACAGAAAACAATGTGAGTAGCAGGAAATCATGCAACTGAAACAAAAAATTCAGCATGCAAGAAGGCACATATGACTAGCCCCACCCAACTCTAGCACCAGGTACTACAGAAGCTTAAATGGATGCTCAACATGCTCAGTAGCACTAAAATCCAAAGAACCATCCTTCTGACCAAAGCAGGCCAAACGTTTGATGGGGTTGGGGGAGTACCTTGCATGGTAGTTGCATCACAGAGAGGGGGAGAGAACAATAACATAAATTGTTGATGGACAAGGGGCTCTTACCTCTGATCAGAAGAAAATTGAAGAGCATTTTGCACTTCCTATAGAACCCTGTACACTTTGGTGGCATCCCTTGCCACTCAGAATAAATAATTCTTCCTGAATTTGGATATTACCCCATAGCACCTGCAACATCAGCAGGCATCAACTTACCCTGCAAGGTATCCCATCAAAGCAGTGAAAAATAAAGCTGTGTGGTCAAAAGCGGTGCCATTATAACAGCATTTCCAGTTTTGGAGTCAATCTAATCTAGCGCAGTTTTGGACCGAGACATTTTCTGCTGTCCGTGCAGTTCCCTCTCTTGCCATGCTGGTTTGCTTTTTCTGTTTTGACATGGAACCACCCTGCAATAAGTCAGAAATACTTAGAGCTGTAAAGGGTCTAAGAGGTAGAATCACAAGGCTGGATGCCTTTAGGGACCAGCTGCTTGATATTCTGTATAATATGTTGATATATAGCCTGAATGGAGGCATGCTAACCTCCTCCATGGGTGCATCACCATCACAGTCCACCACTAGAAGGGCAAGGACCCCACACATTGTGCTTCTTACCACCCCATCTCCCTTTTACTGACTGACTACAAGACCATGGCTAAAGTAATAGCAACACCCCTGGAAGGTATACTCCCTTCTTGTATTTGCTGTGACCAAGCAGGGTTTGTAAATGATAGACATGATAAAAATAACATTCATGGAACCCCAAATGTTTTTCATAATTGGTCAAAAAGACTGACAGTCATGGGGTGGCAGTCTTTGCCCTGGATGCAGACAAGGCCTTTGATGGCATGGAATGGGAGTACAAAGAGACACAGAAACATTGAATGTGATGGCAGATAAGGACCACTTGGCCACCCAGTCTGCCCGTATTGTCTAGTCTTTTTTCTTCTGTAGACCACACTTGCTCTACAGTGTCAGTCCTTTCCCTCCCTACCTTGTCCCTACAATTTCCTTGTGCTTATCGCAGGCATTTTTGAACCCTTCCACTGCTTTTGGTCCCACTACTTCTGCTGGAAGGCTGTTCCAGGGATCCACCACCCTTTCCACAAAGAAGCACTTCCTTGCATCCCTTTTGAATTCCCTTCCCTCCAGCTTCATATCATGCCCCCTAGTTCTAGGCCACCTTTTTCTTTGAAAAATGCTCCCTTCCTGCGCTTTATTTTATTCATGTATTTATATTTTCTTTGCTTTTGTAACCCTGTAAGTGCACTAGACAGGATTGTCTATTTTCAGGCATGACCCAGGAGATTACAGTTCAAAAAATTATAAACAATAGGACAGGGAGGAGATGATACAATACAGTGTATATAAAGAGATCAACAACCTTACATGACAGTAGAATTTCTTAGCACAAAAGTGATGGCATACATAGCATAATCATTACGGTACAAAAGTGCTGGTGACATAGGACAAGGGTATGGTACAGGGAAGGGGATAGTAGTGCAATGGTAAATAAATAAGGGATATACAATGGTGAGCTGTCAGATAAATGATTTATCTACACAAGTGCTGTTTGACCTTGGGTAACTTCACGAGTGGCTTAAGCCACGAGTGAGGTGTCCGAGGTCAAACAGTACAAGTGTAGATAAATCATTTATCTGACAGCTCACCATTGTATATTTCATTTATGCAATAGGGATGCTTCTTATCAGTGCGGGAACATTTGGTTTTGACTGTTTATCTTCTTTTTTTTAAATGATAATTTCTGGGACTTTCTGGGACTTTCGGTTAACTTTCCTGGTGTATGTCCGCCTATGAGTGGTTGCTATTAAATGAAACACCACTATTTTGTAGAGAACTTCTTGCTGAACAAATGTCATGGTGACAGTATCATGCTACCTTTTGTTTTAAAGTTATTCGCATTTGTTTGATGAAAAAGTGAAACAAAAATTTAATTTTATGCTGTTTTTGCTAATTATAAAAAACTAAAAGGTATTTATTAATAAAACACCACTCATTTTGTAGATATTTTCATGCTGAACATTTTTTGTGCTCATAGTACCATGCTATCATTTTTAGTTTTAAAGTGATTCACATTTGTTTGTCGAAAAAGTGAAAAGAAAATTGAATTTTATGCTGTTTTTTGCTAATTATGAAAAAACCAAAAGGTATCTATGAATGAAACACCACTCATTTTGTAGATATTTTTGTGCTGAACATTTTTCGTGCTCACAGTACCATGTTATCATTTTTCATTTTAAAGTTATTTATATTTGTTTGTCTGAAAGTGAAAGAAAAAATAGGATTTTTGCTGTTTTTTGCTAATTATAAAAAGGTATCTATAAATGAAACACCACTCATTTTGTAGATATTTTTATCCTGAACATTTTTCTTGCTCACAGTACTATGCTATCATTTTTCGTTTTAAAGTTATTCACATTTGTTTGTCAAAAAAGTGAACAAAAAAGCTTTGATTGACAGTTTGTATTTATCCCACATATGTGGGATAAATCTAGGGTGGTTAGATTTATCCCACATATGTGGAAATAAATGGATTTATTCAATGGCTTTTGGTCTCACACCTATTGCATAAAGAGGTATATTCCATGAACTAGAGCAAGTAAAGAGGTGTAATACATGAACTAAAGACATTTACATGTATCTAGGGAGGTGAGGCAATTAAAGAGTGCATGCTTGAAGGCAGGGTGAGAACTGGAGCTTCTAAGGGAAAATGGAAGGGAGTTCCAGAATTTGGGAGCATAGACAGAAAAGGCAAGTTCACCCATTATAGTGGCACAATTAGGGACAGTGACCAGAGCTGAAGTTGAAGACTGGAGGAGTCGGGGCAGTCAACTGGGATGAACATAGCTGCAAGGTAAGAGGGAGAGAAGAACAAATTATGCTGTTGGTCAGGCAGTCTATGGAATATAAATGCTGGGAGGAGGGATAACCAGCGGAGGTCAGAATAAAATGTGCAATGGTGTTTAGACTGATGGGCAGAACAAGTGTTATAGGCAACATCCCAGGTTGAAGGATGTTTGCTTGCACTTGAGCAAAGACCGGCAGTGCATAGCAAAGACCAGGGAGCAGATCTTGAATGACAGAGATCCAAGTGGCAGGGGTCAGGGCATGCATGGATATGATAAGCCAACCCAAATTTGGCATTGACAGACTTGCATATCGCGACTGACATGGAGAGAGAAACTGAGACTTGATCCAGAGTGACCACTAAGTATTTGAAAGAATCGATACCTTGTACCGGGAGTCATCAAGACAAGAGACCAGAAATTAGGAATTTAGGGCACTGAGCTTCCTAGGGACCCAAAGAGCATGGTCTGGGTCTTAGCAACATTTAACAAGGTGGTGAGATGCGAGCCATGTTTGGATTCGTTGCAGATCGGAGGAGAGGTAGGAATTAATGTCAGAGATGGAGCTAGAGGAGGTATAGAGGACCAAGTCATCAGCGTAGAGTAAGGTATGACAGTGAGCGGAAATGGTAGGTAGATTGTTTATAAATATAGAAAACAGCAGGGGCCCAAGGATGGAACCTTGTGGAACACCAGTGGATAGAGGGGCAGGGGAGGAGAGGACTCTATGATAGGAGACAGACTGGGTACAATTCTGCAGGTAGCTGGAGAACCAGGCAGTAGTGACCTGGGAGACACTCAATGAATCTAGCTGATGCAAGAGCAGGGAGTGGTTGACCGAGTTGAAAGCCTTCATTAACAAAATAAAAACAGCCCCCCAAGTTGGCCTCTATACATGGTGGTTCAGGTGTTATTAGTGAACTACACTAGGGCAGTTGAGTTGTTGTGGCCTGGTCTAAGCCATGCTGGAGCAGGAGACAGCAGGTCATATTTGGCTATGAAGTCTTATTGTTCAGACTATGAATAAGTTTCTCCAGAAGTTTACAAAGGGTAGACAGGGAGTGCCATAGGGCAGTACTTCATAGTGATTTTAGGTCACCCTTTTTAAGGACAGATATAACCCTAGCTGTTTCAGGAGCAGGGCACAGTGCCAGAGCTAATGGAGAGGTTGAAGAGGCACAAGATAGGGTGGGAAGAATGGAGGAGCCAAGTTTGAGAATTCTATGTTCCGTACTCATCAGGACCAGCTGCAATGAGGAGACATAGTGTTAAGGGATTTGTAGGATATCAGTTCTGAGACAGGGCTGAGAATAAGGGGTATGGGGCAGAGGGAGGCCTGGGGGAGGGAGGGATGGAAGAAATGGCTGCTTGGAGGTCGAGGACTTTATTCACCCTGATTAGGCATTTAAAGTCTCTGTCATATCCCTCTTAAGGACTCTACCATATCCCCATGTCTGAGGCCCTGAGAAGAGCTGGGGTAGGGGATACCTTGGTAGGTTGGAATAAGGTCACTTACACCTCCCTTACAACCCAGAGAGCAATTAATGGCAACCTTACCCATCTTTTACATGGAGAGGGCAATTCTGCATAGGTGCCCCACTCCCTCCTCCATATGCTATCCTTGGATCTGTTACCTGTGGCAATCCACAATGGCAACTGTATCTGGGTTTTTGAGGGGGAAGAGTGTGAGCATCAGCTGGTCATATTCACTGACAAATAGCTCTTGTACTTGTAGGACCCCTCTGTAGGTCTGCCTGTGGTTTAGGCACTTCAAGTGGCATACAGAGCACTTTAGGGTTACAAAACAGTTGGACCAAATCTGAAATCATGCCTATTGGTAGAAAGTGCAGTGAGCAAATAATCCACAACTCCACTGGACTTCAAGTAGTGAACAGAATCAAGTATTTAGGGGTACTCATCCCAGTGAAGTTTAGCCAGCTGGTGAACAGGAACTTCAGCCCTCTTCTGAGTAAACTGAGAGATGAATGTGAAAGGTAGCAGGCCTTACCCATTTTATTATTAGGGAGAATTAAGACCATAAAGATGACGATTCCACCCAGAAGACTCCACCTGTTTCAGGCCTTACCTTGCATAAAAAAGTAAAAAAAAAAAGAAAACAAACAAAATATAATTAAAAAAGAAAAATCTCCACATTCCCTCAAGTTGTTGAAGTTCCTTTCTCCTTCTTCTCCTCCTCCTAAGTCCTGAAGCAGCCTGTGCATGTCTGTACTGTTCTGAGCCATGCTGTTGCAGAGTGATCTGGACAGTGAGCATCAAGTGTGTGTCAATTGACAGTGAGTCAGTGCCTGGTCTTGGTTGCCTTTTATGGTATCCCACTGAATAACATAAAAGTAAAAAAAAAAAAGAAGAATAAAAATAAATAAACTGCAATAACTAATACAAAAATTAAATAAAACAAAAAAAGTCTTACTCTCCATTATTCATCATCCAAGTGACTAAGTCCTGTAGTATACAATAGCAAATGGAAAAACAAAGAGACCAAGGAGATAGTGGCATAGGATCATTCGGTCAGATCAATGAAAAAACAATGCAGAGTGGGCTTGGGCATATGCAAAACCCTCTGCCTCAGTGGGAATGGGGACGGGTATGGGCTGTTGGGGGTGGGAGGGACCTGGGAGGACAGTAGTCTCTATGCCAAGGACAGACTACACTTGAGTGGAGGAAGGAAAGAAAGTGTTGAAGCAGAGGATGGAAGAATATATAGAGGAAGTTTGGAGTTTAAACTAGGAGTGGGGGGTGGCAGTTGGGGAAGAGATATGCAGGGACCACAGGTTGGGAAATCATATGAGCTTACCCCCCATAACAGTGACAAAGGACAAATGGCAAGTACTATTGGTGATGCTAGGAAAGGAGGGCAGGATGGGAGGAGGGGAAAAGGGTGGAAGGTGGTTACCCTTAATGCTAGGAGCCTTGGGAGGAAAACTGCAGAGTTGCAGGTTCTCATGGCAGAGGGAGAGGTGGACATTGCAGCCATCACGGAAACATGGGCCACCCAATATAATGACTGGGACCTGTCTGTACCAGGGTACAGGTTATTTCGTAGGGACAGGGTGATTGGGAAAGGAGGGGGTGGCACCATGTGAAGGAAGGACTGAAGTGTGTAAGGAGGAAGGGAGGAGGGCAGTACAGAGTCACTTTGGGTGCAAATCCAGGATTCCAAGAATAGGAGTCTTAGAATGGGAGTGGTACAGGCCACCATCTCAGATGGAGGAGTTAGACAGGAACTAGCGGACAGATCAGGAGGACCCATGAGAAGGTAGTGTGGTGATTGTGGGGACTTCAACATGCCAGAAGTGGACTGGAGCAACCCCAACAACCAGGAACAGAAGGGAGCAGGTACTGCTGGATGCCTTCCAGGACAGCTTCCTGCTGCAATGGTCAGTGAACCAACCAGGTTAGGGAATACCCTTGACCTTGTAGCTGGCAAATGGGACTTTGTGAGAGAACTTACAGTGGAGGAACCGCTGTCAGGGAGTGACCACCACTCAGTATGGCTCACATTGGATATGGGCAAGGAAGGAGTGGAATCTGGCACAAGAGTGCTGGACTTCAGGAGGGCTGACTTTGGGAGGATGGGGGAAGTGGTAAAAGGGTACCTGGCCAGAATTCAATCTAGTATGGATACTAACCAGAGATGGGAGCTCATAAAGCTGGGGATAGTGGAGGCAACCAAAACCTGCTGCAAAGCCCAGAGCAAGAAGGCTAGAGCTAAGAAACCGAGCTGGTTGAGCAAGGAGGTCATGGAAAAGGTAAGGAGGAAAAGAGCTGCCTTTAGGAATACAAGAAAACAGGGAGGGGAGGACAGAGAGGGTACTTGACAGAATCGAAGGAGGTGACAAGGGCAGTAAGGGGAGCCAAAGCATCTACGGAACTCAGGCTGGCACAAGGCATTAAGAAGGGGAGAAAGACTTTTAAGTACATCAGGAGAAAAGGAGCTGTAAGGACCACATAGTAAGGATTAGGAAGGAGGGGGGTGGAAGCAGGGATATATGATAAGGCGGAAGCACTAAATGAGTACTTCTGCCTCAGTATTTACAAAAGAGAAGAGGGGGGTGACATCCAAGATGGGGTGAAATGGCAGACGAGGGGGGGAAGTGTACAGATGAGGAAATCATGGAGGACAGAGTTCGAGAGGGTTTGAAGGCACTGAGGGTGGACAAGGCACGAGGCCCAGATGGCATCCACCCCAGGGTACTGAAGGAGCTGGCAGAGGTCCTTGCAGGACCTTTGGCAGACCTATTTAATGCCTCACTACATTCGGGGTGTGTACCTCAGGACTGGAGGATGGCTCATGTGGTGCCCCTCCACAAGAGTGGCCCCAAGGATGAACCGGGAAACTACAGACCAGTGAGCCTCACATCCATCGCGGGTAAGCTAATGGAGACTATCCTGAAGGAGAGGCTGGTGGCCCTCTTAGAGCCAAAGGACCACAGGACAGCAGACAGCATGGCTTCACACGGGCCGATCCTGCCAAACCAACCTGGTCGGGTTCTATGACTGGGTAACTAGGCAACTGGACGGGGACATGCAGTGGATGTCCTGTATCTGGATTTCAGTAAGGCATCTCGACTCAGTGCCACATGAAAGGCTGGGAAGGAAGTTAGTAGGCACAGGGCAGGTGCAATGCTGGTGAGATGGGTAGTAAACTGGCTGCAGGGAAGGCAACAGAGGGTGGTGGTGGGTGGGCGCCTCACACCCAAGGGCAGTGATGAGTGGTGTCCCACAGAGCTCGGTGTTGGGACCAGTGTTGTTTGGGATATTCATTGCAGACATATCATGGGACATCAAGAGCAAGATCAGTCTGTTTGCTGATGATACCAAGGTTGGCGTGGTGGTGGATGACCTAGGGGATGGCAGGGTTGCAGGATGATCTGAAAAGCTTGAAACCTGGTCAGACACCTGCAACTGGGCTTTAATGCCAAAAGTGCAAGGTGATGCATTTTGGGATGAAGAACCCAAGGAGGACTTACCAGCTAGGGGAGTGCAGCTAGCCCAGACAGAGGAGGAGAAGGATCTGGGTGTGCTCATTACAGGGTCAATGAACAACCTCGGCACAGTGTAGGGAAGGCAGCTGCAAAGGCCAACAAAATGCTGGGTTGTATTGCAAGGGTATATCCTCAAGGAGGGAGGAGGTGATTCTGCCACTGTATAGGTCATTAGTGACCACACCTGGAGTACTCATGTGCAGTTCTGGCGTCCGTATCTCGAAAAGGGACATTAAGTTACTGAGGGAGTGCAGCAGGGCGAAAAAGATGATCAAGGGTCTGGGGACTTATCACATGAGAGGAGGTTGAAGGAGTTGAACATGTACTCACTGGAGGAGAGGAGAGACAGGGGACATGATTGAAACCTTTAAATACATGAAAGGAATAAACAAGACAGGTACAGAGGGGCTGTTCAAAGTAAGGAGGGAGGGCCACCAGGGGCCATGATATGAGACTGGAGCGAGGAAGGTTCAGGAGGGAGATGAGGAGACACTTTTACAGAGGGGGTGGTGGCTGGGTGGAATGTGTTACCTGCAGAAGTGGTATGCAGTAGAACAGTGGACTGCTTCAAACGAGGATGGGACAGGACAAGGGGGAGGGTTAATGAAGGGGAAGGGTGGAAGGGAGGGGCAGCTGCAGAATAAGGGGTGCTAGCTGCACATTCGAGCAGACTTGATAGACCTCTAGGCCTTTATCTGCTGGCAAATTTCGTATGTTCGTATGTTCGTAACTACAAATGTAGAGGATGAAGACTGCAGTGGCTAAAGAGTCCATAAGGTATGACACATTGCAGGAACCACTCACAGCAGCACTGCAAGGGTTGCAGCATGAGCAATCATTATAGAAACAAACTTTGGTCAGAGCCAATATAACTGTGGAGAGCTTTTAGGAGCAGCAAAGGTAGTGGACATAATATGCTGTGCTCTCACTGCACAGCAGTCAGCCGTAATACTGCAGCGATTACAGTACTGTGCATTCATGATACTAGCACATTTCCAGTTTTCCCAGAGTCAGCCTTGCACAACATGACGGTGCTGACATAACTACGAGTAACAACCCAGTCTCCTTTGGTTACTAGAATCCCATTAGTACTAGTCTTAGGCAGGTAGGAAAAGGCAGCTGGTGGGGAGGTCATTAGGGACTTTGTTTTTATATTGATTTGTATTACTGTATTGATAGGGAACTACAGACCGGTCAGTCTTACCTCAGTAGTGGGCAAGATTATGGAGGCACTCCTTAAGGAAAGGATAGTGCAACACCTGGAATCCATAGGGGCACAGGATCCAAGACAGCATGGGTTTACAAAAGGAAGGTCCTGTCAAACTAATCTCATAGATTTCTTTGAGTGGGTAACCAGAGTGGTGGACCAAGGGGGAGCAGTTGATGTCGCCTACCTTGACTTCAGCAAAGCTTTTGACACTGTTCCACACAGAAGATTGATAAATAAACTGGGTAGGCTCGGGGTGGGTCAGAAGTTGGTCAACTGGGTGGCAAACTGGTTGACAGGCAGAAAACAGAGAGTGGTGGTAAATGGTATACAGTCAGAAGAGATGCAAGTCACAAGTGGGCACCTCAGGGATCAGTCCTGGGGCCAGTCCTCTTCAACATCTTCATTAGTGACCTTGCAGATGGACTAGAGGGTAAGGCTTGTCTGTTTGCAGATGATACCAAGATCTGCAACAGAGTAGATGATCCAGATGGGGTAGGCAGAATGAGAAGAGATCTGGATAAACTAGCAGAATGGTCAGAAGAGTGGCAACTGGGATTTAATGCAAAGAAGTGCAAAATCATGCACATAGGAAGAGAAACCCTGAAGCCACCTATAGGCTGGGTGGGAGTTGCTAGCAGTCACAAAGGAAGAAAGAGACTTGGGCATCATCATCACTGATGACCTGAAATCATCCAAGCAGACCTCTAAAGCAGTAGGTAAGGCTAGGGGGTGTTAGGTGTATTAGTAGGGTATCACAAGTTGTAAGAGGGAGGTAATAATCCTCTGTACAAGACACTGGTTAGGCCCCATCTGAGTAACTGCGGTATTGGAGGTCACACCTTCACAAGGACATTAACCAAATTGAGGCAGTCCAGAGAAGGGCAACCAAAATGGTGCAGGGACTGCACAGAAGACATATGAGGACAGATTAACGAAGCTCAATATGTATACCCTTGAGCAAAGGAGGAGAGAGGTGATATGATCGAGGCATTCAAACACCTTAAGGGCATAAACAAGGTGAAAGAGTCTAACATGTTTAATTATAAGAAAATAGCAGGACAAGAGGACACAGCATGAGATTAGAGGAGGCCGATTAAGGGGAATGTGAGGAAATTCCTTTTTCACAGAAAGGGTGGTGGATGCATGGAATGGCTTACCACAAGAAGTGGTGGCTATGATTACAGTGCAGGGCTTCAAACAGGCATGGGATAGGCATAAGGAGCAATACAAATGACTATGAATAGATAGACACTGACAGAGAAAAGGCTGATGGCACATTTATAAGGTAGAAAAGAAATGGGCAGACTGGATGGGCCTTGGGTCCTTATCTTCCATCAACCTATGTTTCTATGATAGTGTGCTTTCAGAAAAGAACATTTGCCTCACCTTGCCTTGCCTACATAATGACATCATTGTTTACTCAGCTAGCCTGAGAGAAGGATGATTATGTCATTTAGAACTCTCAAAGCAGCATAACCATTTTAGAGTCAGCTGCTCTTGGGGAGCTTAGAATGTTCATCAGTAAGTTCAAGTGTGGCACTTAGACTGGCAAGAAGTTTGCCATTGGGGATCTGTCAAAGGGAGCTCTGGTATTTCTCACCCTAGTTTGATAAAATCTTCAGTTTGCTTGCAGGACTGTTTAGTTTCACTCCAGGGGAAGTGAGAGGGAATGCAGTTATTGTGGATCCAATGGGCAATCCCCTGAAGTTCCTGAAGTTCACAGCTGCCTTAAGGAAGAACAATGGGTAGAATCTGACAGCTACCAGAGAAAGAAAGGTGCCTTTTGTTCTTTCCATGACTGAGACGAAGGAACAACTAACATGTGAGTACAGAATATGAGACTGTTGTCTGAGAGAGTTGTCTGAGGTGTGTGTTCCCTAGATAAGGCTAGAGCACACCAGTCAGGACCCCTTTCAACACAACTGTGCTGAATTTAAAGTTAAAGTTGGGAGTCTTTAGCAATTCATTGGGGATTGAGACTCATTTGGTGTAACCCTGAAGGAATGGCAGAAGCTGTTTGGGGCAAGGCGAGGAACTTTCTGGAATTTCAGGCAGGGCTAAGTGGTTCATGGATGGGCACCAGTGTTCCTTGGGCAACGATCATGCACCAGCAGGATTTTAAAGTTTGTGGCACATCCCACAGATATACACTTTGGAAGAGAGATAGAGATGTTTTTTGTGGAAAACACTACTGCCTAGCAAGGTGTCCTGCAAAGAGAGAGTTTGGCTGTATTGCAATGACAAACATTTGGGGGACCACCCTTGCTTTAAGTAACATCTGTAAATAAAGCCATACTGCAAAATCTGAGCTACTACTTTGGACATTCCGCTTATTGCTTCTAGTGTGAACATTACTGGAGCTCCTCAGCAGTTATATCAAGCATATGCCTAGCATCCTCTCCCCTGGACCTGGTTGTAAATAAAAAGGTCCATTTTAGTATGTACCCTCACCCCACATCCTCTAATGAGCCTGGTATACACTCCAATACAAGGGGTGGTGCCATGAGTGTAGCTCTGCCAAAATAAAATTGGTAGTTTGTGGATGGGCACCAGTGTTCCCTGGGCAACAACCATGCACCAGGATGATTTTAAAGGGTGTGGCACATCCCACAGATATACACTTTGGAAATGGAAATGTGTGCAAAATAATTAAAGTGTGTTACATATCCCACAGATATACACTTTGGAAGAGAGATAGAGATTTTTTTTTTGTGGAAAACACTACTGTCTAGCAAAGTGTCCTGCAAAAGAGAGTGTGCCTGCATTGCAATGATGAACTACAGGGTTCACAGAATTCTGAAGGGGTATCATTCTTAGCATGTCTCTCTTCCCTCCCTCCCTCGGCTCCAGCATCCTGATGAGGTGCTGTCCTTGGCATGTCTCTCCCCCCCCATCTGAGCCGGGTCCTGTTCCCCTTGTAGGGCTTTACAGCATCATGATGGGGCATTGTTTCTCAGATGCTTCTCCTCCCTCCTTCCTTCCCTTATCCCTTCCCTCACACCTCCCCCTTTGCTTCCCTACCCTCGATCAAGCAACCTATGCACTTGACCAACCCTAATATATAGTCCCCTTCTCCTAGCACTATATAGTGTACCCCTGCTGATAGTCTACACCTTACCCTCCTTGTTATTACTTCACATT
Organism: Neoceratodus forsteri; assembly: GCA_016271365.2. Lineage (NCBI taxonomy): Eukaryota > Metazoa > Chordata > Ceratodontiformes > Ceratodontidae > Neoceratodus > Neoceratodus forsteri. The sequence goes on from CM057456.1 coordinate 148,061,027, forward strand.
TTTCCCATTGTGTTGTTGTCCTTTATGGTATATCAATACATGCTGTCTCACCTCCCCTCCTGATTGTTTTACCTTGCACTGGGGGGGTACACATTATGCATATCTTTCTGCAAATTTGTATGTTTGTATATACTTGCCTTTATTTTAGCCAGTAGCATTTCCTCTGTATTAGCCAGTAATTAGCTACTGTATATTAGCCTGTTTGTATTTTGGTCTGGATATGTTTTTTACTTACTCCTCCCTGTTATGTACCCTTCCCCCCAGGATGCTTCTGGAAACGAGATTTTTACAGCTCATGTTGTCCTTCCTGGTGAAACCTTTTCAAATAAATAAATAATAAACATTTGGGGGACCACCCTTGCTTTAAGTAACATCTGTAAATAAAAACATTCTGGAAAATCCCAGTTACTGCTTTGGACGTTCTGCTTATTGCTTCTAGTGTTAACGGTATTGGGGCTCCTCAACAGTTATGTCTAGCATATGTCTAGCATCCTCTTCTCTAGACCTGGTTGTAAATAAAAAGATCAATTTTAGTATGTACCCCCACCCCCATGTCCAATAGATAATGAGCCTGGTATACATTCCAACATTAGGGTGGTACCATGAGTGTAGCTCTGCCAAAAGAAAATTGTATGCCATGTAGTAGCCAGGAGTTCTTTTAAGGGGGTTGCCAGCTAGCCAAAGGTGGTTTAGGAGTTATAGACATATGCACGATACTCATGCATGCATAGTTTAAGTCTATGCCACCATGTTGCACATGGCAGCCATCAAGTCTGCACTTGCAGAAAGGAAAAGTAGTGCACCAGGAAGTGGGTATATTTATACAGGCCACAGAGGGGAAGGGCTATATAAACAGAATCATTGAAAACTATGCTGGAGCACTGGGGCAGAACATCAGACAGTGGTCAGGTTACATGCTTCCACAGTGCTCTTTTACAAATCTGATACTGCCATAACATCTGTCGAGCTTGGTCCACACAACTGTAAAAATCAGACTCAGGAGGAGACTATTAACAAACTAGAGATCTGATCTCTGATTTTCTCATCATCATAGTCACTTTCTTATTCTTTTCTAAGCAGTAATTTCTGGTAAATGTGCCTTTACCATATTGATCTCAGTGCTGGTAGACTACTTCTGGTTTTCCCCTGAAGCAATCTTGAAGTGGTTGCTGCCAGTGGTGGCATGCTCTGAGAAAAGTGGTCCCCATGCTCATCTGCACATTTTGGAAGTGACCCCTTGAGTTAAACGGGGACATGAATTGATTACTTATGTGCAGCTGTTTGAAATGTCTCTATTTTTATAAATTATAATCATATCTCTAAAGGATCCCTATTTTAACTGTGCCTGAATAAAAGTTAAAGCTGTCAGCTGGATATGCAGCCACGACATTGAAATTTTGACATTGGAGTCCCCGACAGCGACAACAGTGCCATGTTGCTGTAGGGAACCTGCTGGAACCTGGTACTGTGTGTCAGGGGTCCTGAACCCCCCAATCAGCTCTGACTCAGAGTTGAGAATCCTACGTGAGGTATGCGGTGGCACAATCCCCCACATGGGGGTTCGGGGGACAAAGCCCCCCGAAGAAAACACTATTGGGTTGTGGAAACCATCAGCCGACTGCAAAATGCAGTCGACCTGCAGGTTTTGCTGTTGGGTCCATTGACAAATATTTTGTCGACGACCAGTCGTGGATCTGTCAGTTGTGTTTTGTTTTGGTTTTAGATTTATAGAACTGTTATTTAATGCAACAGCAGATTAGATACATATGGAAACATGTTGATACATGGACATATTAGGATAACAGTATCTCAGTTACAAGGGGGGTCTGTGTTAGATTTGGGTTTTGAATGTACACATGCACTAGTCACTTGTTACAGAATTGCAGATATGTGTTAAAGATAGTATATGTTTGACTGTTCATGAGTAATATGGGTTTATTGTACACAGAGTTTAAGAAAAATGTACAGTATCTGAACAGTACACTGTGTAAAATTTGATTGACACCACTGTGTGAAACAGCTGATAAATGTTAACTTACGGTAGGGCAGGTTGTCTTCTAACCTATTTTTTAACACATATATATTTTCATATTTATAAGACTTTTAACATTATTTACTATGTATTGCTTAAAGAGCTACTAACACCTCAAAGAAAACTTTGAAAAACATAATAATTAGGTAAAATTCTGCTTAAATTCCATAAATATTCTAGATTTCTCCTCCCCATTATTTATTACTGAAAAAATGTGCATGACTACATTATTTTTATCCCTTGCAGTTACTTTAAAGTTAATCTGCCTCTATAGCTTACTCCCTACTTCAAGTCATAATGCTCTGTTGTGACATCATAATCTGTTGCCATGAGAGTAACTGTGATGTCACAAGCAGTGCATTATGACCTCAGGTAGGTAGACAGCAGCAGAACTAGATGAACTCTTCTGGAGCAAAAAACCTTTTTTCACGCAAATGACCACAGCAATAAATAATGGGGATGAGGAATAGAGAACTAATATGAAATACAAGCTGAACGTTATCTAAATATTATGTTTTGTTAAAGTTCTCTTGAAGGTGTCAGCTGCTCTTTAAGCTTATTTTTCTTGTGTTTTTAATCACTGTCATTTACTAATGCTAGCACAGACACACACAAATGATTTTAAAATGAAACTTAAAATGAAACTTCAGCTTGTGTCATGGAGTGAACTTTCAAGTCAGTGAAATTTGACCTTGTGATAGCTTTCTTTTGATGGAACTAATCCTGTCTTGGCAAAGTAATTTGCAAAGCTGAGGCTGTTTAGAAGTGTAATAGGAGTTATCAAGAGTTATGCTAAACAAATGTAAATATCTCTAAAAGTGTACAATTTACAGATACTAACCTTATGAAAGTTGTTCAGGACAACAAGACCTTTCAAATGAGCCTATTCATTAAGCTGCACTAATTATATTTGTTTAAACTATGGCCATCTGATTATCTGAATTTTCATTTTTCATCACAATTTCACCTTTTGAATGGCCATATTTAAAACAATCTAATGAATTCAGATAAGTGACTACCCTCATTTGAAAGGTCCTTTTGTCTTGCACAACTTTCATATTGGTTGTATATTGGTAACTTGTATACTATCTGAGATATTTACAGTTGATTGGCATGACTCCTATTTTGTTCACTCAGAGAGGAAAAAAATGAGGTTGTTTGGAAGACCAGATTTTATAAAATATAAAGAATTTAGATGAGTGACTACCCTCATGAGAAAGATCTTTTTCCCTTAACAACTTTCAATAATGTTGTTTTTGTGCACCTTGAATAGTTTTAAAGATATTTAGATTTGTTTGGAAGGTGTGAACATTTGCTCTCAGAGAAAAGCAGCTTGGAGTTCTGTTTCCATCATTCTAATTAAACAGAAAGAAGGGAGTATTTCTTTAACTGCCATGGAGAGTTGCAGAATGGAAGAATACACTGAAAACTCCTAAAAGATATGTTCCACTGAAATACCTTTGTTCAAGGGAAAGCAGGATGACTGTAGGCTCCACCCACAGCCATAAAAATGAAGAATAAATGAATGCTTCAAGTAATGGCAAAAGAAGAGCAAAATGATTTGGTGGAGCTTAGGAACAGAAACTCAGATTGTGATTATGAACACAATAAAATGATAACAGCAGCACCTGTTGGGGAGGACACAGAACAAGTGGAATTGCTATGTGGGACTTGGTACATAAGTCCCTAAACAAGGGACATTTAGTCTCAGTGGGCCCACCCAGTTACCAAAATTCAATAACTCAATCAAAAAAATAAATAAATACATAGAAATTCACATAAGAAATTGAAAAAGACCAAAATCAGTGGCAAAACTAAAATAAACAAGGCTGCAAAATAACAAGGGGAAACACAGCAACACACACCTGAATGACAGCAGATAAAGAAGATACAGGCAAAACTGGTGGCCCAGGACACATGGTAGAGAAATATGAATCATTCCCTGAACCTGAAGAACTGGTGGAGGAAAAAGAGCAAGGTGGTGATGAGGAAGCAGCCACAGAAACCAGCCCATTAGGTGACAACCAAGAGTGCCAAAAAGAAAGACATAATTGGTGACATTGGTGGTGTGGGACTTCTTCAGCAGACAAAAAAATCAAGAACACATGTAGCATGTATTCTATGTAAATACAGGGTGAGTTGGGGTAAGGAGGGAACATGGCTGGAAACATTTACCATGAAAAGGTGTCTGTTGAATTCTTACAGACCTAGGTATGAGAGGGCATGACTATGCATGACTTAAGAACCAGCAACACCAGGCAGTGAAGCCAATAATAATGAAAATGATGATGACCAGGGGGAGGAGACCATAAGGAGATCAGCTAGAGAGGAAGAAGATCTTTCCAGTTGTAGCCAATACACAACTCCAACATCTTCCAGTCATTAGTTATTTAGCCCATCGACTGCCATATCTCTGAGGGGCTGCAAATCCCCAAACAGTTCCACCTCCAGGGTTGGCAAAAATAGGAGCCAACTGTCACATCCAGGGGAGAAAAATCATGCAGTTCTCACTAGTCCAGTCCCTGGAAATGGACCAGAAATACACAGCCAACAAACCAAAGGCAAAAATGTTAACAAGAGCAATTCTGGAAATATTAGTCAACTTGCTGTCATTCTCCTTTATAAGCAATGCAGATTTTCGATCATTATTGGAAGTTGCAGTGCCAAGATATCAAGTGCCCAGGCATTCCTACTTTTCCAGAGTGGTTTTTCCTGATTTGTATCAGTCTCCACAAGACTGTTACATGAGTGCACAAAGAACCTCTGAAATGGTTTAATTTGTATTTGTCTAATAGCATACAGTGTGTTATTCAAGAATCCATTATGTCAGCTCCAATTAATTCCAAGACAGGAGTTCTGCAAGGTTCAGTTCTGGACCCATTGCTCTTTAGTCTTGTCAAGTGTTCTAGGTAGTAGTGAGGTTCAACTGTAAGCAGACAATACAGTTACAGCAGCATCCACCTTCAGTCAGACTGAATTGGAGTCTATGCTCCAAACCAATCTTCAAACAATGAAAACATTGTTTACTGGGTCAGGGCTTTTGTTTAATGGGAAAAAAACACAATGTTTTTATTTTCTACCAGGAGTGAGCTATTTATTAGATCAGAGCTTGGATATAATGTTTAAAAATGGGCAAAATGTAACTAATTTGAACAAGTACAGATACTTTGGAGTACATCTTGATAATTAGCTGACATTTGCTGAACATGTGAATCTACTGCTTAAAAAGTCAAACCAAAAACATGGTGCATTATGTAGGGTGTCCACATGCCTGTGAAAGGAGTCTAGAATTAACTGGTTGAACAGCACTAATCCCAGTTTTAGACTATGGTAGTGTGTTATACAGCAATTTGATTAAAATGGTATTGAAAAAAATGTACAGTGTTTACTATAGATTAGCAAGATTTGTCAATTCAAGTAAATTTGGAGTACATAACTGTGATATTTATTTGGCACGAAAATGGCTAAAGCCAGATGATAAAAAGAGAGTAGAATTGGCTGACATGGTGTTTCAAGTTATTAAAATCAAAAGCTGCCAATCCCCTGAGAACTTGGCAACAGCTGAACTCCCCAGAAACAGAAGATATCAGTTGAAGACATATGACTGGGAATGTACTGCATATACATGTGCATAATAATATGCATTGCAAAAAAAAAAAACCTTCAGAAATACACTACATAGAAACATAGAATTTGAAGGCAGATAAGGACCGCTGGGCCCATCCAGTCTGCCCATTTCCCTACCTGATGGATAAGCTGCAGATTCTAGTTAATCAACAGCTTACTTCCTCCTACCCCCCACTAGAATTGCCTTATGTTTGTCCCATGCATTTTTGAATTCTCCCACTGTTCCTGACTCCACAACGAAACAGTGATTCCTTGCCTTCTCAGATGTACCACGACTACTGCCAGGCACTTTGTGAAGGACCTTGGGGCTGAAGAGAGGGCCGAAGGGCAGGGCCCTGCCCTGAACTGATAGTGGCCTGATGGCAGCTTGAACCTGAGATATTTTCTGTGACACCGTCTGATGGATATGTGAAAGTAGGCATCTTTGAGGTCCAAGGATGCCAACCAGTCCCCTTGCCTTACAGTGGGAAGAATCATAGCCAGAATGACAATTTTGAACTTTTGTTTTGTCAGATGATTGTTGAGGTATCTTAGATCCAGAATGGGTTGCCATGCCCTGTTTTTCTTCCAGGTTAGAAAGTACCTTGAATACAAATCTTTTCCCTTGTAAGGGAAAGGAACAGGTTCCATTGCTCTGTCTTGCAGTAAAGTGGACACCTCAGCCTCTAGCAGGGCTGTTTCTAAGTTGGTGGCAGGTTTGAATGATCTTGCTCTTGTTTTTGGGAATGTTCTGAAGCTGAGAGCAAGACCCTGGCTTATTACTTCCAGGACCCATTTGTCTGTGGTAATGGTTTGTCATGCCTGGAAGTAATAAACCAGCCTGCCCCTACTGGGGTTGGGGAGGTGGCCCGGACAATAACCTCAGGGGGTCTGCTTGGCAGGGGTCTTGGGCTGAGGACTAGGTCCAGCATGACTGGCATGTCTTCTGCCCCTACCCAAAAGTAGCCTCTTTGCTACTGGTAGGCAGGGAAGGCCTGGGCCTGATAAAAAGGCCTCTGATAAGGTCTGCCCTGCCTCTCCTACTCTGTTATCTTTGTGGAGTGGCAGCCTTCTCTTTGGCTGCAGCACTCTTGTGTGCCACCCTGTACTCATCCATCGTTTTCATACAGGCCACTGTCTGTTCCCCAAAAAATGAATTCTGTACCAAGGGAAAGTCCAGAACCTTTGTCTGGGCATCCTGAGAGAGGTTTGCACACCTTAGCCAGGCAAACCTTCTTTGAGAGACAGCAGTGATTATCACTTTTCAGGCATGGTCACTGGCATCCACAGCCATGTGGAACTGGTACTTAGATGCCTCTATACCATTTTTGGCAATCTTCCCCAAGTCTGCTGCCAGCTGGGAAGAAGTCTGGCTAGCTAACTCCTGGATGGACTCCCAGAGTAACTTCTGGTACTTGGAGACATACGCCATATAGGTAGCTTGCTTAATGCTAAGGGAGGCACCATGGTAGCCTTCCTTTGCCATGGAGTCAATCTTTCTAGAATCCTTCTCAGGAGGGTGAGAAGCTAGAGGGATAGTTAGGATTAAACTGACAAAAGTAGGGAAATGTGGTGTTAACATTCCAACCCTAACACCCCACCCTCACCCTCCCAGCACCAACAGGAAAAACCATTACAGTTTCACCACACCTGATTTGAAAAGACACAGGAGAGGTGACACTCTAATGGTATAGATTGTCCTTAAGTCCAAAGATTGAGGAAGTTATAGCTTGTTGAAGTTCCATTGTTATGCTATGGGAATTTGAATATTTTATTTGTTTATATTGCCCTTAAGCATTTGGTGCGTGGAGATTTATGTTATTGTTGTAGTACTTATTAAGACATTTGTTTTGATATATTGAGTGTCCCTTAAGTACAAACATTGAGGGGTTTATGGCTTGCAAAAATTCCAGTGTCATCCTATGGAAATTTTCATTTTTTTAATAATTCTTTTTTTGTTTGTTTGTTTTTCTGTAGGAACTAACTTTTGGAGAGGATTTTGTATTATCCTTGTAGCAGTCATTATGACTTTTGTTTTGATATATATATATTGTCCCTTAAGTCTAAATATTGAGGGAGCTATGGTTTGTCAAAGTTCCAGTGTCATCCTATGGAAATTTCCATTTCTTAATTTTTTTTAAATGTGGGATCTAAACATTTTGGGAACAACTGCATGCTAGTCTTGTAGTACTCATTAAGATGTTTGGTTAGATGTATATATTGTCTCTTAAATCCAAATATTGAGGGAGTTATGGCCTGTTGAAATTCAAATGTAGGGAAAAAAACTAAGTCCAAAATCTTTTTTCATGTGAAGGAATCCATTTTTATGTGAAACAAAAAATCCATATGAAAAAGGATGCTTTTATATGAAAAAAGTATCAGGAAGAAACCTAAGTCCTAATTCTTTTTTGTATAAGGGAATCCTCTTTCATACATATGAAACAAAAAAAAAATATGAAAAAAGATCCTTTCATATGAAAAAAATACAATGTGGAAAAATTAATTTTTGTATGAGGGGATCCGTTTTTGTACAAATGTAAAAAGCTAATAAAAAAGGATCTTTTCATACAAAAAAATAATTTTGGACTTAGTGTTTTTTATAATTATTATTATTATTTTTCCAAATGAAGGGATCCTTTTCCTATGGCCAAATTCTTTTCTTTGTATGGCCATGTGAAAAAGCAAAAAGAGTTACAAAGGATTTTAAAATGTAAAAACCCCACATTTGTACTAATACTAAAAGACCATTTGGTCCTCTTTGCCACAAGTAGCTGTGAACACCTGCCTTGTCTGTCTGCAAGCATATACTCAGAGAGAATATTTAGTGCTGCAGACAATATTGTCACCAATGGGGGACTTGTCTTTTGACCCAAAATATAGAGATGCTCACTTTTTAAAAATATCAACCTGATATTCTACAGCCCTTTTTTGCCATGGCTTATGGATGATGAATAGCCTACACTTCCAGCTAAGCAAAAGGCAGAGGAGGAGGAGGAGGAGGAGGTGGATGAGGAGGGCTTCTGTGTTCATTATTTTTTTTTAACCATTAGCCTACCCACACACCATGAGATGATGCTCTTTTGTCATCACTCAGTCTTCTTCAGATTAATGTTTTGCAAATTTTTGGCAGAGCTACACAGGCTGAATAAATAATTTGGAGGAGCAACATTGCCCATGAAGCCAGTGTGTATAACACTTATCCACAGCATAATAGGAAGCCTCATCCAATGTCCATGTGTGGCATTGTCCTAATGTGCACATATTTCTTGGTACCAGTAGCCTGCACTTGTGATTAGGTACTTATAGTTTGTGGACATACATAGGGCTTACAATTACAACCATTTTATGTTGAGCATCGTTAGCCACATGCTCTTTATTATTAGCACTGTCCATGTTTGCCACTGACTGAACAGATACAGTTTTTGGCACCACTACCCCTCAATGTGGCCCACTGCATCATCCTGCTGTTTTAGGTGCTTCTTCAGCCCAGCATATTTCGTTATTTCATTTTATTTTATTTACTAATGCTTTTAACGGTCGAACCAGATAGAAATAGTCTGTCATTAAGAGAACTTTGGTGAACTTTATACAATTTGATGGTCAAAAATCACATGATTGAACTTTGTGACAATCACGCAGCCCTAAATTATGTTCATAATATGCAAAGCAAACAGTTGCATCCACAAAATAGATTCCTGTGAAACTCAACTACTCGCAGTTCTTCTGTCTGACAAGACTTCATTTATTCTGTCTTGTTGTTTCCTTTCACCTATTCAGTTTTGTGCCTATCTGATGAACTAAAATGGTTTATCATACTTTTTCATTTTGTTCTAATAATATCTTAGTACAGACTATCAAATGCTTTGCTGAGACTAAGATATTATTATGTCCACAGACCTATTCTCATCATGTACTTTGCTAACAGGTTCAAAGAAACTCATTAGTTTTGTATGTATTTCACAAGCTAAGATCTAATTACTCTCCAAATTGAGAACTTTGTCAAAGGAGTGATTGTAAAATATAGAAATCGACAATTTAGTACACAGGGTACTAGCTTTACACAAAGCCACCCACTGTGCTCACAATATTAAAACTGAAGGAAACCCTCTTTTAGCCAATTCTGAGCTCATATCAACATTTCATCCATTTAACATAAGTAAATCAGCTTCTACATTTTAAAACATCTCAGTATCTTGATTCATAAGACAAAAGAAGGATGAAGCCCATCGTGATTGTTTTCCACCATTAAGTGGGTTATAGTATTAGTCTGGACTGTATAATAAATTTGTCACGTTCTCATTAAAAAATATCTAATGATTGAAGGTTTACTAAATATGAAGACAGAGAATTCCATGTATGGGATGATCTTACGGTAAAAAGTGTAACCTTTTATTAGTCTTTGCCCTTTGTATCATGAGTTGTATACTGTGGGACCTCAACTGTGTGTTTCTTTCAATGAGTTTGATACCTAGTTCCTTCATAATTTCCTCGTTCTTTTGTATATTATAAAATAAAAGGAGATCCCCTCTCAGTCTCTTCTCTTGTAAACTAAACAACCCCAATTTCACTAATCTGTCATCATAATTCATATTTTGGCAAGCCTGTATCATTTTTGTTATTCTTCTTTGTGGACTTTCTAGTAGTTTTATACTCCTTTTAGGTAGGGGCACAAGAAGGTAGTACCATAGTCAAGGTGAGGGAATATGAATGTTTTATATGTCTGTACTATGCACTTGGACTCCCCAGTCACAAATGAATGCTTAATTGCCTGAGTTAGGTATATTTGCTTTTCGGGCAACCAATGTACAGTGATCAGAATGACATAGGGTATTGTTGATAGTAATTTCTACTGTAAATCCCTTTCCTTGTTCACTGATTTTAGAAGGGTCACATTCATATAGTAAGCATACCTCAGATTATTTCTTCCAAAGTGTAACACCGCATTTATCTGGATTAAAGGACATAATTATTCATGTTTGTCCAGTTTTGGATAGTGAGTAAATCATTACTCAACACAGAATGTTTCTCAAAGCTGTCCACAGCACTCCCAATTTTAGTGTCATCAGCAAACTTAGTCATGTGACTATTAATTCCCAAACCCATATCTGTGGTAAACAGCACAATAAGAACAGGTCACAAGACAGATCCTTGGGGCACTTCACTACTGACAATTTTTTCCTCAGATAGGACTATAGGTCTGTAATTCAAAACTAGGTTTTTATTTCCTTTTTTTGTGTATAGAGATCACAAGAGCCTTATGCCAGTCTGTTGGAACATTACCAGTCATTAGTGAAGTATTAAACAATATGGTTAGTGGGAGAGCCACGTGATCAGCCATATTTTCAGAAAGTATATTGTTTGGACCCATGGACATGTTTCCTTTTATATTCTTCAATAGCTTAAGAACCTGATTGAGGGTGAAGTCCGAAGGGGGAGGACAAATGCAAGGGATTTGATTGCCATGGATGTTCTTAGCATTAAACTCTGAAATGAAATAATCATTAAATAAGTTTCCCATTTCTTCAGTGTCAGTAATACAGGTAGTTATGTTATTTTGAGTTAATGGGCCCATTGTAGTGGATGTCGATCTAGTGCCATTTATGTAGGAGTAAAAGGCTTTATTATTATCTTTTGAAAAAGCCAGTCTGCATTCTACAGTAGATCTCTACTTATTAATGAGCTTTTTTAGCTTCCATAGTTCTTTTTTATAGTTATTCACATTCTCTTCTTTATGACATTCTTTAGCTTTCCTATAAAACTTTTCCTTGATTTTTATTTGCTTCTGGACAATTTTAGTTAACCATAATGGAATGCGACCTTTATTGGTGCATTTCTTGACTATGGGAACATAACTAACCTCAAGTTCTAGGACTATTGATTAGAAAGCTATCCAGATAGCTTCTGCATCCTTATTCGCAAGGGAAGTCTGCCAGTCAATTATGGCTAGGGCATTTTTAATCATTTACCAGTTGGCTCTTTTATAGTCTCTAAAAGTAGTGCAGTTGGACATCTCTCAGAACATTTATTTTCGACTGTCAATATCACAAAAGGAGCTGTGATCCCTGCATTGACACCAGAGTGTTGAATCTGTGTGCTGTATATGAAGCTCATCCTTTTGAGCTTGCTGCTGTTCTGTTGATGATAACATCATCATGTCAGGCATGCATGTGATGTCATCATATCTGATGCTCTGAGTATACACATATAGGAAGTGCACTCCAGCACCAGAGGTACAGCAATTAAGCATGACTGAAAGATGTGCAATGCCCAGCAGGTCCTGGGAGGACTCTCTGCTCTGTATCAATTGTTGCCTCCTGGTTAGCCTGTTTTTAACTTGATAAGAAAAACTTTAAATTACTAAATTAACGAAGACATGCCCTAGAATATATTACACACTATAAAAATGCATTATAGAAGAGTAAAATTTGCTCTGTATCAATTTTATGCAAAAGACCATTTAAGGTATTAGAGTGTGGATGAACATATTTAAAAGTGTATTTGTTTTTATTTTATTGACTGGGTGGGAATACACTGGTGGCAGAGGCATCTTTTGCAAATATGACCCGGTATACAGTAGTACAATAAACAAAAGTATAGACATATGAGCTACAATTTGTACAAGTGATGAAGTACATAGTTGGGCAAGGTCTTGCCACTATACATTGTATGAGTACAGGCAAACATAGTACAATAACGTTTAGGTACAGACAGTAGTATTTAGGTACAAGCAAACATAGCACAATAATGTTTAGGTACAGGTAAACATGGTGCAGCTAATGAGTGAACTAAATATCCAACGCATATAGGTAAGAGGCAGTGGAAGGATGCAAGGGGACTTAGTCATAGCATACACAGTTGCTCAGTGTTGAGAGATAGTTTTTTACTTCTTTGGTAAAAGAGGCAGAGTTGGGCAGTGTTCTGAATGAGACAGGGGTGGAGTTCCATAAAGAGGGGGCATAGTAACTATATGATTTTTTGGCCCATGCTGTGGTAGACATGTGAGGCACTGATAGACAGAAATTCTGTGTGGATCTTGAGATGAAATTTGGCGTGACTGGTTGAAGCAGGCATGCAAGGCTCTCAGGCTGTTGTTTGTCAAGCAGTTTGAAACTGAAATTTACAAGAGTTAGCTTGGATTTAATTTTGAATGTAGGCCTTCTAGAACTGAACAGTGATGAGCCCTGTTTGCATGCTAACTAGCAAACTTTGAAATTTTGTGGTAAAGAACTTTTTTAACATCAAGAATGGCCATGGGTGCTGCGTAATAACAACAAAATGTATAGACTGAAACAGTGCACCGTTGAATCATCAGTAATAAAGTTTAAACAGTTTTAATTCAGGCTGAAACAGGCACTGCTGGGAATGGACGAGAGCTCAAAAAGTGGTGGTCCGGAGTTTAAGTCCAAACACCCACATCCACCTACTATGTGAGACTAACTATAATCTAAATAAATTATACACATTAAACATGAAAATTTGTTTTTTGAATTATCAATTTTAAACATCAAATATAAACAATCAGTGTCTTTTAAATTAGATCCTCAATCAAATTCCTCATTCATTCCCCACCTCTGATTTAGAGCCCTAATTTTTCTATTCAGTGCGCCACTTTGACCAAAAGGTGGCATTCCCAGTCCGTACCCCTGTGCGGTGGCTCTACTTTTTCAGTGCCATAAAGACTTAAAATATTTACAGTATGTCATGTTTTTCTGCAGTAAAGTGCCTGGCTACACAGGAGTATTTATCATTATGCCTTATTGCAGATTTGTGCTCTGACACACACTTTTCAGCTCCCATCTAATCTTTCCCACATAAATTCTGTCCAAAGTATGCCTGAGTGGTGCAGGTTTGCTGCAATCCAAGTCACTTTCAATGTCCAGCAACTCAGTAACTCTGAGCAGAAACTGAGCTGGAAGCAAAAGGCTCGGTTAGGCTCAGATTACAGGCAATACCATGAGCAACAATTTTTGTGCAGTATTTCCTGCTTCTTCACAATCACAAGCAATTGATTTCTTCATTGAGCATGTGGCAGTAAAAGAGGAAGGACAGGCTGCTGTCTACTCCAATTGTGAAATAAGCCAACATACTGTAGAAACATTTAAAAAGTAATTGCTTTATAAAAAGCATTTGTCAATGCTGAATGTTGATTGCTTATATGTGCTGTTTAGGTATTTGGAAGTGAAAGTACCATGCTTAAGAACTGTCATGTGCTCACCCCAAGACATCCACTGTGTCTTTCTGTTCAGTATTCACAGAAGAGGGGGAGGGGAAAGGGCACAGCAGTACAGCAGTTGTGAAGGCGTGAAGAGGTGGACAATAGTCCATTCACAGTTAGAAGAATCCTGCAGAAGGTGAGTAAATTGAAGGTGGACAAAGCAATGGGACCAGATGGCATATACCCAAGGATATTAAAAGAACTGTGAAGGGAAATAGCAGTACCTCTGGCAGCCATGTTCACTGAGTCATTCAACATAGTGTTGGCACCAGAGAATTGGAGGAGCGCATATGTGGTCCCTCTATACAAATCCAGCAGTAGGGAGGAGGAGGTGGGGAACTATAGGCCGGGCAGCCTCACTTCAGTAGTGGGGGGGGGTCATGGAGACATTGGTTAAAGAAAGGATAGTGGGGCATCTAGAAGCCATCAGAACCCAGGACCATAGCCAACATGGATTCACAGTGGGGAGGTTATGTCAGACAAATCTGGTTGACATCTTTGACTGGGTGACAAAGGAAGTAAATCAGGGTGGGCCAGTGGACAGTGCTTACCTTGATGTAACAAAGGCTGACACCATCCCACATAGGAGGCTGATAAAGTAGCTGAGTAGGCTGGGCATGGGGGAAAGGGTGGTAAACTGGGTTAGAAACTGGGTAACAGACAGGATGCAGAGAGTGGTGGTAAATGGGGCGCAGTTTGGGGACAGGGGTACTGGTCCAGAGAAGGGCGAATGAGATAGTACAGAGCTTGCAACACAAGACTTATGAGGAGAAATTAAGGGACCTCAATATGAACTCACTGGAAGAGAGGAGGGAAAGAGGGGATATGATAGAAACATTGAAGTACCTCAAGGGTATAAAAATAACTACTGAGAAGCAGGAGACAGCTGCTATAGGCATATGTGCCAGCTTCTTTGTGATATCTTTTATTCTTATAAATCTGTAATCTTCAGTATTTCAGTAACCACATGACCACACTGCCTTCTTTAAGCAATTTTATGCTGGCTGATGCCTGGTGTCAGATGGCAGACAGAGGGCTCACCAGATTGTGTTGCCATTTGAAAAACTTCATAGAGTGTTCTTTTACTGGTAAGCATTTTGGAAAGCTGGTGAAGGTCTCACAATTTTATTATGATTTTATCTCCTTATGTCTGTCCCCTTTGGTCACCCCATCCACACACCCCAACAGTCATCAGTGGCCACAGCTGCAGCCTTCTTCTTGCCAAGATGGTGGGTGAGAAACATAGAAACATAGAATTTGAGGGCAGATAAGGACCGCTTGGCTCACCTTGTCTGCCCATTTCCCTACTTGATGAATAAGCTGCAGATTCTAGTTAATCAACAGCTTACTTCCTCCTACCCCCCAGTAGAATTGCCTTATATCTGTCCGTGAGCAGCTGCCATCACAGTCTGTGAAGTCTGACATCTTTCAGTGCTGCTTATTGGTCATCTTCCAACACAGGTGAGGCCCTGCCAGCCCAAAACTAACTCAGGACAAGCAGGTTTCAAAGTGGGAAGAAATGGAGTGATCAAGAATCAAGTACTCATTCAGATGTGGCATCAATTTTAAGATCAGCATACTGGTGTGGACACTGCAAATAGAACCCCAGCTCTTAAGCAGCCTTATGAAGAGTAAAGGCTTCAAAGCACTGGGGTTCTTGTTTATTACCTGTAAGTGGGCTGCATCTAATTTGGTAATTTACTGTACCTTACATCTGGATGTATGGTAGGCCCAACTTTAAATAAACCCTACACCTGAATTAATACATGATGCCATAGAAATATAGAATTTGTCAGCAGAAAAGGACCACTCAGCCCACCCGGTCTGCCCAAGTGTTCTGTACCTACTTGTCACTCCTGCCTGTATATGTTACTGCATCTCTTATTCTGCCTGCGTCCATCAGGACCTCCTTGTGAATGAGCTTGCTTAATGGATTTTTCCTGCAATGAACTTGAACCTACTCCATTCCATAGCCCTATTGCTTTCCATTGACCCCCTCCTTCCCCTGTTTCTAATACACCTCTATGTTTATCCCATGCATGCTTCATGCCCCCTACCATTGCAGCTTCCGCCACTTCTCCTGGCAGGCTGTTCAAGGCATCTACCACCCTTTCAGTAAAGAAATATTTCTTCACATCTATCCTGAATGCCCCTCCCAGCTTCATTGTATGTGCCTTGGTTTGGGTGCTCATTGTCATTTGAAGGAAACTCCCCAACTGTACCCTCTTTAACCCTGTGAGGTACTTTGTAGGTCTTGATCATGTCACCTCTCGCACTCCACTCTTCCAGAGTGTACATTTTGAGATTCTTCAGCCTTTCATTGTAGGGATTCCAGTGAAAATTCTGAACCATTTTAGTTGGCCTCCTGTGGAAAACCTCCACCTTATGTCCTTTCTGAAGTATGGACTGTAAAGCTGGACACACTACTCCAGCTGAGGGAATACCAGGGAGTGATACAATGGCAGCACAATATCCCTCCTCCTCCTCCTACTGGAGATGCCCTCCTTATGCACCCCAGAATCCAATTTGCCCTGCCCATAGCCTTGTCACGCTGTACTGCCATCTTGAGGTCCTCTGATATAATAACCTCAAGGACCCTTTCATGTCTAGTGAGTATCAGTACCTCCCTCCATCCTATACCCAGCATCAGGATTCTTATGCCCTAGGTACATGATTTTAGTTGTTGGCATTGAACCCCAAGTAAGTAAGACAATGGAATTGATCTGAATTAATTGCAGGCTTTAAGAAGCTTTGGGAGTGTGTATGTGTGTGTGTGTGGGGCTCTGCTACTATAACTGTTTACTTTTGATTTGGTATAATGTGCAAACAGACTAACCCTGCTACCCACTCCATGTGTTATATCAGAGATAAAGAGCCCAAATAATATTGGGCCAAGCATTGATCTCTGCAGCACCCCACTTGTCACTGCTCTGGGTGCTGAGAGCGACCCCACTACCACCCTCTGCACCCTCCCCTGTAAGCAGTTCTCTATCCATTTAGTCAGACCACCTTAAACCCGTACCCCCCTTCGCTTCACTCTTCTCCTCCTTAGCCTGTGTCCCTCCTCCCGGTAGTCCGCACCCTTTCTTCTCCTTATTCTTACCGGGTGGTGGTGCCTTCTGTATTATACTCAGACCACTCCATCAGCACCCTTCCAGGGTTATTATGTCTCCACCTTTACCTATATCTAGGGCAGTGAGCTCATCAGGCTTCCCTGTTTGGACCTTTCTACCAACCTCAGTGTTTTGGCCACCCCCCCTTGTGTTTAAATCCATCTTAGTAGAGAGATATACCCCTCTAATCCTGCCTTTTTTTTTTACATATGTTCTCACTGGGCTATGGTCTGCTTTGTCATCCTGACCGACCTCCTAGCCCTGTCCCCGACATCAGGCCGACCTGCTCACCTCCATGGATTACCCCTGTGGTGGGGTGGTCAGGAGCTTCCCAGGTTGACCCACCAGAGCAGGATCCAGTTGAGGATGCACCATTTGGGGTGGGAAGGGGGGTTGGAAGCTCATGCTGCCTGACCGTAAACCATTTTCCACTTTTTTCCCCTTTGCGGAGTGTGGGTGTGCAATGATGCTTAGACACAGCATGCCAACATCCACCACACTCAGCCACCCTTTACTACACTACTGTAGTAGCACCCACGGTCACCACCAGTGCCCGCTACAGAGTGGTGGGTCCTTGGATCCCGCCCCAGGATAGGACAGCAGTCCTCTGGATGCTCAATCACATCCCTCCCTTGCCAACCCCTGGCAACCCGGGATTGCATCTGAACCCGGGTCGCCAGCATGGCATGAGGTGTGGCGTCCAGCACCTCAACCCTCAGTGCCAGTGGCCTGGTAGCAATGCTGCCTTTAATACTCCACTCCCCTTCCTGCTGCAGTGTACCCTGTCCCCCGCATATGAGTCAGTATTCCCCTCAGAGCCTACTCCAGTTAGTCAGTAACCCATAATGTTTCGTGTGGCACCAATCCCTCAGCCACTCGAAACCCTCAAACCCTACCCTTCCTCCCATGCTTGCAGATTGTACCGGCAGTACCTCAAAGAATGCCACCAACCTCCCCACCCTCACACACTGCCTGCCCAAGTGCCCAAACCTCCCTCACTACTTCCACAGTGTCCCCGGCAGTCATTTGTACCCAATATGCAACAGTAAATGAGGTTTCTTCCTTCCCTCGCTACTACGCTTGAGCAGTGCCTGCCCTGCCCATTCTGAAGTCAACCTGGGGACAACTTCAACCAATATGTCTGTGCCTTTCCCCTTTCTGCCCGTTTCACCCATTTCAGTATAGAATCCCTCAGGATGAGAACCCTGCCCTTACCCCTTTCCTTCTAATGCCTTCCACCACCCAGTATTCATTCTTCCCTGTCCCTTACCCCCGCCAACTGCACCCTCTGTGACTCTGTATCTGTAGTTCTGTACCCCTACTTCTGCCTCCACCTCTTTCTCTGCCTTATTCCTCCCATCCTCCTTGAATCCCTTCCCAGCCTGACTACTTCCTACTGGGCCTCATATGTCAACCTCCCCTCCTCACCTGCTGATTTCCAACCCCTTTCCTATCCCCACTGTTGTCAATTTAGAGCCCCCATTCCCTTCTACCCCAATAGTGATGCCCCTCACATCCTTCCCCTTCCCGTAATCTTCTCTCCTTCAGTCATCACCCCTCCTTCCTTACTAGCTCCTATCTACTCTTTTGTCCTCTCTATCTCTTCCCCTACCTGTTGCAATCCTCTCATGTCCCGCTTGTCCTTCCCCTTCAGTATGTTCCTGCTCCCCTCTCTGTCCCATAGCAGAGGTTCAAATCTATCCATAGTTGATACCTGTCCACATCTCTGCCACATCATCGGTTTCCCCTCCTTCTTTTTCCTCCGTGCCACCCTGGTCCCTCCCTAACCACAGCCATCTGCTCTCTCATGATGCTCTTCATGGTCTCTTACTCCCCATCAGGAGGCCCCCACCCACCTCAGGCACCCTCCTTCTCCTCTCTTTTCTGCTAGTGCCTCTGATACTGGGGTTCGTTTAAGTCCCTAGTTATTCTTCCTCCACCCCTTTGCCATTCCATATTCCCCACTCAGGATGCCTACCATACTCATCTGCCCTGCCACTTGCACTCCTCCTGAAATCCACAGTTCCTCCCTCAAACTAGCAGTCATCTACAGACCATACACCCCACAATCCTCCAAGCCCATTCCAGGATCATGGCAGACCCACACCCTGTGCACCCTCCACCTTCCAAAGATGCCGCCCCTATTGACATGTGGCATCTGCCCCATTTTAGCCTCCATCTTATGTTACAGGCTATTACTCCCAGGTTCTGTACCCTACTACAACTGTTAGACCCTATTTACTCAAATTCCTGTCCCTCCCACACTAATCCCCCTACAACCCCGTGCCGACCGTGGTAATTCAGTCTCAAATCTCATCCATTAGATACTGTGTTACTGTAGCAATCCTAAAGCCTTCTTGTCCATTTTTCACCCCTCAGTTAGCATACTTTTTGTTCTCGGCTCTCATATAGTTTCACTTAACCCAGTTAGAAATCCTATTGCACTCCAAGTATTACTCAGCTCAGTTAGAGAAATAAACAGAAAAAATAAATATGTATTATTACAGCAATCATAACAGTATAGCTCAGTACTTAGCTCAGTTAGAGAAAGAAACAGAACAACTAAATCTGTATTATAACAGCAATCCTAAAGTATCCAATCATTGCTTTGTCTCCACCCAGAGACCCTGCTGTAATATAGGACTACAGAGTACCCTGGGAGGGAGGGTGGGCTACTGTAAAGTCCTGGTACAGCTCCATTGAGCTCCGCCACCCTCTCACCTCTCGTCATTTGTTCTGTTTCTCCTGGCGCGCAGGCTGCCCTTTGTGCTGGGCTCCTGCCTGTGTTTGCACCTTTTTCTGCCCACAAAGAAATCCGCAGCAGTCCTGACAGAGCTCAGTTGAGCTCGGTCACTAGCCCTCTCTCACTCATTCCATCCTAATCTGTCCCAAACACTGATTTCCAAAAGCAACTGTGCAATTCTGAGCTGGAAGCACGAGAACACATTTTGGCCAGGATGTGAAAAATGACAGCTGTTCTGTTCATCAGGAGGTGTGAAAAAATGCCAGTTTTGAAAATCTGCCGTGAAAATATAACTAATTTGTGAAGTTACAAGGGTGCGTGGAAACTGCACAATGCACACTTGTAACACAGTCATTTTATGGAGATTCATCACAAAAGTTTCAACAAAGGTATTTTAGGACATCTGTTCATGGACAGTGTCACTGTGGTTTTCTTAATGTGTCCCAAACACTGATTTCCCACAGTGACCGAGCTATTCTGTACCGGAAGTGCAAAAATGCATTTCAGCCAGGATGTGAAAAATGACAGATGTAATGTTGATAAGGAGGTGTGGAAAAATGCCAATGTTGAAAATATGAACTGAAAATATTGCAAATTCAGGAAGTTACGAACGTGCGTACGAACTGTGCAATGCACGCTCGTAAAACAGCAATTGTTTTGATTTTTCTACCAAATTTATTACTCAGCTCAGCTGGAGAAATAAACAGAACAAATAAATATGTATTATTACAGCAGTCATAACAGTACAGCTCAGTATTTAGCTCAGTTAGAGAAATAAACAGAACAACTTAATCCATATTACAGCAATCCTAAAAGTATCCAATCATTGCTTTGTCTCACTCCAGTGACCCTGCTGTGGACCACAGGGGACACTGGGTGGGAGGATGAGCAACTCTAAAGTCCCAGCAGAGCTCCATTGACCTCACTCACTCCCCTCTTTCACTCACTCGTTCTATTTCTCCCAATGCTGCAGGCTGCCCTTTGTACTGGGCTCCTGCCTGTGTTGGCACCTTTTCTGCCCACAAAGAAGTTCACAGCTGTCCCGACACAGCTCCATTGAGTTGCTCACCCCCCCACTCGCTCATTCTGTTTCTCCCGGCTGCAGGCTGCCCTTTTGTGAGTGGGCTCCTGCCTGCATGGTGCCTTTCTGCTCACAAAGAAATCCGCAGCAGTCCTGATAGAGCTCCATTGAGCTCGCTCACTCCCCCTCTCTCACTCGCTCATTCTGTTTCTCCCACAGCTGCAGGCTGCCCTTTAGTACTGGGCCCATGCCTGCCTTGACACCTTTTTCTGCCCACAAAGAAATCCACAACAGTCCTGACAGAGCTCCGTTGAGCTTGCTCACTCTGCCTCCCTCATTCACTCTCTCTCATTCTGTTTCTCCCGGTGCTGCAGACTGCCCTTTTGTACTGGGCTTCTGCCTGCATTGGGACCTTTTTCTGCCCACAAAGAAATCTGCAGCAGTCCCGATAGACCTCTGTTGAGCTTGGTCACTCCCCCCACCTCACTCGCTCAATCTGTGCTATTCTGTGCCAGAAGTGCAAAAACATATTTTGGCCAGGATGTGAAAAATGACAGCTGTACTGCTCATAAGGAGGTGTGAAAAAATGCCAGTGTTGAAAATCTGGCATGAAAATATTACAAATTTGTGAAGTTATGAGCGTGCGTAGCAACTGAGCAACACATGCTCGTAAAACAGTCATTTTTGGGATTTTTCCACCAAATTTGTAACATAGGCTTTTGAGATCCCACCTCATAAACACTGGCACTGTCATTTTTAGGTCTGGTCCTGAAAGGTGATCTCCACGAGTGACCACGAAATCACCTTTCAGGACCTAATAATGTCATGACAGTGCTCTGAATTCATGAGGAGGGGTCCCAAAAACCCCAAGTTGAAAATGTGGTGCCAAACTTCCAAGAACTGCCTGACCTATGCATCAAAGTTGAAAAAACCCTATTTATGCCATTGTACAGCTCACCTGCATTTCTTCAGTTTGCGGTCTGCTTTGAAGAGTGCAGACGTGTTCCCGGTCCACCAAATATCATCGGGCAGGGCTCCGGAGGTAAGTATGGAGTGAGGGGGGTGTGGGGAGGCAGAGTGCTTAGAGGGTGGCACAGGTTGTGGGAGGGAGCAGGGAGACTGCTAGAGAACATTTTCTTTTTTTGCTGGTTAACAAAAAAAAAACATTGCGGGACTTTTTTTTTTTTTTACAGGTGCATTTGGCACACTGGGGTGTGCTCCCAGCATGCCAACCAAGTGTTTTTTTGGGGGGGAGAAGCTGTGCCAATAGGGGATTGGGCACCCTGTTGGCACAAAAGGGTGTAAGAGCTAAGGAGATTGGGTACCCCTTGGCACAAATCTACCATTTTTTGTGTGGGCATTATGCCGATGGGGAGTTGGCCCCTGTCGGCAAATCAAACTGGGAGGGGATAATGCCAACGGGAGCGGGCTTCCGCCAGCAATGAGAGAATTAGATGGGAACTGAAGCAGACAGGGATTGGGGCCCCCATCACAAACAAACACTGTTGGGGAGCACATGCTGCCAATGGGGATTGGGCACTCCAGCGGCAAAGAAACAGGGAGGGGATGAGTTAAGGAGGATTAGCACCGCAGACAACAACAGAAACCAACAGGGATTGGGCTCCCCATCAGCAAATGGGTCGGGGAATGCAGGGGACCACCCTGCAATGATAGGTCACTCCCTCATTGCAGCAGAATGGCTGACACTGCAATGATGGGCAGCCCCTGATTGCAGCAACTATAACTTTTCAAGGTTGTGGCATGCTGGCTGAACTAGTGTCCAGCAGCGCACCCCGTGGAGAAAGCGGGCTCAAGCCTCAAAAGGCAGTGGGGCATTGGTCACAACAGTGCCGCACCTCACCCTACTTCTGCAGCAAGCTGCAGCAACATGTTTCTTGTGCATGTGTGCAATCAACATAAAAAATACATATTTTACAAGGGAGGGAATCCAGAAGAAAAAGTTTCCAGAACTGTGGGTGGGTAGGAACTGCAGGACAGAATAGGAAGGAAAAGTTAAAGAGACAGATATTTTAAAAAAATACTTTTTGCAAAAAAGGGGGACTAGAAAAAAGGAACAACTTCTGCAATGGGGGGGAGTGCAGAACAAAAGGGGGAGGAAAAGTGAAAATGAAAGGCCCCTAACTGAATGACATAGACTATTATAGCATATAGATGATTATATTGTGAAAAATTTGCCCCATTCACTAAAAGAATGGTTAAAGGCAATCATGTGCCCTGGATCTCTGATCACCTCATGGCCTTGTTGAGAACTAGAGATTCATTGTGGCAACGCTTCATTGATTCGGGCTTCCCACTTGATAAACATAAGTACAGAGAGGCTCGGAACTAGTGCACTTGGGCCATTCGCAAAGCAAAGGCAGAGTATTATAAATCCTTCTTAACCTCCTCTTGGGGCTCAGGGCGCAAGTTCTGGAACAATATTTAAGGAAATTTGTGGTAAGGACCCTAACCTGGTTCCAACGCAGGTCATGGTTGTCGGGTCCTTGACCACTGACCCTACCTGTATCTCCACAGCCTTCAATAATGTCTTCACTAACCTTAGCAATGTTCTCCCTCCTAATTTCTTTGATCTTCCTGCATCTAGTGCCCCTGATCCCCTGTAGCTCCCCCTTTACCTGCACTGTATCACTCCTGAGTCTGCGGAGCCGTACCTCAAAACAGCCCTTAGCCACTCTTCCTACAGCTCCGACTCACTGGATTTGAAGCTCCTTCAGCTCACCCTTAATGAGGTTCTCTGCCCCTTACCCACATCTTAAACCACTCCCTATGTCTAGGTAAATTCCCCTCCAAGTGGAAATCTGCCTCATCACACCAATATTTTAAAGTGGGGATTGTTCCAATACAAATAATTACTGCCCCATCTCCATACTCCCACCCCTCTCCAAGGCCTTAGAGTGGATGTGTCTAATTAACTCACAGAGCACCTCAATAAATATAACCTTCTTTGCAAACAGCAACATGGTTTCCACAAAGGAAATGGCACTACCACTGCCCTTCTCAAATTTACCACACACTTACACTTTGCGCTGGATAAGGGTCACATCACTGGTGCTGTCTTCATTGACCTCACAAAGGCATTCAACACCATCAACCACTCCCTCCTTCTAACCACAATGACCAATTTGGGTCTCTCTTGGGATGCCTTGGGATGGTTCTCTGACTACCTCTTGAACCAGTCTTATCAGGTCAAAACTGGTAACGCATTATCTAATAGACTACCTGTCCTCTCTGGTGTCCCACAGTCCATTCTGGGACCTCTACTTTTTAGCCTCTTCCTCAACTCTCTCCCTGAGTCCTGCCCTGCCAATCTATTACTATACGTGGATGATGCTTCTCCTCCAGCCCTGACCCTCTGCAACTTCCCCGCTCCATCCAGTCCTCCTTCAGCTGTGCTGAAAGCTGGTTCACTGCACAATGCCTTATTCTTAATTATAAAAAAAACAAAGTTATGCTATTCTCACACCCACAGAATACCAGGAAGGTGCTTTGCCCACAAGTACTAACTTCAAATCAGACTCCTTTGGAGCAAGTGGACTCCTTTAAATACCTGAGCATCACCTTGGACCCAGGTCTTAATGTCCACGACACATTCACCACCTATCCAAGGCCCTTAATGTCAGGCTGGGGCTTTTGTACCGCTTTAAGTACTGCCTTACCCCTGATGCCCTCTGGCTCTCTGTCTCCTCCTTGGTCCTCTCTCTGCTTGACTATTGCTTATTGATATATGGGGTGGCAAGTAACTCATCTCTAGTTAGACTTCTTCTCTCCCTAAATGAAGCTTGCCGTCTCATATTATGATGTGACCGCCTTACACATACCTGCTCACTTTATAGTGCTACTAACTAGCTTAATCTCAACAACAGAATTAGGTCCACACCTGCCTTCTTGCTGACAAAATCACCCTAGGCCTCTCCCCCACTGGACTCACCCCTTTAATCCACCCAAACATTAAGGTTAAGTATAACCGTAGCTCAGACCACCATCTCTTCCTGATTCCCTCCAACTGTACCTCTCAATTCCAAAGGTCTTTCAGCTACAGGGCTCCCTTGTGGATGAACAGCCTTCCCACCACCCTGGTAAATGAATAAAGAATTGGTCAATTTAAAACCCACCTTAGGGTTCACCTCCTGTCTTCAAGTAACTGTGACTACAACTGAACTCTGTCCTCTATCTCTTCCTTATCCTCTGACAATGACCACTGGCCTGCCTCTTCCTCTTAGTGTCCAACCTGTGTCTGTCATACGTGGTAATGTATCTACATTTGATATGTACTGTGTAATTAACTATACTAAGTAAGTCTAATATTTGAATGTTAGCCTGGCTGTTCTTTGTAAACAATCCGAATCATTATTCTCTGAGTTCAATCATTGTAATGTCTGTCTGTATCTAATATATGTGAAGTGGAACCTTTGTAAATGAGTGTGTGACTCAAAGGTATTCTCCGAATATGAAATAAATAAATAAAATATTGGAAATCTTAGTAAAGCAGGACTTGGTAGAATACCTAGATAAGAACAATCTTCAGGTGACAGGTAACATGGGTTCATAGCCAGAAGGCCATGCCAAATAAACCTAATCACATTTTTTGATTGAGTGACTAGGGAATTAGGCAGAAGCCACCCAGTGGACCTTCTCTACTTTAATTTCAGTAAGGCCTTTGATTTGGTACTGCACAATCACCTGCTGAAAAAGTTGGAGAAACTGGGTGCAGCCAAGAACATAGTCAGGTGGGTAGGTAATTGGCGTAGGGACAGAAAGCAGAAAGTGGTGGTCAAAGGATGAGGTCAAATGAAGGTGTGGTCCTAGTGGTATGCCCCAAGGCTCAGTGTTTGGGCCAGTCCTGTTTGATGCATTTATTATTGACATCTGCATCAGGGCAAAATTACACTATTCATGTATGATATCAAGCTAGGAGGAATGGTTCACTGCAAGAAGGCAGTGAGAGACCTACAAAAAGATCTGCAGAGGCTGGAAAGGTGGTCTAATGCCTGGCAGTTGAGGTTCAATGCAAAAAAATGCAATGTGATACATTTGGTTAAAGGGAACCCAAGGACAGAATACTGGCTCAACGGAGTTTAGCTCAGTGCCTCACAGGAAGGAAGGGACCTAGGTGTCATCATAACTAAGCAACACCATTAAACAGACCAGCCAGTACAACACAGTTTACAGCAAGGACAACAGAATGCTAGGGTGCATAGGGTGGGGATTTGACAGCAGCAGAAAGGAGGTAATACTAACACTCTAGAGGTCCCTGGTAAGGCCCCATCTGGAATAATATGTCCAATTCTGGAGTCCACATCTGAAAAAGGATAAAATCAGGTTGAAGGCCATTAAGAAAAGGATGACCAAGATGATTCAGGGCCTTCAAGGGCACTCATACAAGGAATGTCTGGAAGTGCTGAATATGTTTTCACTGTAGGCAAGGAGAGGGGGGACCTGATTGAAACATACATGTTCCTGAGAGGAATAAATAAGGTGCCATCCTCTGACCTGTTCAACAGAGTCACCAATTCAACACTAGAGGGCATGAGTGGAAGTGTGGGGATGGGAGCATCAAGAGGGAGCTTGGGAAGCACTATTTTACAGAAAGAGTCATGGAACCATGGAATAGACTGCCCGCTGAGATGGTGGAAGCAAGTCCATGACATCATTCAAGCTGGGGTGATACAGGGCTAAAGCACAGTGAAAAGCTATGGGAGCAGTAGGAAGCATAAAGCAGAAGAGGGTTTAGGTCCTAGGATCTAGTAGGTCTCAGGAGCACATGGCAGACTAGATGGACCCTTTGTCTCCTTTGCTGTCATTTTTCTATGTTCTATGTTTCTATGTTTCTAAACAGATTATTTTTTTAGTAAGAAAGTAAGGGACTGCAGAGAGGAGCTAGAAAACATGAAAGCTTCTGTAACTTGGTAGAAAAGCCTGCAAGTAGAAGAAAAGTGAAAGTAAGACATATCAAGCTAAAAGATAAGGTTAACAAAAAGATTACTTAAACTAGAACAAGGAAACATGCTATGAAGCTGAAAGGGGGTAGGTTCAGAAGTGATGTAAGGAAACATTTCTTCACAGAAAGAGTGCTGGATTTCTGGAACAGCCTTCCAGCTAAGCTAGTGGGGACAAAAATGGTGGTGGGGTTCAAAAAGTCCTGGGCTAGGCATAAGGGAATCCTAGGAGTATGGAGGGGGGAGACAGCATCGTAGAGCACGTGGATCAGCAGCAAAATGAAAGTAAGAAAAATAAACACATAATTAATTATTGAATTGGCAGAATGGTGTGCCAAGCTGCCCTAATCTACTGTCAGATTCTATGTTTCTATGTTAAGGAAGTTAATGTTATATAGGTGTGATCTATATAGGGAACAAGAAAAGAAGAAAAGCATGTGCAATGGTAGGGTATGCAGAAAAGACTAGGAGGGAGTGTATGAAAGTCAGGTGAATTGAAAGATGTTATTAAAAACAAAAACCAAAAGATAACTTTTTGGAAGGTATTGTTGGTTGTTTGGTCTATGAATAAACACTCATTATGTTCTAATTTTTAATGGAATCTGAATTGATCTGTTTTCTTGTATAACCAATTCATGTCTATGAACAATTTCTCTGGGAACTCTGAGGACAATCTTGATTAAAGTTCACCCATCCATATCATACAGATATCTACGAATGGTACCCCATGGGTCTTTTAGAAGGATTTTCCATCCCAAAATACCATGATGGCATGTATTGAAGCATCAGGGGTCATAGCTAGTTGTGCGCTCTGAGTACCATTCCCTGCCTCTGACATCACAGTGATGTAAAATGGACTAGCTGCTTTGTAGGAAGGAGATGCGCCACACACCAAAAGATAATTAAGATGTTCGAGGAAGAACCACAACCTGGTGAGTGGCAGCCCACTCCAAGCAAACATTTAGACAGCATCTCAATGTACAGAGCCAATTGCACTGAATTCCCAGCAGCACATCTCAGACCTTACAAAGATTATTCAAAGTTTATTCATGACATCTTTGATGCTGTATTCCTTCCTCTTCCCTGCAGTGTGCATGTCGAGATGGTAAATACAGAGAGCTTTAGAGTCCATCTCTGTCTTGTTTCCTCCACTCTGAGACACAGTAAGGCTTTCACAGGCTGGAGGCATTTTGGAAAGGGCAGTTCTGCAGTTGTGCATATGGAGACTTGAACATCAACACCAGAGTTTCACTCTAAAGAAACATATACTGTAAATAGGATAAGAATGAACAGACCTTGGATGTCACGTGGCTGGACATATGTATGAAGTTCAAGGGCCTAAGTAAGCAAAGTAGCTGGTGTTGGAGATTGTGACAGTGTTGCAGGATAGATTTATTTTATTTATTTAAACTTTTGTTCATCAGGTAAACAATATGAGTCAAGGCCCATTTTCAAAAGCAACCCAGGACCATAAAGAAACACTCAGGATGTTACAGAGACAGAGACAGGCAATACAAACAATACAAAAATATAATAATAAATTCTAAACATTCATATTTAAAAGAATTAAGCAAATTTATTTAGTAAACAGCAGCACCAGCGATTCACTTTCAAGAAACAAGTTAATTGGATAAGGATGAAAAACCTTGCGGGTGAAGGGGTTTGAAGCCTACAAAGTTCAAGGGTCTAAATAAGCAAAGTAGCTGGTGCAGGAGTTGATACAAGTGTTGCAGGACACACAAAATTATTTCATATTGTCAGAGTGGAGGCCAGCCCAGGATCATTCTTTTCTGGAGTGTTTGTTTGGAAGCACGGTTGTACAGTAAACAAATGTTGACTTGCCCTGTACTTGCTTCTTGGAACATGCAGTATGTGAAAATCAACCACCTATTAGCTCTACTTTGGGAGAAAGAAAATAGTGCAGGTGGAGAGAGGAGCATGCGTGAACCTTTGAGAAACAGGCTGCCCTGTGTATCACGGTATTTGATATAGACATATCGGGTTAAAACATGTTAGATTAACTGAACAGTTGCTTTTAGGAATGGCTACCATCATGTCCTATCAGTTGTCTTTGTGGCTTCCAACATGGCAGTAATATTCTAAAAGTAGTGCAGCTTGCTGTATTCACACGTGCCCCTTGTTTGGCTCAAACACTGAACTTGGCAGGGCATAATTTTCTCAAGGAAGATGAAAATATACACAATATGCTTGCTGTTGCCAAAACAAAATCTGTGATATTTGAGCCACTCTGCAAAGGCTTGCAAGATCTTGCAAGCCTGCAAAAGGAAAACAATCTCCCATACCATCAGCTAATGTAAGAACTCATTACATGGTGGAATTAATATTCAACATGTCACAGAGATTACTAGACTAGCATTAAGCAGTATACAAGTATACAATGGAGCACCAGATAGGAAAGGAGAATATGTCTCTAAATTCTGGCAGTGGTCACTCATGACAGTCTTCTGCTAGATACTATAGTCATCAAGGAAGCCACATGAAAAGACAGCTTAGACAATGCCACTCTCAGTCAAATACTTCCACTTATGTATGAGTGCTGAGAATGAAATTAGAAGTACAGAAACATGATTTTCAGCAGGAATATGCAAAGTAGAGGGGGTTCTTCATCTTTGGCTGCTACAGCTTTAGCTGCTGACCTTGTAGATCACTTATCTGTAGCACTGGAAATGGATCCTAGAACTGAGAAGATGCGAAAGTCATAACATTATATACTATTATAAAATGGCAAGGAAAACCCCTGGCCTCTGATTGATCAGCTTGAGACTAGAACTAGACCCATTATGTTATCCCAGCACAACATCACAGATCTAGTCCCAGCACATGCAATACCACATTAAACGTTGGAGAAATCATTCCACAGCCCATGTTCAAGTTGCCCACACTTGGCATGGCTGCTTCATCTTTTGCCAGCACTTTCATAATTGTTAAAAATGGAAATCCCTACCTGCCTGTAACAGGAGGTCCAGTTTTGAAGGATAAAGCTGACACAGAGAAGATGCACTAACCACCCCACCCCCCTTTGGTTTCTGCTTTCACTCTATCCTGTCTTCTTCTGCTTATTCTTATCTATCCTAATTTTCTTGTCAGGGTGGCCAACCTGGCAATTTTCTACTTTGCCTTTACTGTCACTTTTTTGCTCTGGTATTAAAAAACTTGCATCTTGTTATAATATATGTAAAGAAGGAGCTGTGTCACTTAAAAGAAGCCCCAAAATGAGTAGAGGGTTGGGCTGTGGAAAAAAGCCTTCAGCTACAAATCAGTTAGTGAGTAAGGAAAGCTGAGATTGTAAAATTGCTGCAAACAGTGGAACAAATGTTTTAGGCAACACAAACAAAGTACAGGTTTTCAGGAAAGTGCTATTGAACCTGTACAATTGCTGTATGAGTTTATATCCTATATCCAAACACTTAAGTTTAAATTTAGAGGAAATTAAAGCAACTGTGTTTGGTTGCTATGGTGCAGATTCTAATAAGCCCCAAAGCAATGAAAATGTACCTTGTTTTTAAACACTTGAAAATGGGCTAAAGTAAGTGAGTATAATTAAAAGACTACAGGCAGATTAATTGGAGTTCTGTAAGTGTCAAAAAAAAAAAAATTCAAAAGGGAGTTGTAATTATTGAAGTTATGCCTTCTGTGTTTTAGAAGGCTGAGTTCCTCAGCAAGGCATCGGCTGAAAGTGCAGCAGCCAGATAAGCTGTTTACTGAAAGTGCAGCAGCCAGATAAGCTGTTTGAGAAAAATAATAAAAGGTTCTGGAAATATAAAACAAGGGGTTTGGGAAGAAAATAATGCATGACCAAAGATTAGAGTACCATATTATGTGAAACAAAATATAGATGCTACAGTGGTTCACTTATGTGTGTTTTCCTTATATGAACAAAAAGACAAATAAAAAGCTATAACCTTATATGGAGGCAGATAGGGGGCGTGCCCCTCATCTCTCTTT
This sequence comes from Neoceratodus forsteri, assembly GCA_016271365.2. Lineage (NCBI taxonomy): Eukaryota > Metazoa > Chordata > Ceratodontiformes > Ceratodontidae > Neoceratodus > Neoceratodus forsteri. The sequence continues at coordinate 148,091,680 of CM057456.1, forward strand.
TCCATGCTAAAGTTATAGACTGTTACTTGTTCTTAAACAGGTTTAGTTTATCCTTAAACTTTCTCATTTGTAAAGAAAATTTGTTTTACCCAGCGGTCTGTCTCATGCTGTAAGGTCCATTATAGGACAAGCTATCCCTGAAATGGCAGGTTTTATAGATGCAAGGGAATGTGATGTCACAAAGGAGGAGGGCTCAGTGAAACCACACCCTTTCCTTCACTATATAAACCCTCCACTGGAAGGCTTAGATAGATAGGTTGGTCAGTAGGGTTCTGACCAAGGTAAGAGAAGGATCTCAGCAAGGAGGTAATGTGCAGGCTTTCACATTAACTGAGGAAGGAGAGAACACAGGAATTTCTTTATAGCATCTGAAGCAAGAAATATTTCCTGATGTTTGAACTGAAGAGAAGAAATATCATCATATTTTTCCTTTCTGTAAATATTGGATTATTTAATTTTTTTTTGGTTTTGTGTTTTTCAAAATAAAATGATAAATGCAGAAGTATGCATTTTTTATGCATCATAAACTGATTGTACGATCTGTTTATTGAGACCCACATGTTTACACTGCCATTGTCACAAAACATGCCAAAATAACTGAAATAAATGAAGTGTGTGCAACCTGATAGAACACATTCAAATTCCCATTCTCTTTTTATTTTTTAAAGTAAAGCGGACATTGCCAAGAAGTCATCACTGTATTTGGCTTCAGCTCTCCTAGCTCCATTCAGGATCAAATCTCCCATCCCACCCCAAACAGACTGAGTGCATGTTCAAAATCACACTACACTTCTGTCACTCATGTTTTTCTTTATCTTCAGCTTATTTTTCTTCCTTCAGTACAAAACACACACCAGCTGTAATGGGAGAACAACAGTCAGACCTGAAAGTCACTGTTATCTTGTTGGGGATTTCCAGGTTCACATCAAAGAAATTGGACTCACAGCTTTTCTTTACTTTCAACTTCTTTCATACAGCAGCCCAAATAGTCTCACAGCTTTTCTTTATATTCAGCTTTCTGATCTCCCAGTACAAAACATACCCCAATTGTACCAGGAGATCCATAGGCAGTCCTGAATGTCACTGTCATCTTCCATGGGGGGGGGGAGAGCAGCTTTCCAGCTTTCCAGCAAGCAAACTGAGAGATAAAGATAGAAAGAAAGAGAAAAAGAGAGAGAGAGAGAGAAAGAAAAGAGAAAAATACTAAACAACAAACAATCTGACAAATGCTGGGGTCGGGCACAGAGCCTAGGGCAAATGACAACACCTGTGAACAATTCAAAGAAGGTTGGGGGCTGCAGAGCAACACTAGTACCACAGCTTCTCCAGCTACTGGGCAAAACAGAAAGTCAGCACTATTTTTTAAGTATTCATTCCCATTGAAAAAATGATAGAAAATGTAGTTTTAATAAACTTAGAAAAAAAAACTTCTTTATTTCATTTTTTTATTTTTTACAGAGGAGACATTTTATAATAGCAATGATGTACTACAGGGTGTGTGCTGTGCTGGGATACTCTCACTCATTGGTATTGGATGCACTCAGCCTATGGCCTCATGCCCAGCCATGCAAGTTGTGACATTATCCCATCACAACACACACCTTGCCGTGCAATATTGCTTAATTCACAATGCTGGACACTTTATTTAAACACAACCTAGGATCTTTCCTTCCACATGGGACTGACTTCAAAAAATACATAGACATTCTAATTTTCAAAGATGCAGCTGGATGAGAAAGTCAGATCAATGAGGAAAAGGACGAGGAACTGTTCATCTCTCCTTATCAAACTGGAGCAGATAAAAGCATGACATACTCTAGCACTACAGCAAGAAAATCACGATCTGCATCTCAAGCTGATGACTTAGGCTCAAAAGATCGTTTCTGATTTACGTTGAACAGAAAATAATAACATCTGGGCAGGCTTCCTGCCCATCATAAAACTTCTGCTTCTCATCAGGACCAATTCTGCCATCTGAATCAGCAACAACTATAGTATAAGACTGCTTTAGAGATCCTAAACAGTTACACATCAGTGATAATCCTTTCAGATCTCATGGCTGCAGGAGTAAGGCTCTTCAGTTTGTGGATCAAAGTCCATACATTTCTAAACAGCTCCAACATTTTGCCCACTCATTGATCTTCTTTAGGGACTTAGTTCTAAAATGAAAGATAAACTGTATTTTACAATATGATATAACTAAAAACTTTGTACATGACATGTACTGTACATGTAACATTTTTATAACTTCATTCTCATATGCTCTAGTTTCCACACCTTATTTCTATTATGTCAGAGCTAGGCTTCCTTTTAATTACATTTACTCAGCTCTGCAGTCTGTTCAAAGTTACTTTAAGATCTGTAAATTATATAAAATTATAAATTATAATAAACTTATTCCTCACATTACTTATCATTGTTCTGCATCTTCATTTTTACATATATTAATTTTAGATGCACCACCTCTCCATCTTGGACTTGTGGAACAGCACATTTTCTATTTTTTAATTTGAAATTTGGTAACCAACAAAGGCACACTGAGCCACAGCTTGTTTCCAGGTGTGACCCTGGGACAGGGTAGAAGAGGGACAATTGGAGAAAAGGGTAAACATAACATCATTTGACAGCATAGAACTTAGGTAATTACAGTCAAGAAGGAGCATTTCATAAAGTAATATAGATATATAGCTTCATTGCAAAAAACTCTGTTAATGCATCAGTTAGGGTTGATTTTACACTGACAAAAGTCTGGAAATTCAATGTTAGGGTTACCAATCCTACCACCCACCACCACAACCCTCCACACACCAAGAGGCATCGGGGTGTCCCTTGGGGTCATTGGCCTAACTCTCACCCCATTCCATGTCTAAACAAGCTAAGATGGTACAGTATAGGAGAATGGGGTGTACGTTATGCCTGACAAACTCAAGGCACACCCCAACAACCCAAAGTCACACTCCGACACCTTGTGGTGTATGGAGGGCACAGGGTGGGTGTGGGGTGGTAGGGTTGCTAACCATAACATCAAATTTCCTGACTTTTTCAGTGTGAAATCAACCCTAACTGATGCATTCACAAAGTTTTTGCAATGAATTTCCTTCTTTTGAGAAAGTGTAATGTTACTCATATCCATACTGTATGGGAGTTCTTGCCCTGTGGGCCGTGTGCTCCCACCTACCCATAAGCATAGAGACATAGCACAAGGAGGGCCCTGCTGCTAGTTTTGCAAAATGGTATCCATAGGAGGGAGCATGACCCCTCTGGGCTCTGTGCTCCCACCCACCACCCATAAGTGTAGCGGTATAGTGCAGGAAGTCCTCTTCTCCCAGATTTGCATAATAGGATCCATAGGTGGGAGCTCAGTCTCTGGGCCCTGTGTTCTCACCCACCTATAGGTGTAGAGACATAGCGCAGGAGGGCTCTGTGCTCCCAGTTTTGCAAAATGGTATCCATAGGTGGGAACACAGGCCCATGGGACCATGAGCCTTCTGGGCCACTGTGCTCCCCCACCCACCATAAGTGTGAGAGACTGAGCTGGGAGAGCCCTGTGCCCCACTTTAGCATAAATGGTAAGCATAGGTGGGAGTGTAGGCCCTTGGGCCATGCGCCCCACATACCCATAAGTACAGACATATAGTGCAGGCCTAGAGACATTCCAAGTAACGCTTGTACTGCAGATGTAGCTATATCACAGTAACCATATCAACTCTGGAAAAAATTCCACCACAGTTGTATTCATGACCTGGCCACCTCCATGTGTGCTTAGTACACCTAATGGTGTACTAAGCTGTGCTTAGCAAAAAGTCCTTATCTCGAACCGCTTTCAAGATATAAACGCCAAAGGTGCCATGGTTTCCAGTGTTTTCCTATAGGAAATTCAATTTCGAGTGGTGTAAGTATATAAACAGTGTAATTTTTTTACTAAACCAGCAAAAGGCACAACTATGGTGAAAACCCTTGCTACCTACAAATTTCATCCCAAAAGTCCTAACCATTTTTTGTTATGAAGTGGCAAATAAATTGTTTTTGGACTAGTACAGAATTTTCACAAAAATACTGGGGAACTTTCAGCGAAGGTTCCTCTGCTAAAATGGAAGAAAATATTAGAAATAATATTTCTGAGCATCCTATCGAAAAAACTAATGTCAGGGTCATGTTCCTATGGTTCGATTCGTAAACCCAACTGTTGGTGCTTACTAAGAGCAGTATTTTAAGCTACATTGTTTTTTTCCATGTTACTAACTGAAAACAAGATGGCAGCAGCACAAAAGTAAAACAAACAAACAAACATGACATTAAAAGGGTCTTTCACAAACATGTTCATGCTTCACATATATTTTCCCATAGGCTATAATGTGAAACTAAAAATTTTAATAACATTTGAATGGTTTAATATTTTTTCATCAAATCTTCAAAAGGCACATCAGTGACCCAGTCCCCATACACCCTGAAATGTTCAGATCAGACAAACAAACCATTCAGGCTGTAGAGATGAGCAAAGAATTTGCCAAAAAGTGAGGATTTTTCACACTTTTTGACACTCTGCAGTTCCACAACTGCAAATCCAACCAGATTTAAACTTTACAGATCCAGAGGTCTATGGTACTAGACCACACATGCAAAGTTTCAGGTAAATCAGAGAAATGGTTGCAAATTTATTGAAGTGCAACATTTCAGATTTAACATTAAAGTGCCTACTCAGTCTTAACTATACCTGCATTACAATGCAGGTATAATATCGATATATATATATATATATATATATATATATATATATATATATATGTATATAATATATATATATATATATATATATATATATATATATATATATATATATATATATATCATAGACCTTGATAATTACAGTCAAGTAGGAGCATTTCATAAAGTAGCATATTCAAATGTGGTACATTTTGGCAACACATCAATACACAAAGTAGCAATAATACAACAATAGCATAACAGGGCTAGTAAACCAGTTCAGCAGTGGAGGGGTTATTGGATACACCCTATATTAGTAGCCCTGGAGTCAGAGGAGTTGGAGGCAGGAGTATGTGAGTTATGGAGAGAGCCTTAGGAGATTCTTAAGAGAGAAGAGAGAGGGGAAATTCAGAGGGAGGAGAGAAGTTGATTCCAGACAGTGGGGACCCAATATGAGAAGGTGGCTTATCCTGCATAAGAGTGTGGTTGACTAATGGAGAAAGTACGAGGATCCCTGGAACATGCAGCATAATCATACACAGCTGTGGGTGATAGAAGTGAGGATAGGTAGGAGAGTAAGGATTCAAACCAATACTTGGAGATGAGAGCATATCTGTGGATAGAGCAGTGATGAGCTAGAGGAGGTAGGGAGAGTGCATTATATAGTGTGCAGTGGTGGGTGCAGGGATGGCAAGTTGGAGGCAAATTGAAAAAAATGAATTGTAGACAGTGTCCAGTCTGGCAAGGGATGTGGAAGAGGCAGAACTGTAGACCGCATCAGCATAGTCAATGGCAGGGAGTATGAGTTTGCAGAGGAGTTCTCGGCATATAGGGAGTGGGAGGCAGTCCTTTTTGCTGTATAAGGTGCTGAGTTCTGAACAGAGCTTGTTGTGGATTGAATTAAAATGAGTGGAGAAGACTAAATTACTGTCGATCTAAATGCCCAGGTATTTAATAGCAGAGACTGTCTCAAGTTGGGTGCCATCTAAAGTAAGGAAGGTAAGGAAGGCTGGGAGTTTTGCAAGCTTTGAGCATGTTCCAAAGGTCATGGATATTGTTTTTTGTATTCTTTCTTAGTTGATTAGCCTTGAACCACTGGAGCACATTGAGAAAGTCATGCTGGAGAGGAACTTCAACTGCTACAGTTGTTGGGGTGGAAGTGTAGATGATGGTTTCATCTGCATACATGTGCATGTTAGAGGAGACACAGGCTGAGGGAAGCTCATTAAGCAAATGGAGAATAGGATGAGTCCAAGGTCAGAACTTTGGGAGGCACCAGTCAGGATGGGGAGGGAGTGACAGTGTATCGCCCAGCTAAACTGACTGCTGATAGCCTGCCAAGCAGAATCAGAACCAATTAACAATTGTGTGATGATAGATTCACTAAGGTTACTTTATTTAGGAGGAGCTGGTGGAAACATAATCAAAGGCTTTGGCCAGGTCTATAAAATAGTGAGTGTGATATGGCCTTTGTTCACTCCTAGAGGAATGAGCTGCTTCTGAGGAGTGAGGTGGCAGTGAGTGCTGTTTCCTGAAACCAGATTGGTAGGGGGAGAAAAGGACGTGAATTGAGAAGAGAGGTATAGTAATCCTGGAGAGCACTAAGGATTCCTGGAGTTTTGCAAGAGAGGGAGTAGTGAGATGGATCTGTAGATCCCAGGTACAAATGGGTCACCACCCTTGTGGAGTGGGAGAACTTTAGCCAACTTCCAGGCTTGGGAACAGCTGCAAGAAAAAGGACAGGTTCAGGATATGTGTGAGGGATATGGCTATGGCTGGAGTGGAGAGCTGTAGAAGCTTAGGATCCAGCCCACTTGGGCTGTGCTTTGATGGATTTAGGGATGACAGAGCTTTGAAGACATCTTGAGGAGTGACTTGTGCAAAGTCAAATGTGTTATTGTGAGGGGGAGAGGAAATAAACCTGCATCATGACAGATTATTCATAGAAACATAGACTTTGATGGCAGATAAGGACCGCTTGGCCCATCTAGTCTGCCCATTTCCCTACCTACAGGATAGGCCGCAGATCCTAGTTAACCAACAGCCTATTTCTTCCTACCCATCACAAGAATTGCCTTATGTCTGTCCCATGCATTCTTGAATTCTCCCACAGTTTTAGACCCCACAACCTCCTCAGGAAGGCTGTTACATGCATCCACTACCCTCTCTGTGAAATAATACTTCCTCACATTGCCCCTGAACCACCCTCCTTCTATCTTTAAATTGTGTCCCCTTGTTCTTGCACGTCTCTTTTTCTGAAAGATGCTACCTCTTGGACTTTGTTGATTCCACTGAGGTACTTAAAAGTTCTATCATGTCCCCCCTCTCCCTTCTTTCCTCAAGGGTATACATATTAAGCTCCTTTAGTCTCTCCTCATACGACTTCTCTTGCAGACCCTGCACCATTTTAGTTGCCCTCCTCTGGACTGCCTCTATCCTGTCTATGTCCTTACGGAGATGGGGTCTCTATGGTTATTCCCCATAACTCTTCCATTCCCTGAAACACTCTTGTAATATTTTATCTCTTCATGTTGCCATAACCAGTTTGAAATTAACTGCTTCTTGATCACATCAATTAAATAAGTAGTCGTTAACAATCATCTCTATTGGATGATTTTAAAGTTTGTTCTGTGGTAATGAACCTCTTGTATCCCCTGCTGGCTGGCTGGTCCATCTGAAGTTAATCCAGAGCTGGCACCATATACCCTTCTAGGGTATGAGCAGGGACACCTAGGTGCCCCACTTGCACATTTATCATCACATTCATATTTGCAAGGCTGATACTGGTGAAGGATAACCAGTGCAGGTCACACCAGTCAGTGGTACTTACTGTGGAGGATCTGAGTGTGCAAAAATTTCCCATACAGTTTCTCATTTCACAGTTCCCATCGATGTGTTGGTTATTTTTGAATTTTATGTAAGTTACAAAATCTACCACATTGCTTAAAAGTTTTTGTTGCTACAATATCTTAAACCCCTTACTCACACTTATTACTTGCTTTTATCAGCTCATACTGTCTCTTTCTCTTTGCCACCTTTGTGTCATGGCACTCTATCCTTTTGGATACTAGCTTGGGAAAAGAAACCTTTGTCCAGCATTACCCAAAGCTGTGACTTTGTACCTAAGCTGTCCACAAATAGTGTGTTATTCTGAGAGGATACTTAATGCTGTTGGCAGTATTGTTAGTAACTCAGAGAGTTAGTATGTCACCAGACAATGCTGAGAAACTAACATTTATTAAATTCAATCTGAAGTTGTTTGCTGGCTACTCAGACTCATTACCAATGCATGGTTCCTCTCAAATTAACAATGACACTGTCTAAATCTGGCATTAAAAAACTCCAGGAGCCTGACATAATATGACACATGATGTTATAGAACATAGAAGAATGCCTTTTGATAAATAAAATATATAGTATGTGTTGAACACTGCTGTGTGCATTTCAGCACTTATCTAGACATAAAAAATGCACAAAAACAATACAAAATAGAAAGAAAAAAATAATTAAAAAAATGTTTATGGATAATGGGATGTTTTAAATGAGTGCCCCTGCTGGCATACTCACACCAAATGCTGACAAAGGGAAGTAATAAAGAAAAGCCACATTGACCCGTAGGCTTTCTCCATTAATGGTAGGTGATTTCCTAATTATTCCATTCCTTATGCATGTTATTGTCCATTACTGTCAGTTAAAGCACTCATGTCATTTTCAAATTAAGTTGCAACTACACTTGGAAGAGCACAATATCTGTCTGCAAAACATAGGAAACTGACTTTTTATGTTGATTGCGCGCATGCGCAAGAAACATGTTGTGACAGGTTTCTCCAGAAACAGGTTGTGGGCGCTGCACTGTTGTGGCCAATGTCCCCACAGCCTGCAAAGGCTTCTGCCCCAGTTCCTGAATGTCGTAGCACACTGCTGTTGACACTAGTTCAGCAAGCGTACACATCTTTCTAAAATCAACTGCTGCAATCAGGGGCCCGCCATTGCAGTGTCAGTCATCTGCTGCAATGAGGAGCAACTCATTGCAGGGCGGGATGTAAACCTTGAGATATTTCTAGAACAGAGGCGGCTTGCCTCATGTTCACAAACAATATAACCCCCATCTTTTAGTTGCTGACGGGGTCCCAATCCCCATCGGCATTCTGTGTCCCCCGCTTTTGTTGTTAAGCGAGGAGCCCAATCCCCGTCGATAGTGCTCCCCTGTTTGTTTTGTTGCTGATGGGGAGCCCACCGCCCATTGGCATTCTGTTACCCCTTCTTGTTCCTGCTGATGGGGTGCCAAATCCCCATTGGCTGTAGTGCCCCTGTTTGTTTTGTTGCTGACGGGGGAGCCCACCCCATCGACATTCTGTCACCCTCCCCTTTTTGTTCCTGCCGACGGGGTGCCCAATCCCCCATCAGCTACTGCTGCCCCCGAACAAGAAAGCCTCTGCTGGCACACTGGGAGCTACCCCAGTGTGCCAGAGGCCCCTGCAAAGTAAAAAACGGTCCCGCAATGTGTGTGTTTTTTTTTTGTTGTTTTACCCTGGAAAAAAGGAAACCGTCCCTCGGTGCTCACCCTGCCTCCCACCCACAACCCACACCCACCCACTGCATGCCCTGCCTCCCCACAGCCCCCTCACCCCATACTTACCTTTGGAGCTCGGCGTGATGATCTTTGGTAGACCAGGAACACGTCTGCTCTCTTCAAAGCCGACCGCGAACTGAGGAAATGCCGGTAAGCTGTGTAATGTAATACATAGGGTTTTTTCAACTTTACTGCATGTCTTGGGCATTGTAGGGAATTTTTTCACCAAATTTTCAACATGGGTTTTTTGGGACCCCTCCTCATGAATTCTTGAACTGTCATGGCATTAATTGGCCTGGAAAGGTGATTTCACAGTCACTGCATGGAATCACCTTTTGGGACCGGTTAATGAAACGACAGTGCCAGTGTTCATGAGGTGGGCTCTCAAAAAGCCTATGTTGCAAATTTGGTGGAAAAAAATCCAAAAAATGACTGTTTTACGAGCGTGCGCTGCACAGTTGCTACGCATGCTCATAACTTCGTGAATTTGCAATATTTTCATGTCAGATTTTCAACATTTTGTTGCACCTCCTTGTGAACAGTATAGCTGTCATTGTTCACATCCTGGCGGAAATGTGTTTTCACACTTCTGGTGCAGAATAGCATGGTCACTGTGGGAAATCAGTGTTCGGGACAGATTAAAAAAATGACAGTGACACTGTTCATGAGTAGAGGTCCTGAAATGGCTATGTTGAAAATTTGGTAAAGATACCCCATAAAATGACTGTGTTACGAGCGTGCATTGCGCAGTTTGCACACTCGCTCGTAAGTTCGTGAATTTATAATATTTTCACTCCAGATTTCCAACATTGCCATTTACCCACACCTACTTATGAACAGTAAAGCTGTCATTTTTCCCATCCTGGCTGAAATGTGTTTTTGCACTTCTGGTGCAGAATAGAGCGGCCACTGTGGGAAATCACTGTCCAGGACAGATTAAGAAAATGAGAGTGATACTGTTCATGAGCAGAGGTCCTAAAATGCCTATGTTGAAAATTTGGTGATAATACCCCATCGAATGACTGTGTTACAAGTGTGCGTTGCACACTTTCCATGCACCCTTGTACCTTCGCAGATTTGTAATATTGGCACGCCACATTTTCACCAGTGGAATTTTTCCACACCTCCTTATGAACAGTGCAGCTGTCAATTTCCACATCCTGACCAAAATGTGTTTTCACAGTTCCAGAGCAGAATAACGCAGTTGCTGTGGGAAATCACTGTTCAGGACAGATTAAGAAATGACAATGGCACTGTTCATGAGCAGAGGTCCTAAAATGCCTGTGCTGAAAATCAGGTGATGAAACTCCATAACACGACTGTGTTACAAGTGCATGTTGACCTGTTTCCATGCACCCTTGTAACTTCACAATTTTGTGATATTTTCACCCCACATTTTCAACAGTGGCATTTTTCCACACCTCCTTATGAACAGTACAGCTGCCATTTTTCACATCATGGCTAAAATGCGTTTTTGCACTCCTGCTGCAGAATAGCACGGTCGCTATGGAAATCACTGTGTGGGACACATTAAGATCAGTGAGTAAGAAAGGGGGAGGACAAGCTCAACTGAGCTCTGTCGAGACTGCATGGATTTGTTTGTGGGCAGAGAAAGGGCCTAACACAAGATCCCAGTACAAAGGGCAGCCTGCAGCACTGGGAGAAACAGAACGAGAGAGCGAGTGAGGGAGGGGAGGAGGCGAACTCACGGAGCTCTTTCAGGACTGCTGCAGATTTCTTTGTGGGCAGAAAAAGGCATCAATGCAGGCAGGGGCCCAGTACAAAAGGCCAGCCTGCAGCGGTTGGAGAAACAGTACAAGCCAGTGAGACACTGGGACTGAGTGAGCTCAACGGAGCTCTGTCAGGACTGCTGCAGATTTCTTTGTGTGCAGAAAAAGGCACCAATGCAGGCAGGAGTCCCATACAAAAGGGCCGCTTGCAGCACCAGGACAAACAGACTGAGCGTGTGAGAGAGGGAGACTGAGCGACCTCAACACAGCTCTGTCGGGACAGCTGTGGATTTGTTTGTGGGCAGAGAAAGGGCACAACATAAGAGCCCAGTACAAAAGGGCAGCCTGCAGTGCCAGCAGAAATGGAATGAGTGAGTGAGCTAAACGGAGCTTTGTCGGGACTGCTGCATATTTCTTTGTGGGCAGACAAAGGTGTCAACAGAGACAGGAGCCCAGTACAAAAGGGCAACCTACAGAGCCAGGATGGACAGAATGAGTGAGTGACACAGGGGGAGTGAGCGACCTCAATGGAGCTCTGTCGTGACTGCTGCGGATTTCTTTGTTGGCAGAAAAAGGTGCCAATGCAGGCAGGAGCCAGTACAAAAGGCCACCCTGCAGCGCCCGGCAGAAATGGAATGAGTGAGGAGAGAGGGGGAGTCAGCAGGCCTCAACAGACCTGTGGCCAGGACTGCTGCAGATTTCTTTGTGGACAGAAAAAGCCACCAACAGAGGCAGGAGCCCAGTACAAAAGGGCAGCCTGCAGCACCAAGAGAAACAGAATGCAGGAGTAAGAAAGGGGGAGTGAGCCACCTCAATGGAGTTCTGTCTGGACAGCTGCAGAACTCTTAGTGGGCAGAACAAGATGCCAACACAGGCAGGAGCCCAGTACAAAACAGCAGCCTGCAGCACCGGACGAAACAGACTGAGCGACTGATAGAGGGCCAGTGAGCGTGCTCAACACACCAACGCAATCAACATTCGGCATTGACAAATGCTTGTTTTTTTTTGCTGTGGTGCTAGGGGATAGATGTCTATACAACTCTGAACTGTTTTTCTTCTCAGATCTGCACACTCTTATTTGTATTTCCTTACCTGCCCTGGGTACACTCACTTGTGTGTATTAATGTGGCTTTACTAAGTAAATGCAAATACAGTAGGTGAAGGATGCAATTATCAAATCTCACCTAGTACTTCTTTTTTTTTTGTTTATTTTTTTATAGCTAAATATTTCATTCAATATAACCGAAGTCCAAATGCTCAAATAAATAAAAAAAATAGGAAATTAGCAAACTTAGCATTACATCCAAATTTGCCCCAGATCCACTCAGCACTAGTCACAAGGACACTTTAGTGTACAGATGACGTGTGTAGTGTTGCAGGTTTTATGCTCCTAAGCTAAACAGTTTCAGCATTTTGTGGGTTTTAAATGTTGTATCCCACTTGTGTTTCAACATTGTGCACATTTACTGCACTGATAACTGCCACATGGTGGAGGTCCATAACTGAAACCTGTTTGAGATTTTTCTCTAGTTGTTCTGAATGGAATAACTTGCCCTTAAGAGTGTTAGCCTGCTTGGCTATTACCAATAGGGGATTACAAAAATATATTTGTCTCTTACGTGGTCCCAATACATCCCAGTTAGTTCTAATTACATTTCCTATCATACCAAAATATATATTTATTTATTTATTTATGACTTTGTTAACCTAGTAGGTGCACTGATCCCAGGGACCATTTTCAGGCATGACCAAGGCCATGTAAGGTGACACAGAGTAGAAACATCAGAATAACAAGAACATAACATAACAAGAGCAGATAATACATAGTGAAAGGTTACAGTTGTTACATTATGAGAATAGGGTATGGAAAAGACAACTCAGTCTGGATAACCTGAGCTGCCTTGTGTTGGGTTTCTTCATGCCCAGAAACTCTTGTCTCTTTTTATTTAGATATCAGTTCACATAATAAGGAGGTAGAGGGAAGACCATCCTGACTTCTCAAATTCAGGACCTGTTTTAATAAAGCCAACCCCTCATTGTGGGGCATGGATGTATACAGGTATGCTAAATTCATAATCACTAGCAAAACATCTGAAAGATCTACTTCTTTATAATTGTTTATTAATGATTTTCCAACCTTTTTTCTGTTTTGTTTTGTGGCCTCATATCCTGTAAGTATGTAGGCATTTTCTTTACAAAATCCCAAATGTAAAAGTCTACACATGTGGGCAGTAGTTCCAGTACTGAATTTAAGCCTGAAACTGTAGGTCTTATTGGCAGCAGTACAATACTTTGTGGATCAATGGAAGACAATAAAAAATAGGATTACAAGAAATTTCTTAATAAGAGCTTTTGCCACCCAGTTAGGGTTCCACCTGGCTTTGGACCCTTTCAGAACTAACTCTGATATTTTACTTTTAATTTCTCCGGAAGGTCTCTTGTAACTGGGGACAGTTTTTCCTGTTGTTTAACTTTCTTGTGTGTTCTGCATTATGAGCTGTAGTAGCTAGGACTACCACCACCTCTCCCATTTATTTGCCTGCTTTATAGTGTTAAATGGATCCTCCTATAAATTGTAAAGTGCTTGTCTCACTGGCCATGATAAGGGAGAGTGGTATACTTATTTTTAAACAATTCCTCCACTTCACAGAAAGTGTTACAAAAAAAGCAAAAGTTTCTAAATAATTGGATGATGGCCCGCTGGGAATACATTGGGACTTTATTTGGAACCTGGATCTCAACTGCATTTCTTGTCTCATCAGGTTCCTATCACATTCTCCAAAAATCCCTCCGACACAGTTTTCTTTTGAACCCTGTGTTAATCGAGGTTACTCTGAAAAGATCAGGGTATAGCATAGTGGCAAATGATAGACACTTTCAAAAGTAATATCCAGGTATATAATGATATAACATGGAAACTGCCATTCATTTCAATTAGATTGCTGTGATATTCCCTAATATATCCAAATAAATCAGGAATCTTGTCACTGGCTACCACTGTACTGATCTGCCAATGTATGAAAGTGACAGTGACTTGAGATTAACTATGCAGAATGGTTCTTAACCCTATCTTTCTACCTTTTCAAGACCTCTGCCCATTGTCCAGCCTGTTCATTAGACAGCATTTGTAAAATAGAACTCATCAACATGATTTATAAAATTGTTTATATGCAGTTCCTGTGTCTGTTATAGTTATAAGAGTTTCTTCTCAAGTTCTTTGTAGTTGTGTTACCCAAAGACCTCAAGAATGCACTCTTATAACCACAAGATGGACAGTAACTGTACATTTAAACCTATACAAAAATGTACCCCTTAGAGGACTTGCAGCTTTGAGACTGAGTGAGACAAGCCCCAATATATTGGCTTTGTGGCAGTCCAGTTCAAGTTTGCTCAAAGAGTGACTAGAATCCAGAGACAGTGATCATGCAGGTTATCACTGGACTGATGGCAATATGTTTAGTAGACTGGCACAGCTGTGTGAAGAAAATGGGTAGCCCACAATAACAGATGTCCTGCCCATTCACAAGCCGATGAACAGCACTTCAAGAAAACTTGATGGATGATGCTAGGCCTGATGAGAGACTGATTGTGATGATTCAGCATGTTAGGTTGAAGCCACTGATGTTGCCTCATTGAGCAACATGATCAGTTACTGGACTGAGTTTGCCATAAACATGATAGACCAGCCAGAGATGAATGACCCACCTCGGAAGATTTCTTTCCTAGTAGACATTTAATGCAGAGATACATTCTTTTTTTCATCCAAGTGCAAGTGAGTTAGGTATCACATGACATCCTCTGCAGTACAAGAGCCTGATGGCTCATCTGTAATGTGAAGATACTCTTCCCAGTGCCAAGATGTCAGACAGGGTTATGGTATGCTGGGCATGATGATTTTAATTTGGAGATTAACCCATCACAGAGAGTTGTTTATGATTCTATATGGCTAAGAGATCCCATGGTTTCCATATATAGGTGAGACATGGGTTGCACCCAAGCAGCATCACATGACATCTGTCTGGGTGACTCAGATCTTTCACAAGGAGACACAGAGAGGCAGTGAGAAAGACAGAGAGAGAGAGAGAGAGAGAGAGAGATCAAGACAGGTCCTGTAGATGTGGAATATGTCCAGAGACACCCAAATGAGGCAATAGTGTGGGTATTATATTGACTACTGGAGCCTAAATAATAGGGTGAATCAGACCAGCACATAATGTCAAGAGTGGAAGATACATAGGATGTTCTAACAAGGAGCAAGGATTCTACATTTTTATGTAAAAATGGGTATTACTAGTTCTTTATTGAAGAAGATGGGAAGAAAAAAAATTTTTTTCCTGCCCGAGACTTATAATTTCAAATGAATGTCATAATGAGTTTGTGGATACCTGGTGAGTTTCTGAAGGCTAATGGGGCGATGGTCAGAGATATGAACCTCTTGTAGGTGCTGTTTTTATTGACCTGGAAGAATTTAGGGGATATTGGAAGAGCATGCAGTATGATTTTTAAGGTCTTGATCAATTGGAAGCATACAGGCTGAAACTGACTTTTGGCAGGTATTAGTTTTGCCAGCCATCTGTCAAATATAGGAAGCATATAGTCTCATGAACATGCAGTTGCCATTGATTCATCCTAAATTCTGATTGCTGAATTTCAGAGACTGAATTCTGAAAAAAGACAACAGAGAGAGGGCTATTAATGAGCTGTTGTGTGAGTCTGGCTAAGTCTCACCGACTCACTGTTTTAACCCTGCCAATACCTGACAAAATATAGAGCCCAAATGAACTAGATGAAATGCAGAAGATGATTATCCCTGTTTGTAAATTGTTTTCCAGCTGCATGAGTGCCTGCAATGGAGAGAGAGTTTGGGTGTACCAGGTCCACATTTAAAGTAGTAGAGACTGGGGCAGATTTTCTAAACTCTGAGAATGCCATGAGCCCCTGGTGCATCGAATATATGGCTCACTGGACTTGCAGCATTCTCCTGGTTGGTGATTGGGATTTTCTATCCCATGCAGCAACTGTCACAAGTTAGACCAACTTTTTGTGGTCTAGCTTGTGAAAATCCTGAGGGCCTTTTTCTTGGAGCTTGTGCCAGATATTTGATTCAAGCTGCCGTAAATTATGGAACTGTCACAGCTGTGCCAGAGATTGTAAGATCATGCACAGTTACAGCAAAGAGCTTTGGTGGCCTGCCAGAACCTAAGTGTCATGTTACAGGGCTTGATGCAAGCCTTGTGCAATGCTTTGAAAATCCAGCCCAAGGGTTGGGTGGTGAGATAAAGCATATCACAGTCATTAATGTTCAGTATCAGAGTTTTCAAAAGACTGTAGCATTATGTTCCTGCAGATATAATACTTTCCAAATGTCAAGAAATGACACCAGGGCATTACTCAGTCTGTAGTGGAATAAAAGTGAATTACAAAAAAATAATCTGTCTGGGCCACCTCTTATAGCACTGCATGTCTCCAGAATATATTCAGTATTTCTCTTGGCTCTGCTCATGATATTTAAAAAAACACTGGCATCAAAAATATATATATTTTTTTATTTTATGTTATGGATACAGTTGTGATGATGTAATGTTTTTAAGAAAAAAAAATATCAGTGGGGAAGGGGAACCGTGTCACTGCTGCATGTTCGTTGGTAATATAATTCAAGTGTGTTACCATGAGTTGCCTGATAATGACATTGAAGGCTTAATGACTTTATTCTAGCCAACTAAGAGGCAAGGACAAGCTCAGCTCAATGTTGTTGAGGGATTATGCTGCATTCCATTATGAGCAGCTGAGGTTCTCAGCATGAGGCAAACCCATTCTGCGCTACTACTCTGGGCCAGTACTCTAGAAAGTGCTGCAGAGGACCTATTCTCAGATTCTTCTTAAGTGTGGAACAACCTCTTATGTACTTGAGCACACAACACATTGGCCATATAGATTGTGAAAGGGCAGGTGTACAGCCCAATATCTTGTTTAAATATTATGTCCTGTACTTTCAGCACTACAAAAATGCAAACCTCCCAGTCACAAACCAAAATACTGAAAAGGAAGCAAGCAGAAAACAACTCACATGTGAACAAATTACCTTTATTTTCATCTACAGATTAAAGTGACAAGAAATGCTGTAGTGCAAAACAGGGCTCACTAGGGTAGGGTGAAATTAGCAGATTCCAGTTTTGCAGAATTTTCACACATTTTCATGAAATTTTGTGAAATGGCATAAATCTTTTCAGAAATTTCAGAAATTTTTAATTGTTCATAACGAGTCAGTATTATAGCTAGAGAACTGAATTGTAGCACATGTTTTGTTTGGAAGAGTCCCTAAATGGGTTTCATGTCTCTTGATATTTGAATGAGGAGAGGGGAAGTTATAGGGGTTTAAAATCTGTTAATCTATTATTTATATGAACATTTCAGAAATATGTCTATGTTTACAACATAGCCACTATTGAAGATAGATAATTTAAAATACATATTTATTATTTCTTATAAGAATCATAGAAACTGCTAAATAGAGATGTAATTAGTTATGTATATTGTAAGTTACAGGTTACATAATTGTGAAATGCAATTTTAAAATTGTGGAAAGTTTGGAAGATTATATATTTAACTATTTATTTAAAGTTGATAACCGGGAACATACTAACTCACCTACCTTTAAAATAGTGATCTGAAATTCAGTACACATATGTATAGGCCTTGTTAATGACAGCACAATAAATGTGGTACAATTTGGACTAATAATTTATAATTTCTGCAGTTTACATAACTGTGACATAATTTTAAATTTCCAAATGTGTGGATGCTTATAACTCAGCCACCTTTTAAGATAAAGATCTTAACATGGAATAAATATTTATGGTCCTTGTTAAATTTAGCATGTCAAACTTGTTTGCTTATGGACTAAGTGGCTTGAAATTAGAAATAAATGAAATCATAATTTGGCAAACTTGAGTGACATTTTGTGGAAATGTGAAATTTTGCAGATCTGAAGTCAGCATTTTACCAGAATTTTTCTGGCACAAGACAAATTTCACTGAGCCTTAATTCACACAAATTCTTAGAGGTTCACTTCCAGACTCATGCTTTGACAAATGGAATGTCACAACTACTGGACACACTTTCAATAGTTAACATTTAAAGAGCAGCACACAAATGCTTCAGGACATCACTTTGCAATGAAGCATTAAACATCTATAAACATGCAATTTATTAATCAGATGTTAAATCCAACTCCAAAGCTGTACTGCAAGTAACCCCTCCATGAGGGCTTCCCTTAAGGCTCCATATGTTCTGATGGAGAAAATGCATCAGTGATCCATATCACACTGGAAATCTACTGAACATTTCTCTGTCTGAACCGAACAGGTACCAGACAGGTAAGTGCACCCATGCAGGACTGACCTGACACAATAGAGGTAAGCAGGATGTTGTGCAATTATGGATATTTGAGAATGATTTCATCACCTCTGATCTGCAGAGGCATGACAATGAGATCAGAAGGTGACTAGTTAGCCAAAACTGGCTGTAAAGTCTTTGGAAAGGGCCACAAAGACTTATGGACGTATGATGGAATAATTATTTCAGGCACCATAGAAGTGACTTATCATTAATTAAGTGATGGACATCCAAACCTACTGTGAAGTTATTGGCAGCTCTGAGAGCCAATAAAGAACTGAAATCCCCTGGTGAACAACAGGGGCTGTTACAGAAATTAGGGTAGTCCTTGTGAAACTGTGACAGAAGCTGGTCGGCATTGTTATTGAGAGAGACAGCATGGAAGCAGGAGTGCAAAGGAGATAGAACAGGTTCTATATGATAACGGTGAAGAAATAATAGCGCCATACACATAAACGAGTGCACAATGCCAAAAACACAAACAGCGTCTGTGCACTACAGTGACCACAACATAAGTGGCCACCACAACACACAGTACAGAGCAATATTTACTTACAATTTTATACAGGGGGCTGTGCTCCCCATGTGAGGGGCTTCACCCCACACTCCCATCTTCATTATTATAATCAACTCCAATGAAGGTCCTGACACTGGGGTAAGGAGGCAACTCAGTAAGGGGCAATTTGGGCAAAGGGAACAATGGAGCACAGTTATGGGTGGTTGAGGAACAAGGGACAAAAAATGTTGGGTAGGGAGAGGAAAACTGAAAATTTGAATTATGGGAACACACGCATCATAAAAAATATGCGCACAGACCTAGTGAAGTTCGAACCTGGGATCTCCTGTACTGCAGGCAGTGACCAAACGCACAGCACCAAGTGGCCTGACCCAACTACATAGCATATTCTTCTCCCCAATAGCTCCATCTACCACTCACTTTCTTCCTTACTTGCTGTTTTGTCCCTTTCAGTGTAGCTCATTTTGTGTGCCTGACTATACTTTACTTTTGCTCATTTGACAGGCAATCAAATTGAGTCGCCATATTGAGTTGATCAATTTGACTTACCCATATCACTGGATACTGATAGGACATATTTGTGCCAGAGAGCAAGTGAAGAAGCAGATCTCATAATGGAGACACGGAGTAATTCTGAGATAACTCAGTATGGACGGAAGCTGACTGCTGCAGTTGTGTTAACTATGGACTCTGTTGCACTGTAGTCAAATGCTGCCTGAGTCCAAAAGCAGTTCTGTGTCTAGAAAAGCCATGTAGCTAGTATGACTGCTTGGTACTAGTCTTCACATGCATGGATGCCGACAGAGATGTATCAAGTTTGAACTTCACTGATGAAGTTGATATTCAATGTATAAATTACATTTTGTAGTTTTGGAAAGTTTGGATTGTCTCGGCACTTTAACTTGTTGAGAATCAGTTATCACAGTGCACTTACCACTAATTGTGGAACTTACAGGATAATTCCACAATTCACAGGTGAAATTCTGCCCTTTGTGGGTGAAATTCTGCACTTCTTGAGTTGCATGAACCTTGCGGATTACTTTGCAAGGTGAAGTTCATCTACATCGCATGTCTCTAATTCCAGGACTGGTGTGTTGACCAAATATGGTTCAGGTTTCAAAGGCTGAGTTGTCTTGTGCAAAGAAGATCATCTGCTGATTGTCAAGGTCAGGAGAGTCCTTACTGGACTTGGGGACAATCAATTTTGCCAGCCAGCACAAGAGGCCTTTATAGAGAGAGAGATGTCAAAACTAGAAAGAGGGTCTCACTGCTACTGCATCCCCGCATCCTGTGCACCAAGGAAGATTCCTCTGTTCTGGGAAAACTGTGAATAAATCAGGCCTTACCCTGCAATCCAACCATTGTATACAAGTTAATGGGGAAGTCATTTGATGGCCTAGGCCATCCAACTAGGAGTACAAGTATTCACGTTTGTTTTGAAGTTGTTCTCTACAAATTAAAGCTATGTTTAAATCTTTTAAGTGCACCAATGTCAGCCAGCCATGTGCAATACAACTGGGCCAACATCGTTCCTTTTGTTGGTTGCCTATGCCTAATGAAGCACCAGGAGCCTTATTTAGTTAAAGGTATATAGTGGTGTCATTAGAAAATGCCCAACAGTACAACTGGACAGCAAGTACTGTACAAGTATAATCTGGAAGCTAGCTCACATGTTCTGGCTGAGCTGGGAAGGCACTGGAATCATAGCCCAAATTAAAAAATAAATTATTTTACATCAATTATGAGGGTAACACAAACTGTCTGTTATAATGTACTACTACCTCATGTTGCATGATACCTTGTCCTTCTAGAATCTGGAAAACTAACCTAATTAAAAGCCATTGTTGTTTTGCTTAATTACTGTCTGAAGGCATTTTGCTTTACAATGTTTTAAGTTGAGGAGGCAGTATAGAGCAGTAGTTAAAGGCTCCTGAACTGCAAACCTGGAGACCTGGAGTTTGAATCTCACAGCTTCCACTTGCATACTGTGTGACCCTGAGCAATTCCTTGTGCTCCCAGGTTGAACCTCTAAACAAGCTTTTAGCATACTCTGTCTCCTGGTAAGCAAAAAAAACAAAAAATGTGCATGCTTTTTGGGGACTGCTATTGAACTGTGCTGGTTCAGAGGCAGATAAACTGTGTGGGAGTGGGAATGGGGGTGGGGGAGGGAGGAACTTCAACCCAGGGGTGGTACTATAATAACAACAGGCCCACTTAAACCTTTGTCTGGGTGAGGCACCATGCTATATGTTTATGGGTATACTAACTGTTGTTTCTTACTGTTTAACAAGTGTCTCTCATGATTGTTGGGCGAGAGGACCACAAAGCGAAGCGAAGCAGTTCTGCATGTCCAGCCATTGCAAGAGACACTTTTTAATCAATAAGACGCAACAGTTACTGTAGTATACTCATAATCACATTATATGACAATGCATCACCATAGTATAATTATAGGTTTACTTGAATGTTTCTTTTATTTAAGATTTACACCTTTTTTGTTGTTGTGCTCCAACACTGTTTTGCAATGGTTTGGTGGTTGCAAAGTCAGGAATGAACACACATTAGAGAAGGAGATGGCTGTACACAGAGTAATATATGGCCATTCATTTTGCTGATTGCCTGAATTAAATACATTGCCATATATTAATTAAATCTTGTCTTGGATACAAACTTGCTGAGTAGACAAGATTTTGTAACCATGACATACTTGGTGACCTGGTTACATGTACAAAGTATGCAATAGAAGTTTGTATATCATTAAACATTAGCTATAAAAAGACTAAAGGATCCAAGTGATACACATATGGGATCCTTAGAGTGCATCAGACTGGAACCCAGTCATAATCTTGGATGAATTCTGCAAAGACATAAAACAGACTATTAATCCGAATATCAAACATACAAAAAACTACAGAAAGAGCTACAATTGATTCTACTTAAGATGGGGCCAAACAAAATTTATCATGCAGTCCAAGATAGGAGAATGCTTCTAAATAAAAAAAACACAGAATTCTTTAAACCTGGTTAGTTCCTCCGCCCCCACCACCACCTACCAGCAACTGTTTCTCAATACCATGTAAAACCATGGAAACAACATTACCCAATAGATTGTTTAAATTAGCTTGTGGTGTACTTTTAACACAGTTGGTGAAACTGTCTATGAACCTTGTACTTTAACAGATCACAGTAATATAAGATTCAATTAGAGCTGTATTCAAACATGTATTGCAAATATTTCTGTTCTCATTTTGATTGACAATGGAATCTTGGGTCTCAACAAAATCATGCCTTCACGTGCCAACTTAGCAATGTCATTGACAAATGATAATTTATTCTATTGAAATGAACACATTCAATTCACCCTTGCAATGATGTACTGTAGGCAAGAAAGTAAGATTTTTCTATGACAACCTAGCTGCCACACTGGATTCAATGAGTTTAAGTAAGTATTGTATCAAAACAGAAAGCTACTACTGGTTACTCCCTAGTAGTGTCTGGTATGGTGGGAGTTAATATGAATTTCCTTGATGGTCTCCATTTTTATCCACAAATCTAAAATTCAGATTTGGAGTCAAACCTAAACCTTCAAAGTCTAAACAGTAACTGTGAAGTTGCTCTGTCCATCAACATAATAAAAACCTGCATAGAGTCCCACAGCAACTGACCTTTCCAAACAGGCAGCCAGTGCTAATGTTCTTTTCATCACATCTACTGTTTTTTTAACAAAGATGCTAACTTCAGAGACTATTCGTTGTCCTCCTATGAATCCTTTTTTATAAACTGAGAAAAAACATTAAAATATTATACAAAATCACACATACCCCATAATGCAAATCACCACAGAATATTAGCTGGTTCAACTTTAAGCAGACATGCATTGTACCAAAATGTCTCTCTATACAGTCTGCAAAGGTGTTAACAGAAGACACATACATGTGTTTCATCCTACCAGGACTCATCAGTGTGACACCCTAGTGGAATGAACCAGCTATCCTAAGATGGTCTATCTGGGTTATGTTGTGGTGAACCCAATAAAACAAGCTAAAAGACAAAGAACCTCAGCATGCAAGCACTGGGGCAATGGTTACCCCAACAGGCACTGGCTGGGAAGCCAAGTTTCAAAGAAATACAAAATCCACATACCCCATATTGCAAATCACCACAGAATATTATGCTGGTTCAACTTTTAGCAGGAATACAGGGTACAAAACGTCTCTCACACAATCTGCGAAGAGTGCTAAAGGCGACACATACCGTGTTTCGTCCTACCAGGACTCATCAGTGTGCCTTGTCTATGTGACACTCCAGTGGAATGGAACAGTTACCCTAAGATGGTCTATCTGGGTTATGTTGTGGTGAACCCAATAAAACAAAAACAAGCTAAAGACAAAGAACCTCAGCACGCAAGCACCAAGGCAATGGTTACCCAAAAGGGCACTGGCCGGGAAGCCAAGTTTCAAAGAAATGCAAAATTGCACCTACCCCCATAATGCACATCACTGCAGAATATATGCTGGTTCAAATTTAAGCAGAAATGCATGGTACCAAAAGGTCTCCCACACAGTCTGCAAATGGCACTAACAGAAGGCACATACATGTGTTTCGTCCAACCAGGACTTATCAGTGTGCCTCATCTGTGTGACACCCCAGTGGAATGAACCAGATACACTAAGATGGTTTATCTGGGTTATGTTGTGGTGAACCCAATAAAACCAAAAAACAAGCTGAAGGCGAAGAACCTCAGCGCACAAGTACTGAGGGCAATGGTTAACCCAAAGGGCACTGGCTGGGAAGCCAAGTTTCAAAGAAATACAAAATCACACATACCCCCATAATGTAAAGCATCATGGGCTGTATGTGAAAATCACCACAGAATATTATGCTGGCTCAACTTTAAGCAGAAATGCATGGTACCAAAAGGTCTCTCACACAGTCTGCAAAGGGTGCTAATAGAAGACACATACACAAGTTTCGTCCTACTAGGACTCATCAGTGTGCCTCATCTGTGTGACACGCCAGTGGAATGAACCAGTTACTCTAAGATGGTCTATCTGGTTTATCTGGTTTATGTTCTGGTGAACCCAATAAAAACAAAAACAAGCTAAAGGCAAAGAACCTCAGAGCGCAAGCAACTAACCTTAACACGCAAGTATGCCTGGCTGTTCAATGCAGCATGAATCATGCAACACTGTTGACCATGAGCACTATCACAGCTTAAGCACACTCTATACTGTGCCTAGGGCTAAGTAGGAATTCTATGTTAAATTATCATTTTTGGCCACTTATACTGTAACTCAGCCAACTTGTGATGTAGGTAGCTAACAATGAGCATGCAGTATACCCCAATTAATGGGAGGATCTCTAAACCTGACAAATGTATTCAAAATTATTCCAGCAGTTTCAAGTCAGAGATCACAATTTCTAAATTCTATTCTCCAAAAGTCTTTTGTAATGAAATGGGAGGCATCATAGCCTGGATGTTAGACTACCACATTACAATCCTGGATACCTAGCAGACATAGGACTAAATTCAACAGATACCACTTGCATACTGTGTGACCTTTAGCAATTCACCTAACCTCCCTGCGCTCCCTGGTTGAACCAACAAAATCAGCTTCCACTCAGTGTGTCTTCCAATTCAAAATTCCAAAATAAATAAATAAAAATAGAAAAATAGTTAAGATTTAAAAGCTGATACATTCAGTTTTTCTAGATCCTGTCTCAAAGATGGCATTTTGGGGTATTTACAATGAAACAAAAATATAAAATTAATATTACTCTGGCACTTTTTAAGTCCCACCACTTGCTGCGCATGTGCTGTTCCATTTTATGCAGCTTTTTCATAGGTATCACTACAGAAGACCGACACTCAGTTGCCCAACACCCATTAGCCCAAGACCAACTTCCAGACACTGAAAATCCCAATAGTGAGATTTTGCCAGTGGCAGAGTTGGTTATAATAATTATGGGGGGTGTGTGGGGGAAAAGGCTTCCGAAACATTAAAAAACAGTCTGCTGTGAGTTAAATCCCACTCTCAGGATTTTCAGTGTCAGAAAGCTGATTTCAGGCTAACGGGTGTTGGGCACATGAGTGTTGGTCTCCCAAAGTATATCCTTTTCATAGGTTTCATTCACATGCTAGTTTTGCTTAACTGAAATACAAACACCTCTGGAGCAAGTTCATTGTTACATTACAGGCTCTAAACTGTAGCATCCCAGTCCCCTTAGATAAATGTCCAACACAGGGTGTCCCTCCCAGTATCAATACCTTCATCTTGTTTGAATCCCCACCCATGAACAACCCATGTAGTCACTGAGAGCTCATCTCTTGGGTCACACTTTTGTTGCAAGTCCATCAGCCCACTGATGTCAATATTTGTGGTTAACAGAATTCCTCCTGGGCAGCTGATTTGTTTTATACCACTCTACCTAAACCCAATGACAAAGGCAATTATTAAGCCCCATCCTTGGGGATGGACTTTGTTTTATTCAGCTCCCTTATCCCACAGCCAAGAAATGTGGCCCTTAGGACCATTCCACTGACTAATCTTTTACTTTAAACCCCCCACCAACCTCTCACAAACAAATGGTTTCATCAGAAGTCCATTCCTTTGGCAAGTCTTGTTTTAAAACCCTTTCTCTGACAAAAGAAGACACTGGAAGCCAATCACTAATTACACTATTTTGTTATTATAACCCTCCTCCTGTCCCTGGCTTACAAATGCAGCTACTGGGACCCCCTTTCTGCAGCCGTTCTGTTATTTTAACTGCCCAAGTTGACAAATGTGACAAATGGAACAGCTGTCTTGTTACCCCCCATCTGACTGTGACAAATGTGGCCACTCGGAGTCCAAGCCTAGTGCCACTTTGGTATTCTCCCACCATCACTCCACTGTCTTAGGTGAATATCAGGATCCCATGCCTGGTGCAGATGGTTGATCGCTTTGAGTTCTGAGGGTAACTGTGCCTGCCCTTCCTCCCACTCTGTAAATACCATTACCTCATTTTGTGACCTAAGTATAATAAAATGGTTTGTTTTCCATAGCAAGCATTTTAATAGGCTGAGACCAGAAACATGTGGTGGTAAGAATAAGAAGGTGGACAGCTGAGGAAATGAGTGAAATGTAGAGCTGAGCCACTGGACAGAAAGAAAGCTTGGCAGGAGGCAGGGTGAAGGTTGTCACTGTATGCCAGGGAGTACTTCGCACAGGTTACCACTGGAGTGGGGATATCAGTGGACGCTAGGAACTGTTTGTCATGGGGTAGTAAAAGGGAAAAGTGAAGTCACTTGATTACTGAACCTCATGACAAGGGCTCGGGTGAGGTAGAGGATGCCACAAATGTAAGAGAGTGTTTGTCATAGGATGGGGTATGGGAGGGGGTGCCACTGAATGCCATGGAGTTATTGACATGTGGTTGGTGAGAGATGGGGAAATTACACCATGGTTTACATAGAAATGCTTTTCAGAATGCCAAAGAATCAAAAAAGAAGCATCCAAAAAGCATCTCAGAAATGCAATTGTCATTCTGCACTAATTCCACTGACAGAATTGCATTGCATGTCCCTGCCCTTCTGCTGCAGAAGAACAGCATAATTATTTTTTGCCCTCTCTGTTAGCCTGCGCTCCTGCTGTCCCAGGCTCAGGGCAGAAACCTAAGTAGTCAGGATGCCAAGCATGTTCCCCACTGCTCAATACTACTAAGCCAGCTTTAACGTTCCTTTGAAAAATGACTGAAATTCATTGCAAAAATATAATACATCGAGGCATCATTTTGGGTTGATGCACAAAGGAACAAAAATAAGGAAATGCAAAGTTAGGGTAACAACTTTCATGAATATTCACAATTGTGCAATGTGGTATTCTTTGTGGCTAGTTTGCTGCTCAAAAGTAGCACTGTTATCACCCTACCCTTTGCAACCTCTCAAAAGTGTTGGGGTACTGTACCAGCACATGGTTACAAAATTTTAAGTGTCCTTAACTACACTGAAACTACTGTATGCCTACAATGCAACTTCTATCTAACTTCTGTGTAGTTACATGTAACTAGAGTGTAGTATTTAACTAGTTTCACATTTGCAGTTTAGTGTAGTTACACAATTTGCATGAACTGGTAATTACTGCAATTACTGTTGCAACAGCTGTTACACATATAGTTACACTTACAGCATGAATCAATTTTTCTGTTGCACTTTGCAACAGCTGTTACATGTGTAGTTACACTTCCAGCATAAATCAATTTGTGCCAAAAGAGAGACAGTTGTGGTTGCATGTGTAACTACCACATCATGCAATCTGTTTAACTACACACCAGGAAGGGTCCCTACTTATGTATCCTTCACCACCCACCACCACTCCACACAGCATTGGTGGTAGCGCATGGTATGTAGCCATGCTACCCAACACCCTCTGGGCTGTAGCTGGCTAGGATTGTGGGTACAGAAAACATGTGGGTCAGTGCCATACAAGCAGCATATTTCTTATTAACTACAGCATTGTTGTGAGCCAATAGGTAATTATGTAAATTATTTTTATTATATAAGTAACCAATGTAATTGTATAGCAATTAAGAATATTAGATTGCATGTTTATTAAGCAGTAAGTGCACAAGGGACTGCTTTCTGAAGGAATGCACACATCAGAACTATGGCATTGACATTCAATGAAAGTGTATAGTAGTTACACTCTTCTCTGTATGCTTCATTTTAAGTTTCAGTTTCTGTGTACTTACTTTGCAAATACATGTTAGTTAGTCATTAACTGTGGAAACAATGCCACAGAAGCAGCACATACCTAGTAGCTACAGCACTGTTACACCTTTCTTCTTACACTTTAAGTGTCTGTTTCTGCATACTTATTTTGTAAGCACATGTTAGTTTGGCATTAACTGTGGAAACAATGCCACAGAAACAGCACATTCCTTAATAACTACATCACTGTTACACCATTCTTCTTACACTTTATTTTAAGTGTCAATTTCTCGCATTTCTTTGCAAATACATGTTAGTCATTAACTGTGGAAACAATGGACCATTTACCTATTTGTTCAATATGTCTGTAAATAATGGAAAGTTCTTCAGTCTTGGACAGAAGCAAATATAACTCCATACATAAGGGAGGTAATAAACAGTTAATATCTAAGTATAGGCCTATCAGCCTTACATCACTTGTCAGTAAAATTATTGAATGGTTAATACATGTTAAAATTTCAATCATCTTAAAATGTCCAATTGTACTGACATTTCCCAGCATGGCTTTACTACTGGTAGGTCATATCAAACAAACCTTATTAGTTTTTTCGAACCTGTTAGTGATGCCCTAGATAAAGGCCTTCCAGTAGACATCATATTCCTGGATTTTGAAAAGCATTTGACACTGTTTCCATAAAGTTTGATCAAATAACTTCATAATATAAATTTGGACATATACTTAATTAAGTGGATATCAGCATGGTTATACAACAGACATCAAAGACGGTTTGTCACGAGGCATAAATCAACTGGGGCCTTTCACCAGTGAGTACCGCAGGATATGTTCTTGGGCCTTTACTTTTAATATATTGATAGCAAGTATGCAGACAACAAAAGAAGTCTGGATAAATAAATATGCAGATGATTGCAAATTGGGCTGTATTGTGAACACTACTGCATCTGCAAACACTCTCCAAGATAATTTAAATAAATTAACATCATGGGCAATAAACAATAAAATGAAATTTAACCCAGCAAAGTGTAAGGTAATGCATATGGGGAACAATAATAAGAGACACCCATATTTTATTCAAAATGTGAAATTAACAATCACAACAGAGGAAAGAGATTTAGGTATAACTCTAACTGATAACTTAAAATTTAACACCCATACCAATAAAAATGTTAAAAAATTTCACACAAGATTATAGGTTGTATACTGAGACATATCAAAAGTAGGGAATCATCTGTCATATTGCCCATATACACAAGCCTGGTTCATCCACATTTGGACTATTGTGTTTCATTTTGTGCTCCAACTTCCATTGGCTATTTAAACATTACAGAAAGAGTTCAATGAAGAATAACTAAAAGGATTGTTAATATGTCCAAACTTGATTATGGTTCTAGATTAAAATCTTTAGAGCTTTACTCTTTGAAGTACAGAATACTGAGAGGCGACTTAATCTATACTTACAATGCATACAATAACGATTACTTTTTAAACATAATAGGATTGGAAAAGTTTTCAAAAAGTAATCCCACTAGATCCCACAATGCAAAACTAAAATCATCCTTATGTAAAACCAATAAACGATCTAGATTTTTTACACAGAGAATTCCTCCAATCTGGAATACATTGTCTAGTAATACTATAAATAGTGAAAACATAGAACAATTTAAGAGAAACTTTGATAAATATATGGGTGACAAGAAATTTTCCTTCCACTGCTAATTTAGCTGGTAGCTAGTTCATAAATGGGCATGTGCCTTTTGAACTTGCATCAATCTATGAGTCTATGAATTTATGAATGCCACAAGCAGCATATTCCATAGAAACTACAGCACTGCTACACCTTCTTATACTTTAATATAAGTGTCTGTTTCTGTGTACTTACTTTGCAAGTACATGTTAATTAGGCATTAACTGCAGAAAGAATGCCACAGAAGCAGCATATTCTTAGCAAAATACAACACTGTTAAAGTCAATGAGTAGTTATGCAAATTAATTTTTTTATTTTACAGCAATTTACAATGTTAGATTGCATGTTTATTTTTAGTCCTTTCTTTGGTCTCACAGTGTACACATGGTGGCTCTAAGATTTGAACCCAGTTCTCCAGGTTTGAGGGCAGTACTTTAAACCATTATGCTATACTGCAGTAACTTCATGAGAGAGTGATTTCTGAAGAATAATTTTAAGTGTCACTAACTATACTGTAACTACTGTATAAATACACTGTAACTACATTATGTAGTTGTTAACTAGTTTCACCATGCGTATTTGTACACTTACATAACTTTAAATGTGCTGCTTCTGTAAGATTGATCCACACCTCTACTGTACCCACACCCTGTCCTGCTGCTGCCCAGGTAGGTGGCTGGGTATGGAGCATGGGCTACCCTTTGATGACAGTCCTAATTCTTCTGTACCAAAGACTAAACTGCCCCATTGTACAATGCTGAACAGTCATCATAAGTCTGATTGTACATCATGTATATCGCACCCACACTTTAGTTGCTACTCTTTTGTGTTTCAGCTGCATTCTTGCACTTAATTGTACTTAGCTGTATTCAATATATTCAGTGTATTCTATTTCCTATACCTTTCTCTGTTAATGTAAGTGTATTGTCTGTATTACTTGTGTACCACCCATATGGCCTGGGTCATGCCTGAAAATGGTCCACTGAATTGGTGCACCTTCCTCATAAACAAACAAAAACACAAACAAACAATAAATAAATATCACAGATCTGCTGTGTGGGGTTATGGTGGTTGATGCCAGATACACACATGCTGTGATGCCTCCTTAGCTATTATATGCTCTTCCCACTAGCTGAATGAGGTGGCAGCCATGGCACCATCATTCACATCTAGCTACCACAGCATCTGACTATACCATTAGGGATGAGGCATGGTGGCAAAGACGTGCATATAATGACTAAAGAAGATTCCCTGCAGGTGTATCTGGTACAACCCACTATTACTCCACACAGCAGATATTTGTTTACCAGGGAGGCTGTAAGGGAGGTGAGGGTGGTGGCCCCAATGGCAGGGAGTGACCACCAATCTGTGTGGTTCATACTCAACATGGGCAGGGAGGTGGCTGGTACAGGGACGAGGATGGTTGACTTCAGAAAGGCTAACTTCAGTAGGATGGGTGAGATCTTGGGAGAGTACCTGGTAGGAATTCAATCTCACTGGAATGCAAATCAGAAATGGGAAAAAAATTACACTGGGGCTTGTGGAGGCTATTGTGACCTGTACCAAACTGCAGAGCAAGAAGGGAAGATCTAAGAAGTCAAGCCGGATGAGTTGGAAAGTTTTAAATAAGGTGAGTGCAAAACAAGCAGCACTCCATACATACAAGAATTATGATAGGGAGGAGATAGGGATGAGTACGTGAGGAAGTACAGAGAAGTTAGCAAGGGTGTTAGAGCAGCCAAAGCCTCCAGGGGACTGAGCCAGGCTCAGAGAATAAAACACAGGGAAAAGGACTTCTGACACATTAGGAAAAGAAGGAGCTGCAAGGATCAGATAGTGTGTATCAAGAAGGACAGGGGTGGGCAGAGAAAGGAGAAGAACAGGCAGAAGCACTAAATGAGTACTTCTGTTCCATATTCACAAGAGAGAAGAGCAGTCAGCTTCCACGGGGGTGGAGAGGGTGGGCAGGGGGAAGGGGGACAGATGGGGTAATCACTGAGAGCAAGCATTAGATGATCGAGGGCTCTGAGGGCAGATAAGGCACCAGAATCAGACAGCATACATCCCAGGGTGCTGAGGAAACTGGCAGAGGTACTGGTAGGGTCACTGGTAGACCTATTTAATACCTCCCTGGAGACAAGGTGCATGCCACAGGACTGGAGGATGGCCAATGTGGTGCCCCTCCATAAAAGTGACCCTAAGGATGAACCAGACAATTGCAGACCTGTAAGTCTGACATCCATCATGGGGAAGCTGATGGAGACAATCCTGAAGGAAAGGCTGGTGACATTTCTGGAGGATAACAGAATCCAGGATAGTCATCAGCATGGGTTTGTCTCGGGAAGGTCCTGTCAGACTAACCTAGTTGAGTACTATGACTGGGTACTGAGGGACCTGGACAAAGGTCATGTGGTAGATGTCATATTTTGGACTTCAGCAAGGCCTTTAATTCAGTGCCACGTTGGAGGTTGAAGGAAATTGAGGTATGTGGGTTGGGACTAAGATGGTTAACTGGATCAAAAATAGGCTTCAGGGAAGACAGCAGAGGGTAGTGGTTAGGAGGAGCTCTCGTCTCCAAGGGCAGTTACAAGCAGGGTGCTTAGTATCGGTACTGGGGCCAGTGTTGTTTGGGATATTCATAGCTGACATCTCACATGACATTAGGAATAAGATCAGCCTCTTTGGTGATGATATCAAGTTTGCTGCGGTGGTGAGCGACATAGAGGGATGGCAGGAACTGCAGAATGACCTAATTAAACGGGGGAGTGGTTGGAAGACTTGCAGCTGGAGTTCAATGCTAAACAGTGCAAGGTGATGCACTTTGGAGTGAAGAACCCAGGGAGGAGCTATTATCTGAGTTGAATACAGCTAGGTACCACCGAGGAGGAAAAGGATCTTTTTTTTTTCTTTCTTTCTTTTTTTTCTTTTTTTCATGAAATAACTCATTGCATGGATGCTTCAATCATTGAGAGTTTCAGCCTTTACTGCTGTTTTTCCTAATACTCACAGCAGCAGGTGCTCTCTGAGCTTCCACATTCATTGTGATTTCATCTGGGCGAATCGCATAAGATTATCAATTCAAATTTTGATAGACTACTGACCAAATTTGTATACATTTATCAATTCTCTTCCA
This sequence comes from Neoceratodus forsteri, assembly GCA_016271365.2. Taxonomy (NCBI): domain Eukaryota; kingdom Metazoa; phylum Chordata; order Ceratodontiformes; family Ceratodontidae; genus Neoceratodus; species Neoceratodus forsteri. The sequence continues at coordinate 148,124,124 of CM057456.1, forward strand.
CAGTATAAATAGACCTGCCAGTCCTAGAATAGTCTAACATTTTATCCATCCATTCTAGGAAAGAAGGAGCCTCCACTTCCTTCCAGAGTTGCAGCACGATTTTCTTGGCTACCAAAACCCCAGTATTTAATAAAGCCAGTTGTGCATCCTGCAAATCTGGAAATCCATCGGTAAAGCCAAATATGGCAATACCTGGATCGAATGGGATTTCTAGTCCCAAGATTTTTTCCAACATGGTCCCCACATTATTTATTTTATTTTTTCACATGTCACCAGCATATGTGCTAATGTCCCTTTTGATTTCCTGCTCCTTTGGCAGAGGTCAGAGATAGCAGCTTCTATCTTATGTAGTCTGGACAGTGTTAAATGTGTTTTATGCACTGTATTGCAATGAATTTGTAATAATTTATTATTTTGAACCTGAATGAGATCCAAATTTGTATATTTTTCCTAATGTTCTGTATTCACTGGAACTTTTTAATTTCTATCCCAGACTAATTTAGCTGTTTCCATCAGGGGGCAGGACTGTTCAGTCAGAAACCCATGTAGTTTAGAAATTAGATATTTATTAGACTCCAGACCTTTGAACAGTATGTCCAATAGTGTCTTATGCATCTTAAATGAATTATTTTTCCTAAAAATGTAATTTTTAACTTGGAGATATTGCCATCTCTGCTCAGATGGTATCCCATGTTTAGCCTGAAACTGTTAAAAGTCAAAATTCTATCACCTTTATTAAAATCTCTTATTAAACAAATTTGCCTTTGTTTATACCATTCCTCAAACACATTATCTGTTGATGGTGGAAAGCTCCTGTTTCTAAAAATGGGAGCCCATTCAGAAATAGGGTTCCCCCAAGTTTTTTTTTTTTTTCATGCCTGGATCCAAGCTTGGACTGTAGTTTTAGTTATATATAAGGCTTCTATAGACATTACTCCCAGTCTGGTGTTATAGAGACCTAACATATGTATAAGATATAACCCTGTTGCTTCTTCTTCTATATCCAAACCCCCCCGTTCTGGATGAAACCAGTAAGACAAAATTTCCATTTGTGCTGCTAAGTAATAATTCAAAAAATGTGGGCAACCTAAGCCCCCTCTTTCCCTATTTAATTGGAGTTTATCCAGTGAAATTCTAGCTCCCTTCCCCTGCCACAAGAAGTTTCTGATCATTCTAGCCAGTTGCTTAAAAAATGGTCTTCCCAGAGCAATTGGGATTGACTCAAACAAGAATAGCAATCTTGGCCATACATTCATTTTACAGATGTTTATTCTACCAAACAGAGCCAATGGTAGATGCTGCCATTTACCTAGGTCTTTCTTTATTTTATCCATCAATGGGTCGTTGTTCAATTGAAACACTCTATTCATATTGGTTGCCAGAAAAAATCCCAAATATATAATTTTCTCCTGCATTATATTTGTTTTAAAATCTGGGATTATTATTTTGTTTGCATCTCCAAGATATAACATTTTGCTTTTTACATAATTTACCTTATATCCAGACAATTTGCTATAATCTTCCAAAATACCCCCATTATAAAATATGAATGGTTTGAGTTTCTTACTATTAATAAGATATCATCCGCATAAAGTAATATTGGTGACTTCACCAATTTTCCCTTATTAATGACTATCCCCATTTTATCTGTCGGTTCTCTGATCTTAATTGACAGGGGTTCCAGGAAAATAGCAAAGAGCAAGGGGGGGGCAGCAGACAGCGCTACCTTCTTCCTCTTAATAGTTTTATAGGACTAGAGAGGGAGCCATTAGTCTTCACCATTGCCTGAGGAGCCCTATATTAATTTTATCCAATCCATAAATTTTCTCTATATTCCACAGTCCCCCATAACTTCAAACAGGAATGGCCAATGCACCCTATCAAAGGCTTTTTCAGTGTCCAATGAGATGAGCGCAGTGTCCATTCCAGCCATGGCCTGTATAATGGCAAATGCCCTACATGTGTTATGTTGTAATCACCTATCTTTTATAAATCCCACCTGATCATGATGTATCAGTTTTGAAACTATTCTTGAAAATATATTTGTCAATGTTTTCATAAAAATATTATAATCACTGTTTAATAATGATATTGGTCTATATGACCTACAGCACTCAGAATCTTTGTCCTTTTTTAAAATAAGTATAATAATTGCCTCATTAAAGTACCCAGGAATCTGAGCTTCCTTCAGAAAGGAATTGAATAGTTCAACCAAGATAAGGGTGAAGACATCCAGCATGTTTTTATATAGTTCACATGTCCTGGGCTTTTCCCATTGGGCTGTTTTCCTATAACCTCTTCTATTTCCTCCCCAGTTATATCTTTATTTATCATCTCTAAAACCTGATTTTTGGTAGAAGTATTTTTAAGACATAATCCCTAATATGGGATACTTCTACTTTCTTTCTGGTGTATATAATTTCTCATAAAAGGATCTGAATGTTTCATTAATCATAGTTTTTTCAGTGGATATTATTCTATCTTCCCTTCTAATTTTTGGGATTTCATTATTATTTCTTTTAGATTTTAATTGATAGACCAACATTTTTCCAGGGCAATCACCATAATAATAATATTTAGCTCTGCGTTTATAGATTTCCCTATCTGCTCTTTCCTGCATAAGCTTTTCCACTCTGCTCTTTGCTAAAAGGAACCCATTTTCTGATTGTTCTATCCCTTCTTGGACATGCTTTTCCTTAGCCACCAACAGTTCCTTCTCCAGATCTTCCAACTGTTTACTATATTTTCTATTCCTAACCCCTTGTTGGGACATACACCACCCCCTTATACTTGCTTTTAATGCATCCCAAAGATTATATATCCATATATCTTGATTTACATTAAAGACCCAAAACCAGCAAATTTCCTCTTGTATTCTTTCCTTAAATTCTGGAAATATCCAGAGTAAGTTATCTAGCCTCCACAATGTTTGTACTCTACCCCTTCCATCTTTTCCCATCTCCATAGTCAAAACTACCGGAGAAAGGTCTGATATTCTTATAGGCTCACATTCAATCTTTTTTAAATCCTCTCTTTATTCCCTGAGATAAGGTAAACAAAATCTAATCTGGAGAAATTTTTATGTGTTTTAGAATAACATGAGTATTTTTTTTTAATTCTGGGTATAATTCTCTAAATGGGTCTGTTAAATTTAGGTCCTTAGCCATATTTTTTACTACTGTGATGGCTCTTTTCTTTTTCTCCACCAACATTGGTGGTGTCCTGTCCAAAATTCCATAGGTTAAATTAAAATCCCCAGCTATGATTACATTCATATTAAATTGTGATATTTCTAGAAAGAAATCAGAAAAAAAAAGACAGATCGTCCTGATTTGGACAATACAGTGAGGCAACCAACCAATTTTGTTCCCTTAATAATATATGTAATATGATATAATGCCCATCTAAGTCCCTAACCATATTTACTACTGAGTATGGTATATCATTTCTTATATATATTGCTACTCCTCTAGCTTTTCCTGGATAGAATGAACAGTAACTCTTAGCTCCTAATAAATTTCCTAAATAGACTGCATCTTCCACTTTAAAATGTGTCTCTTGTAGGAGCAGGCAATCTATATTCTTTCTTTTCACTAATCTAATTACTTTTCTTATTTTCAACCTTTCTTTTGCTCTGTTAAGGTTCCAGGTCATGAATTTCAATTCATCCATCCTTTATTTGCCCTCCTTCATCTAGATATCCATTTTGATGCTGTCTCTCTGAGTTCCATCTTAGTTTATAACCCTTCTTACTATAGCCATGTCCCATCATTTCTTTTGTCTCAATTCCCCCACCGATTTGGAAAACCACCAGGCATCCATGCAACTTAAGTCTTTGTTTTCCAATTTTATTTTTCTCCTCACCCCCTTGCTCTTCCCTCAACCCTCATCTTCTCCCAAACTTTTTGTTTACCCCCCTTTTTGCCAGTTCTGCCTGCCTGTCTAAATTCTATACCCATTTCCTTGAATTGTTGCATTCATTGTACTTCATAGAAACATAGAATTTGACAGCAGATGAGGACTGCTTGGTCCACCCAGTCTGCCCATTTCCCTACCTAATGGATATGCTGCAGATCCTTGTTAACCAACAGCCTACTTCTTCCTACCCCAACCCCCTATAATTGCCTTATGACTGTCTCATGGATTCTTGAATTCCACCACTGTTTTTGACTCCACAATCTCCTCCAGGAGGCCATTCCATGCATCTGCAACCCTCTCTGTGAAAAAATACTTCCTTACATTACCTCTGAGCTGCCCCCATTTTCAAATTGTGCCCTCTTGTCCTTGCACACATCTTTTTCTGAAAGATGCTACCTTCTTGGACTTTGTTGATTTCCTTGAGGTACTTGAAAGTTTCTATCATGTCCCCCCTCTCCCTCCTCTCCTCGAGGCTATACATATTAAGCTCTTTAAATCTCTCTTCATATGTCTTCTGGTACAGACCCTGCGCCATTTTAGTTGCCCTCCTCTGGACTGCCTCCATCCTGTTTATGTCTTTGTGGAGACTGGGTCTCCAGAACTGCATGCAGTACTGCAGATGGGGTCTCTCGAGCTGTCTGTAGTGAGAGATAACACCTTCCTGTTTTCTACTGGTGATGCCTCTCCCTATGCAGCCCAGTATCCCCTCAGCCATCCTTACTGCCCTCTCACATTGCTTGTCCACCCTTAGGTCATCTGATTTGACTACCCCCAGGTCCCTTTCCATTTTTGTTGTTGTTAGTATCTCACCCCCCATTATGTACTCTTCCCCTGTGTTTTTGTTTCCCAGGTGCATTACCTTGCACTTCTTAGCATTGAATCTAAGCTGCCATACATTTGACCATTTCTTCAACCTTGCCAAGTCCCTTCTCAGCCTTTCTACCTCACCTTGTGTATCAACTCTGTTGCAGATCCTTCCAGTCCCTCTGCAATGTTGCTTATAAAGACATTAAAGAGGACCGGTCCTAGTACTGAACCCTGTGGTACACCACTAGTAACCCCCCTTTCTTCAGAGTTGACTCCGTTTACTATTACCCTCTGTGTCCTGTTCTCCAGCCAATTCTTTACCCAGGCTACCATCTTGGGACCCACTCCCAGGCTGGCTAACTTGAATATTAATCTTTTGTGTGGGGCTATGTCAAATGCCTTTTCTAAAGTCTATGTAAGCCATGCCCACAGCCCCTCCTTGATCTATTACTTTGGTCACCCAGTCAAAGAAATCTATTAGATTCATCTGAAATGATCTTCCTGCTGTGAATCCATGCTGCCTTGGGTTCTGTGCCCCCTAGCCTCTAGGTACTTGACAATTCTTTCCTTCAGAAGTGATTCCATCATTTTCCCTATCACTGAGGTTAAACTAACAGGTCTGTAGTTTCCTGCTTCTGCCCTGCTCCCACTTTTGTGAAGTGGAATCACATCTGCCCTCCTCCAGTCTTCAGGTACCACCCTATCCTCCCATGATTTGTTAAAGAGGGTAGTCAGTGGTGTCACTAGTTCTACGTCTATGTCTAAGAAAAAAGCACTGACAGTTTGTCATTGTTCCATCCCCATGCCATAAAAACAAATGGACACTTACCCTCCCCTTTTGAGGTTTTTGGGACCTCATGTGCACAAAAGGTAGTTTCAGGAGACAGTTGCTGAGATGAGGTGCACCCCCCCACACACACAGTCTACAATTTCTTCCCTATTGCAAACTCCCTTTAAATATCCTTTGCTTCTCTATCCCCCAACCCTCTCCCCTCCTCCATTTTCCTATAGATATAAATTTCTCAACTTACTTCTACAGTCTGTTGTGCTGAATCCTCTGTGTGACCTTTTTTCTTCCTTTACAAAAGTGCTTCTACTTCAGTTGGATCTTGAAAGAACAGAGCCCTCCCTTCCCAAAAAACTTTAAATTTTGCTGGGTAAAGCATAACATAGGAAATACCTTCCCTTAAATAACTTATCCCTGACCAGATCAAAGCTCTTTCTCTTAGTTAGAATAGAAGGACTTGGATTCAGAAAGACCTGTAATCTATTCCCCCTGAACATCAAACCTTTTTTCATTTCTAGCCTTGGCAAGAATCCTCTCCTTTTCCTGATACCTTAATGTTTTAATGTACATAAAACATTGTCTATTCTGATTATCTCTTAGGCCAAATGCCCTATGCGCTCTGTCATTTTCAATTTTCTGTGTGGGCTTTTGTAGGCCCATGATGTCTGAAAGCATATTCTCAAAGAAGATCTGTGGGTCTGTCCCCTCTATACCATCTGGTAAATTTCCTATTTTCAATTTAGCTCTGCTAGAGCATGACTTTAAGTCTTCCACCTTCAGTTTGAGTTCTTCTGACTCTTTACAACATTTTGTAACAGAGGTGGATATTCTAGGTAAGGAATCTTCTAAATCTCCCACTTGTTTCTCACATTCTGTTGTTCTTAGAGAGAGAGCTTCTATTGTATTAATAACTTCAGAAAACTTAATGGTCAAAGTGTTTACTGCATCAATTATTTTTTGAAGCCTTCCCTGATTTCATTCAAGATCATCTTCTGTGGATCTGAAGCATTTGCTTCATTAATCTCTTGTTCTTGATGTTCATGATATTCTTTATTTCCCCTACCCAACTAGTTATTTCTTATACCCGCCATCTGAATAGCCCCCTTTTCTTTTGTCTGGTGACACATATATAAGTTTTCCTCTTGTGTTCTGTGTCCCCCTCTGTCCTTTTTTACCTTTGAAAATATATAATCTTTACAGTATATACAGGTGAGGATAACACTATTGGGGGAGAAGGTAATTTCACTGCAGCTGTGTCCACACTTTTGCTTGGATTCCCTTTGTTTTAGTTTTCATCTTTTTTATTTTTAATACACTGCCCTGTTACCACCTGGGAATCTTTCTCATGCCACAATGTTACTGAAGGGCTATTAGATTTTTTCTTTTTTTTAATCCTTTTCTCACACTCCTGAGGGGGCCCCTTGATGAGAATATTTCTTCAAAACTGAATGTTGGTGCGATGTTGAAGGTGTGTCCTGGTGCAGCTCAGGAGTCTTCACATCACCATTTGTTTCTCCATTTACTCTCAGCAGTTTCTCCCCCGTGACTGGATTTTTACTTGCTTGAAAGAAGAAAACCCCCTCCATCTGGCTAAAGGAGGAAAAGGTTTTAAGGGTGGTTGTAAATTGGAAAATAAACAACTCAGGGCAGTGCAGGAATGCATCAGCAGCAGCCCAACAGGATGTTGGGGTGTACTGGGATAAGAACCTCCTCCAGGAACAGGGAGGTGATCCAGCCTCTCTACAGGTAACCGGTTAGACCACACCTGGAGTACTGCATGCAGTACTGGTGCCCATATCTAAAGAAGAATATTGGACTACTGGATGGGGTACAACACAGAGCAACTAAGATGGTACAGGGACTAGGGGAAAGGCCATATGAGGACAGGCTGCATGACTTGAATATGTACTCACTGTAGGAGAGGAGAGATTGGGGAGATATGTTTGAGACCTTCAAGTACTCAAAGGGGATTAACAAGACAGGAACAGAAGGGATATTTAAATTAAACAGTAGGAGGGGCAGAAGAGATCATGGTCTTAGATTGGAGGGGGTAGATATAGGAGAGAAATGAGAAGACACTTTTTCATGGAGAAGGTTGTGGCAGAATGGAATTCCAACAGAGGAGCTGGAATCCTCAAGATAGTGGGGGTTTTGAAAGGGGATGGGACAGGGTGAGATGGGATGTTATTGTGAAAGGGATGGGCAGCTACAAGGTAGATGTTCTAGCTGTACATTCGAACAGATTTGATAGACCATGTGGCTTGTTTCTGCTGGCAAATCTCCTATGTTCAGATATTCCTAGATGCATTGATTCCATGGACTGTTTTCAGGCATGACCCGGGCCATAAAGATGGTAAATAGGTAATACAGACAATACACTTACAATAACAAAGAAAGGTACAAGAAGTAGAATATATTGAATATATTGAGTACAGCTAGGAACAACTAAGTGCAAGAATACAGTTGAAATACAGTAGAGTAGCAGCTAAAGTGTGGGTGCAATATACATTATGTACAATCATTCAGTCTTATGACTGTTCAGCATTGTGCAACAGGACAGTTTATTCATAGGTAAAGAAGAGCCCCTCTGGTTACCGTTGTCCTGAGAGGGAGATACCACAGGATTCATGGAGCAGTCCTGTCCAGGACAGGTCCTACCCCCAAAGAAAGTGGGGTAAGGAGGTAAAATGCTATAAGGAGGGTGAAAGAGAATCCCTGTGGTCCCTCTCCTCTCTACCCCACCAATGGGAAATCCCCACCACAGGACCAGACCACATCCAGGAGGAACCCCCCCTGGCTGAGAAGGGAAGGACCAACAGGGATCCCCTATGGCCAGAGCAAGAAGCCATACTTTCCCTTCTTCCCTGGGTGGGTCTTCTGTCACTTAGGAAGGTAACCGAGAACCCAGAGCTACCAGTAGGACCCAGCCCACAATTGGCCTCAAGAAGGGCGAGGGCAAGCAGGACGGGGGCATTGCCGATTGACTGAGACCCAGAAAGAAGTTGCCAGTGATGAATGGTGAAGATATACAAGAAGATCAAGAATTACGATAGGTAAGTAATTTTCATCTCTTTCCTTTGTCAGTCTTCACTATTCATCACAGTCTGAGTGAGTACCAAGCCCCTTGAAGGGGGCCCAGCATTTCCCTGAGGGATGTGAGTCTCTCAGTCTCTTGTGGTGGAGGGCCATGAAAGGAGGAGACCCATTAAAGGCCAGTTAGGCCTGCGACTGGTCAAGGCAAGATGGAGTCTCCCCTTACCTGGAAGACAGAAGTTTCCTCTGTAGTTCCCACCTTGCCATGTAGGAGAAAAGATGGGTCCCCTGGAAAGCAGAGGCAGCACCCTACACCGTGCCAAAGGTGACAACCTTGATAGATGAAGCCACACTGTACACTTAATGCAGATTGTTGTCACTGCTATCCTTGACGCTACCTCACTGGCATCATAAGACACCCTTGCCGGGTGCCTTGTGAGCTCCAGACCCTACACAGATAGGTCAATTGCTTGTCTGGTTGCCTTCAAATCAGGCAGCAATGTCAACACCTGACCTAGCATTGATCACAGATGCCTATTGTAGGCAGCATGGTGTGCCTGATAAGTGACAAAGCTGAGCATGACATGAGCCAAAGAGAACACTATCCACCTCCAGTGGTTAAACTCCACAGATTCCACATCTGGGGGCCGGTTGCATACCAAGTGTCTATATCTAGAAAGGGTATCCAGTACCCTCACTCCCAAAGTGGGATGAGGCAAGGTCCCTGGAGACCTCTGGTGTGCACAATACCTGTGCTGGCAGTCTATAAGCGTTGGCGTCAGAACAGATGGGCACTGTCAGGTGCTGGATGACACTTCCCGAAGGGAATCAGCCAGGAAAGGATGACCAGGTGGTCCACACTGAATTTGCTAAGGAAGACATGCATCATCCACTCAGCATTGCATCTTGCAGTGAAGGATAGGTGCAGATCATAGACCAGCATCAATAGGAAGCACTGATACTCTATCTCATCAGCATCTGAGGACAGATGGACAGAGGTATCATCTTCCTTGAAGGAGGAAGATAAGGAGGCTAATGAATCTGAAGAGTCCAAGTCTGACTGCTGCGGGGGAGACAGGCAAAATACCTGCTCATCCATATCCCTGACATACCTGAGGAAGGTGGAAGCAGTGGCTTTGAACTGCTCCAAGATCAAGGGCCCTGAAGGACCCATGTGCCCTGGGAATTGAGGGGGACTGTAGAGGCAATGGGGAGACACACTTCACCTTATCTGAATGACCTCTGCCAGGGCTAAGGAACTTCACTGGCGATCTTGGGGCTCCTCTGGATCTGCTTGTCTTCTGCAATATCTGACCACTCAACCAGCTCAAAGCAGTCAGGACTGAGTCCTGAATGAGAAACTCCCCCTGTGAGGAGACTGGGGCTGCATAGAATCAGAAGGGCGGACCCCAACCCCACCCAATAAGGCCTCCCTTGAAAGGGACATGGGAGAGAACAAAAGCTCAGCACTGTGATACATCCCTTAACCCACAAGGATCCCTGGGGAAGGTTGCTGCCCCATGTCTTGCACCTTCAACCCTGTAGATTCTGAGGTTAACCTCTTCCTCACTCCTAAAGCTAGGGACTGCTCCAATCCTGCAGGCCTCCTGATGGAGGCCGCAGAAGAGCGATTCCCTGTTCTTGCCCAGGGGAGGAACAACACCAGGAATGACAGGTCTCTGGGGCCCCAAGACCCAAACCACCATCCCCTCAGATGAAGGGTCACTATTGGCAGACACACTCCTGATGTCACCACCTGCATTGAAGCCATCACCGATAAGAATCGACGGTGCCAAGGGAAGAGATACCTGGGAAGGTACAGAGTTTCTGGGTGCTAGAGAACCCTCTGATTCTGAGGAGTTGGGCAGCCAGTCTAGAGCAGTCTCCCAAGCATCTGGCTCTGGAGAGAAGGAGATCCAGAAGACCTCCAGATGAGCAGCCCCAGAGGTTTTCCCACCCAGAGTGCCACTTGAGGTGCAGCAGGAGGGCCCATTATCACTTACGGCACCAATCACCAGAGCCGTAAATGGCTCCAGGATACAGAATGACACCCAGTGGGTAGCACTGAGGAGCCACCCGTGCTGGGCCCAGCAGGCATTGGCTGTGACACCTGGGGAGCCTGCACCTCTGAGGAGTTGACTGTCTGTGCCCAGTCCCTGAGATGCCCAGACCAATCCTACAGCACTGCAGAAGAGACCTCCTCCCTGGCAAGGGTAGAAGAAGTTGAGACCCCCTCCTCACAGGTCTGTATAGAATCAGGATGGGGATCCACAGGAAGGGTGGAGAGACCTGTGCTTGGAGTCCCTCATACAATACTGCCCTCTGAAAGTCAGTGGCTCACCATTTGACTTTCCATGCGCAGTGCTCCAGTGCTCCACAGTCCATGGAGGAGCGAGCATCTCAACTATCAATATCATGATGTGGACCGAGACAGGTGAGGTATTTGTCATGCTGGTCAGCGATGGATATCTTCCAGTGCAGGGACACCAGTGCATAGGAGGCCAGCTAGCCTTGGAAGATTGCTTTTTGTCCCAGATGAGCCCAACATGACCAACGGTAACTAAAATAATAATAGGAAACAGACTCGGTGCTGCTTCAAGAAAGAAAAAGGAAAGGCCTTACCAGATTCCTGCAGAAAATGGCATCAAGTTACTAGAGGATGGAGGAACTGTAACACAGCAAAAATGGTGTAATCATGTCAAAAAAACTAACTAGGCCGCAATGTCTCCAATTAAATTTCTTCAGTAGGTGCAAGGTGCTGCACTTTCAATGGTGGGAGAAGTAGAACTGGGGCAGAGGAGGAGTTGGTGACCATTGCTGGCTGACCCGTGAGCACCATGTAATGCATCAGCCTCAAGGGCAGCATTGCCTCTGGTGCTGGCTACTCCCCTACAAAAAAAAGCTCACACTGGGTGCTGTGTCTCCGGCTGTGATCCAGACAGTGATAAATGGTGAAGACTGATACAGGGAAGATTGGTAGTACTGTGCTGTACTTACATAATTTGTATGAAGTGGTAATTACTGCAAATACTGTTTCCTCCCTTCTGCCTCAAATCAATTGTTTCGGGCAAATGTAGCTATGCATGTTGCACTTTGCAACAGATGTTACATGTGTAGTTACACTTCCAGCACAAATCAATTTGTGCCAAAGAGAAACGGTTGTGGTTGCACATGTAACTACCACTTCATGCAAACTGAATAACTACACACCAGGAAAATGTGAAAGTAATTCACAACTACATAGTATTTTCAGTGGAATAACAGTGTAGTTACTTCATAGAAATGTGTGTCTAACTGCATGATATGCAACTTTTTTATTTTATTTATTTATTTATTTCATCTAGGATTACAATACCTTTGAGCCGAGGCTCTTTTACAAAGGTTCCACATCAGCGTGTGCAACAGTCAATTGTTTTTAGTTACAAACATATAGTCATTGACTTACAGACATGTAATAACCAGTACATAGACATGAGCTATGAGCAAGACAAGGGAAGGAGGGTGGGTGGGGGGTGAGGATAGGAGATCGAGGGGTAGGAAGTCCAGGAGGTAGGGGGAGTATGGGAGGTGGTTGGGGCAGGGGCAGGAGTGGAGATACGGGGGGGAGGTGGGCAAGGGAGGGAGACAGTGCAGCCAGGGGGCCTTGTCGAGACTGCAGGCAACTGTGAAACTAATTACTAACTACATTGTAGTTACATGCCACTACCCAGTACTTACTTAGCATTTATATTGTAGGTATACAGTAATTACAGTGTAGTTAAGGACACTTAAAATAAAGTGTTACCCAGCACATTTCTATGTTTTGAAAGAAAGTGGCAGCATTATGGTAATACTAATGCTGTTTTGTGTGATTAGCCATAATCCCAAGAAAAAGACACCACAAAATCACAATGATTTAGGGAATTTTTTCCCAATGGCATGTCTCTAAGTTTGTGGCATCATGTTTGTGGCATCTGTGTTTCATCCAATCTGCTGTCTAAATGTTTTTTTTACTATGAATTATAATCAGTTACAGTATGAACCTGCAAAAAACAAAGGTTGCTATATCGGAGTGATTCAGCACAGTATTGCTTCCTGGTTCCTCTCCAGTAATCTATAAGAAAAGATCTCTGAAGGCCCCTGGAAACAGATAGGCTGACAAATACTATGTATAAGGCACTGAAATTATTTTAGGCACTGAAATTATAAAAAAAAAAATATCAAAGCAGCATGGGAAATGACAAAACAATTAAGCTCACATGGAATGAAATAAAGTCTTATATGGTGTATTGTTGCAGATGAGATGGTGTCTTAAAAGGTCAACCTAGATGAGTAGCTGAGGTGGAAAGATCATGTTGATTAAAGCACTTTGCATCTTCTTGCTTTGAAGTACCAGTGTAAAGTCAGTTATGTCAACATTTAAAGATATTTGAACAAAGACTGTTATTTTTTATATGTCTTAAGAACTGCAGTTAGGCAAGATTTTCATACTGCGGTCCTCTGAGCCATAGGGTACTTGTAGAAGACAACAGTTCACTTTTCCCTCCACCCTCCCTCTGTAATTCAGACTAAGGATATGCCTGTATTTTCTAGCAAGAAAATCATGAAACCCCTTCTGTATGCAATGCTGTTTTCCACTGCACCCTGTGACCTTGTATCTCACTGTATTGCACTGCTATATAAGAACTTTAGATGTACTTGTACCACGACAGCCCCTTGAAAATGAGATAATGGGTCTCTAGACCATCCTACCATCTATATAATACAGAATTTCAAATAACTATGTTTTGCCACAAAGGTTAGCAACATCAAAATTGGCAACTTTGATTTGGCTTCAATTCGGACACCCTGTGTTGAGTTTGTTTTCATAACTTTGGCCCAAAACATGGCAGGTCCTTGATATTGGAGTTTAGCAGAAAATAAATATGGGCAAGTGACACCTCTTAACCTCCCTCATGTAGCCCAGTCAATTCCAACCTCTTCCACCCTTCTGTTCATCTTCCAGTCAGATTAAAAACAAAATTAAGTCAGAAACTGGCACGGTCCCAGGATTTGGAATTTTAATTTTTTATTAATAAAAACAATGTCTGGGCAGGGAAGAGAGGTAGTAAATCATTGGGGTGGGAAAAGGGATGTTCATGGGACTAGCCCTGGCCATTGGGAAGGGTTGAAGTGTTTGGCCCAAAAGTTCAACTTGCAAATCAAATGCTTGAGTGCTGAATCTTGTCATAGTCACTGAGTACAAAGCTTTGGCTAATCCTTACTCCTGACACCAATTAATAAATATCATGCCCAATAAATAATTTAAATTGAGAGCTTTAAATAATAGTATGATATCAGGAAATCAGGGACTAATCAAACACATGTGCTTGAAATGTAGCATACCTTGTTGGTAACCAAAAAACCCTCATACTGTAAGAACTTACAGGCCGGTAAGCCTCACATCCATCGTGGGAAAACTGATGGAGACAATACTGAATGAGAGGCTGGTGTCCCTTCTGGAGACCATTGGGCTACAGGATGTTAGGCAGCATGGGTTTGTTATGGGCAGATCCTGTCAGACCAACCTGGTGGATTACTATGACTGGGTAACTAGACGGTTGGACAAGGACCATGAAGTGGATGTCCTGTTTCTGAACTTCAGTAAGGCATTCGACTCGGTGCCACATGGGAGGCTGGGTAATAAGTTGGTAGGTGCAGGTGCAGGGGCAAAAATGGTGGGATGGGTAGTAAACTGGTTACAGGGAAGGCAACAGAGGGTGGTGGTGGGAGGGGAGCTCTCATCTCCAAGGGCAGTGACAAGTGAAATACTGCAGGGTTCAGTGCTGGGACTGGTGTTGTTTGGGTTGTTCATATCAGACATCTCAATGGGCATCAAGAGCAAGATCAGTTTGTTTGCAGATGACACCAAGATGGGAGCAGTAGTGAATGACCGAGGTGGGTGGCATGGGTTGCAGGATCATCTGTCAAAATTTGAGACCTGGTCGGACACCTGGCAGTTGGGGTTCAATGCCAAAATGTGGAAGGTGCAACATTTCAGGACAAAAAAACCAAGAAGGAGTTACCAGCTGGAGGAGGTTCAGCTAGCCATGACAGAGGAGGAGAAGGATCTGGGGTGATTATAATGGGCTCAATGAACAACTCAGCACAATGCAGGAAGGCAGCTACAAAGGCTAACAAAATGCTGGGTTGTATTGCTCCCACAGGCAAATAAGGATACAATTATACTATCTCAAATTCTGTTACTACATCAGCAAGAGTTAAAGTGACAAAAGTAGGGAAAATAGGTGCTAGGGTTCCCAACCCTAACACCCCAACACAATGCTGCAGGCAGCAACCCAGGCATGGGGTGTGCCTTTGGGTTCTCAAGCCTAACACTTACCCCATTCTCATACACTGTACACATCTCAGCTTCTTTACTGATGGAAGGGGTGAGTGTTACCCTTGAGAACCCCAAGGCATACCCCACGCCTGGTCTGCTGCCTGCAGGGTGGGGGTGGGGTGGTAGGTCTGGTAATCCTAACACCATATCTCCCTACTTTTGTCACTTTAACCATAACTGATTCATTAACAGAGTTTTTTGCAAAGAACAGATAGATAGATAGATAGATAGATAGATAGATAGCTAGATAGATAGATAGCTAGCTAGCTAGCTAGATAGATAGATAGATACATTCTTTGCAAAACAAAACTCCATACATGCAACATTGAGGATTCAGGCTACAGCAGAAAGAGTAAGGAAATGAGGTTTTAGGGTTTCCAACCCTAATCCCCCACCCCTAAAACAAATCAGGGGATGCAATCTTCCTTGTGATTGTCAACCCTAAAGCTCACCTCATTAGGTGTTTATGTTTTTGGAATGTATAGAATGAGGTGAGCTTTAGGGTTGATATCCCCAAAGAAGACTGCCTCCCTGATTTGTGTTATGGGTGGCTGTGGGGTTTAGGGCTGGAAACACTTAAGCCTCATTTCCCTAGCTTTTTCACTGTAGCCTGAACCCTAAATGTTGCATTAACATTTTTTTTTTTTTGCAAAGAATTTCCTTACTTTTTGGGATAATGTAATCATACCCGTATTTGCCTGTAGGAGTGCAAGGCCGCCCATTCCTCCATAGATGCATATATGTATGTTACAGTGGAAACACATGGCCCAGAGACCCCTGTGCTTCCATTTGTAGGGCAACAGCAACCAGACTGACAACATAGCCTTCTTATTAACCCATCTCATGCACCCGGTGCTGAAAATGTTCAAATTCCCATAAAAACATGATTCTGGGCCACCACATCGTCATTCTATGTCACAGATATGAAAAGACAGTTTAGTCAGGATTTGAAAAATGACAGTTGCACATTCATGAGGAGGTGTTAAAAATGACTATGTTTAAAATTTGTGCTCAAAATATTTAAAAATTCCAAAGTTATTAGTAAGCATAACAACATTTCAACCGATACACATAACTTTGTTTACATATTTGGACCCCAAATTTTGAACATACCCTTCTGATGAACCCACCAAATGAAAAAGGGTGGTGAAAGTGTTCAAATCCCACCTGAAAAGGTTATTTCACCAGGCAACTGCAAAATCACCTTTTGGGCTGGATTTGCATATGTTCACTGCCATTTTTGATGATGCGGGATCTCACACAGCCCATGTTGAACATTTTGTGTAAAAATATGCAAAACTGGCAAAGTTCTGCATCAGAGTTGAAACCCCCACTGAAATACATCAACCCCATTACCTTACTCTTTCATATAGCAGTCAACATTTCCAGCAGCAAGGCATGTCTTCAGTTGGAGAGAGTGTCTTCACCCTGGGACCTGTTCAGGTGAATAAGGGCCTGTGGGGAGTGTGGGGTGATGGGTGGTGGGTGATGATTGGGAGATCAGGGTGGGGGGTCATATTGGCCAGGGACTATTTTGTTTTTACATGTTTTACAAAACAAAAATACATTCAGGGACCATTTTCTTTATTTCAGAGAGGATGGTGATTGGAGGGTGAGGTGTGCCACTAGACACCAAGGAATAAAAAAATCTCAATGGGGACAGTAATCAGAGGGTGGGGGTGACACTAGACACCAGGGAAAAATTCAATAATGATGGGGACTGTGATCAGAGGGTGGGGGTGCCACTGGACACCAGGGAAATACAAAATAAATCTGGGGAGGGTGATAAGAGTGGGGTGCCACTAGATACCAGGGATGACGTAAATAATTACTGGGATGGCAACTGGAGGGTGGGGGTGCCACTAGACACCAGCAAAATATTTAAATATGATTGGGATGATGACTGAAGGGTGGTAGGGGGTGCCACTAGACACCAGGGAAATACAAAATAATTGCAGGGACATTGATAGGAGGGTGGGGATGCGACTTGACACCAGGGATAAAGTAAATAATTATGGGGACAGCAATCAGAGAGTGAGGGGTGCCACTAGACACCAGATAAATATTTAGCCATATGAGGATGGTGATCGGAGGGTTGGGGGGTTCCACTAGACCCCAGGGAAAGATAAAATAATGAAAACTTTCATATGACCACAAGTTCATATGCATATTTTCTAACTATGTCCAAATGAAAAAAGCAGAAGTGAGTCATAGAAAAGAATTTCAAATCTGAAAACCAAAACACATTTCTAGGTAATTTCTCCAAAGGTTATGTATAGAATCCACCTAATGGAATCCCATTGAACAAGATAGATGTCTTGGTATGTATTTATTTATTTATTTATTTTTTTGTTTATTGATATCATTGAGAACACATGTGAGTGGGTGCTCATTTGTAGGTCCCATGTCAGTTACAAGAAAAAAACTGAACAGGTACATAGCATTAGATTACAAGCAAGTACAAAATTGCACTGTTGCAAAACAATACATTACACACTAGGTAGACAATAAACTGGTGTGAATCACAAGATTGGGACAGCATTTAGCTTAAGGTAGAATATTTAGACACCTCTACAGCATTGGTGAAAAGGTGCTTGAGTCGGAGAGCTAGGCATACTTGTGGGGGGAGAAACAGTGAAGTATATGCCTGTGTAAGGGGTTAAGAACAGACTTAAAGAAGGTTGGAGACAATGGGGCTAGAAGATCATCAGACAGGGGGCATGAGAGTGGGGACAGAGAGGGGAAGGGGTGCCCAGTGGGGAGGAATGGGGGTTTACAGGGGGGTGAAACAATGAAGTGCTGTGAAGGTAGGTGCCCATTGGATTAGGTGGAACACTAAGTGCTGCTGCTCTATGGTGGTCCAAACATATGAAAGTTATTTTGGTCATCATGAATGGCCAACACAGTCACAGTCATCTGTGGCAAGGTGCTGCCTGAGCTTACGCTTGAAAGCACCAATGGCTGTGGTATCGGAGACAGCTAAAGGAAGGGCGTTAGTCCAGTGTGGTGCATGGTAGTAGTCCTCCTCTTGCTTCCAATGAAGCCCCCTGCCTTGCCTATCTCGCTGATCTCTACCTCTCCCCCACACTCCATTCCCTCCCTCTCCTCCCCACCCTAGCCTGTCAACCTTACCGGCTCTCAATTCCCTAGTGTGGCAGAAATTACAAACTACCTTTGTATAGCCTACTCTTGATGTATATAGAACCTGTAGGTATGTAGCCACTGTTACAATGTCTAGCCTACACTATTGTTGCTACTGTCATTGTCTACTGCTGTACTTCACTGAATCTCTGTACAACCTGTATTTGCTTAATTGTACCCCGGATCGACCCTGAAAAAGGGACTGTAATTGTCTCAGTGGTCTTACCCAGTTACCAAAACTCAAATAAATAAATAAATAAATAAATAGAATGCACATTTACCCTGTGCAGTACGGCATCGAGGTTCACTGAAAATTTGGCTGTGGGTGCCTCTGGTCAGCATGGCACTTATATGGTGCGTGAGCAGATTCTGGTCTCCTGGTGGCATCAGATTTTGTGTTATTTTTTTGGCCAGTAGAAAGGTATGGTACTTTACTCTGCTCTTCAGCTGGTGCCACCTTGCCTATGAATAGAACTCACAGGTGTGTATAAGCCTTGCAGCACCTGTGAGGAGTCAGCAGGCCTTATTAAGGGCCAGGGAGATGCAATGGAGCACTGAGTCAGGTGCAGAACCATAAATGGACAGGCCATAGTCAATGAGGTAACAACTGAGCTGGTGATGGCCATATTAAGTGCTTCATATGTAAGGTTGTGCTTGTGGTGGAGGAGTATCCCAATTCAGGAAATTGATGGCCTTGGTTGTGTTGTATATTTGCTGTGCATAGGAAAGGGTGGAGTCAAGTGTGATACCAAGGTACTTAAAGTGCTGCACGAGGTCCAACACATCACCACTGTTGTTCAGAATGGACAGTGAGATGGTCTTGTGTTGCTGTGGGTGCTGGAGTAGATCACAGTTTTAGTTTTCCTGTAACTGAAGGTTACTCTATGCTCCTTAAACCATGTTTTGGCAGCAATAAATCCTAGTTGGAGGTCGTTTTGAAGTAGTTTGGGGTTGCAGATGCAAATGATGGCATCATCATCATACAATAGCATGCAACTGATGCAAGAGCCTGGAAGTTTATTTATGAAGATACTGAGGAGAAGGGGCCCCAGAATTGATCCCTGGGGGACCCCTGAGCAGACAGGTTTGCTATCTGAGATGATGCCCCAATCTTGACCCACTGTAAGCAATTGCTGAGATAGCTGCTAAACCATAGAACTGTATCAGAAGAGAGACCAGTGTTGGCTTGCTGTTCAAGGAGGAATGTATGGTGAACCATATCAAAAGCTTTTGATAAGTCGATGAAGGTAGCCCCCACTATCTGTCCTTGATCCTGGGCATGGTGGATATAACATGTGAATTTCAACAGGGCCGTGATAGTGCTGTGCTCCGCTCGGAATCCATGTTGTTCTAGGCATAGGAGTTGGTGCTTGTTCAGGTATTCCACAAGCTGATCTGCTGCTATCCATGCAAGTGCTTTAGAGAGTGCCGGAAATATGGACATTGGTCTGTAGTTGTTCTGAAGTGCCCGGTCTCCACTTTTGTGAACTGGTGTTACAGAAGCCAACTTCCAGAGCTGGGGAACTAGAGAGATGGAGAGATAGGTTGATGATGGTGGTCAGGGGACTTAGTGCTTCCTCAAGTGTCATAGTGATGAACTTAAGTTCCAGGGTGTCTCCACTGTGCCTCGATTTGCTCAGAACCTTCTCAAGGTACTTTCTAGCCTCAGTACTGCTGACTTCTTTAAAGTAAAAAAGTTGATGGTTCCCAATAGGGGACTGATCACCTACTGGGTGCTTCTGGACTGGAGGGTCAAATAGTCCACCAGGAACACACCACTTAGGTCCATGAAGGCCGTATTTAGGGCATTTGCTATTTGGAGTGGATCCTTTGTGGGTACATCATTGACCAGGAGCATAGAGGGGGCCGTTTTGGGATCCTTGCCAGCAATATCACAGAGGTTGGCCCAGAAGGAATTGCTGCAGTTCCAGGAGTTGAAGAGAGTTTCCTTACAGTAGGAGCATTTTGCTAGGCAGATAACCTTTGTGCACTCATTTCTAGCTTTTTTATGTAGTTAGATATTAGCAGCTGTACTGTGTCCACATGCCTTTATCCAGAGTTGATCCCAAGCATTGAGTTGTAGCAGGAGTTCTAGCATTATCCAGGGGTTGTAGGGAGCTTCAGATTGTCTTGTTTTCAGGGAGGACATGTTTATCACAAGTAGTGTTAAATTCTGTGATGAAGTGGCCGAGTGCTAAGTCAACATCATTTGTTTTATGTAGGTCAGACCAGTCTAGGCCTTGAAGGTCTGCTTTGAGTTGTGGTAGGTACCCTTTGAGGAGTACATGTATGGTTATGGTTCTGTACGGGGACTTGCTGAAGTTGTTATGCCAGGTGCAGGTAATGGGTGAATGATCACCCATAAATGGTATCTCTGCAGAATGTCATTTTTGTGGGCTTTGATTTTTTTTAAATGAAAACAAGTTGAGAACAAACAAAAAAGGATTTTTCCCTCAAGAGAAAGGATTGATCCCATACAAAAAAGGCTTCTTTTTCTGTTTCATACCACAGTCCTTACTGAGCATGCTCAGAATCTAGCATTTTAAAATGTAATAACTTTGGAACGGATTAATATTTTTTCACCAAACCAGCAAAAGGCACATTTGTGGGCCAGCCCTTTTCTACCCTGAAAATATCATACCAAAATTCCAAACTGTCTGGAGGCTAGGGCTCTAAAAAAACACACCAAAAAAAAAAAAAAAAAAATTGACTGCATGATCCATATCTCTTAATCCACACATCCAACCAGAGCACAACATGGTAATGCACATCCAGAGATCTACCCTATAAGACCACACATACAAAATTGTATGCAAATCTGTTGAACGGTTGAAAAGTTATTACAGCGAAAAAATTGGGATTTAACATTAAACTGCATGCTCAACCCTAAATATAGGTGCCCAACCACAACCCTATAATACAGATAGACACATAGATAGATAGATTGATAGATAGACAGACAGACAGACAGGCAGATAGATAGACAGATAAATAGATATGTACTAGATTCAAAGATTTTCTAAACTACCTGCCTCGAAACTTTTACATAATTGTCATATTGATGAAATGTAACTTTTATACCTTTAATTAAATCAACAGTGTCTCTGTTTTGAGCACTATGATGTACATTAAATACAACTATTTTAGATAATCAGTAACACTGTAGACTCCATTTCCATCTAACTTAAACTTCTGATCTGAACCCAGTTGTGCCCTTTAACAGCTGGCATATTCCCTGTTGTAACTTACATATGTCTAGATTTAGATCCTGATTCCTATATCCTATTGCAATATATATTTTTACTAAGTGTTATATGATTATTACTATTAGATTTTATTGACCAGGTGAGTACACTAGACAGAGTTATGCCTATTTTCAGGTATGCCCTGGGACCTTACAAGGTAGTTTCAGGGAGACCTTTTGAATGGTGATTGGGAAGGTGTACTAATAGATGTTGGAAACAAAGGATGCTGGGAGGGAGGTTCCAACCCCCGTTGTCCATTAGCATTCAAAGTGCCCCTAATAAATCATTCAGCATCAGGCACAAAGCAAACATGAACTCCTTTTTCATTGTTTGTGTGCAGCCCATTTTAAATTGAAATGGAAACTCGAAGCAAGCTAGCACCGAAACGTTCTTAGTTTCACCTGCAATAAATCAGTTAACAAATTCCCTATCAGCTACTCGCCCATCCTGTATGAAAATAATTTCCAGAATAAGAAATGTGGTCTGCCATCAGACCTGCTTCTTTACCACTCTTGTGGATTGCATAATTGTGCATGTCTGTGTTCTGTTCAGTCACTGAGTTATTATCATATTCAAGACTTAAGTCAGCTATCTCAGTACATGTGTATTTTTCTATTTTTGAAAGGGAGTGGAAAGCACCTTTCTCCTAGCCTGGATGAAAAACATACTAAGCAAATATTTCTAAGTAAATTGCATCATTTTCTCAATTCCTGACAGAGTTTTGAAGGCAAATCTCTAAAGAATTCTAAACATATCAATATAATCTTTATATCATTTCAAAGTTGTGATTTCCAGCTTAATAACAGTACAGAGATTATGTCCATAAAACAATATTACCTAAGAAATCACCCTTCAATATCACATTGGGAGTTGAAAAAAAGACATAATATACAGTACTTAAGAAGTGCTTAGCATTAGGAGTCACATACAATAAATGACATGGGGGCCTCATTCAGGCCAGTAAGGGCCAAACAAACTGTATATACATGATGGTCTTGTATGTTTTTTCATTTAAAAAAAATGCCCAAACCAGTGCTTTTTTATTTATTTGAAGATTTTATTTGAAACATAGAAACCTAGAAGCATAGACGTTGATGGCAGATAAGGACCACTTGGCCCACCTAGTCTGCTCATCTCCCTACCTACAGGATAGGCTGCAGATCCTAGTTAACCAACAGCTTATTTCTTCCTACCTCCCACAAGAATTACCTTTTGTCTGTCCCATGCATAATTAAATTCTCCCACAGTTTTAGACCCCACAACCTCCTCAGAAAGGCTGTTCCATGTGTCCACCACCCTCTCTGTGAAAAAATACTTCTTCACATTGCCCCTGAGCCGTCCCCCCTCTATCTTCAAAGTATGTCTCCTTGTTCTTGCACATCTCTCTTTCTGAATGATGCTACCCTCTTGGACTTTGTTGATTCCACTGAGGTACTTAAAAGTTTCTATCATGTCCACCTTCTCCCTCCTTTCCTCAAGGATATACATATTAAGCTCCTTTAGTCTCTCCTCATATGGCTCCTCTTGCAGACCCTGCACCATTTTAGTTGCCCTCTTCTGGACTGCCTCCATCCCGTCTATATCCTTGCAGAAATGGGGTCTCCAGAACTGGATGCAGTACTCCAGATTGGGTCTCACCAATTGTCTGTAGAGAGGGATAACAACTTCCTGTTTTCTGCTGATGATGCCTCTCCCTATACATCCCAGTATCCCCACATACCTCCCTACTGCCTTCTTACATTGCTTGCTAACCTTAAGGTCATCTGATATGATTACACCCAGGTCCCTTTCCATTTTTGTTGTTGTTACTACCCCCCCCCCAACATTGTGTAATCTTCCCCTGGGTTTTTGTTTCCCAGGTGCATTATTTTGCATGTCTTTTCATTGAATCCAAGCTGCCGCTTTTTGACCATTCCTTCAACCTTGCCAAGTCCTTCTCATTCTTTCCATGCCTCCTTGTGTATCAACCCTGTTGCAGATCTTTGTGTCATCTGCAAAGGCATACTTTCCTTCAGTCCTCTGCAAAGTCACTTATAAGAGACATTAAAAGGATAGGACCCAGTATTGAACCCTGCGGTACCCACTAGTAACCCCCTTTCTTCAAGTTGACTCAGTTTACTATTACCCTTTGTGTCCTGTTCTCCAGCCAATGTTTTACCAGGCTACCACCCTGGGACCCACTCCCAGAGTGGTTAATTTAATTAATAATCTTTTGTGTGGGACTGTGTCAAATGCCTTGCTCAAGTCTAGATAAGCAATGTCCACTGCCCCTCCCTGGTCTACTACTTTGGTCACCCAGTCAAAGAAATCAATTAGATTCATCTGACATGACCTTCCCGCTTTGAAGCCATGTTGTCTTGGGTCCTGTGCCCCACTGGCCTCTAGGTAATCAACAATTCTTTCCTTCAGAAGTGATTCCATCACTTTCCCTACCACAGAGGTCAAACTGACAGGCCTGTAGTTTCCTGCCTGTGTCTTGCTGACACTTTTGTGTGAGGGGAATCACATCCTCCTTCCTCTAGTCCTCAGGTACCACACCATCCTCCCATGATTTGTTAAAAAGGGTATTCAGTGGTGTCACTAGTTCTCCCCTTAATTCTTTTAGAATTCTGGGGCGAATTTCATCAGGCCCCATTGCTTTGTCCACCTTCAGTTTTAGGAGTTCTTTCAGAACCCTTTCTTCTGTGAAAGGACTGGGATCAACCCCCTATCCAGAGTGCTTCTGTTAATTGGATTAGGCACCTCCCCCTCCTCCTCTTTTGTGAATACTGAGCAGACATATGCATTCAGTATCCCTGCTTTTTCACTGTCCCTCTCTGCCCACCCACTGTCCATTCTATTCAGCCTCACTATCCCTCCCTTTTTTCTTTCTACACTCCCTGATGTACCTATAAAAGGTTTTGTCCCCCTTGTTAACCGAGTTGGCTATCTTTTCCTCAGTTTGGGCCTTTGCTATTCTGACTTCCCTCCCTGCTTCCTTCTGCCTTAACTGGTACAGTTCTCTGTCCTGCTCCTTCTGTGTTTCCTTATACAGGCAGAGAAATCTATACAGGCAGGAATAAACATAGAAATCAGGAGTCTCAGTCTTAGCAATTTGCAAGCAAGCCTCACACTTGGGAAGGCAACTCAAAATAATTCCATAAAGATAAACTCACACTAAGGGCACAATCCATAAAGCCCTATATCATGCCTCCCCATAAGGGAGTGTAGGGTTCACACATACCATGGAGGCCCCCTTCTGGCCATGCAGGGGTTGCTGTAACTGTCAAGAATCTATGTTCTGCTCCCTTTGCACCCTGTCCAGTGCAGGTGTGCATAGCCACCCATTGGCTTGTCTGTGGACGGCAGAAAGTGGGACACATTCACACTACACAGAATCCAAAAAGATGCAAAGGCACCCATTCTGCAACATCAAGGGTGTGTAGCCTCTGCCACTTAGAAGGCTACCATAGTGCCTATACACTCTAAATCAATCAGTGTAGAATTGGCTGGTCTGGCCAGTAATCACCTCCCCCTTTTTCTCCATGACTCCAAATTGGCCATTAGGCTACAGAAAGGGTCATGATAGCACAGTGGCCATTCCTGAGAAGATATATACAGCTCATTGTGCTCATATGTTCCAAAAGCTTTGTTCTGCATTCTTACAGTGCATATCAACTTCTCCATTTTATATAGTTTATAAGCTGAGGAGAAAAATGTAAGCATTCTGAATGGCTGATAAACCAGTAAAGGAATGTAATTATGAGACCATGATTACATTTGCTTACTTCTTTCAGACCAAGAGCCTGTGTACCACATCAGATCAGTAAACTGTACAGTGCATAACATTCCAGTTACACTGTCAGCCACTATTTACAGTTCGGGAATTCTCTTACCATTGAAGGGGACTATTTAATCAGTCTTGCATTACATTTACTGTTTTACTTGCAGTGTATCATTTTATTCATATAAAACAGTAAGACATTTTTCTCACACTCTTATAAGTGAAATAAGACACTTCAGGGATGTATAAATATAGGGGAATAATTGTACTTCACTCTTGGGTGTCTAAAACACTCGGTGTAAGTGCCTTGTGCCTTGCAACACCCTCTGGCTATAATTACTCCCCATAACAGCACACCTGGCATGTCTTATTGCATATTTATTTAACAAACACCACCATTCCGTCTGTTGAGAATGAATGTCAACCACCTACTACTGATAATATTTTTTGTCTGCAATGACCTCAATATAAGATTGATGTTTCTTTTTATTTACATCAGGCAATCTGGTTGACAGTCATGTGTCAAATGATGAACTTATACACATGTTCATTTATTTCATTTTTAAAATTATTATACCTTATTAGAAATGTTGGTAGTATGATATTTGAATATTTATTTCTATTCCTAAAATCTTCCCTATCTTCTCCTTTTTCCCAGCACTGGAATATGTTTTCAGCCTGCTACCACATACTAAATTTGAGTATGTAGTCGGTTTTCTGTACACCAGAATCTCTAGAGTGTTTCCCAGAATATAATTTACCATTCTATTGTACTATATTCCAGACTCCCCAGTTTCTTAGATGATGAACGTTTGTTCAAATCTATTTCCACTTTTTACCAGAAGGTAATTTATTATATTCTCTTTGCCATGTGTGTTGGATGCTTATCCCTTTCAATTTGAATAACTCTGACCATTTTTCCGAGTGTGGAGATTTGGGGCTAGATATTCAAAACTTTGCCCCAGGGCTAAATTAGCACTGCCTGGCATGCTAAATTAACCCAGAACCAATAGCCCACTATATTCAAAAGAGATAGCCCTGGTGCTAAACCTGCTGAATATAGCATGCTAAGGAAGTTGGGCAAACTGGGCTGGGAGTGCAGTGCAAAAATAGCCCTGGAAAAAGACAGCTCTGAATATAGCAACCAGGAAGATTGAACCACAACAGCATCCCAGTTTACAACGATGTGAAGGAAGGTAGAGGTGAACTATGTGGCCAATGTATGTGCTAGCAAAGGAGTGAATTCATCAAAGCTGCATGCACCAGCACATGTGAAATTAAATTGTGCAGAAATGTACAATGTTTCTATAATGTTTGCATGGTGCAAACACATTTGCACAGGTTTTGTGCAGTGCTAAGCTGTTTGGTTGGCGCAATCACGTTTGCCTGGGGCAAAATTTTGCTATATTCAAAAGTGACATGCAAATGAGCATACTTAGGCAATCTGTGGGCAAACATCCAGATTAGCATCTCATTATGTCCTGATTTGCATGCAGTTTGCCCAGCGCTATTGCAGGGTCCCACAACTCCACCTGTAGATCAATCTGGAAGTACAGGGCTGGCTGGGTCTGCCCAGAGCTTCACCTGTAGGTCAGTCTGGAAGTACAGGGGCTGGCTGGCCCTGCCCACAGCTCCATCTGTTGGTCAGTCTGGCGGTGTATGGTGGTTGCTGCAGGCTACATTTGTAGAGAACCGCCTAAAATATTGTACCCCAGGGGACTACACAGCTCAGGCACAGGTGGTGGTGCTACATGCAATTGTCAAACTGTAGTTCTTGCTACAGTACACAGCAGGCACTACAGTAGCAAGGGAGCTAGTAGCTTGAGGGACACAGGAATGTCTATGGTGTGTAGGGCATTAATAACCACTACACTGTACTCAGTGACAGACCCGACTTGCAGGTGTGTACTTACAGTGGACATTACTGTTATGCTGTTGTGTGACCCACAGATGCTGCACTACTGGCATGGGATACTCACAGTGACATATACACGGCTGTCTGTGTGTTCTGTGGTGTCTGTACAGATTTGCGGTGTGTGTGGCTGGGGGCCACATACCATCAGACAGGCACACTGGTGTTGAGATATTCCCAAAACCAGACCATTTGCACTGTGTGGCTTGTCCCAGCCTTGTGGATGCACCGAGTCTGTGGTGCAACCTCGCCACCCTCCCCCCAGCACCCTCCATGCCTATAGTGCTGCATGTGTGTGCTGGCTTCTGTTGGTGTCCACCAAAGGGTGGTCTGCAGGTATGTGCTATACAGTCGCACTACCATGGTGTCCACTTAGAGCTGGTTCACCACTTACTGCCTGGCATGGCTGGGACCGTTGGCAAATGATGGCATCATAGGGATGCCACCTGTGAGCAGCAGGTTTCTTCTACGTCTGGCATATTTATATGTTTCATACTTACTAGTTAGAGTCTCACAAAGCTGCACAAAAGTCACACAAAGCCATGCAAAGCCACAAAGTTACACAAAGCTGGTTTGCCCAGAGTTAAGACTACCTTTTCCTGGGCGGTAATTTGCACCACGCAATGTGTTGCACTAAGTAGCGCAAACACACTTTGCACAGTGCTATTCACTGAATATAGCATTGCGCCTGTACTCATGTACACACTCCCTCAGTTTTCCCCTTGCATACGTTATACTTTTGCCCAGTGCTAATGCAGTTTGCCCATGCTACTTGACATTTAGAATATAGCAGATCTGCACAAACCCAGAGCTAACCCTGCACAAACGGTTTGCACCCAGCACAAAGTTTTGAATATCTGGCCCTAGATGCCTTGTTTGTACATTCCCTTGTATTATTTCTGTAGTGAAGATCACAAAATGATTTACATGGTTGCTTCTCTGTGCATTGATGTACTGTATAGAACTGTGTGAAATTAAACTTCTGCTGGTGAAATTTTTGGGAAAGTTGTAATTTTGCTTTCATGAAATTTCAAAATGTACTTTGGTGACTTTTACAGAAATTCTGATTTAGAATGGTGGAATAAATGTATTAATTGCAGATGATTGTATAAAACTGCGGGAAAAAAATCTGCAGAACTGATCACTGTGAGTGGTCAGTTCTGAGGAATTTGTTCCACAGTTTAATACATGTTGCAATTCATAAATTCATTCCACAGTTCAGTAAGTCATTGTATTGTGGAATGAATGCATGAATTGTGGATTAAAAGATCAATGGCAAATACGTAAATGAGTTGTGTATTTTTTTGTAACATACAGTAATAGAAAATGTTGTTTGTTTCAATATGTATCTCTCTCTCCTGTGAGTTGTTTTGTTTTTTTGTTTAATAACAGAAATTTAAAATACTAAATCTGAAGATTGCATTTTTATCCTTATGCATGCAGAATTATTGTGAACACTGATAGCTACAATATCATTGTACTCGTAACGTGACCACACTTCACTTTTTCTCCTTTTGTTTTACTTTGTGGATAGTTCTGCAGGTTTACAAAGATTGGGTGAGAGTGCGAGCTAGCTGAGCAGAGAGCTGCAGCTTGAGTGCTATGCATTCTCCTAACTGTACTGTATTTCAACCACCAACTAGTCAAGTATCCTCCTTTCTGCGATTACTCTAAAAGTCAGCCATTGAATTTCATAAACATTTAATTTGCCAAATCAGGTAAAAAATGCAGTTGTTTTTGGTCTTTGTGTATGAATTCATGGTAAAGTATGTGCTCTTCTTACTACCACAAATATTTAAATGCAAGTGCTTACTGTCACTCTTTGGTGATGTTGCTGACGTATAAACAAGGCCCCTGGAATTCTGCGGTTCTGCGGTTGCAGAATTTGCCACAGAATTTGCATCATGCCACAGAATATATATAGTGCCACAGAATTCATTGCTTTTGGTGAATTTTCATATAAAAATACTGTTCTTCCATAATGTCAGGCTTTCTTTCCCACCTCGTTTATCCTGAAGCCCCTCCTCTATGCTCAGCATATGATGTCATTGATGACATCACATCATATTTAGCCAATGACAGGATGGCAATCTGCCAGAAAAATGAATAAATCATGCCGCAGAAATCAGAAAATGCTGCCGCAGAAGTCAAGGAGCCCTGCCACAGAAATCAGACAATTCTGCTGCAGAACACCAGGGGCCCTGCGTATAAAAGGGCTTGACTGTAACAGTTAGATCCAGAAACTGCTGGGAAAAGAATCAACTGCAATTTGCACTGGTGTAGCTTGGAACATGGAAGTTTTTTTTTGCATTTGTTGGAACTAATGTGTTCCACTTCTTATCACTAGACTCATGTTTGTCTGTAGTATGGAACTTAAGATATGGTACACTTTTCACTGAACAGGATTACTTGCAGTTTGAAAACTCCCAACAGCAACTTCACTGCAAATGCGTACTGGGGACTGCAATCTTTCTATCCTGCCCCCTCAAAAAAAAAAAAAATACCCCACTGTCAACATTGGTGAACAGGGAGACACTTTATAAAAGCTCAATACAGCCCAATCCCTTTTAACTGACCTCTACTTACTGTAACTGAACCTCCCTGTCTAATGAATGTATCAAGTTGTCCCCAGCTGTAAATGTTATCACCTGTTGTCGGCTTTGCAGTCAATTATCTCCTATTTTGAGTTCCATCTCAGTTACAAAGAGACATGCAACAGGTGATGTGGAGGGATAAATAGGGATTACATTCTCTACCTGTAGTCTTTCATGCTCTCAGTTCCAGAGCAGGCCTGGCACTGAAACAAAAGAAAGCTGGTACTTATCTTGTCAGAAAAGGTATGAATTGTGGAGCACTTATACCCTGGTTACACCACCGGCTTTGCAACACACCAACAGATGCACTCCAGTTGATGCGCTGCAAAGTCGGTCTTGTGGACACTCACCACATCACCATAAATGTTACACAGCACTGGTATTCAGACTGACAAAATTGTGAGGATCTGTACTGGATCGAGCACATTACTCCACAGTGTAAACAACCGATGTGCTTGATCCGCTGTGTTCCCCTATGTCCAGGATGAGGATGTCATTATTTTTAACCCTGCCCACATGTCCATGTCTAAAGACACTATCTTTGGCACGATCAGTGGTGCATCAGGCTCGAGAGTGTAAACAAAATGCTTCCAGAACAAATCAGTGCAGTGGGAAGGCATCAGAGTAAAAGTGAAGCCCTGCTGCTGTGTAAACAGGTTATTAGAGACGAGTGAGCATGCAGTTGTGCTGGCAGTGGAATATGATGTGGGCAGATCCACAATCAATGACACGGAAGCTACAAAAGAAAAGCTTAAGGATTTTTCTCACACTGTGAAAACAGCTGCTGGTTTCTATGAGCAAAAAACATGGGCACCTGTCATGGTGACCAGTGTGATGCTGCAATTTATCTTTGATTCTGTCAAAAACAAGAAAAGGGAACCCCAATTTCTGGACCTTTATTAAAGGAAAAAGCACTACAATTCCACCAAAGGTTGGGCAACAGTGATACATTTGTGGCAAGAAACTACCAGGAAACACTGCTTTAAGTGAAAGTTTGGCATCCGACAGTTAAAGCTCTGTAAATGGTGCCTCAGTGCTGTCAATGAAGACATTTCCCCATTTATTGAGCAGCTACAGAACATGATTGAAAGTGAGGTCTTGTACCAGAGCAACTCTTCAATGAAGATAAGACTGGGCTTTGTTGGACATGCCTGCCAGATCACACACTAGCCCACGGTTTAGAACATGATGATCCTGGTTTTAAAAAACAGAAGGATCAGGTTAGGACCCTAAGCAGTGTCAATTCTGTGGGACACAAAGTCAGACTAGTGCTTGTTGGCAAGTGTCATGAGCTGAGATGTTTTAAACACTTCAATATGGCATCACTACCAGTCCACTATGTATCCCAATGAAATGCGTGGATGGATGGTCTCATTTTTACATGCTAGTTTTCAGAAACACTTTGTGCCACAGGTTAAGTGTCAGCTCCAGTCTAAAGATCTGCCATTGAAAGCCATTTTGTTGGTGGACAACTCCCCTGCCCATCCTGAATTTCCCACTGTCAGAACAAGGGACAGCAGCATCCATGTTATGTTCCTGCCTGCCAACACTAAATCAAAGCTCCAACCTTGTGACCAAGGTGTGTTGGAAATTTTTAAATGCCATTATAGAAAAAAAGTTTTGCAGACAATGACATTGGAGGAAAATGAACAAACACCACTGAGCACCATAATTAAGAACATCAGTCTAAAAGATGTTCTCTATATGGCTTCAGAAACATGGGATAATGTGTGCCCAGAGAGCATTCAGAAGTTGAGGATGAAGTTGAGTATAAAGACAGGCCGCAGTGACCCTGAGAACCCCCTGGCCATTAACCAAGATTTTCCTGCTGCTGATGATCTAACAGCAGAGTTGACAGCCCTAGCTTCCTAGGTACCAGAACACCACAAAAAAGCAAGAAATTAGTGAATGGGTCATCTGTGATGTGGAAGATCAGGGCCATGAGGTGCTGTCCGAAGATGCAACAGTGGAACTGGTTACTCTGCCAGAGGATCCTGTTATGAAATCAGATGAAAAAGAGGATAAGACTACATCCACTGTGATTGTTTCCATACATGGCAAGGCTGTTGAGACACTGGAGAAATGCATATTATATATAGAAAGCCAGCTCGACTGTGACCTTGTTCAATTCATGCTACTATGTAGCATGAAACAGCATGCTGCATGAACAAAGTTTGATAGCCTAAAACAAAAGCCAGTGAAAGATTTTTTTTGGCTTAAAATTGTTTCCTTTTACCTTCTCAATGTTTTTTTTTTCCACAAATTTGGATTTGTTCACTATTAAAATGAGTTGCACAAGTTAAAAAATATATCCTGCATGCTAAACCTATTATATTGGTCACTCTCATAGCTGACCTCCCGTTTATCCGAACATATTTTATGACCCCTAGGCACTTTGGATAAACAGATTTGGACTGAATTCATAAGTTGTTTATGAAATTTATTTCCTAGCTAAAAATGGGGTTTTGATCACCCAGTATCAATGGTCCCAGATACCTGATCTGTGTAAACCTGCAGAACCATCAATAAGGTAAAACAAAAAGAGAAAAAAAGTGAAGTGCGCTCATGTCACGACTGCTAATGCACTGCAGCTCTCAGTGTTCATGGAGACTCTACATGCATAGGGACAAAAATGCAATCTCCAGACTTGGTCTTTTAAATTTCAGTTATTAAACAGATACATATTGTAACAAACAACATTTTTATTTCTGCATGTTACTAAATATATATATATATATATATATATATATATATATATATACAAGCTCATGTACATATTTGCCATTGATCTTTTATGAATTATATTTCAGAAAGAAATTCCACAGAACTGACCACTGAACTGCAAAATGATTACATGTATTGCAGAATAATCCATTAAACTGCAGAATAACATTCTTCAGAACTGTCATTCCATAGATCATGTGTATCATTCTGCAGTTCAGCCCAAAAAGTCTGCAGAACAGGGCAAAAATCCATCAATTGCATTTGTATGATTCTGATCTTGCCAGTGCTGGAAGTTCGGAAAATTTTGTGAAATTTATGAAATTTTTCAAATGTTCCAAGAAAATAGAATTTTCAATTTTCACCCAGCTCAATTTATGTACTTTAAATATCCTCTTATCTGGAAATACAAATGTATATTTGAAATAAGCATTAAAGTGTCTCTTGTTAAAACAATGCATGCTTCAAGTCATTTCTGGAGTCTTTGGTCATGTGGATTCATTATAATTGGTCAAGCTTACCATATGTCAAGTCATCAACTGATGCTGCCCTGACATGATACCAAGTTTGATCATTCCTTTTCGTTTGAATTTGTGATATTCGAGACACCTGAAATGATTTTAAAATGTGGTTGGGGTGAGATAGTATTTCTCTTGTGTGTGTTTTGTGCTTAAATATGTGCTAATACTGTATTTATATGTAGAAAGAAACAGTATTTAGCAAAAATTGCCTTTTTTACACTGTGCCCTTTTGAACTTCAGCTCACCAACACACACACTTTTCCCAGTGTTCCAGCACCTAAGTGATCACTGTGTTCAGGTAGTGGGAGTGACTTCAACAGCCTAGTTGCACAGACAGCAAGGTCTGATCTCCACATCTGTATGGATTTTAGGGACAGTCAGTAGGGCATACCACTAGACCTAAGGGAGTATGTCTGAACACAGCATGTATATTCATTCCTGCTTAGGAGGGAGGGCCATGACTGTCCTAGACTACCTTCCAACTTTAAAATACAATGTAACCATATTATTCTATTTTTGCATCATTACTTTTCTATGGCAGCATGGGTTTATATATTCCCTATCACTAGTCACAGCTGAGAATGTTTACATTTCTACACAGACTAATTCACCTTGAATTGTTCAATGCCATAATAGTTTTAAAACTTGATCTGACAAGGGATGTAGTTTCTAGATTGTGATCTCAGCAAAGAGTTACTCAACTTTTGCATGTTGACCCATGAAAGGCAGGCTTGATTCCTTCTGTTTGCAGGTATGGGCCTGTTCAAATGTTGTATGTGTAATGTAACAGGCATTTACTTATTTAACATCATTCAGTCCATGTTTTGTCTAGTCCTAGAGGTTGTCCAGTAGTTCATTCCGTGATTATTTTAGTTCACCTCCAGAAATATTTGGTAAGGATAAAGTATATAGTTTATAGTCACCCCTTGCTGTGCATGGATTCCCATCCTAACTAAAAGATGTTGGACCACAGTTTAAAATAACATAAAATGTTGCTGTACCCTTCTGTGGTACAGCAGTGTTTTTAATTAGAATGGAAACTCCTGCTATCTGCTGGTTACTTTCATTTTCCTGAAAAAAATACTCAGACATTCTCCTCACACAAATTCTTCTTTCACCATATTATGAAATAGAAACATACACCTTTCCAGTGTGAGTTTTAAACAGCAGGTGTGTTCTTTTGTTTTTTTTGCTTGTTTGCTTGTTTTGTTGTTGTTGTTGCTGTTGTCATTTTTTGCTTGTTTTTGTTAATAATAAGACATTAAACTCAACTGTGTTTCCATCTTGAAGTTCTGATGACATCCAGCACCTCTCAAGCTTAACTCTTGATGTCTCTATGATGTCATTAGAAACTGTCACTGGAAACACAGCCTGGTTGTGCATGGTTGCCCATGTATTATTTCTCTATACAGCCCATATGCTGCCACTCTACAGCGCTACCTATCAAGTAGAGTGAAATACAACTCTTATCTGAATCCAACGCATAAACAAAGGATGTGTATTTTCAGAGTTAGTCATTGTAACTGTTCGTTTGAAAACTGATAATGTGTGTCTTTTTTTGAGCAACTCCTCAATTTCTGGTATGCAACATTTGGTAACAAGTAAATACTTGGGCCCAGATATTCAGACTGCTCCAGGCTGTGGCGCAAGCCTGGGCGCTGTGCAACTTGGCTGTGCTAGGGCGTTGACAGGGTGATATTCAACGGAGTTGTGCCATGGCACAGCATTGTTGAATATCGCACCTAATGACGCGGTGCACATGGTGCAGTGGCACTGTGCCAGAGCAAGAAGTAATGAAGTAGAGCAGGGGATCGCTAGCGCACAAGTTCAGTTGTGCTAGGCACAACAACCACAATATTCAAAAGTGCACATGCAAATGGGTCCATAATGTATGCAAGGTGCAAATGGGGCCATTTGCATGTCATTATGCACATCGTGGCAAAGTGCCCCAATGCCCAATCACAGGCATGTGTAAATGTTAAAACATGTCCAATATCCCTGGTG
This sequence comes from Neoceratodus forsteri, assembly GCA_016271365.2. Taxonomy (NCBI): domain Eukaryota; kingdom Metazoa; phylum Chordata; order Ceratodontiformes; family Ceratodontidae; genus Neoceratodus; species Neoceratodus forsteri. Next base: position 148,158,931 of record CM057456.1, read on the forward strand.
GTCCAGTGGACCACTCACAGCCTGATCGTGGGCATATATTTGGCGATAAAATGTGTCCAATATCCCTGGTGGTCCAGTGGACCGCTCATAGCTTGATCGTGGAGCATATGTTGTGATAAAATGTGTCCAGTATCCCTAGTCTGGTCCAGTGGACTGCTGTAGCTCGATCACAGGGCATATGTTGCAATAAAATGTGTCAATATCCCTGGTGGTCCAGTGAACTGCATGGCCAATCAGTGGGTGTCAGTAAAGAACTAATGCCACACCAATCCAATCCTGGTGGTCTAGCGGTACCCCTCTCCCCACCCAGCCCACGTCCCCACCGTTCTGCTCCCTCCCGGTCAGAGGTGGGCAGTAGTTCCCCACCTTGCCACCCCTGCGCCTGCTGACTGACACCATATGGTAGGGCTGTCGCCCATTGGTCCTGGCGTGAGCCAATGGCATGCAGCTCAGACAGTACTATTAGTTCAGATATGTGAATGGATCCATTCATATCTGACCGTGTAGTACTGTACTGGACCACCAGGGATATAGGACTAACTTTATTATAACATATGCCCATGATCTGGCTGCGAGTGGTCCACTGGACCACCAGGGATATAGGACTATCCTATTTCTACATATGCCCATCATTGGACATAGGGAGGCACTGCCACGAAGGTGCAACCGGAGCTCAGATGGCCACCCACAGGTGGCAGCCTCCATGTTGCGCCCTACAATACGGCAGCTTACCTGTGGGTGGCCAGCTGTTGCTCCTTTTTTTTGGCTCACCTCTGTGCAGCACAGGTAGGGGTTGCGCATGCATGGGCTCAGCAGATCCCGGGCTGAATACCGGGATATCACAGGTATGCATGGGCACACCCACCTACCTGCACCGCATACATTACTGATGCCTGGCGCGCCGGGTTCTTTCCCAGGCTCAATCCCTATTTGAATATCGCGCCGGAGGACATCAGTGGGTTGCGCATGGCACAACTGTGTTGCGCCATGTGCAACCCTTCTGAATATTCCGCTCATAGTGTGCACAATAAACCATTTAAGAACACACACATTCTTCTATACACAAAAGCACAGGGACTTTCTTGTATTTCCCAAATGTTGTATTCAAGCAGATCTCAGTTCTGTATGAAATTGGTGGAAAAAACTGGATACAGAGGGCCAGGATTTTACAATTGGTTTATATGTGAAAAGCAATGCATGGAAATGGGATATGATGTTGCATTGTGCTAGGCCTGTAGCCTCTACTAACACTGATACCATAATGTACCTGAAGCACGTAAGGCACATGACTGTCACACAGGTGTAAGAAAATGGAGATTATGTTTTCACATCAAATGTTCACCATGACACATATCTTTTCAGGAGGCCAAAGAAAAGTCAGGAGAAACTCTCTTATACAATGCCCAGACAGCTAGCACCCACATGTGACTTTACTAATATAGATAAGGAAGTAAAATCACAGATTATTCCATGTTGCACATATACAGTACATGACTGCATGGATAAGAGCAGCAAGACGCATTGCTGACATAACTTGTTAGGCCCAGAAAGAGTGATAGAAACCATTAAGTTGCAGGATATAAGGAGTAAACTGTCAGAACAAATACAGACAGACACATCTGCAAAATGCTAATTAGCATAGCAAGGCAATCAATAACAAAGGCATACCCATCAGTGAGACTCTAAGCAGCATATAAATATAATCACAGAGGAAGCTGAGTCTGTTTGAAAAGTTATTTCATTCCAAACCACAAGTGGGTACCAAATGGCATGGTTCAGAAGCCAGATTTGCATATTGTACAAGAAGAAAATTAACCACCAAATGAATATAGTGCAAGTGGGTAATGTGTACACAGTAAACAGTTAGTACACTATTTCATCTTGCTCAGGTGATAAATATGCCTACTTGGTGTGCAGAGAACTGTCCCAAGCAACCACTCACTAAGATTGCTGTTCAGGCTGTTCTCATTAATGTCATTGTGAATTCTGTAGCAAGCACACACCTGACCAGTGAAAATCCTGTTAACAAACAGAATGGAGCAGTCTTTGATAGCAGAAAACAAGTTATCATACAGTTTAGTAACATATTTATGGCAAAACCTCAAGAAACCATTTTTCTTTTCATTGTATTTGATAGCTGAATTATGATGTGTTGTTTTGATGTTTTGAAAAGTTCTAGATCTTTTGGCATCTTGGTGTTGTTCTGTGCTTTTGAGAGAATTTCTAAGATTATGGGTGGGCTGTATTACTAACATAAGCCATACACCTATGCTGGTGAAAGTCATTTGAGCCATAAATTTAAGTTTTTGAAGATGCTCATATCATCAGGAAGGGATTGTTAATTGAACCAGACAGAATGCCAGCCAGTCCTTTCCACATCCCAGTCTGCTTTACTCCTGCACTCTGATGTTTTGTGAGGTCTAATTAGCAAGAGTGTAAGGACATGCCTCATTGAACTCCATGGGAGGCATTTTCAGAACCATTTCATGTGTGTTAAAACAACCTTTGAAATAAATAAAATGCACCACTAAACTAACAGGGCCCCTATTAGTTTAGCATTGGCTTTCTTTTATTTCAAGGTTTGTTTAACACATTCAAATATGGATGTACCCTGTGAGAGACACATCCCACCCACAGTTGATGACAACATCTATTATCTTAATGGAGCTGTGACATTTCCAAGCTGGACTTAAATGTTAGATTCTATCAGCTACAGCTGACTCCTGTCTCAAGTTCCATCACTACTTTTACCACACACATAGAATTATGGCAATATGCAAGGCTAATCTTTGGCACCCCATCTGTAATAGAAGTGATTGAGAACACCGTTAAATATATTCTGGATAAGTAAAGTGTATGGCAATGGGTAATTTAGCATGTTATTACAACTGAATCAGTGGAGATGGCCTTGACTGACAACTTGCTTCTTCCTACCTCTATGACTTTAATATAAAACACCATGAAACAAATACTGCAAGGCATTCTTGAAGCAAGGAGCATTAGTGATTACATTTTTGAATATAGAAAAACAAAACTAGACCATGATTGACTGAAACTTTCAAGTACCTCAAGGGTATAAACAAGGTGCAGGTGGGGGACCTTTTTCAATGTAGAAAAAGTACTAGAACAAGGAGGAATGATATGAAATTGGAGGGGGATAGATTAAGAGGGCATGCCATTCACACAGTGAACTCACAACAGCAAAATCCCTCACAGCGACAATCTCAACAGGTTTTGAGATTGTCGCTGTGAAGGACTTGAGGATGAAATTTCACCCTTTCGCTGTCTTTCACCCCAACTTCGAAACAACTCTGACTCAGAGTTGGATATCTTAAAAAGAGGGGGGGGTGTGGAGGGTGCATCCCCCTGATAGAAAACACACAATGTCAGACAGGTGAAATTTTGCCCGTTGACCTTGGGGATATCGCCATGCTGAACTTTGACAACACAGTTGTCATTTCAGCATGGTAAAATAGACTAAGTGGTAATGTGAGGAAGATTTTCTACATGGAAAGTGTAGTTGAAGCTTGGAATAGTCTGCTACAGGAGGTATCGGGGGCAAGCACAGTGGAGGGGTTTAAGCATGCCTTGGACAGGCACAAGGGAATCTTGAGGGGGGGAGTGATGAAAAGCCACTGATCACATGAGGTTAGAGGCCACATATACTGTATAGGGCCTATGGGCAGACTGGATGGACCTGGCAGTCCTTATCTGCTGACAATTTCTATGTTTCTATGACCATAATGAAAGTCTTAAAACAGTACACTGAGTGCTATGGGTGAAGAACAATGACAAATATGAATGCAATAAACCCAGCCATGGTTGATAGTGTATCTTAAAAGAAGACTGCGGTATCTATTTCTCACACAGTATTTTATTGTAGTTGTCACAGTTTATAAAATGTGCTGGGAAAATCCTATATTTTGATTGGTTGCTAGAAAATCCTATATTTTGATTGGTTGCTAGCCATGCATTAGAAGTGTCTAATGCATAGCTAACTTAACAAATTCGAGTTACCACAGCCACATTTTAAAAATCATTTATTAAGAAGCCAAATGGAATCTTCATTTTTGAATTGTCGTTATCTTATTTTGTTGCCTTAGTGAGGAAAAGCCATGGTCTCTTTAACCAGACAAATTGGCCATCTCACCTCACCACAAAACAATGTAAACAAAACAGCATCAGCACAAATCAACATCACTAAATCTCTATCAGACCAGTAGCACACATCAACATCTTCTCTCCCGGTGCTACAACCATCAGTCCAAACTTGCAATCCCAGTTTACTGCCCAAGTTTTACCTTTTTCTCCCGCTCAACTCTGTGTTTTGATCGGGGTGCTCCAGGCTCCCATCTGAGATCCCTGGCTTATTAGATCTCCAGTTATGCATAGCATTGGCAGTTTTGGAAAATGGTGAACAAAAAAATATTAACCTGCCGCCAGAAAAGAAATATAATTTAAAACACCTGCAGTACTGTGGTCACGTCTTTCCTCCAGCCCTTCCCCCCTTTCAAAAATCAGTTGAAATCCAGATAAATTACTTCAACCTGATTTTGATACCATTGAGGCTCTGATCACTTATTCACTTATTTTTCTTCAGTTTAGCTACTGAAGCCGTCATTTATGAATGCCTCCAACCATTGCTGCTTTCCCTGGTGTGATCGTCTCTCCCCTCTGCCGCACTTACTTCTGGGATGGTTCCTCCATCCAACACTGCATTACAAGATAAATCCAAATTACATTTAGCCTCACAAGATAAAAATGAAACAAAATAAAATAAAAAAACAATAATCCTCTGGGATGAGCCTTCCTATCTTTGGAAGGATACATGATCTCCCTGCATGTCCCATGCAACCAGCTACTCCGGTATCAGTGCTTTCAGTTTCACTTGGGGGTAAAACAAAACAAAGTACACTTGAAATTAGCCATCATTTAAAAATGATGTGTCCCTGAATATATGAGCTAATTTGTAGATGATGAAATGGGAGTGGGGGTAGAGGATGTGGCTATGACCCAATTAAAATCTACTACTACAGAAGCCTACTTAGGACAAAAGTCCTCAAGGGGGTAAAAATGCATTAATCCCTTACAGGTGGAGGAAATATTTTCTATATAAATACACTTTTTTTTTGCTTTTTTTTGTATTTAAATCTCTTAATTTTAGGTTTAACATTAAAATAAACTACTGACTCCATTTTATAAACTCAATAAGGCACTCCTGGGGTGTTGCATTAGACAGTTTTAATGCACAAACAGGGTTGAAGGCATTCAGTCTGTGGCCTTGTGCCTCTCTACACCCTGGATGTCCATTAGAACTGACTAATCACACCGTTATGTCTTGTTGCTTACATAAGCAGTTCATGCATCCCACTTCTGGTTTGCAAAAGTGTGGAGGCTTATCCAACTCTGCGGATTGGCATGACTCTCAGCTACTGTAACTGTTTAGTTAATTGTGTGCTCAGTTAATTCTGATATGTTACCTGTCTGGGTGCTCACTGCATTGTTTGTATAACAGTGCTTATGATTATTCTATTTCTATGATGTTTGCTAAACCTGGTGTAGTCTGCAATAACTTGTTCAGGCTCCACAAAGCCGGTTTGACAAGAAACACATTGACTGGCATCACAGTGTCAAGCTCTATGTCGACGGCTTGTTGTAGTCGGCATGGAGCTGCATATATCGGTGAGTGTGTGTTTTCATCGGGGGGGCTTTGCTATCTGAACCCAACATGCGGGGGGCTCTGCCCCCTGCACTCCCTATACTATTGGATTCTAACTCCAGGTTGGAGTTAGTTCGGGGATGGGGTGCAGATCGGGGGAAGGGTTGCCCAGTCTCAGCGACACTTCTACGGCGGCATGGCGCTGTTGTCAATATCAACGCATGTTGCCATAGAAATGTTGCTGTTCAGGGAGCATGCCACTTATTCAGATGGATGTAACAATACTTTCAGGTACTTCTCCATATCTGAGTGATCACTACATTGAATTTCTGTGTTGCTTTTGTCTGAACTGTGCATAGGAAGCCTGTTATGCTCTTGCAAGTGTCTAAGGTCAATTTAATAACACTTGTCCTGACTTGATCCCTTAGAGTTTTTAGTGCATTATCTTCATTGGGACAGCACCTGAAAATCAGAAGAGAACAATGGTTCATTTTTACATTTATCAGTTCACTGACACATAGACACTTTTGGAACGTTTGACTTTCAATTGATATCAGCTGTACTTTGAATTGTTGTTCCTGACTTGATATATGTGAAGTTCTTCCTATGTTGTGATATTGCATATTGTATGGTTAATTAAAGTTGCAAGTTCCAAAACAAGAAAGGTTTCAATTTGGTGATTTTCTTGTAGTAAGGTAAAACACTATGTTTATAACCAGGTAACATCAGGAGGCATTAACACACACTACAAGGTGACATTGTACATTAGGGAATGCTTAATTTGATGTTGCACCTGATACTGGATGGGAATTTTCATTATCATATCACTGTGTCTTCCTGTATGTGTGAAATGAGCTTGAGTATTCCGTTAAAGATATTACATGTTAAAACTTCGAATATAACTTATTTTTTTGTCTTTCAGGTTAATTGATAACCTTGCAGTATATTTGACATAATTCTACAGAACATAGAATAATTTGTGGTACGTTTGAAAATATAAATCATTGCACAGGGGAGTTGGGAGGAGGGTTTATTGAGCCAAACTGGTATTCATAGAGGCTTCATTTTCATATTATTGTTAGAATCGCCAAAAAAGATAACTTGCAACAATGATGTGTGTGTGTGTGTGTGTGTTTTTCTATACACCTTACAGAATAATCATCATGGCAAAAGCAGAATGACGGCATTGGATGTTTTGGCCAAGATCCAGATGTGTAGCAGTCTGATTTCTCAGAATCGGATAGTGAAGAGGATGTTGAAGAAAGATTGTACAATCTGGATCTGGTGGAAGTGCAGAATGAGTCTTCTGAAGATGAAGTTACTGATCAAGATTACATGCTGGATGTGGAGCAGGAAGATCAGGAAGAGACCCCACAACATCACTCAGTACAATGCCCAAGAAGACTCATGGTAAAGGGCTCGCCATCAGCAGAACAAAGCGTTACAAGAGAAGATGAATGGGAAGAGGTGACAACAACAAGTGACAATGGACACCTATTCACTGCAACTCCAGGTCTCAAGTTCCAGTCCCAGAAAGTCCACTTGGATTTGTACAACTGTTTTGCCTGACAGATGAAGATTTGGAGCTTATTGCAAGGGAAACAAATAGATATGCAGATGATTTTTTCATGCATCCAATTGATGAGTTGCCAACACATTCAAGGGCCAGGGCTTGAAGAAGACTGACAAAGAAGAACTGAAGAGGTTTTTGCATTATACATTGCGATGGGACTGGTAGTGAAGAGCAGTAAAGATGAATACTGGGGATTGGATGAAGTCACCTACACACCATTCTGGGGCAGTGTGATGGCAAGGAACCGATTCAACCTGATTTTTCTTTTCTCCACATAGCTGACAACTCTAAGCAGAACCCTAGAGGATGGAGGGATTTGATCAACTTTTCACATTAGGGAGATACATGAGCAATTCCTGAAGAGATCACAGAAACCTATCTTCCGACTGGACCTCTCCCTGGATGAAGGTATATGTCTGTGGAAGGGAAATCTGAGTTACAGAATATTTAATCCACAAAAACCAGTGAAGCATGGAATCAAGGTGTACACCTTATGTGAATCAAACTTGGGATACATATGCAACTGGCAATTCTATACAGGCAAAGTTGACGAGGAACAGAGCAAAGGACATACATACAGAGTTTGTTTCGATCTTGTTAGAGAAGAACTGAGAGGGAAAGGCTACAGGATTTACACAGACAGATACTACACTGGACCGCAACTCTACACAGATCTATTTTTATCTGGAGTTGGTGCAACTGGAACTGTGATGTCGAACTGCAAGGGAATGCCTCCCAAAATAAAAGACATAAAGCTGAAGGTGAAAAAAAGGTTACATTCAGGAAGACACCAATGCTCTGTATGAAGTGGAGAGACAAGAGGGACATATACATGCTGTCAACAACATCAAGTACAGAATTTGTTGATACGGAAGAAAGAATTGAAGACTGGGGAGTCGATCAAAAACCAAATGTATACTGGACTACAACAGATACATGGGTGGAGTCGACAAATGACCAGCTGGCAGGTATTACAATTTAACCGCGATGCAAGAAGGTATGGCAGAAGGAGTTCTTTTATCTACTGAATGCCATGTTACTTCAGGGGTACATAATGTACAATAAATTTTCACCAGAAAGAAAGAAGATGACGCACTTAGAATTCCAACGAACTGTGATTAAAGAACTTGTAACAACATGCAAAAAATGATGACCTTCCACAGCATAGCCAAAAAACGCCTCGACAAAATTGGATCATGCCAACGACTGCAAGGAAAGCACTTTCCATCAAAAGTACCAAGAACACCAAAGAAGCTGTACTTGCTCGAAGATGTGTGGTGTGCACAAAGAAAGGAAGCATAAGATTCGAACCTACTGGTGTGCACAGTGGAAAGGGCTGTGTGTAGATAAATGCTTCCCGAATACCATTCAAAGATGAACTATGGGATGTCCGGATCACCTAAACAAGCGATAGTGACACAGAATAGTATTCCGGTATACAGACTGAGATGGTGGAGTGATCGAGATGTAAGATAGGGTGGAAATGCTGAGTGCTGCATCCCGGAATGGACAGCACAAGACTTCTCTATCATAGTCAGCATAGGGTGTCCATTGGACACCATGGCATGTTTTATAGTTGCTGTTTCCCAGTATGGAAGACATGGGTGTCCATTGGACACTTGGAATGGTTAATTGGTGTAGATTCCTGGTATAGAGACCGAGATGGCGGAGTGATCGAGATGTAAGATAGGTGGGAAATGCTGAGTGCTGCATCCCGGAATGGACAGCACAAGACTTCCCTCTATCATAGTCAGCATTGGGTGTCCATTGGACATCATGGCATGTTTTATAGTTGCTGTTTCCCAGTATGGGAAGACATGGGGTGTCCATTGGACTCCTGGAATGGTTAATTGGTATAGATTCTCGGTATAGAGACCAAGATGGCGGAGTGATCGAGATGTAAGATAGGTGGGAAATGCCGAGTAGTTGCATCCCAGAATGCTTCCCATAAAACAAAAACAATGTAAAATACAGTTTTTCGGGACAAGTTTTTATTCGAGTACAGTTAAATGTGGATTATTTAGAATAATGCATATCATTTTGAGAATAAGAACTTTATAAACTGCTGCCAATTAGAAATGATTTCGTTCTCTTTAATCCAACTGTGGTTCCAGTTTGTACCAAAGCACTATACTGTTACATATCAGCCTAACCTTGTTCTTACAGGTGGTCTCCAGGGCTGAACTGGTGGGAAACCAGCCCTGGTGGTAAGTGCAAAACAGTGTGGGAAGGTACAGAATACAGGCTACTGTGAAAATGTTTGTTGTATATTGTCTATGCTACTAGAAGGGAAAAAGGGGATTACAATGTCCCTGAAAGCTGTATCCAGGTTAGCCTTGTTACTAACAACCCTGTCCTCCAGGTGGAGGCACCCGTGTGTAACATGCCCTCTTGTTCCTGCAACTAGCCATGCAGGCAGGGGTAGTAGCCCTTGAGATAGTGCCACCTAGGGATACACAAGTGTGGGATGAAATGGGAAGGCTGAACAACATGTACTGCTTTATTCATGCTAGGATCATCAAACATGACTGCTGCAAAATACCTTTCCATTTGTAACCATCAGTTTCTCAAACCACCAATCATAATATTGTTTATGGAGATCTTGTGCTTGAATGCATAATTTTGCTCTAAGTGCCACTTATTAGTAATCACTCTAAATGCCTTTTATTTCCTGGAAGATACCAGACATGTTGTCTTTTGTCAGCAAATGTCAGGAACTGAGCACTACTACCTGTCATAGATTGACACATATTGCGTTATAATATGTATGTTTTCTTAATTCAGATATGCAGTGTTCAGAGAAGACTGTATGGATCTGCGGACACTCCTTCGTGCATTGGGCAGGGATTCGGGAGTGGTCTTGAACTGAGAGACCAGTGTTGACCTTCGATACTCCAGTCAATGTTCGTTGGTTAGGTGAGAGGGGTATGCTTTGGGATCAACTGGTGCCAATGTTGTGACGGGAGTGCCTGAGGGGATCCAAACCAGATGTCATAGTCATCCACCTGGGAGGCAATGATTTAGGATTGAAGACATCAGTGATGCTGCTATGGAAGATGAAGGAGGACATCACCTTGATCAAGCACCGAATGCTGAAAACCATGATCCTTTGGTCCCACATCATCCAGCGTCGGCAGTGGAGGAATGTTTCTGATACGAAGAAAATGGACAGAACAAGGAGAAAGATCAACACAGAGATGGGGGCATTCATGAGAGGATTGTCAGCCAGCAAGGTCAAGCATGATGGCATCATGTCCCTCTTCCCAGAACTGTATCGGCAGGATGGTGTCCACTTAACGGATCAGGGAAGCGATATGTTCTGCAGTGACATCAAGAGGTCTGTAGCTCCAATCCTATAGAAGTATGCAATTTATAGATGCAGTGGCGGGGGAATGTACAGTATATAATCCAATGGACTATAACTTTCAAGTCGTCATTGGTATAATGTCTTTAAATTCTGTGTTTCAGATTGGAGTATATAGGCTAAAAGTCTTTAGAAGCCAAGAACGATATGGATATACGCTCCAAATGCTCTATCGACCGGTCGAGGGTCGCCTTCCATATGACAATCACTGCAATCTATATACACAGTCCGTTGTAGGCCAAAATATGTCCCCTGGCTTCAGAAATACTCATGCAACAGTCAGAATGGAAATAAATTGGAAATAATAAGTCCATAGGTAGGTTACTAGTGATGTCACTAACGGTAAGTTACAGTTTAGCTTAGGTTTTGAGATGTGTGTATTGATGTACAGTATGTATTCATGTTTCAAAAATTAATTCAGGTTTGACCTCATGAAACTGCTAACAGTGTGAGTCCAGCTGGGTACCTCAACAGTGATTCACACTTCATACCCATATCTAGCAAAAGGGTGGTGTACTTTTGTTTTTTACCTTTATTTATTTTTTTTACCTTTGTCATACCAGGAGAGAAACACTGCAATGATGCTACAATACAACATTTTACATCGTGACTTCCTATGATACTACTCAACTGATACTTTCTAGAGATTATATTAAAGAAACCAAGCTAGTTTGTCAACGGCTGTGGAAACCTTGCGGTGTTAACATAAATAGCCTTGTAGACCTACTATAAATGCGCATTGCACCACAACAAACTTCACCTTCACTGTCTCATCAGTTGGAATGAATTATAATGCATGGACTAGTTCTGAACACTCCAAGAGATGACTTCATGTGAGGGTGAGCTACATTACTTTGGTTAAATTAAATATTACAGAGTATGAAATGTTGATGAAATGGTGGCATAGGGTAAGATCAGACAGTTTTTTATCTACAGGTCACAAGCCTGAAGACGTATATATAGAATTTAGAATAGGGAAAGGATAGGCTTTTCTCCACAGGTTTTAGACTAGGAAAGGATAGGGTTTTCCACAGGTTTTAGAACAGAGAAAGTATGGTTTTTCTACACAGGTTTTAGAACAGGGAAAGTATAGGGCTTTTCCACAGGTTTTTGAATAGGAAATGGTAGGTTTTTTCTCCCAGGTTATAGAATAGGGAAATGATAGGTTTTTCTCCAGGTTTTTGAAAGGGAAAGAATAGGATTTTTCTCCACAGGTTTTAGAACAGGGAAAGGATAGGGTTTTTCTCCACAGGTTTTTTGAATAGGGAAATGTTAGGGTTTTTCTCCACAGGTTTTAGAATAGGGAAAGGATAGGGTTTTTCTCCACAGGTTTTTGAAAAGGGAAAGGATAGGATTTTTCTCCACAGGTTTTTGAATAGGGAAAGGATATGATTTTTCTCCACAGGTTTTAGAATAGGGAAAGGATAGGGTTTTTCTCCACAGGTTTTAGAATATGGAAAGAAAAGGTATTTTCTCCGCAGGTTTTAGAATAGGGAAATGAGAGGGTTTTTTGCCACATATTTCTGGCATTACCATGTCTGATGGAATGCTATTTGTGTATGATGATCCATACACTTGAAAAAGTTTGGCATCAGTGAAATGTGGACCACTGTTGGTAAATGCTAATGGTAATAAAAAATAGTAAACTATTTTGGTTTCTTTCCTACTGTATAGTACACTATATAAGATACTGTATGGTGGCCTAAATACACACCACTTTCGTTAACACCTTACTTAATTTGCTGTCCTCACTGTAAACTTGAGATACTGAAGAAACTAGGTCCATTTTCTATTTATTATATAAAACTCATGGTGACGATATATCTTGTATTTCATCTTTGAACCTTAAGGTGAAGGTGTATCATTGCTGTGTATTGACAACCACCAAATATTTTATATAATGTATGGGGAAAAAATATCGCAAAACATGGGACTAAGGCATAGTAGGATAGGGTAACATAAGAAAAATGTGTTAATTATCCAAGGGCAATACAGTGATCTAAAACATAATAGTATAAGGTAATACTAGATAGGTTTTTCCACTGTTCACATGCATAAATGCTGGAGATAGATATAGGAAAAGACAGATCTTACTTCGAGAGGGTTCCATCAGTAGGTCATCACATATAGGACTTGAACCACCTGGCATCAGGCTGCACGGCAGACTTGTTTAGCAATACCTGAAGGGGGATCACCCGCCCAATGTCACATGACCAACAGAACCCCTTCCAGTGCCAGGTTAGGTTGTGCCAGTCACGACATCGGTGACCCTGCCATGGGCTGTCTCGACGCCAGACCCTCCCCCATCTACACAATGGCGGGTCCGACGTGGATTCTTCTGATGCCAGGTCTGACATTGGGGGCCTTATAATCAACCCTGAACTGTCCCGCATACCCTTTGGGTATCCAAGGATCCCTACCCGGGGTACTCCACTCCAGATTGGAGTCATTTGGGGCAGTTCTACCCTGGATTTTGCCCTTACTCCAACTACATGGGGTTTCAAGGGTATTATCCTCCACTGGACACCCCCCTCCTCCTCCCCTCAGTCTCAACTGGATCCATCTCCCCTTCCCTGGCTACTTCGGATTTCAAGACCCTGATTCAGTCTTGGTGGCAAGGTCCCAGCTCAGAACTGGTTTCAGATCTGGAAACTAGGCTCCTGCAACCACAGCTTCCTATGTCTCCTTCCCCGATCAGCTATCTTGCAACTGTCCATGTCTTGGGGAAGACTCGGCAGGACGTTTCCCTACCGGACTTTAGACACCGTCCTGTCAAGGAGAGTGGACTTCATGATGTGTTATATAATAGGGAAAGGATAGGCTTTTTCTCCACAGGTTTTAGAAAAGGCAAAGGGTAGGATTTTACTCCACAGAATTTAGAATAGAGAAAGGGTAGGGTTTTTCTACACAGGTTTTTGAAGATGGAAAGGATAGGATTTTTCTCCACAGGTTTTAGAATAGGGAAAGGATAGGGTTTTTCTCCACAGGTTTTTTGAATAGGGAAATGTTAGGGTTTTTCTCCACAGGTTTTAGAATATGGAAAGAATAGGGTTTTTCTCCACAGGTTTTTGAAAAGGGAAAGGATAGGATTTTTCTACACAGGTTTTAGAATAGAGAAAGAGTAGGGTTTTTCTACACAGGTTTTAGAACAGGGAAAGGATAGGGTTTTTCTCCACAGGTTTTTTGAATAGGGAAATGTTAGGGTTTTTCTCCACAGGTTTTAGAATATGGAAAGAATATGATTTTTCTCCACAGGTTTTTGAAGAGGGAAAGGATAAGATTTTTCTCCACAGGTTTTAGAATAGGGAAAGGATACAGTTTTTCTCCACAGGTTTTTTGAATAGGGAAAGAGTAGGATTTTTCTGCACAGGTTTTAGAATAGGGAAAGGATAGGGTTTTTCTCCACAGGTTTTTGAAAGGAGAAAGGATAGGATTTTTCTACACAGGTTTTAGAATAGAGAAAGGGTAGGGTTTTTCTACACAGGTTATAGAACAGGGAAAGGATAGGGTTTTTCTCCACAGGTTTTTTGAATAGGGAAAGGATAGGGTTTTTCTCCAAAGGTTTTTGAAAAGGGAAAGGATTGGATTTTTCTCCACAGGTTTTAGTACAGGGAAAGGATAGGGGTGTTCTCCACACATTTTTGAATAGGGAAAGGATAGGGTTTTTCTCCACAGGTTTTAGAATAGGGAAAGAATAGGATTTTCTCCGCAGGTTTTAGAATAGGGAACTGAGAGGGTTTTTTGCCATATGTTTCTGGCATTACCATGTCTGATGGAATGCTCTTTGTGTATGATGATCCATACACTTGAAAAAGTGTCACATCAGTGAAATGTGGACAGCTGATGGTAAATGTTAATGGTAATAAAAAATAGTAAACTATTTTGGTTTCTTTCCTACTGCATAGTACACTATATAAGATACTGTATGGTGGCCTAAATACACACCACTTTCGTTAACACCTTACTTAATTTGCTGTTCTCACTGTAATCGTGAGATACTGAAGAAACTAGGTCCATTTTCTATTAATTATATAAAACTCATGGGTGATGTATATCTTGTATTTCATCTGTGAACCTTAGGGTGAAGGTGTATCATTGCTGTGTATTGACAACCACCAACTATTTTATATAATGTATGGTGAAAAAATATCGCAAAACATGGGACTAAGGCATAGTAGGATAGGGTAACATAAAAAAAAGTGTTAATTTTCCAAGGGCAATACAGTGACCTAAAACATAATAGTAAAAGGCAATACTAGATAGGTTTTTGCACTGTTCACATGCATAAAGGCTGGAGATAGATATAGGAAAAGATAGATCTTACTTCAAGAGGGTTCCATCAGTAGGTCATCACATATAGGACTTGAACCACCTGGCATCAGGCTGCACGGCAGACTTTTCCAGCAATATCTGAAGGGGGACCACCCGCCGTCATGTGACCAACAGAACACCTTCCAGTGCCAGGTTAGGTTGCGCCGGTTACGACGTCGGTGACCCTGCCGTGGGCTGTCTCAATGCCGGACCTCCCCATCTACACAACGGCGGATAACGTGGATTCATCTGATGCCGGTCTGACATTGGGGGCTTATAATTGACCCTGAACTGTCCCACATTACCCTTTGGGTATCCAAGGATCCTACCTAGGTGCTCCTCTCCAGAATGGAGTCATTTGGGGCAGTTCTACCCTGGATTTCACCCTTACTCCAACTACATGGGGTTTCAAGTGTATTATCCTCCACCGGATGCCCTCCTCCTCCTCCCCCAGTCTCAACAGGATCCACCTCCCAAACCCCGGCTACTTCAGATTTCAAGACCCTGATTCACTCTGGTGTAGGGGGGGCCAGGTCAGAACTGGTTTCAGATCTGGAAACTAGGCTCTGCAACCATAGATTCCTATGTCTCCTTCCCTGATCAGCTATCTTGCAACTGTCAATGTCTCAGAGAAGACTCGGCAGGATGTTTCCCTACCAGACTTTAGAACCGTCCTGTCAAGGATAGTGGACTTCATGATGTGTTATATAATAGGGAAAGGATAGGCTTTTTGTCCACAGATTTTAGAACAGGGAAAGGGTAGGGTTTTTCACCACATGTTTTAGAATAGAGAAAGGGTAGGATTTTTCTCCACAGGTTTTAGAATAGGGAAAGGATAGGGTTTTTCTCCACAGATATTTTGAATAGGGAAAGGGTAGGGTTTTTTTCCACAGGTTTTAGAATAGAAGCAGTTTGATACAGAAAATGATTGAACGTTAGCCACCATCTTATTTTTGGTCATGTGACCCAGGGGATGTAGATATGGGTACAGTCTGGGCCTTCATTTACTTATTCACTTCCCTAACATGTAAAACAAGCTGCTTTTTACTTTTTCTTTTTGAATTTATTGGCTTGCACCTCATAATGCAATAGGTGGACACCCCATTGACATGAATGGGCATACCAGGGTGGTTGGATATGGCACCCCTTCAATCTGCAGTTGGGTCTGTATTGAGAAATTAGGGATCAGAAATTTCATCCAAACCCCTGCAGTTGTAAGAAAAGGTGTAATGCCTTGACATTTACCCCTTTTATAATATAGTTATCCCTACAAATGTGTAACAGAAGTAGTTTGACAGAAAATGATTGAACGGTAGCCGCCATCTTATTTTTGGTCATGTGATCAAGGGATGTAGATATGGGTACAGTCTGGGCCTTGATTTACTCATTCGCTTCCCCGTCATGTAAAACAGGCTACATCATACTTTTACTTTCTGAATTTATTTGTATGTAACCCATAATGCAATAGGTGTGCCCCTCATGTGCCAGCATGGCATTCCTTAGGTGGTTGGGTATGGCACCCCAGCTATATGGTGGTGGGTCTATAATGTGAAATTAGTGATCATAAATTTCATGCAAGCCCCTGCAGATGTAAGAAAATGTGTAATCCATTGACATTTATCACTTTTATAATGTAGTTATCACAATAAATGTGTAACAGAAACAGTTTGATATAGAAAATGATCAAATGGTAGCTGCCATCTTGTTTTTGGTCTTGTGACGCAGGGGATGTAGCTATAGGTACAGTCTGGGACTTAATTTACTCATTCTCTTCCCTGTCATGTAAAACGGGCTACTTTTTACTTTTACTTTTTGAATTTATTGGCATGCACCCCATAATGTAATAGGTGGACACCCATTGGCCAGCATGGGCATACCATGGGTGGTTGGGTATGGCACCCTGGCTATATGCAGGTGGGTCTGTAATGTGAAATTAGGGATCAGAAAATTCATCCAAGCCCCAACAGATGTAAGAAAAGGTGTAATCCATTGACATTTACCACTTTTATAATGTAGCTATCCCTACAAACATGTAACAGAAGCAGTTTGATACAGAAAATGATTGAACGGTAGCCACCATTTTGTTTTTGGTCATGTGACCCAGGGGATGTTGCTTTGGGTACATTCTGGGCATTGATTTACTCATTCACTTCCCTGTCATGTAAAACAGGCTACTTTTTACTTTTACTTTTTGAATTTATTGCCATCCGCCCCATAATGCAATATGTGGACACCCCTTTGGCCAGCATGGACATACCATGGGAGGTTGGGTATGGCACCCCGGCTATCTGCATGTGGGTCTGTAATGAAAAATTAAGGATCAGAAAACTCATCCAAGCCCCAGCAGATGTAAGAAAAGTTGTAATCCATTGAGATTTACCTCTTTTATAACGTACTTATCACAATACATATGTAACAGAAGCAGTTTGATACAGAAAATGATGGAACAGAAGCCGCCATCTGATTTTTGGTCATGTGACCCAGGGGATGTAGATATGGGTACAGTCTGATTCTTGATTTACTCATTCACTTCCCTGTCATGTAAAATGGGCTACTTTTTATTTTTACTTTTTGAATTTATTGACATGCACCCCATAATGCAATAGGTGGACACCCTGTTGGCCAACATGGACATACCATGGGTGGTTGGGTATGGCACCCCGGCTAGCTGCAGTTGGGTCTGTAATGAAAAATTAAGGATCAGAAATTTCATCCAAGCCCCTGCAGATGTAAGAAAAGTTGTAATCCACCAAGATTTACCACTTTTAGAATGTAGTTATCCCTACAAACATGTAACAGAAGCAGTTTGATACAGAAAATTATCAAATGGTAGCCGCCATCTTGTTTTTGGTCATTTGACCCAGGGGATGCAGATATGGGTACAGTCTGAGCCTTGATTTACTCATTCACTTCCCTGTCATGTAAAATGGGTTACTTTTTACTTTTACTTTTTGAATTTATTGGCATGCACCCCATAATGCAATAGGTGGACACCCCATTAGCCAGCATGGATATACCAGGGTGGTTGGGTATGGCACCCTGGCTATTTGCAAATGGGTCTGTAATGTCAAATTAGGGATCAGAAAATTCATTCAAGCCCCTGCAGATGTAAGAAAAGGTGTACTCCATTGACATTTACCACTTTTATAATGTAGTTATCACAATAAATGTGTAGCAGAAGCAGTTTGATACAGAAAATGATTGAACGGTATGCACCATCTTGTTTTTGGTCATGTGACCCAGGAGATGTAGCTATGGGTACAGTCTGGTCTTTGATTTACTCATTCACTTCCCCTTCATGTAAAACAGGATACATCTTACTTTTCCTTTCTCAGTTTATTGGTATGTAACCCATAATGCAATAGGTGGACACCCCATTGGTCAGCATGGGTATACCAGGGTGTTTGGTATGGCACCCCAGCTATATGCTGGTGTGTCTATAATGTGAAATTAGTGATCATAAATTTCATCCAAGCCCCTGCAGATGTAAGAAAAGTTGTTATACATTGACATTTACCACTTTTATAATGTAGTTATCACAATAAATGTGTAACAGAAGCAGTTTGATACAGAAACTGATGGAACGGTAGCCGCCATCTTGTTTTTGGTCCTGTGACACAGGGGATGTAGCTACGAGTACAATCTGGCCCTTGATTTACTCATTCACTTCCCTGTAATGTAAAACGGACTGCATTTTACTTTTACTGTTTGAATGTACTGGCATGCACCCCATAATGCAATAGGTGGACACCCCATTGGCCAGCATGGGCATACCATGGGTGGTTGGGTATGGCAACCCGGTTATCTGCAGGTGGGGCTGTAATGTGAAATTAGGGATCAGAAAATTCATCCAAGCCGCAACAGATGTAAGAAAAGGTGTAATCCGTTGACATTTATCACTTTTATAATGTAGTTATCCCTACAAATGTGTAACAGAAGCAGTTTGATACAGAAAATGATTGAACGGAAGCCGCCATCTTGTTTTTGGTCATTTGACCCAGGGGATGTAGCTATGGGTACAGTCTGGGCCTTGATTTATTCATTCACTTCCCTGCCATGTAAAACAGGCTACTTTTTACTTTTACTTTTTGAATTTATTGGCATGCACCCCATAATGCAATAGGTGGACACCCCGTTGGCCAGCATGGACATACCATGGGAGGTTGGGTATGGCACCCCGGCTATCTGCATGTGGGTCTGTAATGAAAAATTAAGGATCAGAAAACTCATCCAAGCCCCAGCAGATGTAAGAAAAGTTGTAATCCATTGAGATTTACCTCTTTTATAATGTACTTATCACAATACATATGTAACAGAAGCAGTTTGATACAGAAAATGATGGAACGGAAGCTGCTATCTTATTTTTGGTCATGAGACCCAGGGAATGTAGATATGGGTACAGTCTGGTCCTTGATTTACTCATTCACTTCCCTGTCATGTAAAACAGGCTACTTTTTACTTTTACTTTTTGAATTTATTGGCATGCACCCTATAATGCAATAGGTGGACACCCCGTTGGCTAGCATGGACATACCATGGGTGGTTGGTATGATCACTCCAGCTATCTGCAGATGGGTCTGTAATGTGAAATTAGGGAACAGAAATTTCATCCAAGCCCCTGCAGATGTAAGAAAAGTTGTAATCCATTGAGATTTACCAGTTTTATAATGTAGTTATCCCTACAAACATGTAACAGAAGCAGTTTGATACAGAAAATTATCAAATGGTAGCTGCCATTTTGTTTTTGGTCATGTGACCCAGGGGGATGTAGATATGGTTACAGTCTGGGCCTTGATTTACTCATTTACTTCTCTGTCATGTAAAACGGGCTACTTTTTACTTTTACTTTTTGAATTTATTGGCATGCACCCCATAATGCAATAGGTGGACACCCCTTTGGCCAGCATGGGCGTACCAGGGGTGGCTGGTTATGGCACCCCGGCTATCTGCAAGTGGGTCTGTGATGTGAAATTAGGGTATCAGAAAATTCATCCAAGCCCCTGCAGATGTACGAAAATGTGTAATCCATTGACATTTACCAATTTTATAATGTTGTTATCCCTACAACCATGTAACAGAAGCAGTTTGATACAGAAAATGTTTGAATGGTGTCAGCCATCTTGTTTTTGGTCATGTGACCCAGGGGATGTAGCTATGGGTACAGTCTGTGCCTTGATTTACTCATTCACTTCCCCATCATGTAAAACAGGCTACATCTTACTTTTCCTTTCTCAATTTATTGGAATGTAACCCATAATGCAATAGGTGGACACCCCATTGGTCAAAATGGGTATACCAGGGGTAGTTGGGTATGGCACCCCAGCTATATGCTGGTGGGTCTATAAAGTAAAATTAGTGATCATAAATGTTATCCAAGCCCCTGCAGATGTAAGAAAAGGTGTAATCCATTGACATTTACCACTTTTATATTGTAGTTATCTCAATAAATGTGTAACAGAAGCAGTTTGATACAGAAAATGATTGAACAGTAGCCGCCATCTTGTTTTTGGTCATGTGACCCAGGGGATGTAGCTATGGGTACAGTCTGGGCCTTGATTTACTCATGCACTTCTTTGTCATGTAAAACAGGCTACCTTTACTTTTACTTTTGAATTTATTGGCATGTAACCCATAATGCAATAGGTGGACACCCCTTTGGTCAGCATGGGCTATAACTAGGGTGGTTGGTTATGGCACCCCTGCTATCTGCAAGTGGGTCTGTAATGTGAAATTAGGGATCAGAAAATTCATCCAAGTCCCTGCAGATGTAAGAAAATGTGTAATCCATTGACATTTATCACTTTTATAATGTTGTTATCCCTACAAACGTGTAACAGAAGCAGTTTGATACAAAAATGTTTGAATGGTGTCAGCCATCTTGTTTTTGGTCATGTGACCCAGGGGATGTAGCTATGGGTACAGTCTGTGCCTTGGTTTACTCATTCACTTCCCCATCATGTAAAACAGGCTACATCTTACTTTTCCTTTCTCAATTTATTGGTATGTAACCCATAATGCAATAGGTGGACACCCCATTGGTCAGCATGGGTATACCAGGGGTGGTTGGGTATGGCAACCTGGCTATCTTCAGGTGGGTCTGTAATGTGAAATTAGGGATCATAAAATTCATCCAAGCCCCAGCAGATGTAAGAAAAGGTGTAATCCATTGACATTTATCACTTGTATAATGTAGTTATCCCTACAAATATGTAACAGAAGCAGTTTGATACAGAAAATGATTGAACGATAGCCGCCATCTTGTTTCTGGTCATGTGACCCAGGGGATGTAGCTATGGGTACAGTCTGGGCCTTGCTTTTCTCATTCACTTCCCCGCCATGTAAAACAAGCTACTTTTTACTTTTCCTTTTTAAATTTATTGGCAAGCACCCCATAATGTAATAGGTGGTCACCCCATTGGCCAGCATGGACATACCAGGGGTGGTTGGGTATGGCACCTCGGCTATCTGCAAGTGGGTCTATAATGTGAAATTAGGGATCAGAAATTTCATCCAAGCCACTGCTGCCATAAGAAAGGGTGTAATCCATTGACATTTACCACTTTTATGATCTAATGATCTCAATAAATGAATCACAAGCATTTTGACACAGAAAATGGCTGAATGGTGTCAGCCATCTTGTTTTTGGTCATGTGACCCTGGTAGGTAGCTATAGGTAATCTGGGTCCTTTGATTTACCCATTCACTTCCCTATCATGTGAAACAGGCTACTTCTTACTTTTTCTTAATGGATTTTGTGACGTGTACCCCATAATCCAATAGGTACCCCCCCATAAGCTAGTATGGCCCTACCATTGGTGGTCCGTTCTGGTCACTCTCATAATCTGTAGGTGAGAAACCAATGTGAAATTTGTGTTTATATAAAGAATTTGTAGCCTGAAAGTGAAAATTTGTTACATTTTAGACAACATTTTTTATCAGTGATGCAACCGATTTTAACGCTTTTTAAACTTCAATATTTTTAGTAATACAAATTAGCAAAAACAATCGAAATTTTACTAAATAAACATATATATCTCCAAATGTCTTTGTTGGAAAAGTTATATTTTCACTTTGAATTATAGTTGTGTTGGTTTCTTACTACCCTGATAAAAAAAGTTTACCAGTGAATTAAGAAAAATTATGTAATAACGTCATAACCGATAAGTGTACAAACCCAGTGAAAAAACCTCTGGCAGCAGGGATATGCAATTTTCAGAAAAACCTTGGCAGTGTAAGGGTTAAAGGCAATAGCCTTTGTTTTGCCTGGCTTTTGCGCTGTGCTGTTACATACTATACAAACTTAAACCTTGGTTGTTGTCATCAAAAAAAGAGAAGGAAGTGGAGCTGAAAAGATGAGATATGCCTGACTTGTCATAGCCAGAGAGTTGTCTTGCAGCTTTCAGTCACTCATGACCAAGGACTACATGGGTGAAGATCATAATGGCTCTGGCTGTGCAGTGTTTGCTTGAATTAATCTGCTTGACTGCTTGTGTATTTCAGTTCACAGATGAACATTTCATGAAGTTAAGAATGACATCCTTGCCTATGTACAGTAGCTCACCAGCTGCCCTCCCACCAGAACTGCATGAATAGCTGATTGTACTGTACTGCTCGGACCAGAGGTCATCAGTTTCTGACTGATAGGACCAGATGGTGTTAAGTTGATCTGATTTATGTGTACAACTCCTCACTGTTTGCCCTGAAGGGTCTCCAGCCATGGTCTGATGACACCAGCAAAATAACCCATCATCATATTCATACTCTGCATCCATAGCTGCAAAGACCCCTTTCTCCTTACAGAGGGTGGTCACTTTTATCAGACCAGTACCAACAAGGAAACCACCATGTCTCACGTGCAGCCTATTTTAAAAAACAAAATAGGAATTAGAAACTGCATGCGAGGCATTAACTTTTCTACATTCCCCCCTAAAACATATGCATAACTTGAAAAGATAAACATCAAGCCTGTAATTTTGGTAGACATTCACCAACATGCAGAACTGACATGTCTAATGGCAGTGGCAAGTCATCTTTTTAAGGGTGCATATGTCCATTTGGAAAATAAAAAATCTTTCCCTAGTAGAACTATTTTCAAACTGCAGTAAGCCAGTGGCTGTCGCCATCTCTCTCTCTCTCTCTCTCTCTCTCCCTCTCACACTCCCTCTCTCTCACTCTCTCTTGCTAATCTATCTGTCTGTCTGTCTATCTCTCTACCTGTCTGTCTGCCTGTCTGTCTGCCTATCTATCATCATCTATCTATCTATCTATCTATCTATCTATCTATCTATCTATCATGTATATTGAAGGCTTCTTCTGCATGGACTTCATGCGAGCTGAAGCCTTGCTGAAGCACACTTCAGAGGTCATGGAACATGGTTGTACCCTTTAGGGTAAAATAAGGTTCCAGATTATCAAAAATCTTGGATTTAAGCAGATCAAAAATCTTGAATGCAACTTTTTAAGCGCTATGCACAGAGCAATCAGTTTATATTCTGAACTGAAACTGCTTGCCTGCTGTGTGAGCACTGAAAACACTTCCTGTTTTATTTAATTAAAAAAACTATACACTATAAACAACACTGGTTGGGCAACCACTTACCCAACTAGCATGAGCTGCCACCTTAGGCTTCTGATTACATTGGACTCTATCTATCCTTGTATAGTTGTATTTATTCAGAAAGCAAATTGGGGTGCCCACCCCAGTACTGCTTGTGTCTTCCCCCCTTCCCTCCAGATCATCCATCCCCCCTTTCCCATGCTTAATTTTACTAAATTTAATAAGTGGAGTCTGGTGCCCAACCTCAGTACTGCTTCTCTTCACCAGACTCCTCCAGGTCACCCACCCCGTCCCATTATATACATGTTGCAAAGGAGTGCCACCCTTGGTGCCACTACAGTAGCTGGACACTGGAGTGCCCAATCCCTAGTGTCAACAAATTCTTCTGAAATAAAGAAAAACACACTTGCAGTTTTTTAACCTGTAAAATGAAATGGTCCCTTGCTGATCTGTTCCCCATTACATACCCCAGCAACCCCATTCCAATGCCCAAACTAGTGCCCACATACTCTCACTCACCTGAACATGCCCCACAAAGTAGATCCACTCTCCAACTGAAGAAACATTTTGCTGCTGGAACTGGTGACTGCAGTGAGGTTGAACTTTAATTCATAACTATCATTTTTTTTATAATTTTACACCAAATTTTCAACATGGTCTTTTTGGGACCCCACCTCATGATCAAGTGCAGTGGAATTATACAAAACTGGCTCCAAAACTGATTTTACATTCACTTTGCAAAACCACCTTTCAGGTGGAATTGAACATTTTTACCATCCTTGATCACGAGGTGCAGTCATAAGAAGGATATGTTGAAATGTTTGGTCAAAGTATTAAAAAACAACAAATTTATGAGTATACTATAAATTGACATTTTGTTATGCTCGCTCGTAACTTTGGTCATTTTCAACATTTTGACTCCAAATTTCCAACATAGCCATTTTTTTCACCACCCCATGAATGTGATACAGTAGCTGTCATTTTTCAAATCCTGGCCAAAATGTGTTTTTACACCTGTGGTAAGGAACGATACTTCAGAAGGGATATGAAAATTGTCACCTACTGGGATCAAGAGGTGGGTCATACTAAGGCTGTGCTGAAATTTGGTTCAAATATAGTAAAAGACCAAGATTTATGAACTTTTCAATATTTCAGCATTTGTTCATAACTTCACTAATTTTCAATATTTTTACTCCAAACTTTCAACATAGTCATTTTTTCTCACCACCCAATAAACATGATACTGTAGGTGTCATTTTTAAAAATCCTAGGCAAGATGTGTTTTCACACTTATGGTGCAAAATTAAATTTGCTAATATACTATAAATGCCACATAAATGTCATGGCATGTTTATAAGAGGAGTCATAAAATGACTATCTTGAAAATTTGGTGTCAAAATAAAAAATATATATATTTTATAGTGTTTAGGTAGCACCACTATTGTTAAGGTTGAGCTGGGGTTTCTATGTTAAACCTCAAATTTTGCACTTTTAATATTTTCACAATTATTCAATGGTAACATTTTATTTTAAGTGTCCTTACATTGTATTAACTGTATAACTACAACATAACTACTATGTAAGTAGTGTGCAGTTGCATGTAACTAGAATGTAGTTGGTAATTAGTTTCAGATTTACATATTATGTAGTTAGACACACATTTCTTTGAAGCAACTACACTGTTATTGCACTGTAAATAATATGCAGTTTTTAATTACTTTCACTTTTGACTGGTGTGTAGTTATACAATATGCATGAAGTGGTAGTTACACATGCAACCGTTTCTCTTTTGGCCCAAATTGACTTAAGCTGGAAGTGTAATTACATGTGTAACAGCTGTTGCAAAGTGCAACAGAAAAAATTATTTATTCTGGAAGTGTAACTACACATGTAACAGCTGTTGCAAAGTGCAACAGAAAAAAATATTTATGCTGGAAGTGTAACTACACATGTAACAGCTGTTGCAAAGTGCAACAGAAAAAAATATTTATGCTGGAAGTGTAACTACACATGTAACAGCTGTTGCAAAGAGCAATAGAAAACTTGATTTATGCTGGAAGTGTAACTACATATGTAACAGCTGTTGCAAAGTGCAACAGAAAAAATGATTTATGCTGGAAGTGTAACTACACATGTAACAGCTGTTGCAAAGTGCAACAGAAAAAATTGATTTATGCTGGAAATATAACTACATATGTAACAGCTGTGGCAAAGTGCAACAGAAAAAAATTGATTTATGCTGGAAGTGTAACTACACATGTAACAGCTGTTGCAAAGTGCAACAGAAAAAAATTGATTAATGTTGGAAGTGTAACTACATATGTAACAGCTGTTGCAAAGTGCAACAGAAAAAATGATTTATGCTGGAAGTGTAACTACACATGTAACAGCTGTTGCAAAGTGCAAATAGAAAACTTGATTTATGCAGGAAGTTTAACTACATGTAACAGCTATTGCAAAGTGCAGCATACATAGTTACATTTGCCAGGAAAGAATTGCTTTGAGGCAGAAGGAGCAACAGTAATTCAGTAACCATCACTTCTTGTGAATTGTGTAACTACAGCACAGCACTAATGATCTTCCCTGTGTCAGTCTTTCAGTCTTCAACATTCATCACTGTTTGGGTGATAGCCAGAGGTGCAGCATCCTGCAGGAGCTTTTTTTTTTGTAGGGGGAGGAGCCGGCACCATAAGCGCTGTCACCCTCAAGGCCAACACATTACATGGTACTCACAGGTTGGCCAGCAATGGTCGCTGGCTCCTTCTCTGCCCCAGTTCTGCTTCTCCTGCCATCAAGAGTGCTGCTCTTCACACCTGCTGAAGAAATTTTATCTGCAACATTACATAGAAACATAGAAACATAGACTTTGACGGCAGATAAGGACCGCTTGGCCCATCTAGCCTGCCCATTTCCCTACCTACAGGATAGGCCGCAGATCCTAGTTAACCAACAGCCTATTTCTTCCTACCCTCCACAAGAATTGCCTTATGTCTGTCCCATGCATTCTTGAATTCTTCCACAGTTTTAGACCCCACAACCTCCTCAGAAAGGCTGTTCAATACATCCACTACCCTCTCTGTAAAATAATACTTCCTCATATTGCCCCTGAACCACCCTCCTTCTATCTTTACATTGTGTCCCCTTGTTCTTGCACATCTCTTTTTCTGAAAGATGCTACCCTTTAAATCAGAGTTCAAAACATACTTATTTCAAAAGGCTTATGGGGAGTAGTTATTGCACTGATTTGAAATTGGAATTATATTTTATTGTTGTTTGTTACGTTATATGTATGTTTTATATGTATTTAATTATTGTACAGTGCTTTGATTTCGAAAAGCGCTTAAAAATAAACTTTTACTTACTTACTTTACTTACTTACTCTTGGACTTTGTTGATTCCACTGAGGTACTTAAAAGTTTTTATCATGTCCCACCTCTCCTTCTTTCCTCAAGGGTATACATATTAAGTTCCTTTAGTCTCTCCTCATACGGCTTCTCTTGCAGACCCTGCACCATTTTAGTTGCCCTCTTCTGGACTGCCTCTATCCTGTCTATGTCCTTGTGGAAATGGGGTCTCCAGAACTGAACACAGTACTCCAGATGGGGTCTCACCAACTGTCAGTACAGAGGGATAACAACTTCCTGTTTTCTGCTGCTGATGCCTTTCCCTACACATACCAGTATCCCCCCAGCCCTCCCTACTGCCTTCTTACATTGCTTGCTAACCTTAAAGTCATCTGATATGATTACCCCCAGGTCCCTTTCCTTTTTTGTTGTTGTTACTACCTCCCCACCCATTGTGTAGTCTTCCCCTGGGTTCTTGTTTCCCAGGTGCATTATTTTGCACTTCTTTGCATTGAATCCTAGCTGCCATACTTCTGACCATTCCTCCAACCTTGCCAAGTCCCTTTTCATCCTTTCCATGCCTCCATGTGTATCAACCCTGTTGCAGATCTTTGTGTCATCTGCAAAAGGCATATTTTCCTTCTAGTCCCTCTGCAATGTCATATGAAGACATTAAAAAGGATTGGACCCAATACTGAACCCTGCAGTACCCACTAGTAACCCCTCTTTCTTCAGGTGGACCCATTTACAATTACCTTCTGTGTCCTGTTGTACAGCCAATGTTTTACCAGGCTACCACCCTGGGACCCACTCCCAGGCTGGTTAATTTGACTATTAATCTTTTGTGTGGGACAGTGTCAAATGCCTTGCTTAAGTCTAGGTAGGCCATGTCCACAGCCCCTCCCATGTCTACTACTTTGGTCACCCAGTCAAATAAATCTATTAGATTCATCTGACATGACCTTCCCGCTGTGAACCCATGCTGCCTTGGCTCCTGTGCTCCACTGGCCTCTAGGTAATCAACTATTCTTTCCTTCAGAAGTGACTCCATCACTTTTCCTACCACAGAGGTCAGACTGACAGGTCTGTAGTTTTCTGCCTCTGTCTTGGTCCCACTTTTGTGAAGGGAAATCACATCTGCCTTCCTCCAGTCCTTGGGTACCACACCATCCTCCCATGATTTATTAAAAAGAGTAGCCAGTGGTTTCACTAGTTCCTCCCTTAATTCTTTTAGAATTCTGGGGTGAATTCTATCAGGACCCATTGCTTTGTCCACCTTCAGTTTTAGGAGTTCTTGCAGAACCCTTTCTTCTGTGAAAGTACTGGGATCGACCCCCATCAAGAGTGCTTCTGTTAATTGGATTAGGCACTTCCCCCTCCTCTTTTGTGAATACTGAGCAGAAATATTCATTCAGTATCCCTGCTTTTTCACTGTCTCCCTCTGCACACCCACCGTTCATTCTATTCAGCCTCACTATCCCTCCCTTTGTCTTTCTTCACTCGCTGATGTACCTATAAAAGGTTTTATCCCCCTTCTTAACTGAGTTGGCTATCTTTTCCTCAGTTTGGGCCTTTGCTATTCTGACTTCCTTCCTGCTACCTTCTGCCTTAACTGGTACAGCTATCTGTCCTGTTCCTTCTGTGTTTCCTTATACTTCCAGAATGCTGTCTTTTTCTTCCTGACTTCCACAGCCACCTCTTTTGAGAACCATAGTGGCTTTTTATTTTGTTTTGATTTGTTTATTTGCTTCACACAAAGGCTTGTTGCCTCTGTGATGGCAGTTTTGATAATTCCCCATTGTTGCTCCACACCTCCTTCTAGCCTGTTTGCTAGTGCTTTTCTGAGGCACTCTCCCATCTTGCCAAAGTCAGCCCTCCTAAAGTCCAGTACCATCACTTTTGTATGGCTTGACTCTGTAGCTGAGTTTAACGTGAACCACACTGTTTGATGGTCACTTGTCCCCAGATGGCAACCCAATTCTAGATCTGAGATCCTCTCACTGCCCCCGTTTGAGAGTACGAGGTCTAAGATTGCTCTCTCACGAGTGGGTTCTGAAACTAGCTGTCTGAGGCCTGCCACCTGTAGGGCATCAAGAATGGCCCTGCTCTTGGATGTGGCTGCAGCAAATGTGCTCCAGTTAACATCTGGCATATTCAGGTCTCCCATCAACAGTATCTCCCTTTGTCTGCCATTATAAGAATGCCTTCTATCATATCCTTGTCCATTCCTCTCCTGACATGGGGTCTGTACACAACCCTGTGCAGATTGTGGTGCCCTTCCAGTCTCCAAGGTGACCCACAGTGCCTCCTCTCCTCCCTGTTTACTCTTTTGTTCAGTTGCTTTTATCCTTCCTTACATATAGAGCTACTCCTCCCCTCTTCTCCCTGCCTATCTCTCCTGTAGGTTATGTACCTGGTATGTTAACATCCCAGTCATGGTTCTCTGTGTACCATGTTTCTGTGACTGCTATGATATCCAAGCATCCCTCTTCCATCAACGCCACCAGGTCAGAGAGCTTGTTGCCCAGACTATGGGCATTGGTACTCATTACCCTCCATTTCCTGATGGCCTTACTCCCTTTTGCCCCATCCCTGTACTTCTTGCCTTTTTCACTTTCTCCATTTACCCCTGCCCTTCTCCCTATCGACACCTCTATGTTGGTGTTTGCTGCACTTACTCACCGTGATTATTTGGGGGCTAGGATTTCCGCTTCTTTCCAGTGCCTCCCCCCCTTGGCTAGTTTAATGCTTGCCAATGAAGCATTTAAACCTATCACCTAGGATCCTGGTTCCTCCCGGACAGATGCAGCCCATAATGCCAGTATAGGCTTGCATCACTCCAGGTGGACCCCAGTCCCCAATGAAGCCAAATCCCTGAGCTCCACCCAGTTTTTCAACCACTGATTGAATCCCATGGTGCGGAATACCTAGCCTCTCCTATGCCATAGATGGCAGCACCTCCCAGAAGGTTACCGTGCGTGCTGCTTGACTCAAGGCCCCTCCTAATTCCACAAACTCTTCCTGCACTTCTCTGATCCCTTTCTTAGCCAGGTCATTTGTCCCTAGGTGGACAATGACATCCAGCTCCTCCCTGTGCAGCTGCTCCGGCAATCCTGAGAATTGGCCCTGTCCCTCCAAGCCATGGTGCCAGGCAGGCACCCACCTCCCTCCCTTCATCCCCAGTTCTACCTTCCTACCTAATGGAGTCCCCCACCAGGAGTTGTTTCTTCCCTGCAGGGGTTCCCTGCCACCCTCCTGTGGGTCTCCTTTGTGGAGGTTCCCAGCATCCTCCTTGGTCTCCACTGTGAGTGCCTCCATAGAGGAACCACACTTTGCCAGAATGGCATAGGAATTGTGGAGAGGTACAACTGGAGGGATGTGCCCCTCTGTTCCACCACCCTCACCCTCCCTGAGCCCACTGTGGTCCAACCACTCCTCTTTCTTGGCAACCTCTGAGGCAACGGCAGTGGCACTGGTGGACCCTGGATGGAAGAGGAGGTCCCACAAATCCTGGCCAACTCAGCCTGAGATGAGCAACCTCCTCCTCAGCCCAGAGAGGTGCCTGCAGATGGGACAACACCGCATCCTCCAGAACGCTCTCGGAAGACTGCTGCCCACAGCCACTGCACTGCACCACTCAATCATGTCTTATTTCTGGCCCTTAACTGTTTGCAATCCTTACTCTTTTCTCTGTTTTTTTCCCTCTCTCTCCTTACTTTCTGCCTGTGTGCCCTTTAAGCTCCTGATTGTCCTGTTCTGAGACAAGAATATCCTATATTTCTCAGTAGACCCCTTTCTTGCTCAGAGGCAGACCTCCAGCAGCTAGAGGGGGCCGGAGAGCTACTCTTGTCCTTCTAGGATGGTGGGTCTTTGGTGATTCTGTAATCACTCACTTCCTGCTCCCAAACAGGAAGTTCCTGTTGTCAGTCAAATCCTGTGCCTATAAAAATAGAACTAGCTTTGGGTGGGGGGTAGAGGGAGGAAGGAGGGCAATATAGTCCCAGCAGAGAGTTCAGTCACACAGCAGTCCTTTCTCCTGGTGTCTTCTGCCAAGCTATTAGCAGAATCTTTCTAAGGCAGTCTTTAAATGTAGCTTCCTTATAGCTAAGCCACTTCCCTACTTACTAGATCTTTCTACAAGTAATTTAAACCTCACAGCTATTGAGTCCTTTCAATCACCTGAGATTTACACCTAGATAACTGTTCAGATAACCATTCAGTTCAGTTAACTCAGACAAACACACACTTTTTTTTTGTTTTGTTTGTTAGTTTTTTTTTACCCTAAATTAAAGGTCCAAGTACAAAAGTTCTTCTTCTTTAGTCCCAGCAGAGAAGTCCAGTCACACAGCAGTCCTTTCTCCTGGTGTCTTCTGCCAAGCTGAGTCAGTTGTTTCGACTCCATTGTCGATGCAATTTTCGCTCTGTTCCAGTTCCACCATCCACTAGTAACTCGGTGCCATTTTCTGCAGGAATCCAGAAGGACCATTCCTTTTTCTTTCTTGAAACATTGCAGAGCCTGTTTCTTATTATTATTTTAGTTATCGCGAGTCATGTTGGGATCATCTGGAGACAAAAAGCTCTCTTCCAAGGTGGGACAGCCTCCTATGAGTTGGTGTCCCTGCACTGGCAGATGTCCGTCATGAACCATCATAACCAATGACTCATCTGCCTGGTTCTGTCTCACAAAACAGATTGTTGAGACGCTTGCTTCTCCATGGACCATGGAGTACTGGAGCACCGCATGTGGTAAGTCGGCTGAGATCCACCAACTTTAAGAGGGTGGTGTCCTATGAGGGACTCCAAGTGCAGCTCTCTCCACCCTTCCTCTGGGTCCCCTCCTAGTTCTATACAGAACGGTGAGGCCAGGAAGGAGGTCTCTTCCATGGTGTTGGAGGAACAGTCCACCCCTCTCAGGGACTGGGCTAGAATGACTGCACAGGCAGTCACCTCCCAGAGGTGCAGGCTCCCCCGGTGTTGGGGACAACATATTCTGGGCCCAGCATGCGTGTCTCCTCAGCACTGCATGCCTGTGCTGTTCTGGATCCTGGGGCCATTCATGGGTCCAGTGATCAACATGGCACCATGAGTGGTACTAGGCCTCCTGTGGCACAGCAGGTGGGAAAACCTCTGGGGTCATTCATCTAGAGGTCTTCTGGATCTCCTCCTTTCTGGAGCCCGATGATCAAGAAACTTATCTGGACTGGCTGCCTGACTCCTTAGAGTTAGAGGGCTCTCTGATGCCCAGTACCTCTGTGCCCTCCCAAGCATCCCTTCCCTTGGAACCGGTGATTATGGTCAGAGCTGGCTACAACACCGGTAGCGATGTTGGGAGCTGGCCTGTTGATAGTGGCCTTCAATCTAAAGGGATAGTGGTTTGGGTGTTGGGGGCCAAGACAGCTGCCAATCCTCATGCCAGTGCCATTTGTCCCTCTGGGGCTGGAAGAGGAACTCCCCCTTCTGTGGCCTCCATCGGGGGTCTGTGGGATTGGAGCAGTTCCTAGCTTTGGGAGTGAGGAAGAGGTTGACCTCAGAGTCAACAGGGTTGAGGGGGCATGTTGTGAGACAGCAACCTTCCCTGGGAACCCTTTGGAATTCAGGGAGCAGTAGCAATTCTGAGCCCTTCCTCATACCCTTGAGGGAGGCCTTATTGGGTGGGGTTGGGGTCCACCTTTCTGGTTCTATGTGGCCCCAGTCTCCTCACAGGGGAGTTTTCCCTTGAGTGCTCAGTCCTGACTGTTTCAAGCTGGTTGAGCGATCAGTAACTGCTCTAACTGGGTGGATCCCCAGGAGGTTGGAGATTGCCAGCAAGGTCTCCTCTAGCCCTGGCAGAGGATGCTCGCATAAGGTGAAGTGTGTCTCCCCATTACCTCTGCAGCCCACCCCATTTCCCAGGCCACTTGCATCCTTCAGGGCCCTTGACCTGGGAGCTGTTCAGAGCCACTGCTGCCTCCATCCTCAGGTATGTCAGGGCTATGGATGAGCAGGACTTTCACCTGTCTCCACCACACCAGCTAGACTCAGACTTTTCAGATTCACTGGCCTCCTCATCTTCCTCCTTCAAGGAAGAGGATGCCTCTGTCCATTTGTCCTTAGATGCTGATCAGAGTATCAGAGCTTCCTATTGAGGCTGGTCAGTGATCTGCATCTATCCCACATCACAAGACACGATACTGAGCAGGCAACGCATGTCTTCCTTACTGAATTCAGTGCAGATGACCTGGTGGTCCCTTCCTGGTCAATTCCCTTCCAGGAGATATCATTCCACACCTGGCAGTGCCCAACTGCCTGAACTCCAGCTCTTATGGACTGCCAACATAGGTATAGCACACCCCAGAGGTCTCCAGGGACCTTGCCTCATCCCACTACCAGAGTATGGGTACTCATTCCCTTCCAGGCATAGATACCCAGTGCATGACCGACCAAGGGATGCAGACTCTGAGGAGTTTGATTGCTAGGTACAGAGAATGTTCTCAGTGCATATCAAGCTCAGCAATTGCCACTCATCAGGCACACCACACTGCCTACAACAGGCATCTGTGGTCAATGCTATGCCAAGTGCTGACATTGCTGCCTGATATGGAAGCAACCAGACAGGTCATTGCTCTTCGCGCAGGGCCTGGAGCTCACAAGGTACCAGGCAAGGGCATCTTACAACGCCAACAAGTAGCTTCAAGGCTGGCAGTGAAAGTGATCTGCATTAGGCAGATGGTGTGACTTTTCAATCAAGGTTGTCACCCTTGACCTGGTGTAGGGTACCTGCCTCTGCTTTCCTGGGGACCCAACTTTTCTCCCTTAGGGTGAGGGTGGAACTACTTGGGTGACTTCCATCTCCAGGCAATGAGAGACCACCACCTCACCCTGACCAGTCGCATGCCTAACTGGCCTGTAATAGCTCTCCTCCTTTCATGGCCCTCCCCACAAGAGGCTGAGGGACTCATGTCCCACATAGAGTGTTTGGCCCCATCAGGGGGCTTAGTACTCACACAGACAGTAATGAATGGTGAAGACTGACATAGGGAAGATATGAAATGACATACGTATCATAATTCTTGATGTTCTGTGTATCTTCACTATTCATCACTGGCACCCACCCACCTCCCCTCTGTGCCTCAGTCCCAGGGTGATGCCGCCTCCCTGCTTGCCCTCCCACTCCTTGAGGTCAGTTGTGGGTGGGGTCCCACTGAGTACCTCTGGGTCATCTGTTACCTTCCTAAGCAACAAAGGGCTTACCATGGGAGGGAGTGCAAGTAGGGCTTCCTGCTCTGGCCTTATGGACTCCTGTGGGCTCTTCCTTCTCAGCTGGGAGGGGGTCATCTGGGACTTGTCAGGTCCTGTGGCTGTGACTGACTCCTAGTGCTGGTGGATCTCCCTAGGTGGTGAGGGAGGAGAGGCCCACAGGGACTGTCCTTCTCCCTCCTTACATAATTTTTCCTCCCCCTTTTTTTGAGGGGGTAGGACTTGTCCTGGACAGGACTCCCCCCCCCCGAGCCCTGTACGTTCTCCCTCTCAGGACAACGGGAACTGGAGGATGTCCTGTCCAGAGATGGCTGCCACCACCCTGTACTACAGTGGTGGAGGGGGAGACCTTCTCCACACCTTCTGTTTGGGAGGAATTGATGTCTGAGACTGTCTGTCTAATATGCTGCTATCACCTTTTCAAGCTAGGAAGTACTCAGTTCTGAGTCTCTGTCTGAACTGCTGTTCATCTCCTTCAGCTGGAGGTTCTGGGTGCCTGGCCTAGCTTCAGTTCAGCCAAATTCTGTATTCCCCATGGGACGACAACAGGCTCAGTGACCTCCCGGATGTCAAACATATTTTTCTCAGATTTCTTCCTGGGTATAGGATGTGGTGGGTCTCTCTCTTCCTCTCCCATCTTTCTTCCTCTTTACTTTAACTTTCTCTCTCTCTCTCTCTCTCTGTCTGTTTGTGGCCCAGGGCCTGGGGCCAAGTGGTAGCATGGGTAGCAAACTGGCTGCACAACAGGACACAGAAGGTAATAATGAATGGAACTCATTCTGAAGAAAGGGGAGTTACTAGTGGAGTAACTCAGGGCTCAATACTGGGTCCAGTCCTCTTTAACGTCTTTATAGGTGACATTGCAGAGGGTCTGGAAGGAAGGGTATGCCTGTTTGCAGATGACACAAAGATCTGTAACAGAGTTGATAGACAAGGGGGTAGAAATGATGAGAAGGGACTTAGCAAAGTTGGAGAAATGGACAGATGAATGGCAACTTAGATTCAGTGCAAAGAAGTGCAAAGTAATGCACCTGGGAAACAAAAACCCAGGAGAAGAGTACACAATGGCAGGGGAGGTACTAACAACAATAATGGAAAGGGACCTTGGAGCAATCATATCAGATGACCTAAAGGTGGGTAAGCAATGTGAAAAGACAGTAAGGAGAGCTGGGGGGGATACTGGGATGCATAGGGAGGGGCATCACCAGTAGAAAAAGGGAAGTGGTTATCCCTCTGTACAGACAGTTGGTGAGACCCCATCTTGAGTACTGCATGCACTTTTAGAGACCCCATCTATGCAAGGACATAGACAGGATGGAAGCAGTCCAGAGGAAAGCAACTAAAATGGTGCAGGGTCTGCATCAGAAACCATATGAAGAGAGACTGAGAGAGCTTACTATGTATACCCTTGATGAAAGGAGGGATGGGGGGACATGATAGAAACTTTCAAGTACCTCAAGAAAATCAACAAAGTCCAGGAGGGTAGCATCTTTCAGAAAAAGAGATGTGCAAGAACAAGGGGCACAATTTAAAGATAGAGGGGACGACTCAGGGGTAATGTGATGAAATTTTTGCGGAGAGAGTGGTAGACTCATGGAACCGCCTTTCTGGGGAGGTTGTGGGGTCTAAAACAGTGGGGAATTCAAACATGTATGGGACAGACATAAGGCAATTATAGTGAGGGGTTGCAGGAAGTAGGCTGTAGGTCTACTAGAACATGCAGCTTATCCAATAGGTAAGGAAATGGGCAGACTGGGTGGGCCAAGTAGTTCTTATCTGTCATCAAAGTCTATGTTTCTGTTTCTATGTTTCTCAGGTCCTCCTCCTCTGTCCTTTCAGTGGCTTAATTCTTTTTCAGTTTTATTTCCTTTCCTTTAGCAATCCCTTGAGCTCCCTTGCCCCACCCTTGTTTTTTCTCTATCCATCTGTTTTGCTCTCTCTCTAGCAAGCAGAACTGGGCGGAGGAGGAGCCAGCAACCAATGCTGGCTGACCTGTGAGTGTCATGTAATGTGTTGCCCTTGAAAGTGCCACCACCTCTGGTGCTGGCTCCTTCAGCTAAAAAAGAAAAAAAGGTTCCGTGGGTGCTGCACTGTCACCAGACAGTGATGAATGGTGGTGATGATACACAGGAAGATCAAGAATTATGATAGATAAATAATTTTCATTTTTGGTAACACTTCATTTTAAGTGTCCTTACTACACTGTAACTACTGTATAACTATGCTGTAACTGCATGTATTGTGCACTGTTTACATAGAAACATAGACTTTGATGGCAGATAAGGACTGCTTGGCCCAACCTAGTCTACCAATTTCCCTACCTAGAGGATAAGCTGCAGATTCAATTTAACAAACAGCCTATTTCTTCCTACCTCCCATAAAATTTCCTCATGTCTGTCCCATGCATTCTTGAATTCTCCCACAGTTTTAGACCCCACAACCCCCCCAGGAAGGCTATTTCATGCATCCACCACTCTCTCTCTGTGAAAAAATACTTCCTCACATTGCCCCTGAGCCATCCCCCCCACCTTCAAATTGTGTCCCCTTGTTCTTGCACATCTCTTTTTCTGAAAGATGCTACCCTCTTGGACTTTGTTGACTCCACAGAGTTACTTAAATGTTTCTATCATGTCCCCCTCTCCCTCCTTTCCTCAAGGGTATACATATTAAGCTCCTTTAGTCTCTCCTCATCACGGCTTCTCTTGCAGACCCTACACCATTTTAGTTGCCCCCTCTCGAACTGCCTCCATCCTGTCTATGTCCTTGCAGAGATAGGGTCTCCAGAACTGGACGCAGTCTCCAGATGGGGTCTCATCAATTGTCTGTAAAGGGTGTTACAACTTCCTGTTTTCTGCTGGTGATGCCTCTCCCTATACATCCCAGTATCCCCCCAGCCCTCCCTACCATCTTCTCACATTATGTGACAACCTTAAGATCATCTCATATGATTATCCCCAGGTCCCTTTCCATTTTAATTGTTGTTACTACCTCCCCCCCATTGTGTAATCTTCCCCTGGGTTTTTGTTTCCCAGGAGCACTATTTTGCACGTCTTTACATTGCATCCAAGCTGCCTTACTTCTGACCACTCCTCCAACCTTGCCAAGTCACTTCTCATCCTTTCCATGCCTTCTTGTGTATCAACCCTGTTGTAGATCTTTGTGTCATCTGCAAAGAGGCATACTTTTCCTTCTAGTCCCTCTGCAATATCACTTATAAAGACATTAAAAAGGACTGGACCCAGTACTGAACCCTGCGGTACCCCACTAGTAACCCCTCTTTCTTCAGAGTGGACTCCATTTAAAATTACTTTCTGTGTCCTGTTGTGCAGCCAATGTTTTACCCAGGCTACCACCCTAGGACCCATGACCAGGCAGGTTAATTTGACTATTAATCTTTTGTGTGGGACTGTGTCAAATGCCTTGCTATAGTCTAGGTAGGCCACGTCCAAAGCCCCTCCCTGGTCTACTACTTTGGTCCCCCAGTCAAAGAAATCAGTAAGATTCGTCTGACATGACCTTGCCACTGTGAACCCATGCTGACTTGGGTCCTGTGCCCCACTGGCCTCTAGGTACTCAACAATTCTTTCCTTCAGAAGTAATT
This sequence comes from Neoceratodus forsteri, assembly GCA_016271365.2. Lineage (NCBI taxonomy): Eukaryota > Metazoa > Chordata > Ceratodontiformes > Ceratodontidae > Neoceratodus > Neoceratodus forsteri. Next base: position 148,196,576 of record CM057456.1, read on the forward strand.
CCATCACTTTCCCTACCACAGAGGTCAAACTGACAGGTCTGTAATTTCCTGCCTCTGTCTTGGTCCCACTTTTGGGAATGGAAATCACATCTGCCTTCCTCCAGTCCTCAGGTACCATGCCATCCTCCCATGATTTGTTAAAAATGGTAGTCAGTGGTGTCACTAGTTCTCTACTTAATTCTTTTAGAATTCTGGGGTGAATTCCATCTGGCCCCATTGCTTTGTCCACCTTCAGTTTTACGTGTTCTTTCAGAACCCTTTCTTGAGTGAAAGGACTGGGATCGACCCCCCTATCCAGAGTGCTTCTGTTAATTGGATTAGGCACCAACCCCACCTCCTCTTTTGTGAATACTGAACAGAAGTATTCATTCAGTATCCCTCCTTTTTCACTGTCCTCTCTGCCCACCCACCATCCATTCTATTCAACCTCACTATCCTCCCTTTGGCTTTCTACACTCTGATATACCTATAAAGGTTTTATCCCTTTTAACCAAGTTGGCTATCTTTTCCTCAGTTTGGGCCTTTGTTTTCTGACTACCTCCCTGCTTCCTTCTGCCTTATCTGGTACAGTTCTCTGTCTTGCTCCTTCTGTGTTTCCTTATACTTCCTGTATGCTATCTTTTCTCCCTAACCTTCACCGCCACCTATTTTGAGAACCATAGTGCTTTTTCTTTAGTTTTGATTTGTTTATTTGCTTCACACAAAGGCTTGTTGCCTCTGTGATGGCAGTTTTGATATTTCCCCTATTGTTGCTCCACCCCTCCTTCCACCCTGTTTTCAAGTGCTTTTCTAAGGCACTCTCCCATCTTGCCAAAGTCAGTCCTCCTGAAGTCCAGAACCTCACTTTTGAATGGCTTGACTCTGTAGCTGAATTTATTGTGAACCACACTGTTTGGTGGTCATTGGTTCCAAATGGCTACCCACTTCTAGATCTGAGATCGTCTCACTGTCCCCATTTGAGAGTATGAGGTCTAAGATTGCGCCCTCATGAGTAGGTTCCAAACCTAGCTGTCTGAGGCATGCCACCTGAGGGGCATTGAGAATGGCCCTGCTTTTGAATGTGGCTGCAGCAAAGGTGCTCCATTTGACATCCGGCATGTTAAGGTCCCCCATCAACAGTATCTCCCCTTTCTCTGCCATCCTTGTCCATTCCTTCCCCCTGACATGGGGTTCTGTATACAACCCCTGTGTGGATTGTGGTGCCATTTCCAGTCTCTAAGGTGACCCACAGTGCCTCCTCTCCTCCCTGTTTACTCTTTGTTCAGTTGCTTTTATCCCTTCCCTTATATAGAGAGCTACTCTGCCCTTCTTCTCCCCTCCCTGTCTCTCCTGTAGGTTGTGCCCTGGTATGTTAACATCCCAGACATGGTTCTCTGTGTACAATGTTTTTGTGACTAGTACTACATCTAGGCATCCCTCTTCCATCAAGGCCACCAGTTCAGGGAGCTTGTTGCCCAGACTACGGGCATTGGTACTCATTACCCTCCATTCTTGATGGCCTTACCCTTTTGCCCCATCCCTGTCCTTATTGCATTCATCACTTTCTTAATTTACCCCTGTGCTTCTCCCTATTGACATCTCTATGTTGATGTCTACCTCACTTAGTACCCTGATTTTTTGGGGGGCTAGGATTTCACTGCTCCTCTCCAGTGCCTCCCCCCCTTGACTAGTTTAAATGCTTGCATTTAAACCTATCACCTTGGATCCTGGTTCCCCTCTTGGACAGATGCAGATCATCACACCAATATAGGCCTGCATCCCTCCAGGTGGACCCCCAGTCCCAAATGAAGCCACATCCCTAAGCTCTGCACCAGTTTTTCAACCACTGATTGAATCCCATGGTGTGGAGCACCCTAGCCTCATCCAAGTCACAGATGGGTAGCACCTCCAAGAAGGTTACTGTGTGCTAGTTGTCTAAGGCCCTCCCATCTTCACAAATGCTTCTTGCACTGCTCTGATCTCTTTCTTAGCCAGGTCATTTGTCCCTAGGTGGACAATGACATCCAGCTCCTCCCCTGTGCAGCTGCTCCAGCGATCCTGAGGATTTGCTCCCTGTCCCTCCAAGTCATGGTGCCAGGCAGGCACCTTATCTCCCTCTCCCCTTCCTCCCCCAGTTCTACCTTTCTAGCAATGGAGTCCCCCACCAGGAGTTGTTTCCTTCCCCTGTGGGGTCCCATGCCACCCTCCTGTGGGTCTCCTTTGTGGAGGTTCCCAGCATCCTGCTTGGTCTCCATTGTGGGTGCCTCCATAGAGGAACCACACTTTTTCAGAACAGCATAGAAATTGTGGAGAGGTACAACTGAAGGGATGTGCCTCTGTTACACCACTCTCACCCTCCCTGAGCCCACTGTGGTCCAACCACTCCTCTTTCTTGGCAATCTCTAAGGCAACGGCAGTGACCCTGGTGCTCCCTGAGTGGGAGAGGAGGTCCCACAAATACCTGACCAACTCAGCCTGGAGATGAGCAACCTCATCCCTCAGCCCAGAGAGGTGCTTGCAGATGGGACAACACTGCATCTTCTAGAACGTCTCCCAGAAGACTGCTGCGCCACAGCCACTGCTCTGCACTACTCCCATCATGTCTTAATTCTTGCCCCCTAATTGTTGTTTGGAATACTTACTCTCTCCTCTGTTTGTTTATTTCTTTTTTTTCTTCTGTCCCTACTTACGTACTGCATCTGAGCCCTTTTAGCTCCTGATCTTCCTGTTCTGAGACAAGAAGTTCTATATTTCTCAGTAGTCTCCTTACTTGCTCAGAGTCAGATGTCCAGCAGCTGGGGGCGAGCTACTCTTGCCCTTTTAGGATGGTGAGTCTTTGGTGGCTCTGTGATCACTCACTTCCTGCTCCCAAACAGGAAGTTCCTGTTGTCATTTAAATCCTGTGTCTATAAAAGTAGAAATGCCTTTGGGTAGGGTGGTGGAGGGGAGGGAGGGCAATATAGTCCCAGTAGAGATGTTTAGTTACACCAGCAGGTCCTTCCTCCTCTTGCTCTGCTTGTTCTCTAGCAGAAGCTATCTGGGCAATGTTTAAATCCAGTTTAACCTGGCTCCTTCTAGCTAAAGCCAATCTCCTACTTTGCAAATCTTTCTACACTTAGTTAATTTAACAGATAATCCCTTCAGCCACCTGTGACAAGCACCTAGATAATTACACAGATAACACAGATAACAAATAACAATTCACTTCAACTTACTCTGACAAACACATTAACTTTTTTTTATGCCCCAAATTGAAGGTCCCAGTACAAGAGTTCTAGTTCTTAGTCCCAGTAGATAAATTTAGTTATACCAGTAGCTCCTTCCTCCTGGTGCTCTGCTTGTTCTCTGCTCTACAATGCAACTTCAGTCTGCTACAGTTATATGCACTGACTGGAAACTCTTTGGATGATGTTCCATGTCTGTATTCCAGTCTTTCTTGAACTTACAGTTAGTAAACATGCAGTCTAATATTGTTAATTGATATGTAACTGTGCACAAAAATATTTAATTTGCATAATTACTAATTGGTATTGTAACAATATTGTGGCTAAGAAATAATGGTGCTGTTTTCACAGTTAATTCCTAATTAATATGTATTTCCAGTTGCACACAATTACATATATCAAATGTCAGTACTGTTGCTGTGATGTAAGTTATCCTTCAGAAATCAATCCCTCATGAACTTGTTGCTTACTAAACATGCAATCTAATAATGGACTCTGTTCACATAGGTGGCAGGCAATGTGTCAAATGTGCATTCCCAGGTATGGTGATCAATAGCAGCCATCCAATCAAATGGTCTGACCAGGAGCAGACTGGATCCTGCACTGTGTGTGGAGTGGGGAATTATTGGTTATGAGTGGTCTTCCCATTACTGCTGTGTTCCAGAAAGGGACCTACTGGTCTGCCTACTTTTATCGCCATACCCCCAGCCCTCAGAGTATAGTGAGAGTGATGGAGTAGCTTGATATGAAGGATGGTGTTATGGCAGACACACCGCTCAGCCAGTGGGAAGGGCATGTAAGGGCTAAGAAAGGGTCCTTAACTGTGTATACTTCACCACCCACCACCACTCTACACAGCAGATTGGTGATAAAGCATGGTATGTAGCCATGCCCCACCCCTAGCCACCCACCTGGGCTGTAGAAGGCCAGGAGTGTGGATGTAGAAGAGGTGTGGGTCAATGCCATAGAACAGCACATTTTTAGTAACAACAGCACTGTTACAAGCCAATAAGTAATTATGTAAATGATTTTTATTGTATAAGTAAACAATGTAGTTGCATAGCAATTAAGAATATTAGATTGCATGTTTATTAAGCAGTAAGTACATGAGAGAATGATTTCTGAAGGAGCGCATACATCAGAATTACAGCACTGACATTTAATGTAAAGTATAGTAGTTACATCCTTCTTCATATTTTAAATGTCACTTTCGCATGCATTTACTTTGCAAATACATGTTAGTTAAGAATTAACTGTGGAAATAATGCCACAGAAAGCATCACATTCCATAGTAACTACAGCACTAGTACACCCTTATTCTTACACTTTATTTAAGTGTCAGTTTCTGAGTACTTACTTTGTAAGTACATAATGATTAGGCATCACTGTAACTGTGAAAACAATGCCAGAGATGCTGCATGTTCTCAGTGAGTATAGCCTCTGTTAAAAGTTGATAAGTAATTATGTAAATTAATGATTTTTTATTGAATAGCAATTTACAATGTTAGATTGCATGTTTATTTTTAGTTCTTTTTTTGATCACACAGTATATAAGTGGTGGTTCTGGGATTCAAACCCAGTTCTCCAGGTTTGCAGGTCAGTGCTTTTAACCAGTACTCAATACTGCAGTAACGTCATGAGGGAATGATTTCTGAAGGATAATTTTAAGTGTCACTAACTACACTGTAACTACTGTATGACTACACTGTAACTACACTACTATGTAGTTGTTAACTAGTTTCACAATGCGTGTTGTGTACTTACATAACTTTGAATGTGCTGCTTCTGTGAGATTGACTCACACCTCTACTGCACCCATACTCCTGTCCTGCTGATGCCCATGTGTGTGGCTGGGGTTGGGACATGGCTACCTTCAGATGAGAGTCCTAATTCCTCTTTACCTGTGACTAAACTGTGCTGTTGTACAGTGCTGAACAGAACAACTATAAGACTGACTGATTTTACATGATGCATATTGCACTCACACTTTAGCTGCTATTCAATTGTGTTTCAACTGTATTCTTGTTCTTAGCTGTGCCTAGCTGTACTTAATATATTCAGTGGCCAGGATATTCAAGGGGGTTGTGCATGGCACAACAGTGTTGTGCCATGCGCAACCCACTGATGCGCCCCGGTGTGATATTCAAAAGGGGATGTTGCACTGTGCAAATCCCAATGCGCAAAGGTGCACCAGTAATGTATGTGGCACATATGTGGGGGGCATGCCCATGCATATTCGGCACATCCCGATATTCAGCCTGGGATGTGTGGCATATGCATGCACACACCTGCCATGCGCCACACAGGGGTGCAAGATCTGCCTAGCAAAACTGGAGAGGACTGGCCACCACAGGTAAGCTGCCATGTTGCAGGTCGCAACATGGCAGCCACCAGCTGTGGTGGCCACCCACTTCCAGAGCCACAGGCCAGGCATCATGCCCCACCTCACCCAATCGCAGGCTATGTAATATAAATACTATCCCTGGTGGTCCAGTGGACCATCTCCAGCCCGATCGTGGGCTTTGTAATAAAAGCATCATCCCTGGTGGTGCAGTGGACCTGCTCCCCAGCCCAATCATGGACTAAGTAATAGTAATAGTATCCCTGGTGGTCCAGTGGACTGAATCCTGCCCGATTGCAGGCTCATAATAAAGACATGTATCCCTGGTGGTCCAGTGGACACACTTCCAAGCCTGATCACGGGATTAGTAAATGAAAACACCCTGGTGGTCCAGCAGTACCCCCCACCCACCCACTGAACCTCACCACCCCTCTTCCCCCTCTCAGTGGTGGGCGGCAGCTCCCCACCCACAATCCGCCCAGCCACCCACTGACTGATGGTGTACAGTACAGCTGTACACCCACTGGTCCACAGCGTGGGCCAATGGGCATGCAGATACACATGCAGGGACTCTTCCTTAGCCATTACATGCACGTCTTCACCACCATGTCCCAAGCTCTCATGGTATAGTTAGGGGGCTTTGGTAGCTTGATGTGAATGATGGTGCCATGGCTGCCACCTCATTCAGTAAGTGGAAAGGGCATGTAATGGCTAAGGATGCATCCTGGCATGTGTATCTGGCATCACCCACCATCACTCCACACAGCAGATCCATGATATTTATTGATTTGTTTTTTTCTTTGTTTGTCTTTTTGTTTGTTTGTTTGCCGGGTAAGTGCACTGATTCCGTGGACCATTTTCATGCATGACCTAGGCTATAAAGATGGTGCATATGTAATACAGACAATACACTTACATTAACAGAGAAAGGTACAGGGAAAAGAATACACTGGCTATATTGAGTACAGCTAGGTACAATTATGCAAGAATACAGCTGAAACACAACAGAGTAGCAACTAAAGTGAGAGTGCAATATGCATGATGTACAATCACTCACTGTTCAGCATTATACAATGGGACGGTTTAGTCACAGGTACAGAAGAATTAGGACTCTCATCGAGTAGGTATGCTCCACCCCAGCCACCAACCCACATGGGAAACAGCATGGCAGGTGTGTGGAGTAGAGATGGGGTCAATCTCACAGAAGCAGCACAATTAAAGTTATGTAAGCACACAACACACATTGTGGAACTAGTTAACAACTACATAGTAGTGCAGTTGCAGTGTAGTTATACAGATGTTACAGTGTAGTTAGTGACACTTAAAATTATCTTTCAGAGATCATTCCCTCATGAAGCTACTGCAGTGTAGCATAGTGGTTAAAAGCACTGACCTGCAAACCTGGAGAACTGGGTATGAATTGCAGAGCCACCACTTTTATACTGTGTGACCAAAAAAAAAAACAACTAAAAATAAACATAAAATCAAACATTGTAAATTGCTATACAATAGAAAATCATTAATTTACATAATTACTTATTGACTTTGAACAGTGCTGTAGTTACCAAGGAACGTGCTGTTTCTGTGGCATTGTCTCTACAGTTAATGCCTAACTAGCATATACTTATAAAGTAAGTATGCAGAAACTGACACATAAAATAAAGTGTAAGAAGAAGTGTGTAACAGTAGTGTAGTTACCATGGAACATGCTACTTCTGTGGCATTGTTTCCACAGTTAATTCCTAACTAACATGTATTTGCAAAGTAAATATGAAGAAAATGACATTTAAATTACACGAAGAAGGGTGTAGCTACTATACACTTACATTGAATGTCAATGTTGTAGTTCTGATGTATGCTTTCCTTCAGAAATCATTCTCTCATGCACTTACTGCTTAATAAACATGCAATCTAATATTCTTAATTGCGATACAACTACTGTACATTATTTACTTGTGCAATGAAAATCATCTACCTACACAAGTAGGGACCCTTCCTGGTGTGTAGTTATATAAATTACATGAATTGGTAGTTACACATGAAACCACAACTGTCTCTCTTTTGGCACAAACTGATTTACAGTATGCTTGAAGTTTAACTACACATTTAACCACTGTTGCAAAGTGCAACAGAAAAATTGATTTATGCTGGAATTGTAACCACACGTGTAACAGCTGTTGCAAAGTGTGACATACATACAAGTAGTTACATTTGCCAGATAGAATTGACTTGAGGCAGAAGGGAAGCTACAGTAATTGCAATAACTACCAGTTCATGCAAATTGTGTAACTACACCAAACAGCAAATGTGAAACTAGTTAACTACTACACTGTAGTTGCATGTAAATTACACAGACGTTACATAGTAGTTACACTGTAGTTATACAGTAGTTTCAGTGTGGTTAAGGGCACTTAAAATGAAGTGTTATGCATTCAATAGATTTTCACAAAACTTTGCATGTGCAGTCTCCTGAGGTAGATCTCTTGACGAGCCAAGTTTCTTTTCGGTTGGACGAGTAAATTCCAAGATGCAGATAGCCAAAAAAAAAAAAAACATTACAAAGTCACTAGTTTGTTGTCGTTGTTGTTGTTGTTTTGTCATCTTCTTGCACCCAGTTTGGAATTTTGGTCTGAAATTTTCATGGTAGAAAGGGCTTGGCCTGTAGATGTGTATTTTCAGTGGTTTGGTGAAAATATATTTATCTGTTCAAAAGTTATTAAATGCTAAAATGTAGGTTCTGAACAGACTTAGTACAGACTTCGGATAGCTGCTTGGAATAAAAAGAATTTGGTCTGTATGAAGAGGAACCTTTTCATATGGGAATTTTTTCTTGTGAGGAAAACATCCTTTCTCGTATGACTGCCATCTTGTTTCTGTTTTAAAAAAATCCAAACCCTCAAAAATGATATCCTGCAGAGACACCAACACATGTATCTTAGTCATCAGGACCTCATTAGGTGGATTCTGCATGTAACAGTTGGACAAATGACCCCTAAATGTGCTTTTTATTACTTTTACATCCCTTTCCATGACTTGCTTCTGCTCTTTTGTATGGCCATAAAAAAGAAATTCATATATAGAAAAGGATCCCTTCATATGTAAAAGAATTAAAGAATTAGGACATAGTTTTTTCTGATTATTTTATCATATGAAGGATCATTTTCCATATAAATGAGAAAAGCTCATGAAAAGGATCCATTCAAATGAAAAAGAATCAGAGAAAACTAAGTTCAGTTCTTTTTCGTATGAAGAGATCCTTTTCATATACTTTTTCATTAATATGAAAAAGGATGCCCACACATGAGAACATAATTTGACTGTTTTTCTATTTTTTTCATATGAAGGATTCTTTTTGTGAGCAGTTTTCATTCCTACAAAAAGGATCCATTATACAAAAAAATTTGTGTTAAGATTTTTTCCCTATTGTTTTCCATATGAAGGCATCGTTTTTGTATGTTTTTTTTTCTTTTGTTTGTTAAACGGAAAAGGATTTTGGACTTTTTATACATTTGAAATTCAACAAGCCATAACTCCCCAATATTTGGACTTAATGTACAATCTATATATAAAACCAACAGTCTTAATGAGTACTGCAGAATAACACAAAACCTCCCCAAAATATCTAGGGGTCTTTTAAAACCCACAAACATAAAAATGCACATTCAATAGGATAACATTAAAAATTTGAGAAGCCATAACTCCCTTAATATTTGGATTTGTGGGACAATTTATACATCACTAAAAAGGTATTACTGAATACTGCAAGAATGAAACATACCTCCCCAAACAAAATCTAGGAGCCATACTAGAAACCAGAAAAACTACAAAAAGCAAAGTCCTATAGTATAACATTGGAACTTTAAAGCCATTACTCCTCAATATTTGGAATTAAGGGACAATCTATATATCAAAACAGAGATCTTAATGAGTACTACAAGGACAATACAAACAACCACCCAATTATTTAGGAGAATATTAAAATGCATAAAAATAAATAATGCAATTTCCTACAGGATAACATTGGAAGTTTAACAAGCCATACAACAAAGGAAAGAAATTGCTGTTTTGGTACAAATGGAAGGCAAGCTGGGATGGCCCTGTTCTTCCACACCAACATATAGATATGCATCTATGGAGGGATGGGAGTGCAGGGCACAGAGCCCTGCACGCCAACAGGCAAATGAGGATACAATTCTATTACCTCAGAAAGTAAGTAAATCCATTGCTAAAAAAACTTCATTAATACACTAGTTAGGGTTAAACTGACATAAGTAGGCAAATGTGGTGTTAGAGTTTCCAACCCTAATACTCCCATCCCAACCTGTAGTCATTAACAGGAAAATACATTATGGTTTGACCTCACATGCATCTTTGTAGATCAGATTTTGGGTGTGCCTGGGGGTTGTCAACCCTAATGCTCACCCCATTCTCATGTATGCTACACATCTTTAATGATGGAATAGGGTGAATGTTAGGGCTGACAACTCTGAGGTACACCACAGATCTGATTTGTGAAGATGAAGGAGAAGTCAAACTGTAATGGTTTACCCTGTTGCTGCTTGCTAAGGTGATGGTGGGGTGTTCAGTTTGGAAACCCAATGCCACATTTCCCTACTTTTGTAGGTGTAACCCTAACTAGTACATTAATTAAGTTTTTGAAGTTTTGGGCAATTAATCTACTCAGATAGATAGATATATTTGATTTGATTTGATTACAAGTTTATTTTTTCACAGGAAATTCATTTGTTAGGACAAAGTCCCGTTTACAATAAAGTCCTGCATGTAGATTCTAATACAATTACCAATTAACAATTGACATTTAACATAACTGATACAAACAAAACTAATACAAACAAACATAAAAAATATATCTTTCTATCTGTAAAATTAGTAAGAAACTTTGTGTGTATTGCCAAACTTGACGGCATGTATGCATTGTGATCCCATGCTGGAGAGCTGAGGTTCAAGGGTGACCCCACCCCAGACAGGGAATGAAAGCTGCAGGGTTGCCTCCTGGGCCCAGGTACCACATAGTGAAGATCACTCTTTCTTGGAATATGGCCCCATACCTCCACACACCAGGGTGGCAAAGGGCCCTGCACATTGGCTGACAGATGGACTCTTTGCCCAGTGCATCTGTATCTGTGGTCACATGGAAGCACATGGACCAGAGGACTCTGTGCTTCTGAAGCCCACCAGACAGCCCCATGAGTTATTGACATTAGTCACTGCAAGCAAGTCCGGGTAGTAAAGACCCTGCACTTCCATAGGTGGACAGAGTATTTCCTTGCTATAAGGACCAGAGGGCCTTGCACATCTGTATGTGTTCACAGAGGTCCTGATGGGACCTGTGTGAATGTGGATACAATTGCACTATCTTAAAAAGGAAGGAAATTCTTTGCAAAAATCTGTGTTAATGCACCAGTTAGGGTTCATGTTAATGCAACAAAAGTAAAGAAATGTAGCATTAGGGTTTCCCCACCCCTCAAGCCACAAAAGAAAAAAAAATAATAGGCTTTTGAGTCTCCAGAATCTTGGAGAATCAGTTGTGGGGTCTTCCTTTGGGTGTTAATCCCAATGCCCAACCTGTTCCCCAAGCAAACAAGATCAGACTTGATCTAATTTCTTTATGCAGGGCTTTCGGGGCCCTGCATCAAGAAAGCTATGCAAGATAGTATTTGCAACGTGTGGTGAGGCATACTTCTTTTCTTTGAAGAGTGTACTACGAGGCACTAGCTTGAGCTGTACCTTGTGCTTCAGACATGAGGCTTGGGGCTGGCATGAGGGGTAAACATTAGGATGACAACCCCAAGGAAGACACCACCACTGATTCAACAAGATTTCAGAGCACTAAACCCCTAATGTTTCTTGCTTTTCTGCTTGGGTGTGATGGTGAGGAGTTATGGTTGGAAACCCTAATGCCACATCTCCCTACTTTTGTGGCATTATCATGAACCCTAACTGCTGCATTAATGATTTTATTGCAAATAATATATATAGATGCAATAAATGTGGACACACTATCCATCACATAAACTCATTTATGTTCCACATGTATTAAATATGTTTTAGAACCTTACAGTTATTCTACCCTGAGTGTTAATCATCCCATTTGACCACCAGCACTACTTCCACACTTTCATTTTACACTGCATTCAATCTATTTAATACAATATACTAAATTCATACCTTTTAGTTATCCCTCAGTTACCTGCAGACTGGCTCACCCCCAATTACTTTATAAACTGAAACCAAACTTCATTTATTTAAATCACATGGCCATCTCCATAACTACATTTAAATAAGATTTATTTTCTGTATGTTCAGTTCTGCTCCAGTCCCCCACTCATACAGCAGATCATCTGCTACAGTCACGTGACTGTAGCGCACCTCTACCAACAGTGAGATTCATACCATTCTTAGTTTCTGGGTTAAAAATAGTGCTGTGCAGAATACTCACATTCAGAGGGAAAGAAATTCCATGAAATTTTCAAAATTCCACCAGAAAAGAATGGTAATTCTGCAGCAAAAATATTTTCCTGGAAATTGTCGATGAATAATTTTGACAGAATAAAATGCTGTTCACAGAATATTGTTCTGCAGATCACAGCAGAAGAACCATCACAATCCTGGCAGAAATTCCACTGACAGAATCATTACTCCATGCTAATTCCACTGACTGAATTCTGCATTCCCACATCAATAGTTAACAAATGGAGCATGCTATTAAACATTAATAGATGTAAAGTAATGTATTTAGGTCCTAATAATTCTCTGGCTACCTAATGACTTGGAGATTCTGATTTACAAACTACCAGTGATGAAAAAGATCTGGGAATATTTATCCCCAACAATCTCGCTTATTCTAAACATATTAACAAAGCAGTTAATAGAATAAACCATGTTATATGGTCTATAAAATAGAATATTAAATCAAGGAATCCACACTTTCTGATGACCCTTTATAGGGTATTTGCTAGACTGCATTTAGAATACGCCTCAGAGTTATGGTCCCCCTACAAATAATCTGAACTAAACTTGCTTGAAAAAGTACAAAGAAAACATACTAAGCATATTAAAGGACATCATAACATAGCATACAAAGATAGACTTAATTCACTCAATATGATGCCATTGGCAACAAGACGTCTCAGGGGAGACTTACTTTTTATCTATGATATCATGCAGGATTCTTATCTTCTGACTGAATTGGGCTTTGAATTCAAAATTTCATCTCATGTCACTAGAGGTCACCCACTACAATTAATTGGAAAAAAATTATTACTTGAGTTGGAAATACTTTTATACTAACATAATTATTAACCCATGGAACAAACTACCATTGAATGTCATCTTTAGTAAAACCAAAGAGGAATTTAAAAAACAACTTGATAAGTTTTGTTATCTGAGCATATATCTTCCTATTATATATTAGATGACAGGAATATGATGGCCTATCGCCTCCTAGCTCATTACTTGCCTTAGTAGTGATCCCTAATAGTTTCTTCCTCCAGTATTTCCAATGCTGCCAAACAGATAAAAAAAAAAGAAAACAATCTTTACTTAAAAAAAATTGAATAGCTATGCTTTGCTTGCTTTCTGGTGAGTTTCAACTTTTCATAATATGCCATGCTACAATACATCTCCTCATCTCCAGCTGCCCTGCACTTCAACAACTTTGTAACTCCAATTATTTAAATGAAAAAAACAACTGAAATGAGTTACACTATCATGTTCCTGGCAGCACTCCCACTGAGAAATAAAGCCACTGCATTTGCATAAATATTCAGCCCTCTCTTGTACAATATCACAGTCAATAGAGTGGTGCTGGGAACTTAGGGACATCACAGCCCTAACAACCATGTTAACGTCTCTAGCAACTTGTAAAAACCATTTGTAAGCACTCACAACACAGCTCAAAAAATCCCCTGTAAATGATATAAAAAAAAATAAGTAAAAAATGAACTACTCCAAAAAATGACATCCCTACTGGATAAATGGAACATGCAATCATTAAATAAATGATTTATGTGTGCTAAAGTGGTTTTCCGTCAGACAACTTACTCATGGCTTAGGCTATTTGTGTGGTTACCTGAGATCAAACTGCTGTTGTCCACATAAATTATTTAATTAACGTATCTTCCATATACTGTGTATATGTGTGTGTGTTTGTATACATATATATACCAATACATATATATAGATATATATGTAATAGATATACCACTCTTGGGTGTGCGATCGCTCTGATGTCGCACACCTTGGTGTGCGGTGTGGCCTGCGAGGCGGGCAGGTCGTTCAACACCCAAAGTGCGATATCAGAGCGACAGACACCTAAGAGTGGTATATCTATCTTATAAAATGGCCCCTGTGGAGGAAAAAGTAGTTATTTTTAATGCATAAACATGTAACTGGATGGAGGAAAAAATAGTTCATAATAGGCAGTTTAATTTGAAGTATTTTTAATGCATAAACATGTAAGTGGATGAAACTGTAGGTGAATACAACAGTTGAACAACATGTAACTGGATGAAACTGTAGGTGAAGGCAACAGTTGAACATTTAGAAACACTTGCAGAATAATGAGTACTGTGACTTTAAGACTGGTTCATTTTGGGAGGAAAGCGTCTGTTGAACAGGAAGTGCTTATGTTTTGCAAGGGAAGAACTGGTTAGAGAAGTGTAAGAAATGCTGAAATGCTGAACTTTTTGTCAGATTTTAATACTAGTAGGTTGAACTGTTTCTTGTTTTTATTTTTATTTGTAATATATGTTGAATTGTAGATTCCATGCACGTGACGTTTTGCATGTATGGTGCAAGTGGATGCGGTGCTGCGGTAAGCGTTGAGGGACTGCTTGATTCACTGCTTCATTCTCTTAGTTTTGGCTTTTATTTGTGATTTCTGGCATTCTTTGGGATTGTGGGTCTGTGGGGGATCGTTGAATGACTGCGGTTTCGGGCTGCACTTTTTATGTGTCACAGACTTCGGGTGAGTTTTGAGCGGGAAATACTCTTCAGTAGTCTGTCAGAAAATTTTCTTCGCTTTTCTTGCTCTGTTTGGATGTGGATGGGGTGAGATTCTTTGTCTTGTCTTCTTGTGAGGCAGCTGGTTGATGTGGTCAGTGAAATTAATGTTGTTTCTTCACATATCTCGGGGAAGGCGGTTGTTGTTCATGATGCTTCATGGTAGTGTACAGGGCTCTCTGCGGTGGTTCAGCTGCTGTAACGAATGAATCGGGCGTTTGGGGCACAGTTGTATTTTTTGGCGATGGTTGGCAGTCTGATGGGCTTGTGCCAGCCAATATGTTTGACCAATTTTTTCTGTCTTGTAATGTGGGTGCCCAGTAAGATTTTAAACTTATTTCTGATTTGTGCCCTGTTATAGCCATGATCTGACGTGATTCCAGACCTGCTGAGGAGAGCATCTGGACAACAGTTGATCTTAAGCAGTGATTTGTGTATCTTTGAGAGAGTCCTGCTTCAATAGACAGGCGAGGCATGAGGGAAGATAGGTAATTAATTCCCATGGGCTCTTTAGTGTACCAGATTGTCTGTTTGTCTAATATGTCCTGTGAGGCTCTTTTGGGGTGTAGGAAAAAAGCTGTCGTTTCAGGTGGGCATTTAGTGAGGTACTTTTTGAAAGAAAGTACAGGGCAGAGAGGATCATTCAGCTGTGCAAAAACAAAGCCTCTTAAAGTGGTTTGGTTTAGCTCTCTGGCGTCTTTATGATTTTTGCTGTCTGGGTTGTATTTTAGGGTTATGTACTGTAATCCATTTTCATCAGTTTTTATATGGAAAGAATCTCTTTTTAGTTCTCTTTGTCCTTCTCTTCCTCTACGAGCCATGAATATTTGTAGGTCGAACCAGACTTTTCTGACTAGTCCTGCAGCTGTGTTCGGTGATAGTGCTGGAGAGTGCTTTAACTTTTTGAAGTCTGATTCTGTGAGGCATTCGTGGTGTTGAGTGCAGTCTCTGCCTTCTTTTCTGTATTGTTTTATGATGGAGACAAAAACATTGTTTGCAGATTGAAAATCTGTGTCTGTGACAAGATTCATTTGTCGTGATAGAGCCAGTGAATTTAAATGCCTGTTGAGTCCTGCTCTTAAGCCAATAAAACTTGAAATGCCATACTGTTCGCCTGAGAGTTTCTAACTGTAGCATGAAATTCTCTCAAGGTTGTGTGTTTAATTTATCTGCTGTTACTGTTTTAAATCCAGGTCTATTTGCTTTTCTGTTACCCAGTCTGTAAATACTTTTGTTGCCCAGACAGTTTGCTTTTTAGTTTTTTCAGCTTTGTTTTCTTCTATGTTATCTATTTCTTCAGGGTGAAGGCTGGCATGTCTACTCACTGTTTGCTGTGCTGGATTCTGAAGTGCCTGCTCAGGTAAGTGCTGTTCAAGTTCTTTGAAGAGATCATCGTTGTACCAGTCATCTTTGGTGAGTATTGATGTCAGCTCCTTTGAGGTATGTGGTAATTCTGCCATTTTTAAAATTTTCTGTCAGATATTTGTATTTCTGTTAGAGTGAGGCAGTGATGTGCTGCTTTTCTTTCAGTAGTCTCTCTGTGAGTGATGCTATTGTTTACACTTGTGGAGTGATACTGCTGGCTTTGTGATGAGGTTTTGGTCTCAGTGGGAAGTAGTTCAGGTCTGCAGTCGTGATGCTAGGTGTGCGGTCGTTGGGAAATAATGCCGGTCATGTGATTTAATGTGTCCAATCATGTTAGTGGGATTTTTGTCATTTTAACACACCATTTTATAAATATATATATATATATATATATATATATATATATATATATATATATATATATATATATATATATATATATACACACACACACATATACATACACAACATGGGTGGGATATTCAGAAATGCGCCAGGCAGGGTGTAAGAGCCGGGTGCAGTGCAACTGGGATGCGCCAGGAGTGTGTTAGGATATTCAATGGTGCTGTGCCATGGCTCAACACCATTGAATATGGCAACGTGGCCTCCTGCATTGCGCATGGTGCAGTGGCACTCAAGTGGTAAGAGATGGCAGGGGGATGTGCAAGTGCAGTTGCGCTAGGTGCAGGAACCATGATATTCAGCGGTGGACATGCAAATGGGGCCATAATGCCTGGAAGGCACAACTGGGAGCCATTAGCATGTAATTATAACCTCATTTGCGTGCAGATGCACCAATCCCGTAACTTGGCCTGGCACCCTGATAGTCTGCAGCCGCCGGGGACCGACGCCCCTGCACAGCGCAGCAAGTGCCCCAATGCCCAATCACGGGCATAAGTAATAGATAAACAGGTCTCATATCCCTGGTGGTCCAGTGGACCACTTCCAGCTCGTCGCGGGCATAAGTAATAAATTAAATGAGTCCATTATCCCTGGTGGTAAAGTGGACGCTTCAGCCGATCACGGGCATAGGTATACTAAAAACAGTGAAAATCATCCCGGTGGTGGTCCAGTGATACCCCTCCCCACCCACCCACTGGAGCCCGCCACCCCACACCCCTGGTCAGCGGTGGGCAGCATCACCCCACCACGCAAGCTGCCTGGCTGCCCGCCAGCGGCTGCATACAGTGCGGCTGTATGCTCATTAGTCCTAGCGTGGAGCCAATGGATATTGAACCATACCATACTACACAGTCAAGATATGTGAATGGATCCATTCACATATCTGGACTGTGTAGTACGGTACGGTCTGCATGCCCATTGGCCCATGCTTTGGACCAATGGGCTTACAGCTGTACTGTATGCAGTCAGTCAGTGGGTGGCCAGGCAGCTTGCGGGTTGGGTGCTGCCTCCCAATACTGACCAGGGGGGAGCGGGGTGGTGGGACTCAGTGGGCAGGTGTGGAGGTGGTACCTCTGAACCACCGTGATTGATTTTCACTGTTTTTAGTATACCTATGCCCCAATAGGCTGGAAGCAGTCCACTGGACCACTAGGGACATGGACTCATTTCATTTATTACTTATGCCCGCGACTCAGGTGTCGAAGCGACACCAAAGAGCCTGGATCCGAGCCTGGGTGGCCACCCTAAGTTGGCAGCTGTCGTGTTGCATCCTGCAATATGGCAGCTCACCTGTGGGTGGCCAGCCCTTGCTCCTATTTCTTTGTGGCTCAACTTTGAGCACCAGTGTGCGGTGCAAGTAGGGGTTGCACCAGCATATGTGCCGCACATCCCAGGCCGAATATTGGGACATGTGGAATATGCATGGGCACGCCCACCACACTTGCGCTGCATACATTACTGGTGCACCCTGACACATCAGGATCTGTGCGGTGCAACATCCCTTTTTGAATATTGTGCCAAGGTGCATCAGTGGGTTGTGCATGGCACAACACTGTTGTGCCATGCGCAACCCCTTTGAATATTCCACCTCATGTGTTTTAGGATAAATCTAGGGATAAAAAGTAGTATCTCAAGCAGCCAGTGAAGATATCACTGATATCTCCATGTTCCTATACGTAATAGTGATATCTCCATGTTCCAATACGTCATGGTGATATCTCTATGTTCCTATACATCATTTATAGGAAAGTGAAAGTATATCACTTTCTGTTGTGCACGACTCTCTGTCTGCAACCTACACCAGAACATGCACCCCCTCCCCACAACAGGCCTCTGATATGTGGTTCACATAGACATTATTGTAGAATAAGTACAAAGTTAAAAAAAATATCTGGTTGATCCTGCCACTCTGTCTTTTGGTAAAGTTATTGTACTTTTACTGTCTGCCCCAAAATATTGCTTCACTGAGTGCTGTGAAGATTGAAACATTGCCTGCTGTCAGAGCTTTCACTATGGGAGTCTGTATCAGAACTCCTGGAAAACTGTGAGCATTTACACACTTTCAGTGAATTTCTTAGGGTATTTCTTAAAAAGAAGCTCCTGAGTCCCGACTCTACCAACAGGACAGAGAACAAGTCGGCAGTTTCAGAATAGGAAAAGAAACATCAGCGAGTTCAGAATGGACAGAAGAAAGTGCAGACATTCAAATGGAAAGAGTGTCTGTTATAATCCTGGGTACAAAGTGCATGACCTGACAAGAGAAGGGAAATAGTTCTAAACATGGGTTGGACAAGCTCAAGGCAATGCTGGAGTAGCTGAGCAAAGGCAGGGTGCACTGAATGAAATGGGACTGTATATAATGCCCCAAGCAAAAAGAATATTCTGAAGTCCCAGCCTGGAGAAATGATTCCCAACATTGTACCATGGTGAAGGAATGAGGGAGAAGCATACTGTAGCACAGAGGAGGAGGAGAAGATTGAACTCACGCTGCAAGATTCATAGTCTGTATCAAAGCACCAGACTGTGACCAAAATCAAAACTGCTGCTTCAAATCTCTGAAGTCTGGTGCAGGAGAAGAACAGTGCTTCATTGACTCGGTAGTGGCACAGAGGAAACAACTGTGGAAGAGCGAAAAAAATGGTAGCTGTGCATCATTAAAGCTGCTGACCGGCTCAACTGAGGGGTGGAATGCCACAACAAAAATGGTCATGATAGCCTACACAGCATGATTCAGGAGTGCAAATGGCCACTGATGCAAGAACATGGAACTGCAGGTGTCCTCCACACTCGGTGACACTTCCTTTTCCTATTCTGAAACTGCCAGCTCGTTCTCTGTCCTGTTGGTAGAGTCGGGGCTCAGGAGCTTCTTTTCAAGAAATGCACTGAAAGTGTGTAAATGCTCACAGTTTTCCAGGAGTTCAGATGCAAACTCCCATAGTGAAAGCTCTGACAGCACCTAATGTTTCAGTTTTCACAGCGCTCAATCATGCTGCAATTTGGTGCAAAATGTGAAAGTACAATAACTGTACCAAAAGGCACAGTGGCGCGATAAGCTAAATACTTTTTAAAATTATTGCTTATGTAAAAATAATAGCAGGATTGACTAGATAATCTCCTTTACATAACTTTTAACCGACAGGGTAAACCAGAGAATTTATTTAAATTCATTACATCTCTTATGTTGGTGGGGAATATGTGAAGCTGTCGTTGGGGGATTGTGTTTTAAGGAGCTAATGTTTTTTAAATGATTACTTATTTAAAAATAGTAGCAAGATCAACTAGATAAATGTCTTTAAACAACTTTAAACTGACAGGATCAACCAAATAATTCCTTTAAATAATGTGTCATCCCTTATGTTTGTGGAGGATATGTGGGGTTACAGTATAT
Source organism: Neoceratodus forsteri (assembly GCA_016271365.2). Classification (NCBI taxonomy): domain Eukaryota; kingdom Metazoa; phylum Chordata; order Ceratodontiformes; family Ceratodontidae; genus Neoceratodus; species Neoceratodus forsteri. Next base: position 148,216,299 of record CM057456.1, read on the forward strand.
CTTTAGGGGAAGTTGTTTTTCAAGGGCCCAAAACACATGTATAAACAGAAGATGACATGGCCTGACTGAAGATATATTTATCTTCACTCAAGGTCAATGACATCAAGATATCTTACTCGTGGCTTCGCCACTTAAGATATCATGATATCATTGGCCTTTCATGAAGATACATATGATAGTTCAGTCAGGCCATGTCATATATATATATACACACATACATATATATCAGTTGCAAAAAACTTTGTAGGTACTTGCTCCAGTTAGGGCCAAAGTGACAAAATTTAAAATGAGATGTTAGGGTTTCCCTAATACCGCACCCTCCCAAGCCAAGCAGGACAGCAGATGTGGGGTTTGCCTTGGGCTTCTCAAGCCTAAAACTCACTCAATTCCATCTGTTAATAAGGTCAGATGTGTAGATTTTATGAGAAAGGGGTACGCGTTTGGCTTGAGAAGCCCAAGGCACACTCCACACCTACTCTCCTGCCTAGTTTGGGAGGGTGCAGTGTTAGGAGAAACCCTAACATCTTATTTCCCAACTTTTGTCACTTTGACCCTAATTGGAGCATTAATGATGTTTTTTGCAACTTATTTCCTTACTTTTGAGATAGTATAATGGTATCCTTATTTTACTGAGTGAGTGCCGGGTGGACCTTGCAGTCCCATCCCTCTGTAAATACTGTATATATGTATGTAGCTGTGGAAGTACAGGGCCCTCTGGGCCCAGCTCATTACTCTTCAACAGTGACCAACTGTCAGCATAGCACATCTTATTACTAACCTCATGTACCTGGTACAGAAAAGTTTGAATCACCCCCAAAATGCAATTCTGCACAACTGCAATGCCATTCTGCATCACAGGTGTGAAAAAGCACTCTGGGCAGGATTTCAAAAATGTCAGCTATGACTTACATAAGGTGGGGTAATAAGAAGGCTATGTTGAAAATATGTGGCAAAAATATTTAACATTTCCGAAGTTACTAGTGGGTGTAGCAAAATTACAACAAATTGTCATAACCTTGGCATTTTTTCATATTTTGATCCCAGATTTTTAACAGTGTTCTTATGACCCGACCTCATAAACCCCATAGGTGCAAATGTTCAAATCCATGTCAAAATACCATTCTGCACCACAGGTGAGAAAAAATATTTCAGACAGGATGCAAAGAATGACAACTGTACTGTTTATGAGGTGATTTTAAAAAATGGCTATGTTGAAAATTTGGAATAAAAAAATTAAAAATTATTAAAGTTATGAGTGTGCATAGAAAATGTTCAATGAACCCACATAATTCAGCCATTTTTAGGAATTTTTTCACCATAATTTCAACATGGCCTTTTTGGGACCCTACCTCATGAACACTGGTAATGACATTTTGTTATTCAGTCCCAAAAGGTGATTTTGTGCAGCGACCACAACATCACTTTCTGGGCCTGATTAATAAAATTATAGTTGCAGTGTTTATGAGGTGGGGTCCAAAAAGGCCATGTTGAAAATTTGGTGAAAGAATTCCAAAAAATGGCAAAGTTATGAATGTAAGTTCAAAACACCATTGGAATACACTATACGGCACTTACCTTTATTCCACAGTTCATGATTCAGCTTTGAAGATTGGAGAAGTGTATCAGCCCACAGAAGATGACAGCCTATGACCTCTGGTGGTAAGTACAGCATGAGGGGGTGCTCAGTGAGAGGGTGATGATGGGGAAGGGAGACTGCAGGGACAACGAGGGACCATTTTTTTTTCAGGTTAAAAAGACATTGGGGACTGATTATTTTTACAGGTTTAGTAAATAAATATTTTGGGACACTGGGGTGGGCTCCCAGTGTCCCACACTGCTGGAGGGCTTATAATGCCGACACAGGGGTTGGGCCCCGATGTCGGCAGTATATATATAAAACAAGGGGCTGTGGGGTGGGGGCATCTGACACCAGGGTAGGCATCCCTTTGTTGTAAAATAATGGAAAATAAACAAAGGACTAGGGGACAGTGATTGGAGGGCATGTGCCACTAGACACCAGGGAATATATGGGAACAGTAATCAGGGAGTGAGGCTGCCACTAGACACCAGGGATGTAAGAGGGCTTACAACTCATACTGAAGCTGGCAACAGGAGTTCAGCTGCAGCTACAGAACTAAATGCAATCCGTTGTTCTCGTACAGAGAACGCGGTGGAAAACTTCTCTCAATAAGCTGGGTAGCTGGGAATTTTGGTGAACTAAAAAGTATTTCTGGGGCTAGTTGTGAAAAACAAACACCAGAATCTAGCTAAACGGGCCTGTTTCGCTAGTTTCTGATGTTTGTTTTGTAAATGACAACATTTTATATATTTTCTATGTTTTTATTTGGTGAAACAAATAACAAGATGGAGACTTGCGAAACTGGATTTTTTCTCACGAAAAGGATTTTTCCTCATGAAAAGGAATGGATCTCAAAGACAGAATTATTTTTGCAAGATCAAATCCTTTGTCAAACTTTTTACCTCTATCCTGAAAAATGAACTTCCCATAAGAAATAATGTGAATTTAAAAACTGAATAACTTTGCAAAAGGTTAATATTTTTGCACCAAACACTTGCAGTTCTGTTATTCAAATTCTTTCTACCATAAAAATATCATGCCAAAGTTCCACACCATCTGTGCACAAGGTGATGAGGAAAAAACTGCAAAAAGTGGTGACTTTTCACTTCTTTACACTATCCGTATCTCAGAATTCTCATGTCCAACTGGAACAAAACTTGCCACATCAAGAGATCTGCCCCACAGGACAGTGCATGCCACACTTTAAGTAAATCTGTTGAACAGTTGCAAAGTTATTAAAGTGCAAAATTTGAGGTTTAACATTAAACCACCCACTCAACCCTAACTATAGGGGCACGACCGTGCCTCTATAATATATATCTACTTTGAAAAAACTGCACTAATGCACCATTTAGGGTTCACCTTACTGCCACAAAAGTAGGGAAATGTGGCATTAGTGTTTACAGTCTTAACTCCATACTCCTGAGCACCAAAAGGACAAAACAACATGAGCAACAAGTGACAGCCTTCGTTAGGTAAGACAAACAACATATAACTGTTTTCTTCACCTGGTGGGGGCATATGCATATAAATACCACTACCACACATTATTAGAATGGTCCAAGTGTGGCACAGTGACTGTGCTCACCCTCAAGCATGTCTAGCACCTCCTCCTCATCATTAATCGCCTGCTGGCTGATGGCTGATGGTGTTGGTGACAATACTGTCCACTTCCATCAGCTCTGAGTATTCAATAGAACTGGCACTGCTCAATACCAGCTGTGCCTGACTATACAGTGCCAACTTACTTTACATGGCACCCCACATCATGTTGGCTTCAAATTGGATGCTGACCACTACAAGATGCTTCTGGGTCACTGTGCCCTTCAACACCCCAGGGATGTAGAGGGTTGAGTAGTAACCATAACCTCTTTAGAAATAATGTTGGCCTTCTTAACCACAAAATTAGGTGTCTATGACCTGTTGTGGTAGGCATGGATGCCTCTGCTGTCCTTCCCTCTAAATCTGTGCAGCAGTTGGAGTATGTACACCCACTGCAGGCATTACCTGACACACTGTGCCTCTCCAGTGGCATCCACAGCAGACATGTCTGCATTACAGTCATGGGGTGGGACATCTCCTTTTAAGACATGGTCAAGGGGGGATTACTTGAGCATGTGCTACTCCATGCAGATCCCTGGATGGTTCCCTCATGCTTCTTCATGCTGCCTTCCATACCTGTTGACCACTCCCTGGCTGCAGTGGATCCCATCTCCTGCATAGATGGTGTATGCTGCAAGGCTGCTTGCCTGTTTTCCATGTGAATTTGGATGGATCTTCACTTTTGTGTGGATGAAGTTCTATGTTACTATGCCAATTAGGATTCTTTTCCTGCTTCATGAACATTGTCTAGCTATGCTTAGTTCTGCCTTTTGATACTTTGGTCACCCTAGCCAAATATAGGGACTACTGGCTGGGATACATGCACAACAAGCTTGTGCTACAGCAAACTTTGAGAGTGAAACTCTCTAGTACATTCTTATTCTTCTTCAAACACCAATTTGGACTTTGTGTAGCACATTCTATATACTGCATACCTCTCTGCTCAGATTCACAGATTTCATTCTTTATACCGTTCTGCTGAGATTCACAGATTTCATTCTTTCAAACTGGGATGTGGGTTTTCAGACTAGAGTTATTTATCTTGATTTGGCCAATGTATTTCATACTGTGGACTATTCTTCTTCTATATAAACTCATTTTCTCTGGCCTCAGCTGCTCTTCCTATTCTGGTTCTTATCTCACCTTTCAAACCTACCCATTCTGTTTCTATTGGCCCTGATCTATCTGATCCTTGTCATCTCACCCTGGGGGTCCCACAAGGCTCTAATGTAGGGCCCTCTTCATCTTAACATTTTTGTAAATGACTTGTCACTTTCTAGAGAATCCTGTAATACCCACATGCACCCTGATGACACCTTCCTTTATGCTTGAGCATTGTCATGCTGACATCTGTTTTGCCCTACAATTGGACTTTAACCCACTGTCAAGCGGTTCACGTCAAATCATCTAGCCCTCAATCAGCATGATATCCTGTAAAAAGGTGACTGAAATTGAGTGACTTGGATATGAGGTGACTCAATTTCAGCTCCTGTTATGTGAGCTACCCTGTAGGGGTAGCGAGGGGAGAACAGCAGGGTGAATGGAAGAATATCAGGGAGAACGGAAGAGGAGGGATGATAGGTAAGGTATGTGGGAGGTAGTGCGGCATGTGGCTGCTGAGCTGGCTGTGTAGTGTGGTGGTGTGGGTGGCTGGCTACAGTAGGGAGGGTGCAGAGTTCGGGACTGAGTAGTGGTACAATTTTTTGTGTTATATGTGAAGGAATAAATTTTGTTTTTACACATTTCTCCCCTCCTCGACATGCACCCCCTCCCTGGAGTTGAGAATCCATAGTAAGGTGGGAGTGGGGGATGAAGCTGGTGTTGCCTCCCTGGGACTGTACATCATCATTTTGTTTTTCTAGCGATGTACACTCGCTGTAACGGCAATCGCTATTTGGCGATCACCATCAGCACAAAACAGTCTCTATGGTCTTTGTCAGAAAAAATGCCTTGTTGCTGCTCCCAAACTGATTATTAATACTGGATGGTGCCTGCTTATCATCTGTGTCCCATTATAAGTACTTAGGTGTCATTCAGAATAATTTCCTGTACTTTTCTATGCGTACAGTATGCAGACACATAATTATTAAGTTTTTGTTGACCGGGTAAGTGCACTAGACAAATCCTGCCTATTTTCAGGCACGACCCGAGGAAGGGATACAGATGAATGCCAACTGATCTTGAACCAGATTAAGCTGTTGGTGGTATTTTAGTGAATGAGGGAAATTTGGCCAGGACACCAGGAAATGCTCCTACTCTTTTCGATAGGTGCCATGTGATCTTTAACATCCACCTGAACTACCACCAACCCAGGCAGATGGGACCTCGGTTAAACATCTCATCTGAAAGATGGCACCTCAGAAGTGCAGCACCCTCTCATGCTGCACTACAGTGTCAGTACTGGATATTAACCGTGCCAGATGTGGAACTGAACCCACAACTCTCTGATCTCCCAGCCTCAGAGGTGAGTGTGCTACCTACTGAGCCACTGACACTGCACTGACACATGTTTCCAAATCACACAGAAAGCGTGGTGCCCTCTATTGGTTTGGTGATTGCCTCTCTGGGAATATGCAAATGCCTAGGCAAAGTTTAATCCTTCCAGTTATTGACTTTGGGGATTTGGTCTATGATGTCACCCCAAAATGTCAATTAACAAAACTGAACACCTTATTCAATTATCTCTATAGAATCATCCTTTAGACCCTGCCTGCACATCACTGCACAGTGTATGCCCACCTGTGCTGGCCCTCACTCTCTGATAGATGTGTGCAACATCTGGCTCTGTTTGATTTATATATTTGCCCAACAAGCTCCCTAATTATTTGTGCACCCCACCTTTTTCCTGATACTCGGCCTGGACACAATCTTTGCTCCCATCCTGACAACAAGTTCATTGTCACACTTCAGAAACTGAGTTCCAGACAATTTGCTTACAGTTATTGACTCCCTCTGGTATGGAACAACTTTAAATTGGGTAACAGCTCTCCCACAAATACTGTCACTGCTAAACAGTTTCTCAGAGATACAACTGTGTCCTATTGTGCTTGCTTTCATTGCTTTATTGCTGTTGTTTACCTTTCCACTAGTTGCTGATTATACTTGTATGATCATTCTATCTCTGTTTCTTGTATACTGTTACGTTTACTTTATATTCTGCATTGGATTGCTTTTTTTGTTTGCTGTTGACTTGTTTCCCTTCCCCCAGTCACATCTGTAAGCACGATTGTTCATATATCTCTGTAGATCTACCTTGTGGAACACTTTCTAAATATATAAATACTACTGATATTCTGTTCTGTTATATTTTTAATGTAACATGAAGTTAATACGATGATGTGCTGCAACAGAGAAGAAGCAGATTAATGATAGCAAAGCAACAGAGGAAATAAAAGTAATAATATTGACAATAATAGTAGTGTAATGATACCCAGAGCTTTTGGAGCTGAATGCTATAATGCATGTGCTTCAATGACTTTAATAAGGTGATATTTCACCCATTTCTCTTTTGTTATTGATGTTCTTTGTAAGATATTACCAGTGTGAGGTCACCTTGGAAGTTAAGATACAATAAAAGAAAACTTGATCATTTTGTACAGTATCTCTAAACAAATTATTTATGCCTTTTTACATTATTTTATTTAAGGTTATAAGCAAAACTGCTTCATTTAAGAAATTATGTGCATGCTTTTTATATCTTGTTATATTACATACAAGGATCAATATGATGACATGTTTCATTTAAATGAAGTTTCCAGAACTATTGTCTGTAGTTCAGTAAAATATTTGCCCTGGCCTTGGCACTGTTGCAGATCTGAGCCAGCTAATCTTTTAGTCATAGCTACTATAAAACATTTAGAGTTATAATGAATGATGTTAACTCAAACAGATTTCAGTCAAACTGCATTGTGTTGGTTGATGTAGAAATAGGAAATTCCACACCAAACTGTAGATCCTGGCTTACACCTTGTTTACAAAGGCAAAACCTTTCTATTCTTTAGAATTCCAAATAGACAAATGCCCAATTCTTCATTAGCTAATTAAGTAGTATGGTCCCTGTATGGTTTGCAGATCTGTATCTCTCAATGAAGCAGCCTCTCATAGACAGAAAAAAATGAATTGCACAAAGGTAAAAGAGGTGGAACCAGGAAGCGTTTGATGTAGAAGACCTTTGGATAATAGAATGTTTGTGTTTATTTTGGACCTTGGAAATTTTGACATGGGTAATGTGATAACTTGTATAATACCAATAGGGGATATATGATGGCCTGTGTTCAACTAATCCATTTATTTGCATTAGTGAGGGGCAGGACAATAACTCATGAGTGCACACCCTCACAAATGTAAATTAGTGGCATATTTGGACACATCACATTAAATGTTTTGTGCATACAATGTCTGTGTTAATCCCGATGCCCCCAACACTGAAGTTTAGCAAACCACAGACCAGATTCTCTGTCTAAAGTACTCGCCCCACAGACTGATGTGCTGGATTCATGCATTTACCATAGGAGTTCCCCCTCTCCAGCACTCAAGGCCAGCTGTCCAAATTCCCTGTCTCAAAGTATTATGCACTTCTATGAAAAACTAATGTGCTGGATGGATCCACATCTCCCCCCTCGAATATTTCAATTTTAAGTTGTCAATTCTTTGTGATTCTGCAGCATGTGTTCCTGTGAAGCTTGTGGTATGCCAGCAAGCATGAAACATGGCATTTCTTATCCAGCAGCATCTGGGAGCATCAGTTTTTTCTGTTGGCAAGTCAGCAGTTTGGGTGATAAGACAGAATGATCATGGGGGGATTGTAAATGCAGGTACTGGGAGCTGGGAGGGGAGAATGAAGATAAAAGTGACAGAATGACATGGCATACAATGGAATTTATCATAGTGTAATGAGGAATTTACTTGAGCTGTATTAAAGCAAGAAAACAAGATGGCAACAGAAGCAATGATTTCAAACTCAAAGGAGGAGTTCTATTGGCTGTTGTTTTGTGCAGGATTCCTTCTGGTATAGGCCAGAATGGGATGTCAGTCATACTGACTAACATTTTCTTAGAGCTAAATGAAAAATAACAATATTTACCTTTCCCTTGGGTCAGATTGTTGGGAAAATAATCAGTGTATTTAAATAGTGGGATTTCTACCTACACTGTAGGTACACAGTTAATAAACAGAAATGTAAAAAGTATAAAAAGTATAAAAATGTATATAAAATAGACCTTCAGGCTAAATGCAGATTTTCATTAGATTTTAAAATACCACTGCAAAGATTTCTGTTTTTTGGGCATTAAATGCAAATGTGGACAGTAATAGATATGATCAAAATTCACTAAAAGTACCACCAACAGCTTAATCTGGTTCAAGATCAGTTGGCATTCATATGTATCCCCCTCCCCCGGGTCGTGCCTGAATATAGGCAGAATTTGTCTAGTGCACTTACCCAGTCAACAAAAACTAAATAAAAAAATAAAATAAATAGATACAAAACTCTTCTTGAAAGGGGAATAGGCATTGCTAAAAGCCAACACCCAACTGTGGAGCTGGTCCTATTTGCACTTTGTGTGCAAAAACTTTTTTTTAACTTACCGTTTACAGTAGTATAGAAGATTTTGCCAGGCTAATTCTCTTGACTTTCTAGCTGCTGTTTGCTGTAACCAGAAAACCCAGAATTCTCTGAAGCTGACGTCAGAATAGGGCTGCAGCCGTGGGAGATTCAATAACCTGCAGTACAAGTTTGAAGTTTTATTACTTCAGACCAGATGTTTGATGGTCCTGCTGTTCTCTGAAGACTAAGTACAGTCCTTTGAGACCATGACTGTACTTTAGCCCCAGGAGGACAGCTGTACCTGCAAATAAAAGATCGAGCCAGATATTCAAAACTTGCCTGGTAAGCAAAGTAATTTTTGTTCTGTTTGCCCAGGCTTTGTGCCTGTGCACAATATTCAAAGGAGGCTTTTGTGTGTGCTAATAGGGTTAATAATGTATGTAATGTATGTGTTTGCAAAGGGAGGGGTGGGGACAGGAATACCTGCTATAGTGCAATATTCCATGCATTTGCACTGTGCAAAAGAGTTAACACAGGCCACTTTGCACAGAGCAAATACCACCAATCAAAAGCTGACTTACTCTGGGTAGTACTAGTGCCTGCCAGAGCCACTGCAGCCAACAAGCAAGTTAGCAGCTGGGGAAGCACACCCACCCCCAGTGGTCTGTGGTTCCTCTCTCAGATCACCATCCCACATAGTTAAAAGGAATTCCCTTGTGCCTAGTGGTCCACCCTACCCTCCCATCGGTGGCTCGTATGTGAAGAAATTTTCCTTAGTGCCCAGCAGTCCCTCTGCCCTCTGACCACTGGCTCATATGTGTTAATAAATCTCCCTGTCCAGCAGTGCCTCCTGCCCTCTGATCACTGGCCAGTACATTCTAAAATATCTCCCCAGTGCTCAGTGGTCCCCCCCCCCCGATTGAATTTACAGTCCGGAGTGCTGGTTATTTTTCTAAACAAATTATGTTTATTTTTCTAGCACCCACTCTTTAATGTGAGCTCCACTTTTTGCATTGTCACCCACCTCTGATCATCTGCCCTTATGTTTTAATAATCCACACTGGTGTCCAGCAGTCTCCCATGCCCCATGATCACCAGCCAGTCTCTTTGAAAAATTCTCCCTGCTGTCCTCTGATCGCTGGCCTGAATTGTTGACATTATTTCCCTTGTGGTCCATGGTCCCCCCGATCGCCATCCTGAACTATAGACAGTATTTCCCTCATGGTCTGTTGTACCCCCACTCCTGAATCAGAAGCCCCAGTATTTATAAAAATTCTTGGTGCCTAGTGTTTCCACCCCTCTAATCACCATCCTGTATATTTGAAAACATGTCCCCAGTGTTCAGTGGTACCCCCTCCCTCCATTTGCCGGCCTTGAATGATATCTCTGAAAATATCCAAAGCAAAAAGTTTTCAGTAAATCAAGAACAACTATATAATATCACATATCCCCTGGTGTCTAGTAGCACCCACTAATCGCTGTCCTTGCTATCTATATAATCACTCTGTGGTGTCTAGTGGCCCCTTCACACTGTAGACACCGACCACCCACCCACCCTGCCAACCCCCCTTTACCCAAAGCACTGGTGCTGAAGCTCCAACACAGTGACTGACACAGCCATCTTCTCACCTCCATCACTGGCTGTTGTATGAAAAGTCAAGTAGTGTGTATCATATGTATAGCACAGGGCACATGTACTCTGTACTGTACAGGAACCACATGGACTGCACAGTACACAGGATATGCACTCCCTGTACAGTACAGAGGATGCATGCCCTGTATTATATACAGGAAATGCACTCCCTGACTTTTCATGAAGCAGTCGGCCTAGGAGGTGAGAGGAGGGCAGTACCTGCCACCATATCAGACCCCCGGCACCAATGCTTAAGATAAGGGGGGGGGTTGGCAGGTGGGTGGTCAGCACAGGGTTCAGGAGGGCTGCTAGGTGCCAGAGAATTATATCATACATACAGGACAGGGGTCAGTGAGTAGGGTACCACTAGATGCTATGGAATTTGTGACATTCAATTAATTTTCTTTATTGAAAACCTTTAGCTTCAGATATCTTCATAGGTATCATACAGGGCCAGTAATCAGAGGAAGGGGGGGACTACTTGAAATCAGGTACATGATTTCTAATACACAGGACAGTGACTGGAGGGTGGGGGGACCATGGGGCACCAAGGAATGTCTGGGTACATACAGAGCCTAGTGATCAAAGGGCAGGGTGGGAACACTAGGCAATAAGGAAATTATGTCACTACTGGGATAGTGACTGGAGGATAGGGGACCACAGATCAGCAAGAAAATACTGTCGACAATTTAGGGCAGCAACTGGGGATGGGAGGACCACAGACCACCAGCAAAATAATTTCTACAATTCAGGCTTGTGATTGGAGGACGGGGACCATTGAGCACCAGGGAGCATTTTTCAAACATATGGTCTTGCCATTTGAGGGTGGGGGTGGGGCTGCTGGGCATCAAGAAGAATTATGACAACATACAGGTTGATGATCATAGGGCAGGCTGGACCAATAGACACCAGGAGATATTCTTTAAATTGCAAGATGGGAATTGGAGAAAGGGAGGGCCCACTAGGCACCATGGAGATACATTTTAAATAATGGCATGATGATCGGAGGGAGGGTTGACCACTGGCCACTGGGGGCTTATTTTAAACTATAAGGAATAAACATCAGTGGGCAGGGGGGCCACTAGACAAAAGGGAACCTCTTCTCTTTACTGGGATGGGTGCTTGTTGTAGGGGTGAAGCTGTTGCAGGGGCACAAACTTGTCCCCACTTCTTGTGCAGATGAACCCATAATGGCCATGCAAATGGTCCCTTTGTGCCTTGCATGCCCAATGGGCTCATTTGCATGGGGAATTCTGATGCAATCAAGTAAGGGGCGCTATCCTCTGCACTGCCAGGATCCATGCCGAGGCAGTTTTGTTTGACATAGGACTGCACCAACATGCCCCTCTATTTAGTCGGATAGTGTCCAGTGCACTATCTGACTGACTATAGCATTTTTTGGATCCTGGGCAATGAGCAAGCACAGCATAAAACTTTGCACTCCAGTCTGCCCATTTTTTAATATTGGGACCCTGGTCTCTAAGCAAGTGTGTGTCAGGTGGGGGGTGGGGGGTAAATATAGCTATGGTACAAGAAAAACAGAATCAGCAGTGTCTTTATATAAAAACCCTCTTTTTTTTGTTGTTGTTTAGAAAAAAATGCCCATGCTTCCACAACTGCATCGTTTTCTCACCTGTTGTTACTCTTGGCTACCAGTTCACCTGCCCTATGCCATTCCTAAAGAACCAAAAATTAGACCAAGGATTTTAATTTCATCATTGTCAATGGTGATAACTGCAGTAGATTGTACATGATTACCTCCTAAATTAACCGGATACTTTAGAAAACCAATCTTTTATACAAATTTACTTTGGAACCGGAGACTAGAGAACAATTCTTAAGAAATTCCATTGTTTTACTCTTCAATAAACCATTTTACAAAAGGCAGACATCAGCTGCATGAGCCTGAAGTTTCAGAGATGAGGAAATAAACAGAGAAACATAGAATGTGATGGCAGGTAAGACTACTTGGCCCACCCATTCTGCTCATTTGTCCCTGCCTCTGCTGTTACCACAGACCCTACCTGATCTCTGGCTCACTCCCCTGTGACTTCCAAACTAAGATTCCATTGTGCCTATCAGATACATGTTTGATGCCTGCCACTGATTTTTCCCCTACCACCTCCCCTGGAAGACAGTTGGAGACATCCACCAATCTTTCAGTGAAGTACTTACTCACATCTCTTCTAAACTTTCCCTTCCCAGTTTCATTACATCACCTTGTTCTTGTTTATCATGGTGTCATAGATTCATAGGTTCTACAGACTACACTATGCATGTGCCCTTCAAGCTTGCCTGCCAGGTTAATCCGAAAACACCAGAGTAACCACCCACCATTAGATATCAGTCCAATTTCAACTTAGAAGTATTTGTTACCACTATCTACAAGGCAAGCTGTTCCAACTACTCACCACTCTTCCACAGAACCATCATCTTAATCTTTCTGTTTGATAATGATTACCTTTAAGTTTTCTGCTGTGACCTCATGTTACTTTTTTCTTGTTACTGAGTTCTAGGGGTAAACACTTCATTGTATCTGGACAAGGTAAATTCTTGTACACCGTAATCTTGTCTCCTCTCACCCTTATCTGCAGGCTACAAAACATGAGTTCCCTCGATCTCTCTTCATATGTCAGGGCTCTAGCCCCTTTACCATTCTTATCTTTATTGTATGCCCTCCATCCTAACAATGTCACACCGATTTTGAGGTGACCAAAATTGCTCATATTACTCAGCAGGTGGTCTCAGCAAGGCTCTGCACATTGGTAAAATCACCTACCTATACCAGCTTGTGATGTTCTTCCTAATGCAAGATGTCATTTTATTACATTTAGATGTAGCCTCATTACACTGTCCTGAGTTCTTGAAGTTGTTGGTTACTCTTACAAACAGGTCACCCGAACTGACTCCCTGAATTCAAATCCACCCATGTTATATCTAAATGCTCTTCCCAAGGTGCATAACTGCACATTTTTCTTGATTGAACCTCACCTTATTACTTGTAGTGAATTTATATAGGCTGTTCAGTTCAGCTTGCAGTTTTACTGCATAATCTTTGGTATTTACTCTGTAACCTACTTTTCCATCATCTGTGAATTTAGCCATCCAACCTCCATGTTTCATTTGAAGTCCTGAGATGAACACAATGAAACATGTTGGTCCCAAACAAACATCTGTGGCACCAGATAGTCACCCTAGCAACCTCAGAGTCAAAAACATTAATTCTGACAATCTATTTATGATCCACGTGCCATGACCTTATCCATTTTAGTATATGGGAATTTATTTTGGAATCAAGTACCCTATTCAACACCATAAGGTATTTATAGGACTCTCTCATGTCCCAGCTCTCCCTCATCTGTTTCAGGGTGTACATATTGAGGTCCTTCAGTCTGTCCTGCTAGGGCATCTGATAGAGCCTCTACACCATCTTAGTTGAATTCTTCTACACAGCTTCCACCCTTTCTTCCTCCTTCTTGAGTTGTTGTCTCCAGAACCCTTGCAAAAATATAAGTGTGCTGCGTACATGCACAATGCATGCCACATGCTTAATTGTGCAATGTTTGCATGCAGTTAACATAAACAAAGTGAACCTAAGTGAAACAGATCTAAAAACCACATCAAGTTTGCATACTGCAAGCTTGATATGTGTGCAGCAGGCAAGCTGGTGTGAACATAATTTAAAAATCACAACAGGTTAACATGTTGCACTATTGCCATGTATGCATCAGCTATGCTGGTGCAAATCACATCTAAAAAAAAGATCAATTTCTATTCTCATACTACTGCTAGCAATTAGAGCCATTAAAATATAATTTCCATTGATTTCCCATTAAAATAAGGCAAACTCATTAATTCTGTCCATTAAATCATTTAACAAATTGTTTAATGGCTTTTGACTTTTGTCATTAGATTGACAGTAATTTGTAAAGTATTGTTTGCTTACTGCATTAAATGCTCAAGATATAGTCAGCCAACACCTCCTATTCCAGATGTACGAAGAGGGGCCTCTGCGGAACGAAGTCTGACTTTTTGTTTTGGGCTATGCTAGTCCCCTTATGCATATTTAATGCTACACACATGTTTCTCATGACTGTTGCAGCTCAGTTTCTTTCCCTTTGTCATTCTGTATGGAGTATGTACACTATGGTCATGCTCAGCACTCTTTGTGCTGAGGAGGGTCTTGAAGTATGCACCATATCTCACTTTTTGCCAATGAAACTGAGGAACATGGGCATTTAAATGAGGGACAATGAGGACACTAACCTCACAATGATTGGGACACACCTGAAACACAGAGACACAGTACCTTAGAACACAGTGGAAACCCTTGTATTTACTTGTACAGATATTAGCACCTGAGAATGAATTTCTACCATAACGGGGTGCAATTCAGGTAGAGCAAGAGGGGAAGTCCCCGCATTTGTGCCTAGGTTTTCTTATGGTATAACAACACTGGTGTTAAATTCTGATTTAATCTTGTACAACAAGTGCCCCCGTGTGTGTGCACTCATGCTCTGGGTGTGCTCCTGACTTGACTGTGTCTGTATTGTGTTGTCCATTCTCTCCACCTATTAGCAGTGGCACCACCACATGTGTTGTGAGAGCTCCAACCAAGCAAAATTACATGAGTCACAGAAGTGTGGCACTGCCTTTACCACCACAGAGTAGACATGCTACACACTACAACTTGGACGATTCAGTGAGCATTAAGCTCTCGATAGCAGTGTTGGTCTACTCTTAGTGAGTGTCCATCTCCCTTGGTGGCAAAAGGGCAGGATGTGAGCTAGAAGCTAGCTTGATGTCTAGGTTACCTACCTATACTACTAGGCTCACCTTGCAATAAGGTCAAGTTCAATCTCTAGTTTATTTTTAGGAAAACGCCATTGAGTATATTCATTTACAAGGAGGTCCTGTCAAGGGCAACATGACACAATTGCAAGGATACAAAGTCAAGTAGCAAAAAAATGAAATGTAAGAAGTGACCTGATAAATACACTGTATGAAAACAAAGGAGTACACAGTAGTATTTGAGTTACAAGCTTTGCATACTAGTAATGTAACATTTATATATACATAAGAAAAAATGGAGCATACAGTGGTATTGGATTAAAGGTTTTGCATACAAGTAGTATAACATCTACACATACATGAGCGGAGAGACAGTGGAGCTCCAATAGTCTAAATAAAAACAGCACAAGTCCCCTGAGGCAGCAAGCTAGGTCTAGTACCAGTGGTGACAGCAGTGCAGGCAGCCTTCATAGGCCTTGATCAGTGTGGTGTGGCAGCATCCAAGCCAGAAGCAAGCAACACAGTTACTAATTATTTTTTTTTCCTGGCTGAAGGTGACTTGGTCATGGACCTCGGTGGGGACCTGGGATGGTCAGTTCCAGCATTCAGCTTCTGGCAGAAGAATGGAAGAGGAAAGGACTGAAAACTAAATTGGTGGCACACTGGGCCAAGCCACAGGTTCCAGCCAGATGGCCTGGTAAATAAAAATATTTTTTTATGGAGGGTCTGGGGAAGGAGGAAGGACTGACATATTGATATTCTTTTCATGTTTCTGCACTTTGGGTGGCTTCACAACACATATGGGATAGGAATTGAATGAAATGGAGTCAGAGACAGAGCTTGGGTCAGAGTTTTTTGGGGGAGGGGGTTCAGAACTTCAGTCAGGAAAAAACAATGTTTAGTAACTGGGTCAGTTTAAGCCCAAATCTGATGCACTGCTCCAGGGTATAGACAGATAAATCTTATACATTTGACTTTTTCTTGATTTGCATACCACTTTTCAATCACAACAAATAAACCTTATCTTTTAGAGACATTCCAGATGTTCCAGAGATTGCCCTCTAGAGGATGACTGACACCTGGCCTCCACTGGTTGTGTGCTCCCACCTGCTAAAATCTGAAATGGCTCCCCTGCCTTAAAGTCTAAATTTACAGGACATCTTCTGTCTGAACAGCATGCTTTTCATGAGGGGTGGATGAGGGACTGAACAGTTTTCATGGGTAATATGTGGGCTGTCCCTTGCAATCAGGGACAGTTGAGTGGTATGGTATGCACAGACTATTGGAGCTCCACCATAGTCAGGCTTATGCCCCCTCCCAGGGTAGCTGATCTCCATATCCCCACGCTCAGGCACGTTATGACATAGGGCAAGGGAGAGAGCAGGGGTGTGACTCATTGAAATGAATAGTGATATTTATTTATTACTATTTTGTACATTATGATGGCAAGTTAGAGGTTAATGAAGGCCATCACTCAACTAACAAGGACCTTGTTAGTAGAACAGTGGCTTTCATTAATCTCCAACTCACCATCGTAGTGTATAAAATAGTAATACAAAATAAATCAATTAATTTCAAAGGGGCACACCCCAGCACTCCCTCCCATGAACATCATCTCTTAAAGACTCCTGCCTAATACTCAGGTAAGAGACTCTCGACTTACACCTATACTTGATGGGTTGTCTGCAACAATATGGCCTCACCCACTGCAGTGTGTGTGTGTATGTGGGGGGGTGACCATGTGGGTGGGTGTCGAGTTATTGCTACTTTTGTGTTTGCCCCTTAAGGTCTGTTTGCTTGGAAGCATTCAAAACTATGGAGAGAAAATAGTAGGAGTACAGGCCAGACAGAGGTGATTAAGTAGTTCTGTGGGTAAGTGCGTGTAGTCGGGTGGGAAGAACCATATGTGTTTCTGCTGGTATGTGTGCTACAATTCAGCTGTGCAAGTGAGATGAGCAGGGCAAGAAAAGAAAAAGTATAAAGTAGCCATAAGCATGCATATGCATGCAGATGTGTCAGATTTATATTGAAGTACAAGTGAGTCAGATGTATGAAGGCAGTATAATGTAGTGGTTAAGGAACAGAAATACAAACCTGGAGACCTGAAGACCCAAGTCTGAATCTCATCAACCCCCGCTTGTATGTTATGTGATCCTGAACAAGTCACCTTACTTTTATGTGTGTAGTTATCAGTGACCACTTCCTTCTTGCATGCATGCCACAAGCATACAATCTGTTCCAATTAAGCATAAAAAGCATACTTGCCACACTTGCTTACTACATGCATGCAACATGTGTGCAATCAGTTCCAATTTAACATGAAAATCATGCTTGCAGCACGCATGTCACATGGCTAGTTTTATGAGCGCAGAATGCAAACATTTCATTATTTCTGTAAGGGAACTGAACACAGTACTGCAGGTAGCTTCTTAGAAGTGATCTATACAGTGGCAATACCACTCCCTCCTTCTGCCCATGATACCCCACCCTATATGCACTCCAGCATCCCACTGGCCCTCCCCACTGCCTTGTCACACTATCTCACCACCTTGAGGTCATCAGACAGTATTACCCACAGGTTCCACTTCTGTTTGGTGACCATCACTACCTCATCTCCCATTTTGTACTCCACCCCAAGGTTTCTGAACCCTAGGTGCATGATTTTGCCCTTTTTGTGCAGTGAAACCCAGTTGCCATGCCTTTGACCACTCCTCGAGTTTTCTCAGATCTCTGCATTTTCTTTCCACCCCCTCTGGAGTGTCTGTTCTATCACAGCTTTTGGCGTCATCTGCAAAAAGCCATACCTTCAAAGAAGACTGGTCCCAGTACTGAGTCCTGAGGCACCCCGCTGGTCACCCTCCCTTCTCTGTAGTGACCACCATTTACCATCTTCCTATGTCACTTATCTGTGAACCAATGTTTTATCTAGTTTACCACCTGAGGACCCACCCTTAAGCTGCTTGGTTTCCTTGTGAGTCTCCTATGTGGTACTGTGTTGAGTGCTCAGTAAAATATAAGTAAGCCATGTCACCCACCCCACTGTGACCTAGTTCCTGGTCACCCAGTCAAAGAAATCTATTACATTTGTCTGACATGACCTTCCCCACAAATCTGTGTTGCCTTGGGTCTTGTACTAACTGGATTCAAGGTACTTCACAATATTTCCTTTAGCAGTGACTTCATTGACTTCCACCACTGATGTCAGGCTGACCTGCCTATAGTTGCCATCCTCCTCCCTACTACTGCTTTTATTAAGTGGGACTACATCTGCCCTCCTCCAGCCCCCCCAGAAGCACTCCTGTTTTCCAGTGATTTATTGAATAAAGCTGACAGAGGTGCAACCAGTACTTCCCTGAGCTCTTTCAATATCCTTGGGTGAACCCACTCATGCCCTATAGCTTTGTCAACTTTCAGATTTGCAAGTCCCTTCAGGACTCTTTCCTCCTTAAATTATGCACATGCTGCTTTTTGTGGCACATTCCCCTTCACTTCTTCTGTGAAGACTGAACAAAAGTATTTGTTGAGGATATCTGCTTTTTCCTCATCCTCCTTTGTACAGTTCTCCCCCCTTGCCCTTTCAAACCTGCCAATCCATCCTCTTGTCTTCCTTTTTTCACTTATCTACCTCAAAAAGATCTTGTCCCCTTTAGATACCCATGGCCTATTATTTCATCATTTTGCACCCTTGTGCTTCTCACCACTTTCCCAGCTTCCCCCTGCTTCTCCTGACACACCTCCCAATCCTCCTTCTCCTCTTCTGCATCTCTGCACCTCCTGAATATTACCCTTTTAGCATTTAACTTTTCTGCCACTTCCTTTCAGAACCATAGTGGTCTCTTTTTCTCCTGTTTTTGCTCACTTTCTTGGTGCAGATGTTTGTAACCTTCACTATGCCTTCCCTTAACTCAGATAATTGTTCCTCCCCTTCCCAGATCACACCTCTGCTAGCTCATCTCTGAGGCAATCACATATTTTTTTCTAAAGTCTGCCTCCTGAAGTCCAGTACCCTTGTCCTTATGTGGCACTTCCACTGCATCCTTAATGTTGAATCATTCTGCACAATGATCACTGGTCCCCAAGTGGGCTTTCACCTTGACATCTGCAACAATGTCCCTGTTAGTGAGCACCAGGTCCAACATTGCTCCATCTTGAGTGGGTTCTGTAACTAGCTGCCTGAGAAATGCCCCCTGCAGGGAGTCTAGAATGTCTCTGTTCCTAGTTGAAGCTGTGGCTGGGAGACACATATCTACATCTGGCAGGCTGAAGTCCCCCACAAGAAGCACTTCCCCTTTTTTCTGCCATTGTGCTAATGGCTTCCACTAGTGTGTTATCACTTTGCTTCCCTATTTTGGAGATCTGTGAAAATAGTGGCTCCAGTTCATGTCTCTAGGGTTACCCACAGAACCGCCAACCCCTCCATTCCTCACAGATTCCCTATGTTTCTGTTGCTTTGATACCCTCCTTTACATACAGTATCACCCCTCCTCACTTCCTTCCCACCCTGTCCTTCCTGAAGTGAGTGTTGCCTGGTATGGCCATGCCCCAGTCATGGTTTCCTGTGCACCGTGACTCATTATTGGCCACAGTATCTAGGTATGCCTCCACTGTCATGGCCTCTAGATCTAGAATTTTATTTCCTAGACTTCTTGAGTTTGCACATGTGGCGTTCCATATTTTTTTCCCACTCTGTCTGTTACCTACTTCTTTTCATTTGTGCCTTGCCTCCTTTTTCTCTTTATTTTTACAACTCTTGTTCCCTTCCCTTTTGTTTTTTACCATACTGCATTTTTCTTTATTTTGCACCCTGGGGATTTTCCTGTCCATGGATCCTCCCTTTTTTTGCTTCCATCTGTGGCAGGGAGCAGTTTATACACCTTTGTTCCATCTACCACACCCTTTAGCCATTTTTACTGTTCATCAAAGTAACATTAAAACAGCCCACTGAGGTCTGCAGTTTGTCTCCCAGATGGCTGCAGACTAACACCCCTGTATAGGCCCACATCCATCTAGGTTGTTCCACAGTGCACAATGTAGCCGAACCCCTCTTCTCTACAGCATGTCTTCAACTATGAGTTGAAGCTTCTGATGTGAAGAATCTTATCCTCCCCCAGTCACAGATAGATAGCATCAGAGAAAGACACCAAGTATACTGTCTTCTCAGACCCCTCCAGAGCTCTAAAATCTCCCAGCATCACCCTAGCCCAGGTCATTAATTCCCAGGTGGACAATGTCATCCAGCTCCCTCTGCTGCTCCAGCACCTTAACAATCCTTAAGATATTTTTCCATCCCTCCAAACCATGGCACCAGGTAGGCACATCACCTCCTTCTTTCCTCTCTTCTTGTTCCCAAATCTACCCCATAATAACACAGTTCCCCACCAGAAGTTGCTTCTCTCTCTGGTGGGGTCCTCTGCCTCCCACATTGGGACCTCCCCTATAAAGGAAACCCACATCCTCTCTAACCACTATTACTTCCTCACAGTCCTGTACCACTAGAGCAGTGAATGGGTTTCATATCGGCACTGGCTGAGGAGTGTGCTCCTCATCCACCATCCCACCTTCCAAGAGTCCACCACAGTCCAGCTGGCCTTCCTTCTCTTAGGCATCCTCTGGAGCATTGGGGTAGATTCCATGGCCACTGGGTGGGGGAAGAGATCCCCCAAATGCTAGCTGACTAGGCCCAGAGTTGAGTGACCTCCTCCCTCAGCCCAGAGGTGTGTGTAGATGGGTCAGCACTTGTCTCCAGAAGGTCTCTGAAAACTGCAGCTCCACAACCACTGCATCACTCCCAATATTCTGATCTCTTCACTGCCTACTTATACTTAAATGAACTTGTACTCTTACCCTAGATAAGGTGTTACTAGTTGTCCCCTTTTTTCTTTACTTAACCCCTTTGTAGTGTGACCCAAGATAGACTGACAATTTTTCCCCTTTCTGCTTTTCTTTTCCTCTCTGAATTCTTACCCTAGATAGGGTGTTTCTAGTTTCCCTTTTTTTTTGCTTCACTTAATGCCTTTGTAGCATGACCCTAAGTAGGGTGATTTTTATCTTTCCTGTCTTTACTTTACTATTACTCTTTTGAGCTCATACCTTAAATAGATTGATTCCTCTTTTCCCACACAACAGGTCATTGCTGTTTGTATGGACTGTTACCCCCTGCTGCTAGCCCCTTACCTTTTTTGGTACTCCCTTACACAGACAGCAGCAAGTAAACAGGTACTCTACCTCACCTTACCGGACTGGCACACTTCTCTGCTTGCTTGCTGTTACCTGCGGATGCCTGAGACAGCAATCCTGTTCCAGTCATGCTCTGAGACACGAGCATGATGGGACACACTGGGATGAAGGGCTTTTATATCTCTTGAGCAGCTCTCATACTGCTTCCTAATTGGTTCCTTTGCTGCTATTCCCACCCTAAATGGTGAAACTTCTTGTGGTTTCTCCACCAACTCTGTAACACAGAAAACAGCTTTGTAAGTTAAAACAGTAGCTTCTGGAATACCTATCACTCTAATACTTTTTCACTAAGCCCTTCCTTCATAGTCCATCATTTTTTCTTGTATCCATTTTATTTTGGTTTGTTGAAATGATATGATTCTGTTGGTTACATTAAAGTCATCTTCCAATGTTAACAGATGTTTTTCTGTATGCTGGGTTCTCTTTTTTATCCCCTGTATATTCAAAGTCACCTTTTGCATTATCTGGTGTAAAAGCTGGGCATGGATCGTAATCACTGTGACTGATGTGATAGTTTCTTTTAATGGAATTTTGTATTTAAGTATTCATTTTGCCCATCTAGGCATATTTTCCCATTGCAGTTCATGACCCTGTTTATCATTTGTATTATATTGGTCATACTCAGTTTCTTCTGCTTCTTCTATGTTTTCTTCTATTTCTTTACCTTCTGAGAGATCTGATTCAGTTCTGATTCCTGAGTGGTGCATTGAACTACCACTAGTAATACCGTTTTTTGAGACATGATTATTAAATGTATGTTACTTGGAGTCTATTTGTATGTTCTGTCTTCCTTTCATATTTAAACTGAGGGGCCAGATATTCATAAATTTGCCTGGTGGACAAAGTGATTGCACCCTGTTTGCCCAGAGTTTGAACCTGTGCACAATATTGAAAGGGAACTTTTACTTGCTCTAAAAGGGTTATCACACAGAAAGAAACATAATATATAGTATGTGGTGGGCAAAGGGAGGGACAGGAACAGGAACACTGGTGCAGTGCGATATTCAGCGCATCTGTGCTGCACAGAGGGGTTAGCACAAGTCACTTTGTGCAGCACAAATAACACAGATCAAACCACTGACTTACTATGGGCAACCCTAGTTGCCACTGAAGACAAGTAGACTGGCAGTTGGGGGACCACACCCACCCCTTGGCATGTAGTGGCACCCCCATCCACCAATCACCATCCCCAGTAAAGAACAAAATGTCCCTGGTACAGTACACAGGCCATGCTCTCCCTACAATACAGGGGGCATGCACTGTGTATTATACATTGGATAGCCACTCCTTGTCATTCCATATAGCATCCAGCCAAGGAAGTGTGAGGAGGGTTATCCCAGTCACCGTATGGAATTTGCTGCATCAGTATAAGGTAAGACAGGCTGGCAGAGTGGGTTTGTCGGTGCTGGTGGTGAAGGGACTACAGACACCAGGGAATAGTTGGGCATAGACAGAGCTGGCAATCAAAGAGTGGGAGGAACATGGGACACCAGGGTTGGTGCATATAATAACAAGGATGGCAATCAGAGGGTTGGGGGGACCATTAGGCAGAGTGATTGTAGATTGCATACAAGGGCTGATGATCAGTGCTGATGGGGGGAACCACTAGGTACTGAAGATACTTGAACATACATTAGGGATGATGACTGGAGGGCAGAGGGGCCACTGGGCACAAGGGATTGCATGTATGATAAGGGGGATGGTGATAAGAGGGTGGGGGGGTGCCACTAGAGAGAAGGGAATACATACTTTGTACAAGAGTGATCAACTGGAGTGGAGACAGAGCTCATCACAGGGGCATGAACATGCCCACTGCTTCCCATGCAAATGTGCCCATAATCAGCATGCAAATGGTCTCTCAGATCCTTTCATGGGCAGTTGGCTCATTTGAATGGAGTTGTATGAATACCATGTCGGGAGCTACCGGCGGTATTGGGCCTGGTGGCCCTATGTTCCATTCGATGGTGCCGATGTGCTATATGACCAAATATAGCAGCCACAGGATTGTTGGCAATGGGCAAGTGCAGTGTAAAATGTCACACTCCTCTTTGTCCATTTTTGAATATCTGGTCCCAAATGACTTAAAAAGGCAGCAACATCACCACAGTCACTAGTGCAGAGATTAGTTTTCTTAGGATTTTATTCCTTGCATCTGTTTTGTTTTCCTTGCTTATTATCAACTTCCTCTTGAGAAATGTTAATTTTCTTCAGTTCTCCTAAGTTGGAAATATTTGCAGTAACGTTTTGCATAATTTTTTTAACAACTGTGAATGTTTGACTCTTTTACTTAAAGCAGCAGTGAAATGAAAAAGGGTTAACATTTCACTCCACTTTTTTTCTTCTTAATCCATGCCAGATGTCTTCCAATTTATTTTGATGGTCAAATTTTTATTAAGAATTTTATGAAAGTTTTAAATAATTATTTCTCAAGAAAAAAGATGGCCTTCTATTTTTTGCATAGAAATAATACTGAGGACCAGAGGAGGGTAAGAGTCCAGACAAAAAATTAAATGCATAGTACACAGCACAGGAAGCATCCAGAAAACCCAAATCAATAGTTCTGCCAATATTTTTCATAACCATAGAAAATTGGCTTTTTGAAATAACTTTTTTCATTGCACTGCTGCTTTAAGGACCTTTTCTTCATTTCTGACTTTTCAATAAGTGTCATAATATTGTAAGTTAGTTTCAGGGGCTTTAGTCAGCAAACAATGTCATGTATGGGGTGTGTTTTCTGATATAATATCAGCGTGTAACTCCATTGTTTTTCCTTTGCTGCTTTACCTTTTCTATTGTCTCTCATTTGACTGGAACTCTCAGTGCTACTCATCTCTCAATCTTTATGTGGTGCAGCATCTTGTATCATCAGTGATAAAGAATTTTGTGTGTCTAGTGCATTCAGTGTATCAGATTCCTTATTTTGAGTGAATTTAGCTTTGTTTGATATTATTTCTGGGCTTTGGCACAATAACAATACTTCATCTAACATTACAGCTCCTTTTGAGTTTGCGCATGAGATTTGAACTCCTTGGGAGAGTAGGCTTTGAGGGGGTTGACACTGTCTGTCCAATGCAGAGTCCTCTGCATGGGGCTCAACAGTATCACACCAATCCTTGGTCAGGCTGGTTCTGATGCTGTTTTGCCTGCAGTGGTCTGCACTTGAAAAGAAAAAGCCTCGCCAATCAGGAGCTGGCTTTTTCCTTTCATCTGCAGGGCAACGCAGTGCAAACACCTGTGCAGAGCAGGCCACAGTCTAAGCTCCATACGGGCTCGGAGTATTGAGTGCCTGACGGCACTTTTACTGTGTGCGTGATCCGATCATGCTGGCTGGGGGGCAGACACTTTCCTTGCCTGCCTCCTCCATGTCCCTGTCATGCTGGTGGATACCTCTCCCCCACCTACCAACATCAGGGTGCTCAATCCCCTTGTGGCCTGTATCCCAATCCCATTATCCTTTAATGTGGCACACTGGGAGCCCACCCCAGTGTGCCAAACTGCTGTGGTGTATTCTGACACTGAGATGCCCACTTCGTGTCAGATATGCCCCTCACATAAACTCTGACCGCGGGTGCCCATTCCCCAGATTGGCATTGATCCCCATTGTACCTCCAGCTCTGGCACCCTTGAGCCCACCCCAGTATGCCAACTTCTATAGTTTCCTGTAAAAAGAAAACAGACCCACAAAGTCTTTTGATTTTTTAAACTTGAAAAACAGAAAACAGTCCCTCGTGGTTGTCGCTGGCCCCTCACCCAACCGCACCTTCCTCTGTGCACACCCTAGCTCCCCACTCCCTCACTCATACATACCCGCGGAGGTGGGGAGCAGCAACTTCAGTGGATCGAACACGCCTGTACTCTTCAAAAGCCGATGCAAACTGAAGATATGATGGTAAGTCTTATAATGGCAGTGAATGGGGGTTTCAATTTAGGTTGATAGCTCAGCCATTTTTGGGACTTTTGGTCCCAAACTTTCAACATGGAGTTCTTGGGATCCCACCTTACAAACACAGTCACTGTCATTTCGTTTCTCAATCCCGAAAGGTGATTTTGTGGTCACTGCGTGGAATCACCTTTCAGGATCAATTAATGAAACAACAGTGCCACTGTTCATGAGGTGGGGTGCAATGAAGCCCTTGTTGCAAATTTGGTGAAAAAACTCCCAAAAATGATTGCTTTATGAGTGTCCGTTGAGCAGTTTCTATGCACACTCTTAACATCACCAATTTTTAAGATTTTCACTTCATATTTTCAACATTGCCATTTTTTCACACCCCCTTATGAACAGTATAGCTGTCATATTTTGTATCCTTTCCAAAATGTGTTTTTGCACCTGTATGCAGAGTGGTGCTATTGTTTCATGAAATCAACTTCTGGGACAAAATTGCAGTGCAACTGTTCATGAGGAGAGGTTCCAAAAAGGCCATGCTGAAAACTTTGTGAAAACATTCCCCAAAAAATGACTGCATTATGAGCATGCATTGCGCAGTTTCTACGCACACTTGTAACTTCACCACTTTTTCATATTTTCACTCTAGATTTTCAACATTGCCATTTCTTCACACCTCCTCATGAACAATACAGCTGTCATTTTTTCTCATCCTGCCCAAATTGTGTTTTTGCACTTGTGGCGCTGACTGGCACACTCACTGTGCGAAATCACCTTTTGGGATTGAGTAACAAAATGATACTGGCACTGTTTATGAAGTGATGTCCCAAAACCCCATGATGAAAATTTGGAGCAAAAATACCAACCGTAACGCCCACCCTTAAAATGCAAGACAGAAGAATATACAGAGAAACATATGGGAGGCATGTACAAGAGCAATACCAACAGCAAATTCTCGGCATTGATAAATGCTTATTGTTTAAGTGTTGTGCTCAAAGTTTTGTGCTGGCAGACGCTTTAAATAATTGACCAAGAAACTGTATTTCAGATGCCATAAGACCAGCACTCCCCATTCCTTCTGTTTCAAATGATTATTTTCATCCTCCTGTGGAAGCAGAGAGATAGAAAACACCTGCTTAATCTGTATAGTTTGGCTAGAAATTGAGCTTTGTACTGAAAAACCTCCTACGTGTGAAAGTGCTCCTAGTCTTGTCTTTAAAAACATTTTTCTATCTCTTATACTGAGCTCAGTAACCAAATTATTAGGGGAGAAAATAGGGCTTAATAGGTTAGGTAAATTTGCAGTGAAAACAAGAGATAGCAATGGACCTGTAGTGTCTGGCTGTTTAATTCCAGTGTATCAGACAGCTCTACTTGTTGCAGTTATTGCAGTTTCTCTAGATCAAGTTCAAAGGCAACCATATTTTTGTAACTTTTTTCTCCTTTGCTTTAAAATCTCTGATACTGAGTAAGGAGATTGTCTCTTAGCAGCTCTTGGTTTCAGGTCCCATATTTGTTTGTAGACATTCAAGCATTTCAGAATAAAGCAAACTTTAATGATTGCTGCTGTATCTGCTGCTAATTTGTCTTAGGTTCATATTTAGTAACAAAACTTCATGAATAAGAGTATCTTTTGTGAATTATAGTCTATGTTTTTTCTAGCCACACAGCACAGAACAGCCTTATTGTATTAAAGATACATATCTTGTCTTGTTTTGTCTGCAAACAGACACAGTAACTCAAACTGCTCTCAAACACCAACTCATCCATGCTTCTGAGTCCACATGGACTTCAGATGTACAGATCATGATAAAACAAAGGGGCAGGATTCATAAAGCAGTTGCGATGGGTGCAAATGAGATGCACTGGCAACCAGGATGTGCCAACCAAAATCCGAGCGATTCACAAAGAGATGCCCCATGTGCAACCTGACTGTGAATCACACATGTTGTGCATGATGCAAGTGAAGATGCCCCTACTCAGCCGTGATGCACAAAATCACCCAAGAGAGTAGAACAGTGAATAAGGAGTAACCCAGCAGGGAATGGGGGAGCAATAGGGGGTAATGCAGGGGGGCAAAGGAGTCAGGGACACACGCCCAAAGGGACAGGCCACAGTGGCCAAGGTCTCAACAGTGGCTACAGAAGATGAAGTGCACAGACAGGGCACACAGAACAATACCCAGTACCACATGACACAACCCACACAGGACCATGGCGAGCACACAAGACAAACACAAAGTCGCCCGCAAGGTGCCACATATTTGCAGGGGAAACCATGCAGCATGGTGGTGTCCAAAGGACATGGCCACCACCACAGGAGCCTAGGGATGTGGGGGTGTATGAAGTCACACAGGGCCACACCGGTGCTTAGGCTGGGTGGCACACAGGTGAGACCACTGTACCATACAGACATGTCATACTGCTGACCACTGTAGACTGCACGCAGGTCTGATGACTGACAGTGTAGCAGCACAACAGACACATGCCACAGGCATCACACACAGACCAGGGGCATAGACATGGGCAGCATGACAGCAGGACCACCCACAAGCCAAAGGCAACATGGTGGGCACACAGTGGGCAGGACATGGCGTGGGGCAGGAGGTAACTGCTTGCACAAACACATGTGCAGACATGATTATGGCAGAAAGGGGACAGAGGAAAGCTGCAGACAACAACCAAACCCAAGAACATGATACAGTGAATGACCACATACAACGGTTCAGATAAATAACAGTTTAATAAATATCACAACAACAATAAAAACAACAGCAACAACTACGACAAGAACAGTGCAAAACAGGGAAGGGAGTATATACAACAACAACAGCAAAAACTGGGGAAAGCAGGGGAGGAATGTGGCAGTGTGAGCAGGTATAGGGGATGGGTGGGGACACCAATGCAAAGTAAGGAGGGGCAACAACGGATAAAATGTCCAAATTCACACCATGGGGCATGCCAGGGGACAGCGCACACATCTCTGTCCCCGTACAGTAAGGAGACAAAGAAAGTCTGACAGTGCCCTCAGGAGACATCCCTGCCTCATAAACAGTGGCCGCAATGAATCTCGAAGTGCACACTGCACTTGCAGTCCCACATCCTGCGGTGCCTCCTGCTGTCATCCCCCATGGCCATAACCACCAGAATTCTCACCATGTAGACCTAGAGTAGGGAACACAGAGAACAGATCCTAAGTGCCATGTTCCAAACACCACCTCCACCCCCCTGCATGTAGGCTGGAGGCATCCACCATGGAAATGGCCCAGATCCCACCAAGCACAACACAATGCAACAGGCAGGCAAACACCAATGAGCCCTCATGAACAGCGACACATGGACAGGCACAATGTGCCAGCAACACCCATCTGGGCAGACACTCACCCCACTTGACACAGTGCATGCACAAAATGAGCACTTACCTACACCAGCATGGCAACCACCCTGTGCACCTTGGTGGCCCTCCACACCCGCTGTTCAATGGACTTCACGGCCCACTACCTAACTTCTGGCCCTGCAGGAAACACAAAAGCAGAGAACGACATGAGGAGATGTGACGTGAGACAGCCCCCACCAACACCAGTGTGGACATGCAGTGAAGTTGTCAACAAACAGGGCACCAGTGCTGAACGGCCTGGCAGTGTGCAGCAGTGCAAAGCCCCCAGGCCTGTGCCCCCCATGTGCACAGCTGTTGGCACGCAATGCAAATGGCAGTCCCACACCATGTATGCCACAGTGGCCCACCCAATGCCGCCCGGTGGCGCTTGAGGGTTGAGGCTCTGGACACCACACCTCGCGCTTTGCTGGCGACCTATGTTCGGGAATGAGCACAGGTTGCCAGGGGTTGGCAGGGTTGGGGAAGAATTGAGCATCCAGAGGACTGCTCTCCTTCTCTGGGGAGGGAGGGTCATCAACAGTCAGCGTGAGGCTGTCTCTAGGTGGAAGGTTGGGGGCAACACCACCACCAATGCTGCAGAACTAAGGTGCAGGAGGAGGCATACGCCGGGAACAGCATGTACGAAAGCATGCATGCTCATCCATTGACATCACTGCACGCTTCCTCCAGCAGGGGACCACTTTAAAGGAAAAAATCCCTGGCAGCATGAAGGCTGCTCAAGGCACCACTGCTGTCCCACACAAGTCACCTCCCTCCTTGGTTCACCCTCCTGGTCTCTGCGGTGGTGGGCTACGTACCCATAATGAAGCAACCAAGGAAGGGTAGTCATGGGGTGGTCAGAGCTCTGCTCAAGACCGTGGTGGCAGCCGGACTTGCTGGCTAGAAGTTGGGGGGGAGGAACCAAAGGCACAACCTCCCGCAGCCGTGGAACTACAAATAAATAATCAAAAAAACAGTGGCCCCACCACACCCAAGCACCAATGCAGACAAGCCCATCCCATGTGACATACAGTAGACGGCACCACAGTGCAAGTGCAGCCATGCCCAATTATGCATGTGCCCCTGTGAGTGTACTGGCATGAGGTGCAGCTGCCCCATGCGCACGTCATGCAAATGTATGACTGTGACATACCTGATTGTGGCACTGCACCCCTGTGTGCATGCTCCCATAGACGATCCAGGAGCACCCTGTCCCTGTGGTGCAGGTCACTGAACCTGTGCCTGCACTGCTCTCCTGTGTGGGGCACACCTTCCCAGTGCACCAGCTGGCCAGCAGTTCTGGCACAAACAGCTGGCCTGGGCTTCTGCATGTCCTCCTGGCTTAACAACTGGCCCTCCACCAGCATCACTAGAGCCACAAGGTGGAGGAGCTCAACCTTGGACCAGTTCATAGTCCTGCGGCCTGCTCTCTGGGCAGGTGTCATGGCTATAGCTGAGTCCACACTTCAAGTAGCTCCTGTCAGGTCTGTGCTACTGAATGGCCTAATCACGCCACAGGCATCTCTAGGCCATGTGCAAGTAACCGTGCACAGCACACTGAAGCACGATTGGTACCAATGGAGCTGATGCGAGCATGCACATTGCACAATGACATGGCAGGAAAGCGGTGTTATGGGTCATGGCCGGGTTGGACATGCACACAACGTACACAACTCCCATGTTGTGTATGTCTTGCATCGTCGCACAGTGCAAAGGTGATTTGCAGTTGCCCACAGGCATGCAATGTTAGTCATTGCACAATCATGGCTCGAATAGGGACAGGAAGCACAGCAGGCATCATGCACATGGACGTGCATGTGCATACAGATGTGTTTGTGTGTTGTGCATGAGCTGCATGGTGGTGAATGCGACTATCAGGCCTATTGTGCATCTGCAGTCATACATCGAGGGATTTGCACTGAATTCAGGGACATGCTCCAAACACACTGTGCATGCATGGACAATGCGCCATGTGGAGATGCGCCCAATGCAGTAGATGACACTGCTGATTGAATGAGCTTGAGGCAACTATGCAATTCACAGAAATTGCTCCCAGTTCAGCTCATTACCAAATTCAGAGGCATCTCACCTGTTTGCATGCCCTAAGCCATAAACGCTCCTAACTCAGCCCACACTGAGCATAGGTGACTGAGAGGTTTGACAGCCTTGAAAGTAAGTTCTGTTTACATTTACTGTGTCTCTGTAGCTGATGCAGATGACAGTATGGGCCTTGGACAGCCTGATAATGTCCAGACATGTGCAGGAACACTTGACACACCCCAGTGTGTGCCACACACTGTCCCACAGCCCACCCTTGGCAAGGATGGGGGGCGTACTGGTGGTGGGTGCTGTGACTGCACAAACATAGACCGATGCAGTGTGTGTTGTAGTCCAGGCCACCTGCTTGTGTTCCATGCCATGCAACACCTGTGGCATGTTCAGGGATGTGCATCTGTCTGTGGCATTGCACATGGACAGGTGGTCATAGCACAGACATCCCTGACAGACCATGATACCGTCCCTGACATGCTGTACAGTCAGGTCATTGTTAAGCAGGCAGTGTGCCGGTACAGAGCAGCCCCTGTATGGCAGTACAGGCCACTCAGGGCCCTGCATATGCATGTCTAATGTCTGTGTCTTCTATCCCACAGTAGCCATCATATCTGGAGGAGCCAGTACTGCTGGTCGCAGGCAACCCAACTTCACAAACAATGAAGAGAGAGCCCTCATAGAAGTGTACAACCTGCATGGGGATGTCCTGTCTGGCAGGGGTGGCAGCTGAGCACTGCGGGATGAGGGCTGGGAGACAGTGGCAAGCCACATTAATGCAGCAGAGAAGTACAACAGGACCCCACAGGAGTGTAGAAAACACCTGAATGATGGAAAGAGGAGGGCAAAGGAGAAGCTGGCACACTTTGAGGCCTCACTGAGCAGGACAGGGGGTGGTCTGCAGTTGGGAGTGCATCTCAGTCAAAATGAGTAACTGCTCGTGGCCAGCATTGGCTGTGCAGCTGTGCAGGGTGTCCCTGGAGAGGGGTTCCAGATGAGTGGAAGCCCATCACAACAGTCTGAGTATACATGCCCCTGACGCTTGTCAGGCCACGTGTGTGTATCAAGGTTGCCACGACAGACCCACTGTGTGTGACAGGCAGCCCATGTGCCTGTGTGCAATGCCATGGGTGGTCGTGGCCCATCCGTGGGTCATGCTGTGCACTTCTGTGTCTGCCAGACTATGACCGGAGGGTCATACGTGTGGTTGCGATGCCCAAAAAACTAGTGGTGCTGTCCTACTGTTGGATGGTCATGGTGTAGCACTGTCCCTCATGGTGCCATGTGGGCATGTACAGGCACTGGGCCACTCTAGCCATTGCTGGTGCTTGGTTGCAGTGATGGATCAGGCATTGCCTGTCCTTGCCAGGGATTGTCATGCGCAACCATGGCACATCACTATGACACACTGTACTTGTATGTCTGCCACTGTTTCCACTGAATGTGACCATGATACCCTTCTTTCTTTTGCAGCTCCATCACGCCTCACAGGTGCTGCTGTGTCCACAGTTGCATGGGATGCCTTAGCAGGTGATGATGCAGGCCCGTCCCACAGGGCAGCAGGCACAACAGAGGATGATGCCATCCCTGGCCCATCCAACAGTACAGTGTCCCCAGCTGCATCACCAGTGGTGGCGGGCCCATCAAACTCATCAGCTAGTGGTGCCACTGCTGGTGAGCATGACACTTCTTGGCTGGAGGATTTCCTGGGTTTGGCTGATGATGACCCAGAGGACACAGTGGGCATCACTGATGCCCTGCTGCTGCTGGCATCTGGCACACATAGAGCATACAGCGATGAACCTGATGATCCTGATGCCACACAGATACCGGGGGACACAGTCAACAGTGGTGCATAGGTGGCACCTGATGGTGTTAGTGGCACTGCTTCCCACAGCACACCTGCAGAGCCTGCACAGTCCTCCACAGTGGTGGGTGATGTGCCCCCTGCACCTAGTCCTGCTGTGGCAGCAGAGCCAGCCAGTGCATCATGGCGGGGTGCTGTGGGTCAAATGCAGGTGGTGTTGGACCATGATTCCACCGTACCTGGTCATGATGGGGTTGTGCATGCCCAGTCCCCACCCATGCCACAGCCTGCCAGGGTGTGCCCATTGAACGTGGATACTCAGAAGCAGGTTTGCATGCCACCCATTCATCAGAGGCATCACCGTGAGCCTTCACCCACTGATGAGATTGAGGGCTAATGTTCGCCTCCTGCGGGACACCATGGAGGGGCAGGCATCCCAACGGGTGGAACTGAGGGGCCTTCGGATGCTGCTGGCCCTTGAGCATGAGTAGACAGTAGCGTGGCATGACCAGATGTTGGCAGAGGCATGCTTACTGCTGGTGGGCATGACTGCAGCTCTGGAGTGGATTGAAGCCGCTGAGGCCGTGTGTGCTTCAGGTGAGTGACGTGGCCGCCAGGCCTCCTGCCATACACCCAGGAGCACCTCAAGCATGCCCAGGCAGCAGTGTCAGGTGAAACCACTGCTGCTGATGCAATTGTTGCAACTCACCACGCCCAGCATCCACAGACCCGACATGGTCACGGGGCCAACACCCCAGTGATCAATCATTCAAAGTCTCACTGCAGTACCCCTACAGGGCTGATGGCAACACCCCATATGGCTGGTGGTGCTAAGACAGCATCCACCAGTCATGGGTGAGGCCGCCCACATGTCCATGGTGGCCGTGGTGCCTCCCTGTGATGTCCAGGTCACTGTTCCAATGGCCACTGCAACTGCTTCCTGTGTGTCCCACTCACCTGGCTAACACTGCCTGGATGGGCATAGGTTGTTTGCGTCTGCCCCAGTGCATTTCCATCATGGGCCCTCTGTGCAGTGCCACCTGCATGTCTGTGTGAGCCATTGTTGTGCCGTGTGGCATGGATGTGATGAGTGCGGTCCTGTGTCTGCTGCGCATGTGTGCCAGCAGCTGTACACTGATCCATGCCACCCTGGCACATACATAGTGGCACATGGCCATGTACACTGTGGCCTATGAGTGTCTGTGAGTGTGTGTGCCACATGGAAAAGGGCATGGCTGCGTTCCACTGCAGCATTGCCACTGCTGCATGGCCTGTGTTGTGTGTGTGTGACTGTGCAGTGCTGTATGTGTGGTGTGTTGTGCCCTCCATTCAATACAAAATTGCGTTACTCACCTGAGTCACCAAAGTGCTCCTCCATAATTGTGCCCCTGTACTGCTGGGGCCCTTGCTGCAGGTTGTGGATCATGATGTGCTAGTCGCAGTCCAGTCCAATGCCCGTGTGGCACTGTGTCCTCATCCCTACCCTCCTCATCCCCGGAATTGTCGCCCTCCACAGCCTAGACAGCTATTCCACGGTCCATGGCCATGTTGTGTAGCATACAGTAGGTCAATAATATGCCACAGGCCTTCTCAAGGCTGTACTGTAAGGCTCCACCCAACCTATCCAGGCACTGGAAGCACATCTTCAGCATGCCAAACACATGCTCGATGATGGCACACATGGCAGTGTGTGCCTCGTTGTATCACTCCTCAGACTCTGTTCTGGGTCTTCTGAAGGAGGTGAGTAGCCAGGTTCAGAGTGGGTATCATGTGGGGGAGGAAGGGTGGTTGTTAGTCCACTGATTAAATGTGCAACATGACCTCCCCGCACCATGGCACTCTGCTGTGTGTGGTGTGGGTACACCACTGACCGTGTTTTGGCCTTCCCTGCCATACTACCTCCCACTTCCACCTGATGGTGTCTGGCCTTGCTGCTGATGTCTGACCCTGGCTGGCCATGTCA
The DNA here is from genome assembly GCA_016271365.2 of Neoceratodus forsteri. Lineage (NCBI taxonomy): Eukaryota > Metazoa > Chordata > Ceratodontiformes > Ceratodontidae > Neoceratodus > Neoceratodus forsteri. Next base: position 148,250,766 of record CM057456.1, read on the forward strand.
TTGCTTTCCACACCTGTTCTGGCCCCCACTGTCTTCCCCATTGTGCCCAGCAGCTGCACCTGCCGGTCTACATGTAGTGGTCAATGCCCTGCCACACGTGCCTACTGTGGCACTGCACCCCTCCTTCCATGCATTGTACTTGTGCCACACTGTTCCACTGTATGCACAACTGCAGCACAGTCCCCCCTCCACTGTCCCAGTTCTGCTGCCCCCTCTGCACATTGTTCATCGTGCTACTTGCACACCTGTCCCCCACCATCCTATCCTGCACCATGGTGTCCTGTTGTTCTGCAGGTCAGCATGTCCCACACACCTACTAGATGTCCGTTTGGTACATCCCCTACCTCAAATCTGCAGCAGAGGGTGGACTGGTGCAATATGAAGACATTATGTGTGCTCCCAGGGTGTGTGGCACAGACACTGTTGATGCACCTTGTGGCCTTGCACACCACCTGGCAGTTACCAAATGGTAGCTCTTGCTGTTTATGTATGTTACCACATCATCACCAGGTGGTGCGTGAATTGCCACATGGGTGCAGTCAATGGCCCTATGATGCCTGGCATCGTGCCACCCTATGGAACTGCTGCATGGCTTCTGTCCACTCCTGCCTGTGTGCTTGGGAAGTAGATGTACTCCGAAGCATGTGGGAGCAGTGTGGTGAGGAACTCTGTGAGGAGACGGGACGTGGACAACTGGAAGATGCCTATGGTGTCCCCAGCAGGCCTCTGGAAGGTTCCCGTGGCAAGCAAGCACATTACTGTTGTCACCTTGGTCTCCACAGCTATGGCATGACCTCTTCTCTTCCAGTGGGTGCCTGCATTTCATCATGGCACAGCTCACGGAGCTGCCTCATAATGGCCCTGTTCAGGCGGTATCGGCCAACTGTTTCTGTGTTAATGAGCTGTTCAAATGTCAGCCTGGCACAATACCAGCATAGGGATGGCCGCCTACGGTGCCTTCCACCGTCACGTTGATGGTCCGCCCATCTCCTCATCCCCATTATCATGCCCACCATCAAGAATGGTGCTCCATCTATTGTTGCCTTTCAGCTGCCTTTCTCCTCCTGCTTGCACCTGCTGTCCTACTGTTGGCATGCTGGGGGCTTGCACTTAAGTCTACTTCTTTTTTCCTTATCTCCCCATGGCACATTTGGGGATTGCATTGTGGATGCTCCATACTTGCGCATTCATTTTGCACTGTGAATGGCTTTGTGCTGTGTATGCAGGTGTAGGCCCCCTCGAATCGCGCTGCATATCATTACATTGCATCTCTTGCATATCCTGTTCAGTGCAATGCATTTGGCTTGCACCGGGGCAACTCTGCTGTCTGTGAATGGCTCCATGGCATATTTTCAATTTACATCGGTGCATCGCATTTGCACCCAGCGCATCTGCTTTGTGAATCCTGCCCAAGGAGTTTACCAAGAGTTTTCTGACCTTTATGCTCTATACACAAATCCAGGTTAATTTTGTTTTTTTGCTCTTTGCTTGGTTTAACTTTAACTGTCAATTGTTGAGGCAGAAAACTTTGCAATAAAAGACTTCAGGAGCTTGAGTCTTTTACTGACAGGTCTCTGGCAGAAACTCACTCTCACAGCCTGCAGCTACCATCTTCCTTCCTTGCCCACCAGCCACCAGAATACAATTTTCTTAAAATCAAGTGTCTTGTGGTGGTGTTTACCATTGCCAACAGTGCATTATTAGGAGAAATCTCCAGTGGTTTTAATCCTTGAGCAACCCTTCTGCTGCTCCCTGATTGGTCTGTATGCCAATATTCCTACCCCAAATGACTTAACTTCCTCCACCTTCCCCAGCAACCTATGTAACACAGAAAACTGTCCTGCATGTTGAAATACTGTATGCATGCCAGAAACAGTGCAATGTTTCTAAAATCAAGTGCATTGTGATGGTGCTTACCATTGCTGATCAAGTAATGTTTGAAAAAACTCTGTTTTTAAATCCCTTGAGTAGCCCTCCCACAGCTCATTGATTTGTCTGTTTGCTACTTTTCCTGCCACAAATTGCCAGACTTCCTCCGGTTTCCCAACATTCCCTGAAAACAGAAAACTGCTTCACAGGTTGAAACTTTAGCTTTTAATGCCAGAATCAATGTGATGTTCTTAAAATCAAGTGATTTGTGGCAGGGCTCACTCCTGGCTGTGCATTGTTTGGAAAAACTCAGATGTTTTAAATCCCTTGAACAACCCTCCTATTGCTCCCCAGATTGTCTGTTTGCTGCTATTCATGCCAAAAATGGTCATACTTCCTCTCTTTTCCCCAGCAACACTGTAACATAGAGAACTGCTTTGCAGCTAAAATACTGGCTTTTTATGCCAGAAACTGTGATTTTCTTAAAATCGAGTTTCTTGTGGTGGTGCTTACCCTCGGCAACTCTGCGCTGTTAGAAAAAAACTCCAGTGCTTTAAATTATTTGAGCTGCACTCCAACTGCTCCCCAATTTGTCCATTTGCTGCTATTTCTGCCCCAAAAGACCAAACATCCTCCAGTTTCCCCAGCAACCCCTGTATTATAGAAAACAGCATTGTAATGTAAGTTAATGCATTGGCTTTCTATGCCAGAATCTGTGCAATTATGACCTGTGGCAGCGCTTACTCTTGCCAACTGTATATTGTTAGGAAAAGTTGGTATTTTAAACCCTCCCAACTGGTCTATTTGTAACCCCTATAAATGGGGTTCCCAAAGTCTTTCTTGGGTGTGCTTAAATGCCCACTGCCAGGCAGGTGCTCTGTGTCTTTACAGTTGCAAAAGTGCTTGCACGTGAGTGCCCTGTTAGACTCTGTGCCAGTCCCTTTAAGAGTCATTTTTGTTGTGTATAATTAATCTGGGAAGGGACTGAGCGTTCCCAGGCTCAAGTCCTGCCCGAGCTGCAATAATATTGATCTGTTCTGTCATCGCTAATGGTGCAGAGGGAGCTCTGTTAGAACTGGTAATTGTTTGCTGATTAGCTGCTCTAATAATAATAGTATTATAGTTTGTCTAACCTGCCTTTCTTTGCAGCATGGACATTTCTGTATTGCACCAATCAGTACCTTTTGGGGACCTTAAATGGAGTCTATCCCAGGGTCTTGTGGGAGCAAATTTCTGTAGGAATTGTAGTTTTTCATTTTGGCACCTAAATGGGCCTGTAGGGTAGCCCTTGCTTTGACAGACAGACGAATCAACCAACCAAACCCTTTTTGGATCAGAAAGAAGTCTCGGTGCTGCCTGCAGCAGAGATCAGTGTGAGTTTGAATTGAGAGAGTGAACTGCTCAAGACATTCGAGCAGCTGCCCGAGTAATAGTGCAGGAAACTGGTGGGAAGCTTTTATCTGGCCTGCCTGCTTCATCTTTCCTTCTGAGGGATCTGCTAGTGAAATTAATTGGATTGAATCTGAACCAGCGTGTGATTAGAAATACCTAATTTTGACTGCCTTGTTACCTGAAGAAGACCAAGATTTGCTGTAGCGATCGGCCTGTCAGGACATCTGAATCACCACAGAGATCACGGTTTTGCTCAGGAAAACTAAAATTGCAACTGGACTGTCATCCAATCTGTGGTATTGTGTTTGCTTTACTATAAATGTGCTGTAAGCTGTCAGTGGGTCGCGATTTGGTTCCCGTTACTTAAGTGTAACACGCTTGCTGGAAGCTGTCTCCGGCACCTATCAAACTGAATCCAAACTGTTTCACCCAGCCTGGGCCCTGCCACCTTGGCCCAGTCAGCTACTTCAGATGCAGAGATCACCATCGACGAGAGACTCGCCCAGGGATCAGTCCCTGCTCAACATCTCAAACAGGAACGACACCTTGGGGAATAGTGTGGGCCTCTTCTCCCAATACCAGCTTGTCGACCTGCAGTCTCCATTTCATCCCTCCTGTGTTTCATATTGGGTAGCATGAGTAAACACCTGGGTAGCTCCTTGCAACATCAGCTAAATGAAAAGCGGTGTCATCTGATTCAATTGTTGTTTTCTTGTCACAAACTGAGCCTTCAGGCTCCGGATTACAAATTGTGTGTGGTTGTGCATGCTCATTCTTTCCATCACAGGGCCCCGACCAGCTGCAACGCCGGTCTACCCTGGGCAATGTGTCAGGCAATCCCACCTTTTCTCCAACTGGATACCCAGAGTGTGTGACTGAGAAGTGACTCTAAAGTACTTGCATGATTGCCTGATTGAATCAGTTACAGAACTAATCAGCCAAATTACACCCCTCCCTTGTTCATTCCCCCTGAATAAATCAGATCTAATTCTTTTTGCATTTAACGTGACTGTGGTTCCATTTTGTACAAGAAGCACTGTACTGTTGTTACCTGCTGTGTCTAACCTTTTTTTGCAGGGGGTCTCCAGGGTCGAACTGCTGGAATCAGCCCTGGTGGTAAGTGCAAACAGAGTGGGGATTTGTATGCTGATTAGGGGTTATTGTAACTGTGTCTGTTGTTCATTGTTTAGGCCACTAGAGGGGAAAGAGGGGGGTTACAGTGTCCCAGAGAGCTGTACCTAGGTCAGCTATGCTACCAATAACCCTATCCTCCGGGTGGAGGCACCCGTTCTCAGTACCCAGGCCCCTTAATCTGCACCTAGTCACGCAGGCAGGGGGAATAGCCCTTGGGATAGCACCACCTAGGGGTTACTCATTTGCTACTGTTCATACCCAAAATGGCCAAATGTCCTCTCATTTTCCCAGCAACTGCTGTGATGCATAAAATTGCTTTGCAAATTAAAAGACTGGCTTTTTATGCCAAAAAGTGTGCAAAATCAGTCAAATCAAGTGGCTTGTGTGGTGCTTAACCTCGCTGACTTTGATTATTCATGGCTATCCCTTGGATTACATCAACAGCCTTTGGAATCCTCAGTAGGGGAACCAACCCAAAGATATACAATAATGGGCTGAGAGGACAGCCTTCTTTCTTCCCACCTCCCCCAATTTTTGCTGAAACCAAGTTTCCTACCTTTCTTCTTATTAAAGGAACCATGGTAGAAGAGGTATAAAGGACTTATTTCTATTTCATGAAATACCATACATGTGCAGAACAGAAAATGAGTCTAAGTCTATAGGGATAGCTGGTCAAAGCTTTCTCCTGATCTGTAGTCTCTAATATATACTATACCCGCTAAGCTATGTGCTGGGGCCTCGGACAGACAGACCTATGTTTCAGGTGTGGGCAAACTCAGGGATCTATTCCATATCATGTGGCAGTGTTCAAAATTTACCTGGTATGGGAGCAAATCAGATGCAACATGGACCCGTAGTGAATTACAGAGACTTTATTGATCCAAAGATTTGTGTCTTGGGGACATGACAGATATCCGAGCACACTCATTAAAGGACATATCTCTAATGTCCTCCTTAGTTAAAGCATTTGTCTTGAAGCATTGGAAAAACGATCTGATTTATCCATATGACCAATGGGTGGAAGACTTGCTGAAAACGTTGAGTAGGTTTAAGAGACAAATGCTTCGGGACGGCCGAAAAGGAATTTATGATAAGAGATGGAGGACCCTGGAGAAGGTCTACATGTTGCAGTCTAATTCCCCCCAAGTTCAGGTCTGTCTGTCTGAGGATACGTAGGCAAAGATCTATAGATGGGGAGTAGAGGCTAGAACTAAATGTGTCCTATTGATTACTCTAATATATGCAACAACCAGACAACATCCGGTCTGGCTATGGGAATCATGAGAAGTGGCTGGGTGTGGGTGGGGCGTGGACTCTCTTCTCTTCCTAGGGACCCAGCTGCTGAGCGCCACCTAAGGGCTACTGTTCAGGATGTAGGGTTTGTACTTATATAGAATTAACCTAAGTCTTAGACTCTGACATCTAAATGTACTTCCCTAGGCAGAGATTCTACTGCATATTGTTATTGAATATGGATATGTAGAGGATGATCAAGGGTGGTGCAAGGCAGCTGGGTATGTATATAGTTAAATGTTGTACATAGTTACCTCACTCAGTTTTGGGGTGGGGGGCCAAGGAACAATTGGGCCTTTGTGTATGTCTGTCTTATATTTTGTGGAAAATAAAAAAATGGTCAATCAGAACTGATAAAAAAAAAAGCTTTCTCCTGATCAATAGCCGAAGCATAAACGTCAATATAATTCTCTTGACTTTGTTCAGATAACCCCCTAAGTGTGATTCAAGTAGCTTAAATCCTACAATCCTACATAGAATAAGCTTGTGTTGCTGATGTGAGATGCCCTCACACCTGCATAAGAAGTTTTCTTAGAATTTTAGAAATCATTTTTAGAGCAACATTTATTTATTTTATTTATTTATTGAATTTTGGTAACTGGGTTGGCCCTCTGAGACAAGACAATCCCTTTTTCAGTAGTGACCTAGGAAGTGAAGTACATCGATAGTACATTCATTGATACAAGAAATTAGACAAGGAGTAGTCATAAAGTCAGAGAGTACATCAATTACATTCAGTTATGCAAATAGGTCTATGGGTCTGTTTTTCATTAATTCTGTGGCTTCCCCATTCTTAAACAGATAGGCCTGGATATTCAAACTGCGCCATTCTGAGGCGCAAGCCCTTGCGCTGCTCAAAATAGTTGTGCAGGGGTGTGGCTGGGGTGATATTCAAAGGAGTTGTGCTATTGCGCAACTCCTTTGAATATCACTCCCCAGCCACAGCACTTGCGCAAGATGGCGCAGTGGAACTTGCGCTTCACCGCAAGTTGCCAGAGATGAGCATTAAACTTGCGGTGGCGCAAGTACCATTGCGCCATGCGCAAATTTCCGATATTCAAAAGGTGACATGCAAATGGGGCCATAATTTATGCAAGGTACAGGGGGGGCCATTTGCATCTATTTGTGGCCCCATTTGCATGCCATTTGCATGTAGGTGCGCCGATCCCCGAGGACTTGCGCCTGGCCACCCTGCCAGGCAGCAGCCGTCGGGGACCGACGCACAATGCAGCCCGATTGCGGGCATTACAGGTACATGTAACACCCCCACATCGCACTTCTAAAGCCCGATCGTGGCATAACGTGTGTGAACCTCTGGTAGCCCGGATCGCTGCAGAAATGTCAACCCCCAACCCAAATATTCTCCTGCGGTCCAGTGATCAGCTCGATCGCTGGCAGAATCATTACAATTTCTTCCTCATTCATCTTCAGTTCACTGCTATGTGGTTTTACTACGGCCTTCTCGCAAGAAGCCAGCGGTTCCATTCACCTGGCCGCCTGCCGCTCAGCCGCCGACTGATCAGCACCAGAGTTACAGCCATCGGGCCAGTAGCTCATGTCATACATGAGCAAAGTCTGAGATTTGTGAATGAACATCATTCACTGAATCTGACTGTACTTGTGGTGTGCTGCAAGCCCATTGGCTGTAGCCTGCACCGTCACGGCAGCCCCACCGCCGACAGTCAGTCGGCGGGCGCGGGCTGCAGGCGGTTGATGCTGTCGCCTCGCCGGCTGCAGGGGTGGGGAGCGGGTGAGGGCTTGTGGGTGGGGGACACTAGACACCAGGGAGATGTTTGGGGTTTGTGATGATTCTGCCCGTGATCGGGCACTGGGGGTTTATACGCTATGCCCGCGATCAGGCTGTGGGAGATGTGTGTGTGGGGGAGTCGAGTACACTATGCCCGCTGATCGGGCTGGTGGGGGTGACAGGAAGAGTTGGGGCCAGCCAGGGTGCAGCTGCTGTGTTGCGCCTGCAATGCAGCAGCTCACCTGTGGTGGCCTCACAACTTAAGCCTTTTTGGGGCTCAAGGTTGTGCAGGCTTAGGTTAGCCGCGAGCACAACTCTGCACAACCCGGACTGAATATCGGGTTGCGAGGTTATGCATGGATCCTCCCTCCTGTTGAGCATGCATTCATTTGCATTGCTCTCTTGGCGCAACCTGATGCCAGTGGCGAACTGCCTCCCTGCTGAATATCGCAGAATGGCGATTTTGACTTCACATGCAAAGAACCCTGCTGCGCAAGCGTAACCCTTTGAATATCCAGGCCATAAACTATAAGCACTTGAGACTATTTTTTTTAACTTGGTTCAATAAGTCAGTATTTTACTGTATAGTTAGTTAACTTTGAGCTTAGTGGACTTCTGGTAATGTCATGCCCTGAGTAGCTGCTTAAACCTCAAGCTCCATGTCTGCCTGGGCAAGTTCCTTACAACAAGTACTACCACAAAATATGAAATCTACAATATAAAAGTCAAGCCCTAGGAAGAATATAATGCCAAGGGGTTGGCAAGCCATGCTCCATCTCCAGAAGATTCAGCCTATGGGGATGAATTCACCACCAATAGTGAGGGTTCTCAGGCCTCAGCCCAATGGGGCCATCCACATACGGACACTACTGCTGCCAAAATCCTATGGTGGCAAATGGCACAAATTCTAATAGAGCTGAAAGATTTCCACAAGAAAATCAGGTTAACCATGTCAGCCCTGAGGACAGATCTAGAAAAATTGGTAAAACACCGTGATGCCATTAAACACCAATGCTCTACAGTCAGTTCCGTGATAGATACAATGAAACAGGCTATAGTACAGCTACACAGTGCGATTCAAAGTCTGCAGGATGCTGTGGAGGATGCAGAGCCCCACAGCCACAACAATAACCTTAGAATCTCGGTCTGCCTGAAGGTGCCAAGAAGGATGATTAGTTACCTTTCTGCAGATCCTCTTCAAGATGGAATTCAACACCCCCCACCCCACGTGCATGTTGGAAATTGAATGCACACATCAGGCACTACTTATTTTATACAAAGCCTGGCAAAAAGGCATTGTAACTTACCAAACACAGACTTTACTTTGACAATGACTATCTACCGCCATTGCAGTGTGACGTAGAGCTTACAGCATGGTGATGAAAACTCTCCACCAACAAAAACTTAAATTTAGAACCCCTTGCCCCTCTAAAATTATCATTTATTTTCTGTAAGGGCACAAACATTTAACTCAATGGAGGAAGTCTTTGCAGAATTGGCTCCTAATGTTCTTCCCCTTCCACTGAAATCAGCATTAGCTCCATCACTAGCTGCTAAGTTGACCCTGAAGTTATGAAATCAGACAACCCCAAGAGACCAATGTTAACGGCAGTAGGCTGTGGCCTTCCAACAGATAGTTGCCAGCCAGAAGAACAACAATGTACCAGTTCCCCAGTGAAAGCAGACTGAACATTCGGAAGGCTGACTATGCTACTGCCAGCATTCATAAGGTAGGCCCTGAGCACCACTCCCCATTGGGTAGCCTTGGTAATCAGCCCTGTGGTCTCCTAGTTTAATGCTGCTTGTTTCCCCCCCACCACCATCTGCTTGGTCTTCTTCTCCCCACTGGTCAGCAGCTTAAGACATTTCCTCCCTGCTGCTAAGCATGGTCCCCCTGGTCCTTTCAATAGATACTGGCCCTCTGGTAATGGCATTTCCTGGGCTCTGAACAACAGGCCCTAAGGAATTCCTCTGAGTCAAGCCTGGTTTTGCAAAACTCTTAGTGAACTTCAAGTTCCCTGTGCCTAACTGATAGCTGGCTGCACCATTCCTGGAATGTTTTGGTGCTGCTGGGCCATCACATAGGAAGCCATATGTGTTGAGTTTCATGGACATTAGTGGCACATTGTCAGTTACTCCCTGTATCAGCCTAAAATCTTCACATACACAACTTCAGTCAGCCTACTAGCTATCTCAACTCCTTACTAGCTGATACACAGCAGCATGACTGGGTAGGTGATGTGAGGGCACAACTCAACTCTTCTTGTATTGGGTCCCCAGACCAGGTTTGTGGCAAACTGTAATGTGGTGGAACAGGGCAGCAGAGTGTCGGCTTCTACTCTCCTTTTGAGGTAGCTGGTGTGTGATTGACTGTTAAGGTTGGTGGTTTAGTTCCAGATGTGGGGTGGTGGGAGATGTCTTCCTTTCAGTTGGGATGGGGGTGACTGCGGGGGACTGGGGGGCACTGCCAGACTGCTAATCAGATGAATCCACTGATATGGAGAAGTGTCAGCCTGCTTGCCACAAAGTGTGTTTGAGATTTGCAGTTACACTGCATTCCAGATAATCATATTACAGCTGGATCCTGCTTATTGTCATAAAAGAAACAATTCTTTTCTTTTACACAACTGGATCTGCTGAGACTCTCTATATAGTCCTCTCCCAACAGCAGGGAGGTCATAGACCTGTCCACCTTGTTTGCTAATTGCTTGATGGTTAGCTATTACTGGACTTAGTCCTTATTTTTAGTCATTGTTTGTATAGCAAACAGAACTCTCTTTTCTAAGAGATTTGACATGTTGGATGGTAGCTATATTCATAGTGGAGTCTCCTCTGCTTTTGGGATATGGAGGGCTTGAGGTGAAGTCAAGTTAAGACATGTCATTTAGGGTGCTAACTCGCAGCAGTTAGCTACACTTGCTGTGCCTACGGCTGTGTCTCTGTGTCCCTCCTCAGCATCCTCCATTGGTTATGTTGGTTCCTTCCTGGTCTCTCCCTACATCACTCAGAGACCCTTTTTAGGGGCAGGGTGCATCTCCACCTCCCGCAGTGGTGGTTGGTGGTCTGGGGGTGAGGTGATAGTGTAAAGACCCCGATGCCTTCTGGAAGAATCAGCTGGCCAGAGGTACCACATCCCTGTACAGGGCACTAATATCATCTTTCCCACATGGGTCTGATAAGGCATTACAGCAAACATTGGGATGCTGGACATGGGCCTGGGTGACTAGGTACCCTTCCATCCCTGGCTTCTCTCCTCTGTGCTATCCCTCTGGCAGTTGGAGGATGCTTCCCTTCTTGCCATTTTCTCTTCTCCACTTTTGTTAAAGAATTTTTCACAATACTGCCCAGGTAGAGATGAGGCATGATGTTCCACCTCTTAGCCCCTGCCCCAACATATTTAATGTCAGAAGGCCCCATTCACATGACCAGATTCTAGGCATGGTTACCATACCATTCAGATCACATGCTCAACCTGTAGAAGTGGAAGTACCTAGATCACTACAGTTACAAGGAACAGCCCAGCTGGCATTCTGATGGATGATTGGCAGCTCAGGGTTAGGTGTATTTCTCCTTAGCTTTTTTTTAGGATTGTATTTTTACAGTAGTGTGCAGAGTTTAATGATTGTTTGACTTAGGTTACGGAATGTCTGTGTGTCCTAGCATAGTGCAGTGTGAAGTCCACCATGGTGTGTGGGGTGGGTGAAGCGAGGGGTGCATGGGGGCAGTTATTCCTTCCCACTTTAACTGGTAATATGCTTCCAAACATATGCAGTTATACTCCCTAAATGTTAATGGGTACACTAACCCGATAAAGTGCACTAGAATATTATGCCACCTTAAAAAGTCTAGGTCCAATTTGATCTATGTGCAGGAGACTAATCTCTCACAATCAGAACATGAGAAATAGGCTAGACTTGGGTTCTCCACAGTTTTCTCCTCCTCCTCCTCCTCCTTGTACCATAGCACCAGAAAGACGGATGTTGCCAACCTTATTCCTTGCCATACTCCATTCAAAATATCCAGCTCCTGTTCAGACCAGAGGTCAACTAATCATTGTTCAGGGGCTTCTTTATAATGTTGAGGTTATTTTAGCAAACTTATACCTGCCACTGGGATGAATTCTTCAACTATTAAAGTGCTCCTGGATAAAATACTAACCAGGGCAAATGGCTTGTTGTTGCTTGCTAGAGACTTAAACATCACTCAGATTCCCAACTGAGACTTCACCAATCCTGCTTCCCCAAGACAACCAGTATTCCATAAAACATTTAAACGATTTATTCAGGAGTTGGGCTGGGCAGACATATGAAGATTTTTACATCCCTGAACCTGAAATTATACTTATTATTCCACAGTGATGCTGTGTACTACCGAATAAATCACTGTTACACCCAAAAAGAAAACCTTAAACACCTAGTCGATTACGCACTAGGAGATATTTCTCACTCTGCTTATGCCCCAGTGATCTGCCATTGTGACCTGAGCCTGGAAAAACACTCTACCAGGTAGTGGTTAAACCCATACTGCCTCTGAGGGGAACTCTTCCGAGAGTTCCTAAGTAGTAAGATTGAAGAGATCCTCCGGGACAATATAAACCCAGAAATATCACACTCCCTGATTTGGGACACTTTGAAAGCCATCCTCAGAGAACAGTTAATCTAGTACACCTCCAGCCAAACCAAATTATGTCAGAAGCATTGGAGGCAGTTAGAAGATATTCTTCACTTCCTACAGTTGGCACTTCAGTAGGGTGACCATTCAGTCTTCCAATACCTGAAATAGGTTAAGGTAGACTTAGATGCTCACAATCTCCAACAAACTAAAATTGCCCTTACATTTCTCCCTCCATGGTACTATGAGGTTGGAGCCAGAGTCACCCGATTGTTGGTCTACCAACTTCATAGACAGTGGCATGCTGCAACAATCCCTGTGGTGTTACATGCAAGCACCAGGGTCCATTAAGTCAAACTGCTTAACATAACCTGAGCCTTCTGCACTATTCCAGACAGTGTACACCCAAGAGTAGAACACAATCTCCATGAATATCACCAACTTTCTGAACTCCCTCACCCTTCCTACTCTGTCGGACAAACAAAAAGTGCACCATATGGGCCCAATCCAAATGCTAGAAGTTGAAGGGGCCATTAATCATTCTAAAACAATGATGGCGCCAGTGCTAGAGGGATACGGTGCTGAGTTTTATAAAATGACCAACTACCAGATCCTCCTCCTCAAGGTCTTTAATTAAGTACTATCCGGTGAACACCCTACACCTAGCTGATCACAGATGGCAATCTCAGTTATCTCAAAGCCAGACAAAAATCCCCAGCTATGTGACTCCTATTAATCCATATCAGTACTAAATACTGATTACACATATTTTATCTCTATCTTTGCACATCAGCTGGATGAGATCCTTGCTATGCTAATTGGGCTAGATTAGGTAGGATTTGTCTGCTCAAGGACAACTACTGGTAACACCAGACGAATCCTACACCTGATCTACGAAATGCAGACTCACCAGTCACCCCTCTGTCCTTCTCAGTCTTGACACAGAAAGGCATTTGATAAGTCTCCTTGCCTTTTTGTATGCTACTCTAAGGAAAATGGGCTTTCTGGAGCCTTTGACAAAAGAAATACAAAATCTTCTGGATCCCACGTACCAGTGTTAAGGTTTCAGGTCACCATTATGAGCATTTCCCCTATTTTGGTGAACCAGACAGGGTTGCCCAATGTCACCACTTTTATTTGCCATACATATCAAATCTTTGGCCCAGGCTACCCAGGAATCTGCTTACTTGTCAGGGTACCTTTGGGAGGCAAGGAACACCAGGTAGCCTTTAAGCGGACGATGTGCTCCTCTACCTAGATAATCCCAATAGTTCCTCCCAGTTGTGTTCCGGAAACCTCAAGCGCTATGGTTTAGTCTCAGGTTATAAGCCCAATAACACAAAACAGAAGGCCTCACCTTTCATTATCAGCCTACATAAGAGATCAAACAATATCCATTCCACTGGGATCTAAAGAAACTAAAGTACCTAGAGATCCATTTGCAAGAATGCCAGCAGCCACCATATGGAAGAACTATACCCCTTTCTATAAACAAATGATGCAGGCCCTTACATGATGGAATGTGTTGCCCCTGAGTCTTACTTGAAGAGTGGAGGTAATCCAGATGGTGATCCTACTGAGGGCACTATATATTTTTCAAATGTCCTCTCTCCTTATCACTTAGCACTTTTGGCAACGGAACAAAACAATAACCAGATTCCTGTGGCCTGGGCTTTGCCCCAGATTAAAACTCTTCACACTGTTCCTCCTAAGGGGAGAGGGAGGCTCGCCCTCCCAAACCTTAAGCTCTACTACTGTGCTTCCCACCTTCCCTTTACTGCACCTCGGCACCTAGGGTCTCCCCTAAAAGTGTGACAAGGGATGAAACTGGTGCTTCTTCTGGATATGAACTTTGCCAAAGCCATGTATCATTTGAATATACAGCCTACACATCTCAAAGGTCTTAATCCATGGCTTCAGTACCAAGTCTCAGTCTGGATCGCCATCCACAGAGTGCTGCATTTAGTTCCTTACCATACTTTACTTTGTCCTATAGCCCTATTGAGTACTTTCAGAAAGCCCTTATTGATCTAGACTCCTGGAGGTTGGAACATCTCTCACTAACATACCTTTATTTTATTTTTTATTTTATTGAAATCTAGGATTACAAATACCTTTGAGCTGGAACTGCTTATTTACAAGGTTCACGTCAAAGGAATGAAGTGTTCATACATGCAAAGGTCGACATAATAATACATAGTTACACAATAAAAGAAGCAGAGACTGAGGCTTAGGAAATTCCAGTAAATCAAATGTGCCAGATGTTAGGTAGCATGACATACCAGCCAAGGGCAATCTTAGAAATAAGAGCTGCAGGTGAGAGGTGGGTATGCAGGTCGGAAGGCCATTGTCAGAGGGTAGAGGGTGAGGTAAGAGCTTTAAAGGGAAGGGAAGGGAGGGAGGGAGGGAGGGATAAAGTCAGGAAATGCCTGGGGAAGTAAAGGGATAGGGCACAAGGAGGTGGGCAGGTGAGGCAGGTAGAAGGGAGCAAGGCGGAGGAGAGGTAGCAGTCAAGACTGAAGTGGAGGGCAGTGGCGGTGGGCCCCTGATTAGGCGAGGCAGTCACAACAACTAGTTGAAATAAGATCAAGTCAGAGTTGTCTCTTAAAAGAGCCAAGAGCAGCAGCAGTAAGAGTTTCTTTGTTGAGAGTATTGTACAACTGCGCTGCTCTGTGGGCAAAGCCCTCTGGCCCATGGTAGTCCAGCATCTGGGGACAAGGAAGGTTAGTTGTTGTGAACTTCTAGTTTGCTGGGTGCTGTGGTGGTCAATGAGAAGCTTTTTCAATCCCCGGAAGCATGACCCAGAAGGACTTTTTGGCTAAGAGGTAGGTTTGATACTGTATCCGCTGATGAGAGGAAGCCATCCTGCCCAGTGCACAGGTCACAAGTGTGTAAGTTGGTCAGACCCAGTTAGCAGCCTGCATGCTTTGTTGAGTGCAACTGTAATTCTGTGAGGGCAGAGGCGGAGGCAGAACCATAGATTGCTAGCCTGTAATCAATGATGGAGGTGACAGAGCTGTTGATAGCCAACCGGAGAGTTCAGGAGTCATGCAGTGTCTGTGCCTGTAGAGCAGGCCTATACAGATGTTGGTGGCTTTGGTGACAGAATCTATCTGCTGATAGTAGGATAGTGAGCTGTCCAATGTGACACCTAGGTATTTAAAATCAGGAACCTATTCAAGTAAAGTCCCTGTTTGGTTTAGGAAGGTGAGGTCATGGGTTTGTACTTACTCCTGGCATTGTAGAAGGTCATAACCTTTGTTTTGCTGTAGTTCATGACCAGTTTGTGTGACTTGAATCATTCTTCAATGCACATGAATTAAAGCTATAATTGTTTCTCAGGAGCTCTGCATTTTGGAGGTTGGTGAACATGACTGCAACATCGACATAGAGCAGTAATTTCTGGTGGCAGACACTGGGAAGGTCATTGAGGAGGAGGCTGAAGAGTAGTGGCCCCAGGATGGACCCCGTGGGACCCCTGAAAGGACTGGCCTGTCTTCTGAGGTGACACCGGCAATCCTAACCTGCTGGACCCTCTCCCCAAGGTAGTTTGAAAACCAGAGTAGCGCTTCATTGGAGAGCCCAATGTTTGATAATTGCTTCAGTAAGAGTGGGTGGTTCACAGTATCAAAGGCTTTCATAAGGTCGATGAATACTGCCCCTACACAGTTTCCTTGATCAAGCGTGGTATGGATGAAGCCCGTGAATTCTAATAGTGCAGTGGTGGTACTGTACCCTTTTTGGAAACCATGTTGCTCAGGAAACTGGATGTCGTATTTTTCCAGGTACTCGACTAGTTGGTCTAAAGCAATGCACTCCAGGGCATTAGACAATGGAGGGAGGATGGAGACAGGTCTGTAGTTGGAGTGCAGTGATTTGTCTCCATTTTGTGTACCATTGTGATGGTCGCCTGTTTCCAGAGAGATGGTATCTGGGACATCCTTAGTGATAGGTTGAGGATCTTTGTCAGGCGTTCAAGGACTTCTTCAAGGACAAGCGCTAACAACTTTAGACCTTCACCAGCTTATGGCAGGGGCAACTTTCAAATCCTTTACTGAACTTAAATGGCAGTTCAGCCTCTGACAGTGTTATTTCCATAGATACCTACAACTCTGACATTATTTTAACAACCTCCCAACAGAGTCCCATCCAGCTATAATTACTTCCTTGTCTCCATTATATGGACCGGTGATAATGGACCCTTTATTTCCCTTTTTTATAAGTACTTGATAGGCACTATGAGTGACTCAGCAGAATATGTGCTACAAGGGTGGTGTGAGGAACATGACCAGCAACCTACAATACAACAATGGCACAAGTCCTGTTAAATAATCTCTAAAATTTCTTGTTCTTACCAATGGCGGAATACACATGGAAACACCTGATACAGTTCTTCTGAACACCATCTATAATGGCACACTAAAACACAACTAAGGATGCTACCTGTTGGAGGCACTGTGGGACACTAATGCCCACCATATCCACATAATGTGGGCATGCCGCATTCTACACTCCTTTTTCAGTTACTCCAAGCAGAGCAAGAGGGCTCTATAGCAAGCCAATGCCTCTGACTGCCAAAATATTCTTACTATGTGTGTTTCTGCATGGCCTGCATGATCCCCACCCAATACCTTTTAGGTATCCTGCTGATTAAGGCAACAAAGGCAATCACGAAGGCCTCACTTACACCCCAGGTTCCAACCTTGGTAGCTTGGAGCCATAGTCAGTTAGATTTATGAGATAGAGAGGATTACACACACTAAATGTTGGGGTAGAACTCTGTTCTCCAAGATGGAATAGTGGATCATGCACGATGACTGAAGATCCAGACTTTGTCTCATGATGGTAACAAGGATTTGGGGCACTACCTCTTCTCCTTCTCCTTCTTTATGTAGAACAGCCCAATGACAGCACCAGCCCATGAGTTCTGCCAAGTCAATGCTCTGCCCTAGTAAAATGGCTGGTCTTGTTTTTTGCTCCCTTGCCCTCCCCCCTTTGAGGACTTGTGACCTGGTCCACGGATATCCTGTGTACAAGATGACCATGATTGAGCACTTTCAAAAAGAGCAACTCAATCATGGTGCCTGTGCATAAGACTACCTTGGAGGGTAGCGACCGGATATGGGGGGTAGACGAATATAGTGATGGGATGTTGCTAAGTATACATGTGTGCAGGGGGGAGGGACCATTCCGTGCAATGGGCGGAAGGGAAGGGAGGGTCTGGGGGTATAGTGCGGTGGTGGGCTGCTGAGATGGCCATGTGGCATAGTGGGTTGGTGGCAGGCTGGGGTTGGGAGGGTACTGGGTTTGATTCTGGGCATAATCATGTTTTTGCACCTGGTTGGGTTTTTTTTTTTTTTAAGTTTTGCACCCCCCTGACATGCATCCCCTGGAGTTAAGAATCCTTTAGTAGAGGGGTGCAGGTGGTGCAGCCCCCCACATAACATAGATATCGTGCACCCTCTTGCAGTTTGCCGCTAGTGTACATCACCAAAATTCATTTTCGGCTATGTACACTCACCCAAATGGCGATCGCTATTCCGCAATCACCGTTATCACATGGAACCAGTCCACATGGCTTCCTGCTCTACACACGTGGTATCCTTTAACATGAGCCTGGTCTCGGGGAGGTTTAAGCTGTACGTTGACATCACTCACTTTCTCCCCCCTGGGCTGTCTCTAAGGGGGTGGAGGAAATCATTGCAACTATTATCCTGTAGGCCAGAAATGTTTCAAAGTATCTTTGGATTATGATTGCACACTAAGATGTATGAACTGCTATATTGTTATAATTATGGATATTGCAGACTTTGAAAATGTGAAATAAATATTATATTTACAAAAAAAAAACTTGTGGGCTTAGTGTTTCTAAAAAGGTTTTATAAACTTTACAGTTAAGCCATCTATGCCTGGAGCTGTATTACTTTTCATGGCAATTATGGATAACTTAACCTCCTCTACTATAATGGGAGCTACTAGAAGTCAAACTTTGGGAATAAAAAACTCTTTCAATCTTCCTCATGTTGGGGTTTCATTTCCAAGCAAATTCTATAAGTAAAGGTCAACAGTGACTCTCATGGTTCTTGTGTTATTACATAACTGGCCATCTTCTGTTTTTAAATTCAGAAAGATTCTCTTTTGGATTCTATCACTGCAGCCATGAAATAAATCAAATATCTGCTTTTTCTCCTCCATCCCATATTTTAATTCTGCTTGTAATGGTTTGACTTGATTGCCATTCATCTCTTTTTTTAATTATGTGATCTCGAGGAGACCACTTTGTCTATTATATTGTAGTGATATTAACCAATTCAGCTGGGGCCTGAGGTCGAAATATTTGTCATATCCTTTTTTTTGCCAATATCTGGAATAATATCTTAAAGTCTGACTTTGTGTCATCCCACAAGTCTAGTATATTGTCGTACATACAGAGGACTTATTTTCTCGCTCCATATAGACCTGACCTGTCTGACTGTAGTGGTTTGATAAAACACAACTGTTACACTTCCGCTTTGCTTTCCTTGTAACCAGTACTCAGTTGTGTCAAGTTGGCAGGATAACAGGAGATGGTTCAATATATGTGCGGCTTCCTCCGTGGACTGACTGACTGTGAGATTTTTGGAAATGAAAATGAAATCCATTCATAAAGATAAATTGCTTTTATAATAAGTATGAGCTTTTTGTTTGTACAGGTACCAATACACATCTTGCAACGGTAATGTTTCAACCGACTGGTTGAAAAAGTTACTGATTCAAGGACCACAGACTTATGCTGGCCAGTGATAGACTGTAGTTAAAAATCTCTATGAAATATAATTCCCTGGGATGTTAAGAATTGAATTATTTGGACAAGATAAGTCTAGCTACCTTCATTTGCAGCTTGACTTACTTTCAGTAAATGAATGTTAGCTACCTTCACTTGTGGCACAAACTGTAGATGCTTATTAGTCCAGATTCTAATTTATGGACTACAATATCTAATTTATTTATTTATTTATTTAAAATTTGGGGACTGGGAAAGGCACACTGCGTCGGAGCTCATTTCGAGTTGCAACCCGTGGAAACAGGTAGAAAACAGTACAGACAGAGATAGCAGCACAGTGCAACCATAAGGCAAGAACAAACATTAAGTCAATAAATTACAAGCAAAGTGAGTATGAAACAAAATAGCAAAAATTACGTTATACATGGTACTGGGACGTTGTAAAGCCATGACGCTACTACCTGAGTTAAGTACAGAGGTGGCCAGCAAGTACAGTAAGGCAGGGTGATAATGGGGAGGGGGAGAAGCAGGAGAGTTTTCAGGGAGGTTGCGGGGGAAAAAGTTTAGGAAGCTAGGGGGAGGAAGAGCAGGAGCGGGGGTAGGAGAAATAAGAAGGAGCTGCTTCAGGGCTGAGAGCAAAGTGAATTGATGGGTGGCAGGAGGGAGCTGGTTCTAGAGGTAGGGGAGACGGTAGGAAAAAGCTGCCAGACCTGAGGTGGAGCAGGGATGGGGCAAAGAGAAGCAGTAGGAGTCCCTGGAGCAAAGAAGATAGGAGGAGGGGGACAACAGGGGAGAGGAGGGAGGAGAGGTGGGGGGATCTCATCCAATATTTGTCGATAAAGGCCAGGAAGTGGGTCAGTTGGCACTAGGGCAATGGCATGATGTTGAGGGGGGAGGATCATTCTGAAGTGGTGTTTGGACAGTGGCGGTGGTGGGACCAGAGACATAGAGGGTAGTGTTGTTGGCATACATGTGTATTTGGGACTTAATGTAGACAGAAGTGATGTCTTTTATTAAGAGTGAAAAGAGGATGGATCTCATAATAACACCCTGCCAGGGTCCAATATTTGGACTGAGAGATCAGTCCTATTAAAAAGAATCTATACACCAGAACATAAATCTTCTGATATGTACCAAAAAGACTGACCCCAGTGGCATGCTATCTGAGCTTTGGCGATGTCTTAAAGAGATGTTAGATGTGTGTCTTGGAGAAAGACTATACAGTGTATTGTGGACTGCAACATGGAATCAAACTCTGACCAGAGCCGGTGGAGCTGCTGGTGAGGAATATGGTGTAAATATATGGAAAATTACCAAAGTTAGGAGTCTTCATCAGCATAATGTAACATAGGCTCCTAAATTTGTTGTTTTGTAATATTTCTACATGATTTTTTCAGCATAGCATTGTTTTGACCCTGCCTCATGAAGAAGGTCAGAGCAAATGTTCAGTTCCTGGCCTAAAGGTGATTTCACGCAGGGACTGCAAAATCAGCTTTCAATATGCAAAAACACATTTTGGGCAGGAGTTGAAAATGACAGCTGTCATATTCATGAGGTGCTGCAAAGTAATTGATATGTTGAAAATGTGGGGTAAACATATTGGGCTGGATATTCAAACTGTGCTATTCTGTGGTGCAAGCCCTTGCGCTGCACAAAATAGTTGCGCAGGGGTGTGGCCGAGGCAATATTCAACGGAGCTGCGCCATTGAGCAACTCCTTTGAATATCACTCCCCGGCCACAGCCACTGTGCATGGTGCAGTGGAACTTGTGCCACCGCAAGTGGTCAGAGTGGAGCATTCAAGATGCGGTGGCGCAAGTACCATTGCGCCATGCGCAAATTTCCCATATTCAAAAGGTGACATGCAAATGGGGCCATAATTCATGCAAGGGGCAGGGGGGGCCATTTGCATCTATTTATGGCTCCATTTGCATGCCATTAGCATGCAGGTGCGCCAATTCCCGAGGACTTGTGCCTGGCACCCTGCCAGGCAGCAGCCATCGGGGACCGACGCCCCCCGCAGCCCGATCGCGGGCATAAGTGTAAAAATCCCCCCTCCCCCGACTGGACCGATCATGGGCATAAGTTTAAATAAACCCCCACCCCCGACTAGCCTGATTGCAGGCATGAATATAAATAAACCCCACCAGCCCGATCCGGGCAAAAAGTATGAATAAAACCCACCCCACCAGCCCGATCGCGGGCAAAGTGTAGAATAAAACCCACCCTCCACCAGCCCGATCGCGGGCAGCAAAGTCAACCCCCAAGAACAAATCCCTGGTGGTCCAGTGGACCTCAAAGCCTGATCATGGGCTACAAAGTGTTCAAACCCCCACCCCAGGACCACCTACCCGGTGATCTGGTGGCCCCACCACCACCCACGAGCCCACCACCCACCCCCGTCAGCGGCGGCAGCATCCACCACCTGCCACCCGCCACGCGACTGACTGCCCGGTAGAACTACCGCCCGTGGTACAGGCAAAGAGCCAATGGGCATGGCTCTATACCCATACAAAGGCAGTCCAGATATTGAATGAATTCATTCACATATCTGGACTTCACCTTGTCTGTTATAGGCTACACACCCATGAGCTCTTGCTCTGCACCAATGGGCGTGCAGCCCCAGAGCAGGCAGTCCAGCAGGCGATGAGAAACAGTGGGATGCCGCCGCCCGCCCGGCTGGCGGGGGAGCGGGGTGGTGGGGCATTTGTGGGTGGGGTGAGGGGGCCACTGAGATCACCAGGGTAGGTGGTCCTGGGGGGTTTGAACACTTTGCAGCCCACGATCAGCCTGAGATCCACTGGACCACAAGGGATATGTTCATTGAGGGGTTGGACTCTTTGCTGCCCGCGATCGGGCTGTTGGGGGTGGGTTTTATTCTAACTTTGCCACGATCGGGCTGGTGGGGGTGGGGGTTATTTATACTATGCCCGCGATCAGGCCAGTGGGGGTGGGGGTTTATTTAAACTTATCCCTCGACCGGGACAGTCGGGGAGGAGGTTGCTATATGCCCGGATTGGGCTCAGGGGGCACAGGGAGTAGGTTGAGGGCCACCCACAGGTGGCAGCTGCTGTGTTGCGCCCTGCAATCCGGCAGCTCACCTGTGGGTGGCCCTCGACTTACTCCTTTTTTTGGCTCAAAGTTGTGCAGGCACAGGTTGGGAGTTGCGTCTGCACAACTCTGCACAGCCCGCTGAATATCGGGCTGTGCAGTTTATGCATGGTTCCTCCCCCTCTGGTTCAGCATGCCTTCATTAGCATTGCGCTGTTGCTCAGCTTGACTTGGGGGACGCAACAGCCTCCTGCTGAATATGGCAGAATGGCACAATTTCGGACTTGTGCAGGCGCAACCCTATTGCGCATGGTGCAACCCTTTTGAATATCCAGCCCATTGAGTATTACCAATGTTTTGAGCCTGAGTTTACAAAAATCTACATAGCCTCACAACTTTGTTGTCTTTTAATATAGTTACACAAACTTTTCCACATAGCTATTTTATTACCTCTCCCAATGAACAATGACAATGAACAATGAAGCAACTGGTCATGGAACCAACTCGGCAGAAGGCAATACTGGACCTTGTGCTCACAAACAGGGACAGTGTGATGGGGGTAACAGTGGGGGAGCACCTGGGTAACAGTGACCACCAGTCATTGTGGTTTGAAATCACAGAAAGAGCAGAACCAAACCACACAAAAACACGTATCCTGGATTTTAGGGGGGCAGACTTTGGGAAAATGGGGAGATGCTTGAAAGAGGCATTAAGGGAATGGGACAGGAATCAGGGATTGAGGAACAGTGGGCAGTATTTAAAATGGGATTATAAGAACAACAGAATTATGCATTAAGCAGGTTAGCAAGAGGAAAAGAGGAGACCATTATGGTTTTCCAAAGAGGTAGCAAAGAAAGTGAAAGCCAAAAGACTGCATTCAGGCAATACAAAAAGACACAGGCAGAAGGGGATAGGAGAAGTACCAGGAGAAACAAAGGGAGGCAGGAAGTCAGTAAGGAAGCCAAAGCTCAGACAGAAGAACACATTGCAAAATCAGTGGTTAAAGGGGACAAAACCTTTACAGGTACATAAGTGAAAAAAGAAGGACAAAGGAGGCATAGTTAGACTGAAGGGGAGGATGGGAGCAGCGTGGAGGATGACAACAGTAAAGCTGACATATTGAACAGGTATTTCTGCTCAGTCTTTACTAAGGAAGAGGGGTAATGGGTCTGAAGGGAGTACAAGGGTGAGAATGGTGCAGAAATGGACACAAGTCCCTTTACGAGAAAGGGTCCTGAAGGAACTGGAAGTAATAAGAGTTGACAAAGCAATGGGGCCAGATGGGATTCCCAGGGTCCTTAAAGAACTAAGAGAGGTGGTGGCTGAACCTCTGGCTATCCTGTTCAGCCAATCACTGGAAACAGGGAGGTACCAAAGACTGGAGGACAGCAGATGTAGTCCCCTTATACAAAAGTGGGAACAAGAGGAAGCAGGGAACTACAGACCAGTCAGCCTCACCTCGGTAGATGGGAAAGATCATGGAAGCACTACTGAAGGAGATATTGGTGGAACATCTGGTTTCAATGGATACAGGACCCAAGGCAGCATGGTTTCACAGGGGAGGTCATGTCAGACCAACCTCATTGAATTTTTGACTGGGTGACTAGGAGGTGGATCAGGGGAGGGCAGTGTACATGGCCTATCTGGACTTCAGCAAGGCCTTTGACACTGTCACATAGAAGACTATTACACAAACTGGGGAATATGGGTGTGGGCAGGACAGTAGTGTGGTGGGTAGGTAACTGGCTGGGTGGCAGGACACAGAGGGTGGTGGTAAATGGCTGTCACTCCACAGAGGAAGAGTGACCAGTGGGGTGCCACAGGGATCAGTGCTGGGTCCGGTCCTATTCAACATCTTCATCAGTGACATTGCACAGGATATAGAAGGCAGAATTTCACTGTTAAGCTGATGACACAAAGCTCTGTAACACAGTAGACACACCAGAGGTGTAGACAGAATGAGAGGGACCTGCAGAAACTTGAGGAATGGTCAAGGGTTTGGCAGTTGAAATTCAATGCAAAGAAGTGCAAGATAATGCATATGGGCGCAAAAACCTGGCGCAATATATCAGTTGGGGGTGAGGATATAGCATGCACCAAGCAGGAAAGGGATCTTGGGGTTGTCATCTCTGATGACCTCAAAGTCAGAAACAGTGTGACAAGGCATCAGGTAAAGCAAATAGGATGCTGGGATGTATAGGCAGGGGCATCACCAGCAGGAAAAGGAGGTCATAATTCCGCTATACAAGACACTAGTGAGGCCCCACCTGGAGTACAGTGTACAGTTCTGGAGACCATACCTACGTAAGGACATAGACAGGGTAGAGAAGGTTCAGAGGAGGGCAACAAAGATGGTGCATGGGTTGCATCACAAATCCTATGAAGACAGGTTGAAGGAACTGAACATGTACTCCCTGGAGGAGAGGAGGGAGAAGGGATATGATAGAGACATACAAGTATCTTACAGGGAGGAACAGGGTGCAGGAAAACACTATTTTAAGCGTAAAGATGTTTCAGGACTAGAGGCATGGGATGAAGTTGGAGGAGGGCGATTCAGAGGAAACATGAGAAAGAATTTCTTCACAGAACGGGTGGTGGACAAGTGGAACACCCTGCCAGAGGAAGTGGTGGGGGCTGAAACAATCACGGGATTTAAGAATGCATGGGATAGACATAAAGAAATTCTAGAGGTCAGGGGTAAGGGGAAATAGACTTCTAGGAAAACAAACTGAACTTACAAGCTCAAATGGGCAGACTAGGTGGGCCATAGGCCCTTATCTGCCGACACTGTCTATGTATCTATGTATCTATGACAGTGAAAATGTTCAACTCCTGCTTGAAAGGTGATTTTGGTCAAGGACCGTGAAATCACCTTTTGGGATGTAAAAATCATTTTGGCCAGGATTTGAAAAATGACAGCTGTCACATTCATGATGTGGTACAAAGATATGGAGTATGCCTAACTAATTTACTGTGATGCCTGAATGTGCTCTGATTGGCTACTGTACTAGGTGTTAATCACTGAGAAATGCATGGTGCCGGTCAGAGAAGCATGTGAATATGTTGTGTCTTTTTTTGTGCTTAAAAAAAGGTGCTTTGTTTTAAAACTAATGTGATTAAACTTACAATTGGATTCACAATAATGACCTTATAACTGTTCATTATACTGAGGGAGCACTGTAAGTAGAGGCTCTTTCACCTCTGCCCCGAAGAGTCTGGGATGGGTGTGTTGAGATCGCGTGAAGCAAGAATAGTGATGGGATCACAAAGGATCCATAGTTATCTAGTGAAAAAATGACAGACAAGGAAGGTTAAAAAGTAAATGTGTCTGACAGGGAGGAGGATGGCATACTGCCAGATCTGTAGAAAAAACAGAGAGGATTATACCATTTTACCCCTGATGGGTAAGTAAGGGCTTGGAGGGGATGTGGGGTTGTGTGAGCTGAATGGAAGAGTCAGGTGGGGGGACAGTAATGGTGCAAAATACATCAATGGATGTTTTCCTTTTTTGCAGGTTTAAAAAGGAAAAAAAAACAACAACGAGGAGTCCAGCTCCCAAAAGTGGGGGACTTGGGCACCCCCAGTGTCACTTTTATGTTTTTTTGGGGGGGACAGTGTGGGGTGGTGGGTGCTGAAAAGGCAAATTGGCCTATATACAGTATGACAGCCTCTTCCCTACTACCACTTTTGTGAAGTGGGACCAGGGGCAGACTGAGATCCATTTGGGCCACGGGCAACAATGTTGTTTTGTGCCCCTCATGAAATAGATGTGGGTGCTGATACTGGCTTGAATAATGTAAACTATAGGCTGTGAATGTGGTGGCCACCGAGGACCCCAGATTATTATTAAATGTTGGTGCATTCTGGAGCATTTTGGAGGTAATTTCAAACATCTGCAAAACATGTTAACTGAGACCCACCCCCTTCTGAATGTTTATTTCCTGGCTGTCACGTTGCATATATTCGTAGATCTAAGGTGTTTACAGGTGTTTACATGATTTCTCTGTGTTATACTGTACTGTGAAATTGTAATTAAAAATATATATATATATAGATATAGATATATATATATATATATATTGCATATTTATGGTTCTCCAGTGTGTCATCCAGAAATTATTTTTCCCTTCTGTTCTTTAATACCTTTTTGGGGGACTTCATCATCATACAGTAAGGTGCTCTCAGGCACTACTACCGTATCCACAGGAGTCCCCCAGGTTTCAATACTGGAGCCCCTGCTTTTCTCCATCTTTATCAATGCCCTACC
Source organism: Neoceratodus forsteri (assembly GCA_016271365.2). Lineage (NCBI taxonomy): Eukaryota > Metazoa > Chordata > Ceratodontiformes > Ceratodontidae > Neoceratodus > Neoceratodus forsteri. The sequence continues at coordinate 148,276,892 of CM057456.1, forward strand.
CTCTGCCAGGGCCCACTGCAGATTCACCCTGTATGCAGACGATCTGGTCATCCTCACTCATTCTTGGGACATTGGGGTCATTAACTGCCAATTGAGTGAGGATTTCAGGAGCATCCAATCCTGGATTTTGTCTGGTACCGGATGATAACATCGCGGACACAATATCACCGTGCAAAACAATGTAGGCACCACATCGCTTTCGATGCAGTTCTTTCAGTAGAGCGGCCAGCTGTGGCAGTGGGTGGAGGGCTGTGCTCATTGCCAGGTTATATTGGGGGGGTGCGAGGGGTGGGCAGCTACCTGCTACAGTGATGTAGTGGAGGGGGGCTCATTAGACACCAGAGAAGTAGTGTACCACATCGTGGCGGGTTGGGGGGCACCGGTCAACACATTGTGACTGGCTGCAGTTACGGTGCCTGGGGCACCATGCGGTGGGCTGGGGTTTCAGTCAGCACCTAGCCATTTCATGCTGTGCACTGCCCATGGGGTTTGGGTGGGTGATTACGTTACAAGCCAACATTGTAGTCGATGGCGGTGCCTATGTGTTGTTGCTCTTGTGACCTTGTCATGATGTTATCCTGGTACCATTTACGTACCACAAGCTGGTTCTCAACCTTAAAAAAAATCAGGCCATGCTCTTTGTGTCCCTTGCCAAGATTAAGGCCTCCTCTGCCCCTTTGTGTATCACTGGACTTGATGGTGCTCTGGTCCTTGTCTCTGGCACCTTCAAATACTTTGGAGTGACACTCGACCCACAGCTTGACCGTGGGCATCATTTCCAGAATGTATTTATTTATTTATTTGCTTTTGTTTGCAAAGCTGTTAACTGCAAATTGGGTATGGCTTATAGGGCAAAGAGCAACCTAACCCCACTGCACATCTTGCACTGGCTCGAGGTGTGTTCCTCCCCCCTCTCTCTGCTATGGGCTCCTTCTGTTTGCTCGCACCTCCAAAGTGCACCTTTCTAGTTGGACCGTTTCATATAATAATATTGGTTGTTTTGCTCTTGCTGCCCCTCATCTCACATATCACTGTGACCTGTACAGCAAGCTGAACTAGCTCTCTCCATCTAAGTACTTAGACTTTGTCCTGGGGTGCTTCACAGGTAAGGTCCTTCACACCGCCACCCCCCCGGGCTGGCGAAACTCCTTGTACCGGCTGTCTCCTCTTACTATTCCTTTAGGTCCCTTGGCCCTGCTGTCCTTAAGATACCTGCCACTCACACTCAAATAGGAGACAGAGATTTTGCCTCATGTGCATCCAAGTTGTGGAACTTGCTTCCTGTCCAGGTCTGCTCCTCCCCCTCACATGCTTGGCATAGATCCTTCCTATGGAATCACCTGAAGCTCTCCTCAGTGTGTGGTTGTCCCAAGTCTCCATGATCTCACTTGGCCCCCGCCACTGTTCTCCTACTTTCTTCTTGACTTTCCGGACCGCTTGGGATTTGGCTTGGTATGTAATGCCTCCACTCTGTGTTCTGGGCATGACCCTGACTGCGGCTCCACTTTTCTGGGTCCTATAGTTGTATATAATAGTATTTATTGCACCTCTAATTGTATATATTGCACTGCTCATATCTCTATGCATATGTTCTACTGTGTGTAACTATTTGAACATGTAATGCTTTCCCTGACTCTCTATTCTGATTGTATCTATTTTATGTTGTCCCACGTATTTGAAGTTGTATTTCCTGTACTCTCCCAGGTCATGTCTGAAAATAGGCAAATGTCTTGTCTAGTGTGCCTACCTGGTTAACAAAAGCAAAATAAAAATAAATAAAATTTCTTGTGACAAATGTTAGTATCACGTAGGATGCATCTGGAAATGAGCATTTCACTGCTCAGTATGTCTTTCCTGGTAAAACATTTAAATAAATAAATAAAAAAAACAGGTAGAGTGAGCAGACTTAATGGACAAAGAGCCTTTTTTGAAAGTAGTATAGGTTAAAGGTACAGAGCTACAAACCTCAGGACTTGTGTTTGAAGCCCATCAGCCACCACTTGCACACTGTGTGACCATGAGCAAGTCACTTAACTTCCTTGTGCTCTCAGGTTGCACCTGGAAACAAGCTCCAGCTTAGTGCCTTTGCTAGTTAAACAATCCTCCTCCCCTTTTCTGTGGTCAGCTTCTATGTATCTACATAAATGCAGACAACCAGTAGTACCAGATAATGTCCCAAAGACAAGACTCTGGTTTCCATACAGATTTGTTTCCTTAGCAACAGAAAATGAGAGTAAGATAACAACATGAAATGTAGGATATACAGCTAAAATATACCTAATGTAATAAATGATTTCTGAGATGGGGGATGGTAATGACATGTATAGTGTGTTCAGTCAATAGCACCCTTTCTTATTGATTTTGTAGTATTACTAGAGCAAAATACAGGAACCTTGTTCTTTTCATTCCCAGCACAGCGTCTAGCACTGTTGTCGCACTTGGCAACCTCCACTCCCCAGGTAGAAATCCCTTTGTGCATTGAGTGGTGTCTCTACCACTCGGTGATGTACATGGATCTCGATCCTAGATTTCTTCCCTCTGTAGCCTCTCCCAAGGTCTCTCTTTTGCATGGGATTGCTATTCCTAGATATCCAAATTGAACTCACTGGTGCAATCCATAGTTCATTGGACAACAGACTTCTTATAGGGGTGGTCTTCATTGATCTGACAAAGGCATTTGATACCATCCATCATCATCTACTACTCTCTCAGCTGCTAAATACCGGACTGTCCCTGAATCTACATCCTGGTTTAAGAGCTACCTGGAAAACTGCTCACAAAGAGTGAAAAATACTGACTTTCTCTCTGATGCCAGACCAGTGCACTCTGGAGTGCCACAAGGGTCAATCCTTGGGCCTCTTCTCTTCAGCATCTTCCTAAATAGTCTTTCACAATCCTGTCTGGAGCAACTCCTCCTATACGCTGATGACGCTGTCATCCACTCCACCCACAAGGACCCCCACCTTCTGCAAAGCAAACAACATCTTGGCTTCTCCTCGGTTGAAAACTGGTTCAGTAAATACAAACTCGTCCTTAACTATAAAAAAACAAAGTCTATGCTCTTCTGCAGCTCGCAAAACAAGCACCGGGACCACCCCCTCACTATTGCAAACTGCCTAGGTACAATCCTAGAACAAGTGCAAACCTTCAGACACCTTGGAATCACTCTTGACTGTTGTCTGTCCTATGGGGCTCACACTGACAATGTTGCCCCGACTAACACACGTATTGGCCTGGTTTACAGGCATAGGCAATGCCTAACTCCGGAAGCCTTAAAGATCGCAGTTCAGAGCTCGGTGATCTCATCTATCGACTATGGCCTCATTATCTACAGTTTGCTTCCACCACCGCCCTCAGGTGCATATCTATGGCTTTGAATAAAGCTTGCTGACTCATAACTGGATCCCATCGTCTCACCCATACGTGTGACTTATACATCCAAACTGGTTCTAACATGCATAATGGCTAAAAAAAACATTGATGGGCTCCCCCCTTTCAAGCTCTGCTGCAACCTGCACAGAATCCCTGCCTCACCAGGGGCTTTGAATCTCAATTACTGCATATTCCAAGATGCTGGACCTTACAGGTACAAAGATCCTTTGCTTACAGAGCTCCCAGTTGGCTAAATGGTCTCACCAGGGACATCTCCTCCCTACCTAAGCTAGGCCCATTCAAATCTAATCTCTGCCTATTCCTCTCTGCGTCTAGCACATGCGACTGTCTTCTCTAACCTGCTGTTCCCTTTTTGGCACTTGTCCCTTGTCATCCAACTCACTACTCTCCCCCTCTACCTTCCCTCCTCCTCCTCTTACTTGCACTTTCCACTTGCACTTCCTGTGTGTTTTGACAATTGCCTCTGGCAGCATCTTCTTCTCATGTCTCACCAAGTTCTCGTTATCAATGTTATCCCTGTCCTCTGCATGCCCCTAGTATCAAAAGCCCCAGTAGTTCATCTTCCTCAGGAGGCTAGCTTTGATCAAAGAACCCCAACCTTATATGCTACTTAGTCAGGGTACACTCAAACCAATTGGAATAGTGTTTTAATTAATTAATTATTTAATTAATTAATTAGTTTAAAGCACTTAGTCAATGCAGTCTCTATTGTCCCTTAAAGTGGCAGTGGTGGGAGTTTAACAATTGAGCACATTTCGATACAGTAAACAGAGTGTGTTACCAATACAAAAATATAATGTAAAAATATTTTGAGTGAAAAAACCTGTGTCGTGATCACTCTGTGCTACCAACAGGACAGAATGCAGTTTGTGTGGTAGTTGAAGTTGTGTATTAAACAGTCAATATTTTAAAAGCATTTTTAACTGTTGCATCCAACTACTCAATAAGCTAAAGTACTAAAATAATTAAAGGAGATACTGCTGGAAAATGTTAGATTCAGACAATTACAGATCAAGTTTTATAAATGAATAGGGTTATTATAGCAAAGTACCACGTGGTTACTAAAGTCCCAAGTCAAAATTGTGTATAATTAAATCTATGAGGAAGGAAGATAAAAAGATAGAAATCAAGAGTTGGAAGAAAACCACTGTTAAATTTGAAGCAACTTACTTTAATACAAACAGCTTCTGTCTCATCTAACTGCGGGTGTGGACACCGTTAGTTTCTGGACTCCAGGAGCATGACTGCCAAAGTGACCAGCACAGATGAGGCACTGAAGGTGGCCCCCATTCCTATTTGCCTTATAGTAACAGAGGAACAACTGCTGGCTAGAAAGAACAGAGCACAAGGTAAGTGCTGTGGCTAACAAGAGATCGTTGATCTTAGTGAGGAGCACAGTCTCATTAATATTTTTCAGAGGCTTGAGAAACTGTTTCATAGAGTTAAATATTTCCTATACTATTATCACCTATGAACCCTATCTCAAGAGAAAACAATCCATGAGGGGCTTGAGAATTAATAAAGCACTTGCAATTGGGCTCGAGGAACTTATCTGAAAAGAGCCGTGGTCGCAAACTGTACAGGATACACCACACGACTCCTGAAAATCCAAGAAGTAGCTGCCCAGAAGGAGAACAGAACACAACCACACCAGGCAGTGAAGCTGATATGTGCTTCTAACATGTAGCTCTTCAGTTTCAACTTTTATTATGCAGTGCATGGAAAAAACAGCAGCTACGACTCACTGCCCCTAACGTTTTGCTCAGCCACGCTCTGTTAAGGAAACAACAGTGACCCTTATCTTAGCATATTTATAATGCAAGTGCAAATTGACAAAAGGAAGGAATAAAAATTACCAGTGCCTATATAAATCAGATTAAAAAAGAGACACTATTAAATCCATAGGATTTTCAAATGGAGGCACTGGGCTTGTGTCCCGCCCTGTGCCACAGGACTTTGTATTCTGGAGTGTGCCAACCCCCTTTGCCACAACTGCACCTGAATTTCAAATCTTGGGTGCAGTTGCACCAATTTCCATGATTTATGGCAGCTTTCACCAATGCTCTGGTGCAAGCAGCATTACTTTGACTCCCTGGGGTGGCGCACGCTAGACCACAAAACCGTGGTCTAGGGTGCAGTGATCGTCACAAGGGATGGAAAATCCTGATCGCTGACAAGGAAATGCCGCAAGCTCCATCCATCATATGTTTGGCACACCAGGGACTTGTGGCATTTCCTGAGCTTTGAAAATCCAGCCCATACAGTCTGTGGGTATTTGGTTCAGCATTCATAGTTTAAACTCAACATCTTTGCCTCAGTAACTGAACGTTTAAGCATTTTTCCTTTTATTGAAAATGCACTAACCAAATATTGTCCTTTCTTTTTCAGGCTAACATGTAGAGTTAAAACTATGAAAGCTGTATCAAATACCCACACACATCATGTATTTATAGTGTCTCCTTTTTAATCTGATATGTATATATACACTGGCGATTGTCATTCCTACTTGTCACTATAAACTTGCACTATAAATATGCTGGAACAGAGGGCACTATTATCTCCTTGACAAAATGCAGCTGGGCAAAATGCTGGGGTCAGTTTGTGGAGCTGCAGATGTTGTTTTTTTGTGAGTGCTATTTAATGGCTCTAAATTCAAACCTTCCATTGAAATACATTGAACGGATGAGGTGGAGGAGGCTGAAGTGGAAACACCTCCTTCCATTTTCCCAAGCTGCCACTTCAGCAGTATAATTTATGATTTATATCTATGCCCTAAGTGGCTTAAGAGCAAAGGGGTAGTTTAGAGGCAACCAGAGGAAGCAAATGCAGCAAAGAGCTGCCTTTAAGTGAAGCTGCACCGTGGCTAATGTAAAAGCCAGGGGTGTTGGGGGGGTTAAAAAGGAGAGAGTAACAATGTGAAAATGCGGCACCTGTGGCAAGGTAAAGGCTGGGGGGTCAAAGGAGCGAGAGAGAGAGAGAGAGAGTAGCAGAGCGGCAAGTGCCACAAATCATAAGCCGCACCACAGCTTATATGCAATGTCCGGGAGGGGGTGCTACTTTTAACATATAAAATAAAGCCTGCAACAGACAAGCTCCTATACTCCCACATGGGTCTAAATTGAGCAGGCCCTAGCAAAATGAATCCGCTGCTCCCTATCGGTCTTTGTGTATCAACTTTCCTCCTGTCTCCCATGTTTCCTTAGGAACTCCCCACGTGGGCTGGTCCCTCCGAGCGTTACACCAGATACAGATACACCTATCCCTTAACTGGCACAACTCAACAAGCCAACCCCTTTTTAATAACCCTCACTTTCTTATAAGTAATCGCACAATCCCACCCTCTTTCTTCGCTCGGCTCTAATACAGTGTGCTAGGAGACTTCCACAATGGGGATTCTACACTACCGTTCTTTTCCCTACAAGTGAAATTTCAACTAACCAATAACAATGTCTTTAAATACTGGTAAATAAAACATGCTGTCCTTGCCTTCTTAAGACCTAAACCCTGGATCTCTTCATCATTGGAAGAATTACCCGATGTGCTTAAGGTAGCAAAGCAACCACATGCTGTCTCTGGCGTATATAAACTCCTGCAAGACCTCGACCCTGCCCTCCCAACAGGGGTCTGTTATTATTGGACGCAAATGCTCTCCCTCCCAGATAACCCTGGCAACTGGAGTAAAATTTGGAAAGCCATTTATAAATTTATTAAACAAAATAGGCTGAGGCTTACCCAATTCAACATAATGCATAACCTATACTATACTCCTGCCAGATTGCATACTATAAGAAAGCTGGTATCCCCTCTTGGCTACAGATGTGGGGAGAAGTTGGGATCCCTGTTTCACATGTTGTGGGAATGCCCAAAAGCTCCAAAATTCTGGAGTTCCATCAAAGAGACCCTGGACCCTATTTTGGGCCTAGAACCTTTGTTTACTCCAGAATGCTGTCTGTTAATCCTAGTCCCACAGGGTACACCCAATTCTCGGAAAGCCCACCTAACCCTAGTGGTAGCCACAGCCAATTTGGTTATCCTTAGGCATTGGAAGGATGAATCACTGCCTTCAGTTTTAGAGGGGTACCGTGAGAGTTTAACGGCCATCCAACTAGAGAGGCACATTGCCAGTATGCGACATAGGCTAGAGGTTTACCAATCATTATGGGAGCCTTTCCTGGCTTTACTATCCCTCTGGCAACCTTAGACAGCCATCTCCAGAATCATCAATTCCCACGTTCCTGACATGCAGGTTTGGGGCAGGAGTGGGGGGGACTAAGGGGAGGTTCATATTGTAAGTTAGTATTGTGTCTTGTTATTAGCTTTATCATGTATGTCTGATTGTCAAATGTTTTTTGCAGCTGTACTGGTTTCAATGTGTTACCTACGGTAATATTCTGCTGAAAATCAATAAAGTATATTGAATTAAAAAATTAAAAAAAATAAAATAAAGCCTGTAGGAATGCAGGCAAGGGCAGAGTGCTCCCCAAGGGGAGAAGGATAATTAAATATCCACATTGCGACTATGAGCAAGCCCTGAGGGGCAGTATAATGTGAACTGGTGGAGGGGGCACAGAAACAAAAGAAAAGAAAACAAAGCATTTGGGCTAAAAATGGTGCAGTGCAACTACCTATAGCGATGGCAAGTGGAGGGCATCACAAATGCTGAGGCAACTTTTTGTCACCTCAACATGTTGTTGGTTCGGAAGGAATGTGAGAGTCCTTTTTTTCTCATAGCAATTGGACTGCAGGTTCTGCCCACTGCAGCCCTAAAAACCACTTAGGTATCTCTTGGGATTCTTAATGCTGTTCAAACTAAGTGCTGCCCGGGTTGGGAGTCGAGTAACTGTGATGTCTGGGAACACTGGAATGGCTGCTGGTCAGGAGAGGTCAAGAGGAACTGGAGAGCGGGTGGAGCTGGAACTGGATGGATCACTTGAGCAGAGGCTGAGGCTCAGGGCAGGCCTGCTGGCCAAACTTAAGTGCTGCTTCAAGTTGCATTTAAGTTGCTCTCAGTCTCTTGATTGTCTGCTCTGCTGATTTGCTGAGTCAAGTGCGTGACAGTCAGTCATCTCATCTTCTCAAAATGCTGCTCCTACTTGTCTAGCTAGTATTCTAGCAGCAGGCAAATAAAATAATGGTCTTTCTGAGTTTGGCTTTTTTTTTGTGCATTGAGTGTCTACAGTACTATGATGTGTGATGTCCTGTTGTCAGCCAGGCGGCCCAGTCCAGCTTAATTCAATTCAATTTTTCAATTCAATTCAATTCATCTTTATTTTTAAAAGGCACTTTTCTTAAAATCAAAGCGCCTGTACAAATTCACATAACAATAAATACAATAAAGTTAAAACTAATATAAATCCTTAAAAGCTATATTAAAAAGGTGGGTTTTCAAAGCTCCCTTAAAGCTAAGGACAGTCGGGCAATCTCGTACCTGACGAGGTAGAGAATTCCACAGGGTAGGTGCCATAAAACTAAATGACCTAGCACCAGATGTTTTCAAAGCGTACCTGGGAATCTCTAGCAATCCTAAATCAGTGGATCGGAGGAGCAGGAGGGACTATAGGAGCAAGGAGCTCTTTCAGGTAAGTAGGTCCCAGATCATGTAGGGCTTTATAGGTCAGTAAACCGACCTTGAAGGTGATTCGCCAAAACACTGGCAGCCAGTGCAGCCACATGAACAGGCATTATATGGCTGGATCTAGAGGATCCAGTCAACAACCTAGCTGCCGCATTCTGCACTAGCTGCAGACGGCGAAGTTCGACCCCCGATGGTCCTAGGTATAAGGAGTTACAGTAGTCAAGCCTGGAGGTAACAAAAGCGTGGATCAATGTTGGAAGGTCCTCTGGAGGAACCAGGTGCTTCACCCTGGCAATATTCCTCAGATGAAAGAGGAAGTTTTAACGACCGCTGACACCTGAGATTTAAGTGTCACAGGTTCGTCAATTATTACGCCAAGATTCCGCACCTGATCTGAGGTCGTCAGCTGAACACCTCCAAGCCATAAGCCTGAAGGTGATCCCTCCGGCAGACCCACCTCACAGCGACCTTTGTCCACAACCAACACCTCAGTTTTCTCCGGGTTTAACCTCAGCCAACTCCCATTCATCCAGTCTTGGATTTCTTCAAGGCAGTTATTAAATACCGACAAGGCAGCGTCCTGACCGGGCACAAAAGACATATACAGCTGGGTATCATCTGCATAGCAGTGAAAATCCAAACCGTATCGTCTAATAATCATCCCTAACGGTAGCATATACACCGAAAACAACATGGGTGCTAAAATAGAGCCCTGCGGTACCCCCCAGGGTAGGGAGAATGATGCTGAGGAAAAAATTCCCGACACCACTCTCTGAGTCCTACCCTCGGGGTAAGATTGAAACTATCTGAGGACCATACCAGACAGTCCACAGACTGACCGCAGATGCTCCAACAGCACACCATGGTCAACGGTGTCAAGCAGCTACAGAGATCCAGTAGTACCAGGATGGATCGGATTCTCCGATCTCTCGCTATTAGGAGGTCATTTAGTACCCGTCTGGCGCTGTCTCGGTACTATGCCTTTTCCTAAATCCAGACTGGAGAGAATCATGAGATATTGTTGTTGGTCAGATGATCCTCCAACTGCGCTGCGACCACTTTCTCAATAACTTTACCCACAAAGGGTAAGTTAGAGACTGGCCTGTAATTTGCTAGACAATCTGGATCTAAAGAGGATTTCTTTAATAGAGGCTTAACTATAGCCTCTTTAAGGGGATCTGGAAAATTCCCCCTCTCCAAAGACTTCCAGACGATCAAAGCTAGGACTAGGCCGATCTTATCCACACAACCCACTAAAAGGCGTGTAGGGCCGGGTCCAAATCACAGCGGGTCGGTTGCAGTGCTCGAATGATCATCACAACATCCTCGATTATGGGAAGACTGAAGTCAGACCATCCAAACTGGGTGTTCGACATCTCTGGCGATCACCGTCGCTCCCATTGGGGAGGAAGTGCGAATATCTGATCTGATTTTGACAACCTTATCTGCAAGAGCGAGAGCAAGCTCCTCACACCATTCTTGAGATAAGGCTCTTCTGGGCTGAAGACAGACTGGATTGCACAGTCTGTCCACAGTCCGAAAGAGCTGAGCTGGTCTGTTCTGTGCAGCCGCTATCTCTCTGGACAGGAACTCTGCCTTCTTACGAGAGATTGCGGATTGATAGGCCAAATAATGGTCCATCAAACTAAGCCTGTCATCATCAAGACCAGACCTTCGCCAACGCCTCTCCAGCCTTCGTCCAACCCTCCTCAACTCCCTCATGGTCTCATCAAACCAAGGAGACCTGGGGCGAGGAGTAAGAGGATGAACACGAACTAGTGCAATAGAATCCAGGGCTCCTGTTACTGCCTTATTATAAGCATGTACCAGATCACCTGGATCTAAGCAATCTATCGGTAGGCTTAATAGGTCCAACACCGCCATCAGGTCATCTGGGGATACACCCCTCAAAGGGCGGTATCGGACCATCTCCATAGGGGCAGACCTAACAGGGGTGGCCTCAAAACTGAACCTAATGGAGTGATGGTCAGACCATCAGACCGGTTCCACCACCAAGTCGGATGTCCCCATCCCCAGAAGGAACACCAGGTCCAATGAGTGTCCACCAACATGAGTCGAGGAGGAAACCACCTGTGTGAAGCCCAGTGATATCATTAACTGGAGGAAGTCTTGACCAAATCGAGAGGTTCATCATCGACCCAAGCATTGAAATCCCCAGAACCAACCATCTGGGGACCCCAATATTAGGTCGACAATGAAGTCTGCGACTTCCTGCAGGGAAACATTCTAAGCCACCTGGTGGACGGTATACAAAGTATCCTGCCCCACCCTCACCACAATACACTCAAAGGATCTGGTGACTCGCTGGTACCTCCATCAGACCCAGTTCTGACTTAAAACATATGGCAACACCCCCGCCCCTACGATCCTGCCTCGGGCAGTGTATCACCGAGTACCCAGCTGGAATTGCTGCGGCTAAAACTGGCCCAGCATTTTCATCCAGCCAGGTCTCAGTGATGCACGCCAGGTCGAGATGACTCGACAAGATCAGCTATAACAAGCCGTCTTGTTTTTAATTGACCTGGCATTGCATAACACGCCCGAGTAGGACAAAACCTCCGATAATGACCGCCTACCACTGATCCAAATCAGAACCCTTGGTATGGGCACAAGACAGGAAGTCCCCTCTCCTGTGCCCATTTCACCCAAGTGTCTCCTTGACCCACAATCCCAATCCGCCCACCTTCTTCCATCCCCCCAAGCCCAGCACCAATCCTCCGTCTCCTCTCCAATCCCCAAAGCCCTACATTTTCTGTAGACTTCGGTGACAAAGGGGACAGGAGAAAGACGGAGGTCCTGAGCGTAGAGGGAATAATACCGACCGCCTTATAATCATTCCAGCACATAATACACACACAATTTAACAATAATCAACACTACCCAACTTATGTAAAACAAATCTAAATAAACTTATATAAAACAAATTCCAAAAACTAAAAATAAAACACTAAATAATCACAACATAATACAAAATCTATTAATCAATTCTAGTGCTGTCAGATTATCAACATATATTATATTTCTACCCCACCCACAGTACTCTCACCACTGCGGGGAGAGGAGCGTACCACCTAAAACCACAAAAAATGGCCCTTTTACTTAAAAACTTATCCAACAGTACCCTCATTTAACTCAAAAACAGAGTTCAAAGCTTTTTTTTTTTGTTTTTTTTTTGTTGTAAAGTCACACTTCTGTGCTCTCACCACGCTGTATGGCTCCAATATTTATCAGACTCCTCTCACGAGACTGATATTTCGAATGAACTCAGTTATAGTTAAATTTCATGTGGATCTCCCACAGTCTACTAATCATTAAAACACAGCAGTTACAGCAAAAATGATTATAGAATACTTCACCAAATCCAGCTCCTGACCGCTCTAAGTTCTGTCCCAGTCTTCAAAATTCCCAGTAACGAAATCCTAGAAGCATCAGGCAGGCATATAACAGATGGCATTAACAACTCTTCCACCTCCACAGATATTAACCACAGGCTCCAGCTCACCCGACCCTCGCTATGATGAGGCAGGCAGAACCACCCTCCGATAGCCCCCCTGCATCACTCAGGGAGCGAAGCAAGCCCCACCACCCTCCGGAGGCAGAACAAACCAGCCCCCCCGTCTGGACCAGGGAGCCAAATCTCCAGGTTATGTGGACCGCAATCCCTTAATCTTCACTGCCGATTCTTCTGCCACCCACTTCCTTCTCAAAGAGTCCCACACACACAGAGCCGACAGCCTCTTTCCTGGTCCGACAAAATCCGTCCCGAACAGAAACTGCAGTTCACCCTGCCGAATTCCTGAGCAGCTCTCCGCAGCTCCCAAAAGCGTGTTCTGTGTGTGCCCAGCAGAGGAAAAGCCGTCGCCAAGCCTCCAAGTTGCAAACCTCCAACCTCTCCAAGAAAACGTCCAAGCAGACCGACACCCAGTCCAACACCCAAACGAACCTCCTACGACCAGGTCAGTCTCTCCAACACATCACCGACTTTAATTACCAAAACAAATAGTCGCAATGTTAGATGACTGCTAATGATTGTATAGCGATTATATGGCGGATGGTTCTGTAATTCAAACGACAACGTTAAATAACGCAAAATAACATAAAATCGGGCCAAAAATCAGAAACTTTCTAAGCACTCAAAACAGAATGCGAGAATCATTCAAATGAGGTCTTGCCCTAGGGGATAATTTAGCATTGTGTAGTGATATGGTAGTGTAAAGCCATCAGGAATGGATTCAGGGACTGACTGTCCAAGCACTGTGGCTTATGGTTTCCAGTTCCGAATCCCATCTACCCCCTCCCCAGTTTAGACATGAATTTATAATGTTTTCCAGTGGATGCTGTCTGATATGATCATTCTGACCATGAGTGTGTTAGCCACTTATATAAACAAAGGTTTTCTGATGGAAAATAGCTGGTCTGTCATCATCACCTTGGATATTTTGGTAGGACTCCTACTAAGATGCCCAAGGTGATGACAGACTTTCAACTATTCATCAGAAAGTTTTATTTATGTAAGTGGCTAGCAAGAACACATCAGAACAACTAGATGAGATAGTATCTGCACTGTAAAATATGATAAATTCATGTCTAAACTGGGAGTGGGGACGGGTGGGATAGGGCAGGGCCGCAGGGAGTGGGGCAAGGGGTGGGACAAGGGGCTGGGGTCTGTCCTCATTTCCAGAATCCAATCTGGCACACTGGGAGACATTTTACCATTCTCTGTGTGTGTGGAGGGGTGGGGGAGCATTCTACTACTGGAATAATGCAGAGCTTTGAATTCTTCTGTTCTATGCAAACAATCACACAATATACTGAGTGTGAAGGCAGATGACTGACAGGTGAAAAACATCTGTAGAGGGACTATTTTACATTATTTAGCAACATTTTAGTATATTGTTTGTGGCTTTGAAAACTTTAAGAATGTTATTTTTTTAAAGTTGCCTATGGGCCCATTTATATAAGCAATAAGACATGGCTTACACAGTGTATCCTTTTCAATACATAAACATCTTCAAACTCTTTTAAGAGGATGTCATGGCTTTCCTAGGCAGGAGAGTGGTCATCTCCTCTGCCCATCCCTTCGGCTCCTCCTTTCACAGGGTGTACATACTGGATAAATATGGTGCCTTTACTTCCATAAGAACTGCAAGAGTAAGTGAATTTTCCAGCATCATGGCCAACAATCCTTGTCAGTAAAACAAATACATGTAATCCACCCCCCAGAAGTCACTTAGAAATGAGCTGTCACAGCTCAGTGTTCCTTTCTTGGTCAAGATTGCAAATAAATAAATAAATAATTGTCCCTTTAGACTGCAAAAGTAGTTGCATGTCTTAGCTGATATGTGTAAAACAACAAGGCTGGTGACGAACATGTTTAAAAGAGTAGTTATCACTGAATCACTTGAAACTAATTATTGTTGGATAACTAATGATGAAAAAAATGGAAACCGTTAAAAAATACCAATACTTGGAAATACATTTTGATTACAATGATTATGGACTAACCATATTAGAATAAGGAACACTTCCTGGTGGCATCCCTCCCCTCCAGTCACATTGTCCTTGCAGAGGATTGGAATTGTGTTGAAAATCCCTCGTTGGATAAGAGTTTGGACAGGAGGTGGGTGAGGTGGCCAGCTCCAGGCTCCTTAGAACTCTGGTCTCTGAAGGTGGGATGGTAGATCCTTGGAGACTGCAGAATCCAGAGACTCAAGACTATACTTTTTACTCTGAGGCCTCCAGCTCCTATTCAAGGCTAGACAGATTTTATGCACAACTGGTGAATGCCCATTTTATGGTTGATATGATAATTCACCCAGTCACCTTCTCTGACCACACGGTTATTGGTGTGAAGGTGAAATGGTCATGCAAAAAGAATAAGGGAAGTTGGAGATTTGACCCGGGGTTGCTGAATGATTAAATATTTGGAGATCAAATAAGGGAAAGTATTCAACACTATATAAGAGAAAACTGGGAGGAGGACTCGCATCTTAGGTTTATTTGGGACGGATTGAAAGCTGTCCTCAGGGACCAAAGTATTAGCTACTCATCCTATAAGAGTAAGAGACACCAAGTCAAAATAGAGAATATACTTGATAATATCAAAGCATTAGAAGAAGAACATAAGAAGAGAAGGAATCTCTCTGTTTTGACTAAGTTGAGAGAGACCAGGGAACAATATAAAGTAGAAATGAGAAGGAAAACAAAGAACTGCCTTAGATACACCAGGCAAAAATATTATTAGATCGGGGGAGAGCGAGCTGCCTACTGGCCTTTCAGTTGAGAAAGCAGGAGGCCGATTGATACATCCCGAGCATTAAAGAGCCAGGACTACATTTGGCCTACTCCAACCCTACTCAGATTGCTGAGGAGTTTTGTAGTCACTACACTAGGTTATATGCCTGAGAAAGGGGCCCAGATCGTGTTGATAGAGTCAAGGAGTTTCTACGGAGGGTCACCCTTCCAACTCTGGAGGAGACCCAAACAACACAACTGGAGGCAAATATCACAGAGTCTGAAGTGAGAAGAGTTATCAAGTCTCTTAACAGGGGGAAGGCACCGGGACCCGATGGGTTCACCATGGAGTTTTAGCAGCATTTTGCCAGTGACCTGGTCCCCTTGTTGACAAAGGTTTGCAATATCGCACATGAAGATGGTGAAACTCCTGACTCATGGGGGGCGGTGGTGGTCACTCTGATACCCAAACCTGGTAAAGATTTGACCTAATGTGGGAGTTACTGGCCCATTTCAATAATTAACCAGGATGTGAAGATTTTGGCAAAAATTATTGGATCCCACCTCTAGAATTCAGTCCCAGACTTAGTCCGAGAAGACCAGACGGACCTTATACTGGGGAGGCATATTCAGGACAACATAAGACTTTTGCTCAATGCCTTGTCTGCTTCCGGAGCATTCCCGCCTGGGATTTTACATGCGGTGATGTCCCTGGATGCAGAGAAGGTGTTAGACTGCCTGGATTAGGTGTTTTTGGATTATACCTTAGAAAAATTTGGGTTTGGGGAAAAATTCAGAATATGGATACTCTCTTGTATGTTACAGACCGGTAAATCAAATTCCCTTATAAACTCCATGCTGAGGGATTTTGGTAGGGTCTCAGTTTTAAAATAAATGACACAAAACTGAATTGCTGCCCCTGGGGCAGATCCCTGAGGCAACCTTTCTGGTAATAGGCAACTACAAATGGTCGAAGGAGGGCATTAAATATTTGGGTATATGGATCCCTAGGGATGTCAAAAACTATAAACTAATTATTTAAAGCTCCTTCAGACAGTTCAGGCTGATCTGGGATGATGGGGAGTTTCCTCTTTCCCTTATGGGAAGAACTGAAAGCATAAGGATGAATGTGCTCCCCTGCTTCTTGTTTTGATTCCATTCCCTCCCCCTTAAGCTGCTAGTCACCTTTTGGAAATCCCTTAAGTCTTCACTATCCAAGTTTATTTGGGCTGGTAGACATCCCAGGGTGAAGTGGAACACCCTGGTCTGGGCCAAGATTCAGGGTGGATTAGGCCTCTCAAATTTTAGAAAATATTATTGGGCAACCCAGCTTCATCCATTGGTCTATTTGATGTCATTGGGGGAACCCCCCCCCATGGGTGGAAATAGAAAAGTCCAAGTTCTATCTTGGGGATATTGGAGATCTGGTCTACATGGACAAACAGGGAGTACATCATTTCCACTTAAGCAACCCTTGGACTGGTGTCATTAAACTTACTTGGGTAGAAATGAAGAAGAAATTTGGGCTGGAAATGGGGTTGGGTGGTAATACCCCATTAGGACCTGTCTGGATTTTGCACCCCTGAGATGGGACCTAGGATTCAAGATGTGGTTTAGGAAAGGCCTAGTAAAAGTATGACAAATGTCTGTAGGAGAGAATATTAAATCCTTTCAGCAGCCCTCAGTAGAGTTCTAGCTGGTCCCCCAAGATTTTTTCAGATATCTTCAGTTCAGGCACTTTCTGCAAGAAAAGAAAAAAAGAGAGTAAAGTTAGTGTTACAACTGGTAGCAACCCCATAGCCAATCTGATACTCTGAGAGACTACTGCCAGTGCCTAGGGGCTTGATCTCGAGGCTGTTCTCCCAGCTTTCAGCTCTGAAGCAGGATTCTCTGGAGAATATTAGGGAGACCTGAAGAGTGGAGGATACAGAATGGGAAAAGGTGTGGACAGCTGTCCATTCAACTATAGTCACCAATTTTGGAGGAATTTAGATGGAAGATTGTTATGCACTACTTCTGCACTCCAGTAATCACTGAGCACTATGGCTACCACCCCTCTGATCATTGTTGGCGGGGTTGTGGAGATAGAGAGCACCCACACACATACACACACATGTTTTGGACCTGGCCCAGGCTCCAAACCTTCTGGCAACAGATCATTGCTACCATGGCAAGATTTTAGTAGAAACCTCCTGGAGACCTGGTGAACTGGATTCTAGGGTTTACCCCAAAAGATCAGATGTAAAAGCTCAGCAGTATTTAAAATATTACTGGCCTGCCCTCAAAGCCATCACACATAGATAGCTGACCCCGACATCCCACATTAAAGGCCTGGTATAACATATGTGAGGCTGTTGTAGAAATGGAAGAGCTCACTGCTAGAGTCTGGTTACATACAGATAAATTCAGTTCCCTCTGGTTGCCATTTTTTCATTATCAGGCTGAGAAAAAACACATAAATGTACTGGAGATACTCACCAGACATGCTTAGTGGCCTCCTTTTTCTGCCCTGACCCTAGGGGATGGGCTGGGTGGTGGGGGTGGCCAGAAGGATTAGAGTGGGCGAGTTGGTGGGATTAACCCCCTTCTTGTTTTTTGTAAAAGATCAGAGGTCATACTCAGATCTCACTACAATAAACTGGAACCAATTAACTGAAGGAAGGGTTGAATTGTATAGTAACTGCATATTAACTATCACTCTCTGTACCCCAGATAAATATATAATGTGATAACTATATTATTTACAGAAGTAGTAGAATATGAGTGACTAGGTACATTGATTTTAGGGTGTATGCAATTCTATTTATTTAACTGCCACTTTTTTCAGTTATTTATTGTAATGTGTTTTCTTTTCCCCTTTTTTCTGGTATTTTTTTTAAATTTCTCTTTGTTTTCATCATGTTGCTGCCAATGTACTCTGTCATTTAAATTTTTATATGAGAATCATCTTCACTGTTTATTGTTCTGTAACTATTTTATGTCAATTGAAATACCTAATAAAATGATGATTTAAAAGAAAGAATAAGGAATACTAAAATTTGTCAAACCCTTCTGGGTTTAAATATATTTAATTCTGTATATAGAATAAAAATTGTAAACCTGATACTGACAGTATTTAAAGGTAAATTTAGCATGCAAGCACTTTATGCTGCCAAACTCTGGGACAAAGGGAATTTAAATGAAATTGAAAAGATTGTTGCTGAAAATTGTAAATCTCTGTTAAAGCTCACAATTTCAACTTCTGCTATACTGGTAAGATTTAAACTTTGTATGCTAAAACTGAATGCTCTAGCAGAAGCTAGACTTATTTATTATTGGTAAAAATAATAAGGGTGCACAACTTTAAATTAACACTTTATGCCTGAAAAGAAAACAAAATAATGTTTTGAAATTGAATTGTAAATCACCATGGCTTCTTTGTCAAGGAACAATTAGATTGTAATGGTCTATTATTTCTAGAGGTATAATGATAATGGTGTTTTAATTCATCCACTTTATAAAAAGTAATTACTCAATGAATGTGTGATATTAGCAAGCAAAATGATATTGGACCTAAAGGATGCTACAT
The DNA here is from genome assembly GCA_016271365.2 of Neoceratodus forsteri. NCBI lineage: Eukaryota > Metazoa > Chordata > Ceratodontiformes > Ceratodontidae > Neoceratodus > Neoceratodus forsteri. Next base: position 148,295,683 of record CM057456.1, read on the forward strand.
CCGCTGAACCAGCTAGCAGATAATGTATCAAATCATGCTTTAAAACTGTACTTGTATTTTTAGCAACATCTGAACATAGGAATATTATTACACAATTTTAGTTTGAAACATTCATGAATAATGCTAAAATATTTGCTGCATCTAAGACTCTCAGTGCATTTTGGGAAGATAACAATGGACATACAGAGGAAAATGTTCATGTGCTTTTGACATGACCCTTGTATAATAATTAATGCTGTAAAAAAGCTCCATTTAGCAATGCTCATTTACAAGGATGTCCTGGACAGAACAAATGCATGATACAGAAATTAACTGATTCAACATGTTGCTGCCAACCATGTACTATAGGTGCTTGTGGAATGTAACTTACATGTTTGCTTAGCTGGACTATTTTCCAGTGGCTTTCCATTCTCTGTGGAGGTGCCAGGAGCGGTTTCTTGAGGCTAAAGGAAATAGGTAACTGAGGGTCATGGCTGCCTGGGCAAACTTGACAAACACACGTTAGCCAAGTTTCCTGCGGCAGTGTCTGAACACAGCATGAAAACATGAGAAAACTCTCAGTTAATGGTCTCATTCTTCTATAGCGTGTCTGGTGATGATCCATGGCAAGTGGTAAAATACAGAAAAAGCAAGCACCTGAGTCAATTCCAGCTAAGGCATGTCAGCATGGCTGCAACAAGGCCTGGACTCAACTCCTGTGACATGTCAGAACTAGAGAAATCTCTGGTGGGGATTCATGCCATGTTGGCTAACCTGCAGGTGGAGATGAAAGCAGGCTTCACTAATATCACTGCCCAATTCTTTCACCTGTAGGGTATCACCGCATGAACCTGACAGAAATGGCAATGGCCCATACTACCCGACTCATGGAGGTCAAAAGACAGTGAAAGAGATGGAGGACCAATAGAGTAATGTTGCAAGAGAAAGTAACAACTTAAAAGCAGCAGTGGAGAAGTAGAAAATCTGGCTTGACAGGTAAGAAAACAGCTCTACATTGCCTGACTTTTGGATCATAGGGCTCCTTGAGGACCTGGAGGGGATTGAACCTCGAAAAACTCTGCCTACCTGGCTGGTCTCAAAACTAAAGAGGGATCCCAAAGATATTCATTTTGAGGCATGCAGAGTGCATGAGATGGAGCCAAAGCCCAAACTAGAGGAAATGAATTGTCACTTTCTCATTAAATACCTGCACTACACAGATAAAGAAAAAGTGCTGAGGGCTGCAATGGTGAATGGACCCATCCAGGTGGAGGGAGGATGGTTTTCCATGTTCCAGTACTTCAGCAGGAAGCTGCAGATAAAATGGCAACAGTTTAATGGAGTTGTGGCAAAGATGCATACCAAGGCCTGGGACTTTGCTCACCTGTCCCCCTCTTGACTGCAAGTGAACAGGCCAAGCAGACGCACCAAATTTTTTATATATCTGGCTGTGGCTGAATATTTTGTTGAGTAGGAAGATGCAGCAACAGCAGGCAGATCACAAGCTAGAAGCACAGCCCTGGCCCATAGCTGATCTGAGAGCAAGGTGAGCACTTCCTTAAGACTGCTAACTCCTTACCTATAGCCTGGTTGCAGCCTCAACTATGACACATTCTGCATTGCAGCTAACATGCTCTTATCTAGGCTGAAAGGCACAGCTGCTCTTCAGGACTGCCCATTCCATCCTGGCCATGTGGCTGCATGGGATTAACATTAATTCAACATCCTGAGCATAGCTTGGCCCTATCACAAGCCTAATGTTATGGCTCAGACAATATAGGTATAACTGCAGGTAGCAGGGCTGTGGGGAGGGGCATGGGGAGTGGTAAGCCACAAAACTAGACATTTGTCTTTAAATCAAAATAACCTGTTGCTTGCCAATGCAACAACAGTCACAATGCTCACAACACCTCAAGGTCCAGATGGCATCCACCCCAGGGTACTGAAGGAGCTGGCAGAGGTCCTTGTGGGACGGGACCTTTGACAGCCCTATTTAATGCCTCACTACACTCAAGGTGTGTACCTCAGGATTGGAAGAAGGCTCATGTGGTTCCCTTCCACAAGAGTGGCCCCAAGGATGAACCAGGGAACTACAGACCATCGAGCCCTACGTCCATTGTGGGTAAGCTGATGGAGTCAATCCTGAAGGAGAGGCTGGTGGCCCTCCTAGAGGCCAAAGGACTACAGGACAGCAGATGGCATGGCTTCATACATGGCAGATCCTGCCAAACCAAACTGGTGGAGTTACATGAATGGATAACTAGGCAACTGGACAGAGGCCATGCAGTGGATGTCCTGTCTGGACTTCAGTAAGGCATTCGACTCAGTGCCCGCATGGGAGGCTGGGAGATGAGTTAGAAGCACAGGGGCAGGTACAAAGCTGGTGAGATGGGTATGGAACTAGCTTCAGGGAAGGCAACAGGGGTGGTGGTGGGTGGGAGCTCTACACCCAAGGGTAGTGACAAGCGGTGTCCCACAGGGCTGTGTTGGGACCAGTGTTGTTTGGGATATTCATTGCAGACATATCTTTGGACATCAAGAGCAAGATCAGTCTGTTTGCTGATGATACTAAGATGGGGGATGTGGTGGATGACCTAGGAGGATGGCAGGGGTTGCAGGATGATCTGGCAAAGCTTGAAACCTGGTCAGACACCTGGCAACTGGGGTTTAATTCCCAAAAATGCAAGGTGCTGCATTTTGGGGTGAAGAACCCAAGGAGGAGTTACCAGCTGGGGGGAGTGCAGCTAGCCCAGACAGAGGAGGAGAAGGATCTGGGGGTGCTCATTACAGGGTCAATGAATAACTCGGCACAATGTAGGAAGGCAGCTGCAAGGGCCAGCAAAATGCTGGGTTGCATTGCAAGGGGTATATCCTCGAGGAGGGAGGAGGTGATTCTGCCACTGTATAGGTCATTAGTTAGACGCACCTGGAGTACTCGTGCAGTACTGGTGCCCATATCTGAGGAGGGACACTAGGTTACTGGAGGGGATGCAGTGCAAGGTGACAAAAATGATCAAGAGGCTGGGGACTTATCATACGAGAGGAGGCTGAGGGAGATGAACATGTACTCACTGGAGTAGAGGAGGGACGGGGGGACATGATTGAAACCTTTAAGTACATGAAAGGAATAAACAAGACAGGTACAGAAGGCCTGTTCAAACTAAGGGAGGGGAGGGACACCAGGGACCATGATATGAGACTGGAGGGAGGAAGATTCAAGAGGGAGATGAGGAGACACTTTTTTACAGAGAGGGTGGTAGCTGGGTGAAATGCATTACCTGCAGAAGTGGTATCCAGTAGAACAGTGGACTGCTTCAAAGGGATGGGACAGGAAAAGGGAGGGTCAATGCAGGGAAAGGGTGGAAGGAGGGCAGCTGCACAATAAGAGCTGCTAGCTGCACATTTGAGCAGACTTGATAGACCTCTAGGCCTTTATCCGCTAACAAATTCCATATGTTTGCATGTTCGTAACACTGTCTGGTAAACTGAGACTTAATGTTAGAACTGCCAATCTGTTCTGTTTTCCTGACTCAAGATTTAAATAAACAGAGAGATAGACAGATAGATAGATAGATAGATAGATAGATAGATAGATAGATAGATAGATAGATAGATAGATAGATAGACAGACAGACAGATAGGTAGACAGAATAATTGTACAAGACAGTCCTGGGTATAGGTAGTTCAATTGCAATAAGATATGAATTTACACTACAAATATTACAATATTACACATAGCATCACCTTTCACTATGGACTATCTCTACAAGACATTGAAGACACTAAAACTAGTACACTTAACAATTACAAACAAAAGAAAAATGTTTCATCTCTGCCTCCCACATATTGGCAACTGGGGACTAAAACCATAGCCACATTCTCTATTGCTCACTCCAGGCAGACACTCTGGGGATCTCTGGGAATTCTGGCCTTTTGTATTTTAGACACAAGTCTCTGCGGAGAACTGTTAATAATCACTCTGTGGCAAAGACCATTATGCAACCTGAGGCTAATATTTGATGTGGAACACAAGATACAGCCTGTTTAAATGGTGACTCCTGTACCCAACTGCTTTAGGGATTCAGGTCTCAGTGGAGGAAGTGAGAGGAAAGAGCTGGCTGCTGCGAGATTGCCCATTAGAATGTGTACATGACTGAGGAGGAAGATTCACCTTTAACTCCAATGTTCCTGCTCAGCTGTGTGGAAAATATGTGTGTTCTACAAAGACAGGAGCTTAGCTCTTTCAATACTTTAAAACTATGGACAATCTAATAAGAGTGATCTCCTACTTCACAGAACTAGCAATCACCCACTATGATCTTCTGGGCTCCAGGAGGTCAGGACCTTGAGCCCTCCTGACTACATCTGGGGTGCAGGTAGCAGTGGGAATGTGGGGTTTGTGCATAAAGTGGAGGCTTTGTAGCTAACAGCACTCACACTAATTTGTCTGGCTGAATGCCGACTATAGCAAATAATCTTTGACTCAGTGGTTGTGATGAAATAGTCTCTTTCCTGTCTGCATTTTGGAGGCCAGGAGGCTATGGCTAAATCAACTAAACAACTACAAGTAAAGACATTTAACACACAGGCAAATGTTTTGTGTAGCATGCAGCCTGCCTGGTTTAAACTAAGTCATTCAAATGTTGATGTCCTGAACTTTGAATTGTGGTGGGAGGGCTGCTCGGGCCCTCAACTTGAGACCCCAAAATCTTACATCAATTGTCTATACAGAACATGCTGTTATAGTTATTATTCTTTGAAGAGGTTATAGTGTATAAGTGCCTACACGAAAAAAGTGCACCATAAGTGTACAAGGACATCCATGTCAGGTGTATGTGAACCTGACCATGGTGGGAGGAGTTAGGGGGAGGGGTTCAGTTCTTCCAGTAGTGTGCACTGGTGTCATACTTTGTTATGTTTAAGTGTTTCTTCTTGTTGGGGAAAGGATGGGTGGGGTGAGGATAGGGAAAAACTTTGAGGTGGGGAGAAGTAAATTTCTGATTACAGCGATCAGGTCATGCACAGGTAAACAATTGCTTTCTATCCTTTTAAGGTTGCATCCTATGTTTGTTTCTGTTGCTGAAAGAGTCCTTCTTGGCCTCATGCCCATGCTTCTTAATGGCTTAAACTACTGTATCACTTTAATGACCGGGAACATCAAAGGCCTACAAAATGTTTAAAGAAAAGGAAGGTAAGGGAAATGTTCAAAAAGCTAAAATCTGATATCTGCCTAATGCAAGAGACTCACATAAATAAAAATCAAGTGGCAAGGAATAGTGAGAACTGGGTGGTGGGGGGTCAAACAGACAGCTTCCTCATATTGCTCTAAGGAGAGCCGGGTGGTCATCTGATTACCCCAGGGCTCCCAGGAAAGTGCAGTCAAGTATGGTAGATTTGAATGGCAGATATACCCTGACGCTAACAGATCTAAACACTGGGGAGTCTTTTGCAGCAGGATCTATGTATGGCCTCAATGTCGAAAAGTCGGCTTCTTTCAGAAGCTCTCTTTGAACATGACACAGTCAGCTGGGCCATGGTTTCTGGGGGTTGACTTCAGCTGTGTCCAGCTACCATTCTTGACAGCTGTAACAAAACCCCTACCCCTGCCTCTCATAATGCCATGGCCTCAAAAGCCTTACAGAACACATACAGTCTGAATGATACATGGAGACATCACAACCATCAGGGCAAACAGTGCAACTTTTACTCACGTGCCCATCAGTCGTATGCCAATACTGACTGTTTCATTGTGACCCCACCCATCTTGGCCAAGATAGATTTTGTGAGCTACTACCTGAAATCTGTCTCTAATCATGTACCTGGCCATGAACATCTCTATCAGGACCACAGTTCAACAGGTCAAACCCTGGAGGCTTGACCCTGTCCTCCTTAAGTACAGAAAGTACAAAGAGTTGATCTCCCAAAGATGTCTGAGTTCCTGCTGACCAGCAAGAGAGGGACATAACCCACTCTACTTGATGGGAGGTTCTGAAAGCTTTGTGAGAAGACAGACAATATTATTTGCATGTCACAGGAAACAATGTGAGTAGCAGGAAATCATGCAACTGAAACAAAAATTCAGCATGCAAGAAGGCACATATGACTAGCCCCACCAACTCTAGCACCAGGTACTAAGAAGCTTAAATGGATGCTCAACATGCTCAGTAGCACTAAAATCCAAAGAACCATCCTTCTGACCAAAGCAGGCCAAACGTTTGATGGGGGTGGGGGAGTACCTTGCATGGTAGTTGCATCACAGAGAGGGGGAGAGAACAATAACATAAATTGTTGATGGACAAGGGGCTCTTACCTCTGATCAGAAGAAAATTGAAGAGGCATTTTGCACTTCCTATAGAACCCTGTACACTTTGGTGGCATCCCCCTTGCCACTCAGAATAAATAATTCTTCCTGAATTTGGATATTACCCCATAGCACCTGCAACATCAGCAGGCATCAACTTACCCTGCAAGGTATCCCATCAAAGCAGTAAAAATAAAGCTGTGTGGTCAAAAGCGGTGCCATTATAACAGCATTTCCAGTTTTGGAGTCAATCTAATCTAGCGCAGTTTTGGACCGAGACATTTTCTGCTGTCCGTGCAGTTCCCTCTCTTGCCATGCTGGTTTGCTTTTTCTGTTTTGACATGGAACCACCCTGCAATAAGTCAGAAATACTTAGAGCTGTAAAGGGTCTAAGAGGTAGAATCACAAGGCTGGATGCCTTTAGGGACCAGCTGCTTGATATTCTGTATAATATGTTGATATATAGCCTGAATGGAGGCATGCTAACCTCCTCCATGGGTGCATCACCATCACAGTCCACCACTAGAAGGGCAAGGACCCCACACATTGTGCTTCTTACCACCCCATCTCCCTTTTACTGACTGACTACAAGACCATGGCTAAAGTAATAGCAACACCCCTGGAAGGTATACTCCTTCTTGTATTTGCTGTGACAAGCAGGGTTTGTAAATGATAGACATGATAAAAATAACATTCCATGGAACCCCAAATGTTTTCATAATTGGTCAAAAAGACTGGACAGTCATGGGGTGGCAGTCTTTGCCCTGGATGCAGACAAGGCCTTTGATGGCATGGAATGGGAGTACAAAGAGACACAGAAACATTGAATGTGATGGCAGATAAGGACCACTTGGCCACCCAGTCTGCCCATGATTGTCTAGTCTTTTTCTTCTGTAGACCACACTTGCTCTACAGTGTCAGTCCTTTCCCTCCCTACCTTGTCCCTACAATTTCCTTTGTGCTTATCCAGGCATTTTTGAACCCTTCCACTGCTTTTGGTCCCACTACTTCTGCTGGAAGGCTGTTCCAGGGATCCACCACCCTTTCCACAAAGAAGCACTTCCTTGCATCCCTTTTGAATTCCCTTCCCTCCAGCTTCATATCATGCCCCCTAGTTCTAGGCCACCTTTTTCTTTGAAAAATGCTCCCTTCCTGAGCTTTATTTTATTCATGTATTTTTATTTTCTTTGCTTTTGGTAACCCTGTAAGTGCACTAGACAGGATTGTCTATTTTCAGGCATGACCCAGGAGATTACAGTTCAAAAAAATTATAAACAATAGGACAGGGAGGAGATGATACAATACAGTGTATATAAAGAGATCAACAACCTTACATGACAGTAGAATTTCTTAGCACAAAAGTGATGGCATACATAGCATAATCATTACGGTACAAAAGTGCTGGTGACATAGGACAAGGGTATGGTACAGGGAAGGGGATAGTAGTGCAATGGTAAATAAATAAGGGATATACAATGGTGAGCTGTCAGATAAATGATTTATCTACACAAGTGCTGTTTGACCTTGGGTAACTTCACGAGTGGCGTAAGCCACGAGTGAGGTGTCCGAGGTCAAACAGTACAAGTGTAGATAAATCATTTATCTGACAGCTCACCATTGTATATTTCATTTATGCAATAGGGATGCTTCTTATCAGTGCGGGAACATTTGGTTTTGACTGTTTATCTTCTTTTTTTAAATGATAATTTCTGGGACTTTCTGGGACTTTCGGTTAACTTTCCTGGTGTATGTCCGCCTAGCGGGGTGGTTGCTATTAAATGAAACACCACTCATTTTGTAGAGAACTTCTTGCTGAACAAATGTCATGGTGACAGTATCATCTACCTTTTGTTTTAAAGTTATTACATTTGTTTGATGAAAAGTGAAACAAAAATTTAATTTTATGCTGTTTTGCTAATTATAAAAAAACTAAAAGGTATTTATTAATAAAACACCACTCATTTTGTAGATATTTTCATGCTGAACATTTTTTGTGCTCATAGTACCATGCTATCATTTTTAGTTTTAAAGTGATTCACATTTGTTTGTCGAAAAAGTGAAAAGAAAATTGAATTTTATGCTGTTTTTTGCTAATTATGAAAAAACCAAAAGGTATCTATGAATGAAACACCACTCATTTTGTAGATATTTTTGTGCTGAACATTTTTCGTGCTCACAGTACCATGTTATCATTTTTCATTTTAAAGTTATTTATATTTGTTTGTCTGAAAAGTGAAAAGAAAATAGGATTTTTTGCTGTTTTTTGCTAATTATAAAAAAAGGTATCTATAAATGAAACACCACTCATTTTGTAGATATTTTTGTCCTGAACATTTTCTTGCTCACAGTACTATGCTATCATTTTTCGTTTTAAAGTTATTCACATTTGTTTGTCAAAAAGTGAACAAAAAGCTTTGATTGACAGTTTGTATTTATCCACATATGTGGGATAAATCTAGGGTAGTTAGATTTATCCCACATATGTGAAATAAATGGATTTATTCAATGGCTTTTGGTCTCACACCTATTGCATAAAGAGGTATATTCCATGAACTAGAGCAAGTAAAGAGGTGTAATACATGAACTAAAGACATTTACATGTATCTAGGGAGGTGAGGCAATTAAAGAGTGCATGCTTGAAGGCAGGGTGAGAACTGGAGCTTCTAAGGGAAAATGGAAGGGAGTTCCAGAATTTGGGAGCATAGACAGAAAAGGCAAGTTCACCCATTATAGTGGCACAATTAGGGACAGTGACCAGAGCTGAAGTTGAAGACTGGAGGAGTCGGGGGCAGTCAACTGGGATGAACATAGCTGCAAGGTAAGAGGGGAGAGAAGAACAAATTATGCTGTTGGTCAGGCAGTCTATGGAATATAAATGCTGGGAGGAGGGGGATAACCAGCGGAGGTCAGAATAAAATGTGCAACGGTGTTTAGACTGATGGGCAGACAAGGCAAATCTGCAAACATTGTTATAGGCAACATCCCAGGCTTGAAGGATGTTTGCTTGCACTTGAGCAAAGACCGGCAGTGCATAGCAAAGACCAGGGAGCAGATCTTGAATGACAGAGATCCAAGTGGCAGGGGTCAGGGCATGGCGGATATGATAAGCCAACCCAAATTTGGCATTGACAGACTTGCATATCGCACTGACATGGAGAGAGAAACTGAGACTTGGATCCAGAGTGACCACTAAGTATTTGAAAGAATCGATACCTTGTACCGGGGAGTCATCAAGACAAGAGACCAGAAATTAGGAATTTAGGGCACTGAGCTTCCTATGGGACCCAAAGAGCATGGTCTGGGTCTTAGCAACATTTAATACAAGGTGGTGAGATGCGAGCCATGTTTGGATTCGTTGCAGATCGGAGGAGAGGTAGGAATTAATGTCAGAGATGGAGCTAGAGGAGGTATAGAGGACCAAGTCATCAGCGTAGAGTAAGGTATGACAGTGAGCGGAAATGGTAGGTAGATTGTTTATAAATATAGAAAACAGCAGGGGCCCAAGGATGGAACCTTGTGGAACACCAGTGGATAGAGGGGCAGGGGAGGAGAGGACTCTATGGTAGGTGACAGATTGGGTACAATTCTGCAGGTAGCTGGAGAACCAGGCAGTAGTGACCTGGGAGACACTCAATGAATCTAGCTGATGCAAGAGCAGGGAGTGGTTGACCGAGTTGAAAGCCTTCATTAACAAAATAAAAACAGCCCCCCAAGTTGGCCTCTATACATGGTGGTTCAGGTGTCATTAGTGAACTACACTAGGGCAGTTGAGTTGTTGTGGCCTGGTCTGAAGCCATGCTGAGCAGGAGACAGCAGGTCATATTTGGCTATGAAGTCTGACACCAGACGATGAATAAGTTTCTCCAGAAGTTTACAAAGGGTAGACAGGAGTGCTATAGGGCAGTACTTCATAGTGATTTTAGGGTCACCCTTTTTAAGGACAGATATAACCCTAGCTTGTTTCCAGGAGCAGGGCACAGTGCCAGAGCTAATGGAGAGGTTGAAGAGGCACAAGATAGGGGTGGGAAGAATGGAGGAGCCAAGTTTGAGAATTCTATGTTCCGTACCATCAGGACCAGCGCTGCAATGAGGAGACATAGTGTTAAGGATTTGTAGGATATCAGTTCTAGAGACAGGGCTGAGAATAAGGGGTATGGGGCAGAGGGAGGCCTGGGGGAGGGAGAGGATGGAAGAAATGGCTGCGTTGGAGGTTGAGGACTTTATTCACCCTGATTAGGCATTTAAAGTCTCTGTCATATCCTCTTAAGGACTCTACCATATCCCCATGTCTGAGGCCCTGAGAAGAGCTGGGTAGGGGATACCTTGGTAGGTTGGAATAAGGTCACTTACACCTCCTTACAACCCAGAGAGCAATTAATGGCAACCTTACCCATCTTTACATGGAGAGGGCAATTCTGCATAGGTGCCCCACTCTCCTCCTCCATATGCTATCCTTGGATCTGTTACCTGTGGCAATCCACAATGGCAACTGTATCTGGGTTTTTGAGGGGAAGAGTGTGAACATCAGCTGGTCATATTCACTGACAAATAGCTCTTGTGACTTGTAGGACCCCTCTGAGGTCTGCCTGTGGTTTAGGCACTTCAAGTGGCATACAGAGCACTTTAGGGGTTACAAAAACAGTTGGACCAAATCTGAAATCATGCCTATTGGTAGAAAGTGCAGTGAGCAAATAATCCACAACTCCACTGGACTTCAAGTAGTGAACAGAATCAAGTATTTAGGGGTACTCATCCCAGTGAAGTTTAGCCAGCTGGTGAACAGGAACTTCAGCCCTCTTCTGAGTAAACTGAGAGATGAATGTGAAAGGTAGCAGGCCTTACCCATTTTATTATTAGGGAGAATTAAGACCATAAAGATGACGATTCCACCCAGAAGACTCCACCTGTTTCAGGCCTTACCTTGCATAAAAAGTAAAAAAAAAGAAAACAAACAAAATATAATTAAAAAAGAAAAATCTCCACATTCCTCAAGTTGTTGAAGTTCCTTTCTCCTTCTTCTCCTCCTCCTAAGTCCTGAAGCAGCCTGTGCATGTCTGTACTGTTCTGAGCCATGCTGTTGCAGAGTGATCTGGACAGTGAGCATCAAGTGTGTGTCAATTGACAGTGAGTCAGTGCCTGGTCTTGGTTGCCTTTTATGGTATCCCACTGAATAACATAAAAGTAAAAAAAAGAAGAATAAAAATAAATAAACTGCAATAACTAATACAAAAATTAAATAAAACAAAAGAAGTCTTACTCTCCATTATTCATCATCCAAGTGACTAAGTCCTGTAGTATACAATAGCAAATGGAAAAACAAAGAGACCAAGGAGATAGTGGCATAGGATCATTCGGTCAGATCAATGAAAAAACAATGCAGAGTGGGCTTGGGCATATGCAATACCCTCTGCCTCAGTGGGAACTACAAATGTAGAGGATGAAGACTGCAGTGGCTAAAGAGTCCATAAGGTATGACACATTGCAGGAACCACTCACAGCAGCACTGCAAGGGTTGCAGCATGAGCAATCATTATAGAAACAAACTTTGGTCAGAGCCAATATAACTGTGGAGAACTTTTAGGAGCAGCAAAGGTAGTGGACATAATATGCTGTGCTCTCACTGCACAGCAGTCAGCATGTTATACTGCAGCGTTGTGCTAGTACAGTGCATTCATGATACTAGCACATTTCCAGTTTTCCCAGAGCTCATTTGCACAACATGACGGTGCTGACATAACTATTTAGTAACAACCAGTCTCCTTTGGTTACTAGAATCCTTAGTACTAGTCTTAGGCAGGTAGGAAAAGGCAGCTGGTGGGGAGGTCATGGGACTTTGTTTTATATTGATTTGTATTACTGCATTGATAGGGAACTACAGACCGGGTCAGTCTTACCTCAGTGGGCAAGATTATGGAGGCACTCCTTAAGGAAAGGATAGTGCAACACCTGGAATCCATAGGGGCACAGGATCCAAGACAGCATGGGTTTACAAAGGAAGGTCCTGTCAAACTAATCTCATAGATTTCTTTGAGTGGGTAACCAGAGTGGTGGACCAAGAGGAGCAGTTGATTGTCGCCTACCTTGACTTCAGCAAAGCTTTTGACACTGTTCCACACAGAAGATTGATAAATAAACTGGGTGAGCTCAGGGTGGGTCAGAAGTTGGTCAACTGGGTGGCAAACTGGTTGACGGGCAGAAAACGAAAGAGTGGTGGTAAATGGTATACAGTCAGAAGAGATGCAAGTCACAAGTGGTACCTCAGGGATCAGTCCTGGGGCCAGTCCTCTTCAACATCTTCATTAGTGACCTTGCAGATGGACTAGAGGTAAGGCTTGTCTGTTTGCAGATGACACCAAGATCTGCAACAGAGTAGATGATCCAGATGGGGTAGGCAGAATGAGAAGAGATCTGGATAAACTAGCAGAATGGTCAGAAGAGTGGCAACTGTGATTTAATGCAAAGAAGTGGAAAATCATGCACACAGGGAAGAGAAACCCTGAAGCCACCTATAGGCTGATAGGGGAGTTGCTAGCAGTCACAAAGGAAGAAAGAGACTTGGGCATCATCATCACTGATGACCTGAAATCATCCAAACAGACCTCTAAAGCAGTAGGTAAGGCTAGGGGGTGTTAGGGTGTATTAGTAGGGGTATCACAAGTTGTAAGAGGGAGGTAATAATCCTCTGTACAAGACACTGGTTAGGCCCCATCTGAGTAATTGCAGTATTGGAGGTCACACCTTCACAAGGACATTAACCAAATTGAGGCAGTCCAGAGAAGGGCAACCAAAATGGTGCAGGGACTGCATCAGAAGACATATGAGGACAGATTAACGAAGCTCAATATGTATACCCTTGAGCAAAGGAGGAGAGGTGATATGATCGAGGCATTCAAACACCTTAAGGCATAAACAAGGTGAAAGAGTCTAACATGTTTAATTATAAGAAAATAGCAGGACAAGAGGACACAGCATGAGATTAGAGGAGGCCGATTAAGGGGAATGTGAGGAAATTCCTTTTTCACAGAAAGGGGTGGTGGATGCATGGAATGGCTTACCACAAGAAGTGGTGGCTATGAATACAGTGCAGGGCTTCAAACAGGCATGGGATAGGCATAAGGGAGCAATACAAATGACTATGAATAGATAGGCCACTGACAGAGAAAAGGCTGATGGCACATTTATAAGGTAGAAAAAGAAATGGGCAGACTGGATGGGCCTTGCGGTCCTTATCTGCCATCAACTTCTATGTTTCTATGATAGTGTGCTTTCAGAAAAAGAACATTTGCCTCACCTTGTCTTGCCTACATAATGACATCATTGTTTACTCAGCTAGCCTGAGAGAAGGATGATTATGTCATTTAGAACTCTCACAGCAGCATAACCATTTTAGAGTCAGCTGCTCTTGGGGAGCTTAGAATGTTCATCAGTAAGTTCAAGTGTGGCACTTAGACTGGCAAGAAGTTTGCCATTGGGGATCTGTCAAAGGGAGCTCTGGTATTTCTCACCCTAGTTTGATAAAATCTTCAGTTTGCTTGCAGGACTGTTTAGTTTCACTCCAGGGGAAGTGAGAGGGAATGCAGTTATTGTGGATCCAATGGGCAATCCCTGAAGTTCCTGAAGTTCACAGCTGCCTTAAGGAAGAACAATGGGTAGAATCTGACAGCTACCAGAGAGAGAAAGAAAGGTGCCTTTTGTTCTTTCCATGACTGAGACGAAGGAACAACTAACATGTGAGTACAGAATATGAGACTGTTGTCTGAGAGAGTTGTCTGAGGTGTGTGTTCCCTAGATAAGGCTAGAGCACACCAGTCAGGACCCCTTTCAACACAACTGTGCTGAATTTAAAGTTAAAGTTGGGAGTCTTTAGCAATTCATTGGGGATTGGAGACTCATTTGGTGTAACCCTGAAGGAATGGCAGAAGCTGTTTGGGGCAAAGGCTGCGGAACTCCTTCTGGAATTTCAGGCAGGGCTAAGTGGTTCATGGATGGGCACCAGTGTTCCTTGGGCAACGATCATGCACCAGCAGGATTTTAAAGTTTGTGGCACATCCCACAGATATACACTTTGGAAGAGAGATAGAGATGTTTTTGTGGAAAACACTACTGCCTAGCAAGGTGTCCTGCCAAAGAGAGAGTTTGGCTGTATTGCAATGACAAACATTTGGGGGACCACCCTTGCTTTAAGTAACATCTGTAAATAAAGCCATACTGCAAAATCTGAGCTACTACTTTGGACATTCCGCTTATTGCTTCTAGTGTGAACATTACTGGAGCTCCTCAGCAGTTATATCAAGCATATGCCTAGCATCCTCTCCCCTGGACCTGGTTGTAAATAAAAAGGTCCATTTTAGTATGTACCCTCACCCCACATCCTCTAGATAATGAGCCTGGTATACACTCCAATACAAGGGGTGGTGCCATGAGTGTAGCTCTGCCAAAATAAAATTGGTAGTTTGTGGATGGGCACCAGTGTTCCCTGGGCAACAACCATGCACCAGGATGATTTTAAAGGGTGTGGCACATCCCACAGATATACACTTTGGAAATGGAAATGTGTGCAAAATAATTAAAGTGTGTTACATATCCCACAGATATACACTTTGGAAGAGAGATAGAGATTTTTTTTTTGTGTGGAAAACACTACTGTCTAGCAAAGTGTCCTGCAAAAGAGAGTGTGCCTGTATTGCAATGATGAACTACAGGGTTAACAGAATTCTGAAGGGGTATCATTCTTAGCATGTCTCTCTTCCCTCCCCTCCCTCCCTCGGCTCCAGCATCCTGATGAGGTGCTGTCCTTGGCATGTCTCTCCCCCCCCATCTGAGCCGGGTCCTGTTCCCCTTGTAGGGCTTTACAGCATCATGATGGGGCATTGTTTCTCAGATGCTTCTCCCCCCTCCTTCCTTCCCTTATCCCTTCCCTCACACCTCCCTTGCTTCCCTACCTCGATCAAGCAACCTATGCACTTGACCAACCCTAATATATAGTCCCTTCTCCTAGCACTATATAGTGTACCCTGCTGATAGTCTACACCTTACCCTCCTTGTTATTACTCACATTTTTCCCATTGTGTTGTTGTCCTTATGGTATATCAATACATGCTGTCTCACCTCCCCTCCTGATTGTTTTACCTTGCACTGGGGGAGTACACATTATGCATATCTTTCTGCAAATTTGTATGTTTGTATATACTTGCCTTTATTTTAGTCAGTAGCATTTCCTCTGTATTAGCCAGTAATTAGCTACTGTATATTAGCCTGTTTGTATTTTGGTCTGGATATGTTTTTTACTTACTCCTCCCTGTTATGTACCCTTCCCCCCAGGATGCTTCTGGAAACGAGATTTTTACAGCTCATGTTGTCCTTCCTGGTGAAACCTTTTCAAATAAATAAATAATAAACATTTGGGGACCACCCTTGCTTTAAGTAACATCTGTAAATAAAACATTCTGGAAAATCCCAGTTACTGCTTGGAAGTTCTGCTTATTGCTTCTAGTGTGAACGGTATTGGGGCTCCTCAACAGTTATGTCTAGCATATGCCTAGCATCCTCTTCTCTAGACCTGGTTGTAAATAAAAAGATCAATTTTAGTATGTACCCCCACCCCCATGTCCAATAGATAATGAGCCTGGTATACATTCCAACATTAGGGGTGGTACCATGAGTGTAGCTCTGCCAAAAGAAAATTGTATGCCATGTAGTAGCCAGGAGTTCTTTTAAGGGGGTTGCCAGCTAGCCAAAGGTGGTTTAGGAGTTATAGACATATGCACGATACTCATGCATGCATAGTTTAAGTCTATGCCACCATGTTGCACATGGCAGCCGATCAAGTCTGCACTTGCAGAAAGGAAAAGTAGTGCACCAGAAGTGGGTACATATTTATACAGGCCACAGAGGGAAGGGCTATAAACAGAATCATTGAAAACTATGCTGGAGCACTGGGGCAGAACATCAGACAGTGGTCAGGTTACATGCTTCCACAGTGCTCTTTTACAAATCTGATACTGCCATAACATCTGTCGAGCTTGGTCCACACAACTGTAAAAATCAGACTCAGGAGGAGACTATTAACAAACTAGAGATCTGATCTCTGATTTTCTCATCATCATAGTCACTTTCTTATTCTTTTCTACAGTAATTTCTGGTAAATGTGCCTTTACCATATTGATCTCAGTGCTGGTAGACTACTTCTGGTTTTCCCTGAAGCAATCTTGAAGTGGTTGCTGCCAGTGGTGGCATGCTCTGAGAAAAGTGGTCCCCATGCTCATCTGCACATTTTGGAAGTGACCCCTTGAGTTAAACGGACATGAATTGATTACTTATGTGCAGCTGTTTGAAATGTCTCTATTTTTATAAATTATAATCATATCTCTAAAGGATCCCTATTTTAACTGTGCCTGAATAAAAGTTAAAGCTGTCAGCTGGATATGCAGCCACGACATTGAAATTTTGACATTGGAGTCCCCGACAGTGACACAACAGTGCCACGTTGCTGTAGGGAACCTGCTGGAACCTGGTACTGTGTGTCAGGGTCCTGAACCCCCAATCAGCTCTGACTCAGAGTTGAGAATCCCTACGTGAGGTATGCGGTGGCACAATCCCCACATGGGGGTTCGAGACAAAGCCCTCAAGAAAACACTATTGGTTGTGGAAACCATCAGCCGACTGCAAATGCAGCCGTACCTGCAGGTTTCGCTGTTGGGTCCATTGACAAATATTTTGTCGACGACCAGTCGTGGATCTGTCAGTTGTGTTTTGTTTTGGTTTTAGATTTATAGAACTGTTATTTAATGCAACAGCAGATTAGATACATATGGAAACATGTTGATACATGGACATATTAGGATAACAGTATCTCAGTTACAAGGGGGGTCTGTGTTAGATTTGGGTTTTGAATGTACACATGCACTAGTCACTTGTTACAGAATTGCAGATATGTGTTAAAGATAGTATATGTTTGACTGTTCATGAGTAATATGGGTTTATTGTACACAGAGTTTAAGAAAAATGTACAGTATCTGAACAGTACACTGTGTAAAATTTGATTGACACCACTGTGTGAAACAGCTGATAAATGTTAACTACGGTAGGGCAGGTTGTCTTCTAACCTATTTTTAACACATATATATTTTCATATTTATAAGACTTTTAACATTATTTACTATGTATTGCTTAAAGAGCTACTAACACCTCAAAGAAAACTTTGAAAACATAATAATTAGGTAAAATTCTGCTAAATTCCATAATATTCTAGATTTCTCCTCCCCATTATTTATTACTGAAAAATGTGCATGACTACATTATTTTTATCCCTTGCAGTTACTTTAAAGTTAATCTGCCTCTATAGCTTACTCCCTACTTCAAGTCATAATGCTCTGTTGTGACATCATAATCTGTTGCCATGAGAGTAACTGTGATGTCACAAGCAGTGCATTATGACCTCAGGTAGGTAGACAGCAGCAGAACTAGATGAACTCTTCTGGAGCAAAAAACCTTTTTTCACGCAAATGACCACAGCAATAAATAATGGGGATGAGGAATAGAGAACTAATATGAAATACAAGCTGAACGTTATCTAAATATTATGTTTTGTTAAAGTTCTCTTGAAGGTGTCAGCTGCTCTTTAAGCTTATTTTTTCTTGTGTTTTTAATCACTGTCATTTACTAATGCTAGCACAGACACACACAAATGATTTTAAAATGAAACTTAAAATGAAACTTCAGCTTGTGTCATGGAGTGAACTTTCAAGTCAGTGAAATTTGACCTTGTGATAGCTTTCTTTTGATGGAACTAATCCTGTCTTGGCAAAGTAATTTGCAAAGCTGAGGCTGTTTAGAAGTGTAATAGGAGTTATCAAGAGTTATGCTAAACAAATGTAAATATCTCTAAAAGTGTACAATTTACAGATACTAAACCTTATGAAAGTTGTTCAGGACAACAAGACCTTTCAAATGAGCCTATTCATTAAGCTGCACTAATTATATTTGTTTAAACTATGGCCATCTGATTATCTGAATTTTCATTTTTCATCACAATTTCACCTTTTGAATGGCCATATTTAAAACAATCTAATGAATTCAGATAAGTGACTACCCTCATTTGAAAGGTCATTTTTCTTGCACAACTTTCATATTAGTTGTATATTGGTAACTTGTAAACTATCTGAGATATTTACAGTTGATTGGTATGACTCTATTTTATTCATCAGAGAAAAAAAATGAGGTTGTTTGGAAGACCAGATTTTATAAAATATAAAATTTAGATGATGTGACTACCCTCATGAGAAAGATCTTTTCCCTTAACAACTTTCAATAATGTTGTTTTGTGCACCTTGAATAGTTTTAAAGATATTTAGATTTGTTTGGAAGGTGTGGACATTTGCTCTCAGAGAAAAGCAGCTTGGAGTTCTGTTTCCATCATTCTAATTAAACAGAAAGAAGGAGTATTTCTTTAACTGCCATGGAGTTGCAGAATGGAAGAATACACTGAAAACTCCTAAAAGATATGTTCCACTGAAATACCTTTGTTCAAGGGAAAGCAGGATGACTGTAGGCTCCACCCACAGCCATAAAAATGAAGAATAAATGAATGCTTCAAGTAATGGCAAAAGAAGAGCAAAATGATTTGGTGGAGCTTAGGAACAGAAACTCAGATTGTGATTATGAACACAATAAAAATGATAACAGCAGCACCTGTTGGGGGGGGAGGACACAGAACAAGTGGAATTGCTATGTGGGACTGGTGCACATAAGTCCCTAAACAAGGGACATTTAGTCTCAGTGGGCCCACCCAGTTACCAAAATTCAATAACTCAATCAAAAAAATAAATAAATACATAGAAATTCACATAAGAAATTGAAAAAGACCAAAATCAGTGGCAAAACTAAAATAAACAAGGCTGCAAAATAACAAGGGGAAACACAGCAACACACACCTGAATGACAGCAGATAAAGAAGATACAGGCAAAACTGGTGGCCCAGGACACATGGTAGAGAAATATGAATCATTCCCTGAACCTGAAGAACTGGTGGAGGAAAAAGAGCAAGGTGGTGATGAGGAAGCAGCCACAGAAACCAGCCCATTAGGTGACAACCAAGAGTGCCAAAAAGAAAGACATAATTGGTGACATTGGTGGTGTGGGACTTCTTCAGCAGACAAAAAAATCAAGAACACATGTAGCATGTATTCTATGTAAATACAGGGTGAGTTGGGGTAAGGAGGGAACATGGCTGGAAACATTTACCATGAAAAGGTGTCTGTTGAATTCTTACAGACCTAGGTATGAGAGGGCATGACTATGCATGACTTAAGAACCAGCAACACCAGGCAGTGAAGCCAATAATAATGAAAATGATGATGACCAGGAGGAGACCATAAGATCAGCTAGAGAGGAAGAAGATCTTTCCAGTTGTAGCCAATACACAACTCCAACATCTTCCAGTCATTAGTTATTTAGCCCATCGACTGCCATATCTCTGAGGGGCTGCAAATCCCCAAACAGTTCCACCTCCAGGGTTGGCAAAATAGGAGCCAACTGTCACATCCAGGGGAGAAAAATCATGCAGTTCTCACTAGTCCAGTCCCTGGAAATGGACCAGAAATACACAGCCAACAAACCAAAGGCAAAAATGTTAACAAGAGCAATTCTGGAAATATTAGTCAACTTGCTGTCATTCTCCTTTATAAGCAATGCAGATTTTCGATCATTATTGGAAGTTGCAGTGCCAAGATATCAAGTGCCCAGGCATTCCTACTTTTCCAGAGTGGCTCTTCCTGATTTGTATCAGTCTCCACAAGACTGTTACATGAGTGCACAAAGAACCTCTGAAATGGTTTAATTTGTATTTGTCTAATAGCATACAGTGTGTTATTCAAGAATCCATTATGTCAGCTCCAATTAATTCCAAGACAGGAGTTCTGCAAGGTTCAGTTCTGGACCCATTGCTCTTTAGTCTTGTCAAGTGTTCTAGGTAGTAGTGAGGTTCAACTGTAAGCAGACAATACAGTTACAGCAGCATCCACCTTCAGTCAGACTGAATTGGAGTCTATGCTCCAAACCAATCTTCAAACAATGAAAACATTGTTTACTGGGTCAGAGCTTTTGTTTAATGGGAAAAAACACAATGTTTTATTTTCTACCAGGAGTGAGCTATTTATTAGATCAGAGCTTGGATATAATGTTTAAAAATGGGCAAAATGTAACTAATTTGAACAAGTACAGATACTTTGAGTATCTTGATAATTAGCTGACATTTGCTGAACATGTGAATCTACTGCTTAAAAAGTCAAACCAAAACATGGTGCATTATATAGGTGTCCACATGCCTGTGAAAGGAGTCTAGAATTAACCTGGTTGAACAGCACTAATCCCAGTTTTAGACTATGGTAGTGTGTTATACAGCAATTTGATTAAAATGGTATTGAAAAAATGTACAGTGTTTACTATAGATTAGCAAGATTTGTCAATTCAAGTAAATTTGGAGCACATAACTGTGATATTTATTTGCTACGAAAATGGCTAAAGCCAGATGATAAAAGAGTAGAATTGGCTGACATGGTGTTTCAAGTTATTAAAATCAAAAGCTGCCAATCCCCTGAGAACTTGGCAACAGCTGAACTCCCCAGAAACAGAAGATATCAGTTGAAGACATATGACTGAATGTACTGCATATACATGTGCATAATAATATGCATTGCAAAAAGAAAACCTTCAGAAATATAACTACATAGAAACATAGAATTTGAAGGCAGATAAGGACCGCTGGGCCCATCCAGTCTGCCCATTTCCTACCTGATGGATAAGCTGCAGATTCTAGTTAATCAACAGCTTACTTCCTCCTACCCCCACTAGAATTGCCTTATGTTTGTCCCATGCATTTTGAATTCTCCCACTGTTCCTGACTCACAACGAAACAGTGATTCCTTGCCTTCTCAGATGTACCCACGACTACTGCCAGGTACTTTGTGAAGGACCTTGGGGCTGAAGAGGCCGAAGGGCAGGCCCTGCCCCTGAACTGATAGTGGCCTGATGGCAGCTTGAACCTGAGATATTTTCTGTGACACCGTCTGATGGATATGTGAAAGTAGGCATCTTTGAGGTCCAAGGATGCCAACCAGTCCCTTGCCTTACAGTGGGAAGAATCATAGCCAGAATGACAATTTTGAACTTTTGTTTGTCAGATGATTGTTGAGGTATCTTAGATCCAGAATGGGTTGCCATGCCCTGTTTTCTTCCAGGTTAGAAAGTACCTTGAATACAAATCTTTTCCCTTGTAAGGAAAGGAACAGGTTCCATTGCTCTGTCTTGCAGTAAAGTGGACACCTCAGCCTCTAGCAGGGCTGTTTCTAAGTTGGTGGCAGGTTT
This sequence comes from Neoceratodus forsteri, assembly GCA_016271365.2. Lineage (NCBI taxonomy): Eukaryota > Metazoa > Chordata > Ceratodontiformes > Ceratodontidae > Neoceratodus > Neoceratodus forsteri. The sequence continues at coordinate 148,317,326 of CM057456.1, forward strand.
GAATGATCTTGCTCTTGTTTTTGGGAATGTTCTGAAGCTGAGAGCAAGACCCTGGCTTATTACTTCCAGGACCCATTTGTCTGTGGTAATGGTTTGTCATGCCTGGAAGTAATAAACCAGCCTGCCCCCTACTGGGGTTGGGGAGGTGGCCCGGACAATAACCTCAGGGGGTCTGCTTGGCAGGGGTCTTGGGCTGAGGACTAGGTCCAGCATGACTGGCATGTCTTCTGCCCCTACCCGAAAAGTAGCCTCTTTGCTACTGGTAGGCAGGGAAGGCCTGGGCCTGATAAAAAGGCCTCTGATAAGGTCTGACCCTGCCTCTCCTACTCTGTTATCTTTGTGGAGTGGCAGCCTTCTCTTTGGCTGCAGCACTCTTGTGTGCCACCCTGTACTCATCCATCGTTTTTCATACAGGCCACTGTCTGTTCCCCAAAAAATGAATTCTGTACCAAGGGAAAGTCAGAACCTTTGTCTGGGCATCCTGAGAGAGGTTTGCACACCTTAGCCAGGCAAACCTTCTTTGAGAGACAGCAGTGGTTATCACTTTTCAGGCACGGTCACTGGCATCCACAGCCATGTGGAACTGATACTAGATGCCTCTATACCATTTTGGCAATCTTCCCCAAGTCTGCTGCCAGCTGGGAAGAAGTCTGGCTAGCTAACTCCTGGATGGACTCCCAGAGTAACTTCTGGTACTTGGAGACATACGCCATATAGATAGCTTGCTTAATGCTAAGGGAGACACCGTGGTAGCCTTCCTTTGCCATGGAGTCAATCTTTCTAGAATCCTTCTCAGGAGGGTGAGAAGCTAGAGGGATAGTTAGGATTAAACTGACAAAAGTAGGGAAATGTGGTGTTAACATTCCAACCCTAACACCCACCCTCACCCTCCCAGCACCAACAGGAAAAACCATTACAGTTTCACCACACCTGATTTGAAAAGACACAGGAGAGTGACACTCTAATGGTATAGGATTGTCCTTAAGTCCAAAGATTGAGGAAGTTATAGCTTGTTGAAGTTCCATTGTTATGCTATGGGAATTTGAATATTTTATTTGTTTATATTGCCCTAAGCATTTGGTGCGTGGAGATTTATGTTATTGTTGTAGTACTTATTAAGACATTTGTTTTGATATATTGAGTGTCCCTTAAGTACAAACATTGAGGGGTTTATGGCTTGCAAAAATTCCAGTGTCATCCTATGGAAATTTTCATTTTTTTTAATAATTCTTTTTTTGTTTGTTTGTTTTTCTGTAGGAACTAACTTTTGGAGAGGATTTTGTATTATCCTTGTAGCAGTCATTACGACTTTTGTTTTGATATATATATATTGTCCCTTAAGTCTAAATATTGAGGGAGCTATGGTTTGTCAAAGTTCCAGTGTCATCCTATGGAAATTTCCATTTCTTAATTTTTTTTAAATGTGGGATCTAAACATTTTGGGAACAACTGCATGCTAGTCTTGTAGTACTCATTAAGACGTTTGGTTAGATGTATATATTGTCTCTTAAATCCAAATATTGAGGGAGTTATGGCCTGTTGAAATTCAAATGTAGGGAAAAAAACTAAGTCCAAAATCTTTTTCATGTGAAGGAATCCATTTTATGTGAAACAAAAATCCATATGAAAAGGATGCTTTTATATGAAAAAGTATCAGGAAGAAACCTAAGTCCTAATTCTTTTTTGTATAAGGAATCCTCTTTCATACATATGAAACAAAAAAATATGAAAAAGATCCTTTCATATGAAAAAATACAATGTGGAAAAATTAATTTTTGTATGAGGGGATCGTTTTGTACAAATGTAAAAAGCTAATAAAAAAGGATCTTTTCATACAAAAAAATAATTTTGGACTTAGTGTTTTTTTTTATAATTATTATTATTATTTTTCCAAATGAAGGGATCCTTTTTCCTATGGCCAAATTCTTTTCTTTGTATGGCCATGTGAAAAAAGCAAAAAAAGAGTTACAAAAAGGATTTTAAAATGTAAAAAAACCCACATTTGTACTAATACTAAAAAAGACCATTTGGTCCTCTTTGCCACAAGTAGCTGTGAACACCTGCCTTGTCTGTCTGCAAGCATATACTCAGAGAGAATATTTAGTGCTGCAGACAATATTGTCACCAATGGGGGACTTGTCTTTTGACCCAAAATATAGAGATGCTCACTTTTTAAAAATATCAACCTGATATTCTACAGCCCTTTTCCATGGCTATGGATGATAAATAGCCTACACTTCCAGCTAAGCAAAAGGCAGAGGAGGAGGAGGAGGAGGGTGGATGAGGAGGGCTTCTGTGTTCATTATTTTTTTAACCATTAGCCTACCACACACCATGAGATGATGCTCTTTTGTCATCACTCAGTCTTCTTCAGATTAATGTTTTGCAAATTTTGGCAGAGCTACACAAGGCTGAATAAATAATTTGGAGGAAGCAACATTGCCCATGAAGCCAGTGTGTATAACACTTATCCACAGCATAATAGGAAGCCTCATCCAATGTCCATGTGTGGCATTGTCCTAATGTGCACATATTTCTTGGTACCAGTAGCCTGCACTTGTGATTAAGTACTTATAGTTTGTGGACATACATAGGGCTTACAATTACAACCATTTTATGTTGAGCATCGTTAGCCACATGCTCTTTATTATTGCACTGTCCATGTTTGCCACTGACTGAACAGACACAGTTTTTGGCACCACTACCCCTCAATGTGGCCCACTGCATCATCCTGCTGTTTTAGGTGCTTCTTCAGCCCAGCATATTTCGTTATTTCATTTTATTTTATTTACTAATGCTTTTAACGGTCGAACCAGATAGAAATAGTCTGTCATTAAGAGAACTTTGGTGAACTTTATACAATTTGATGGTCAAAAATCACATGATTGAACTTTGTGACAATCACGCAGCCCTAAATTATGTTCATAATATTCAAAGCAAACAGTTGCATCCACAAAATAGATTTCTGTGAAACTCAACTACTCGCAGTTCTCCTGTCTGACAAGACTTCATTTATTCTGTCTTGTTGTTTCCTTTCACCTATCCAGTTTTGTGCCTATTTGATGAACTAAAATGGTTTATCATACTTTTTCATTTTGTTCTAATAATATCTTAGTACAGACTATCAAATGCTTTGCTGAGACTAAGATATTATTATGTCCACAGACCTATTCTCATCATGTACTTTGCTAACAGGTTCAAAGAAACTCATTAGTTTTGTATGTATTTCACAAGCTAAGATCTAATTACTCTCCAAATTGAGAACTTTGTCAAAGGGTGATTGTAAAATATAGAAATCGACAATTTAGTACACAGGGTACTAGCTTTACACAAAGCCACCCACTGTGCTCACAATATTAAAACTGAAGGAAACCCTCTTTTAGCCAATTCTGAGCTCATATCAACATTTCATCCATTTAACATAAGTAAATCAGCTTCTACATTTTAAAACATCTCAGTATCTTGATTCATAAAGACAAAAGAAGGATGAAGCCATCGTGATTGTTTTCCACCATTAGAGTAGGTTATAGTATTAGTCTGGACTGTATAATAAATTTGTCACGTTCTCATTAAAAATATCTAATGATTGAAGGTTTACTAAATATGAAGACAGAGAATTCCATGTATGGGATGATCTTCACGGTAAAAGTGTAACCTTTATTAGTCTTTGCCCTTTGTATCATGAGTTGTATACTGTGGGACCTCAACTGTGTGTTTCTTTCAATGAGTTTGATACCTAGTTCCTTCATAATTTCTCGTTCTTTTGTATATTATAAAATAAAAGGAGATCCTCTCAGTCTCTTCTCTTGTAAACTAAACAACCCCAATTTCACTAATCTGTCATCATAATTCATATTTTGGCAAGCCTGTATCATTTTTGTTATTCTTCTTTGTGGACTTTCTAGTAGTTTTATACTCCTTTTTAGGTAGGGGCACAAGAAGGTAGTACCATAGTCAAGGTGAGGGAATATGAATGTTTTATATGTCTGTACTATGCACTTGGACTCCCCAGTCACAAATGAATGCTTAATTGCCTGAGTTAGGTATATTTGCTTTTCGGGCAACCAATGTACAGTGATCAGAATGACATAGGGTATTGTTGATAGTAATTTCTACTGTAAATCCCTTTCCTTGTTCACTGATTTTAGAAGGGTCACATTCATATAGTAAGCATACCTCAGATTATTTCTTCAAAGTGTAACACCGCATTATCTGGATTAAGGACATAATTATTCATGTTTGTCAGTTTTGGATAGTGAGTAAATCATTACTCAACACAGAATGTTTCTCAAAGCTGTCCACAGCACTCCCAATTTTAGTGTCATCAGCAAACTTAGTCATGTGACTATTAATTCCCAAACCCATATCTGTGGTAAACAGCACAATAAGAACAGGTCAGACAGATCCTTGAGGCACTTCACTACTGACAATTTTTCCTCAGATAGGACTATGGGTCTGTAATTCAAAACTAGGTTTTATTTCCTTTTTTTGTGTATAGAGATCACAAGAGCCTTATGCCAGTCTGTTGGAACATTACCAGTCATTAGTGAAGTATTAAACAATATGGTTAGTGGGAGAGCCACGTGATCAGCCATATTTTCAGAAAGTATATTGTTTGGACCCATGGACATGTTTCCTTTTATATTCTTCAATAGCTTAAGAACCTGATTGAGGGTGAAGTCCGAAGGGAGGACAAATGCAAGGATTTGATTGCCATGGATGTTCTTAGCATTAAACTCTGAAATGAAATAATCATTAAATAAGTTCCATTTCTTCAGTGTCAGTAATACAGGTAGTTATGTTATTTTGAGTTAATGGGCCCATTGTAGTGGATGTCGATCTAGTGCCATTTATGTAGGAGTAAAAGGCTTTATTATTATCTTTTGAAAAGCCAGTCTGCATTCTACAGTAGATCTCTACTTATTAATGAGCTTTTTAGCTTCCATAGTTCTTTTATAGTTATTCACATTCTCTTCTTTATGACATTCTTTAGCTTTCCTATAAAACTTTTCCTTGATTTTATTTGCTTCTGGACAATTTTAGTTAACCATAATGGAATGCGACCTTTATTGGTGCATTTCTTGACTATGGGAACATAACTAACCTCAAGTTCTAGGACTATTGATTAGAAAGCTATCCAGATAGCTTCTGCATCCTTATTCGCAAGAAGTCTGCCAGTCAATTATGGCTGGGCATTTTAATCATTTACCAGTTGGCTCTTTTATAGTCTCTAAAGTAGTGCAGTTGGACATCTCTCAGAACATTTATTTTAGGCTGTCAATATCACAAAAGGAGCTGTGATCCCTGCATTGACACCAGAGTGTTGAATCTGTGTGCTGTATATGAAGCTCATCCTTTTGAGCTTGCTGTTCTGTTGATGATGACATCATCATGTCAGGCATGCATGTGATGTCATCATATCTGATGCTCTGAGTATACACATATAGGAAGTGCACTCCAGCACCAGAAGTACAGCAATTAAGCATGACTGAAAGATGTGCAATGCCCAGCAGGTCCTGGGAGGACTCTCTGCTCTGTATCAATTGTTGCCTCCGGTTAGCCTGTTTTTAACTTGATAAGAAAAACTTTAAATTACTAAATTAACCAAGACATGCCTAGAATATATTACACACTATAAAAATGCATTATAGAAGAGTAAAATTTGCTCTGTATCAATTTTATGCAAAAGACCATTTAAGGTATTAGAGTGTGGATGAACATATTTAAAAGTGTATTTGTTTTATTTTATTGACTGGTGGGAATACACTGGTGGCAGAGGCATCTTTTGCAAATATGACCCGGTATACAGTAGTACAATAAACAAAAGTATAGACATATGAGCTACAATTTGTACAAGTGATGAAGTACATAGTTGGGCAAGGTCTTGCCACTATACATTGTATGAGTACAGGCAACATAGTACAATAACGTTTAGGTACAGACAGTAGTATTTAGGTACAAGCAAACATAGCACAATAATGTTTAGGTACAGGTAAACATGGTGCAGCTAATGAGTGAACTAAATATCCAAAGCATATAGGTAAGAGGCAGTGGAAGGATGCAAGGGGACTTAGTCATAGCATACACAGTTGCTCAGTGTTGAGAGATAGTTTTTTACTTCTTTGGTAAAAGAGGCAGAGTTGGGCAGTGTTCTGAATGAGACAGGGGTGGAGTTCCATAAAGAGGGGGCATAGTAACTATATGATTTTTGGCCCATGCTGGTAGACATGTGAGGCACTGATAGACAGAAATTCTGTGTGGATCTTGAGATGAAATTTGGCGTGACTGGTTGAAGCAGGCATGCAAGGCTCTCAGGCTGTTGTTTGTCAAGCAGTTTGAAACTGAAATTTACAAGAGTTAGCTTGGATTTAATTTTGAATGTAGGCCTTCTAGAACTGAACAGTGATGAGCCCTGTTTGCATGTTAACTAGCAAACTTTGAAATTTTGTGGTAAAGAACTTTTTTAACATCAAGAATGGCCATGGGTGCTGCGTAATAACAACAAAATGTATAGACTGAAACAGTGCACCGTTGAATCATCAGTAATAAAGTTTAAACAGTTTTAATTCAGGCTGAAACAAGCACTGCTGGGAATGGACGAGAGCTCAAAAAGTGGTGGTCCGGAGTTTAAGTCCAAACACCCACATCCATCTACTATGTGAGACTAACTATAATCTAAATAAATTATACACATTAAACATGAAAAATTTGTTTTTTGAATTATCAATTTTAAACATCAAATATAAACAATCAGTGTCTTTTAAATTAGATCCTCAATCAAATTCCTCATTCATTCCCCACCTCTGATTTAGAGCCCTAATTTTTCTATTCAGTGCGCCACTTTGACCAAAAGGTGGCATTCCCAGTCCGTACCCCTGTGCGGTGGCTCTACTTTTCAGTGCCATAAAGACTTAAAATATTTACAGTATGTCATGTTTTCTGCAGTAAAGTGCCTGGCTACACAGGAGTATTTATCATTATGCCTTATTGCAGATTTGTGCTCTGACACACTTTCAGCTCCCATCTAATCTTTCCCACATAAATTCTGTCCAAAGTATGCCTGAGTGGTGCAGGTTTGCTGCAATCCAAGTCACTTTCAATGTCCAGCAACTCAGTAACTCTGAGCAGAAACTGAGCTGGAAGCAAAAGGCTCGGTTAGGCTCAGATTACAGGCAATACCATGAGCAACAATTTTTGTGCAGTATTTCCTGCTTCTTCACAATCACAAGCAATTGATTTCTTCATTGAGCATGTGGCAGTAAAGAGGAAGGACAGGCTGCTGTCTACTCAATTGTGAAATAAGCCAACATACTGAGAAACATTTAAAAAGTAATTGCTTTATAAAAAGCATTTGTCAATGCTGAATGTTGATTGCTTATATGTGCTGTTTAGGTATTTGGAAGTGAAAGTACCATGCTTAAGAACTGTCATGTGCTCACCCCAAGACATCCACTGTGTCTTTCTGTTCAGTATTCACAGAAGAGGGGGAGGGGAAAGGGGCACAGCAGTACAGCAGTTGTGAAGGCGTGAAGAGGTGGACAATAGTCCATTCACAGTTAGAAGAATCCTGCAGAAGGTGAGTAAATTGAAGGTGGACAAAGCAATGGGACCAGATGGCATACACCCAAGGATATTAAAAGAACTGTGAAGGGAAATAGCAGTACCTCTGGCAGCCATGTTCACTGAGTCATTCAACATAGTGTTGGCACCAGAGAATTGGAGGAGCGCATATGTGGTCCCTCTATACAAATCCAGCAGTAGGGAGGAGGAGGTGGGGAACTATAGGCGGGCAGCCTCACTTCAGTAGTGGGGGGGGGTCATGGAGACATTGGTTAAAGAAAGGATAGTGGGGCATCTAGAAGCCATCAGAACCCAGGACCATAGCCAACATGGATTCACAGTGGGGAGGTTATGTCAGACAAATCTGGTTGACATCTTTGACTGGGTGACAAAGGAAGTAAATCAGGGTGGGCCAGTGGACAGTGCTTACCTTGATGTAAGCAAAGGCTTTGACACCATCCCACATAGGAGGCTGATAAAGTAGCTGAGTAGGCTGGGCATGGGGGAAAGGGTGGTAAACTGGGTTAGAAACTGGGTAACAGACAGGATGCAGAGAGTGGTGGTAAATGGGGCGCAGTTTGGGGACAGGGGTACTGGTCCAGAGAAGGGCGAATGAGATAGTACAGAGCTTGCAACACAAGACTTATGAGGAGAAATTAAGGGACCTCAATATGAACTCACTGGAAGAGAGGAGGGAAGAGGGATATGATAGAAACATTGAAGTACCTCAAGGGTATAAAAATAACTACTGAGAAGCAGGAGACAGCTGCTATAGGCATATGTGCCAGCTTCTTTGTGATATTCTTTATTCTTATAAATCTGTAATCTTCAGTATTTCAGTAACCACATGACCACACTGCCTTCTTTAAGCAATTTTATGCTGGCTGATGCCTGGTGTCAGATGGCAGACAGAGGGCTCACCAGATTGTGTTGCCATTTGAAAAACTTCATAGAGTGTTCTTTTACTGGTAAGCATTTTGGAAAGCTGGTGAAGGTCTCACAATTTTATTATGATTTTATCTCCTTATGTCTGTCCCCTTTGGTCACCCCATCCACACACCCCAACAGTCATCAGTGGCCACAGCCGCAGCCTTCTTCTTGCCAAGATGGTGGGTGAGAAACATAGAAACATAGAATTTGAGGGCAGATAAGGACCGCTTGGCTCACCTGTCTGCCTTGTTTCCCTACTTGATGAATAAGCTGCAGATTCTAGTTAATCAACAGCTTACTTCCTCCTACCCCCCAGTAGAATTGCCTTATATCTGTCCGTGAGCAGCTGCCATCACAGTCTGTGAAGTCTGACATCTTTCAGTGCTGCTTATTGGTCATCTTCCAACACAGGTGAGGCCCTGCCAGCCCAAAACTAACTCAGGACAAGCAGGTTTCAAAGTGGGGAAGAAATGGAGTGATCAAGAATCAAGTACTCATTCAGATGTGGCATCAATTTTAAGATCAGCATACTGGTGTGGACACTGCAAATAGAACCCCAGCTCTTTAAGCAGCCTTATGAAGAGTAAAGGCTCCTCAAAGCACTGGGGTTCTTGTTTATTGTACTGTAAGTGGGCTGCATCTAATTTGGTAATTTACTGTACCTTACATCTGGATGTATGGTAGGCCCAACTTTAAATAAACCCTACACCTGAATTAATACATGATGCCATAGAAATATAGAATTTGTCAGCAGAAAAGGACCACTCAGCCCACCGGTCTGCCCAAGTATTTCTGTACCTACTTGTCACTCCTGCCTGTATATGTTACTGCATCTCTTATTCTGCCTGCGTCCATCAGGACCTCCTTGTGAATGAGCTTGCTTAATGGATTTTTCCTGCAATGAACTTGAACCTACTCCATTCCATAGCCCTATTGCTTTCCATTGACCCCCTCCTTCCCCTGTTTCTAATACACCTCTATGTTTATCCCATGCATGCTTCATGCCCCCTACCATTGCAGCTTCCGCCACTTCTCCTGGCAGGCTGTTCAAGGCATCTACCACCCTTTCAGTAAAGAAATATTTCTTCACATCTATCCTGAATGCCCCTCCCAGCTTCATTGTATGTGCCTTGGTTTGGGTGCTCATTGTCATTTGAAGGAACTCTCAACTGTACCCTCTTTAACCCTGTGAGGTACTTTTGTAGGTCTTGATCATGTCACCTCTCGCACTCCACTCTTCCAGAGTGTACATTTTGAGATTCTTCAGCCTTTCCTTGTAGGGATTCCAGTGAAAATTCTGAACCATTTTAGTTGGCCTCCTGTGGAAAACCTCCACCTTATGTCCTTTCTGAAGTATGGACTGTAAAGCTGGACACACTACTCCAGCTGAGGGAATACCAGGGAGTGATACAATGGCAGCACAATATCCCTCCTCCTCCTCCTACTGGAGATGCCACTCCTTATGCACCCCAGAATCCAATTTGCCCTGCCCATAGCCTTGTCACGCTGTACTGCCATCTTGAGGTCCTCTGATATAATAACCTCAAGGACCCTTTCATGTCTAGTGAGTATCAGTACCTCCCTCCATCCTATACCCAGCATCAGGATTCTTATGCCCTAGGTACATGATTTTACAGTTGTTGGCATTGAACCCCAAGTAAGTAAGACAATGGAATTGATCTGAATTAATTGCAGGCTTTTAAGAAGCTTTTCGGGGAGTGTGTATGTGTGTGTGTGTGTGGGGGCTCTGCTACTATAACTGTTTACTTTTGATTTGGTATAATGTGCAAACAGACTAACCCTGCTACCCACTCCATGTGTTATATCAGAGATAAAGAGCCCAAATAATATTGGGCCAAGCATTGATCTCTGCAGCACCCCACTTGTCACTGCTCTGGGTGCTGAGAGCGACCCCACTACCACCCTCTGCACCTCCCTGTAAGCAGTTCTCTATCCATTTAGTCAGACCACCTTAAACCTGCACTCCTCTCTTCACTCTTCTCCTCCTTAGCCTGTGTCCCTCCTCCGGTAGTCCGCGACCCTTTCTTCTCCTTATTCTTACCGGGTGGTGGTGCCTCTGTATTATACTCAGACCACTCCATCAGCACCCTTCCAGGGTTATTGTCTCCACCTTTACCTATATCTGGGCAGTGAGCTCATCAGGCTTCCCTGTTTGGACCTTTCTACCAACCTCAGTGTTTTGGCACCCCTTGTGTTTAAATCCATCTTAGTAGAGATATACCCCTCTAATCCTGCCTTTTTTTTTTACATATGTTCTCACTGGGCTATGGTCTGCTTTGTCATCCTGACCGACCTCCTAGCCCTGTCCCCGACATCAGGCCGACCTGCTCACCTCCATGGATTACCCCTGTGGTGGGGTGGTCAGGAGCTTCCCAGGTTGACCCACCAGAGCAGGATCCAGTTGAGGATGCACCATTTGGGGTGGGAAGGGGTTGGAAGCTCATGCTGCCTGACCGTAAACCATTTTCCACTTTTTCCCTCTCGGTGTGGGTGTGCAATGATGCTTAGACACAGCATGCCAACATCCACCACACTCAGCCACCCTTTACTACACTACTGTAGTAGCACCCACGGTCACCACCAGTGCCCGCTACAGAGTGGTGGGTCCTGGATCCCGCCCCAGGATAGGACAGCAGTCCTCTGGATGCTCAATCACATCCTCCTTGCCAACCCCTGGCAACCCGGGTTGCATCTGAACCGGGTCGCCAGCATGGCATGGTGTGGCGTCCAGCACCTCAACCCTCAGTGCCAGTGGCCTGGTAGCAATGCTGCCTTTAATACTCCTCCCTTCCTGCTGCAGTGTGCCCTGTCCCCGCATGAGTCAGTATTCCCCTCAGAGCCTACTCCAGTTAGTCAGTAACCCATAATGTTTCGTGTGGCACCAATCCCTCAGCCACTCGAAACCCTCAAACCTACCCTTCCTCCCATGCTTGCAGATTGTACCGGCAGTACCTCAAAGAATGCCACCAACTTCCCCACCCCCTCACACTGCCTGCCCAAGTGCCCAATCCTCCCCCTCACTACTTCCACAGTGTCCCCCGGCAAGTCATTTGTACCCACACGCAACAGTAAATGAGGTTTCTTCCTTCCCCTCGCTACACGCTTGAGCAGTGCCTGCCCTGCCCATTCTGAAGTCAACCTGGGGACAACTTCAACCCAAATATGTCTGTGCCTTTCCCCCTTTCTGCCCCGTTTCACCCATTTCAGTATAGAATCCCTCAGGATGAGAACCCCTGCCCCTTACCCCTTTTCCCTTCTAATGCCCCTTCCACCACCCCAGTATTCATTCTTCCCTGTCCCTTACCCCCGCCAACTGCACCCTCTGTGACTTCCGTATCTGTAGTTCTGTACCCCCTACTTCTGCCTCACCTCTTTTCTCTGCCTTATTCCTCCCATCCCCCTTGAATCCCTTCCCAGCCTGACTACTTCCTACTGGGCCTCATATGTCAACCTCCCTCCTCACCTGCTGATTTCCAACCCTTTCCTATCCCCACTGTTGTCAATTTAGAGCCCCATTCCTTCTACCCAATAGTGATGCCCCTCACATCCTTCCCTTCCGTAATCTTCTCTCCTTCAGTCATCACCCCTCCTTCCTTACTAGCTCCTATCTACTCTTTTGTCCTCTCTATCTCTTCCCCTACCTGTTGCAATCCCTCTCATGTCCCGCTTGTCCTTCCCCCTTCAGTATGTTCCTGCTCCCCCTCTCTGTCCCATAGCAGAGGTTCAAATCTATCCATAGTTGATACCTGTCCTACATCTCTGCCACATATCGGTTTCCCCCTCCTTCTTTTTCTCCTCCGTGCCACCCCTGGTCCCTCCCTAACCACAGCCATCTGCTCTCTCTCATGATGCTCTTCATGGTCTCTTACTCCCCCATCAGGAGGCCCCCCACCCTCACCTCAGGCACCCCCTCCCTTCTCCTCTCTTTTCTGCTAGTGCCTCTGATACTGGGGTTCGTTTAAGTCCCTAGTTATTCTTCCTCCATCCCCCTTTGCCATTCCATATTCCCCCACTCAGGATGCCTACCATACTCATCTGCCCTGCCACTTGCACTCCTCCCTGAAATCCACAGTTCCTCCCTCAAACTAGCCAGTCATCTACAGACCATACACCCCCCACAATCCTCCAAGCCCATTCCAGGATCATGGCAGACCCACACCCTGTGCACCCCTCCACCCTTCCAAAGATGCCCGCCCTATTGACATGTGGCATCTGCCCCATTTTGGCCTCCATCTTATGTTACAGGCTATTACTCCCAGGTTCTGTACCCTACTACAACTGTTAGACCCCTATTTACTCAAATTCCTGTCCCTCCCACACTAATCCCCCTACAACCCCGTGCCGACCGGGGTAATTCAGTCTCAAATCTCATCCATTAGATACTGTGTTACTGTAGCAATCCTAAAGCCTTCTTGTCCATTTTTCACCCCTCAGTTAGCATACTTTTTGTTCTCGGCTCTCATATAGTTTCACTTAACCCAGTTAGAAATCCTATTGCACTCCAAGTATTACTCAGCTCAGTTAGAGAAATAAACAGAAAAAATAAATATGTATTATTACAGCAATCATAACAGTATAGCTCAGTACTTAGCTCAGTTAGAGAAAGAACAGAACAACTAAATCTGTATTATAACAGCAATCCTAAAGTATCCAATCATTGCTTTGTCTCCACCCAGAGACCCTGCTGTAATATAGGACTACAGAGTACCCTGGGAGGGAGGGTGGGCTACTGTAAAGTCCTGGTACAGCTCCATTGAGCTTCCGCCACCCTCTCACCTCTCGTCATTTGTTCTGTTTCTCCTGGCGCGTAGGCTGCCTCTTTGTGCTGGGCTCTGCCTGTGTTTGCACCTTTTCTGCCCACAAAGAAATCCGCAGCAGTCCTGACAGAGCTCAGTTGAGCTCGGTCACCAGCCCTCTCACTCATTCCATCCTAATCTGTCCCAAACACTGATTTCCAAAAGCAACTGTGCAATTCTGAGCTGGAAGCACGAGAACACATTTTGGCCAGATGTGAAAAATGACAGCTGTTCTGTTCATCAGGAGGTGTGAAAATGCCAGTTTTGAAAATCTGCCGTGAAAATATAACTAATTTGAGAAGTTAGAGTGCGTGGAAACTGCACAATGCACACTTGTAACACAGTCATTTTATGGAGATTCATCACAAAAGTTTCAACAAAGGTATTTTAGGACCTCTGTTCATGGACAGTGTCACTGTGGTTTTCTTAATGTGTCCCAAACACTGATTTCCCACAGTGACCGAGCTATTCTGTACCGGAAGTGCAAAAATGCATTTCAGCCAGGATGTGAAAAATGACAGATGTAATGTTGATAAGGAGGTGTGGAAAAATGCCAATGTTGAAAATATGAACTGAAAATATTGCAAATTCACGGAGTTACGAAAGGCGCATTAAGTGCAATGCACGCCGTAAAACAGCAATTGTTTTGATTTTTCTACCAAATTTATTACTCAGCTCAGCTGGAGAAATAAACAGAACAAATAAATATGTATTATTACAGCAGTCATAACAGTACAGCTCAGTATTTAGCTCAGTTAGAGAAATAAACAGAACAACTTAATCCATTATTACAGCAATCCTAAAAGTATCCAATCATTGCTTTGTCTCACTCCAGAGACCCTGCTGTGGACCACAGAGGACACTGGGTGGGAGGATGAGCAACTCTAAAAGTCCCAGCAGAGCTCCATTGACCTCACTCACTCCCCTCTTTCACTCCCTGTTCTATTTCTCCCAACGCTGCAGGCTGCCCTTTGTACTGGGCTCCTGCCTGTGTTGGCACCTTTTCTGCCCACAAAGAAGTTCACAGCTGTCCCGACACAGCTCCATTGAGTTGCTCACTCCCCCCACTCGCTCGTTCTGTTTCTTCCGGCGCAGGCTGCCCTTTTGTGATGGCTCCTGCCTGCAGTGGTGCCTTTCTGCTCACAAAGAAATCCGCAGCAGTCCTGATAGAGCTCCATTGAGCTCGCTCACTCCCCTCTCACTCGCTCATTCTGTTTCTCCCACAGCTGCAGGCTGCCCTTTTGTACTGGGCCCATGCCTGCCTTGACACCTTTTTCTGCCCACAAAGAAATCCACAACAGTCCTGACAGAGCTCCGTTGAGCTTGCTCACTCTGCCTCCCTCATTCACTCTCTCTCATTCTGTTTCTCCCGGTGCTGCAGGCTGCCCTTTTGTACTGGGCTTCTGCCTGCATTGGGACCTTTTTCTGCCCACAAAGAAATCTGCAGCAGTCCCGATAGACCTCTGTTGAGCTTGGTCACTCCCCCCACCTCACTCGCTCAATCTGTGCTATTCTGTGCCAGAAGTGCAAAAACATATTTTGGCCAGGATGTGAAAAATGACAGCTGTACCATTCATAAGGAGGTCTGAAAAAATGCCAGTGTTGAAAATGTGGCATGAAAATATTACAAATTTGCGAAGTTAGAAGGGTGCATGGAAACTGCACAATGCACACTTGTAACACAGTCATTTTATGGAGTTTTGTCACCAAATTTTCAAGATAGGGATTTTAGGACCTCTGCTCATGAACAGTGTCACTGTCATTTTCTTAATCTTTGCTGAACACTGATTGCACACAGCGACTGCACTATTCTGTGCCGGAAGTGTGAAAACACATGTCGGCGAGGATGGGAAAAATGACAGCTGTACTGCTCATAAGGAGGTGTGAAAAAATGCCAGTGTGGAAAATCTGGCATGAAAATCTTGCAAATTTGTGAAGTTATGAGCGTGCGTAGCAACTGAGCAACACATGCTCGTAAAACAGTCATTTTTGGGATTTTTCCACCAAATTTGTAACATAGGCTTTTTGAGATCCCACCTCATAAACACTGGCACTGTCATTTTGGTAACCGGTCCTGAAAGGTGATTCCACGCAGTGACCACGAAATCACCTTTCAGGACCTAATAATGTCATGACAGTGCCTGAATTCATGAGGAGGGGTCCCAAAAACCCCAAGTTGAAAATGTGGTGCCAAACTTCCAAGAACTGCCTGACCTATGCATCAAAGTTGAAAAAACCCTATTTATGCCATTGTACAGCTCACCTGCATTTCTTCAGTTTGCGGTCTGCTTTGAAGAGTGCAGACGTGTTCCCAGTCCACCAAATATCATGGGCAGGGCTCCGGAGGTAAGTATGGAGTGAGGGGGTGTGGGGAGGCAGAGTGCTTAGAGGGTGGCACAGGTTGTGGGAGGGAGCAGGAGACTGCTAGAGAACATTTTCTTTTTGCTGGTTAACAAAAAAAAAACATTGGGGACTTTTTTTTTTTTTACAGGTGCATTTGGCACACTGGGGTGTGCTCCAGCATGCCAACCAAGTGTTTTTTGGGGGAGAAGCTAGCCAATAGGGATTGGGCACCCTGTTGGCACAAAAGGGTGTAAGAGCTAAGGAGATTGGGTACCCCTTGGCACAAATCTACCATTTTTTGTGTGGGGGGCATTATGCCGATGGGGAGTTGGCTCCCCTGTCGGCAAATCAAACTGGGAGGGGAGACATAATGCCAACGGGGAGCGGGCTTCCCCGTCAGCAATGAGAATTAGGATGGGAACTGAAGCAGACAGGGATTGGGGCCCCCATCACAAACAAACACTGTTGGGGGAGCACATGCTGCCAATGGGGATTGGGCACCTCCGTCGGCAAAGAAACAGGGGAGGGGACATGATGCCAAGGAGGATTGGGCACCCCCTCGGCAGACAACAGAAACCAACAGGGATTGGGCTCCCCATCAGCAAATGGGGTCGGGGGAATGCAGGGGACCACCCTGCAATGATAGGTCACTCCCTCATTGCAGCAGAATGGCTGACACTGCAATGATGAGGCAGCCCCTGATTGCAGCAACTATAACTTTTCAAGGTTGTGGCATGCTGGCTGAACTAGTGTCAGCAGCAGCGTGCCACCCCATTGGAGAAAGCGGGCCAAGCCTCAAAAGGCAGTGGGGGCATTGGTCACAACAGTGCCGCACCTCACAACCTACTTCTGCAGCAAGCTGCAGCAACATGTTTCTTGTGCATGTGTGCAATCAACATAAAAAATACATATTTTACAAGGGAGGGAATCCAGAAGAAAAAGTTTCCAGAACTGTGGGTGGGTAGGAACTGCAGGACAGAATAGGAAGGAAAAGTTAAAGAGACAGATATTTTAAAAAATACTTTTGCAAAAGGGGACTAGAAAAGGAACAACTTCTGCAATGGGGGGGAGTGCAGAACAAAAGGGGGAGGAAAAGTGAAAATGAAAGGCCCCTAACTGAATGACATAGACTATTATAGCATATAGATGATTATATTGTGAAAAATTTGCCCCATTCACTAAAAGAATGGTTAAAGGCAATCATGTGCCCTGGATCTCTGATCACCTCATGGCCTTGTTGAGAACTAGAGATTCATTGTGGCAACGCTTCATTGATTCGGGCTTCCCACTTGATAAACATAAGTACAGAGAGGCTCGGAACAAGTGCACTTGGGCCATTCGCAAAGCAAAAGCAGAGTATTATAAATCCTTCTTAACCTCCTCTTGGGGCTCAGGGCGCAAGTTCTGGAACAATATTTAAGGAAATTTGTGGTAAGGACCCTAACCTGGTTCCAATGCAGGTCATGGTTGTCGGGTCCTTGACCACTGACCCTACCTGTATCTCCACAGCCTTCAATAATGTCTTCACTAACCTTAGCAATGTTCTCCCTCCAAATTTCTTTGATCTTCCTGCATCTAGTGCCCCTGATCCCCTCTGTAGCTCCCCCTTTACCTGCACTGTATCACTCCTGAGTCTGCGGGCCGTGCCTCAAAACAGCCCTTAGCCACTCTTCCTACAGCTCCGACTCACTGGATTTGAAGCTCCTTCAGCTCACCCTTAATGAGTTCTCTGCCTTACCCACATCTTAAACCACTCCCTATGTCTAGGTAAATTCCTCCAAGTGGAAATCTCCTCATCACACCAATATTTTAAAAGTGGGGATTGTTCCAATACAAATAATTACTGCCCCATCTCCATACTCACCCCTCTCCAAGGCCTTAGAGTGGATGTGTCTAATTAACTCACAGAGCACCTCAATAAATATAACCTTCTTTGCAAACAGCAACATGGTTTCACAAAGGAAATGGCTCTACCACTGCCCTTCTCAATTTACCACACACTTACACTTTGCGCTGGATAAGGGTCACATCACTGGTGCTGTCTTCATTGACCTCACAAAGGCATTCAACACCATCAACCACTCCCTCCTTCTAACCACAATGACCAATTTGGGTCTCTCTTGGGATGCCTTGGGATGGTTCTCTGACTACCTCTTGAACCAGTCTTATCAGGTCAAAACTGGTAACGCATTATCTAATAGACTACCTGTCCTCTCTGGTGTCCCACAGGGGTCCATTCTGGGACCTCTACTTTTTAGCCTATTCCTCAACTCCCTCCCTGAGTCCTGCCCTGCCAATCTATTACTATACGTGGATGATGCTTCTCCTCCAGCCCTGACCCTTGCAACTTCCCCGCTCCATCCAGTCCTCCTTCAGCTGTGCTGAAAGCTGGTTCACTGCACAATGCCTTATTCTTAATTATAAAAAAAACAAAGTTATGCTATTCTCACACCCACAGAATACCAGGAAGGTGCTTTGCCCACAAGTACTAACTTCAAATCAGACTCCTTTGGAGCAAGTGGACTCCTTTAAATACCTGAGCATCACCTTGGACCCAGGTCTTAATGTCCACGAGCACATTCACCACCTATCCAAGGCCCTTAATGTCAGGCTGGGGCTTTTGTACCGCTTTAAGCACTGCCTTACCCCTGATGCCCTCTGGCTCGCTGTCTCCTCCTCGGTCCTCTCTCTGCTTGACTATTGCTTATTCATATATATGGGGTGGCAAGTAACTCATCTCTAGTTAGACTTCTTCTCTCCCTAAATGAAGCTTGCCGTCTCATATTATGATGTGACCGCCTTACACATACCTGCTCACTTTATAGTGCTACTAACTAGCTTAATCTCAACAACAGAATTAGGTCCACACCTGCCTTCTTGCTGACAAAATCACCCTAGGCCTCTCCCCCACTGGACTCACCCCTTAATCCACCCAAACATTAAGGTTAAGTATAACCGTAGCTCAGACCACCATCTCTTCCTGATTCCTCCAACTGTACCTCTCAATTCCAAAGGTCTTTCAGCTACAGGGGCTCCCTTTGTGGATGAACAGCCTTCCCACCACCCTGGTAAATGAATAAAGAATTGGTCAATTTAAAACCCACCTTAGGGTTCACCTCCTGTCTTCAAGTAACTGTGACTACAACTGAACTCTGTCCTCTATCTCTTCCTTATCCTCTGACAATGACCACTGGCCTGCCTCTTCCTCTTAGTGTCCAACCTGTGTCTGTCTACGTGGTAATGTATCTACATTTGATATGTACTGTGTAATTAACTATACTAAGTAAGTCTAATATTTGAATGTTAGCCTGGCTGTTCTTTGTAAACAATCTGAATCATTATTCTCTGAGTTCAATCATTGTAATGTCTGTCTGTATCTAATATATGTGAAGTGGAACCTTTGTAAATGAGTGTGTGACTCAAAGGTATTCTCCGAATATGAAATAAATAAATAAAATATTGGAAACCTTAGTAAAGCAGGACTTGGTAGAATACCTAGATAAGAACAATCTTCAGGTGACAGGTAACATGGGTTCCCAGAAGGCCATGCCAAATAAACCTAATCACATTTTTTGATTGAGTGACTAGGGAATTAGGCAGAAGCCACCCAGTGGACCTTCTCTACTTTAATTTCAGTAAGGCCTTTGATTTGGTACTGCACAATCACCTGCTGAAAAAGTTGGAGAAACTGGGTGCAGCCAAGAACATAGTCAGGTGGGTAGGTAATTGGCGTAGGGACAGAAAGCAGAAAGTGGTGGTCAAAGGGATGAGGTCAAATGAAGGTGTGGTCCTAGTGGTATGCCCCAAGGCTCAGTGTTTGGGCCAGTCCTGTTTGATGCATTTATTATTGACATCTGCATCAGGGCAAAATTACACTATTCATGTATGATATCAAGCTAGGAGGAATGGTTCACTGCAAGAAGGCAGTGAGAGACCTACAAAAAGATCTGCAGAGGCTGGAAAGGTGGTCTAATGCCTGGCAGTTGAGGTTCAATGCAAAAAAATGCAATGTGATACATTTGGTTAAAGGGAACCCAAGGACAGAATACTGGCTCAACGGAGTTTAGCTCAGTGCCTCACAGGAAGGAAGGGACCTAGGTGTCATCATAACTAAGCAACACCATTAAACAGACCAGCCAGTACAACACAGTTTACAGCAAGGACAACAGAATGCTAGGGTGCATAGGGTGGGGATTTGACAGCAGCAGAAAGGAGGTAATACTAACACTCTAGAGGTCCCTGGTAAGGCCCCATCTGGAATAATATGTCCAATTCTGGAGTCCACATCTGAAAAAGGATAAAATCAGGTTGAAGGCCATTAAGAAAAGGATGACCAAGATGATTCAGGGCCTTCAAGGGCACTCCTTACAAGGAATGTCTGGAAGTGCTGAATATGTTTTCACTGTAGGCAAGGAGAGGGGGACCTGATTGAAACATACATGTTCCTGAGAGGAATAAATAAGGTGCCATCCTCTGACCTGTTCAACAGAGTCACCAATTCAACACTAGAGGGCATGAGTGGAAGTGTGGGATGGGAGCATCAAGAAGGAGCTTGGGAAGCACTATTTTACAGAAAGAGTCATGGAACCATGGAATAGACTGCCCGCTGAGATGGTGGAAGCAAAGTCCATGACATCATTCAAGCTGGGGTGATACAGGGCTAAAGCACAGTGAAAAGCTATGGGAGCAGTAGGAAGCATAAAGCAGAAGAGGGTTTAGGTCCTAGGATCTAAGTAGGTCTCAGGAGCACATGGCAGACTAGATGGACCCTTTGTCTCCTTTTGCTGTCATTTTTTCTATGTTCTATGTTTCTATGTTTCTAAACAGATTATTTTTTTTAGTAAGAAAGTAAGGGACTGCAGAGAGGAGCTAGAAAAACATGAAAAGCTTCTGTAACTTGGTAGAAAAGCCTGCAAGTAGAAGAAAAGTGAAAGTAAGACATATCAAGCTAAAAGATAAGGTTAACAAAAAGATTACTTAAACTAGAACAAGGAAACATGCTATGAAGCTGAAAGGGGGTAGGTTCAGAAGTGATGTAAGGAAACATTTCTTCACAGAAAGAGTGCTGGATTTCTGGAACAGCCTTCCAGCTAAGCTAGTGGGGACAAAAATGGTGGTGGGGTTCAAAAAGTCCTGGGCTAGGCATAAGGGAATCCTAGGAGTATGGAGGGGGGAGACAGCATCGTAGAGCACGTGGATCAGCAGCAAAATGAAAGTAAGAAAAATAAACACATAATTAATTATTGAATTGGCAGAATGGGTGTGCCAAGCTGCCCTAATCTACTGTCAGATTCTATGTTTCTATGTTAAGGAAGTTAATGTTATATAGGGTGTGATCATATAGGGAACAAGAAAAGAAGAAAAGCATGTGCAATGGTAGGGTATGCAGAAAAGACTAGGAGGGGAGTGTACGTGAAAGTCAGGTGAATTGAAAGATGTTGGCTAAAAACAAAAACCAAAAGATAACTTTTTTGGAAGGTATTGTTGGTTGTTTGGTCTATGAATAAACATTCATTATGTTCTAATTTTTAATGGAATCTGAATTGATCTGTTTTCTTGTATAACCAATTCATGTCTAAGTGAACAATTTCCTCTCTGGGAACTCTGAGGACAATCTTGATTAAAGTTCACCCATCCATATCATACAGATATCTACGAATGGTACCCCATGGGTCTTTTAGAAGGATTTTCCATCCCAAAATACCATGATGGCATGTATTGGAAGCATCAGGGGTCATAGCTAGTTGTGCGTCTCTGAGTACCATTCCCTGCCTCTGACATCACAGTGATGTAAAAATGGACTAGCTGCTTTGTAGGAAGGAGATGCGGCCACACACCAAAAGATAATTAAGATGTTCGAGGAAGAACCACAACCTGGTGAGTGGCAGCCCACTCCAAGCAAACATTTAGACAGCATCTCAATGTACAGAGCCAATTGCACTGAATTCCTGCGCAGCACATCTCAGACCTTACAAAGATTATTCAAAGTTTATTCATGACATCTTTGATGCTGTATTCCTTCCTCTTTCCCTGCAGTGTGCATGTCGAGATGGTAAATACAGAGAGCTTTAGAGTCCATCTCTGTCTTGTTTCCCCTCCACTCTGAGACACAGTAAGGCTTTCACAGGCTGGAGGCATTTTGGAAAGGGCAGTTCTGCAGTTGTGCATATGGAGACTTGAACATCAACACCAGAGTTTCACTCTAAAGAAACATATACTGTAAATAGGATAAGAATGAACAGACCTTGGATGTCACGTGGCTGGACATATGTATGAAGTTCAAGGGCCTAAGTAAGCAAAGTAGCTGGTGTGTGGAGATTGTGACAGTGTTGCAGGATAGATTTATTTTATTTATTTAAACTTTTGTTCATCAGGTAAACAATATGAGTCAAGGCCCATTTTCAAAAGCAACCCAGGACCATAAAGAAACACTCAGGATGTTACAGAGACAGAGACAGGCAATACAAACAATACAAAAATATAATAATAAATTCTAAACATTCATATTTAAAAGAATTAAGCAAATTTATTTAGTAAACAGCAGCACCAGCGATTCACTTTCAAGAAACAAGTTAATTGGATAAGGATGAAAAACCTTGCGGGTGAAGGGGTTTGAAGCCTACAAAGTTCAAGGGTCTAAATAAGCAAAGTAGCTGGTGCAGGAGTTGATACAGGTGTTGCAGGACACACAAAATTATTTCATATTGTCAGAGTGGAGGCCAGCCCAGGATCATTCTTTTCTGGAGTGTTTGTTTGGAAGCACAGTTGTACAGTAAACAGATGTTGACTTGCCCCCTGTACTTGCTTGGAACATGCAGTATTGTGAAAATCAACACCTATTAGCTCTACTTTGGGAGAAAGAAAATAGTGCAGGTGGAGAGAGGAGCATGCGTGAACCTTTGAGAAACAGGCTGCCCTGTGTATCACGGTATTTGATATAGACATATCGGGTTAAAAC
Source organism: Neoceratodus forsteri (assembly GCA_016271365.2). Taxonomy (NCBI): domain Eukaryota; kingdom Metazoa; phylum Chordata; order Ceratodontiformes; family Ceratodontidae; genus Neoceratodus; species Neoceratodus forsteri. Next base: position 148,339,934 of record CM057456.1, read on the forward strand.
ATGTTAGATTAACTGAACAGTTGCTTTTAGGAATGGCTACCATCATGTCCTATCAGTTGTCTTTGTGGCTTCCAACATGGCAGTAATATTCTAAAAGTAGTGCAGCTTGCTGTATTCACACGTGCCCTTGTTTGGCTCAAACACTGAACTTGGCAGGGCATAATTTTCTCAAGGAAGATGAAAATATACACAATATGCTTGCTGTTGCCAAAACAAAATCTGTGATATTTAAGCCACTCTGCAAAGGCTTGCAAGATCTTGCAAGCCTGCAAAAGGAAAACAATCTCCCATGCCATCAGCTAATGCAAGAACTCATTACATGGTGGAATTAACATTCAACATGTCACAGAGATTACTAGACCAGCATTAAGCAGTATACAAGTATACAATGGAGCACCAGATAGGAAAGGAGAATATGTCTCTAAATTCTGGCAGTGGTCACTCATGACAGTCTTCTGCTAGATACTATAGTCATCAAGGAAGCCACATGAAAAGACAGCTTAGACAATGCCACTCTCAGTCAAATACTTCACTTATGTATGAGTGCTGAGAATGAAATTAGAAGTACAGAAACATGATTTTCAGCAGGAATATGCAAAGTAGAGGGGTTCTTCATCTTGGCTGCTACAGCTTTAGCTGCTGACCTTGTAGATCACTTATCTGTAGCACTGGAAATGGATCCTAGAACTGAGAAGATGAAAGTCATAACATTATATACTATTATAAAATGGCAAGGAAAACCCCTGGCCTCTGATTGATCAGCTTGAGACTAGAACTAGACCCATTATGTTATCCCAGCACAACATCACAGATCTAGTCCCAGCACATGCAATACCACATTAAACGTTGGAGAAATCATTCCACAGCCCATGTTCAAGTTGCCCACACTTGGCATGGCTGCTTCATCTTTGCCAGCACTTTCATAATTGTTAAAATGGAAATCCCTACCTGCCTGTAACAGGAGGTCCAGTTTTGAAGGATAAAGCTGACACAGAGAAGATGCACTAACCACCCCACCCCCCTTTGGTTTCTGCTTTTCACTCTATCCTGTCTTCTTCTGCTTATTCTTATCTATCCTAATTTTCTTGTCAGGGTGGCCAACCTGGCAATTTTCTACTTTGCCTTTACTGTCACTTTTTGCTCTGGTATTAAAAAACTTGCATCTTGTTATAATATATGTAAAGAAGGAGCTGTGTCACTTAAAAGAAGCCCCAAAATGAGTAGAGGGTTGGCTTGTGGAAAAAAGCCTTCAGCTACAAATCAGTTAGTGAGTAAGGAAAGCTGAGATTGTAAAATTGCTGCAAACAGTGGAACAAATGTTTTAGGCAACACAAACAAAGTACAGGTTTTCAGGAAAGTGCTATTGAACCTGTACAATTGCTGTATGAGTTTAATACCCCTATATCCAAACACTTAAGTTTAAATTTAGGAGGAAATTAAAGCAACTGTGTTTGGTTGCTATGGTGCAGATTCTAATAAGCCCCAAAGCAATGAAAAATGTACCCTTGTTTTTAAAACACTTGAAAATGGGCTAAAGTAAGCGAGTATAATTAAAAGACTACAGGCAGATTAATTGGAGTTCTGTAAGTGTCAAAAAAAAAAAAATTCAAAAGGGAGTTGTAATTATTGAAGTTATGCCTTCTGTGTTTTAGAAGGCTGAGTTCCTCAGCAAGGCATCGGCTGAAAGTGCAGCAGCCAGATAAGCTGTTTACTGGCGTGCAGCAGCCAGATAAGCTGTTTGAGAAAAATAATAAAAAGGTTCTGGAAATATAAAACAAGGGGTTTGGGAAGAAAATAATGCATGACCAAAGATTAGAGTACCATATTATGTGAAACAAAATATAGATGCTACAGTGGTTCACTTATGTGTGTTTTCCTTATATGAACAAAAAGACAAATAAAAAGCTATAACCTTATATGGAGGCAGATAGGGGGCGTGCCCCTCATCTCTCTTTTCCATGCTAAAGTTATAGACTGTTACTTGTTCTTAAACAGGTTTAGTTTATCCTTAAACTTTTCTCATTTGTAAAGAAAAGTTGTTTTACCCAGCGGTCTGTCTCATGCTGTAAGGTCCTATTATAGGACAAGCTATCCCTGAAATGGCAGGTTTTATAGATGCAAGGGAATGTGATGTCACAAAGGAGGAGGGGCTCAGTGAAAACCACACCCCTTTCCTTCACTATATAAACCCTCCACTGGAAGGCTTAGATAGATAGGTTGGTCAGTAGGGTTCTGACCAAGGTAAGAGAAGGATCTCAGCAAGGAGGTAATGTGCAGGCTTTCACATTAACTGAGGAAGGAGAGAACACAGGAATTTCTTTATAGCATCTGAAGCAAGAAATATTTCCTGATGTTTGAACTGAAGAGAAGAAATATCATCATATTTTTCCTTTCTGTAAATATTGGATTATTTAATTTTTTTTTGGTTTTGTGTTTTTCAAAATAAAATGATAAATGCAGAAGTATGCATTTTTTATGCATCATAAACTGATTGTACGATCTGTTTATTGAGACCCACATGTTTACACTGCCATTGTCACAAAACATGCCAAAATAACTGAAATAAATGAAGTGTGTGCAACCTGATAGAACACATTCAAATTCCCATTCTCTTTTAATTTTTTTAAAGTAAAGCGGACATTGCCAAGAAGTCATCACTGTATTTGGCTTCAGCTCTCCTAGCTCCATTCAGGATCAAATCTCCCATCCCACCCCAAACAGACTGAGTGCATGTGTTCAAAATCACACTACACTTCTGTCACTCATGTTTTTTCTTTATCTTCAGCTTATTTTTCTTCCTTCAGTACAAAACACACACCAGCTGTAATGGGAGAACAACAGTCAGACCTGAAAGTCACCGTTATCTTTGTTGGGGGATTTCCAGGTTCACATCAAAGAAATTGGACTCACAGCTTTTCTTTACTTTCAACTTCTTTTCATACAGCAGCCCAAATAGTCTCACAGCTTTTCTTTATATTCAGCTTCTTTCTGATCTCCCAGTACAAAACATACCCCAACTGTACCAGGAGATCCATAGGCAGTCCTGAATGTCACTGTCATCTTCCATGGGGGGGGGGAGAGCAGCTTTCCAGCTTTCCAGCAAGCAAACTGAGAGATAAAGATAGAAAGAAAGAGAAAAAGAGAGAGAGAGAGAGAAAAAAAAGAGAAAAATACTAAACAACAAACAATCTGACAAATGCTGGGGTCGGGCACAGAGCCTAGGGCAAATGACAACACCTGTGAACAATTCAAAGAAGGTTGGGGGCTGCAGAGCAACACTAGTACCACAGCTTCTCCAGCTACTGGGCAAAACAGAAAGTCAGCACTATTTTTTAAGTATTCATTCCCATTGAAAAAATGATAGAAAATGTAGTTTTAATAAACTTAAAAAAAAAACTTCTTTATTTCATTTTTATTTTTACAGAGGAGACATTTTATAATAGCAATGATGTACTACAGGGTGTGTGCTGTGCTGGGATACTCTCACTCATTGGTATTGATGCACTCAGTCTATGGCCTCATGCCCAGCCATGCAAGTTGTGACATTATCCCATCACAACACACACCTTGCCGTGCAATATTGCTTAATTCACAATGCTGGACACTTTATTTAAACACAACCTAGGATCTTTCCTTCCACATGGGACTGACTTCAAAAAATACATAGACATTCTAATTTTCAAAGATGCAGCTGGATGAGAAAGTCAGATCAATGAGGAAAAGGACGAGGAACTGTTCATCTCTCCTTATCAAACTGGAGCAGATAAAAGCATGACATACTCTAGCACTACAGCAAGAAAATCACGATCTGCATCTCAAGCTGATGACGAGGCTCAGCAAGATCGTTCTCTTGACGATGCTGAACAGAAAAATAATAACATCTGGGCAGGCTTCCTGCCCATCATAAAAACTTCTGCTTCTCATCAGGACCAATTCTGCCATCTGAATCAGCAACAACTATAGTATAAGACTGCTTTAGAGATCCTAAACAGTTACACATCAGTGATAATCCTTTCAGATCTCATGGCTGCAGGGAGTAAGGCTCTTCAGTTTGTGGATCAAAGTCCATACATTTCTCTAAATCAGCTCCAACATTTTGCCCACTCATTGATCTTCTTTAGGGGACTTAGTTCTAAAATGAAAGATAAACTGTATTTTACAATATGATATAACTAAAAATCCTTTGTACATGACATGTACTGTACATGTAACATTTTTATAACTTCATTCTCATATGCTCTAGTTTCCACACCTTATTTCTATTATGTCAGAGCTAGGCTTCCTTTTTAATTACATTTACTCAGCTCTGCAGTCTGTTCAAAGTTACTTTAAGATCTGTAAATTATATAAAATTATAAATTATAATAAACTTATTCCTCACATTACTTATCATTGTTCTGCATCTTCATTTTTTTTACATATATTAATTTTAGATGCACCACCTCTCCATCTTGGACTTGTGGAACAGCACATTTTCTATTTTTTAATTTGAAATTTGGTAACCAACAAAGGCACACTGAGCCACAGCTTGTTTCCAGGTGTGACCCTGGGACAGGGTAGAAGAGGGACAATTGGAGAAAAGGGTAAACATAACATCATTTGACAGCATAGAACTTAGGTAATTACAGTCAAGAAGGGCATTTCATAAAGTAATATAGATATATAGCTTCATTGCAAAAAACTCTGTTAATGCATCAGTTAGGGTTGATTTTACACTGACAAAAGTCTGGAAATTCAATGTTAGGGTTACCAATCCTACCACCCACCACCACAACCCTCCACACACCAAGAGGCATCGGGGTGTCCCTTGGGGTCATTGGCCTAACTCTCACCCCATTCCATGTCTAAACAAGCTAAGATGGTACAGTATAGGAGAATGGGGTGTACGTTATGCCCGACAAACTCAAGGCACACCCCAACAACCCAAAGGCACACTCCGACACCTTGTGGTGTATGGAGGGCACAGGGTGGGTGTGGGGTGGTAGGGTTGCTAACCATAACATCAAATTTCCTGACTTTTTTCAGTGTGAAATCAACCCTAACTGATGCATTCACAAAGTTTTTTGCAATGAATTTCCCTTCTTTTTGAGAAAGTGTAATGTTACTCATATCCATACTGTATGTGGGAGTTCTTGCCCTGTGGGCCGTGTGCTCCCACCTACCCATAAGCATAGAGACATAGCACAAGAGGGCCCTGGGTTGCCAGTTTTGCAAAATGGTATCCATAGGAGGGAGCATGACCCCTCTGGGCTCTGTGCCCCACCCACCCACCCATAAGTGTAGCGGTATAGTGCAGGAAGTCCCTCTTCTCCCAGATTTGCATAATAGGATCCATGGTGGGAGCTCAGTCTCTCTGGGCCCTGTGTTCTCACCCACCTATAGGTGTAGAGACATAGCGCAGGAGGGCTCTGTGCTCCCAGTTTTGCAAAATGGTATCCATAGGTGGGAACACAGGCCCATAGGACCATGAGCCTTCTGGGCCCTGTGCTCCCACCCACCCATAAGTGTAGAGACATAGCGCAGGAGAGCCCTGTGCTCCCACTTTAGCATAAATGGTAAGCATAGGTGGGAGTGTAGGCCCTTTGGGCCATGCGCTCCCACATACCCATAAGTATAGACATATAGTGCAGGCCTAGAGACATTCCAAGTAACGCTTGTACTGCAAATGTAGCTATATCACAGTAACCATATCAACTCTGGAAAAAATTCCACCACAGTTGTATTCATGACCTGGCCACCTCCATGTGTGCTTAGTACACCTAATGGTGTACTAAGCTGTGCTTACCAAAAAGTCCTTATCTCGAACCGTTTTCAAGATATAAACGCTAAAAGGTACCATGGTTTCCAGTGTTTTCCTATAGGAAATTCACAATTTTCGAGTGGTGTAAGTATATAAACAGTGTAATTTTTTTTACTAAACCAGCAAAAGGCACAACTATGGTGAAAGCCCTTGCTACCCTACAAATTTCATCCCAAAAGTCCTAACCATTTTTTTGTTATGAAGTGGCAAATAAATTGTTTTTATGGGACTGGTTACCTGCAGAATTTTCACAAAAATACTGGGGAACTTTCGAGAAGGTTCCTCTACTAAAATGGAAGAAAATATTAGAAATAATATTTCTGAGCATCCTATCGAAAAACTAATGTCAGGGTCATGTTCCTATGGCTCCGATTCGGTAAACCCAACTGTTGGTGTTTACTAAGGGGCAGTATTTTTTAAGCTACATTGTTTTTTTCCATGTTACTAACTGAAAACAAGATGGCAGCAGCACAAAAGTAAAACAAACAAACAAACATGACATTAAAAGGGTCTTTCACAAACATGTTCATGCTTCACATATATTTTCCCATAGGCTATAATGTGAAACTAAAAATTTTAATAACATTTGAATGGTTTAATATTTTTTCATCAAATCTTCAAAAGGCACATCAGTGACCCAGTCCCCATACACCTGAAATGTTCAGATCAGACAAACAAACCATTCAGGCTGTAGAGATGAGAAAGAATTTGCCAAAAAGTGAGGATTTTTCACACTTTTTGACACTCTGCAGTTCCACAACTGCAAATCCAACCAGATTTAAACTTTACAGATCCAGAGGTCTATGGTACTAGACCACACATGCAAAGTTTCAGGCAAATCAGAGAAATGGTTGCAAATTTATTGAAGTGCAACATTTCAGATTTAACATTAAAGTGCCTACTCAGCCCTAACTATACCTGCATTACAATGCAGGTATAATATCGATATATATATATATATATATATATATATATACATATATATATATATATATATATATATATATATATATATATATATATATATATATATATATATATATATATATATATATCATAGACCTTGATAATTACAGTCAAGTAGGAGCATTTCATAAAGTAGCATATTCAAATGTGGTACATTTTGGCAACACATCAATACACAAAGTAGCAATAATACAACAATAGCATAACAGGGCTAGTAAACCAGTTCAGCAGTGGAGGGGTTGTGGATACACCCTATATTAGTAGCCCTGGAGTCAGAGGAGTTGGAGGCAGGAGTATGTGAGTTATGGAGAGAGCCTTAGGAGATTCTTAAGAGAGAAGAGAGAGGGGAAATTCAGAGGGAGGAGAGAAGTTGATTCCAGACAGTGGGGACCCAATATGAGAAGGTGGCTTATCCTGCATAAGAGTGTGGTTGGCTAATGGAGAAAGTACGAGGATCCCTGGAACATGCAGCATAATCATACACAGCTGTGGGTGATAGAAGTGAGGATAGGTAGGAGAGTAAGGATTCAAACCAATACTTGGAGATGAGAGCATATCTGTGGATAGAGCAGTGATGAGCTAGAGGAGGTAGGGAGAGTGCATTATATAGTGTGCAGTGGTGGGTGCAGGGATGGCAAGTTGGAGGCAAATTGAAAAAAATGAATTGTAGACAGTGTCCAGTCTGGCAAGGGATGTGGAAGAGGCAGAACTGTAGACCGCATCAGCATAGTCAATGGCAGGAGTATGGTTTGCAGAGGAGTTCTCGGCATATAGGGAGTGGGAGGCAGTCCTTTTGCTGTATAAGGTGCTGAGTTCTGAACAGAGCTTGTTGTGGATTGAATTAAAATGAGTGGAGAAGACTAAATTACTGTCGATCTAAATGCCCAGGTATTTAATAGCAGAGACTGTCTCAAGTTGGGTGCCATCTAAAGTAAGGAAGGTAAGGAAGGCTGGGAGTTTTGCAAGCTTTGAGCACGTTCCAAAGGTCATGGATATTGTTTTTTGTATTCTTTCTTAGTTGATTAGCCTTGAACCACTGGAGCACATTGAGAAAGTCATGCTGGAGAGGAACTTCAACTGCTACAGTTGTTGGGGTGGAAGTGTAGATGATGGTTTCATCTGCATACATGTGCATGTTAGAGGAGACACAGGCTGAGGGAAGCTCATTAAGCAAATGGAGAATAGGATGAGTCCAAGGCTAGAACCTTGGGAGGCACCAGTCAGGATGGGGAGTGGGAGTGACAGTGTATCGCCCAGCTAAACTGACTGCTGATAGCCTGCCAAGCAGAATCAGAACCAATTAACAATTGTGTGATGATAGATTCACTAAGGTTACTTTATTTAGGAGGAGCTGGTGGGAAACATAATCAAAGGCTTTGGCCAGGTCTATAAAAATAGTGAGTGTGATATGGCCTTTGTTCACTCCTAGAGGAATGAGTCAGTTTCTCTGAGGAGTGAGGTGGCAGTGGAGTGCTGTTTCCTGAAACCAGATTGGTAGGGGGAGAAAAGGACGTGGAATTGAGAAGAGAGGTATAGTAATCCTGGAGAGCACTAAGGATTCCTGGAGTTTTGCAAGAGAGGGGAGTAGTGAGATGGATCTGTAGATCCCAGGTACAAATGGGTCACCACCCTTGTGGAGTGGGAGAACTTTAGCCAACTTCCAGGCTTGGGGAACAGCTGCAAGTAAAAAGGACAGGTTCAGGATATTTGTGAGGGATATGGCTATGGCTGGAGTGGAGAGCTGTAGAAGCTTAGGATCCAGCCCACTTGGGCTGTGCTTTGATGGATTTAGGGATGACAGAGCTTTGAAGACATCTTGAGGAGTGACTTGTGCAAAGTCAAATGTGTCATTGTGAGGGGGAGAGGAAATAAACCTGCATCATGACAGATTATTCATAGAAACATAGAAACATAGACTTTGATGGCAGATAAGGACCGCTTGGCCCATCTAGTCTGCCCATTTCCCTACCTACAGGATAGGCCGCAGATCCTAGTTAACCAACAGCCTATTTCTTCCTACCCATCACAAGAATTGCCTTATGTCTGTCCCATGCATTCTTGAATTCTCCCACAGTTTTAGACCCCACAACCTCCTCAGGAAGGCTGTTACATGCATCCACTACCCTCTCTGTGAAATAATACTTCCTCACATTGCCCCTGAACCACCCTCCTTCTATCTTTAAATTGTGTCCCCTTGTTCTTGCACGTCTCTTTTTCTGAAAGATGCTACCCTCTTGGACTTTGTTGATTCCACTGAGGTACTTAAAAGTTCCTATCATGTCCCCCCTCTCCCTTCTTTCCTCAAGGGTATACATATTAAGCTCCTTTAGTCTCTCCTCATACGACTTCTCTTGCAGACCCTGCACCATTTTAGTTGCCCTCCTCTGGACTGCCTCTATCCTGTCTATGTCCTCTTGCGGAGATGGGGTCTCTATGGTTATTCCCCATAACTCTTCCATTCCCTGAAACACTCTTGTAATATTTTATCTCTTCATGTTGCCATAACCAGTTTGAAATTAACTGCTTCTTGATCACATCAATTAAATAAGTAGTCGTTAACAATCATCTCTATTGGATGATTTTTAAAGTTTGTTCTGTGGTAACTGAACCTCTTGTATCCCCTGCTGGCTGGCTGGTCCATCTGAAGTTAATTCAGAGCTGGCACTCATATATACCCTTCTAGGTATGAGCAGGGACACCTAGGTGCCCCACTTGCACATTTATCATCACATTCATATTTGCAAGGCTGATACTGGTGAAGGATAACCAGTGCAGGTCACACCAGTCAGTGGTACTTACTGTGGGAGGATCTGAGTGTGCAAAAATTTCCCATACAGTTTCTCATTTCACAGTTCCCATCGTACTGTTTGGTTATTTTTGAATTTTCTATGTAAGTTACAAAATCTACCACATTGCTTAAAAGTTTTCAGTTGCTAACATCTTAAACCCCTTACTCACACTTATTACTTGCTTTTTATCAGCTCATACTGTCTCTTTCTCTTTGCCACCTTTGTGTCATGACACTCTATCCTTTTGGATACTAGCTTGGGAAAAGAAACCTTTGTCCAGCATTACCCAAAGCTGTGACTTTGTACCTAAGCTGTCCACAAATAGTGTGTATTCTGAGAGGATACTTAATGCTGTTGGCAGTATTGTTAGTAACCAGAGAGTTAGCATGTCACCAGACAATGCTGAGAAACTAACATTTATTAAATTCAATCTGAAGTTGTTTGCTGGCTACTCAGACTCATTACCAATGCATGGTTCCTCTCAAATTAACAATGACACTGTCTAAATCTGGCATTAAAAACTCCAGGAGCCTGACATAATATGACACATGATGTTATAGAACATAGAAGAATGCCTTTTGATAAATAAAATATATAGTATGTGTTGAACACTGCTGTGTGCATTTCAGCACTTATCTAGACATAAAAAATGCACAAAAACAATACAAAATAGAAAGAAAAAAATAATTAAAAAAATGTTTATGGATAATGGGATGTTTTAAATGAGTGCCCCTGCTGGCATACTCACACCAAATGCTGACAAAGGGAAGTAATAAAAAAAGCCACATTGACCAGTAGGCTTCTCCATTAATGGTAGGTGATTTCCTAATTATTCCATTCCTTATGCATGTTATTGTCCATTACTGTCAGTTAAAGCACTCATGTCATTTTCAAATTAAGTTGCAACTACACTTGGAAGAGCACAATATCTGTCTGCAAAACATAGGAAACTGACTTTTATGTTGATTGCGGCATGCATGAGAAACATGTTGTGACTGAGTTTCTCCAGAAACAGGTTGTGGAGGCGCTGCACTGTTGTGGCCAATGTCCCCACAGCCTGCAAAGGCTTGCCCCAGTTCCGCCAATGCCGTAGCACACTGCTGTTGACACTAGTTCAGCAAGCGTGCCACATCTTTCTAAAAAATCAACTGCTGCAATCAGGGGCCGCCTCGTCATTGCAGTGTCAGTCATCTGCTGCAATGAGGGAGCAACCTGTCATTGCAGGGCGGGATGTAAAACCCCTGAGATTATTTGTGAACATGGTGGCGGCTTGCCTCAGTGTTCACAAACAATATAACCCCCCCATCTTTAGTTGCTGACGGGGGTCCCAATCCCCATCGGCATTCTGTGCCCCCGCTTTTGTTCCTGCCGAAAGGGAGCCCAATCCCCGTCGCTAGTGCTCCCCTGTTTGTTTTGTTGCTGATGGGGAGCCCACGCCCATTGGCATTCTGTTACCCCTTTTTGTTCCTGCTGATGGGGTGCCAAATCCCCATTGGCTGTAGTGCCCCTGTTTGTTTTGTTGCTGACGGGGAGCCACCCCATCGACATTCTGTCACCCTCCTTTTGTTCCTGCCGGATCAAGTGCCCAATCCCCATCAGCTACTGCTGCCCGAACAAGAAAGCCTCTGCTGGCACACTGGGAGCTACCCCAGTGTGCCAGAGCCTACAAAGTAAAAACGGTCCCGTGATGTGTGTGTTTTTTTTTGTTTTACCCTGGAAAAAGGACCGTCCCTCGGTGCTCACCCTGCCTCCCACCCACAACCCACACCCACCCACTGCATGCCCTGCCTCCCTCACCCCCTCAACCCATACTTACCTTTGGAGCTCCGTGATGATCTTCGGTAGACCAGGAACACGTCTGCTCTCTTCAAAGCCGACCGCGAACTGAGGAATGCCGGTAAGCTGTGTAATGTAATACATAGGGTTTTTTCAACTTTACTGCATGTCTTGGGCATTGTAGGGAATTTTTTCACCAAATTTTCAACATGGGTTTTTTGGGACCCCTCCTCATGAATTCTTGAACTGTCATGGCATTAATTGGCCTGGAAAGGTGATTTCACAGTCACTGCATGGAATCACCTTTTGGGACCGATTAATGAAGCGACAGTGCCAGTGTTCATGGTGGGCTCTCAAAAGCCTATGTTACAAATGGTGGCATCAAAAAATGACTGTTTTTGACGTGCGCTGCACAGTTGCTACGCATGCTCTAACTTCGTGAATTTGCAATATTTTCATGTCAGATTTTCAACATTTTGTTGCACCTCCTTGTGAACAGTATAGCTGTCATTGTTCACATCCTGGCGGAAATGTGTTTTCACACTTCTGGTGCAGAATAGCACGGTCACTGTGGGAAATCAGTGTTCGGGACAGATTAAAAAAATGACAGTGACACTGTTCATGAGTAGAGGTCCTGAAATGGCTATGTTGAAAATTTGGTAAAGATACCCCATAAAATGACTGTGTTACGAGCGTGCATTGCGCAGTTTGCACACTCGCTCGTAAGTTCGTGAATTTATAATATTTTCACTCCAGATTTCCAACATTGCCATTTACCCACACCTACTTATGAACAGTAAAGCTGTCATTTTTCCCATCCTGGCTGAAATGTGTTTTTGCACTTCTGGTGCAGAATAGAGCGGCCACTGTGGGAAATCACTGTCCAGGACAGATTAAGAAAATGAGAGTGATACTGTTCATGAGCAGGGCCTAAAATGCCTATGTTGAAAATTTGGTGATAATACCCATCGAATGACTGTGTTACAAGTGTCGTTGCACACTTTCCATACCTATGTGCCTTCGCAGATTTGTAATATTGGCACGCCACATTTTCACCAGTGGAATTTTCCACACCTCCTTATGAACAGTGCAGCTGTCAATTTCCACATCCTGACCAAAATGTGTTTTCACAGTTCCAGAGCAGAATACCAGTTGCTGTGAAATCACTGTTCAGGACAGATTAAGAAATGACAATGGCACTGTTCATGAGCAGAGGTCCTAAATGCCTGTGCTGAAAATCAGGTGATGAAACTCCATAACACGACTGTGTTACAAGTGCATGTTGACCTGTTTCCATGCACCCTTGTAACTTCACAATTTTGTGATATTTTCACCCCACATTTTCAACAGTGGCATTTTTCCACACCTCCTTATGAACAGTACAGCTGCCATTTTTCACATCATGGCTAAAATGCGTTTTTGCACTCCTGCTGCAGAATAGCACGGTCGCTGTGGGAAATCACTGTGTGGGACACATTAAGATCGAGTGAGTGAAAGGGGGGAGTGACCGCGCTCAACTGAGCTCTGTCGAGACTGCTGCGGATTTGTTTGTGGGCAGAGAAAGGGCCCAACACAAGATCCCAGTACAAAAGGGCAGCCTGCAGCACTGGGAGAAACAGAACGAGAGAGCGAGTGAGGGAGGGGGAGTGAGCGAACTCACCGGAGCTCTTTCAGGACTGCTGCAGATTTCTTTGTGGGCAGAAAAAGGCATCAATGCAGGCAGGGGCCCAGTACAAAAGGCCAGCCTGCAGCGGTTGGAGAAACAGTACAAGCCAGTGAGACACTGGGACTGAGTGAGCTCAACGGAGCTCTGTCAGGACTGCTGCAGATTTCTTTGTGTGCAGAAAAAGGCACCAATGCAGGCAGGAGTCCCATACAAAAGGGCCGCTTGCAGCACCAGGACAAACAGACTGAGCGTGTGAGAGAGGGAGACTGAGCGACCTCAACACAGCTCTGTCGGGACAGCTGTGGATTTGTTTGTGGGCAGAGAAAGGGCACAACATAAGAGCCCAGTACAAAGGGCGCCTGCAGTGCCAGCAGAAATGGAATGAGTGAGTGAGCTAAGCGGAGCTTTGTCGGGACTGCTGCATATTTCTTTGTGGGCAGACAAAGGTGTCAACAGAGACAGGAGCCCAGTACAAAAGGGCAACCTACAGAGCCAGGATGGACAGAATGAGTGAGTGACACAGGGGGAGTGAGCGACCTCAATGGAGCTCTGTCGTGACTGCTGCGGATTTCTTTGTTGGCAGAAAAAGGTGCCAATGCAGGCAGGAGCCCAGTACAAAAGGCCACCCTGCAGCGCCGGCAGAAATGGAATGAGTGAGTGAGAGAGGGGGAGTCAGCAGGCTCAACAGACCTGTGTCAGGACTGCTGCAGATTTCTTTGTGGACAGAAAAAGCCACCAACAGAGGCAGGAGCCCAGTACAAAAGGGCAGCCTGCAGCACCAAGAGAAACAGAATGCAGGAGTAAGAAAGGGGGAGTGAGCCACCTCAACGGAGTTCTGTCTGGACAGCTGCAGAACTCTTAGTGGGCAGAACAAGATGCCAACACAGGCAGGAGCCCAGTACAAAACAGCAGCCTGCAGCACCGGACGAAACAGACTGAGCGACTGATAGAGGGCCAGTGGCGTGCTCCAACACCTGCGCAATCAACATTCGGCATTGACAAATGCTTGTTTTTTGCTGTGGTGCTGGGGATAGATGTCTATACAACTCTGAACTGTTTTCTTCTCAGATCTGCACACTCTTATTTGTATTTCCTTACCTGCCCTGGGTACACTCACTTGTGTGTATTAATGTGGCTTTACTAAGTAAATGCAAATACAGTAGGTGAAGGATGCAATTATCAAATCTCACCTAGTACTTCTTTTTTTTTTGTTTATTTTTTATAGCTAAATATTTCATTCAATATAACCGAAGTCCAAATGCTCAAATAAATAAAAAAAATAGGAAATTAGCAAACTTAGCATTACATCCAAATTTGCCCCAGATCCACTCAGCACTAGTCACAAGGACACTTTAGTGTACAGATGACATGTGTAGTGTTGCAGGTTTTATGCTCCTCAAGCTAAACAGTTTCAGCATTTTGTGGGTTTTTAAAATGTTGTATCCTACTTGTGTTTCAACATTGTGCACATTTACTGCACTGATAACTGCCACATGGTGGAGGTCCATAACTGAAACCTGTTTGAGATTTTTCTCTGGTTGTTCTGAATGGAATAACTTGCCCTTAAGAGTGTTAGCCTGCTTGGCTATTACCAATAGGGGGATTACAAAAATATATTTGTCTCTTACGTGGTCCCCAATACATCCCAGTTAGTTCTAATTACATTTCCTATCATACCAAATATATATATTTATTTATTTATTTATGACTTTGTTAACCTAGTAGGTGCACTGATCCCAGGGACCATTTTCAGGCATGACCAAGGCCATATGAGGTGACACAGAGTAGAAACATCAGAATAACAAGAACATAACATAACAAGAGCAGATAATACATAGTGAAAGGTTACAGTTGTTACATTATGAGAATAGGGTATGGAAAGACAACTCAGTCTGGATAACCTGAGCTGCCTTGTGTTGGGTTTCTTCATGCCCAGAAACTCTTGTCTCTTTTTATTTAGATATCAGTTCACATAATAAGGAGGTAGAGGGAAGACCATCCTGACTTCTCAAATTCAGGACCTGTTTTAATAAAGCCAACCCCTCATTGTGGGGCATGGATGTATACAGGTATGCTAAATTCATAATCACTAGCAAAACATCTGAAAGATCTATACTTCTTTATAATTGTTTATTAATGATTTTCCAACCTTTTTTTCTGTTTTGTTTTGTGGCCTCATATCCTGTAAGTATGTAGGCATTTTCTTTACAAAATCCCAAATGTAAAAGTCTACACATGTGGGCAGTAGTTCCAGTACTGAATTTAAGCCTGAAACTGTAGGTCTTATTGGCAGCAGTACAATACTTTTGTGGATCAATGGAAGACAATAAAAAATAGGATTACAAGAAATTTCTTAATAAGAGCTTTTGCCACCCAGTTAGGGTTCCACCTGGCTTTGGACCCTTTCAGAACTAACTCTGATATTTTACTTTTAATTTCTCCGGAAGGGTCTCTTGTAACTGGGGGACAGTTTTTCCTGTTGTTTAACTTTCTTGTGTGTTCTGCATTATAGGCTGTAGTAGCTAGGACTACTACCACCACCTCTCCCATTTATTTGCCTGCTTTATAGTGTTAAATGGATCCTCCTATAAATTGTAAAGTGCTTGTCTCACTGGCCATGATAAGGGAGAGTGGTTACTGCTTATTTTTAAACAATTCCTCCACTTCGCGCAGTGTTACAAAAGCAAAAGTTTCTAAATAATTGGATGATGGCCCCATGGGAATACATTGGGACTTTATTTGGAACCTGGATCTCAACTGCATTTCTTGTCTCATCAGGTTCCTATCACATTCTCCAAAAAATCCCTCCGACACAGTTTTCTTTTGAACCCTGTGTTAATCGAGGTTACTCTGAAAAAGATCAGGGTATAGCATAGTGGCAAATGATAGACACTTTCAAAAGTAATATCCAGGTATATAATGATATAACATGGGAAACTGCCATTCATTTCAATTAGATTGCTGTGATATTCCCTAATATATCCAAATAAATCAGGAATCTTGTCACTGGCTACCACTGTACTGATCATGCCAATGTATGAAAGTGACAGTGACTTGAGATTAACTATGCAGAATGGTTCTTAACCCCTATCTTTCTACCTTTTCATAGACCTCTGCCCATTGTCCAGCCTGTTCATTAGACAGCATTTGTAAAATAGAACTCATCAACATGATTTATAAAATTGTTTATATGCAGTTCCTGTGTCTGTTATAGTTATAAGAGTTTCTTCTCAAGTTCTTTGTAGTTGTGTTACCCAAAGACCTCAAGAATGCACTCTTATAACCACAAGATGGACAGTAACTGTACATTTAAACCTATACAAAAATGTACCCCCTTAGAGGACTTGCAGCTTTGAGACTGAGTGAGACAAGCCCCCAATATATTGGCTTTGTGGCAGTCCAGTTCAAGTTTGCTCAAAGAGTGACTAGAATCCAGAGACAGTGATCATGCAGGTTATCACTGGGACTGATGGCAATATGTTTAGTAAACTGGCACAGCTGTGTAAGAAAATGGGTAGCCCACAATAACAGATGTCCCTGCCCATTCACAAGCCGTATGAACAGCACTTCAAGAAAACTTGGATGGATGATGCTAGGCCTGATGAGAGACTGATTGTGATGATTCAGCATGTTAGGTTGAAGCCACTGATGTTGCCTCATTGAGCAACATGATCAGTTACTGGACTGAGTTTGCCATAAACATGATAGACCAGCCAGAGATGAATGACCCACCTCCGGAAGATTTCTTTCCTAGTAGACATTTAATGCAGAGATACATTCTTTTTTTCATCCAAGTGCAAGTGAGTTAGGCATCACATGACATCCCTCTGCAGTACAAGAGCCTGATGGCTCATCTGTAATGTGAAGATACTCTTCCCAGTGCCAAGATGTCAGACAGGAGTTATGGTATGCTGGGCATGATGATTTTTAATTTGGAGATTAACCCATCACAGAGAGTTGTTTATGATTCTATATGGCTAAGAGATCCCACATGGTTTCCATATATGAGTGAGACATGGGTTGCACCCAAGCAGCATCACATGACATCTGTCTAGGTGACTCCAGATCTTTCACAAGGAGACACAGAGAGAGGCAGTGAGAAAGACAGAGAGAGAGAGAGAGAGAGAGAGAAAGTCAGAAGACAGGTCCTGTAGATGTGGAATATGTCCAGAGACACCCAAATGAGGCAATAGGTGTGGGTATTATATTGACTACTGGAGCCTAAATAATAGGGTGAATCAGACCAGCACATAATGTCAAGAGTGGAAGATACATAGGATGTTCTAACAAGGAGCAAAGGATTCTACATTTTTTATGTAAAAAAATGGGTATTACTAGTTCTTTATTGAAGAAGATGGGAAGAAAAAAAAAAATTTTTTTCCTGCCCCGAGACTATATAATTTCAAATGAATGTCATAATGAGTTTGTGGATACCTGGTGAGTTTCTGAAAGGCTAATGGGGCGATGGTCAGAGATATGAACCTCTTGTAGGTGCTGTTTTTTTTTATTGACCTGGAAGAATTTAGGGGGATATTGGAAGAGCATGCAGTATGATTTTTTAAGGTCTTGATCAATTGGAAGCATACAGGCTGAAATGACTTTTGGGCAGGTATTAGTTTTGCCAGCCATCTGTCAAATATAGGAAGCATATAGTCTATGAACATGCAGTTGCCATTGATTCATCCTAAATTCTGATTGCTGAATTTCAGAGACTGAATTCTGAAAAAAAGACAACAGAGAGAGGGCTATTAATGAGCTGTTGTGTGTGAGTCTGGCTAAGTCTCACCGACTCACTGTTTTAACCCTGCCAATACCTGACAAAATATAGAGCCCAAATGAACTAGATGAAATGCAGAAGATGATTATCCCTGTTTGTAAATTGTTTCTCCAGCTGCATGAGTGCCTGCAATGGGAGAGAGAGTTTGGGTGTACCAGGTCCACATTTAAAGTAGTAGAGACTGGGGCAGATTTTCTAAACTCTGAGAATGCCATGAGCCCCTGGTGCATCGAATATATGGCTCACTGGACTTGCAGCATTCTCCTGGTTGGTGATTGGGATTTTCTATCCCATGCAGCAACTGTCACAAGTTAGACCAACTTTTTGTGGTCTGGCCTGTGGAAAATCCTGAGGGCCTTTTTCTTGGAGCTTGTGCCAGATATTTGATTCAAGCTGCCGTAAATTATGGAACTGTCACAGCTGTGCCAGAGATTGTAAGATCATGCACAGTTACAGCAAAGAGCTTTGGTGGCCTGCCAGAACCTAAGTGTCATGTTACAGGGCTTGATGCAAGCCTTGTGCAATGCTTTGAAAATCCAGCCCAAGGGTTGGGTGGTGAGATAAAGCATATCACAGTCATTAGCCGTTCAGTATCAGAGTTTTCAAAAGACTGTAGCATTATGTTCCTGCAGATATAATACTTTCCAAATGTCAAGAAATGACACCAGGGCATTACTCAGTCTGTAGTGGGAATAAAAAAGTGAATTACAAAAAAATAATCTGTCTGGGCCACCTCTTATAGCACTGCATGTCTCCAGAATATATTCAGTATTTCTCTTGGCTCTGCTCATGATATTTAAAAAAACACTGGCATCAAAAATATATATATTTTTTTATTTTATGTTATGGATACAGTTGTGATGATGTAATGTTTTTAAGAAAAAAAAATATCAGTGGGGAAGGGGAACCGTGTCACTGCTGCATGTTCGTTGGTAATATAATTCAAGTGTGTTACCATGAGTTGCCTGATAATGACATTGAAGGCTTAATGACTTTATTCTAGCCAACTAAGAGGCAAGGACAAGCTCAGCTCAATGTTGTTGAGGGATTATGCTGCATTCCATTATGAGCAGCTGAGGTTCTCAGCATGAGGCAAACTCCCATTCTGCGCTACTACTCTGGGCCAGTGTACTCTAGAAAGTGCTGCAGAGGACCTATTCTCAGATTCTTCTTAAGTGTGGGAACAACCTCTTATGTACTTGAGCACAACAACACATTGGCCATATAGATTGTGAAAGGGGCAGGTGTACAGCCCAATATCTTGTTTAAAATATTATGTCCTGTACTTTCAGCACTACAAAAAATGCAAACCTCCCAGTCACAAACCAAAATACTGAAAAGGAAGCAAGCAGAGAAAACAACTCACATGTGAACAAATTACCTTTATTTTCATCTACAGATTAAAGTGACAAGAAATGCTGTGTAGTGCAAAACAGGGCTCACTAGGGTAGGGTGAAATTAGCAGATTCCAGTTTTGCAGAATTTTCACACATTTTCATGAAATTTTGTGAAATGGCATAAATCTTTTCAGAAATTTCAGAAATTCTTTAATTGTTCATAACGCAGTCAGTATTATAGCTAGAGAACTGAATTGTAGCACATGTTTTGTTTGGAAGAGTCCCTAAATGGGTTTCATGTCTCTTGATATTTGAATGAGGAGAGGGGAAGTTATAGGGGTTTAAAATCTGTTAATCTATTATTTATATGAACATTTCAGAAATATGTCTATGTTTACAACATATACTATTGAAGATAGATAATTTAAAATACATATTTATTATTTCTTATAAGAATCATAGAAACTGCTAAATAGAGATGTAATTAGTTATGTATATTGTAAGTTACAGGTTACATAATTGTGAAATGCAATTTTAAAATTGTGGAAAGTTTGGAAGATTATATATTTAACTATTTATTTAAAGTTGATAACCGGGAACATACTAACTCAGCCACCTTTAAAAATAGTGATCTGAAATTCAGTACACATATGTATAGGCCTTGTTAATGACAGCACAATAAATGTGGTACAATTTGGACTAATAATTTATAATTTCTGCAGTTTACATAACTGTGACATAATTTTAAAATTTCCAAATGTGTGGATGCTTATAACTCAGCCACCTTTTAAGATAAAGATCTTAAACATGGAATAAATATTTATGGTCCTTGTTAAATTTAGCATGTCAAACTTGTTTGCTTATGGACTAAGTGGCTTGAAATTAGAAATAAATGAAATCATAATTTTGGCAAACTTGAGTGACATTTTTGTGGAAATGTGAAATTTTGCAGATCTGAAGTCAGCATTTTACCAGAATTTTTCTGGCACAAGACAAATTTCACTGAGCCTTAATTCACACAAATTCTTAGAGGTTCACTTCCAGACTCATGCTTTGACAAATGGAATGTCCACAACTACTGGACACACTTTCAATAGTTAACATTTAAAGAAGCAGAGTGGCACACAAATGCTTCAGGACATCACTTTGCAATGAAGCATTAAACATCTATAAACATGCAATTTATTAATCAGATGTTAAATCCAACTCCAAAGCTGTACCGTAAGTAACCCCTCCATGAGGGCTTCCCCTTAAGGCTCCATATGTTCTGATGGAGAAAATGCATCAGTGATCCATATCACACTGGAAATCTACTGAACATTTCTCTGTCTGAACCGAACAGGTACCAGACAGGTAAGTGCACCCATGCAGGACTGACCTGACACAATAGAGGTAAGCAGGATGTTGTGCAATTATGGATATTTGAGAATGATTTCATCACCTCTGATCTGCAGAGGCATGACAATGAGATCAGAAGGTGACTAGTTAGCCAAAACTGGCTGTAAAGTCTTTGGAAAGGGCCACAAAGACTTATGGACGTATGATGGAATAATTATTTCAGGCACCATAGAAGTGACTTATCATTAATTAAGTGATGGACATCCAAACCTACTGTGAAGTTATTGGCAGCTCTGAGAGCCAATAAAGAACTGAAATCCTAGTGAACAACAGGGCTGTTACAGAAATTAAGGTAGTCCTTGAAACTGTGACAGAAGCTGGTCGGCATTGTTGAGAGAGACAGCATGGAAGCAGGAGTGCAAAGGAGATAGAACAGGTTCTATATGATAACGGTGAAGAAATAATAGCCATACACATAAGCAGTGCTACAATGCCAAAAACACAAACAGCGTCTGTGCACTACAGTGACCACAACATAAGTGGCCACCACAACACACAGTACAGAGCAATATTTACTTACAATTTTATACAGGGGGCTGTGCACTCCCCATGTGAGGGGCTTCACCCCACACTCCCATCTTCATTATTATAATTAACTCCAATGAAGGTCCTGACACTGGGGTAAGGAGGCAACTCAGTAAGGGGCAATTTGGGCAAAGGGAACAATGGAGCACAGTTATGGGTGGTTGAGGAACAAGGGACAAAAAATGTTGGGTAGGGAGAGGAAAACTGAAAATTTGAATTATGGGAACACACGCATCATAAAAAATATGCGCACAGACCTAGTGAAGTTCGAACCTGGGATCTCCTGTACTGCAGGCAGTGACCAAACGCACAGCACCAAGTGGCCTGACCCAACTACATAGCATATTCTTCTCCCCAATAGCTCCATCTACCACTCACTTTCTTCCTTACTTGCTGTTTTGTCCCTTTCAGTGTAGCTCATTTTGTGCCTGACTATACTTTTACTTTTGCTCATTTGACAGGCAATCAAATTGAGTCGCTCATATTGAGTTGATCAATTTGACTTACCCATATCACTGGATACTGATAGGACATATTTGTGCCAGAGAGAGCAAGTGAAGAAGCAGATCTCATAATGGCAGACACGGAGTAATTCTGAGATAACTCAGTATGGACGGAAGCTGACTGCTGCAGTTGTGTTAACCATGAGACTTTGTTGCACTGTAGTGCAAATGCTGCCTGAGTCCAAAAGCAGTTCTGTGTCTAGAAAGCCATGTAGCTAGTATGACTGCTTGGTACTAGTCTTCACAGCATGGATGCCAGACAGAGATGTACCGAAGTTGAACTTCACTGATGAAGTTGATATTCAATGTATGAAATTCACATTTATGTAGTTTTGCAAAGTTTGCATTGCCCTCGGCAATTTCAACTTTGCTGAGAATCACAAAGTTTTCATCACAAAGTGCAAAATTCACCCACTAATTGTGGAACTTGCAGGATAATTCCACAATTCACAGGTGAATTCTGCCCTTTGTGGGTGAAATTCTGCACTTCTTGAGTTGCATGAACCTTGCGGATTAATTTGCAAGGTGAAGTTCATCTACATCGCATGTCTCTAATTCCAGGACTGGTGTGTTGACCAAATATGGTTCAGGTTTCAAAGGCTGAGTTGTCTTGTGAAGATCATCTGCTGATTGTCAAGGTCAGGAGAGTCCTTACTGGACTTGGGGACAATCAATTTTGCCAGCCAGCACAAGAGGCCTTTATAGAGAGAGAGATGTCAAAACTAGACAGAGGGTCTCACTGCTACTGCATCCCCGCATCCTGTGCACCAAGGAAGATTCCTCTGTTCTGGGAAAACTGTGAATAAATCAGGCCTTACCCTGCAATCCAACCATTGTATACAAGTTAATGGGGAAGTCATTTGATGGCCTAGGCCATCCAACTAGGAGTACAAGTATTCACGTTTGTTTTGAAGTTGTTCTCTACAAATTAAAGCTATGTTTAAATCTTTTAAGTGCACCAATGTCAGCCAGCCATGTGCAATACAACTGGGCCAACATCGTTCCTTTTGTTGGTTGCCTATGCCTAATGAAGCACCAGGAGCTCCTATTTAGTTAAAGGTATATAGTGGTGTCATTAGGAAAATGCCCAACAGTACAACTGGACAGCAAGTACTGTACAAGTATAATCTGGAAGCTAGCTCACATGTTCTGGGCTGAGCTGGGAAGGGCACTGGAATCATAGCCCAAATTAAAAAATAAATTATTTTACATCAATTATGAGGGTAACACAAACTGTCTGTTATAATGTACTACTACCTCATGTTGCATGATACCTTGTCCTTCTAGAATCTGAAAACTAACCCTAATTAAAGCCATTGTTGTTTTGCTTAATTACTGTCTGAAGGCATTTTGCTTTACAATGTTAAGTTGAGGAGGCAGTATAGAGCAGTGGTTAAAGGCTCTGAACTGCAAACCTGGAGACCTGGGTTTGAATCTCACAGCTTCCACTTGCATACTGTGCGACCCTGAGCAATTCCTTGTGCTCCCAGGTTGAACCTCTAAACAAGCTTTTAGCATACTCTGTCTCCTGGTAAGCAAAAAAAACAAAAAATGTGCATGCTTTTTGGGGACTGCTATTGAACTATGCTGGTTCAGAGGCAGATAAACTGTGTGTGGGAGTGGGAATGGGGGTGGGGAGGGAGAACAACCCAGGGGTGGTACTATAACAACAACAGGCCCACTTAAACCTTTGTCTGGGTGAGGCACCATGCATATATGTTTATGGGTATACTAACTGTTGTTTCTTACTGTTTAACAAGTGTCTCTCATGATTGTTGGCGAGAGGACCACAAAGCGAGCTGAAACAGTTCTGCATGTCCAGCCATTGTAAGAGACACTTTTTAATCAATAAGACGAAATAGTTATGTGATACTCATAATCACATTATATGACAATGCATCACCATAGTATAATTATAGGTTTACTTGAATGTTTCTTTTATTTAGATTTACACCTTTTTGTTGTTGTGCTCCAACACTGTTTTGCAATGGTTTGGTGGTTGCAAAGTCAGGAATGAACACACATTAGAGAAGGAGATGGCTGTACACAGAGTAATATATGGCCATTCATTTTGCTGATTGCCTGAATTAAATACATTGCCATATATTAATTAAATCTTGTCTTGGATACAAACTTGCTGAGTAGACAAGATTTTATAACCATGACATACTTGGTGACCTGGTTACATGTACAAAGTATGCAATAGAAGTTTGTATATCATTAAACATTAGCTATAAAAAGACTAAAGGATCCAAGTGATACACATATGGGATCCTTAGAGTGCATCAGACTGGAACCCAGTCATAATCTTGGATGAATTCTGCAAAGACATAAAACAGACTATTAATCCGAATATCAACATACAAAAAAACTACAGAAAGAGCTACAATTGATTCTACTTAAGATGGGGCCAAACAAAATTTATCATGCAGTCCAAGATAGGAGAATGCTTCTAAATAAAAAAAACACAGAATTCTTTACTCCTGGTTAGTTCCTCCGCCCCCACCACCACCTACCAGCAACTGTTTCTCAATACCATGTAAAACCATGGAAACAACATTACCCAATAGATTGTTTAAATTAGCTTGTGGTGTACTTTTAACACAGTTGGTGAAACTGTCTATGAACCTTGTACTTTAACAGATCACAGTAATATAAGATTCAATTAGAGCTGTATTCAAACATGTATTGCAAATATTTCTGTTCTCATTTTGATTGACAATGGAATCTTGGTCTCAACAAAATCATGCCTTCACGTGCCAACTTAGCAATGTCATTGACAAATGATAATTTATTCTATTGAAATGAACATTCAATTCACCCTTGCAAATGATGTACTGTAGGCAAGAAAGTAAGATTTTCTATGACAACCTAGCTGCTACACTGGATTCAATGAGTTTAAGTAAGTATTGTATCAAAACAGAAAGCTACTACTGGTTACCCCTAGTAGTGTCTGGTATGGTGGAGTTAATATGAATTTCCTTGATGGTCTCCATTTTTATCCACAAATCTAAAATTCAGATTTGAGTCAAACCTAAACCTTCAAAGTCTAAACAGTAACTGTGAAGTTGCTCTGTCCATCAACATAATAAAACCTGCATAGAGTCCCACAGCAACTGACCTTTCCAAACAGGCAGCCAGTGCTAATGTTCTTTTCATCACATCTACTGTTTTTTTAACAAAGATGCTAACTTCAGAGACTATTCGTTGTCCTCCTATGAATCCTTTTTTATAAACTGAGAAAAAAAAAACATTAAAATATTATACAAAATCACACATACCCCCATAATGCAAATCACCACAGAATATTAAGCTGGTTCAACTTTAAGCAGACATGCATTGTACCAAAATGTCTCTCATACAGTCTGCAAAGGGTGTTAACAGAAGACACATACATGTGTTTCATCCTACCAGGACTCATCAGTGTGACACCCCAGTGGAATGAACCAGCTATCCTAAGATGGTCTATCTGGGTTATGTTGTGGTGAACCCAATAAAAACAAGCTAAAAGACAAAGAACCTCAGCATGCAAGCACTGGGGCAATGGTTACCCCAACAGGCACTGGCTGGGAAGCCAAGTTTCAAAGAAATACAAAATCACACATACCCCCATATTGCAAATCACCACAGAATATTATGCTGGTTCAACTTTTAGCAGGAATACAGGGTACCAAAACGTCTCTCACACAATCTGCGAAGGGTGCTAACAGACGACACATACCGTGTTTCGTCCTACCAGGACTCATCAGTGTGCCTTGTCTATGTGACACTCCAGTGGAATGAACCAGTTACCCTAAGATGGTCTATCTGGGTTATGTTGTGGTGAACCCAATAAAACCAAAAAAACAAGCTAAAAGACAAAGAACCTCAGCACGCAAGCACCAAGGCAATGGTTACCCAAAAGGGCACTGGCCGGGAAGCCAAGTTTCAAAGAAATGCAAAATTGCACCTACCCCCATAATGCACATCACTGCAGAATATATGCTGGTTCAAATTTAAGCAGAAATGCATGGTACCAAAAGGTCTCCCACACAGTCTGCAAATGGCACTAACAGAAGGCACATACATGTGTTTCGTCCAACCAGGACTTATCAGTGTGCCTCATCTGTGTGACACCCCAGTGGAATGAACCAGATACACTAAGATGGTTTATCTGGGTTATGTTGTGGTGAACCCAATAAAACCAAAAAACAAGCTGAAAGACGAAGAACCTCAGCGCACAAGTACTGAGGCAATGGTTAACCCAAAGGGCACTGGCTGGGAAGCCAAGTTTCAAAGAAATACAAAATCACACATACCCCCATAATGTAAAGCATCATGGGCTGTATGTGAAAATCACCACAGAATATTATGCTGGCTCAACTTTAAGCAGAAATGCATGGTACCAAAAGGTCTCTCACACAGTCTGCAAAGGGTGCTAATAGAAGACACATACACAAGTTTCGTCCTACTAGGACTCATCAGTGTGCCTCATCTGTGTGACACGCCAGTGGAATGAACCAGTTACTCTAAGATGGTCTATCTGGTTTATCTGGTTTATGTTCTGGTGAACCCAATAAAAACAAAAAACAAGCTAAAAGGCAAAGAACCTCAGAGCGCAAGCAAGCAACCTTAGCACGCAAGTATGCCTGGCTGTTCAATGCAGCATGAATCATGCAACACTGCTTGACCATGAGCACTATCACAGCGAAGCAGCACCTCTATACTGTGCCTAGGGCTAAGTAGGAATTCTATGTTAAATTATCATTTTTGGCCACTTATACTGTAACTCAGCCAACTTGTGATGTAGGTAGCTAACAATGAGCATGCAGTATACCCCAATTAATGGGAGGATCTCTAAACCTGACAAATGTATTCAAAATTATTCCAGCAGTTTCAAGTCAGAGATCACAATTTCTAAATTCTATTCTCCAAAAGTCTTTTGTAATGAAATGGGAGGCATCATAGCCTGGATGTTGAACTACCACATTACAATCCTGGATACCTAGCAGACATAGGACTAAATTCAACAGATACCACTTGCATACTGTGTGACCTTTAGCAATTCACCTAACCTCCCTGCGCTCCCTGGTTGAACCAACAAAATCAGCTTCCACTCAGTGTGTCTTCCAATTCAAAATTCCAAAATAAATAAATAAAAATAGAAAAATAGTTAAGATTTAAAAGCTGATACATTCAGTTTTTCTAGATCCTGTCTCAAAAGATGGCATTTTGGGGTATTTACAATGAAACAAAAATATAAAATTAATATTACTCTGGCACTTTTTTAAGTCCCACCACCTGCTGCGCATGTGCTGTTCCATTTTATGCAGCTTTTTCATAGGTATCACTACAGAAGACCGACACTCAGTTGCCCAACACCCATTAGCCCAAGACCAACTTCCAGACACTGAAAATCCCAATAGTGAGATTTTGCCAGTGGCAGAGTTGGTTATAATAATTATGGGGTGTGGGGAAAAGGCTTCCAAACATTAAAAAACAGTCTGCTGTGAGTTAAATCCCACTCTCAGGATTTTCAGTGTCAGAAAGCTGATTTCAGGCTAACGGGTGTTGGGCACATGAGTGTTGGTCTCCCAAAGTATATCCTTTTCATAGGTTTCATTCACATGCTAGTTTTGCTTAACTGAAATACAAACACCTCTGGAGCAAGTTCGTTGTTACATTACAGGCTCTAAACTGTAGCATCCCAGTCCCCTTAGATAAATGTCCAACACAGGGTGTCCCTCCCCAGTATCAATACCTTCATCTTGTTTGAATCCCCACCCATGAACAACCCATGTAGTCACTGAGAGCTCATCTCTTGGGTCACACTTTTGTTGCAAGTCCATCAGCCCACTGATGTCAATATTTGTGGTTAACAGAATTCCTCCTGGGCAGCTGATTTGTTTTATACCACTCTACCTAAACCCAATGACAAAGGCAATTATTGGAAGCCCCATCCTTGGGGATGGACTTTTGTTTTATTCAGCTCCCTTATCCCACAGCCAAGAAATGTGGCCCCTAGGACCATTCCACTGACTAATCTTTTACTTTAAACCCCCCACCAACCTCTCACAAACAAATGGTTTCATCAGAAGTCCATTCCTTTGGCAAGTCTTGTTTTAAAACCCTTTCTCTGACAAAAGAAGACACTGGAAGCCAATCACTAATTACACTATTTTGTTATTATAACCCTCCTCCTGTCCCTGGCTTACAAATGCAGCTACTGGGACCCCTTTCTGCAGCCGTTCTGTTATTTTAACTGCCCAAGTTGACAAATGTGACAAATGGAACAGCTGTCTTGTTACCCCATCTGCTGTGACAAATGTGGCACCGGGTCCAAGCCTAGTGCCACTTTGGTATTCTCCACCATCACTCCACTGTCTTAGGTGAATATCAGGATCCCATGCCTGGTGCAGATGGTTGATCGCTTTGAGTTCTGAGGGTAACTGTGCCTGCCCTTCCTCCCACTCTGTAAATACCATTACCTCATTTTGTGACCTAAGTATAATAAAATGGTTTGTTTTCCATAGCAAGCATTTTAATAGGCTGAGACCAGAAACATGTGGTGGTAAGAATAAGAAGGTGGACAGCTGAGGAAATGAGTGAAATGTAGAGCTGAGCCACTGGACAGAAAGAAAAGCTTGGCAGGAGGCAGGGTGAAGGTTGCCACTGTATGCCAGGGAGTACTTCGCACAGGTTACCACTGGAGTGGGGATATCAGTGGACGCTAGGAACTGTTTGTCATGGGGTAGTAAAAGGGAAAAGTGAAGTCACTTGATTACTGAACCTCATGACAAGGGCTCGGGTGAGGTAGAGGATGCCACAAATGTAAGAGAGTGTTTGTCATAGGATGGGTATGGGAGGGGGTGCCACTGAATGCCATGGAGTTATTGACATGTGTTGGTGAGAGATGGGGAAATTACACCATGGTTTATATAGAAATGCTTTTCAGAATGCCAAAGAATCAAAAAGAAGCATCCAAAAAGCATCTCAGAAATGCAATTGTCATTCTGCACTAATTCCACTGACAGAATTGCATTGCATGTCCCTGCCCTTCTGCTGCAGAAGAACAGCATAATTATTTTTTGCCCTCTCTGTTAGCCTGCGCTCCTGCTGTCCCAGGCTCAGGGCAGAAACCTAAGTAGTCAGGATGCCAAGCATGTTCCCCACTGCTCAATACTACTAAGCCAGCTTTAACGTTCCATTGAAAAATGACTGAAATTCATTGCAAAAATATAATACATTGAGGCATCATTTTGGGTTGATGCACAAAGGAACAAAATAAGGAAATGCAAAGTTAGGGTAACAACTTTCATGAATATTCACAATTGTGCAATGTGGTATTCTTTTGTGGCTAGTTTGTTGCTCAAAGTAGCACTGTTATCACCCTACCCTTTGCAACCTCCTCAAAAGTGTTAGTACTGTACCAGCACATGGTTACAAAATTTTAAGTGTCCTTAACTACACTGAAACTACTGTATGCCTACAATGCAACTTCTATCTAACTTCTGTGTAGTTACATGTAACTAGAGTGTAGTATTTAACTAGTTTCACATTTGCAGTTTAGTGTAGTTACACAATTTGCATGAACTGGTAATTACTGCAATTACTGTTGCAACAGCTGTTACACATATAGTTACACTTACAGCATGAATCAATTTTTCTGTTGCACTTTGCAACAGCTGTTACATGTGTAGTTACACTTCCAGCATAAATCAATTTGTGCCAAAAGAGAGACAGTTGTGGTTGCATGTGTAACTACCACATCATGCAATCTGTTTAACTACACACCAGGAAGGGTCCCTACTTATGTATCCTTCACCACCCACCACCACTCCACACAGCAGATTGGTGGTAAAGCGCATGGTATGTAGCCATGCCCAACCCCAGCCACCCTCCTGGGCTGTAGCTGGCTAGGATTGTGGGTACAGAAAACATGTGGGTCAGTGCCATACAAGCAGCATATTTCTTATTAACTACAGCATTGTTGTGAGCCAATAGGTAATTATGTAAATTATTTTTATTATATAAGTAACCAATGTAATTGTATAGCAATTAAGAATATTAGATTGCATGTTTATTAAGCAGTAAGTGCACAAGGGACTGCTTTCTGAAGGAATGCACACATCAGAACTATGGCATTGACATTCAATGAAAGTGTATAGTAGTTACACTCTTCTCTGTATGCTTCATTTTAAGTTTCAGTTTCTGTGTACTTACTTTGCAAATACATGTTAGTTAGTCATTAACTGTGGAAACAATGCCACAGAAGCAGCACATACCTTAGTAGCTACAGCACTGTTACACCTTTCTTCTTACACTTTAAGTGTCTGTTTCTGCATACTTATTTTGTAAGCACATGTTAGTTTGGCATTAACTGTGGAAACAATGCCACAGAAACAGCACATTCCTTAATAACTACATCACTGTTACACCATTCTTCTTACACTTTATTTTAAGTGTCAATTTCTGCGTACTTTCTTTGCAAATACATGTTAGTCATTAACTGTGGAAACAATGGACCATTTACCTATTTGTTCAATATGTCTGTAAATAATGGGAAAGTTCTTCAGTCTTGGACAGAAGCAAATATAACCCCTATACATAAGGGAGGTAATAAACAGTTAATATCTAAGTATAGGCCTATCAGCCTTACATCACTTGTCAGTAAAATTATTGAATGGTTAATACATGTTAAAATTTCCAATCATCTTAAAATGTCCAATTGTACTGACATTTCCCAGCATGGCTTTACTACTGGTAGGTCATATCAAACAAACCTTATTAGTTTTTTCGAACCTGTTAGTGATGCCCTAGATAAAGGCCTTCCAGTAGACATCATATTCCTGGATTTTGAAAAAGCATTTGACACTGTTTCCCATAAAAGTTTGATCAAATAACTTCATAATATAAATTTGGACATGTACTTAATTAAGTGGATATCAGCATGGTTATACAACAGACATCAAAGGGTGGTTGTACGAGGGCATAAATCCAACTGGGGCCCTTTCACCAGTGGAGTACCGCAGGGATATGTTCTTGGGCCTTTACTTTTTAATATATTGATAGCAAGTATGCAGACAACAAAAGAAGTCTGGATAAATAAATATGCAGATGATTGCAAATTGGGCTGTATTGTGAACACTACTGCATCTGCAAACACTCTCCAAGATAATTTAAATAAATTAACATCATGGGCAATAAACAATAAAATGAAATTTAACCCAGCAAAGTGTAAGGTAATGCATATGGGGAACAATAATAAGAGACACCCATATTTTATTCAAAATGTGAAATTAACAATCACAACAGAGGAAAGAGATTTAGGTATAACTCTAACTGATAACTTAAAATTTAACACCCATACCAATAAAAATGTTAAAAAATTTCACACAAGATTATAGGTTGTATACTGAGACATATCAAAAGTAGGGAATCATCTGTCATATTGCCCATATACACAAGCCTGGTTCATCCACATTTGGACTATTGTGTTTCATTTTGTGCTCCAACTTCCATTGGCTATTTAAACATTACAGAAAGAGTTCAACGAAGAATAACTAAAAGGATTGTTAATATGTCCAAACTTGATTATGGTTCTAGATTAAAATCTTTAGAGCTTTACTCTTTGAAGTACAGAATACTGAGAGGCGACTTAATCTATACTTACAATGCATACAATAACGATTACTTTTTAAACATAATAGGATTGGAAAAGTTTTCAAAAAGTAATCCCACTAGATCCCACAATGCAAAACTAAAATCATCCTTATGTAAAACCAATAAACGATCTAGATTTTTTACACAGAGAATTCCTCCAATCTGGAATACATTGTCTAGTAATACTATAAATAGTGAAAACATAGAACAATTTAAGAGAAACTTTGATAAATATATGGGTGACAAGAAATTTTCCTTCCACTGCTAATTTAGCTGGTAGCTAGTTCATAAATGGGCATGTGCCTTTTGAACTTGCATCAATCTATGAGTCTATGAATTTATGAATGCCACAGAAGCAGCACATTCCATAGAAACTACAGCACTGCTACACCTTCTTATACTTTAATATAAGTGTCTGTTTCTGTGTACTTACTTTGCAAGTACATGTTAATTAGGCATTAACTGCAGAAAGAATGCCACAGAAGCAGCACATTTCTTAGCAAATACAACACTGTTAAAAGTCAATGAGTAGTTATGCAAATTAATTTTTTTTATTTTACAGCAATTTACAATGTTAGATTGCATGTTTATTTTTAGTCCTTTCTTTGGTCTCACAGTGTACACATGGTGGCTCTAAGATTTGAACCCAGTTCTCCAGGTTTGAGGGCAGTACTTTAAACCATTATGCTATACTGCAGTAACTTCATGAGAGAGTGATTTCTGAAGAATAATTTTAAGTGTCACTAACTATACTGTAACTACTGTATAAATACACTGTAACTACATTATGTAGTTGTTAACTAGTTTCACCATGCGTATTGTACACTTACATAACTTTAAATGTGCTGCTTCTGTAAGATTGATCCACACCTCTACTGTACCCACACCCTGTCCTGCTGCTGCCCAGGTAGGTGGCTGGGTATGGGGCATGGGCTACCCTTTGATGACAGTCCTAATTCTTCTGTACCAAAGACTAAACTGCCCCATTGTACAATGCTGAACAGTCATCATAAGTCTGATTGTACATCATGTATATCGCACCCACACTTTAGTTGCTACTCTTTTGTGTTTCAGCTGCATTCTTGCACTTAATTGTACTTAGCTGTATTCAATATATTCAGTGTATTCTATTTCCTATACCTTTCTCTGTTAATGTAAGTGTATTGTCTGTATTACTTGTGTACCACCCATATGGCCTGGGTCATGCCTGAAAATGGTCCACTGAATTGGTGCACCTTCCTCATAAACAAACAAAACAAAACAAACAATAAATAAATATCACAGATCTGCTGTGTGGGGTTATGGTGGTTGATGCCAGATACACATGCTGTGATGCCTCCTTAGCTATTATATGCTCTTCCCACTAGCTGAATGAGGTGGCAGCCATGGCACCATCATTCACATCAAGCTACCACAGCATCTGACTATACCATTAGGGATGAGGCATGGTGGCAAAGACGTGCATATAATGACTAAAGAAGATTCCCTGCAGGTGTATCTGGTACAACCCACTATTACTCCACACAGCAGATATTAGTTTACCAGGGAGGCTGTAAGGGAGGTGAGGGTGGTGGCCCCAATGGCAGGGAGTGACCACCAATCTGTGTGGTTCATACTCAACATGGGCAGGGAGGTGGCTGGTACAGGGACGAGGATGGTTGACTTCAGAAAGGCTAACTTCAGTAGGATGGGTGAGATCTTAGGAGAGTACCTGGTAGGAATTCAATCTCACTGGAATGCAAATCAGAAATGGGAAAAAAATTACACTGGGGCTTGTGGAGGCTATTGTGACCTGTACCAAACCGCAGAGCAAGAAGGGAAGATCTAAGAAGTCAAGCCGGATGAGTTGGAAAGTTTTAAATAAGGTGAGTGCAAAACAAGCAGCACTCCATACATACAAGAATTATGATAGGGAGGAGATAGGGATGAGTACGTGAGGGTAGTAGAGAAGTTAGCAGGGTGCTAGAGCAGCCAAAGCCTCCAGGGGACTGAGCCAGGCTCAGAGAATAAAACACAGGAAAAGGACTTGACACATTAGGAAAAGAAGGAGCTGCAAGGATCAGATAGTGTGTATCAAGAAGGACAGGGGTGGGCAGAGAAAGGAGAAGAACAGGCAGAAGCACTAAATGAGTACTTCTGTTCCATATTCACAAGAGAGAAGAGCAGTCAGCTTCCACGGGGTGGAGAGGGTGGGCAGGGGAGGGGACAGATGGGGTAATCACTGAGAGCAAGCATTAGATGATCGAGGGCTCTGAGGGCAGATAAGGCACCAGAATCAGACAGCATACATCCCAGGGTGCTGAGGAAACTGGCAGAGGTACTGGTAGGGTCACTGGTAGACCTATTTAATACCTCCCTGGAGACAAGGTGCATGCCACAGGACTGGAGGATGGCCAATGTGGTGCCCCTCCATAAAAGTGACCCTAAGGATGAACCAGACAATTGCAGACCTGTAAGTCTGACATCCATCATGGGGAAGCTGATGGAGACAATCCTGAAGGAAAGGCTGGTGACATTTCTGGAGGATAACAGAATCCAGGATAGTCATCAGCATGGGTTTGTCTCGGGAAGGTCCTGTCAGACTAACCTAGTTGAGTACTATGACTGGGTACTGAGGGACCTGGACAAAGGTCATGTGGTAGATGTCATATTTTTGGACTTCAGCAAGGCCTTTAATTCAGTGCCACGTTGGAGGTTGGAAGGGAAATTGAGGTATGTGGGGTTGGGACTAAGATGGTTAACTGGATCAAAAATAGGCTTCAGGGAAGACAGCAGAGGGTAGTGGTTAGGAGGAGCTCTCGTCTCCAAGGGCAGTTACAAGCAGGGTGCTTGAGTATCGGTACTGGGGCCAGTGTTGTTTGGGATATTCATAGCTGACATCTACATGACATTAGGAATAAGATCAGCCTCTTTGGTGATGATATCAAGTTTGCTGCGGTGGTGAGCGACATAGAGGGATGGCAGGAACTGCAGAATGACCTAATTAAACGGGGGAGTGGTTGGAAGACTTGCAGCTGGAGTTCAATGCTAAACAGTGCAAGGTGATGCACTTTGGAGTGAAGAACCCAGGGAGGAGCTATTATCTGAGTTGAATACAGCTAGGTACCACCGAGGAGGAAAAGGATCTTTTTTTTTTCTTTCTTTCTTTTTTTTCTTTTTTCATGAAATAACTCATTGCATGGATGCTTCAATCATTGAGAGTTTCAGCCTTTACTGCTGTTTTTCCTAATACTCCACAGCAGCAGGTGCTCTCTTGAGCTTCCATACATCATTGTGATTTCATCTGGGCCGAATCGTACACAGATTATCAATTCAAATTTTGATAGACTACTGACCAAATTTGTATACATTTATCAATTTCTCTTCCACAGTATAAATAGACCTGCCAGTCCTAGAATAGTCTAACATTTTATCCATCCATTCTAGGAAAGAAGGAGCCTCCACTTCCTTCCAGAGTTGCAGCACGATTTTCTTGGCTACCAAAACCCCAGTATTTAATAAAACCAGTTGTGCATCCTGCAAATCTGAAATCCATGAGTAAAGCCAAATATGGCAATACCTGGATCGAATGGGATTTCTAGTCCCAAGATTTTTCCAACATGGTCCCCACATTATTTATTTTATTTTTTCACATGTCACCAGCATATGTGCTAATGTCCTTTTGATTTCCTGCTCCTTTGGCAGAGGTCAGAGATAGCAGCTTCTATCTTATGTAGTCTGGACAGTGTTAATGTGTTTTATGCACTGTATTGCAATGAATTTGTAATAATTTATTATTTTGAACCTGAATGAGATCCAAATTTGTATATTTTTCCTAATGTTCTGTATTCACTGGAACTTTTTAATTTCTATCCCAGACTAATTTAGCTTTTCCATCAGGGGCAGGACTGTTCAGTCAGAAACCCATGTAGTTTAGAAATTAGATATTTATTAGACTCCAGACCTTTGAACAGTATGTCCAATAGTGTCTTATGCATCTTAAATGAATTATTTTTCCTAAAAATGTAATTTTAACTTGGAGATATTGCCATCTCTGCTCAGATGGTATCCCATGTTTAGCCTGAAACTGTTAAGAAGTCAAAATTCTATCACCTTTATTAAAATCTCTTATTAAACAAATTTGCCTTTGTTTATACCATTCCTCAAACACATTATCTGTTGATGGTGGAAAGCTCCTGTTTCTAAAAATGGGAGCCCATTCAGAAATAGGGTTCCCCCAAGTTTTTTTTTTTTTTCATGCCTGGATCCAAGCTTGGACTGTAGTTTTAGTTATATATAAGGCTTCTATAGACATTACTCCCAGTCTGGTGTTATAGAGACCTAACATATGTATAAGATATAACCCTGTTGCTTCTTCTTCTATATCCAAACCTGCCCCCCCCCCCCGTTCTGGATGAAACCAGTAAGACAAAATTTCCATTTGTGCTGCTAAGTAATAATTCAAAAAATGTGGGCAACCTAAGCCCCCTCTTTCCCTATTTAATTGGAGTTTATCCAGTGAAATTCTAGCTCCCTTCCCCTGCCACAAGAAGTTTCTGATCATTCTAGCCAGTTGCTTAAAAAATGGTCTTCCCAGAGCAATTGGGATTGACTCAAACAAGAATAGCAATCTTGGCCATACATTCATTTTACAGATGTTTATTCTACCAAACAGAGCCAATGGTAGATGCTGCCATTTACCTAGGTCTTTCTTTATTTTATCCATCAATGGGTCGTTGTTCAATTGAAACACTCTATTCATATTGGTTGCCAGAAAAAATCCCAAATATATAATTTTCTCCTGCATTATATTTGTTTTAAAATCTGGGATTATTATTTTGTTTGCATCTCCAAGATATAACATTTTGCTTTTTACATAATTTACCTTATATCCAGACAATTTGCTATAATCTTCCAAAATACCCCCATTATAAAATATGAATGGTTTGAGTTTCTTACTATTAATAAGATATCATCCGCATAAAGTAATATTGGTGACTTCACCAATTTTCCCTTATTAATGACTATCCCCATTTTATCTGTCGGTTCTCTGATCTTAATTGACAGGGGTTCCAGGAAAATAGCAAAGAGCAAGGGGGGGGCAGCAGACAGCGCTACCTTCTTCCTCTTAATAGTTTTATAGGACTAGAGAGGGAGCCATTAGTCTTCACCATTGCCTGAGGAGCCCTATATTAATTTTATCCAATCCATAAATTTTCTCTATATTCCACAGTCCCCCATAACTTCAAACAGGAATGGCCACTGCATCCTATCAAAGGTTTTTTCAGCAGCCAATGAGATGAGCGCAGTGTCCATTCCAGCCATGGCCTGTATAATGGCAAATGCCCTACATGTGTTATGTTGTAATCACCTATCTTTTATAAATCCCACCTGATCATGATGTATCAGTTTTGAAACTATTCTTGAAAATATATTTGTCAATGTTTTCATAAAAATATTATAATCACTGTTTAATAATGATATTGGTCTATATGACCTACAGCACTCAGAATCTTTGTCCTTTTTTAAAATAAGTATAATAATTGCCTCATTAAAGTACCCAGGAATCTGAGCTTCCTTCAGAAAGGAATTGAATAGTTCAACCAAGATAAGGGTGAAGACATCCAGCATGTTTTTATATAGTTCACATGTCCTGGGCTTTTCCCATTGGGCTGTTTTCCTATAACCTCTTCTATTTCCTCCCCAGTTATATCTTTATTTATCATCTCTAAAACCTGATTTTTGGTAGAAGTATTTTTAAGACATAATCCCTAATATGGGATACTTCTACTTTCTTTCTGGTGTATATAATTTCTCATAAAAGGATCTGAATGTTTCATTAATCATAGTTTTTTCAGTGGATATTATTCTATCTTCCCTTCTAATTTTTGGGATTTCATTATTATTTCTTTTAGATTTTAATTGATAGACCAACATTTTTCCAGGGCAATCACCATAATAATAATATTTAGCTCTGCGTTTATAGATTTCCCTATCTGCTCTTTCCTGCATAAGCTTTTCCACTCTGCTCTTTGCTAAAAGGAACCCATTTTCTGATTGTTCTATCCCTTCTTGGACATGCTTTTCCTTAGCCACCAACAGTTCCTTCTCCAGATCTTCCAACTGTTTACTATATTTTCTATTCCTAACCCCTTGTTGGGACATACACCACCCCCTTATACTTGCTTTTAATGCATCCCAAAGATTATATATCCATATATCTTGATTTACATTAAAGACCCAAAACCAGCAAATTTCCTCTTGTATTCTTTCCTTAAATTCTGGAAATATCCAGAGTAAGTTATCTAGCCTCCACAATGTTTGTACTCTACCCCTTCCATCTTTTCCCATCTCCATAGTCAAAACTACCGGAGAAAGGTCTGATATTCTTATAGGCTCACATTCAATCTTTTTAAATCCTCTCTTTATTCCCTGAGATAAGGTAAACAAAATCTAATCTGGAGAAATTTTTATGTGTTTTAGAATAACATGAGTATTTTTTTTTAATTCTGGGTATAATTCTCTAAATGGGTCTGTTAAATTTAGGTCCTTAGCCATATTTTTTACTACTGTGATGGCTCTTTTCTTTTTCTCCACCAACATTGGTGGTGTCCTGTCCAAAATTCCATAGGTTAAATTAAAATCCCCAGCTATGATTACATTCATATTAAATTGTGATATTTCTAGAAAGAAATCAGAAAAAAAAGACAGATCGTCCTGATTTGGACAATACAGTGAGGCAACCAACCAATTTTGTTCCCTTAATAATATATGTAATATGATATAATGCCCATCTAAGTCCCTAACCATATTTACTACTGAGTATGGTATATCATTTCTTATATATATTGCTACTCCTCTAGCTTTTCCTGGATAGAATGAACAGTAACTCTTAGCTCCTAATAAATTTCCTAAATAGACTGCATCTTCCACTTTAAAATGTGTCTCTTGTAGGAGCAGGCAATCTATATTCTTTCTTTTCACTAATCTAATTACTTTTCTTATTTTCAACCTTTCTTTTGCTCTGTTAAGGTTCCAGGTCATGAATTTCAATTCATCCATCCTTTATTTGCCCTCCTTCATCTAGATATCCATTTTGATGCTGTCTCTCTGAGTTCCATCTTAGTTTATAACCCTTCTTACTATAGCCATGTCCCATCATTTCTTTTGTCTCAATTCCCCCACCGATTTGGAAAACCACCAGGCATCCATGCAACTTAAGTCTTTGTTTTCCAATTTTATTTTTCTCCTCACCCCCTTGCTCTTCCCTCAACCCTCATCTTCTCCCAAACTTTTTGTTTACCCCCCTTTTTGCCAGTTCTGCCTGCCTGTCTAAATTCTATACCCATTTCCTTGAATTGTTGCATTCATTGTACTTCATAGAAACATAGAATTTGACAGCAGATGAGGACTGCTTGGTCCACCCAGTCTGCCCATTTCCCTACCTAATGGATATGCTGCAGATCCTTGTTAACCAACAGCCTACTTCTTCCTACCCCAACCCCCTATAATTGCCTTATGACTGTCTCATGGATTCTTGAATTCCACCACTGTTTTTGACTCCACAATCTCCTCCAGGAGGCCATTCCATGCATCTGCAACCCTCTCTGTGAAAAAATACTTCCTTACATTACCTCTGAGCTGCCCCCATCTTCAAATTGTGCCCTCTTGTCCTTGCACAC
Source organism: Neoceratodus forsteri (assembly GCA_016271365.2). Taxonomy (NCBI): domain Eukaryota; kingdom Metazoa; phylum Chordata; order Ceratodontiformes; family Ceratodontidae; genus Neoceratodus; species Neoceratodus forsteri. Next base: position 148,378,774 of record CM057456.1, read on the forward strand.
ATCTTTTTCTGAAAGATGCTACCTTCTTGGACTTTGTTGATTTCCTTGAGGTACTTGAAAGTTTCTATCATGTCCCCCCTCTCCCTCCTTTCCTCGAGGCTATACATATTAAGCTCTTTAAATCTCTCTTCATATGTCTTCTGGTACAGACCCTGCGCCATTTTAGTTGCCCTCCTCTGGACTGCCTCCATCCTGTTTATGTCTTTGTGGAGACTGGGTCTCCAGAACTGCATGCAGTACTGCAGATGGGGTCTCTCGAGCTGTCTGTAGTGAGAGATAACACCTTCCTGTTTTCTACTGGTGATGCCTCTCCCTATGCAGCCCAGTATCCCCTCAGCCATCCTTACTGCCCTCTCACATTGCTTGTCCACCCTTAGGTCATCTGATTTGACTACCCCCAGGTCCCTTTCCATTTTTGTTGTTGTTAGTATCTCACCCCCCATTATGTACTCTTCCCCTGTGTTTTTGTTTCCCAGGTGCATTACCTTGCACTTCTTAGCATTGAATCTAAGCTGTCATACATTTGACCATTTCTTCAACCTTGCCAAGTCCCTTCTCAGCCTTTCTACCTCACCTTGTGTATCAACTCTGTTGCAGATCCTTCCAGTCCCTCTGCAATGTTGCTTATAAAGACATTAAAGAGGACCGGTCCTAGTACTGAACCCTGTGGTACACCACTAGTAACCCCCCTTTCTTCAGAGTTGACTCCGTTTACTATTACCCTCTGTGTCCTGTTCTCCAGCCAATTCTTTACCCAGGCTACCATCTTGGGACCCACTCCCAGGCTGGCTAACTTGAATATTAATCTTTTGTGTGGGGCTATGTCAAATGCCTTTTCTAAAGTCTATGTAAGCCATGCCCACAGCCCCTCCTTGATCTATTACTTTGGTCACCCAGTCAAAGAAATCTATTAGATTCATCTGAAATGATCTTCCTGCTGTGAATCCATGCTGCCTTGGGTTCTGTGCCCCCTAGCCTCTAGGTACTTGACAATTCTTTCCTTCAGAAGTGATTCCATCATTTTCCCTATCACTGAGGTTAAACTAACAGGTCTGTAGTTTCCTGCTTCTGCCCTGCTCCCACTTTTGTGAAGTGGAATCACATCTGCCCTCCTCCAGTCTTCAGGTACCACCCTATCCTCCCATGATTTGTTAAAGAGGGTAGTCAGTGGTGTCACTAGTTCTACGTCTATGTCTAAGAAAAAAGCACTGACAGTTTGTCATTGTTCCATCCCCATGCCATAAAAACAAATGGACACTTACCCTCCCCTTTTGAGGTTTTTGGGACCTCATGTGCACAAAAGGTAGTTTCAGGAGACAGTTGCTGAGATGAGGTGCACCCCCCCACACACACAGTCTACAATTTCTTCCCTATTGCAAACTCCCTTTAAATATCCTTTGCTTCTCTATCCCCCAACCCTCTCCCCTCCTCCATTTTCCTATAGATATAAATTTCTCAACTTACTTCTACAGTCTGTTGTGCTGAATCCTCTGTGTGACCTTTTTTCTTCCTTTACAAAAGTGCTTCTACTTCAGTTGGATCTTGAAAGAACAGAGCCCTCCCTTCCCAAAAAACTTTAAATTTTGCTGGGTAAAGCATAACATAGGAAATACCTTCCCTTAAATAACTTATCCCTGACCAGATCAAAGCTCTTTCTCTTAGTTAGAATAGAAGGACTTGGATTCAGAAAGACCTGTAATCTATTCCCCCTGAACATCAAACCTTTTTTCATTTCTAGCCTTGGCAAGAATCCTCTCCTTTTCCTGATACCTTAATGTTTTAATGTACATAAAACATTGTCTATTCTGATTATCTCTTAGGCCAAATGCCCTATGCGCTCTGTCATTTTCAATTTTCTGTGTGGGCTTTTGTAGGCCCATGATGTCTGAAAGCATATTCTCAAAGAAGATCTGTGGGTCTGTCCCCTCTATACCATCTGGTAAATTTCCTATTTTCAATTTAGCTCTGCTAGAGCATGACTTTAAGTCTTCCACCTTCAGTTTGAGTTCTTCTGACTCTTTACAACATTTTGTAACAGAGGTGGATATTCTAGGTAAGGAATCTTCTAAATCTCCCACTTGTTTCTCACATTCTGTTGTTCTTAGAGAGAGAGCTTCTATTGTATTAATAACTTCAGAAAACTTAATGGTCAAAGTGTTTACTGCATCAATTATTTTTTGAAGCCTTCCCTGATTTCATTCAAGATCATCTTCTGTGGATCTGAAGCATTTGCTTCATTAATCTCTTGTTCTTGATGTTCATGATATTCTTTATTTCCCCTACCCAACTAGTTATTTCTTATACCCGCCATCTGAATAGCCCCCTTTTCTTTTGTCTGGTGACACATATATAAGTTTTCCTCTTGTGTTCTGTGTCCCCCTCTGTCCTTTTTTACCTTTGAAAATATATAATCTTTACAGTATATACAGGTGAGGATAACACTATTGGGGGAGAAGGTAATTTCACTGCAGCTGTGTCCACACTTTTGCTTGGATTCCCTTTGTTTTAGTTTTCATCTTTTTTATTTTTAATACACTGCCCTGTTACCACCTGGGAATCTTTCTCATGCCACAATGTTACTGAAGGGCTATTAGATTTTTTCTTTTTTTTAATCCTTTTCTCACACTCCTGAGGGGGCCCCTTGATGAGAATATTTCTTCAAAACTGAATGTTGGTGCGATGTTGAAGGTGTGTCCTGGTGCAGCTCAGGAGTCTTCACATCACCATTTGTTTCTCCATTTACTCTCAGCAGTTTCTCCCCCGTGACTGGATTTTTACTTGCTTGAAAGAAGAAAACCCCCTCCATCTGGCTAAAGGAGGAAAAGGTTTTAAGGGTGGTTGTAAATTGGAAAATAAACAACTCAGGGCAGTGCAGGAATGCATCAGCAGCAGCCCAACAGGATGTTGGGGTGTACTGGGATAAGAACCTCCTCCAGGAACAGGGAGGTGATCCAGCCTCTCTACAGGTAACCGGTTAGACCACACCTGGAGTACTGCATGCAGTACTGGTGCCCATATCTAAAGAAGAATATTGGACTACTGGATGGGGTACAACACAGAGCAACTAAGATGGTACAGGGACTAGGGGAAAGGCCATATGAGGACAGGCTGCATGACTTGAATATGTACTCACTGTAGGAGAGGAGAGATTGGGGAGATATGTTTGAGACCTTCAAGTACTCAAAGGGGATTAACAAGACAGGAACAGAAGGGATATTTAAATTAAACAGTAGGAGGGGCAGAAGAGATCATGGTCTTAGATTGGAGGGGGTAGATATAGGAGAGAAATGAGAAGACACTTTTTCATGGAGAAGGTTGTGGCAGAATGGAATTCCAACAGAGGAGCTGGAATCCTCAAGATAGTGGGGGTTTTGAAAGGGGATGGGACAGGGTGAGATGAGATGTTATTGTGAAAGGGATGGGCAGCTACAAGGTAGATGTTCTAGCTGTACATTCGAACAGATTTGATAGACCATGTGGCTTGTTTCTGCTGGCAAATCTCCTATGTTCAGATATTCCTAGATGCATTGATTCCATGGACTGTTTTCAGGCATGACCCGGGCCATAAAGATGGTAAATAGGTAATACAGACAATACACTTACAATAACAAAGAAAGGTACAAGAAGTAGAATATATTGAATATATTGAGTACAGCTAGGAACAACTAAGTGCAAGAATACAGTTGAAATACAGTAGAGTAGCAGCTAAAGTGTGGGTGCAATATACATTATGTACAATCATTCAGTCTTATGACTGTTCAGCATTGTGCAACAGGACAGTTTATTCATAGGTAAAGAAGAGCCCCTCTGGTTACCGTTGTCCTGAGAGGGAGATACCACAGGATTCATGGAGCAGTCCTGTCCAGGACAGGTCCTACCCCCAAAGAAAGTGGGGTAAGGAGGTAAAATGCTATAAGGAGGGTGAAAGAGAATCCCTGTGGTCCCTCTCCTCTCTACCCCACCAATGGGAAATCCCCACCACAGGACCAGACCACATCCAGGAGGAACCCCCCCTGGCTGAGAAGGGAAGGACCAACAGGGATCCCCTATGGCCAGAGCAAGAAGCCATACTTTCCCTTCTTCCCTGGGTGGGTCTTCTGTCACTTAGGAAGGTAACCGAGAACCCAGAGCTACCAGTAGGACCCAGCCCACAATTGGCCTCAAGAAGGGCGAGGGCAAGCAGGACGGGGGCATTGCCGATTGACTGAGACCCAGAAAGAAGTTGCCAGTGATGAATGGTGAAGATATACAAGAAGATCAAGAATTACGATAGGTAAGTAATTTTCATCTCTTTCCTTTGTCAGTCTTCACTATTCATCACAGTCTGAGTGAGTACCAAGCCCCTTGAAGGGGGCCCAGCATTTCCCTGAGGGATGTGAGTCTCTCAGTCTCTTGTGGTGGAGGGCCATGAAAGGAGGAGACCCATTAAAGGCCAGTTAGGCCTGCGACTGGTCAAGGCAAGATGGAGTCTCCCCTTACCTGGAAGACAGAAGTTTCCTCTGTAGTTCCCACCTTGCCATGTAGGAGAAAAGATGGGTCCCCTGGAAAGCAGAGGCAGCACCCTACACCGTGCCAAAGGTGACAACCTTGATAGATGAAGCCACACTGTACACTTAATGCAGATTGTTGTCACTGCTATCCTTGACGCTACCTCACTGGCATCATAAGACACCCTTGCCGGGTGCCTTGTGAGCTCCAGACCCTACACAGATAGGTCAATTGCTTGTCTGGTTGCCTTCAAATCAGGCAGCAATGTCAACACCTGACCTAGCATTGATCACAGATGCCTATTGTAGGCAGCATGGTGTGCCTGATAAGTGACAAAGCTGAGCATGACATGAGCCAAAGAGAACACTATCCACCTCCAGTGGTTAAACTCCACAGATTCCACATCTGGGGGCCGGTTGCATACCAAGTGTCTATATCTAGAAAGGGTATCCAGTACCCTCACTCCCAAAGTGGGATGAGGCAAGGTCCCTGGAGACCTCTGGTGTGCACAATACCTGTGCTGGCAGTCTATAAGCGTTGGCGTCAGAACAGATGGGCACTGTCAGGTGCTGGATGACACTTCCCGAAGGGAATCAGCCAGGAAAGGATGACCAGGTGGTCCACACTGAATTTGCTAAGGAAGACATGCATCATCCACTCAGCATTGCATCTTGCAGTGAAGGATAGGTGCAGATCATAGACCAGCATCAATAGGAAGCACTGATACTCTATCTCATCAGCATCTGAGGACAGATGGATAGAGGTATCATCTTCCTTGAAGGAGGAAGATAAGGAGGCTAATGAATCTGAAGAGTCCAAGTCTGACTGCTGCGGGGGAGACAGGCAAAATACCTGCTCATCCATATCCCTGACATACCTGAGGAAGGTGGAAGCAGTGGCTTTGAACTGCTCCAAGATCAAGGGCCCTGAAGGACCCATGTGCCCTGGGAATTGAGGGGGACTGTAGAGGCAATGGGGAGACACACTTCACCTTATCTGAATGACCTCTGCCAGGGCTAAGGAACTTCACTGGCGATCTTGGGGCTCCTCTGGATCTGCTTGTCTTCTGCAATATCTGACCACTCAACCAGCTCAAAGCAGTCAGGACTGAGTCCTGAATGAGAAACTCCCCTGTGAGGAGACTGGGGCTGCATAGAATCAGAAGGGCGGACCCCAACCCCACCCAATAAGGCCTCCCTTGAAAGGGACATGGGAGAGAACAAAAGCTCAGCACTGTGATACATCCCTTAACCCACAAGGATCCCTGGGGAAGGTTGCTGCCCCATGTCTTGCACCTTCAACCCTGTAGATTCTGAGGTTAACCTCTTCCTCACTCCTAAAGCTAGGGACTGCTCCAATCCTGCAGGCCTCCTGATGGAGGCCGCAGAAGAGCGATTCCCTGTTCTTGCCCAGGGGAGGAACAACACCAGGAATGACAGGTCTCTGGGGCCCCAAGACCCAAACCACCATCCCCTCAGATGAAGGGTCACTATTGGCAGACACACTCCTGATGTCACCACCTGCATTGAAGCCATCACCGATAAGAATCGACGGTGCCAAGGGAAGAGATACCTGGGAAGGTACAGAGTTTCTGGGTGCTAGAGAACCCTCTGATTCTGAGGAGTTGGGCAGCCAGTCTAGAGCAGTCTCCCAAGCATCTGGCTCTGGAGAGAAGGAGATCCAGAAGACCTCCAGATGAGCAGCCCCAGAGGTTTTCCCACCCAGAGTGCCACTTGAGGTGCAGCAGGAGGGCCCATTATCACTTACGGCACCAATCACCAGAGCCGTAAATGGCTCCAGGATACAGAATGACACCCAGTGGGTAGCACTGAGGAGCCACCCGTGCTGGGCCCAGCAGGCATTGGCTGTGACACCTGGGGAGCCTGCACCTCTGAGGAGTTGACTGTCTGTGCCCAGTCCCTGAGATGCCCAGACCAATCCTACAGCACTGCAGAAGAGACCTCCTCCCTGGCAAGGGTAGAAGAAGTTGAGACCCCCTCCTCACAGGTCTGTATAGAATCAGGATGGGGATCCACAGGAAGGGTGGAGAGACCTGTGCTTGGAGTCCCTCATACAATACTGCCCTCTGAAAGTCAGTGGCTCACCATTTGACTTTCCATGCGCAGTGCTCCAGTGCTCCACAGTCCATGGAGGAGCGAGCATCTCAACTATCAATATCATGATGTGGACCGAGACAGGTGAGGTATTTGTCATGCTGGTCAGCGATGGATATCTTCCAGTGCAGGGACACCAGTGCATAGGAGGCCAGCTAGCCTTGGAAGATTGCTTTTTGTCCCAGATGAGCCCAACATGACCAACGGTAACTAAAATAATAATAGGAAACAGACTCGGTGCTGCTTCAAGAAAGAAAAAGGAAAGGCCTTACCAGATTCCTGCAGAAAATGGCATCAAGTTACTAGAGGATGGAGGAACTGTAACACAGCAAAAATGGTGTAATCATGTCAAAAAAACTAACTAGGCCGCAATGTCTCCAATTAAATTTCTTCAGTAGGTGCAAGGTGCTGCACTTTCAATGGTGGGAGAAGTAGAACTGGGGCAGAGGAGGAGTTGGTGACCATTGCTGGCTGACCCGTGAGCACCATGTAATGCATCAGCCTCAAGGGCAGCATTGCCTCTGGTGCTGGCTACTCCCCTACAAAAAAAAGCTCACACTGGGTGCTGTGTCTCCGGCTGTGATCCAGACAGTGATAAATGGTGAAGACTGATACAGGGAAGATTGGTAGTACTGTGCTGTACTTACATAATTTGCATGAAGTGGTAATTACTGCAAATACTGTTTCCTCCCTTCTGCCTCAAATCAATTGTTTCGGGCAAATGTAGCTATGCATGTTGCACTTTGCAACAGATGTTACATGTGTAGTTACACTTCCAGCACAAATCAATTTGTGCCAAAGAGAAACGGTTGTGGTTGCACATGTAACTACCACTTCATGCAAACTGAATAACTACACACCAGGAAAATGTGAAAGTAATTCACAACTACATAGTATTTTCAGTGGAATAACAGTGTAGTTACTTCATAGAAATGTGTGTCTAACTGCATGATATGCAACTTTTTTATTTTATTTATTTATTTATTTCATCTAGGATTACAATACCTTTGAGCCGAGGCTCTTTTACAAAGGTTCCACATCAGCGTGTGCAACAGTCAATTGTTTTTAGTTACAAACATATAGTCATTGACTTACAGACATGTAATAACCAGTACATAGACATGAGCTATGAGCAAGACAAGGGAAGGAGGGTGGGTGGGGGGTGAGGATAGGAGATCGAGGGGTAGGAAGTCCAGGAGGTAGGGGGAGTATAGGTGGTTGGGGCAGGGGCAGGAGTGGAGATATGGGGGAGGGTGGGCAAGGGAGGAGACAGTGCAGCCAGGGGGCCTTGTCGAGACTGCAGGCAACTGTGAAACTAATTACTAACTACATTGTAGTTACATGCCACTACCCAGTACTTACTTAGCATTTATATTGTAGGTATACAGTAATTACAGTGTAGTTAAGGACACTTAAAATAAAGTGTTACCCAGCACATTTCTATGTTTTGAAAGAAAGTGGCAGCATTATGGTAATACTAATGCTGTTTTGTGTGATTAGCCATAATCCCAAGAAAAAGACACCACAAAATCACAATGATTTAGGGAATTTTTTCCCAATGGCATGTCTCTAAGTTTGTGGCATCATGTTTGTGGCATCTGTGTTTCATCCAATCTGCTGTCTAAATGTTTTTTTTACTATGAATTATAATCAGTTACAGTATGAACCTGCAAAAAACAAAGGTTGCTATATCGGAGTGATTCAGCACAGTATTGCTTCCTGGTTCCTCTCCAGTAATCTATAAGAAAAGATCTCTGAAGGCCCCTGGAAACAGATAGGCTGACAAATACTATGTATAAGGCACTGAAATTATTTTAGGCACTGAAATTATAAAAAAAAAAATATCAAAGCAGCATGGGAAATGACAAAACAATTAAGCTCACATGGAATGAAATAAAGTCTTATATGGTGTATTGTTGCAGATGAGATGGTGTCTTAAAAGGTCAACCTAGATGAGTAGCTGAGGTGGAAAGATCATGTTGATTAAAGCACTTTGCATCTTCTTGCTTTGAAGTACCAGTGTAAAGTCAGTTATGTCAACATTTAAAGATATTTGAACAAAGACTGTTATTTTTTATATGTCTTAAGAACTGCAGTTAGGCAAGATTTTCATACTGCGGTCCTCTGAGCCATAGGGTACTTGTAGAAGACAACAGTTCACTTTTCCCTCCACCCTCCCTCTGTAATTCAGACTAAGGATATGCCTGTATTTTCTAGCAAGAAAATCATGAAACCCCTTCTGTATGCAATGCTGTTTTCCACTGCACCCTGTGACCTTGTATCTCACTGTATTGCACTGCTATATAAGAACTTTAGATGTACTTGTACCACGACAGCCCCTTGAAAATGAGATAATGGGTCTCTAGACCATCCTACCATCTGTATAATGCAGATTTCAAATAACTATGTTTTTCACACAAAGGGTTAGCAACTATCGAAATTGGCAACTTTGATTTGGCTTCAATTCGGACACCCTGTGTTGAGTTTGTTTTCATAACTTTGGCCCAAAACATGGCAGGTCCTTGATATTGGAGTTTAGCAGAAAATAAATATGGGCAAGTGACACCTCTTAACCTCCCTCATGTAGCCCAGTCAATTCCAACCTCTTCCACCCTTCTGTTCATCTTCCAGTCAGATTAAAAACAAAATTAAGTCAGAAACTGGCACGGTCCCAGGATTTGGAATTTTAATTTTTTATTAATAAAAACAATGTCTGGGCAGGGAAGAGAGGTAGTAAATCATTGGGGTGGGAAAAGGGATGTTCATGGGACTAGCCCTGGCCATTGGGAAGGGTTGAAGTGTTTGGCCCAAAAGTTCAACTTGCAAATCAAATGCTTGAGTGCTGAATCTTGTCATAGTCACTGAGTACAAAGCTTTGGCTAATCCTTACTCCTGACACCAATTAATAAATATCATGCCCAATAAATAATTTAAATTGAGAGCTTTAAATAATAGTATGATATCAGGAAATCAGGGACTAATCAAACACATGTGCTTGAAATGTAGCATACCTTGTTGGTAACCAAAAAACCCTCATACTGTAAGAACTTACAGGCCGGTAAGCCTCACATCCATCGTGGGAAAACTGATGGAGACAATACTGAATGAGAGGCTGGTGTCCCTTCTGGAGACCATTGGGCTACAGGATGTTAGGCAGCATGGGTTTGTTATGGGCAGATCCTGTCAGACCAACCTGGTGGATTACTATGACTGGGTAACTAGACGGTTGGACAAGGACCATGAAGTGGATGTCCTGTTTCTGAACTTCAGTAAGGCATTCGACTCGGTGCCACATGGGAGGCTGGGTAATAAGTTGGTAGGTGCAGGTGCAGGGGCAAAAATGGTGGGATGGGTAGTAAACTGGTTACAGGGAAGGCAACAGAGGGTGGTGGTGGGAGGGGAGCTCTCATCTCCAAGGGCAGTGACAAGTGAAATACTGCAGGGTTCAGTGCTGGGACTGGTGTTGTTTGGGTTGTTCATATCAGACATCTCAATGGGCATCAAGAGCAAGATCAGTTTGTTTGCAGATGACACCAAGATGGGAGCAGTAGTGAATGACCGAGGTGGGTGGCATGGGTTGCAGGATCATCTGTCAAAATTTGAGACCTGGTCGGACACCTGGCAGTTGGGGTTCAATGCCAAAATGTGGAAGGTGCAACATTTCAGGACAAAAAAACCAAGAAGGAGTTACCAGCTGGAGGAGGTTCAGCTAGCCATGACAGAGGAGGAGAAGGATCTGGGGTGATTATAATGGGCTCAATGAACAACTCAGCACAATGCAGGAAGGCAGCTACAAAGGCTAACAAAATGCTGGGTTGTATTGCTCCCACAGGCAAATAAGGATACAATTATACTATCTCAAATTCTGTTACTACATCAGCAAGAGTTAAAGTGACAAAAGTAGGGAAAATAGGTGCTAGGGTTCCCAACCCTAACACCCCAACACAATGCTGCAGGCAGCAACCCAGGCATGGGGTGTGCCTTTGGGTTCTCAAGCCTAACACTTACCCCATTCTCATACACTGTACACATCTCAGCTTCTTTACTGATGGAAGGGGTGAGTGTTACCCTTGAGAACCCCAAGGCATACCCCACGCCTGGTCTGCTGCCTGCAGGGTGGGGGTGGGGTGGTAGGTCTGGTAATCCTAACACCATATCTCCCTACTTTTGTCACTTTAACCATAACTGATTCATTAACAGAGTTTTTTGCAAAGAACAGATAGATAGATAGATAGATAGATAGATAGATAGCTAGATAGATAGATAGCTAGCTAGCTAGCTAGATAGATAGATAGATACATTCTTTGCAAAACAAAACTCCATACATGCAACATTGAGGATTCAGGCTACAGCAGAAAGAGTAAGGAAATGAGGTTTTAGGGTTTCCAACCCTAATCCCCCACCCCTAAAACAAATCAGGGGATGCAATCTTCCTTGTGATTGTCAACCCTAAAGCTCACCTCATTAGGTGTTTATGTTTTTGGAATGTATAGAATGAGGTGAGCTTTAGGGTTGATATCCCCAAAGAAGACTGCCTCCCTGATTTGTGTTATGGGTGGCTGTGGGGTTTAGGGCTGGAAACACTTAAGCCTCATTTCCCTAGCTTTTTCACTGTAGCCTGAACCCTAAATGTTGCATTAACAGAGTTTTTTTTTTTTTGCAAAGAATTTCCTTACTTTTTGGGATAATGTAATCATACCCGTATTTGCCTGTAGGAGTGCAAGGCCGCCCATTCCTCCATAGATGCATATATGTATGTTACAGTGGAAACACATGGCCCAGAGACCCCTGTGCTTCCATTTGTAGGGCAACAGCAACCAGACTGACAACATAGCCTTCTTATTAACCCATCTCATGCACCCGGTGCTGAAAATGTTCAAATTCCCATAAAAACATGATTCTGGGCCACCACATCGTCATTCTATGTCACAGATATGAAAAGACAGTTTAGTCAGGATTTGAAAAATGACAGTTGCACATTCATGAGGAGGTGTTAAAAATGACTATGTTTAAAATTTGTGCTCAAAATATTTAAAAATTCCAAAGTTATTAGTAAGCATAACAACATTTCAACCGATACACATAACTTTGTTTACATATTTGGACCCCAAATTTTGAACATACCCTTCTGATGAACCCACCAAATGAAAAAGGGTGGTGAAAGTGTTCAAATCCCACCTGAAAGGTTATTTCACCAGGCAACTGCAAAATCACCTTTTGGGCTGGATTTGCATATGTTCACTGCCATTTTTGATGATGCGGGATCTCACACAGCCCATGTTGAACATTTTGTGTAAAAATATGCAAAACTGGCAAAGTTCTGCATCAGAGTTGAAACCCCCACTGAAATACATCAAACCCCCATTACCTTACTCTTTCATATAGCAGTCAACATTTCCAGCAGCAAGGCATGTCTTCAGTTGGAGAGAGTGTCTTCACCCTGGGACCTGTTCAGGTGAATAAGGGCCTGTGGGGAGTGTGGGGTGATGGGTGGTGGGTGATGATTGGGAGATCAGGGTGGGGGGTCATATTGGCCAGGGACTATTTTGTTTTTACATGTTTTACAAAACAAAAAGACATTCAGGGACCATTTTCTTTATTTCAGAGAGGATGGTGATTGGAGGGTGAGGTGTGCCACTAGACACCAAGGAATAAAAAAATCTCAATGGGGACAGTAATCAGAGGGTGGGGGTGACACTAGACACCAGGGAAAAATTCAATAATGATGGGGACTGTGATCAGAGGGTGGGGGTGCCACTGGACACCAGGGAAATACAAAATAAATCTGGGGAGGGTGATAAGAGTGGGGTGCCACTAGATACCAGGGATGACGTAAATAATTACTGGGATGGCAACTGGAGGGTGGGGGTGCCACTAGACACCAGCAAAATATTTAAATATGATTGGGATGATGACTGAAGGGTGGTAGGGGGTGCCACTAGACACCAGGGAAATACAAAATAATTGCAGGGACATTGATAGGAGGGTGGGGATGCGACTTGACACCAGGGATAAAGTAAATAATTATGGGGACAGCAATCAGAGAGTGAGGGGTGCCACTAGACACCAGATAAATATTTAGCCATATGAGGATGGTGATCGGAGGGTTGGGGGGTTCCACTAGACCCCAGGGAAAGATAAAATAATGAAAACTTTCATATGACCACAAGTTCATATGCATATTTTCTAACTATGTCCAAATGAAAAAAGCAGAAGTGAGTCATAGAAAAGAATTTCAAATCTGAAAACCAAAACACATTTCTAGGTAATTTCTCCAAAGGTTATGTATAGAATCCACCTAATGGAATCCCATTGAACAAGATAGATGTCTTGGTATGTATTTATTTATTTATTTATTTTTTGTTTATTGATATCATTGAGAACACATGTGAGTGGGTGCTCATTTGTAGGTCCCATGTCAGTTACAAGAAAAAAACTGAACAGGTACATAGCATTAGATTACAAGCAAGTACAAAATTGCACTGTTGCAAAACAATACATTACACACTAGGTAGACAATAAACTGGTGTGAATCACAAGATTGGGACAGCATTTAGCTTAAGGTAGAATATTTAGACACCTCTACAGCATTGGTGAAAAGGTGCTTGAGTCGGAGAGCTAGGCATACTTGTGGGGGGAGAAACAGTGAAGTATATGCCTGTGTAAGGGGTTAGAACAGACTTAAAGAAGGTTGGAGACAATGGGGCTAGAAGATCATCAGACAGGGGGCATGAGAGTGGGGACAGAGAGGGGAAGGGGTGCCCAGTGGGGAGGAATGGGGGTTTACAGGGGGGTGAAACAATGAAGTGCTGTGAAGGTAGGTGCCCATTGGATTAGGTGGAACACTAAGTGCTGCTGCTCTATGGTGGTCCAAACATATGAAAGTTATTTTGGTCATCATGAATGGCCAACACAGTCACAGTCATCTGTGGCAAGGTGCTGCCTGAGCTTACGCTTGAAAGCACCAATGGCTGTGGTATCGGAGACAGCTAAAGGAAGGGCGTTAGTCCAGTGTGGTGCATGGTAGTAGTCCTCCTCTTGCTTCCAATGAAGCCCCCTGCCTTGCCTATCTCGCTGACCTCTACCTCTCCCCCACACTCCATTCCCTCCCTCTCCTCCCCACCCTAGCCTGTCAACCTTACCGGCTCTCAATTCCCTAGTGTGGCAGAAATTACAAACTACCTTTGTATAGCCTACTCTTGATGTATATAGAACCTGTAGGTATGTAGCCACTGTTACAATGTCTAGCCTACACTATTGTTGCTACTGTCATTGTCTACTGCTGTACTTCACTGAATCTCTGTACAACCTGTATTTGCTTAATTGTACCCCGGATCGACCCTGAAAAAGGGACTGTAATTGTCTCAGTGGTCTTACCCAGTTACCAAAACTCAAATAAATAAATAAATAAATAAATAGAATGCACATTTACCCTGTGCAGTACGGCATCGAGGTTCACTGAAAATTTGGCTGTGGGTGCCTCTGGTCAGCATGGCACTTATATGGTGCGTGAGCAGATTCTGGTCTCCTGGTGGCATCAGATTTTGTGTTATTTTTTTGGCCAGTAGAAAGGTATGGTACTTTACTCTGCTCTTCAGCTGGTGCCACCTTGCCTATGAATAGAACTCACAGGTGTGTATAAGCCTTGCAGCACCTGTGAGGAGTCAGCAGGCCTTATTAAGGGCCAGGGAGATGCAATGGAGCACTGAGTCAGGTGCAGAACCATAAATGGACAGGCCATAGTCAATGAGGTAACAACTGAGCTGGTGATGGCCATATTAAGTGCTTCATATGTAAGGTTGTGCTTGTGGTGGAGGAGTATCCCAATTCAGGAAATTGATGGCCTTGGTTGTGTTGTATATTTGCTGTGCATAGGAAAGGGTGGAGTCAAGTGTGATACCAAGGTACTTAAAGTGCTGCACGAGGTCCAACACATCACCACTGTTGTTCAGAATGGACAGTGAGATGGTCTTGTGTTGCTGTGGGTGCTGGAGTAGATCACAGTTTTAGTTTTCCTGTAACTGAAGGTTACTCTATGCTCCTTAAACCATGTTTTGGCAGCAATAAATCCTAGTTGGAGGTCGTTTTGAAGTAGTTTGGGGTTGCAGATGCAAATGATGGCATCATCATCATACAATAGCATGCAACTGATGCAAGAGCCTGGAAGTTTATTTATGAAGATACTGAGGAGAAGGGGCCCCAGAATTGATCCCTGGGGGACCCCTGAGCAGACAGGTTTGCTATCTGAGATGATGCCCCAATCTTGACCCACTGTAAGCAATTGCTGAGATAGCTGCTAAACCATAGAACTGTATCAGAAGAGAGACCAGTGTTGGCTTGCTGTTCAAGGAGGAATGTATGGTGAACCATATCAAAAGCTTTTGATAAGTCGATGAAGGTAGCCCCCACTATCTGTCCTTGATCCTGGGCATGGTGGATATAACATGTGAATTTCAACAGGGCCGTGATAGTGCTGTGCTCCGCTCGGAATCCATGTTGTTCTAGGCATAGGAGTTGGTGCTTGTTCAGGTATTCCACAAGCTGATCTGCTGCTATCCATGCAAGTGCTTTAGAGAGTGCCGGAAATATGGACATTGGTCTGTAGTTGTTCTGAAGTGCCCGGTCTCCACTTTTGTGAACTGGTGTTACAGAAGCCAACTTCCAGAGCTGGGGGAACTGAGAGAGATGGAGAGATAGGTTGATGATGGTGGTCAGGGGACTTAGTGCTTCCTCAAGTGTCATAGTGATGAACTTAAGTTCCAGGGTGTCTCCACTGTGCCTCGATTTGCTCAGAACCTTCTCAAGGTACTTTCTAGCCTCAGTACTGCTGACTTCTTTAAAGTAAAAAAGTTGATGGTTCCCAATAGGGGACTGATCACCTACTGGGTGCTTCTGGACTGGAGGGTCAAATAGTCCACCAGGAACACACCACTTAGGTCCATGAAGGCCGTATTTAGGGCATTTGCTATTTGGAGTGGATCCTTTGTGGGTACATCATTGACCAGGAGCATAGAGGGGGCCGTTTTGGGATCCTTGCCAGCAATATCACAGAGGTTGGCCCAGAAGGAATTGCTGCAGTTCCAGGAGTTGAAGAGAGTTTCCTTACAGTAGGAGCATTTTGCTAGGCAGATAACCTTTGTGCACTCATTTCTAGCTTTTTTATGTAGTTAGATATTAGCAGCTGTACTGTGTCCACATGCCTTTATCCAGAGTTGATCCCAAGCATTGAGTTGTAGCAGGAGTTCTAGCATTATCCAGGGGTTGTAGGGAGCTTCAGATTGTCTTGTTTTCAGGGAGGACATGTTTATCACAAGTAGTGTTAAATTCTGTGATGAAGTGGCCGAGTGCTAAGTCAACATCATTTGTTTTATGTAGGTCAGACCAGTCTAGGCCTTGAAGGTCTGCTTTGAGTTGTGGTAGGTACCCTTTGAGGAGTACATGTATGGTTATGGTTCTGTACGGGGACTTGCTGAAGTTGTTATGCCAGGTGCAGGTAATGGGTGAATGATCACCCATAAATGGTATCTCTGCAGAATGTCATTTTTGTGGGCTTTGATTTTTTTTAAATGAAAACAAGTTGAGAACAAACAAAAAAGGATTTTTCCCTCAAGAGAAAGGATTGATCCCATACAAAAAAGGCTTCTTTTTCTGTTTCATACCACAGTCCTTACTGAGCATGCTCAGAATCTAGCATTTTAAAATGTAATAACTTTGGAACGGATTAATATTTTTTCACCAAACCAGCAAAAGGCACATTTGTGGGCCAGCCCTTTTCTACCCTGAAAATATCATACCAAAATTCCAAACTGCCTGGAGGCTAGGGCTCTAAAAAAACACACCAAAAAAAACCAAAAATTGACTGCATGATCCATATCTCTTAATCCACACATCCAACAGAGCACAACATGGTAATGCACATCCAGAGATCTACCCTATAAGACCACACATACAAAATTGTATGCAAATCTGTTGAACGGTTGAAAAGTTATTACAGCGAAAAAATTGGGATTTAACATTAAACTGCATGCTCAACCCTAAATATAGGTGCCCAACCACAACCCTATAATACAGATAGACACATAGATAGATAGATTGATAGATAGACAGACAGACAGACAGGCAGATAGATAGACAGATAAATAGATATGTACTAGATTCAAAGATTTTCTAAACTACCTGCCTCGAAACTTTTACATAATTGTCATATTGATGAAATGTAACTTTTATACCTTTAATTAAATCAACAGTGTCTCTGTTTTGAGCACTATGATGTACATTAAATACAACTATTTTAGATAATCAGTAACACTGTAGACTCCATTTCCATCTAACTTAAACTTCTGATCTGAACCCAGTTGTGCCCTTTAACAGCTGGCATATTCCCTGTTGTAACTTACATATGTCTAGATTTAGATCCTGATTCCTATATCCTATTGCAATATATATTTTTACTAAGTGTTATATGATTATTACTATTAGATTTTATTGACCAGGTGAGTACACTAGACAGAGTTATGCCTATTTTCAGGTATGCCCTGGGACCTTACAAGGTAGTTTCAGGGAGACCTTTGAATGGTAGGATTGGGAAGGTGTACTAATAGATGTTGGAAACAAAGGATGCTGGGAGGAGGTTCCAACCCCCGTTGTCCATTAGCATTCAAAGTGCCCTAATAAATCATTCAGCATCAGGCACAAAGCAAACATGAACTCCTTTTCATTGTTTGTGTGCAGCCCATTTTAAATTGAAATGGAAACTCGAAGCAAGCTAGCACCGAAACGTTCTTAGTTTCACCTGCAATAAATCAGTTAACAAATTCCCTATCAGCTACTCGCCCATCCTGTATGAAAATAATTTCCAGAATAAGAAATGTGGTCTGCCATCAGACCTGCTTCTTTACCACTCTTGTGGATTGCATAATTGTGCATGTCTGTGTTCTGTTCAGTCACTGAGTTATTATCATATTCAAGACTTAAGTCAGCTATCTCAGTACATGTGTATTTTTCTATTTTTGAAAGGGAGTGGAAAGCACCTTTCTCCTAGCCTGGATGAAAAACATACTAAGCAAATATTTCTAAGTAAATTGCATCATTTTCTCAATTCCTGACAGAGTTTTGAAGGCAAATCTCTAAAGAATTCTAAACATATCAATATAATCTTTATATCATTTCAAAGTTGTGATTTCCAGCTTAATAACAGTACAGAGATTATGTCCATAAAACAATATTACCTAAGAAATCACCCTTCAATATCACATTGGGAGTTGAAAAAAAGACATAATATACAGTACTTAAGAAGTGCTTAGCATTAGGAGTCACATACAATAAATGACATGGGGGCCTCATTCAGGCCAGTAAGGGCCAAACAAACTGTATATACATGATGGTCTTGTATGTTTTTTCATTTAAAAAAAATGCCCAAACCAGTGCTTTTTTATTTATTTGAAGATTTTATTTGAAACATAGAAACCTAGAAGCATAGACGTTGATGGCAGATAAGGACCACTTGGCCCACCTAGTCTGCTCATCTCCCTACCTACAGGATAGGCTGCAGATCCTAGTTAACCAACAGCTTATTTCTTCCTACCTCCCACAAGAATTACCTTTTGTCTGTCCCATGCATAATTAAATTCTCCCACAGTTTTAGACCCCACAACCTCCTCAGAAAGGCTGTTCCATGTGTCCACCACCCTCTCTGTGAAAAAATACTTCTTCACATTGCCCCTGAGCCGTCCCCCCTCTATCTTCAAAGTATGTCTCCTTGTTCTTGCACATCTCTCTTTCTGAATGATGCTACCCTCTTGGACTTTGTTGATTCCACTGAGGTACTTAAAAGTTTCTATCATGTCCACCTTCTCCCTCCTTTCCTCAAGGATATACATATTAAGCTCCTTTAGTCTCTCCTCATATGGCTCCTCTTGCAGACCCTGCACCATTTTAGTTGCCCTCTTCTGGACTGCCTCCATCCCGTCTATATCCTTGCAGAAATGGGGTCTCCAGAACTGGATGCAGTACTCCAGATTGGGTCTCACCAATTGTCTGTAGAGAGGGATAACAACTTCCTGTTTTCTGCTGATGATGCCTCTCCCTATACATCCCAGTATCCCCACATACCTCCCTACTGCCTTCTTACATTGCTTGCTAACCTTAAGGTCATCTGATATGATTACACCCAGGTCCCTTTCCATTTTTGTTGTTGTTACTACCCCCCCAACATTGTGTAATCTTCCCCTGGGTTTTTGTTTCCCAGGTGCATTATTTTGCATGTCTTTTCATTGAATCCAAGCTGCCGCTTTTTGACCATTCCTTCAACCTTGCCAAGTCCTTCTCATTCTTTCCATGCCTCCTTGTGTATCAACCCTGTTGCAGATCTTTGTGTCATCTGCAAAGGCATACTTTCCTTCAGTCCTCTGCAAAGTCACTTATAAGAGACATTAAAAGGATAGGACCCAGTATTGAACCCTGCGGTACCCCACTAGTAACCCCCTTTCTTCAAGTTGACTCAGTTTACTATTACCCTTTGTGTCCTGTTCTCCAGCCAATGTTTTACCCAGGCTACCACCCTGGGACCCACTCCCAGAGTGGTTAATTTAATTAATAATCTTTTGTGTGGGACTGTGTCAAATGCCTTGCTCAAGTCTAGATAAGCAATGTCCACTGCCCCTCCCTGGTCTACTACTTTGGTCACCCAGTCAAAGAAATCAATTAGATTCATCTGACATGACCTTCCCGCTTTGAAGCCATGTTGTCTTGGGTCCTGTGCCCCACTGGCCTCTAGGTAATCAACAATTCTTTCCTTCAGAAGTGATTCCATCACTTTCCCTACCACAGAGGTCAAACTGACAGGCCTGTAGTTTCCTGCCTGTGTCTTGCTGACACTTTTGTGTGAGGGGAATCACATCCTCCTTCCTCTAGTCCTCAGGTACCACACCATCCTCCCATGATTTGTTAAAAAGGGTATTCAGTGGTGTCACTAGTTCTCCCCTTAATTCTTTTAGAATTCTGGGGCGAATTTCATCAGGCCCCATTGCTTTGTCCACCTTCAGTTTTAGGAGTTCTTTCAGAACCCTTTCTTCTGTGAAAGGACTGGGATCAACCCCCTATCCAGAGTGCTTCTGTTAATTGGATTAGGCACCTCCCCCTCCTCCTCTTTTGTGAATACTGAGCAGACATATGCATTCAGTATCCCTGCTTTTTCACTGTCCCTCTCTGCCCACCCACTGTCCATTCTATTCAGCCTCACTATCCCTCCCTTTTTTCTTTCTACACTCCCTGATGTACCTATAAAAGGTTTTGTCCCCCTTGTTAACCGAGTTGGCTATCTTTTCCTCAGTTTGGGCCTTTGCTATTCTGACTTCCCTCCCTGCTTCCTTCTGCCTTAACTGGTACAGTTCTCTGTCCTGCTCCTTCTGTGTTTCCTTATACAGGCAGAGAAATCTATACAGGCAGGAATAAACATAGAAATCAGGAGTCTCAGTCTTAGCAATTTGCAAGCAAGCCTCACACTTGGGAAGGCAACTCAAAATAATTCCATAAAGATAAACTCACACTAAGGGCACAATCCATAAAGCCCTATATCATGCCTCCCCATAAGGGAGTGTAGGGTTCACACATACCATGGAGGCCCCCTTCTGGCCATGCAGGGGTTGCTGTAACTGTCAAGAATCTATGTTCTGCTCCCTTTGCACCCTGTCCAGTGCAGGTGTGCATAGCCACCCATTGGCTTGTCTGTGGACGGCAGAAAGTGGGACACATTCACACTACACAGAATCCAAAAAGATGCAAAGGCACCCATTCTGCAACATCAAGGGTGTGTAGCCTCTGCCACTTAGAAGGCTACCATAGTGCCTATACACTCTAAATCAATCAGTGTAGAATTGGCTGGTCTGGCCAGTAATCACCTCCCCCTTTTTCTCCATGACTCCAAATTGGCCATTAGGCTACAGAAAGGGTCATGATAGCACAGTGGCCATTCCTGAGAAGATATATACAGCTCATTGTGCTCATATGTTCCAAAAGCTTTGTTCTGCATTCTTACAGTGCATATCAACTTCTCCATTTTATATAGTTTATAAGCTGGTGAGAAAAATGTAAGCATTCTGAATGGCTGATAAACCAGTAAAGGAATGTAATTATGAGACCATGATTACATTTGCTTACTTCTTTCAGACCAAGAGCCTGTGTACCACATCAGATCAGTAAACTGTACAGTGCATAACATTCCAGTTACACTGTCAGCCACTATTTACAGTTCGGGAATTCTCTTACCATTGAAGGGGACTATTTAATCAGTCTTGCATTACATTTACTGTTTTACTTGCAGTGTATCATTTTATTCATATAAAACAGTAAGACATTTTTCTCACACTCTTATAAGTGAAATAAGACACTTCAGGGATGTATAAATATAGGGGAATAATTGTACTTCACTCTTGGGTGTCTAAAACACTCGGTGTAAGTGCCTTGTGCCTTGCAACACCCTCTGGCTATGCAATTACTCCCCCATAACAGCACACCCTGGCATGTCTTATTGCATATTTATTTAACAAACACCACCATTCCGTCTGTTGAGAATGAATGTCAACCACCTACTACTGATAATATTTTTTGTCTGCAATGACCTCAATATAAGATTGATGTTTCTTTTTATTTACATCAGGCAATCTGGTTGACAGTCATGTGTCAAATGATGAACTTATACACATGTTCATTTATTTCATTTTTAAAATTATTATACCTTATTAGAAATGTTGGTAGTATGATATTTGAATATTTATTTCTATTCCTAAAATCTTCCCTATCTTCTCCTTTTTCCCAGCACTGGCAATATGTTTTCAGCCTGCTACCACATACTAAATTTGAGTATGTAGTCGGTTTTCTGTACACCAGAATCTCTAGAGTGTTTCCCAGAATATAATTTACCATTCTATTGTACTATATTCCAGACTCCCCAGTTTCTTAGATGATGAACGTTTGTTCAAATCTATTTCCACTTTTTACCAGAAGGTAATTTATTATATTCTCTTTGCCATGTGTGTTGGATGCTTATCCCTTTCAATTTGAATAACTCTGACCATTTTTCCGAGTGTGGAGATTTGGGGCTAGATATTCAAAACTTTGCCCCAGGGCTAAATTAGCACTGCCTGGCATGCTAAATTAACCCAGAACCAATAGCCCACTATATTCAAAAGAGATAGCCCTGGTGCTAAACCTGCTGAATATAGCATGCTAAGGAAGTTGGGCAAACTGGGCTGGGAGTGCAGTGCAAAAATAGCCCTGGAAAAAGACAGCTCTGAATATAGCAACCAGGAAGATTGAACCACAACAGCATCCCAGTTTACAACGATGTGAAGGAAGGTAGAGGTGAACTATGTGGCCAATGTATGTGCTAGCAAAGGAGTGAATTCATCAAAGCTGCATGCACCAGCACATGTGAAATTAAATTGTGCAGAAATGTACAATGTTTCTATAATGTTTGCATGGTGCAAACACATTTGCACAGGTTTTGTGCAGTGCTAAGCTGTTTGGTTGGCGCAATCACGTTTGCCTGGGGCAAAATTTTGCTATATTCAAAAGTGACATGCAAATGAGCATACTTAGGCAATCTGTGGGCAAACATCCAGATTAGCATCTCATTATGTCCTGATTTGCATGCAGTTTGCCCAGCGCTATTGCAGGGTCCCACAACTCCACCTGTAGATCAATCTGGAAGTACAGGGCTGGCTGGGTCTGCCCAGAGCTTCACCTGTAGGTCAGTCTGGAAGTACAGGGGCTGGCTGGCCCTGCCCACAGCTCCATCTGTTGGTCAGTCTGGCGGTGTATGGTGGTTGCTGCAGGCTACATTTGTAGAGAACCGCCTAAAATATTGTACCCCAGGGGACTACACAGCTCAGGCACAGGTGGTGGTGCTACATGCAATTGTCAAACTGTAGTTCTTGCTACAGTACACAGCAGGCACTACAGTAGCAAGGGAGCTAGTAGCTTGAGGGACACAGGAATGTCTATGGTGTGTAGGGCATTAATAACCACTACACTGTACTCAGTGACAGACCCGACTTGCAGGTGTGTACTTACAGTGGACATTACTGTTATGCTGTTGTGTGACCCACAGATGCTGCACTACTGGCATGGGATACTCACAGTGACATATACACGGCTGTCTGTGTGTTCTGTGGTGTCTGTACAGATTTGCGGTGTGTGTGGCTGGGGGCCACATACCATCAGACAGGCACACTGGTGTTGAGATATTCCCAAAACCAGACCATTTGCACTGTGTGGCTTGTCCCAGCCTTGTGGATGCACCGAGTCTGTGGTGCAACCTCGCCACCCTCCCCCCAGCACCCTCCATGCCTATAGTGCTGCATGTGTGTGCTGGCTTCTGTTGGTGTCCACCAAAGGGTGGTCTGCAGGTATGTGCTATACAGTCGCACTACCATGGTGTCCACTTAGAGCTGGTTCACCACTTACTGCCTGGCATGGCTGGGACCGTTGGCAAATGATGGCATCATAGGGATGCCACCTGTGAGCAGCAGGTTTCTTCTACGTCTGGCATATTTATATGTTTCATACTTACTAGTTAGAGTCTCACAAAGCTGCACAAAAGTCACACAAAGCCATGCAAAGCCACAAAGTTACACAAAGCTGGTTTGCCCAGAGTTAAGACTACCTTTTCCTGGGCGGTAATTTGCACCACGCAATGTGTTGCACTAAGTAGCGCAAACACACTTTGCACAGTGCTATTCACTGAATATAGCATTGCGCCTGTACTCATGTACACACTCCCTCAGTTTTCCCCTTGCATACGTTATACTTTTGCCCAGTGCTAATGCAGTTTGCCCATGCTACTTGACATTTAGAATATAGCAGATCTGCACAAACCCAGAGCTAACCCTGCACAAACGGTTTGCACCCAGCACAAAGTTTTGAATATCTGGCCCTAGATGCCTTGTTTGTACATTCCCTTGTATTATTTCTGTAGTGAAGATCACAAAATGATTTACATGGTTGCTTCTCTGTGCATTGATGTACTGTATAGAACTGTGTGAAATTAAACTTCTGCTGGTGAAATTTTTGGGAAAGTTGTAATTTTGCTTTCATGAAATTTCAAAATGTACTTTGGTGACTTTTACAGAAATTCTGATTTAGAATGGTGGAATAAATGTATTAATTGCAGATGATTGTATAAAACTGCGGGAAAAAAATCTGCAGAACTGATCACTGTGAGTGGTCAGTTCTGAGGAATTTGTTCCACAGTTTAATACATGTTACAATTCATAAATTCATTCCACAGTTCAGTAAGTCATTGTATTGTGGAATGAATGCATGAATTGTGGATTAAAGATCAATGGCAAATACGTAAATGAGTTGTGTATTTTTTTTTGTAACATACAGTAATAGAAAATGTTGTTTGTTTCAATATGTATCTCTCTCTCCTGTGAGTTGTTTTGTTTTTTTGTTTAATAACAGAAATTTAAAATACTAAATCTGAAGATTGCATTTTTATCCTTATGCATGCAGAATTATTGTGAACACTGATAGCTACAATATCATTGTACTCGTAACGTGACCACACTTCACTTTTTCTCCTTTTGTTTTACTTTGTGGATAGTTCTGCAGGTTTACAAAGATTGGGTGAGAGTGCGAGCTAGCTGAGCAGAGAGCTGCAGCTTGAGTGCTATGCATTCTCCTAACTGTACTGTATTTCAACCACCAACTAGTCAAGTATCCTCCTTTCTGCGATTACTCTAAAAGTCAGCCATTGAATTTCATAAACATTTAATTTGCCAAATCAGGTAAAAAATGCAGTTGTTTTTGGTCTTTGTGTATGAATTCATGGTAAAGTATGTGCTCTTCTTACTACCACAAATATTTAAATGCAAGTGCTTACTGTCACTCTTTGGTGATGTTGCTGACGTATAAACAAGGCCCCTGGAATTCTGCGGTTCTGCGGTTGCAGAATTTGCCACAGAATTTGCATCATGCCACAGAATATATATAGTGCCACAGAATTCATTGCTTTTGGTGAATTTTCATATAAAAATACTGTTCTTCCATAATGTCAGGCTTTCTTTCCCACCTCGTTTATCCTGAAGCCCCTCCTCTATGCTCAGCATATGATGTCATTGATGACATCACATCATATTTAGCCAATGACAGGATGGCAATCTGCCAGAAAAATGAATAAATCATGCCGCAGAAATCAGAAAATGCTGCCGCAGAAGTCAAGGAGCCCTGCCACAGAAATCAGACAATTCTGCTGCAGAACACCAGGGGCCCTGCGTATAAAAGGGCTTGACTGTAACAGTTAGATCCAGAAACTGCTGGGAAAAGAATCAACTGCAATTTGCACTGGTGTAGCTTGGAACATGGAAGTTTTTTTTTGCATTTGTTGGAACTAATGTGTTCCACTTCTTATCACTAGACTCATGTTTGTCTGTAGTATGGAACTTAAGATATGGTACACTTTTCACTGAACAGGATTACTTGCAGTTTGAAAACTCCCAACAGCAACCTTCCTGCAAATGCGTGCTAGGGACTGCCAAATCTTTCTATCCTGCCCCCCTCAAAAAAAAAAAAAATACCCCACTGTCAACATTGGTGAACAGGGAGACACTTTATAAAAGCTCAATACAGCCCAATCCCTTTTAACTGACCTCTACTTACTGTAACTGAACCTCCCTGTCTAATGAATGTATCAAGTTGTCCCCAGCTGTAAATGTTATCACCTGTTGTCGGCTTTGCAGTCAATTATCTCCTATTTTGAGTTCCATCTCAGTTACAAAGAGACATGCAACAGGTGATGTGGAGGGATAAATAGGGATTACATTCTCTACCTGTAGTCTTTCATGCTCTCAGTTCCAGAGCAGGCCTGGCACTGAAACAAAAGAAAGCTGGTACTTATCTTGTCAGAAAAGGTATGAATTGTGGAGCACTTATACCCTGGTTACACCACCGGCTTTGCAACACACCAACAGATGCACTCCAGTTGATGTGCTGCAAAGTCGGTCTTGTGGACACTCACCACATCACCATAAATGTTACACAGCACTGGTATTCAGACTGACAAAATTGTGGGGATCTGTACTGGATCGAGCACATTACTCCACAGTGTAAACAACCGATGTGCTTGATCCGCTGTGTTCCCCTATGTCCAGGATGAGGATGTCATTATTTTTAACCCTGCCCACATGTCCATGTCTAAAGACACTATCTTTGGCACGATCAGTGGTGCATCAGGCTCGAGAGTGTAAACAAAATGCTTCCAGAACAAATCAGTGCAGTGGGAAGGCATCAGAGTAAAAGTGAAGCCCTGCTGCTGTGTAAACAGGTTATTAGAGACGAGTGAGCATGCAGTTGTGCTGGCAGTGGAATATGATGTGGGCAGATCCACAATCAATGACACGGAAGCTACAAAAGAAAAGCTTAAGGATTTTTCTCACACTGTGAAAACAGCTGCTGGTTTCTATGAGCAAAAAACATGTGCACCTGTCATGGTGACCAGTGTGATGCTGCAATTTATCTTTGATTCTGTCAAAAACAAGAAAAGGGAACCCCAATTTCTGGACCTTTATTAAAGGAAAAAGCACTACAATTCCACCAAAGGTTGGGCAACAGTGATACATTTGTGGCAAGAAACTACCAGGAAACACTGCTTTAAGTGAAAGTTTGGCATCCGACAGTTAAAGCTCTGTAAATGGTGCCTCAGTGCTGTCAATGAAGACATTTCCCCATTTATTGAGCAGCTACAGAACATGATTGAAAGTGAGGTCTTGTACCAGAGCAACTCTTCAATGAAGATAAGACTGGGCTTTGTTGGACATGCCTGCCAGATCACACACTAGCCCACGGTTTAGAACATGATGATCCTGGTTTTAAAAAACAGAAGGATCAGGTTAGGACCCTAAGCAGTGTCAATTCTGTGGGACACAAAGTCAGACTAGTGCTTGTTGGCAAGTGTCATGAGCTGAGATGTTTTAAACACTTCAATATGGCATCACTACCAGTCCACTATGTATCCCAATGAAATGCGTGGATGGATGGTCTCATTTTTACATGCTAGTTTTCAGAAACACTTTGTGCCACAGGTTAAGTGTCAGCTCCAGTCTAAAGATCTGCCATTGAAAGCCATTTTGTTGGTGGACAACTCCCCTGCCCATCCTGAATTTCCCACTGTCAGAACAAGGGACAGCAGCATCCATGTTATGTTCCTGCCTGCCAACACTAAATCAAAGCTCCAACCTTGTGACCAAGGTGTGTTGGAAATTTTTAAATGCCATTATAGAAAAAAAGTTTTGCAGACAATGACATTGGAGGAAAATGAACAAACACCACTGAGCACCATAATTAAGAACATCAGTCTAAAAGATGTTCTCTATATGGCTTCAGAAACATGGGATAATGTGTGCCCAGAGAGCATTCAGAAGTTGAGGATGAAGTTGAGTATAAAGACAGGCCGCAGTGACCCTGAGAACCCCCTGGCCATTAACCAAGATTTTCCTGCTGCTGATGATCTAACAGCAGAGTTGACAGCCCTAGCTTCCTAGGTACCAGAACACCACAAAAAAGCAAGAAATTAGTGAATGGGTCATCTGTGATGTGGAAGATCAGGGCCATGAGGTGCTGTCCGAAGATGCAACAGTGGAACTGGTTACTCTGCCAGAGGATCCTGTTATGAAATCAGATGAAAAAGAGGATAAGACTACATCCACTGTGATTGTTTCCATACATGGCAAGGCTGTTGAGACACTGGAGAAATGCATATTATATTCGACTGTGACCTTGTTCAATTCATGCTACTATGTAGCATGAAACAGCATCTGCATGAACAAAGTTTGATAGCCTAAAACAAAAGCCAGTGAAAGATTTTTTGGCTTAAAATTGTTTCCTTTACCTTCTCAATGTTTTTTTTTCCACAAATTTGGATTTGTTCACTATTAAAATGAGTTGCACAAGTTAAAAATATATCCTGCATGCTAAACCTATTATATTGGTCACCTCATAGTTGACCTCCCGTTTATCCGAACATATTTTATGACCCCTAGGCACTTTGGATAAACAGATTTGGACTGAATTATAAGTTGTTTATGAAATTTATTTCCAGCTAAAATGGGGTTTTGATCACCCAGTATCAATGGTCCCAGATACCTGATCTGTGTAAACCTGCAGAACCATCAATAAGGTAAAACAAAAAGAGAAAAAAAGTGAAGTGCGCTCATGTCATGACTGCCAATGCACTGCAGCTCTCAGTGTTCATGGAGACTCTACATGCATAGGGACAAAAATGCAATCTCCAGACTTGGTCTTTTAAATTTCAGTTATTAAACAGATACATATTGTAACAAACAACATTTTTATTTCTGCATGTTACTAAAATATATATATATATATATATATATATATATATATATATAACACACTCATGTACATATTTGCCATTGATCTTTTATGAATTATATTTCAGAAAGAAATTCCACAGAACTGACCACTGAACTGCAAAATGATTACATGTATTGCAGAATAATCCATTAAACTGCAGAATAACATTCTTCAGAACTGTCATTCCATAGATCATGTGTATCATTCTGCAGTTCAGCCCAAAAGTCTGCAGAACAGGGCAAAATCCATCAATTGCATTTGTATGATTCTGATCTTGCCAGTGCTGGAAGTTCGGAAAATTTTGTGAAATTTATGAAATTTTTTCAAATGTTCCAAGAAAATAGAATTTTCAATTTTCACCCAGCTCAATTTATGTACTTTAAATATCCTCTTATCTGGAAATACAAATGTATATTTGAAATAAGCATTAAAGTGTCTCTTGTTAAAACAATGCATGCTTCAAGTCATTTCTGGAGTCTTTGGTCATGTGGATTCATTATAATTGGTCAAACTTACCATATGTCAAGTCATCAACTGATGCTGCCCTGACATGATACCAAGTTTGATCATTCCTTTTCGTTTGATTTGTGATATTAAGACACCTGAAATGATTTTAAAATGTGGTTGGGGTGAGATAGTATTTCTCTTGTGTTGTGTTTGTGATTTAAATATGTGCTAATACTGTATTTATATGTAGAAAGAAACAGTATTTAGCAAAAATTGCCTTTTTTACACTGTGCCCTTTTGAACTTCAGCTCACCAACACACACACTTTTCCCAGTGTTCCAGCACCTAAGTGATCACTGTGTTCAGGTAGTGGGAGTGACTTCAACAGCCTAGTTGCACAGACAGCAAAGGTCTGATCTCCCACATCTGTATGGATTTTAGGGACAGTCAGTAGGGCATACCACTAGACCTAAGGGAGTATGTCTGAACACAGCATGTATATTCATTCCTGCTTAGGAGGGAGGGCCATGACTGTCCTAGACTACCTTCCAACTTTAAAATACAATGTAACCATATTATTCTATTTTTTGCATCATTACTTTTCTATGGCAGCATGGAGTTTTATATATTCCCTATCACTAGTCACAGCTGAGAATGTTTACATTTCTACACAGACTAATTCACCTTGAATTGTTCAATGCCATAATAGTTTTAAAACTTGATCTGACAAGGGATGTAGTTTCTAGATTGTGATCTCAGCAAAGAGTTACTCAACTTTTGCATGTTGACCCATGAAAGGCAGGCTTGATTCCTTCTGTTTGCAGGTATGGGCCTGTTCAATATGTATGTGTAATGTAACAGGCATTTACTTATTTAACATCATTCAGTCCATGTTTTATCTAGTCCTAGAGGTTGTCCAGTAGTTCATTCCGTGATTATTTTAGTTCACCTCCAGAAATATTTGGTAAGGATAAAGTATATAGTTTATAGTCACCTTGCGTGCATGGATTCCCATCCTAACTAAAAGATGTTGGACCACAGTTTAAAATAACATAAATGTTTTGTGCCCTTCTGTGGTACAGCAGTGTTTTTAATTAGAATGGAAACTCCTGCTATCTGCTGGTTACTTTCATTTTCCTGAAAAATACTCAGACATTCTCCTCACACAAATTCTTCTTTCACCATATTATGAAATAGAAACATACACCTTTCAGTGTGAGTTTTAAACAGCAGGTGTGTTCTTTTGTTTTTGCTTGTTTGCTTGTTTTTGTTGTTGTTGTTGCTGTTGTCATTTTGCTTGTTTTGTTAATAATAGACATTAAACTCAACTGTGTTTCCATCTTGAAGTTCTGATGACATCCAGCACCTCTCAAGCTTAACTCTTGATGTCTCTATGATGTCATCAGAAACTGTCACTGGAAACACAGCCTGGTTGTGCATGGTTGCCCATGTATTATTTCTCTATACAGCCCATATGCTGCCACTCTACAGCGCTACCTATCAAGTAGAGTGAAATACAACTCTTATCTGAATCCAACGCATAAACAAAGGATGTGTATTTTCAGAGTTAGTCATTGTAACTGTTCGTTTGAAAACTGATAATGTGTGTCTTTTTTTGAGCAACTCCTCAATTTCTGGTATGCAACATTTGGTAACAAGTAAATACTTGGGCCCAGATATTCAGACTGCTCCAGGCTGTCGGCATGAAGCCTGGGCGCTCTGCACTAACTTGGCTGTGCTAGAGGCGTTGACAGGGTGATATTCAACGGAGTTGTGCCATGGCACAGCATTGCCGAACATCGCACCCGGCCAACCGCAGTGCACATGGTGCAGTGGCACTGTGCCAGGCAAGTGGCCAGAGGAGCAGGGGGATGCGCTAGCGCAAGTTCCGTTGTGCTAGGCACAACAACCACAATATTCAAAAGTGCACATGCAAATGGGTCCATAATGTATGCAAGGTGCAAATGGGGCCATTTGCATGTCATTATGCACATCGTGGCAAAGTGCCCCAATGTCCAATCACAGGCATGTGTAAATGTTAAAACATGTCCAATATCCCTGGTGGTCCAGTGGACCACTCACAGCCTGATCGTGGGCATATGTTGTGATAAAATGTGTCCAATATCCCTGGTGGTCCAGTGGACCGCTCATAGCCTGATCGTGGGCATATGTTGTGATAAAATGTGTCCAGTATCCCTGGTGGTCCAGTGGACTGCTCGCAGCTCGATCACGGGCATATGTTGTAATAAAATGTGTCCAATATCCCTGGTGGTCCAGTGGACTGCTCGCAGCCCAATCATGGGTGTCAGTAAAGAACTAATGCCACACCAATCCAATCCTGGTGGTCTAGCGGTACCCCTCTCCCCACCCGCCCACTGATCCCCACCGTTCTGCTCCCTCCCGGTCAGAGGTGGGCAGTAGTTCCCCACCTGCTTGCCACCCCTGCGCTGCTGACTGACACCATATGGTAGGGCTGTCGCCCATTGGTCCGCGTGAGCCATCGGCATGCAGCTCAGACAGACTAACAGTTCAGATATGTGAATGGATCCATTCATATCTGACCGTGTAGTACTGTACTGGACCACCAGGATATAGGACTAACTTTATTATAACATATGCCCATGATCTGGCTGCGAGTGGTCCACTGGACCACCAGGGATATAGGACTATCCTATTTCTACATATGCCCATCATTGGCATAGGGAGGCACTGCCTAAGGCGGTGCAACCGAGTATGATGGCCACCCACAGGTGGCAGCCTCCATGTTGCGCCTACAACACGCAGCTTACCCGTGGGTGGCCAGCTGTTGCTCCTTTTTTGGCTCACCTCTGTGCAGCACAGGTAGGGGTGCGCCATGGGCTCAACCAGATCCGGGCTGAATATCGGGATATCACGAGTATGCATGGGCACACCCCACCTACCTGCACCGCGATACATTACTGATGCTGCCTATGATCGGGATTTGTACCAGGCTCAATCCCTATTTGAATATCGGTGCCGAGTATTATCAGGGTTGGTGCATGGCACAACTGTATGTTATGCCATGTGCAACCTTCTGAATATTCCTCA
This sequence comes from Neoceratodus forsteri, assembly GCA_016271365.2. NCBI lineage: Eukaryota > Metazoa > Chordata > Ceratodontiformes > Ceratodontidae > Neoceratodus > Neoceratodus forsteri. The sequence continues at coordinate 148,410,264 of CM057456.1, forward strand.
TAGTGTGCACAATAAACCATTTAAGAACACACACATTCTTCTATACACAAAAGCACAGGGACTTTCTTGTATTTCCCAAATGTTGTATTCAAGCAGATCTCAGTTCTGTATGAAATTGGTGGAAAAAACTGGATACAGAGGGCCAGGATTTTACAATTGGTTTATATGTGAAAATCAATGCATGGAAATGGGATATGATGTTGCATTGTGCTAGGCCTGTAGCCTCTACTAACACTGATACCATAATGTACCTGAAGCACGTAAGGCACATGACTGTCACACAGGTGTAAGAAAATGTGGAGATTATGTTTTTCACATCAAATGTTCACCATGACACATATCTTTTTCAGGAGGCCAAAGAAAAGTCAGGAGAAACTCTCTTATACAATGCCCAGACAGCTAGCACCCACATGTGACTTTACTAATATAGATAAGGAAGTAAAATCACAGATTATTCCATGTTGCACATATACAGTACATGACTGCATGGATAAGAGCAACAAGGCGCATTGCTGACATAACTTATTAGGCCAGAAAGAGTGATAGAAACCATTAAGTTGCAGGATATAAGGGTAAACTGTCAGAACAAATACAGACAGACACATCTGCAAAATGCTAATTAGCATAGCAAGGCAATCAATAACAAAGGCATACCCATCAGTGAGACTCTAAGCAGCATATAAATATAATCACAGAGGAAGCTGAGTCTGTTTGAAAAGTTATTTCATTCAAACCACAAGTGGGTACCAAATGGCATGGTTCAGACGATTTGCATATTGTACAAGAAGAAAATTAACCACCAAATGAATATAGTGCAAGTGGGTAATGTGTACAGAGTAAACAGTTAGTACACTATTTCATCTTGCTCAGGTGATAAATATGCCTACTTGGTGTGCAGAGAACTGTCCCAAGCAACCACTCACTAAGATTGCTGTTCAGGCTGTTCTCATTAATGTCATTGTGAATTCTGTAGCAAGCACACACCTGACCAGTGAAAATCCCTGTTAACAAACAGAATGGAGCAGTCTTTGATAGCAGAAAACAAGTTATCATACAGTTTAGTAACATATTTATGGCAAAAACCTCAAGAAACCATTTTTTTCTTTTCATTGTATTTGATAGCTGAATTATGATGTGTTGTTTTGATGTTTTGAAAAGTTCTAGATCTTTTGGCATCTTGGTGTTGTTCTGTGCTTTTGAAAGAGAATTTCTAAGATTATGGAGTGGGCTGTATTACTAACATAAGCCATACACCTATGCTGGTGAAAGTCATTTGAGCCATAAATTTAAGTTTTTGAAGATGCTCATATCATCAGGAAGGGATTGTTAATTGAACCAGACAGAATGCCAGCCAGTCCTTTCCACATCCCAGTCTGCTGGCCCCACTCCTGCACTCTGATGTTTTGTGAGGTCTAATTAGCAAGAGTGTAGGGACATGCCTCATTGAACTCCATGGGAGGCATTTTCAGAACCATTTCATGTGTGTTAAAACAACCTTTGAAATAAATAAATGCACCACTAAACTAACAGGGCCCCTATTAGTTTAGCATTGGCTTTCTTTTATTTCAAGGTTTGTTTAACACATTCAAATATGGATGTACCCTGTGAGAGACACATCCCACCCACAGTTGATGACAACATCTATTATCTTAATGGAGCTGTGACATTTCCAAGCTGGACTTAAATGTTAGATTCTATCAGCTACAGCTGACTCCTGTCTCAAGTTCCATCACTACTTTTACCACACATATAGAATTATGGCAATATGCAAGGCTAATCTTTGGCACCCCATCTGTAATAGAAGTGATTGAGAACACCGTTAAATATATTCTGGATAAGTAAAGTGTATGGCAATGGGTAATTTAGCATGTTATTACAACTGAATCAGTGGAGATGGCCTTGACTGACAACTTGCTTCTTCCTACCTCTATGACTTTAATATAAAACACCATGAAACAAATACTGCAAGGCATTCTTGAAGCAAGGAGCATTAGTGATTACATTTTTGAATATAGAAAAACAAAACTAGACCATGATTGACTGAAACTTTCAAGTACCTCAAGGGTATAAACAAGGTGCAGGTGGGGGACCTTTTTCAATGTAGAAAAAGTACTAGAACAAGGAGGAATGATATGAAATTGGAGGGGGATAGATTAAGAGGGCATGCCATTCACACAGTGAACTCACAACAGCAAATTCCCTCACAGCGACAATCTCAACAGGTTTTGAGATTGTCGCTGTGAAGGACTTGAGGATGAAATTTCACCCTTTGCGTCTTTCACCCCATTTCGAAACAACTCTGACTCAGAGTTGGATATCTTAAAAAGAGGGGTGTGGAGGGCATCCCTGATAGAAACACACAATGTCGGACAGGTGAAATTTTGCCCGTTGACCTTGGGGATATCGCCATGCTGAACTTTGACAACACAGTTGTCATTTCAGCATGGTAAAATAGATTAAGTGGTAATGTGAGGAAGATTTTCTACATGGAAAGTGTAGTTGAAGCTTGGAATAGTCTGCTACAGGAGGTATTGGGGGCAAGCACAGTGGAGGGGTTTAAGCATGCCTTGGACAGGCACAAGGGAATCTTGAGGGGGGGAGTGATGAAAAGCCACTGATCACATGAGGTTAGAGGCCACATATACTGTATAGGGCCTATGGGCAGACTGGATGGACCTGGCAGTCCTTATCTGCTGACAATTTCTATGTTTCTATGACCATAATGAAAGTCTTAAAACAGTATACTGAGTGCTATGGGTGAAGAACAATGACAAATATGAATGCAATAAACCCAGCCATGGTTGATAGTGTATCTTAAAAGAAGACTGCGGTATCTATTTCTCACACAGTATTTTATTGTAGTTGTCACAGTTTATAAAATGTGCTGGGAAAATCCTATATTTTGATTGGTTGCTAGAAAATCCTATATTTTGATTGGTTGCTAGCCATGCATTAGAAGTGTCTAATGCATAGCTAGCAACAAGTTCGGGTTACCACAGCCACATTTTAAAAATCATTTATTAAGAAGCCAAATGGAATCTTCATTTTTGAATTGTCGTTATCTTATTTTGTTGCCTTAGTGAGGAAAAGCCATGGTCTCTTTAACCAGACAAATTGGCCATCTCACCTCACCACAAAACAATGTAAACAAAACAGCATCAGCACAAATCAACATCACTAAATCTCTATCAGACCAGTAGCACACATCAACATCTTCTCTCCCGGTGCTACAACCATCAGTCCAAACTTGCAATCCCAGTTTACTGCCCAAGTTTTACCTTTTTCTCCCGCTCAACTCTGTGTTTTGATCGGGGTGCTCCAGGCTCCCATCTGAGATCCCTGGCTTTATTGATCTCTTCCAGTTATGCATAGCATTGGCAGTTTTGGAAAATGGTGAACAAAAAAAATATTAACCTGCCCTCCAGAAAAGAAATATAATTTAAAACACCTGCAGTACTGTGGTCACGTCTTTCCTCCAGCCCTTCCCCCCTTTCAAAAATCAGTTGAAATCCAGATAAATTACTTCAACCTGATTTTGATACCATTGAGGCTCTGATCACTTATTCACTTATTTTTCTTCAGTTTAGCTACTGAAGCCGTCATTTATGAATGCCTCCAACCATTGCTGCTTTCCTGGTGTGATCTGCTCTCCCTCTGCCGACTTACTTCTGGGATGGTTCCTCCATCCAACACTGCATTACAAGATAAATCCAAATTACATTTAGCCTCACAAGATAAAATGAAACAAAATAAAATAAAAACAATAATCCTCTGGGATGAGCCTTCCTATCTTTGGAAGGATACATGATCTCCTGCATGTCCCATGCAACCAGCTACTCCGGTATCAGTGCTTTCAGTTTCACTTGGGGGTAAAACAAAACAAAGTACACTTGAAATTAGCCATCATTTAAAAATGATGTGTCCCTGAATATATGAGCTAATTTGTAGATGATGAAATGGGAGTGGGGGTAGAGGATGTGGCTATGACCCAATTAAAATCTACTACTACAGAAGCCTACTTAGGACAAAAGTCCTCAAGGGGTTAAAAATGCATTAATCCCTTACAGGTGGAGGAAATATTTTCTATATAAATACACTTTTTTTTTTGCTTTTTTTTGTATTTAAATCTCTTAATTTTAGGTTTAACATTAAAATAAACTACTGACTCCCATTTTATAAACTCAATAAGGCACTCCTGGGGTGTTGCATTAGACAGTTTTAATGCACAAACAGGGGTTGAAGGCATTCAGTCTGTGGCCTTGTGCCTCTCTACACCCCTGGATGTCCATTAGAACTGACTAATGCACACCCGTTATGTCTTGTTGCTTACATAAGCAGTTCATGCATCCCACTTCTGGTTTGCAAAAGTGTGGAGGCTTATCCAACTCTTCGGATTGGCATGACTCTCAGCTACTGTAACTGTTTAGTTAATTGTGTGCTCAGTTAATTCTGATATGTTACCTGTCTGGGTGCTCACTGCATTGTTTGTATAACAGTGCTTATGATTATTCTATTTCTATGATGTTTGCTAAACCTGGTGTAGTCTGCAATAACTTGTTCAGGCTCCACAAAGCCGGTTTGACAAGAAACATTGACTGGCATCATAGTTTCAAGCTCTATATAAATGACTTATTGTAATCGACATGGAGCTGCATATATCGATGAGTGTGTGTTTTCATCGGGGGCTTTTGCTATCTGAACTCAACATGCTGGGCTCTGCCCCTGCACTCCTTTATACTATTGGATTCTAACCCAGGTTGGAGTTAGTTCGGGGATGGGGTGCAGATCGGGGGAAGGGTTGCCCAGTCTCAGCGACACTTCTACGGCGGCATGGCGCTGTTGTCAATATCAACGCATGTTGCCATAGAAATGTTGCTGTTCAGGGAGCATGCCACTTATTCAGATGGATGTAACAATACTTTCAGGTACTTCTCCATATCTGAGTGATCACTACATTGAATTTCTGTGTTGCTTTTGTCTGAACTGTGCATAGGAAGCCTGTTATGCCTGTGTAGGCCAATTCTGTAACCTTTTTGATCACTCCTCATTATCTGGGTGCTCCTCACCTTGAAGCCTTTTTCTTCAATTGATCAAGTTGTCTTCTTTGTTACATATTGTTTATAGAGTGACTTTTCACAGATTGTGCTTGGGTCCATACCATGGTGCTCACAGGTCTTTGTCTTAGCATTCTCTACTGTATCTTTTTCCTACTGCTTGATAATTTGTGCATCTTCCTCTTCTCAGGCTCAGACCAGAAACATGACATATATGCTCATAGCCACAACATAGAGGATAATGTATGGGCATCGATGAATAGCAATGCTATGTGAGCCTCGAGTGGTTTCCCTGATAAACTCAAGTAAACCTCAAGAGCTTAAGCTCAGAGGTTTACTCTAAGGTCAGGAAACCACAAGAGGTTCACATAGCGTTGGTGTTCATCATGCCTATACATTGTCTTTTTAGGTGTATGGGGCATCGAGGTGCATCTGAAAAGACTTAATTACACATGTAATGTGTCGAGTGGTCACCTTACCTTATTCAGAGGAGAACGGATATGCGCCGCCATTTCACATTTCTTTATTATTAATAGTAACAGCAGTATACATTTTGTATTATCAGACATTTACATCAACATAGTTAGCAAAATCTCTGTAATATTAATGAGAACAGCAAAGAAAACGGTTATCAAGGTCAAATGTCATGTGGCATCCAATCAGCCTTGCCATAAAGTGGTGAGAAGGGAAGGCAAGTAAAACGGAAATATAGTCAGCGATTTTTTTCCATCAAACTTACGGGAAACCAGAAACATAACAAGAAAAAAGATCAGCTGGTCAGTAAATCAGTTTGTATGAACGAATGTTAATGCTGATTGTATGGTCATGGGGAGGGGGTTACATTAAGCCTTACCTTCACATCGTCCCTTTCAGATGAGGAGTCTGATACCACTGCGATTCGCTTTTGCTTCTGTGGTGCTAAAAAATTATTCACATTCACAGTGATGTTGCCATGCTGTAATTCAGAATTGTCTCCGAACAAGTTAAAGTTTGTAAGATTAGACAGAGTGAACAGTGGCAGTTTTTTGGCTGTATTTACTTGTGGGTTTACTTCCAAAACTGATTGGGCAGTAGATTTTGATGAGGATGGCTGCTGGTAGTCTGTGACATTATGTCCGCCGAGAATAACAGAATTTCTTTTCTGTTTTGCCTCTGAAATGAAGCTGTAGTTGTTAATGGACTGCAGGCTTTTATGTCCAGAGACTTTCTGGACCTTCGTGGGGGGAACTGCACAGTCCACTAGTCGCTGTATTGCCATTTTACGGATGGAGTGATTGGTGATTCATTTTTCATGCAGAAGACCAGCAGATGTTTTTATGATCTGCATCATGGAGTGAATTTTGTTTTCTCCAAGAGTCATTGCCCTAAACCAGATGGATACACCAGGCTTGAAATATAAATTTGGTGCCAGGTAGAAGGAGGAGTCAGCTGTGAGCATGCTTTGTGGCCTTTGACATGCATACAGGCTCTATGCTTTTACAGGGTCTCTATCAGGTCGTTCAGTGTTTGCATACATCCTCGGTTTCACTGCCCTAATGTCCCTTGGGTTGTCGCCTGCTCGAGTTTTTGTTTGGCACTCTGTATACTCTAGAAACTGACACCCATCTGTGTCCTTCTGCAGGCCAAGGTCCCCCCATCTGAGAGCATACTGCTCCGCTGTTCAAAGGGCATAGTAAAGCCCATTATTGAAGAAAAGCATGTTTAATAGTGCCACTGGGCTATGTTGCCCTAATGTCCCTGTTTCATAAAGTTTCTCAATGTCTGCAGGTGAAAGTGCTTCTGCCCTGTTGGGCTTGCTACCTTTTCTGAGCTTTTTGAGGAATTTCTGCTTGGCAACAAGGTAGCAATTGTTTCAGAGAAGTCTTTTCTATTTCCGTGGAATACGAAATGCCCATAACTGATGTTTAGCAGATAACGATCTAAACTGCCTAAAATACCCCTCAGAGTTGATGGCTTGTAATCGGTACCATCATTTCTTTTTAATTTATAGATGCAGTTTGCTATCAGGACATCTAGTTCGGCTACAGGTATGTCTCCGATTGTGTGAGCCTCCCCCACGTTTGCCAGGTAGGATCTGAAAAGCCTCACATCTAACTCAGTTTTTTTTTATGTTCTTTTGTTTTGCTACTCCTGAATAAATGCCTTGCGTTCCTCGCTTACAGGCTTGGAAAATGTTGCTGCTGCCATTTACGCGACTGTGTGGTTTTGTGTTAAAGCTCACTGCGAATATGACAGTTGCAGTGAATTTTGAATCTCGCGGTCGCAGTTCTGGTGCTGGAATTTTACATGCATGGTAATTCCTTTTTGTTATGCCATCGATCTGACATATTATCGATGGGTTAACAACTTCATCACATCACATCGATGGCATAACAACATGAGGAAAAGATAAAAAACATTAGATAACAACATTCCACCATACAATATACTGTGATTGCTCCCCCCATCAAGTCTATTTTCCTCTCCAGGCCTGATATTTAAAAAAATATCTTTATCTCTGTGCACAATCCACCTATCCTAGCCATTGCTGAGAGCTGGTTAAAGCCTTACATGAGCGATTCTGAAATTTTGCTGCCAAATTATATGATCCACCATAAAGACAGACTCAAAACAAGGTGGGAGCATAATATTCTACATTAGGTCTCATGTGGATGCCAAGCATCTCTCCTCTAATTAGTCGGCCTATACCAGTTGTGAATGACTATGTATTCAGCTGACTTTGGATATAAAAAAAACTACATTTCTGCTGTGTATACAGCCCTCCAAAGGTTGGAACAGAGGGCTTTAAGACCTTGGTCCAACTGATTTCTACCTTAGGCAGGGCTGAGTTTATTATAGGTGACTTTAATTTAAACTGGCTCAGCAACACTGCATTGTATAAAGACATTCTCAATGACTATGTCCTTCCTGAAATCCTCACTGCACCTACAAGGCTCCATGTTGTCTGGTTGGTTGGGCACCTCTATGACTCAGTCTGTGATCCCTCCACTATTTATTACTTATGGAACAAAGGTGCAGCTAGCAATCCAGTCCCAAAATGCACCATATACCATAATTGTAAAATGTTTAATTCCTTCATATTCCTGCTTGATCTTTCATGTATTGACTGGTCCTATATGGATGTGATAACCTGACATTGACTTTGCACTGGACCTCTTTATTTTACAGTTTGTAGCAGTACTTGAGCACCACGCTCTATCACCAGATGCAGGGACAAAAATATTAATTCCAAATGGCTTACTAAAAGCCATTTCAAGTTAATGAAGGCCAGAGACATTGTTTGAGATACCTTCAAGAAAACAGACTTGCACTGAGATTGGGTTGCATACAGATGCTTATGGGATAAATGCAAACACAAGCTCAGCATGTCCAAGAGTGCACATCTCAAAGTACAGTAGACAGACAATCTTAGTGACACCCAAAAATTCAGAAACTCATAAACTCCTTGCTCAACCCCAGAACTACCACCTCCTCTCTTTCCATTGAAGTGAACGTCTGCAGACACAGTGATCCCAAAGCTGTTACTAATTTGTTCAGTGATCACCTCTGCAACCTCGAGAAATACAAACTCCCCTCATGTAGGACAGCATGTCTTCTGGATTCCAGAATGCCTAATCATGGCCATGCCATCCCCTATTTTATTTTAAGTAAGTCACTGTCAAGTAACTCCGCAAACTACTGCTTCCTCTAAGCTACGTAGGGGGTTAGGAAGCCAAGGGCAGACTTGATGGATCGCACGATCCCCATCTGCTGACAACTTCTATGTTTCTATGTTTCTGTAAAAGTTAACAGACTGGCTGGCTGCTATGCCCTAATTCCAAAATTCCATAAAACTGCAGTCACAAAAACTGTGATCCCTGGTTCCAAATTGTTGAATCTTTTGTTTGGGTCAAAAATATCCCTAATATCTGAAAATCATCCTCTGTACTACCAGTGTGTAAAAAGGGCATGCAAACTGTCCTGGACAACTACAGGCCTATTTCTGTACTATCAGCTTAGGTTAAGGTGCAGGAGAAGATTGTACATAATTAGATGACTTCCAAGTTAGACCAGCACAGACTAGTCTGTATGGAGTTCCAAAGAATGCAGCACTCATAGGCAAAAAATGCACAGAATCAGGTAATATCACATAACAGTGCTAATGCAATTTATTGAAAAAGTGCACGCTCGTGCCACAAGCCTTAGCCCCAGTGCTTCAGCTTCACAGTGTTCGTCAAGGGGCATGGCAAAGGAGGGTAACATGAGTGCTTGAATACCTCCACATATAATGACATCACACACCAGGTGGAAAACATCAAAGCCAGAAATACAAAATTCAAGTTACAAAACAGAAAGTTAGCAAAGATTCAAAAAATTCATGTTATGTCATTAAATTAATAGTGCAGTGACTTAACATCTATTTTTTAATTTTTCATCATTTAAATATTCACATATAAGTCCTGCTGCACATAAGAGTTCATTCAAAAGCAAAGGATGAAATAAAGCAATAATTCAGATAACATTCCTCAAATTTCTGAATCTCAGGGAATGCACATTGAAAGTTCAAGGTAAGGGAACGGCAGGCAGAGGAGTCCTCCTGTAGAAAACAATAGATAGACACATTTACAATATACAGGAGGATTCTTCTGCTTGTCATTCCCTTACTTTTCACATCTTTCAATGTGGATTCCCTGAGATTCTGAAATTTGGGGAATGTTACCTGAATGGGTCATCACATGTCCAACCTTTGTTTTATTGCTTCATTTCATTCGATGATTTTGAATGAACTCTCATGTGCAGCAGGACTTCTGTGTTAATTTTTTTATAATAAAAAAATGAAAAAAATAGATGTTAAAGAGCAGCTGACATGATAAGGGCAGGCAACCCATACAGTGAAGTTTGTAGCCTGTGATGATGGTGACCACGATTGAGCACTTTCAAAAAGGGTGACTCAATCATGGCACCTGTGCACAGGGCTTCTGGGTAGGGAGGGCTACAGGATAGGGGGTTTGATGAATATAGCGACAGGATGTTGCTATACATATACACGTGCATGGGGGGGAGGGACCTGTGCCATGCAACAAGTGGAAGGGGAGGGAGGATTTGTGGGAAGTTGTGGTGGTGGGCTGCCAAGCTGGCCATGTCACGTGGTGGGTTGGTGGCAGGCTAGGGTTGGGAGGGTGCCATGTTGGTTAAGGGTGCACTCATTTTTCACACCAGTCCATGATATTATTATTTTTTTTTACTGTTGCACCTCAAACACACACCCCTGGAGTTCATAATCCTTTGGTAAGAGGGGGTGGGGGGGCACAGCCACCCGCATAAAAAAAAATCTAAGTCTATAGCATCCTCTTGATGTTCGGAGCAAGTGTACATCACCGAAATTGATTTTTGGTGATGTACACTCACCCAATGGAACCATGTAGTTGCCTTCCCTAGGAGCCTTTTCAGCTACAAATTAATATTTTATGCACTATGGTTTTAAAAATAGCTCCCTCATAAAACCCGGCTCTTAACTTCTGTGCACAAGCCAGGTGATCACCGAGTGCTGCAGCCCTGCCCCTGAAAAATGGCAAAATTATGAGGCAAGGTCAGGAATGGGGCTGAAGGCACTCTATGAAGAATTAAATTCTCTCCTTGCTCCACTAGGGATCCTCGACCTGAGCAGTGCACTGGCTTCCTCTGTGGCACTTAATGGCCATAACCTTGGCCACCACCCTCCACAATTCACATCCCCTGCCAATCCTTCTGGAGCCACTGCCCCGATACAGAACTCAGAGATCCTCACCCTGAGCAGCACACTGGCTTCCTCTGCAGTGCTTAATGGCCGTAAACTCGGCCGCCGAGCTCCATGATCCACATCCCCTACCTCTCCTCCTGGAGCTGCTGCCTGGGTACAGAACTCAGGTACTACCACTAGAATTAAATCAGAGCTGCCTCTCTGCTACTGCCATCTGACTGGAGTGGCATTTTTGCTAGCGGCTTCCAATTAGTCCACCCTGCTGCATGGCCTTTCCTATTTGATCACCTTTTTCAGCTAGCTCTAGGGCTTCAAAACAGCATTTTCTCTCTTTTTCTCCACTGCCTTATCTTGCTTTGATTTTTTTCAGATACTGTAATATTTTTGGTAGATAGCTAACAATAATCTCATACGTAGACTGTTTGCCTTTTAACATACTGATAACGTTTAATTCTTACTGGAACTGCACTGTTAATTTTATATTTAGCAGCTTAGTGCTAGCTGAAAAATGCACTGTTGTTATATTTAATCTGTTTAGTGCTAGCCATAGCCTTTTTGTATTGTTTGGCTATCTTCTTTCTGTTACTGCTTTATTTTGCCCTTCCTTGATAACTTCCCAATCTGTTTCAGCCTTGCCCCCCTACACCCCTGTTGATCTCTCTTCTCTTTCCTCTTTCCTCTTTCCTCTTTCCTCTGGTCTCTTGCTACCAAATTCACTGACTTTGAACACTCACCCCACCCCCTTCCCTGTTCTTACCTCCTCATACCCATCGCTTCTTAATCCTCCTTTTTGTCCTCTACTTTTCCTTCCCCATTAAATCACCTCCTTAGACCTTTTGTTATTTAATAGCACCCCCCCCCCTCGCTGACGGTCTGGCATCAGCTTCCCACCTCCTCCTCCCCTCCTCTGCTAGACCTTAATATTTACTTTGTCCTCTCTCCTTGCTCCACTAGGGATCCTCATCCTGAGTGGTGCACCGGCTTCCTCTGTGGTGCTTACTGGCCCTAACCTCGGCCGCCACCCTCCATGATCCACATCCCCTGTCCATCCTCCTGGAGCCACTGCCCAAATACAGAACTCAGGTACTACCACCAGAATTGAATCAGAGCTGCCTCTCTGCTACTGCAATCTGACTGGAGCAGCATTTTTACTACTGGCTTCTGATTGATCCTCCCGGCTGCACGGCCTTTCCTATTGGAGCGCCTTTTTCATCTCACTGTAGAGCTTGAAGAACTGCATTTTCTCTTTTTTCTCCACTGCCTTATCTTACTGTGGTTTTTCTCCCACTCCCCACCCCAGCCCAGGCCTCCATTAAATACAGTGTCACCCCTCCCTCCTCCGTGCTTGCCCACCATATTGGTGCAACCACTTCTGCATAATATCTGACCTCTTCAGAAATTGCACTAACAGTATTTCTGGAGCCTTGTGAATGCCCTCCTCACTCAGCCCTGTTTCTAATCCCTTCCACTCCCCTATGTTTGTTAGCTTTGTGCACTATTCTTACCCTGTGCTTTTGGTCACCTGTACCCCTCTCAACATGTCCCTAAATACTTTTTTACCACTGTTTCTGCCTCTCTTTTTCATCCCCCTTAACTCTCCTAGCACTGATATTGTCTCTCTTTACCATGATCACCAGTCTATCTCAGCAGCATATCTCTCCTGGTGTACCCTACGATCTCCAAAACACACTACTGCTCTCCCATGCTAGCCACCCTCATTAATAACTGAGATAATCGCCTCCCCCTCCATGAGTACCCAATTCTCATACAGTTTCTCGTGCCCTTCAGTAACACTCCTGCTAAAAAATCCTCCAGAAGAAGACGGCATACGACTGTCAAGCTCCTTGCTCACTATCTTGCTAGGATTGCACTTCTCCTCCTGCTCCTCACTGGGAACATGCACCCTAACCCCTTTCCTCCCATAACGTCATACACACGACACAATGAACAATGCTCCTTCAAGCTGGGTACTATTAACATCTGCAGTCTGCCAGCCAAGCTTGATGCACTCCAAGTCTGGGTGTTAAGCACAGACCAGACATTGTTGCCCTCAGTGAAACGTGGCTCTCTCCTATGGTCCCTGACAATACGGTATCCATTCCAGGCTATACCCTTTTCTGACTCGACAGAATTGCCAAGCGAGGAGGTGGCTGCACCATCTATCTGAGAGATACACCTAAAGGGCTGGTCATCCCACTCTCCCTCTGCTAACAGCTCTCAAATCCTAGCAGTTAAAATAATTCTTAGGCAGCAGGTCAAATCCCTCACAGTTACCTCAGCATCCATCCCTCCCCGTGAACATGTTTCAGGCTTCCAAATGCTCACTGACTTCGTTGACAACAATACACACCATGTTAAGACAATTGTTATGAGTAACCTAAATAATAACTGGCTATCACCAGAAGCCGATCTGTAAAAGGATGCCATTGCTGCCTTAGATATGACTCAACTGGTCACCAACCTCACTAGGTTTAATTATAAGACTGGCAGTAGCTCCTTCCTCAGTCTGATCCTCACCTCTCATTCAAACAGAATCACTAATATGGAAGTTCTACCTGATGCTTTTAGTGATTACTCTCTTGTTATCTGCCACTGGTCGAACAAGGCACTTAATCCTAAAACCTCTTTCTCTTATAAAAGAATCTTAAGTAAAAGCAAGCTTCCACAATTCCTTGCCACCCTGTCAATGGTTGACTGGGCACTCCTTGACTCCCTGAGCAGCATCAACCAAGCCTTGACTTTTTCATTTCCCAGTTTAACGAAGTTTGTAACAATTATGCCCTCCTACATAAAAGGAAAACAAGATCCTCTGCTAATCACTGGATTAACTCTGAACTCATCTCCATGATGCGTAACAGTGATAACCTCTGGCACCAAGCCATGGACTCATGGAAACTGCATGATATGCAGCTCTACAAAGTGGCTAGGAACCAGTGCACAGTAGCAATACGCAGAGCCAAACAAGCCTAGTACAGACAGGAACTTACAAATTAGATACATGGAAACATAGAAACATAGAATTCAATTGCAGATAAGGACCACTTGGCCTACCTAGTCTGCCCATTTCCCTACCTAACGGATAAGGTGCAGATCCTAGTTAACCAACAGCCTACTTACTCCTACCCCCCACTAGAATTGCCTTATGTCTGTCCCATTTATTCTTGAATTCCACCACTGTTTTTGACTCTATGGCCTCCTCAGGAAGGCCATTCCATGCATCTACAACCCTCTCTGTGAAGGAATACTTCCTCACATTACTTCTGAGCTGTCCCCCCTCTATCTTCAGATTGTGCACCCTTGTTCTTGCACATCTCTTTTTCTGAAAGATGCTACCCTCTTGGACTTTGTTGATTCCCTTGAGGTATTTGAAAGTTTCTATCATGTCCCCCCTCTCCCTCCTTTCCTCGAGGCTATACATTTTAAGCTCATTTAGTCTTTCTTCATATGCTTTCTGGTGCAGGCCCTGCACCATTTGGGTTGCCCTCCTCTGGACAGTTTCCACTCTGTCTATGTCTCCAGAACTGTACACAGTACTCCAGATGTGGTCTTACCAACTGTCTGTACAGAGGACCAACAATTTTCTGTTTTCTACTGGTGATGCCTCTCCCTATGCATCCCAGCATCTCCCCAGCCCTCCTTACTGCCTTCTCGCATTGCTGGTCCACATTTGGGTCGTCTGATATGACTACCCCCAGGTCCCTTTCCATTTTTGTAGTTGTCAGTATCTCACCCCCCCATTGTGTACTCTTCCCTTGGGCTTTTGTTTTCCAGGTGCATTACTTTGCACTTCTTTGCACTGAATCTAAGCTGCCATACATTTGACCATTCCTCCAACCTTGCCAAGTCCTTTCTCATCCTTTCCACCCCACCTTGCATATCAACCCTGTTGCAGATCTTTGTGTCATCTGCAAAGAGACATACTTTCCCTTCCAGTCCCTCTGCAATGTCACTTATAAAGACATTAAAAAGGACCAGCCCCATTACTGAACCCTGTGGTACCCCACTAGTAACCCTCCCTTCTTCATTGTGGACTCCATTTACTATTACCCGCTGTGTCCTGTTGTCCAGAGAGTGTTTTACCCAGGCTACCACCCTGGGACCCACTCATAGGCTGACTAATTTGTTTATTAATCTTTTGTGTGGGACTGTGTCAAATGCCTTGCTAACGTCTAGCTAGACCACGTCCACAGCCCCTCCCTGGTCTACTACTTTGGTCACCCAGTCAAAGAAATCAATTCAATTTGCCTGACATGACCTTCCTGCTGTGAATCCATGCTGCCTTGGGTCCTATGCCCCACTGGCCTCTAGGTACTCAACAGTTCTTTCCTTCAGAAGTGATTCCATCATTTTCCCTACCACTGAGGTCAAACTGACAGATCTGTAGTTTCCTGCCTTTGTCTTGTGAAGGGGAATCACATCCGCCCTCCTCCAGTCCTCAGGCACCACACCATCCTCCCATGATTTATTAAAACATTCCTGTGATAACAGCAAAACCATCTTGGAGAACATCAAGAGCCTTATGGGTAAACCCAACAAATGATCCCCCACTATGCTTGAGGTAAACTGCTCCACTATACAGGACCTCAAAGAACTAGCAGACTCCTTTAATCTCGCATTCATTGATATTAACAGTGTCCTTCCCATTAACTTCTTTGATGACTCAGCCCTGCACTGACCAAATAATAGAGCCAATCTCCACAGTAATACACCACCCTTCTACCTTAAGAGGGTGCCCATGGCTAAAACTAAAAAATACCTTAATAAAGTACTAAGCAAAGCTGGTTTCAGCAGTGACACCCTTGACCTCAAACTCCTCTCTCTCCCCCTTGACATCATCCTACAGCCTCTCACTAGACTTCTGAATCTCTCACTCTCCCTTAAACAATTCCCCGTTCTGGAAATCAGCAGTTGTCACTCCAGTTCATAAAAGTGGTGACAGGTCCCTTCTCTCTAAGTACCGCCCCATCTCTATCCTTCCCCGGCTTTCCAAGGTGTTTGAACGAATCATAGCCAACTAGTTGTCTGAGCACCTTGACAAATATAACTTACTCTGTCCGCAACAACATGGTTTAGAAAAGCCCATAGTACTACACACGCCCTGCTTGATTTCACCAACCATATTCATAAGGCACTTGACTCTGGCCACATACTGGGTGCAGTGTTCATAGATCTGACCAAGGCCTTTGACACCGTGAACCACCAACTTCTGCTGCACTCAGTCCACACCCTTGGCCTATCAGATGATGTTACCAAATGGTTTGATAGCTACCTTTCGGCTAGGAGTCAAAAAGTCAAAATCACTGACTCTCTCTCATGTGTCCTCCGTGTTTGCCCTGGTGTATCCCAGGGTTCCATCCTTGGCCCTCTCCTAGTCACCTTTTTCATCAACAATCTTCCTGCAGCCTTCAATAGTAACATGATACTCTATGCAGATGATGCACTCCTCTTCCCCACCCATACTGACCCTGTCTCACTCTCCCAGGTCATTCAGACGAACTTCAGCTTAGTTGAAACCTGGCTTGTTTAACATAAGCTATTGATGAATTACAAAAAAAATAAGTCCATGCTGTTCCATAGCTTGCATAGCAAATACAGATCTATTAACCTCACAATTCATAATGAGCTACAGCAGCCACTTGAGCAGGAACAGGAGTTTAAATACCTTGGTATTACCATTGATAGCATGATGTCCTTCAACTCTCATGTTCAACACATCTCGAAATCAGTTAACTCTAGAACTGGGTCCTCTACCGTCACAGTCACTGTCTTACCACTGAAGCTATGTGCACAGCCATAAACTCCTCCTTCCTAACCGTCATTGATTATGGGCTTGTATTTTATGGGGCCACCATTGATACGACCCTAAAATGGATCAGGATGGCCCTTAACAAATGCTGTAGACTTGTCACTGGTGCGGGGAAGCCTACGCATACCTGTGAACTCCACAAGCAGTCAAACTGGCTTAATCTAAATAGTAGACTTGCCTACCTGTCCTGCCTACTGGCTAAGAAAATCTGCCTTAACCTCACACCCCCTGCAATGCATGCCCTAATGATACCCACAGCCAGTGCATACTTTATGCGCAGTTCCCTCAAACCCACATTTATCTCTCCTTTCTGCCATACCAATCAGGCCCAACGTGCTTTCCTTTCCAGGTGCCCTTCACTGTTAAACAGCCTTCTCCCAGAAATTACAGCTGAGAACAAGCTTGGTCAGTTCAAACATAAACTTTGCCTGCACCTCTCTGGCCATAGCAGTTGTGACTGCTCTGCCTAGGCACCTAACCTGCCCTCTTCCTTCCACACACCATCCCCCTCTCCTCCTCCTCCCAAGCATCTCCCTCCTACCACCCTCACTCATTTTCTTTTCTCTCCTCTCCCCTCCTACCTCTTCCGCTCTCTATAACCCCTCCTTCCTTGCCTCCCACCTTGTCACACCCTATCTAGTATCCTCACTGCTACCCCCCACCCCAATCCCCTCTTAGTACACGGCCTCTTGTTACTCCCTCACCTAGGTCATCTAGCACTTATTTTTTCTGTTTTCTATCTGTTCCTTAGCGTTTATGGCAATGTCAATTCCTTGACTACCTACCCTCCTCATTATCATCCACCCCTTGCTCCTCTCCCCTCAACCCTAGGATGCCTTATTTGATGCCTGTGTTATATTTTATATGCTCCTGTTTATTATTAATTGTTCATTGTTATTTTTGCCACTGACTCTGTGCTGCTATTTTAACCCTCAAATTTGTGTTGTATTTCCCTACTATGCTTACCTCCTGAACCGGTATTACATTTTACGACTGTTTTGTTTTGCACCCTCTGCTGATGCAGAACCTTTGTAAAACAACTTCTGTTTCAAAGGTACTTGTAACCATAGTAATAAATAAATAAATAAAAATAAATGGAATCAGGAAGGGGGCTGCATAATTGTACTAAGATTATCAGATTATTTGACATGTATACATGTATGTAATATATATATATATATATATATATATATATACATACAGTATATACACATATATACATACACACACACACACACACACACACATATATATATAAGGTAAAAGTTGGGGACATTATACCCTGGCCAACATTCTCCCTGTCACAAAAAATAATTTCTATACAATCCACCACTACTACACTCTGAAAATTAGCTGTTACTGTTGGGCGTGTCTTTCTTGGTCAAAAATTATAAATATAAGGCTAAATAATGTATATTTTAGCCACAGAAGAATAACATTTTGAGATGAATTGTTTTCAAAAAGAATTTGTTCAGCAGCCAGCAAGTCTGAATTTGTGATTGTTTTTCAAGAATGGGGCTGTCTGTGGTTTTAAGGTCAGCCTTGTAAAGAAAGATTTTACATTAAATGCTTTAAAGCACAGTCCCCTGCTAAAGCAATTGTCAGGCATGAGTGCCCATTAAATGTTTTACAGCACAGTTGATGGGTGTTTACTAGAGAAGTTGCAAAGTTTTAATTTGAAAGCAAAGTTTTAATGCACCAGAGAAGTTACCAACTTCTGCTCTTCGGAGCAATTCGTGAAGATTTGCCATAGGCTTGGAAAGTCATCTAGTGACTTCACTGGTAACTTCCCCAGAATTTTGCTAGTAACTTCACCATTCGTGGGTAACTTCTGTAGGTAACTTTGTGGGTAACTTTGCTATTGAGACAGTTATCCAAAGTCTGTTCTTTTTTTTGCTTTTATTCTTTTTTTTTTTTTAAACAGAACAGAATTATGGTTTAGTTCCTTTCCCTCCTACCTCTCCTCTCTCCCCCTCATTTCTCTATCCTACCAACTATACTCAGGGGACTCACCCAACTTCTCTCTCCCCACCCTCTGCCCAGTTTGGGTCAGGCATCCTTTTCCTCCCATCCCCCCTTCCCTCTGGAACGCTCTTTCATACTCCTTTCTTCTAGCTCCCTGCCTACTCAGTTTAAAACATATCCTATCTCCACTGGGTTGCACCTTGAAATGAGCTTTGGCTCCGTGTGCCTCTCCTGATTACCAAATTGTAAATCAAACAATCAGTCAGTCAATAAATAAACAGAACAGGGATTAAAACAATATGGGTAACACAGGTAATTTAATATTAGGTATAACAAAAAGTGACAGAACACCATCATGCTAAGAAAAATATACATAAAAAATATCTAAAACTGCTACAGAAAGACACTGACAATCAAAATACTTTATGTAAATAAAACCAAACTAAACTACATAAATAAAAGTTAGAAATTACTCACTACAGATCAAAAATGATGAACAAGAAAAGTGAGAAAACCAAAATATAACTAATCTAATTATACAAAAATTTTCAGATCATTCTGGGCTGCCTTGCTTTTATAGTACAACTACCCTCCCCCGTACTACTGCTTAGACTGACAACACAGAAACCACTACTTTAAAGTAAATAACAGTGAAAAAATAAACAACAAGCACAACTCTAGCAGCACAAGTCCCTCCAGAACAATTTGTGAGCAACTTTGATTCAAAAAGCTCAGGGCCAGATTCTAGAAAGGGTTACACATGGCGCAAAGTGACTTGCACCAATGAGAATGGTGCAAGTAGCACTTTACACCATGAGTTGTGACATTCAGGATGCTGCAAATGTTGCAGGCTGCTTGTGCCAAAATGGACTTACTCCACCATTTACACCAGAAACCCCCTGCAACATGGTGCAAGGGGATTAATGGCCACAGTTGCACCCTATTCTGGAAGGGCAGCTGTCATATCCCCAAATGTGCAATTCTGAAACAATCCCAGGAGGACATCCATCTAAGAACATTTACACCAGCCATTAGCTCATGCAAGTGTACTTTGCGTCCACTGGGGGTTGTGCCAATGTGACTGCCAGTGCATCCTCCATGACATGCACCCTCCCCAATGCCCTGATCCTCCAATATATGTACAAAATGCCCCAGAGGGCTATTGATCCTCCCAATGCCCCTGATCCCCACAGTCCAGTACAAAAGCCCCTCACGGCTAGCAGACACCTCCCCCCATGTTCCAATCTGCCAAAATGCAGAAAAAAAACCCCACAGGGCTGTTGATCCCACCATGCCCCAAACCACTGAATCTACTTAAATAAGCCCCACAGGGCTAACTCCCTCCAGCTCAAACCCTGATCCCTGAACACAAGCCTGGCCACTAAGTGAACTGTAGAAAAAAAAAAACAGTCCAGTTATCCCTGGTAGTGTAGTGGCCCCCCAACCAGCAGCGCCAGTCCACCCTGCTCCCCCCGACCTGTAACCACCTGGCCACTGGCACAGTCCACCTCTCACCACTGTGGCCAGCTACTGGCTGAGCTCCATCTAAGCGCAAACCACTGTAAATAGTATGTGCTCAATGAATGACAGCTCATTCATTGAACATGTACTATTTACAGTAGTACACGTTCAGACAGAGCTCAGTCAGCAGCTGGCCATGGTGGTGAGAGGTGGCCTGTGCCAGTCCCTGGCTGGGTACGGGTCGTGGGGGAGTGGGGTGGTCAGGCACTGCTGGGTACGGGAGGTGAGGGCCACTAGACTATCAGAGATAATGGGACTGTTTTTTTTCTACAGTTTGAATTAGCGGCCACACTTGTGTTTGGGGATCGGGGCTTGGGATGAGGGGCTAGCCCTGCAGGGCTTATTTAACTGGATTTGGGGGGCTCAGGGGATGGGGCTATTGAGACCCCTGCTGAGCTTTTTTTCTGTATTTTGGGGGATATGGACATGGGAGGTCTGCTAGCCCTGAGGGGCTTTTTGTACTGGATTGTGGTGATCGGGGTCATTGGAGGATTGATAATCCTGTGTGGCATTTTTACTTCTATCGGAGGATTGGAACATGGGGTTGGGGGGGTTCTTGTGCCCATACAACATGGTTGCCATGGCGTGCACCAACCCGATCAGGTATGCCTTCCCTTTGGCATACAGTTCGGGTTGGTACAAATCGTGGGACTTAGCAGCGGGGACCGTGCCTGATGGAGAATCGGGAGCAGGGTCTTTGGTGTAACAGCATTTGGTGCAAGTCACCTTTGGTGTGACTTGTGTCAACCCTTTCTTGAACTAGGCCTTCAGTTTTTAGACATATTTTGAAAGGTTTTTTTTGTTTCACAGGCAAGCACACACAGACTTCCCTCCTACTCTGTCTTCATAAGACTGCACTGAAGACAGCCTCCCTCACTGCATACAGCTAGTTTTAGCAACATGTTACCATCAATCCTATAGTACATTGCAAACGTTGTCTCTGTACAAAACTTTGCCAGCGAAGTTGCCAGCTTCGCACTTCATGAGGTACCATTTTGCCACGAGATTGGACTTTGCAGGGCATATTAACTTTTTGAAATGTGGTGAATAAGCAAACTTATTCACTTTATTAACTTTGCACATCACTAGTGTTTACTGGGGATTCAACAATTCACATGTGGTACAAATGGAGCAATGAAGTGTCTGGGTTTTAAGCAAGGGTTGCCTAACCACTTTATAATATGAGATACTATAACTGCACTTCGAGGTGGTAAAGCCACTTGGCAAACAGTGGTGCCAGCCAGGATGCAATGCAGTGCCTCAAGTTATTACATGACAAAAGAGATTAACTGCCACTGAAATTGCCTTGTTTACTCTATTACCTCTACTGTACCATGTTGCAGTTTTCTATTGCATCCTTGCCGGCATCACTATAAGTGCCTCACAATGTAACTGGACATGCAGTTATTACTGTATATAACACTCCACACTCTGTTATATCTTATTCCTTAAACAATGTCCTCACTGTCCCATAATATTTACTTGAGCTTGATTGTGATCTCATAAACTGTGATAAGTTGTTTTAAAAGTATTGTTGATACTGAGTAGACCTGTGAGGAATGTGAAATTTGGCCGATGAAATTCAACTGGAATGGCAAAGCAGTAGAGGTGTGCAAAATTAAAAACTTCAGCAGGTGGAATTTCCATGAAAATCAGACTTTAGCTTCTGTGAAACTTTGGAAATCCATTTCTCAACTTTTGCAGAAATTCCACCTGCCATGTACCCTACAGTCATCCAGACCAAGACCAGCAGTACCAAATTACTTCCTCCCTGCTGGTCGACAATCACTGCTCGATGTAAAATCTAACCATATTTCACTTACCCCACCCCTCACTGGCTGCTGATTGCTGCTCAATGTAAAATCTAACCATATTCCACTGATATTGACAGATAACTTAATCTAATGGAGGTATACAGCATTGTACACTAAGGCACATATTTATATAAGGCATAGAATAGATAATTTTAAGATAACCTACAGGACTGCTATTGTTCCAGTTTTGTAGCATGGTCAGTAGGGATGCCCTTCTAATAAATACTGTGTACATTTCTTGGTACTAAACAAAAACAGCCCCCACCCTCCTTCCTAGCCCAAAACCCAGTACAATCATATATCCCCATTCCCCCACCCTCTAGTAGCAGCCAATCTCCCCCAGCAGCCACAATTTCTTATACTCATCCTTGAAATAAAACCCTATTGATGGGTGACCGCGAGAATCAAGCACCTCTATGGCGTCCGTAATCTTGTAAGATGACCATAGTGTCAAATACTCCATCCCACCCCTCATCCTGGCAGCACCCAATCCTACCCTCCTTCCCAACCAGTACCCAATTTTCCTTCTGAGAAGGTGACTGACACAATCCTCCCTCCTATATGGCTTATTGGCTTCTTATGTATGAATTCTTTCACTTGCTTGCATAGTAAAATGATATCCTGGTTTTCCTATGAAAGCACTTTCATTCATTAGAGGGTGGTCGGCTGTGGAGGAAGGGGGTTAAGCCATTCTCCTTCTCATAAGGAGAAATGGGTGCTGCGGGGAGAGGATGGTGAGTAGGGTGCTGCCATGGCTGGGGGAATGAATATTTTAAGCTCTATGGTCATCTTACAAGATAGTGGCCGAGCATGCAGGTGGGTGAGTTGTGCTGGACATCCATCAAGGGTTTTATTTCCTTACGGTGATGAGTATAAGAAATTTGTAGGTGCTGGTGGGGAGGAGGGTGGTATTGGGCTGCTGCTTGAGAGTGGGGGAATGGGGAATTCATGATTGTACTGGGTTATGGATTGGTGAGGAGGGTGGAGGAGGTATTTATTTTACTACCAAGAAATATACACAGTATTTATTCGAAGGTCACCCCTATTGACCATGCTGCAAAACTGTATTACGAACATATGAAATTTGCCAGCAGATAAAGGCCTAGAGGTCTATCAAGTCTGCTCGAATGTGCAGCTAGCACACCTTATTCTGCAGCTGCCCCTCCCTTCCACCCTTCCCCTTCATTAACCCTCCCCCTTGTCCTGTCCCATCCTCGTTTGAAGCAGTCCACTGTTCTACTGCATACCACTTCAGGAGGTAACGCATTCCACCCAGCCACCACCCTCTCTGTAAAAAAGTGTCTCCTCATCTCCTCCTGAACCTTCCTCTCCCAGTCTCATATCATGACCCCTGGTGACCCTCCCTCCCTTACTTTGAACAGCCCCTCTGTACTTGTCTTGTTTATTCCTTTCATGTATTTAAAGGTTTCAATCATGTCACCCCTGTCTCTTCTCTCCTCCAGTGAGTACATGTTCCACTCCTTCAACCTCCTCTCATATGATAAGTCCCCCAGCCCCTTGATCATCTTTGTCACTCTGCGCTGCACCCCCTCCAGTAACTTAATGTCCCTCTTCAGATACGGACGCCAGTACTGCACGCAGTACTCCAGGTGTGGTCTAACTAATGACCTATACAGTGGCAGAATCACCCTCCCTCCTCGAGGATATACCCCTTGCAATACAACCCAGCATTTTGTTGGCTCTTGCAG
The DNA here is from genome assembly GCA_016271365.2 of Neoceratodus forsteri. Classification (NCBI taxonomy): domain Eukaryota; kingdom Metazoa; phylum Chordata; order Ceratodontiformes; family Ceratodontidae; genus Neoceratodus; species Neoceratodus forsteri. The sequence continues at coordinate 148,433,852 of CM057456.1, forward strand.
CTGCCTTCCTACATTGTGCCGAGTTGTTCATTGACCCTGTATGAGCACACCCAGATCCTTCTCCTCCTCTGTCTGGGCTAGCTGCACCTTCCAGCTGGTAACTCCTGGGTTCTTCTTCATCCCAAAATGCAGCACCTTGCACTTTTGGCATTAAAGCTCAGTTGCCAGGTGTCTGACCAGGTTTCAAGCTTTGCCAGATTATCCTGCAACCCTGCCATCCCCTAGGTCATCCACCATCGCGCCTACCTTGGTATCATCAGCAAAACAGACTGATCTTTCGTTTTGATGTCCCATGATATGTCTGCAATGAATATCCCAAACAACACTGGTCCCAACACCGAGCCCTGTGGAACACCACTGTCACTGCCCTTGGGTGTGAGAGCTCCCCACCCACCACCACCCTCTGTTGCCTTCCCTGCAGCCAGTTTCCTACCCATCTCACCAGCTTTGCACCCACCCCTGTGCCTACTAACTTCCTTCCTAGCCTTCCATGTGGCACTGAGTCGAATGCCTTACTGAAGTCCAGATACAGGACATCCACTGCATGGCCCCTGTCCAGTTGCCTAGTTACCCAGTCATAGAACTCAACCAGGTTGGTTTGGCAGGATCTGCCACATATGAAGCCATGCTGCCCTGCTGTCCTGTAGTCCTTGGCCTCTAGGAGGGCCACCAGCCTCTCCTTCAGGATAGTCTCCATTAGCTTACCATGATGGATGTGAGGCTCACTGGTCTGTAGTTTCCCGGTTCATCTCAAATACTCTTGTGGAGGGGCACCACGAGCCATCCTCCAGTCCTGAGGTACACACCCCAATGTAGTGAGGCATTAATAGGTTCGCCAAAGGTCCTGAAAGGACCTCTGCCAGCTCCTTCAGTACCCTGGGGTGGATGCCATCTGGGCCTGGCGCCTTGTCCACCCTCAGTGCCTTCAAACCCTCTCAAACTCTGCTCTCCATGATTTCCCCATCTGTCACCACTTCCCAACCCTGCTTCTGCCATTTCTCCCACCTTGGGTGTCACCCCCCTCTTTTCTTTAGTAAATACTGAGCAGAAGTACTCATTTAGTGCTTCCGCCTTATCGCACCCTGCTTCCACCCAACCCCCCTCCTTCCTAATCCTTAGTATGTGATCCTTACAGCTCCTTTTTCTCCTGATGTACTTAAAGAAGTCCTTCTCTCTAATGCCTTGTGCCAGTCTGAGTTCTGTAGATGCTTTGCTCCTTACTGCCCTTTGTCACCTCCTTCGATTCTGTCAAGTACTCCTCCTGTCCTCCCCTCTCCTGTTTTCTTGTACTTCCTAAAGGCAGCTCTTTTCCTCCTTACCTTTTCCATGACCTCCTTGCTCAACCAGATCGGTTTCTTAGCCCTAGCCTCTTGCTCTGGGCTTTGCAGCAGGTTTTGGTTGCCTCCACTATCCCCAGCTTTATGAGCTCCACCTCTGGTTAGTGTCCATACTAGATTGAATTCTGGCAAGGTACCCTTTACGACTTCCCCATCCTCCCAAAGTCAGCCTCCTGAAGTCCAGCACTATTGTGCCAGATTCTACTCCTTCCTGCCCATATCCAATGAGCCATACTGAGTGGTGGTCACCCTGACAGCGTTCCTCCACTATAAGTTCTCTCATAAAGTCCCCATTTGCCAGCACAAGGTCAAGGGTATTCCCTAACCTAGTTGGTTCACTGACCATTTGCAGCAGGAAGCTGTCCTGAAGGCATCCAGCAGTACCTGCTCCTTCTGTTCCTGGTTGTTGGGGTGCTCCAGTCCGCCTCCTGGCATGTTGAAGTCCCCACAATCACCACACTACCCTTTCTCGCAGGTCCTCCTGATCTGTCCCGCTAGTTCCCTGTCTAACTCCTCCGGCCTGAGATGGTGGCCTGTACACCACCCCATTCTAAGAATCCTATTCTGAATCCTGGATTTGCATCCAAAGTGACTCCAGACTACCCTCCTCCCTTCCTCCCTTACACACTTCAGTCCTTCCTTCACATATAGTGCCACCCCTCCTTTCCCAATCACCCTGTCCCTCATAAATAACCTGTACCCTGGTACAGACAGGTCCCAGTCATTGTATTGGGTGGCCCATGTTTCCGTGATGGCTGCAATGTCCACCTCTCCCTCTGCCATGAGCACCTGTAACTCTGCAGTTTTCCTCCCAAGGCTCCTAGCATTAAGGGTAACCACGTTCCACCCTTTTCCCTCCTCCCATCCTGCCCACCTTTCCTAGCATCACCAACAGTACTTGCCATTTGTCCTTTGTCACTGTTATGGGGGGTAAGCTCATATGATTTCCCAACCTGTGGTCTCTGCATATCTCTTCCCCAACTGCCACCCCACACTCCTAGTTTAAATTCCCAACTTCCTCTATGTACTCCTCCATCCTCTGTTTCAACACTTTCTTTCCTCCTCACTCAAGTGTAGTCTGTCCTTGGCATAAAGACTATTGTCCTCCCAGGTCCCCCCCACCCCCAACAGCCCATACCTTTAGCACAACACCAGGTTCTTAGCACATCCGTTAAATTCCTCTATTCTCAGCTTCTTTGTTGTGCTTGCCTTTGGTACCAGAAGTATCTCTGAAAAAGTTACTGATCTTCCTGCTCCCTCACATAACTGTGCTAGTTCCTCAAACCTCCTCTGGACTGTATCTACTGTCTTGTCAGCCAGGTCATACTGTACTGATAGCAGTCCTCCAGGTTACCATAAAATGATCTATTCTATGCCTTATATAAATGTGTGCCTTGGCATAGTATTTTATACCTCCATTAGATTAAGTTATCTGTCAATGTCAGTAAAGTATGGCAAGATTTTACATCAGGCAGCGATAGGCGAGTTGGGGGGGCGGCATTGGACACCAGGACCAGGTAAACTTTGTTTTTCTTTTCATTTTTATGTTTGCTTGCACGCATGTGCAAGAAACATGGTGCCATCATACGAGTTTTCCAGAGGTGTGTCAGCCTCTTCCAATTCAGTCAGTGTATTTGCAGGTGCGATCGCAGAGCACCAATCACTGCTCCAGCTGTCTATGACAGCTGAAAAATGCAGTGGCATACAGTTGAAAGGGAGAGCTCCACTTGAGTGAGCAGAGCCTCCCACACACACACACACACACACGCACGCACGCACACCGCCTGCCCATGCGCCTCCCCCCCCACACTGTGACGGCCGATGGGGCTGCCCAACTCCGCCGGCTGCACGCCCTCAGCATCCAGGTGCCACCTGGGAGCCCACCCCAGCATGGCAAATGATGTTATGGCCGACGGGGTGCCCAATCCTCTGTCTCCCACTGTCTCCCCCATGCTGTCACCGACGGGGTGCCCAATCACCCGCCGGCTCCACCTCGCCCCCGAGCTGTGGGTGCCATGCTGGGAGCCCACCCCGGCATGGCAACAGATGCCATGGCCGATGGGGTGCCCAATCCCTCATTGGCTCCACGCCCCAGCTATCCTCTGCCACGCTGGGAGCCCACCCCAGCTTGGCAAACGCTCCAGCGTTACAGCAAAAAAAAAAAACCTGAAAAGCAAAACCGGTCCCTCGAGTGTCTGCACCCACCCGTGCCCACCCACTGTGCACTCTGCCTCCCCACACCCCCTCTCACCCCATACTTACCTCCGGAGTCCTACGCGATGACTTGTGGACCAGGAACACGCCTGTACTCTTCAAAGCCGACCGCTAACTGAAAAAATGCCGGTAAGTTGTATAATGGGATAGATAGGGTTTTTTTAACTTTGTTGCATATCTCAGGCATTTTGGAATTTTTGCACCAAATTTTAACATGGGTTTTTGGGACCCTCCTCATGAATTTTTGCGCTGGTCGTGAGCATTTCGCCCCGGCGTGATTTCAGCATTTACCGTGTGAAATCACCTTCGAATGATTAACAAAACAACACTGCCAGTGTTCATAAGGTGGGCTCTCAAAAAGCCTATTTTGAAAATTTGGTGGAAAATTCCTAAAATGACTGTTTTATGAGCCTCTGCTAAGAAGTTCCTATGTACTCGTAAGTTTGTGAAATTTCAATATTTTCACTCCAGATTTTCAACATTGCCATTTTACCACACCTCCTTATGAGCAGTACAGTTGTCATTTTCACACTCGCCCCACAATGTGTTTTCTGCCCATGTATGGCGCACAATGGGCGCCAGTCGGTGTACAAAATCAATGTATGGAACACGTTAAGAAAATCACAGTGACACTGGTCATGAGCAGAGGTGTTAAAATGGCTATGTTGAAAATTTGGTGAAAAAATTCCCAAAAATGACTGTTTTAGGAGCGCAAGTTGCGCAGTTCCTACGTACGCTGGCAAGTTTGCGAATTTGTAATATTTGCACACCAGATTTTCAACAGTGCCATTTTACCACACTTCCTTATAAGCAGTGCAGCTACCATTTTTCACATCTCACCCAAAATGTGTTTCCACACATGTAGCGCACAATGGTACAGTCGGTGTGCGAAAACAATGTTTGGGACAGATTAAGAAAATCACAGCGCCACTGGTCATGAGCAGAGGTCTTAAAATGGCTATGTTGAAAATTTGGTGACAAAACTCCATAAAATGACTGTATTATGAGTGAGCATTGCGCAGTTTCCATGCATCCTCATAGGTTCATGAATTTGTAATATTTTCAGTCCAGATTTTCACAAGTGGCATTTTTCCACACCTCCTTATGAACAGTACAGCTGTCATTTTCCACAACATGGCTGAAATGTGTTTTCACACTTTCAGTGCAGAGATGCGTGGTCGCTGTGGGAAATCATTGTTCAGGACAGATAAAGAAAATCACACTGACACTGTTCATGATCGGAGGTCCCAAAATGCCTGTGTTAACAATCTGCTGTAAAAAATTCCCCAAACTAGTTACATTACGGGTGTGCATTGCACAGTTTCTACACAAACTCGTGACCTCACCAGTTTTTTTATGATTTTCACAGCAGATTTTCAACATTGCCATTTTTTACACCTCCCCATGAACAGTACCGCTGTCATTTTTCACATCCTGTTCGGAATGTGTTTTTGCACCTGTGGTGCCAAATGCCATAGTCGCTGTGCAAAAGCACTTTTCGGCTAACAAACTGATATTGCCACTGTTCATGAGGTGGGGGTCACAAAAAAACCATGTTGAAAATTTGGAGTGAAAATACCAACGAATGCCTGAGGCGTTAGGCTTTCCGACCATAACGCCCCATCCTGTAGAGTATGACAGGCATCAGGGGTGTGACTTGGGATTCTTGCCTGTCATGCTCATACATTCCACCCCACCCACACCCTGTAGCCAGTGAGAGGAATCAAGTGTGCTTCAGACTCTTCAGGCCCAAACGTCACCCCATTCTCCTATACCGCACCCATCTCACCGTATTTCCTGATGGAATGGGGTGCGCATAAGGGCCAAAGACCCCAAGGCACACCGTGACACTTGTCAGTGTCTGCAGGGTAGGGTGTGGTGAAATGGTGTGGTCATTATGTCTGACGACCCAAAGGCATACCCCACTGCCTGCTACTCTCTGCAGGGTGGTGGTGGGGTTGGCTTCAGTTCAATACTTCGCTGCCATTCCTATTATGCAGCTCTGTAACTTCTACACTTCCAATGCCTGTGCCATCAAGCAAACATTCGGCATTGAAAAATGCTTGTTCTTTTTACTGTATGCAGCAGAACAGGATGAAAATTCACCCAGCCCATTTGGAAGATTTCCAATCTGCCACAGGTGAAACATCAGAAACTTCCACGAAAGTTGTGACATTTCACAGAAGTTCTGCTAAACAACTTTTACCAACCTCTACAATGCGGCTTCCAAAATGTTGTTTGGAACATTTTTATGTATGCTGTGGAATTCCAAAAGTGTTTTCATTTAAACTGTAAATGAGTTTTCTGTGGTTTACATAAACCCCATGTTAATATTCCACCATCTGCAGAAAATTAATACATGGTTTGCATATAAACCTGCAAAACAGTTTTGGAATTTTAGAATTCCACTTTCATTAGAATTCTTCATGTAATGCCCATGATTGTGCTCTCCTCTAAAGGTGGTGAAAAGAGATGAGCGAGGCACCAAGGTCCGAATTATGTGGATAGGATAACCGTTACTCAGACAAGGAGAGGCAGGAGTCAACCTAGTGCTTCAATGCCCGCAGGGCATTTATTTTGTACCAAGGGTAGAGAGACACAGTCACAAAAGGGAGGAGGGGTTGCCAGAGAACAACAGGGCAATAAACAGAGAAATACTTTATCTACAACTATTAAGATTATTACCAAAAGAATAGACTATAGGCCTACTGCCACTCTCATTCTGAAATTATTCTACACTTTGATACTCTTAGATGAGGATCAGGTGACATAAGCCACTCAGAACTGTACTAGGGTAATTATCACCACACATTTCCATCAGAGTCTAGATGTTACAAGAGTCCAGGGATCCGGCGTCTTTGTATACACTGTCGTTCTTCGTTGGTAGCTACAAGGGAAATAAAACAGAACTGTAGAACCCTAATCACAATTCCCAGCCAGGACCTAGTTAAGGCCACTGGGATGGTGAAAGGTTTGGTAAACAGACCATATGTTTCTTCAGCAAAAGCCCACTCTCTCCAAGGCTGACGGAATGAAGAACCAGAGCAACTGGTTCCTGAGATAACACACTGAAAACAAAGGGTTCCTCGGCCAAAACCCACTTCCAGGGTTGGCAAGGAAGAAGATAGATCAAGACCTGCGTGGCGATGAATCCAATGGAGGACTACCATGACTTGACTGATGCTGCGGCACTCCAAGGGCCAGCTAAATTCAGAAGGAACTCTGACAGGACCAGGAACCATAAGAATCTGAAGAGATGATGGTTGACTCTGCAATCCTAGGATCAGGAACTAACACAAAAACAAAGAAACGGCGGATGCCTCCCGTACTGGGCTTCGACGGACTGAACTTTCGGTGAACAACCAGGAGGGGCACAGACTAGGTTCTCCAGGATGAGCTCACTCTTCTGTAGAGGGCGACCAACTTTGGGACATCTGGAACAGGAACCATATGGAACAACACTGGCACAGCTGTTGTGATGCGTTTCGGCGGACGTACCTTCAAGCTGTGAAAACAAGAAACGGCGGGTACAACTTGTGCTACTGGTGATGGACTCGACTTCAGCGGACAACACTGATGGATGTGATGAGCTGATGGATGATCCCACAGGAGTGAAGATTGCTGAGAGGAAGTCTTCTTCTGAGTAGAGACTGATTCAGAGTACGTGGTGTTACAGACCACACTATGGGACTGCAGTGTGGTAGAAGATTGAGACTGTCTTCATAGAGTAGTAACCATATAACTGAAAAATGCCCAGAGAACTGCGGAATGATACAATAATTTGCCGGAGGAGGGCAAATTATAACTTCAGGAGCAATTATTACTGATGAGGGTCAATGTCCAGGTGCTTAGAGCAATAGTTCAGGTACTTAGAGCAATAGTTCAGGTACTTAGGACAATAGTTCAGGTACTTAGAGCAATAGTTCGGGTACTTAGAGCAATAGTTCAGGTACTTAGGACAATAATTCAGGTACTTAGAGCAATAGCCATGGCGTAAGCAGTACAGTAGTTACAGTAATTTCCCAATATAGGCAAATCAAGCACTCTTAGTTGAACCCCTGTTCCTAAATGTAGGGTCTTCTTGAATAGGATCTCTTCCTGGACGTCATGGCTAAGGAGGTCTCCCTTTAGTACTACTAGGCTGGCGTTTTGCTAGGCACCCTTTATTACATAGGGCTTGTGTTATTAGTAGGATTTCCTTAGTACCACTAGGCTGGCTTGCCCTATTAGGCTATGCGGGCCTCCTTTAGTACCACTAGGCTGGCTTGCCCTATTACGCTATGGCCGGGCCTCTCTAGTACCACTAGGCTGGCTTGCCCTATTACGCTAGGCCGGGGCCTCCTTTAGTACCACTAGGCTGGCTTGCCCTATTATGCTAGGCCAGGGCCTCCCTATAGTACCACTAGGCTGGCTTGCCCTATTACGCTTGGTCGGGGCCTCCCTTTAGTACCAAGCTTTACCTCAGGCCTAATGCCCTACTTTTACCTCGGGCCTAATGCCCTACCGAGACTTGGGCCTGGTGCCCCACTTTGTATTGGGCTTGGTGCCCCACCTTAAATTGGGCCTGGTGCCCCACCTTATATTGGGCCTGGTGCCCCTCTTCCAATTGGGCCTGGTGCCCCACCTTAAATTGGGCCTGGTGCCCCACTTTGAATTGGGCCTGGTGCTCCACCTTAAGTTGGGCCTAGTGCCCACCTTAAATTGGGCCTGGTGTCCCTCTTCTAATTGGGCCTGGTGTCCCACCTTAAATTGTGCCTGGTGCCCCAACTTGAATTTGGCATGGTGCCCCACCTTAAATTGGGCCTGGTGCCCCACCTTAAATTGGGACTGGTGCCCCACCTTAAATTGGGCCTGAATTGCCCCTTTAAGTGCTCCGAGTGGCAGGCCCCCTTTAAATCTCCAGCTCTCTAAAAGAGCTGCTACCACTCAGTCCTTGAGACATCGCCCAAGTCCCGCCCCCGGAATGAATATTCAGTAGGCCGCTAGAAAGGCTTCTATGGTAGGCCCCTCCTTTAGGCGTCGCTAAGTCCCGCCTCCCCTCTGCATAATTAATTTCTGGGTCCTGACGACCCACTTCCCCTTGTGGCGCTCGGCCGCTCTTCTAAGCACCTTATGTGCGCTTCAATAAAAAAAAACACAGTCTTTTTTAAACAGGCGGTCTGCACTCTTCTAGTGCTGTCGCAGACTCACCGCTCCGCCGTCCTCTGGACGGTTGCTGTGCTGTCGGGAGGCAGGAGGGATGCTGGCAGTGGGAAGGAAAGCACAGGCAGCTGGGGGGGACAACCGGGGGGCCTAAGAAGGCCAACGGACGAGCGGCGATGCGGCTGGCAAGGCTGCCGACGGGGGACCGAAAACTAAACTTAAAAAACAAAAAGGGGGGTCAAAACAAATAAACGACGGGGCTACACAGCCCAAACTGTGGCAAACAGCTGGTCACTTTCTTCTGGTGCCCGATGGCACCGCGGACCACAGAACAGGGCAGCTCGAGGAGTCTTCAAGCAGGGGAGGCAGCACAGGACCACAGCAAGCCCAGAGGGACGGCTTTCACAAAAGGTAAGCCCTAAACTGTCCCTTGACTTCTGTGTCCTGTCTCCTCAACCACTGCCCAGGATCAACTGCTCAACTGAAGAAATATTTTTCAAACTTGATCCCCCCAGGGTTCTAGAGTGGCTGGAATGGAATGCTGTGCATGAGCAGCTCAGCACAGCATTCCATCCAAGTCATTGTGACATATTTTGCTATTAATCCTGCTATTTGACCATACTGTAAAGTGCACAGGGCACTTCTCTGCATTATTTTACAGTTTCCCATTATAAGGAGGTGAATCTTTATTTTCAGGGGCCCCTTATCATAGTACCCTGTTGCCTACACCTACAGCAGGTACCCTGAGCACCTGTGAACCCCTAATTTATTTATTGAGTTTAGGCTTTCTGGGATGCCCCAACTTTGGGTCATTACAGATTCGGGCCCACCTAAAAATACATGTCCCCATGTATTCCCTTAACATTTTATAAAATCTATCGTCTTAACAACCTCTAAAATCTTACTTAACACTCTATGAAGTCTTACGTTAATAAAACACTCTTAAATTCTCTAAAATATTCTTAAAACATCTACTGTACCGTAAATTTGTGAAGTTTTACTCTAAAGTGACTATGTCTGGGAAATTACTTGGATTAAATCTACCTGTTGTACCAAGGTACGAGTTGAGAAGCTTCTGTGATATACCTTCTAGGAGGAATACCTTCGTTCGAGCTTTGAGATCTGCGGGGTTGGAAATCAACAGGTTCTTGAACAATACGTTCTCTTTCCAGGAAATCTGGTATTTTCGGAGCTATCACTGGTACACAATTTGAATGGTCATGGGAATGCATATATGAAGTACGGATCCAAGGATCTGTACACCAACTGGTTAGTGATTCTAGTTCCCACCTTTTGTCTTTTGTGGAGTCCTGTCTCTCTTTTGGCGTAGGACTGTCCTGTTCTTTAACGATCACAGTGTGTCTGAAAGTGCAAGCTTTTAGGAGATTTCGATGAACAATCTTGGTACCATGTCCTAATTCCTGTTGGATCTTGTATGCCGGTAGTTAGGGATAAGGTATCTCGATAATATAATAAGGTTCTGGTTCCCGCTTTGAAGACAGTTTGCTGCATTTTGGGGTCTTCTTCAACATTACTCTTTCTCCAACAAGTAAAGGTGTAGCTTTGGCCTTGATATCATAATCTGCTTTCTGCTTTTGCCGTGCTTGCTCCATATGTCTACCAACAATTTTTCCAGCTTCCTGCAAACGTTGTTTATGTTCTTGGACCCAATTTGTCACTGGCTTCTTTCCTTTAATTTCTTCTTGTGGTACTTCCAGCACTAAGTCCCTCGGAAGTCTTCCGTGTCATCCAAACATTAAATAATGAGGTGTATAACCCGTGGAGCAATGTATAGTATTATTATAAAGATATGTGAGTTCGGGGAAGTAAAGCTGGCCAGAAGGGACGTTTATATTCTGGTAGAGCTCGCAACATTCCTAGGAGAATCTGATTTGTTCTTTCGCAAAGTCCATTACCTTGGGGGTGGTAAGCAGTGGTTTATAACTTATGGCTTCCATACAGAGCGCAAAGTTCATGAAATAGTTGAGATTCGAAAGACGTTCCTTGATCTGTGAGGATTTTTGTAGGATATCCGTAAGGTCGTACAAAACATCTCATAAAGGTTTCAGCAGTAGTTCAAGCAGATAGGTCTTTTACTGCGCTTGCAACCATGAACTTGGAAAAGTGATCCACCATAGTGAGGATATAAATGTGTCCATTTGTGCTAGGGTCTAACTTTAAATGATCAAGAGCAACTAGTTCCAGTGGTGCGTTACTAACTATTGGATGGAGAGGAGCTCTCTGATTCACCTTCACCTTGCACTTTAAGTTACATGCTGGACATTCCTCACACCATTTTATTATATCATTTCGCATTCCTATCCAGTAAAATCTCCTTCTGATAATAGCTTCAGTTTTCTTGTGACCAAAATGTCCTGAATTATCATGGTACGCCTCTAACACTACGGAAGCACTGGTCTTTGGAACTACGATTTGAGTCAATTCTATGTGTGTGGCAGGATCTCTACTTTTTTTAACCAAACAACAATCTTATATGGTCAGACAAGTTCTGTGTCTCCGAAGTTTCATAGCTTCTGTGTTCAGCTTCTTTCTTTCTCTTTGGGTCATGCGTTTCTGTTGAGAAACTAGAGCTTTTACTTGGCAAACAATAGGGTCTTGGCTTTGTAATTTTACCCATAGATTCTTTTGATTCGCAATCATGTCATCCACTTCTGGTTGACTTTCCACTTTAAACTTGGGAGCAATTTGACAACATGCCTGTACAATCTCAGTTGGTACCTGCAGAAAAGGTGGCATTTCTATGTTTTCAGCAGGGTATCATCTATTTCTGATTCTCCCTGTCCAGGCATCCGGGACAAGGCATCAGCGTTCGCATTAGCTTTACCAGAGTGATATTTTAAGGAGAATTGGTAATTCTCAAGTCGAGAGGCCCACCTTTGCTCAAGGGCTTCTAGCGTTGCAGTATTCAAGTGTGCTAAAGGATTATTATCCATGAAAACTGTGAAAGGGGTGGCAGCTAGATATTGCCGGAATTTCTCTGTGATAGCCCAGACTAGCACTAAAAATTTAAGTTTCAAAGAGCTATAGCAGGCGTCGTTCTGCTCGGAGCCTCTTAATCCTCTGCTTGCGTAGGCAATTACTCTTTCCACACCATTCTGTTCTTGTGCGAGTACCGCGAGCAACAATTTGTTACTGGCATCGGTATACAACAGAAAGGGTTTCGCATAATCTGGATATGCCAATATAGGAGCCTCAGTTAGTGTCTTTTTTAATTGATCGAATGCTTCTTGTTGTTCAGTACCCCATATAACCAGGCGATTCTTTGGGACTCGACCTTCTGCTGACCCTCTTAAAAGTTCGTGTAAAGGCACAGCAATTTTGGAGAAGTTCTTAATAAATCTTCGATAATATCCAACAAATCCCAAGAATTTTGGGACCTCTCTAATGGTAGTAGGAACAGGCCATTTCTTTACTGCTTCAATCTTCTCTGGGTCTGGCATCACTCCATCCACAGAGACTATATGTCCCAGATAACTCACTTTAGTCTGCAACAGATGACATTTAGAGGGTTTTATTTTAAGACTGTATTGGATCAATTTTTGGAATACTTCGTCCAGGTGATGCAAATGATCTTCGTGAGTGTTGGAATATACAATGATATCATCTAAATATAATAACAGGGTATTGAAATTCTGGCTTCCAAGACAATGTTCCACCAGTCTTTGAAAAGTTCCCGGTGCCTTACACAATCCAAAAGGCATCCTGGTGAATTCATAGAGACCCATGGGGGTAATAAAGGCTGTTTTCTCTCTTGATCCTTTGGCGCCATAGGAACTTGCCAGTATCCGCTGGTTAAATCCAGAGTGGAGAATATGGCTGCTGATTGAAGAGCCATAAGAGAATCTTCTTTCCTAGGCAAAGGATACGCATGCTTATGGGTGATGGCATTTAATTTGCGGTAATCCACACAGAATTGGATCTTACCATCCTTTTTCTTTACCAGAACAATTGGCGCTGCCCATGGGCTGTGACTTTCCTTGATCACATCAGCCTCTTTCATTTCTTTAATCATTTCTTTTACTTGCTGGTACATGGCTGGTGGAATAGGCCTAAAATCGTTCTCTGATAGGCAGATGTCCATGGGTACTGATGTGATGTTGTACCCCACGAGCTAACCAAAAATCTAAGGGGTGTTGGCTAAAAGCTTCCTTTCGGTGTAAAACCACTTTCAAAACATCAGCTCTTTGCTTCATGCTAGTCTTCAGATTGCCTACTTTAATCTCTTTAGTCCATTCTGGTATCTGGTTGCTTTCTATCCCATCTTCAGGCACTTTATTTATCTCTTCCCCCAGCTTCGATAATGTCCTGCAAACACGCCATGCGGATTTGAGCAACCGGCTGGTTCCAGTACAGCTGTACATCATGAGTCCCGTAATTCAGCACTCGGACTGGTATCTGACCTCTGATCACAGTAGCTACACTCCAAGCCACTATTATCGGCTCTTCCTTGTTCATTGGGTAAGGTTCCACTAGTGCATCATAATCTTGACCCCTCGGGCCCACCTTTGCTTTGCACCAAAGGGTGGTTTCGGTGCCTGGCTTCAATGTTACTGGTCTAGCATCTGTCACTCTTACTTTACCAATTTCACCCTCAGCATTAGCGAATCATTGATGGCATTGCAAGTTGTAGATAGTTTGTTGCAGGGCATGTTTCTCCACTCGAGGAATGTGTTTGGCTTGCTGCTGGAGGATGCTCACTAATTCGTCAAAGCAATTTCGTAGAACATTCATCCCCAGAATTAGTGGTGGCAGTTGATCACTCTCAATGTCGCTCACAATGATGCCTGTGTTGCATTGAATGTTCTTTCCTAATTGTACATCGGCTTCCAGATATCCTAAATACGGTACTTCATCACCGTTGGTCGCTATTACTTTACCCATGATCTAGGAGGTGGCTTCAGATCATTAGGTGTCCAGTATCTTTGGAACTCTCACCCTTGCAATGTAGTAACCTGCGATCCAGTGTCTAACAATGCCATAAGCTCGATGCCATCGACCTTGACTGGTATCATTGGGCTTCTACCAATGAAACACGACTGCTCTAGTGGGACTGCTGGACCTGAATGGCTGCTCTTCGAGGGACGGTCCTCATCCCTGAAGAATTTCTGTTTAAATTCAGGGTGTTATTTACTGGCTGACCACATCTCCTTTCTATGTGGCCACTAACACCACACCAGCGACATATGGGCCTTCCTTGGCCATCAAACTGATCTGTGGAGCATCTCCCTTCACTCTTTCTCGAGTGGTTCATTTGGTCATGCTTCCTTTCTTTCCCTAATGGAATGAAGCTTCTCTCATTCTTCCAACCAGCTTTCCAACTTTGCATTTCCTTACACATTTCCACCATCTGGTTGGTCAGGGTAGCAATCTGCTCAGTCAGCTCCGAGTGTTGTCTAGCGCTAGTCTGCACAGAACATATTGGTGTCTGTATCCTTGGTTCATGCATCTGTTCATGTTCTGAATGCCAGCTTGGGTAGGCAACAGCTTCTCTTCGCGGTTCTCGTCTTTGTAATGACATTTCCTCCAGCTGGAGTCTTAATTGCCAAGAATTGTCTTCTTTCCATCCTTTGGTAGTGTAGGTTGGCCAATGAGTTCCTATAGAGGTTGCCATTTGGGGATATGCCGGAGCCTCCTCTCTGGATTTTCCCTAACCAAATATTCGAGTGGCTTTCTCCTTAAAATCCAGGAAGTCGACTTCAGGGTTTTGTAAGTGCAGCATGCGTAGTTTTCTCCTCAGGGCCTCACTTTGCACTCCTTCAACAAATTTTTCTACTAATACTCGATCTGCATCTCGGACCTCTGCCACATCTACTCTCTCTATCGCTCATAACAGCTCTTACAGACTCAGTGCGAACTCCCTCAGGGTCTCTTGGGGCTTCTGGGTGTGAGAAAAGAACTTCATTTTGAGGTCAGACATGGTCCTAGCATCAAAGATCTGCTGTAGCCTCTGGAGTATCTGGTCCGCTGTGGATTTTGATCCACTCAGCCATGATTGGACTTCTCGGTGGGCAGCTCCCTTTAGTTGCTCGATTAAAATTTCGACTTTCTGTTGCTCAAGGATCTGATACAGCCGAAACATGGCCTGCTTCTTTGAACGGAATTCCCCCAGGTTGCTGGTTCCATTCCCGTCTTTTTCTCCAGAAAACTGTGGAAGCCATGGCACTCCAAAGTAATACGGCATGGTTAGTGGAGATGGTGGGATATTCCCTCTAGGTCCATCTCGGTCTCCTCCAGCCAACTCTCTATCTCCCCCAGACAATCCACTACTACACCTTGGCTCCATCTGTGCTTCTTTCTAAGCCACTCCAACTTTGGACTCCTCGGATAAATAATTATCTCTATCCTGCCAACTACGCCAAGAAAATTTTCCCCATGTAATGCCCGTGATTGTGCTCTCCTCTAAAGGTGGTGAAAAGAGATGAGCGAGGCACCAAGGTCCAAATTATGTGGATAGGATAACCGTTACCCAGACAAGGAGAGGCAGGAGTCAACCTAGTGCTTCATTGCCCGCAGGGTGTTTATTTTGTACCAAGGGTAGAGAGACACAGTCACAAAAGGGAGGAGGGGTTGCCCGAGAACAATAGGGCAATAAACAGGGAAATACTTTATCTACAACTACTAAGATTATTACCACAAGAATAAACTATAGGCCTACTGCCACTCTTATTCTGAAATTATTCTACACTTTGATACTCTTAGATGAGGATCAGGTGACATAATCCACTCAGAACTGTACTAGGGTAATTATCACCACAGATTTCCATCAGAGTCTAGATGTTACAAGAGTCCAGGGATCCAGCATCTTTGTGTACACCGTCGTTCTTCGTTGGTAGCTACAAGGGAAATAAAACAGAACTGTAGAACCCTAATCACAATTCCCAGCCAGGACCTAGTTAAGGCCACTGGGATGGTGAGAGGTTTGGTAAGCAGACCATATGTTTCTTCAGCAAAAGCCCACTCTCTCCAAGGCTGCTGGAATGAAGAACCAGAGCAACTGGTTCCTGAGATAACACACTGAAAACAAAGGGTTCCTCGGCCAAAACCCACTTCCAGGGTTGCCAAGGAAGAAGATAGATCAAGACCTGCGTGGCGATGAATCCAGTGGAGGACTACCACGATCTGACTGATGCTGCGGCACTCCAAGGGCCAGCTAAATTTGGAAGGAACTCTGACAGGACCAGGAACCATAAGAATCTGAAGAGATGATGGTTGACTCTGCAATCCTAGGATCAGGAATTAACACAAAAATAAAGAAACGGTGGATGCGTCCTGTACTGGGCTTCGACGGACTCGACTTTCGGTGAACGACCAGGAGGGGAGCAGACTAGGTTCTCCAAAATGAGCTCACTCTTCTGTAGAGAGCGACCAACTTTGGGACATCTGGAACAGGAACCATACGGAACAATATTGGCACAGCTGTCGTGATGCATTTCGGCGGACGTACCTTCAAGCTGTGAAAACAAGAAATGGCGGGTACGACTTGTACGACTGGCGACGGACTCGACTTTGGCGGACAACACTGACGGATGTGATGAGCTGATGGATGATCCCACAGGAGTGAAGAATGCTTAGAGAAGGTCTTCTTCTGAGTAGAGACTGATTCAAAGTACGTGGTGTTACAGACCACACTATGGGACTGCAGTGTGGTAGAAGATTGAGATTGTCTTCATACAGTAGTAACCATATAACTGAAAAATGCCCAGAGAACTGTGGAATGCTACAATAATTTGCTGGAGGAGGGCAAATTATAACTTCAGGAGTAATTATTACTGATGAGGGTCAATGTCCAGGTGCTTAGAGCAATAGTTCAGGTACTTAGAGCAATAGTTCAGGTACTTAGGACAATAGTTCATGTACTTAGAGCAATAGTTCAGGTACTTAGGACAATAGTTCAGGTACTTAGGGCAATAGTTCAGGTACTTAGAGTAATAGTTCAGGTACTTAGAACAATAGTTCAGGTACTTAGAGCAATAGCCATGGCATAAGCAGTACAGTAGTTACAGTAATTTCCCAATATATGCAAATCGAGCACTCTTAGAAGAACCCCTGTTCCTAAATGTAGGGTCTTCTTGAATAGGATCTCCTCCAGGATGTCATGGCTAAGGAGGCCTCCCTTTAGTACTACTAGGCTGGCTTTGCCCTATTACGCTTGGCCGGGGCCTCCCTTTAGTACCACTAGGCTGGCTTGCCCTATTACGCTAGGCCAGGGCCTCCCTTTAGTACCACTAGGCTGGCTTGCCCTATTACACTAGGCCGGGGCCTCCCTTTGGTACCACTAGGCTGGCTTGCCCTATTACGCTAGGCCGGGGCCTCCCTTTAGTACCACTAGGCTGGCTTGCTCTATTATGCTAGGCCAGGGCCTCCCTTTAGTACCAAGCTTTACCTCGGGCCTAATGCCCTACTTTTATCTCGGGCCTAACGCCCTACCGAGACTTGGGCCTGGTGCCTCACTTTTAATATTGAGCTTGGTGCCCCACCTTAAATTGGGCCTGGTGCCCCACCTTGAATTGGGCCTGGTGCCCCACCTTAAATTGTGCTTGGTGCCCCACCTTAAATTGGGCCTGGTGGCCCTCTTCTAATTGGGCCTGATGCCCCACCTTAAATTGGGCCTGAATTGCCCCTTTAAGTGCTCCGAGTGGCAGGCCCCCTTTAAATCTCCAGCTCTGTAAAAGAGCTGCTACCACTCAGTCCTTGAGACCCCACCCGAGTCCGGCCCCTGGAATGAATATTCAGTAGGCTGCTAGAAAAGCTTTTATGGTAGGCCCCTCCTTTAGGCATCGCTAAGTCCCGCCTCCCCTCTGCATAATTAATTTTTGGGTCCTGACGACCACTTTCGCGGTGCTTGGCTGCTCTTCTAAGCACCTTATGTGCGCTTCAACAAAAAAACAAAACACAGTCTCTTTTAAACAGGCAGTCAGCACTCTTCTGGTGCTGCCGCCGACTCACCGCTCCGCCGTCCTCTGGAGGGTTGCTGTGCTGTCAGGAGGCAGGAGAGATGCTGGCAGTGGGAGGAAAAGTGCAGGCAGCTGGGGGGGACAACCAGGGGGCCTAAGACAGCTGATGGATGAGCGGCGATGCGGCTGGCAAGGCTGCCGACGGGGGACCGAAAACTAAACTTAAAAAACAAAAAGGGGGTTCAAAACAAATAAATGACAGGGCTACACAGCCCAAACCGCGGCAAATGGCCAGTCACTTTCTTCTGGTGCCCGATGGCACCACGGACCACAGAACAGGGCAGCGCGAGGAGTCTTCAAGCAGGGGAGGCAGCACAGGACCACAGCTAGCCCAGAGGGATGGCTTTCACACAAGGTAAGCCCTAAACTGTCCCTTGACTTCTGTGTCCTGTCTCCTCAACCACTGCCCAGGATCAACTGCTCAACTGAAGAAATATTTTTCAAACTTGATCCCCCCAGGGTTCTAGAGTGGCTGGAGTGGAATGCTGTGCACGAGCAGCTCAGCACAGCATTCCATCCAAGCCATTGTGACATATTTTACTATTAAACCTGCTATTTGACCATACTGTAAAGTGCACAGGGCACATCTCTGCATTATTTTACAGTTTCCAATTATAAGGAGGTGAATCTTTATTTTCAGGTGCCCCTTATCATAGTACCCTGCTGCCTACACCTACAGCAGGTACCCTGAGCACCTGTGAACCCCTAATTTATTTATTGAATTTAGGCTTTCTGGGATGCCCCAACTTTGGGGCATTACATTCAGAATCAGGAAAATGTTCCAAAATGCCATGGAATTATGTGGCAGTTGAAATTTAAAATTCCACACTTCACTAGTATTGCTGGCTCATATATTGAAATAGCATCTGCATGTGATGAATTCAACAACATGCTACAATCAACTACTATTTCTGTAAACAAATTATTCCTTCAGTTTTTAATCCAGACTGGTACCCAGTGCACAGGAGGAAGCCAGTTTCTTCAACATTCTATATACTGTATAGTACTTTGCAGTGTTTTGGCCAAGTTACTTGTCTTGGTTGCAAAACTGGAACATCTCATGACTATTCTCTTTAAAGCAGCAGTGTAATGAAAAAAAGTTATTCCAAAAAGCTAATTTTCTGCTATGGTTATAAAAGATATTGGCAGAACTGTTGATTTGGGTTTTCTGGATGCTTCTTATGCTGTGTACTGTACATTTGCATTTTTGTCTGGACTCTTATCCTCCTTGGCTCAGTATTATTTCTCTGCAAAAATGAGGCGGACATCTTTTTTCCTTGAGAAATAATTACCTTAAAATGTTCATAAAATTCTAAAATGATAATGAAAACTGAATATTTCACCACCAAAATAAACTGGAAGACATCTGGCATCAGTGAGGATGAAAAAAAGGTGGGGTCAAATTTTTATCCATTTTCGTTGCACTGCTGCTTTAACATATAATCTTGCAGGGCTGGGAGAATGTCTAGGCTGTAGTTTCTCTTTGTTTCTTAAGTAGAGGCAAGCATCAGAGCAGACCAGATGTTGCTGAATAAATGCATCTTAAAACATGCATGCTCATTCTTCTATTCCCTGGATTCTAACAGCTTTAATAGTATAGCTCGCATTGCAAAACATGCAGATACAAATGTTTTGCTCATTAGTATGAGAAAATGGATACTTACAGTATATTAATGATTTCAACCAGGGACTTGAAGACTAGGTTGATATTTTTGCTGACGACACAGATCTGGAGAAGACAGTGGAAGAAACATCAGGTAAATATACTCTAAGAACACTGTTAAAGTGTAACATGGTGGCCAGAAGATGAAAATTAAAACCCAATATGGACAGGAGCACAGTTATGAACTTGAACTTAAATCAAGACTATCACTGTGAGAGCCAGCCCAGAGGTGCTGAGGGTTGAGGCAATGGATGCGACACCTTGTACCATGCCTGCGACTCGGGTTCGAGAGTGAACTTAGGTCACTGGGTTTCAACGGAGAGTGTAGGATTGAGCTTCTGGAGGATAGCTTTCCTGTCCTGGGAGGGAGGTGTGGACAGATAGAAACATAGAAACATAGAATTTGACTGCAGATAAGGACCGCTTGGCCCACCTAGTCTGCCCATTTTCCTACCTAACAGATAAGCTGCAGATCCTAGTTAACTAACAGCTTACTTCCTCCTACCCCCACTAGGACTGCCTTATGTCTGTCCCATGCATTCTTGAATTCCCCACTGTTTTGACTCCACAACCTCCTCAGGGAGGCTGTTCCATGCATCCACAACCTTCTCTGTGAAAAATACTTCCTCACATTACCTCTGAGCCATCCCCTCTATCTTCAAATTGTGCCCCCTTGTTCTTGCACATCTCTTTTTCTGAAAGATGCTACCCTCTTGGACTTTGTTGATTCCCTTGAGGTACTTGAAAGTTTCTATCATGTCCCCTGTCTCCATTCTTTCCTCAAGGGTATACATATTAAGCTTCTTTAGTCTTTATTCGTATGTCTTCTGGTGCAGACCCTGCACCATTTTGGTTGCCCTCGTCTGGACAGCCTCCACTCTGTCGTCAGGCGATTGGCTGCGTTGGTGATCCTTTTTATGAGCTCAGGATCGAGCATGCCTGTGCTGAATGCATTGCATGTCTGAGCCAACAGGGACTGGAAGAACAAGGAAATGCCCTGGCATCTTCATAGGCAAACGTGGGTCAAGGGACAGACCACCATGCCCAACGCTGAATCCTCTGATCTGCCTCCAGAAGCTCCCTGCACAAGAGTCCTGGCCACCCATTAGATTTCAGAAAGGTTGCCGGTAGGAGTTGGTGGTCCTGCCTTCGGGAATAAGATCCAGGGGGGCGGTGGACCTGGACTAGTGGAACGGAGTCCCATCCCTATCCAGCAGGTAGGCCAGGGAATTCAGGAGGGCGGGATCAAGTCTGTCATCTGCCCCACTAGAGAGAGAGCGTCTGAGGCTCCAGAGAAAGAGGAGGATAAATAGAGTCAACAAAAGAATATCACTGTGAATAAGCTGTGGAATAAGGTACATTTGTTATTATGAAGAATTAAGAGAACATTTTTAAGAAGATTTAGAAAAGTGATTTTGCCTTCACATCGAAAGGACAACACCTCAACATTACAGCATGCCCTGAATGGTGGCATATCAACAGTGGGTGGCCCCCTTAATGCTGCAATACTGTGCAAGCATTGAATATTAGTCCAAGTTCCTGAAATAGGACTAGACTTCATGAAATGTTCATATTCCACACCCAGAGGCCAGTGTACAAGATGCTGAACCATGGGCATTGACACCTTTACTGCCATAATTGAAGAAAACATGGCACAGTAGTTTCCAAGCCACATAAAACCAAACAGCTTCTTATATTACAGTTTGTAGTTGTGGACCCTCGACTACTAGAAGAGGATAAATCATGGTAGTGCGTTAAGAATTAACATTTGGGAATTTTTGAATGGCATAAATGCCATACATTTCAGCTGTGGAAAGGAAAAATGTGATAACATTTTAACAGCATTCCTTTAAGTCAGCATTATCAACCTATTACACATGCTCCCATAGTTAACGTTTACTGTAACATCTAAATAAAGCCAGATTTTTGCTCACTTGTGATTCAGGCACCCATTCACATACTGCAACTGGACTGAAAAAATAGCAATGTGTTATCAGTTCCAGATTTTAAAATCTTGGAACATTTAAGCCTGGCCAATCTTTATCTTTGTAAGATTAAAAATAAAACTGTATGGGAACATAATTCATTAAAACGTTAAAATATTTTTCAGACTTTTTTTCATGATCTACAGACCAAACTTATAAAACATGAAATTATAAAAACAAGTAGCAAGATTATGTGGGGACAGCAGCTGTGTCAAGGTCCAGAGGATTATCAAGCAATGATACTGATACTAAGAGGCAGCCATTTTCTACTCAAATTAGTAGGACAATGCTATTTCTTAAAGAACAAATTAACAGGGTAAGGATGCCCTAACATTCCTCTTGATGTTTTTAATATTTCCGTTTTAAGCAATCTCTTATTTTTTGATTAATTTGGGTTTATCAATAATATTCTGTTTTTGAGCAGTACAGGAAATCATAAAAATATAATGTAACATACATTGTGTATGCAAAATGGTTAAGCAATAAAACACTCCAGGAATGTGCATTAGACATTTCTAATTCATGGGCAGGGGTATAGTGAGGAATGAGGCCAGTAGCAGAGTGCCTTCGGCCCCTGGCCATATGTTAGAAATGTCTAATGATCAACCCAGGAGTGTCTTATTGTGCTTATAAAATGGGTCCATGTATTTTACATTATTGAAAAAATTTAAAACTATATGTTCAAATACTAAAAAACTTAAAACTGCTGTTTAGTTTTTGATAAAATTGTTCCTCCACCTGCTTGAATAGTAAGGCTTTTTTGTTTTGCTTGATGTATTCTGTCCATCATAGGCTTCCCTACTTGTAGATTTTCTCACCTCTGTAGTTTTACTTAGGCTTTGCTAGGTGTCCTATAGCTGAGAGGTAGCAGTGTGATCACTGCATACCCCCCATCCTTAGTGTCTTAATGGCAAGCCCAAATATGAATAAAAAGCAGTTCCAGAGAAGATTGAAGTATGACCTCAGTCATTGTAATCATTTAAAGTAAAGCGCAATTACAAATATAATGCACAGTGAGTGTCCTATGAAGACAGGTTGAAGGAACTGAACATGTACTCCCTGGAGGAGAGGAGGGAGAGAGGGGATATGATAGAGACATACAAGTATCTTACAGGGAGGAACAGGGTGCAGGAAAACACTATTTTTAAGCGAAAAAGATGTTCCAGGACTAGAGGGCATGGGATGAAGTTGGAGGGAGGACGATCAGAGGAAACATGAGAAAGAATTTCTTCACAGAACGGGTGGTGGACAAGTGGAACACCCTGCCAGAGGAAGTGGTGGGGGCTGAAACAATCACGGGATTTAAGAATGCATGGGATAGACATAAAGGAATTCTGAAGGTCAGGGGTAAGGTGCAACAGACTTCTAGGAAAACAAACTGAACTTACAAGCTCAAATGGGCAGACTGGGTGGGCCATAGGCCCTTATCTGCCGACACTGTCTAAGTATCTATGTATCTATGTATGAGTTGAAGTGAAACGCTGAATCTGTGTCTGACTTGTCTTTGGTTTCTTGTGTAGCAAGATGAGTAGGTGAGGGTCTCGAGATGTTTTTTGTTGTTAATACTTTTTATTGAGCATTTTCAGTTTATACTGATTACATTAGGAACATACTGGTAGGAGAGTATATCGGGCACTTAGGTTACAAAGAAAAGCACAAAGCCCACAACTCACGAGAGTGGTACAAAGCAAAGCCTTTCAAGTTAAAAGCCATTACAGTAGGTGTGCATTAGAAGGCAATGTAGGAGTGTGGCACCAACGTCACTGATCAGGAGAGGAACAAGTACAGTTCAAGGGCACAAATAACCTAAAACTAAGAATAGCAAGTCCAACTACAAGATATGGTGCATCTTCTCTGCCTGTGGAGCAAAACAGAATATTTTACAAGTGCAGATCACCGTAACTTGTACATAAGGGGAAGGCCTAGAGAATTCAAACCTCAGTGTAAAGGAAAGGGTCTGTTAACAGCTAGTGCAATCAGACACTAGCATAATCATAATAACTAAGCCAGAAAGTGATGAATAGGGGAATCAGCCTATCCCAGTTTGTGGTGAGAGATATGTTAAATAGGGGGCCCAGCATAGATAGTATTGTGAAAGGGTATTAGTTACTCATGGGATAGGCAATCTAGAGCAGCTATATTGGAGAATGAACTTAGCAGCTCAGGCAAGGTAGGTACCTCTGAGGTTCTCCAATGACACAGAATTTGCCATTTAGCCTAAATGCTTAAGAAGGGCAAGCCATCTCAGTGCAGGAGGAAAGCCCAACAGCCATACCTTGGGATCTAGGTCCAGATGACAGCCTACAACTTGTGCTGCAAGGTCATATATGGCCATCCAGAAGGGCTGTAGGAGTGGGCAGTGCCAGATTATATGACATAGCTCTCCCACCGCAGAGTGGCATCTCCACCAATCATTGTTGTCCATCAGGCATAGCTTGAATAATGTGGAGGGGGTTCGATACCAGTAATATAGGATCTTATTCTGAATAAGCCTGCTTCTTGCATCTTAGTAAGCAGTATGGGATACATTCCAGCACAGAGAGAGGTTGCTGTAGGGCTTTTTCCCCATTTGGTTTTGGCTTGCAATGTTTGAGAGGGGAGCTGTTCCCAAAGGTCAGAGTAAATCGAGCTAGCTCTGCCTGTTTTAAGAGAGAGCAATTTGCCCAGTGAGGAAGGCCTATGGTTCCCTACAGCTGAGAGTTTCTTTGCATACATTGCGACTGAGCTGTGGAGCTGGAGATATTGCCAAAATGCAGCCTTTCCTAAGTGAAATTCTTGGTCAAGCTCCTGAAAAGACTTTAAATTCACCCCTTTGGGTGACTGAATGTCAGCCAGGGTGGAGATCCCTTGGCCCCTCCATGAGGGCCAGGATATGATTTTACCATCCACACAGATGGACACATTGTGCCAGATAGGGGTAGCAGACAGAGGACATGGGTTAATTTGGAGTTTCTTATGCACCAGGTGCCAGATGTGCACCAAATAAACGATAGTAGGGTGCTGACACAGTGTTTTGGGCAGGGGGTTGTACAGAAGCAGTGGGAGAGAAAGGACCTGAGCTAGTGTGGTTTCCATACACAGCCATCGCGGCATTTCTGAGGATGCCGGGAGGAACCATGTCAAGGTTTGAACAATGGAATAGGCCCACTTGTAGCCTTCTATCCAGGGAAGGCCCCAGCCCCCTAGGGTCCAGTGTGCCCTCAGTTTGTTTCTGCTATATCGGGGTTTGGAGTCTTCCCAAACTAGCAAAGACTTTATCTATGGCATTGAGCCAAGGGGCCAGGATCTCTAAAGGGAGGTGGGAGATGACATGAAGGAGCTTTGGGGCTGATATCATTTTCAGAGCAGAGATTTTGCCTGCCATCGTGAGGTGAAGCCCACGTCAACATTTGCATTCAGTCATGATTTCAGCGAGTAGTGGTATAAAATTCAAGTCCCACATATTAGTTAGATCAGGGGTAAGTTGGATTCCTAGATATACCGATGTATCAGGGGACTATTGCAGGCCAAGGAGGGGGGTTACACATGCTTGCATACACAGAGGGTTCAATGGAAGTACCTCCATTTTAGAATGGTTAATCTTTAGATCCGAGTAGGCTATAAAGTCCATGAGCAGGGAAAGCAGTGGTGGGAGGAAAGAGGGCGCATCCGCCAGGGGGATAGGCAGATTGTCTGCATACATGAATGTGGAGATGGTATGATTGCCAATTTTAACCCCACCAATCGAGGGAGATTGGCGAATTGCTATGGCCAGGGGCTCCACTGCCAGTATAAATAGTATGGGGGAAAAGAGGGCACCCCTGCCTGGTACCCCTCCCAAGGGGAAAGGGTTCTGACAGGTTGGAGCTGGTTAAGACCCGTGCTGTAGGGTCATGATTAGTGATGGGCAAAGTGGCCAAAATTCGCTCAGCGAAGTGATTTGAGGAGTACTGCTGAATCCGCAAAGTACTCTGCAACGTGAAGTGGAGTATTTCGTGTCATTTTGAGGAACGCAAAGTCCATTGAAACCAATGACTTTGTGTTATTCCATCTTCCCCAAACCACTTCTCCACCAATTTTAAGGCGAAGTATATTGAAATCAATGTACTTTGCATCACTTCACTTTGTTATTGAGCTCCAAGGCGAATTTTGCAGTGCTTCATGGGATTGCAGGTCACATGGGCTCTAGATTGTTCTGCACAGCCTCAGTTCTGTGTAGTGTGTGTGTAGTGGAAGATGGAAACAGTTTCCTCTCAAGAGCTCTGTGATTCAAATCCTCTAAAAGCTGTTAAAAAAGCCTTTTTGAGCCTTTTTTTCTCAAAATTTAGTACATCAATTGTAGGAAACCCTCCTGTGCTCATATAATTGAGTGTTTATTGTTTGTGTCTGGATTTTGAATGTTAATTTAGAACAGTCGGTGTACTGTGAAGTGTGCTTTGTGGGAGGGGCGTATCTGTGGTGTAGGTAGATTAACTAGGAGAAAAAGGCAGTCTTTCTGTTTTGGTTATATTTTTTCCTTGTATAACTGTGTTAATGTACGCACAGTAATATTTTCAGTAATTCTTGATTGTTGTGGTGCAGCAGTGTATAATTTCAGTTTGTTTAAAACATTTGGTTATATTACTAAAGGTTTTCAATTTGTGATGCATTACTTGTAGTGTGTGTGTGTGTTTGTACGATGCCTGCCATTAAATAAGACACCTTTTATTGCGCCACAGAGTAGTTGCAGCAATGTGTACCTGCCATCCACCACAGTTGCATGACTTTTTTATACTGCTTTGTGGAATCTTTACTGGTAGTGAACTGTTACTGCCGTGCACTACACCCCCATAACTGGCAAATGGTATTCTTTTCCAGATGTGGATTTTTGACTTGTGAGCACTGGTTAGGTGTTGTCGTGCCTTTGTGTCTGCATCTCTGGAGTGCACATAACAATCTTACTCTGTCTGTGCATTTGCAGTACAACATTAGTTCTGGGAGACTTTGCATTTCTTGTTACGCTCCCATTTCACTTTGTCAGCACTGGGGAATTTTCTGGATACAAGACAGTAGCATTTTGGGGATGCACAATAATTTTGGTGACTGCGTGTGACCACTGTGCACATAACAGAGTGCACCATTAATTCTGGGAGACTGCAATTTTTGTTACCCTCTCATTTCACTTCATCAGCACTGGGGAGTTTTCTGGACACAAGACAGTCGCATTTTGGGGATGCACATTAATTCTGGTGTCTGTGTGACCACTGCATGCATGACTGAGTGAGCCATTAATTCTAAGAGACTTTGCATTTCTTGTTGTGCTCTCATTTCACTTTGTCAGCACTGGGGAATTTTCTGGACACAAGACAGTAGCATTTTGGGGATGCACGTTAATTCTGGTGACTGTGTGTGACAACTGCATGCATGACTGTGTGTGCCATTAATTCTGGGAGACTGCATTTCTTATTACACTCTCATTTCACTTCATCAGCATTAGGGAATTTTCTGGACACAAGACAGTTGTATTTTGGGGTTACACATTAATTCTGGTGACTGTGTGTGTGAGGTGCTGCCAATATTGTTGTCTCTTCACCTTGCTTTGCATTAAGGTAGAATGACAACATGAAGTAATAATTACAAGGCAAAGTGAGCCTTTTGTATTGGCCACTCCACATAGCAGAGTGACAACGTGAAGTGCCCTGGCCTAAAGGGGAGTGAATGTTAAAGGAAAGGGTTTGTTTAGACATTTGCTCCAGACCCACAAGTCAGGTTTCAAGGGTTTTGAGAAGATTTTCCCTCCGCCGTCTGCAGCTGACCGTATACCCCATAATGGCTCCATGGATGGTGGCCTTCAATGCCTCCCAAATATGAGCTGGAGAGATGCAGTCATGAGTGTATTTTCATTAAGATAGCTAGTGACTTCCATTAGTAGCCATGGGGGCAAGTCAAGGTCTGGTAGGAGCAGCAGGTCCAAGCGCCAGTGGGAGGAAGGGGAAGTTGGAGGCCCGTGCAGGAGGTGGGGATGAACTGGGGAGTGGTCTGAAATAACTACCAGAAGGATCTCCATGCCTATGGAACAGTGCATGATAGTTGGGAACACCAGCCAGTAATCCACTCTGCTATGTGAGTTGTGAACTGGAGAGAAAAAGGTGTAATCTCTATCCCTGTGATGGAGGATACGCCAGGGGTCTTGGAGCCCTAAGTCTGCCATCAGATTTGTAAGGGAGAGCCTGGTTTTGGGATGCTGGTCAGGGCTAGTGGAGCTTCTGTCCAGATAAGGATCAAGGGGAAACTTAAAATCACCCCCTAATATTATTGGAGTGTCAAATAAGGCCCGGGATCCTATCACCTGAGCCAAAGCATGGAAGACCTCTGGCAGATCCTCATAGGTACCGTATGCATTGCAGATGATCGGGGACCCTCAGGAGTGTTCATGAGGGCTGCAATCCACCTACCATCTGCGTCACATTTGGTCTGAATCTGTGATCATTTCAGGGTTTTTTGCAGCGGTATGGCCACTCAGTGTTTGCATGTGGGGGCAGAGGAGGAGGATATGACCTGATTCACCCAGTCCTTTTTTGGCCTGTCATGATCAAGCTTGCTTAGTTTAGTTTCTTGCAAAAGTGCAAGGCCCAGCCTCAACCTCTTACTGTGTGTCAACACCTGTTTCCACTTTTCCATGGTGTTTAGGCCCCGAATGTACCAGGTATGGATGTGCAGGTCACCCATAGTCACATGGGAGGGGTTGATGGCACAAAGGGAGAAAGCAACACTGGAGTTGAGAAGTTGAGGTGGGTTTCAGCACTTTGTCTGGAAGAATAGTGTCTGTACACTGGGTTAAATTCACTGCAGTTCTGTAAGTTAGCAATATTTCAAACCATGCGATCTGGAAGAATTCAAACATAAAGAACAAAACAGAACAAATGGCTCTGTAGTAATAACACACTTCAAAACTATATACACATCTTCACCTAACCAAGGCCATTAAGAAGCACAGAGGTATGAGGTCCACAGAAAAACCTTCAAGATGCCATCTAGCTTCTGTGGGGGAGTAGTTTCTGGCACAGCGCCTAGGACCAGTTGCTAATCACATAAGGCCCGAACTATCAGGGAAATGAGACCATGGGGCAGCACCCTAAGGGCAAGAGGAAGTAAGGTCTCTGACCACTGTCTCAGTGGCAGTCATAGGGAGACAAGGAGAGTGTGCCTGGAAGAAGCCCACTGTGAGCAGGCCCGCACCCAATAGGTGATACCTTGACTATACCCCCACTTTAACCATAGGCATCCCCGGGTAAAAGAAACATCGGGAGGGGTGAGAGTAAAGTCCCCCCTTGAGGTTTACACATAACAGTATAGTCAAAGGGTGATATATAATTAGGGGAGACTTAATAGCACTCAAGATAAATCAGGTCAGGGGACAGATGACTTGGGGCTGTGTGAGAGGAGAGTACCCAGAGCCCCTCATCGAAACAAGATAGAAAGGTCCAGCTGCAGAGTTCCCCCATGTGGGAGATCCTTGGGGAGAGAACCCAACTGAGTTGCAATCCCCCTAGAGAGAACCCCCCCACCCTGTACCTCAACCTTTAGTAAGATTACCAGACAGTACTTAGCTCAGAATGTTCATAGAGGAGTGTCCAAGGTGCCAACGGGGTTTGGGCCTGAAGAGGGTAGATGAGTGATAGGAGGCCTGTGATCATCATGACGGCTCGTTGGGGAGAACCTTGAGGAGGGCATTGGACTGGCTGCTACTATGTCTACCCATGTTCTGCCATTCAAGGAAGAGGGAGAAGGCCTATGTTTTCCTGCAGGTGCCTGCTCCATGTCCATCATCTTCTGCCCTTCGGGAGAGGGCGGCTGCAAAGCCGCAAAGGGATTCGATGAAAAGAAGGCTTGCAGGCTGGAGTCCTCTTGTGACACAGGGTCTGCTTCTGACCTTGGGCTTGAGGGGTTGATTCTGTCCACAGGATGCTGCCACCATGTATGATGGTGCGATGGATGACGCTTCTTGGATCTTGGAGGAAGGGAGGCATCAAAGATCCATACCTCAGGTGGTGGTAATGAATCAACAGGAGGATTAGATTTGCCAGCTGTATCTGATATAGGAGGTGAGCACAGGGGTTCCCCAGAGATCGATGACCAGTGAAATTTGTCCGATGCATTTTGCACAGGAAATCTTTGAGGCTCTCAGGGTGGTAAAAGCAGGGTGGACCCATTGTGGATTACCCATATAGTCACGGGATACCAAAGAGAGAGGGAGTAATTCAGTTTATGCAGCAGCTTATGGGCAGTAGAATACTCCTTGCATTTCTCAGATATCTCCCTAGAGTAGACTTGGAAGATTTGTATTTTATATCCGTGCCAAGACAGCTGGCCAAGGTTCCTGGCAGTCACCGCTACCGCTTCTTTCTGATGGAAATCCAAGAAACAGGCAAGCATGGGCCTGGGCCTTTCCTCAGGCTGAGGAGGAGGAGCTAGCGAGTGGTGAGCCCTTTCAGTCTGGAGCTGGGGATCCTTAGGGAGCCCCAAAAGCTGCGGGAGGGTATGCTGAAGGAAGGAGATAAGGTCTTTTTGCTCAGTACCCTCCAGAAAGCCAAAAAACTGCAAGTTATAATGCCAGCTGCAGTTTTCCAGGTCATCTACCTTGTCCTGGAGCAAATTAATGGTTTTGGCCTGGTTCCGTAGGGTAGCAGTCAGCTCCTGTACTGCAGCATCATGCAAACCAAGTCTGCCCTCATTTTGGAAGAGTCTGGTTTCGATATTCTGGAGTGTCTGCATAGTGGCATTAATAGCTGTAGTCATCTGTGCCATCTGGGCTAATAGCTGGCTGAACATTTGCTTGGTACACACTGGGTCTCCAAGGATTTGTAAGACCTAGGCCATCTTGTTGGCTTGTCTCCGCAGCAATCAGGGTGCAGCAAAGTGTCAGATGCAGGAGGCACTCGCAATTGACATGCACGCCAAAGGTGATGGAGGTGTTCCTCTAATATCTAGTTCTTTTTCTGTAGTGAAGGGAAGTGCCCCGATGCAGGATGCAGCTGGATAATTCCCCTAGTTCGCAGTGCTGCAGAGGTATGAGTCCACACTGGCTCAAGGCTTGGACATGCCCATCAATGTGTTTTAAAACTGCAGGATAGTGAGGCATCATTTTCCAAGAAACAAGAAAAAGGCAATGAAATTTAGATATACTGATAGTCACAAGCTCGTGGTGATTCAGTTGCAGCAAGGAGCTTTCTCGAGTGTGAGTGATTTGAAAAATAAAAAAAAAAAGATATGGGGCCTAATATTCAAAACTTTGCCTGGGAGGCAAATTTTGCACTTGCTGGCAGACAAATTTAGCCCACATCCAGTTGCACACAATATTCAAAGGAGTAGACTGGGGTAAACACAGTTGAATATAGCCGCCAAATGAACGCAGGCAAACATGACTGAGAGTGCAGTGTAAAGCTAGCCCGGCAAAGAAGATAGCTCTGAATATAGCAAAGAAGATAGCTCTGAATATAGCAACCAGGCAGTGCAAATAGCAACAGCAGCACAGTGCACAAAGAGATGGAGTCAGGCACAGGTGTGCTATGCGTCCACTGGGGGTGCCAGCAAAAAGTGGCGCATAAAATGTGAAAACCTGAGTAAAGAGCAGTGTACAAAATAAATAACAGCAATAGATACACCAAAAGCAATGGCAACAGACATGAACCCCAAAACATAGCAGCACTGTATAGATGTGAACTGTGTAAAAAGAGCAGAGATGGGACAGTGGGGATGTGACCCACAGAAAGGACCAACCATGCCTATGTGGCAGTATGACCCCAACCAGTGCCCACTGTGCACAGGTGGAGGGGACAAGGATCCCTGACACAGAGCAAAGGACAACACACCACAGGATACATAGCAGCAGGACACAGGGGGATGGACGTCAGCCACGGCCAAAGCCATACACAGGCCCACAGAGCAAGGCCCCCCCCAGTGAGACAATGCTATTGGGGACCACCCAAGGAATAGGGAACAGACCATTTCCATGGGCAGTCACAAGCCAGATGCTGTCTTGCGCACACACACACACACACACACACACACACACACACATGCACACACACACACACACGCCATGCAGGGTACACATGGAAAACAGAATATGTCAGCCAACTGGAGGGCAAACCTACCATGCCCACAACAATCCACTGCCAGATGCACAGCCACAGACACCACAGGGAGAGCTGTGGTGAAACCAGCACCACATTAGAGTCCAGGATGGCATCCACCATGGTGAATTAGATGGTCAGTAAGTGTAACATGGCACAGTAGTGAAACTTGACTACATGTAACCAAGAAAGATACAGAACACAGGAGTATAACAATCACAAATACATATTTTAAAAAATCAATATAAACTACTGTATGTACAGCAAAATAGCAAACACATCAAGTGGGGACAGGAAAGAGGGAAAAACAAGGGAAGGGTGGGGTTTATGGGTTGGCAGCTTGGTGCTGCCCCTGAAGTAGCTGTTCCAGTATTTCCTCAATCCTCCTCGTATGTCCGATCAACATGGCCTGCTGCTCAAGCATCATCTGCTGTTGGCACACAATACAGCACGGAAGGTCTTCCCAGCCCTCTCCCTCCTCAGGCCATCTGGTCCAAGCCGAACTACAACAATGACCTATGGGGAAAAGATGACCATGTAAGAATGGCGCTCTGACACTGTGAAGCAATGCAGAACTTAGGATGTGGTCCCAGAGAAGGACAGCATGTCCCAACTACTATGCCCATGTACCCAACAACGGAAACAGTGCACATGCCACCTGACATGTGCGAATATGTGGCAACACTAAATCTCATGGTTCACAGAAGCCCATGCCATGCAGACATGAAGGCCCATAAGGCCATTGCAGCCATCACAACCTATGGGACAATGCCCCATGCATACCCAATGTAGCCCCTGTCACATTACTGCCACACCCCACCCCCTCAGGTAAACCACAGTCAGCCCCATAGCAATAACAAATAAACCGTAGCAACAGAATGACTGGGACATGCTGCCCAATGGAACAGAAGGCAGAGCCAGGTGGCATTGTGACATCAGTATCAGAAACCTCACAACCACTGCCCGTATGGCAACAAAGAGCACCCCATAGTGGCAATCCACAGGGTTGTGTAGCAGACTCTGTGCAGGTTTCCCCACACCTCCTTGGACAGCCACAACACTGTTCATGACACAAGTGTGTCATGTGGACATGTAACGGACAGTACTCTAGGCCATGACACACCATGGAGCCATACATCAGTAGCAACAGCCCCTTCCCTGGGAATACAACAGGTTGGTGACCACAGTGTGCAGCACAGCCCCGACATGGTGGCACATCAGAACAGCACAGTGCAATGTGACCAGTATGCATCTGTGATGCAGATGGCACACACATGCTCACACCACTATGGGCACACAGCATCCACAGAGACCATGTCCAGGCCATAGTCACACCATGCGGTGAATACATGCTGTGGGCAGACACACAATCACAGTAACCAGATAATGCACCAACCCATCATGACACAGTCATGAGCACCACACACCACATGGCTGCTGTACAATGTACACAATGCAAACATGCTGACAGTAGATGAATGGGTGAAATACACCACGACACAGGAGGAGATGGCCACAAGCAAGAGTACAATACAACTGTGGAATGGTAGCAGACGGTCCATGCACAGCACACATGGAGAACACAGTGGGATTACAGCACCCCCTACACAGCCCATTTTGTGCTGACTGACATGCCCACTGTGGGCCACAGGCCACCACTCATAGTCCGATGTGGAAGGTGCAAGGAGGCAGTCATGCCCATGCCACCATGTCACAGACAAATGTGTGAGATAGGGTCTCTGAATGTCTGACATGCAACACCCACAGTGCAGATGCAGGACACCAGGACAGCAGCACCAAGGAGGGAATGTGCCCATGTAGGCAAGTCGTATGTGCAAAGTACAAACACTGCATGGCGTGGGCATGCAGGACACACCATGATCCAGCAGTGCAAGACTGTGAGCAACCATGTGTTGTCACAACACAGGCCCACAGTCTGTGTTGCCAGGCTGAGCAGTGTCCAGGGGCAATGTACAATGAGCTGCAGTAGGTGTGTGAGATACCATCTCCAGCAGCACAGCACTACTGGCACCCCATGACCACATGCCCCTGGGACCAGTGACATGAAACAGGGGAAATGCACATATGTTGGTGACACTTTGCTGTAAAGGGTCACCAAACATGCCCCACCCAACAAGGTATGTGACATGAAATAAACCACAAAGAAGCATACTCATGTACAGTACCCTGCTGCCCGTTACTGCTTTCCCTGGCCTGCTGGCTGTGAGCCTAGGTCCACTTACTACATCCTCACTGCTGTCCCCTTGGGGTGTGGTCTGCAGAGTGAAGGGAATAGAATATTGTCAGTACCATCATGGACATCAGTAATCCCTCACTCCCAAACTGTGCCAGATACACAGTGCGCAACTGTCAAACAGTGTACTGTGTCCCTCCCCAGCAAGCATATGGTACATGAGACACATGTGCAATGTAGGTACAATGTACCATAGTACTCCATGTACAGCGCACATGCTAGACTATCTGCTGTCAATTGGAGAGGCAATGCACAGAAATCAGTGAGACAAATGTGTACATATCAATATGCACCCAGCACAGATGTCCAGCGGGTGACAGACAACCCAAAGCCATACCTGGAAGTATACCCCCAACACACTGCAGGACTGGGCCACACCTGTGACCCAGCCATGCCACCACCAATGGACCATGCCACACTGTCAATATGTACCATTGTTGGCCCAGCGATTGCCCATAAGTCCCATGTCACTGTATGACCATGGTACACATGAGATACGGCAGCATGGCTGTGGCACGCACACCCTAAACAGACAGTGTCACTACAGTGCCCTTTACTGTGATGGACATGTGATTCAGCTGACCAATTGACCCAGCATGGCCCAGTGTCACATGGCCCATGGGGCACATGGTCACACCACAGTGAGCACAGGGAACCTGACTGGGAACTACTGTATCTGTTACTCACAGGCAATTGTTCACCCACACTGGGTGGCTGTTATTGACATAGGTGGCAGTTGTCAGCAACAGTTCTGGCCCAGTCACACAGAATGCACAATGGCCACCCTTAAGGAGGGTCCAGTGCCACATTTCTGGGTACACAGGTAACAGTGTGGCTGCATCCTACCCACATGTCTGGACAGTGTGTGTCTAATAGACCCCAACAGCAGACCATGTCACTGTACATAGATGCAGCTGGACATGTCAGTGTGGTATACACACCAACCAACTGCACATGCTTTGGGACATAGATGTGTACATGTGCAACATGTGCTACACTACCATTGATGGACAACACTGATACCTGTCACGTGATGGCATTGTGCACGTCGCATTTATGCCCACATACACAGGCACTGTTGATCCAGACACGGGCACCACTGTACCAGTATTGGTGCAGGCAGAGTAATGCATGAGAATGACCCAGCAGCATGACAGGCATGTGAGCAGTGACCTGTCCTACATGGTTCAATGTCAAAACAGCATGACCGCAGTAGTGTTATACATTTCAGCACTTCTATTTAAGTGCAGCTTCTAAATATTGCTTGAGCAAAATATTAGCTGCAATATATAGCATCCTCATGTTGTTATGCACTACACATTACTTACAAGCTACAAAAACTGTCTGTCTTGCCTAACTAAAAATGTAACCCTAAAATAATTGTTTGTATTCCACTTCAACTCCCACCAGCTCTAGCTCAAGTATGCGGAGTTCCATTTCTCTTTCCCTGCCTCCATGCTGGTTGGTTCAGAGCCATATCCCCAAGTTGGCTTTAGTCTGAGGCCCTTGACATCCCTCCCTGGTCTGTGAGAGTCACCCCTCTCCACACGACCAGTTGACTGGTTTCCGTTACTGTGGTCACAGGTCTATGTTGGGATTGTTAGCACTAATAACACTTGTCTTACCTTGGATCGCTACCCAGAGTTGATGCATCAGAAACTGGCAGCTGTCACCTTGCCTGAAGAGTTGTACATTCAACCGTTGATTAGTGCCCTGTATTGAACACAGCATCAACAAAGGTATTAGAGCCTCTGGACTGCCCATTTTTTCACTTTGTCCTATAACATGGATGTATAACTCTGCACGTGATGTGGTTGCTGCAGGTTTCTGGTGCATCTCCTCCAGTTCAGAAGATTTCCTGGCTAGAAGGCTGGTAACTCCATTCACAAGGCTTACTGCATCTGCCCAGGACTTAGGCTGGACTATCAGATCTGCCACAAGGGGAACAGGAGAGTATCTGTTGGCACCAGCTATCAATGAGTGGGCTAACGATGATTCCAGGGAGTCCTCACTCCTGCTCCGGCTTTGGCTTTTTGGACCTCACTGTCCATTCTTTCTTTTATTAGTGGTGGGCTGCAGGGTAGTAGGAGTTTGCCTCAGTTGGTATAGGTTGTAATGGTGGGCCACCTTGGAGAGAAGCCAGAGGATTATGTTCTGTGGCAGTGGTTGTGTCCATCTCCTGCTGGCAAAATTTTATATACTTGATGTATTTGGATTTGAAGGTTTATTTATTTATGTGTTATTTATTTACATATTTATTATTTATTTATATGTTCATTGATTTTATATGCTTTTACTTGTGCAGTCTAAGCCAAAAGTGAGTGACCGCCACCGGCTATCATGCAGCTACAATCGCGCTAATAGCAAACGCGCTATTTTGCACTAGCACTGTTATTTCTTGCATGGTATTTGGTAGCTCTATTTTGACTCACACTATTGCAGTTAAGCAATAATAACCAGATACCGTCCTGCACATACTGTATGTAACCACATGAGTAGTGTGTATATGGCAGCCCACACACACTGACATGCATAAAGCTTGGCTATGACAAATGTGTCCACTTACCTGGTGCAAGCACAGTGCCATCGTGCATCATGCATCGGAACTGTTCCAGTCTCTGCTGCTCCCTGTGATGTAGGTCCACATATTGGTGCCTGCACTGCTCCCCTGTACATGCTATTCCTATATGTTGTGTGAGGTGGCACACAATGGATGCCCAAACCTCATGGAGAGGCCTGTCCCCCTCGTGCACCTCAACAAACAGCTGGTGCTCTCTGGCCATCACCAGCTGGATCATGTTGGCCATCTCCATCTCCCTCACATCTGGTCCCTCTGAAACACTGCCCTGACCCTTCTCCTGGCTGCTGTACTGGTTGTCTGTAGCTCTTCTCACACCAATGCTAATGGTTTGCTGTGCAGGCCACAAAACAAAATATGCATACAGTAGCGCCACACTAGTTGTGGACAGTGCCGCACAATATACTACTGTACTGCGCTGATGCAGATGGACCCCACTGAGCATGTGCAACCCTTGTGTGACCTTCACCATAATGACATCATCATGCATGCGTCCTACAAGAGGTGCAAAATCAGTTTGCTCAGAGCAAGCCGGTTAGTGCTGTGCCACAGCGCAATCTGTTTGTCCGGTGTAATTGCACTTGCCCAGTGCTGTTAACTGCAATATTCAGACGTGATATGCAAATGAGCCTACTTAGGCAGTTGGAGTGCAAACCATGACATTGGCACGTCATTATGTCCTTATTTTTCATGCATTGCCATGTGTGGATTTCCAAGCCATTTCAGTGGTGATACAGCACCACCTGCACAGCTGACTGGAAGTGCAGGTAGTAGGCCGACATCCTTACTGTACACAGTAGGCCTCAAGATGTCCCAGGAGATGAGTTCCACAGGAACAGGTAGGTGTTCTCCAGGCAAAACCCTGCTATTATGCTGTGCAACATTGTGTGAGGTCTGCTACAATGACCTGGGGCTACAGATTTTGTGGATCAACATAGTTGAGTTGTAATGTGTCGGGTTCTGCCGAAGGATGCAGTCACACATGCAGCAGGCCCTGTGTGCATATAAACATAGACATTTATTGGCATAAAAGGATCACTTGGCCCAACTAGTCTTCCCTTTTTCCTCCCCATGGCTTTTTTGCCATCCTAACCTTATTCCCTTCCTCCTTTCGTACTCTTGCCTCTCATGTTCAGTCCCATAAGGGTATCCCATGCCCTCTTGAATTTCCATACCGATTTCACTCCCACCACCCACTCCAGTAGCCTATTCCTGGGACCCACCACCCTCTAGTGAAGTATTGTCCCCTCACATTTCCTCTGAAACATCCTCCCTCCAGTTTTAAGCTGTGCACCCTTGTTGCCATGTCATCACTCATTTTAAAAATGCTCCCTTCCCTCACCCTGTTTATTCCCTTCAAATATTTCAAAGTTTCTATCATGTCCACCCTCTCCCTTCTCATTTCCAGTGCATACAGACTAAGCTCCTCCGATCATTTCTCATATGCTCTCTTGTGTAGGCCCTGCACTATTTTGGTAGCCCTTCTCTTGACCTGCTCTGCTCTAAACTTGTCCCCTTGCAGGTGCGGTCTCCAGGACTGTACCCCATACACCAGGTGTGGCCTAACCACGGATCTGTACAGCAGCATGATGACTTCCCTCCTCCTGCTCGTGATATCCCTCCCTATGCATGCCAGCATTACATTTACCTTCCCCACCTCCTTGTTCCACTGATTTGTCACCTTTAAGTTATCTGAAATGATGATCCCCAGATCTTTTTCTTGCTTTGTTGTTTCAATTTTCTCCCTTCCCTTCCCATCCTGTAGCTTACCTTTGGATTTTTGCACCCTATGTGCATAATTTTGCACTTCTTTGCATTAAATTTCAATTGCCACCTCACTGACATTCTTCCAACCTAACCAGATCCTCCCTCATTTTTTCTACCCAACCCCCCAGTGTATCCACCCTATTACAGATCTTTTTGTCTTCTGCAAGTAGACACACCTTCCCATGCAGACCCTCTGTATTATCCCCAATAAAGATGTTAAACAGTACTAGGCCCAATACTGACCCCTGGGGAACCACACTTGTCAGTTTTTCCTCCCTAGAGTGAGCATCATTGACAATCACCCTTTGAGTTCTGCCCTCCAGCCAGTTTTCCACCCAATTCATTAATTTCTCTCTACCCCTAGGTTGCCCAGTTTGTTTATTATCCACCTGTAATGGACGGTGCTGAAGGCCTTACTGAAGTCCAGGCAGGAAACATCCACCACTCCTCCCTGATCGCAGACCTCTATCACCATGACAAAGAACTAGATCAAGTTTTTTTGGCATGATCTTCGTCCTATAAACCCATGCTGGCTGTCGTCCATGGGCCCTCCCTCCTCCAGAAAATGCTCCAGTCTTTCCTTTACGTGTGCTTCCATTAGTTTACCTACCACAAAGGTAAGACTGATCGGGCAATAGTTTCCTGGATTCTCTGTCCCTCTGCTCTTGTGCAGCAGCACCACATCTGCCTTTTTCCAGACTCTTGGAACTTTCCCATTTTCTAGGGACAGATTGAACAGTCTAGCGAGTGGTGCCACAAGTTCTTCCTTCATTTCCCTGAGCCCCCTGGGATGTAGTGCAGCAGGGCCCATTGCTTCATCTACCCTTAATTTGCCTAGTTCTTCCAATACCCTACCTACAGTAAAATAACTTGTCTCTACCTCCCTGCACACCTTCCCCAGCTTCCAGTTCTGGTCCCCTTCCCTCCTCCTCAATTACAAAGACTGTTCAACTTGTCTGCTTTATCTTCATCCTTCTTGATCCAAGCCCACCTTCACCTTTTAGTCTCATTATTCCGTTTGCATTTTATTTTCTCACTAAATGTGCCTAAATAACTTTTTATCCCCCCTGTTGGCTTCCCTTGCTATTCTCTCTTTAGTCTGTGATTTTGCTTTCCTGACAGTTTGCCCCGCCACATAAAGTTTTTCCCTGTATGCTTCCCTTTCCTCCCTTCCTTGAGTTGCTGTGTATGCCTTGACAGCTTTCTTTATTTCCCTTATTGATCCTGCTATCTCATTGGTAAACCAAAGCTGCCTTCTTCTGAGTTTTTTTTTACCCACCTTCCTTAAGCATTTCTCCATTGTCCTCAGGATTCCCCCCTTTTATTACCTCCCACTGTTCCTCAGTGTCCTATAGGTTCTGCTACCCTGCTATCTCCCTCTTGAAGATTCCCTTCATTGTCTTAAAATCCATCCTACGGATGTCAGTTACCTTGGTGATGGTTCGATTTGCTTCTGTCCCCTTCCTAATTCTAAACCTGACCGTTCTGTGGTCACTATCCCCTAGATTTTTCCCAACCTCTACCTCATCTATACTGTCCCCAATAGCCATTATTAAATCCAAAGTGACTTCTCCTCTAGTTGGTTCCCTGACAAGTTGTTGAAGGAATGCTTCCTGCATCGACTCTAGCAACACCCTGCTCCTTTCTGATGCTGCTGCTTGGATCTCCCATTTAACATCTGGGAGATTTAAATCTCCCGCCAACAAAGTTTTCCCCTTTCCTTGTCATCTTTTGTTTTGCCTTGAGCATCTCCCTGTCAAGCTCCTCCTCCTCCTTATTCAGCGGTCTGTACACCACCCCATACATATTGCCTCCCCTGTTCTCTTGGTTAATGTGACCCATAGTAACTCTACTGGATCCTGATCCTCCTGACCAACTGTCGCTCTTATCCCATCTTTTACACATAATGCTACCCCCTTTACATTTCCTATCTTTCCTATAGAGACTGTACTCCAGCATAACCACCTTCCAATTGTGATTTTCTGTCCACCATGTCTCTGTGACCACTATCAGGTCAGACCCATCCTCCTCCACTATGGCCTCCATATCCTCCATTTTATTCTCCAGGCTCCTAGCATTTGCCAGCAAGCTCTTCCATCTTTCTTGCCCCCTCTCATTTTCCTTCTTTCTAATATTTCCTGACCCCTTCTGCAGGGGAGTGCTAGCTAGGCAAGACTCATTGTTTTCTGTTTCTAGCCCTTCCCTAGGTTTGTACTCCCCTCTTAGTTTAAATCTCTCCAGAGATTTCTGTCAATGTAACCTGGTGGCTACAGTGGCTCCTGGCTATGGCTGCTTCCAGAAAGCTAACCTTGACTAATCTAAGCTAACATGAACTAACCTTGTGCTGCACTGTTGTACTTAAGTAGCACATGTATACTATGTGACCGAGGCACTGGGGGCACACACTGTGACACACATACAGGCACCCATGTGCATCTTCAGTACATTTCTCATTTTTGTGATGGCAGCAGTACATTCCCGGGGGGGGGGGATTCACAAGACACAACCCACAACCCAGCCATACTGTTCATATGGCAGTTCTCTGTGACACCATCATGTGTATGTGTACCCCATGCTGTGCTGTGCATTGAACTGGACACACTGTGCACAGGGCCATCTCCAGTGGTCCTTGCAGTCAACTCATATCCCACATCTGTTGGTGTGCAGACAACAAAATGCAGGATGATGCTTGTATCTATGTATCTTGTATTTAAGTAGCACATAAACACAGTCATGTGGCTGCTGACATCAGATGGACATGTGGAGACATTGTTGGGCAGGGACAGCATGGGGTGTGGGCCTAAACCCTACATCTCTATGATGCATGCACACAACCGATGCCACGGTGTGACCCCTATGTTGTGTGGCGTCTGTCTTTTACACACACACACACACACACCACCGGGGGGGGGGGGCAGCCCATTGTAGTGCCAGAAGTGGATGAATGGAAGATCACAATAATAAAAAAAATAATAATGATTTACCTAGACTACTGCAGGGCAGGCACTTATGCTGCCTGCTTTACATTTTTGTTTCAGAATGGGATAGGGAATCAAACTCAGTAGGGACATTGTGGCATGGTCCCACTGCACTGTATAGAAAGGGTAACACACACACACACACACACACACACACACACACACACCTTACCTTATGGGACAACCACTGACCACTGGAACTTTGCCATCTCCACACAGGTGCTTCTGGTGGCCATGAATGGCAGAGATGCTTCAAGTTATCCAAGGAGAAATTGAAGGCCCTGGCTGATGCATTCAAGGCCAGGGAGCACTTGATGTGCCGATATAAAACCACAGATGCCACAGTGAGAGTCCTGTGGAGAGAAATAGCAGTGGAGGTAAAAGTTGTCAGTGTCAGGGGACGCATGATGGATGCAGTCCAAAAACACTGGCATGACCTGCAGTGCTGGGTAAAAGAGAACCACACAGCAGTCCACCATGCACTACATGGCACAGGTGGTGGATCACAGCTGGAAGAGGTTGCCATACAAGTGATCACTGATGGAGGTGGTGGCATCCACCCTCAGGATCGTGGATGTGGCAGGTGTAGATGGCGTAAATTGTGAGACACAGCTGTCATCCCACAGGACATGTGAGTACATGGCTGTGTACCATCATGGTGTGCATGAATGTGCATAAGTATACATATTGCCCTTTCTATGTTGTTGCACAATGTTGCTTGGCCTGTGAACACATGTGCACATTGGGATGGCCTATGTGCAGTATGGCACTGTCTGGTGGTATGTTCTCTGAACTACCTGACTTGCAGCATGTGACACTGTAACACAATCAAGTTGTACTCTGCAGACAGATGCCCTGTGCCTATGCACATAGTGGTTATCATGGTATCAGGTGTGCCTTCCACATGTGGTGTTGCATGCTGCCATGTGTATCACTGGGTGTTTTACCTATGACATCCCTTTGGGTGGTGGTCTTCACGTGTGTGGGGTATGTTGCTTACATTTGGCATTAGTTGTGGGCATGCCTGTAGGATAAACATTTTGACCATAGGTATGCATGCACCCTGGATGTGAGACTGTTTAAGCTGTAGTCATCTGTTTTGTTCCTAGACTGGGCATTATAGATGTCAATGGTGTGGTATGCAACACACTTACAGTGTTCTCTTCTGTCCACAGTGCAGGGTGATGGCACTGCATCCAAGGACAACTTGGAGGAGGACAATGGGCTGTCCACATTCGGAGTACAGAGGCAGGCATCACAAGCAGAGGAAGGGGGTCCATTGGCACTTTGTTTGAGGATGAATCTGACAATAATGAGGACTCTTACATTTACCGAGAATACTATTTTGCCACCATTGTTGCAATGGGGGGGGTCCTCACTGTCAGAGGTGTCCCTTTACAAACCAGGCCACACAGGGGCTGACAAAGGTGAGGCCATCACAGCCACATCACAGTTGCAAGCCAGGCACACATTGCCATTGGTGCTGGCAGGGTCCCTTGAGGATTATGCATCTGTTACCTCCAGTGCCACCACCACCATCTCCACCACCACCAATACTGCCATAGGTATTACCACCACAACTGCCAGCTCCCACACCACCCAGCCTACACAACAGGTGTCTGTGGGTGCCCATCCTGTTCCCCACCTGATCACCCCATGACATACGATCCACCACAGCCACTAAGGCAGTGCAGCACACAGTCACACAGGGTGTTGTCTACACATGCCCCACATATTGTCAACAACCACATCCACCCAATGGCCCAGGTGACCATGCCCCCAGGGGTAACACCCTATATGAGCACCTATTGTGGAATAGCAGTATAATTGCAGTATAATGTGGGGAGTGGTGCAATGCAGTGGCTGTTGGGCAGCCATATTCAGGCAGATCTTCTGGACACTGAGGTACTGCCCTATCTGCATGCATCTCTCTGGACTGTGGGATGAGGTAGCCAGACTCAGAGCAGAAGTAAACTGGGTCAGGAGTACCATCACCCCTATCCAGAGACCACCCAGTCCAATGCAACTGCCTCAAAGGATGCCAAGAACGAGGAACACTTGGATGACAGTGGGCTCAGGGAGGGTTAAAGTGGTCAGACAGAGGGACATCCCAGATCCTATTCCATTCAAGAACTCATATGCCACACTGGAAAATGGGGACATCCAAATAGAGATACCCAGAGAAGTGGAAGGAAAGGATGTGGAGGTTAGCCAAGGAGGTGACCTCAGCAGGGAAAGCAGTGGACCCCAGAGGAGGAGGAAGCAAATCCTGGTGGGGGACTCCATCTTAAGAGGGATCCAGCTAGGAACACAGGAGGGGGAGGACAGGGAGGTGAGGTGCCTAACAGGTACCACGGCATGGAGGGATGGAAGGAAGATCCTGGGGATCACTGGGAAGACAAGACAAGAGGGTGAGCTGGATGTCATTATCCACCTAGGTACTAATGACTTGGCAAATGGGGAGCCAAAGGAAGTTCAGGAAGAGTTTAGGAAATTGGGGAGGGGTCCCAAGCAAGTAGCTACTTCTGTCACTTTCTCAGAAGTACTACCTGCGAGAGGCAAGGGAGAGTGCAGAGTGCATGCACCAGGAACTTTAACTCATGGTTGAAGAACTGGTGCTGTGAGGAAGGGTTTGATTCATTGGTGACTGGGGACCCACCTGGAGGGATGGAGGTTTGTTCAAGCCTGATGGCCTGCATCCATCCTGGAGGGGAATCCAAGCACTCAATGATAAATTTAAATGCTACATTGACAAGCATTTAAACTAGCAAAGGGGGGTGGCAGGCCAGCAAGGAGGGTACCTACTTGCTCACCCCCCACAGCTAGCAGTGGAACCAGTGAACCAGAGGAGGGGCTATCTCTACAAAGCAGTGTGCAAAAGATGGAGATTAGTGCCCAAAAGGTGGATAGGCAGAAAAGGGGCAAAATTCAGCGGAAGGGCAGACAGCAAGGAGAACCAGGGATAAAGGACAACCAAGGAAGGGGCTGGAGTAGAACAGTGAAACAGTCCAGGGAGGTCAAATCATGGAAAGCCATGTGTGCAAATGCCAGGAGCCTTAGCAACAAGATGGAAGATCTGGAGGCTGTCATGGTGCAGCAGACCTGGACATTGTGGCCATCACTGAAACCTGGTGTAATGATAACCATGACTGGGAGATGGCCATACCTGGCTACAACATATTCAGAAGAGACAGAGCAGGCAGGAAGGAGGAGGAGTGGCACTGTATGTGAAAAATGACATAAGGGCCACAGAGATCCAGGAGGAACAAAATGGGGAGAGATACTGTGGGTTAAGCTGGAAAGGAAAATGGGGACAGTCATCCGCACAGTGTGTCTTTAGACCACCAGCCCAGGAGGAAGAAACAGATAGGAGATGATGCTAGCCATCCAAAGGATGGCAGACAAGGGTGAGGTAGTACTGGTTGGAGACTTCAATATTCCAGACGTGAACTGGAGCATCCCAGCAGCAGCATCAACTAGGAGCAGATTTATCCTGGACTCCCTTCAGGGTGCCTTCCTCAAGCAACTGGTCATGGAACCAACTCGGCAGAAGGCAATACTGGACCTTGTGCTCACAAACAGGGACAGTGTGATGGGGTAACAGTGGGGAGCACCTGGGGAACAGTGACCACCAGTCATTGTGGTTTGAAATCACAGAAAGAGCAGAACAAACCACACAAAACCACGTATCCTGGATTTTAGGGGGCAGACTTTGGGAAAATGGGAGATACTTGAAGAG
Source organism: Neoceratodus forsteri (assembly GCA_016271365.2). NCBI lineage: Eukaryota > Metazoa > Chordata > Ceratodontiformes > Ceratodontidae > Neoceratodus > Neoceratodus forsteri. Next base: position 148,478,578 of record CM057456.1, read on the forward strand.
GCATCAAAAGAATGGGACAGGAATCAGGGTTGAGGAACAGTGGCAGTATTTAAAATGGGGATTACAAGAACAACATAATTATGCATTAAGCAGGTTAGCAAGAGGAAAAGGAAGAGACCATTATGGTTTTCCAAAGAGGTAGCAAAGAAAGTGAAAGCCAAAAAGATTGCATTCAGGCAATACAAAAAGACACAGGCAGAAGGGGATAGGGAGAAGTACCAGGAGAAGCAAAGGGAGGCAGGGAGGTCAGTAAGGGAAGCCAAAGCTCAGACAGAAGAACACATTGCAAAATCAGTGGGTAGAGGGGACAAAACCTTTTACAGGTACATAAGTGAAAAAAGAAAGGCAAAGGGAGGGATAGTGAGACTGAAGGGGGAGGATGGGGGCCACGTGGAGGATGACAACAGTAAAGCTGATATATTGAACAGGTATTTCTGCTCAGTCTTTACTGAGGAAGAGGAGGGTAATGGGTCTGAAGGGAGTACAAGGGGTGAGAATGGTGCAGAAATGGACACAAGTCCCTTTACACGAGAAAGGGTCCTGAAGGAACTGGAAGTAATAAGAGTTGATAAAGCAATGGGGCCAGATGGGGTGCACCCCAGGGTCCTTAAAGAACTAAGAGAGGTGGTGGCTGAACCTCTGGCTATCCTGTTTAGCCAATCACTGGAAATAGGGGAGGTACCCAAAGACTGGAGGACAGCAGATGTAGTCCCCTTATACAAAAGTGGGAACAAAGAGGAAGCAGGGAACTACAGACCAGTCAGCCTCACCTCGGTAGTGGGAAAGATCATGGAAGCACTACTGAAGGAGAGATTGGTGGAACATCTGGTTGTCAATGGACTACAGGACCCAAGGCAGCATGGTTTCACCAGGGGGAGGTCATGTCAGACCAACCTCATTGAATTTTTGACTGGGTGACTAGGGAGGTGGATCGGGGAGGACAGTGGACATGGCCTATCTGGACTTCAGCAAGGTCTTTGACACTGTGCCACATAGAAGACTATTACATAAACTGGGGAATATGGATGTGGGCAGGACAGTAGTGTGGTGGGTAGGTAACTGGCTGGGTGGCAGGACACAGAGGGTGGTGGTAAATGGCCGTCACTCCACAGAGGGAAAAGTGACCAGTGGAGTACCACAGGGATCAGTGCTGGGACCGGTCCTATTCAACATCTTCATCAGTGACATTGCGCAGGACCTAGAAGGCAGAATTTCACTGTTCGCTGATGACACAAAGCTCTGTAACAGAGTAGACACACTAGAGGGTGTAGACAGAATGAGAAGGGACCTGCAGAAACTTGAAGAATGGTCAGGGGTTTGGCAGTTGGAATTGAATGCAAAGAAGTGCAAGATAATGCATATGGGGCACAAAAACCCTGGCACAATACATCAGTTGGGGGGTGAGGATATAGCATGCACCAAGTAGGAAAGGGATCTTGGGGTTATCATCTCTGGTGACCTCAAGGTAGGGAAACAGTGTGACAAGGCAGCAGGTAAAGCAAATAGGATGCTGGGATGCATAAACAGGGGCATCACCAGCAGGAAAACGGAGGTCATAATTCCACTATACAAGACACTAGTGAGGCCCCACCTGGAGTACTGTACAGTTCTGGAGACCATACCTATGTAAAGACATAGACAGGGTAGAGAAGGTTCAGAGGAGGGCAACAAAGATGCTGCATGGATTGCATCACAAGTCCTATGAAGACAGGTTGAAGGAACTGAACATGTACTCCCTGGAGGAGAGGAGGGAGAGAGGGGATATGATAGAGACATACAAGTATCTTACAGGGAGGAACAGGGTGCAGGAATACACTATTTTTAAGCGAAAAAGATGTTCCAGGACTAGAAGGCATGGGATGAAGTTGGAGGGAGGATGATTCAGAGGAAACGTGAGGAAGAATTTCTTCACAGAATGGGTGGTGGACAAGTGGAACACCCTGCCAGAGGAAGTGGTGGGGGCTGAAACAATCATGGGATTTAAGAATGCATGGGATAGACATAAAGGAATTCTGGAGGTCAGGGGTAAGGGGCAACAGACTTTAGGAAAACATAAACTGAACTTACAAGCTCAAATGGGCAGACTGGATGGGCCATAGACCCTTATCTGCCGACACTGTCTATGTATCTATGTATCTATTATTGAGCAACTCAATACGAGCGACTCAATAATAGCACTTGGAAGTAGAGCGAGTGGTGAAAGAAGTCGTTATATCCTGTAGAGTGAGTGTAGCAGGGAGCTACACTCGCTAAAGCAAGATATAGCATGATGGTTAGGTTAGCACTGCTGAGCTGGCCATGTAGCATGGTGGTATATGCTACCACCTCTGAAGCAAGCTACCCTGGTTTGGGTCTAGTGGCCAGATAGGAAATATTTTGGTTTTTTAAATCCTTATGTTTTCCTCTAAGTCCGTGCCCCTGTGGAGTGGATTACCTTTATTTGGGGAGTCACATGGGGCTTGCCCCCCTGGAGGATGGTGCAGACAGCAAGCCCCCTGTGCCCCCCAAAATAAAGGTAATCAACTCCACAGGGGCTCAAGCTTAGGGGAAAACATAAAGATTTAAAAAACAAAAATATTTCCTATCTGGCCACTAGACCCGAACCCAGATGCAGTAAGCGACCTATGTTCCCCCTAAGGTGTGCGCATGTGCACCCGCACAGCAGTCAGAAATATCCCGCACACTGCTTCAGTAGTACAGCACAAAGCAGCTGATAGGGATCCTCACGTTCATGAAGTAGTGAAAACAGTCATCACTCAGATTTAAGACTCAGACAGCAGGACATGAAAGTGAATGGGAAACAAACATTGTATGCCTACCCCCACCCCGGAGGCACCAACCCATTAACTTTAACAAGCCAGCAGTTAACAAGCCAGACACCTCGCTGTAGCTCCACTTATTGAACAAAGGAACCGATCGGCAAAATTCCAACTGATCGGCTTTGCACTTACAGCAATGTTTTCAGCTTGACACCTCTTTTCAGTAAGGTAGTACTTGATAATGAACAGTATTCCCCTGCTGTTCACAGAAATGGCATGTTTTTTTGTTTGGTAGATGCCCCCCCTCCAACAAAGCAATGCGAGAGATTCTCTGACATAGGGTGTATATTATATTATTTTAGTTTTAAAGTTGCACAACTTCAGTGTAATCTGCCTCCTCCACAAACAGTGTCTTACATATAAAATGTGTTTATAATGGATTTAAAGCCTCACCATGGAAAGTGTGTTAATTTTTTTTTAGTACAAGAAAATGGGAAAACTATAGTTTTTGTTTGCAATAAAAGCATTACAGCAACCTACTGTTTGTCTCTGTGCAATTTTTTTGTATGTATTTGTTGGAGTCCGGGACAGGTATAACCTTCTCAATTAGCATGCTGAGACACTGACTGTACATATGTCTAGAGAGATGAGATTGCGCTTATCTTTAAAACAGGGTCTCACATTATATACACATTTGAGAGTCAGTGAATCAGTGCTTGCAAAAAGTTGCCGATGTTGGCTACAAGGGGATAGTAATTCTAAAGTGGACAGCAAGAAATGGCAGCACAAAAAAACGTCCTTCTCATTTAATTTCATAAATACAGACTGCTTAATATTGATCCGGAACAGAAAAGAAATACAGTCTCCTAAATGCATCTCCTCTCTCATATCACACTGACTCACTCACTACATTGCAAAAATACAGTTTAAAACCCCCACTGATCTTGACAATACCCAGCATAGTTGCTGTTCACCATACCTGGGGTAAATGACATCACATAGAATTATGCATTCATACATCAAAGTGTGCTATGATTTTATGAATGCTAATAGAAGCATTTAATAAGTGTGTGTTAGAAGTTAATATAAATATTGCATGTAGTAAAAATATCATATTAAAACAACTTAATACAATTTGGGAGATCACTGCTTTACCAGTTCCACCCCTGCCGCCACCCTTCTTCAGTCAGCCAGCATCATACTGTCACAGGAAGTCCAGACGGAATCTGCCATCACTATTCTTTCTGGCTTCTCACAGTAAGTTATTAAAAAATACATAATTAAAACATTTTCACTAGTTATTATATCAGATGTTTTATAAGGGAGGCAGTATAACGCAGTGGTTTAAGACTCTGAGCTGCAAATCAGGAGACCTGTTTTTTTGTTGTTGTTGTTTTAGTCTTTGGTAACCGGTTAAGGCCAACTAGGCACAAGTGCCTGTTTTCAGGGGTGACCTGGAAGCACTGGGTGGTTAAGTGACTTGCTCAGAGTCACACAGTATGCAAGTGGAGGTTGTGAGAATCAAACTCAGGTGTGATCTGCTGGATGTACCAAGCTTGTTCATACCTCGTTCCTTTAACCTCTAGGCTATAATGCCAGCCCAGTTTGAATCCCACAGCTCCCACTTGCATACTGTGTGACCCTCAGCAAGTCACTTAACTTCCCTGTGCTCCCAGGTTGCACCTATAAACAAGCTTTCAGCTTAGTGTGTCTCACCTGGTTAAACAACTAAAAAAAAAAAAGAAAAACAAAAAGAGAGGTCTGCCAGTGCCATGGATCAGCACTGAAGCAACATTAATAATAGGTCCAATTAAACATTTTTAGAGTTTAATTTATACAACCAGACAAGCATGATCCCACTAGGAAACAAATCAGAAACGCTGTTTTTTGTGGTACAAGTTCAACCCTACAATGTTTTAATACTGTAGCAATAACGGAATAGTTATGTTTCCTATCATTACAATACTGAATAAATGTATCCCATTTATCAAGGATGCATCGTCCTACAGGTGCAAGTTTGTCATATAAGGATGTGCTCCATTGATTATTGTTTCTTCCAGTGATCAACCTGTGTCTGACTAGTCAAGCTTACTATAATTTCAGTGGACATAGCAACTTACATGATACACTAATCTTGAATGTGTAGCACCACGCATCCTTGATAAATAGGATGAATGTATTCATCCAACAAATGAAAGAAATATATTGCAGAGTGCATGAGAAACTGTGCTCTGCCACTGACTGTGGCATCTTCCCAATGTTTCAGCCTGCCCCCTCCAGCTCCTCTATATACCGGGGGAGGGGGGGCAACTCATTGTAGTGCCAGAAGTGGATGAATGGAAGATCACAATAATAAAAAATAGTAATGATTTACCTAGACTTCTGCAGGACAGGCACTTATGCTGCCTGCATTGCATTTTTGTTTCAGAATGGGATTGGGAATCGAACTCAGGAGGGACATCGTGGCATGGTCCCACTGCACTTTATAGAAAGGGATGGGTGGATGCAACTCAGCATGCAAACCCTGCTTCTGGACAGCAACACAAGAGTTCTTCCTAAATACTACTTAAAATATAAAATATTTAGCAGCAGTGCAGCACTGAGGTGGATTCTGTACATTTATGGCACATCATCTGAAGACAACATAACTTTTATTTATTGGGTTTTTATTTTAGTGTGTGTATCTGTTTATGGCTGGCATTAAGGTCGGGCCAGAGTAGAGTGGGAAATCATTTATTATATAGAGGATAATGTATGGTCATCGATGGTTAACCGGTTTGTTAACCATCAAGAGGTTACCAGGGCAACCATGTAAACCTCGAGAGTGAAGCTTGAGAGCTTTACGTTGCCTTGGCAACCTCGAGATTGGTTAACAAAATGGTTAACCATAGATGTACCATACATTAGCTTTTATAGTGTATGGTACCAGTACGTTTTTTTAGAAAACAAAGCAGTTCCTTACTGCTGTTTTTTTATTTCCCCACTGCTCTGCCCTCACCACTGCAGCTGTTTCAAGGCTGTCCGATCCAGCTGCGTGCATGCCCTGACAGTTCCTTGTTGTTAACCAATCGATGTGACATACCATAGATGGATTAACAACATCGTGACGTCACATTGATGGTAAAACGTTGTTATAAAAAGTAGATTTCTACCTATAACAACGTTCTACCATACATTATATCAGTAATTCACATTCACTTCAGACTTGGAGTTAAATCCCTCACTTCCAAACAGGAGCATGGCTGGCCTGGAATCTGCATCATTGCCTGGCCAACTGCTTCAGCTTAGTTGCTGACATCATTCTTCCCAATTTTGAATGTTCCCACTGGTGGCAAAAGGTGTTAGACTAGAGTTGTCCATGACCAACACCTTTATTGTTTGTGAGGGTATAAAATAGGGCTAGGTTCCAGCCTCCTGATGCCTTATAGAAGGAGGACTGCTGCTATACTGACTGGAGTGCACTGAAGTGAACTTCACTGACGCCATGCTGTCTGCTGCTATGGAGATACATTTTTGTAACAAAGGACCGAATTGGAGTTTGGACAGAATTGGAAGTCTGATCTTGCTTGCTAAGGAATATAAGGTAACAGCAATTATAAGACTGCTTATTATCCTAAAAAATAATATTGTTCTTAGCTTTAATATAAGTCTTCATGTTATTTTATTTATTTATTTTGCTGGATGTTTACTACAAAGACTCAGATGGGGGGAGTCTTATGGTAGCATAATAACAGTGTTCCTAATTTTAAGATGTTTTATTTTATTTTTTATTTACTTTTTTGCTGGTTGATTACTACAAAGACTCAGATGGGGAAACTCTTGTGGTATCACAATAATAATAACAGTGTTCATATTCTTAGTTTTAAGACAAGTCTTTATTTTAAATTTTTGGGGCTAGTTGTTTAGTACACAGACTCAGGTAGGGGAAACTCTTATGGTAAAATAATAATAACAGTGTTCTAAGCTTTAAGATAAGTCTATTTTATTATTTATATATTTTATTTTGTTGTTATGTTTTGCTGGTTGTTTACTATAAAGACTCAGATGAGGGAAACTCTTGTGGTAAAATAATAACAGTGTTCTTAGCTTTAAGACGAGTCTGTATTTTACTTTTTGGGCCGGTTGTTTAGTACAAAGACTCAGATGGGGAAACTCTTACATGGCTGGAGAATAGAGATTTAACTGTAGTTGCCGGGACAGATTCATTAAGCAACCAAAGGGTGGCAGCAATTGTTTTGTAAAATAAAATTTAGAAAGTAAAGGTCCTTGCCTTTTTTAGTTTCATTTTACTGAAAACTGTTTATCTTCTCTTTGGTTACTTAAATAATCTGTTTTGACTACACAAATAAATCCTGATGTGCTGTCTACAAGCCCCAAACAATGTTCTCCAGTCTCACTTTCGTTTTTCCATTTGTTTGCCTGTTTACTTGATAGATTTCCACTTGTATTTAAATTATCTACACCAGTCTCTCCTGTCCACTCCAGAGTCAGACAACTGCAACCAAATATCCCTTACCTTTGGTTTATGTTATGCTTTCATTAGGGATGATCTGGTGGGGGCAGTGAGTTGCGTAACTTGTGCCTGTGAACTTGTGTGTTTTGTATGCTCCATAAACACAATAGATGGAATGCTGGCAAGGTTCTGCACTTAAAAAATCCATTCCTCAGCTAACTGGTCAAAACAAAATTAATTAAAATGTTCTGTCAGCATTAGGGTACAGAAATGATCTCACACAGTTTTTGGTTTCAACGGTCCATCTCTGATTTGTTTGTGAAACATAACCTATTATGGGACAAAATTATTTGTTAGGGACCCGAATGGATAAACTGGTTCTGTAAAACAAAACTGAACATGGAAGGGTGCAAAATGAGGGATTCAGAGCAACAGCTGATCTAATGTTATAGTATGCTGATCTAATATTATATTTAATAAATGCTCTGTATTTGTATGATGTTTTGAAGGCCAAGGAGATTGATGATGTTCATCTGAGGTGCTAGTAAAGCCTAGTCATGCAGATCTGGAATACAAAGAAAACAAGTGTGTGTGTGTGTGTGTGCGCACATTACAGAGCACATTGTGTTGTTTTAAAGAAGTAAAGTAAAATAGCTTAACTCTGTGACTTGTTTTGAGTATTTAGTGCCTAAGCTGAATAATCCATTACAGTATACTTAAAGCAGCAGTGCATGTTGCAGTGAAACATTTGACCTATGTTTTGGTACCTCACCTCACCTGCCTTGTACAATACCTTTCCTTTTCCTCATGTAAAGTATGCTCTAGTACTTTTTTCATCTGAAATAATGAAATGAGCACCCTGTTTTTAATATACCCCACACACCAGCTTTCCATTAGTATTCTCAGGCTCAGCTGGGCCAGTAGTACTACACACCTATTGTCCAGTGGGGTCAGAGTGAAAGCAGTGTTTGCTGCATGGCATGCAGTGCATGGATGCAAGCTAACTTTAAAAATGAATAAGTGTTATAAAAAAGAATGGTGAAAACCTGGATTGAGCCATATTAAAAGCAATGCTCCATTTCATGATATCAAATGTAGAAAGAAGTGATTAAGCAGACTCTATGGGGGAATCACATAAGACAGGAAACCAGTCTGCAGGGTAACACAAAATAGAATAAAAACATTCACAAGGCAGATGAACTGCTGCCTTCACAATTTTCCTACTAAACCACTTCTTTTGGAAATGTGAGCTGCACCACTTATGATTCAAGGGCCAATCCCACAACAATGACTCCAAGGAGCTCAGTCAGTGCTTGGCTTACCACATGTCTCACCTGGCCCACCTCCTGATTCAGGAGGTGAGCAGTGTGATGTGTCAAGCACTGACTGAGCTCCTTGGAGTCAATGATGTTGGACTGGCCCTTGAAACAAAACTGGTGCAGCTCACATTTCCAACAGAAGTGGTTTAGTAGCACAAAGTCTGTCTCCTCATCATTATTTGCCAGTATAGGAAGGAATGTGGGAATTGGGAAAGCATTAGAACAACCAATATATTGTTAGTCGCAGAACTACAATAAGTTCCTTTCCCATGTCAGCAGAACACTAATTGCTTGCTTACCTGCTGTGCATTAAGGCCAGCACATAACAATATGAAGCAAGTGAGTTTATCAATATTTCTATGCTTCTTTGTAAAGGGTTGAATACAGCAGGCAACATGCTGAAGAGAAGAATGATCCACTCCACTACTTCAGGCAGAGATGATGGGCCTGATTCAAAGAAAAAGTGCTGGGCTGGTTTTAAAGCAGAATGGCTGAATGAACTTGTGGAAACGGTAATACTTGCCTCTTCTCGGAAGACTAGAGTGAAACTGTGTGAAATCTACACTTATTCAGAAGAATCTGGGCTGATTTGCAAGATCTATGTGGATGGAAAAATTGGTGGAGAATTTGCACAAGGGAAAAATGGATTGTGTCTGGAAACTGGATTATCTGAAAAGGCACTTATTGAGCAAGACACATGAAACTGCAGTTTCAATGGGCATGGGGAGGAATGCTGGTGGCTTATGTAGCATGCTTACAGAAACTGCAGAAGCCAGAGAAAACAGACTGGCCCAGATGGAACGGCGGTGGTCAAAGGCAGAAGACATAAAAATCTTAATAGATAGTGTACTACTAGCTGTCAAGATGAACAACTCAGTGCTATCAGTAAAAGAAATACATTACCATATGGCAAAATACATTAATATGACAGAAAACTGGAGAAGCAAAAATATGCTTTTGAATTCCTACATTCAATTAATTCAGTTATTCAAAATGAAACGCTAAATGAAATTCGGAATGCCTTGTTTCATACTCTTATTATTGACGAGAGCATGGACATATCAGTAAGCAAGATGCTTATCATATGTTTCAAGTTTCATCCATCAGATCAGACCACTTACAAGACATCTTTTGGAGGAATTGTTAAATTAACCTCTTGTAATGCTGAGGCCATTACAAATGCTGTGAAGGAGTTCTACAGAGCCCATCAACTTGATTTAATGAAAATGGTGATGTTCACATCTGATGGAGCATCTGTTGTACTTGGGAAAAATAAAGGAGTAGCAGCACAACTCAGGCAGTGTATTCCTCATCTAGTTGAACAGCACTGTGTCGCCCACAGAGAAGACTGGATTCTGATGATGCCTGGAAATGGGTACCACTGATAAAAGACACTGAAACATTACTGCAGACAGTATATACTGTGTTTTGCAAGTCTTCTGTGAGGAAATCTAAACTGGAAGAAATTGCTCAAGTCCATGAATGTGATGCAGTGGCTTTCCGCCACTTAATGAAATGCGTTGGCTTTCAAGACACTTTGCAGTTAATGCATTAATCCAGAACTATGATACCCTGTTGTAGATTTTGAGACAGAATTACAGGAAAGCAATGATCCCATTGCTAAGTACTGCTTTAAGAAGCTGTCCAACCCTGAACACTACATTGCCATAACAGTATTAAATGATGTACTTTTGGAGTTGGCAGAGTTGTCCAAGATGTTTCAGAAAAGTGGTCTAACAACAGTTGAAGCTGTACAGATTGCTAGGGCAAAAATAAAAAAAGATCAGAAGCCAGTACCTGGATGAAACTGTTTACTGGAGCCAACCAGTAAAACTGCTTTTGGCTAATTGCACCGCTGAAGTAAGCACAAAAGCAATTTTGCAATTCATTGGCCTGTTATGTGACCATCTGGACAGTCGATTTCCTGCAGGTGAACTTTCTGACTGGTCTGCCTTTGATTTTACAGCAATGCCACGTTGCAGCTTTGAGTCTGGCTTATCAAATATTGAGAGACTGTACAGCAAATATCAGGACTATTTATTTTCATCAGTGGACCAGGCAGAAATTGTTAGCCAGTACAATGACTTCAAATTTATAGTTGCTGAAAAAATAAAGGGACGATCATAAAAATCCTTTACTGACATGGTCCACTTTGCTTTGACTAACATGCAGTAGAGCATGGTGGCTAAACATATTGATGTATATACTACATTCCAAGCTTCTAGTGCTGACTGTGAAAGAGGCTTTAGCCTCATGAACTGCATTAAGAGCAAACAAAGATATCGCTTGGAAAAAGCCATTTAGAAATGCTGATGAGAACAAAATTGTTTTTAGCATCTGGTGGAAAAATGGACCTTAATAAAATATATGTCCACTGGAAGAATGGGAAAGACAGGGGAGAAAAACAGTAAATGTTGATTTCTTAGCAATCAGCAGCAGCAGCACCCCTTTTAGATGCATGCAAGACTCTTTAAAATGTACATAGTTTACACATGCGTCCAGCTCATACTTTTATGGTGCTCAATGCACATCCAAGCTTTGGATTGTGTCAGAATGTATATTTATGGTTTACATTGAGTATTTGAGTGTTTGGTTATGTTTTCTATTTATTGGCAATAAAATATATCACTTGTTTGGGCCACCCAATTTACGCACATAAATCAATTTTTTTGCACAAAGTGCCACACACACATATCAGTCGCCCACCCACAGACACTAAAAATTAAAGCGACCATCACTATTTGCGATAGTTGCTCTACTGTCCATCACCTTTTGTCTGTCGGGCAGTTCTTGTCTCGCTCTTTGTGGTAGGCATTTATTTTGATTTACCATTACTACATAACCCCCCCGGACAGGATGGCTAGGTGACCCATCAGCTCCTCTGGTCTGTGGTGGACTCACAGTCCACTGCACAGACAGAGCTCTACGCATTCCAGAGGGAAGTGTGGCAGGAACCTGACCACCTCCAGGAGGCAATGCACACAGACCTCCTGCATGCTGACCAACATGCAGAGGAGCATTAGACCCTCCACCGGGTCTTTGATGAACTCACTGGGGCGATGATAGAGCTCACATCCATGGTGAGGGAGGTTTGGATGGCTAGTTAGTGTTGCACCACTTTCACATGCCGTTGGCATGCCTGTAATGTCCCCCAGCATGTGTCCTCAGCACAGAGTGGCAGGATGGGGTCAGCCAGCACTGTTGCTATGGCATCATCCATGGGTACTCCATGTACTACAGGGTGACACATGGCCTTAGCTACACCCCAGATTGGGTTGTGGCCATGGTCATCTCACAGTACCCCATCCTCAATATCATCAGCCGTCAGCTCCCACAGTACACCCCCACCACATGCTCACAGTAGGACATCTGTGAGGACCCTTGGTAGGAGATTGCATTGATGGTATGTGTGTGCCACACCTTATTGCACCCTTCTCATGCTCCATATTATACATACCCTCAGCCCACCATTATCCTTGTTTCACCAGTATGCCATCCTTTTGTTTATATTTTGTTTGTGCATCTTATCACCTTAATATTCTTCTAAATATACTGTACTCACACTATTGAAATCATGCCTGTTATCCAGGTTGTTATCACTCATCTGACCATTCCTTTCAGGGTTCCTATGATGTTCTGCTGGTACTGCTGGGCCCTCCTGGCTATGTGTGGGTCAGACCTATCAAGCTACTCCACTAACCCCTGGCAGCTTTTTCCAATGCTTGATCCCGGGCGCTGGGGATGTACAATAATGTCCAGTGTCTGCCCTGCCTCCAAGCAAAATGGTGCCAGTCAGGGTGGTACCCCCAGCCTCCGATAGGGGTCCGTGATGCACCAGACACTCTTCCCTTCCCTCCCCCAGGAGAAGGAAAGCAGTCTCTAGGATGCTTGATCCTTCTGTCCCAGCCGGCCCTCTGATTTCTGGGTCCATTCTCGAACCCAGGTCATCACTGTCACTAGCAGAAATCCAACCACTACTCCAGCGGGCTGACACGGTGCAAAATTTTGAATATCTGGCCCCTGATGTGTGTTCCTTGCTTTGTTTTATGACTTCAGGTTCATACTGAAAAAGCTAAAAAGGACTTGGATGTACATGGAAAGGGAGTGAACGAATGTCTGGAGCTGCCACTGGTGGAGGGGGAGGGGCTGGTGATCAATTGCAACAATATCAAACCAAACTGGTAAAAAAAATAACAGTAAAACTAATGAAGTTCACTATTGTTTATGCACATCTGTAAACTTTAAACACTGGTGAGGAAAAAGATCACAAGCTGCTAATCTGCAGCATCTATTTCCCTGAATTGAGCAGCCATGCATGCAACATTTACCAAGTGGCTGTACTTCCAGCTCTGTCTTGGCTGCATTGTGCATGTTTTAGAGAGTGGCCATACTCCCACCAGCCAGTGTCTGTGAGCCTGTGTGAGACTGCTACAAGAACGGGACAGTGATCTTTATGTTGATAAAAAAATTATATTTGTGATGCCTGCGACAGCAGGTTCTTTGATGATCATGGTGGAGGTTTACAGGGTTTGAGCAAGTTCATAGCTGTCGATGAACATAAATGGTGGTGATTCAAAAATGAACATTTCATTTGGCTTCATAATATTTACATTTTTACATGCAGCTGTGGTTACCTGAACTTGCTGCTAGCCGTGCATTAGACACTTCCTTTTTTTTCAGATTTAAAGTTTATTGAAATTTTTCTGTTACAGAGAACAGAACCATCATATACATAAAATATATAACATTAGCCCGGTAACATAGAGGAACAGTCCTCTCCCTCTCCAACAAGCCAGCACAGAGTCACACAACTGTACACTATCACAATACAGAAGAGGCATTGATGACTGTTGCTTGCAAGGAGTATAGTGCCTGTAAGGGGCCTCATATCTTGTTAAATCTTTTGAGTCCATTCTTAAGGCTAGTTATGTTTTTTTTCTGTCCTAAGAATTGCTAGAAGTTCTTGTAACCATTCTATATAGGTGATTTCCTTAGTAACCTTCCCGTGTCTCAGAACCAGTTTTTTGACAGACATTGACATTAAAGTCGTGTGATATTTGTGAATAAGGACAGGACGTTTCAGAAAAATCTCCTAACAGACAAGCCTCTGGTGAAAATAACTCATTCAGTCCTAAAAGGGGATCCACTTTCTGTTTGATAAGAGCCCATAAAGTGGTCACCTTTGGGCAGGCCCAAAATATATGGAGCAGGTTACCTTCTTCTTGTGAACACCTAACACAGGTAGAGGAAGCTGTGGTTCCAAAGTTAGCTAACTTCTGTAGAGAGTAATATATATTGTGCAATATCTGGAATTGCATAAGCTGCAGCCTATCTTGAGTGACAAACTTGTGGTAGCTATGCCACACTTCTTTTTTTTTTATTTCTTTATTTCTCTTAGACAGCATTGTTTGAGGGCACTTTCAGTTTTATCCATACACAATTCATTTTACAACATCTTAGCAAATTACAATCTTTCCAGCTGTTATATTTTACTCTGTAGGCCTAGTGAATTGTGTTTGCTTTGTTACTTAAACTAGCCTAAACTAAAAAAACACAAGTATTTGTCAATGCCGAATGTTTGCTTGCTGGTATTAGCATTGGAAATGCAGGCATTAGACGGATGCAGAATAGGAATGGTAGTGAAGTACTGAACTTCATGCCAACCCCACCTCCATCTTATAGAGATGGACAGGCATTGGGGTATGCGTTTTGATCATTGCCCATGACGTTCATGCCATATCATCTCACCCTATCCTGCAGACACTGACACATGTTGAGGTGTGCCTTGGGGTGTTTGGCTTTACAGTCACCCCATTCCATAAGGACATATGCTGAAATGGGTGCAGTATAGGAGAATGGGGAGAACTCTGGGGCTGAAGAGTCTAAGGCACACCTTGATGCCTGTCACTGGCTGGGGTGGGGGTGGGATGGCATAAGCATTATAGTCGGCAATCCAAAGGCACGCCCCTGATGTCTGTCAGTCTGTACAGGGTGGGACATTATGGTTAGAAACCCTAATGCCCCTGGTGTTTGTTGGTATTTGTACTATACATTTTCAAAAAGCTTTTGGGACCTCTTCTAATGAAGAGTGGCAGTGTGATTTTGTTAATGTGTCCCGAACTTTGAGTTCCCACAGCAACCGTGCCATTCTGGCCTGATGTATGAAAACACAAATTGGGCAGGATGTGAAGAATTACAGTTGTGCCATCCATAGGGAGGTGTGAAGGGATGGTAATGTTGAAAATCTGTAGTGGAAATATTAAAAATGCTCGCACTTCTGAGCATACGAGGAAACTGCGCAACGCATGTACGTAACACAGTCATTTAGTGGAATGATTTCACCAAATTTTTAACATAGGCATTTTGTGACCTCTGCTCATGAACACTGTCACTATGATTTTCTTAATCTGTCCCAAACATTGATTTCCCACAGCTACCGTGTTGTTCTGCGCCAGATGTGTAAATGCATATTTTGGGCAGGATATGAAAAATGACAGCTGTACTGTTCATAACGAGGTGTGAAAAAATGCCAATGTTGAAAATCTGGGGTAAAAATTTTACAAATGCATGAACTTACAAGGGTGCATGGAAATTGTGCTATGCACACTTGTAACACAGTCATTTTATGGATTTTTGTCACTAAATTTTCAACATTGGCATTTTAGCACTTCTGCTCATGAACAGTGTCACTGTGATTTTTTTAATCTCTCCCGAACACTGACTTCCCACAGCAGCTGCTCTATTGTGTGCCATAAGTGCGAAAACACATTTTGGACAGGACGTGAACAATGACAGCTGTAATGTTCATAAAGAGGTCTGAAAAAATACAAATGTTGAACATCTGGAGTGAAAATATTACAAATTTGCGAAGTTACGAGGGTGCATGGAAACTGTACAATGCAGGCTCATAACACAGTCATTTTATAGATGTTTGTCAAAACATTTTCAACATAGGCATTTTACAGTAAGACCTCTGCTCATGAACAGAGTCACTGTGATTTTTCTAATCTGCCTCAAACACTGATTTCCCACAGTGACCAGGCTATTCTGTGCCAGAAGTATGAAAACACATTTTGACCAAGAAGTGAAAAATGACAGCTGTACTGTTCATAAGGAGGTGTGAAAAAATGGCAATGTTGAAAATTTGAAATGAAAATATTACAAATTTAAGAAGTTACAATGGTGCGTGGAAACTGTGCAACGCAAGCTCATAACACAGTCATTTTATGGACTTTTGTCACCAAATTTTCAACATAGGCATTTTAGGAACTCTGCTCGTGAACACTGTCACTTGATTTTCTTAATGTGTCCCAAACACTGATTTCCCACAGCAACCATGCTATTCTGCGCCGGAAGTGCAAAAAACATTTCGGCCAGAATGTGAAAAATGACAGCTGTACTGTTCATAAGGAGGTGTGGAAAAATGCCAATGTTGAAAATCTGGAGTAAAAATATTATAAATTCACAAAGTTATGAGCATGCGAGAAAACTGCACAACACACGCTCATGAAACAGTAATTTTTTTTATTTTTTCACCAAATTTGCAACATAGGCTTTTTGAGAGCCCGCCTCATTAACAGTGTCACTATTGTTTTTGTTAATCAGTCCTGAAAGATGATTCCACGCAGTGACCGCAAAATCACCTTTCCTGACAGAATAATGCCATGACAGTGATTGAATTCATGAGGAGGGGTCCCAATAACCCCATGTTGAAAATTTGGTGCCAGAATTCCCCAAAATGCCCGAGATATGCACCAAAATTGAAAAAAAAACTATTTATACCATTATACAGCTTACTGGCATTTCTTCAGTTCGAGGTCGGCTTTGAAGAGTGCAGACGTTCCCGGACCACTGAAGATCGTCGCGCCAGGATCCATAGGTAAGTATGGGGTGAGGGGTGTGTGGGGAGGTAGGGTGTGCAGTGGGTGGGTGTGGGTTGGGGAGGGGACCTGACCGTATGGGACCATTTCTTTCAGGGACAGGAAAAAAAACATGACGTCGCAGGAAGGTTTTTTAATTTTTGCAGACTTCTTTTCGGCACACTGGGGTGGGTTACCAGTATGTCACCTGCCTTTTTGGGGTGAGGGATCTTAAGTTGAGGGGGATTGGGCACCCCCCTCATCACACAACAAATGGGGGTGATCATTATGCTGATGGGGAGTGGGATCCCCCTCGGCAAATTAACTGGGCCGGGGGCATGCTGACAGGGGGATTGGGCACCCCAGTCAGTCGGCTTGCCCTCTGCCACCATGTTTACGGACATGTTAAGCAGGCATGGTACCATCCTGCAATGATGGATCGCTCCCTCATTGAAGTGGGATGACTGACGCTGCAATGACCAGGCTTTCCCTCATTGCAGCGGCCAAATTGTTTCAACTTGGTGGCACTAATGCAGAACCAGTGTAATCAGGACATTGGGCCTGCATTGGGCAAACAGTGCCAAGCCTACAAATGCAGTGCCTGCGTTAGCTGCCACAGTGCTGCACCTCCACAACCCACTTTTCTCCTAAGCTGCCACATCATGTTTCTTGCGCATGAGCAAGCAAACTTAAAAAGAAAAAACATTATTCATTGTTTACCTCACTAAGACAGATTCACTTCCCACTCCTCAGTCTCTTTTTTCATTCCTGATCTTCATTTTTATTTTCATTTTATTCACATATCAATTGTTTTAGCACTGGAATTCTGTCCATTTCCTCTACTATGTGGGCAAAGGAGAGCCACCTAGTGTTGAATTTGTCAGTGCCCAGGTTCAACCTTGCAGACAGTTCTTCTATGCTCTTAATTTTTTTACAGTTCCAGTGATTTGTTTCTGGTATTTGTGGTGTCAGCTACCTTTGTATAATGGCCTTGAAGGCCGATGCTAAAAAAATATTATTTAGATATGCTTGGCCTTCCCTTTCAATGCTTGCGGGTATAATCTACACAGTATATTGGTATAATCTAGGTCCTGGGGCAGCTCTAGACTTTCTTTGATCTTTTCCTTGATTCCTGTCCAGTAACCCTCTATGACCTGACAGGACCAAAAGATGTATATCGGGGACCCTTTTTCCCCACAACCCCTCCAGCATCTGTTTGTGTTGGATGAGCCTATGTGTTTAGTTTTATCTGGAGTCATGAAAAACCTTGTTATTAGTTTCCACCTAAATTCTCTCCAGCTTTCTGACATTATTGTTCTGTGCACCCCCTGCCAGATTTGTAGCCAGTCTTTTTCCTCTAGTGCTGTCTCTGTTTCACTCTCTCATTGTGTTTGGATAGTCTTTATTCCATATTCCCCTGTATGTCTATTGAGACCAGCATACACCTGTGAGATTCGGTGTTGTGCCTCCTGGGTCAGTGTAAGTAGTTTGACCTGCTGAATTATGTGGTGCTCCTTTGAGTCCAGCTCTCTTTGACCCAGGCTCTGGATATAAGATCTTGCCTGAAGATGCTGAATTCTATCTGTAGCAGTCTTAATGTTTTGAATATAGTTCTCATCCTAAATTGATCTATAGACTGTAATCCTAATCTAGCCCACTGCTTGAATGCCAGATCATGTCTGGCTGGTGTGAAGTTTTTGTGTTTCCATAATGGCATCCAGTGAATTTGTTTGTGGTTGATTTTAAACTGTTTTTTTTTATTTGAAGCCAGTTATTGAATGTGCGCTTTGTCCATCAATTTGTGAGCATACTCAAATCAGTTGCTGAAAACACCCCCCCACAGTTTAGCCTCAATATGTGATTCCAAGTTCATGTTGATCTCTACGTCTTTCCAGATTGGGTCCTGTTCTGTATTGGTTAGGTCTAATAGTGGTATCAGTTGTGCTATCTTACAGTAGGCCTTGAAGTTTGGCACCCCAAACCCTCCCGTCTGTTTCTGTCTCTGGATTATAACCCAGAACACCCTAGGTTTATGATCTGCCCATGTAAATTGTTTCAGTACCCTCTCTAATTTTTTCAATTCTGCATTTGGTATAGGAATTGGGAGACATTGGTATAAAATAAATAAGAATCTGGGCAATACATTCATCTTAATTAAATGTACTCTGTCACTGAAGAACAAGGGGAGTATCGACCAGCACTTTATGACTGTGAATATTTCAGTTTTCAGTTTCTCATAATTTACCACATATAATTTGCTCAAATGACTCGATATGTGAATCCCCGAATATATCTGACCACCTCTGTGTTCCATTTGTCTGGTAGAATAGCTCTCAGCTTCCTCTGTAATTCCCCACTAACCCTTTTGATCTCTGTTTTTGTTATGTTAATTTTGAAGCCTGAAATTGCTCCACTGTCCTCTGCCAGTGTTAATAATTTCTTGATGTTTTCTTTTGGTTGTTTCATGTAAATTACCATATCATCATGTACATTGAAATTCTACTCTCCACCCCTCCCATCGTAATACCCTGTATGTTCCCTCCTCTCACCGCTTCTGCAAAAGATTCCAAACTGAACGTGAAAAGCAGTGGGGACGGCAGACAGCCCTGTCTAGTCCCCCTTTCTATAGGTAGCAAATTTGACAGAGTGCAGTTTGTCTTGACTCTGGTCATAGGATTGTTATACAATAGCTGTATCACTTTGATAAAATCTGCACTGAAACCCATGTGTTCCAATGCTTTGAGAAGAAATGTTCAATCAAGCCTGCCAAATGCCTTCTCTGCATCTATTAAAATTGCTATTTGGGGATCTTTACTTTTCTTACCCTCCTCAAGAATGTTTAGCATTCGTCTAATGTTGCCCATCAAAAATCTCCCTGGAATGAACCCAGTCTGGTTGGGGTGAATAATTGTTTGGATTACCTTCTGTAATCTGGTGGCCAAGATTTTAGAGAAGAGTTTTAAGGCTTGGTTTAAAAGGGAACTAGGTCTATAGGAGTCAAACATCTCCCTGCCCTTCCCTGGTTTGAGCATCACTGAGATAGTAGCCTCTCTCCATGTCTGTGGAACACTTCGCTCCATCTGACAAATCCTAAATAACTTGCCCAGAATTGGGGATAGCTATTTGTTGAATGTTTTGTATAAATCTGTGCTAAATTCATCCAGTCCCGGGGCCTTGTTGGGTTTCAGGTCTTTGATAACCCCAAACACCTCCCCATCCTTATTGGGGTGTCCAAGGCTAACTTTGCCTCCTCAGTAATTTGGGGTAAATTGAGTGAGGCCTGGAAATGTTTAGATTTCTCCTCCACCCTCCCTGGACTTTTGTCCTGTTTTTAAAGTGATTTGTAGAATTCTGCAAATTTAGTCGCTATCTTGTTGGGGTCCATCAGATATCCTGCTTGTCTGTTAGAGTCATAAATTTTAGTTAGTGTTCTGTTGGCTTCCTGTTTTTGTAGTTTGTATGCAAACGAAGCAGCCACCTTCACCCCTGCTTCATAGTACCCGTGGGCTGTATATCTCAGTTGCCCCTCCATCTTTCTATCTATGAGTTCTTGTAGTTCTAGTCTAGTATTTTGTAAGGCTTTAAATGATTCTGTTGAGGATGCATGTTTGTGGACCTGCTCTAACATTTTTAATTGTTTTTGTAAGTGTTCCAGCCTCTCCTGCCTCTGCCTCTTCAATCTAGAAGACCAGCTGATGATCTGACCGCTTAGAATCGCCTTCATTGCATCCCATACCACCCACTCCTGCACCTCCCCTCCAGCATTGTTTTCCATGTAATCCTTGATTTCTCTTTTACTTTTGCTTTTAAACATCTTGTGAATGTGCGTGAGATGGGCGCATGATCTGAGAGAACCATTCTATGTATTTTGCTAGAATTAATTCTGTGTAAATCATTTTTGCAGGTGAGGAGCATGCCTATTCTCGTATATTCTTTATGTGGACATAAGAAAAAAGTAAAATCCTTGTCCCTATTGTGTTGCTCCCTCCAAATATCTACAAGGCCCTGCTCCTCCATGCACTGTTTCAGCCTCTTGCTAGCTTCCCTGTTTGTGTTGCTATTCTTGGATGATCTATCCCATTGGGGGTTTAATACCCAATTAAAATTTCCACCCACCACAACCATCCCCTGTTCTAACTGTACTATTTTCTGAAAAAGGGGCTTGAAGAACCCCGCTGTATTGCTGTTTGGTACACATACAGTTACCAAATGCAGGCTTTGTTCTCATAATCTGCCTGACATAATTACTCATCTTCCTTCCTGATCTGTGTCCACCTTCATTACCTGCAGTCCTAAGCCCTTTTTAATCATAATAGCTGTGCTGTTTCTTTTAGCTGACTGTTGTGATAATGAGTACACCTCTCCCACCCAATTTATTTTCAGTTTCCCATGCTCTATCTGTGATAGATGTGTTTCTTGTACCATTGCCACATTGCTCTTCAGTTTCTTAAGTTCTGACAGGATTTTTGTTCACTTTACCACTGAGTTAATGCCCTTAACATTCAGGGACACTATTCTCCAGTTACCCATTTTCAAGTAGAAATCTTTCTGAGATCATATTATCTATACATACAGTATGTAGGAATCAGTTTTGATCTGAGTGAGTTGACTTTGCTTTCTGTCTTCACCAACCTTGAACTTTAACTCTAACTGAACTTGTATAACTTTCTGAACTATTTACAATATCCACTATTTTCCTTCCTACGGAGAACATTCCGACCTGAATGGAAAAGTTGAAGTGGCTGCTGACTCTTAGTTGCCACTTCAAGGTGACTTTGAAGAGTTGTTTGAACCAATCTGTGTTTTGGTTCATTTGTACACTCTGGTCCCTGCCAGGGATGAGTTATGCTTGCGCTGTTCAAGTGAGTTTGACCCTTTCCTTAGAAAGGTGATCAATTATCCCCTCAAAAGCTGTGAGAAACACCAGATCCAGTCCAGCTCTGGGATTCCCCCCGCTGCATTACTTCCATAACTTCTGCTTGTTTTGACAAGGATCTCTTCTTTTGCTTATTGTCTGATCCATCAGTAATACCTCTAGTGTCATTACTCCAACCCCTCCCCTTACCCCTCCACCTTCTTTTAACTGATTACCTATTCAGTGTGCTATCCTTCATTTACTGTGATTATCACAGATTGCCCTCTTCTCTCTCTCCCCGATGCCGGAATATGTTGACCTACATATTAGGGTCCAACAATTCTGTACTTACTCCACACTCACCCTTCCCCCTTCATGCAGGAGTTGGGTGAGGGAAAAGCAGTGGCATCCTTTCCCCATTCAATTCCGTGCTCATCTCAGGTTCCACTTCATCCTCCTGTACTCTGGTCATGGCATTCACTCTGGTTGGGACCTGCTATGGAGGGGAGAGAGCCATCCCATGAATTTAGGCAGCCAAGTACTCTCCTATGTACTGTATAATTCATTCTACTCACCCAGATTATCCCCCCGTACTACACAATCATTTATTTCCCCGGTAAACACATACATCCACAGCCCCCCTCCATGTGTTGCTTGGGCCATTTTTATGGCACCCAGTAGGAAAAGGGGCTGTCAGGGGAACATTTGTTGCAGATGCGAGCACCCACGTATAAGAACAGGAGGTAATTTGTATCCTACCATTATTTTCCTGCTTACTTTATGAAGTCTGTGCTCACATGCATCCATGAATGTGTGTCTCATGTTAGCCATTCCACAGTCCAGCCAATTATAAAGGGAGACCAGGTCGAACCTCCCCAGCATGGTGCCAGCCATGGAGACACCCTGGAAGGGCCCCCATCCACAGTGAACATCAACTGGAGCCCTCCCCACATGTCCCTACCACCCCCCTGGGGTCAAACACAACCCCCCCACATGCTACTGGTCAGGTACCACTTCTGTGTCACCATTGCCATGTGTGCCCCCATGGGTTATCTGTGCTCTGATGTCTCCTGGCCAAGCCCCACTCAGAGGGCCCACTACAGCACCCATTCCCCCTCATGCCCAACCTCATGCAGTGACCCTGGTCTGAGCTTCAGTCCACTGTCCAAGGTCCGGACAGTGAACCTATCATCTGGGAGGGTGCTGTCTGCTTGCAGGATGCCAAGCCCTGCCAAACTCTGGAATGCTCCCAGGCACAACTCCGTCCTGCCCACCTCATTTATTGAATCTTTGTGACACCAATATTCTGTTAACAAACATAAAATACTCTTCTGTGTTGCATTATTGTGGCCATCCAACTGTAGCAATATTTCCTTCTGTTGTTTCCAGTTGATCTTCATCTCCTATATTCTAGACTCCCTGGTCTGATCCTTTGTGACCCTCTCCTCCACTTTAAGGATATTCTTCACTCTCTTATTTGTTACCCACTCCGTTGCTTGTCCCAGAAATACTCTATCCTTTCCCCCTCATTACCTCCATTTTATATGTTCACTGGGAGGCCACCTTCCACCACCAAACAGCCACACTCACTGCCAAGGCACACAAAATGGACCCCCAGCCACTATGATCATCAGCCTGAGCCCTCCATGAGCGCCCTTGCAGACACCCCTGCAGTTGGGGAAGCAAGCTCACCCTCCCATTCAATGCTAGTGGACGAGCACCACTGCTGCATTTCCTGTTACCCTGCCCTCCCTTTCCAGTTGTCTGTACATATATGTCCCTCAGTTGATACTTCTAATGCAGGGCTAGCAACCAATCAAAATACAGCATTTTTCCTACCTATTTTATAATTGCTGGTATTGTTAGCTAGCATATGAACACATTCATTGAAAATGTGCACTAAAAATACCATCACACTAACCACACATTACTAACACACACAAACACGCATGTGTGTCTGCACACACACTTTCTCTCACACACTCTTGCCATACTGGTGATGGTACAGCAATACATCCTTATTTTTGTTTTTCCCCATGAGCAGGAGCAGGGGACAGTGAAGTGAATTTAGTGACTAGTGAAAGTATGGGTGGGGGGGAGGTTTAAGGATTTATTTGAGAAATATAGTTTTTAACTAACTGGCTACTATTTCTGTGTAACACAGAATCACATTCTTTTTTATTATGTTTTATCTGTATGTGAACCTGCCAGTCATTCTGTGAGTGAGGAAAAGTAAAATAGGCTGCTCTGTGAGACATAAGATTTCACTGTGGGGTGAGTAGTGTTCTTTTAATAACTACCTATGTAGCCTGGTGGTATCACTCTTCCTTATCACCTCATGAGTTGTACAGCATAGCAGCCTGTGTATGTGTCAGGTGGGTGTGTCATATTGGCAACTAAAACTCATTAACAAATATCGTGAGTCATCATTATTGTTATGTGGTGGCACCTGCATCATGTCATAATCTGTCATGCATGTTTTGTTGATGCCTGTAGAAAACATAAAGTGAAGAACAACATAAGAAAGAGATGCATGTGGAGGAAAGGAAAAGATAAATGTTCTACCATTCCAGTTTCACCAAGTACATGTTCTGTAAGCAGTGGTGATGGACATGGAGTGAAATAGGGACTGGGAGTGAATTTATGGTTATGATGATGCAAGGATAAGGGTTGAGTGCATGATAGTGCAGCCAAAGAATCCATGTTTTATAAGTCCCTAGAAATCTAGTGGTTCCACTCCTACTCCAGTGCAAGAAGCTTTCATTGTCAAGCACCCAGTGCTTCTGGTATGAAACCATTCTGAGCAATCTCAAAGTACAACGGTTTTACCTTCTTCCAGTGGTTCCAATTTTCCTTCCTGGGATGGAAGTAATCAATACAAAAATGTAATGCCTAATCTAAAACCATCTTACACTTACAGTCCATTTCATCAAAGCCCCACTTGTCATTAGTGGTTTCTAAGAACAATATGAGGGTAGGGAGTCAAGTAGTAAACGTTTATCCTCAGTTCAGTTCAATGATTTATGTTGTCCTAGCACATAAATAAAAATAAATACAAACAATAATAATGATAAATAATTTAAGCAATCATAAATTAAATTATATCCTATCACATTATGCTATATCAAATCATAATCTATTATATATTTAGATATCAAATGGTAACATATGACATCAAATTATATTACCTTCTGATATTTCATATGTGCTGCCCAGCTTGCTCTACCCAGTATCATTCAATTTCATGCTATTCCACAGAGGTAAAAAAAAAATCTTTCAATAGCTACCCAGTTCTGGAAGTAAATGTGCAGACACCATCACCGCCACCAGTACACTCTACCTTAAAAATGGATATCTGCAGTGTCAGAACATTTTACAGATGTCACCACAAATTTTATGAAAATTTGTGTAGTAAAAAGATCATTTTAGGTCAATGAAGTCCATTCAAGATTTTGGCAACCACTGTTCAAGCAAATGATTTAAAATGTGTGCATGGCATTCTCCAAACAGTCATGTCCACTCCCAATATCCTCTCAGGTTAGATGGATGAGCAGCAGTAGCAACAGTGACAGTTGGGTCGGGTTAGAAATTGGAAGTGATGGGTTAAGATAATTAATTCAAGAAATCCAGCAACCACTGATGCAGTTTAAGCAAAGTGATGCATCCTGTAGTAGCAGACTAGCAATGCATCATGAAAGGCCCAAAAATCTCCAGCAAGGGCCAGACCCAGTGTATGAACACCAGTGCTGAATTTTTTATAAAAATCGAAGTATGTTGCTTGAGTCATTAATATCCGCACTAAACTGCCAAGCTTTTCTCCTGCTTCTTCAAGTGCTGTCAGTTCCAAAGACATGTTGTTTCAGTTCTAACCTCTGAAAAAAATACATTTTCTTCATCAGCATCATCTTCCACCCTCATGAATGATATTTTCTCAGTAGATAAATGTAGCCAAGTTTAAGGGTAAAAATTATTTCTAATAATGACATGAAAAGTAACCAAAGAAGTCAACTGGTTCTGAAAACATGACATCCCCTTTATCCTTTTCCTTCAACCTTCAGGAATAACTTTTTCTTGGGATATAAATAAAGTCAAATGTAAGAATAATAATGTTTAGTAATAGTATTTTACAATAAAATAAAAACCAAAGAAACTGACAGGCTCAGAAAGCAACACATACATTTCCTCACTCTCGTCTTACCTCTGTCATGAATCACAGTTTCATGGAAAAATAAGAAAATAACACATATTTACTTACTTACTACTACTACAAATAATAGCAACATAATATTTCAGTGTTGCTTACATTAAAGAAAAATAATGTTTGGTAATACTAATTACAAAATAAGAAACATAGAAATTGACCAGTTCTGTAAACAACACATACAGTACTTTTCCTCATCCTTTTTTTCCCTCTTTCAAGATTCACATATTCATAGCAAAAAAATAATAAACACACATATTTACTTAATACTACTGTTACCACTACTGCTAATAATAATTATAGTAAAGTGTTGTTTAAGTCCTTGTCATTCATCACTACAGTATGTGTATGCAGTACATTCTAGCTGTCCTAAATAGCTATGTGTTGCCAGCTTCTTCTCCACTCTTCCTCCAGACTCTTCTTTTTACATTAGCTAAATATTACATATGTATTTACATAATCATAACAATAATATTAATAATAATACAGTCTAAATCATCTAAAGTCCTTGTTATGCATCACTGCAGCATGTGGGTGACACAATTGTATTTCTTGAAAAGCACTGCAGATCATACAGTAGGACAGTTACACATCACTATAGGAGGTGGTGACACCATTAGTTCATCTGAGTTGAGTTCTCACAGCAGCATGATGCATGCAATATTCATTCAAGAAGTTTATTAATCAGAAAGATCAGATTGCATCCCTAGCATTATGGACAACATAATTTTACCCATCACTACTTCTGGAAAAAAATAATAAAATGGACAGAACAAATACTTCAGAAGAAATAGACATGAATATGAATATTAAAACATTTAAGAATGGCAAAGGGCTAAGGCCAAATGGTTTCCCAGTCAAATTTTAGAGCAAATCCAAAACAGCATTAATCTTTGTAATTACTGAACCTTTAACTCTTTCTCAGATTAAAACTCAAAACAAATCACCAGAATATTTTAAGAAGCCACTATACAGGTAATTTGTGAAAAAAAAAAAAAAAAGAACCAGCAAATTGCATTCTGTTCTATATATAGAGAATACTGGATGGGTAACTATGCACGGCCAGTATGTTCTGCCACAGAGGGGTTCTGATTCCCTCTGACCTCGAGACTGAAGCTCGCGAGGTCCATGGGAATCAGAACCCTGAAGTGAAAGAACACACTGGTTGTGCATAGAGTTGTTCATCCTGTATTTTTTTATAGTGCCTAGTACTGTATGAAATATGTGTGCATGAGTTCATTTGCATTCAAAATGAAATTGATCATGCAGTCTCTAGAGGTTCCAGAATGCTTTTCTAGCACAGTAGGGTAGAATCACATTCCATGACCTTTGAACTGTGATACAACAACATTTCGAAATGGATGGCATTCTATACAGAAGAGCACTCTACTATACGCTATACACTATAAACCAATATCCTTATTAAATGCAGAAGATATGATTTTCACCAAAGTATTAGCATGTAGAACAAAAAGAATCCTTTCAGACATAATAAACTGAGATCAAACAGGGTGTTTAATAGGTAGATGAAGAAGCAATAATATATGCAGTGCCCTGAATATTATCCTTAACAAACAAAATATAAATACAATGATTGTCTCCCTGGATGCTGAAAAAAACCTTCATGATTATATTAATGTGTTTGTTTCAAGTGTTAAACATACTAGGTTTTGAAGTTAAAATCACTGATTGGATAAAATTAATATATTCCTCACCAAAAGAAAGAACACACACAAATAACTCCACCTCACAGCAATTTTCTCCCCATAAAGATATGAGGCAGGGTTGCTAGAATTCTTCCTTGTATTTATATTTAGCAATAGAATAACTAGCAACAGTGATAAGCTCAAATGAGAGAATCAGAGAGATAAGGATGGGACAAACACATAAAATATCAATGTACTGTATGCAGTTGACACTTTATTATACTGTAGCTGTCTTATCCAGCTTTAGAAAGTCCGACAATTTTAGAAATGGTACATAATTCTAGGAAAGATTCAGGATTCTCTATTAACTGAAATAAGACAGATGCAATGTTATTGTATCCTGACCACAGAGTTTCAAACTTGCATATGCTGTCTAGAATGGTAAAGGCAGCTTAAAGCGTTTGGAAAAATACATGACAGAGGGGGAAATCTCTGAATGATCTTAATATAAAGCATTTGTTAATAGAAGTTCATAACAATCTGAGCAAATTACTGACCCTCGAATTGAACCTGACTTACTGTGTTCAAATAATAAACAACATTCTCCCCAACCTTCTTTATCTTTTTTTAGTCTCTTGTAATAACAGTACAACCACATTTTTTTAAATAATTAGATAAAGCAATTTAAAAAAAATCTGTAAAAAGAAAAAAAATTAGATTGATATTATTAAACATGCAAAATTGCAAGGAAAATGCAAGACTTAAATTTACAAACATGGGAGTAGCCTAGGTAGAAGTTAAATATCCCACAGTTCCTATGATAAATGTAGGGGGCTTTACTTCCTGGCCAACATTTTCCCTGTCACAAAAAAGCATTTCTATGTAACCTGCCCCCCCCACAAGGCATCTGAAAATGAGTTGTTATATTTAGGTGTGTCATTCTTAGTCAAAAATGATAACTAAGAGGCTAAATAACATGTATTTAAGCCCCAGAAGAATAATGTTTTGAAATGAATTCTTTTCAAAAAATGTCTTTTGACTAAGGATGGGTTTACCTACACATTTTTATTGCAGCTTAACCACCATAGAATACTAAGACATAACATTTATAAGCAGCTTACTACATTAATATTATAAATTCTTTGACAACAGCACATTCTTAAGTTGGAAGTTATGCTCCCTTTCACACAATTAAATATTTTGATACCAAAGCACTTAAGGCACAATTTACTTTGCATTAAGGTGAGTGTAGGTCATTAAAATTGCATTGCATAAATGTTTAATTTTTCTAGAGCAATTTAATTTGATTGATTGCCGGTTATAGACCAATTTAACTAAGCTGGTCAGCAGAAAACAGCGATTGGAGGCAAGATCAGGCCAGCATTTTCATAACCAGGTACAAATGAAAAACTCATAAAATGATCTATGAATCTAGCACATATAATGTTTTCCTGAAAAAAAAAAGAAACATTGGAAAATGTGGACAAGGATTTTAAAAGCAAATAACTATTAAATTGAAGGGCTTACAACTATGATATTTACAACAGTTATGTTTAAGTTGAGTGTTGTCTATTGTTTTACTTTCTCCTTTTATTGGTGAATTAAATAGGTTAGAAAGTACAGTATTTATTTCATTATCTGTAACACACCTCTGACTGTCTCCAACCCACCTCAAAATTGCTGTTTCTGATATTAAAGTCAGGGTATGCACAGCGAGGTCACAAAATAGGCACTATTGGTCAGTTGCAGGCAGGCAGTTGCTTTTAATACCCACTCCTTATATAGCCTATCAAGATGTGCAATAAACCCAGGGAAGGTAAGTGGAAACACTTTTTTTAATGAAAATGTATTCTGTAGTGAACTGTGATAGTTGAAACATTAAGTTTAAAAACGTACACTACATGCTGCAGGGCAGATTTGCTCTTTACCAATTGTCTTTGTTGCCCACTCAGCAACCCAAATGAAACAAATCAGATTCTGAAAAAAGGGTAACATTTGAACTGGAGTTCAGTACACCTGAATGGGGTGGCATACTGTGCCACATTTCCCCTTGCCAGTCCAGGGCAATTTTGTAACAATGTCACAGACTGCAGCACATTCCCCAGATTATGACTTTTTGCTGGAAAAATGTTAACTAAAATGTTCCATAAAATGGTCCAGCTGGTTGAAAACATACTGTAGGTATATCTGATAGAAGTCTACTGTACATGGGCAGTGCACTACAGATGAAGTGCTGCCAGGGTGCTTTCACATGGCTTGTATTTATTATTGCCTTCTAAAATGTGACCAAAGTTGTTGACAATAGAGGGTTCTTCAGACACTGTAAGATATCTGTTGTCATTAAATGGCCCAATTGAAAAAAAAGTCAAATAGCGTATGTGTGGCACACAGTCATAGTGTACACACACCCATAAATAACCATGTGAATGTGGCCACAGTGCTCAAAATGCATGCACAAATGCAGTGATATGAATGTGTGTGGGCCCATGCACAACATACAGAATACTGGATGGCAACTAAGCACAACCAGTGTGTTCTGCCACAGAGGGTTTGATTCCCTCTGACCTCGAGAGCGAAGCTCAAGAGGTCCATGGGAGTCAGAACCTCCGGCAGATAGAACACACAGGTTGTGCATAAAGTTGCTCATCCTGTATTTTTTTTTTTTACATTTTTTTTTCCCCCTCCTCTCCCACAGAGCCACTACCCTTGGGAATTGCCCATTAAGCCTGCCCAGTCAGCACCTACCTTGCAACCTCCAGTCCATCCATCTAGCCACAGAAACCCCCCTGGGTGGGGTCAGGGTCGGGCAACCCCCCGAATCTTGAAATTTCATCAGGGTCCTGGGTCAGAGGTAGGTGCTGGCACATCGGTGCCCAGCTCGGCATTCCATCATCCTTGGCTCTGTGGTTTTTTTCCCATGTTCCTCATGGGAATCTACGTGCTCATGAGTCAAGGCATCTCCTGGCAACCATAGCGTCCTCTCCTCCTTCCACGAAAAAGCAGCCCCTGAGGCTGATTGGCTGCCGGCCTACACCTGCAACCAATCATATCCCAGGGACACCAGCTTGCTGTCACTTCCCCCAGCCTCCGCTAGGAGTCACCGCTTGCCAGACTGGAAGTCCCCCCTCCCCCCAGAGAATGCGAGCAGTCCCCAGATGCTCCAGCCTATCTCCGCCTGGCCAACCCCCAACGACCTGAGCTTGCTCCTGAACCCAGGTCACTGGTGTGGTGTGAGGTGTGGCATCCAGCCCCTCCACCCACAGTGTCACTGGGCCGGGCGCTCATCCTGTATTTTTTATAGTGCATAGTAGTATTATGTGAAATGTGTGCATTGTGTTTTTCTTTTCTCTTTTTCATAATGAAACTGACTTGTGAAGTCTCTAGAGGTTCTAGAATACTGTCACCACATAATTGGACAGAGGAAAGCATTCCAAGTGGTTCTGCAGCAGTAATGACATCACTACTATAGCAGAACAACATAATGACATCACTACCACAGCAGAACAAGCATATTCCAGGCATAGAATTCCATGCATAACAGCATTCCACTATACACTATATAGAGGATTGTCTATGGGGAGTCATTTACAAAAAGGATATTCTCTATCGAGAGGTCTCATTGGCAACGTTAGACCTCGACAACAAAGCTCGAGAGGTCATCCGTTGCCGAGCAGACCTCGAGATCAGAGAAGATTGTTGTTTGTGAATGACTCCCCATAGACAATCTTTTATAGTGTATGAGGAGTCTATTCATTACAAAACAGTGAATGGATGCAGAAATAAACATTTTTTTTAAATCAAGCCTCACTTGGCTTCAATATTGTGGCTCGCTCCAGCGCTGCTCGCTTCCTCACCGATGCAGCTGCTAAATCGCACATGCGTGAATGCGTTCAATCTTGTTGTGCTGCACCGGTGATGTACTCAGTGCAGCACAACAAGATTGTGATGCACTGAGGCAAGCACAACAACACTGTTGGGAGCATGGATTTCCATGCTTAACAGCGTTCTACCATACACTATAACCTAATTTGCAAGGGGTAGGTGTGGTCAACAGAGAAATGAGAGAAACATAAACACTGCTGGCAAAAAAAAAACTGATCAAGGGTCCATTCAGTAGTTAGAATATTACTACTTCACCCTGGGCCTAGTATCCTAGAATGTATCAACCCCTGCCACCAATCATGAAACCCTTTCCCTTTCCTTTCTTAGTTTCTCCTAGTGGAATTATCAGGCATCTTACTCTGTTCCAGCCCTGGTTGAACCTATTTAAAGTGCTCACCCCCACCAGTTCCACTAGTAGATTATTCCATGGCTCAACCACCCTCTCAGTAAAGTAAAACTCCCTTACAACCCTTCTGAGTTCACCCCCTATCATGCTTCTTTCATGGTTCTCTCATGACTGCATCCCTGTTCCTCTTAAATAGGTCTTTGCTGTTCACTCTATTTGTTCCCTTTAGGAACTTGTAAGTTATAGACATGCCACCCCTCTTCCTTCTGGCCTCCAGTGTCTACATGTTTAGGGCCACCAGCATTCCTCATGGGATAAGCCTTGCTGGCCCTAGATCATCCTGCTGACCTTTGAGTGTCCATGAGTCTAGGCAGGAGGCAGATGCTCACATACAGTACACAAAGGTATGTATGACTGTAAAGAAATGTATTAAAACACTTAACAGATACGGAAATTATACTCCTACTGTTAACCAAAACAATTAATGTACTATATCCCCAACATCCACAATATTATTAACAGAAATAAGAAAGCATGTAAGATCAGTCACTTCCAAGAAAGAAATATGCATAACATTATACGGCTGCAGTATAATGTATTTTTAAATATATTAAGTATAATGCTAGTCCAATGAAACAGCACATCCCAGGATACATTGGGTACTGTACTGCATTGTAAGGCAAATAAGAAAGCACACAAAGTACAGTAATGGCAGCAGTGCATCAATAAGCCTACAAAGAACCACAGTATTC
The DNA here is from genome assembly GCA_016271365.2 of Neoceratodus forsteri. Taxonomy (NCBI): domain Eukaryota; kingdom Metazoa; phylum Chordata; order Ceratodontiformes; family Ceratodontidae; genus Neoceratodus; species Neoceratodus forsteri. Next base: position 148,510,650 of record CM057456.1, read on the forward strand.
ACTAGTGAGGTAGCAAAGTGGCCGAACATGGCCTATAGATGGCAGTATCAAACAGATAAAATATAATGTCCATGTACCTGCACACTGTCCAGTAAAGTCATTGGCCATGCTGGTGAGACTAAATGCATCTGACAAAGTAATAACCCATACAATCATCAGTAGCATATTCATCCCTTTCTAGTGATGTGTAGTCCACCATGAACATCACTGTATCAGGTGCCCTCTGTGGATGGCAGTGTAATTCATCTACTCCCCCTGTCCTTACCAAAAATCCCTCACTATCCACCACCAATGTGCTGTTAAACCTAGATAATTCAATGTTTTATTTTTCTTGGCTGGTGTCCTTGATCTTTTAAACCTATTTCAAGGTGAGCCTGACACATTACCAAAAGTTTACCTCAAGTTTTCTGCCTGTTTAAGTGCTGAGGACTACCATTAGTTAGCAACTGAAGACTGTACTACTACGTAGTGGTCCCAGCACTGACCAATTCAGAGATGGGATAGATAAGAGTTATGATGTCTCAAATACTAAAGAATACTGCCAAATTTAAAATAGCTACAACTCATACATCCAAGGAACTGTTGACAGTGGGGATCAGAATGAAGATGGCTGATTCCAAAACAGCACGGGTGAAGATGAGAAATTAACTGAAAGCCCAGCTAAAATAAAAATCATATACAATTTGTTACCTGCTCAGAAAAGTAGATGATGTGGAAAATTGAGCCAGGCAGAACAATATCCACGTTGTGAGCTTCCCTTAAAACATCAAAAGTCCTGATAGAAACATAGAATTTGCAGCAGATAAGGACACCTTGGCCAATCTAGTCTGCCCTATTCTTCCTACCTACTGAGTGCCACCGCAGACCATACTCGATTTCCAGACTCCCACCTCCCCTTGCCTTACTGCTAAGGTCCCTTTGTGTCTCTCCAATGCTTGCTTAAATCCTCTTATTATTTTAGCAGTTACCACTTTGGGAAGCTGTTCAAGGTGTCCACCACCCTCTCCATGAAGAAGTATTTCCACACATCCCTTCTGAGTCTCCCTTCCCTCCAGCTTCAAGACAGCCTGACTACTTGTCCTAGAGCATCTTTTTCTATGAAAAATGCTATCTTCCTGTACCTTATTAATACATGTGAGGTATTTGAATGTTTCTATCATACCCCACCTTTCCTCCTTTCCTCTAGAGAGTACATATTTAGTTCCTTGAGTCTTTCCTCATAGGGCTTTTGATGCAGGCTCTGCATCATTTTGGTATCCCTCATTTGTACTTTCTCTACCCTATCTATGTCCTTCCAGAGGTGGGGCCTCCAGAACTGGACACAGTACTTAAGGTGAGGTCTTACCAGTGATCTATACAAGAGTATTACTGCCTTCTTCTTTCTGCTGGTGATGTCCCTCCGTATGCACCCTAGGAGTCTCCACTGCCTTATCACCCCACTTTGTTACCTTCAGGTCATCGGAAATGATTACCCTAGGTCCCTTTCCTATGTTGTGGTTGCTAATTCCACCCAGCTGAAATGGTATGTTGCTCCTGGGTTTATGTGCCTCAAGTGAATGATTTTGCACTTTTTCGCATTGAAGCTCAGCTGCCATACCCTTGACCATTCTTCCAGCTTTTTCAGATCATCCTTCATTCATTCTACCCCCTGGTGTGTCCACTTTTTTGTAGATTTTGTGCAATCCATGAACGGACATACTTTCCCTTCTAGCCCTTCTGCAATGTCACTAACAAAGACATTGAAGAGGACTGGGCCTAGTACTGTGGCATCCCACTGATCACCTTGCCTTCTGCAGAGCGGACCCCATTTACCACCGCCCTCTGACTCTTTGCTTAGCCAACTTCTTACCCACTTTACTTCTTTTGGATCCACTCCTAGTTTGCCCAGCTTGCTCACCAGTCTTCTATGTGGAACAGTGTCAAAGGCCACAGAAATTCAAGTAGGCCACATCTACCTCTCCTTCCTGATTCACTTCCCTGGTCATCCAGTCAAAGAAATCAATCAGGTTTGTCTGGTAAGACTGCCCCCCCCCCCGTGAAATCATATTGCCTCAGATCCTGTAAATCCACTGGTTACAAGGAATTCCCCAATCCTTTCCTTCAGTAGAAATTCAATTTCTTTCCCCACTACCAAAGTCAAGCTGACAGGTCTGTAATTTCCTGTTTCCTCCCTATTTCCACTTTTGTGAAGTGGGACATCTGCCCTCCTCCAGTCCCACAGAACCTCCTCTGTTTCTAGTGATTGGTTGAACACAGCTGTCAGAGCTGCAGCCAACACCTCTTTAAGCTCCCTCAGTACCCCAGAGTGCACCCCGTCAGGTCCCATTGCCTTGTCTACTTAAACTGATATGACCAGGATAAACAGTGAAGTGGAGCACCAGATAATTTACTGTGATGCTCATTTTGACCAAAAGTAATAGAAGAAGTAGTAAGAGCACCCACAAAAATCAGAGAGCACAGGAATTTCATGAAAAAAATGAACTTTATTTAAATACAAAACTGCATGTTACATGTGCACCAAGTCCCAAAAATAAGTGGTAAAAGCTGTACTAACACTAACATTTCTCCTGACTACTGTCAGGCATCATCAGAGTGAATCTAAAACATCACAACAGTGCCTCTATATAAGCAGTGGCAAAATCACATGTTACTAATAAAGTCTAACCAATCATGAACTAAAAACAATTTAGTTTTGTTATTAAGAGCAGTTTTCAACATTAATTTGGACTTGAAATAGCAGCAAGGTTTGTGTGGAACTTTAAACTGCACATTTAAATAACACTGTTGTCCTTAACATGGGTTACCACGCTCATGCATTGCTAGTTGCAGCACCTCATTTTATTTCATATTGTTACCTCATATTTCATGAAAATATTTCTAGCCTACGATCCATGTAAAGAATCAAAAGAAACTGTGAATAGCGGAAAAAGAGGGTGCAACTACAGCAAATGTCTTTAGCTGACTGTTTGTTGTGAGGTTTGGATAAAAAACTATGTTGGGCTCTAACCCATCTGTTTAAATCGCACTATTGCCATTTAAAACTAAAACAATTACCACGCTCATGCATTGTTGGTTGCAACACCTCATTATATTGTATTTTGCTACCTCATATTTTATTTAAATATTTCTGACCTACAATCCATATACAGAATCAAATAAATCCATAACTGGAGGAACAAAGAGTGTGCAACTACAGCAAATGTATTGCGCTATTTTATTATGAGGGTTAAATGGGAAACTATGTTAGGCTCCAACCCATCTATTTAATATATAATGTTCAACAAAGTTACCAATAAATTATTTTATTTTATTTCCCTCAAATACAGCCCCATTTTATAAATCATGAAACCTCTGCAGGTACAATACACAAAAAGGAGCTGCTATTACAGGCATTACATTTACTGTGTTGAGGATGCAACTATGAAACATAGAAACATAGACTTTGACAGATAAGGACCACTTGGCCCACCTAGTCTGCCCATTTCCCTACCTAGAGAATAAGCTGCAGATCCTATTTAACCAACAGTGTATTTCTTCCTACCCCCACCAAAAATTGCCTTATGTCTGTCCCATGCATTCTTGAATTCTCCCACAATTTTAGACCCCACAACCTCCTCAGAAAGGCTGTTCCATGCGTCCACCACCCTCTCTGTGAAAAAATACTTCCTCACATTGCCCTGAGCCATCCCTCTATCTTCAAATTGTGTCCCCTTGTTCTTGCACATCTCTTTTTCTGAAAGATGCTACCCTCTTGGACTTTGTTGATTCCACTGAGGTACTTAAACATTTCTGTCATGTCCCCCTTTCCCTCCTTTCCTCAAGGGTATACATATTAAGCTCCTTTAGCCTCTCCTCGTATGGCTTCTCTTGCAGACCCTGCACCATTTTAGTTGCCCTCCTCTGAACTGCCTCCATCTTGTCTATGTTCTTGCGGAGATGGGGTCTCCAGAACTGGACGCAGTACTCCAGATGGGGTCCCACCAACTGTCTGTACAGGGATAACAACTTCCTGTTTTCTGCTGCTGATGCCTCTCCCTATACATCCCAGTATCCCCCCAGCCCTCCCTACCACCTTCTCACATTGCTTGCCAACTTTAAGGTCATCTGATATGATTACCCCAAGGTCCCTTTCCATTTTTGTTGTTGTTACTACCTCCCCCCCATTGTGTAATCTTCGCCTGGGTTTTTGTTTCCCTGGTGCATTACTTTGCACTTCTTTGCATTGAATCCAAGCATCCATACTTCTGACCATTCCTGCAACCTTGCCAAGTCCCTTCTCATCCTTTCCATACCTCCTTGTGTATCAACCCTGTTGCAGATCTTTGTGTCATCTGCAAAGAGGCATACTTTTCCTTCCAGTCCCTCTGCAATGTCACTTATAAAGACATTAAAAAGGACTGAACCCAGTACTGAACCCTGCGTTATCCCACTAGTAACCTCTCTTTCTTCTCAGAGTGGACTCCATTTACAATTACCTTCTGTGTCCTGTTGTTCAGCTAATGTTTTACCCAGGCTACCACCCTGGGACCCACTCCAAGGCTGGTTAATTTGACTATTAATCTTTTGTGTGGGACTATGTCAAATTCCTTGCTAAAGTCTAGGTAGGCCATGTCCACAGCCCCTCCCTGGTCCACTACTTTGGTCACCCAGTCAAAGAAATCAATTAGATTCGTCTGACATGACCTTTCTGCTGTGAACCCATGCTGCCTTGGGTCCTGTGCCCCACTGGCCTCTAGGTACTCAACAATTCTTTCCTTCAGAAGTGATTCCATAACTTTCCCTACCACAGAGGTCAAACTGACAGGTCTGTAGTTTCCTGCCTCTGTCTTGCTCCCACTTTTGTGAAGGGGAATCACATCAACCTTCTTCCAGACCTCAGGTACCACACCATCCTCCCATGATTTGTTATAAAGGGTAGTCAGTGGTGTCACTAGTTCTCTGCTTAATTCTTTTAGAATTCTGGGATGAATTCCATCTGGCCCCATTGTTTTGTCCACCTTTAGTTTTAGGAGTTCTTTCAGAACCCTTTCTTCTGTGAAAGGACTCAGATTGACCCCCCTCTCCAGAGTGCTTCTGTTAATTGGATTAGGCACCTCCCCCACTTCCTCTTTTGTGAATACTGAACAGAAGTATTCATTCAGTATCCCTGCTTTTTCACTGTCACTCTCTGCCCACCCACCATCCATTCTATTAAGCCTCACTAACCCTCCCTTTGTCTTTCTACGCTCCCTGATATACCTACAAAAGGTTTTATCCCCCTTCTTAACTGAGTTGGCTATCTTTTCCTCAGTTTTTGCCTTTGCTATTCTGACTACCCTCCCTGCTTCCTTCTGCCTTAACTGGTACAGTTCTCTGTTCTGCTCCTTCTGTGTTTCCTTATACTTCCTAAATGCTATCTTTTTCTCCCTAACCTTCACCGCCACTTCTTTTGAGAACCGTAGTGGCTTTTTATTTCATTTTGATTTGTTTATTTGCTTCACACAAAGGCTTGTTGCATCTCTGATGGCAGTTTTGATATTTCTCCATTGTTGCTCCACCCCTCCTTCTAGCCTGTTTGCAAGTGCTTTTCTAAGGCACTCTCCCATCTTGCCAAAGTCAGCCCTCCTGAAGTCCAGAACCCTCACTTTTGTATGGCTTGACTCTGTAGCTGAGTTTATCATGAACCACACTGTTTGGTGGTCACTTGTTCCCAAATGGTTACCCACTTCTATATCTGAGGTCCTCTCGCTGTCCCCATTTGAGAGTATGAGGTCTCAGATTGCTCCCTCACAAGTAGGTTCCAAAACTAACTGTCTGAGGCATGCCCCCTGAAGGGCATCAAGAATGGCCCTGCTTTTGGATGTGGCTGCAGCAAAGGTGCTCCAGTTAACATCTGGCATATTAAGGTCCCCCTTCAACAGTATCTCCCCTTTCTCTGCCATCCTAAGTATGCCTTTTATCATATCCTTGTCTATTCCCTCCCCCTGACATCGGGGTCTGTATACAACCTCTGTGCAGACTGTGGTGCCATTTCCAGTCCCTAAGGTGACCCACAGTGCCTCCTCTCCTCCCTCTTTACTCTTTTGTTCAGTTGCTTTTATCCCTTCCTTACATGAGAGCTACTCCCTCTTCTGCCCTCCTGTCTCTCCTGTGGGTTGTGTACCCTGGTATGTTAACATCCCAGTCATGGTTCTCTGTGTAACATGTTTCTGTGACTGCCATGATATCCAGGCATCCCTCTTCCATCAAGGCCACCAGTTCAGGGAGCTTGTTGCCCAGACTACAGGCATTGGTACTCATTGCCCTCCATTTCTTGATGGCCTTACCCCTTTTTGCCCTACTGTCCTTATTGTGTTTGTCACTTTCTCCATTTACCCCTGCGCTTCTCCCTATTGACATCTCTATGTTGGTGTCTACCTCAATTAGTACCCTGATTTTTTGGGAGGGCTAGGATTTCCCTGCTCCTTTCCAGTGCCTCCCCCTTGGCTCATTTAAATGCTTGCCAATTAAGTATTTAAACCTATCACCTAGGATCCTGGTTCCCCTCTTGGACAGATGCAGCCCATCATGCCAGTATAGGCCTGCATCCATCCAGGTGGACCACCAGTCCCCGATGAAGCCAAATCCCTGAGCTCTGCACCAGTTTATCAACCACTGATTGAATCCCATGGTGTGGAGCACCCTAGCCCCATCTGTTCCATAGACAGGCAGCACCTCCGAGAAGGTTACCGTGTGTGCTATTTGTCTAAGGCCCCTCCCCATCTCCACAAACACTTCTTGCACTGCTCTGATCCCTTTCTTAGCCAGGTAATTTTTCCCTAGGTGGACAATGACATCCAGCTCCCTCCCCTGTGCAGCTGCTCCTGTGATCCTGAGGATTTGCTCCCTTTCCCTCCAAGTCATGGCACCAGGCAGGCACCTTACCTCCCTCTCCCCTTCCTCCCTCAGTTACACCTTCCTAACAATGTAGTCCCCCACTAGGAGTTGTTTCCTTCCCCTGTGGGGTCCCATGCCATCCTTCTGTGGGTCTCCTTTGTGGAGGTTCCCAGCATCCTCCTTGGTCTCCACTGTGGGTGCCTCCATAGAGGAACCACACTTTTCCAGAATGGCATAGAAATTGTGGAGAAGTACAACTGGAGGGATGTGCCTCTGTTCCACCACCCTCACCCTCCCTGAGCCCACTGTGGTACAATCACTCCTCTTTCTTGGCAACCTCTGAGGCAATGACAGTGACCCTGGCGGTCCCTGGGTGGGAGAGGAGGTCCCACAAATCCTGGCCAACTCAGCCTGGAGATGAGCAACCTCCTCCCTCAGCCTAGAGAGGTTCCTGCAGATGGGACAACACTGCATCCTACAGAATGTCTCCTGGAAGACTGCTGCTCCACAGCCACTGCACTGCACCACTACCATCATGTCTTTTTACTGGCCCCCTAACTGTTGTTGGAATACTTACTCTTTCCTCTGTTTGTTTATGTTTTTTTTTTTTTCCCCTACTTACTTACTTCCGCTGTGCCCTTTTAGCTCCTGATCTTCCTGTTCCGAGATAAGAAGTTCCTATATTTCTCAGTAGTCTTCTTACTTGCTCAGAGTCAGACCTCCAGCAGCTAGGGGGGAACGAAGAGCTACTCTTGCCTTTCTAGGATGGTGAGTCTTTGGTGGCTCACTTCCTGCTACCAAACAGGAAGTTTCTGTTGTCAGTTAAATCCTGTGCCTATAAAAGTAGAACTGGTTTAGGGTGGGGGGATGGAGGGCAATATAGTCCCAGTAGAGACATTTTAGTTATACCAGTAGCTCCTTCTTCCTGGTGTTCTGTCTGTTCTCTAGCAGAAACTATCTAGGGTAGTGCTTAAATCTGGTTTTAACCTGGCTCCTTCTAGCTAAGCCACTCCCCTACTTTTCAAATCTTTCTACACTTAGTTAATTTCACAGATAACAATTCCCTTCTGACACCTGTGACAAGCACCTAGATAAGTACACAGATAACAGATAACAATTTACTTCAACTACCTCTGACAAACACACTAACTCTTTTTTTTCTACCCTGAATTGAAGATCCCAGTACAAGAGTTCTAGTTCTTAGCCCAGTAGAGAAGTTTTAGTTATACCAGTAGCTCCTTCCTCCTGGTGTTCTGTCTGTTCTATGCTTTACAAAATTAATATGCAATATCCACAAAATATTTTTTGTATTTATTAACCTTTGTGCCTTAAACCAAAATAGAAAGGTCACCATCATGTATCATGTTGCACCCTCAGTCACAAAACAACTGGACATATATGAAACATTTTCTTAAAAACATTCTGGAATTATCGGAACTCATTTGATATGTTAGTTATTTCACCCCAACTTCATGGTGCAAATTATTTCTTCCTAAATTTCTTTAAAAATAATGCAGGATCAATGACATCATTTAAACCATGTCCATATCTGCTCCCCAGTTCATAAATCCAAAAACTTTCCCGTTTGCCAATCATTTGTTTCAATGCCCTCCCAAACCAAGTCTAACCACTTCTATGCCAGCAAAGTTAATCTTGTGGTTCACTCTATTATTATCTTTTATGTGCTGGACTATGGCATAAGTCATGTCATTTTTAGGTAGGGCATGAACATGCTCTCCTATCCTTATTTTAAAACTTCTTTTTGTCCGTCCCACATAATAATTCCCACAACTGCATTGAAGTAAATAAACTACACATTTGGTGTCACAATTAGTAAAGTCTTTAATTTGTATATACTGTCATGTATGTGGATTAATAAATCCCTGACATGTGTGTGTGTATTTGCAGTAAATGCACCTCCCACATCTATATGTGCCCTTGGAGGGGGCAGACTAAATTGCTTGTGTAAAGGTTCTGGACTTGGAACTGAGTTAGTTAGAATCCAAAGATACTAGTGCACACCACAACCCCCCCCCACATAGCATAGCATATTTAAAGTTTCCTCTGCCAAAGCTGTCTATATTTACTTCAAGCTCCATGTGAGGAGAGGGTCCTCTTAGTTTCAGACTGGAATTCCAATTTGAGTAAGCTAACTCACCAACGTCAGGGTGGGACCCTTCGATGTATTCCCTATCTTTCCAGTGCCTCAATGGCTACTAATTGACTCCTTTTATACTGTGCTCCCAACAAGGATTTTATACAGGTGTTTTTAAAGGGAGCATGCTATGAAGGAGCACCACAAACTCCCCAAACTCAAGCAAATCCAAAAATAGCATGCTTAAATCTTTAATGTTACTCCACACTGGAATTCACATTTCTTCTAAGGGGTGCTGCTAGGTTGTGGCAAACAACATATAATTCAAAGATACTAGTGCACCCCCCACACACACACACATAGCATAGCATATTTAAACTTTCCTCTACCAACGTTGGCACTGGAAAGTTAGGGACTAAATCGAAGGGTCCCACCTTGACGTTGGTGATTTAGCTTACTCAAATTGGAATTTTAGTCTGAAACTAAGAGGAACCTCTCCTCACATGGAGCTTGAAGTAAATATAGCCAACTTTGGCAGAGGAAAGTTTAAATATGCTATGCTGTGCTATGTGGGGGGGGGTAGTGGTGTGCCCTAGTATCTTTGGATTGTATGTTGCTTGCCACAACCTAGCAGCACCCCTTAGAAGAAATGTGAATTCCAGTGTGGAGTAACATAAAAGGTTTGAGCATGTTGTTTTTGAACTGAGTTAGTTAGCTGTAAATCTTTTAGGGTTTTACTCTTCCTGAATACTATTTTAGGACCCTCTTGCACCAATTATTTTAATCTCGGCTCTTATTGCAGTATGGGCAAATTATTAGTTATAATTTCCTTTATTTTGTCACTTCGTTTGGAATATGTGGTCACAAAATGCAGTGAGCTCCTGCTTTTAACTTTGTGCTCCTATCCCTATACTGCAATGTCTCCTCACGTTTCATAGAATTTACACTTACTATGGCATCTACTATACTCTGATTGCTGTACCTTTTTTCTTTAAATCTTTTTACTTGTGCTTCACATTCTATTTTATATTTGCTGTCCTCTGTGCAATTTCTTAAAGTACATATTAATTGGCCCTTAGGAATGTTGTACTTAACAATGGTATGGATGGCAACTTTCAGATTTTAAAAGACTATTTCGATCTGCTTCCTTCAGAAACAATGTTGTACATATATCACCATTCATATTCCTATAAATTTTAAAATCCAGGAAAGTAATCTCAGACGAATGTATTTCATACTTGTAAACTACTGCTTGTATTTTCCATCCACTGCACAAAATCATGAAATTCTTCCACTGTCCCTCTCCACATTACAAGTATATCATCTATAAAGTGCCGCCACAAATCCACCTTATCTAAGAATGGATTTGTGGCAGCGTCATAGTGATGCAAACATTCCCAATGCCCCACATACAGATTGGCATAGGATGGGGCCATTGTGGTTCCCATCGTGGTCCCTCTTATTTGGTGGTAAACTTGTTGCTGAAATAAAAACACATTGTTTTTAACACTTTGTCAGCTAATTGCACCAGAAAAGCAGTAGGGACTTCCACTTGTGTTTTACTTCTAGTGTTTAAAAAGTATTGCATAGCTGCCAAACCTTCATCATGTGGAGTGTTAATACTACTCAGAGTGGCAGTAGTGGCAAACCGACCACCCAGGGGTGTAATGTGGCCCAACACCACAGGCAGAGGGCCTTATAGTCCCTGAAAGGTTCGGTATTACCCATACTACCCATCCTGGAGGGTATTATTGCTCTTAGAAACTGGACATTCTGTAATATTTTCATATGGAATTGAGTAACATTTAAAATAAATTTAAAAACTACAGGAAAATGAAGTTTAAGTATTTTTATTGCAAAGTAGTCCCTCTGTTCTTGTGGTGTTCCATGTCTTGTTGCCCCCCCCAGAGCCATTCTGTTTCTGACCCATCATTGTAATAGTTTTCAGTCATAGGGAAGCTGGTGTTTCAGTTCAGGTTTATTTTATTTATTTGGCTGCCTGACAGTAAAATGGATTTTTGAGTGGTCAAGCGCATGACAGTCTTACCTTGTACCAGGAGTGAAGGCTATGACTGCGAGGAGAAACAGGAGGGTTTTAAAAAATTTCGGAGGGTATTTAACTCTTCAGCGCAGATATTGTTTGCTTTATTCAGGGCAGTAACTTGTTAGAAGACATCGCATTTGCTAGTAGGTCATTTCCTGCTTTGGCATATTTGAATGACGGATGGCAGAAGGCTTGTGTCTGTGTGAGTCGCAGGAGAGAGAGCCGGAGCGGCAAGTGAAAAATAAAGGTATGTGGAGGAAAAAAAAAAGACTGTTAAGTTGGGCTACAGTTGGGAGGGAGGGTATGACAGTATTGAAGAGGGTGTTAGGACAATCTGCTGCAAGTAGAAAAAGTTTGAAATAGCGTAATCTTCAGGAGGAAGCAGGCGGCAAGCTACAGTTCTGAGATCATGTTTGACTCTTCGTCCTGAGCAGTAAGTATATTGCGAATTGTATGGGACAGGACTGAACTTTAAAAAAAAAAAAACAGGGAAATAGGTAGATTGCTTTGTTTTGGACAGTTACTAGGTGGTGCTGTCTGGACTAAGTAGTTACTATGGGGCAACTGTAGTGTCACTGAACGAGATAAATGAGAGAAAAAAATGGCGGGTATTTTAAAATGAAAGGATTTGCTTTAGCTAATGACAGGAAGATAGGGACCTTGATACTTCACTGGTTTGGCATGGCTGGTACTTTTAACTTACATGGCTATCACTGTAAGTTAATGTACCCCTGCCAGCCAATCAGATTTCTTATATTCTTAAGCCCATTTTCTAATACTGTATAAAGGGAGTTTACAGCAATAGCTGCAAAGTACCAATCTTTGTCCATATCCAGGTCCTGCATCAATCGTACCACCTCTGTTGAGTCCTGGATAAAGGACTGAAGATTTTGCACTAGAGGCTGTAAGTGTTGGTCCAAAAAGTCAATAGTGGCTCAGTCAGCCACTCTCTACCCGATATAATTGGCCTGCCCAGTGGATTGGTTAAACATTTATGGATTTTGGACAAAAAGTAAATGGTAGGAATAATGGGATGGCCGACTGTTAGAGCTCTATATTCAGTATCAGAAATGTAACCTTTCAAAAACCCAGAGTTTAATATTTTATCAATGTCATTCTTATAAGTGGAAATACATTCCCTGGTCACCCTCTGATAAAAGTCAGTATCAGAGAGCTGCCATTCAATTTCACAGACATAGTCTGCGGTGTTCATGACCACAATAGCTCCTTTCGTGTCAGCTGATTTTATACTTATAAATTTATTTTCTGAAAGGGATTTAATGGCCAAGAACTCCACCTGGCAACAGTTTGTGAAATCTTGCACTGCTCCTATATTATGAATTTCTTCAAGGTCTAACTCACATTTTTTGATGAACATAGAAACTACAGGGTTTGTTTCAGGGACGTACAAATAACCAGCCTAGAAATTGCTCTGAACAACATTGGTTATCACCTCTGTGCCATCTAACTCTTCATTAGGTTTTTCAGAGTACAGACATTTGAGAGTTAAATTCCTAGAAAAAATACATAAATCAACATTAGTGTTGAAAAAATTGACATCGGAAGTTGGACTGAATGAAAGTCCTTTACTAAGTACTTTTCTTCATCAACAGACAGTTCATAATCTGAGATGTTAATCACTGGTTTCTTTTCCTGGGTGGGGGGGGGGAATAACTGATTCCATGTATTGATGTACTAATAGTCTATTTTCCTTTTTCTTCCATGTCAGCTCCCCCGTCCTCCCCCCCCCGGTGGTGGAAAATCCTGAAAATGGGTCACTCTTTTATTACTTCTTGTATTTCACAAATTCTGTAACCGTGAGGGGGCTCTGTTGTGTATGGCCCAGATCTTCCTCTGCTACAAGATCTGTTTCTGGTCCATCAGTGTCTGAAGGCCCAGTAGTATAATTTAATACAGTGTTAGTGTCCCCTTCCTTGTTGTTCATGCCAGCTCCCTTTTCAGTATGGATTTGTTTTTTTTCTGTGTTCTTTCTTTTACATGCCAATCATAAACTTGATTTAATTTGTAATCATTTTCATCCCTTGTAAACTTTCTTTGTTTATGCTTTTTCAATTGGATATTATATCATGTTACTTTATCAAGTAAAAGTTTATTGTATTTGGCAAATTCTTCAGTTGTAGTCTGTGATTTCAAATCACTTTCTGCCTTAGCTATCTCTGAAGTCAATTGTTCCCGAGCTGGTTTAGCATAGTCCAAAATTAATTCTATGTTTTTCAAAGATGCCTCCTCCATATTAAGATGCCATTTACTCATTAATGTTATATCATCACTGCCATGAGCCGGCTTCTGTAAAATCTGAAGGCCCTGTGGTACTCTTTTAACAGATAAATATGCTTCTAAGGTAGCTTTATGCCAAAACATCCTCCTACCTTTTAGAACAAGTCTCTCCAAGTTCCAAAACAGTATTTTGATCTGAACCTCTGTGGTTGGTGCAGCTACTTCTGTTCCTTGTTCCAAAATGGGGTTTCCATGTCCAGTCCCAGAAAAGATTCTATCAGCAAATCATCCGCCAATGGGTATAGAAGTGGCGGCCTCCTCATTAACTCGTTCCTGAAAACCAACTGCTTGAGAAGGGCTAGTTTATAAAATACTCAGGAATCAGTCAGGTTGCCATCCATTGATACAAATGGTGCAATGTTGCAGTTAAATGTTCAAGTATAGTTCGTAAGTGTGAACCAATTCAACAGTGCTCACTGACTGACTTTTTGCTCTTCTATTTGAAGAAACCTGTGCTCCATTAACAGGTGACCAGCAGAAAAACTGTGAAGTGGAGCACCAGGCAATTTACTGCAGTGCTAATTTTTACCAAAAGTAACAGAAGAAGTACTAAGAGCACCCACAAAAATCAATGAGCACAGGACTTTGATGAAAAAAATTAAGTCCTTTGATTTAAATATAAAACTGCATGTTACATGTGTACTAAGTCCCAAAAATAAGCGGTAAAAGCTGTACCAACACTAACGTTTTCCCTAACCACTGTCAGGCATCATCAGAGTGAATCTAAAACATCACAACAGTGCCTCCATATAAATAGTGGCAAAATTACATGTTACTGATTAATTCTAACCAATCATGAACTAAAAACAAGATAACAGTATGAAATAAAATGAGGCGCTGCAACTAGCAATGCATGAGCGTGGTAACCCATGTAGACGACAACAGTGTGATTTAAATGTGCAGTTTCAAGTTCCAAACAAACCTTGCTGCTATTTCAAGTATGAATTAATGGTTACTAGTGTTGTTTATTGAAAACTACTTTTAATAATAAAACTAAATAGTGTTTAGTTCATGATTGGTTAGAATTAATTAGTAACTTGTAATTTTGCCACTATTTATATGGAGGCACTGTTGTGATGTTTTGGATTCACTCTGATGATGCCTGACAGTAGTCAGGAGAAACGTTAGTGTTGGTACAGCTTTTACCACTTAGTTTTGGGACTTGGTGCACACGTAACATGCAGTTTTGTATTTAAATAAAAGGACTTCATTTTTTCATCAAAGGCCCGTGCTCTCTGATTTTTGTGGGGGCTCTTACTGCTTCTTCTGTTCAACTGATATGATCAGCTTTCTGCAGCATGCTAGTGCCACACTGCTAAATACTCCCAGCTGCCTGAGTGTCGAAACTGAATGAGTCCTCTGCTTCCTGGCAGCCAGGCCAAGCCAGGGGAGCAGCCATGACACATTTTTTCCTGGTTCTTCTAGTTCCAAGTTAAGAAGATCCTATGATGACTGACACATGATAAATGACTTTCAAAGTGGCAAAGACAGACCATCTGTTTTTTTCAAGATTTCTCTGCAGAGCCGTCCCAGAGGCACCACGAATTGCAGAAGTTCAGGGAAACTGGCAAAACATGTCTTGAAATATAGCTTGAGATATCTTGTTCACCTTAGAGACATGCACAGTGAGATTCCACAAGACTTTAAAGGAAAACTGCATGCAAAAATTATAAAAAAAATATACATGTATTTTCTGATGGTCCCTGGTTTTCTGTTCCATATGTCTGTGACAAGGTGTTTTTTTTTTTTTTTGTTGTTACTTTTCCCTGCCAGCTTATGGCCCCTGGGAGTAGTGATTCATGGCGCCTTTTATTGCCTTTTATTTGTTGGACTTTTCCCAGAATTCCTCTGGGAATCATATGAATTAGACCCAAGTCCTTCAGATTTGTATTTTCTTTAATATCACCCAGTAACAGCACTTTACAAAGAAAATTGCCACACATCCAGAATAACAACGGTTGGCACATAGAAAAATCTGATCTCAGCTAGCAAGGGATGGCAAACACTTTTTCAAAGCCCTTAACTTTCACAAGCAGTTGCAGTTAGATGGTATGACTAAATTATAATGAGGATCCTGGGCTAGTGCATGGTCTAATTCACATCATTCACAGAGGCATTTCTGGAAAACTCCAAAAGATCAGAGGCAATAAACAAAGCCTGAATGGCTACTCCCAGGGCCATAAGATCTGTAGAGAAAAGTAAAAAAAAAAAAACGCTACGGCAGACAGAGATAACAAAACAGCAGTGATCATCAGAGACAAAAAAAAAACAATGAACATGTGCATGTTTTATCATTTTTGTATGTATTTTTCCTTTAAATGCCTAGCTGCAGCCAAAAGCTACATTAACACAAATTGACCTCCACAACACCTGCCATTCCCTGGGACCTCCACAAGCTCACCCTCCAATCACCACATAAAGCCATTGATACCATGCTATTTCCTGGTCCAGATCATCTAGTGCCACTCACCTCTGAAGCACAGCCAACAGAAAATTATCTCTGGATGCTAGCTAGATGAAACAGAGGCTGCTGGCATGAGAAAACTTTGCAAAACAAAAGGAATGCGCAATCCCCAACCAGAGTTCCCAGAGCCAGAGTAAATGTTTGCCTTTCCCTGACTGTCTGGTAGCTTGGTGATAATCACAATGCAAAACAGGTACTCTGCTCTCTGGCTTGCATCACCTACATCCAGCTCCGCCTCAGTCCTGAATACCACTGAAGCACTGTCCCAAGATCACTAACTTCTGCCACTTGGGCCTCTGTAGTTATGTTGACTGCACTGCACCAAGGTCACAAACTGGGCCCTGAGGACTCAACCTTATCCCAAGCTGTACAGCATAATACACAACCCACAACAGGCTAAACAATTAAACAGGGCCACATAGGTACCTGATTTGGTCTAATTAAAGTGATTGCTGCTTGTTCTCATCCCCTCCAGGATCAGAGGGATGGTGCATGAATTAAATCAACACATACAGCCACTATTCCAAACCTACTTACTGACTGTCATATTCTCCCGGGTCGCACCTGAAAATAGGCACTGGTTGTCTAGTGTACTTACCCAGTTACCAAAAGCAAATAAATAAATAAATAATTTTACTTTTTAATGACCAGTGGGTGCACTAGTGCTGTTTGATACCGTATGGAACAGTGGGAAACTATAGCAACTCTCAAATTGTCTGGGACTTTGTGCTAATATGTACAGTTTGAAACTCTGAGGTTTACTGCTGACTAGAGGTGGAGGAATGTTAGGTTGCATGATTTGTGCCTGTCTGATAGCTTAATCCACTTCAAACATTGAGAGGCAGGCCTACTCCAATAGTTTTGCATCTGTGCACCGACCCCCATCTGGCTGGAAAGGAAATAAACTGCCTGGCTTCTTAAACCAGGTGTTGTTTTTCACACTGGGAGTTTCTGATACCCAGAAGGCTCCTCATGACTGAGATGATGCACCTCTCCCAACTGCTATCCTGAAACATTTTGTATGACATTTATTTTAGCCCAGTGGCCAAAGTACAGACAGGCCAGTGGTGAGTTAGGGTGATCCCCTCCCTTCCACCGCCACCAAGGAAGCATTTTATACATATCCAAGCCATTTGCAGCTCAGAGAAGGCTTGACATGTTGAGGCCTCAGGTCTGCAGTTGTCTTTGACCTTCACTTGTCTCACTACACTTAATAATGGACACTACTGTACATGCACACTCAAAGGTCTCCTGCAGTTTACTACTGGCCCAGCTGCACTGAGTCAACACCTCTGCCCAGTCATTTTAATCAGTAGCTTTTGTGGCTGCAGGGGCACTGTGATATGACTTTTTCTTCACAATGGTGAGCCACCCCTTCAAATCTGGAGTCCTTGTAGCTGGGTCAGCCAAGAGGTCACGGCTACTGAAATTGATGTGATATAGTGACTGGGCTGTGCATGGTATATCCCTCCCTTAGCCTTACCCCTATGATGTGAGTGGCAGTGGAGAAATGGGAGATGCCACAGTCAGGACCTGGTATGTTCATAGTTACAGTATGCTGGATCCATAAATTCTTCATATGCCCATCCTTCTTCCCACTACTTTACCAAATGCTGACTAAGACTAATGTGGGCTGAGCCAGCAGCTAACCCATTCCCTCAGATACCTGGAGTCATTCTTTCTGACAAGGCAGCCTTCTTGGAATGTAATGCCCCCCTAGGGCCTTTTAGACCACAGGAAGGGAGAGGCCTACCTCAGGATGTGGGACTTCTCCACCCCTGGCCTGTATACTGTTACAGCCCAGAGCCACTGAAATGTAGATCCCCCTGATTCATTTTCTCTTATGGGTGGGGGCCAATATCAGCTTGCTCCCCAGGGATTAGTATGTAGCTGTGGGTTCTTGTTTGCTTTCCATGGCTACTGCCTTTGTAACACCCCCCCATTTAGAGGGCTTACCTCTAATACCTCCGAGTGTCTCCAGCTGCCTCCTAGCATCCCGCTCCTTGGCGGCTCCTTCTGCCATTCTTTCCTGACCCTCAGGCAATTGAGCCCCAGGATACTGCTGAGCAACTTGCAAGCATGTGGCATATTGCAGAACCACTGCTCAGACAATGGAAGGGTAGCCCGGTATTATGTGTAGGGAAAGCTCCTCCCCCTCAGCCTATTTAAGCATGACAACTGACTTCTGCTCTGCTTAGAGCAAGTCGCACTCGCTAGTGGTACCGCCGGTGCTCGGCTGCTCTTTCTTTCCTTGTGTTCTATTCCCCCCCTTCCTGTGCTCTTGTTGTTTCTTGTCCTTGCGTTTGCTCATTGTCTCCCTTCCTCCCATGCTTCCCTTGTTGTTTGCTTCCTCACTACCTGCCTCTCGCCTATGCTAGCTGCCTTCTCTTTCTTCCCCCTGCTCTAGAGCAGCCGTTGCCCGCATTACTGTAGTTTTCCTCGCCTGTCTTGCACTTGCCTCGGAGTTCACGCCTCTGTTTTCTCTCCGCCTCTGCTTCCACCATGGCGCAGTCACCTCGCTTCTCCATTCCTCTCGTCTGCTGGATGGTGTCCGTCCACCTTGGTGCTTGTTTCAGCATGCATGATGACTTCTCTGTGGGTGGGCAAACTCTTTGGACACATTCTTCGGTGAGGGATTCCAGTTTGTCTCCATGCTGACACTAGGAGCCGCTGTCATCATGGAGTCTGCAGTCCACTGCTCGGTTGGTTTCCAGTGCCTAAAAGGGGGGGTTCACCAGAGCTCTGCACAAGATGCCTTTACTCCTGACTTACGTTGGTAGTTTACTACTGCCTGCTGCTATTGATGGTGCCTTGCTCATTATTGCCATTCATTCAGATGTCTCCATAGCTGTCAGATTGCAATTCTCAACGATTATTGCTGGCTCAGTACACCTTTGTTTCTTTCTGCCTCCCACCATTTGACCAATCCAGGATAGTTTCTACATCACCTGCAGCCCCACTTTCTACACCTCCATCACTACATGATGAGCTGAGAGGGGCTACATTGTTCCACTGCTGCTTGCTGCCAGCTATTCCAGGATACGGACGCTGTGGCTTGTTTTGGTACTGGGCTTATTTCTTGCCCAAGCTTCTAATCAACATCAGAATTTCTCCCTATTCTTCCTCTGCATAACCTGGGTGGGCATGCCAGCTCCTTCTCCATTCTGTCCCTCATCATATGTCTGCTGGTCTCCCGTGGGAATGGAAGCATGAGCAGGTTCTTACTTATTGCACCAGGTATATTCCTAACCTCTGGGGCTTAGTTTCCACTATTTACTACATTGCCAGCTAGCCTACGTGTGGTCCAGCTGCACATAGCTTTCGTGGGGCTTAGCTGCCATTATCTACTTAACTTACCTGCTGATCTATGTGTGGTTCAGCTGTGCATGTTTGCTTCAGTCTGGCTCGCTGCTGCCCTGCTTACTTACCGCCTGACCTACCAGGGGTCCAACCATGCATGTTAGCTTCTGGGTCTAGCTGCAGCCTCGCTCCCCTTACCTGCTGACTTCTTGGGGTCCAGCTGCAATGTATTTGCCTACTTCTATGTCTCGATTAGCCTTCAAGCCAAGGGTCTGCTACTTCTACTCCACCCACCTCGCCAGCTCGGGGCCTACAGGTTCGCTTCTTCTATACACCTGCCTGCTGCCGTGGCTGCCAGCCCAGGAGCTCCTTACTATAGATTCGCATTTGATGTTTCGACATTCATCTTCTATTCTTTGGACACTTTGCCTGCTTCCCTGCTACTACGTATGCATCATACAACTTGCTTACTGCTACAACTTATACAGGTTCGCTTTACCTTACTTGCTCATGTTGCCTGCTTCGCCCTCCTAGGGCTTAGAGGTCATCACGTCTGACCTACCATTTCAATCTACTGCGCTCCTCATGAACTAGCATCCTTCTAACCTATGTTTACGTATTCCTGCAATCTCTTCATACCAGGACATGACCCTCTACTTTGCATGCAGTTCAACTTTTCTGCTGCATTCTCTGCCACTGCTTGTCAACCTGCCTCACCAGCGGAGCCTGAGGTTAGCCATCGCATTTAGTCAGACCTATGCCCCTATGGGCCTAGAGGTCCTTTGTACCTCTATTTATTGCACCACACTCACCTGCTTTATGACCTGCCTTCGCCCATCAGGCTGGGAGGTTTACCTGCTGATCGCCTGCTCCTACGACCTGCCTTCGCCATTGGGCTGGGAGATTTACCTACTACTTGCATGCTTCTCTGACCTGCCTTTGCCCATCAGGCTGGGAGGTTTACCTGCTGATCGCCTGCTTCTACGACTTGCCTTCGCCCTTCGGGCTGGGAAGTTTACCTGCTTCTGCTCTACTTCTGCCTTGCCAGATCAGTCCTGGAGATTCCCACATTCTACTATTCGCCTACCCACTGCTGTGCCCTCCAGCCGGAAGCTCCTTTATTGGATCCGCATCTGGCCGTTTCTTCATTCCTCCTCTATTGGATGCTTTGTCCTGCTGCTTCAGCCGTGTGGAATTGCTGCTGCTTCACTCTTTCCAGGACACTTAGTTGCGCCTCTCATGAAGACCTTATCCTGATTGTGCTCTACCGCTTTTTGACCTGGTGACAACGCTTACTCCATTTGACTCAGCCTCTTCAGTCATCTCCATCCAGGACTCTTATGCTCGACTATTCGGGTCTCGTCTCGTTATTGCTGCCTCAACCATTGCATACCTACAGTTTCTTATGCCATTCCTCATCAAGTTGCCACATCCATGCCACGGTCTCTTCAATGCGATCCCTGCCATCCTTGATCTTCTGGATCCGTCAGACCTCAGCACCATTCCATTCTCTACGTCTGCCTTCCAAATGCAGTACTACTCTGGTCTGAACTGACTCAAGATACATCTCCTGGAGGCTGTATGCCATGCACTGTTCCTACTGGCTGACCTCCGTAGGTCTGGCTGCATTTCCTGTTACCTGGAGCTAGTCGCCTTTCTACTTACTTCTCCAGCTGATGGAAAAGCTGCGCTTTCGTTGAGGGACTACCTGCCATGCTCTGTTCTACCAGCAAACTTCCATGGGTCTGTCTGCGCTTCCATACCTGGAATTAGCTGCCTCTCTCTCCTACCTCACCAGTTGTCGGTTAAGCTGCACTTTCTTCAGGGGCTGATTGCCACATCATTGTTCCTTCTCATCTGCCTTACTGGGTGCAATCCCTGCTCCTACTACCTCTCAATTTGGATTAGCAGTCCTACTGCCTTGTTTACTTTTTGGGCTCACCATATTCTACTACTTGGATGCTTCATACCTCACACCAATGTCTCCAATTATCCTCTACAGCTTGCCATTCAGCTCAGCTCTACAGCAGTTGCATTCATATCAGTTCCTAAGACTATATTTCACTTATCAGAACTGGATTCATCAGTCAGTAGCCTGAGTACTAGCCTTCTTTCATGACACGTACTATTCAAAGCCCTCTATTAGAAATCAGGAAGTCATACTACTTCTATTCATCCTTCCTCGTTGATATCAAATTTGGATGCAACTATCTGCATCTGGTCTCCTGTATTGAATTCGTCAGTCATCAACTTCATCTCCACCGTTATACATTTCCTGGATTATGCCCTCTATCAACTGAAGTCCAGAAGAAGGTTCTACATATAACCACTCTCCATCATTCCGAATTATACATGGATTCTCAGACTCAGACTTTATTAGGAGGAAATTACTTCACTGGACATTTACAATACAGTTCCTTCTTAAGCTCTGTTCATCTGGATTGAATTCTACAAATTAGAATTCAGATTTAGCTGATTAAATTAGTTTAATTAGGATCTCTCTCCTTTAGTATGCCCAGAAGGATGGGCAGGTCAGTAGCCATGGGTCCTCAGAGGTTTTCCCCCAAAGGGGTTTTTCCTCTTCTGAGTGCTACTGGTCACACTCTCCGGAGTTGGAGGAGGTGATCATCTATTCATATCATTAAGTTGTTTGGTACTACTTCTTCAGCATTCAGTTGCAGAACAATCATTGATATTTATTCTTTTTGGGGCTTTCATAATTCTAAACCAAGCTTCCTTCCTACAGGTGGGATACAGAGAAAGGCCAAAACCATCAAATATTATCAAATGACTCATTTCAAGCATCCAAGTACCTAAGCACAATACATTCTATACTATTACCTAGTAAACATTGTCCTATCTATACTGGCCTCTGTATCCAACAACCATATTCATCATTCAGCTATATGTTACATAAGCACTGAGCTTGAACCACACATAATGGAAGGGTAGCCTGGTATTATGTGGGGGAAGTTCTCCACAGCCTATTTAAGCATGACAACCGACTTCCGCTCTGCTTAGAGCGAGTCTGACTCACCCACCATCCTCCCCTCCTCCTCCTCAGCGGCACCTTTATCTCCACCGGGGCTTTCAATTCTAAACCAAGCTTTCTCTACGGTGGATACAGAGAAAGGCCAAAACCATCAAATATTATCAAATGACTCATTTCAAGCATCCAAGTACCTAAGCACAATACATTCTATACTATTACCTAGTAAACATTGTCCTATCTATACTGGCCTCTGTATCCAACAACCATATTCATCATTCAACTATATGTTACATAAGCACTGAGCTTGAACCACACATAATCAAGTTGTGCCCTGCGTGCGAAGACAATGGTTGCGGTCAAGTGCTGATTCTATGCTGCCTTACCAGTTCCTGGTGCCGTAACTGAGTTAAAAGGCAACGGGGACACAAGCTAAAAGGGGGAACTGTGTTTTAAATAAATAAATCAGCAGCCGCTATAAGGGCTGCCTTCAGGGCACCAGAAAAGTAAAGGTCAGGGAGCAAGAGGTCACAGCATAGTGCCCTTATTAATATTTATGAGCTTCTGTGTGTTTTCAGGAAGTAGTGTGTTACTGGAGATGCGACTCCCCAGGAGAGGTGTTTATTTGCTTAA
Source organism: Neoceratodus forsteri (assembly GCA_016271365.2). Lineage (NCBI taxonomy): Eukaryota > Metazoa > Chordata > Ceratodontiformes > Ceratodontidae > Neoceratodus > Neoceratodus forsteri. The sequence continues at coordinate 148,533,328 of CM057456.1, forward strand.
AAGTGGACATGTGTGAGAGAGAACTGTTGGGGCTACAAGACAGTGTGGCTGCACTTTAATAAAAGTAATATTTCTGGCTGCACCAGGACATTATATCTGGGGACACTGTTCGAACTGCATAAAGGCTAGGCATGCAGACTCCATTTTTGTGCCTAACAGGCAATCAGAGGTCAGGCTTTAACAAAAGGGCTTCTGAGGATTTGCCAGAGACTTATGGGGGATTAACTGGGACAATTTCTAGGCACCAAAACACAAGCCAATCAGCACCTGGGAACTGTTTAAGACAGATTTGGCAGCCAGTAAGATCTTTGGAACTCTGCCCCATATAAAAAGGGGTGTCTACTGGAAAAGGTGAGATTTGGAGCGACATCCCAAGAGCGAGTGTGTGTGCCTCTGTGGAGCTTGCCAGCTCTAAGGGTTAGGCCTGCCTGGCCTAGACTTATTTGGTCATCAGTCTGCAGGTCCAACTTATTCCAGCCTTGGTAGCTGCTGCCTGCAGCTGCAGGAGATCTGCTCCATAAGTCTGGGAGAGAAGATCAGCCTGCATCCTGCATGGAAGGACCAGAAAGGGCCATGTTTACATGTAAATGTGTTTGAGTTGTTCAAAGTGTTGCATGGCTGAGTAGAAAATGTTCATGTTGCATGTTTTCCTCGACCCGAGTGATGTGTTCTGCCAGCCTGAAGACCAGCATCGCCGACAAGGACCATGAGGGACTTCACCTCCATCCATTTCCAACTGTTTGCACAGTTCTCATTTCATCTGAAGATCGCCTGGTCTGTGGGTAGTGTGAGTAAACATCAGGGTAGCTCCCTGCAACTAAGATCAACTATCATTGGGTGTGTCATCTGATTTAATGGTGGTTGCTAAATATTTTGGACTGAGCCATCCGGCTCCAGATTACAAATTGTGGGTAAAGTGCATGTTGTGTTTTCTTCCCAATGGCCCCGCCAATAGCTGTAATGCCGGCCTACCCTGGGCAACACTTCAGGCTAGCCTGTATGACAACTGGGTACCCAGAGTGTGTGACTGTGTTAGAGGGATTCTTAGGTATGCATGTTTACTCTGACTAAATCAGATACAGAATCCATCATCAGATTACTGCCCCTCCCTCGTTCAAGTCCCCCAAATAAATCAGGTCTAAATCTTTTTTGCATTTAAACTGACTGTGGTGTACCTTTGTGGTGGGGATACTGTATTGCTTTTGCCTTTCTCCATTTCAGGTCTTATTTTACAGGGGGTCCCCAGGGCCAGTGCAGCTGATCCAGCCCTGGTGGTAAGTGTACTGAGTGTGGGGTTAGTATTGCATTCTGGTGCTAATTACAATTGTATATTTGCTGAAGAGTAAAGGCCACTAGAGGGGATGGGGGGGTATCAGTGTCCCAGAGGGTTGTACCCAGAGCAGCTATGCTACCATTAACCCTGTCCTCTGGGTGGAGGCACTCATTTCTAGAACTCAGGCCCCTCAACCTGTGCCAAGTCATTCAGGCAGAGGTAGTAGCCCTTGGGATAGTGCCACCTAGGGGTTGTACCTTGCCTGCCACTTTCTCTGAGGTAAAATACCCTAGGTTTTACCTGCCATAGCCTATAACCTGATGAACCTGATCATGAGCCCATTATAATCCCATGTCTGTGTCACTGGGGAGCAACCCTATTTCCACCCTATACAGGGGATGGAGCAGAGTGATGATTAGGTGAAGGAATCTGTTGATTTTTTAATGGAAATGACACCTGCCAAGATTAGTGTTCATGTAGCCTTGGGGATGGTTTTGGCCTGCCCTGATATGGACTCTTGATGCTTATGAATCTCATTTCTTGAATGACATGGCACAGAACTCCAATCTGATGAAAGACACCTTTCTCCCCCATTTTAGGAAACCTCATGGGTCCAAGCCTAGCAATTTCCTATATTCTTAACTGTTCGGTACAGAGGGCTCTCAATGGATAAACTCTACATGGATCCTGCGTGGTTGGGGGGGCTGAAAATTGATGCTATTTCTTTCCTGTGCATGAATGTTCAATGTGTTGAAACTATTTCTTGTTCTTGTTATTGTTCTGTTATTATTGTTAATTATGTTTGTTTGTTCCAATGCATTTGTACCGTGGAATGTTTTGGTATTGTTTTGGTATTGCTAATTGTGTTTTACTATTCCTGAAGAGACATTAGGCTTTGAAAGGGGCACCCCCACCTCCCCAGTGGAGACACTGGATCAGGAAGTTAGATGTGTTGGCTATTTCTGAACTCATTGTCCAAATGATTGACATCACCTGTGTCATGGGGCCTCAGTTCTGCTATCAACCTGAAAAAGTGCTCAATCACCTTAAAACCTTAACAGCCCAAGTGCACTTCCTGGAGAAGACATAATTAGTCGCTATAGAGGCCTTTCAAATGTGAAGGGAGTGGGTGGGCTATGAGTCTCACAGCTGTGCCTCATTAACCAAAAGAGGGAGTGCCACTTCCCCTACACAAATCCCCAAAATGGGCACTTGATCTACAATTGTTAGATTCAGATGGCTGTTGTTTAAAATATCCACCACAAAAGGACCTGTCATACTAATGTATATGGCCCTGACTCTGATGCCCCAGAACTTTCCATGAAGTCCATCAGGCCTTAGCTAATATAGCAATGGGTAGATGCCAATTTTAATGGGTAGAGACTTTACTCTAGTGCCTTGTAATAGCAGATTCTCTAGAATCTCTGATGTTCATTCGAGAGCCTTTAAAATCTATCATATCAAAGCACTCACTCTCAGTTATTTGGCATCCTCTGCTTCGGTCAGGCAGGGACTTTTCCTGTTTCTCCTCTGCATATGGCACCGCTAGCCTAATGGATTTTTGTCCGGTGTTCCCCAGCAGTTCTCAACTATTTATAGATTTAGCAATCCAAACACTTGGTGTGTCTTAACGTACTTGTCTCCTTTAAAATGCTTTGGAGACAATAGGTACCTAGGTTATCCTCCTGGAAGCTGGACCCCTTTCTACTGCATGATAAGCACTTTCTGCAATGAGTCAAAGAGGAGACTACTTAATGTTTCAGACTCGGCAGTACTGGGGAGGTGTCCACTGCAACCCTATGGAAGGCATTTAAAGCCACTATCAAAGAAGCATTTATATTTATGTAGCCAAGTTGGGGATTGGGGGGGGAAGAGGGATGGAAGCCAAGCAGCTAGAAGCCAAGCTAAAAGAGAAATAGGCTGTCTATAAACAAAGCCCATTCCACACCATTGAATAAACTTTACTAGCCAAGTAGCAGGCCTAAGAACACAGTTCAAATGTCTCGTGTCCTGAAAGGCAGAAGTGGCACTTCTCTGGGCACAACACAAATATTGGGAATGGGAAAAGAATTCAGGGAAAATTTTACCCTATAGACTTTGTAAATAACAAACTAACTGCAGATTACTGCACTTTGGGATTGGAAGTGACAGCACCATTCCCAATAAGAAAGCATACAAAGCAATGAAAGGGTTTTACATCTCTCTGTGACTTGCAAGGTCCAGAAGTTCCCACCCAGTTGGACAGCTTTCCCTCCAAGTACCCAATCCCTCAACTTACAGAGGAGGACAGAGACCTCCAGGAAGCCCCAGTGCCCATGCTTGAGCTAGAGAAAATGATCTCATCACTTAACTCCCATGATGCCCCCTAGGAGATGAAATTCCATCTGTTTATATCAGCACATTAGCTCCACGGTACGTTCCATTCTCAATAAGTTCTACTTAAATTCCCACTCTTGATCATAACTCTCCGACACTCTCAAAAAGCTGTTGTAATGGTGCTGCATAAAGCAGACAAAAATCCCATCTCCCTGTCCAGTTATATGCCAGTCTTCTTCTTCATCATCACAGATGCCAAAGTCCTGGAAAAGGCACTAGCCCTGTATCTTGAATGAATAGTTAAAGGTAGACTGAGCTCTGATTACCTCCAGTCCCTTATTTTTGCAGCTCACTAGGTCATTCTCCTCAACAATCCTACCACTCAACAGATCTCCTCATCTTCCATCCCTGTAACCGCTGCAATCAAGACAACCCAGATACACTTACGGAGTCACCTACCTAGTCACCTACTTAATAAAAGTTACCAAGCTCCTTTTCCTGGGTCTGTTTGTTGGGGTAAACAGATGGGGTTTGTCTATGAAACCTGAAGTGTGCTGGTTAAAGATAGTAGCTGACATGCCATTCTAGTCCCACCCAACTCAAAACAACACAAACAGCCTTGCCTAGCACTTCCAACACAGTGCACCGTGGCCTGCCTTGCACCCTCAGTACTCACAAACTGTTGATGGAGTCTATCAGTGTGAGGAAATGGAGACTTACGTGTAGCTTGGTGTGACAGTGAGCAGAGTTCCACAGGACCTGTGAACTACACTGTGGACACCATTACAGATGCTGTCCTTTTACACTGTAGCCCTTATGCTCAGGTGTCATGTCAGTATCTGTACAATATCCTGACACCCCAAATCCCGACAATAAAATTCCTGACACCTAAACCCCAGTGGACGCAATCTTGACAGTATGGTGAATCTCTCAACAGCCACATTCTCCATGGTATGGAAACCAAGGTGTTTATATGTATTTTACAGGGGTTGCAGGGGGCAGAGTCCCCTGTGAAACAGTATCGAGAATTGTGCTGTTGGCATTTTCTTACCATTGGGATTGTAGCCATCAGGATTTTGCTGTCTGGATTCCCATCCTCTGGATTTTGATTGTTGGGATCTTGTACTAGATTCCAGATGTCAGCATGCTCCATGGTTACCGGGACTGTAGGTTTTAAACATGGACTGTTATTGCACTATTGGCTGTTAGAAATCACATAATTGGCAGATTTCACATCTCTGCGTAACCCCTTAATTAGACACCTCAGCCTACTTACACCCTGTCAGTTTAAAGCAATTCCCTTCAGTACTGTCTACAACCCCTCTTCTCCCACTGCTGTTCTGAAACACAGACATTCACTGCTCCTTTTGACCAATGTCTAAATGGTATCCAGTGAACAAGGCGACCAAAATTGAGTTCCTACAAAAACAGCAACTCAATTACAGCACCTGTGTTCATGGCTATGGGGGTGTGTGTGACTGGATACTGGGTTGGACAAAAAAACGCGACGGGAAGCAGAGGGTATACACATGCGCACACACCTGTGGGGAGGCAGGGGAGGGATGATATGTGGGAGGGGTCTGGCAGGCAGCTGCTGAGCTGGACCGCTGGCATTGTGGGGAGGGTGGTCAGCTGGGAGGCACAGGATACAGGGTTCGGGCTCCAACGTTGTGCATTTTTTTTTTTTGCCGGCAGCCAGCATGTATTTTTGTTAAGTTTTTCACCCACTCTGACATGCACCACCCTGGAGTTGAAAATCCATAAGTAGGGGGGTGCCCCCCACATTTAAGAATGAGACCTGTAGGTCTCAGGTGCCATTTTTGTCCGTATTGTGAATGTACATTGCCGAAACGGTTGTTTGGCAACGTACACTCGCCGTTATGGTGACCGCCTTTCTGCGATCACCGTTATGGCATGGAACCTGTCTCAACACATTACATCCCACTCTTTACAGCTTGTAAGTTTGCAGTCAGGTTTTATAATAGGCTAGCAACCCACACCAAAAAGCAAACTATTGCAGCCTTAAAGGCTCAGCTTACCTTCTAAACACCTTTCTCAGTTTTAGCTAAAGTCCCTAAATTAGAATCCCCACCATACTTACACCATAACAATTTATGGAAATCCCCTTTCATTACTGCCTCATCCTTCCACCCATCTTCCCAACCTGTGTTTATGAATTATTTAAACTTAAATGAGACTTGTATTATGGCTACATCTGTATTGTATGTATGTCGGTCTATTTTTTTAAAGGTGCCAGCTGACAGCTTACATATTTTTTTTTCTTTCCTTTGCATTTGAATGTTCCTAACCTAAGAGTGAAAAATCCCTTACATAAAAACTACTACTATATACTGTAGATGCATTGGGTGTCATCATGCTCTGTGGTCAATGAAACCATAGGCTTCAAATATGGACTGCTAGTATACTGTTGGCAGATGGGTATTTAAATGTATCGCTAGATTGCAAAGGGTTGAGAGGTACAGTGGTGCCAGCCAGGATACAGCACAGTAATGCTGCAGTATATCACAAAATGCTGCAGTATGCTGCCGGGAACAATGCAGTTCAATGGCAATTGAGCCCTTCTTTACTGCAATATTTTTTGGCATTTCATTTACTGCAAATTACTGTATTGCATTGTGGTAGGATCCATTGTATAGAAAAATGGGCAATATCAAAATGTGACTAACCTGGAAATTTATAATGATGTTATTGTTGTTAATCTGTGGGGATATACATCAGAATCCAAGTCCCAGACTGCTGACTTTTCTGTAACAAATTGGCCACCTAGGTCTCATTTGCACATTTTAATCCCTGTAGCCTCACCCCAAAAACAGACTGTGTCCATAAAGGGATGAACACCACAAAACACGTTTTTGTTGTGATGTCAGAGTCTTGGATACCAAAAGAAATCACAAATAATTGAGCATCAGTAGAAGGGTATTTAATGTGGAGAAAAGATATAAGTAAGTGGGGGGTGATGTATCGTGACTCCAGGGTTAAGATCTGTGAGTTGATTTTATCCGATAATCCCCCAAGTAGACATTTTGACCTTGAAAATCTCATTAAAAGCCATGGGCTGCTAGAGGTCACCTACAGTCAAACCATATGAAGGAGGACATTTTGTGGATTGATTGTCCCCTTATAGAGACTCACACAATTGTGTAAGTATGGAGGATTTTAACTTAAAGTGGGGAGGGGCTTGAGGAGTCATATTGTCTGAAAAATGTCACTGATGAATTTGGTGTAGCCCAGTTGATTACTGAACCCAAAAGGACAAATTCAGGGTCTCTCATGCTGTCTACAGTTCTGGATTTTTCTGAATAAGCCATAGAAACATAGAAACTAACAACAGATAAGGAATGCTTGGTCATCCAGTCTACCCTTTGTTGTGCTGCTTTTTCTGCAGACCTATAATCTGTTCTCTCCCTTTCTATCCCTCATGATTCTCCAAGTGCCTATTCCAGGAATATTTGAATCCCACAACTGTTTCCCCCCCCACCTCCACTGGAAGACTGTTCTGGCCATCCACCACCCTTTCTGTGAAGAAATATTTCCTCACATCTCTCCTGAACCTACTCCCCCTTCAGCATCATATCATGACCCCTTATTCTAGAGCATACTTTCCTCCACAAAATACCTCCCACTTGTACCTTAGTCACTCCTGTGAGGTATTTAAAGGCCTTGATCATATTCCCCCTCTGCCTCCTCTCCTCCAGGGTGTACATGTTTAGCTCTTATAGCCTATCCTCATAGGGCCCTTGATGAAGATCCCGTACCATCTTGGTAGCCCTCCTCTGGAAAGCCTCTACTCTGTCTTTGCCTTTTCTGAGATGTTGTCTCCAAAACTAGACACAGTACTGTAGGTGGAGACTTACCAGTGACCTATATGGGGCAATACCTTCCTGCTGATAATATCCCTACCTTTAGCCCCAGCATCACACCAACTCTCCATGTTGCTTTTTTGCATTGTCTGGCCATCTGATATGTTTACCCTACAGGGCCCTAGCCTGCTCAGTTATTGGAAGTATCTCTCCCTCAATTTTGTACTGCAGTCCTGGATTTCTGTGACCCAAGTGCATTGTTTTCCACTACTTTCCATTAAACCTTACCTGCCAAACTTTGGACCACTCCTTCAGTCATTTGAAAACTATTTCCATCCTTTGCATCACCCCCAGAGTGACTACTCTGTTGCAGATCTTGGTGTCATCAGTAAATAGGCAGACCTTCCCATCTGGTTCCTCTGCTAAATCACTAAAGAAGACATTAAAGAGGACTTACCCCAGTAATGTCCCTTGTGGTACCCCACTTGTCAATCTCTATTCCTCAGAGAGAACTCCATTTACTACCACCATCTACCTCCTACCCCTTAACCAGTTTCTTACCCCAATACCAACTTAATGCTCACCTCCATGCTACCCAAATTGTTTATCAGCCTCCTTCATGGAATGGTGTCAAAGGCCTTGCTGATGTCCAGGTAGGCCATGTCCAGCACTCCTCCCTGATCCAACACCTTGGTTACCAGTCAAAAAAAATCTGTTAGATTTCTTTGGCACAACCTCTCCTCTGTAAAACCATACTGCCTCAGGTGCTGGATTCCAGGTGTTCCACAATTCTTTCCTTTAATAGTGTTTCCATTAATTTCCCTACTACAAATGTAAGACTGACAGGCCTGTAGGTTTCTGGCCTCCTCCTTGCTAGTATTTTTGGGAAATGGGACTGCATCCACTCTTCTCCTGTCCTCTGGGACCAAGTCAGTCTCCAGTGAACTATTAAACTAGTCTGCCAGGATTGCATCTAGCACTTCCTTGAGCTCCTTGAGCACTCTTGGATGCGCCCCATCTGGCCCTATGTCTTTGTCTGCCCTCAGATTAGTGAGTGTCTTCATGACTCTCTCCTTAGAAATGGGACTGGTGTCCACTTCCCTCCCCTTCATATTGTTTTTGCCTAATTGTGGTCCTTCCTCTTCCCCTTTAACTGTGAACACTGAGCAGAAGTATTTGTTTAAGATTTTGCCTTTTCTTGGTTCTCCTCTGTAGACTCCCCTCCCTCCATCCTTTTTTAACCATGCAATCCCTCCCTTTGTCTTCCTTTTCTCACTAATGTACCTGAAAAATGTCTTGTCCCATTTCAAAACTGCCTGGGCTATTCTCTCCTCAGCTTGCACCTTTGCACTCCTTACTGCTTTGTCGGCCTCCCTCCATTTCCCCAGATACACTTCCCTGTCCTCCTCTTTCTGCATCATATAAATATAGAAACATAGAAATTGTCAGCAGATAAGAACTGCCAGGCTGATCCAGTCTGCCCGAAAGCCTTACACTAGTTTGTAGCCTCTGACCCTACCTGGTCAATGGCCTTCCACCCCTCCTTCCCACCTCTAAGGAATCACAGAAGGAGCATGACAGGGAACTGTATCAATTAAAGCAGAAAGAAGTGGGGAAGGCAGTCAAAAAAGCAAAGGCCCAAACTGAGGAAAAGATAGCCAACTCAGTTAAGAAGGGGGATAAAACCTTTTATAGGTACATTAGGGAGCATAGAAAGGTTAAGGGAGGGATAGTGAAGATTAATAAAGGAGAGGGGAGGTGGGCAGAGGGAGGCAGTGAAAAGGCAGAGATACTGAATGAATACTTTTGCTCAGTATTTACAAAAGAAGAAGAGGAGGAGTTACCTAAACAAAACAATAGAAGCACTCTGGATAGTGGGGTTGACACCAGTCCATTTACAGAAGAAAGGGTCCTGAAAGAACTCCTAAAACTCAAGGTGGACAAAGCAATGGGGCCTGATGGGATTCACTCTCGAATCCTAAAAGAGCTAAGGGAGGACCTAGTGACACCACTAACCACACTTTTTAAGAAATCATGGAAGATGGGGTGGTACCTGAGGACTGGAAGAGGGCAGATGTGATTCCCCTTCATGAAGGTGGGAGCAAGGCAGAAGCAGAAAACTACAGACCTGTTAGTTTGACCTCAGTGGTAGGGAAAATGATGGAATCACTTCTGAAAGAAAGAATTGTTGAGTACCTAGAGGCCAGTGGGGTACAGGACCCAAAGCAGCATGGATTCACAGCAGGAAGGTCATGTCATATGAATCTAATCGATTTCTTTGACTGGGTGACCAAAGTAATAGACCAGGGAGGGGCTGTGGATATGGCCTACCTAGACTTTAGCAAGGCATTTGACACAGTTCCGCACAAAAGATTAATAATCAAGTTAGCCAGCCTGGGAGTGAGTCCCAGGGTGGTAGCCTGGGTAGCAAACTGGCTGCACAACAGGACACAGAAGGTAATAGTGAATGGAACACATTCTGAAGAAAGGGGGGTTACTAGTGGAGTACCTCAGGGCTCAGTACTGGGTCCAGTCCTCTTTAATGTCTTTATAGGTGACATTGCAGAGGGTCTGGAAGGAAAGGTATGCCTCCTTGCAGATGACACAAAGATCTGTAATAGAGTTGATACACAAGGGGGGTAGAAAGGATGAGAAGGGACTTGGCAAGATTGGAGGAATGGTCAGACATATGACAACTTAGATTCAATGCAAAGAAGTGCAAAGTAATGCACCTGGGAAATAACAATCCAGGAGAAGAGTACACAATAGCAGGGGAGGTACTAACAACAACAATAATGGAAAGGGATCTGGGTGTAGTCATATCAGATGACCTAAAGGTGGGTAACCATTGTGAGAAGTCAGTAAGGAGAGCCAGGGGGATACTGGGATGCATAGGGAGGGGCATCACAAGTAGAAAAAGGGAAGTGGTTATCCCTCTGTACAGACAGTTGGAGAGACCCCATCTGGAGTACTGCGTGCAGTTTTGGAGACCTCATCTATGCAAGAACATAGACAGAATGGAAGCAGTCCAGAGGAGGGCAACTAAAATGGTAGAGGGTCTACATCAGAAACCATATGAAGAGAGACTGAGAGAGCTTAATATGTATACCCTTGATGAAAGGAGGGACGGGGGACATGATAGAAACTTTCAAGTACCTCAAGGGAATCAACAAAGTCCAGGAGGGTAGCATCTTTCAGAAAAAGAGATATGTAAGAACAAGGGGGCACAATTTAAAGTTAGAGGGGGGATGGCTCAGGGGTAATGTGAGGAAATCTCTTTTCACAGAGAGAGTGGTGGACACATGGAACCGCCTTCCTGGAGTGGTTGTGGGGTCTAAAACAGTGGGGGAATTCAAACATGCATGGGACAGACAAAAGGCAATTATAGCGGGGGGTTGCAGGAAGTAGGCTGTTGGTTAACTAGAATCTGCAGCTTATCCAATAGGTAGGGAAATGGGCAGACTGGGTGGACCAAGTGGTCTTTATCTGCCATCAAAGTCTATGTTTCTATGTTTCTACACTTATGCCTGTCCCTTGCATGTTTAAAACCATCCTCTGTGCTCTCCCCCTACACCTTCTGTGGCAGCCTATTCCATGTGTCCACCACCCTCTTTGTGAAGAAAAACTTCCTCAAATTTCCCCTCAGCCTACTCCTCCCAATTTCATATCATGCCCACCTGTTCTTGTGCATCTCTTATATTGGAAGATGTCTTCCCCCAGCACCTTGATGATGACATTAAGGTACCTGAATGCTTCAATCATGCCCCCTCGATCCCTCCTCTCCTCCAGTGAGTACATACAGTTTTGATGCCCTTTAGTCTCTCCTCACATATTTTCTGGTGCAAGCCCTTTACCATCTTAGTTGCCCTTCTCTGGACTGCCTCCACCCCGTCAATGTCCTTAGGAAGGTGCAGCCTCTAGAACTGTACATAGTACTCTAGGTGAGGCCTCACTAGCATTTTGTACAGTGGCATTAACACCTCCCACCTTCTGCTAGTGGTACCTCTGCCTATGCACACCAGCATACCACTGGCCCTCCCTGCAGCCTTTGTACTCTGCTTAGACACCTTTAGGTCATCAGAAATGATAACCACCGGGTCCCTTTCTTCCTTGGTGATAGTCAACAACTCCCTCCCCCATCCTGTAGCTCTCCCCAGGGTTCCCTCTTCCCAGGTGCATTATTTTATACTTCTTGGAATTGAACCTTAGTTGGCACACTTCAGATCATATTTCAAGCTTCTCCAAGTCCCTCCTCATTCTCTCCACCCCATCCGGAGTATCCACCCTGTTGCAGATCTTGGTGTCATCTGCAAACAGGCAGACCTTTCCCTGCAGTCCTACCGCAATGTCACCAATAAAGACATTAAACAGGAATGTTCCAAGGACTGATCCCTGAGGTACCCCGCTGGTCACCCCCTTTCCCCTGATTGGATCCCATTTACCACCACCCTCTGGTTCCTGTCTGTTAACCAGTTACAAACCCAGTTTACCACCTTGTGCCCATACCCAGACTACTTATTTTGTTGACCAGCCTTTTATGTGGAACGTTGTTGAAGGCTTTGCTGAAATTAAGGTAGACGATGTCTACGCCCCCTCCACCAATTTACTTCCCTTGTCACCCAGTCAAAAAATTCTATCAGATTTATCTGACACGAACTTCCTGCTGTGAATCCATGTTGACTTGGATTCTGGGCACCACTGGATTCCAAGTGTGTCACTATTCTTTCTTTAAGCAGTGCCTCCATGATCTTCAAGTTCAAGTTCAAGTTTATTGCAGGAAAACTCCATTGAGCAAGCTCATTCACAAGGAGGTCCTGTAGGTCTTACCCACTTACCCACGACTGAGGTGAGGCTTACTGGCCTATAGTTCCTTGCCTCCTCCCTACTACCACTTGTGTGTAGATGGACTACATGTGCCCTCTTCCAGTCCTCTGGAACCACTCCTGTGTTGAGTGACTCTGTGAACAGTGCTGCCAGATGCACTGCAAGCTCTCTTCGCAGCTCTCTTAATATCCTCAGGTGTACGACATCTGGCCCCATTGCTTTGTCCACCTTCAGTTTTGTGAGCTCCTCCAGGACTCTCTCCACTGTGAATGGACTTATCTTTACCTCCCCCTTTGTGTCTGGTACCCAGCTGTGGTCCTTGATCCTCTCCCTCTTTATTGAATACTGAACTGAAGTATTTATTCAGTATTCTGACTCTTCCATGTCTCCCTCCTTACACTCTCCTGTATCCCCTTTAAGCTTTACAATCCCCCCGGTCTTCCTTCTTTTGCTAATGTTCCTATAGAATTCCTTGTCCCCTATTCTTCACTGTCTGTGCTAATCTTTCTTTTGTCTGTGCCTTTGCTTTCCTAATAGCCTAGACTGCTTCTGTTGGATTCTGTAGGAATACCTCCCTGTCCTCCTCCCTTTGAGTTTCCTTTTAGTTCCTGAAACCTGCTCTTTGGCACTTACCTTGTCTGCCACCTCTCTCAAGAACCACAGTGGTTTCCTTCTTCTTTTGCCCTTATTTACCAACCTGATGCATTGGCTCATCACCTCCTCTATGGTTCCCTTTAGATGTTCCCACTGCTCCTCAACTCCCCCTCCTGTCTCCCTTCTTGCCAATGCCTCTTTAATACAACTCCCCATTTTAGAAAAATCTGCCCTCCTAAACTCTAAGACCTTTGCCTTTGTGTGACTAGACTGTGTCTCGGTCCCTATGCTAAACCACACTATTTGATGATTATTGGATCCCAGTTGACCTTCCACCTGGACGTTTGCGATTCTGTCCCCATTGGTCAGTACTTGGTCCAGAATCATCCCATCTCTAATAGGATCAGTCACTAGCTGTCTTAGGCCTGCCTCCTGTAGAGAATCCAGGTTGTCTCTGCTCCTGGTTGAAGCAGCTGCTGTGATGGCCCAGTCCACATCTGAGGCATTGAAATTACCCAGCAGTAATACCTCACCTTTTGCTGCCTTCACATGAATTTGATCCCCTAGATCCCTATCCAACTCCTTCCCCTGTGCTGGAGGCCTGTAGCTCACCCCTGCTTGGATTGCTGTTGCCATTGCCTGGCTCAAGGGTGACCCACAGCGCCTCAGTCTCCACCTAGCCATGCAGTGCCTCCATTACCTTTTTACCCTCCCTAAAATACATGGCCACCCATGCCCCTTTTCTACCCCATCCCTCCTGAACAGTGCACACCCCTGTATATTAACATCCCAGTCATTATTTGTGGTGTTTCAGGTCTCTGTTATTGCTGCTATGTCCAGGTCTTCCTCTACTAACAATGCTTCAAGGTCTGGGATTTTATTTCCCAGTCTCCGAGCATATGTAACTATGGCCTTATCCAGGTCTGCCTCATCTATGGTGGCCTCCAGTTCTGGTTTCTTATTTCCCAGACTTCTAGCATTGGCACACATGGCTGCCCAGATTTTGTTGGTCTTACTCTTGTTCCTACCTCCATTTTCTAGTTGTTTCTACCTCTTTTTTTCATATTTCCTGCTTCTCTTCCCCCTTTCCCCATGCTAATCCCTTGCTATCTTTATTGTCTTTTATACGGGTGGGAATTTTTTCCCTCATGATTTCTCTATCCTTCATCAAAACCTATGGCGGGGCAGTTTCTGCCACTTGTTTGCCTTCTGCCACCCCCTCGGCTAATTTAAATGTCCGTCAAAATAATATTTACACCATCCACTGAGAACTGCTGCTGCCTTCATGGATGGATGGATGATAGCTGTCCCCTTACACAAACTTTGATCCCTCCAGGTGTATGCTAGTCTCCAATGTAGCCATACGCTTCCTGTTGGCACCTTTCCTTCAACCATGAGTTAAAAGCCTTAGTGCGGAGCTCCCTCTCCTATCCCTTGTTGTAGACAGACAGCACTTCTGTAAAGGCTACAGTGCATGCTACCTTCCTACCAACCTTCCCCAGCTCCCTTAACTGCTCCTACACTGCCCCTTCCCTTCTGAAACTAAGTCACCCATTCCCAGGTAGACAATGACATCCATCTCCCCCTTCCTCCCTTCCTATTGTCCTCATGATCCATTGGATGTGCTTTCCATCCCTTCAAGCTGAAGTGCCAGGTAGACACTTATCCTCATTCTCTACTCTGTTTCCTTTCACCAACTCTATCCCCCTGACAATAGAGTTCCCCTCATCAGAAATTGCTTTCTCCTTCTTTGTGGACCTCTACTCCCCACCCAAGACTCCATTTGGGCAGTCTCCCACAACCACACTATCCACCACCTCAGGTGTTCCTTCTTGGGAGTCCCGCTCTGCCAGAATCACATAGGAATATTTTTAGTGCCACTGGATGAGGAGTGTGCCTGTTACCCACTCATTCCAGCCTTCCAGATCCTACTACTCCTGCCTTCCTGGAACCCACCTTAGTCCAACCACTCTTCCCTTCTGGCATCCTTTGAGGTAGCAGTGTCTGGCTAGGTGGTTCCTGGGTATGAAAAATGGTCCTCTGATTCCTCACCAACATGACTTTAAGTCTAGCAACATACTCATAACTACCAATGCCACCCAGAGCCTTGAGATTTGTTCCCTCCACCAAAAGAGGTGCACGGAGATGGGGCAGCACTACAGACTCCAGAAGGCCTTCCTATAGACTGCCGTCCCACAACTACTGCATTGAATCACACCCCACATTTCCTTTTCTTTGTTCTTCTAGTCCTTTTGCCTTCCTGTCCCAGACACAGTAAGGCTATTTATTTTCATCCAGTAACCACAATTTTCTAAACCCTGAGGCACTATGATACCTATCAAGCATTTTTACAGCACATCTCTGCACCTTAATTAACCCAGCAGCTGTTTAACAGTGAGATCCTGATCCCTGAAACAAACTAGTAATCTAGCAATAGTTTACGACTAATCCCTGCAACCCAGAAACACACTAATACCTAGTATCAGTTTAAAACAGGCAATTAAAATAAAAACAACAAAGAAATAAGCAAGCCCCTAAGCCCCCCAGACCCAGGTACCTCCAGAAGCCTAGGCAGCTTTGCAAGTACAGCCACCCTTCAATGCAACCCCCAGCAGGCTTCTCTGGGTAGGGGTCCAGCTGGGTCAGCAGGGGGGCAGAATGGCTGGCTATTGGCTACATCATTGGGCTGACTCTGGTGGGCAGTCTTATCATTATCATCATCAAGTTTTATTGGAGAGTAAACTGAGGAATTAATTCTCATTTACAATTGCATTCAAATTCATTACATAAAAAGGAAACACAAAACATAATGCACTAGATAAAACATGCATGGGCTGACATCACTAGGAATACATTACATATTGCACACAATATTCATCCATTGCACAGAAAAAGCATCACTTGCATCATATCATCCAAAACAGGCACATTGCCTATGTAATACACATATGATGTGTTTTTTAAATCTGGAGATGGGAATTATAACCTGTAATTTATGTCTTCTCTTAAGGTCCTCCGAAGTCCGTGAAACAGATATTGACAAAACAAAATCACCTAGCCTTGTACATTATCTGGAGGTAATGAATTTCTACAATGTATTGAACCTAAGGTTATATCTATTTGTATGTTCCAATTGCATTGCAGTCAAAAGAAATGAGGGGAGTTTACCCAGTGCAAAGTTATAGGCAAACAAGTACCAATGATATTTCCTTCTAAGAGCTAAAGAACCCCACCCTACCCGTGTATATAAACAACAATGGTGTGTTTTCCATGGTAAACCTGTGATAAATCTTTATGAACTATGGCATGAAGGGTCTAAGACATCTAGCACTGATATAGTGGCATTTAGATAAACATGGTCACCATATCAAGAACTGGCAAAAATAATGAATTAACCAAAGTTTTTCTAATAGGAAAACTAAAAAAAAGGTTTATTTTTATAAAATGAAGCCATTAAGCATTTAAGCTTTAGGGAAATATTATCTAAATGTGGCTTACATGTTAAATGAGTATTCAATACCAGTCCTAAATGTCTGTACGTGTGACTTTTGATAATTTCAGTACCATTAAATGAGTATAATTTTAAATGAATTGTAGCTTGTTTCTTTTTGGAGAAAATCATTCACTGGGTCTTTTTAACATGAAAAAGTAATCTCAGATCAATTAACGAACATTGCATTGCGTCAAAGTCTTTTTAAATATTTGTGACTGCAGTATTAATATTTATTTTATTTATTTATTTATTTATTGAATTTTGTTGACCGGGTAGGCCTACTGGGCCCCGGAGGTCCCTTTTTCAGGGGCGACCCAGGGTTAAAAATAACATACAGGTAAGCAGAACAGTACAAAATGGGTAAATTCCATATTGTTTGACAGTGAAAGACTTCATAGGGTTACAAGCAGATAGGTGGTGGGGGAACATACAGGCAGTGGGACATAAAGAGTTAGACATATAGAAAACATTTTTCATACACATATCATGTAGAACTAGGGAGTGCTCGAGATATAGGCTAGTAGTTGCCAAAGAATCAAGATACCTTCCTAAGGGCTTAGTGGAAGGGGGGTATGTTGTTACAATAATGCTTATCTTCCTATGAGGGAGGGGCAGTGACGTAAGGCCAGGTCCTGTGGCATTGGCATATGTTCCTGTCAAGCAGGTGTGCTTTGAGCTTAGACCAGAAGCAGGGGCCAGACTCTGCCTCCCGTACCTCCAGTGGGAGGTTATTCCAGTTAGAAGGGGCTGTGAACACAAAGGACCTGGACCCAGCTTTAGTCCTCGTTTTGGGGACCATGAGAAGAGTTTGGCCTGAGGTACGGAGACTCCGCTGATTGGTTTTAAACCTGACTAGCCCTTTGAGACTAGGGGGAGGTGAGGGACCCAGTAGCTTAAATGTAAGGCAGAGAGTCGGGTCGATGAGGCGAGCTTCCAATGACGGCCACCTGAGCCTGGACTGGGCCTCGCAGTGGTGGGTCCTGGGGTGTGATAAAGTGGCAAATTGGACAATCTTGTTGTACAAGGTCTGCAGCCTGCCTAGTTCCATAGAGGCCATGCCTTGGAGAACAGGGGCCATGTAGGTGAGCTTAGGGAGAAGGAGGCTAGTTGCGATGGCTACCCTGGCTTCAGGGATAATCTGGTCCTTTATTCTGTAGAGGATACCAAGTTTCCCATGGATGGCTTTGGTGAGTTGGTCAACATGATTTTTTAGAGTGAAGCCTTGGTCCAGGGTTAGACCAAGGTATTTAGTGGAGGAAACCACCTCAAGTTTATCTCCCCCTCTGGACTGCAGTTGAAGGAGCAGTGACCGCTCAGTTCCCAGGGATCTGGGCCCAAACAGCATCACCTTAGTTTTGCTGGTGTTTAATACCATTTTCTTCAGAGTGAGTCAGTCCTCCATCTGAAGGATGTCCTCTTGAAGGGCATTCTCCAGATCTTTTAAGTTGGGGGAGGCTCGGTAAATGACAGCATCGTCCACGTATTGGATGATGCTGCTACTCCCACAGTGTAAGTGCAGATCGTTTATGAACAGTGTGAAGAGAAGGGGGCCAAGTATAGACCCTTGTGGTACCCCTTCTTTGAGCGGTGCAATCTGGGAGACATTGTCTTTCCACTTGACCCTCTGGGTACGGTCAGTGAGGTAACTCACAAACCATCCTAGTGCATGGGTGTCCAGGCCAAGAAAGCACATTTTTTGTAAAAGGAGGTTGTGGTTTACCAAGTTGAACACTTTAGAGAGGTCAATGAAGACCGCACCTGTGCTGACCCCTGAGTCATTATTACACAGGATTTCTGCCGAGAATTTGGTTAGTGCAGTATCTGTCCCATGCTTAGCTCTGAAGCCGTGCTGAGA
Organism: Neoceratodus forsteri; assembly: GCA_016271365.2. Taxonomy (NCBI): domain Eukaryota; kingdom Metazoa; phylum Chordata; order Ceratodontiformes; family Ceratodontidae; genus Neoceratodus; species Neoceratodus forsteri. The sequence continues at coordinate 148,551,504 of CM057456.1, forward strand.
TGAAGAGATTACCTGGTGAGTTTCCAGGTATTCTCATAGTTGGGAGTAGACTAGCTTCTCTTGTATTTTCGCTATAGCGCACAACAAGGAGATAGGCCTGTAGTTCCCTATAGGCTCAGTAGACCCTCCCTTGTGAATGGGAATCACTAGGGCCTGCTTCCAAGGCTCAGGGACTGACCCCTCCATAATGGACCGGTTTATCAGCCAAGCTAGTGGCTTTGTTAGTGCTGGGGCACCCTCCTTAAGTGTTCTTGTCTGGATCCCGTTGGGGCCCCCAGTGCCTCTCGACTGCAGGGATTTAAGGATGAGCAGAACCTCCTTTACCCTAACTAGCCTCAGATGAAACAATGGGCGGTCTAGTTCTCGGGGCAGGTGCACGTTAGGCTCGTTCCTGTTATCAATGGGTCCTGCATTGTTTGCATCCAGGTTCGTGAATTAACCATTTAGGGCCTCTGTGATGAGTGGCCCCTCATCATATTTATATTTAGTTTTTGATAACCAGGTAAGGCCCACTAGGCACAAGTGCCTGTTTTCAGGGGTGACCTGGGAGCACTGGGTGGTTAAGTGACTTGCTCAGAGTCCCACAGTGTGCAAGTGGAGGTTGTGAAAATCAAACCAAGGTCTGGCCTGCTGGATGTACCAAGTTCGTTCACAGCTCATTACTCTAATCTCTAGGCTATACTGCCAGCACTCTTAATGAGTTCAAATCAAATTGAATGTATTTACAAAAAGTGCCTTTCTGATGATCAAGGTGCTTGTACATTAATTAAAATAAACATACAACAACTTAAAAATGCCATTTACTAAACAATTCATTTAAAGTTATCAGATCAATACATTAATAATTCTCAGGGATTATTAAAATTATATCATTAGCTAAAATCATCTGGAAATGCTAAGCTAAGAAGATGGGTTTTAAGTGCTGATTTAAAACTCTGGATGGTCAGACAATCCCTTATCAGACAAGGTAGAGAATTCCACAGGGTAGGGGCTGTGAACGTAAAAGCTTGGGCCCCCAATGTCTTCAGTCAGACCCTGGGAATCACTAGCAATCCCTCGTTGGTGGAGCAGAGTGGGTGGGAAGGGCAGTAGGGGTGAAGGAGATCTTGCAGATAGTGGGGTCCCTCTTCATGTAGGGCTTTATAGGTCAGAAGACTGACTTTGAAGGTGATCTGCCACTGCACTGGCAGCCAGTGCAGTCCAGGAGCACAGACATAGTGTGACTGGTCCTAGAAGTACAGTACCAGTCTCCATTCTGGCTGCCATATTCTGCACTAGCTGCAAGTGGCAGATATCAACCCCTGGTAGCCCTAGATAAAGGGCATTGCAGTAGTCAAGGAGAAAGGTTACGAAGGCGTGGACCAATGTTGGGAGATCATCAGGGCGGACCAGGTGTTTCACCCAGTCAGTATTCCTCAGATGGTAAAATGAGGGCTTGACAATGGCTGACACCTGTGATTTTAGGGTCAGACCATCATCAGAAATAACACTTAGGTTATGTACCCGGTCAGAGGTAGTCAGCTGAACACCCTCAAGCCAAAGCCCAGATGGTTGCCCGGCTGACAAACACACCTCCTGACATTCTGGGTCCACCACCAACACCTCCACCTCAGTTTCAGCTGGGTTCAACTGCAACCAGCTGGTATTCATCCAGTCCTGGACCTTGGACAGGCAGTTGTTAAGCACCGAGAGGACATCATCCTGTTTGGGTACAAAAGATATGTACAGCTGAGTATCATCTGCATAACAGTGAAAACTCAAACTGTACCATCTAATAATGTCTCCTAACAGCAGCATATACACTGCAAACAACATGGGTGACAAAAGCAATACCCTGCAGGATAGGGGAGAGGGTCAGAGGAATAAATCCTAGAGATCACTCTCTGAGTCCTACCCTCGAGGAAAGATTGAAACCATCCGAGGACTGTACCTGACAATCCGCAGATAAACCGAAGGTGCTCCAAAAGCACACTGTGGTCCACAGTGTCAAACACTGCAGAGAGATCAAGGAGGATCAAGATGGAATGGGACTTCCAATGTCTCGCTATTAGGAGAGCATTTAGTACCCGAACAAGAGCCATCTTGGTGCTATGCCTTTTCCTAAATCCAGACTGGAGAGAATCATAAACATCATGGGTAGATAAATGATCATCCAGCTGCAGTGAAATCACCTCTCAATAACCTTGCCTGTGAAAGGTAGGTTAAAGACAGGTCTGTAGTTGTTCAGACAGTCTGGGTCAAAGGAAGGCTTTGTCAGGAATGGTCGCACAACTGCCTCCTTTAGGTGGTCTGGAAAGACCCCTCCAATGATCTCCAGACTATCTCAGCCAGGACTGGGCCAATTTCATCAGTGCAGCCCACAAACAGAAGTGTTGGGCCCGGGTCCAAACTACAGCTGGTTGGCTGCAGAGTCTGGATAATCCTCACTATGTCCATGATATATGGCCAGTCGAAGTCAGACCAAGCAAACCAGGCACTTACAACCGCCTGCTGACTTCCACAAACCCCATTGGAGAGGGGCGAGCAGATCCCGGACCTGATGTTTACAACCTTATCTGCGAAAAACTGAGCAAACTCATCACACCTTTCTTGTGTAAAGGCTCCCCCATGCTGAAAACAGATTGGATTGCAAACTCTGTCTGCAGTCTGGAAGAGGTGAGCTGGTCGGTTTTGCACAGCAGCAATCTCCCTGGACAGGAATTCTGCCTTCTTATGGGTGATTGTCGATTGATAGACTGTATAATGGTCCATCAATCTAAGCTTGTAAACCTCCAGGCCCAATTTATGCCAAGCTCTCTCTAGCCTTCAACCAACTCTCCTCAACTCCTTCAATGTCCCATCAAACCATGGGGATCTTGGGTGAAGAGTGAGGGGCTGAACATGAACAAAAACAATGGAATCCAGGGCCTCTGTCACCTCCCTATTATAGGTGAATACTAGATTCCCTGGATCCATCCATTCACTTGATAAACTAGATAGGTCCAGTACCGCCATAAGGCTTTTCGAGGTCACACTCATTAAAGGGTGGTACTGGACCAACTCCATGGGGATAGTCTATTGGGGGGAGCCACAAAATTGAACCCTATGGTGTGATGGTCAGACCAACTAACTAGCTCCACCACCAAGTCAGAGATTTCCATCCCCAGGAGGAACACCAGGCCCAGCGAATGACCACTCATATGGGATGCAGAGGTAACAACCTGTGTGAGGCCCAATGAAATCCTACGTTGGAGGAAGTCTTGACCAAAGTGTGAGAGTTCATCGTTGACTCAGGCATTGAACTCTCCCTTAATTAACCATCTGAGAGATCCCGATACCACGTTGACAATGAGATCCGCGACTTCCTGCAGGAATTCTTTCCATCTCTGGGTGGACAGTAGATGAGCAGTATCCTGCACCCCACACCCACACCCACACCCATGATACATTCAAAGGATCTGGTGGACCCCACTGGTACTTCCATAAGGCCTGATTCCGATCTAAAACATATGGCTACACCCCCGCCCCTATGATCCATCCTCTGGTGGTGTATCACCGAGTACATGGCTGGAACAGCTGAAGCCAAAACTGGGCCCACATTTTCATGCAGCCTGGTCTCAGTGATGCACGCCAGGTCAGATGTTCCAACAAGATCTGCTATCATAGCAGTCTTGTTCTTAAAAGACCTGGCATTGCATAACACCGCCCGAGTAGGATGAGTCACTGAGGGAGACTGCACTACTTGCCTGCACAAGGCAGAGCCCTTGGTATAGTAATCAGGCAGGAAGGACCCCTGTCATGGTCCCATTTCACCCTAGGGCATCTCCTTGTCCCAACTTCCCCAATCCTTCCACTCCCCTCCATTCCTCTGTCAGGCCCAGCTCTCCCCCACCACACTTTTTCCTCCTTCTAATTATCCTCAGAGCACAACACCTTCTACATGCTTCTGCTGATAATGGGGGACAATTAAAAGGATGGAGGTTCCTGAGCCTGGAGGAGAAATAGCGCCCAACTGTCTTAATACTACCCCAGCACATCTCAATCAGCAGCAATACATGATTTACCACAAACCTAAAATCATACACACCCCTCAACCAATTAAATCATGCACCACACATCCAAAACCCAATGTCCCAAACAAATAATTAATAACACCAACAGACCATCCAAAACCACTCAACCTAAGCAATATCTCTAAAAAGAAACAGTAAAAAGCAGCAGTGAAGTGAACATGAGATAAAATCTTATAGCAGCATGAAAACAAACAGAATAAGAGAGATGGTCACTTAAACTCTCAAATCAGTTTATGGGCCCGTAGAGCTCCCACCTCTTCAGGAAATGAGCCAAAACTTTATCAAGTCCAACCTCTCACATTTGGCATGAAAAAATCAACAGAAGTTAAGTGCAAACCAATTCTCTAAGGCACACTCACTGCCTGATATAAGTTTCAGTGGAATCCAAAAAGAAAAGTCTGACTGGTTTATGGCTTTGGAAATGTCCCTCATAAGAGTCCTGTTCCTGGCTGGAGAAAATCTTCATGAAACTCCTTTGGATATAACCTATTCTTCACCACAGGCAAAGAAACAATGCAGAGCATCTACTAAAGGTAGTACTCGAGAGGTTCCCTCAACACCCATTCTGGTAGGCAGTCCCCTAGTATGCTGAACTGACACTACAATGTCCAGGTCTAGACCATCCCACCAGCTGGTCCCCCAGGCTATCTAGGAGAATCTGTCATTGTTATGTCCACCCTCCAGCAGACCTAATGCACGGTCTCCTGCATGAGCTCTGCTCCCCAGATTTAACCACCCCACCAAACGGACGAGAGAGAAACCTCCCTACACCAACCCTCAGAGCCCAAGTTCAAGTTCAAAGGACTCCCCTACCTCTGGGGCTCACCACACAAATGTCGTCAAACCCAAAGAATTGACCAATGTTTTTCCAGTCAGTCTCGCTACCACAACTCCTCGTCAGTGTTCCGGGTTCAACAGCTCCCGATCCAGTAGTTCCAACTGTTTATATTTGTGTATAATATATTGCCATTTTCGTATAAAAAAGTATTAATCAATTTGAAATAATGACTAGGAAGTTTATTAATATATACCAAGAACAGAAGGGGACTCAGGACAAAGCCCTGGAACCCCACCCCCCCCGCTTAAGTTAGTGAATCTGAGTGTAAAATGCCAGCCTTAACATAATGTTGTCGGTTCATTTAGTATGATTGAAACCATGATAGTGTCAAATAACCCAAATCTGTACTCTTTAATTTATTAAGTAATATAACATGATGCACTGTATTGAATGTTTTTGATAGATCTAAAAAAAAAATAGCTGGGGTAATGTTACCTACATCAAATGATGAAAAAAATATCATTCATTGCACTAGAAATAACATTTGTGGTATTATGTCCCTTACTGAATTCTGCCTGGTATTCTGTTAAAATATTAAACTTGTTAAGGGAAAGAGTAAGCTGCCTATGGATTATTTTTTCAAAAACCTTTATAATGGGGGTCAAAATGGAAATTGGTCGGTAACAGCCTGAGTCAGATGGTTCTCCCCCTTTAAAAATAGATACAATAGATGTAGTTTTTCAGTCAATTTGGTAAATAACAATTGCTAATATACAAATTATATAGATATGTAATATGAGGTACCAATATGTGGGAAGCCAATTTATAGAAAATAGGGTCAATATTATTATATCTGCCACTTTTTTTAGATATTGTCCGGCAGAAGAGTTCAGGAGCATTTGGCATGCTCGTAGATGGATCTGTAACAGCAGCAGCAGCATGGGCTTTTGAAGCATCATGCTATGCCGCTCCAGGCTGGTTCTGCAAACTGATTGGGCCCACCACTGAGCCCCCCTCACAACGCACAGCATTAGGTAACAGATGGGCCACCGGGAAAGGAATAGGCAGTCTGTATACACCAGTAACCAGCAGGACCAGCAGAAGCTGCTGCAGGTAACAAATCTTTGCACCTTCACTGTAAATGGATAGTAGACAGGCTGAACCCAAAGGTGTTGTCAGACAGGGGCACTCAGGAGTGTTTGGCATGCTCAGTAGATGGATCTGTAACAGCAGTGGCAGCACAGGCTTTTGAAGCCTTACGCTCCACTCCTCCAGACTGGCTTCACACACTGATTGGACCCACTGCTATGCCCCTCTCACAATGGACAGCCTTAGGTAACTCCAGCATCCTTTGTGTGTTTGTCCTTTGTGCAAGGGCCACAGTGGGGGGGCTGCTTGGAGGCCAAGTCCTTCTGTAGTAGCAAGAAGCTTCCTGCACCACCCCCAGTCTTTGTCTCTAACTGTTGCGCTGGTGGGCCAGAGGCATGGTCTTGTAATTGACTCCCACCTGGAGTCTTTCTGGAGCATTCAAGCTCCGCTGATCTCGGGTATTCTACCGGGTGGGAGGGGGTGCTGCTGATGTGTCCATGGACCCCCTCTGGCACTTACTGGCAGTTGTGGTTTCTGTGAGGGACCGGGGACTGCAGCAGGGTTTTAAAACCCCACACTTCCTGTCCCTACTTGTCCTCACCACTGATTGGTGCCCTGGAGGGCCAGAAGTGTGATCTTCTCTACAATTGGCTCCTGCCTGGTGCCTTCCTGGAGCATTCAAGCTCCACCAAGCCTGGGTGTTCTGACTGGTGGGGGTGTCCTACTGATGTGTCTATGTGTTCCTCCAGCATTTACTGATTGCAGTGGCTTCAACCCAATCAAGTCACTGATTCTGGAGTGCTACTCAAGTCCATTTTGAACCACAAGTTCATTTATTATGTAAAAAGTAGGCAAACATGCAACAGGCAGAGTTATCTCATTAAATATCTCTCTTTCAGAAAGTTTTACAGATTTCATGCTAAAGTTAGAGGGGATCATTTCAGATATAAGGGATATAAATCCCATCTGCAGGTGACACCTAGAACTTTTTAAGGAAAAATGTATATCAATCTGTAATAAATATGTTCCAGATCACACCAGAAGGGATAAACAGGACAATGCCCCATGGTTTTCCACTCTTCTTGTTAGACTCCACAAACTATGAGACAGAGCTTGGAAAAAAATGTTTTTGGGTGTATATTTTCTTCCCCATTGGCATCAGTTGGCATGTCATCCCAACTGACCCCCCAGCCCCGAACCCGTTATCAAGCCACCTCCTTGATTCCCCCATGGATTACCCCCCATGGCGGGGTGGTGAGGAGCTAACCACAGTTCAACTCACCAAGGTGGATCCAGATGAGGAGGCACCATTTGGGTTGGTCCATGGAGGTCGGAAGATCATGCTGCCCGGTCTGTGCCACTTTCTTCCTCTGGTTTTACACCCCTGCAGAGTGTGGGCATGCAATGATGTCTGGTCACAACGTGCCAACATCTGCCACACTCTGCCCCCTTGCTGGCACCGTTCTAGTAGTGACCCCGGTCATCACCAGGGGCCACTACATAGCAGTGGCTCCCTAGGGTAGGTGAGCAGTCCTCTGAATGCTCAATCCTATCCCTCACCTGCCAGCCCCTGGTGGCCCAGGCTCACGTCTGAACCCAAGTCGCTAGCATGGCATGAGGTTTGGCGTCCAGCTCCTCAACCCTCAGTGCCACCGGGCCAGCCTAGAGCTTGGAAAATTGCCATAAATGTGTATACTTTGCAAGCATGGATAGAATATAGGGTGGCCATAAATAGGTACGTTAAAGGGATTTGAGATGCTAAGGCAAATGATTTTTTGAAAGAACTGAGTGACACTAAAACATCCAACCCCTCAAGTTTCTTGAAATTGTTAAATAGGTTGGATGGGCTTAGCAAAACTGATCTGCCAAGCTAGGACTGTGGATGCTTTTAATGACCAGTTGATTATTAGTTCTGTAAAAAAGGATACAGATGGTGGGGTGAGCTTGTTATCCAACAAATGTAAGGTCCTGCTTTCCCACATTTGGTTTTAGGAAAACAACTAAACAAGAAGTTGTTTCAGAAACTACTGGCCTTGGATCCGAAGAAGGCAAGAGGACCTGATGGTTTACCAATGGGCATTACTTACAGCACATGATCTGCCACCCATTGGCAGATATTTAGTTTATCTTTAACATAGAATGTTTTCCTCACAGAGTGGAATGATACCCTGGTCATACCCATATTTAAAACAGGAACAAGTAACATCCTGAGCAACACAGGCCCATTTCGTTACTGTCAGTGGTGTCAAAGGTCCTGGAGAGATTAGTGGTGAAAGAATTACTGTAAATGGCTACTTTCAGTTTAATCATATATGGGTAGTAATCAATCAGGATTCAAAAAACATATCACCACTATGGCAATTATTAAAGTTATTAAATACTGTACAGGTAGTGATGGAGAATAGTATATATGTTGGTGCCATCTTTGTAGATCTCTCCAGGGTCTTTAGCACCATCAATCATGGCATCATGGTAAGAAAAAGTCATGGTAGGAACATAAAGGGGGTTGTTTTAAGAAATCAGCTAGCACTTTTTTATATTACTAATACCTCGTACCTCCCACCAATGTGAGTTGATTAACTCACAAAATAGCTATATTTGGGATAAGGAAGGATGCTTCATCTACTGTTGTTAATAATAAAAATGTATTAAAGGGAAAGCCCCTGTTTATTTAACAGATCTGGCACCAGATATTCAAAACTTAGGAAACAAAAGAAGAGGTTGCTACATAAAACCACCACTGGAGCCACATCGTCAAAATACACAATTGTGTCAAAAGAAAGTCCGGTAGCACTGTGTACTGACACATGGAACACCTCTTGCGATAAGTTTAGTTAAGAAAAGCATTTAACAAGATCAGTATACATAAATTCTTACAGCAACATCAACTCCCTGTAACTGCCAATGTTTCATGTCATACACAATGCTTTTTCAAGGTGTGGCCTTATAGGTGCCTATGTATCTCTTATAAATCACCTGTTTAAAGGTACAGTATAGAAATCAAATAAAAATTGGATCAATACAGCAAGCAAAGCCACAAAATCCAGCAGCTCAATCCCCAATGTTATTATATCACACAGTGAACACATATATTATACAGGCGCAGTCACGCCTATATATTAGGGTTGCGTAAGCACTTCTATGTTAAATCCACATATTTGCACCTTAATAACTTTGCCCCTGTTCAACCGATTTACATAAAATTTGAAAAGCACTACCTCTGTGCCAGGCTCTCTTGATCCAATACATTTCATGTAGATCAGTTCAGGGGAGGCAAAGTCACAGAGGTGCACAAAAATGCAAAAGTCTCCACTTTTGAAAATGTGTAAGATTTTTTTTGCCACCCAATAACTAAAAAAATAGGAGGATGTGAAACCTGAAACTTTCAGGTTTGTTAGAGGTTTGTCCAAGGTGTTTGCTTTTGCAGTTTTTAGGTCTCACTGTTAATTCATTTGAAAATTATTTAATAAAAATGTTCCATTTTTGAGCATGTGCAGTTCAAAAAAATCAACCTTATATTCAGAACTGAATTTTTGCAAAAGCTGCAGTTTGCACTATATGACACAGCTGTCTTTGATAAACGACAGTTATGTTGTATAGTGTAACCCCTGCTGCTATCACAACTCGTAGGTCAGGGATGGGGCTACTGTCATTGTAGCCCTGCCAGCCTGTCTGTGCTTTCTACCATGTCTGTACACTGGGAGCCTCAATCCCTGATGGCAGTGTATGCATGTATGTATGTATGTGTGTAGGTAGGTATGTATGTATGTATTTATTTATTTATTAGTAGAATCTGACACCAGGATGCCACCCCAGGAGTCAGATGCCCCCACATTCTGTTATTTGACGTAATTCACCCCCTGACACACACACACACACAGCAGAGAGGGACACTGGGGAGCTCATCCTCAGTGTCCCAAGGTAGATTAATTTAATTTTATATTTATAGCTGCAAAAAAGGAAACCATCCCAACCGCTTTTTTTTATTTAAACCTGAAAGAAAACGGTCCCTCATCATCACCACCCTTACACTCCCCCCATCTTCAACTTCCTACTGAGCACCCACCCCCACCCTTACCCCACGCTTATATGCTGGGTCATGTGCTGTCATCTTCCATGGACTGGGACACATCTGCACTCTTTAAAGCCGAGCAGCAAACTGAGGAATAAAACATAGTGTCGTATAATGAATTTGGCAGATAGAAGCCAGTTGCACTATATAACACATCTATCATTTATTAAAGTGCAGCTGTGTCGTATAGTGCAACCAGCTCCTATCCATCAAATACGTTATAAGGCACTGAGTTAAGGTGCCGGATCCATCCCAGCCAGTTGTTTAATAAATGGTTGCCGACGTTACAGGCTCCAATCCCCATGTCAGCATTTATTACATTTCACCCCCTCACACTGTGGGACACCTGGGGAGCCCACCCCAGTGTCCCAAAATAGTTTATTACAAAAATTCATATAGTCTGACACTGGGATGACCATCCACTGTGTTGGACCCCCCCCATGCAGCCCCTTGTTTAATAACACTTTAGCAATTTTAGGGGCCTCAATCCCTGTGTTGGAATTAAATATATTTCCCCCCATCAGTATGGGACACCGGGGAGCCAACCCACAGTGTCCTGATATAGATATATAAATGTTAGTTACCTGTAAAAAAAGAAAATAGTCCCCCAGTGACTTTATTTTCTTTTGCAACCTGCAAAAATAGAACATCATCCCTCCTCATTGCCCCCCCCCACAGTGTGGGACACCTGGGGAGCACACCCCCAGTGTCCCAAAATAGTTTATTAAAAAATTGTATATAATCCAACACTAGGATGCCCACTCCCGGTGTCTAATCCCCTCCCCCACAGTCCCCTGATGTCTTTTTTTTTTAACCTGCAAAAAAATGTAATCATCCCTCGACATCCTTGTCATCCCTGCTGTCCTCCTCCCCCTATCCAGACCTTCCCACTGAGCACCCACCATGTCACACCCCCCCTTACCCTATACTTACCTCCAGAGGTCATCTGATGTCATCTTCGGGTGGACCAGGCACATCTGCACTCTTCAAAGCCAAACCCAAAACTGAGGAGTAAAGGCAAGTGCTGTTTAATGTATTTCAATGGCATTTTCAACTTACTGATCTTCGCTATTTTTATGTATTTTTTCACCAGATTTTCACCAGACTGTCACTGTCATTTCATTAATCATCATTTCACTAATCAGTCCCAGAAGGTTATTTCATGGTCTCTGTGCAGAATCACCTTTTGGGACTGATTAATTAAATGACAGTGACAGTGTTCATAATGTGGGGTCCCAAAAAGCCCATGCTGAAAAGTTGGTGAAAAATTTCCTAAAAATGGCCATGTTATGAGCTTGCATTGTGCAGTTTCTATGCAGACACATAACTTTGGTAATTTACAATATTTTGATTCCAGATTTTCAACATACCCATTTTATCACACCACCTCATGAACAGTACAGCTATCATTTTTCACATCTGTCTGAAATGTGTTTTCACACCTGTGGCATGGAATGGCATTTTATCATGGATTTGAACACTTTTGCCTATGGATTTATGAGGTGGGGTCATAAGAAGAATATGTTGAAAGTTTGTGATCAAAATATTAAAAAACAAAAAATATATTAAGTAACATTGATTGCAGGGATGTCCATTGCACCTCTGGGGAACACACTGCCTTACCATGCCAATGATCTGAGTTCAGGTGTGAATTCAGTGAGCCGGTTTACAGGGACAAGGCAGATGGGGAAGGTGCTGCCGCATGCAGCACTAGTCACTTCCTGGGTAGGGATGGAGCAGTGTTTTGGCACAGATGCCACACCCTGTGGTGGGTTAGGGAACCTTATGTACAAGGTATCAAGATGTGTGCCAGAATTTGTTGAGCCCATTCACTGCATCATGACTGTCTCCAATACTTGATTTAACTCATTTTGCACAGGTCCCTTTAGGATAAAGTTCAACTATCACAAAAAGAAAGGAAATTATTTGCAAAAAACTATGTTAATACAGACATTAGGGTTGTAAAAATGCAAAATGTACAAAGATGTGAAAATAAAAAACATTAGGGATTTGGGTCTCCAGAGTATTAGCGAATCAGTGGCGGGGTTGTCAACCCTAATGCCCACCCCACCCTGGATCAGACAAGGTCAAATGTTATGTCTTCACAAAGCTCTGATGGATTAAGCTGGCCATACTGTATCACTATGATGCACTAGGCTGGAGCTGTATCTTGTGCTTCAGACAGGAGGCTATGGACTCGGGTGGTGGGCATTAGGTTTGACAACCCCAAGAAAGACCCCACTACAGATTTGCCAGTACTCTGGAGATCCAAATCCTTAATGTTTTTTTATTTCCTGTCTTTGTATGTTTTGCATTTTTGCAACCCTAATGTCTGCATTAACATAGTTTTTTGTAAAGAATATATATCATAAGGGTGCGGTAGTGCCTTTATAGTTAGGATTGGTACAGCACTTCAATGTTAAATCTCAATTTTTGCACCTTAATAACTTTGACAGTTTTTGATGAAATAGCACACAAATTGGGATCTGCTGTCATTTTCTGAGTGTTGCAAAATCTGGAAAGTTTCGTGCTGGCAGCTTGTAAAATTTTAGAGATATAAAGTGGTCAAAAAGAGAAGAAATTACATTTTTTCCATAGAGATTTTTTGCCATCATCTACAGCCCACACAGAATGAAAATTTTCTCTGAAATGTTTAGGGATGATAGAGTGTGTGTAAAGGGTTTGCCTTTGGATGGTTTGATATGAAAATGTATTACCATTTTTAAATTAAAACACTTTTTGTGATAGCTGCAAGACAGGTTGTTCGAACGGTTAGTAACCATTTACTGTTCAAATTGTAAATAAACATTTACTGTTCAAACAGTAAATAATCATTTATTGTTCAAACTTTATAATTTGTACATTAAATTGCCATTTATTATTCAAACGTTAATGTTTGAACAGTAATTAACCATTTACTGTTCGAACGGTAAATAACCATTTACTGCACAAACTTTACTGTTCGAACAGTAAATTGCCATTTACTGTTCAAATTTTAAAGTTTGAATGGTAAATGGCCATTGACTATATTGAACTGTACTATCTGAATGATAAATAACCCTTTTTCTGTTCAAACAGTAAATAAACATTTGTCTTTTCTTAACAAACAAATGGTTTGGAATTTTGGGCTGAAATTTTCAGGGTACAAAAAGCTTCCCCACAGATGTGATGTTTGGTGGTTTGGTGGAGAAAATATTACTACACCACATAGTTATAAGACTTTACAGTTTTGCACAGCCAATAGGATAGCACAGTAATGGTCCCTTTTGGCAGCTGTATCTCGAAAAAGGCTTTGAGATACAGACTCGATGCCCCTCACTTCTTAGTATACCTTTAGGTGTAATAAGTTGCTTTGCATGTTTCCAGACCTTGTTTGAAGCTGTTGTTGAATTGTAATGAATGAGGCAAATTTGACTAATACCATGGCATGCATTTTCAACATGTCAGCGGTACTGCTTTGGAGGGCCCTGTGCTCCCACCAGTCACTGTGTACTGATGGAAGCACTGGGCTCAGAGAGCCAGACTGCCACATGGAAATTAGGGACAATTACAATAGGCATGGGTGGGAGCACAGGGCCTACAGGGCCCTGTGCTTCCACTACTCACTATGGACTAATGGGAGCACAGGGCCCTCAGGCATGAATGGTGGCCTGTGCTCCAACCACTCACTATGGACTGATTGGTGCACATGTTATGGAGGGCACTGAGCTACCACATGGAAATGAGGGACAATTACAATATGCATGGATGTGAACAGAGGGCTGCGAGGGTCCTGTGCTCCCACCACTTACTATAGACTGAAGGGAGCACAAGACCTGGAGGGCCCTGCACTTCCACACAGAAATGAGGGACAATTACAATATGCATGCATGGGAGCTATGGACTGAAAGGAACATGGGGCTTGGAGGGCACTACACTCCCACACAGAAATGAGGGACAATTACAATATGCATGTATGGAGCATAGAGCCTGGAGGCCTGTGCTCCCACATGGACATATGGATACCATTATGGAGTGATGGCAGCACAGGGCCCAAAGGGCCCTGTGCTACCACAAGGAAATGTTGGTCAATTACAATCAATGTACACTTATGAATACATGGGAGCGCAGGACCCTCCATGCCCTGTGGTCCCATGAGAAAATAAGGTTACGATAACATGTTCTCAAAGCGTAAGGAAATTCATTTAAATAAAATTATGTTAATGCATCAGTAAGGGTTGGTATTAAAGTGTCAAGAGCTGAAAAATTTGATGTTAGGGTTTTCAACCATAACTCCCCCCTCACCCCTGAAGCAGCAAAAGGACCAGAACACACAAGCAATCACAGAAATCCACCAACAGGGGTATTCGGCGATAACAGTGCAACAACAATGTGTTATTAATAGTGCAAGCATATTTCAGTGACTGCGATATTAAAATGCCTTACATGTTTGTTGCAAGTGCAGTACTGTACTGAATTTCTGTTTTGCCATTAGTCCCTCTCACATCACCAAAACATGAATGCAGAAATGAAAGAGAAATTCCATGCTTAGGGAAGCTGGACATCCCTAATAAAGTGGTTGTTAATAACAGCAACTAACTAAAAGCCATTTCTACTTGCTATTGCTTTGTTCTGTCTTCATTTCTTTATATATACATTAGTCTACCTGTGGGAAGGTTGGTAGCTCTTTTTCACACTGTAACAGCATTTCTAGGGTTGGTGACTCTTTTCCACAGGACCAGGTCTGAAATAAATGGTAACGCTTCATTCTGTGGACTGTAACTGCCCTCTCTCTCTCTCTCTCTCTCTCTCTCTATATATATATATATATATATATATTATGGTAGCATGGTAGTGCTACCATAGTTAGGATTGAGGAGCCATTTCTATGTTAAACCCCAAAACTTTGCACCTTAATAACTTTGCAACCATTTGATGGATTTGCCTGAAATTTGGAATACATAATCAAGAACTGTAGGCCTTGGGATCTGCCAAATTTTGTACTGGTCGGATATACAGCTGTGGAGTTATTAAGCATGATCTGTGCGCACATTTACGCTTTTTATGGAATTCTACGGTCACGCCTACAGGTCATACAGTTTGCGCGACTGGCCCAAAATCTTATGGGAACATGCGGCCAGGGTCCCCGATGTGCCTTTTGAAGATTTCATGAAAAAATATTAAACGGTTCAAAAGTTATACAAAAAACAGTTTCCCATTATAAGACAATGGGAAAAGTTAACAAAAAGTTTGACAGTGTCGCAAATGCATTTTACTTTCGCAATGGGCCTGTTACTTTGGTAAATCGGCCATTTTGTTTTCAGTTGGTGATCAGAAAATGGTTGGCATTTAAATTTGGGACCCTCTAGCAACCTAATTCTTTTTGTATTCACCTAGTCGGACCCTGAGGATGCTTGCCATGTCTTTATTTTGTGGTAAAACACCCCAGAAATATGTTTTCAAATTTCTGGAAAAATGCACTTTCCATCACGAAAGTGTAGAACTCCGCTAAAGTGCTTTCGCGGTTGATAGAATGGTTTTCCATCTGTGGGAAAGTGACAGCGATTCTTTGGCACTGTGCTGCAAAAGAACTGTTGGAAGTTTTGGGCTGAAATTTGGAGGGAACGGAGCCGACATGTAACAGATGTGCCTTTCAGTGTTGTATTGAAAAAATATTACACGTCGGCAAAGTTACTGCACTCCAAATTTGATGTTTTTTCCCATAGGATAACATTACGGCACCCGACGCATTACAGAAATCCTTTGGATCCCTGCTGCAAAATAACGGTTTGGTCTTTTTTCCTGAAATTTGGAGGGAAGACAGTAAACAGCGCACAGATGTGCCTTTCAGTGGTTTGGTGAAACAATTTTACACGCTGGCAAAGTTACAGCACTCCAAATTTGACGGTTTTTCCCATAGGATAACATTACGGCACCCAACGCATTACAGAAATCCTTTGGATCCCTGCTGCAAAATAACGATTTTGTCTTTTTTCCTGAAATTTGGAGGGAAGACAGCCAACAGCCCATAGATGTGCCTTTCAGTGGTTTGGTGAAAAAATATTACACGGTGGCAAAGTTACGGCACTCCAAAGTTGACATTTTTTTCCGTAGGATAACATTACAGCACCCAACGCATTACAGAAATCCTTTGGATCCCTGCTGCAAAATAACGATTTTGTCTTTTTTCCTGAAATTTGGAGGGAAGACAGCCAACAGCCCACAGATGTGCCTTTCAGTAGTTTGGTGAAAAAATATTACAGGAAGGCAAATTTATGTTGCTCCGAACTTCTCTTTTTTTCCCATAGGATAGCATTACTGGTTTCGCGCGCCTTTCAGGGCCCGTATCTCGGAAACGGTGCGAGATTACGGACTTTTCGTCGGAAAACTTCTTAGCCCCCTAATGAAGCCTAAGTACAAAACTAGCCAGGACAGTCATAAATCATACGACTTTTAATTTTTTTTTCTATGTCATATGGTTCCTGAGAAATAACTTATTTAGTATTCCAAGTCCTCATTTTCTGCTCCGATACCCATTATTATGCATACATTCTTTGTACTCACTGTCTTTCTCTATTCAACTTTTGGGGAAAAGCAGCTTGTGCACTTACATTACTGTTACCATTGCCCTTTCCGCTTGCGGTTCCATGCCCGTTTCACTTACCGTTGACGTCTACGCCACCACGTGCGTCATCCTTTGCGTTTTCATTTGCGCTTGCGTTTCTGTTACTTTTTTGCCATTTGTGTGTACCGTACTGTTTCTCTTTCTGTTTCACTTTGCGTCACCATGCCCATTGACATTTCCATTTACAGGCATCATGTTACTATGTGACAAGACATCTTGGCACAATGTTCCCATCTATGCCACCGTGTTTGTTACCCTTTCTGTTCTCATTCGTGCTTGCGTTACCTTGTGCGCCACTGTTAGCGCTTCTGTTTCTGTTGCTGTTCCTGTTACTATGCCAAAAGACATCATGTGGTGGGAGTGTGGGGCCCTTTGGGCCCCACACTCCCTATGCTGCACTACGTGCCAGGAGCTTGGGGCCCTATGTGCGTTATCCTTTGCATTTTCATTTGCGCTCTTGCTTCTGTTATTTTTTGCCATTTGTGTCTACAGTACTGTTTCTCTTTCTGTTTCACTTTGAGTCACCATGCCCATTGACATTTCTGTTTGCAGGCACCATGTTACTATGTGACAACACATCATGTGGCAGAGTGTTCCCATCTATTCCACCATGTGCATTGCCCTTTCTGTTGTCATTTGCGCTTGCGTTACCATGTGCGCCACTGTTAGCGCTTCTGTTTGTGTTGCTCTTCCTGTTACTATGCCACAAGACATCATGTGGCAGGAGTGCGGGGCCGTTTGGGCCCTGCGATCCTGCTGCTGCATTATGTGCCAGGAGCGCGGGGCCCTATGTGCATTATCCTTTGCGTTTTCATTTGCGCTTGTGTTTCTGTTATTTTTTGCCATTTGTGTCTACAGTACTGTTTCTCTTTCTGTTTCACTTTGCATCACCATGCCATTGACATTTCTGTTTGCAGGCACCATGTTACTATGTGACAACACATCACGTGACAGACCATTCCCGTCTACGCCACCGTGTGCGTTACCCTTTCTGTTCTCATTTTCGCTTGTGTTACCATGTGTGCCACTATTAGCATTTCTGTTTGCGTTGCTGCTCCTGTTACTATGCCACAAGACATCATCTGGCGGGACGCTCCTGCCACTGCATTACATTCATTATTTCTCATTATCTTTTCCAAAAAGAAGGGAAATTAGAGGCAAAAAAACTCTGTTTAATGCATTAGTTGGGGTTGTTCCACAGCGACAAAAATGAGGAAATTTGCTGTTAGGGTTGAAAACCACCCTTTGACCCCCCCGCCCATCCCCCCAACTGGCATTGGGGTGCGCATTGGGATCATGGGTCCTAACTCTCACCTCATTCTCCTATACGTCTGCTGCTTTATACATGTGATGGGGTGAGAGTTACGTCTAACGACAACCAATGTGCATCCCGGTGTTAAACCTTGTTCAGGAAATGGTTTACCTCTTCATGTATGTCAATAAAAGATTAACATAAGGCTGTTAGGATGTTTGCAGGGAATTACAAACCTCCATTTAACACATCACATGGCAGACCATTGTCATCTGTGTCACTGTGTGCCTTGCCGTTTATGCTCTCATTTTCACTTCTGTTACCATATGTGCCACTGTTAGCACTTCTGTTTGCATTGCTGTTGGTGTTACTATGACACAAGACATCACCAGCAGGGTCAGGTAGGCAGTGGAGCACCCAATGTCAGACAAAGTTAGGTAGTATATTGTAATTGTAGGTGTAGATGACAACACAGATGTATTTGTAAACTGAAGCATACTGTATACCCTCAGCTTGTATATGTACCATTGTGTTCTATTCGATCTACTGTTTGCTTTCCGGTTCACCCCTGAAAAAGGGATGTCCGGGGACCTGTGGGCTATACGGTTATTAAAATTCAATTAAGTAATAATGCATGATGCAGGGTTATGTTAATGGTCTGTTAATCACCTTTAAGGGGTGTACTGTGGCACGAGGTGTAGCCGAGTGGCATATGTCCGATAGGGTGATTAACTGACTATTATCATTACCGTTAGTAATGTCTTATTGCTATTATTATATAAATGTTTTTAAACTGTTTAAAAGCTTGTTCAGGAAATGGTTAACATCTGTATGTATGTCAATAAAAAGATTTACAGAAGGCTGTTAGAATGTTTGCAGCCGGTCAGAAAGCTCAGTTTCTGAGACCTTTTTTATAATTAATTAATAAGGCATGACAAGGGGTTATGTTAATGGTCTGTTAATCACGTTCTAGGGGTGTGCTGTGGCATGAGGTGTGGCCAAGTGGCACATGTCTCTACAAGGTGATTGACTGACCATTAACACAATTCTTGGGGTGACTTATTGCTATAATAATGAAACATGTTTTAAACAGTTTTAAACCTTGTTCAGTATATCATTAACCTCTTCATGTATGGTAATAAAAGATTAACATAAGGTTGTTAGGATGTTTGCAGCCAATTAGAAAGCTCCATTTTGTCAGACTCTGAAGTACACATAGTAGTGACTGCATGGTACATGTATAGTCACAGCTGTGTACTGTTGGGTGCTGATGTGTGGCACCTTGGTATAGTAATAATGACTGCATAGGCACAGGAAAAGTAAGTACATTGCTGAGTTTTTTTACACTGTTAGGAATTATGTCAAATGTGACATGCAATGTCCCACATCGTTGCATATGCTGTGATACTGACTGTATGTCATAGGTACCAAACAAATTGATGGAGGTATAGTTGTAGCAGTATTAGTTAACATTGATTTGTATGCTTAAGTCATACACACTTATTTTTATGTCATAATGGTATTTAAAGTAAAGAGTCAACACAGGTGGTTATGGTTTGAAAAAATGTATTGCCAATTTGTCAAATGGAGAAAGGTCCAATCAAGACTGAAATTTAGTTAACAGAAGCAGTCTCACAATACAATCTTTGTATGTGTGCAATCATTGCTTGTCATATATGTAAATGTGTAAGAATAATAAGAACTGTATAATATGGATTGGAGTAAGTATGTGATATTATAGGACATTAATCAGGTGTTGTGTGTTTCTAGTCATGTTTCAGTACTCACTACTCTTTATGTGAGGAAGTAGTTTCTGACATTCGACCTGGAATTCTAATAGTCAGGCTGAAGCTGTGGCACTTCATTATATATTTACTATTGAATGTGAATACAGTTTGTAAAAAAATGTAACTTTTTTTAAAATGGTTGTATGTTGTAATTATGTGTAGTGCATTACTTGTGTGGTATGTTAATAAGGCAATGTCAGTAGGTTGTGAAGTGTGATTACACACATGATAGACAAGTGTTTTGTTGTAATTGTGTGACTGCTAATGTGGATGTTCCTGGGGTGGGCGAAAAACCATATGCTCACTGTCTAAGTAATACAATATACAAAAATGTTAGTTTTGTGACATTTGATTGGTGTTATTTAATAATATGTCACTGACTAGGCGCAAATGGAAAATTCCCACCCGACCCCCTCAATTGAGGCGATCATAAATATTGTCAGGAACAGGTATGCAGTGTGTTGTGATCAGTAACAGTGTCTGATTTACAATTGTCAATATTTTTTACATACGTTAGAATTATTTATGTGACAAGTTGAAAAAAATGGAATATTTTTACATGAACAAATGACATATTATCAATTCTTACATTGGCTTCTATGTAAATTCCTAACTTGTAAATACTAAAACTGTGCATGGAATGCATTTTTTAACAAACTTATGGTTAATTAAATGTAGTTAGTATAGTGCTGAATAATATGTAAAACATTCAGTTGTACTTTAGTGCTACACTAGTATTTTTAGTACAAGTATCAAAGTAGTTAACAATGTACACCTGAATACAAATGTTTATATTATGTACAAGTAATTGCAAACACATGTAAAAGTCAGTAAATGAGATTCTGCAATTGGTTATTATTTACAGTTGTGTAATTCAGCTTCTTGCATTATAAATAAAGGTAGTTATTGTTACATACGTTCAATACTAGTATTACGCATGAAGGCGTGATAGTTCTACACTGTTGCATGGTGAGCGAATGATGTTCTCTATATGTCAAGAGTCAATAGACAAATTGAAGTGTTGATAAACAACTTGTGACAGAGTGGAATGTTTGCTGAATGTTAGAAGTGTTGCTCAGTTATTTACGATAATAACTGAGAAGTTCTCTTTATTTGCAAAGAGTAACAGCTTATAACTCATATCAATTTGTTGTTATGTATGAGTTGATACATGGATGATTCAAGATATGTACAGAGGAGGAGAGCAGTAAGTCCTCAGTTTTTAGATGTACAATCTTTGATAGATATGTAATCATGGTTTCTCTAGTGACTGTGAATATTGTTGGCGCCGATTGAAGCCACTACAACAATTTTCATGTAGTCATTGATCCACACAAGATCTTACATGTTACAGTGTATGGAATGTCTCTGTCAGAATTGCATTTTGTTGAAATTGTGTGGTTTGTTTAGGGTCATACATTATACAACATTGTGATGAGGTATGAATGTTTTTGGGACAAAGTAGTCATGTTTTAAATGCAACATGTTTTGTCCTATTCTTCTGAAATATGAAGGTTATAATTCTTCAATATTAGAAGATCAAATTGAAGTGTTGATAGACAACTTGTGACACAGTGGAATGTTTGTTGAACGTTAGAATTTTTACTCAGTTATTTACATTGATAACTGAGAACTTCTCTTTGTTTGCAAAGAGTAACACTTTATAACTCATATAAATTTGTTGTTATGCATGAGTTGATACATGGTTAATTAAAGATATGTACAGAGGAGGAGGGCAGTAAGGCCTCAGTTTTTAGATGTACAATCTTTGATAGACATGTAATCATGGTTTCCCTAGTGACTGTGAATATTGTTGGCACGGATTGAAGCCACTACAACAATTTTCATGTAGTCACTGATCCACACAAGATCTTACATGTTACAGTGTATGGAATGTCTTTGTCAGAATACCATTTTGTTGAAATTGTATGGTTTATTTAGAGTCGTACATTATACAACATTGTAATGAGGCATGAATGTTTTTTGGACAAAGTAGTCATTTTTAAATGCAACATGTTTTGTCCTATTCTTCTGAAATATGAAGGTTGTCATAATTCTTCAATATTAGAAGATATGCATTTTCAAGTGTGTGGCAGTCTCTGTTTAAAACTGCTTGTAAATTCGTCACACTCTAACCATCCAGTTCTGCACCTTAGTAAGAAGGTGTAATGCTCCAGAATGCATGGATTGACCATGGTGATAGATTATACTGTGAGTGTCAAACACTGATTGGTTGAAGACTATTCTACTAGCTGTGTAATCTGTGATAGGAGTATCAACTCTGAGCCCATTGGGGTCAAATCTGTGCAACATAAGCAACAGATATTGAGATGAACTCCTGAGACATATGGACTGAGTGCATCTGCCTCCACACCTTCCACAGGCATGACTACATTCAGCATTGGTGAATAGCTGTTGAAATTTGACACTTTTGGTTTGAGGGACAAAGAAAGTAATCCACAGCATGTCTTGTGTGGTTTCACGCTGTGAATTGCCACATGAAACACATACATATTTTGTAACATATGTTACTGTGAAGTACTGCTGCATTGGGGTGCCGTCTTTATCCAGGTTGTTTATGACAGTCATCATAAACTCAGTAGCGTCTTGCTGTATGTGTGCAGCAAACATACTACATCCAGCATATGTAGCTAACACCTGTCATAGTGGTGTTAGTGACTGTACATTGTTAGAGTGGTCAGAAGTCATGTTGATAATCTGCTTCAAAGCGTTTGATGGGGGATTGTCTTGTGAAGAGATATTGCCTGCACAAACTGTGGCATGTGTGAAAACTTGCATAGCTGAGTTAGCATAGCAGTTTACTCTACTGCTGTTGTCAAAGACTGGTACAGCAGCTACACCAACTGATTTCTGACGAATTGCTGGTTGTGAATGTTTACTTGAAGTTGTGGCCTTTGCTGAACTATTTTTTGTTGAATCACTTTTGGATGCTTGCTGCTGTTTGTTGCTACCTCTAGCTGTGACTGAATTGTGTGAGACAGACAGATATGTAGGCAGTGGTATTAAAGACATTTGTGGCTGATGTAGAGTACGTAACCTGTTGTACACAAGAATACATCGCTTGTCAGCTCGTATTTTCTGAGGTGCTATAGTAATGATGTGCAATCCAGAAAGGCTGCGTACACGTGAAAGTGTGACGTAGCTCATGCCATCCTTGAAAATGTCTGTACCTATGTCTACCATTGCTGAATCCAAACTCAATCCCTGAGATTTGTGAATGGAGACAGCATATGCAACACATAATGGAACTGTTTTCTGTTTACATAGACATCCTTAAAAACCTGGAATTTAACGCAGGTTCGATCTATGTGTACAGAGTGTTCCATGTTGTCAAAGTGCACTACAAGCGTCTCGATATATGTCTTCTGGACATTATAGACAAAGTCAGTGATGTTTCTCATGGCACTGTTTACCATACCTTGTTCTACATCTAGATTACGTTGCAGCATGATACGTGCATTCTTACAAACTGTGAGAACAGCTTCTAGGCCAGCTGTTTGTGAAACATCTGACTTCAGTTCACTTAGTCGTTCAGTCATCTTTGCTACTAGCTTTCAACTAAGAATAATGCCATCAACTGTATCAACTGCATGCAGAGTTAGAATCTCTTGGTTTTCTCTCTGCAGCATTAGATTGTTGAATTCAGTGCATTTCTTTAGTCATGGCATAAGACACACTATGTGTCAGCCAGTAGAGTATATATCACTAAAGACATTACATGCTGTTTCTATGCATGCACTATGTACTGTGATTTGTCGATCATTTAACATACAAACATGTTCTGGTGATAGAGAACCTGTACGAGCTTCATCTAAAAGTGATTTGTAAGCTAGATCACCACTTTGGTGTATGTTCTCAGACAACTCAACATAGGTAAATAATTCCCATATGTTATAGCCTGCAATGCAACCGAGGATATTCTTAACTTGTTTGGCAGGTAAAGTTGTAAATACATGCTCTGCATTGACTGGTGCAAGTTGTAAAAGGTCTCCCAATGCAAGTATACTTTTGCCACCAAATGGCACTCCATCGTCAGTACCTAAGATCTGCTGTAGACGTAGATGAATACAGGCAAGCATGACATTGGAGACCATGCTGATTTTGTCAACGATGAGTAACTGCATCTTTGTGAACATGGAACAGAGCTGAGATGCAACCTCGAATGACAGTTTATGATACTCTCCAGTTCTCCCATATTCGACTGGCAACATAAAGAGATGGTGTAATGTTACTCCACCAATGTTGTATGCTGCTAGTCCTGTGGGATCAGTTACAGCAACAGACATTGAAGAGCCTGTCACACTCTGTACTTCTGCAGTGATGGCTTCAATCAGGAAACTCTTTCCTGTGCCAGCTGAACCGCTAACAAACATTAGTAGTGGCTTGTAGTCAGTGCAGTCGCATTGTTTTGTTTCATGTAGTATACCATGTTGGACAGCTTCAACTACTTGAGAGTGAACTGTATGCTGCAGCTGATTTAGTATTTCTCTTAAGTCAGCTGGGTTGACCATAGAGTGTGTGCCATGTTCCATGGCTGTCTCAATTTCTGACATTAACACTTCTGGGGCATTTAAGGGCAGAGGTCACCTAGAACACCTTGTCCTTCTGGATCAAGGTTGTCTTGTTGAACTAACTGGAGTGTCTTCCTGAAGCTGCTTCTCTGCCTTCTCAAGCTGTTCTTTCTCAGCTTCTAGTCTTTGTATATATGTCTGTGAGTACTCAGTTTGGAAATTCTCATAAGTGAGATTGAACTGGTCTTCAAATGTGTCACAGTCACCTTTTAATTCAGACTCAGTCCTCCAGGGTCTAAATAGGAATAGGAGAGCAAAGTAGTAATGTTCTGTGCTCTCTGATGTGCCTAGATGCAGTTTGCAGTGATCTATAAGCCATGGCTTGTGTCTCTTCACGAGATAGCCATCTAGTCCATTGACCTTGTAAATCTGGCGTGTTGAGTCAGGTGCTGCACCTGTCTTGTAGTCATACCACTTAGCCACCTCAAAGAGACACATATCATTCATGTCGTTGTGTCTACATGGGTAGTATGTGTCTATCAGGTTATTCTTCAAGATATGTTTTGAAGAAGGTGTATTGACAGCGAGCTCCTCAATTTCGGCATGAGGAATCAGTACACGTTTCTGTTTCTCTTTGTAGTTTACACTGAAAAAACGTACAGCATTAGACTTCCCGTACAGATGTGTACCCATTAACCGGTCACTGGCTTCGTAAGCTCCACATTCTCCGTGTGAAAGAGTCTTCAAACCCAATGATCACAGCTGAGATGTAAGGCTTTTGCTTGAAGTGGCAATATCTTCCCAAAGATCTTGCAATCTAGTCTGTTCATGTTTGGTTATGTACAAAGTGGTGTACCAAACCAGGGCCAGTGAGTTATCAGCCACAAACTGAACATCTATGTTTGCTTGCCACATTAGGAGAAGAGTTGGGTTGTAGTCATTGATGTACACCTCTTTTTCATCTCTGGGTAACTCGTATACCCTCTTGGTTGATTTTGCCTTCAAGTGGTGTCGCATTGCTGAGAAAAGGTCATTCATGGCACCATTCTGACAAACTCATCTAGGAAATCCAAAGCGACATCGTGTGTACCAATTAGATTTGTTCTTTACTACTCACCGGCAATACTTTGCGCAAATATGTCGCTGGAACTTTTGTACCAACTTCCATAGTGTAGGACTGTCATACTTGTCTGGAATGTGACAAGTGATATGTTTTTTGATGAATGATAGCACTTCTGCTGCTTCATGTTCACCAATGCTTGAAGCATCCTTGATCCACAATAACATATGGATATGAGGGGCACCTCGTGCTTGATATTCTGTCCTCCAAAAGTAATGTTCCACAATACCTAGAGGAGGATTGTCCTTTGACAAGATGAAAGTCAGAATGTCATGGAACCGCTTGTGAAAATGTCCTGTGACAGACACAGGATCAAGTGAACACATTTCTCCGACAGTCATTGATGAGATGCCTTCGACATCAGAATTTGCCCACTTCAACAGTTCAATGAGTTCATCCCAGGCATATTCAGCACAACTAAGTGTGACAAACCATGTGGCTGCACCATACTCTCTCGCAGCATTGTCATCACTTCAGAGTGTCTGCGATACCAATATTCTTTGGTGCCATGGAGACTTGAAAGTATGGAAGACAGAATTACTTGCACATTTTCATCTTTCTGCTTTAATTTCTCTAGAAATTGAGCAGCTGTTATTCCATCTAGAGGACTTGTTAGGTGAATGGTATGTGCTATAGACGCAGACAGAATGCTAAGTTCACTCTCCCAGAGGAGATGGAACAGGTACTGTATGTTACGTCTGAATTTGCCATCTTTGCTGAGGACACGGCTAGTGCGGTACTCAGCACCCTGTACATGTACTTTTCTTTCATCTAGGCGTCCGCCTGACCCTTTTGGGAAATAGGTCTGGGAAACAGCATGCTTCTAGTGTTGCCTCCCAAATGCTGACAGGGTCACCTTCCACCTGCTTCATTTGATAGAGATCAATGTTGTCTCCTAATGGATCTCTGCCATGTAGTGGGTGAATTGTGTACTGTTCATACACATTGTCACTTGTCTGTGTACTGACCTTCTCAATGATTGGCTTACTTTTTTCTAATAGATCATGTTGCACAGAGATACTGGCCATCTGATCTATGTCAAGGTCTGTATAAAAGGGATTGTTACTCTTTAAATAAGCAAGAGCAAGCTTTACCTTTTGCACATTGACAACATCTTGCCAGATGACCTTGGCCTTTGTAGGCACACCATTTACAAGAATTACCAGCTATTTTCAGTTGAGATTGCTTGAACATTTTCCTGTAGAGGAAGTGGTAGATACATCACAGAACCCTTTAGAGATCTAACAAGCTATTTCTGTGGAATGTTCCATGTCTTTGTGTTCAGACGTAGAATCGTTTGGAATGGTTTCATTGTCTGAATTAGAATGCATTCAAACATATTCAATGTTGAAATCTCACTTGGTGTAACATCTGTTTCCATGTTATTCAGCATTGACCTTGCTGGTAAAGTGTTACACTTCACTTTTGAAAAACAGTGTTTGCATAGCACAATGGTGTCTTGTAAGTTAAAGTCAGATTTCAGCAGCAAGAATGCTGCCAGGCGGAACCACATGTCATTGTAAGGTGACAAGGTTTCTAGGTTGACTGTGACTGTTTGTTTTGTGTAGCACAAATGGTTGCATGACACACATACAGAATCAAACTTCTGAGACTTTGCAACCTCAAACTTAACAATTTCCTTCCCGTACTGTTTCAGAATGTCATTTTCTAATACTGAAACAGATTTTTCTACAGAAGTGTTACACTGAAAATTAGCTGTTTCTGGTACAGAAGTAATGTGTTGCAGTTTTTTTAGGAAAGTGATGGCACCCTGCATGTCACCTGATTGCAATAAGTCATTTAAACAAGTGTACTGATGTACAGCTCGCTGTACTTCATATACTTTGTAGACAAAGTTTCGCATGCCTGTTTGATGCACTTCAAGCATCCGCATGTTGTGAAAAATACTATCACAAACACCACTATCGAGACATGTAAGTGAATGACCCATGAGTCCAGTATGTGGCCGGATTTCACAATGGTCAATTTTTGTAAACAGTTTATGTCTGTCTTTGCGATCTGTTATTACAAATAGGTTTACAAAGTGTTCTACTTTTTGAAATGACGATTGCCTACGGTTGCAGGTATCATCACATGACCATGCCAGACAGTACCATTTATTGAAGACTGTGGTTGGATCACAGTCATCATCAGTATCCAATTGATTGTCATCAGAGATACTGAGGACATTTGTTAGTTTGCCGGACTCATCAATACTGAACGTGTGTTCTTTTGTTAAGTAATGATAAGACTCTTCCCAGAAATATGCCTCTGAGTGCTGCGTGTGCAGCCACTGTCCTGTGAAAACATGACAGAAGTTGTCAACAGTCAAACAAGGATGCTGTTGAAGCCTTTTTTTATGCAATATACAAGTTTTCTGAATTGTTCAAGCACATGACACATCTTACGCCACAATCGCTGTAGTACAAACAGTGCTCTGTCGACAAAAGTTCATACTTTCAGACGTAAATTCATCAGAGAAATGTTCATCATTACTTTTTTTTAAATCTTTGTAGGGTGCTGGCAACTGCGATAATGCACAGCCCACTGCCACTGCTACAGACGGCTCGCGCGCAAGGTTGGCAGTCAGCGTGAGCAAAACAGTTTGATCCTTGAGAGGCTGGACAGAATCCAGTCTCTCTTGGGTGCACAACAGCGGACTGTCAACCTCGTGCTCGAGCCAGTTGTAGCAGTGGCTGATGGTGCTGTGGCCAGTAGCAGTGCTTCACCTCCACCAGCACCATCTGTTCCTGCAGCTTCCTTGGGCCAAACTGACCACCCTTCATAGTAGTATCTCTTCCGGAGGAGGACACAACAGCTTCCACTTCCTTTGCGCCTCCACATCAAATCCAGTTTCCAGCCTGGATTGCCTCAAGCAGTGCATATACCTCTCACAAGTGTTGCACAAAACTTAAAAAATGATCTACAATTTTTCTATATTTTTTTATTTATGTAAAGAAAAAAATATTTTTATTAAATATTTATTTTTGTGTATGAGGCACTACACACTTTAATAAGTGTTTTTTTGGTGTATACATATTATGTTTGTAAATATATATTTTTCATTGTTCATAAAAATAAAAATATTTTTGTTTGTCATTTTTTATATCTAAAATATGTTTATAGTAAAAAAAAAGTGAAATTATACTCTCATGTGTTTGATGTGTTATTGTGTACTGGAGATGTTGCTTGAAAATAGTTTTAACAAGATTTATACAACTGTGATTTTCTCATTTGCTGAAAGATCATACCACACTATTGTGGTATTGCAGTTGGGATTCTCCATAGAAGTAACTTAGATGTGTGACAATGGTACCTTTCGCTATTTGTGGCACACTGTTGTTGTTTTATATACCTAGTGCTACAGAATGTGTGTATGTGTATCATGATGAAGATGAGTATGTACCTGCTAGTACAACAGTGAAATGTCTGTGTTGGCAAACTTATAACAAAGTTATGTATTCAGTACCAGCTAACCTCTTCCACCTCTCTTCACATGATTGGTGCTACCACCTCAGTTGGTAGTACAAGCAATGTCTATCAAATGTCAAGCTACTACAGTAACATATCCATTTGTTCAGTAGATGAACTAATGGTGTCCATGTCATGTCATATAGTCTTTTACTTATGTACATCTTTTTCTTTACATATGTGCTCACAAAGAAAAAGAGTAAGACAGTCTTACATAAAAAATATTACATGGAATAACAATGACAAATTACAATTTATAAAGTCATAAAAACAATATGATTCACAGTGAACTACTGTTACTGTTAATAACAGTAAATGCAACTACAAGAGTTGAAGTATTCCTGATATTGGAACATTTTTTTTATGTATGTGCAGTATTCTTACAACTATACATCATGTACTATAGTGAGTAATAGTTCTTAAAAAGACAGGATATTCATGGCAAAAAACTCCGTTTAATGCATTCGTTAGGGTTGTTCCACAGCGACAAAAGTGAGGAAATTCGCTGTTAGGGTTGACAACCCTAACTCTGAATTCACACCCCGCAGCACACACACACACACACATTCAAGTATGGGGGAGGACCAAGTCAACACAACCAATGACAGACTTCCAGCAACAGGTGACAGAAATAACAAACAATTGTCTAAATGTACTCCGAGACATCCCCACCCACCTGACCAGGTACTGCATGCTCAGTGGAGATCAACAGCAAAACTGAGGCCATGTACACCAAACATACACATCCCTGATTGCAGCTGCACACATGTACCACACTTAGTAGTTGCATGGCCTTACCTACCGATGCCCACACCACACCACAACTGGTACTGTGCCGTTATTCAATATAAATGCTGAAGGTCATGATGACAGTTGTAGAAAGGTTTTAACACTAGTGAGTATACATTAATTAAGAGAAGCACATAAATTAACTACAAGACACTAGCATGCTCAAGATAAAAGTAGTGATACATTTAGTAGGTGATTTACATAGTAGTACATTTACTGCAATGGTTTATTCAACATAGAGAGGCTGATGTAAACGTATGGAAAAGCATTGCCTGTTCAACGCTGTGAAATTCGTACTGCCAGTATCAGAGGCATTCTTACTGATGAAGGTGTACTGCTGATGTACATACATAGACCTTCAGTGTGTTTCAATACTAAAGATGCAATAAGTATTTTTTTGTAAGAAACAGTGTAATTGCATGGATCAGGCCAAGCAACTTCTAAATATTATAGCACTACTGAGCCAACAATGACGTACCTGTATCGGAGATGTATATAGGATAGATTTTCCTGTAGGCACTTACTGAGTATGTTGTACCTGATAAAGACAATCTCACTGCATCTGTGATGACTAACTTATTCAAATAGTAATACATTTACTATTGTTGCAATGAGTGATCTATGCCACTTATGGACACAATGCAATTTTTTTTAACAGTTGTTTCATACTCAGGCTGTATGCCTAGTGTTTGGGTTTGCCACACTTCTGTCACTAATGCTATCAAAGTGATAACTATGTTAATTGTGGTACAACAGGAATCAAGTAGGTATGGTGTAGATATAAACATAATGTCTTTTAGTATTGATTTAACTCACAAAGGGGTAAGTGTACTAGGACAGCAGGGGTTATTCTCTATCACTAACTCTGTCAGTTATAATTACACGAAGGTTTCAATGACTGTAATGATCAAGTTACACTGTTCATCTTCATGAGTTCATATTCACAGCCATTCTCCAGTAGCTAGACAGTGTATGGTGTAACTGGGTGGGACACTGTGTTGCAAAGCTGCTGCAGTGCCTAGCAGAGGGAGAGTATCTACTCATAAAGACAATTAAGCAATAAGGCATGACCAACAGTTATGTTAAATGGTCTGTTAATCACCCTGTAGGGGTTTAATGTTGAATGAGGCATAGCCGAAAGTGCCACATGTCGCTAGACAGTGATAAACTGACCATTAACATAATACCTGGGAGTGGCTTATTGCTATCATAATAAAACTGTTTTTAAACAACATTAAACCATGTTCATCATATGGTTAGGCTCTACATGTATGTTAATAAAAACTAAACATAAGGCTGTTACAATGTTTACAGTCAATTACAAAGCTGCATTTCTCAAACCCTTGTTATAATCAAAGATATTATACCTGTACAACTCCTTGGTTTTGCTGAACTCTGTTGCTCAGGTGGCCCACCACATGTGGTGTGGTCTGGTGTGGGGCATCGGTGGATAAGGCCATGCAACTACTAAGCGTGGTACGTTGTGTACAGCTGCAATCAGGGATGTGTACGTTTGGTGTACATGGCCTCAGTTTTGCTGTTGATCTCCACTGAGCATGCAGTACCTAGTCAGGTGGGTGGGGATGTCTCGTAGTACATTTAGACAATTGTTTGTTATTTCTGTCACCTGCTGCTGGATGTCTGTCATTGGTTGTGTTGACTTGGTCCTCCCCCATACTTGAATGTGTGTGTGTGTGTGTCTGTGTGTGTGTGGTGCTGGGGGGGGGTGAATTCGGTGTTAGGGTTAGTTTTTGCCATGTGTGTGTGTGTATATATATATATATAACTCTACCTGGGCTGAAGTGGATGTTAATAACTGCAAAAATAGCATTTCTCACTCTAATAAACACCATTAGCATTTAAAAATAAATTAGTATTCCAGTATTCCATTTTGTAAAGAGAACTGTAATTTACTGCACTGTATTTTACTGCACTGTTACTGAACTAATTGTAGAGCATATGTAAGCAGAACTGGCTAGTTTAGATTTTTACTTTACTTTTTTTGCAGTTATTAACATCTACTTCGGCCATGATAGCATTTTATATATATATATATATATATATATATATATATATATATATATATATATATATATATATATATATATATATATACACACACACACACACACAGAAAGCAGTCGCAGTGCACCAGTGTGTTAGCAGGAGGATCTTGCTCTTACTAAGAAGCACTAGCAGGTAGAATTTACTTTTAGTACAGGTTTGTATGGGTCAGTACAGGTGTAAGTTAATCAGTCTGACCGGTAAATAGACCAATGAATGCAAGCGATGTTTATGCTCCCGAGCATTTATTACAAGCACTGAATTTTACAAGCACTGAACTATCAGCACTATAATGAGCCACGCTATTAAGTTCACATGATATTGACAGTAAACCATCATCCGGTAACACAAACAATATACAACTGTTTTCAGATGAAACATATACAGTAGCACTGATGTGCTACTTTCGTGGATTTGTATCTGTGGCATGCAAACTGGAAAATATACACACTCACTTGTCACTGCAGATAGGAATCCACGATACTGGTGAATGCCTGGAACATCCTTGCAGCATAGGTGGTGGGTGCAAAAATGGTAACAGGATTCAAGAATGCATGGGGTAGGCATAAGGGAACCTGAATGGTAAGGAAAGGGGGGGAGCAGGAGATCAAGTAGGGTCTGAGGTGTTACAGTGGGTAGGAAAATGGCAGACTTTCTGTGTTTCTATACTGAAATCACCATACTGCTTCTGTATATAGAACTACAGGCTCCTCTAGCCAGATACAAACACGGTATATAAAAATTGCAAGACTTTTTTTTCTCTATTCCCTTATGGGGACAGCCTTTCTATAGCAAAGAGAGTCCTGTGTCTCTTCAGCCAGAGGTGTAAGACATATACCAACTTCTGGATCCAGAACAGCAGCCCCCTTGCATATAGAAATCTTCTGAAGAGACACAGTACCCTCAGGGGACTTTGCTTCTGCAGACAGAAGTACTGCTGCACTTTTTGTATCATGGATTTTGTGGTATCTGCACTTCTGCACCCATAGGTCATGTGTATGTCTTACACCTGCAGCTGCAGAAGTGCAGGCCCATCAATTATATGTATGTTTTATGGTGTCCAAGGCTATATGAGACTACAGAAAAGTTGAAATGACCACTTTGCCCACCAAGTCTGCCATTTTCCTACATAATATAACACCGCAGATCCTACTTGATCTATGGCTCCTCCCTTTCCTTACCTCTAAGGTTCCCTTATGCCTACCTTATGCCTACCCCATGCATTCATGAATCCTGTTACCATTTACATAGAAACATAGAAACATAGACTTTGATGGCAGAAAAGGACTGCTTGGTCCATCTAGTCTGCCCATTTCCCTACCTACAGGATAGGCCGCAGATCCTAGTTAACCAACAGCCTATTTCTTCCTACCCACCGCAAGAATTGCCTTATGTCTGTCCCATGCATTCTTGAATTCTCCCACAGTTTTAGACCCCACAACCTCCTCAGGAAGGCTGTTCCATGCATCCACTACCTTCTCTATGGAAAAATAGTTCCTCACATTGCCCCTGAACCACCCCCCCTCTATCTTTAAATTGTGTCCCCTTGTTCTTGCACGTCTCTTTTTCTGAAAGATGCTACCCTCTTGGACTTTGTTGATTCCACTGAAGTACTTAAAAGTTTCAATCATGTCCCCCCTCTCCCTTCTTTCCTCAAGGGTACACATATTAAGCTCCTTAAGTTTCTCCTCATACGGCTTCTCTTGCAGACCCTGCACCATTTTAGTCGCCCTCCTCGGGACTGCCTCTATCCTGTCTATGTCCTTGCGGAGATGGGGTCTCCAGAACTGGACGCAGTACTCCAGATGGGGTCTCACCAACTGTCTGTACAGCGGGATAACAACTTCCTGTTTTCTACTGGTGATGCCTCTCCCCATGCATCCCAGTATACCCCCAGCCCTCCCTACTGCCTTCTCATTTTGCTTGCTAACCATAAGGTCATCTGATATGATTACCCCCAGGTCCCTTTCCTTTTTTGTTGTTGTTACTACCTCCCCCCACATTCGTATTCTTCTCCTGGGTTCTTGTTTCCCAGGTGCATTATTTTGCACTTCTTTGCATTGAATCCTAGCTGCCATACTTCTCACCATTCCTCCAACCTTGTCAAGTCCCTTCTCATCCTTTCCTCACCTCCTTGTGTATCAACTCTGTTGCAGATCTTTGTGTCATCTGCAAAGAGGCATACTTTTCCTTCCAGTCCCTCTGCAATGTCACTTATAAAAACATTAAAAAGGACTGGACCCAGCACTGAACCCTGCAGTACCCCACTAGTAACCCCGCTTTCTTCAGAGTAGACTCCATTTACAATTACCTTCTCTGTCCTGTTGTCCAGCCAATGTTTTACCCAGGCTATCACCCTGGGACCCACTCCCAGGCTGGTTAATTTGACTATTAATCTTTTGTGTGGGACTGTGTCAAATGCCTTGCTAAAGTCTAGGTAGGCCTTGTCCACAGCCCCTCCCTGGTCTACTGCTTTGGTCACCCAGTCAAAGAAATCTATTAGATTCATCTAACATGACCTTCCTGCTGTGAACCCATGCTGCCTTGGGTCCTGTGCCCCACTGGCCTCTAGGTACTCAACAATTCTTTCATTCAGAAGTGACTCCATCACTTTCCCTACCACAGAGGTCAAACTGACAGGTCTGTAGTTTCCTGCCTCTGTCTTGGTCCCATTTTTGTGAAGAGGAATCACATCCGCCTTCCTCCAGTCCTCAGGCACCACACCATCCTCCCATGATTTATTAAAAAGAGTAGCCAGCGGTTTCACTAGTTCCCCCCTTAATTCTTTTAGAATTCTGGGGTGAATTCCATCAGGCCCCATTTCTTTGTCCACCTTCAGTTTTAGGAGTTCTTGCAGAACCCTTTCTTCTGTGAAAGGACTGGGATCGACCCCCTATCAAGAGTGTTTCTGTTAATTGGATTAGGCACTTCCCTCCTCTTTTGTGAATACTGAGCAGAAATATTCATTCAGTATCCCTGATTTTTCACTGTCCCCCTCTGCCCACCCACCGTTCATTCTATTCAGCCTCACTATCCCTCCCTTTGTCTTTCTACGCTCACTGATGTACCTATAAAAGGTTTTATCCTCCTTCTTAATCGAGTTGGCTATCTTTTCCTCAGTTTGGGCCTTTGTAATTCTTACTTCTCTCCCTGCTTCCTTCTGCCTTAACTGGTACAGCTGTCTGTCCTGCTCCTTCCGTGTTTCCTTATACTTCTGGAATGCTATCTTTTTCTCCCTAACTTTCCCAGACACCTCTTTTGAGAACCGTAGTGGCTTTTTCTTTCATTTTGATTTGTTTATTTGCTTCACACAAAGGCTTGTTGCCACTGTGATGGCAGTTTTGATGATTCTCCATTGTTGCTCCACCCCTCCTTCTAGCCTGTTTGCTAATGCTTTGCTGAGGCACTCTCCCATTTCTGCCCCCACCACCTACACTGGGAGGATACGAAGTAGTGTATTCCTTCGTATGCTGAGATATGAAGTAGGATCCTATTTCATGAGTCAAAGGAATGTTTATTTAAACAGAAAAAAAATGTTTTGGCTGACATCGGGGTGTCCAATCCCCATGTCGGCACTAAATGCCACTGTCCCTAACTTAACTGAACAGTCTCCCACATAGCTAACATTGGGGTGCACAATCCCCATGTTGGCAGTAGTCCCCCCCAAGGTGACACACTGGGGAGCTCACTCCCACTGTCACCAGTTATGTTATACCCTCAAGACCATCAATACTGTTAGAGACTGGGGACCCCACCCCAGTGTCCCTTAATGTTTATTTACATATACCTGAAACAAAGAAAAGAGTCCTTCATCATCTCCCCATCCCGCCTACCCCATCCTGACCATCTCACTGAGCAACCCACCAACCCAAACCCCACCCTTGCCCTATACTTACCACTGGAGATTCTATTCTGTCATCTTCTGTGGACTGCGATACATCTGCACTCTTCAAAGCTGAACCACAAACTTAAGAATCAAGATAAGTGCCAAATAATGACTGGCATTGGTGTTTTGAACTTATGTTGATTTTGCATCCATTTTTCAGTATTTCCTCACCAAGTTTTGAACATGGGAATTTTGGGACCCCACCTCATGAACACTGGCACTATCATTTTGTTACTCAGTCCAGAAAGGTGATTCAGTGGTCGCTGCAAGAAATCACCTTTTGTGACACAGTAACAGTGCCAGTCTTCATGAGGTGGGGTCCACTATCTATGATAATTAATTAAAAATCCCAAAACACCTGCGTTACATGTGGTTATTGAAAATTTGCTTCACATGCATAAGCTTTGGCAATTTTTAATATTTTCACTCAAATTTTTCAACATTGCCATTTTTTCATACCACCTCATGAGCAGTACAGCTCTCATTCTTTACATCCTGCCTAAAATGTGTCTTCACACCTGTGGCTCTGAATGGCATGTACACTGCACTAAATTTACTTTTCAGGACACATTAACAAAATGACAGTGCCAGTGTTCATGAGGCGTTGTCCTCAAAAGGCCATGCTGAACATTTGGTGAAAAAATTCATAACACTGCCCGAGTTACTTGCATCTGTTGAATTTATTTATTCTACACCCATAACTTTGGTACTTTTCAATATTTTGACACCAAATTTTCAACATAGCCATTTTTTCACACCACCTTATGAACAGTACAGCTGTTATTTTTCACATCTTTCCTGAAATGTGTTTTCATGCCTGTGGCACAGAATGGCATTACAGTAGCGCATTATTAAGTTTTGCCTTGAATTTTACAATTTCTCTGTACATGAAATGGAATAATAAGATGGCTTTGCTGACAATTTGGTCACTGTTGTTTGACACATGGAAGCACAGGGCCGAGAGGGTCCTGCACTTCCACACCTACATATATATGTGCATCTATGGAGGAATTGGACACACCCACGGTAAAATAAGGACACTAGAATCCTATCTCAAAAAGTAAGGAAATTCATTGCAAAACCTCTGTTAATGCATCAGTTAAGGTTTCTATTGCAGTGACAAAAGTCATGAAATTCAGTGTTAGGTTTACAAACCCTACCACCCCCAACCCCCACCCTTCAAACACCAGCAGGCATCGGGGTGCCATTGGGGGTCATCGGCCCTCACTCTCGCCCATTCTTCTATACTGTACCATCTCAACTTGTTTCCACATGGAATGGGTTGAGAGTTAGGGCCAATAATCGGTGATAACCTCAAGGCACACCCCAACACCTGTTGGTGTGTGGAGGGTGGGGGTTTTGTGGTAGGGTTGGTAACCCTAATACCGAATTTCCAGACTTTTGCCACTGTAATAGATACCTTAACTGATGCATTTACAGAGTTTTTTGCACTGAATATTTGTATACATGTATATATGCATTTATTGTGTGATGTAACTACATTGGGGATGGGGAGGATTTTGTGGCTTTGATTTCTGTACTGATTAGTTTTTTATTTAAATTCAATACTGTACCTTTAAATAGGTGCCTTATAAGAGACACATATGCACCTATGAGGCCAAGTCTTGAAAAAGCGTAGAGTACATCATGAAACGTTGGTGGTTACAGGGAGTTGATGCTGCTGCAGTGAGATCTGATGTATTTTTACCATATTGAATGCTTTTTTTAATGAAACCTATCACATGATGTTTTTCATGTGTCAGTACACTGTGATGCCTGACTTTCTTTTGATATATATTCAAAACGTAGTCCAGGCACTAATGGGTGTCTTCCCAAGTTAACTGAGTTTTGCAACTAATGTGTGGGTGGGGTCTATATTCAGCCTTCCCCCCCACAGTGCAGGCAAAACTCATTAGCATCCAAGCTTTAAGTCACTGCTGTGACAATGCAAATGAGGGGATCCTCCCCTGTAGTGGGAAATTGAGAGGTTTGCACATGCAGTAAACACCACCCAAATGAGTGCATGTTACTGTCTATCCAAACCCTGACTTAACAGGGAGAAGTCCCCGGTTGTGGGCAACACTACTGCAGTTGCCCGCTCCCCCACTCTTGAATTCTGGCCCATGGAAACAGTGGCTGCCCCAGTGTTCATTGGTACCCTTGCCCACCAATTACCTGTCCCCATAAGTGACTCGATTGTCTCTGGTGTCTAGTGGCACAACCCACCTGTAATCACCCTTCCTCATAAATTATTAATTTAACCTTGTATATAGTGGTACTCCAACTCTGTGACCAGCTGTCCCAGTAAATGATGAATGCACCCTGGTGTCTAGTGGCATCCCTACCATATGATCACATACTCACATAAGTGGCTTGCTTTTTCCTGGTGACTATTGGCACCTGTGCCCTCCAAGCACCCATCCATATCAGTGGTGAGATAAGCCACAGTGACTAGTGGCACCCTTCACCATCCAGTTGCCCACCTCTGCATTAGGAAGAATGTCCCTTATGTCCAGTGGAACCCCCCCACCCTCTGATCACCTGCTGCTGCATCAAGAAGGATATCTCTGGCATTCAGTGTCAACCCCTGCCTCCGAGCACCAATTCCTTTAGACATGCCATAGTCACTGGTGTCTAGCAGCCCTATGCACAGCCAGCACCATGCACACCACCCTGCCATCCCCACACCACATTCACTGGTGCTGCATGGGAGATTAGAGATGGCCAGTCTCATAGCCCTCATCTCACCACCTCGGCCAGCCACCATACTGAATTACAAAAAGCATGCCTACAGTCTAAAGCACACAGTGTAAATTGGACATGTACTCCCTGTCATTCCATATGGCAGCTACCTGAGGTGGTGAAATGAAGGCTGTGCTGGACACTGTCTTGGATCCCCTGCTTGGTACCGGTGGCTGAGGTACAGGGGGTGGGAAGGTGGTGTGACTGGTGTGGGCTGTATGGGGGACCACTAGACACCAGGTATAAGAGATGTTTACAGTAATGGGTGCTTGAGTGTGGGGTTGCAAATTGACACCAGGAATATTCTTTGTGATGCAGGTGATTGGAGGGCAGGGCATTTCATTTGCCACCAGGGAGAGCTTTCTTTTTGTTGCAGTGGACCATCAGAGAATCTTGGTGCCACTAGCCACCAGGGACTATCTCACCACTGATGGGGACAGGTGTGGTATGGGGGTCTGCTAGACACCAGGTATATGAGATGTCTACAGTGACTGGTGCTCAGTGGCGGGGGGGTACAAATGGACACTAGGAATATCCTTTGTGATGCAGCTGCAGGTGAGGGTGGTGGTGCCACTACCCACCAGGGACTATCTTGCCAGTGATAGGGACAGGAGCTCAGAGGACAGAGGGTGCACTAGACACCACAGAAAAGTGAGCCACTTATGGGGACAGGTGAACACAGGGTTGGGGTGCCACTGGACACCAGGATAAAGTCATTATTTAACAGAATGTGTGATTGGAGAGCAGGGGGTGCCACTAGACACCAGGGAAAATTTAGCCACATAGGTGGATGGGTGCTCAGTGTGGAGGGGGTGGTCACCACCATATCTGATGTGGCAGCCAGCCAAGGGAGGGATGCAAACCTGCCACTGCTGCCTATGCAAATGAGCCCATACTGGGTGTGCATTTGGCCAAATAGCACCTTGCATGCCCAATGAGTTCATTTTCATGTTGTGGGTTGAAAATCATGCTGTGGCTCCTTGTGCAAGCAGGTCTGGAGGCACAGTTCCCTGCACTTCCCCATGGGCTGCATATAACCTTGATCCATGTCGGATAGTGCTACTCTGTTTAATGCTGTACCAACATGACACTACATTCAATCAAATAGCACCAGAACACTATCTGACTGAATATAGTATCTTCAGGGTCAGGCACAAGGGCAAGTACAGCTACAATCTTTGAGCTTTGCTTTTGTCATGCAGTATTTCAATTTCAGACTCCTGATGTCTCTTACAAATTCCCATATGGCTACTCATTCTTCAAATAGCTTTACTTTTGAAGTACCCCACATGCTTTTTGATTGAGGGAGCCACTCATTTGCTGTTTGTGGTCCCATATGTTAGAATAGATTGCCTACTACATTAAGATTGTTACCAAGCACACTACCATCAACAAACAGTTAAAAGAGCTCTTTGTGACAACTAGCAATCAATGTTAGTATTGTTAAATGTGTTTTAACCATTATATAGTCAAAATTGTTATTAGATGTATGAGATTGTAGCACTATAACTGATGTGTTATGTTTACTATGTAGTAATATTATAATAATTGGCTCCCCATTTTTCCCATTGACAAACCGTGGCGTAATTTGCCATTATAAAGGAGCGTTTATAACAGCAAACACGCGCATGATTTCTCTCAATCTGCGCATGTACCTGCCAGAGATTGCCACTTCCCAAACACGCTGCTTGCCTGCTCACCAAAAAGTGAACTACCGTCCATCACAGTAACTAGGTGGTAAGTTAAATATAATTTTTGAATTTACAGGGACAAATGAATGCCATGGACCACTTTTTAAATCTGGCACAATCACTCGACGAAAAAATGAAAACAGAACGCTGTCCCCAGCCAGAACCTCTGCTATTTTATATAATTGCTGTGGTGAAAAATGGGGAGCCAGCAATTATATAAAAAAAAATGGGGTGTTGTGTGTAAACTCAAAGTTTACACACACACCCTTGTGGTTAGATGCTTGCACAAACCCCTCATGCTTCGCTCTCGGTGTTTATGTAGCATCTAACCCCTCGGGTGTGTGTAAACTTCTCATTACACACACCATCCCCTACTTTATTCTCTATTTTATATGCACTGCCTAAAGTTACCTCGAATGCTACTGGAAATGAACTTAGACTCACTGGCTAATATCCCAATAAATATAAGCTTGAACCTGAGCTATATAAATAGTAAACAGACAAAACAAATGATTAAATATCTGCAATGTGCTGATGGGTCAAACAGCATAAGTGCACTTGCCTGTGTCTGACATCTGGCAATGCTAGATGCATTACCCTGAGTATCTTCCTTGAGGCAGCTCACTTTTGTAATATCATTTTGTTATGGAAATAACTACTGTGTCTGATGTTGGCAACAGGTACATTCTTTAAAAAACTGAGCCCCAGTGGTCTGATGCTCAAAGCCATATTATGATTGCTTAAAAAAATTGGGCTTAGCAAAGGTTTATCACCCCCCACCTAAACGTGTCAACTAACCCATACACAGGTCTTGGCTCTCTGATAGCCTGATGTTCATTGCCTCCTTTGCCTTCCTCTGACAAATCATACTGTCCAGTTCTGCAGCCACTGCTCTGGTTGTTGAGGAAAAGAATGATGAGCAGATGTCATTTTATTTTTTTCTTTACAATAATGGGAACACTCAGCTGTCTTGTTATTGCCTGTCTCAAACTCATATATACTGTGAGACTCATCACAAGCAGACAATCCATCTCTTATACTGCAAAATACATCTTTTTTTCTTTAACCAGAGAGACACACTAAGCTGAAGCTTGTTTACAGGTGTGACCTGGGAACACAAGGAAGTTAAGTGACTTGCTTAGGATCACACAGTATGCAAGTGGGGCTGTGGGATTCAAACCCAGGTCTTCAGGTTTGCAGCTCAGAACCTTAAACCACTGCACTATACTGCCTTGGAAGCACTGTCAACCAAAACATTACTAGCAGGGTCCCCAAGATTAAGCAAAGGTAATTTCACCTAAATAAATGTGCTTTATATGCGTATGGTTAATCAGCATGGACTATGCTTGATTTTGATTGTTCAAATGATTATTAGTAGAGTGGGATGATATCCTCAGGTATTCAATAAATAATATGACTTAGCCAGCAGAGATGCTGCAAAATGTTCTATGAGTAACAATTGTATCAAGCTGTCCTTTTTCCACATCTGCTGGCATAGTCAAAGATAAAAAAAAAAATCATGCTGCTAGGCTTGCACTCCCATGAAGAGAAGTAAACAATTCTGGAGGAACCTAGGTAACAGAGGAGCTTTTTTTTTAAAAATAATGTAAAATATGTTAAAATAAACACAAGAGCATCATGAAAATAGCTTAAACAAAAACAGATGGGCAGTTCTTTTTAGAAATGAATCTGCTATTACAGCAAGTTTTTAAAATCTTTGAGTTACATAGTTAAAGTGATTTGCAGCATTTTTTTCCATATACTGTACATTTTATCACCTCTTTCCTGTGGGGCTAGAAGGCGGCTCCTCTCTTAGAAGGGCTCATTTTCCAGCCCCA
Organism: Neoceratodus forsteri; assembly: GCA_016271365.2. NCBI lineage: Eukaryota > Metazoa > Chordata > Ceratodontiformes > Ceratodontidae > Neoceratodus > Neoceratodus forsteri. The sequence goes on from CM057456.1 coordinate 148,593,271, forward strand.
GCATTCTGCACACGTCCTACTCCAGGAATTCCCCCATGGGTCCCCCCCCACCACGGCAGAGCCAGGGGTGAGGAGCGTTGACTTTTCCCCCCTCCTCAGAACACTGATATCTAGAATCAGTCAAGCAGCCAGGCCACCATGGAGCCTGCCAGCTCCAATTTCCATTTTTTTCTTCCCTTCCCCTTGCTGTGGTTGCTTGAGTGTGTGTGGAGGCATGCACATTCAGCAGTCTGCTGCACCCTCCCTACTCTGGCTGCTCACAGTCTGCACTACCCTTGGTCCTCCACCTGGGGACAGCCCTGCAGTTGGAGTGACTGAAACCCTCCCTGGGAGAGGAGAGCTGCCTTGTAGCCACTCAGTCCATCTTCACCTCCCGCCCCCAAGTTGACCCTCGGCAACCCAGGCTCACTCCCAAACCCAGTCACTGGTGCAGTGTGAGGTGTGGCATCCAGCACCTCAACCTTAAGTGCCACTGGGCCAGCCAATTTTAAAAAATGTTTTAGGTCCCCTTCATTGTTTAAACCAGCTGCTTTGACACTGTTCAATTTAAATATCCATTTGCTTTCCCTTTGAAGCAGTAAATTTGCTCTGTCACCTCCTAACTCAGGAGGGGGATCCATTATAAGCCCAAGCACCTAAGGTTGTCTGGTCTGGACCCAATGATACATTGTGAAATTGATGCTATGGGAGTATCTTGTCTGTTATTAAAGGAATAATGTACGACACGGTGTGTGTCGTGCTGGGATAACGCCACACTTTGGGGGGTTGGGCACGAGGCCGCAGGCTGAGTGTGTCCAATGCCCCAGGCGTGGCATTATCCCAAACGACACACACCCTGGAGTGCATTATTCCTATTATACAATGGCTTGTTGTTATATAGAATAAAAAAAATGATTTTAAAGATGTTTTTGTGTGGAAAAATATTTTTAATTTTTAAGAGAAGATGAAACAATCAATCAAAAGCTCCATAAAACAATCAATCAAAAGTTCAATCAAATGCTGATCTACAGATTCACAGTGCTGAGACTAGACCTGTGGCATCGTGCTGGGATAACGCCATGAGCCCAGCCCCAAACTGACCAATCACAGTCCACTATTCTTTCTTGCTATTGTATAATAATAATTGAACACACATGCTCCTGAATACATTGCTTAAGGGGGCATACAGTCTTCCCTACATAAACTAATTGACAACTACATCACTGGGTATATAATACTTATCAAGTATTACATGTAATAAATTCCCTTAGTGTGGTACAAATCTCTTGAAATTTAGGATGTTGGAAAGTGTTATTATTCATACTGTATCTGCAAACATTGCATCTTGTATACTTATAAATGCCAGAAGAATGTGCCAGTAGCCTAGTGTTTCTTGGATGACTAGGTTTCTTACATCTACTGTGTACAAGGTTATCTTTTATGTTGTTGGCCCTAAATGTACCCTTATGATGTGGTCCTACACCCATACTCTCTTCAGGATCCCCCTGTAGCATAGGCTAATTCTTGTAAATAATGTTGCCTGTCCTTCTTGCCTTGTGATTATATTCAATAATGAAAGTGCATGGCTGTGAATAAACATCATGAGGTCTCCTATCCAGTAACAAAGATTCCCTAAGAATCTTACTTAATTTTTCTTTGGAATTAGCAAGTAAAGCAGGCTCATTACCCTTTTCCTTAAACCTATTAATAAGTTAATTGGCTTGCTGGTCAAATGCCTCATTAGTACTACAGTCTCTGCACAGTCTAAGTAACTGGCTATAAGGAATGGAGTTTTATAAGCTGGGGGGTGCACTAGTGTCAAATAACACAGCATGAGTAGCTGTGGGTTTAGGATAACAACTCATTTTAATGATACTGCTATTACTGTATTATCACTCACTGATAATGTTCGATCCAAGAAATTTAAACTTTGTTTATTTGATGTATAAGTAAATTTGAAATTAAAGGTTTTTTTTTGTGATATTTATGCTCCTCTGCTCCAATTGCCCTTACATTCTGGGGCAGCCCCAGTCCCATCACCCTGGTATCCACCATCTGGCACTAGCTCCCAGGGCTTACTCCCCCGGCAGGGTCAGCAAAGGGGGTCCTTCCCTACTGAAACTGAATCAATGTTCATGCCTTGGCTAGCCAGGTGTGGGGCCTGCAAGCTCCCCTGTCATCTGCCAGGAACTGTTTTCCTGTTTTTTTTTCTTGTGCCCCTGTGGTCTCGCCCCATGCTGTAGTGACTCTGTGGCACCGAGCCCCAGCCTCTGCCAGGGGTCAGGCATGCTCCAGCCACTGAACACCCCCCTCCATGGAGATGGAGAGCAGTCCATCGGTTGCTTAATCCATCTCCAATCCTGCCAATACCCGGTGGCCCATGTTTGTTCCTGAACATGGGTCACTGGGATAGCATGAGGTAAGATGCCAGTGCCTCAGCCCTCAGCAGCACCAGGCCAGCAAATTAAAGTTGTTTTCATTCAACCAGTCTATGAAGGTCGGTACTGCCTGGGTGTCATCATGCCAAATGCATAGTACATCATCAATAAATCTAAATCAATGTTTGACATGTTTTAGAAAATGGTTAACAGATTGATTAAAAATGATAGTTTTCTTCCAATAGCTAAAAAAATAAATTGGCATCACTCGATGCCATGGCAGCACCAGTAGTAGTACCACAAGTTTGCAAAAAATATTGGCCCTCAAATTCAGAATAATTATGAGTTAGCAAGAATTCCAAAGATTGCAAAATAAATTCCTTAGGTACAGTTTCAGTTACTGACATCTCATCAATTACATGTTTATCAGAAGACAATCCCTGATGGTGTTGGATAGAAGGATATAACACTTCTGCATCTACTCCCAACAGTTATGGTCCATGTCCCAGATCAAGTTCTGAAGTTTTTGCAGCACATCTACTGTATCTTTAATGTAACATTCCAGTTTTAGAATGCTAAACTAAAGAAAAAATCCCAATAAACTTGCCTAGATTCTGTGTCAAAGAACCAGTCCCTGAGACAATGGACCTGCCTGGTGGATTATCTCTGTTCTTATGGACTTTAGGGAGAATGTAAAATCCTAATATCCTGGGGTGTTCCTGCCAAGTAAACTGGTATTTTCCCTCAGTGATGTCCCCTTTATCTAAAGCTGTAGAGAGCAGCAGATGTAATTCCTTTTAAAAGTAATTGTAAGATCAAAATGCAACTTTCAATAATTTTCTTCCTGATTTAAAAGAGAAAGTGCTATATGTTTGTAAAGGTCTCTATGTAGGATGACAATGTTGCCTCCCCTTATCTGCAGGTTTGATAACTACAGATTCATTACAGGACAATTTGGTTAAAGCTGTGCATTCAGTTTTTGGTCAAGTTATAGTGCTTGGGGGCAGCATCATCACTCAGAATCTCCCTAACCTGTTGACAGATCACTTTCTTATAAAAGCTGATAGCATTATTATGAATCTTAGGACAAAACAAAGAACTTGACTTAACTCTATTTTGTCTTACTTTGGATATATAATAACTGGCTGTAAGAATCTCATTACCCGCAATATCATGGGAGGTCAAAACTTCTCAGGAGGTCAAAAGGTCATACTCAGTATTGTCTTGTAATAGAGAGTCCAACCTGTCTATTTGTGAAAGAAAAATGCATCAGGCACATTCTCTTCAAAGTTGTTAAATGAAGGGAGCAGTTCTCCAGACACCAGAAGTTCCATGGTAACAGTAAGAGAAATGGTGCCAGCACACAGAATCAATGTGTTCAATTCATTGGGCTCTGTATTTGAAAGTAGGGCTATCATAACTCTCTGTAGATAAACAAGATCTTCATTTAGTGTCACCTAACTAACCACTGAAAGACCCATATTCGAACCTGCATGTAAAACTGAAAATTCCTTCAAGAAATGTTAATTTAATTTCAACTTTCTAAAGAACTTGTAGAGGTCTACAAACACTTGGAACTCATTAACCGGTGGGGTGGGGATAAAACTAAGACCTTTTTACAACAGAGATATATGAGAGTCTGAGAAAGAAGGTAATCATATAAATTTATGATTTGTAATGAATGTCCTTCTTTCTCGCTCTCAAAAGTCGCTCGGTGTTGATTGACCCTTCTGCCACCTCTTTGACTCCATCTTGTTTTTCTTTACTTTTTGAAACATCTTTTTTTGTTTTGTTCTTGTCTAAAAAAGGATTCTGCTTATCATCAGTATCTGTCTGCATGGTGTCTCTTCTGGTGAAGTGATCATGGCTTTTACTTTTACCCCTTTTCTGTGTTTCAAAATGAAGCCATCAATGACCTCTGCTAATTGATCTCTTTTTGGCCCCCTTAGTAATATTTCTTGCTCATAATCAGTTTGACTGTGAAGTAGTTTTTTAATCTTATGTTCAATAACCTCAGTCTTGTACTTCACTAATTTAGTTTGTATCTGATAACCAACATCTTTAAATTGTGGGTTCCCTTTGAAGGACAGTACTTTATCTTTGGCTATTTTTAATACTGCAAGTAATTCTTTATGTTTCTGAGTGTCATCTTTTATCAACAGCTGAATAAAAGTTTTAGAACGTTCACAGATTACTCTTAGCCACTCATCCTTGAAATAAAAGTCCTCAATTCCACTCGATTGGAATACTGTGACCTGCAAACTGCAGGGAGCTTGCACTCTTGCTAGATAGTCCTCATGTGTGGAGATGTTGAAAGTAATGTCATCCACTTTCAGCAATACTCTCTCAAGATCATCAAAGGCAGATTTAATTGTATTCAAACTTTCAGTATTTAATTACACACCATGCAGGTGTTCTCTCGCTCTCTTTCTCCTGTCCACCAAATCATCTGAGTTCTCCCAGCTGTAACTCATAGGTTCTCTTCCACTAGTTGAAGCTCCAGCTTCACTCATATTATTAGAAATACTTCAGAAAAGAAGGAACATGAGCCACAAAAGCAGCAGTTAATATAGTTTGCTGTTCTTCAAGCCTACAATGCCACTCCTGCGACACTTGCGGTCTGCAGCATAATATGGCACAAACACAGGGGGCCTGATTCTAAAATGCATGTTGCAACTCACAGGCATATGGGAGTTGTGACATGTGCCACTATGCCAGGGACCCTCTGCCTTATTCCAAGACAGGCAGAGTCCCAGCACACATCCTGTGACCTGTGGCAGCTGCAGAGTTCTTCCACAGGAATGGCACAATGGACCTGGGTGCCAACTGCAATGAACAGCCCCCTGAACCCCCCATCCATAAATAAAGCCTGCAAGCTCCCATGGGCTATGGGGGGTTGGCAGTGTGGCAGAGGTGCAAGGGTGGCGTCAGTGAAAATGGACCAATGTGCTGGCAGGTGGCACCCTGGAACTACATGGGGTATTTATGTTATGGGAGGAGTCCATGGGACACATCTGTGTGCATGTTGTGGAGTTGCAGGGGAGGACACCACCTATTGGCATGGACAGATGCCCTTTAGGCCAGCTAACTGCTTGTCTAACCCAGCAGTGCTGTAGTGTGTCTTGGAATCACGTAAGTGGGTTACAGCAGCTGCCCTTTCAGAATAGGGCATAGTTGCTGTCATAACCCCCTTCCACCATGCCATAGTGGCTGCAGCTGGTGGAAGGCCCCTTGGATGCAGGCTGCCTGTGCCATGGCACAGGCCACCTCTCAGAATTGTGATCTGTGTAACGCATATCGCAAGGTGCAATTTGCGCCATTGGGTTTGGAGCAAGTCACCTTGCAACATGCATAACCTGTATTAGAATTGGGCCTCAAAAGTCCAAACAAGGAATGCTTCAACCCACAATGCAGGGCTGGTGCTCACTACAGGGAGGGTGGCCATCTTCAAGCATCAAAAGTCAGACCAGCAGGTAATAGTTGCACTCAGAACCAAATGCACAGATGATATTGTCAATCAAAATTCAATTTATTAAGTTCTGCTCTGAGAAATAAACAAATACCTAGATATGGGTCACAGCAAACGCTGCTGCTCCAGCAACAAACCAGCACTTTGACTCTCACTCAAGTTTTCTACAGGGCTGGGGCTGGTAGGAGAGCAGAACATTTTTAAGGACAGGATAATACTTAACAGAAGTAAATCTTCAATCTCTTCAGTAAGATATCACAATTAGCAAACAAATAAGATATAAAAATTAAACTTAGAAAGAAAGTAATAGCAAAAGCTTAATTCAGCAATCACTCAAAATTACTTCTTGATATACTGCTTAAACTTAATACAAGAATTTTAAGCAATAACATAAACACTGGAGAGCACCAAAATGTGTGCTCATTCAATTTAATATGATGCAGTGATGAAAAGACAAGAAATCAAACTGCTGAACCTGTCTGTTGATTTGTGTCAAAGCTCCAAAAATCAAGGACCCTCTAGCTGTTAAACATTCACCAGGTAGGAGGGGTTAGGGTAAACAAGCAGATGCAGGTCCAGAAAAAGCTGTGGTTTAGTAACATGGTTTAAAACAGACCAAGATAGGAAGGTGACCTGTATTGCTGAAACAATCTTTTTAGATATCTTGTTTCATAGAGATGCCCATTCGCAAGTTCTGTTTGTTGAGTACATATGCACCCTATAACCTCAAAATGTTACAGCAGCTCTGTCGGGGATAAGCTAACTTTAATCTTAAAATTCACAACTCTCATGGGAACATTGACATCTTGCTCAAGGGTGATTTTAATGCAAGGATTGGCTCCTCTGATGGATATTTAGATTGTGTTATTAAGAACTGTAAGGATGATAGGGCAATACATTTCCCAAGGAATTCCATGGATAAAAAAATTAACATTGCTGGACATAAACTAACTGAGATCAAATCAAATCAATTTTGTTTTTAAAGCACCTTTCCAAAGATCAAGGAGCTGTACACACACATAAATAAACATAAACATCTTAAAATCCAAATTCATAAAATCATACATAAATCTAATAATTTACAGCAGCATTAAAGACTAAAATATCCCATCAATTAAGCTCACATTATGAGATTATGATAGCACAGAACCTGGCTCTACTAAATGGGAGACTCAAGAGAGATGTACAGGGAGAATTGACTTCCTCCTCCCCCTTGGGCATGTCTGTAAAATATTTAATCTTATGGAGTGGTCCCATGAAAATGTAGGATAAATGTAGGGTTCTTACAAGGGGGGGTGACCATTTCCCAGTTGTTATTGCATGTGGAGGAAAACTGGTTAAAAAAGAGAGAGAACATTATGTTGCATCCACTTTAGAGATGGAGATTAGGAAATAAACAAAAATCAGATGGAATTCCCCACAACAGGGAAACATTTGTAATTTTTTAGTGACTTGTCTAACTCCACTTACTCAAAAAAGCTGGTGTCAAAATGACTTAAAAGTGTTGTATAAAGAATTTCTCAGCTGCTATGGAGGCATAAGAGAACACAAATACAGGCCAGATGGGAATTATGTACATCCTAGGCCCAGGATTACCTGGATTCTTAAAGAATACAAGAAACAAAAATCTATTCTAACAAAACTTGCAAGACAAACTAAAAAATGACTAAATAGAAACAACCTACAGACACTCAATGAAGCAAGAAAGTTTATAAAATGTTTTTAAATAATGAATACATTTTTCCATAAAGAATGGAATAAGATATTAGAGGTTAGAAGTTATACCAAATAATGGTGTCCAATCCTTCTGGTTTATGGTGGCTAATGGCACAAATAACAGTGACATTTTAAATAAAAACTTATTTTCCCCTTGATGTTTGGGTAAAAAAGCACTATAAGGATATTTTTTTATGAAACAAACAGTGGGGATAGTGTAGTCTTTATTGGTACAGACAGGTCGCTTTTTTCAACAATACAGAGACATGAAGCATCTGGCTATTGCAGGGCTTAATGAAAAAAAAAAGCTTCTGGCCTGGATCTTATTCCCCCAGAGGTTTACTTGTTGAATCCCACCTTGTGGTCTATGGTTTTACATGTATTTTTTAATGTATGCATCTATAGTAACTATATTCCCCTAGCATGAAGGGGCACCCTTATAATATCCATATACAAAAAGGGTGATAGAAAGGTCCCAATAAAGTACAGGCTCATTTCTTTGCTTGATATTTTGGATAAAATTTTTCCAAAAATCATTCTTACCAGATTACTGGAGAAATAGAAAATGTGGTCGGCTTCTCAGAATTACAAACAGGTTTTAAAGCTGGCTATAGCACTGTTGACAATTGCTTCATATTGGAGCATTTAATTGAAAAATATTTTGGATTAAGGAAACACAATTTCTATGCAGCGTTAATTAATTTAGTACTGCCTTTGACGTGGTATCACAACACTTACTATGGGAAATAATGCTGAAATGGGGAATTGACCAGAATCTAATCAGTGACATTAGACACCTGGGGCCAGATTCACAAAAGGAATGCAAAGTGGGCACAATGTTTGCATTGCACTTCCCGACTGCATTGGTGGGCAATGGAGCTATTCTCAGTCAGATAGTGTGGTGCACTATCCCACTGTGAATAGGGGCCAGCGGGGGCAGCGCTAAATCAGGAAAAGCAGTGGACTACCCTCTAGCACTGACCCCACCCAGTCAGCCAGGAAAATGGCCTCACAGTCAACAGTGCTCAGGTGCTAAAGTGCTATTCATGAAGGAGGCATGCAAATGAGCCAATTGCACATGTAAGGCACAAGTGGCCATTAGCATGCCCATTATGGGCTCATTTGTATGCCATTAGTGTGGTGGTGCACGCCCCTACACCAGCCCAAGCCCCACACAGCTGCATTCCCCCATAGTTTATCGGTGCCGCCCAACCCCGATCATGGACTCACCAGCAAAAAAAAAAAATTTCCATGGTGTAGGGTCCCACTCCAGTCCCCAGTCATGCAGATTACCAACTCATGAATCAAAGAAAGTATTTGAAAGTATTTTCCATAGTGTAGGGTCACTCCTTGATCTCTGATCACCTAATCACCCATCCGTTTATAAAATTAACTATTTTCTATTGTGTAGTGGTCCTGCCCCAGTCTGTGATCACCTGATTACGCACCCATTAATAAAGGAATGTATTTTCCATAATGTAGTGGTCCTATCCTGGTCCCCAATCACCTGATTACCCACCTGTTAATAAAATAATGTATTTTCCATAGTGTAGAGGTCCCACCCTGGTCCCCAATCACCCAGTTACCCACCTGTTAATAACAGAAAGCATTTTCTAGAGTGTAGGGTCCCACCCCATTGCCCAGTCTCACACCCGGTATGAAATTTAACAGCTTTCAATAGTGTAGTGGTCTCCCCAACCTCCCATCCACTCCGGTAAGCACATACCACCCCGCCCCCCCCGCCCCAGCACAGCCAGCCAGTCAGTGAGCAGCACAGCCCTCCTCATACCTCCATGCCTCCATGGCTGCCCACCAACTTATCTGTCAATAACAACTTACAGTATACACTACAAGCCCATTGGTTGTCACCTCCCCACCCACAGACTGCAGCAGCAATAAGGGGATTCAATGGACGATATGTTGATAATAGTGTTCACTGCTATTGAAGTGATATGGATACAATTTATAGCAGTCACTTTATTCCACTGAACTTTGGATCCCAGGTAATTTTGAACCACTAGGAGTTTCCTTGAATTAATTCTACAGAACTTTATTAGGAGTGGGACATTCAACACCTGCTCATTATTTAAGAGCAGAATTTGGAACAATAAACCTAAAAGCATTGGCAACAATTCATAGAATGAACTACTGGCTAAGAATAACCAGAATGTCAGACCTCAGATTGCCCTTTATTTGACTTAAGGAAAAGCAAAGTTGAGCCTGAGATCGGTTGTAAACAGTCGCATTGACTTAGGGAAGTAATACTACATTTTAAACAAATATGATTTAGAATGCCTCAAAAGGCACATTACGAAGAAAGTTACTCAGCATAATAGAAAGAAAACCTTTAGTGTCAATGAAGATCTAGAAACAATCAGAAAATCCAAATATTCACCCTGGCTTACATTAAATGACATCAGGCACTGCCTTAGATATTACTTGGATATTCTAACAGATTCGGACAAAAAAAGACTGTATACCATGTGCTGATCTGAACTATTTTATAGCAATGTTTTAAAGGCAATATGTAATAACTTGAGCAATCCCAATAACAAGAAATGTGGATGCAAGAAACCTAAATTTGAAAATCTGAACCATACAGTGTAATGTTTGACTGTACTTGGTACAATATAGCAAGGCATATATGGATAGTTCCTGTATAGAAATGTATATAGACTGATAATAAACATGAGCTTTTGACAATTATGTTTACATCCAAAGATGATTACATAACCATAAGGGTATCTGAATACTTATGTGTAACAAATAAACTAAGGCTGAAGCATCTTTAATCCTTTACAAATTATTTTGAAGACTGCCTTGTACAAAGTTTCTAAGTAGATGCCTGCAGTTATGAAATCATAACAGTACTCCTAGCAAAACAATTGGAATAAAATATTATAACTACTCTTTTGTGGATTATACAATAACCTCAGTTGTTTAATGAATCTCATTCTCCCAATAGCATATTGATATTACAAGATCCTGATGATATCACAGGGAAGATGATCTTATGTCTACTTGAATATTATGTGATATTAATATATGTATGCACTTATACTATGTGGACTGATATTTGCTGATATTTATTTATTGTATTAATATATAATTACTGGTCATCAATTTTTAACATTGGAATAAGTAGTTGATATTTCCTGTAACAACCAGCTGGTTGTTACGAGATTCACACGCTGTGATTGTCCTAGTGATGCCGTGAGCATTCTTTGAGTGTACACATAAACCCAGTGGCAGCAAGTGAAAAAAACGGCATCAGGATTTGAAATAAAATCTGCTCTTACTTGCTGAGCACTGCACATCTGTTTCGGGTCCCCTTGGTTCACAGATTAGTTAAATAAAGTGTTCTTCCCCTCGGTTTGCCAGTAAAATATGTAAAAGTAATGAAAAATCAAATAACAAAGAGTAAAAAAGTGTTTAGTCATGATTGTTTACTGAAAGGCAAATCAACAATTTGGACATGGCCCATTTCTTTCCACAGGAACCCCCTGAACATGTGGGCATGTTACCTAGACGACCAACCGACAAAGAGCCAAGAAGACCATGCGATGTTTTTAACATTTCAATGGCTATAAAATCTATTTTTTAGCAGACAGTTGTAGCCATTTTAACTGTTTTTTTTTCTCTATACTCAATTTTCTATTACCATAAATGTGTTCCCCGACCACGCTGAATCCTTGTTCTTTACATGCTGTTGTGGACTTGTAGAGAAGGTCAGAAATATTCTGTTACCAATTGTTTGGGGTTTATTTCATGTTTTTCTACTAATTAAAAACCCTGCTGTTCAAAAAATCCCTAGTCTGTCCCTTTGCAGTTTAGTAATGCCCTATGAGTTTGTTTTAAGGTATCCTGGTATAATTTGTCTTGTCTTTTACAGTGGAGCTTTGCATTTGCATTGTATGTGATCTCCACTGCATAAAAAATTGATGCAAAGCAATTATAAAAAATAAATCATGAGGAGGTGGTTTTAACTCGAATTTAATGCAAACCCTTGTCGAGTGATGCATGAATAAACCCTTTGAGCTGCGCTCTCTGGGTTTATGTAGCATCACTCGATCCGGGTGTGCATTAAATTCTCGTATCAACCACCTCCTCATACATTATTCTCTATAAGTACAATTTGTTTTTACATATGCTGTGAATTGTAATGATCTTTTTGTGATCAATCAAAAATAAAGTAAAGTAAAATGAAATGAAGTAAAACAAATGACTCCCCTGAACTGGCCCCCAATCTTCCTGTAACTTATGCATACTGAGATGTGCTTTTACCTGCAGTAGCTCATCATGTTAATTCTTCAGTTCTGTTGCACACTGGGCAGGAATGAAGCCTCCAAAATGCCTTCCTTAAAATTGCTGACTCACAGTTACAACATTCAAATCAACCCTCACAGAACTGGATTGGCCCACAAGTATACGTGTAAATTTCCATGCAGACACTCCTCTACTGAGTTCTTGCCACCTTCTAAGCAGTGAAAATATTTGCAGTCATCATCTATTTTTTTATTAAATTGAGCATTTTTTGGCACTGCAAGTAAATGTAAGAGGCAAACACACAGCTATTGTAGCAAATTTAAAAGGAATACTGACATATATGTGTCGCCCTGGGTCTTCCCCTTCTGATTTTCTAGACGGGCCCCTGTACCCACTGTACTTACTTTCTAGGTGGGCTCCCAGTACCCCAGTCTGATCCAAAACCCCAACCCCCATACCCCCATACTCCCATAGCAGCATGCACTTCAGTTTGCTAATTTCCTACTTAGGCTTTATATTGTTCATTAATTCCCTTCTTATTTCTTTCCTTTTAATTTTTTCTTCCACAGCTTCTTGTTGTTTCCCTACTGTGTTACTTATACTTACTAATACCCTACACATACTATACATATTTGCATACAATTCACCCCATGCATTTGATTCAAAGTACCTGCTACTGCCAAAGAGCTACTGTGGTTTTCTGTTACAGCATTTATAATATTACTGTAGCAAAGAGCATTATATCAGGAGTGCAGAGTCTCCTGCCGACTGCTGTCCCATGCTGATACCCACAGTGTGATGTCATTGTGATATGGCCCTTTGGCTATTGATTGCAGTGGGGGTCCATTGAAGTAACTGTCTAAAATCCTTCTGTTCATCACCTCCCCTTTCTTAGTGCATTCTCTGGATTGCAGGGATGTCAACTCAGCATGTTAACAGGCACCAGTAGGGAACAGTCCAGATCAGCCTGCTATAGCAAGGCCTCAGAGCAATTAAGAGTGACACTATGCCTTTAAGCAAGGCATGGGGGTAGAAATAATATAAAATAAACATAGAAGCATAGCTCAGAAACAGGAGAAAAGACTACGGATGTGACAGAAATGGAGAGAAAATATAAAATTATATGGTATGAGACAGAAAGTAATCGAAGAAAGGAAGATAAGAGAAAGAACGGGATGAGCTGTTGGGGAGCAGCTTAAATTTCCCTCAGTACCCATGGTTGCCTGTTTAGGGATACATGTAGTCCCTTTTGGCCTTGTGGCATATCAGAAATTACATAGCCTCTGAAGGTCTGTGTGGCATTGGAAGGGGCATAGAGGTAAATTGGAGAAGCTTGATTTTCTAAAAAAAAAAAATCTCTTGTGTCTTTAGGAGGATAGGACAAAGGTCACCAAGCTATGGTATTCTTTTGTATGGGTCCCATCTCTTGAGGGGGTTTGATGGAGATTTGCTGATTCATGGAAGACATTGTCTTTGTCTTCTCTCTTTAGTGGACCAGGAGAACAACTGCCAAGCCATGGAAGATGTCTATACATTTCCCCCTCTCCAGAAAAGAGATGGAATTAGATCAGACAAGATGCAGCAGCCACGGGAGGAGATTTGGCAAGCTGTGCAGCATATGCCTTCCTCTCAAAAGGGGATGGAAGGAGAAATGATGAATCACATCATGATTCATGTGTATTCCCCTCTCCAAAGGGGATGTGATATGAGACACAGAGCTCAAATTGGTTTTGGTGTGTGTCTTCTTCTCAGGAGGGTGATGGGGAGAGAGCTGCTAAGTCACAGTAACTAAACATCTGGCATACCTTTTATATTGCCAGGTCTTAGCACTATTATCCGCACTTGGGCATCACTGCAAAGGCAGCAGCTGTGACTACAGCAGTTGTCATTCATTTTGCCATCTTGATATGTTTGCCTGATACGTTTGCACTCTTATGCACCTTTATTCTAGTAAGTCAGAGGCATTTGTTGAATTGTGCAGAGGGAGTTTGTTGAGCTGTGCAGAGGGAGAATGAAAATCAGTCCATTTTACAACAGGATTTAAAAAATTAGTAAAAGAACAATGCGTGCCTTGAGATGGAATGTGAAGAGTATCATTCTCTGTGAAAGACAAAATTTGGCATCGTAGGGAAGATTCTATGATACAGGAAGTTTCAGGGATTTACTGGACTACACCACAGAACTGGACTTAGTATTTGAAGAACAGTTGAAGCAAACAAACTGCAATGCACAGTAGATCTCTGCACAAATCCCTAAAGTACTGATTCAGTTGTTCGGTTTGTGGATCCAGTGGGAAATTCTGAAAAGATTCAAAGAAACAAAATTATTCAGCTTAATAACAGATGGATAAACTGATATTTCACAAAAGGAACATATTTCCCTGGCTTTGTGCTATGCACACAGAAGTGTAGATTGGAATGTGGAACTCAAAGAACATTCTATTGAATTTGTGAAGGCCTTTGATACTACGGGAAAAGCCCCTGCTCATCTCTTTCTACAAAGATTGATGGCCAAGAGCACAAGGCTCTGACAGAGGAAGTGATATGAGTGCCCATTTTAATGGGTTGCAGGCAAGAATTCAAGCTATCCTGCTGGATGTCATGCACAGGACTTGCAAGACACATAACCTTAACGCAGTCATTGTTTACTTTTGCACAACATGTCAAGTTGCTAAAATATTTGACACATGCAGGAAAATGAAAATCCTCAGCAGAATGTCACAATATGTATTTATCAGAATGAAAGAAATTCATGAATTTGCTAAATGAAGATTAGGACACTGTGGACGGCAGTAGTATATTTTTACAGACATCAGGCAACACATGCTGAATAGAGATGCAGTGAAGTTACATTCCACCCTCGAAGTGGCCACTTCGTGTTAGTATTCCACTATGAGGAGTGCCATTTCAAACCATCACTTTGCCTTGTAATTATGACTTCACATTTTGCACTCTTCCTTATTCCGCTTTAAGGTGGAGTGAGAATTCACAGGCAGCCCACACACATCACATGGGTCACACAGTGTAGGTCACATGCTTTAGGCAGGCAGGTGAGAGGTTATGGGCAAAAACACTTTCCAACGTGGGCTGTCTTACTCATTTTTCATAGGGTGTGACAAATGGCTCAGCTCTGCAAATGGCCAAGGGTGGGGTGTGGACATGTGATGAAGAGGGGTGCACAGGTGACAAGTCCACAAATGAAGTTATTTTCTCCATTTTACATATAGAGGCTGATGTACCATTTGCACTAGACATACTGCATTGACCACCACCACCATCACTGCTACTCTGACCACCACTTGACAAGATTTCTAAATCATAATCCTCCCCCCCATCATGCCTGTAGTAATCCTCTGGTGTTATTTCATTGCTACTTCAGACATTCCTACTTGGTCTTACACTCATGGAAGGGGATAACATGCTCAGTAAGGTTTGTGATGAGGTGAATGCCCCACTATGGCATCAGCTACCATCTGGTGCCGGATCCACAGTGCCATGTACCTGTTCTTAAGATGTGTATGCTGGCCCCCATGCCCAGATGACTCCCCTTTTTGCCTCGACTCACACACACTCATGGCAAAGCTGGCAGATTGCTACTGACTTATCATTTGCATCTTGGACAAAAAAATCCCAAACAAGGAATTGTGATCCCCTACTTTTAACATGTCCCTGATGCTGCTTATTGGACTCCAATTTTTAACCCCTGAAATGGGGGGTGTGCTACATGATTTTTCAGGCTGGGCACACTTGGACTCCAACTGACCACCACGACTACCTATGATTATTATTGGGTCATCATCATTATCATCAACAGGAACCACTAAATTACAACCTTTTTGAGGAGGGAGGGATTTAATGACAACAGACCCAGACACAGCCACCTTGACTTTCTTTTTCTCTGGTTTCCAACAGGGGTCATTGACATCATCATCATATTCATCAACATCATCCACATCCACATTTTCAGCTTGGATGATGTCATGTGGAGAACAGGTTCCAACCACAGCAGCATCATCATCATCATCACCTGATATTTTTGCACCACACTTTGAATCATTGGATGGCAAAGGCATAACCTCAACAGCACTGAAGAAATTAGACATTGTGAGTTATCATTGCCAGGATCAGAATCATGTTCAACTAGCATGGGGATGTTAATGGGGAGTATGACATCATCTACACTGTCAGTCACAGCTTTAGACTCAACTATATATTTTTAAACGGTTAACTGGTCAGAAGTGGAACTTGAATCAGCAATACTCATGCCAGCAGAAACTGCACTAACACCACCAGGTGGGACAACATCATCTCTTCTAACTATGAGAGAAGCTACAGATTGTGCTTTAAAAAACATTAATGGAGAAAATCCCTTTACTGACATCAGCTATATACTTCTGCATACTACCACGGCCATGGACAATCTTGCCACAGGCAGCAGTGCCATGGCCAGAAACAGATTTGCTTGCACGACTCTTTGCAGTCATTTTGGGGAATTACCAAGAAAATTCTAAACAAATTTAGATTTCTGAACTTTCATTCTGGGCCGGTGGATGTGAAGCCAAACAAAACAGCAACTGTGGCTTGCAGATGGAGATTGGGCAATAAACAGATGCAAAAGCACAGACAGATTAAGATTGCACTGCGCAATCAAGAAGAGATGCAGATGCAAAGTCACAACAACACCTTAACCAGTGCTCACAAGTCACAATCCAATCAGGAAAAGTATACCTTTTGCCGGTTGTGGGGGAAGGGGGGTGGTGCAGTGCACTGTAGTAACAGTCCAAAACCAGGATACCACAAAACAGTACAAAATCACGCAAGTGCAGTGGATAGAAGGTTCACACTGCTGCAATTACTCTGTGGCACAATAAAATGTGTCTGATTTGCTGGTACACATCACACACACACTCACACACACACCACAAGTAATGCGTAACAAATTGAAAACTTCAGTAATATAACCAAATGTTTTAAACAAACTGAATTTATGCACTGCTGCACAACAGCAATCAGCAAAAAAAAGTCAAGAATTACTGAAAATATTACTGTGTGTACATTAACACAGTTATGCAAGAATAATATAACCAAAACAGAAAGACTCTTTTTCTCCCAGTTTTAACCTACCTCCTCCACCACAGATACGCCCCTACCCAAAGCACACTTCAAGTGTCTGTCAGTACACAGACTGAATGTTCTAAATTAACATTCCAAATCCATACACAAACAATAAACACTCGATGATATGCGCAAAGGAGGGTCTCCTACAATTGATGTACTAAATTTTGAGCAAAAGAAAATGGCTCTAAAAGGCTTTTTTAACAGCTTTTAGAGGATTTGAATCGCAGAGCTCTGAGAGAAAACTGTCTCCATCTACCACTACCCACACACTACACAGAACTGAGGCTGTGCAGAACAATCTAGAACCCATATGACCTGCAATCCCATGAATGACTGCATACTTCACCTTGGAGCTCAATAACAAGGCGAAGTGATGCAAAGTACATTTATTTCTATGTACTTCACATTAAACTTGGTGCAGAAGTGGTTGGGGGAAGGTAGAGTAGCACAAAGTCATTGTTATCAATGGACTTCATGGTCATCATTATTAATGCAAAGTACTCCACTTCGCATTGCGGATTACTTCGCAGATTCCATATTACTCCACGAATTGCTTCGCGGAGTGAATTTTGACCACTTCGCCCACCTCTAATACTGAATGAGCCAGGCAGATTCTCTTTAAAGTTAGAAGAATAAATAAGTTGTAATAGCCAGCCCCTTGGAGAAGATTGCATAATTTGACAGTGATGAAGAACGATTTTTAAACATTTCACACAATGTGATTTCATTGTTACTTTGGTGTGAGTGTGGAATCAGTGGTCACAGTTTTAAGGCTTCTCCATTTGTACCTTCAGCATAAGCAAATCAACTAAATTTGGGCATTGGAAGAAGAAAGCATAATCATAAGCACTACAAATAATGAGAGATTATGTAGACATCAGCTTTGAGACCATGTACAAAGAAATGAAGCAGTTAGCAGACAGTTCCTTAATTAAATAATTGTTTCCCAGGATCTAGCGGAGGGCAAACTCAATGAAGTAATATCAGTGCTGCAGATCCACAAGAGTACTACTGCAGGAATGCCTTCATACTTTTCCAGGATCATGTTATATTGACAAGAGTAACTAATCAAATGCTGCCCACTTTCCATTGCTCTGTATTCTTGCCAAATGCATTGCATGTTCTTTAGGATGTCAGTAAGGTGGCAACACTGTATAATGCTGGCAAGACTGATCTTTCCAGCCAACAAAACCTCAAAGCATATCTGTAGCAGTGGAAATCAAAATGTAAAATGGTCTTTTTTTTAACTTTATTTTATTACCTTTTGGCTGGGGTATCTCTCAGAGGTGCCCTCTCGATCTGCCCACTACTCCCCACTGAGACCCTCCACCTTAATCCCCCCACCAGGACTTCCCAGCACCCCCTGGATCATCCCTCTGGGGGAGGACCCGCCTGACCTACCTGGTAGCTCTTTCTGAAGTTAGAGGATCCATCTTGTTGGTGGCATCTGGGACTGTCAGAGGAAGGATCCAGTACTGGGGATGTGGGGATCTGCTGGAGCCCTCATTGCCTCCTCTGTCCTCTGGGGTTTTTCCTTAAGTTTCACCCCTTGGAGCATGGATGTACACTGGCATCCATGGTGCTATCATGCCGATGCCTGCTGATGCTCTGCCCCCTCATCCACAAGTGATGCATGTTCCTGGCACTGCCCCTGGACACCACCACCAGCAGCCACACAGGAGTGGTGCTAACCTCAGATCCCTCTCCCTGGGAAGGGACAGCAGTTCTCTGGCTGCTCAATCCCTTCCCACCCCTGCTGACCCCCAGCAGCCACACAGGAGTGGCACTAACCTCAGATCCCTCCCTGGGAAGGGACAGTAGTTCTCTGGATGTTCAATCCCTTCCCACCCCTGCTGACCCCCAGCAGCCCGAGTCTGCTCCCAAACCCAAGTCACAAGTGTGGTGCAAGGTGTGGCATCCAGTGCCTCAACCCTCAGTGCCACTGGGCTGGCTATGTAAAGTGGTCTTGAGAGAAGAGTGACCAACTACCATCCTTGATACTGTACAGCATTTGAAACATGCCTTCTGTCCCAAAATCAGCACCAGTCTATTCATTTTGATCACAAAACCAGTAAGTATTGCATTAGTGGAGAGATCATTCAGTGCATTAAGAAAAAGTAAGACCTGGTTAAGGAACACCATGAGTAAAGTGCCATATAAACTTTGCCTCTAGGTGACCTGAAAAAAGGTTTGTTTATGTTACTGTGGTTGTACTGAATTTCATGATATTCCATTTTTATCACTGTCAGTGGCTCAGTACATAGTGTGCTCCCCTCTGGGGCAAGGAGATCAGTTAGTCATGGGTTCTACCCCACAAAAGTCCCTTATGGTAGTACCTACAATGGACACTGTAGTGCAGTACATGAGGAGTACTGCACTGCTGAGGTGACATCCTTCAGATGACATGTTAAACTGAGTTCCCTTCTCATCCTCCCTGGTCACTGTCCAGGTGGATGTAAAAGATCCCATGGCACTTATTTAAGACACTTAGGTGATTTCTATAAAATAATAACATAACCATACAATAGTGTTACAAGTACATACTCCTGCCACAATATTGAATACAATATCAGCAAAACATGCAAGAACAAAAGACCATCATGAGCAAGTCATATAGCATTAATACATATAAGTTTACACAATATTGGTACATACAAGAAAACAATTCATATAAGATAAATATGCCATGAACATGTCTGAGCCACTTTACACCTAGTATTATCCCATCAGCCATGTGCCATTAGAATGACCATGAATACTCATGTCTAAGAGGGTAACCAGTCACACGTCTTCCATAAATACATATTCAGGACCACTTCAGGTAAAAGGTCACTTGCCACTTCAATTCCAATCCTGTGGAATTACCTCCTTAATAGCCTACAATAATGCTCCTAACTTGGTGACTTTCAGAAAGATCTGAAGATCTGCCTACCATAGCATAGCCTATACAACTGCTGACATTAATGGGCTCCCCTTACTTATGCTTCTCTGTCTCTATAGCCCTGATACACCTCATCATCACTAGGTTTTAATGTCTCAGCCTAGCCATTTCTTTTCTTTAAAGAAGTCTGCTTTGATACTGCACATACTCTATGCCTGAATGTTTATTCACTATATGAATTTGGTACATGTAGCTATATGTATCTATCGTCTCTGTATAAATGAGAAGACAGCAGGATGAAATGCAGTGTTACATGTTTCCTTCATGACAAAAGGGATTAACTCCCACTGAAATTGCATTGTTTGCTGCAGTAACTCTACTGTAGAATTCTGCAGAGTTGGGTTTCATCCTTGCAGACTGCATTGTATGTCACTGTACATTTTTGTAACCTACAACCTGTAATTGTATGTACCTTGCCCTGCTATGTTCTCTGTAATTAATTCTGGGTTGCCCCAAAAAAGGACTTCTTCAGTCCCAGTGGACATACCCAGTCAACAAAATTCAAAAAATAAAAATAAATAAATAAATAAAACTCACAAAAGAGCAACTGGGAATTTTACTTTTTCAGCTTTGTATGTTTTCAATATAGCATGACGTAGCAGCTCAACAACAGTCTTGGAGACAAGAGTTTTTGTTGCAACAGCAGCACATATCTCATCTGTCATGAATAAAATCTTCAACCAAAAAAGCATAGATATAGTGTCAACTTGCTATATGGACCCCACTATGGCCCATATATCTGAGGGCCACATTCTGATAATCCACTGACAGAAAAACCTTGTTTTTCCACAATTGACTCAGCAGTTGTCAGAAAGATTTTGCATAAAGGCAGTCTGTCAAAAAGTGTAAATGGGTTTCTAAAATATTCCTGCAAGACTCTCTAAGAAAGTACCTTCATCCAAACTATTATGCTTCAGGAAATCCTTTAAAGTGATATGCCAATGAATTCCTAGTCAAGTAATATTCCACATAAAGAAGAGTAGGGTATTTTATTTAAAATAAAATCCTCAATACAGAGGCATAAAAATAAGGAAATATGAGAAAATATGTGAAAAAGGGCCATCATACAAGTCAAACATTATAAATATTAACAAAAACCAAAATGATGCATACAAATTAATATATAGGGAAAAGAAAAACAAGAAAAGAATATAATTTTATTAACTTAAGCCTAAATTAGCAACACATTTTCTTCAGTCTGCAGTTATTTCAAACTATTACACATCCAAAATAATAATAACCAAAGTCTGGTTTGAAAGATACTATAAAGCAATAAACACATTGTTCTAAATTATGAACATAAAAGTACTGTTTTTCTCCATAAATACCTAAGTTGAAGCCTAGTAAAAAAGTGTCTAATCCCTCACCTTAACCTGCTGTAGAGATAAATTACATTTTTTAACACTTACATATAAGCTGTCATTTTTTGTTTTAAAACCCCAGTGCAATAAGCCTGCTATATATGGTATTTCAATAAATCAAATATATCCTGTAAAGTTCCAGGACAATACTTTTTTCCAAATATCAGAAAACAAACCTAATACAGATATAGTAAATTACTGTTCCCTTCAGGCTTGTGCTACATACCTAAAAAACCTAGACATAGAGTCACGTTCAAAGAAAATATGTTCTTTAGTTTCTGGAATATCTCTGCAATAAAGCCCTGGACAATATCTGTCAACTAATTGTCTGTGCTTATCAGTTGTTCTTTACACTGTTATAAATGTGAAAAGATCATATCTTAGATTCTTTGCTTGGTATGCTGGACAAAGAAAGTGACAACAAGTAGAAGAAATAAAATAAGTTTATTTCATACTCACACCATTACAAGTGAAGCAAAGCAATTACAAGGGAGTCAATTTCCCACCATTCCTTGAGAATGGTCTCTTCCTCTCCAAGGAGATGGTGTGCATACAATTATATATGACTGATAAGAGTACCGTTACAGATATGATAAACATACAGCATTGGATAAGGCATGTAAATAAGGTGGCTCCCTTGTGCAATTACATAGGAAATGAAGTAAGAATCTCTGAACAAAGGAAACTCATATTCAGCAGAAATATGTGTTACCTGTTATTTCCAGACAGTTAGTCTGAAAATGTTTGTAACGTAATCATAAAAGCACACAAAGTGTCACAATAGTGGAAAACTACATAATATGAGTGATTATAAGTATAGCAGAATATATGACAGAAACATATCATATAGCTAAATGCATTGCAAACAAATATGAGCAGAGCAAATATAATAAAGAACACTAATATAAGTAATAAAACAAGATAAAACATTGTAAGACTGTGGTAAGGCACTCATACTTGTAAGTGTATAAGGTTATGGTACATGTGGGCCAGTTGGTGGTGTATAACCCAGGCATAACAGTCCCCTCTTTGTTGCCCTAATTGTAAAAGTAGCAACACAACAAAAAGACAATGGTTAGGCATAGGAATGGTATATCTAAATGTGTCAACGAGCCTGAGATGCAAGCCCTGTAAAAGAACCGCAGCCATGCAAGATGCTGGAAAAAAGTACACCTCAGACAGCAAAGGGATAGTAGTGGATGAGTTAAAACAAGATACAAACTACTATCAAGCTTTAAAACATTGATTTAAACATTTGATTTTCAAAGCACGTAAACCTCGTAATGTAAATGACTTAAATTTCTATGGCATACAGATAAGGCGACTGTGAAAGTAGACCTATTCAGGAGGCCACATAGGGGTAATTACGGATGGTCAGATCATAAAATACAAAACAGAAACTAGGTATGTCAACACCACAGTGGATATGTGTATAAGAAAAATTGTTGATGTGTATTATCACAAAACATTGTTCATAAAAACAGTGTTAAAGTCATCATCCATTCATAAATAACAGTCCATATTGAGAGTTGAAAAGGCAGATAATGTCAGAGTATGGGGCTGCGGTGTACATTATTGATTGAAGAACTAATAACAATGTTAGTAAAAAGGAACCCATCCCTAAGGTTAGAGTTTGTAACCACAAAACAGTGTAGTTATATTGGAAATGCCATTCGTCGAAAGTTTGTAACCCACGGGGCATACATGGCACATGGGGTTGTGCAGACATGTACCAGCATAGTAAGAAAGGTAATGTTCATGTAGCTGGTTGCTGGTTGGCTGGATTGGCAAAGGACTTGGAAAGGGTTGCATGAGATTGTCCATTGAATGTTTTGATGGAATAGCCATACCCATACAGACATAGCTTTTTGTAAAAAGAGCACATTTTGCACAAATATTGACAGTTCATAAAGGACATAATTCATGGAAGAGCAGCCAAGAGCACAGTCCATATAAGAAAAATCAATTCATATGAGCTGCCAACCAAATATGGAAAACTAGCCATGAAGAAAAGTCGCATGTGTTGCTTGAAGATTATTATATTTCCATAGAGTATGCACTAGGATGTGGTGCTAGGAAACTCACCAAATTCATCTACTTCAGGTCCTCTGCACACACAAATCCAAAAAGGGATGCCACAGCATAATCGTGCAAAAATTCTATTTATTACATTAAAAAGGCAGACAATGCAGGTGAACGCCTGGCATGTTTCGAACCTAACCAGTTCTTCTTCAAAGGCTTTGAAGAAGAACTGGTTAGGTTCAAAACATGTCAGGTGTCCACCTGCACTGTCTGCCTTTTTAATGTGATACATTGAATTTTTGCATGATTATGCTGTGGCATCCCTTTTTGGATTTGTGTGTGCAGGGGACCAGAAGTAGATGATGTTGCTTGAAGATCTTACCAGTACCTCTCTGTAGAAACCTAAAACTTGTAAAACTTTGTTAAAAACTTAGTTTTAAAACACACCTTTAGTTGCTGTTAAAAGGAAAACTGTATGGTTATTAGCAATGCTTTTAGTTATGGTGTGGTGTGACATAGATAAGTGATGGCATCGGCCATGAACTCTGAGGTGCAGATCAAGGTCCAATAATAAGAATATACCATTTATTCATCTGTGAATACACCCTGTTTCCAAGTCTCAGAAGGGGTTGTGACAGTAGGGAAAGAAAAAAACATAGCTTTCCTGCTTACGAGTTGATGTTTGGCCTAGTTTAGGCCTATCTCATGAAACAAAAGTGCAACATTATGCTTGTTATATGCTCTTTGGACCTTTATCTTATGGCAGTATGCCATTTACGTATGTAACACAAGGGTGTACAACAGCGCCTGTTGCGTCTATGGGATTTGAAAATGTCCCTTTTTTAGGGTCCGTTGCCTAGAGTGAAATACTCCTAGGTAATCAGTAGTGTGGTGCTCTGATACTGGGTCTGGAGCATGTTGCAGTTCTATTGTAAAGGGGTCTTTTAACATGATGCTATGAAACCTAGAAGTGTTTGTACCAAAGCAGAATTTACATTCTGCCATATTATGTGTGTATTACACATTATATACAAGGGTACATAAGAGTGATGAAGCAATTGACTTGAGCAGCAGCTATCCAAGAGATCTGTGTTTTTGGAACAGTTTGCCAGCTTGAAAATGACTGTGAGAGCAGCAGATGTGTGACTTTGTAACTGAAACTGCTCTGATTTGTTTCATCTTGCTGCTCTGCTGAACTGAGGGGATTACCCAGGTGTGTGCAAGAGACCATTTACCTGCATGTAATTTCAGCTCAGGGGTGAGCCAATAATAGAGCAGATTTGCCTCTGTCCTTCCCTGCAAGATCACCAGCCTTTTATTTCCCCCGGGACACTTGTGCAATCTACTTGAGCAGCAGCTATCCAAGAGATCTGGGTTTTAGGAACAGTTTGGCAGCTTGAAAATGACTGTGAGTGTAGCATATGTGTGACTTTGTAACTGAAACTGCTCTGATTTGTTTCATCTTGCTGCTCTGCTGAACTGAGGGGATTACCCAGGTGTGTGCAAGAGGCTATTTACATGCATGTAATTTCAGCTCAGAGGTGAGCCAATAATAGAGCAGGTTTGCCACTGTCCTTCCCTGCAAGATCAGCAGCCTTTTATTTCCACTGGGACACTTGTGTAATCTACCTGAGCAGCAGCTATCCAAGAGATCTGTGTTTTTGGAACAGTTTGGCAGCTTGAAAATGACTGTGAGTGCAGCATATGTGTGACTTTGTAACTGAAACTGCTCTGATTTGTTTCATATTGCTGCTCTGCTGAACTGAGGGGATTACCCAGGTGTGTGCAAGAGACCATTTATCTGCATGTAATTTCAGCTCAGGGGTGAGCCAATAATAGAGCAGGTTTGCCTCTGTGGGAGGGTTTGCTGCAGCATTTAAACATCGCGCTCAAGCATAGCGCGAGCGTGTGCATGAGCGTGAGTGGCGCGAGCGCCACTCAGAGTAGATTTTGCATAGTAATATGTACCCATAAAAGAGTGGGACCTCATTTTAAATAGGTTTTATTGTTTATCTGGTTTTGTATTTTTTGGTTTTAACTGGTGGGTCTGGCTGTTTTCGGGTGGGAAGGCGTTCTACAAATTTAAGGAGTGATGCTCGTGGAAGACTCAGCTGTTTAGATAAGCTGTCGCCTGACTCTTTTTCAGTCCCATTTTTTGAGTTAGGATTTAATTTTTTTTTTCTCTTCTCTCCTTATATGTATACTCGAAGTGGTCAGATGGTAAACAAAACTGTTAAAGTGGCAATTAAAGGGAAGCAAAGTATAAATCCAAAAAAGAATAAAAAAGGTAATTGCTGTGTTTTTACACAGGAATTGGTCATCATGGCTTCGACCCCTAAGGATCTGGTAGAAAGTCCCATAGTATCCTACTTACCTCACTCCTTTAAGGATCTTATGAATGAGGAATGCAGATCAGATTTAGCTGGAGACAATTCAGAATTTAATGGAAGAAACCAAATTCTGATGGCTAAGAGCTGGGATAAGAACAGTCCGAATAATACAAATCAAGAGACTTTGATTAATTTATTGGAGAGCCAATTTATTGGTAGTGATGGGACTAACAGGGAATTTGAGGAATTTAAACAATTATCCTCTTTTGATACTAAGAATATAACTCCGGACTTGGAAGTAATTAGTAACTTAGAGACTGGTGTTAAGACTCTGTCCCAAGGGAAAATCACTGATTTCTTTAAAAAAATATACCCTTTCTAAAGCCCCCAATAATATTTTTCAGGACGTTCCAAAAATGAACAGCACACATATGGTTTCCAATATAGGAGGTTACAATTGTACCACTTTTGGGGAAAAAACAAATATAGCGGATCATTCCCAGGTTTTTAGACAAGATGAGTGGATGGGGGAAGTAGAAGCAAGTCAGCAATGCATGACTGGGCAATGAGATTTTATAGATAAAGATGATGGTATTTCATGCTTTCCCTCAGGAATAAAGTTATTTAGTCCATTAGAGATCTCTAATGAGGTAGGAGTCTGCAATATCGACTCTAAAGAAATGGTGTATTCATCCCTTAATGATGCACCTGAAGAGTTTTCTCAAAAAATGGACAAAGAGGTCCAGGACATTCATTTAGATAAAGATTTTTGGTTCAGTGTCCGGATACTATATCAAAATATACCACTAAAATGCTTGCACATCAGTAATGTCCAATGTTGTTTTATTGGAGGCATATAATGGTATTAAGACAGCTTTGGAAACTCTTTCTAGTTTTAGTGTTGTGAAGTTTGCTGCTTTAGAACAACAAATTTCACAATTATTGGGGGAAAAGAAAGTTCACAGATCTAGGCATAATTTGTCATTTTCTCCCCTAAATGTTCAAGAGCCCTCAAAAGGTAAAAAGGGCAAAAAGAGGGGTGGAGTAAGTAAGTAAGTAAGAAAAAAGGGGGGAAGAAAAAGCTTGGGCCTGTGGGACTTATTCAGACTCCTAATTTAGGAAAACAGAAAGATGAATTAAACACTAAGGATGAAAAGACTAATAAAATTGGGGCTACAGGTACCATTAGGATAGGAGAGGTACAGAGAGATACAAGAAAGAATGCTGACCAAAAAAACAAATCTACATTTGTGGATAGGGCACTTATAAAAGATCAAGAAAAGGGGAAGGGTGATTACATTGTGAAACAAAAAACAAATTCTAAGGATAATTTAATTAAGGTAGATCAGTTTAATAAAGATCTTTGCCCAAATTTCATGTTGGCCAAGGAGGATAGTAACCCCAAGGGTATGACTTGGAAGCATATAATTTAATCTGTACAGGAAAGAAGTAGTTTTAAATTAGATAAGCTGTATTTTAAACATTATGAATCTACTGTAACCCTAAACCAGCATGATAGCCCATATGTTGAGAGCAGAATTAGGGTTACCAACAGTCACAGATGCTCTTATTATGGTGACTAAGGGATACTTCCAACCTACTAATTCAGTATACTTTATGCTCCCTAACATGGATATGGCAAAATTGGTCTGGGCTAAGCAAGGCCTGGAAGACTTTTTGGGATTACTGTTATCAACACCAGTGACCTGGTCAACAATTTGGAAAAATGTTTATAATAGGGCAAAAATAGGAAAAATAATAACATATGACATATTCAAAACTACTCTTGTAACACTGAATTGGGAGTTTGGAGTTTCCCGTGAAACCTCAATGATCTCTATTTTTGGGCTGGATATATTGGAGGGAGAAACTGCTACTAATTTGCCATCATTATTGTGGATGATTTTATCAACTATTATTAAAATTCATATACTTCCAGAAGAATTTGTGGAGGTGAATAGAGTTTGGAATGATAAAGAGGGTATGCAGATTAACTGTATTATTGGTTCTGTACAATTGTTAGTATTAATTTTTGAAAATAGACATGTGTTGGATGAGGTGAGTATTTACATGGTGGAATTTGAATGAGTGGGAGATATCAGGTCAATCTAGAGCCATCCAACCTTGACTAAGTTTTTTGGAAATACAAAGTAATGAGTCCTCATTAGAGCAGGAAGAGGGGTCAGAAAGCAACCCTGGTTATAATGTCCTTAATTGGAATATAGCAGAGATTCCATAATAAGTTTGTGGATCCACAGTGGGTTGCTTTTATAACATGAAGTGATTATTTTCAGGAGACATGGGTTTTAACATCTCCTTTCCTGAATGGATATGAAACTAGTTTTGTGCCAGCAATTAAAGGAAAAAACATGGGAGGAATAAAGGAGGTCTGGTTACAATGATCAAAATTAGGGAAGGATTAAGGTAATCAAAGTTACTCTCAACTCCGAGATCCTTATGGTAGTGGTTAACTGGGACCTTTGTATGGTTCTGATTGTTAACATTTATATTCCACCATGTTTTCACACTTACTCTACATATGATTTTTGGTCCAAACTATCGATGAAAATAGATTTAATGATACAGTTAAATTGGATAGATACTGTCCTTTTAGCTGGGGATTTTAACTCTAGGATAGCGAGTTCGATAATTTATCATTGTTACAAAATTTATTATATGGCAGATTTGTAAAAAGAATACAACTGACATGATTGTAAATGAGGCAGGGAGACGTTTTAGTACTTTTATCACAGAGAATAATCTCTTGATTCTTAATGGGGGATTAAAGGGGATCATCGGTGATAGCACTTTTTCTCCCCAGTTAGTAGGCGTAATTGATTTTATATTATGCTCTCCTTTTAGCTATCATTTCTGCAGGCGATTATATGTGGCTATGAGAACAGAAAGTGATCATGCAGCAATTTTGCTGGACTTTAGGACTTCTGATAGTGTCATTCCTCCCCCCAATAAGCCCTTGGCTGATATTGAGATTAGTGGGAAAAAAAGGGTAAGATTGAATAATGAGTTGATGCAAGGAGTTTGGAACCTTTTATAGTCTTCTATTTTTGTTGAGTTATTTCAGCAGGTACATAATGGCTCCAAAGGTGAAAGGATCAGTGAATTATTAAACATAGGATATCAACAGATTAAGACACTGATTTATTCAGTTAATAGTGTTAAGCCCCAGTTAGTATCCTGGTTTGATGAGTATTGTAGGAGAGAGAAAAGAAATTTGATGAGGGCCATTAGGCAGCCAAAAAAAAAAATCAGAGTAAGATGGCGATTATAAATTTAAATAAAATGCAAAGGGAGTACAAGGAATTTCTCCACCAGAAAAAAAGAGAATTTACTGAAAAACAATGGGGTTTTATGTATCAAGTTATTAAGGAGGGTGATATTAAACTTTTTTGGGCTTTGGTGTCCAAGGGACAGCTGATCAAATTCTAGACCTCCCATATATATCCACAAGGAAACTTGGATATCTTATTATAGTCTACTATTTAATAGACATCCTACCAACGATGATGATGTGATAGAAAATTTTAATATTGAGGGTAATACACATTGTTAGTGTTTTCATTTGAGAGGTGGAAGAAGCCATTGTGAATTTATCAAATAATAAAGCCCCTGGACCCGATTTGATACGGAGAAATTTACAAGGGCATTTGAATTATTGGGTAGTTTTTACTAATTTTTCAATATCTGTTTAAAGAGATTTATTCCATTATCTTGGACAAGAAATATAATAGTTCCAATTCATAAAAAGGGCCAAATTCATTTGCCATCTAATTATCGTCCAATCAGTCTTACTGACATCAGTGGAAAAATCTTTGCTAAAATAATATTACATAAATTACAAGATTGGATAACTGCAAACTCCCCTTTATCGATCTTTCAAGCAGGTTTTCTTAAGGATTTTTCTACAACAGATAATATTTACATCCTAGCCCATCTGATAGAAAGATATAGATCATTTCGTAAAATGAAGCTGTATGCTGTGTTTGTAGCCTTTTCTGCAGCATTTGACTCGGTTAATAGAGCCAAGTTATGGGAGATATTATTAAATAGATGCGTACCATTAAATTTATTAACCGCCATTATTAGGTTATATTCTCACACAACATCGGCTATTAGATATGATAATAAGGGCAACATTTCTGACTATTTCAGTACAACCTCGGGAGTTAAACAGGGATATCCTCTGGCCCCCCTTCTTTTTAATTTATATATTGATGCCCTTCTGACTTATAAAGATATAGACATTCTTGATTCTCCAAAAATTAAGAATATCCCAGTACATTGTCTGGCCTATGCAGACGATTTGATTATTTTACTTTATCTGCTCAAGGTTTACAAAATAAAATAAATCAATTTTGCTCTAAATGTAAACATTTGGACTTATTAATAAATATGAAAAAACTAAGTTGTTGATTTTGCACCTACAGGGACATCAAATTAAACCAAGGATTTATTTAAATAACAAACTTATTGAAGTGGTATCCTCTTATATATATTTGGGGGTGAAGTTTGCTTCAAATGTAAATTGGATAGAGCATTGGAGAGGACAAGTGATAAGGGCAAAACTGATTGTTAGGGCTCTTTTACGTTTTGCTAGGAAATATGCAGGATATTTGGTCTTGCCGGCATTGATAGCCGGCGAGGTCAAAATTAATCCTATTCTTTTGTATGGCGCAGAGGTCTGGAACAACAATGTCCCTTCATGGTTGGAGATCCCACTTTTTCTCTATTATAAATCTCTATTGCAGGTTCCACTTGCCACTTCTAATGTTATAGTTAGGGCTGAATTGGGTAGAGTACCTATTGTTACAATAATTGATATACGTCTCATGAGTTACTGGGTCAAAATTATTAATCAACAGACTAATATTATGCCTCTACTATGCCTTAGAGAAAATTATCTTGGCATAAACAGAATTTTAGGTCTCCTGGGTCAAAAATATTCAACGTATTTTGGGCAGTGTTAATATGCTTCATCTTTGGACAGACTGGGAGAAATCAATATCAATATCTTATGTGTTTAAGGAATATGTTAAAAAGAAAATACTTAGAACTTGCCTATGATAAGCAAATGGAGCTCCTCAGAGTTCAACGTCAGGCCAGGTGGTTAGCTCAAAATAAAATTGATGTATTTATGAGAAATATCTTACTCTTGGGCTGTCCCTGTTAGAAAGAAAAATGATTACTTGGGCAAGACTGGAATCATCTGTTCTAAATATGCTTTTTTTAATAAGACGACTCCACCCAATTTAGGTTTGGAGTTTTGCAGATGTAACAAGGGTTTTCAAGAAGATCTTTATCATATTACGGTACAGTGCCCTTTATATAAAACCCTGCAGTTTAATCTGTTAAATGATTTCCTTATTAAATATGTGAATGCAAAATATGATATTTTATTCATACTTCTTCACCCTCAAACATTGGAGGAGGCTAAGATGGTTTCAAGTTTTTTTTTATCAAGTGTTGAAACACAAAGAAAAACGTCTCTCTGCCTATGACAATTAATTTGTTCATGGATTTTTATGTGTCAAAATTTTAAATGTAATATTGGATTTAATATTTTTTTTCTTCTTTTTGTACATAATTTTATGCTTTTAGTATGTTGTAAATGCTTGATTGCTGAACAATAAAAACATTGAACCTTGATGAAGCAATCAGACCACTAGTTAGTATGGGTTTATGCTTGGAACATTGGATAGGCTTTTGTCTCTGTTGGGGTAACAAAAGTTGGAAACATGTGCATTGCTAGCAATGGAACGAGGTGTACAATACTATGTAGTAGTAGTATTATATGGAGATAGAGCACAAAAATATGGATGTATGAGTACAGTGCAGGTGTAGAAAACTGTGTATTGTGCTTGGGCCTGGCATATAGACAGGATGCCAGTGGGTGTAGAGCCTAGCTAGGTGTGTGCCATTAGCTAGGTGGGCCTTAGGGATTTGTCATCGATTGCTAGAAGTCTTCCATTTAGCCTGTAAGACTGGTTAGGGGCCACCATTATGGTGTCCAGGGGTACATGGTTATCATGTTGTAATGAATCTGGATGGGACAACAATGCTGATCCCTTTTGTTTGGGAGTATGAATGGTGGCACATAACCTATGAGAAAGAAATAATCCTTAATGGGGTCACTGTTGGGACATTTCAGCTTGTGAAAACAACTAATTTGTCATGTAGGTGGTTGGTACTTGGTACCCCCCATGTGGGTGTGACCGATGTCACCCAGATGGATCTAATATCCCAAAATATCCACGGATGTGGAGCAGTTTACTGAGCTTTTGCTTGATAAGCTGTAACAATATGGGAAAACATAATGACAATGGCATAATCACAATGAAATAATAGTCATATTAAGCACATTGCAGAAAATACATTTTAAACATTGATCACATTTAAAATTAAGTTGGTCATCAGAGTCCAGAAATGACTGTTAAAATAATATTGTCTTTTACATGAGCTAAAAAGACAAAAAGGATATGTGAAAGAATATTAGAATGTACACAGCCCCCCTCCCCCCAGCTCAGCTGATTACTTGTTGAGGGCCAAGGCCCTTACACCTGGCTGGTGTTGGTTGTTGGCATAAAGCTACTTGCAGATATATTATTTATGGTTGTTCTAAACAGCACTGTGAAGGCAGAGAGGCTGAGCTGGTTTATAATGTTAGCGAACATTATATATTTTATTTTTAACTTGTAACCAACAATTGGGTTATTAGGAAACACATATTTTTCTTCTTGTGTGCTCTTACTGGAGGGACAGTGGGTTTACCTTCACTATTTCTGAATCTGCTAGCTGTAGCTCAGTCAGGACCAGAAGTAATTTCATTTATTTGTAACCACTGTAAGTACACTGTAAGGTGGCATGGATCAGTCCCTCATTGAGCTCCCTGTATAGTACAGGAGGCTAGGCTTACAGTATATCATATCTATGGAAATGTCACAGACATGGTGAATCACACTAAGAATGGTAGCAGCTGCAGCATTATACATACTCATCACTAATGAACCATAAAAGCCTTCTATCAGAGAGTACAGCCAGTATGAAATAGTACATATACAGCTGACACCACCCATAGACTGTTATTTGTCAAACAAATAGGCATGCAATGTTGTGTTAGTAGTTAACTGTGTCATTAACAGTTTCAACAATTATTTGCCCCTTAAGGGCACACCAGTTTGTTAAAACAGGTGTTAGTGCAAGTGATCAGTTACTGGGGGTGGGCATATATACAGATCATGCCCTCCCCCCAAGTTCTTCCTTACGTGAAAGAGGCAGCACAGAGATAACAGAATACTGTAGGGCCAATGCTGGAGCAGATGCCTGACCATACAACAGTAAATCCCATCAAATTGACTAGCAACAGGTGTTTTCATAAATGCTAGAGAACGCTTTATTCCCAACAGAGATGTGAATATTTATCCACACAAATATTGGCAAAATGTCTTTGCCAGTCAGTCATTACCTGGAAGGTTGTATGCTGAATAAATACAGATGGGTTTGACCCAACTGGTAAAAACAAAAACAATAAGGGCAATACAGTATCCTACTATGATTCAAACTATAGTAACATTATAATGACATTGGGCCACTGTTTATAATACATTTATACATTACCAGTGGTTATTTGTGAATGATAGTCTCATCCCTGTAACAGAGAAAAAATAAAAAAAACACAAGCCATGAAAGGGAACATCTCATTTACTCAGGGTGTTCTCTTTGTGGAAGGTTAGCATTTGTTCTCCTAAAATGCTGATACTGATATTAACATTACAAAGACATATGCATTTGACCACCTTTGGGGGAATGCTCTTTATATTGTAGCTACTAGTACACTCCGATGAATTCCTGAAAATGAAATAAATTATTAATGCCAGAGTATTAGGCATCCCTAATTTTCTGAATTTTGACATTAGAACTGTATCATTAACACACACATCATTCTGATATATTACACAAGTTATAATACTGATATTTTGTATGTACAAAATTGTTAAAAGAGTGTTAAATTAGATCTGCAACACAAAAGGTTAAAATCTTACAAAACAGACAAAATACTTTCTGTGGCAGTGTACATTTTGTAGCTATCCTGTGAAAGACAAAGTAAATGGCTTATTACAAATGCTGGGGGTGAACAGTACCCCCTTCTGATCACCATGAGATGCATGGGGATAAGTGATATAGGCGAAGGACAAAGAAGCCATGAGATCTTCCATACAGGAAATCATATGTAGCAATGGGCGGGTATATAGATAGCAAGCAGCTTCATGGCTGCAAGCCCAGAGAGAAAAAAAATAAATTGCAGTCCTAACATCACGTGCAAATGAGGAGAACTGGAAAAAAATAACTTTTAAAAAAAGTACTCGATGTGCACACTCCATTAAAGTTATGTATGGAGAAGAAATACTGATTTAATTAGGGAGGTACATCAATTGTAAGATGGAAAAACAGGTACAGCTCAAAAATACAAGGAGATCAAGTGAACTTGCAAAAGGTCACACACTGTGCAAAGATTTTTCCTGGGACCAAACCCAGATGTAGCTGCAGTGGCCTTGAACACCACACTGAATGAGACAGATAAAAGAATACAGTCTAGCCACTGGCTGAGGCATCAAAAACAAAATTGATGAACCATCACAATTTCTATGATGGCAGATGGAGAGGCCATATCGGGGAAAAAAACATAGAAAACCTTTGCAAGCATTTGCATCATGCTTTTATTTTCTTTTTTTTTAACAAATTATGATTAACTTGAATCAATACTAAAGACACCAATCCACATACTTTAACATTAAACCAACCACTTATCTGAAAGATTGAAACTTTGCAGACAGTGTGCCAACACTGCAAACTGGAACACGTCATTGACAACAAGCCAAAGGTGTCGGCCAGTTTATGAGCAGATTTATCTCATTACAACTGACAGAAAGAACTAGTGTAGTGTCAGAAAACACAGTTAAAGACTCTAATAACTGACCAACAATACATATTGACTGTCAGTGTATAACAAATGAAACTTCATACAAAATTGGAACCTATTCAATAAAACTTTAAATGATATTCTGTAACTTGATCATTTATTTTGGCATGTATACAGCAGTGTGTTTGTCATGAAACACAACAGTGCATAATATTCGAAGCCATAAAAGGAACACTGTATGGAAAGTTGCCATAAAGCAACAAGGATGTTGGGGGACTTAATAAAGGTCAGATAGGGTGGGATTCAAAGATACTGTGGTTTTAGTGGTATATGCAGTAATGCAGGTTGGCATGCTAACATCTGAGATATTGACTCACTATCATATTAAAAAAGGAATATTGGGATATGCTTGTGAGCATTGAACCAGACTGCATTCTGGTTCTATGTTTAGTGCTCTAAGCATCATCATCAAGCAGGCAGTCTAGCGCCACAGGGGATGATATTGGCATATGAAGTCGGAGGCAGGGTAAGGAAGCAATTCTAAGCTCACATGATAGTACTGGTTAACAAAAAAATGTATAGAAATAATTTTGGATGAGGTATTGCATCATTAAGAGACCTAAAAACAATGTAATTTTTTTTATTTTTTTGATAATAGAAAACTTTCAGTATACTCACAAAAAGGTATATTTATATTTTGCTAAACTGGATAACTTCTTAAATAATTCTAATGGTTTACCTTGAGGTAAACTCATGGGAAAAATCTTTCTCACTGTAAATACTGTTTTTAATCATGAACAATTAATATTGGTACATTTTTTCAGAGTTCATTACTGGGGACATAATGTAATTTAAAGAGACAGTGCCAAAATATAGAATCATGTTTTCAGATTAGTAAACAGGATTAAATATTAATTGAGGGGCACTATTCATATTCATATATTATATAAATTAATGTTTTCTGTATTTTCCAGAGTAGTTAACTTATTTATTGATTAAATGAGCACAGTTTAGTTGTAAATATTCTTACTCATAGCCTTGATTGCTGACATGGAAAATCTTGTTTCAAGACATTTGTGAGATTTGTCATACCTAAATTAAGCAAATGTCTTGATTTTTGGGAAAACATTCCAAATTTGAGATTTTCTGGATGTTTCAGTATATCTAAAAACTCTTGTTTCAAGATGTTTACAAGATTTGTCATACTTAAATTAAGCAAAGATATGTCTTAATTTGGGGTGAGTAGTCTTAATTTCACATTTCTTTATGTCTAAGAACTCTTGTTTCAAGACATCAGCAAGATTTGTCATACTTAAATTAAGCAATGAAATATCTTGATTTGGGGTAAGCAGTCTAAATTTAAGATTTCTGGATGTTTCAGTATGTCAAAAAACTCTTGTTTCAAGACATTTGCAAGATGTGTCATGCTTGAATTAAGCTAAAGAAATCTTTTTGGCTAAACTATCTCAATTTAAGATTTTTTGACTCACTTTAGTATGTCTAATAACTCTTGTTTTTAGTCAAGAAGTCATGTTTTAAGATTTATACTCTAGTTTCAAGAAAACAAAGATTTTAAGCAACATCGAGACCTTAAGCCATATTATCTTATTTTTTAAACGTCTTATTAAGATAATTATCTTACCCCATTGACAGATAATTTTGCTTATTTCAAGGATAAATATACATGTTTAAGTTTTTTTGGATATTTATAAGACCATCATTTTTTGCAGTGTAGAATAAAGTACTTTCCTATGGCAGGTGGCTAGTTGCCCTGGGGAACAATTCCACTGCCTAATTTTAATCAAAGCATGCCTCATGCACATAAGGAGTAATGCACCTTTATTTAGTCATGGGAGCCTAAGAGTACCTCCCTCCCATTTAGGAAGCAGGGGTGACAGCCATTCCTGAACTGATACCCCCCATTCATGTGTATCATTTTTAAGTGCATTGCTAAATTACTAACAAACAAATGCTAAAATAAAACACAACAGGATTATCCATATCTACACCCTCTTATCAACAGGTCTGTGTATAACTTTACTGGATTCAACTGGCTGCCCCAGAGTGCTTAGAAAAAGAAGTTAAACAACAATGCTTCACATTCAAGAGGAGAAAGTGAAACATAACTAAGTTGAAGAAACTGAGGAAGTAATAAAGTTTTAATCAGAAATACAGTACTCTTCTGTTTTGATAAAACGCTGATTGTCCACCCAAATATATTCTCAGCTTTGCCTGAACAATTATACCGATTTAATGTTCCAAGACTAGTAGCACCAACTTGTACTCCAAATATGGTTAATGGGGAAGACAGGAAAATACCTGCAAAAGTGGTAATCTGAGGATTATCATTCACAGTACCAACATGTAATGCTTTATTTCTATGAAAGTTTATTTGTGCTCCTAGCATATCTGAATATTTCTGCAAAGTATCTTATATAACAATATCATCCTCGTGCTTTCCTGTTATTACCACCAAATCATCTGCATATGTAAGGGGTTTTATAGGCCTACTCTCATTAGCAGGATATGTACCTGATATAGCAATCTGGGTTTGTAACATCTGTTATAATGGACCAATTGCAAACACATAAAGTAATAGGCTCAATGGGCAGCCTTGACGGGCCCCTCTAACCACTGTAATGGCATTGCCTAAGTTACTATTGATGAAAGGTATAGCAAGTGCACCTGCATATAATGTTCTTATCCAATAATAAAAAAAAAACACGTGGGATCCCATATTGCTCCAATGTATAAAAAGATACTCACGTACCACTCTATCAAAGGCCTTCTCCTGATCGAAGGTGAGGAGAAAATCCTTTATTTTTCACTGATACCCTCTTTCCATTATTTCCTTAATGGTAAGAAGATTATCAAAAATCTTTCTATTGGGAATAGCACAAGTTTGAGCCAGACAAATAACAATTTCTGCTATTTCAGAAAGATTTTTTTTTTGTCAAAAGATTAGTTAGAATTTTTAAGCCATTATTTAATAGTCACAAAGGCTTCCAATTCAATAAATATGTTTTATCACCTTAAATAAATAATTTAATATGCTTCATTCATTGTTCTAGGAACTAAGCCTCGGAGGAGCATAGTATTATACATTAAAACTAAATCCAGAGCCAAAACATCTGAAAAGTCATTCTAAAATTCCAGTTAGCCTATTTTTACCAGGGGCTGGGTTAGAGCTGAGAGACTGAATAGCATCCTGCATGTCTGCTAGTGTAACTGGGGCTACAAGTGCTTGTGTTAGGGAAAGCGGGCTAGGAGGAATTGTCAGCTGTGGATAGATATTAGAAATCAGACTAATATTAGGGAAAGTACCAAACATAGTCTGAGCAGTCTAATGCACTATATCAGAGACATCATTCATGTCTATGCATGGCAGACAATCGGGTGCAGGCCTTAAAGCAGAAATAATTATATGTGATACTCTATTTTGACAACATTTGTACATCCAAATATTGCTTTTTACATTGTGTGCTACATGTCATTTCCCTCTTTAAGGACTGCGCTCTGTCATATTGAAAATTAATTTGCTCATTTCCCAAAAATGATCAGGCTTGCACCTTAACCAAACTAACATCAAAGAGCTCCAACTTAATTCCAGGTGTACCCCTTTCACTTTAGGTGCTAGAGGACTGTGATGGGCAGGAGAAGGCATCACATACCTGGAAGTCAAATTCATATCTACTGTCTCCAAACTATGTGACAACAACCTGCACCCACACCTGCTGGAGGTGGTAGAAGACATGAACAGATGGGGTAAAATCCACCTAACCCTGGCTGGGAAAATTGCTGTAATCAAAATGATCAAAGTCCACAAGACTTTTTACACATTAGCCCATATCCTGTTGTCCCTGTCCCCCCCCCCGGCTTGGAGTTTAAAAATAGATAAGGCAGTAGGTAGATTCCTTTGGGAAGGGACAACCACCAGGCACAATAGGAGTAAGCTGAAGGCACACTGGAAAGTTGGTGGGAATGGTGCCTCACCTTGTTTGAGGGATACAAGTGGGCATTCCATATGGCACAAACACTACAATGGCTGAGGCCTCAGAAGGAGGCAACGCCACAGTGGGTGGATATGGAATTAGTGGACAGTGAAAATCCCTCCCTCCCACTACTGGTTTACAACAACCCCCAACTAGGACTAAAATCCAACCCCACCATTGGGCCTTCCTTACAGTGCTGGGATAAGGTGCATAGATGATTGGGAACAAATCTCACCCCAACCAAACTTACCCCATTATGGGGAATGAGAATATTCTGATAGGGAAACAGCCAGTTCACTGGTGGTGGTGGGAAGACAAAGGTATACATAGGGTAGAGGACCTGCTAGTCCCATCTTCCACAGTGATAGACACTTTCTCCAATCTGCAATCCAGGTGGGGAATCTTGACTTTAGATTTCTGGAGATACCTGCAGATATGCAGTGCCCTCCAAGACAACATTAAAAAGAGGCCACAAGGCTTTACTGATGCCATGCTGCCGCTGTGACAAACAGCCTAAGGGCATAGCCAGTAAGATTTGTGACACCCTGAGGGACACCATACCAAGCCAGTATGAAAAATCTATGAGCAAGTGAGAGGCAGCCCTTCATATCAAGTTCACAGAGCAATAGTGGATTGAATGCTGGCAGTCTGGTGAAAAGAACTATAAGGATGCAAAGAACAGACTGATACAGAACAAGATTCTGCATTCCAGGTACCGCACCCCAGTAGTGTTGCATGCAGCAGGTATTCTGAGCTCCAACACATGCTGGAGATGGCACTTACAGCCTGGAGACCTCCTACATATCCTTTGGTTATGCCCCATGATACAGGAGACCTGGGACCAAATAGGTAACATAGCTACCAGAGTGCTTCACAGACATATCCCCAGGTCCATAACCCTTCTCCTACTAGGTATGAAGTCGGAGGCACCCCAGCTTCAAGGTCCAGAACATTGATGGTTGGCCTTTTTGGTGATGCAGGCCAAATGCCTCATCCAGTGCAAATGGAGAACCTCAGTGGACCCCACTACCCAGGAGATGCTGGCATCCATGATACAGATAGCCTCCATGGACAATCTCTTGCACCTGGTAAGCAACACCACAGCAAGGTATAAGGAGTGCTGGACACCCTTCCACAAATATACCACCCTTATAATGGGGGATAGGGTGAATAGTGATTTGCTGTACATTATACTGTATGTACTAGACTATGCATGCAGATAGTTAACCTGAGTATGATTCTTTGTTATACATGGTTATTCCCTGTTGTAAATAGTTAGACAACTTATCTAGATAGAATAATGGTTCTATGTGTTCTATTTTTTTTTGTATAAGGTGACGGATGCCTGGACAGATCACTGGTCCCTTAAGGGCACTGTAACTCCCAGTTGGAGCCCTGAAGCCTTGAGTCTCTACCTACCCATAATCTCCCATAAAGATGCCAAATGGTGAGTGTATGAATTCCTGCTTTAAGTGTCATACTACATGAAGTATAACCAACAACCTTCACCTGATATGTATTCTCTTTTGTATGTAAATGAAAAAACTTTAATAAACAATTTGACTGCAAAGAAAAAAAAAGAAAATTGCTCATTTGAGTTTTAACTTCTCTTATTTGAGAAGCAAATTCATTTTTCAGTTCTGCTGAGAAGGAAATTAATATGTGAAATTGCATCCATAACTGTAAATACTTAAAATATTTACCTTTTACTCTAATTCTACCTTCTTTTGGGAAGAAGGATTTAAAGTCAGCTTTTGAATCTTCGCACCACTCCACTTGATTCTCATACAGTCATTGCACCATTTGTCTAGCTTTAATTAATGCAAACAATTTCTGTCTTATTTTTTTTAACCAATAACAGGTTAGAATTTAACCTCCATAATCCACATTTACCGGTTAATACATACCCTATTGTGCACATACAAGACAGAGCCATGTGGCTGGACATTTCAAAGGCTACAGTAACAGCCTTTTGTATAGCAAATTGAGGAAAAA
Organism: Neoceratodus forsteri; assembly: GCA_016271365.2. Classification (NCBI taxonomy): domain Eukaryota; kingdom Metazoa; phylum Chordata; order Ceratodontiformes; family Ceratodontidae; genus Neoceratodus; species Neoceratodus forsteri. The sequence goes on from CM057456.1 coordinate 148,633,772, forward strand.
AGAATAAATAATCAATCTGAGTTGCCAGGGTACCTCTATGATAGGTTCTCCACCTATCTGGATGCAGGGATCTATAACGAACTATCAGCCCCACAGCCAAAAAAATTAGTATCCAAAACATTTTTTCTGTACAGCCCCTCTTATCAAAACTAGTTAGGCCACAGTTAATTTCCCCTCCCATTATAATTAATCTGCTTGTATGCAGGTAGGGTTAAATAAGATTAAACTGGGAAACCTGACTAGCTAAAGAGTGCAGTGCATAGACATTTATTATCCACATGCAGTAGCATAACCTGCAAAGGATATGTCTAATATTAATTCTCTCCCTGTCATATCGTCTAATACTTCAGATACTTCAAAATCAGCTACTTTTAATAAAATTCCAACTCTATCACAAACTGCTGCCCTTGTGACAAATAAGAACAACCAAAAGCCCATAACAACTTTGCTTGAGATACTGTACTTCATGATTAGTTTTTAAGCAGGTATTTTGTAAGAAAAAAATGTTACCTGCAAGAGAGTTTAAAAGAGCATGTAGTCAGTGTCCTTTTGTAGTTCTCAATATTATTCGCATTAGTTGTCACTGGGTGAAGAGTAGTACCTACACACAACGGAAACTAGCAATGGTCCTACACCAATTATTCATCCAGCATACCCTAAACACGCCAGCCCAGTGGTGTGGAGGGCTGAGGTACTGAACACCTTACCTCCTCCCACTCTGGCCACCCAAGTTTGGGAACAAGACTGAGTCGTAGGGGTCGGCCTGGTGGAGGGGTTAAAAGTGTTAAAAGCCTTGTATGCTTTACTGAAAATTCATAAAAATGATGATGTTCCACCAGGACATCCTATTGTCTCTGGGGTGGGATCTTAGATAATTTGTCGGTGTTTGTTGATTTTTTCTTTAAAAAGAGGTATTGAGACTCGGATCACACTTCCAAGACATGGGAGATTTACTTACAAAATTGTAAGGCTTTGTATGGCAAAAGGATTTTTTTATGGTTAACTATCGATGTGGAACAATTGTGTTCATCCATCAGACACATAGATTGGATTTCAGCCTGCATATATTTCCTGGAAAGCACTCCAGCCCCCAATCAACACAAGTTTTTATTAGAGAGTATCAGATTTATTTTGACTCACAATATCTTTGAGTTCAGTGAGAAATTTTTTTGCAAACACTGGGGATGGTCATGGGGACTTGCACGGTGCCATCTTTTGCAAACCTGTCATTAGGTTTGTGGGAGAAAGAAACAGTGTTCTCAGAGGCCTTCCCATATGCTGATGATGTCATCATATGGTATTGCTTTATTGACAACATCATCTGCTTGTGGGGGGGGGCAGAGGACAGGATTCCAGAATTTGTGGAATGGTTAACTCAGAATCCCCTTGGCTTGCATTTGACTTATTCCTTTTGATAAAAGTGCAATATCATTGTTGGATATTGAGTTACAAGGTATGGAAGGGAAAGAAGTAGTAACAAAGATTTATAAAAAGAAAACAGCATGTAATTCATTACTGCACTTCAAGAGTAGTCATCCAGCTAAATTAAAGAGGTCCATACCTTATGGACAACTGTTAAGAACTAAATTAAATTTTACAGAAGAAAAATATTTTATTGTAGAATCAGAAAAGATGACTCAGGCTTTTTTGGAAAGAGTTTATAACAGCTGAGACTTAAAAGAAGCTAAATCTAACTTGAATGTTTAAATATCAAGGATTTGTTACAAGTACGAACAAAAACTAAACATAAGAATGAAACGGTAAGTTTTAGTATCGAGTACAATGCTATTGCAGGAAAAATAGGAAATGTGATACACAAATTTTGGCCCATTTTGTTAAATGACAAGAGTCTGACAAGAGAAATAGGAAATAAACCAAGGAAAACATTTAGAAGAGCTAAAAATATTAAAGATTTCATAGTACACAGTAGATTTGAAAAAGAAATAGTTACTCACTGGCTGCCACCACCAACATCACGTGGTTTTAAGAAGTGCAGAAACTGTAGTGTTTGTGTTTATGCTATTCAAGTAACTACATTTATCCTTCCAGTACATACAGGGAAATATAGGATAAATGAATGCATTACTTGTAACACTGAAGGTGTAGTTTAGTGTATTGTATGTCCTTGTAACAAACTGTTTGTTTGGATGACTGAAAGACCAGTTAAAAAGAGGGTTTAGGAACATCATCAACAAAAATCATAATAGTCCAGTAGCAGTACATTTTGAACTGGCACATAACAATAGTCATGATGGCTTGCAGTTCATAGGATTAGAATGTGTTAAAAGGAAAAATAAAGGTAGATCTGTAATGTCAATAAAAACTTGTTTACAACAGAAGGAACGTTTCTGGATTTGGAAACTTAGAAGCCTGAAGCCAGTGGGGTTAAATAATGTATTGGATTTAAAGTCATATCTCAAATAATTGTTTTTAAAGAATATTAGATTATAATAATTTATTTATTTATTTATTTGCTTTTGGTAACCGGGTAAGTGCGCTAGGCTACATAACCTGCCTATTTTCAGGCATGACCCAGGAGAGTACAATAAGTCAATACAGCAACAGCAGAGTACAAAATCAGTACAGTAAAGTCACGACTTACGCTTATTGAAGAGATGACATAAAAATTGTTTTCCCTCCCTCCCTCTCTTTCTTTATCTTTGTCAGTCCATTTATATTCAACTGTGGTTGTATTCACTGTGTATTCCAGGACATGAATGATTGTTCAAGAATATACAATTGATTTGAAATTAAAACAGATGTACGATATAACAATCGTTTATACTCTGCTAAATCAGGATAGTATGCATATCTTTATTGACCCCCCCCCGTTTGAACTTTCATCTTGTTAGATTGAGTGAAAATATGTACAAAAAGTTGTGTGGATTATAAAAGAGAAAAATGTTGATTTTGATTGGTAATCTGTGTTCCTTGTTGTTCCCTAGCTCAATATGTTTTCGTGCACAAGAAGAAATGAAGTGTTGCTGAATGCTATGCCTATATTCATGCTTCGAATGGATCTGAAACATAAGAACATTAAGGAACAAAGGAACCCAAAGTGAAGATTCAGAAAATCCATAAAATGAACTTGTGTCTTTGATAACGTTTATTTGTTACTTCTTATGTTTTATATATCTATTTGGATATTGTATTCCAAAGTGTATAACAATAGAAAAGCATAATGTTAGCAAAAGTATGGATTTAAATGATAGAAATGTAATTGAAAACACAAATATAAAAGTATAAAAGCAAAATGGGGGCTAAGATTGTTTATAGATAAGAAGTATGAAAATAAGAATTAATATGATGTATTGTGAAGGGATAGAGAATTTTTGTATTCTTTAAAATAGGTACTTTTTGTCTGTCATCATTGATTGTTTAATTGAGTTTTGTATTGCATGTGCACTTTGGGTATTTAAGACCATGGGGCTTTTGACTCTACACCCCCTTAGGAAGCCAGTGAGGTGAAGAGCAGGGGTTAGTGGTGGCTGGTGCATTAGACTGGGTAGGTTGTTCTGCTTTTTCTAAATGTATTTTGCTGTAATTTAACAGCAAAATGTATGGTAGATGGTTCTAAATAGTTTAAACACTTTATTTAAAAGTGCTTTATTCAAGCAAAAGCACTTATACGTAACCCAAGAATTTATGTATTATGAAATAAATGAGGTTACGGTGTATCGTTTTGTGCGTGTGTGGATTTTGCTAAGCTACCTACTAACCTACCCTTATTTGCTCACCTAAAATTATGTATCATATATGAAACGCTGGACTGAGCTGTTGCAAGGCAGCTCTCCTCTCCCTGGAGGGATGTGGGCTTCCCAGGCTCTTGGCTGCCATCCAGTGGAAGCAAAGGTGAAGGGCCAAGCTGATAAGGGAGCCGGGGATTAGGCTGGTTGGGAGGAAGGGGCCATCACCGGAGCCACAGAGCGCATGCGTGGCTCCACATGCATGTGCAACAATGTTATGGGATCCCGGGATAACAGGGGTCAGAAAAAGGAAAATAGGGCACCAGGGCAGGCTCAATGAAGCCTTGTGAGCAGGGCAGATTGAGATCCTCCACGGGAGGACTGCAGCTTAGCTGCCCTGGAACCCCAATGGTAAAAAGCTATGTAGAAAAAAGTATCCCTTAAACTATTTCTTCTTTTACTTTTACATTTCTTAGCCACTGTTTCTTCAGGGGAGAATCCTCCTGATCGAAAAAGGCTTCCCTAACCAAAGATGTAACAGAAGAGGCTTCAGACATCCCTTCTTCTTTATCCATATCACCTCAGTTTTTGGAAAGAACAGCAAAATAATTTCTAGTCTGAATGTGAAATGTTTGTACTGGTTTAACAGGCTGCTTAGTACACTGCTTAACAGACTGGGTTGAGCTTGCCCATCAGTGCAGTGGTAGAGCTACCACCCCTGACACTGGCAACCTGGATTTTGGGAATGATCCCAGCTCACTGGGAGCTAGTCAGGGGGAGGAGAAAAGAGCAACCCAGAAGACAATCTGCTCCTTCAGGGAGAGAGGAAAACATAGGGCTGCTATGCCCCCTAACAAGTACTGCTTCCAGTAGAAGCATGGGCAGCTGGCTCAGACTCACAGAGTTAGGGAGGAGATGGTGCCATTAGGCTCTTGGCTACAGAGTGCATTAGCATGTTGCCAGCCTGAAGCTACATCCTTCATGCGAGTGCCCTCTGGGGATGGGATCACAACACCAGGGACAAGAAAAAGGAAAAATCAGCATTGAGCAGCATGATGCCAGGATCCTGGTATGCCATGATGCAGCCATGCCAGCTGTAGAGTCTGGTAGGCTGAAATCCAGCCAAATAACCAGGGGGTGATGGTATCCACTGAGCCGCTGTCCAGGGAAAGAAAAAAACAGACAGTTTTGGGTTCTACCCCTCTTTTCTTGTACTTCAGACTGTGGGTCCTCCAAAACTGGAGAAGGCATGGCTTCTGACTAACAAGAGGAGGATTCTGGGAAGGATGAGTTTCTGGGACTACATCAAGTGGCTCAGAAGATACATCTAGTTGGTAAATGGGAGCTGAAGTTGTTTGTACTACCTGAGTTGTGCTAGTAGCATTAGTATGCTGACTAGACACTGTATGGGCAGGCCTAGGCATAGGAATGACCTGTGATGGAACAACCATAGTGGGATGCTCCTCAGGAGGAGGGGGGCAAGGTCTTTGTTGTTGTGGGGCCTGCAGAAGATGCTGTTGAGGAGACCGGGGTTCAGCAGCATAACTAGGATCAGGTTCATCAAACATACCTGACTCTTTAGCTTGACTTCTTGTAATTAGACTTTTCTGGACCAATCCATCTTTTCAGTTATGAGCTGCCCAAGTATGCTGACGATAGGAGTGTCCCTCCTCATCACAAAGATTACAACTGAGTGGATTTGGACACTCTGCACTTGTGTGTCTGCACTCAAAGTGTAGATTACAATGAGGCCTGTCACAGACTGAACTCAAGTGAGTTTGTGACCCACATTTGTAACAGATCTGTGGTTGTTCTGGGCAAAAGCATAAGCCACTATCGCTGCCAATGTAAAAGCTACCAAGGATGTCACAAATGCAGATATTGGTTTAGTATAGTTTAACTCGAATTTTCCAACCCCCTGTCCAGATTAACTTAATCAATAATAGGTGTGGGCAATACAACACAGTACACCTCTGTTTTAACCAGTAGAGAATGTCAGAAATATTGACATGCTTTTTTCAGAAAATAGTTGTAATGACCTAACAGTGGGCTTAGTAAGAGGAATAGCAATAAACAGGGTCCACAAAGGTGTTTTTTTAAGGATTCATATTAAACCCAAAATCTTTCTAATGACAAGATAGATTTAAAACTAACATCTAAGGTGGCCTCTCCTGCAACATAAATGAAAGCATAATAATCTCCAGGTACAAAACCCATAGTGTTTTTAATAATGTCTTGGTAACATACACCCTGTCAGGGGCAAGGTTTAACCCCCCTTATATTTCAGTCAGACCGCATTGCAGCATTGTTGAGCTGCCTCCCCTCTAGCACAGAACAAGTCTGCCATTCTTGGTTGGGAATTTGAAGTATTTGGTACCTAAGCTTTATCATTTTGCTCCTGATAATTCTCAGATTGTTTCAGCAATGTGTATGATGTTCTGGCGCCTATTATTGATATATCTCTGTCTATTATTCTATACAGCTGATGTAGTAGCTTCAGAATTTTCCTCCCCTTTCATCTCTTTTTTTTATATCGACATTCTTTTACTGCTTTCCTCTGTGGAGCAGGCTGTCAGGTCATCTGGCTGCCAGCACCTGCACCTCGGGACCCAGTCTGGCCAGTGACATGCTTTCTTCCACACAGGCTGGCACACAGAGTTCACCATCCCTGTGGGGACCTGGATCCAGTACCTGGGGGTGCATCTTTCAGGTCCGGGGGTGCAGTGCCCGGCCATCAGCTGCCACAACCACCCCACAATTTTTCACCTTAATATTGTCTCCCTTGGAGCTGGACATGCAATGGAATCCATGCACTATGTGATGATGCCTACCTCGCTCCAACCCCCAGCTGTATGCTACTTCTTGCAGTGCCCCTGATGTCTGCCAGTTGCCACTGCAAAGCAATGTAGACCCCTTACCCACCCCAGAGGGAGGAGAGCTGTCATGGGATGCTCGATCTTCTCTCTCCCCCTGCTGACCCCTGATGACCCGACTCCGTTCCAAAACCTGGGTCACCGGCATAGCATGAGGTGTGGTGCCCAGCACCTCAACCCTCAGTGCCACCGAGCTGACTCCTCCTTTCCATCTCAAGAGGTAGGTTGGCAGTTTGCCACACAGATGAATGACCTGTCTCAGAAGGTGCACAGTGTTCAGCAGCAGAAGTGGGAGAGGATATTCCTTTAAGTGGGAAGTGGAGATTACAGTGACTGCAGGACCAATATCAGTTGTTCCTGTCTTTGGACCAGCAACGGGAGAGATATTGTTTGTTCCTGAGGTATTTACTAAAGACCTGGTTACAGAGACAGCTACTGAAACTGAGGGAAGCATGTCAGTAGTGCATTACTGGGCTGTAATCAAAAATGTCTTCATTGTCATAGCGATGAAGGGAGCTGACATAGAAACCAGCAAACTCGGTTCAAAGGCAGATGTAGAATTTGTAGACATTGAAGCTGCAGTCATTGCCTGATTACCACTCTCAGGAACTTCAAGTAATATTAGTGTTAACATTGTTTTTACCCATGATTGTGTTGAGTTGAATATCCATGGCATTCCAGACATTACTTCATGGCTACAAAATGTACCTATAAAGGGTAAACATGTTTATTCTTTAGAGCTAAGTTTTGCAGCCATGATGTAATGTGTGGAGTGCCATGGAAATTAACTAACACAATCTCCTTTATCAGGTGAATAAACACCCATTGTGCCAAGTCATTCTGCAAATTGTCCAGAGAAAATAACAGAGTACAGCTCATCCACCTCTGATAAACTGGAAGGCTGGGACTCCTGGCAAATAATTGCAGTAGATGTTTTTTGTGTTTCTTTAGAAGAACAAACCAATTTTGTGTCATAGTATATTGCAATCAAATAACATGTTTCCATAATCTAAAAACTGAACAGTTCATTGTCTGATACTCCTACTGACAGAGAACTGATAACTCATCATGTACAATTTCCACTAATTCCTCTTGCAACAAGTATATTGACTATAACACAAATTTACATCTCGCTTGCCCTATCTAATATTACAAATTTGCACAAAAAACTCCTAAACAAACTACCATGAAATTATAACCATGCTGAAGAAAAAAATGCCTGAAACAAGTGCCCCATATATCATAGAGCAAAACAAAGACATATTCCATCGAGAGGATAACAAAATCCAAAATTAATGTACATAAGGACAGTCAAAATATAAATGATGCACTGTTTCAAATATATTATTACAACCAGGCCTAGGACAATGACATTCTTGTATTTCTTTGAGTAATGTTTAACATTAAGCTTTTTATGACAAAGGGGGTTGCCACTACAGGAAGACCCAGGTTGTCAGGGGTATCCCTGACTGAAATCAGGAGGGGGGTTCAGGCAAGGTACAGAGGGATGAGAGAGAGAAAGAGAGAGAGAGAAGGATGAGTAAGGGTGAGCTAGGTGAGGGAGGGGCTGGGGTGCCAGTCAGGGAAATGGGTGCTGGGGATTGGTAGGGAGATGTAAAAGATGTGACCTCTAGAAGTAAAAATGGGGAGCAGGCAGGGCCAGGTCACTTTTAGCTGGATTTTGTAGATTCACTTTGAGAAAGCCAGCACATCGATTGGCAGGTTTGACTAAAAGAGACAATAAGGTAAGGTAAAGTAGCGATGGGGGAGGGCTGAGAAAGGAGAGGTGGAGGTTGCTGATTTCCTTCCTGCAAGTATGGTGGAGTGAGAGTCCCATGGGGGGTAGGAGGGAGGAATCTGTGGCCACGGGGAGGGAGATGAGGTAGGGGGCATGGTTTAACAGTGGCAGCAGTGGGAACTATCTGTTCCTAGGCTTCGAGTATATACAGCTGCATGGTGATCAGAGCTAGAGTGTGATTTCCATCAACAGGTCCACAAAGCAGCAATCCATCAGGGCAGGTGGATTTCTGTTCTGGCAGTTAAGGCACATGGGCAGACTGGCAGATCAGGGGAGTTGTTGGTTTCAGTCCCTCGCGTGGATGGTTGCCTGTGCACGATCCTCCAGGGCATGCTGTTGCCAGGCATTAAGATCGAGAGACAGACTAGCAGATTGGGGGTATTGTTTTGGGTCTCAGGCCCCTCTCTTGGATGGCAGCCTATGGGCAACACTCCAGGGCCCCCAAGCCCCCTACAGGGATCCCTTCCTAGCAGGCATAATGTCTCACTCCCAGCACTCCAAGGTCAAGGTTTGGTGGGGCGGGAAGGGGAGACAGTGCTACAGGTTGGGCAATCAACCCTGCGAGTGGGGAGGGCTGAAGGTGCCTACAGGTCAACGGGCTAGGCGGCCCACTGGGAAATGGAATGGCAGCAGGGTAGGGACAAGATGCAAGGGATGGGTGGATCAGAGGAGGGACAGTGACATTGATCCTCGGTCTGGGTGGGAGGGCATCACAGAGAGAGGGAATATGGGCGTGGGCTAGTCGTAGGCCCACCTGTGCCACTTAGCCAGTAACTCTCAGAAATACCATTAACTGGTGCTCTGAATGCTGCATGTCAGGGTTTGTTTTTTGCTTAACTGTGTGCTGTTATTGGCAAGGAAGATATCATTTCCGGATGGTTCGCTGGATCCTCGAGGAGTGATTGTGAGAAGGGTGGGTCAGATGCACACCTGACGTGGCTCCAAATGTGACACTCATGGGGTGAGGGCAGAATCGATGGGAGGGGGAGTACCTTCAGGGTGTTGGGGATTGAATTGCACTTGCTGGAGCCTTGGGGGAGCTGAGTGAAGGGGGGACATGAGGCCACCACCATTTTGCAATGGTTCGCAGCCCCATTTTAGGTGCACCATTGATGATCAGGAGTGGCTGCACATGCCGGGAATATATGGGGGTAATCCAAGTTGAAAATCCATGACAATAGGAGAGTGTATAATTCTGTAAGAGCTTAGTTTGCATTGACTTTTTGGGCTGGGTAGCGTCTCAGCACAGTCACTTGCACATGCTTTGACTTTAGATAGGTATGACAGACTGCAATAACACCACCTGCAGGAAATTCATCATCCAGAGTGTAGTGGGGGGTTTTGATGTCTGCGATGTCACTGTCATGCAAGGTGGGAGATAGGAAGACTTGAAATACCTTAGTGCTCCTTGAGCTGTTGTTAAGCTGTCGCTATGCTTAATTTTACATATTTTACGGCAGCAAACCTACTGAGTGCAACTACCTATGACTGCCAGGAGGTGGCAAAGGCAGTTTCACAGGTGGTGCAGTAGCCAAGGAAGTGTAGTGATGCCAGGGACCCAGGTTTGAATCCCACAGCCCCAGGTAGGATGGGGCAGACAGCAAAGAATTAAGAAGCATAGTGGTAACCAAAGTGAGGGGAAACAGGCAAGAAAACTGGGGGAACCCCACAGCCCCTGACACCATATTAAAAAAAATAAAATAAATATGGGTTCCTTTCACTGGACAGAGAGTAGACCATTTGGGGGACACTGGGTTGGTACAGTATCCTTGAGTGGAAGAAGGCCTCCGATTCTTGAAGGGGCAGCAGCAGAGGCACAATAGGAATATCCCAGCAATGCTAAGGGTGGGGGTTAGCCACCTTGCTGTCATGGCAGCTGGGGAGTTCTAGCCAGATTGAGGCAACACAAGTCAGAGGAGGGCCAGGATCTCCTGACACCTGCTGCTGGTGGGGGGGGAGTGAGGGGGAGTGGGGTTAAAAAAAGTAGAAGGATAAAGAAATAAGAAAATAAGGTGTTGATTTGTGCACAATGGCAGATGACACCGAAGAAGAATGCAGGGAAGAAGAAGATGGCGACAGAGAAGTTGACCAAGCAGGTGGTGACATTGATGGGACGGGTGCAGGCCACACCGAAGAGTGCCCATAAGGCAAAGGAAGAAGAGTTCAGGGCAGCAAAGTGGAAGGAACTGGAAGGACAATGAGAGAAGGGGAAAGCAGGGAAAAAATGAAGAAGGTAATGGGATGAGACGACGATGGAGAAGAGTAAGGACAAGGTTGATATGACACTAAATGGGAGTTTGAAGGAGTATTTAGTGGGATTGACAACGGAGATAGGGGATAAGGGGCTAGAGGAGAGGGAAGAAGCACTAGCAGAGTTAAAAGGGAAAGGGGACCAGGGCCAAGGGGTAGGGCCAATGGGCAAGGAGAGCATGGGGGCAAAGAAGGGGGTTCCCAGGGATTACATTAGGCGATCATGTTCCACAGGTGATAAAGAAAAAAAAATTGGAAAAGGGAATATTTAGACATGTTTGCTTTAGTGGATAAGGAGGCCACAAAAAAGTATGTGGAAAGGGAGTCAGTGGGGAGGTCAGAAGTGGCGGTAGCACTGGCTTTCATAGGTAAGACCGCAGAGGACAAGTGTTTCAAGGGGAAGACTTTTGACAATTGGTTAGCAGGGTTTACAAATTACAGTGCCATTTTGTTACAGAAATAACCAAATTAGCCATCCCATTGCTAACCTATTCGACCACTATCAGGGATGCATACGAGGCAAAATGGGCTATGGGTGATTAATATATGACAAAAGGTTTCAAAAGTGCATGGTGGAGCATGGGGATGTGCATTGAGACATCACACATGCAGACCTGTGGGTTCGCACACTCAAGGGGGAATAATACGGGGTTGTTCAATGGGGTGAAACAGGTTAGTGGGTCCAGGGTCAAGACGTGTTGGGGTTTCAACAATGCCACATGAAGTTGGACAAACTATTAATTTCAACATGTTTGCTCAAACTATTTCAGGCAGCACCCAGTTTCCAGGTGCTAAAGCATGTGGGAGATGTCGGGTTTCAGCAAAATGGGGGGCAGCCAATTCATGGGAACATGTGTGGAGCGAGGGGTGAGTGACACAAGGAGGGAGGGGAAGACGATACAGTGGGAGGGGGGTGTTCGGGGCATGGTCTAGCAATAAGAAAGGGAGATAAGGGGGAGGGGCATGGCAGGAGAGCAGGGGGTATTGGAGGACATGCACGCTGATTGGGATAGAGATTTTGTGGGATTGGATAGAGGGTTACCAGGACGCCACTGCAAAGAGGAGGCTTAGGGAGGGATTCACAAAAGATTTTAACCTGCAGTACAGGGAACCAAGAGTAGCAATGCAAGTGAGGAATTTGGGATCCACAAAGGGAAAATAGGATTTGGTGTCGCAGAAAATAGGCAAGGAAATAGCAGTAGGGAGGGTAGAGGGGCCGCTCGAGATGTCACCATGGCCAGAGCTAACGTTTCGCCATTGAGCCTGGTACCCAAGAAGAAACTGAGAGAGTATAGGATCATTCATCATTTATCATATCTGGAGGGAAGCTCAGTGAATGATGGCATTCCAGAAGAAGACAAAGCAGTATCTTACACCATGCTGGACCAGTCAATTGATCTGATCAAATCAATGGATAGAGGGGTAGCTAGTGAAGACAGCCATCGAGTTTGCCTTTTGATTGCTACCAGTTAGAGAAGACGATTGGGATTTGTTAGGTTTATAGTTTGGAGGGAGGTATTACTTTGACAAAGCCATGCCAATTGGCTGCTCTGTGACATGCGCAGCTTTGAGACTTTCGGCACTTGGCTGCTGTAGGTATTTGGGGAAAGGTGGGGATATAAGAGGTTCATACATTATTTGGATGATTTTATATTTGTGGGTGAAAAGGAAGCTGGGACAGGGTAGATGTTGCGGCAGTTTCGGGAAATGTGCCAGACACTGGGAGTACCATTAGCAAAAGAGAAGATGGAGGGCCAGTGAGGAAACTAGATTTTTTAGGATAGAGGTGGACGTGGAAGCAGGGGTGTTCTGACTTCCATCAGACAAGGTGGACAAGTTGAAAGGTTTGCTGGGTTTTGTTATGGGCAGGAGGCTCGTACAACTGTCAGTGGTACAAAAGCTGTTAGGCCAACTCAATTTTGCATGTAGGGCTGTGGCTCTAGGGAGGGTTTTCACTTGGTGGTTAGTCAGGGCAACAGGCCAAGCAAAGCTCCCCCACTATTGGGTGGATATCAAGAAAGGGGTGAGGCAGGATTTGTGGGTATGGGAACAGTTCCTAGTAGGGTATAATGGGATCATCTTCTGGCAAGAAGAATGGGTACCCAGCACAGACCTAGAATTGTACATGGATATTGCAGGTGCCTGGGGGATGGGGACATATTTCAAAGGTAAATGGATTTCTGAAGGGTGGCCAATCAGATGGGAGGAGGAAGGGTTACACGAGGACATTACATTCATGAAGTTATTCCCCATGGGGTGGCTGTTAAGGTGCGGGTGGAACAAAAAGAAAATCATCTTTGGGTGTGACAATTTAAGGGTGGTAGAGATTCTAAACCAACAGTGTGGCACCACTAACAGGGTAACCCAGGTAATGTGACAGATTGTTTTAGAAGGGTTAAGGTTGAATCTGTTGTTTAAAGCAAAACACATCACAGATATTGACAATGAGATAGCTGACAGCCTTTCTCGTTTCCAGCTGCACAGGCTCAGGCAAGCAGCATCCCATGCAGTGAACAGGAAGACCAATGTCCCCCCCTCATTATGGGAGATTGGATGGGGAGATCTAGCATGATCTACCATGGCTCCTGGTCCGCTTACACCTTGAGGACATATGATAGGGTGTGGGAGGCATTTCAGGATTTCCATCAACAGATGGGACAGGAAACAAGGGGGGAGATTTGAGAGTATCAGGTTATCTGGTTTATGGTAACAAAATGGGATAAAGGCATAGCATATTCCACCATGGTATGTATTTGGCAGGCATTGATGCAATCTGCGAGACTAGGGGTTGGGGGGCCCCTACCATGTCCCTGGCAGTTTGCAGAATGCTTCAGGGCTGGCGGAGGTTGAAAGGGAAGGCTAGGGATGCCAGGCGGTGAATCATGGGCAAGCTTTTCTGCAGGGTACTTGCCAGCTTGAGTAGCATTTGCAGGCCTGTATATGAGTAGAGGTTCTTTAGAACCCCATTTTTGGTTATGCAGCAGGGGGCATTCAGGGTCAGTTAAATGGTGGCAAGTAGACAAGGTTGATGGCAGGAGGGTTTGTTGGGGGAGGATATACAGTGGGACTAGGAGGAGGCAGTCATCAAGCTTAGGAGGTCAAAAACAGATCAGATGGGAGCAGGGGTGCAAGTCAGATTATCCAGTAGCACTAATCAGGTGGTGTGTGTGGTCAGGACATTAGATGCCTATGGTGAGGTCAGACCTACGGGCGAGACCTTTTCTTTGTTCTTGAGAATGGGGGGGTGGGGGTGTCAGCTTACCAGGTTTCAGTTATAATAAAGAGAGGGATAGCATTTATAGGAGAGGATCCCAGCAGATTCTCATCACATTCTTTTTGTATTGGGGCTGCATCAGAGGCAGACAAAGTGGGAGTCTCAGTTGAGGACATCAAGGAGAGAGGGAGATGGAAGTCAGACAGTTATTGGACATATGTGAGGGAATAGGTTTTTAAGGCACTCTGCTCTTTTGTTCCAGGTGAGGGGCACCACCAGAGGATGGTCTGGATCACAGGGCACTCTTTTGTTTTCTGAGCTGAGAAGACAGTCATCAGCAGGCCAGGAGTTAGTCAGTTGCAGAGGGCAGTGGACTCTGTAAGACTGCACTAGAAAGGCACCCAGAGCTTGCATCGGGGGCAGCTGCTTCCATTGTTAGAGGAACAGAAACTCAGAGTCCCAAAACCAGATCTTTTAATTTTGCATTTGGGGGAAATGGTTTAGGGGTGAGGCCTTGAGTGGATTTGCTGGTGGAGATACAAAATGGTACAAGAATTATATGCTCTTGGTGGCCAGGTGTTAGGATAGTATGGTCAGAAATCATCCCCAGGTGGGTATGAAGGCAGGCCAGGGATGTGAAGGCAATAGAACCAGCAAGGAAGAGACTAAACAGGAGGATGGCAGTACTTACTAGGGCAGCTGGTGACATTTATATACCACACAAGATTGCCTATGACAGCCTGAGGGATTATAGGCAGGATGGGGTACATTTATCGTAGGTAGGTTTATCATTGTTCACAAATAGGTTAGATGTGGTAATAGAGGAGTGGGAGCTGGGGAGAGGAGGGTTGGGGGAAGTGCACAATCCAGTGCAGAGTTGGAGGTGTGCTAATCAAAGGAAGGAATTGGAAAGGGGTGGAGACACTGGGGGGGGACTCTAACAGCAGGCCTGGGCTGGGTCAATATCCAAGCAGGTAGGGACATCTGCTGATGAGAATGCAGCAGAATGGAGAGCAACAGAGATAGGCATCAGGTGCAACACCTGAACCCCCAAGAGGAACAGAGAATGAATGACTGGGAAGATGGATTAGGGCACCAGGTGACACACCAGGGCTCAAGAAGATAATTGTGGGAAAGAGAGTGGACTGAAGCAGGAATTGGGATCAAATGTTATGCTATGATGGCTTGAGAGATAATAAGTTGAAATGTTAACACATTCATGATAAATTTGCTAATCAAGCACCCAATATATCGGTCTTGGGATTGTTTATTTCAGGTGAGATGTCTTCTTGACTAAGGGGATTGCCACTGACAGGTAACCCAGGTTGTCAGGGACATCCCTGCGTTAAATTGGGGGGAGGGGTCAGGCAAGGTAGGGAGGAGAGAGAGAGAGAGAGATCGAGAGAGAGGAGGATGAGTAAGAGTGAGCTAGGTGAAAGAAGGGCTGGGGTGCCAGTCAGGGGAATGGGTGCTTTGGATTGATAGAGAGATGTAAGAGGTGTGGCCTCCAGGGGCAAAAACAGGGAGCAGGCAGGACCATGTCACTTTTTGCTGGACTTTTTAGATTCCCACCCTCCATCCCTGTTTTAGGAGTTGGGGGGGGGAGCAGAGAGATGCAGGGATTGACAAGGGGATACAGGTTGCCAGTTTAAAGCAATGGAGATTGGCCAGTCCAGAGGCACCAGATGCAGTGGGGTTGTTTTCAGAGGGCAACGGACTGGACATTCTGAGTAATGTCAGCAGAGGACATCGGTGTGGATGGAAGGAATTGGAAAGGTGGGCGACACCGGGGTGGGGGGGAATCTAGCAGCAGGCCTGGGCTGGGTCAACATTCAGTCGGTGTCGGCACCTTCTGAAGAGAATGCAGCATGATGGAGAGGAACTGAGATGGGCATCGGGTGCAACACCTGAGCCCCCAAGAGGGACAGAGAATGAATAACTGGGAAGACAGATTAGGGCACTGGGTGACACACCTGGGCTTAAGAAGATAATTGTGGGAAAGAGACTGGGCTGGAGGAGGAATTGGGATTGAATGTTATGTTATGATGGTTTGAGAAATAATAAATTGAAATGTTAACACATTCATAATAAATTTGCCAATCGAGCACTCAATATATCTGTTGTGCAAGTGTTTATTTCAGGTGGGGATGTCTCCTTGACAACATAATCACACTGTATCCCACATTTTGCTTGGAATACATCTATCTTTAAAAGTTTTGCCAGTAATTTCCATATGATTAGTGGGTTCCCCATAAAAATTGTGTTGTTCAAAAAACTTTTGGTTAAAATCTCATTATAGACAATTTTCCTAGTTCTACCTAGAATTTTTTTGTCGTGAAACACTCCATTGCTTTAGTTTAAAAAAAAATCTTCTTAATAATAAACCAAGGGTGGCAACCTCTTACTCCTTGGTTTGTATTTGTTTTACTCAATTCCCCAAAAATGCTAGTGATTGACTGAGAAATCCCAAGTACCAATAATTATGAACCACTCTGCAATACAGGCAAAATATTATCAAACAAGAAGATACTGAAAATGAAGACTACAGAATTTATCATATATGTAACCCCTCTTGTTATGGGGTTAAGCTGGCTACTGCATAAGCATTGAAAAACACACTATACAACTTGGATTCCAAACTCTTTGGTAGTAGTTAAAGATAACTTAAAAATAAAATGGTTGGTGTTAGAATGTTTTTTTTTTTATCATATAGATCCTTTTTTTTTTTATGCATACAGTGTAGGCCACTTTTTCTATTGTTCAGCGTTCCTAAATCCAGTTGTGAATCACTGTTCTCAATTAAAAAGAACCATATCTCCAGAGCCAAAATAAATACCTAGAATCATACATGGTGGCTTAACTAAACCTGCTCCTGCCACATCTGAAACTTTTGAATTATCTTTAACAGTTAGGCAAAAAACAAACATTTTCATAATTAAACTGATCTCCTCTAACAGGAAAATATGTCCAAAATTGTTTTTGTTGCTTCGCCAGATGTTTTGTTTTCAACAAACAGGCACATATTATCTACATAAATAATAGCTTTCACTTGTTGAGAGAGATTTGAACAAACTACCCTTTTGACATCTCTGGAATTATGTAGAAACTATATTAATTGATCCATGCTAATAATGTATAAAAGGGGGCTTAAAAGGCATTCTTGCCAGACAGCTCTCTTGACTAAGCATTTATTGCTCAGCAAGCCATTTTAAGGGGGAGTAAGGTTTGCTTATCTATAGCCCATTTGAATACAACTGATAAAACCTTGAGGAATCCCAAAATATTTAAAGTTTTCCATAAAAATGCATGAGCTTCTTTGTCAAATACGTTTTACTGGTCCGGTATAAACAAAAGGCCAGTTAACTTCTCTTCTTTACTGTAGTCGGTGATTTCTCTTAGTAAGATTAAAGCCTCACTGATTCTTTTACCTGACATAGAGCTGAACTGTGCCAGGTGGATGATATGTTTTATTGATTCTGTAAGGCTATTATTTCATATGGTTGTTAAGATTTTGAAATCAGTATTAAGTAATGTAATGATTCTCCAGTTATTCACTTCCATTCTATCTCCTTTTTTAAATAAAAAATATTAGAATTCCATTGTACATATCTGGGGGAATATTTTTCTTTTCCAGTAATTCATTAAAGAAACCCAGCAAATTCCTCTGGCATCCATTCCCACAACTGTTTATAAAATTCTACTAGAAAACCATCTAGGCCTGGTACTGAACCACATTTTACAAATGTAATAACTACATAATTCTACTAAGGTTACCTTATTTGTCAAATATGCTTTGGCTTCTGCTGAAATGTGAGGGAAACAACAATTTGTTAGGAAAGGGTCCACTTGTGAGGCATCATCAAATTCTACCCAAAATAATTGTTGAATATGTACCTCAAATGTTTGCACTATACCAGCCTTATCTGTGACCAGAGTTCCTTGGTTATTTTTAATGCCTGTGATAGTTTTACAATGCACATTTTCTGTGCAGTTTTCAATAGGGTTCACATGAAATGTACTGCCTTGCATATTACACTTTTGTTCCATTTCCAATGACTTTGATCTGTTATATTGATAATCTACCATCTTTAATTTTATGATGTTAATTTGTTCACTGAAATCCTTTGCTTGCTTATTTAGAAGTGAAATAAGTTTTTGAAATGTGAACTCTGTTATCTAAGTAATTATGATAATTAGACCATTTTTGCATTTTGGCTTGATTAAAACAAGGGTTTAAAATCTGTCTTACTATCTTCCCACCAAGCTATTGCAGAGTCATAAAGGAAGAACACTGATTTTCATGCTTCTATTAAATTGTTTGTTTTTTTTAGAATTTGGGGGTTATCTAATAAAGTGGAATTTAACTTTTAATAGCTTCTGCCACAATGAGGGTTTTGCATATCAGAAATATGTATTCCTATTAGTCTATTGTCTGTAGTTTCTATCACTAATGTGTCTACTTTTGGACGTGGAAGAAAGTTTGAAATTAACCTCAACGCTCTTCTAGAGGATACCGAACCTCTGAAGTATGTGTGTTAGGTGTTTTCTCTAATTTCCTGTGGGCTTCTACTAATTCTGCTTGTCTGTACATCTCTCTTAAAAACAAAACACACACACACACACACACACACACACACACATATATATACATAGTCTTGGCTGATCTATCTATCAATGAATGTTCACAATTAAAATCACCTGCAAATGAAATATTTCTAAATGTAAAAACAACAGGGTTGGGTTCATTTTAATAATTATTTTCTGGCTGCCTTTGGATGGGGATCATATATATTAATTAACCTGTATCTTTACTTATCCATTTTAATGTCCAATAACAAAACCCTTCCAGGGGATATTTCCACCATTTTAAGTGTAAACCTTTGTATTCTAAAACAAATTTCCACCCCTGAGCATGCCTCGTCTTCTATAGACAACACAGAACTTCCGCATATCCAAGCTTTTTTGCTTCCTGTGTATCTGAAACAGACAAGCCTAGTGTCCTGCAAGAAAAAAAAATGTTGTAAGGAAGTAAGCTTGAAATTGAAAAAGTTGCTTTTCTCCATTTCAAATTTTTAATTCTATTCACATTACATGAAGCACAAGCCAGATGAAAAGAAGCTACCATGTTCATTTTAAGGGGTTAGTAGAATCACTCAAGACAGTTTTTTCTTAGCTGTAGACCATTTTTTCATTTCTTAATTTAAATTGTGTTTTTTTTTTTTGATAGGGCATGTAGACCCATGACTTCAGTTTCTGAGGATTGCCCTTTTTGAAGAAACTACTGGTATTATAGAGGAGGCATCAGAATCATCATCCTCTTCCTTGCCCCCCCATTGTTTCTCTGATTGCAAGGACTGGAATCTATTTTGTAGAGGAACTTCAACCCCACCAAGGTGTGTTTTATTGCTTTTTTCCTCCTTTTTTCTTTACTTGCTGAAAACCATATTCAGATGGGTGCAAGGTGGCATCTTGGAAACTGATACATTTAATTCTGTTTCTGTATCCATTGTCCTATTTACAGATGAAGAGACTGGCATTCACGCTGTCGATGGAGAAAAGCCAGGGGGTTCCCTTGAAGATGGGGGGAACTTGTGATCTAGTTTCAGCATGGTCTGCTATATTATCCTGTTTTCTTGCATTGACTGTCCCATCTGATTTCTGAGGGTTATTGTAATTTTTTTTCTGAGTTTTGTGTACATAAGAATCTTGTTCCATGGTATCAGAGCAGTTGTGGGTAGACCAAGTGCAGGATCTAAAAGTATGGTCTTCTTCTTCACAGAAGTTACAAATGGGGTGCTGGTACAAAGAAAGCTGGAACATCCCAATTCTCCACATAAAAACAAAAAGCATTTAGTGAACTCACATGCACTAATCAAATGTTGTAGCAACCCCCATTTATAACATGATTTTGACTGTTCTTGTAAAATAAAATGCCTCTTTCTCTCCCCAAAAAACAAACTTTTATGGTGATGTTGAAGCCCATGAACTGTTTGTTGTAGTTTAACTCAGATTTTCCATTCCCTGGTTCAAATGTTTTCCATGTCCATTATAGGCTCTGGGGTATATTGCACATCACAGCATGTTCCAAAGTAAATAGAATGTTAGCAATGTTCACTTCCTCATTTCTAAACAAAATGGTGATGTACTTGAAATCAAGTTCTGTCAGTGGACTTGCTAGAAAAGCAGACCAGATAGGACAATCTTTCATAATAATGTATGATACTGATTCCAGAAATGTTCAAGTGATTTAGCAGTTTTAAAGCTCACATCAAATATGCTTTCCCATGGGGCATGTATCAGGGAATATCCTTCTGATGGTAGAAATTGCACAGACTGCTTAATAGGTATCTTGCCTACATAAAACCTGTCAGTGGGTTCTCCCATACTTCCTTCATATTTTATTCTGACTGTGTTTCTATGTTTGGTTGGCTCAACAAGATGATCAAATAGTCCTGCATAACTTGTAGTACCTCCTGTTTGTCTAAACCCCCCACACTTATAATTTTGAGGGTGACTGATCAGAAGAATGCTTCAATGAATTAGTTTATGGATACTTCTATCTCCCAGAGGGAATAGGTGAACTGCCAGATGGCTCTCTGTTGTCCTGCAGTATAGTATTACATTGTTCTCCCATTTTCATCCCCTTCACCTCTCCTTGTTTCCTGAAAAAGTTCTTCTAGATGTAAATCTGGGTCTATCTGATTTAAATTCACAATCTGCATACTTGCCATGCTTTCTGCAGTTTCTACTGATTGAATACCCCAATATTGATTTATTTGTTGCTTCCCTGGTCTAATTCTGAGCATTCTTTTAGTTATTAAATGTTTAGCTTTGTACCAGAAATAATATTATCTTGTGTAGTGAGAGACTTAGACTTGCTTGTAGAGCAGAAAGCAGCTAACTAAAAGAAGCTACATTTTCTTATTAATTAAACACTTATATCTCAGCAGGAGTCAGTGTCTGTTGAGATTAAGCAAGACCGATACTTTATTAGAAGTAGAAGGGGTCTTATTTAGGGTTAAAAAAAGAAAGAAAGTTGGTGTGTGTTCTGTGCTGTGACGGGTACTGTATCAACTTACTTTGCTAAACCAGTAGGAGGAGGCAGAGCTTAATTGGGGGGGTGGCTTAGACTCTATAAAAGCAGGTGACTCAAATTACAACTTCCTGTTGTTAGCCTTGCTTGTAGAGAAGAAAGCAGTTAACTAAAAGAAGCTACATTTTCTTATTAATTTAACACTTATATCTCAGCAGGAGTCAGTGTCTGTTGAGATTAAGCAAGACAGATACTTTATTAGAAGTAGAAGGGTTCTTATTTAGGGTTAGAAAAAGAAAGAAAATAAAGAAAGTCAGTGTGTGTTCTGTGTTGTGAAGGGAACTGTATCAACTTACTTTGCTAAACCAGTAGGAGGAGAGAGAGAGCTAAATTGGGGGTGTGGCTTAGACACTATAAAAGCAGATGACTCATATTACAACTTCCTGTTGCTTTCCTTGCTTGTAGATCAGAAAGCAGCTAAGTAAAAGAAGCTACATTTGCATTTACGTGTGTCTGCTATGTCCGCTGGGCACGCTGAAACTGCTGGCAATATAGAAACTTGGATAAGATAATTTTTGCACATCCTCTACTCAGTAAATATACACCTTTAACAATGGAAAAGAACTTAGTAAGTGTATGCAATGTTTAATGTATAGTGAGAGAAAGTATGGGGCGAGTATGTATGTGCTTATTGCCATCTGATTACTACTCTTGAAGCAGAGATAGCGTTTCTGCTTAATATTAAACCAGTTTCTACTGATATTAGGGGATTGGAAAGTTACATTGATCTTATGGATGAACAACTTCATTCTAATGAACAATTTCCATCACATTTAGGTAGCATTTCTATGCCTCCTGATGAGGAGACAATTGTAATGACTAGTACTAGTATACCTGTTGCCGCTGCCCCCTCTTATAAGGTGGATGATTATCCGCCCTCTTCTCATGATAATGATGACTGGACCATTGTCACAAAGCCTCTTAAAAAAAGGAGGGGTGGTCAAATACACAATAGTGCCCCTATTGAAACTTGCAATAGGTTTGAGCAATTGACTGTATCAAATAATGAAGTGCTACATGATTTATCCTGTGCATCACCCTCTGTTGATAATAATGGTTCAAAAGCACTTTTCAATCAGGAGTTAATGCTCATGAATACTTGTCCTAGTAAGTCTCACGCCACCAAATCAATACCTATTAAGTTAATCGCTCCAGAGTGTGTTAAACAATCACCTGTTTCTGATTCTTGTACCCCTACTGTCTTAAAACAAGTGTCAGTCCTGGGAGATTCAATCATTAAGCACATTGACAGGGCGGTATACAGTAGTGATAAGAGCAACTGCACTTGTTCTAGCTTCCGTGGGGCCAGGGTATCTGACATTACCTCCATGATGCCTAAATTTTTACAAAATGCAGGGGAAAATCCACTGGTTATCATACATGCTGGTGTTAATGATATAAACAACACCTCATTTAATCAGTTACAACAGGACTATGTGGTGTTATGTAACATGTTACTTGATAGGGGATGCTGTGTATGTTTATCTGAAATTCTACCTGTCCCAAGGGCAACATCTACCATGACTCAGAAAATCAAAGCCCTAAATGAATGGCTGAGAAAGTGGTGTTTTAAGCAGGACATACCCTGTATTACACACTGGGAATCATTTTCAGATGGTTTACATCTCAGTCATAGGGGTGGTACACTTATGAGGAAAAGTATCACTAAAATCATAAATCATTGTTTAACCTAAAAACAGTGGGGGAGAAAGGGTCTATTCCCAAGTCTCTGAATACTTACCAAAATATTATTGCAACTAAATGTAAATTCCTAGCTTTGAATGCAAGATCTTTAAACCAACTCAAATTAGCAGAACTCGAAGCCAAATGAAAAACTTTAAATATAGGTGTGGTGGGAGTAACTGAAACTTGGTGGGACGCATCCTCAATTTGGTCCAGAGAAATTCCAGGTTATAAGTTATATCATAAAAACAGATTAGATAAGCAAGGCGGTGGAGTTTGTATGTACATACGAAATGATGTTCCTTCTTTTGAAGTGTGTTCTTCCTTTCCTTTGGAAAGTATATGGGTTAAAATCTTATTGAAGGAGCAGTCCTATATAACTATGGGTAACATCTATCAACCTCCATCTGCAAATTCAGATTACACAACTGATATTTTTAAACAAATTACACATTTTTCAGAATCTCAAGATACTGTCATATTTGTGACTTTAACCTCCCTCATATTAACTGGGACGCATTCTCAGGACAGTCCTATGCCTAGAAAGGACTAATAGATGTGGTAGTTAGTACTGGATTACAACAACTTGTTACTGAACCCACTCGAGGTCCTAATATTTTGGATCTATTATTTACTAATATAGAGCAACAAATTAGCAATTTACAAATTTGGGATCCACTTGGGACCAGTGATCATTCTTCTATTCTTTTTGAAATCGAACAGTTTAAAACTACACAAAGGAAGTTATACTATGCAAAAAATTATAATGAAGCAAATTTTTCTGAAATCAATGAATACTTACAAAACATAAACTGGGAATCTAATCTTCTTAATTGTACAACACAACAAGCTTTGGACTTTTTTAAAAACATTGTACAGTATTTGGAAAATACCTTTATTCCATCTAAGAGGAAATTTTAATAATAAAGGAAAAATTCCCCCTTGGTTCAACAAGACAATTAAAAATCAGATTAAAATAAAAATTAAACTTTTAGGAAACTTAAGAATAGTTCTGCTCCATTTAAAACTACTCTATTACATAAATACAGACTGTCTGTGAAAAACTTAAAAAAATTCTATTAAATTAGCAAAAAATAAGCTAGAATTTAAACTAGCTCACACTAAAGACTGTCACAAATCTCTTTTCTCCTATTTAAATAGCAAAAAAAGTGTATCAAGGATCATTGGTCCCATTATAACCAATGGCTCTTCTCTATCTGATATAGAAACCTTGAATCTCTTTAATAAATACTTTTGTTCTGTCTTCTCTCAAAAATCACCTATTAGTACATTTAAAGTTTACCATATAGATTATCATAGGTTCTATCCAACTGACATTATACAGGCTATCAAAAAACTAAAAAAAATACTAGTCCGGGCCCAGACGGTATTCATCCATGGTTTCTGATCGAAACCTCTATAAATATTTATATATCTTTGTCAATTATTTTCAATAAATCCTTACAAGAAAGAATTGTACCAAGTGATTGGCGTTCAGCAATAGTTACTCCCATATTTAAAAAAAGCAATAGAGGTTCTGTGCAAACTTGTCCAATTAGCCTGACCTTAGTGGCTGGTAAATTAATGGAATGAGTAATGAAGTCTCTAATAGATCAAGATTGTAAAAAAATAGGAATTTATGATTCAAATCAGCATGGGTTTACTCCCAAGTATTCCTGCACCACCAATCCGATATCGTTTTACAATAATATAAGTACTCTACTAGATGTGGGTATCCCTACTGATGTAATTCTTTTGGACTTTAGTAGAGCTTTCGATAAAGTCTCACATGAAAAACTCATTACTAAAATGCACAATCTAGGTTTTTCACCTGATATTTTCAACTGGACTTTAAACTGGTTGACAAATCATTCTCAGAGAGTCAGAATTAATGATATCATGTCTGATTTGGGTAATATAACAAGTGGTGTACCACAGGGGTTGGTCTTGGGATCAACATTGTTTAACCTCTTCATCAGTGATTTACAAACAGGGCCAAATAACTTCATAGTTAAATTTGCAGACGATACTAAATTGGGGAGCAAGGTTAATAATCAGGAAAATATTTCTACATTAAAGAAGGATTTGGAAAAATTAACACTTTGGGCAAATGAAAATCATATGCAGTTTAATCAAGACAAATGTTTAGTAGTGCATTTCGGTGTAAATAATCCAAAAACGATATATCATATAAATGGACTACCACTTCACTCATCAAATTGTGAAAAAGATTTAGGGATATATGCTAATAATAAACTTACATCAAATTATCAGTGTGTTAGAACTGCTTGCATTCCAACAGACTTTTGAGGCAAATAAAATGCACTTTTGTTAATCACACTGAACAATGCCTTATTTCATTGTATAGGGCATACATTAGACCATATCTAGACTATGGCTCCCCTTTCTGGAATCCAAACCAAAAAAAAGACATAGCAATTCTTGAACAGATTCAAAGGAGAGTAACTAGAATGTTTCCAAGATTAACACACTTGGATTATCAGAACAGATTAAAAGTTACTGGTCTCTTCTCTCTTCAAACTAGAAGATTAAGAGGTGATATGCTTATGGTTTTTAATTTAGTACATTCTCCAGATCTAATGGAAAAATGTGGTCTAACACTCTCCAAAAGGAGACATGTTCCGAGACTGCATAATAAACAGCTTGAAGTTAAAACTTATAAAACCAGCAAAAGGGGAAACTAAATAAGAGCATCCATTGCATGGAACACCTTGCCACAAGAATTGGTAGAGGCAACTAGTGCCACTGTCTTTAAAAACAAATTAGATGTTTGGTTGAGGGATAATAGATAAATAATGTCCCACATAGCGTGGGGAACAGTCTCAATGGACTCTGGCCTTCTTCTGTTCTTTCATACCAAGTAATACCAAGTAATACCTGTAACTTAAGTGGGATTGCTCACCTCCCGGCTTTGTGCAGAGATCTCAGTTGAAGGCATTTCCCTTTAATCTGATCATGGTTCAGCTGAGCTGTCAGCTGTGTCTGTCACACATGTTTCACCTGAAGAGTTCCAGGTAAAGGAATCACTGGGTCCAGAATCCAAACTCCTTGATTTGACCATATCCATCCAGCGCTATGAATCATACCCTGGGGACCTGAATTCAGCTAGCAGGTCATCTGAAGAGGCAGTTTCACAGCTCAAGGTACTTTTATGGGGATCACAAACCAGAGAAGTAGGATTAACTGTTTATTTAGTGTATTGAAATGTTTTCCCTACATTTGCCTGAGGGCTGACAGAAAGTCATTTTCTTTTCTTCTCCATCAATTCTTTTTTTAAAAAACATCACTTTTTCCTTCTCAAGAATTGCTAGTAATCCTGTCTGTAGCAGGGTGAAATCCTCCTACTGTATTTTGGATTAAAGAAAATAGAGAATCAGTTTTTAAGGGGCTGCAGAAAAGCCTTGCAGCCACAATAAGTCTGATTTAAGGTATCAAATAAAAATGAGAGCCTGTTGAGACCTGAAATATTCAGTGCAGGAATAGTCTTACAGCATGACAATGTAAATGTTTATTTCCCATCCTTTTGGCTGCAGCCTTTCTTCTATGCTACTATTCTATCTTGTCTTTGCTGGACTGATCACCCAGCGCTGAAACTTTAATACTCTTTTTTTTTTCTCTTTCTGCCCGCTCAACACACACAAACATACACAGCTAGCATTAATATACAAGAGCTGCCTTAGAACGGTTAGGGTGAAAGAAGTGTTGTGTACTATGATGCTGTATACCCCTATTAAATTTCCACATGCAGAATAGTGAACCTGGGGAAGAAAGTGGTTTTTGGCCCTATAAAATATAAAGTACTGAAGAACTACAATAAACCACCTTTGTATGAAAGGTATTAGGAATCTCAAAGTTCCTGCTGTTTGAAATGTGGCAAACACATGTTTTACAAACTGCTACCAAACAATGCATTAGCAATGTCTTTTCTTTGATATTGTTGGTTTAATGTGTATTTCCTGATATTAGATGAAATGTTTCTTTTAGCCAAAACTGTACACATTTCTATATGTTGAGGAAAATGTACCTGTTTGGAAAATGCCTGACTCCATGTGCTTTAGTTTGCTGGCATCCATTTTGTAGATTACTAAGGGCTCAGGCCAGCTGAAATCTGTGGGCTTTATAGAGTTCTAGCATGAGGGAGTCTGGGAACAAGAAAGGAGGGATTTCCTGCCAGGAAGTTCCTTTCTTAATTTTCTTATTGCTTTATTTTTTGATTGTTTAAATGCTGATCTGTGTTAAACTTATTTTTCATGTTTGCTTACTTTTCAGTATGAAATAGACATATTTAAAATTGTTGCAAACATTTAATTAACATTTAAATCTATGATTGACAGGTCACATGATCTTCAGCCCTATAAAAGGAACTGGCTGAACAGATTCTGGCAGATAAGCTCTGAGCTGTGGAGACAGCAGTCTTCTGTAGGAGTGAAACTGGCTGATGCAAGAGGGGAGTAGTTTGTGCTGGAAGCAGTCTCAAAAGACTGACCAGTGGTGGTTCTAGACAAGGCTGAGATGTTTTGAACCAGAGCTGAGTTGAGAAGTTAGAGGGGTAATTGGTCTTCCTAAAGTATTGGCTGCAAAACTGGAGGTACTAGTAGGACCACCCTCAGGCACTGGATTTGTCCCTGTGAGCCTACTGGCTGAGTGGGAACCAACAGCCCTATAAGCCATGTTTTATTATAGTTGCTGATGATCATCCTGACTAGTCAATCAGTATGAGCAACACAGAAGTTCCAGATCTGCATTGTTGGACTGTTTATGGTATTGCCAAGTGTGTGAAGTCCTTCTGTAATAAAGTGCACTGCCCTATGGGACATTTTAAAAGGACTTGTCTCGCCTTTTGTGTCTGCATCCAACCCACCCTCCCACACTGTCCTTTGATTTTGAAGCTCCATAGCTAATTTTTCTTCTATTGGCAATTCATTATCCTTTGTATTTTCCACAGCAGACACACCTACTGGCACAGTCTTCAAGTTATTTTCACACTCTTCAATTGTTTTCATGGTGACTGCAGCATCGTTCAAATTTTTTCTGATATCCTGCAAAAGGGATTCAAAGGAGGAGGGTGATTCCACTGCCCCCAGAGCTCCATCCTCATTCTTCATACCAGGCACCTCCTCTCCTCCACACAGGAAACAAACAACATCCTCAGCAGGAAGAGAGAGGGAGTTTCCCCAGTGTGATGGCCAACATTTCCCCCTGTTAATAAAACAGGTCCATGTAGCCCATCCACCAGGATACACCTGTAAACATGCTATCATAGTTTAGTTAGCCTTTCCTGGTCAAAAATACACAAAAATAAGAAAATAAATAAATAAATGTTAATGTAAAACTTTAATTGGTGATGTACCCTATTTTATATGTCTTGGAACTATCTGGTGTGGAGTTAAGGTAATTAGACCCAAACCTAATCACCATTTTGCTTACCAAATGACTATAGACTTTTAATGTTATTATGATTGCAATAGTTTTAAATCAATTAATTGGTGACTGTAAGCTGCTATTTGTAAGTCATTATTTCATTCTGATCACTAGGTGATTAAAAGTTCTTTCGGTGTGTGAGTGTGTAAATTGGCAGATGCAGGTGCTTGTATTTAATGTGCGTGGTGTTAATATGAAGTAGTGTATAAAATGGGTAGGTACAAGTGCTGGAGTGAACAGACCTCTGATGGACTGGCTACCTTGGTATGGTACAGAGGTTCATCACAATGTATATGTTAGTGTGTTACTATGGTTATTTTGTACTTCTTGGTATTCAGTGTTTTGTTTTAAATTGTAACTGGTGTCATACAATAGTTTTGGGTGGATGGGGCTATATAGTGTGGAGTGGTTTAGGTGGTGAAGGTAATCTTGCTCAGATCTGTGCACCATTTAGATCATAACAACCTTTCATTTGTATTACTATAATTACTGTTTTTGCTGTACTTTTAAAGTTCAATCATTTACAGTTAACCACAACATATTTCTAAATGCAAAGTACCTTGCTTCATACCATGATTTGTTATTCTTCTTATGAGGTGTAGGTAACCATACCTGAACCTATACACCCTTTAGCCCACTGCAGCCCCTGTATATTCTTACTGTAGTTTTAAGACAATTAATCAGTAATTGTAAGCCATTACGGGTACATCATCATTTTCTTCTGGCTAGGAGTTAATGTACTGTAATTTGGGCATGGTAGAGTATGTGAAGGATTTTTGGCAGGTGTGGGTGCTAAAATGTAATTTATTTGGTGTCATGTTGGTTTGAATGGACAGATACTGTAAGTGTGTGAGCAAAAGTACTGGTGTAAATGGACATCTGTAAGGTCTGCTACCTTAATGTGGTACAGTTGCTGTTCACAATGTAACCCTGTAACAAAAAGCCAGCTTGCTCGTGTGACACTTTAGGTAATTGAAAGGTTTTCTTTGTGTGTGTGTGTGTGTGTGTGTATGTGTGTGTGTAGAGGAACTACAGTTTTCAATTTTGAGAACATGTCACAAAATAGATGCACAAGGTTGAAAAAAAACAGCAACAGTGGGTGGTAGCAGTGTGGATTGCTCTGTTAACCAATTTGAAATTCATGGCCATACCCCTATTCCTACTCAGAGCTGCCTTGCAACTTTAGACTTACTGGACTGTACCAGTCACTCACAAGTCTTATACAAGGACTTGGTATTGTTGGTGATGAAGATTGTAGGGGAAGAAGTATTAGATATGCAGCTACAGTATCAGCTGGAATCTGGGAGTCATTCCAGTTTGCATGCTGACACTGAAACACCCATGATGGGGCAATACTGGACCCAGTGCTCACAAACAGGGACAGTATTATCAATGTCAAGTGGGAGGTCATGTGAAGAGGTTGGAGTGGGTGAACAGTGGGACAATTTAAGGAATGGCATAGTAAAGGCAACACACCTCTGTGCAAAAAAAGTGAACAAAAATCGGAGGAAAAGTGGCTGAGAAAGTTAAGGTTAAAAGGTTAGCATTCAGAAGATACAAAGAGATGCAGAAGGAAGAGGATAGGAAGGTGAACCAGGAGAAGAAGAGGGAAGCAGGAAACGTGGGGGAGTCACATGATGCAGGCAGCGGAGTAGTTGGTTTTCTACAGTGCTCTGGGTCCTCAGTAATAACTTTTATAAAAAGAGCAAGATTTGACTTCAATTATTGTATTCTTTGCGCTGTTCTGACTTCGCAATGCCTGGAGACAATGATGGCAGTTTCTCTGATGGAATAATATCCAGGGGATCCAAAAACTCAGCTTTGTTAGAGGTGCCTGACAAGGAACCACTCCCAACCCTAGAAGCCAAATGACTTTACCCGAGCAATTCTCCTATGCAAGCCCTACTACCATTACAGGCTTCAGACCCGTAATCGACTACTATCTCCCACATAGCTCTGGAGGCATCTACTATTAAAATGGCAGTTTTAGCAATATTAGATGACCTGAAAGAAATGAAACCAACAATGAAAGGAATAGCATGCAGGGTTACTGATGTAGAAGCCCGGGTCTCCTCGATAGAGGACAAGCAAGCTAAGTCGGATCCTGCCATGACATCCTTTAACTGCAGACTGGGGAAGCTAGAAGACAAGGTGGACGACCTTGAAGGCTATAGTAGATGAAACAACCTTGTCATTCTTGGTCTGCCTGAGGGCCAAGAGGGACCTCACATAGTGCACTTTCTACAAACGTTTTGCATGAAAGTGGCCGGCCTCAGCCCTAATGGCCCAACATATATTATAGAACAGGGACATAGGGCCTTGTGAGCTAAACTTGCCCCCTCACATCCACCACTGCTAATAATTTTCAGAATGCTCAACTATTTGGATAAGGATCATGTTCAGTTGAACCTAGGGAAAACATTTCAACACACTAAAGAGCAGTTTGCCAGGTGACTGCAGTACAATGGGAAGGTAAATCTCTGAAAATTGTGCCAGACCTTACTCTTCGGATTCGTTAAGTGAGGCAGGCTTATCAAGTTACCTTATCCAAACTATGGGCTGCACATGTAAAACACAGATTACTGTACCCAGCCAGGCTTGAGGTGCAACTGCAAAAGGGAACTCATAGTTTTGAAACAGCTGAACAAGCCCAGAGAGAACTTGCCAGGCTGCTCCCAGACATTCAAAACCTGAATGATTCTTTCTGCATGGAGTAATTAACCTGTCGAGATTCCCCTGGTTCCTTCAGGAATTTACAGATATTTGGCAACTGCAAGTGTATTAATATCAGTCTTTTGACCTACTAACCTCGAGTCCTGAGAACTTGAATGTGCTTTTTGGTTTTGAACTGGATTCAGTTTGTGCTATCCTCCCATTTCACTATGATGTATCAGTTGGGATTTATTTTCGGGGTTTTGTTGAATGGATCTGAGGAGCAGGAACATTCTGGAATTTTGTTCGACTAACAGTACATTATAGGCCCATGGTCTAATTTTGAACCTTGAGCTCCCCCTAGTGACTGTTCAATATAACTTCTTGTTTACTTTGACCTGTACAATCGTTTTAACTTCTTTGCAGTTTCACTATTGTTGATTGTAGAAAATTTGGAGAGTTCTGGTTAACATTTTTTTTTTTTACATTTATGAAATTTGATGCCTGCATTAAATTGAACTATGGAAATTGTTAGCATGCACTGGATATTGAGGGAGCACTAATCCCTAAACAATGACAGCACACATAAGTTATGAGTGAGTCGGCATTCACTCTACATTATTTATTCGATGTGATTAACATGTTAGTCTTTTTTCTCTTCTTACTACTGAAGGCTTCTATGTTTCACCAAACCCTTATCTGTGGGACAAACTAAATGTTATGATCCTTCAATATTTGTATTCTAGATCATTGACCACTTTTCCCCCATATTTACATATACTCAGTGCAGATTGGATGGAGTAACCAATATTATTTTACTTCACCTCTATGTATACCATGGGGACTAGTACAGTTTATTAGGAGTATCCTACACTCCTCCATTTGTTACATTTAAACCTTGAGCCCAAGTTTAAGGTGTTCTACTTGATTGTACCTCTTAAATACAGTTACTGTGTTAATATACAGTTAATGTAGTTTTGGTTTTGGCACTTTACTTCAGCATACAGGTACCTATGTTCATTGGTTTATCCCTATATAGTAAGATAAAACAGATGGACTCACTGAATGTTTGAATTTGTTACATGTGGGTGGGTACTAAACTCTTGCAACATTTCTCTTATATTAAAATTCTGCCTACCATGAACCTGGAGCCTCCGTAGTTTGCTACAGGGCCGCAAAGAGAGAAGTGGATGCAAGGCCTGCAGATTAGTTTATAGACTGTCTTTAGGTTATCGGGGGTTCTTCTTATGTTGTAGTTTGATATGATGTTTGTTTTTCATAAGTGGTGGACAGGAGGGGGTGGGTAGGGTATAGTGCAGCACCTACAGGGAATAGGTTAACTTTATTAAAGCTAACACTTTTAAGTTATGGCTCAGGGGGTTAAAATAATAACCTGGAATATTGAAGGTGGTAGAGACAACCAGGTAAAAATACATGATATTGCAGCACCTATCTAGATTTTCCCCACAGGTGGTATTTCTACAAGAGACCCACCTTCCTGAATCTCAAACTGCTCTATTTAAGAAAATGTCGGTGGGTCAGGTCTATGGTGCAGGGAAGAGTTCAAGAAAGGGAAGGGTGGCTATCTTAATTGCTAAATACCTGCCATTTCAATGCAAGAAGGAGATAAAGGACCTGGAAGCTAGGTTTTTGTTCCTCGGGGGTGTACTAGGAAATGTTGAACTGGTCCTGGGCACTAAGTATGGTCCTAATATTGATTCACCTTCCTTTTTTATGAAACTGACCTCAGCTCTGGCACCCTTATCTAATTTACCTTGTCCTTTGGGAGGGGATTTTAACTTAGTTTTTGCTAATGACATTGACAGATCTTATAGGACCTCAGTGGGTCTCTCTGTTGCACAGAGAGCTCTAAGGGACTTTATTGATACTTTAGGGCTGGTTGACTACTGGGGAGTCTTAAATCTGACCACTACTGATTTCACATTCTACTCAGTTCCACATAAGGTCTTTTCAAGGCTGGTCTATTTCCTTATAAATAAAACAATGCTATCTTGGGTGAGAGACTGTATGATACACTCTAGGGTGATCTCAGACCACTCCCCAGTTCAGTTAGTCTTAGATTTTCCTCATATTAATACCCATCCTCATACGTGGTCCTTAAACGATCTTCTCCTTAAGGATCAGGCTTTAGTGGACCATTTTGCGGATTCATGCATCAGACTATTCAATCTAACTTAAACTCTATTCCAAGCTTTGATGTACTTTGGACAGCATTGAAGTCCACTTGGAGAGGTGAATTAATTTGTCTGGCAACACATCATAAAAAGACATCCTAGTCTCAAGTTGACACCTGGCTTAAACAATTCAGGTCACTAGAATGATCCCTTTCCTCAGCTTTACCAGAGGCAGATCATAATAATTTAACACAACTTCATACACAGTACTTGATCTACCTAATGGATAAAGTGGACAAGGCGACCTCCTGTATGAAGGCTACCTACACTGGGCAAGGCGAAAAGCTGGAAAGCTGTTGGCAATGTGATTAAAACAACAAAAGCTCATCCAAGTGGTTTTCGGTGCTAGCACACCCAGATATGGGAACTGATAATAGTAATGCGAAAGAGATCCTAGAAAATTTCCGACATTACTACCAGACTCTGTATACTCCTTCTAACCCAGTGGCACTTGATGATCCACAAATGATCAATTTTTTAGAGCAGGCTCATCTGCCTTCTCTCACTCCAGATCTCCAACAGAAATTAAGTGGCCGTATTACAGAAAAAGAAGTTCATTAAGCTATAGTCTTCTACTGGACAATGTACCATGACCTGATGGTTTTACAACCTTGTTCTACAATATATATTCACCAATTCTAATCCCACTGTTAACTCCTTTATTTAATTTTTGGTTGGCTGCTCCTGTCACTAAAAAAATCCTTGTTTGAGGCCTGTATTATTTTATTACCAAAGCCTGGAAAAGATCCTCTTAAGCCGGAGAACTATCGCCCTAGCTCACTCATTAATAATGATGTAAAGTTATATGCAGAAATTTTAACTACGTTTGTCTACAATTTGGACTACCCTAATCAGCCCCAAAACAAATGAGTTTCATCTCAGGTCGCAATGTGAGCGATCATTTTAGGAAACTTTTTCTATCTTATTGCTGCATTTGGAGAAGCAGGCCTGGAGCAGCCCTGGTGTCCATAGACACAGAGAGGGCTTTTGACAGGGTTGCTTGGCCTAACCTATTAAATGTTCTTAAACAATGTGGTTTTCCTGAAGATTATATTCAAAATATTCAGGTATTGTATTCTTTCCCCTCAGACAGAGTATCATGCAACAATGAATTGTCCAGTCTTTTTTGGCATGCTAGTGGGACACATCAAGGCTGTCCTTTATCCCCATACCTATTTAACCTTTACATTGAGCCCTTGATACATAGGTTGAAATTGGTTGAAAAGGTAATGGCATCTTGATAGGGGACCAACAGTATAAAATTTCAGCCTGTGCAGATGATTTGTTGTTGCACGTTGCCAACTGGCGTTTCTCCTTGACAGAAGTCTTTGCAATCATTAATGGCTTCAGTTCCTTTTCTGGCTATAAATTACACAACAATAAAACACTAGTTTATTCCTTATCTCCTTCCTGTACCAAATCTTCAGTATTGGAGATAGGCTTGCAATGGGAACCTAATGTGCTACTGTACCTGGGCATAAGGTAACCCGTGATCTGTCGAAGCTGAAGGCAACTAATCTTAATCCTGTGATTAAGAATCTGGCAGAAGACCTCCAGTGGTAAAAGAACTTACCTCTATCCATGTGGAGGAGGGTAAACATCATTAAAATGATGGTGCTTCCTCAGCTTTTGCACCCATTGACCATGCTTAACTTGCCACTACCTAATAAATGATTAATGGGGTTACATTCCCTATGTACAACATTTTTATGGGCTGGGAACCCCCCAAGGTGAGCCTTCACCAAACTGATCTGGGCCAGGAAAGTAGAAGGATTACAGCTACCAGGTATTTTTTTGTATTACTTAGCAATCCATAGCTCTAAATACTTTTAAAGGATATAGATTATTTACCTGAGTGGCAGGCTAATGAACAATCACTTTTTAAGAAACAGCACCTTTCCCCAACAGCACTACCCTACCTTTCTCCATCTAGTTTCCCTAGAGACCTTATAGACTTGCTGGTGGGGTGGGACCTGCAAGCTCATGTGCAGCTATGCTGGAAATTTGGGTTGAAAGAAGTAAAAGACCTTTCCCAACCATTAGTAAATAACCCTAATATTTGTATAGCTGGGAAATCCATCCTAGCATCATTTTGCCCTCCACTGGCAGGGGCTGTTCTCCAGAACCTTGTTTCAGAGGCCCACATAGTGTCTCTTACCAGACTACAGTTCAAACGTGTTATATCTTATAGAAAGACATTTAAGTTGATCCAGATTTGGTCATCAGTGACTCAATTCCTTGGTTCCCCTAGCTGGAACTCTCAAATGGGATCCTGGTTCCACGATCTGACTTCATTAGCCTCCTGATCCAAACCAGTCTCTGGACTATATAAAGAACTGTGTTTCCAGGTGAATAAGGTGGTCTCTCCTGTAGCCTTTTATTGGAAATTAGCTTTGACTATAGATAAACCTCAAGCATTCTGGCACAATATTTGGACCGATTCTAACCCATCGTTAAGCAAGATAGATTATGTCTCCTCCAATTTAATGTTTTACACAATCTTTATCTTACCCCGACCAAATTATATCAAATGAGTAAAAGTTCTTCCCTAAATTGTGATGTGTGTGGAGAAAAAGATGAATCCATGGTTCATAAGCTGTGGACTTGCCCTAAGATTAAGGGTCTGTGGTAATTAGTGCAGTCTAAATTGCAAGCCATAATCCCCCTTTCTGCTAATTTTGCTCCAGAGACACATTTGCTGGGGGATTATTCAAGGATATCATCCACAAAACACAAATGCTATATAGCATTGGTGGCATTAGTTACTAAGTTAATTATCTTGTGGCACTGAAAGAATAACTGGAAGCCTACATTTGCCGAATGGTACCAGGAGTTTCTAACAGCTTTTGCAGCAGAACAAGCAGCTGCATGGTCCACTGGGGCCTGGTTTAAATTCCAGAAATGTTGGTCACCCTTTTATTCCCAGCTCCAACAATCATGATGTTTCATTTATACCTATTGCCCTAGGTTTACTCCTTAAAGTCTCTTACTCAAAGAGAAATGTCCCCGATTTCTGATTCTAGCTTTTGACTTTTAAGTTATGCATTCTCTTTTTTTATTCCGGAGGGTGCTGCACTGGAGGCTTGGGTGGGGCAGGGTTGGGGTGGGGGAGAGGGCCTTATGATTTTGTTTTGACTATTTTATGATTTCTTGTACCTACCAGTCCTTGTATGTATTCATTGATGTATTTACATCTGTATAAGAAAGTTATGCTCAGAATTATTTATTTTTTGTAATTTGAATAATTCAATAAAGTATACTAAATTGCTAAAAAAAAGGAAAAGTGGTGAGATATGCAGATGTGTAAACTAAGGAAAGAATAGCCAAATGGGTAACTAAAGAGGACAAGGCCTTTTTTAGGTACATATGCGAAAAGAGAAAGGCAAGAGGAGGTACTATGAGGTTAAAGAGGGTAGATACCCTGAAATGATCCTTCTGTTCATTCTTCACAGTTGAAAGGGAAGGGGTGGATCACATAAAAGCAACAAGAACACTGTAGGAAAGGAGGTAGGTACAAGTCCATTTACAGAATAGCGAGTCCTGAAAGGACTTGCAAATCTTCAAGTGGACAAAGATACAGGGCCAGATGAGGTACACTCAAGGGTGTTGTGGGCACTCAAGGATGTACTGGTTGCACCTCTTACAGCTCTGTTCATCAACTTACTGGAAACAGGAGTTATTCCAGAGGACTGAAGGAGGGTGGAGGAAGTCCTGCTTCACAGAAGCAGGAGCAGGGAGGAGACTGGCAACTACAGACCAGTCAGTCTGACATCAAAAGTGTTGGGGAAGCTAATGGAACCAATTTAGAAGGGAAGAATTGTAAGTATATTAAATCCAGTGGGTTACAAGACCCAAGACTGCATGGATTCATGAGGTGGAACATGTCAGATGAACCTGATTGATTTCTTCAATGAAGGAGAAAGATGAGGGTGGGGTAATGGAGGTGGCCTTCTTAGGCTTACGCAAGGCCTTTGAGACCATACTACTTAGAAGACACAGAAGGAAAAGATCCTAAGGTTGTAAACTGGGTACAAGATTGGTAGATGGATAAGTGACAGAGGATGGTAGTAAGCAGAACTCATTCAGGGGAAGGGAGAGTGACAAGTGGGTTACCTCAGGGCTCAGTACCGGGACTAGTCCTCTTTAGCGTCTTTATAACTGACATTGCAGAAGAGCTCACAAGGGAAGTTATATCTCTTTTCAGATGATACCACAATCTGCAAAAGGGTGGACACTCAGTAGGGGATGGAGAGAATTTGCAGATATCAAAGAAATCTCAAGGCATGATCAATGGTATGTCAGCTGGGTTTTAATGTGGAAAACTTCAAAGTCATGCACCTAGGGCAAAGATACCCAGAGATGGAATACAAAATGGAAGAAGAGGTATTGATTGCCACCAAACAGAAAATGGACCCGGAAGTAATCATTTCTGATGACCTCAGAGTGGTGAGACAGTGTGATATGACAGTTGGTAGGGCCAGTGGAATGTTGGGCTGCATAAGGAGGGTATCTCCAGCAGAAGGAGGGATGTGGTGTTAACACTGTATAGATCATTGAAGAGACCCTAACTGAGATATTGTTCCAGGTCTGGAGACTACAACTCAGGAAGGACATACACAAGGAAGAGGCTGTCCAGAAGAGATCAACTAATATGATGCAGGAGCTTTATCAGAAGCCTTATGAGGTGAGACTAACAAATCTTAATATGTACACTGCACAGGAGATAATGGGGGATATGATAGATACTTATAAATACCTCACAAGGTTGAACAAGGTACAGGAGGGGAGATTTCTCAGAGAAGGAGGTGCAAAAGAACAATGGCACATGCAATAAAGCTGGAAGGAAGAACATTTAGGAGGGATGTGAGGGGGTGCTTCTTCATCGAAAGACTGGTGGATGCTTGGAACAGTCTTCCAGAAGAGGCAGTGGGGGCAAAAACAGTGGTGGACTTCAAATATGCATTGGAAAGGCACAAGGGAATCTTGGTTGGGAAATAGGAGGGTTAGCCAGAAATCAGGTAGGGTCTGCTGAGACATTATAGGCAGGGACAAATGAGCAGACTATGCAGGCCAAGCTGTCCTTTTCTGCTAACAAAGTCTATGGGCCCGATTTTAAAAATGATATGTTTGATGTAAAGTGCCTCCACCAAATGGGTAGGATGCAAGTGGCACCCTGTGTCAAACTTGGCGGCAATCCTGAGTTTTGAACATAGGCTGTGATGAAAGTGGGATGCCTTGTGCCCAAGCCACCCTGGGCTGCCCATTGTGACAGAAGTAATCTTGCACCAGCTTGCAAGGGGGCTTGCATCACAGTAGGCTAGTATCCAGTCAAGTGAGCACTACCTGAATAGCAGCACACTATACGGTGCTAGTCTGGTAAGCACTCACACGGACAGCAAGTGGGATTTTACAGCACTTGCTATAAGTGCTCCCTTGGTCGCTGTCCATGGTGCTGATTACACTCAAGGGCACCATAATCCAAGATGCTGGCCAAGCTGCTCCCATGGTGTGGAGGGCTGGGGCATCAGGCAGCTCGGCCAGCAGTAGTAAAAACCAGGGTTCTAATCCTGGTCTCCAACCTTTTTGCACACCTTGGGACTTTTTTTTTTTACAAGAAGCCATAGAAATAGTATTGCATGGCCCCAGAAATTTAACTTGCCCCATAATCTGCCCCCCCCCAGAGTGGGAAGCCATAAATCTGGGAGGCGTGCGTGTTCCTAGCTGACGTTATTCTTGTCAGCGCTCTTCAGTGCCTGGTGGGCCTGCACCATCCCCTTATTTGTAATTTTGGAAGCCCCACCATGGACACTATAAGGGCTCAATTTAGACCAGTCAGGAGGTGATTTTAGGGGCATGTGTCACTGCCAAACACTGTGGTGATTGGATGGGACCTGACAGTTGGGGGCATGGAGCAGAAGAATCATTGGGATGCCCAAGGAGGCACTGGGGACACAGCAGCAATGAGAGTGATGTGATGCAGTATCCAGCGGGGGTGCCATTTGCATAGCCACACAGCTGATTGGATGGGACCACTTCATGAAGGGTTTGCAGGCACAGACAGTGACATGGCTCCAGGTGTGCACAGCCCTAGCACCTGCCCCATAGATGCAACAATTCACAACCTATAGGCAAGAATCTGTTGTTGCAGGCTGAGGGCTGCCAGTGGTGGAGGGGAACATTCTTAGGTCACCACAATGGTCCCACAGTATCCACCCTCCTGCATTATGACAGGCTTCCAGGGTTGTCAGTTGCTTCTCCTATGGGGTAGGTGCCGAGGCTGTGCCCACCTGGGTCCATGTCACTGTCAGTGCCTGCCAACCCCTCATGAAGTGATCCTATCTGAAAAGCTGTGTGGCTATGCAAATGGCACCACTGCCAGGTGCCCCATCACAACCCTGTTATTACCGCTGTCTCCCTGACAACTCTTAAGGCACTCCTGGGCTCCTTCTGTCTCTGATCCCCCACTGGTGTACATATTCACCCCAACTCTCAGCCATGACAACTCATGGATCTTTGGTGCAGGGCCCCCCTTATTTTTAAATTGGGCTTAGGCTCCCTGACACACCTGGAGTTTGTCAGCAGCCCTAGAGTGATACAACTTGCATCACTATAAGGGCTCTTTTAAAATTGAGCCCTGTCGTTCTACAGTATGTTTCTAACAAGCATCAGTGGAAGTCCGGAGTGGCTTTTTCTACCTCCAGAAAAATCGCCTGGTTGAAGCCCTATCTGATGCCAACTGACTTGGAAACACTGGCACATGCTTTTGCTACATCTTGATTGGATTATTGCAATGCCTTTTACCTTGAGACATCTGTGGGGTTTGTGCATCACCTTCAGCTAGTCAGAGCATATTACACCTGTGCACTATGACCTGCACTAGCTGTCAAGTCAGTGATAAATCAACTTCAAGGTGTGCTTGTTGAAATACAAGGCCCTACACAGTCTGGATCTGAGTCACCTTAAAGACCTCCTGACCTCTTATGCCTCCATTGTTCCACTCTAGATGGTTCCCTCTGCATTGCTTGGTCATGTTTAAAGTCATCTGGTGACAGGGCATCTGGTGTTGCCAAAGTGTGGTTTGGAATACACTGCCCTTGGACATGAGAGAAGCCCCCTCAGTGGATATTTTTTAATCTCATTTAAAAACTCACCTGTTCCACTTGCGGTATGGCACTGCCTACTTGTAATTGTTTAGATAGTCTCGTAACCCCTTCACCCCCTTCACCTGAACAGAAGAGAGACACACACTCTGTTTTGGAATAAATTGCTGTAGCCATGTGTTTATTTGTGAACTACAACATATGTTGTGAAGTGTGCAGCTCAGTAGTGTCAGCAGGCCTTTTATTGTGCAGTTCTTCCCTTCCTCCAGGGTGTGACTGCTGGCTCATAAAAGGGGAACTACCTTTGGAGGAACTTTGACCTCCAAGGCATGAGGGGTGGCTCCTGAGCCATGTGACATGCATCCCTCCTCAGTCAGAGGGTGCTGCTCAAGTATGCTAAAATCAAAGGCAGTTATCCCCTGACTGGCCCCTAGTGCTCCTCTTTGGCATGGACTCATCCCCTGCCAGCCTCAAGAGGAATCCATCTATAACAAAAGCAGGTCTCCCTGTTACCCGCATCGTACTCTACTTGCGAGACTACCATGCCACTGCATTTACATGACTGTGACATCCTACTCTCAAACTATCCCTATCCTATTGCAGGAGGCAAAAAAAACAGAAAAAAAATTTTTGAGGAAAAATTTGAAACATTTCTCTGTGACCAATGAGGTGATTCCCCTTAGTGGGATAACAGGTTCCCTACCTAACTCTCAGCCTTTGTTCTCTGACAGCAGGGTCAGAGAGGGGATCAATGCTGGCAGAAGGAGCTAAGAGGCTAGGTTCCCATGCTTTGGCCCTTATGTAGCCTCCTAGCACCTCCCCATGCAACTCCCCCCTCCCACTGGTTGACTCTTCTGTCTCCTCCTCCCTTTATGCCCCTACTCCTTATCATCCCCTCTCTGGCTTCTTCTGCCAGACTTAGGGACAGGTTGCTCAGACAATGGTTTGCAGGCATCAGGTGGGGGGCTCTTTTCCTGCCGCCTATTGTCTTTGTAGTCCCTTACCCCCTTCACCCGAACAGAAGAGACATGCATACTGTTTTGGAATAAATGGCTGCAGTCATGTTTTTATTTATATAATACAATATACCGTATAGCGTCACATGCACAATTCAGCAATGTCAGCAAGCCTTTTATTTTGCATTCTGCTCCTTCCTCTTACCATTATATCTCAAGAAAAGGCATCACCTCTGGAGGGACTCTAGCCTCCTAGACATAAGGGATAGCACCACTCCACCATCAGAAGGTGCCACACATGCAGGCCAAAACCCAAGGCAGTTATCCCTGACTGGCATGTAGGGATCCTTGTCAGCAGGGACTCACCTCCTGTCAGCCTCAGGAGGAACGTGTCTGAAACAGAAGCAGGTCTCCATTTTACCCCTTTCTACTCTACATGCCAGACTATTGTGCCACCACAGATTAAGTATGTTAATCCCCCCAAAGCATACACACTAATCCCATTCCGAAATACCCTATATATCCACCAAAAACCTATTAAGCCCCATTGCTGACAAATGTACCTTATCCCTTACATACAAGTGTGCCAATTTTATTATGATGCCATTATGGCGCAACTCCTTACCTGCAATTGTCCCATAGAGCTGCACATGGACATTTTTACCACTCTCCAAGCTTTCCCAATTGCCATGGGATAGTGAGCATAATGCCAGGTTTGTCACTGCACAATGTGTGTCCAAATTACCATAGTCCCAGGCCAACATTGCCATAACCAGCACAGATTGTCCCTCATGTTGCAAATCAAATCCAGTGATTTGACTTGGCCTAAGTAACTGCTGCCCAAATGGAAAAGTAGGACCCATGAGGACCTTGC
Organism: Neoceratodus forsteri; assembly: GCA_016271365.2. NCBI lineage: Eukaryota > Metazoa > Chordata > Ceratodontiformes > Ceratodontidae > Neoceratodus > Neoceratodus forsteri. The sequence continues at coordinate 148,675,588 of CM057456.1, forward strand.
CTCCTGGAATCTACCATAAATCCTGCACAAAATCTGTCCACCAGCTTTCTCTATGGCCCATCCACTGCACATGCCACTGGCATGAAGCCAAGTGAAAGTTTTCTCCCCCTGCTGTCTGACAGGACCTTCTGGTGGCCAATTGAATAAACAAATGCCCACATATCCAGATTATCTTCATTTGGGCCTTGACATCTGCAGGGTAAAAAAAAAGAAGACAGATACAGTACAACTGTTTCAGACATATATACCATTTGAAAGCCTGTGACTGCTATCTCATCAGGCCTTTCTCTGGGTGTCCTTCAAACCAGCCTGCCCTTGTGTCTGTTGCCACACCAGTATGGAAAAAAATGAGTGCTGAACTCAGCAGCAACCAAACCCAAGTCCATAATGGCCCTACCTAGCACATGAAGAAATTAGAACATTGTAAAGGGGGTACCATTTTTGTGATGAAAGAATGAATCCCTAGGTCACTGGGCCAGGTACTTCAATATTTATTCCCAAATATTCTACCCAGTCCCTACCGGCACCCTTAAATCACACCAACAGCCAAGCACTAGATTGTTGATTTGCTCCACTGAAATCATAAGAAAATCCCCCTCTGGTGTCACTGCCATGATTTCTGCTAAAATCATTTCTATTTCTGGGGCCTTATTGGGCCATACCAGCTCCAAGCTTGACACCTGAAACATGCCACAGTATACAACCAGGAAGGCTTTTTTGACAAGGTATACCTCCGTGGTGTAAGAGCACACCTGTTTCAATTTACACAACACCCTTTCCAACAAACCGGGGCTAAGAGGCTTCTGGTGGTCTTACTTCTGGGGTGTACCCCGTGCCCAGCCTTCTATCATTTTATGCAGCTAAAATGTTTGTGTGTTGTCCTGCTGACCATGGGTCTTCAAAAACCATGCTATGCCAGCCAGCTGCTGGCTAACTATGCCCTATGTGCATCCCTGCTGTTTCTTCAACAGCACATACTAGCATAACTGGTCTGGCCGTATGGGCCCTGCATTTTTCCACCCCTGCATTTCTCCCACCTGTGGAAAACCTTCCTTCCCTCTCCTATATATTGCCCTTGTACGAGGAGCTAATGCATTCTGCATCATCTCTAAAGCTTCTGGCTCACCAAATCCTAGAGGAATGGTGGAACTCTCCTGGGGTGCTTCTCCACTTTGTGTGATAGATTCTGGAATCTCTGCCACTACAAATAAGAAAGAGCATCAATGATGTCATTATCAACCCCAGGCACATGCAACACCTTAAACTGAATGTTAAGCATTAAGCATTTTAAAACAAACACCATCATCAAGTCTCCCATTGGCCATTTAGCCTCCAGTTGACCACTGATGGTATGTACCACCCCATGTTGTTCAAATGACCCCATCTTGAGTATGCATCTCAATTATGGTACCCTTTTAAAAAATTGGACTGTAACATGCTTGAAAAAGTGCAGAGAAGATATACTAAAAAAATATCAGGTTTACAGTCTACATCCTATGAATACAGGTTAGATTCTTTAGAACTAATGTCTCTTACTGTTAGACGCTTGAGAGGTGACCTTCTATTTTTATATGATGTTGTTTATGACCCTTATGTTATGTCCGAGTTAGGTATGTCTTTTAGGTCAGTTGTTCATGACACTAGAGGACACCCACTTCAATTGACTGGAAAAACATTTAAACACAATAATCGCAAGTTTTTCTTTACTTTAAGAACTATTGGTCCTTGGAATAGACTCCCATCATTTGTAGTTATGATAAAAACTAAAGATTTGTTTAAGCATCGTCTAGACAAGTTGATAATGTCAGGATATAATTTCTCATACTACTTTTTGGCCTAGTATAAGAGCACTATGGGCCTCTGCCTACTAGCTCTTTTTCTCTACCATAGTATCAACCATAACTGAAAGATCACTGTTTTTGTCCTGGAACTGTAAGCCCCATACCAATAGGGCCACCATGATTTGGAAAACTCAAGCAAGGTAACAGTGGACATCAGTTCTGCATCCCACTGACCTTCTGGCCACTGTTTAGTGCACCAAGCCCCCCCAAAACCAAAGTATCCGGATGCATCTGTGTACAGCTCTAGCTCCTGACTGGTAGTGGGCATTGGCCATATCAAATTACCATTAAATCAGTTCAAAAATTCCATTCAGACTGCCAAATCCTTCCTCGTGCTCTCAGTGACCTGACGCCTATGATGTGGCTTCAGGCAGCCTGACTTTACCTTCACCATTCTCTGCAAAAATGTCCTACATATTGGGATGATTTTACATGTGAGGTTCAGGTGCACCAGAAGTGGTTGCAACTGTCTTATTGTTATCTTCCAAGTTGCTGTGATTCTAGTCAACAATTCCTTTGAGACCCTCACCTTAGCTACAGGTAGCCTAAACTCCTTAACCTGCATGTCTATCTCAATCCCTAAAAAAGACAGCACTATGCAGGGATCCTCAGTCTTAGACTTTGCCAGTGGTATACCAAAGTCCGTGCACGCCATATGAAACATTTACAGCACCTTCCACACTCCCTTGTGCCGGCTCATCCCACAAATGAAAAATCATCCAAGTAATGGAAGACTGGTCTGTTCCGGTTTCATCACCACCCACTTTAAGAAGGTGCTGAAGCAGTCAAATACTGCACATGCCACTGCACGCCCCATGGGCATGCATTGGTCTATGTAATACTGCCCATTGAATTTCATTTCTAATAGGTCTCCTTCCTCCTCTTGGACCAGCAAAAGCCTGAAGAAAAACTCAATATCTGCCTTGGTGAGCACAACCCCTTTGCCCTTTTGCCCTCAACAACTCTTCTGCCCCATCAAATAGAGAGTACAACACTGTCATAGAGCATGGGTCAATATAGTCATTGACAGTGTCCCCTTCTGGGTAAGACAGGTGATTAATCATTTTGAATTCTCCCAATGTTTTCTTTGGAACTAGCCCAATGGGTGATCCCTGCAGCCATGGTGAGGGCGGTGCTGCAAAGGGGCCACAAATCCTCCCCACTCTGACCTCTTTTCTAATCTTTTCCCTGGCCAGCTCTGGTTGTTCTTTGGCACACTTCAAGTTTTTGACTCATAATGCCTCTGAGGGCCATTGTACAGAATTCAAATCCCCAATGTGAAGCTGTCTGCCATGAATTGAGCAGCCTTCTGGACAAGGTACCTGGACAGCCAGGGCCAATATCTGTCTACCATTACTGTGATTGGGGACCCATTGGTCCACTTGCAAAAATGCACTGGGGTCCCGCCAAAAGGCTTACACTGGGCAAATGCATGAAGCCAGCTGCAGGCCATGCATTCAACCTTAAACATGCACCACTCCATCTTGCACACTCTCTGATTACAGTTATAGCAACACCCCAACCCTGACCCTCAATGGGTTGATATCCCTGATTCCTCCTCCTAGGGGACTGTGACCTCTTGACCGGCAAGCCAACGTCCATGTGCTGCCCCATCCCATATTATACTTCACAGTGCAGTGTCTTGTCAAACACCCCCCAATGATGTGCCAGGTTGGCCTATTTTCACCAGTTAAACTCTTCATCATAATCTAACCACCTATAACATGGCTTATTAGTATGCTTCAACATGCCCCTCCTGTACTAATTCCACAATCCCTGAGCCTTCTCTGGTGCTGTCTGCTGGATGGCTCCTGCAAATATGGTGAATGTTGACAACTAAGTTTCCCACATACATCATACTTGAACCTGTCTCTTAACTAACTCCACCCACCTTTCTTTTTTTGTCTTCCCTTTCCTCTGGCTCTCTGGGATGATTCGAGAGGGAGAACATGTCCACATATTCTCCTCCCAAAATCTACCTTCACAACTTCTCAGTGAAGTGTGATCCAATTGGCTCACCCAGTCAGATGAAGTCTTCAACTGAGGTAGGAGGAGCAGTGCAAGGCCCAAAGCAGCAGATGCCAGCATGGGCACTGGAGCAACAGCTCCCAAAGAAGGAGGTACCATTGGAGGAAAGGGATCTCTGCTGGAGCTGTCCCTCATGCTGCTGACATTCCTCCAGTGCTCTCGGATGTCCCTACACCCACCAGGTGTGGTTGCCCCCCCCCCACATCAAAGCAGCAGACTTCCAGTATACGAGGAGCTGAGCCTTTTGTTTTAAAGTGGACAGCTCTGTCTGCTCCACTGGTACTTCTAACTTTTTGATCATGTGTCTGGGAGCAAACCTTCTGACACCAGGGGAGCCATTGGCATCTTCCCCCTTGAATGTGACCCTGCAGGTGGTATGCCATTCATCCTTCCCATCCCCCTTGGTCTCAAGCCCCGGTAAATCATCCAGGAGGCCCACAGCTGCATCCAGGGCCTGCCAAGACCTGGCTGGGGCAACAGTGTGAGCACTGCTCCCAAGGTGCTGCTCCACCCATGGTAGGAGTTCTCCCCTTTTTGGCTGGCCTGGGATTCTTTGGCACTTGCTTCCCCTAGGATTAACATCTCAAAGGTACTTCTCATCTGGTTCTTAGTCCACCCACCAAAATTGGGCCTACTTGGCTTCATGTGGACTAGCATTGCTGGAGCTTTCCCCTTCTGATTTTTATGTATTGCCTTCCTGGCTGCTGGTTTTCTTAGAGCCCATTTCTTCCCCTCAGGTAGCTGTGTTGTCTGTGTCCCCTTCTTGTCCTACAACTTGCTCACTGCTTGCCTAGGAGTGGGCATAGGCTCTTCTGATCATGCTGGCTCTGCCAAAGAGGTTGGCTGGCTCTGAAGCCAGGATGACTCTTCACCTGCTAGGTTCCCAAACTCCCCCCTCAAGTCCAGAAGGTATGCCTCCCACCAGGCCTTGTCACTCACCTGTACCAGTGAATGTAGCTGCTTCTCAAACTTCACTGATGCTTCTTCAGTGGCGCCTCCCCTCACTTGCCATTCTGCCTTGTTCTCATGCTAAAAAACAGAAAGAAACACAACCTGACCCTTCCCATGCTAACTGAACTGTCCCGGTCTGTTCTGTGCATACCACAACCAATATTAATGTAATATTGTACCACTTCTGCCCATCCCCCCTCCCTATAGCCTCCTTAAGGTGGTCTATCCCCTATTTGTCATCCCCTTTTTTCTTTTAAATTGCCCTGGGCTCATGAGGAAGGGCCTTGCCATGGCAGCCTAGCTTCTCACCAATGATCCTCCATCTCCACAGAAGCCTTCCCATACCTAGCAAGACAGAGGTATATACATCTCGGCTGTACTCGATTACAAGGGATATCCGTCATTTTTTCATTAAAAATTAATCTGTCTATCATGGAAAGGTACCGCCCACACAGAAAATGTGCAGTAAATTTAGAATTCTACACAGAATTTATAGGATTTTAGTATGCAAAATGATTCTAATAAGCTAAGTCAAAATTAACCTTTGAATCAGTAAACAGAATGTTTTCAAAAGTTTTCTGATGTTTAAGAATGTGTCCCTCATTAAGGGAGTCATTGTCCCTCATTCTGATTGTCTGTGTCCCCATTTTCATGCCTAACTTTGTGACGTATGTGGAGGTATCCCACCGGGCCCCAGCCAAAGCCATATTGCCCTCTTATTTTTGGTCATATATGCCCCAAAGTGATGCTGGCTGTAGCATTTACCTAACTGTACTGAGCTCCTCAAGCATGGCACAGAATGGCACTGCCATGTTCAAAATGGCTGCAGTCCCCCTGATGCACATGTGCACTGACAGCTGACACCAACGCTTGGCCTTGCCATGCTCAACATGTCTGCTGGCAACCTGAGGCACATGCACCTGCACCACACATGCTCCCGCTCGAAGAGGCATCAACTTTCAGTGACAGTATGCCTCCCACAGTCATCCAGTTCTTAACACCTGGTCACCATAAAACTGGAAGCATAAAGTTAAATCACACTGACAGGCACCCCTGACTGCTTTCTTTAATGCCAGCCATTCATTCTATTCTGCCTCACTGCAGCTAACTACCACTTATGCTGGGAAACAGACACTGCTTTTCTGAAGCAGGCAATCACTCCAATCCAACAACAGTAGCTAACTAATCCCCAAACAGCCTCATGAGCTCACTGACCATTTCTTTGCCTTCCAGTCCCAATGGGCCATGCTGTCTGCCTTTCAACTACTGCCCATTATATTTTAATATTATTTCTTCTTTTTTATGTGCTTCTTGCTTCCATTGCTATTGACTGATCTGTGTAAGGCACCCAGAGCCTCTGGGAATGGTGCCCTAAAAATAAAATTACTGTGCCTATATTTCACATAGGAAATCAATTTTGACTTCGCTGTATTATTACAGTAGACACATAAAATCAGTGAAGGATGCTGTTACTTTTCTTTCTTTAAAGACGATTCAAAATTTAGTAGCATGTGCATGTGATTTGTTTTATTAGACAACAGTAACTTTAAAAATGGAGCTATTTTATAGGTAGTACACTTATTTCAGGGTTCCTTGTATTTATGCCTATCAAAAGCTAACATGTAAGATTTCACTCCTGCTGAACCCACTGTGGTCAAATATAATATAAATGATTTTGAAAAATGAACAATGAAGACAGATCACATATGAATCTGAAAGAGACTAACTCCTTTAACGTTCAGTTGCACAAGAATACATTTTGGCCCCTCAGCTATGAATATATGTAAATCATAAAGTAAGTAAACATAAACACCTGGGAGGGTAGAGAATAAAGAGAAAACATTTTGCCACCTGAGACTTCCTGCTTTAAAAAAGGAATAACGCAATTTGGTTTCTTTACAGAAGACACCTTTATCTCCTTAGAGCATCAGCAGCACTGCATTGCATGTAAACACCTAGCTGTACAGTAAGAAAGAAATTGCTGAAAGCCTGCTAAAACTGTTACAGAGATATATATCATCAGCTTTTTAAGCAGACTTTAAACTGAGACTCATTCTGCTAAAAAGAGAGAAAGTGACAAGATGATCAGCCATGCAGAATTCTAATGAGATAATCAAACCATGTTCTAAAGTTTCATTTATAAAAATTATTAATGTTTTTTCTGCTTCCTCATGTCCTTTCATCATCATATTTGTACATATCAAATAATTCAAATCAAACTGGAAGATTAAAACTTGAACTTATTGGGTGTGTTGTATAAAACATTTGACAGAACTCTTTTGCAAGAAAAGCAGTGGGAGAGAGACTTCACACAACTGTCTTCATCCAGAAAATCAAAGGCCAATCTCTAGGCTGCCATGCTGCCAAATGAGACCACCATTGCGGAGCAAAATCCAAATGTAAGCAATCCAAAACAAGCAAAGATATCCAAAGACTAAGAGTCACAAACTCACACTTAATTTACCTCTATACCTGTCCTTCACATTGAGGTGTGACAGCAAGGAGAGCTGCAAGTTGTTGCCAAGCTCAGGGAGCCCCACCCACATTGTAACTTTGCCATCACTAGAGCACTGTCAACTTTCCCTGATACGTCCTCACTGCTCTGCTCTTGCCAGTCCATGCAGCTGCAGTCCTACATGAGCAGTTCCATTTTTCTGACCACAAGTGCAAAGGGTGGCCTGCGAGGGAGAAGTGGAGTTGACTGAAAGCAAAAGAAGGTAATCAGTGTGGTAGCAGTGAAAATTGAATGTTCTGTGACTGGAGGTCATACTGGGAAATAGCAGGTAGTACTGTAAGCATGTGACTTGCAAGCAATGTGACTGGCTTTAAAAATGTAGCAAAATGTACGTATGACAGCAATTTTATTGATTGAAGATGTGGGCAGTGATAGCTTAATAACTGCATGCCAACAGGGTAATGCAAAGCCCAAAGACAGCAATTGTCTAAGAGTGCTCTGTGAGTGGTTAAGCCCTTTCAATCACATAATGCCATACAGCGAGCTCCAGATTAACAGCAATATGTTTGCTTAGTCTTTGGAAAGCAAGAATAAAAATTAGCAGAGGTCACCTTTTGTACACATAGTAAACTGTCTTTAATTCTGGCTCCTCTTTTCCTCCTGGGATCTAATCGTTCTGCAGCACTGAGTCAAGGACATGAGGGTCTGTACCAAGAGGGCCATGTTAGCATGGTCCTACTATATTAGCTCCTTTTGCACAGCAAATATGTGACCATAATCATTCTAAGTTTGGGCACCTCTACAATTTATTTATAAGTAAGGCATATAGATTATTCAAAATAATAATTGTCAATTAAGTCAGTAAAATATTGAAAATGTAGAATGCTTAGGCAGAGTTATGTCCTGCCATGCAATGCAAGCTACACCCCAGATTCTGTCCCCATACTGGCCATTTTTAAAGACTTAGAAGTCTAATAATTAGAACATATGCTCTGTGTTTAAACTTCGCTGCTATGTTTCATCCTGATCTGACAAATGAGTGGCAGTGCCTGAGTTCAGGTGAATCAAATCCACAGGTCCGCACTCTCAAAGACCGATCTACATTACTTGCATGGTTTATTGACACCATATTTGAACCACAGGAATCTTCATAAGAAAAGAACACTAGTTCATCTCTTTGAAAGAAAAGGGCAATCTCTCTATTACTAAAGACAAATACAGCCATGACCATAATTGCTAATGGTTGAATGAAAATTACATGTAAGAGAATTTGAAAAGCAAGGGTAATAATAATGAGAAAATCATTAGCAATTACAAGGTACAGTAATTCTGTAGAGAACACAGATGGTGGTCATGAGAGAAAGGATACTCAGATGCCGATGGTTGATTAAATCAAGGATAAAATTCAAATTGCACATTTAGTTATAAATTTTAATGAACTTGGAATTTTAAACCACTGTTAAGCACCATTTAAAACATACAGAAATGAAATATCTAACCCATTCAATATAACCATTAAAAAGTCTTAACATAATTAATCTAAATGATGTAATATGCATGGCTTTCTTCAGGCTTTGAATGTAAAACACTACAGTATATTAATTTCAGATAACTTCTTAGAACTTTCATAACTATTTTCTATCTATTTTCAGGAAGGAATATTTCTTGTTTTTCTACTCTGAGGAATAGAACACAATCAAACACAATCTGACAAGTGACAAAAGGAATTGTCTTGCCCCCCCAAACACACATACACACACACACACACACACACACACACACATCTTTATCTTCTGCCTGTTTAGGGCAACAAGTAGATGTAATAAAGATTTTTTATTAGTGTGATTGGCGGTCTGTCTGTAACTGAGCTAATGGAAAGGAAAGGAAAGTGTTATTATCACCCATGCTGCTCCTACTTTAATAATGTTAAACAAGCCAGCTAGTGTCTATAGCAATTATAACCATGACGTTCTACAGGAAAATAGAATTTATAAACACTTGCCAAGCATGCTGTTATATGTTGCTTCTCTGTTGCAGTTACTGTCTGCTGATAGTGGATCCCCGTGAGGGTAGTCTTTTACTATTCAAAAGTAATGGCAACATCATGGTAAGAATATTGGGAGGATTTTAAAAAGGATCCATCCAAGTTTGCATCTGCTGCTATTTTTAAATGGCAGTGCATCCAAACTGTTAGAACATCTACTAGATAATGTAACAGCCACCAAATGTAGTATCCAAACAAGATGCAACTGCAACCAAAAAAGAAAAGAAGCACATTGCATTTGCATTCATTTTTTTATCTCACATTGTGACTGTCTGTTTCAAATGGAGACATCTTTTTCAAATAGCAGCAGGGCTGCTTTGACAGAATTGGGTGGACACAGATGCAGGTGCTGTTTGCATCAGCATCAGTTCATTTTGTTTTAAACTTGGATAGTTATCATCATGGTGAGAGATGATCTCACTATGATTATGTCACAGTGTGTTAAAAAATGAGGATGGCAGCACCTGGTGATACAGTACGCATGTTAACAATCTTTGCAACACTCTGCAGCATTTTCAAAAAACATGCTATAACAATTTGTTTGGTAATTCTTTGTAAACACATTTTTTTACAGCTGAATGTCCATTTAATAGCTATGTCCATTTGAGAAGAAACTTTAACTTGAGCGGAAGCAGCCAAGTAAAGCTAAGGGAACATGTAACCATATAGAACTAGAGAAGTTTGCCAGACAGCAGCTGAAAGAAGCTTGCATAGAGCATGAGAACATGACATGGAAAACTGCTTGAGAAGAAAGGTTGTGCTTCTGAAATGATGCCTCCAAAGACCCTTCCATAACACACAACATCAAACTTCACCATAGGTGTGACCTAGCCAGTGAAGTTGGTGGATGCTAGATAGCTTGGCTCCTTCATCTACAATCACCATCCAGCAAATGTCTGGGGCATCTTGCATCTGAAATGGCAGAAAACCAGTTATTTGTGCAGCAGCACAGGATGATTTCCCAAAGAGCTCAAAAGAAGCAAAGCTGGTGACCTTTCCTAGCCCAGTGGGAGCATCCACTCTCAGCCTCCCATCTGAGACCAGGGCTCACATGGGAGTGATGGTGGGAGATGGGCTGTCTGAGTATGCAGCAGTACAAATGAAAAATCCAATGTTCTTTTAATCTCCATTAATGGACTAAGTACTGAGAAGAGGGCCAGTTCCACCAATATAATGGCCTAAATAGTGTATTTACAGGGGATCCTGGAGGTCTTTGTCAAGACCATTACAGTGTATGGGACCCATCTCATGGTGATTGAGCAGTGAGTGAGTGGTCTGGTGAATCAAACTGCCAACTGGCACCAGGGAATAGCTTAGCTGCAAGACAATATAAAAATACTCCTTGCTAAAGCTGATGATCAAGAAAACTGGCCAGAAGGAATAATGTCAGTATCACTGGCCTCCCTAATAGAAAGAAGGCAGAGATCCAAATGGCTACATTAGAGAGTGGCTGATCCAGCACTTAGAGCTTCAAAATACTCATAAAGGATGTACCTTTGAGGTGGAGCAGACCCACAGGACCCCCGCTAGAAAACCCAAGCCTGCAGACTGAGCAAGACACATCCTCGTTACATTTCTCTGTTTCCATGACTGGGGGGCTGTATTAAGAGCAATGCAATCAAAGGGCCCCATCAAGCTAGAAGCCACCAGTGTCAGCATGTATCCAGATTACAGCCAAGCCTTGCAGAGAGAAAGAGAAAAGTTTGCTAATTTACAGGTGAGTTTGTTCCAAAGAGGCTAGCAATTCACACACCAGTACCCCTCACATCTCCACATCCAGAAACTGGGGCACCTACCATGCACATTTGCCTCAGTAGGAAAAGATGAAGAATTTGCTAAGAAGGTGGAAGCTACATCCAAAGGTTGTTCAACCCAGTGAACCACTTCTCCAGCATGCTGAATTTAAGGTTCTCTGTGTAATCATTTTCAACAGGGGTTTTCCATCCTGGCCCTAAGTCATACCCTCAAATCCTGCAGTCATACTCTGTTGCACTATCCCATTAATGTTTTTCCTGACAGAACTGAACTAACTCTACCGGCACTATGTTTTCCAGGCACTAACTGTTTGAACTTTTCTGAGACTTTTAAGTGCATAGTGCTTGGAAAGGGGGATGAGACAGGATTGCTGAATGGGGAGATGCCCAACTCATCCATAGCTGGTTACTGACATGAACCTTTGGTTTGCCTGAGAGATTCTCAGTGTCGTACATTGAGTCAACTCCGCCTTGACAAAAGAGGAGACCCCCACCCTTCCTGCCCACTATGACTGTCTCCTGGGACACTGCCAACCAATACCACTAACTTGCTAAGATTTTATGTAAAGGGTGCTTGTCCTTCTGAAGCATGCCCACTCAACCTTTCATTATTTAACTGCCAAATAATCACTGATTGGCTGCTGTGTCAGGGGATGAAAGTGTGTGGGGCAATACCTTACAAGATCTTCATGAAAGCCTCAGTTGCCTGCTGAATTGCATTGGATATGTGGAGGTTTGTTTGTATAAGCACTGCAATGTTATGCAGTGAATACTTCCCCCTAGGGTTGAGTGGTATGTCCTTTGACTGTGCGGATGTTAAGTACAGTGGCACATTTGAGAAGTGGATCCCCACCCCATGGCTGTGTGAGGGATATCTTCAATCACAAAGCCATACATCAAGCTTTGGGGAGGGGGGCACAATTGTATATCTGCAGAGCTGTACAACTGCACTGTCTCAGTAATGAGCTGTGAATGAGATTGGTACATTCAGCAGACCTAAGTATGAGTCACACAACCTTCACATGCATACTGTGTGACCCTGAGCAAGTCACTTAACCTCTCCAGTGCTCCTGGGTTGCCCCTGTGTACAGGCATTGTGTCTAGTGGGCCTTACCCAGTTACCAAAAAATTGAAGAAAAAAAAAAGCACTGTTAATTAATAAGTCTTTAGTGAGCAGTATGACACCAGAGGCATGGAAAACAGCAATAGTGGTTCCTATTTATAAGGATAGTAACTGGATGGATAAGGAGAATTAAAGATCAGTAAGTCTTTCATCAGTCATAGGTAAAATGATGGAAATAATTCTGAGATATAAAATAAAGGATTTCTTCTATGTTAATAACCTATAAGACAATGACCAACATGGTTTTAGGAGAGGTAGATATCGCCTGACTAATTTGATAAGATTTTTTAGAAAGGGTAAGACAAGCGTTACATGTGGGTAAACCCGCTGATGTGGTGTATTTAGATTTCTGCTAGATTTCTATACTGTAGCACATGTTAGACTTGTTCAAAGTCTTATTAACATCAAGATGAACAGTAAAATCATTAAGTTTAGCAAGTTATGGCTGAGTAAGAGGTCACAGATTATAACAATAAATGGACATCATTCAGATAACATTAATACCATCAGTGGTGTCCCTCAGTATTCTGTTCTGGATTTTAGCTTATTTAATATCTATATAGCTAGTTTGTCTACAGCCAAGGAGAATTGGACTATACAATTTGCTGATGATGCTAAGGCAGTGTATACAGTATACTGGACACAGAAGAACAGGTGGCATTATTTCAGTCAGAGCTTGACACATTTTTTAGGTAGTCAATGCAGCATAAAATGAGCTTCATTCAGGAAAGGTGCTTTGTAATGCACTTAGATAAAAAAAAGATAGCAAAATATTGTTTAAGGGAAACAATCTTATGAGCATCTGAATGTGAAAAGGAACTGGGCATATCCATTCTCAATGTCTTAAAGTAAACAGGAGACAATGTCACAGCCAAATACAATAGGATTCTGGGTTATATTTTTTGCGATGTAACACGTAGAGATGAGGATGTGATACTTTCCATGATCAAAGCCTTTGGGTGTGACCACATATCAAATACTGTGGGCAGTTCTGGTCACAGCAAAACATAGGTAACATAACAAAAGCTGAAAAGGTACAAATAAGAGTATCCAAAAAATTTAGGGTATGGAAGGTCGATCATATGACATAAGACATAACAGACTAGGATTGTATAGTCTCAGAAAGAAGGGGACTGAGAAGTGACTTGATAGCAAAGTTCAAATAAATATCAAATGATTATATTATGGATTGCTTACATCTTGAATTTAGACAACCAGGAAAATAAATTAGATGACATATATTGTAACTGATAGGGTGTAAATGTAAATCAGAAAAGAGAAAAAAAGGTTCACACAGAGGGTGGAACAAGTATGAAACAAATTACCTAAGACATTAGTGGTAAGTGGCAATTTACAGACTCTCAAACATACTGTAGATTTGCTAAGTATGTTTTGGAGATAGGGATCTATGATTACACCTATTTAAATGTATGATGGACAGGCTAGATGGGCGTTTGCTCACTCTTGTCTGAAGATCTTTCATATATTCCAGTGCAGGATGGTCCCATCAGACATTGTACAGATGCCATAGATAGGAAAGGACTGGTAAAGTTTTGAAAGCAACAGCAGTGTCTGCATTGGATAATCAAGCATGGCATTCAGCAAGGTTTGTTACATTGTGAAGCATCATTAAAAAGCCTCAGAAAGTATAAGTCAAGTGATGCTGGGCTTAGTTGGCTGTTTGGGACTGGACAGGTTGATGGTCAGGTGTTCTAGCCTGAATTAGAGTCATGAAGTTGATAAGGCCACTGTGGTATGTAAGAAAGATAGTTTTGTGATAGATCTATTAAGAGTCCTTTCTGTACTGCATTCTAAAGAAGTATTTGCTGTATGCTGAGGTGTTTTTGTAAGGATTGAACATTTAGCAGATTAGAGATGATGAAGGGATAGAATAGAAAATTGTATCAGATCTTTGAGAGAATCTTAAATGAAGATGGACAGCTGTTACTCTGGATGGACAGTAAGCAGTTGAGCATGAATGAAGATGGATAGAGGCATAGATAAAGGTCTTAGTCATGGTCTGGTAGAGGGTGTATTTGCATATTTTTGCTTGTATTGTGGCATACTTGTTTGGGGCGCTTAACTGCAGGACTATGGATATAAATAAATAACTCAATGAAGTTCAGACGGCTTCCTTGTTGAAGCTGTTGCATAACGTATTTCTCATAGAGAGATGCTGTTGAGATAATTTTGCCTGGAAGGATGAGAAGTTGGCAGCAGCTGAGTTTATAAATCAATTTTTGCAGTGGCAACTCTCAAGTTTAGCATTGCAACAAAGGTATTGACTTGCAATAGTAAAGCCAGAATGCATTAAACTGGAAGCTGGGTAATAGATGCAGGATAGCGAGGATCAGCTAGAAAAACACATACAAAATAAGGAAACTGAGTAGATGAGTGTAAGACTAGTAGGTTGAGTAGGTGTTGTTTCATAGCAAATGCTGAAATAGTCATGTGCAACACTTTGAAGTGCATCATCCGTTCTGGAACAGCCACTCGGAGGTGGATATCTTAAGTCTGAAAAATTTCCCCTGGTCTGGAAGTAGACACATATTGAATTCCTAAATCCTGGATATTCTGATTCTGAAGAAGCCTGGTAGCTAGATGGAGGTTATAAGGTCACTGGGTTTGGAATAAAGGATGGAAAGGGAGTTGATTGAGCTAATAAGCGGGCGCAAAGGAAGGCTTCACTTCAGGAGGAAACCAAAGGCTGGATGCCCCAAAAGTCCTGGGTGTGTGTGCCCCAGGAACAGGACCTGGTTCCTGAACAAAACTAAGGCTTGTCACACAGCAACACGTTATTGTTCTGTGCAGCTGTTGCCTACCGTTAGGACACCATATCCCTTTGGCTGAGTGGATGAAAACAGAAGTCAAAGAGCAGGAGGAACACCACTGTCAGCAACTGCTTCACATTGGGCAGATTTGCAGGAAGCTGGATTTACAGTATTCTGGGTTCGGACAGTACAGCAGAAGGAAAGCAAGATGGCCAAAACTCCAGATACAGCATCTGACTGAAACAGTGTGGCTCAGAAGGGAGCAATGTTGCCTTGAAACACTGAGCAAGTGGGCTTTGGTGCCCTATGCCACATGTAGAGGCAGAAGAAATCAGAAGGAGTGATAAGAAGAGTTCAAAGGGTTGCAACAGTGCTTCATACTATTGTGTTTCCTGCAACAGTCAGATTACATATGATAAAGTGTGCATAGGAATGCCATACAGAGATATTATGGATGGGTGCAGACTGAAAAATTCTGAGATCCAGAGGCTTGGTGGTGCTGGATTCAAAATTCCACTGTAGTCATCTTATGATGGTTGAGAACTGCAGCAACTATGAGATTTTTAAGCTTGGTGGTACTGGTGCCAGAATGCACAGCAGCAGTATATGAATGCAAGGAAAGGGGTAACTGTCTCTTTAAGTCATTCTTAGCCAGAGAGCAGCCTTAATGTTGCAGCCCCAGTATCAACAGGGCTAGCAAGGTAGGGTTTTTGCATTCAATTACTTCTGAGCAGCACTCTATGACCTTGCTCCATATTGGGAGGATCATATGGCACAGTGCCAGAGTATATGCAATAGGCCCGCTCCTTTAGCCTTGTACCTCCAGCACTAATCTGTTTGCTGCAGATCCATAGCCTTAAGTTGGGTCAGGGTTTGATACCATAGGATGTGAATTTTATTTCAGATTAATAGGCTATTTGGGTTACTACATGCTTTCCATGCTGAGGACCAACTGTTGCTCCATTCGTCCTCAGTTATTGGCTCCCCAAGCATTTTTTGGCATTTTAATTTAGCTGCGCTGTGGGCTCAGGAGTTACCTCCCTTAACTGCGAATATATTACCCTGGCCAGGCCTTTAGGTTTGGTTATCCAATAGCTAATGGGAAGCTTTTTACCAATATTCATCCCATTGCTCATACACCTGCTATATTGGCACCTGCCTTTGGTCCATTCCTGGCATAGGTTCCTCAGTTGGAGGCATTTCCAAAAGTCTCTGGTTTGCAGCATATACTTCTCTTGTAAGGAGGTGAAATAGTCCAGTGTCAGCCCATCCTCCAATAGGACAGCTGTTGTTGAAATTGTTGTATGATGTTAAGTATGATGTTAACTAATGTAGTGTTATGTATTGTTGCTTGTAATTTGTATTGTATTTATATAGAATTTGTAACATCTGGACAAACTGTCCCGGGTTGTGCTTGAAAAGGAGCCTTGGTTCATGGCACTTACCCGGTAATCAAAAGTTGAAATATAAAAATAAATAAACTTCGGATATGTTTCCCCCCTATTCCTCACATAGGAAAGGATATCTGTCTTTCTTCCAAGCTGAGTTGTTCCAGAAGTAAGTATACCTCCCTAACACTCAGGCATGAACCAGTGAGTTCGCCTACTTTTTGCCAAACTGTGTGTGCTGCTTTCACCATAAGCCATTTCTTTAACTGTCTCAGCAACTTTTGGTCTATGAATATAGTCAGGTCACTTTCTAGAAGCACACCCCTCTCAATATCTGACCAAGCCGGCCAGTTCAAGCCTTTTCCCTGGAACATTTTGCATGTGCTGGCTACTGAGAAAGCATATGCATAATGTTAGAAGTGTGGCAGGAACCACCCCACCCCCATGCCATGGACCCTGTAGCTTAGACCTGCTATACCTTAAGTGGCAGACTCCAAAATGAGATTTTCTATCATGGCATCTAACTTCCTGAATGACCTACTGGACACCTCTATTAGGATATGCGTTAATAGATAAAGAATCCTAGGAGCAATCATCATTTTAACCGTTTCTATTTTTCCTGGCATAGGAAGGTAAAGATGTTTCCAAATGAGTATTTCCTCTTGCAGTTTACTAATCGGGGGGGGGGGGCAATATTTCTGTCCATTACCATATGTACCTTAGGTGTTATCCTAACTGCTAGATATTTGGTTCCCCCTTTTGCCCATGTTAGGCCTGTACTAGAATTCTAATGCAGGCATAGAGTTGTCATTGAGGGGGAGTACCTCTGTTTTGCTCATATTTATTCTGAGCCCAGATATTTCAGCAAAATCATTCAGGAGTTTCAGAATATGTGGGACACTCTTTTGCATATTCTTTGCCAGTATAAGGCAGTTGCCTTGCATACAATACCACATGATATGCACCGTCCCCCATCTCTATGCCCTGGATCCCAGGGTGTTCTCTCAATGCACTTGACAGGGCCTCAGTTGCTAGCAAAAACAGCATGGGAGACAGGATGGACCCCTGTCTGGTTCTTCTATACAATCTAAATGGCTCCAACAGGGTGTTATTTGTGAGAATCCTAGCTGTCAGGGCTGTATATAGAGTTTTGATCCAATCCCTGAATCCCTCATCAAAGCCACATTGCGGAAGGATAGCATGCAGCAAAGTTCCATTCCAGGGACTTAAACTCTACTGAGATGGCTGCTGTTGGGGTGGCAAGAGAAGCCGTGCCCTGCATCAAGGTGGCTAACATATACGCATGGGAAAGAAGTGGGTAAATTTAATTGGTACAGTTTTTGTTTCACTCTGGCATAGGCTCATCGATTCCTGGACAGATCGGGAGAAAATCTTGAAAGAAGCTGCACTGAGTGTCCCTGCCATCTAATTTCATTGCTTTCTTTTGTAACTCTGAAATTTAATTCCTTGGTGGGGTATCTGAGATATCTACACAGAATTGCCCTATCACTCCCCTGGCTTTGGCTTGGGTGCTACAGACCTGTGAGCCCTTTCCAGCTCTGGGGGTGTTTTTTTTTTGTTTAGCTGGAGCATGTTAGGGAGTATATGCTTTAGAAATGCCACCACATTCCTCCCTTCTATGCCCTCTGGAATCCCAGTAATTAGGAAATGTTTTCACCCGACGTGGTTCTCTATATCGTCAACCTTTGCCAGCAGAAACTGTATCTGTCCATGGTGTTCTCTCAGCTGCCCTTCATGCTGGTAGATATGGGCTGCTTGCTGCTAGACTACTGCCTCCTTGCCAGCCACTCTCAATGCCAAGCCTTGTAAATAAAATTAGTTTTCATTGTTGTTGCTTTGAATTCTGCAGTGTCTTGTAATACTTTACTAAGCATATCGGTAATTCTTTCCAGCTCGCTGGGCTGTTGGGTGGGGGCAACTTATTCTGCCATGATCCACTACTTCACCCTTTCCCATGCCTCCCGTTCAGATTGTCTTTCTTGTGGGCCACTAAACCACCAGTTTTCTGCTGCTGAGATTCCCTTTTGTAGGGAACCATGCAATGTTGACAGGATCTACTCAGCAAGATGTAGATCAGTTGTTTTAGGTTCAATGTTTGTCCCATTTGGATCACTGGGATGCTCTTTTGTTCTGATCAGTATATTTTTTTGTTTTATAATGTTCTCAAAGTGAGTTCTACTTGGATTTTTGTAAAAGTGATGCCGAAGTCTTCCTATGCAAAATTACCTAGCCACCATCTTGGATGCCAGGCTCCGCCCCCTAATTCTGAACATCTAACAGAGTGTAGGACTGGGGAGCCATAGAGTAGTGTGGGCAGAAGGGTGTAGTTAACTATTCTTAAACACAACTCTTTGGTGAGGTATGGGCTTAACTTGCATACAAGACCAATTTTTTGGTATAGGCATTTTGTGAGGTTTTCCACATGGACCTTAAAGGTAATGTCCTGGTCTAGGAGGACTACCAGTACTGTATGGTGTCTACAAACATTCAGGTTTGTGACTTCTTTTAATCTATGATATATTAATGTATCATCTGCTTATCAGCAACAATTTTGTTTCCACACAAATGTCTGGCATTTCATTGACATACAGAAACAAATAGCAGTGAGCTCAGGATTGATCCTTGTGGGACCCCGTCCAGGATGGGGCTTTTGTCGAACACAGCACCTTTCCATTTCACAAACTAAGCCCTGTCTGTTAGGTTGTCTGAAAACTACTGCTGAGACAGACTCTCTAATCCTAGGGATTTTAATTTAGAGAGATGTGTCTGGTGGTTCAATACATTGATGGAGAGTCCCAAAATCTATCTGATATGTATGCTGATCTTAATTCAGACTTTAATCTTGTTCAGGAATAGTTCCCCAGTAGCAAGCTTGTCTTAAATATTAAAAAGACAGAGCTGTTGCTGCTGGGCTTCAAGCTAAACTAAGCTTATTGGAGAAAGTACTTCAAGTTAGTTGAAAGGATGGTTCAGAGTTGGAAAAAGCTGACTTATTTAAACATTAGGGTGTCTGAATAGAACCTTCTTTAAATTTCTCTGCACAGATTGCTTATGCTTGTTGATCTGTAAATTGTATATTGATTATTGTGTATAGGCCAAAAGCAGTTAAGCCCACAACCAAAGAAAATGGACTATTGCTAAGAGTTTGCTGCCTCCAAAGTTAAACTACTGCTTCATTATTTTAATGCTTGTGAGAAAAACCTGCACACACATAGAACATTACCAGTAATAATGTATACATATTTGTCTCACTGTCGCATTGCATTGTACATCACTGTAGGTTATACTGTGACTTGGACTGGTTAACTCCTATTCTGAGAGGCACTTATGACCCTGAATACTTTATTTATAAAGTGGAGTCCTATTGTAAGCACATCCTATGCCAATCAAAATGTTTTTATAACTAAGATGTTCTGACAAGAGAGCTTTGGTGAAAACAGTGAATGTCCATTTGAGATACAGTATGCTAATGTATTCTGAGCTAATTAGGCAATTATCATATAATGCTCAATTACAAGTAATAATTTGAAGTATATGTTTGACCTAAGATGATATCAAGACTCTTTTTGAAATCAAATTTACCACTACACATATAAAGAAATACTGCCTTTTTTTCATTTAAAATGTTTTCCAGGGATTTGAAGTGGATATTGAAACTTAGATGATGACAGATAAGGATCACCTGGTCCACCTAGTCTGCTGTTTTTACCTACATGCTGTAACACCACGGATCCTACTTGATCTCCAACTTATCCCCCCCCCGTATCATCTCTAAGGTTCCTTTATGCCTATCTCATGTCTTTTTGAACCCTGTTACAGTTTTAGCCTCCACGCCTCCACTGGAAGGCTCTTATAGGCATCCACCACCCTCTCCTTGAAGAGGTACTTTCTTATATCTCCCCCAAGTCTACAACCACTCCAGTTTCATAGCATGACCCCTTGTCCTTGAGCATATTTTTTCTCAAAAATGCTTCCCCCTTGAACCTTATTTATACCTGTGAGGTATTTGAAGGTTTCTATCATATCCTCCCTCTCCCTCCGTTCATCTAGGGCATACATATTAAGGTCCTTTAGTCTTTCCTCACAGTAATTTTGATGCAGGCCTTTGACCATTTTGGTTGCCATCCTCTGGACTGCCTCCATTCTTTCTATATCCTTCCAAGATGAGATCTTCAGAACTGGACACAATAAACAAGGTGAAGTCTCACCAGTGATCTATACAGGGGTATTACCACCTCCCTCTTTCTGCTTGTGATATCTTTTAATATGCACCCCACCATTCCACTAGCTCTTCCAACTGCTTTGTCACACTGCCTAGCCACCTTTAGGTCATCAGATATGATAACCCCTAGGTCTCTTTCCTGTTTTGTGGTAGACAATACTGCTCCTCCAAATGTGTACTCTGCCCCTGGGTTTCTGTGCCAAAGTGAATGATTTTGCACTTTTTTTGCATTGAAGCCCAGTTGTCATACCACTGACCACTCCACTGACTTTTTCAGATCCACTCTCATTTTCTCCACAAGCAACCCCCCCCAGAGTGTCTATCTTATTCCAGATTTTAGTGTCACCCATGAACAGGCAGACCTTCCCATCCAACCCCTCTTCAATGCCCATTAAAGAATGCTGTTCATAGTACAGATCTCTGTGGTACTCTGCTGGTCCACATACCTTCCTTGGAGTGAACTCCTTTTATCACCACCCTCTGTCCCCTATCCCTTAGCTAATTTCTTAGCCAGTTTACCACCTTTGGTCATAGCCCTAGGCTGCCCAGCTTGCTTACTAATCTCCTGTGTGGAGTGGTGTCAAAAGTCTTGCTGAAATCTAAGTGGGCCACATCTGCCACTCCTCCCTGCTCCAGTTCCCTGGGTACCCAGTCAAAGAATTATGTTAGATTCATTTGACACAACGCCCCCACCCCATGAATCTATGCTGTCTCAGGTCCTGTAAGCCACAGAATTCAAGGTATAGTATTCTACTATCCTTTCCTTCAGTATTAATTCCAATAGCTTCCCCACCACTGAAGTCAGGATGGCTGGCCTGTAGTTGCCAGCATCCTCCCTATTACCACTTTTGTGAAGTGGGACTACATGTGCCCTCCTCCAGCCCCCTGGAACCACTCCCGTCTCTACGGAGAGGTTGTGCAGGACTGTCAGAGGTGCAGCCAGCACCTCCCTGAGTCCCTCATTGTCCTTGGATGGACTCAGTCTTGCTCAATTGCCTTGTCCACTTTCAAATTTGTGAATTCCTTCAGGACTATCTCCTCTGTAAATGGACTAGAGTCCACCTCCCATCCTTTGATGCTCTTGTCTCTTTTTTTGGGGCCCCTCACCTTCCCCTTCATATGTGAACACTGAACAAAAGTATTTGTTCAAGATGTCTGCTTTTTCTTGGTCCTCATCCACACAATCCCCCTCTTCCCTTCTTAGTCTTACAGTCTCTCCCCTGGTCTTTCTCTTTTTGATTATGTACCTAAGAAACATCTTGTCACCTTTCTTAACTTCCTTGGCTATTTTCTCTTCTGTTTGCAAGTTTGTGCTCCTAACTGATTTTCATGGTATCCCTATGACCCCAATATTGTCTGCACATTTAAAGTCACCTGTCCGCAGTATGTGGGGGGCTCAGCACCGAGCCAATTAGAGAGTGGAAGTGGTGTGCGGAGGAGGGGCCAGTGGGATTTAAAATGCAGCACTGCTCTACAGTGTGAGTATGGAGCATAATCGTGAGTGGCGCAAGTACCACTCGGGGAGAATTTTAAGCTATAACTATAAGTACTGTAGTTCATGTATTGTCTATATTTTATTTAATTTCATACCCTGTTTCAGTTTAGATAGGGGTGATCATTTCCATCACTTGTGAAACAGGAGCACAGGTCTGGCTTGCTTTTCTTTTGCTGGGAAAAGTTTAGTAATTTTATTTGATTGGTCACTACCAGTGGCAGAGAAGGTGTTCATATCAAATTTGTTTGTGCTGAGGATGTGTGGAAGGGTGGCAGACTCCACTGTCATCCATGTGCCTTTTTTTTTCTTTCACTTGTTTTACAGCTATTCCTGCTGTCCCTGCTTGACATACCCATTAGTGCCCTTGTAGTGGTAGTGCAAAGACCTTGGGTAAGTGACTTGTTTTGGGCCTTGCAAAATTACTTTACATCTCCCAGCTTCTGCTTGAGCCTGACCTGGTCACTACTTCTTTGACTGTTTAATAAGTTTTTCTTGGGGATTTTATATTTAAAGCAGCAGTGCTCGTTGTTGCTTAAATTCACAAATCTGGTTTCCCATGACCTTCCTCATGTTTCTCTCACATTCTGTTCACACATCTCTATGTTATTATTGCGCTCAGATTTTTTATTTTTTAATTTTTTTGCTTTTTCAAATTAAGGACTCTAGTCACTAATTTAACCTGACAGCAAGTATGTATGCGGCACTGAAGCTTCGCATGTTGCATCTTGATACTACATGCTCGCCCCCGAGTAGCTGATAGACAGGGAATTTGACAAGTTATTATGGATACACTAGTTAAGACAGCAACTGACTGCCAATTTTATGTATTCTACCCCAGGAGTTCATGTTCTATCAGTAGTGTATCCTAAACTAAGCTTTATTCATGAGTTGTTTTTTTTTTTATTCTGTAGGCAGCTAATGAGATCAGGTAACTGGACTGCTAAGTTTACAACCCCCATCAATGCCAAGCAAAAAAACGGTGTCTATCGTTTATAATTTTAATTAGTCACTGAAGCCTAAAACTCACAGTAATAGGATTGCATCTGTTTTGTCTCTCGATTCTTTTTTGGAGTCAAAGATTGACATCTGTTGCAGTGTTTATTTATAATAAATAGTATATCAAATCATTTGTGTGTTGTTTTCTCACATGTTTAGTTGTATTTATTGACCAACAGCATCAGGCAATGTTCTCAAGCTTATCACCTCACATTTAGATGGACACATAGGAAAAGCACACTGTAGTATTAAAAATAGAAAAAAAATATGTATATGATAAAATGTTATGGTGCATGATGACACTCCATCCCATGGTTCAAACCCACAACTTTCACCACCCAAAGCCTATGACTATCCCACTGAGCCACCATCTCTGCTTGAGCTTACAAGTGATTTTTGTCCTCTTATCTTGATGTATGCAGATTCATAACTGATATTTATAAGCTACTTGTTAATTCGAATGGAGTGAGGGGTGGGGATGGGATTGAAAAATTAACATTCTCTTGTGCAGAATATTACTGTAAATAAGTAAAAATTGTCTGCATGTGGGTACTATTACTGTGCAAACTGCATTCAGTATGCAAAATAAGTGGTTAAGGACATGGCAATCATATAAGGCATTGCAGAGATGATGCTAAGAACTGTCACCAGATCATTGCCAGAGAACGCCCCTCCCACGAATAATGGCATCCACACACAGCGATACAGCATAATATGTGTTTAAGCTTCGTTTAATGAGAAAACCCCACACTTATATTTTCATAACAAAATGTAAGAAATATCAAATATTATTGAAGCACAGCAAATAAATTTTTGTGCATCACTGACATGATCATCTCTCTATTGGTATTTATGTGATGATTCATTTCTGCAGAGTCCTAAAAACACCACGGTGTCATGATTAGTCATAACGTAATTCTACCCTGTGTTTTGATGTGCTGCAACTACATTTCAGTAAAAAACTTAGCCACACACATACTCAGAATTTGGACTCCCTCCAGCCTGAAGATGATGACTGCATTTTTCCTTGTTATCTCCCTCCACAATACATGAATGTGTACTCAGCATTAAGTTGCATGAAAGTGGGAGGAGCATGGTATGCTAATTAGATAAAATAGGCATTGAGTTCACAAAATATCACTCCGATTTGTGAGTTACTAATGGCGGACCAGGAGAGGTTGAGTGCGCCCACGGCTAAGGATTTCAAACAGGCAGCAAGTGACAAAAGCAGACTTGCAGAACAAGAGGATGACGCTGCTGCAGCAACATCAACAGAGCTTCAGTAGGGTGGGGTAATCTCACTCAGATGCCAACAAGCACTGCTGCTTTAATTCTATTACATGAGTCCATCTTGCATATACAATAGAAAATCAGTGATGATCCTCCTAACTGGGGATTGTGCCTTGTGTGGTGTTTAGTTTTAGTACCTCAACTACCCACATGGATGAGCTGCATACTTCTTTGATTTCTGATGTCTGGCATCAGTTTATATTAGGTTGCAGTTCTAAATGTATGCTATTACATATACAGAAATATGTTTTGATTTGCATTTTCTCCTCCACTGGCTGACCTAGTGTGTATGTTGTGACCACTGGCCTAAGGACCATGGGTGCTGAACATATACATTGGTCAGTTATGTGTAGGAGAAATTGATTTTACTACTGCTTTTAACGTATGGATTGGGTCATCCTATGCCAGGTCCAGTTAATGATGAAATCTCCTCTGTTTTCTTTCCAAGGAATTTCATTAGTTTTATACACCTTAGTATACAGAATGTGATAGTAAAATGGGATGTATTTATTGCCTGGACTGTTCAATATCAATATGATGTCATTGCTTTATCTGAAAAGTGACTTTCTAACAGGGTTCTGAATGAAAAGATCCATCTACCAGGTTATGACATTTTTAGAAATGATAGAAAGGCTAGGAGGGGAGGAGGCAATTTATTTTATATTAGAAATCATCTAAAGGTGACACCTGATGCTATTTTGTATGAATCTGTCACTTGTGGATATTTATCACTGTCAGTTAGATTAGGTAACCATAAGACACTAACTTTGGCTGCCACATACGTTCCACCAGGCTGCCATGAAGAGGGCCTAAAATTGATTGAGACCATCAGGTAGCACTTCCTGTTAAAGGAATTATTAATCATGGGGGATATGAATATAAATTGGCTTGTTAAGGATTCTTGTAAATTTAGGGAAATGGTTACCAATCAAAGGCTGGCTCAAGTAATTGAGATTCCTACAAGAATGTATTATAAAACAGTGTTTTCTTCCCTTTTGGACTTGTCAGTGACATTAATAGGATCATAAAGTCAGAAGTTTTGCCGGACAGTATCAGTGACCATAGCCCTGTCAATTGCTGCAGGTCAGCTAAAAAGAAAACTGTTCCCCCTGTGATCATTTTTTTCAAGCAACATAAAGAAATTACATATAGAGACATTCCAGTATGCTATGGCCACTGCTGATTGAACAGATGTAGAACAGTCAGCAGATGTGAACACAGTTTTGTCCATCTTCTGTTCTACCTTTAATAATGTATGTGATAGGTTTATTCCTTATAAAACACTTAGAATCAGTGGTGACACACATCAGTGGGTTACCCCTGAACTTTTGTAGAAGATGAGGGAGGGGGTCAAGAGATGGAAATCCTATAGAAAATCACCTAGACAGGATAAGCTCATAACCTATAAAACAGCAAGAGACTGAAAAGAAATTATTCATTGAAACACAGAGGGAATGTGAGGGTAAGAATACAGTTGAATCATGGAAACGGATAAATGACTTATTGGGTAAGAAAAGTTCTACTACTAGCCTGCAGTGTCTCAATGACTTAGCTGGATTGATATCTGATCTAACTTTGATTGCCTAAGAATTCAATATTTTTTTTTCTGTTTTATCTAAATATGTCCCTGTGGGTAAATCAGATATAGTCGCTCCCACTTTTACTGATATGAGCACATTTACACTAAGGTTTTATTTTAGATTACTTCAACCAGCCAAGGTTTTGAGATATCTCAGGAAGATGGATCCCTGACCCTCCCTTGGCCAGGATGAGACTGACTATAGGCTCGTGAGGATCACTGCAGACATTCTATGTTTTCCCATATCCACTATTTTTAATTAATCCCTTTGTTCTTCTATTTTCCCTACTATCTGGAAAAATTCAGTAGTAGTCCAAATATTTAAATCTGGGGATGCTACAAATGTTCAAAATTTTCAACCCATATCTCTCTTGTCTGCTTTATCAAAAGTATTAGAAAGAATAATTTTTGACTAAATGTTTGAGTATCTCTCAAAATATAACATTCTTGCACCAGAGCAACATGGTTTCAGACCAGGCCACAGTACTGTGATGTCCTTGGTGGGGTTCACGAGCATGGTTCAGATGTCATTGCATAAGAGCCACCTCACAGGAGCTGGATTTGTGGACCTCACAAAGGCCTTTGACCTGGTTGATCATAGTCTTTTATTGGTATCATTAGTTGGTCTAGGACTTTCTGAGGATGTTGTTGGATGGTTCAGGAGGAATTTGAATCTTTGCTCTCAGATGACAAAAATACATGGTCAATATTCACTCCCTGCTTCAATTGCACTGGGTCTGGTGTGCCTCAAGTGTCAATTCTGGGTCCTCTTCTCTTTAGTCTTTTTTGAATACCCTCCCTTTGGTTTGCATTAATTCACAGATTTTTCTATATGAAGATGATGCAGTGATCCTCATGAGCACAGCTGATCTCAAAACAGTTCAGG
This sequence comes from Neoceratodus forsteri, assembly GCA_016271365.2. Lineage (NCBI taxonomy): Eukaryota > Metazoa > Chordata > Ceratodontiformes > Ceratodontidae > Neoceratodus > Neoceratodus forsteri. The sequence continues at coordinate 148,702,432 of CM057456.1, forward strand.
ACAATATATCATGTGACTTCTTAGCTGTCCATGACTGATTTATTAGGAATAGACTTGTATTAAATGATGAAAAAACAAAGTCTACATTTTTTATAAACCCAAGAGTAGAGTAAAGAAAAATATTACCTTATCTTTGGTTACAGCACTAAGGGCAGACATTTTTACTTTAGTCTTTGGTAACCGGATAAGGCCAACTAGGCACAAGTGCCTGTTTTCAGGGGCGACCTGGGAGCACTGGGTGGTTAAGTAGCTTGCTCAGAGTCACACAGTATGCAAGTGGAGGCTGTGAGATTCAAACTCACGTCTGGTCTGCCGGATGTATCAAGCTCATTCACACCTTGTTCCTCTAACCTCTAGGCTACACTGCCAGCTCAATAGAGCAGGTATAACAATTTAAGTACTTAGGTCTTATAATTGATGAGGGATTGACCTTTGAACCCCTTATCACCAACAAGACAAAAGTCATACACCAAAGACTGGACACATTCTATCATCTTAATCTGCCCTTGGTTCCTTCCACCAGGAAGATGTTGGCAGAAAGCTTCCCAATTCCATCAATAGATTATAGATTATTATTTTATCATTCGACCAGAGAGGAACTCTTGTCTAAAATTAGGGTATTATCAAATCAAATTGCTAGATTTTCTACCCAGATTCCAACAAGGACACATCATTGTAATCTTTTAAGAGCAGCTGGCTTACCACCCCTGGATTATCTCTATAGGCTGCAGCTTGGTCTACTTGAAAAATAATTGACTTTGAATAAGGTCCTTCCCCTCCTAGCCTCAATATTTGCCAGACATCTTAGTACAGTTTCTACTAGATTATCCAATAAAAATTCTTTTCTATTCCTAGGATGATTACATCAGCAGGGAAAATTTCTTTTTTATACACACTTCCATTCTTTTGTAAATCTTTGCAAACCATTTTTGAATGCTTCACAAAATACAGTCTTGACCTTTAAGATGAAGCTAAAAAGTTATGTATATGAGGAAAGCAAGTGTAAATGTTCAATCTAAATTAACTGTGTTTGTTAAGGTAGCCTAGAAATTACATATTAGTCTTTTGTCTCTTCTGTTGATATTTATGTAAGTATTGTTTATGTACACTGATCGACCATGTAAATCAGTCTTTGGCCAATGGACTCTCCAGTTTAAATAAATAAAACAAACAAACAAATCCCATTTCATTAAAAAGGAATTCATCCTTGACAAACTGTCACCCATTAAAAGACGGTATTCCAAAGACATGAGATTGAGTTCTTTCAGTCATTGGGTGTACATGAGGTTTATAAGTGTGTTTGTGGCTTTGGTTTCATGACTTTGGACTTCTTTCATATCATTTATATTCTTTCTTCTATCAAAACTGTGTGTTATAGTCAAGGTTGGATCTTGCAGTACATATGCTCAGTATATGGGAAAGACTAACTCACTGTCCCTAGATGTTATATTCCTTTTAATGGTCCCCAGTATACTGTTTGCTCTTGAGATTAATATATTACAGTGTGTTTTGTTTTCTAGATCTCTCATTTCATTTACACCCATATCCTTTTCACATGTTGTGAGGGACAGAATCCTATCACCCAACATGTAATGTTGACATGGGTTGTGTTCCCCCAGGTGCATTATTTTGCCCTTTTCAGTGATAAAACTCAGTCCCCATCTTTTTGACCATCTGTCAAGAAAATCAAGGTCTTCTTATAATGAGTGGCACTGTTCTTCTGTAAGAGTTGGACTGCAAAGCTTGGTGTGTCATCAGCATAATTAATGTACCAGTTTTTGAGAAGTGGAAACACAGAAACATAGAAAGTGATGGCAGATGGGGATCAAAGATCCATCTAGTCTCCCCTGAGTTCTATCCCCCTTAGAATTTCTTAGAGATAATCCCCTTATGCCTATCCCAAGCAGATCTGAAAGGCCCTACTGTTTTGGGATCAGTGACTTATGCAGGTAGGGTATTCCATGGAGTCACTACCCTTTCCATAAAGAAGAACTTACACATGTTAACCCGGAACCTCCTTCCCCTTAATTTCATTTCATAACCCCTTGTCCTTATGGAGCTATTGATCAGAAAGAGTTCCTGGGTAGAGACTCTGTTTATGCCCTTCAGGAACTTGAATGTCTCTATCATGTCACCCTTATCTCTGTACTGCTTCAGAAAGTACATGTTCAGTTGCCGTAATCTGCTTTTGAATGGCAATTCATTTCTACAATTTTTGTTGTCCTCCTCTGTACTGTCTGTAGTCTATCCATGTCCTTCCTGAGATAAGGCATCCAGTACTGTAAGCAGTACTAAAGGTGGGGCCTTACCAAGGACTTGTATAGTGGCATGATAACTTCCCTATTTCTACTTATGATGCCCCTTCCTATGCATCCCAGCATATTGCTGGCTTTTTGCACTGCATTTTCACAATATCTGCCCACTTTTAAGTCAACAGAGATGATGACCCCAAGATCCCATTCCTGTTTGGAGGCTGTTAGCTGCTCTCCTCCCATATAGTATACCGTCCCTGGGTTGCTCCTGCCTAGATGCATCACTTTGCATTTTTTTGTATTAAATTTTAACTGCCACATGTTGGACCATTATTCTAGCTTAAGCAGGTCACTTTTCATTTGTTCTACTCCCTGAGCAGTGTCCACTCTGCTGCAGATCTTTGTGTCATCTCCAAACAGACTCACCTTCCCGCTCAGCCCCTCAGTGATGTCACTTATGAAAACATTGAAGAGTAAAGGACCGAGGATGGACTCCTGTGGCACCTCTGCTGGTCACACCCATCCCCTGATGCTTCCTCATTGACCATCACTGACTAGTTTCTCTGACTAAGCTAGCTCCTAACCCATGATACCACTTCCTGTCCCAGTCCTGCATGCTAGAGCTTATTTAGTAGCCTTCAGTGTGGGACTGAGCTGAAGACTTTGCTAAAGTCAAGGTAAATAACATCCACAGCTCCCCCCAATCAACTATCTTAGTAACCGAATGGAAAAACTCAATCAGATTAGTCTGACAGGACCTTCACGCCATGAAGCCACAATGCCTGCTGTCCAACTGTCCAGTCTCTTTCAGGAAAGTTAAAAGCTTTCCTTTAGCAGGGTTTCCATCATCTTGCCTAACACTGAAGTGAGACTGACAGGGCAGTAGTTACCCACCACCTCCCTGCTCCCTCCTTTATGTATGGGAACCACTATTGTCCTTGTCCAGTCTTGTGGAACAATTTCCTTTCTCATGAATCTGTAAAAAAGATCTTCTAGAGGTGCTGCCAGTTCATCCCTAAGTTTTCCCAGTATGTGTGGGTGGATGCTGTCTGGCCCCATTGGCTTTATCTATCTTTAGTTTATTGAGTTCAGTCCTTACACTCTCTACTATTAAAGGGCTTGTGTCTACCCCCCTTGTGCAATTATTAACTCCTTAAGTGATGTGCCCATTTCCAGGCTCCTCCTTTGTAAAGACATAGCTAAAGGCTTGTCTGTTTGCAGATGACACCAAGATCTGCAACAGAGTAGATGATCCAGATGGGGTGGGCAGAATGAGAAGAGATCTGGATAAACTAGCAGAATGGTCAGAAGAGTGGCAACTGGGATTTAATGCAAAGAAGTGCAAAATCATGCACATAGGGAAGAGAAACCCTGAAGCCACTTATAGGCTGGGAGGGGAGTTGCTAGCAGTCACAAAGGAAGAAAGAGACTTGGGCATCATCATCACTGATGACCTAAAATCATCCAAGCAGACCTCTAAAGCAGTAGGTAAGGCTAGGGGGGTGTTAGGGTGTATTAGTTGGAGTATCACAAGTCGTAAGAGGGAGGTAATAATCCCTCTGTACAAGACATTGGTTAGGCCCCATCTGGAGTACTGCGTGCAGTATTGGGAGGCCACACCTTCACAAGGACATTAACCAAATTGAGGCAGTCCAGAGAAGAGCAACAAAATGGTGCAGGGACTGCATTAGAAGCATATGAGGACAGATTAACGGGCTCAATATGTATACCCTTGAGCAAAGGAGGGAGAGAGGTGATATGATCGAGACATTTAAACACCTTAAGGGCATAAACAAGGTGAAAGAGTCTAACATGTTTAAATATAAGAAAATAGCAGGACAAGAGGACACAGCATGAGATTAGAGGGAGGCTGATTAAGGGGAATGTGAGGAAATTCTTTTTCACAGAAAGAGTGGTAGGTGCATGGAATGGCTACCACAAGAAGTGGTGGCTATGAATACAGTGCAGGGCTTCAAACAGGCATGGGATAGGCATAAGGGAGCAATACAAATGACTATGAATAGATAGGTCACTGACAGAGCAAAGGCCGATGGCACATTTATAAGGTAGAAAAAGAAATGGGCAGACTGGATGGGCGTTACGGTCCTTATCTGCTGTCAACTTCTATGTTTCTATGTTTCTATGTTTCTATGTAAAGTACTCATTTAAGACCGCTGCCTTCTCTCTGTCTTCTTCTATCTTCTTCCCATCACTGCTTATTAGTCTAACAATACCCTCTTAGACCAGTTGTTAAGTCTGAGATGAATATTTAAAAGATTACTGATCCCAAAACAGAACCTGGGGGAACTGCACTGCTAACTGGTCCATGTTTTGATAAATTACAATTTACTACTACCCTGTGAGTTCTATCTCTTAGCCATTGGCTTATCCAAATGATAATTCTATTATCTATTCCTATTGCATGCATCTTTTTTGACCACAGTCCAGTGAGGCGCTAACTCAAAGACCTTACTGAAGTCTAAATACATTATGTCACAGACAGCTTTATTTATCAAGTAATTTGCTGAATTATTCATGGAAACAGATAGATTGGTGGCAAATGCCCCCCCCCCACCCCGTGCAGCACTGCGTTGTTCCTGGTGTAGAACTGAGATGTTTACATGCATTTTATCCTTAGTAGTGCCTTCCAGTAATTTCCCACAGATGGAAATGAGCCTGATTGTGATTGGTCAGTAATTTCCAGAGTTTTTCACCTTTCCTAAGTGTCAGGATGACATAAGCAAGGCACAAGTTTTCTGAGACAGTATGTGTATTTAAAAATCCCCCATAGATGTGTTTCAAAGCATATTTAATTTGATGTAATCTTAATTTCATAAACTGCGCTAAAATCAAGTCGTGGCCAGGTGAGGTGTTTACATTTAATTTAATTTCATTATTTTCTTAACAGTTTGTTCTAACTCAATGTCCATCTTTGTTGTAGCTTGTGGTAGTGCTGGTTTGTAATTTATAATTTTATCATTTTTAGTTAAAGGAGAACAAATCAAACAAAAATAAGAATTAAATACTCTTGCCATATTTGTAGGGGATGTGCTAACTGTGTTGCTATGTTCAATTGGTCCTGTTTAGCTTTTATCATTTTTTAATAAGTTCATACTGTATAACAAAACAATTAATTAGAGTTGTTTTTGTTTACACTTAGGGCCACACATAGTTAGGCTGCCATTTTTGGCTTTCTTAATCTTTGAGTTACATTTTTGCATGTTCTTTTTGTACCTGTTCAGATTTGTTTCATTTTAGGATTTTAAATATTTATTATCACATTTTTGTTTCCTGTTTATCACATTTTTATTTCTCTTGCAAACCAATTTGGTTTTATTCCATAATGTCTATATTTACATTTAATTGGGACACATTTAGTACACAGAGAATGCATTTTGACTCTGAATACTCCCAACACACAGTGTTTGTTTCTTGATTTTCATTGCACAAAATGGAATTAGTGAATCTTACAAAGGAGGCCCCTTTAACCATGTTGTATTTGATACTTGAATTTGTAGTGGAAGGTTCTGGGAGTACTTGGTGAACATTTTCAAGATGGCTGAAAGAGACAGTCAGCCTGATTTGGTCACTTTCATTTGCAGAGTACATTGCTCTCTTCCCTTTTTAGCTCTTTCTCAAGTAGTGACCAGACACCATTCATTATCGTCAAGATTATTTGAAGTCTGTGTTTCTGATCTACCATGTTTTACAAGGCTAACCACATTTTTCATGTACTCACTTTCCCCTGAGATATTCTTTGTTCTTTTTTTATTTATCATCTCATCTCTGTCTCATTTTATTTGACACTCCATTTTTCCATGTTTGCATTTTGCCCAAATACTGTACTGTATATCATGTGTTTTTTTCCATTTAATGTTTTTATTTTGGTTGGGGGAGGTCATTCCTATCCAAATTAACTTTAGGTAAGTCCTTTAAAAAAACTCTCCTTCTTGTTTATGTATCATATACTTGATAATTGGAAGGCAGTGCCTGAAGTTCAATGGGGTGGAGTAACTAACAACTCCACCCAGTCAAGCAATTAGAAGCCGCTCTTCCTAATTGCTTCCTCAAGCATTTTCTCATTGTGGCTGGAAGCTTTGTCAGCTGCTCCTTCTCTTGCTTCCTCCTCATTTGTTGTTTTGTTGTTCCCTGTCACCTGTTTATTCTGCCTTTGACCACCCTCAGGACCACTCTCTCTTTTTCCCATCTTCCGTTGGTTTGTTTTCTCTTTGCTGGCCATGTGCAGCCATTGCTCCCCTCATTTGTTTGCTGTTGCTGTACTGCAGCTTCATTCTTCCCCTGTTACCCTTTTGGTCTCTCTTCCCAGGGCCATCACCCCCTGCTCTGTTGTTTTCTTTTCTCTTCTCTTACTGATCCCTCAGGGCATCCTCTCCCCTTTGCCCCCTCCCTCTGTGGTCTCTTTCTGATGGCCCCTTTAGTTGCATCCCTCCCTCTTGTCAGCATCTGCACCTGCCGCCCACTTGTGTGGCTGCCTTCTCCAGCATTTTGTGCCATATTGGTGCTCCCCTCTCCCCTTGGATCATTATCCATCTTCCATTCATGGCTTGTCCATCTGCATCTGGAAACCTGAGCACATCCACTTGCTTATTTGTAAACTTCCCACCGCTGGATCCAGCTTCCCATGCTCCTCTTCCTGCTCTGGCTGCCTCCTCATCCATGGCAGCTGCTTTTGGTGCCAATTTTCTCCTTGCTCTGGCCTCTCCTTCACTGATTGGTGCACTCTGCAGGGTTGGCATTCCAGACAAGTTGCAGTCCATGGAGTCTCTCTGCTGCTCTCTGCCTTCATCCACTTGCATTTCTCTGATTCATTCTGTCTCTTCCCCTTCTGCTCCTTTGCCAGTACCTTTCATCTTACTCCCTCCAGTGCAGATTTGTGACTCCTTACCCCTTTTCATTCACCTACCACCTTTTGGCTGTTTCTAATTGCACTCATTTGCCATTTCTTTCTGGCCAGCTATTAACCTCAGCTGTGTGCTATTTTGGGATTTCCTCCACTACTGTTGGTTTTTCTCATTCATACAATTACCAGCTATGTCTTTTATTCCCTGACTTGGAAGCCCTGCTACAGCTGCTGGCTTTGACTCAAGTTATTTTATCTTAATATTTTAATTAGCTATTTGCTGTCATGGTGCCTAGCTCATGGCTGCTCTGTTTTCCCACACTGGGAGACTGCATTATTTCTTCAGGAATCATGGTTCAGAGTAGCTGAAGCAGCTTATATGATTTGTGTGTTTTTAGTCACTGGCTTGCATGGCTTTTCCTACTGCTTTGTATAGCCTTCATGGCTTTCTCACAACCTCCTACCACTTGACACAGCCCTTCTACTGCTGCTTGATGCTGCCAATGGTGCTACCAGTAATCATGCAGATTCCAGCATTCATGGCATATAACGCAATCAGCATGGCAGGTCTATTCATTCTCAAACCTCACTTCTTCACATACTGGCTTTGCAGCCTTCTCCTACCTCACCGTCAGGCACGGGTTTCACTCAGCCATTCCTGTCTCATTCAGTCACTCCTAATTTGGCTTTTTAATGGACCTGGGTGGTATGCACTCCTGTGGTTACTACTTGCTTGCTTTTTCTAGACCCACGTCAGGGTACCTATTGCTCAGTCTGACCTATGTGAAGGTCTAATCATCATGATTGCATTTCCGAGCATGACCCATGAGCGGGTTGCATGCTCCATCTTGATTTTACTGTCTCTCCAATTCAGACACCTGTCATCCTCTTCCATTACTCCTGGCTCAGGGCTAGCCTGCAGCCAATGGTCTCACTCTGCACACATGAAGTCTGCATCTTGAGCATGCGAAACATGGAGTGCAGTCTTTCTCATCTGATCCATAGTGGGAATGTTCTCACCCCAGGTGGTCCTTCAGTCATCAACCATACTGATGGCATCTCTAGCTATAGAAATTATGACTACAGCAGCGAGGGGTGGGACTGTCACTGGCAGAGTCCCTTTAGCTGCACGAACAGGTTTGGATGAACCCTTTAAGATAGTCTCCCTCTGACTGCCTCTGGTTCATCTGGTCTGCTATTCAGCTCATGTAAGCTGGCTGAGTGCCTCTGCAGTCATTTCTCTCCTTTGCTTTATGGCATCTAGTTGCAGAGACATTGCTAGCAACCCTCAAGGGCACTCCAGTTAGAAGGACTGAGCAAGAGCTTTCTTCAAATTGGAAAATTTTCCACTTTCCTTAATCAGGTCTCTAAACTGCAGCTGCACAGCCATCACTAATCAAATTATCCCAAAGCCTGGAGGGAAGGCAACCTAGGCTTTGGATCCCCAGAGGTTTCCTCCTTTAAGGGTCTTTGTCATCGCCTCCATGCTAATGGCCATAATATCTAGGTAGGCTAGTAATATTTTCTAGGTTCCATAGATAGGTTCCACTGTTGGATGGAGATGGATGGTGGCTCCATAGTTGTTCCTACTCTCCTTAGAAAGTCATGCATTCATGCCTCATTCAAACCTATGAGCCAGTCACCATTCATCTGTTGTCTTCTGCCACTCTACTCTTTCTATTGACCATACTACCCCTACCGACCTACATTCAGGTCTTCAATACCGATCTTCATTCATTGCCTCATTTGTACTGCTTGACACTCTTTTTGGGTACTATTTTTTGGCTCTTTCCTAAGCTACCTCTAGCCAAGGGAATCATTCCCATGGCACCTTTAGGGGTGGAACACTCCTCTAGGGTTCCTTGCCATCATACCCCCTACAGGGTGGTATATTCCATGGATAGAAAGGTGAACAGCCAAAGATCTTCCAAGTTGCAGATGCATAATACCGTACTCAGTTGTATAGGCCAATTGAATTAGAATGCAGTGCCTGAAGTTTAATGGGGCAGAGTACCTAACTACTCCCACCTAAGGCCACTAAAAAGGCTACACCTCCTAACTGCTTCTTTGAGCATTTTCTCTTTGCCCCACCATCCTCCCTCCTCCTCCAGTGGTTTGTCATTCTCTCTCCCATGGGATCCTTCCTTAGCTACCTGTAGCCAAGGGAATCATTCCTGTGGCACCTCTAGGGGTGGAACCCTCCTTCAGGGTTCCTTGCCATCATACCCCTACAGGATGGTATGTCTCAAGGAAAGAGAGGTGAACAACCGAAGATCTGCCAGGTTACACAAGCGTAATGCCATACACAGTTGTGTGGGCCAATTAAACTAATTTTTAATACAGTCTAATTCTTTACTTAGTAAGGAAAATGCCAGATATTTGTCACATACAGATTTCCCTGTTGTCTCTCATGTGGGTCTTCAGGAAAATATTTGACATTTTGTGTACTTAATTATTTCTCCCTCTTTGGACAGGAGGTCCAGAATTCTTTTGCTGTATACTTTTTTATTTCTTTGAAAGGTTAACATGTAAGCAAGTAGGAGAAATGGTCACCTGTTCCCCAACCTCAGTGGACACAGGCAGATATGCTTGCCTGTGCCTGCATTTTGTCTCCCCTCACAGAGACACTGGTTTTAAGCAGTGGGGGGACCAGAAGTAGGTCCCAGTTGACTTACAGTACTCCTGCTCCTACAGAGCTCAGGTTTTTACTGTTTATTTATGCAGTATACTGTGGTTAAAACCATAATATAGTATAGTACAGGACTCAGTTTAGTTTACCTGTTGTTGGTAAGGGATTTAGCTGCTGTCACCCTTGCTCATTCCATGCTTCATATAGCATACACTATGCCAAGGGTCACACACTGACACTCCCTGCACTAGCGGTCCCTGACTAATAGCAAAGACAGCCCTGACAGGAGAGACAGGACTCTTTGTCTAACTAACCTTTTTTTATGTTTGCTTGTGCATGCACAAGAAATATGATGTGACAGCTTAGGAGAGAAGCAGGTTGCAGAAGTGTGGCACTGTGGCAACCAATGCTGACACTGCATTTGTGGGCTTTGCACCATTCACCCAATGCAGGCCCAATGTCCTAATGACACTGGTTCTGCATAAGTGCAACCAAGTTGAAATGATTTGGTCACTGCAATGAGGGGGCACCTCATTATTGCAGCATCTGCCATTCTGCTGCAATGAGGGAACAACCTGTCATTGCAGAGTGGTACCTTGCCTGGTGTAACATATCCCTAAACATGGCAACTGAGGGAAAGCCAACTGACTGGGGTGTCCAATCCCCTTGTTGGCATGCCCCCAGCCCAGTTAATTTACCAATGAGGAATCTCAACTCCCCATTGGCATAATGCCCCCCAATTTGTTGTATGCTGAGGGGGGTGCCCAATCCCCCTCAGCATCATGCCCCCCAAAAAGTCATTCTTTGCTGATGGGGAGCAATCCCCATCAGTTTAAATCCCACCCCAAAGGCAGGTGGCACACTGGGAGCCACCCAGGTGCGAAAAAACACAAAAAAAAAAACCCTTCCCGCAATGTCTTTTTTTTTTTCTGTGCCTGAAAGAAAGGAAATGGTCCCACACTGGTCGGGTCCCCTTCCCCAACCCATACCCAACCACTGGACACCCTACCTCCCCATGCCGCCCTCACCCAATACTTACCTCCGGAGCCCAGAGCGACAATCTTCAGTGGACAGGGAACACGTCTGCACTCTTCAAAGCTGACCATGAACTGAAGAAATGTCTGTAAGCTGTATAATGTCATAAATAGAGTTTTTTGAAGTTTGATGCATATCTCAGGCAGTTTTGAGAATTTTGGCACCAAATTTTCAACATGAGGTTATTGGGACCCCTCCTCATGAATTCAGTCACTGTCATGGGTTATTCAGTCCTGAAAGGTGATTTCGCAGTCACTGCATGGAATTAACTTTCAGGACAGAGTAACAAAATGACAGTTCCACTGTTCATGAAGTGGGCTCTCAAAAAGCCTATGTTACAAATTTGGTGAAAAAAATTTAAAAAAATGACTGTTTTATGAGCATGCATTGCGCAGTTTCCAGTCACGCTCGTAACTTAGTGAATTTATAATATTTTCACTCCAGATTTTCAACATTGGCACTTTTGCACATCTCCTTATGAACAGTACAGCTGTCATTTTTCACATCCTGGCCAAAATGTGTTTTAGCACGTCCAGCGCAGAATAGTTGGTCACTGTGGGAAATCAGTGTTCGGGACACATTAAGAAAATCACAGTGACACTGCTCATGAGCAGAGGTCCTAAAATGCCTATGTTGAAAATTTGGTAACGAAAGTCCATAAAATGACTGTGTTACGAGCATGCATTGCGCAGTTTCCATTCACCCTTGTAACTTTGCAAATGTGTAATATTTTCACTCCAAATGTTCAACTTTGGCACTTTTTCATACCTCCTTATGAACAGTACAGCTGTCATTTTTCACATCTCAGATGAAATGTGTTTTCGCACTTCCGGTGCAGAATAGCATGGTCGCTGTGGGAAATTAGTGTTTGGGACAGATTACAAAAATCACAGTGACTCTTTTCATGAGCAGAGGTCCTAAAATGCCTATGTTGAAAATTTTGTGGCAAACATCTATAAAATGACTGTGTTACAAGCGTGCATTGTTCAGTTTCCATGCAGCCTTGTAACTTTGCAAATTTGTAGTATTTTCACTCCAGATTTTTAACATTGGCATTTTATCATACCTCCTTATGAACGGTACAGCTGTCATTTTTCATATCCTGCCCATAATATGAGTTTACACATCTGGCACAGAATAGCATGGTCTCTGTGTGAAATCAATGTTCAGGACAGATTAAGAAAATCATAGTGACAGTGTTTATGAGCAGAGGTCACAAAGTGCCTGTGTTGAGAATTTGGTGAAATAATTCCACTAAATGACTGTGTTATGGGTGACAAAAAGGAGCACATTTGTGTTTTGGGCCAAGGGGCTTAGACAGGGAGGCCATGCGGAAAGAACTGCATCTGATGTTACACCACGTGTTTTTACAGGGAAGAAGGCCAACAGGCCTTAAGGGTGAGGAGTGGGGTAAAAGCCAAAGAAAGAGGTAGCTACTTAGATACCAGCGAGATGACTGAGTGCTGGGGGACTAGAGAGAAGCCACGTGGTGGGGAATGGTGTCTGACGTCACACCATGTGGCCCTAAGGGAATGAAAGACACAAGGCCCTGGGGAGCAAGGAGGACTTTATGGAAAGCAGAAGGGGTTAACAAATCAGCTATTTGAAAAAGGAATGGGGCAAGTAGCCTAGTCGGAGAGGCCACGCAGTGGAGGATGGCATCTGACGTCATACCGCGTGGTCCACTTGATTGATGGACACAAGGCCTTGAGAAAAGAAGGGAGCATGGTGAAAAAGGAAGAGGGTAGCAGAACATCTAATTTAGGGACAAAAAAAGGGGACCTAATGAGCGGGAAATAACGAAGGCATTTTGTCAGTTTATCCACAGGTACAAAAACTGTGACAGAATGGCACCAAGGAAGAGCAAGCCAATGAAGGAAGAGGCATACAAGGCCATCATTGAACTGGCAGAGAAGGCCAACATGATGTGGCAGATGGTGGAGGGAGAGGAACCAGGGAAGTCAGGGGAGAAGCAGAATGTGGAAAAAGGACCAGGGTCTGTGAAAAAAGACCGACTGAAAGGCCGAGCAGCCCAAATGGGCTGCCACCTCAGCGGTTAGTCCAGCACCACCACAGCCCCTATTGCCTGAACCATTTGTACCTCCCTTTTAGCCAGTTGTGGTAACCACTCCAGAACCCAGACCGGACCCTCCTGTGGTACTGAGCCCTTCACCCATGATGCAGCAGCCAGTAGCCCCTCCATTGGAAAATAGACCGGTTCAGCCCAGAGACAGCAGGACACATGGAGTGGACAGGTCTTCAGGTAGTGTATCAGATTCGGTGGGGGACAGCATAATAGAATACATTGGGCAAATTATAGCAGCCTTAGGGACGGGTGGTCTGGGGCAAATGGAAACTGCACTAGTGGAGATTAGGGCAGACAAAGAACTGACAGGGAGAATAGACAAAGTGGGGAAAGGGACAGGAAAAGGAATGAGGGATAGAGGAGCCCCAGGCATAAGGATAGGGGAACACATGCCATTGGCCACAAAAGATATGATATGGAAAGGGGAATACGTAGACATATTTGCGTTGGTCAGTAGGGAGGTGGCAGCAAAGTATGATGAGACAGAGAATATAGGAAAAAGCGAGATGGCAGCGGCCATGGTCTTGTTGGGGAAGAAAGAAGAAGATAAATTTACAAAAGGAAAGACCTGAGATGGGTGGTTCATGGGTTTTGCTTCATTTTCGGCCTTTGTTTTGGAAAAGAAACCTGAATTGGGCATACCACTTATCACGTATTCCCTGATTATAAGGAGAACAAAAGCAAAGGGGGGTGTGGGTTGGATATATTATGATGAGTTTTTCCTCCAAACGATGGCCACCTATGGGGATGTGAGATGGGACACAAAGCAGTTAGATTTGTTGACTGACTATGTCACTGACCAATCCACACCCAAGGGGGAGATGGGAAGACAGGAGGGATACTGCAGAAGTGCTGTTGGGGACATAATTGGGCATTTTGTCCATGGCCCCAATGTTGCTTTCGATGTCTGTTCAAAATGTGGGGGATCTAACCCAGCACCAAGGTGCAGGACAGCATGGGTACTGGGGGGCCTAGGTGGGGGGAAACCAGGGGACAGGTCACCAGCCCTTTCGAGAGAGGCTGGGATTTAGGGGCAGGCATGGAGTAGAGGGTCGAGAGGTGGGGTTATGGGGGTAGGAGGCCCAGTCTTATTGAAGGGAAGGGCAGAGAAACAGCAGCCGGGGGTTAAGGGGTACAGTGGGGGGACTTGGGGGTTAGAGACCGATTCCAGCTGGCAAAGACCCCCCATCAAAATTGAGGCTTGGGGAAAATGGCTCAGAGAGCACCCATATAGAAAGGTGGCAGAAAACATACAGAAGGGCTTTAGATCAGGTTTCTCACTACAGTGCAAGGGCCCAAGACAAGCAATGGAGGCCAATAACTCAGAGGAAAGTAGGACATTTTGAGATGGAAAATAGAGAAAGAAAAAGTTGCAGGGAGGGTGGAAGGAGCGTATTTGCTTCCCTGGTTATACAGCATGAGAATTTCCCCTTTAGGTTTAGTTCCCAAAAAACTAGAAGGGGAATATAGGATGATCCACCATCTGTCGTTCCCAGAGGGACACTCAGTTGATGACTTTATTGGGAAGGAGCACAGCTGGGTCACTTGTGCTATCTTGGAAGAAGCAGTACAACTTATCTGTGTGACTCCAGATGCCTGGATGGCCAAGACCAATACAGAAGCAGCCTTTAGGCTGCTCCCAGTGAGGAAGGAAGATTGGGATCTATTGGGTTTCAAAGTAGAGGGCCAGTATTATTTTGATAACGCTATGCTGAAGGGTTGCTCCATCACATGTGCCACTTTTGAAATATTTAGCACATTCCTGCAATGGATATTTCAGCAAAAAACAGGGTACAAGTCAATGATACACTACTTAAATTACTTCTTGTTGATAGGCAGTGGAAGGGTGCAGATGGAGAACATGTTGGCAAGTTTTCAGGAACTGTGCAAGGAGCTGGGGTGTCATTAGCTCCTGAGAAAACTGAGGGCCCCAGTAGGGTTATGGAGTTTCTAGGGATCGAAATAGATGCACTGGGGGAAGTATTTAGGTTGCCAGACTGTAAGGTACTGAAGCTAAGGGAATTGATTCAGGTGCATACCAGTAGAAGATGGGTACAATTAAGGCAGGTGCAGCAAGTTATGGGTCATTAGAATTTCTCATGCAGGCAATTGGGCCAGGAATGACATTCACAAGGAGACTAGCACGAACCACTTCAGGAGTAGGAAGACCACACCACTGGGTGGACATAAACAAAGGGATAAAAGAGGACTTCCAAAATGTGGGAGGAATTCCTAAAGAATTATTATGGCTATTGCTTTTGACAAGATGAATTGCTTTATAACACGGATTTGGAATTATATACGGATGTGGCAGGGAGTCTAGGAATGGGGAGATATTTGAGAGGAAAGTGGATTTAGGAACCATGGGCAGTAGACTGGGTACAGGCGGGGAATGTAAAAGACAACACACTGTTGGAAATGATGCCAATTTTGGCATGCAACCTGGTATGGGGGGAAGAACTGAGGAACCAGAAGGTTACATTTTGGTGTGACAACAGGGCATGGTGGATGTGCTGAACAGTAAGGGGGCTAGGTCTGAGACAGTTGTGGGAGTATTGAGGCATTTAGTATTGAGGGGTTTGCAGTTAAATATGTCTTTTAGGGCCAGGCACATAGACGGGGTGAGAAATATGCTAGCTGACAGCCTTTCCCGTCTGCAGCTAGATCATTTCTGGATGCTAGCACCAACAGAGGAGGAGCAGAAAACACCCATTCCAATGAACATCTGTGATGCTGGCAAGAGGGAGCCAAAATGTTGTTCTGCAGCTCATGGGCACCACACACTTTGAGGGCCTATGAAGGGGCATGGTGGGCATTGCAAACATTCAGGGAAACACACAGTATGGAGGTAAGTGGGCCAGTAACGGAAGAGCAGTTAGGAAAATCCATGGTAGAGCAGTGGCAAAATGGGACCTTTCACTCTACAATGGGACTGTACCTAGCAGGGATCAGTTTAGTTTGCAGTTTAAAGAAGTGGAAAGATCCTATGAGGTCAATGCTGATTTGTAGAATGATGCAAGGGTGGAGTAGATTAATGCAGAGGAACAAAGATGGGCGGAGGCCAATAGCAGACCAACGGTTAGTTAGTTTAGGGGGCATATTGCCGTCCATTTGTAAATCCAAGGATGAGGCCCAGCTGTTTCAAACAATTTATTTAGTGATGTTTGCAGGGGCTTTGAGAGTGAGCGAGGCAGTGGGCCACAACAGGAAGAATGAAGAAGGAGGTTTGGAATGGGGGCATATAAAGTGGGGGACTCAAGAAATACAGCTGAGGATTAGGAGATCCAAGATGGATCAGGAAGAGAAAAGGTGTGTGGTAACCATTAAGGCTCACCCTGATGGGACCTTGTGCCCGGTAAAGGCTTTGTGGTCTTATGCCACAGAGTGCTATAACAAAGAAGGGAGGTTATTTGTGCACAGGGATGGGAAGAAAGTGATGAGTTACCAGGTAACAGCCATACTCAAAAAAGGCATGGAGTTTCTGGGTGAAGATCCAGCTAATTACTCATCCCACTCTTTTCGAATAGGGGCTGCTTCAAAATGGGCAGTAGAAGGGGAGACAGTGACCACTATGATGGAAAAAGGACTGTGGCGGTCCACCAGTTACAAGAGGTACAATCAGGCCTTAAAGGATGGTGATTAACCTGTCATTGTGTTTGTTTTACAGAAATAGAATTCGAGGGGATGGGAGGAGAAAGAAAAAAAAGAGGTGAGAACTGGAAAGAACAAGGATGGGGTCAGAGGAGAAAGAACAGATTGAGATGGTGGTGAGATTAATATTTTGCTTGATTCAATAGGAAAAGGGAGGACTATAGAAGTATGGATCTGTGGGCACTCCTACATTTACTGGGCAGAAAGGAGAGTGGAGAAGAAGGCCTGAGGAAAGCAGCAGTACCAAGATGTCAAGAAATGTCAGCTGGTATGGTGTGGCATTCGGGGGATGAAATGGGCACAGTTACTCCAGACCCGAATAGAAATGAAGGAAAGGCGTCCCACCCCAGATCAAATCAATTTACATCTTGGGGTAATGTATTGGGGAGAAGCCATGGGTTGATATATATTTGAGGGTTAAATAGGATCTTATAAAAATAAAGCAATGGTGGCCAAAAGTGAGCAAAGCATGGTCAGATATGATACCAAGGAAGGTACGGAGACATGAGCACAGCCATGTAGCAGTGGATAGGGCCAGAAGGAAGATGAATAGAAAGGTGGGGACACTGAAAAGTACTATGGGAGGAAATGTAATATTGAGGGGAGTAGAAGAATGGGTAGAGGAATTTTACAGAGCAGACGGGGTACACTTGTTGGATCTAGCAATAGACATGTTTAATACAGAGATGATGGGCTTTATTAAAGCTTGGAGGAGGCAGGAAGGAAGATAATAGGAGAAAGAGATGGGCAAAAAGGAGGGAAGGCCAGACATCCAACATAAGCTGGAGATAGGCTGTGGGGAAAAAGGGGGGGGGGGAGAGAAAAAGGGGGGATGATAAAGGAATATGAGGAGAAGAAGAAGGAACAGAAGGAGAGAAAAGTGGTCTCAGTTCTCAACGTTACCTACAAGAAAGAGAGAAGAAGAAGGCTCCCAGGTTTTCACATGGGGAGGCAAGAAGAAGATGAACAAGAAGGAGGGGAGACCAGAGACTGATATGTTAAGGCAATATAAACAAAGACTTGTGAAAAATAAGTAATGGAAAATGGTGATAGTATATGCAAAGATAAATGTGAAATACTAATAAATTAAATGCCAATCTGAGCACAACAACAACACCACTATTGTCTGTCTTTTGTGGGGGAAAAGGGAGAATCCGGGACAATGGTCAGCTACCTCTATCTATAGAAAACAAAAATGTTCTTATAAATGGGTTTACTGTTCCTACAGCTGGACTTTATTGCAGTTGAAAGTAATGGGAAAAAACTGTGACATCAAAAAAGTTCTTATAGACTGAATGCTATTATATGCACTGTGCTTATGCGTGGGCTTCACTGTATTATTTAGCACAACTAGCAGCCATAATGTTTAGTGGAAATGATTGCATCTACCTGAGTCTCAGATTCCTGTGATCTAGCAGTAATGATATTTTCACGGTGCCTTTAATTAAAAGTCGCCAAGACCACTGGCTGTTTCATGATTTGGATCACTTATATGGATTGCTTTCTCCTATTATATCAGGTATTCTGTTACTAAATGGTAATTTAAACAGGGACTGAGAAGCTACTGTATCTGATTGTATTTTCTAGCTGTACTTGTTATTAATATATGCTTCAATGCATTTATTTACCATGCTTGTCTTATGTACTGTAATCGCTTTGTCTGAGTCACTGCTGAAAACAGGCCTTTGGTGTAGTGTTCTTACCCAGTAAACAAAAACTAAAATAAATAAATACAAGCATTTGCAGTGTAACAAGGATTTAATGTGCCCCTGATGTTATTGAGTCAACTTTAAAAAACATAATGTATAGACACAATTTATCTTACATTTCATCCTTTTTTTGTAATTGAAACCCTTATTTGTTTAATACTATGGACATTTTCATGGAAACAGGATGTCTGTCCTATTTGCTCTGTCTCCTTGTCCACTACTATACTAGAGTCACAATTCTGTTTATGACATCCTAATCTGTTGCTTTGGAAATAATTGTGATGTGATAAAGAAGGCATCTTTATGTTATGTGCAGACAAGCAGACAATGCTAATAAAGTCCAATGGAAATAATCTTGTTTTTATATCACTTCCTTAAGTAATAAAGGAAAAAAGGGGAAATAATTAAAAAAATATAGTTCTGCCTAAATGGCTCAGAGGGTAAAAACACAGAACTTTAAAACAATGGGTTGCAAGTTCAGCCCCCTCAGGGCCACAAATAATATTCCTGCACTTGTAGTTAACTTGCACTTCTGTTATACCTAAGCTTGCTAGGATTACATTTTTACAAATCTGACCCAAAATATCGATTTTTAGTTTTATGATTTTTGTCTGATTTTTTTGACAAAATTTATTAATTAATGCGTAAAAAAAACATATTTGTTGGAAAAATTAGACTTATTTCGTACAAAATCATATTAATTTCTAAAAGCGTAGTATTAAATAATTTAACAAAATCCTGACAGAACAGTGTTGCATCACGTAAATAAACAGATACATTAATGTTCTGACCGTAATCAGTCTGACAGTTTTATTGTGGAGCTTTAACTTATTTAGTTTGTTTAACCTCTTTTATTTCTTGAACACCGAAGCATTCAAAAGCTGAAGTAATGTCCTTGTTATGGTACAGCATGTTAAGCTGCCCTAGTCTTTCTTTCAGACTAGCGCAAATGGTGCTTGTCTTGTAACTTCCTAAATAAGTTGAAGGATCTCTCCACACATACGGAAGTGACAGGCCATGCCAATGCCCACAGTGCAACTGAGCTAAGTGTTCGCAGTTGTTGAGTTAGGCTTATCCAATATTCAATGGTTGTTATATTTACATCAGCAGGTGTCTCAAAAAGCATGTATTGCTCAAATTTGACTTTGAAGTAATCCGGCTTACAATGGAAGTGCTGCACTATATTCTGGTATTCTTTTACATTTCTGGATAGAGTGTACTTCAGAAAGGGTTCGATTAGCTGACAGCTTGAGAAAAGGGAGCCAACACCATACAGTCCATCAGGGACATTTCTTTCAATAGTGGCTGTTAACTTTTGGTGGAACTGTGAGGTAAAGACATTAAAGGTGCTTTTACACACAGGTTTTTAAAACGGAATCAGCGTTACCTGTGTGGCGCCGTTGTACTCTGTTGCGTTCAGGTTCCTTTCTACACTCTGAGAGTATTCCAGCAACCCTGTCTCCATTTGTTTCGGCTCCCCCAGAGTTGCTGCTCTCACGCATGTTGTTTTCTGCCTTTGTATGCAGATGGCTGGCCACACTGGCATGACAAAGCGAGAACTTTAGCAGTTGCAAACATAAAAAGCAGAGATTGCAGTTTGGACTGAGCGTTAGCCTAGGGACGAAACAGATGCAATTTCACACAAGGGATGTAACGGAATACTGTTTCCGTAACAGTTATTCCGTTACATAAACCTGTGTGTAAAAGCGCCTTAAGAGCTGCTGAGAGTGCTGCCCTTTTTGAGCCCATAGATTTCAGATCCACTTGTTTGATTGTAGTTTTAGCTTCAGAAGGAATTTTTAGATCACAGCTTATTAACTTTTCAGCACGGTGTGTGAGTGGCTCGCTGGTTTCTAACTTTAGGTGCACCTTATGTATTCTGCCCAAGAAAACTGCTACAAAGCTTAGTTTGTAGTAAAGTTTGTGCAGTACACTGTCATCAGCAACCATCCTTCTTAGTTTGCTTGCCTTCTTGGAGGTGGAGGCAGCTTCTTTATTAATTAAAAAACAGCAGCACTGTCCCAGTGAGCATATATAAAAGTAGCAGCTTCTTGCCATCAGAACCAGTGGATCAACACAACTCTCGGTAAGACACACAAAGTTGATTGGCACACTTGGTTACTTGCACAAACTTTGAAAAAAGCTCTCCTCTATTAGCATTGTTAAATATTGCTGGAAAGTGTATCACAAAGTCATTCACATCAGAATTCTGGTGTTTTTTGGGCGTGATGTGATATATTGCCACATGTAACAGGTGTGCAGTGTATGAAATATGTAAAAAGTGTGGTTAGAATTCTTTTGTTGCCTTCACAAGGTGCTGCATATACATGGCTGAATCGCTGTTAATCAAAGTGCAGTTTTCCCAAGTCTGGCCAAATTCTAACATTGCATCATGGAGTGGATTTGAAATGATTCTGGCATTACACTGAATGAGCACAGATTATTTCAATAGCAGGCTTTCAATTTTTTTGGTTGCGTCACTGTAGACCACACCAATAATATTCACAGCCAGTGGTCCAGCCAGCTCCGGTGTCTCATCTATGACAAGTGAAAATCTCTGGCCCTATAACATTTCTTTAAGTATAGCCTTGTGTTTTGAGAACAACCCGGGGAGATGTTTATCATCTAACTGTCTGCGTTCAGGACAGGTTCTAGCAGCGAGAGCATATTTTCTCAGCATAGCAAATAAAAAACATTCACCACGAACTCCATTCATTGGTATCCCTTCAAAACATAGGGCTCTTACCAAGTCATGTGGAAAGTCTGCAGCATCCTCTCTTTTTTTGTTTCATTTGCCCAAAGCAAGCTTCAATAGATGCCTGGCTGACCTTTTATTGTGTCTCCTTCAGTTTCAGATACGTTTTACTGCCCAAGTGTTCACTGATTCTGTTAGCCAGTCCTGTCACTTCAGTTCTGAAACCCCCTTGAAGGCTAGCGCACTGAAGCACAGGGGTTCCTGGCCATGAATTTTGGCAAAACAAATGCTATTTCAGCATAATTGAAACTTGTTTGGAGTTGCTCTTATTCTTTGGGTTTACACTTTGGTCTTGTAAACTTTGCAACATAGTATTTCAATGTTCTCCCCAAGACCAGACTTTTAACAGTTTTTAATGCCAACTCTAGATACTGGCTGCAATGCTCATCAGCGGTCTTTCTTTTGTGACCCATTGTGTTGACAGAGGGCTCAGGTGAGTAATGGAAAATCTCTGCACTCAAACTTAAATGGCCCAGTTAATTACAATTGCAATTGCAGTTGAAACTAATTCATCTATTGACAACAAGCTAAGTACTTCAAATAGTGTTCTAAAGTGTCTCCGCATGCACTGCTACTAGAAAAACTAAGCAATTAACACCTATTGACCTGCAGAAGACTTCATGTGAAGTAGTGAGACTGTGGTCACTTAGTGCAAGAAAGCATTTAAGCTAAAGCATGAGCACTTCCAACTTAATTCAGTTAAGGCTTAATTTAGACTAAAATTGTGTTTTTCCTTTTTTCGTCAGTTCAGCAAATTTTGTCTTCAGCGATGTTTATTGAGTGTTTGCAATTAAAATCAAATCCTGGCAACCCTAGTTATAACTTAGCCAACCTGTTCTGGCTGTCTTTACTCCTCACTAACTTTGCTAGATCAAACTACAGCAATTCTATTCAGCCATTTTCTAGCTACACAGTTATGTGTCATTTAGTGTATGCCAAAATATTATTTTGTGTTGCTGTTTCTATCTAGTCCAAAAGTGTTGGCGTAGTATCTGTCTAGTTCAAAACTGTTAGCATCCCAATATTTCATTACTCCTGTACAGTCTGCTCAAATTATTTGAATGGAATTTACTGTAAATTTATTCTGTGTACCAAATCTCTGTAAACTATCTTCATGTTCCCCTATCCTCCAGGTCGCACCGGGAGATGAGAAACTTGTTGCTCAGTGTACCTTCAAGGTGAAACATTTCAATAAATAAATAAATATTGTCTAAGGAAATCTTAGGTACAGTAAATTTATATTTGGGCAAGTTGCACAGAAGGTTGAGATGCTGGATGTCTCAAACTCCAACCACACTGGTGACTCGGTTCATGAATGGACCAATGTCACTCAGGGGCTGGTGCGGGACAGCGGATGTAGTGTCTTTTGATGGATGTCCTCCTTTGGGGTAGGGGGACGGCGTGTACTGCTACTTAGCTGCCACCTAGTGGAGGCTAGGTGCAAAGCAGCAGTCTCCAAAACTGAAAGTTGGAGGTGGGCATTGAAAGTGTGCACCATCTTCACAGTCTGTTGTAGATGTGTGCTGTTTTGTGCCAGCTGCTCTGACGCAAGGAGAATAACAGGTAGAAAACAATCTCTATATGCAGGATGATATTGTAACCCTGATGACTGGGTTCTTAAGCCTCTTCTTAAGAAAAAGTAATGGTCTAAGTAAAGATTTAAAATGATATTTTGAAATAATTGTGACACTTATTTATACTTAGTATTTACTTCCTATTTTTCTGTCTTTCTTTTGCAAGCGTCCCCTGTTTCTCCCCATTCTCTTCAGTATGTGGAACCCCTGGGATTTAAATAGAAATTGGAATATTTATGGGTGATCACAGAAGCTATCTTTCCTTTGTTGACTTTCTTCTTTTGCTCTTTTAAAGTGGCACCAGGTTTAATTAATAACTTTTAAAAGAATGTTATTGCAATATGTTATCCAAAATATGGATTTATGATATGCCAGTATAATAAAATGTAAAATAATTTTTTTAGATGATAGTTCTCCCCATGGTCCCAGCTGTCTCTTTCCTTCTTGCATCCCCCAGCGCCATCCCCCAAGGATCAGACCCCTCCCTTTCATGATCCCATGGCCTACCCTTCATGGCAGGATGATGGGGAGTGACTCAACCCACCAGGAACTGATCCAGTCCTGGGGAGGTGTCATATCAGGGATGGTGCCCGTGGGTGACAGTGTTCATGCTGCTCAGCTGGGCCATTTTTCAACTTTTTTCTTGTAGAGGGGGAGTGTGCAATGCCAAGTGTGGCATGCATTGCGTGACCACTTGCTGCATGCCAGTTGGCTGCTCCTTCTCCTCCGCCATGCCCCAGTGTACGTGACTCAGCATGCAAACATCTTGCCTCTGCTAGGTGTCCCTCTGCTAGGTGTCAGGCACGTGCCAGTCCATGTTCCCAGCCTTCCTGGGAGAGGAGAGCTGTCCCTTGGATGCTCGATTCTCTCCCTCCCCAGCTGACCCCTGGCGACCTGCATGCACTACAAACATGGGTGGCCGGCATGGCAGGAGGTAAGGTATGATGCCTCAGCTCTCCATGCCACTGGGCAGGCCTATTTAAAATCAATTTAATTTAATTAGACAAACAGAGATTTTCCTATTCTGAATATTCTGTTACAAGTTTTTTATCAGTCACTTTTGTTTATATGTAATTATCTGTTTCCCCTGTGAACAGTGTACTTCAGGATTTAAAAGTGATGGTTGTACTCTTTTGGCCAAACCCCCTGATGAAGCCAGTTTGCCGAATAGCTGGAATAACTGGGGTTTGCCTTGCTCATGTGTAGCCACAATAAAGTTTACATTTGCATTATTCCAGATTTGTATGTGGCTATTTTTGCCTTGGAGTGCTGATTTCTTTGGGACTGCATGTTCATGTTGGGCAGGCCTTACCTGTCAGCACCCAGCTCATACCGCTGTTCATTGTGGCTCCTTGTTTGAAGCCATTTGATGTTATAACACTGAAGGCACTGCATCACCACTATCTATGGCACCCACTCAAACAGATAAGAAGTAGAATAGATGGGGTATGTCTTGGAGGAGGTGTGAAGGGGGCTCAACAACTGAATGGGGCTGATGGGGAGGGGCATGTCAATTGCGTTCATACAAAAGGAAAGGATTGCAAAATATTTGAACTATAAACTAATTTGTGTCTTTACACTCACATTTTTCAAAATTATTCAGCTGGTATCAGAGCCCATTAAAGGGAACATAAACAGTTTATCCTCAACTATTGCTGTTGTTTTCTGTTCATTATTGACATGCTGCTAACATATTTGAAGCTATTCTGCATGCATGATTTTTCACAACTCCTTTCAGTTCTTTTAAATAGGTGCTTCCTATCTGCAACTAGGGTGACACACATGCATGCACATGTCTGTGTGTGCACACAGTGTGAGGCTTGATGCTTATCTTGAAAGCCTGATAATGTCTGCTAGCTGGCTAATGGGCAGAAACTAGTGTGATTGGAGGGGCTTTTCTCCTTTTTACTAGAAGAAGTTTAAGCCCATCAGCCAGCTAAACACAGTCATCATCAATTTTTTCAGCACTGGCTTTTGAGAGACAAGACTCCTGCATTTCTGTATCCATTGGCTTACACAGTACACACCTACACCACCCCTGCACTACAGTTATAATATGTTCGCTTTGTGCATGTGCATAAGCAAACATAAAAATGAACACTGAGGTACTGAGCAACCATAACAGTTCAACAATTATTAGGCTAATATTTCATTGTTTCACTTTTATGATTAAGTCATTACTGTCCTGGAAGTAAACTAATGTGATTTCTCATAGCTCTTGCTATTGCTAGAGTACACATAAGGCTTCATTTTATCCATTATATACTTTTTGAAAAGGCAAGAAAAAAGTGCTACTGCTGTGTGACCCTTAAGAAAAGGTGAACTCTTTTAAAATGCACAGATGTGGAATTACATAAATGCTGGACCAGAAACAAAATGTAAAGCAATTAGTTGACTATCTTTTTGATCCATTATCTTCAGAAAAATATTTTTTCATATATTGTTTGATGTTACGGTATATATGTCATCACCATTGTAATTTTGAAAGATTAGAGAAAACAAGTAGACTATTGTAATAGCCTAAATCTGAAAAAGCATCTACTCATGAGGAACCAAATGATGTGTTGTACCACAACCAATTAATTGTACAAAAGATGTATATAGAGTGAATACTTGGTCCTCATAAAACAGTTTGTGGGCTTTCTTCTTACGACAGGTTTCCAAACAATTATTATACAATGGCAAGAAAGAATCCTGGGGTCTGAAGTGTCAGTGTGTCCCTGGACCAGTGAGGTTATCTGAGCACAGCCTCACTGTATTAAAGAGCTAGTGTCCTGCCTGGAAACAGCCTGCAATTAATTGTAACTTTCAGATGTAGTCAGCTATCACTTCTCGTATCTCAAGTATTTTTTTCTTTTCTGTTTGCTAATTAGAAGATTTTCCACCTGGCAGTACTGGGCTGATGTGTGGAGCAGCACTCTGGAGGAAAAAAAAAGTTCACTAGCTGTTTAAGTCCAGGCACACACATGACCACATACTGTACCACATGGCTCATCCCCAGTGTTTTCCCATCAACAGAGCAGCTTCACTGAGCAGTGCATGGCACCATCTCTGCCCTCACACACACATACTCACACACAATCTCTCTGTCCCTCACACCTCCAAGAAGCTCACTACATTATAGCATGAGAAACACATTACTTCAGTTCAGTTCAAGAAATAGCCCTTTTATTGCCACCAGCTTCTCTCTACTGGCTTCATGCCTCAATCCAGTAGCATGCACTTCACCATGCCGATCAGCCATTTCCCCTGGGAACTGCATACAGAGGCTGTTTCTTAAAATAAAAATAAAAAAAATGCTCCTTTAATCCAGTCCATTTCATCAGCAACTACTGATGACATATAAAACATAATTTCCCCCAAGAAGCAATCGGGCACTTACTGACCTGTTTCAGAAACTTGGAAGTCTCTTTCCTTCTTGCCACTTGGTCCCATTGTCTGCTTCCATATCACAGAGGTCACCTGATCAAGCAACAGGCAGCAATGTGGGTTAAATTAAATTCCATGGGAATGATGGGCTGAGAGGGCAAAGCAAAGTACCACAAGAAAAGAAAAAAACAACAGTTTGAGTGAGGACGGTGAGACCTTCAATCCCAAGAGAAAACTGTGTGTCAGGGACAGCTAGATGAACAGAAAGAGCCACTCATAAAACAGCAGCACCCCCTACTGGCCAAAAGTGGACTATGTTGTCCCTACATATACCTCCATATTAATAAATGACCTGAAAATCAACTAAAAAAATATTTTTTTCATTTGTTTTCCTATTATAAATGAGCCATCATATAATAGCAATAATGCACTACAGCCTGTGGGTTGTGCTGGGATAACCTCACTTCTAGGGCATTGGACACACTCAGCTTGTGGCCTTGTGCCCAACAACCCCAGGCATGAGGGTTATTCCAGAACAACCCACACCCTGTTGTGCATTATTGTGTAATTACAACACTGGAAAATCCAGAATTAAATATTAAGTATTTGTTGTTTACACTGCATAACTTATTACACTGTATAACTTATGAAATTATATAAATGAAGGTCTCTATCCTCTCAAAATGTGTAATGCAATATTTGTTATTTAACTCTATTTTTCAATATTTAATAACTCTGAATTAATTACTGTAAGTAAGAAAGTGAATGAGTAAGCAATAATACTCTACAGGGTGGGTGGTATTGAGCTATACCAGATTGCTAAGGGGCATAATGAGATCTGATGCCATGGTCTGAGGGCATTATAGCCACTGGAGGGTCTGGTATTGGCCATACCGCTCACCCAGGAAGGTATTATTACACATAGAAAATGGGTATATGTAGAGTATATGTAGAGTATTTATTTAGGGATAAAACTGTTTTAATAGGTAAAGGATATATAGGTAAACTCATTTATATTGCTAGATTTTAATATAAAGTAGTCCCTATACTAGTTGAGTTACCTATAGAGAGTTTGACAACCTGGTAATTTTATGCTTGTTGTTCCCTCCCCAGCAGTGCTTTTGGTATATCAGTTTATTTTGTTTCTGTATGGATATCTGCCTTTTTGTAGTGGGAAATGTTTGTTTTTTGCTGTTGTTGTTGTGGTTGTTCTATAAGTGCATGCAATCAGAAGGCTGAGTAGAGTTGAGGGATGAGAGCATTGTAAGGAATGTGGTGCGAGCATTGCTAGCGTGCCTTTCAAGGTAAGTACACTAGTGCTGGCAGCCTGGCAGTAGCTGTGTTTTATCCCCCCTCCCAAAAAAAGAAAAGAGAAATACAAACAAAAAAAGTGATGAGGTGATAACATGTTCTGTCTACAAGTGGGGGATGCTGATCTCTGAAAAGTGGTTAGTTCAGCATACTGTAGCAGTTCGGGGGACAAGGAGGGGCTGTGACAAGGTTTTACAGTACTGCAGGAGTGATGTAGGTGAATTGTTGGGTGCAGCTCACAGTTTCCATTTCATCTTGTGAGAGGGGGACAGAATAATGTTTAGGGAAAGCTGAAATGTTGAGAGGACATGATATGGCAATCAGGAAACTCTCTGTGTGACAGAGGTTGGAAAGAAATATACAGGGCTGGTCAGTGATAGGAGTGACAGCAGTTTCAGCTCCAGTTCTCTTAGCAGGGTTGGGAGAAATGCACAGTTGTTCTCTCTCTTTCAGACCAAATAATAAAAAGTAGCATATTTTTTTCTATCTCTTTAGCAGTCAGCTTTGAGATGATGGGAAAATGAATAACAGTCAGCTTTGGGGGGGGGTCACTTGCTAAGTGAGGAAAAAACACATGACTGGCATTCAATTTTTAAAATTCTATGGGCACAGAACAAAGAAAAAGGAACAGAAGAACTAAACACGAAACAGCCTTGATCCTCAGATGTGCTGTTCTAAATATACCCAAGTATTTTCTATGGTTTCCTATTAATAGAATTATGACGGAAATTCTGATTACAGTCTAAGTTGTATTACACAATGTTTTGTTTGGGATTTCATGGATGTTATTCTGTCAAATTGTAAAATTCAATGAAAAGATTAACTGTAAAAAGAAAATTTGTTGGCACAGTGATTTCTTTTGTGAAAGGACAGGCCGGTTCAGGGAAGGAATATTTTTTTTGTCTCTAAAGGTTAGGTACATTTTCTTCTGCCTTTCTAGGAACAGCAGGTAGGATACTAGGCTGATGCAAAGCAGTCAGGGTGCAGTCCTCAAGGGCGTTATACATTGGAGGAACAAGCACTGAGGAGGCTCCTTCATCCTTCAAAAAGGCACAAAGGTTCTTTTTTAAAAACTCTTGTTCCTCCAGAGAGAAGTTTAGTCTCCTGGATCTGCCACATTAAAGCCTGAAAAGTGAGATCCTCAGGAGGAGAACAAGGCCTGTACAGGACAGTATCCTATTTACCAGAGGATACTATAGAACCTGCAGAGTCTTCCTACTTTAAGGGCAGATGAAGTTAGGGTTCTCCATTTCCTTCCCCAATTTCTTTCCTCATCCAGGAGGTCAGAATTATATTCCTGATCAACCTGCTAAAGAAGATGAGGCTGAACAGTCACAGAGCTGTGAGGAGTAGCTTGAGAAAGAATGACAGGCCAGATGGTGGTGTCTGTGGAGCTGGCTGAAGAATGGCCTGGTCCTTCAACAGCACCAGCATCTGTAATGATGTCCTTATCAAAACACAGATCTCTGCCAAAGTGGCAACCGGAATTGCAGCTATGACGATGGATGTCAACAGGCCAATACACATCAACAATACAATGTTCCAGTGATGCATGCGGGAGGCTGAAGTACCTTGATTATTGGATTTGAGCATTTAGCAGAACAGTGTTCTGGCTTTGCAGGAGCTGAGCTTGCATGTTTCACTGGTGGACCAGCAGCAGACTTCCCATCCCTCTTGATTGACAGTGGAAAACTGGATTACTAATGAGCTGTGCATACCTTTAACTCACAAACAAGCATTCAGACTCCTGCAGACCACGGTGGCTCTCTGATGAAGAAACAGACTCAGATCATGTGGTGATTTTAGTCAGCAATGATGTTATTGACCCATTTGGTAGTTTCAGCGGGTCCCCTTTCACCACTGGTCACTTCAGTATTGACAATTTGAATGATTTGCCAGGCAGTGAGATATACTTGTCCATTTTTTCTAAAAACTACTCTGAAACATTGTGTCCATGTCAAGCCCCACAGTTATGTTCATTGTGGAAAAGACCTAGGCATGAAGCACACAGTTTGTGGGCTTCTCCCTACAGCTTTCAGCAATGACAGTGGTGAAAAACCAGCTTATAACCAGAAGAGAAAAACAAGTAAGTACCTTAGCTGGGATTTGAACTCAGGCCACCCAGAATACCATTCTAGTTGTGCTACCAGCTGCGCTACCAAGACAACTAGAAAGTGGGCTGTCCCAAAGCACATTACTCTTTTGCCAGTGTACAGCCTGGTCCTGCACAGCACAGATAATTAAATTTTCATTTACAAGAGTGCGGTGTGCATATTTATGGAACACATAGAACCAGAAGAGAGAAAGAAGTACAGTAAGTGCCGCAGTTGGGACTTGAACCCAGGATGATGGAATACCATTCCAGTTGTACTACCAGTTGCACCACCAAGGCAACTGGAAACTGAGCCATCCCAAAGCACATTACTCTTTCTCCAATGCACAACATAGCACAGCACAGATAATTACATTTTCAATCACAAGAGTGTTTGTATGCATATTTATGGAACAAATACAACCTGAAGAAAGAAAGAAGAAAGTGCCTCTGCTGGGACTTAAACCCAGGCTACCTGGAGTACCATTCGTGTATCACTACCAGCTTCATCACCAAGGCAACTGGAAACTGGGCCATCCAGGAGCACATTATTCTTTCTTTAATGCATAACCTGCAACCTGCAATTTTGTTATCAAACAACAGTGAATACAGCTTCCACCTGCCTGACATTCACTCTCTCAATGGGAGGAGAAAAGAGCAGTAAATTGGACTGATCCTGGGAAAACAGTGTAGGCATCCCTGTGTGCCACTGACATGCATGAAGGCACATTGCCATGGGCAGCCCAATTATCGCAAAAGCTTTCCATGAAGTCTTGATGTTGACAGTTTACAGTCAAATAAATTATGACTTTATGGAGATATCCTGGAAGATTTTAGCTTTCACTCTATATGAGCTAGCATGGAATGCATATTCTGTAGTGCATTAATCCAAAATCAGTGGGGAAGGGGCAGTAGCCAGTTTTGGCACCAGTCATTTGAGAGGGATGCTGTTCACCTGGGAAGCACTTAACCACAGTCAGTGTCCCAGATTTTTTTCTATAACTCCTTCCCCCCCATTCTAACCCAGCCCTTAACAGCTTTTGCTTGGGCAACCTCCCAGCCCTAGAGTCTGTCTTGCTTCCCAGAGGCTTCTGCTTGATTAATCTGTGACATTCCCCCACAGTGAAGCTTTTTGGGGTGAGACCTCCCCACCAGTGATCATGTCTGGTAGGTAGCAGTCTTCACGCTGAGTGAGCAGGCAACATGGCCCAAGAAAGCAGGTGAGGTTCATCCTGCCACAGCAGGGTCAGTCTTTCTTCTGACATATTCCACTCAGGGATGTTGGTGTTAACAAGCAGCTGCATACACAAATCAGTTATACACTGAGCTGAGCCGAATGCCTGTCCCTCCTACTGCCATCCTCAGCTGACTCGCATTACCTGTGGGTCACCATGTGGCACTTCTGCAGTGCAGATTGGTCAACCCCCCAACAATGGAGGAGGTGATTGCCCTTGGGGCTGCTCAATCATCCTACCATTGCAGGCCCTCTGATGACTCAGGCTCATTCCCGAGCACAGGTCAACAGCATTGCAAATGACAGTGCTGCTGTTGCATTGTTGGGTCAGCTCAAGCCAGTGTGCCAGATTAATTTTTTTGTTCGCCCTTGTGCTTGTGCAAAGCGATGATGTTTGTATGATGCTGGACTTTAAGGGATATGTCACTGTCTGTTCAATACAGTCTGCAAGGGGCTCAAAAGTGTTAGACCAATCATCAGCCAGACTGATCAGGACACTCTTCTGATCTTGCTGGGCAGAAACTTTGTGTAGTTGAAAGAAAAGAGCTACCCTGATCATAAGGTGGCTCTTTCAATTGATCTACATAATGACACCTGGCAAGCAGAGCTGATCTGCATCACGATCAGCCTGCTGTGGTCCTCCCACTAATGTAAAAACAATCCCTCCCACTCTTTGCCAAGTATCCCTCCCACCTCCCATTGCATTCCACTTCTTTCTTAATTTACCAACACTAGGGTGCCTAATACCTGGTGATGGCTAATACCCCCCACCCCCTGTTTTCAATGTGTGACATGGGGCAGCCCACCCCCTGTGCCAACAAACATATCACTAATACTGGGGTGCCTAATCCCCACTGTCAGTACCTGAAATAAAGAAAACCATCCCTCATAGTCTTTTTGTATTTTGTTTAATTTTTGTAATTCCACCTTCTGTCAAGTATTCCTCCCTTCTCCCTGTCATTTTCAGTGCCCCTGGAGGTTACATAGAAACATAGAAGTTGATGGCAGATAAGAACCGCAAGGCCCATCCAGTCTGCCCATTTCTTTTTCTACCTTATAAATGTGCCATTGGCCTTTGCTCTGTCAATGGCCTAGCTATTCAAACTCATCTGTATTGCTCCCTTATGCCTATCCCATGCCTGTTTGAAGCCCTGCACTGTATTCACATCCACCACTTCCTGAGGTAGGCCGTTCCATGCATCCACCACCCTTTCTGTGAAAAAGAACTTCCTCACATTACCCCTTAATTGGCCTCCCTCTAATCTCATGCTGTGTCCTTTTGTCCTGCTATTTTTCTTATATTGAAACAAGTTAGACTCTTTCACCTTGTTAACGACCTTAAGGTGTTTGAATGTTTTGATCATAACACCTCTCTCCCTCCTTTGCTTTAGCATAAACATATTGAGCTGCATTAATCTGTCCTCATATGTTTTTTGATGCAGTCCCTGCACCATTTTGGTTGCCCTTCTCTGGACTGCCTCACTTTGGTTAATGTCCTTGTGAAAGTGTGGCCTCCAGTACTGCACACAGTACTCCAGATGGGGCCTAACCAGTGTCTTGTAAAGAGGGATTATTACCTCCCTCTTCTGACTTGTGATCCCCTACTAATACACCCCATCATCTCTCTAGCCTTACCTACTGCTTTAGTGGTCTGCTTGGATGATTTCAGGTCATCAGTGTTGATGATGCCCAAGTCTCTTTCTTCCCTTGTGACTGCTAGCAACTCCCCTCCCAGCCTATAGGTGGCTTCAGGGTTTCTCTTCCCCATGTACATGATCTTGCACTTCTTTGCATTAAACCACTGTTGCCACTCTTCCGACCATTTTGCCAGTTTATCCAGATCTCTTCTCATTCTGCCCACCCCATCTAGATCATCCACTTTGTTGCAGATCTTGGTGTCACTGCAAACAAACAAACCTTACACTCCAGTCCATCTGCAATGTCACTGATGAAGACATTGAAGAGGACTGGCCCCAGGACTGATCCCTGAGGTACCCCACTATTTACTTGCATTTCTTCTGACTGTATACCGTTTACCACCACTCTCAATTTTTTCCTGTCAACCAGTTTGCCACCTAGTTGACCAACTTTTGACCCAGCTTGTTAATCAATTTTCTATGTGGAACAGTATCGAAAGCTTTGCTGAAGTCAAGGTAGGTGACATCAACTGCTCCCCCTTGGTCCACCAGCCTGGTTACCCAGTCAAAGAAATCCCTGGTGTCATTAACTATAATAAAGAAAGCCATCCCTCATAGTTTTTATTTTTATACACCCTGCAAAAAAGAAAAATGTCCATCAATGTCTGTTGCTGCCTGCTGCCATCTTTACCCTCATCCAACTCGACTCTCCCACTCTGCACCCACTAACCCACATCCCCCCACCTTTTACTTACATACTGAGGGTACAATGCTGTACTCTGGACTGCAGACATGTTTACACTCTTCAACGCCAGACTGGGAACAGAAGAAATCAGGTAGCAGTTCAATGTATCTCAAGGGGTTTTGAACTTGTCCTCATAACTTGGTCATTTTTTTATATTTTCCCCCAAATTTTCAAAATGGCCTTCTTGGGACTCCACCTCATGAACTAGGGCAGTGAAATTATTCAAATTCATCCTGAAAGGTGTCTTTGCAGTCACTGTACAAAATCACCTATTGGGCAGGATTTGAAAATGTTCTCCACTATCTTTCATGATGTAGGGTTATAAGAAGGCTATGTTGAATATTTGTGGTAAACTTGTTAAAAAACAAACAAGTTATAAGAGCACATTGAAATTTTTCATTACACACATATAACATTGGTAATTTTCAACACAGAAATTTTTTCACACCACCTCATGAACGTGATAGGTACAGTATCATTTTTCAAATGCTGGACACAATGGGGCCTATTCATGAACTACTGGGGTGGCTATCGCCCGCTTAAGTCAGGTGCATAGCCACCATGCAGCTGCTCACACCCATTCTTCCCCCTCCACTGCATTCACAACATTGATGCACCCTCATGCACCGATTCCCTGGCCGATTGCTGAGATCCATGGGGGTGGGATGGGGGCAGTGCGGGGTGAGCCAGCACTCGCCACATTTACAGCCCCTGTGGAGTGCAGTGCACTGGGGGTTGCCAGATCTGCATCTCGGATGCATCCATATACCACTGGGGCCAGCTATGCACCCCCGGGGAGGCTGCCCCCAGATGCAGTGGGCATGGCAGGGGGTGCCGACACCCCCAACAAAGCAGCACCTGATATCGGGGCACATCTGGAGTTCAGGGTAGGGAGGGCAGGATGACCACCCACAATGTCTCAGTCAGTGCTCTGCCCGCCAACCAACAACATGGTGCCAGTGGCATGTAAGGGATCCACTGAGGGTTTCTGCCTGGGCAGTCAATTGGCCGCACACCATGATCCATACCCCACAACCACCTGCCCCCTGTGGACCTGCATGCTGGGGGGCAGGGGCCACATAAGGGAGCTGGGTGGGACTGGTGTTCGTGAATGCGGACCCCGCCCTGATGTCCCTTGGGTGCAGAGCTGAGTGCCCCTATACGTGCTTCTTGCACATTCTTATGTGAATAGGCCCCAATAAGCCTGGGACTGTGGCCATGGCCTACCTAGACTTTAGCAAGGCATTTGACACAGTCACACACAAAAGATTAACAGTCAAATTAACCAGCCTGGGAGTGGGTCCCAGAGTGGTAGCCTGGGTAAAACATTGGCTGGACAACAGGACACAGAAGGTAATTGTAAATGGAATCCACTCTGAAGAAAGAGGGGTTACTAGTGGGGTTCAGTATTGGGTTCAGTCCTTTTTAATGTCTTCATAAGTGACATTGCAGAGGGACTGGAAGGAAAAGTATGCCTCTTTGCAGATGACACAAAGATCTGCAACAGGGTTGATACACAAGGAGGCATGGAAAGGATGAGAAGGGACTTGGCAAGGTTGGAGGAATGGTCAGAAGTATGGCAGCTAGGATTCAATGCAAAGAAGTGCAAAATAATGCATCTGGGAAACAAGAACCTAGGGGAAGAATACACAATGGGGGTAGTAACGACAACAAGAAAGGAAAGGGACCTGGGAGTAATCATATCAGATGACCTTAAGGATAGCAAGCAATGTGAGAGGGCAGTAGGGAGGGCTGGGGGTATACTGGGATGCATAGGGAGAGGCATCA
The DNA here is from genome assembly GCA_016271365.2 of Neoceratodus forsteri. NCBI lineage: Eukaryota > Metazoa > Chordata > Ceratodontiformes > Ceratodontidae > Neoceratodus > Neoceratodus forsteri. The sequence goes on from CM057456.1 coordinate 148,737,160, forward strand.
GCAGCAGAAAACAGGAACTTGTTATCCCTCTGTACAGACAGTTGGTGACACCCCATCTGGAGTACTGTGTCCAGTTCTGGAGACCCCATCTCCGCAAGGACATAGACAGGATAGAGGCAGTCCAGAGGAGGGCAACTAAAATGGTGCAGGGTCTGCAAGAGAAGCCGTATGAGGAGAGACTAAAGGAGCTTAATATATATACCCTTAAGGAGCAGAAGGAGAGAGGGGACATGATAGAAACTTTAAGTACCTCAGTAGAATCAACAAAGTCAAGAGAAGCATCTTTCAGAAAAAGAGACATGCAAGAACAAGGGACACAATTTAAAGATGGGGGGGTTCAGGGCAATGTGAGGAAGTATTATTTCACGGAGAGGTAGTGGATGCATGGAACAGCCTTTCTGAGGAGGTTGTAGGGTCTAAAACTGTGGGAGAATTCAAGAATGCATGGGACAGACATAAGCCAATTCTTGTGGGGGGTAGGAAGAAATAGGCCGTTGGTTAACTAGGATCTGCGGCCTATCCTGTAGGTAGGGAAATGGGCAGACTAGATGGGCCAAGCGGTCCTTATCTGCCGTCAAAGTCTATGTTTCTATGTTCTGTGTTTCTATTTTCAAAACCCCCAGAATGGTGCAAGATGCCTGCACCACAAGGAATGGTGCAAAGTGCCCCTTGTACCAAAAGAGCCCATCTGGGGGCAGGAGCAATTCACAAATGCAGCCTGCATCAACCACAGACTGCATTCACCAGAGGGGGCTTATGCTGTTCTTGTGTCACAAAATGGGCTGCAGCATGGCCTTAGGGGGCTTGCGGAAGATGCAGGCTGCCAAATCTCCTAATTCAGGATTCTCAAAACTCTCCCAGAGAGCAAATTTCTAATTATCATAAGACCAGCCAGGGCTGGTCTAAGGGTACTTAAAAATGTGCCCTCTGGGAGGGTTTAGCAACTTGTACCATTGTGCCACAGCCCCCTTCCCCCGGACCTGACCCTCTTTTATTAAAATAATCAGGTACCTGCTGGTTTAGTGGCCCCCCACCCTGATCTGCTCAAATAATAGAATATTCATTCCCTGGTGGTGTAGCTCCCCCCCTCCCCCGGTCTGATCTGCCTGAATAATAGAATATTCACCCTCTGCCAGTCCGGTGGCCCACCTCCCACCCATTCTTCCTGAATAATAGAATATTCATTCCCTGGAGTTCTAGTGGACCCCCACAATCTGCCAAATAATATAATATTCATTATCTGGTGGTCTAGCAGACCCCCCCCCCATTGCTGATCAGTCCATAAAATATATAGATATATAGATATTTTTCCCTGGTATTGTAGTGGAACCTCATCCCCAAACCAGTAGGCAGTGGACCACCACCCTGCTCCTCTCCCCAAGCCAGCGACTGGCACAGCCCACTGCTCACCACCACCACCAGCCACCAACTGAACTGCAAGGAGGATGCACTGTATATGGTATGCACTCATTGATGGACAGCTATGTCAGTCAGTGAGCATGTAGTGTATGCATTACGTGCTCCTTGCAGTTCAATCTGCAGCTGGCCATGGTGGTGAGTGGTGGGCTGTGCCAGTTGATGGCTTAGGGATGGGATGGGGGGAGTAGAGTGGTGGGGCACTGTCTGCTTGGGTGGGGGTCCAATAACCACCAGGGAAAAATATCTATATATTATATGGGCTGATCAGGAATAGGGAGGGGATCTGCTAGACCACCAGGGAATGAATATTCTATTATTTGGGCATATCAAGCAGGGGGTTCTGACCACCAGGGACCTGATTATTTGAATGATAGGGGATTGGGGCTGGGTGGGTCCTCTAGATCACCAGAGACAAATATTATATTATTCGTCCAGATCAGGGCTGGGGGGTTCTGCAACTCAACTCAACTCAACTCAACTCAACTCAACTCAACTCAACTCAACTCATCTTTATTTTAAAAAGTGCAAATCAAAATATCTAAGCACTTGTATAAAAATTAAAATGCAGCAAAATAAACACTTGATAAAATATAAAACAGCATTTTACAATATAAATAATCATCAGGAATCCAGAAAGGCAAGACCTAACAAATATATATTTAAGGCTGACTTGAAACTCTCCATGGTGAGGCATGCCCTACCGAATGAGGTAGAGAATTCCACAGGGTCGGGGCCATAAATGAAAAAGCCTTAGCACCAGATGTCTTCAACCTGACTCTGGGAATCTCCAGCAATCTCTCATGGGTGGAACGAAATGAGCGGAGGGGGCATTAAGGATGCAGGAGCTCTTTCAGGTAGCATGGACCCTGTCCGTGTAGGGCATTGTAGGTTGCAAACCAACCTTTAAGGTGATTCACCATCAACCCAGCAGCCAGCGCAGGCCACGGAGCACAGGTGTGATATGGCATGATCTCAATAAGCCAGTCAACAACCTGGCTGCCACATTCTGTAACAGCTGCAGGCGGTGAATCTCAACCCCCGAAAGCCCTAGGTGTATGGAGTTGCAGTAGTCAAGGCGTGAGGTCACAAAGACATGGACCAAGGTTGGAAGGTTACCGGGTGGGACCACGTGCTTTATCTGGGTGATATTCCTCAGATGGTAAAAAGAGGATTTGATGATGGCTGACACCAGCGATGTAAGCGTCAGCCCTTCATCAACAATTTCGCCCCCAGATTACGCACCCAGTCTGAGGTCAACAGCTGACTGCCCCGAGCCAAAGCCTGGAGGGACGATCAGCCAGTTGTCCCTCAACTCAATGTCCCTGGTCCACAACCAACACCTCGGTCATGTCCAGGATCAGCTTCAACCAGTTGGCAGTCATCCAGTCCTGGATCTCAGAGAGGCAGTTGTTAAATATCGAGACCGCATCATCCTGCTCTGGTACAAAGGACATGGGATATAATGGTGGTGCTAGACCTATCGAGAAGGCCATTGGAATGCTCAGATCCAAGGGACCTAGTATTGCACTATAATAGTGTGGTGTCAGGGGCCCTGGATTCTGTAGCTCCTGTCCGAGTTCACCCTCTCTCTCTTCACCCTCAGTCCACTTGGTTTGATGGGACCTTGAGGCAGTTGAGAAGATTAGGATGAAGGCTGGAATGTTGTTGGTGGAAATCAGGCCTGGATGAGGACAGACTTACTGTAGGTTGATTGCCCACTATTCAGACTATCAATTGGCAATCTCCCATAAGAAGGCAGAGTTTCTGTCCAGGGAGATTGCTGCAGCAAGGAATCGACCTGCTCAGCTGTTCCAGACTGTTGACAGGCTATGCAATCCATCCTGTCTTCAGGGTAGGAGAGAGCCTTTTCACAATGTAAGTGTGATGATTTTGCTCAATTCTTTGCAGATAAGGTGTTCTCCATCACATTGGAGATCCACTTGACTCGTTCAAATGAGTACGGCAGTGGTTGGTGTGAGGGCACAGGCACCCAGCCTGTCTGGACAAATTTCGACTAGCCAACGATCATGGATATTGTGAAGATTGTTCAGGGTCTGTGACCGACTTGCTGTAGTTTGGATCCTGGTCCAACCCACCTCCTTGTGGGGTGTGTGTATGTCATCAGACCAGTCCTTGCTGAGACAGTCTGGTGCTCATTGGATCAGGGTGTTTCTGAGCCCCCAGAAGGAGGCAATAGTGACACCCCTTTTGAAGAAATCTTCCTTCGACCCAGACTGTCTTGAGAGCTACAGACCTGTCTCTAACCTGCCCTTTTTGGGCAAGGTTATTGAGAAGGTAGTCACGTTGCAGCTTGAGAACTTTCTTACCATCCATGAAGTCTATAATCCTCTCCAGTCTGGTTTCAGGAAGAGGCACAGTACCGAGACAGCCCTTGATCTGGTACTTAATGATCTTCTGATAACCGAGGGATCAGAGGAACCACTTGATCTTGGTCCTCCTTGATCTCTCTGCAGCGTTTGACACCATGGATCATGAGGTACTGCTGGAACATCTGTGACTACTCTGTGGACTGGGACAGTCCTCAGGTGGTTTCATTCTTTCCTCACAGGCAGGACGCAGTGGATGGTGTCAGGGTTTTTTTCCTTGGCCCCCTTCTCCCTGCCTTGTGGGGTGCCACAGGGCTCTGTGTTGTCCCCCATGTTATTCACGGTGTACATGCTGCTGTTAGGAGACATTATAAGGTGGTACGGGCTGAGATTTCACTGCAATGCAGATGATACTCAGCTGTACTTGCCCTTTGTAACCGAACAGAACAACGCAGTCTCGGTCTTTAACAACTGCCTCACTGAGATTCAGGACTGCATGAGTGCTAACTGGTTGAGATTGAATCCTGACAAGACTGAGGTGTTGTTGGTGGACCAGGGTCATCGGGTAGAGAGGCTGACTCCTGGTCAGTCATCTAGCATTGTTCTGGGGGCAACCAGTTGAGACCCTCTGAACAGGTGCTGAACCTGGGCATTGTGCTTAATGGTGAGCTGACTAAAAGTTCAGGTGTCAGCAGTCGTCAAGTCCTCCTTTTATTATCTGAGGAACATCACCTGGATAAAGCACCTAGTTCTGCCTGAGGACCTTCCTATTTTGGTCCACACCTTTGTGTCTTCCTGTCTTGATTACTGCAATGCTCTATACCTAGGGCTACCAGGGGTAGTCCTCCGTCGCCTGTAGTTGGTGCAGAATGCTGCAGCCAGGTTTTTGACAGTTCTGTTGAGAACTAGTCATGTCACTCCTGTGCTTCGTGAACTGCACTGGCTGCCTGTGCAATGGAGAATCACCTTCAAGGTCACGTTGCTGACCTACAAGGCCCTACACAGACAGGGATAGGGCTACTTGCAAGACCTCCTTCAGCCCTACTGTACCCTCCTCCAACTCTGCTCTGCTGATGAGGGATTGCTAGAGGTTACCAGGATCTGTCTTCAGACCTTGGGTGCTAGGGCATTTTCATTTGCAGCCCCGGCCCTATGGAATTATCTACCTTATCAGATCAGAGAGTGCCTGTCCACTGAGACTTTCAAGTCCTCTTTGAAAACAAATTTATTTAGTCTAGCTTTTGGGGACAATGTTTAGTTTGTATTACTGCTGACTATTTTAAGATTTGTTATATGTTTTATCAGATTGATTATTTATGTTTTTATTGTACATGTGCTTTGATATTTGAAACACGCGCTATAAATAAAGTCTGATTTGATTTGATTTAGAGCCAAGTGTCATCTACATAGCAGTGAAAACTCAGCCCATACGACCTCACAGTGTCCCCCAACGGCAGCATATACACAGCAAATAACATGGGTGACAACATGGAGCCCTGAGGAACCCCACAGGGCAGGAAGACCAGGTCAGAGGAATAAATTCCCGACACCACTTTCTGAAACCTGCCCATGGGGTATGATTGAAACCATATGAAGATGGTACCTAGCAGTCCACAGATGAACCTTAGGCACTCCAGGAGCACACCATGGTCTATGGTGTTAAATGCCACAGAGAGATCAAGGAGTACCAAGATGGAATGGGTACTCTGATCTCTCACTATCAGGAGATCATTTAGCACCCGGACAAGTGCAGTCTCAGTACTATGCCTTGTTCTGAAACCTGACTGGAGAGGATTGTAGATCTCGTGGATGGTAAGATGATCATCCAGCTGCAGTGCAACCGTTTTCTCAATAACCTTCCCTACAAATGGAAGGTTACAAACCAGCCTGTAGTTGGCAAGACAGTCAGGATCCAAAGAAGATTTCTTAAGGAGGGGTGTAACCATCACCTCCTTCAGGTAACCATCACCTCCTTCAGGGTGCCTGTTAACACTCCTATCTCTAAAGAACACCTGATTATCTCTGCAAGGACTGGGTCAATGACCTCAACACATCCCACCAAGAGGCCTGTTGGACCCAGATCTAAACTACAGCAGATTGATCACAAATTCTGGATGATCCTCATGACATTCACGATCACCAACTGATCAAAATCTGACAAGACAGACCAAGGAGTAGCAACCTCCCACCGACTGCTACAAACCCCATTGGAGTGGGCTGCACAGATATCTGACCTGATGCTGGCAACCTTATCTGCAATGAACCAAGCAATCTTGTCACATCTTCCCTGTGACAAGGCTCTCCATGGCTGGAGGCAGGCTGGGTTGCACAGTCTGTCCATAGTCTGAAAGAGCTGAGCTGGATGGCTCTGTGCAGTGGATATCTCCCTACACAGTATTTCTGCCTTCTTACGGGAGATAGCCAACTGCTAGGCCTCATAATGAGCAATCAGTCTAAGTCTGTCGGCATCAAGGCCGGACTTCTGCCAGTGGCGCTCTAGCCTATGCCTCACTCACCTCAACTCTCTCAATGTCCCATCAAACCAAGTGGACCGAGGGCGAAGAGTGAGTGGGTGAACTCAGACAGGAGCAACAGACTCCAGAGCCTCCACCACAGCCCTATTATAGGCCAGCAGCAGGTTCTCTGGATCCATGGTAACACTCAGCATGCTCGCTAGGTCCAGCGCCGCCTTCAGGCTGTCTGGGGTCAGACCCCTCAATGGGCAGTACTGGATCATCTCCAAAGAGGCAGGCCTACTGGGGGGAGCCAAGAAATTCAACTGTAAGATGTGATGGTCAGACCACCTGACCGGTTCCTTCACCACGTCAGAGGACTCCATCCCCAGCAGGAAGACCAAATCCAATGAGTGACCATGAATATGGGTCACAGAGGTAATGACCCATGTGAAGCCCAGTGAGTTCATTAACTGGAGGAAGTCCTGATAAAATTGTGAGAGTTCATCATTGACCCAGGCATTGAAGTCCCCCAGCACCATCTATTTGGGGGACTCCAACACCATATCGACAGTGATGTCTGTGACTTCCTGCAGGAACTGCTTCTCACCCCCGGGTGGATGGTAGACAAGAAGACTCCTGCACCCCACACCTGCACCAAGGATACACTCAAAGGACTTGGTCTCTGCAAATGGCACATCAACAAGGTCCAATTCCATTCTAAAACAAACTGCTACACCCACACTCCTGCGATCCAGCCTCGGATGGTATATTACCAAAAACCTGGCCTGAACAGCTGACTCAAAAACTGGACCAGCATTTTTGTCCAGCCAGGTTTTGGTAATGCAAGCCAGGTCTGCTCACCCAACAAGATCAGCAGTTACTGCTGTCTTGTTCTTAATGGACCTGGCATTACATAACACCATCTGAGTACAGTAGGATGAGTTTATACTAGGAGTTTATACTAGGAGTACATAAGAAGTGTAGAAGGCTGTAAGCCCATAGGACACTCCTCCCATAACCGGGTCAATAATCCCTACAAATCATAGCATGTTATTAATCAAATAATTATTTAGATTCTGTTTAAAGGAACTCAATTTACCCACATCTACTACTGAGCTAGGTAAAGTATTCCAGTAGAGAATGATGCGCTGAGTAAAGAAACTACACCTGAGGAGTCCCTTTCTATTGGTCAGCATAAGTTGGGAATGGTGGCTTCTTAAGATGGCTTCTCTATGATTAATAACCAATCCTATGTCTTTTAATAGTGATTTATCTTCCAGAATTTTAAACAATAATAATAGGTCCACACTGAGGCATCTAAGCTCTAGAAGATAGAGCTCTAAAGCTCTCAGTCTGTCCTCATAACACATATGCTGCAGGCCATCGACAAGTTTAGTAAGTCTCCTTTGCACAGCCTCTACTCTGTCAATGTCCCTTCGCAAATAGGGACTTCATAGTGGTGAACAGTAGTCCAGTACTGGATGAATGTATGCCTGATATATTGGGATAATACTGGCTTTATTTCTACTTGAAATAGACCTCTATACAATTAATAATCCTTGAGGATTTATTGACCAGATCAGTGCAATGACTGCTGAATTTAAGGTCATTACTAATAAGGACACCAAGATCTCTCTCACTGGAAACAGGTTTTAAGCATTTACCATCCAGGAGATAAGTGGTGCAAGTATTATTTCTGCCCATGTGCATAACAACACATTTTTCATGGTTAAATGACATTCCAAGTGTTCTTGCTAAGTCTTCCAGTTTAAGTAAATCCTCACTAAGTTTTATCGAACCATCCAAAGTACTAACATCCACCACCAATTTGGTATCATCAGCAAATCAGATGGTAAAGCTATTTAGATTTGCGTTGAGGTCAGAGATAAAGATGGGGGTGGCCTGGCTGTGCTGAAGATGGCTGCTTAATTCAGCTTTTCCCTGGGACTACCATCTATCATCATCCATCCTCCTGATCCCAGATTGTTAGAGTTTACCAGCAAGTGAAATATAATTTTATTAACATCATAGCTCAACTCTGGTAAATTATTTTCTCTATATCATACTTCTATAGCTGTAATTTTTCTGCATTTATACTGCTTCTCTGTGAAGGCCTACTACAATGGCTGAGCAACTCCTGAAAAACAGCTCCCTTAGCAGAGTGGAAACTATGTTTTAACAGCTCATCTGTGAAATTAACGACTTAAAAATAACATCTCAACAAAACATCACTAACATGCAAGTGTTAAACCAAAAAATTAATGATGCTGGAGTTAAAGTTGCTCAAAATGAAAGTTCTATTAACATCCTGCATGCCACCATCAGAGAGCAAGACAGAGTTATCAGAAGCCTACAAGATAAAAATCAATGACATTGAAAACAGAAACAGACGCAATAACCTGAGATTTTTGGGTTTTCCTGAAGGTGCAGAACTCGGAGACACTAGTGCATTTCTATTACATGTGCTGCCAGCCCTGCTCAAACTCCCACCTGGTCAAGACATTACTATTGAGAGATCACACCGTACTTTAAGCTGGAGGCCTGGTCCAGATCAGAAACCTAGGCCTATCATTGCAAGATTCTTAAACTATGCCCACACTGAACTGATTATCAATAGAGCAAAACAAGTGGGAACGCTTACTTGGCAAGATCATAGAATTTCTATTTTTAGAGACTTCTCTAAGCAACTCTCTAATAAACACAGAGTTTTCAATCCTATTAAAACTACTCTACACCAATGAGGGATCAAATTTGCTCTGCACTATCCTGTCATCATGCGCCTGTTTCTGGGTGACTCAACCAAAGATTTCAACACTCCCGAAGCCTTGGCTGCATTTCTTGGTGAGCTCCAACCTCCCACTGCCCCGTTTGGAAATACTGATGTGACCCCTTCTCCCACTGTATCTGCAACTTCCCAATCAGACCGGCACACCAACATTATGGCTTCAAATTATGAATGCACTGAGAAACACGTATTTCTCCAGGCTGATGCAGCACCTCCTGTCCGAATCTCAGTCTGCTAGCTAGACAAAAAGAACTTGAATCCACCTTCTTCTAAACATGCCTGTTGTGCAGATGCTACTCCTTCTAGGCCTACCTCTCAGCATGAGTGACATGTTGGCTTCTCTACACCCCGACCCTCTCCAATAAGTTTTCTTTACTACAAGAGGACTTAAACTCGACTCAGGAAGACATCCCGGAATCAGCTATCGATCCTGTCGGCAATGACCTAGGAGTTGCTTTTCAGGGCAGCAGGTCTCCCGATTCCTCTTGGGCTGAATTGGTGACCAGCTCCCCTTTCAAATTGGCAGAGCCTCCTAAAAAGAAACAGAATAGGAAGCACAAAACAAATTGAACCTATAAATGATGCCTGGGCATGTGTATATATTAGCACCTCTCGAGGTTAGTGCCTAATTAACCTCAGCTCTTAGATCGCTATTAGAATTTGTCTGCCCTGCAACTGCGCATCGTATTCCTTGTGTGTGCATACTATCGCACCCAGCTGGTTTGGGAAAGCAATAAGCTGTACATCGCGGTTACAGGCTTTTGGTTTAATAGCATGTCATATTATTTAGGCATCTCATTGTGACAGTCTTGGAATTTTCTATCTCAGTGTAATGTCTGCTACATTATACATCCAGTTATTTCTGCATATATTACTCATAATGTCAGTTTTTGAGTATCCCTAATGTTGGACTATGTTCTTCTTTTAAAGGGACAGTTCTTATATAGTGTTAGACTAATTCACATGTGCTCAATGATTTTCTATATTCATTTAGAGGTATCTACCATCTTTCTTATCAGTATGTCCTTCTCACATAACCATTAAGGGAGGTTGCCTGCTTAACTAATTTGTAATCCAACATTACCCCTTACATTTGTTACCATAAATAAACATTATAAATTTACAGTATCTTGGGGTTATATTAATGAGGTCCTCAACTAGTTATTTCCTTTGTCCACTACTACATCCCAGACTAACATTTAACACTTTAATATTTTTCTCTAGTCTCCTTCCCACTCCAACCCACCTTTATCTAACTTTTAAATCCCCTTTTCTTTAACCATGGTATACCAACTTCTTGTAATGTTTTATTTAGCTATCACTTAGTCTTCAGTTTTGCCCTACAATTAGGCATTGCAGGCTATTTTCGAGATGTTTCGTCTTTGACTAAAATAATAATGTGCTGCAATCAATAATAGATAGCACAGTCTGACTTGAAGCCCTTATGATATGGCTTTTTAAGCCTGTGTTGTAATCTTATAGCTGAGCTCACTTGACCTCTCCCAGGTCTTGAAATCTCACTATGTTAAAGCAACTCCTTCCCTAGGGGCAATTTTGGGGTCTGTGCTACTATTAAATACCTAGTACTTATAAATAATATATGCAGACCCTTGAAGCCTGAACAAACTCAACTCTTATAATTGTCATATTAGCAGAATGACTACATATTCCTATTCAATAGAAGACTTTCACCAGATAACCCCCCCTATACAATTTGTATCTTGTAATGCCTCGACACCCCATAAATCCTTATACTATTTGGACCCTACTTGCTCTACTTTACCTGATCACTTCTCCTACATAAACACTTCTGTGTCTAAGCATTATGATTATGTGAGTAAGTACATAGTAGATGGCACAAGTACAGCTCTTCTTATAATTTTAGGACTTAGCGAACCATGATGGCATACTGTTTGTATTGCCATAATAGTGTTTCAGCTGGGTTCTTTTCCAGTCTAACTTAGGTTCAAGATGTATTATTATGTTTGGGATTGCATATACTTTCTGTAATCCCTTTTTCATATACGGTAAGATGTTCATGGTTCCCCCCATGGAATTAGTATGTTCACTTTAGTTCTAGTCACAGTTATAACTTGATAGGAATAATTGTCTACAGTTTGTATCTTGGGTTTAAGATCATTTTCTCCCAAGATTTACTTACTATTTACATGCTCTGTAGTACAGTGAGAGAGTCTTGGCGATTTCACTGACTCATATCTTGCTATATTACCTAAAGACTTCATAGTGTGTTAGTATAACATGCATAGGTTTTGTTTAGTAACTATATATACAGTATATATATATATATATATATATGTGTGTGTGTCTTCTGTATTCTCTTTACTATCTCTCTTCCTTGTGAGACCCAATGGAAACATTCACCCAGGATTTAAGTATTTCCACAAACTAAATATCCTGCATACATTTGACTGTGCTACCCCTCTCCCTTCTGAGTCCATAACATCCTTTTGCCCTTTCAGTATGAGTCCCTTACTTCCTATTTGTGTTTTCATACTCATCTCCCCATTAACATGAGTGATCTAATTCTACATTCATGGAATGTTAAGGGACTCAACTCACCTTGTAAATGAAAGCAAATACTTTCTTACCTCAAAAAGCATAAAACTCATATTGCTTTCTTACAAGAAACAAAACTTTTAATACAGGATGTCAACAGACTCAGAAGGGATTGGGTCAGTCAAGTATATGCATCCTCCTCTACTTCTAAAAATTGGGGGGTTGCTATTCTATTACATAAATCCCTTAACTGGACCCTTATCAAATCCATCTCTGATTCAGATGGCAGATGGATTATAGCCCACTTAAATACTCCTGCAGGCCCCCTTATGCTAGTCAACGTTTGTGCCCCTAACTCTGATTCACCTGAATTCTTTCATAATATGGCCCATCAAATTATAAACAGTAACTTTAACAATTCTCCTATACTTGTAGGTGGGGATTTCAATTTAGCTTTGGAAGCACATTTAGACAGAAGTAACTCTTCAAGTGATTCCCACCCCAGAAGTATTTCTGCACTCTCAATGCTAATGAAAGACTTCGGTCTCACCGACATTTGGAGACTACACCATCCTAGACAGCATGACTATGCTTTTTACTCACCGCTTCATAAATCTTATAGCAGAATTGACTACTGGTTTTCTTCACATTCATCACTGAAAAAATTATTGATACAACTGTCCTCCCGATTACTATATCAGACCATTCTCCTATAAAATTACATGTTATTTGGGGCCCGCCTCCATCTAAATCCCCCTCCTGGCATCTAGACCCACTCTTTTTGAAATACCCTGATTTCTTACCTTGGATTTGATCTCAAATCCAATAATTTCTTTCCTTTAACAACACTCCAGCTTTATCTCAAGGTACCATCTGGGAAGCACTTAAAGCAACAGTTAGAGGGAAAATTATAAGCTATGCAGCACACAAGAAAAAACTAAGGGAACAGCAAATGGGCGATTTAGAGAAATCTCTTAAAGAAAAAGAAACCCAATATTATAAAATGAAAAATCCAGATAATAACTCACAACTTCACCTTGAAATTCTTCAACTTAGAATTAAAATCAACAAATTAATATCCAGGAAAGCTGAACAAGCCTCCTTAGACTTAAACATTGTTATTGGGAACAAGGGGATAAATGCAGGAAGCTGCTTGCTTATTAACTCAAGAATCAACAGATGGAGAGACATATTGCTGGTTTGAAAGATCCTTCAGACAAAATCCATACAGGTAATACCTCAATTAACCATATTATGCAATCCTTCTACCAAAGATTATACTCTCACCGCACTCCCCCACAACCTAAATATATACAACAATTTCTGGACAATTTTCAGTTACCACACCTCTCCCAACAAGATATGACTTTGCTAGATGAACCTTTTTCCCTAAAAGAGATACAAGCAGCACTAAATTCCCTTAAATCTGGTAAAGCTCCTTGGAGTGATGTTTTTCCTGTAGACTTTTATAAACCCCTAGCTGACATCTTATGCCCCTTACTGTTTAAGGTCTTCGAAGAGGCATCTTCACAAGGTAAACTTCCCTATTCTATGACAGAAGCCATCATAACCCTCCTACCAAAAAAAGATAAAGACCCTTCTCTCCCATCCAATTACAGACCGATATAATTACTTAATACGGATGGGAAACTTTTTGCCAAAATATTAACTACTCATGTAGAATCAATAATTTTGAAACTTATCCATACCTCCCAAGCTGGATTTATCAAAAATAGAACTGGTTCTGATCATCTCCGCTCATTATTTCATTTAATCTACAAAGCTAAATCTCTTAAATCACCTGCTGCAGCTATAGAAAGGCATTCGATTCTCTCAACTGGACTTATTTGTATCATGTTCTATCCCACTTTGGTGTCACTAATTTTTACATGGATTCAATTGCTATACACCCTCCCCTCTGCCTGGGTTCTTACTAACTCTACTCTGTCCTCATCCTTTCATCTGGCAAGAGGTACCAGGCAAGGGTGCCCCTTATCCCCCACTCTTTTTATTCTAGCAATGGAACTCCTATCAGCTGCTCTTCATCAATCCTACATGATCCAAGGTATCCCTATCAGTAATTCCTGCTATACTTCACTGTCCTACACTGATGACCTCCTCATTCTACTCGAAAATCTTGAAATGTTGGGACCACCCTTAATTAAGTTACTTAGCAACTTTACTTCACTTTCTGGGCTAACTCTGAAGCTAAACAAATCAGAAAGAATGCCATTGAACAATGTTTGTAACCCTTCTATGAATACAATATTAGGTTTTTGTTGGGCCCCTCAAGGTATCTCTTACCTTGGAATACAGATCACCTCTAAATTAGACAAGATATGGGATGCTAAACTTTCCCCGTTATTAGCAAATATTAAAAACACTCTCAACAGATAGAAACTGCTTAACCTCTCTTTTAATGGGAAAATCTACGCTATCAAGATGTCAATAGCTCCCAAAATACTGTATCTATTTTCTAATATCTCTTTAACCCTCCTGCTTTCTTTTTTGTCAGAATTGATGATATAATTGTCAATTTTTTATGGGAAGGCAAAATTCCCAGATTTAGTCGTAACAAACTGTGTTCCCACTGGTCCAAAGGTGGCTTCGGGCTCCCCTGGTTCCAAGCATATTTTTGGGCCTTCCACACTGCTCAAACTGTCAAATGGTTTAATAAACCCAGCAATAAATCACCGTTGTGGGTCAATATGGAAACATCTTTATGTCCAGGCAATGTCATCACTTCCTTCATTTATAACCCTCTCCCCCATTTTAAAATCTCACCCTACTATAACATCCTCCATATACTACTGGAAAATAATTCATAAACACCTTAAATCCAAACCAACCCCTCATATATGCCCCCGTTTGGGGGAACCTCAACATCACTCTTGATAATCACCCAATTTTTTGTTGTAATTGGAAAAACAGGGGCATTTTTTTCTTGGAGGATATACTTATACCTCAGACTCTCAAATTAAAATCCTTTTCTGACTTGCACAAACAATGGAATCTTCCCCAGCACAAATTCTGGAAATATATCAGTTACGCATGGCATGGAACCTTTTATCTTCCTACTATTCCTCATCAATCTATATATGATACTTTTATTTCTAAATGGAGTAAAACAAACTCTAAATTGAATAGTATCATTTACAATCATATCAGAAATACAATTCCAGATCAATCTATCATTGCAAAAAATAAATGGAGTACCCTTTTAAATTATAACATAACCAATACACAATGGAATAACTGCTGGCTATCCTGCCATAAATCTTTCAAGGATAATCGCAGTTCACTCATACAAACCAAAATTCTACATCTATGGTATAGAACTCTTGAGATTTTGCAAAAAATGGGCTTAATGAACATCAATAAATGTTGGCACTGAAACTCCCCCAATGGCAATTTGCTATATATTTTATGGCATTGTCCTCCCATACACAGTCTTTGGCATCATATTAATTTCTTTGCAATGAAAGTGAGTGGTCTATCCTTTGCATTAGATCCAAAACATTGCATACTTGGTATTTTCAATGCTCATTCATACAAAATATCGCATTCTCAGAACAGGTGGTTATCCCTACTATTCCTTCAACTTATACTAATGCATTGGAGATCCAACATAATTCCCACCCTCCCAGATATTCTCAAACAACTATCTCAATATGCCATCCTTGATTGTATGTCACACTTAGCCTCTGACTGACTTAATTTATATAATAAATTCTGGCAGGACTATTTTAAATATTTAAACACATCTACACATATTGTCACTTAATCCATGGGCTGTTATATATTCACATTGGAATCTGGCTTCTAGCTCTTTCGTTCCTTTTTTATCTCCTCTCTTTCTATCTTTTTATCTCCTTTTCTTCTTCCCTTTCCTTCTTCATTCTTGTTCACTTTCTTAGATATTTTTTCTCTTGTTTATGTTATTCCTTTATACAATCTTACACATACTTGTATTAAATTACAGCATAATTGAAGTACAGTCACAACTGCTCATATTTCTTGTTTGTATCTACTCCTTTTACCCCTTGGACCATAAATTACCATATTTTCTCTCTAGCATACAGATTGTACTGCTATATATTCTTTTCTCAACATTTGTTTTCCTCTTTAATATCATTGTATAATACTTCAAACAGCATGTTTTTTCCTTCTCTAATTAAGAATTTATGTAAGTGTATAGTGGAGAATGTAGTGTATTTGTATGTATAATCACAATAACTACAATAAAAAGATTAACTGGAAAAAGAGATAAGGATGGAAAACCTAGTCACCCCCAGCACAGAGCCCTGAGGTACTCTGCTAGTTTTCTCTATGCTAGCAGAGTAATACCCATGAGCTCTAACTACCTGGTTCCTATTGTTCAACCATGCTTTGGTCCATTTTATTAGCTGACAATTGAGGCCTATCCCAGTCATAGTTTCTAGCAAAATTTCATGGGGGACTTTATCAAATACCTTACATAGATCCAAATAAACAATATCAACTGATTTATGGTTTTCTAACAAGATGCTTATCCCCTCATAGAATACCAAATTTGCAGTTAAACATGACTTTCTACCTTTAAAGCCATGTTGAGTTACATCCACCAGGTATTTGGTATTTAGTTCTACTTCCAGATGATATTTAATTATACCCTCCATGACTTTTCCCAGAATACATATTAGACTTATTGGCCGATAATTAGACATGCTACTGTAGTCACCCTTTTTATGAATTGGGACCACTATAGCCTGTAGCCAATCCATGGGCACCTCCCCTTTTTTCAGAAGTTCAGTTTCTTTTAATATTTTAGGATGAATAGCATCCGGGCCTGAAGAAGTGCTAGTTTTTATTTTTTTCAATTTTGATTTGATTTCCTCCCTTGTAATCTCATACATTGAATAGGGATTTATGTAATCATTGGCTTGGACAAAGTGACTAGATCTAGTATTAGCCTGGATAAGGTTAAAGATGGAATGAAAGTACCTTTTGAATGAGTTAGTAATTTCCTTGGGGTTAGTTATGATTTCTTTATCCCTCTTAATTGGGCCTATTTTCAGTGTTGATGATGATTTTTTATTTATATAAGCACAAAAATGTTTGCTGCCATCTTTTATATGGGTGAGTCTAAACTCAATTTTACTTTTTCCTTTTTTGATACATGATTTACACCTCCTAACTGCTTCCACTTACTTAGTTTTATTGTATGGATTATTATCCTTTAAAAGCTCAATAGTACCTTCTCTTTTTAGAAATTAAATTGCTGATATTTTTGGTAAGCTATAATGGAGTTTTTACATGTTTTTTGTATATTTTATGGTCTGGGATATATTTGTCATTACGATAATTAATTTTGCTTTTTATTTTCAGCCAAAGTTGATTTGGTGAGTTATTATCTTTTGTCCAATCCCAGTTATGAAGTTCTCTCAAAAATTATCTAAAATCAGCATTCCTAAAGTCCTTGATCTTTTTTATACCTACATTTCTATTAATCCAGGGAGAAGGTAATGACATTATGATCACTATTCAGTAATGGCTCCTGAACCTTAAGATTAGATATCTTATCTGGTATATCGGTGATCACTAAGTCAAGTATATTATTCCCTCTTGTAGGTGTAGTGACCATTTGCTGGAGACCATTGGACATACATAATTCTAGGAAAGAGTATTTACTAGAGGTCCATGTTGTATGAGTGACCCAATCTATTTCTGGCATTTTAAAATCTCCTAGTATGATCACATCCTTAGATTTAAGGTTTACATCTATATTTTGCAACAACAGGTTATGATCACTTAATGAAGTAGCAGGAGGCCTATAGCATATTCCCACAATTAAATTTTGTTTTAATTTTTTTCTTCTGATCTCTATTGAAAGGCTTTTGAGTATTTCATTATGTGGCGGGCTAAGCTGACAATATTCTAACTTGCCTTTGATATATAAGGCTATGCCCCTGCCCCTTTTGTTGAGCTTATCATAGGTTCATAGGATTTATACAAGTTCAGTAGGTATTACTACCTTTTATGAACTCACCACCAGAAGGTCAAAGGTGGAATTTAAACTTAGCATCATCCATATATAAATCCAATTTAGTTTTAATCGATTCCATAGTGGTACTTAATACTACATTCGCAGGAAGTGTATTCCAAATATTTATCACCCTTTGTGTATACCAGTTATTCCTTTTTTAAGTGTTGTTGTGAGTACCTTTTAATTTTAGTGAATGTGTTCTAGTATTAACAATCGACAAATTTTTAAGTAGACCTATTGTTTCTGGTATTGCATCATTTTGTACAGCTTTGTATGTCAGACATAAATCCCCTCGCAATCTTCTATAGTCCATAGAATAAAGACCTACTGTTTTTAATCTAGTTTCATAGTCGAGTTCTTTTGATGTGAATTTTTTTTTGTATTTCTCCATTGAACATTTTCTACTAGTTTCTTATTTTTTATTAAATACGGTACAGCTACTGAAGAACAATATTCCAAGTGTGGTCTCATGACCAGCGTACAAGGGGATCAAGACATCTTTAGCTTTACATACTAAACTGTATCCAGGGATAGATTTGCTTCATGAGGACCTTTCACCCCACCATGTCTCAGTTATGGCAGCAAGATGAATATTTTGTGAAATTAGTGTTAATTCCAATTCATCTTTTTTAATATGATGCAAACTTCTTGCATTAGCTAGCAAGACATTCATCTCATGTTTATTTGTCATAGCTTTATTAGTGGGAGCTATCGTTACATTTGTTTTGATAACATAAGAATTTTATCCCCCTTGCCCCCCATTAACTAGTTTTTTTGATATTCAGCACAATTTGAAATTGCTTCATAGAAAATATTGCCAAGTAATTTAGCCCCCTGTCAATTGAGATGTGAACCGTCTTTGCTGTAATAATTATTTTTGAAAACAAAAGATTCCCAAGTCCTTAAGCAAATAATGCTATTTTTAAGGCACCACCTTCTAAGCCAGTTGTCATAAAGCTTTTTTTTTTGCCTGTATTTTATCTGTCCCTCATGCATGAAGCATGAGGGACAGGTAAAATTTCTGAAAGGATTACCATTACATTAAACATTTTTAGAAATTCAACTGTACTAATCATATCTCCTATAACATCAACTATCCCTGCTTTATTAATATCATTTGTGCCAAAATGTAACACTACTGTCTTGGGGGCCTCCACATTATGCAATATACCTGGTAGCATAACAGCAATATATTTTATAGTAGCTCCCCTATAACTACAGCTAGTCACTTGATGCTTATTTCCTCTAGTTGAATACTGATCTGTGCATTTAGTAATTGCACCAGGAGACATATGAAGAAAGACTGAAGGAACTTAAGATGTATAGCCTCAAGGAAAGGAGGGAGAGGGGGGACATGATAGAAACTTTCAAATACCTCAAGGGAATCAACAAAGTCCAAGAGGGTAGCATCTTTCAGAAAAAGAGATGAGCAAGAACAAGGGGGCACAATTTGAAGATAGAGGGAGGATGTCTCAGAGGTAATGTGAGGAAGTATTTCTTCACAGAGAGGGTTGTGGATACATGGAACAGCCTTCCTGAGGAGGTGGTAGAGTCAAAAACAGTGGGGGAATTTAAGAATGCATGGGACAGACATGACAATTCTAGTGGGGGGTAAGAGGAAGTAGGCTGTTGGTTAACTAGGATCTGCAGCTTATCTGTTAGGTAGGTAAATGGGCAGACTTGGTGGGCCAAACGGTCCTTATCTGCCATCAAATTCTATGTTTCTATGAATCACCAAGAATAAAGATTTCTTCTGGTGACACATAGGTTTCCATAGGGACAGATGATCCATCCTGGTCAAGAGAAGAGGAGCGCTCAGCACAGTCTGTATTTGCATTAGTAAGGGGCAACGGAGCAAGGGAACAAGATTATCCATAACTATTAATGGTTGTTTTTCCAGTACTTGTCCCTCATTACTACTGGGGTTTGTATCAGCAGAACCACAATTAATAACTGTGGCCTGGCCGAAAGTGGATATAGGTTCATTTCCATCTTCAGCACTGGGTACAATGGGAGGGATTGGGTTTGATGGAGTTACTGACTTATTCAGCATGCAAGCACTGGTGATGGTGTCCGCTTGATCTGTTAGAGGGGAGAATTGATTTGTGAGTGACAACTCAAAGGTCTCAGCTTTACGTCCTCATTTTAGCCTTCTATTACTTTGTATGACATACCATTCTTTGTCTCCAAAACTTATGGAGTTTTCCTCTCTACTTCTTTTTTTGACTCCCCTATTATCTATATTTGATGCAGTCTCGGGGATGATTGGAATAGGAAGGTTCTCAGTTGATTGACTGATCTGGATTTTAACGTGATGCATGTTATCTGCGTGTTGTTTTGGTTTGCAGATAGTGTCCTGACATGGCTTTGAACTAATATTTTGTGGACCCTCACTTAGCCTTCTCAGCATGGCACTCTGACTTTTCTCTAGAGTATTCAATCTAGCACTAAACTCTAAGATTTCTTTCTGCAACATGTCATTCAAAGAACATTTTTTGCATTTGAAAGGTAAGTTTGATAATGGTGGTGGTAACATAGCATACATTTCACATATCTCACATTGCACACCAATGTTCCCCTCTAGAGTCATGATAGTGTCACACATCTCTTCTTTTTTTTTTTCACTCTACCAATGTCCAATACCAATTATTAAATAAACTTGAACAAGTAACGAGGGTTACCTTACTGTGCATACTAATTGTACCTGTCCTACCTCTCCAGCCGAATATGCCAAACACGCACTTGATGCATGTGTCTTTGTGTGTGTCTTCATGCATGGAAGCCGCATGCTCATGCTCACTCCACTAGCATGGAGCGCGCTTTATGCTGAGTAAATCTTGAAAGCTCTAACATGGTCAGACGACCAGGTATGAGCATTGCTAGGCAATTGGCTTGCAAAACCTGTTTTTCACTAAAAACAATACTGCTTGCTTAGTTGCCCTTAGCAGCACTATTAAGCCCACAAAAGTAATAAAATAATCAGCCCCTTTACAATGCTGGTAGTACAAGTTACAGTCCTGTCTAGGTTCTCAGGCTGATGGAACCCCACTATGCTTCTTCACTCATCCCTTAGAAACAGGGACAGCATAAAACTAAATGCAAGAACTCCACAAGTGGTTAGTGCACTCTGTCTAGTCTGTCTCACACCCACAAGAGGTGTCTCACAGCAGGAGAATGAGCTGTTGGGATTGGCTGCACTAGCTGCCCACCTAATGTGAAGCCCTTGGGTATGGGCACCAGACAGGGAGGACCCCTCTCCAGAACCCATTTTGCCCCAGAGTGGCCCCTGTACCTCACTACCCCAATCTGACCATCCCACTCTGATTCCCCTCTTGGTCCATGACCACGTGCCCTGCTCCTCTTCCTCACAATCCCCAAAGCTCGACAACTCCCATAAACATCACTGAGAAAGGAGGGGCAATCTAAAGGCCAGAGGACACAGAGCTCAGAGGGTGAGTAGAGCCTAGCTAGGGGATTTCTGGGCCAACACATATTAACACAGGACAGCCAGTACACTCAACAGCAGTCCAACACAAAATAATAAACCAAATAACCCCCAAAACATAAATCTAACCAAAACAGCAAAGTAAATCCGCCACACAGTAATTCCCCACCAATATACCCTCAAAATAAAAATGTAAAACAATGAATCTGCAATGTCCAGAAGAATTCTGATGTCTTAATGTTCCAAATGGGGCTAAGCCTGCCACGTTTATAGGCTGATCTGAATATGATGGGTCTCTTACCCCCACCTACTCCCCAGAATTGTCCAAAGCACTGTGCCCTCACCACAGCACTCACAGCTATTTCAAATAAGTCAGTTCTAGGGCTCTCTCACTGCCCTGCCATAACAGCTAAACATCCAACAGATTTCTTCAACAGAACAATCTCCAGCCAAAGTCACTCAAATTTCCTTCTGAAGATATTAAGGCAGCACAGAGACAAGGACACAGCATAGAGTGCTCAGCCCCATGAAGGGTGAGGCCCCCCAGGAAGAGGTCCTCTAACCCCCCGCTTCAGGATGCCCCAGGCAATCAGAATACCACCACCCTTCAGTAGTGGACCCTACTCCTGCATCACTAGGAAGTTCACCCCCAACTAGCACCCTATCTAACCACTGCAATCCTTGGAAGGCACAAGAAGATGTAATGATGGTCCAGATAGGCTATCTCCAGAACCTGGTCCCCCTATCACCTTCTGGTTCATGGAGGGTCCAGAGCGAGCTACCTAAAGGACAAGGCCACAGCTGGACAACACTTCACAATGAAGCCCCCTAAATAAGCCCCAATGCAGATGAAAGCACCACACCCTCCAGCATAGGCTCCTGTCTCCCCCATCCCACAGGCAACCCACACCTAACCTCCCACTCCCCAGTTAGCAAACTAAGAGTCCTGGTCAGTCATGGAGCTCGTCAATTTGCTCCCATCAATTCATTCCCAGACAATCTGCTCCCAACCATTTGTGCTGGTTAAATTCACTCCTCCAGCACCTGCTCCACATCATTTCACTCCCACTTCAGCTGAAATCACAAATCTAGCTTTTGCCCCAGTTGCAGAATTCACTGAGTATGTACCTGAATTTAAACAGCTCTACCAGGCCTTGGTGGCAACACCAAACTGCAAGTATTGATTTTGCTTCATCCTTGTACACTATAAGCCATATTTCTGAATCTTATTGGAAATTTGCAGGTTTACAGGGATCAGTCTGGTAAATTCAGATGGACAAGAGGTAACCCCCTCTTTATACAGCTCCATCTTTTTGTGTGTGAAATAAATTTCCCCCGCTTCTGTAGTCTCCCATGGGGAAACTTATTGACTATATTTAAACTGTAAACTGGAGAGTACAAAGATTTGAAAGCTCTTTCTCTACATTTGCAACATTAAAAATCTTCTAAACCTGATTCACTAAATGAAAGTCTTCAGCCACCACTTTGCACTTTAACATAATTTATCAACTGAGTGTTAGCTGGCTCCTACTGTAGATCGAATATCCAATATAAATTTTCTGAGACTTTAGCAGTAGATCTTCTGTATAGAAGCTGTTACATTTATAAAACCTTTTCCATGATAAATTAAGCAACAATTGATACACTCTTTGCACAAGTGCACTTTAGCACCGAAGTCTGCACTGCTAGCTGCACATTTATATGCTGGTTTCCAGTATATGCTCATTTGCACCTTAAAAGAATTGTTTTACATCAAGTTATTAAATGGGAGCAATACAAATATATGATCTCAAGCAAAGCTTGAAATGCAGAATTGTATATAAGAACTTCTGTTCTTTTGAGTTATCATCTTTGAGAAAGTAAAAATAACTAGTCAGCTGTATAATTGCAGATCTTCCTTTGGCCACAAGTGCAATGCGATTTTTTTTCTGGGAGCAAGTCAATTAACTCACGGGAACAGGAGTGAGTTTTAGAGGAACAGGAGTGAGCTGCCGAGGAGCAGGAGTGGTGGGAGTGGATTGCCCAGGGAGCCGATTGTCAGGAGTGAGTTGTCACAGAGTGAATTGTCGGGTGCGAATTGACGTTGACTCAGTCAGTCACCACAGTCCTCGGTTAGAACCTCCTTCCAACCAGTCCACAGATAAAAACTGGAACGGATTCGCTGACCTATCCAAATTACTGTTGGTGAGATCTTCTGCCACAGTCCACTCTTCCTTTTCAACTTCTTGAGCACAGGATTTAAGCATCCCTCCAGCCAAGTCCCTTGATGGAAAGGGAACAGTTCACCAGCCGACTGACCAAGCTTACTATTGGTTAGCTCCTTAGCTGAGTTTCAGTTCTCTTCCTCGTCTCGTATGCAGATAGTGGAGTCTACAAAAACTCCCCCAACATGCTGCCTTCAAAGGTAGCTTACTGCACTATGCTCTGCTTGACTCAAACATAGAGTTCGAGATGCATGGTACCAGTGGGACTGAACCATCACAGTCGGATGCCAAAAGTGAAATTTTATACAAAGCTGCTAACTGATCACCTAAAGTGTACAGTGATCAGCACAGCAAACACCCAACACCTCAGCAGACGAATGTGAAAAAAAAGTATGCTAGTGGCATTGTAAACTCTAGCTGACCTCAGCAACCAGCACACAATCTGCACAAAATGCGGCATAAAAAGAAAGCCTGGAACACATGCTTTCTCACTAAACTTCTTCACTGAAAGAGTCCTAACTAAACTAAGCTAAAATAACTAAAAATAAAAACAAAGGAGACAAAAATTAAACAAAACTGCCATTGCTGCTAAGGCTGACGCCATCTTGCAAGACCACCAGGGACATGAGTACAATAAGTGAAAGGGATTCGGGGCTCTGGGACAGTCTGCTAGACAACTGGGGTGGGAATACTATTTATAACATAGGGATTGGTGCTGTGGGGAGGTATACTAGACCACCAGGAATGGGATTACTATTTATAACATGGGGATCGGGGTGGGGGATGCTATCGACCAGGGACATCTTAGAGTGGTGCATGGCCACCCCACAGTTTCTGGCAACCCATACAGAAGAGCAGTCTGTTTGGTTCATGGCCACAGTTCCTGCAAGCTATGGAACTTTGCCACCAGGAACCTACCCAACAGAGAAACAGGTGAAGGGTACATGGCACACCGGCAGCCAGTGCAAGCAATCTTTGGAGTGGCTTCAGCTGAGTTTTGAGAATCAGGCCTAATGTATTTTCACATTTGTGGCACAAAATCCCCTTTCAGGCAGGATTTGAAAATGTTCTCTGTCCATGTTCATGAGGTAGGGTAACAAGAAGACTATGGTGAAAATGTCAGGTAAAATATTAAAAAAACAACAAAGTTATGAGCATACATTGAAATGTTTTAACATACACTCTTATCTTTGTTAATAAAGGAATAATGCATGACAGGGTGTGTGTCATGCTGGGATAACATCATGCCTGGGGTAATTAGGCATGAGGCACAGGCTGAGTGCGACTAGTCACACCAGAAGTGACATTATCCCAGCATGACACTCACCCTGGAGTGAATTATTCCTATTATACAATGACTCATTTAATGAACAGTAAGAAAAGGTATTAAAATGTTTATTAAAACTACATTTTTTGTTGTTTTGAAAGAGTATGAATACATAGTAAAAAAATAGTGCTGATTATTTGTTTTGTCCATAGGTGGAGAGCTGCTGTGGTGTACTGTGTGTCTAATTATGTTTAGTACAGAATGTTTTTATATGGCCTCATGTCTGTGTGGGTGAAACTTTCATACCATTGAAACACAGAATCACTGCTGAGCATTTAAGAGCAATAGAAAATGGAGGGAAAAAAACAACAGATAAAGGGAGACGGGAGATTTTCGTGAAGGGAGTGCATTTCTAGTGTCATGGACACAGCTCAGGCTGCTCATTCATTCTTTCTCTGGGGTGTGGAAAACATAAAAAGAAAAAAAAATAGTACATTTTCTTTTTTGGGGACTGTGACAGTGCCTGGGGCAAATCTGTGCTCCATACTACACAGAAGGCAGAAAACGGTGTTGAGGTAAGTGTAGTGCACGGTCTAACTCAAGTGCTCACTTTACTATGCAGCGGACACTGAGACAGAGCAGGACTGCCGTGAAGCCACTGGTAATAACTTGAAGATGGGTCTCTGCATAATGAGAGGAAATGATGTGGGGAGGTGGTAGGAAGAATATTTGTGAATTGTTTTATGGTCGGGATTAAAGTAAAAAAGTGAAGAAAATAAAAAGCGAGCATGAAAGTGAGAGCCACGGGGTGGCTGTTTCAAGACAGGCTTGCTCGCTCATGGAGTGGCCCTTACTGCAGTTGAATTATGTAGAATACAAATGCTAGAGGAAAAATGGTATTTAAATGTATTTTGGGGGTGGAGAGATTTCTTTTCGTTCATATTTATTCAACTACGGCCATTGTTTGAGGAGCGAGCGTGGTACTTTGGAACTCCAGAGACACTTGCAGAATTATTGGGCAGTGCAGTTACTGGGTAGTGGCAATGCTTCATTTTTATGCTGGCATATGTGATGTGGTCATATGTGTGCTGGGACTACAGCCATGATGTTATGCCAGGATAACATCATGGCTCCAGTCCCAGACTGACCAATCAGAGGCCAGCATTCTTATTTTCCATTGTATAATTTTTAATATTTTCACCCCAAATTTTCATGGTAGACATTTTTACACATCACCTCATAAATGTGATAGCTGTCAGTTTTCAAATCCTGGCCAAAGTGTGTTTTCACACTTCTGGCACAAAATTACATGTTGCCACTATTTTATAAATGATTCCTTTCATGTTCAGAAAGAGTTGTCATAAAAAGAGTACGTCGAAAATTTGGGTCAAAATGTGAAAAAAATAAGTTATGAATAAATGTTTAATTGTTCTAATATTTACTGATAATTTTAGTTTTGCAGATTTTAGCCCCTAATGTTTTACACATGCCTTGTGTCACCCTACCTTCTGAACATGATAGATGTCATTTATCATATCCCCTCTGCAACATGTTTTTCACAGACGCACTGCAAAATCATCTTTGGGATGGAATTTTAAAAATTCCACCAGCTTTGATCATAATGTCAGGTCATTAAAAGACTGTTGGAAATTTGGGATAAATATGGGAGTTCTCTGAAAATTAGATATTGCCTCTCAGCTGGCCTGTTCTGGATAAACACAATCTAAAAATGTGCGAAAGTCGGACACCACTGAAAATGAAATATTGCATCTCAACTGATCTATCCTGGTAAATATTTAGTAAACATGTGTAAAAGCAGGACCCCAGTACAGTATTTGTATTTGCAGTTATTTATTTTACCAGGAAAAAGCTCAATTGAGCAAAGCTGAATTGCAAGGAGGTCCTGCATAGGACAGGTTGCAATACAGCAAATGAAATGATCTTATAAAAAACAGTTAATTTAATACAGAGTTAGAGACTAGTTCATAGTACAAGTCATCAGTTCTTCTCAAGTACAAGGACTAACACAGCAACAGCATATGGATAGCACAATTAAGTATTTTTTTTCTACTGACACTATCGAGCACTTTCAAACTTAATGCACTGATGTTTCAAATTGCACTGTCACTTTAAGAGTGTTCATTATAAGCCTATTACTATACCAGTATGTCATCCTCCTGATGACGTACTATAGATCGTATGAAACTGGTCGTGGTTTCCAGCAACTGAGCTTGCTTTTAGCCTGCTCTCTTAAGAATGGTGTTTTTTTATTGAATAAATGTTTTCTACACCTTTCTGACTGAGGTAGTGCATTTATTTGCAGTTTTTGCATGATACTTTTTGAACTCTCACCCTCATTACTGTTGCGTTGTAATTGCCTTTGTTTTGTTCTAGGGGCATTGAGCATGATGATAGTGTGCTCTCTTAAATGGTATAGCCCTGAAGATCTATGAAAGAGATTAGAGGAGTATCATGGTTAGGAGTTCCCCACTGCTTTAAAGGACCGATAATGTAAATGTCTGAGCCCTCTGCTTCTACGGAAGCCCATCCCACTTCTTTGCATAGATGGCAGTGATGGGCTTTGGCCAAGGGTGCAGGAAGACGGTAAAAGCTGAGGGGGCTGAGAATCAAAAGGACTCTTATGAGGGTTCAAAGGGCACTTTTTCTATACTAGTTTTTGTGATACAGAAATAAAAAGTGGAGTGGCTACCACCCCTTTGCCACCCCACTCCCCCCATTCTGGCACCTAAGGCTTTGGCCTAAAAATGGTCCCCTGGATAAACATAGAAACATAGAATGTGATGCCAGATAAAGACCTCTTGGCCCACGTAGTCTGTCCATTTCCCTACCTAATGGATAAGCTGCAGATCCTAGTTGGATCAGTGCACTTACCCAGTTACCAAAGACTTAAATAAATAAAAATGAACTGGTGCACTCTGTGGTAGAGCACATCTAATCTGGCCAAATTAGAGGTAGTAGCACTTCTGTATATGATATTGCTATAGTCTAGCAGGGGGAGAAATGTCACCTGGATAACTCTTCTCTTAACTTCAGGGTTGAAGCAGAATTTGTTTCAATAATAAAATCCTAGTTTCTGGAGTAGCTTTTTGCAGAGGTTTTCAATATGCACAGTGAATGATAACTTATTTTCCAACCACACTCATACCGAGGTACTTAGTGGAATCTACCTTTTCAAGTGTTTCACAAGTTAGGGTTGTGAGTCCTAATGTGGGGGAGGGGGCAGAAGAAAGTTTTAGGAACAAAAACCATATGCTTAATTTTGGCAACATTTAGGAGTAGCTTAGAAGTGCATAGATTAACTTGCAGTTGATTAAACACCTCTTCTGTTGAATTCACAGCCATCTCAGGTGTGGGGCTCGCTCTATAAAGAACAGTATAATCTGCATAAAAATACAGCTTTGCATGTGCTATATTATCACCCAGGTCATTAGCATGCAACATAAATAGCAAAGCTCCCAGTATAGAACCTTGTGGCACTCCTTTGCAAATTTGGACACAAGAGGATGTCAAGCATTTCACCTTCAACTGTTGGCTTCTCCTGGAGAAGTAAAAACTAAACCAGGTGACCATGTCATGGCTTAAGCCAGCATTCCTGAGTTTATTCAGTAGGATACTGTGGTCCACAATATAGAATGCTTTGCTAAGATCTAGGAATATTGCTACATTGGTGAGTTTTTGATTAAGAGCTTTGAGCCAATCTTTCATAACATTGTCTAGTCCTGAGGTAGTACTATGCTTAGATCAAAAGACTGATTGGTTAGGGGTAATAATATTAAATTTCTCTAGGTATTTTCTGATCTGGTCATGTACTGAATTCTCAAGCAGTTTGGCTAAAACTGGTAAGATGGAGATGAGCCTATTGTTGTTTACAGAGGTTTTGTCACCCAATTTAAATAGTGGGACTATATGACCTGTTTTTCATAAGAATGTTACTGTATGTCACAAAGTGTGATTGATAAGTTGAAGAGATGGGTTATAGGTGCGGTTAGGATTTGGTACCCTATTTCTTATTAAGAGAGGCTCAATGTTGTTAACCCCAGCTCTTTTTTTTGGTGTCCAGAGTTTGAAGGAGCTGCTTTACCTGCTTATAGCAGAACTGCTGGAAGTGGGATACATTTGAGCTGTTGGGAGAGGTAATTTCTTCGATGGTAATGGGGTTTGGTCTATAGTCGAGTTATCAAATGTATTCCCAGTGATAGCAAAATACAAATTCAGCTCCTGCAAGATTAGTTGTTTATCTGTACATAGTTTATTACCACTTGTAGCTGCTTAGGTAGCAATGGGGGAACTGACCCACCTTCCATAGTCTTTATGGCTTGCCAAAAGGTAGAAGGGGTCACTCTTGTTTTTGTCTAACAGGGACATAAAGTAGTTTGCTTTGACCAGATGAATTAACATTGTACACCAGTCTCTCTTTTGCCTAAAATTTTCTCTGTCCTGTTCTGCTTTGGAGGCCCTAGCTTTAACCCAGCATAGGTCTTTGTCCCTCACGGCTTGTTCAATCTCACTGGTAAACCATGGGGGCGTTTTTCCTAGTTCTGCATTTAATGTAGGGGCAAGCTGGTTTATGACTTGTAAGACCTATTGGGTGAAGATTTCATATGCCCTCACTGAACTGTACTTCTATGCTGCTCCCTTGGGAGAAATAAACTGTAAAACTTGGACCCCACTGAAAATATAATGTGCCTTTCAGCTGGGTAATCCTTGATAAATATATTATCACAATGGGAAAAAGAAAGACGGTTCTATGTGAGAACGGCAATTATACAATGGCAAGAAAATTTCTAATGTACCGATTGGTCAATGTGTGCTTGGAACAGTGATTTTATTGAATGATAACATCACTGTATTAAGTCCAGGCACACATAATACCGCAGAACAGTAAATCAAACTGCTCCCTCTCCACGCACGCACTGTGAAGCATACAGTTCTGTCTCCATGCAGCCAAACATTCCCAGATGGCAAACCGATCACAGCATAAGATCCCCCACCTGCCAGTAATCTTTTTTCTCAGTCTGCATTTTATTTAAAAAAAAAAAATTTATCTCTTTCTCCACAGCACCACTGCCTTTGGCTGAATGCTTTCAATGTCAACAGCAGGTCACGCTGTTACTATTGCCGAAAACCTGCATGCAGAGCTGTCACTTAAAACAGAAGCTTTTTTTCTCCAAAATGTGGTTCCTTCGTAAAAAAAAACTCACCTCTCCTGTTTAACATCCCATTGAGTGTCCTGCACAACATTGAGATATTTTCTCCATATTTTCTCCACACACTGCCTGCCTCATCAAAGAAACAGCCGCGCTTACATGCTCCTCACACTTCCCAGCACCTGAAACCAACGGCCGCAGTATATTTTCCAAGTTCCAGAGTAAAACAGCAACCAGACAGTTATAAAATAAGTATGTTTGTATTTAAAAAAAAACAAACAAGAAAAAGACAAGCGCAAGGTCACACACAGGGTCACGGACACAGAAAACGGCCAGAAACAGACACAGAATGAACCAAAGTGAACCATTACGCAACAGCACCATCTGCTGGATGACATAGAAACTAGAAACTCATTTTTTCAACAGGTACACCTTCCCCATCAAAATAATAAAAATAACAGTATATTTACACATATTTTTTTTCTTCTTTTTTTACAAAGGAGCCATTGTATAATAGCAATAAGGCACTCCAGGGTGTGTGTTCTTTTCTAATAACGTCACTCTTGGGGTGATGGAAACACTCGGCTTCGCCTCGTGCTTCGACCCACCCCAGGAATGACGTTATTAGACAATAACACATACCCTGTCTGGCCTTTTTGCTTAATCACAGAATAGCAATCGCTGTTAGGGCAAGTGTACATCTCCAAAAATAAATTTCGGCAATGCACACTCGAGGCGAATGAGAAGAGGGCACCTGAGATCAGTGGTATTTTTTTAATGCGGAGGGCTGTGTCCCCCACTCACCCCACCAGACTAAAAGATTCACAACTCCAGGGGGGTGCATGTCGGGGGGGGTGGATACTTAAAAAAATAAAAAGTCACCTGCCAGCAAAAAACGTACCATGCCATGCTGGACCCAAACCCTGTACCCTGTACCTCCCAACCGACCACCCTCCCCGCCACACTGGTGGACCAGCTCAGCAGCTGCACACCACATCCCTTCCCACACCCTTCCTCTCCCCCCATGCACGTACATGTGTGTACATCCCATTGTGCTAGCTCGCCCACCCAGCTAATCAGTCCCTACCCTGCCAGGTAGCCCTGAACACAGTCGCCACAATTGAGTTACCCTTTTTGAAAGCACTCAATCGCAGTCACTGTGTTCACTGGATACCAGAAAGACTCCATTAAAAATGGAGATATTACATCTTGGCTGTGCTATCCTGGGTAAACAGAGAGTAAACACTGGGAAAAGCTGGATCCTACTGAAAACAAGGGAGCATCTGAGCTGTGCTATCCTTGCTAAATACAGTACAAAGATGTGCTGAAGTTGGGACCCCATTGAAAATGAGGTATTGTATCTCACCTGGGTTATTCTGGGTAAATAGATTGCAAAACTGTGTAAAAGCAGGACCCAACAGAAACATATAGCAAAAATGTGAACAAGCAAGACCCAGTACAGCAGCAATGTAAGTGAGGAACGTTCTGCATTGACAAATGCTTGCTAAATGCTATTTTGATATATTGCATTATTAAGCAGAAATAACAGACACCACTGGGTTGGGGAAGTCTCCTGATTTGGCATTGTAAAGTCCTACCCACCAAAGCATGGCTCAGATAAGCAGAAACAGACGGACATGGATAGAGCAGATGGTGGAGACCTCTCTCAAGGGCTAACATTGGCTATGTTTACATGTAGTGGGAAGGAATTATTTTGTAATAATTTTAGTTAATTCAGGTTGCAATCCTTTTTGATTTACAGAAGGTTGGACTGAGAGAAAAAACTGAAGTGATCACAACAATGGGTCCCCACTGCATGTAAACACACAGTAAATTATGATTTTTAATCTGAATGCATTTCTTCTGCTGCAGTTTTAACAGGAAAAAATAGCCAAACTGATTCTCAGTTCAAGTCTGCATATAAGATATAACTGGGTTAAAAAAATAATACATTTAAACCACTGCTCTTGAAATTCTCATTCAAAATGAATACTGTGAATGAGTTTACATGAAGTTCCAATTAAAGATTGCTGCATTGATTCTACTGAAACTGTACATCCAATCTGAATACAGGGTGTCGGCATAAATACAAGGCTAGTGCTGCTTCACCGCATATATCCCCATAAAGACTGCACTGACAGCAAAGTAATGTTTGTTTGGCAAAGTGCAAATGACATGTGT
The DNA here is from genome assembly GCA_016271365.2 of Neoceratodus forsteri. Classification (NCBI taxonomy): domain Eukaryota; kingdom Metazoa; phylum Chordata; order Ceratodontiformes; family Ceratodontidae; genus Neoceratodus; species Neoceratodus forsteri. The sequence goes on from CM057456.1 coordinate 148,768,954, forward strand.
TTGAGGTGGGCTTGAAGGGGCTCCCAAGATATTAAATCCAGGTTTCAGAGGGGTGGGAGGGCCTAACGGGCATAGCTAAAAAAGTTTCAGATCACTCATGGGATTTGACACCAACCTCAGAGGAGGCTGCACAAATGGTGCTGGCAGTTTAGCCTAATGGTTAGAGTAACAAGCTGTGAATGAGTTTAAAACATCCAGTAGACAGACCTGGGTTTGATTCTTATGACCTCTACTTGCATATTGCGTGACTCTCAGTCAGTCACTGACCCTCCTCAGTGCTCCTGGGTCAACCCTGAAAACATGCACTTGTGCCTGGTGGTCCTTACCTGGTTACCAAAGGATTCAAAAAGTAAAAATCACCTGCACACCTAACAGCTGAGATTTGGTGCAGCAATAGGGTTAGAAAGAGTGGATGTTGGGGGCACAGCCTACATCCAGTGAGGAAGGTTGCATGCTGTTGGAGTTTCAAGTGATTTGTACAAAACAAGCTTTTTTTTTTTATTGGAAATAAAGTGACTTTTGGTCATTAAATTATTTTGTGCTGTGTGCTGACTGGATGACTGACCATCAGGAGATGAGGAAGCTAAGATGTGTTGGTGGTAGAGACGGTGCCAAGACAAAACAAACAGAGAGCCCAGAAAAAAGGCTCCCAGCCCATGATCTCAGAGGGAAGGCCCCTTGCTGGATCCCTAGCCCAGTCTGGCAAGTGTAAGTCACAAAATCAAACAGTTAACTTTGTTAGTCTTTGGCACTGACTGATTCTTCATGAACTGGTTGGTGTCTGCTGAACAGAAAGTGGAAGGGATGCAGTTGGAGGGGCTAATGCTGCATCTATTGTCAGCAAGGCCTGACAGAGTGCTACTTAGCTGGTGAAAGAAAACAGTCTACTGTAAGCAAGTTTGGAGGTGCTGGAGAATGAGACATAGGCGATCAGAAAGCCGTATACCCCCTTAGTTGTGCTGTGCCCAACCGGGGCATGGACATCACCGCCGGAGAAGACACTACAAGGCTGCCCTGTGAAGTGACCTGCAGTCCTGCTCCTGCTGATCTGTAGACTGTGTGGCTTCTTTCCCCTGCTGTAACTGCCACCTGGGATCCTCCAAACTCCGGTTCATTGCAAGGTCCAGCAATCTATAGAAACAGACGAATTAGGACCCACTAGCCCAGCCTGTATTGAACCATGATCTGGTGGCTCACCTGGAGCTGCAGGTCAGAAAGCCATGTACCCCCTCAGGTACGTTGATGTTTGGCGCCTTTGGACATTTTGAATTTTCAGCACCAACATTCTGATTGGAGGATCTCAGTCTCACTGACTTCTCTCTGGCTGGTCTCCATTTTGCCTTGCTTCATTAGAGATGCTTATCAGTGCTGCTCCCCCTGAGACAATCTTTATTTTTTGTAAAGCAAGAAAGGCCAACACTCTCCTTTTTTTTTCATTTGCAAAGCCACTAGAGGGCAACAACAGTAGTCTCTCCTGTTAAAGGTGAAACACCTAATATTTTCTCTTTCCTCTTCTGCTTCAGTGTACCCTGCACACCACTCTTTCTGAGGACCATCCCCTGGCTGTGAGCTGTGGTTCCCACCTGTTTCTCGGGCTGGACTGTGCTCACCCTCTTAAAGCCAGAATACTTGAACAACTGCCCCTGCACCACATCCAGACTAGTGGAGCAGGGCTAGAAAAATGAACAAAAACCACAGACCAAGTCTCCCACACCTGATATCAGCCTTGAGTCACCCTACTGGTTCAGCTGAAAGTCTTTCCACACCGGTGCTTCACACCAGCTCCCCAGCCACCCTAGGTGGACCCTGCCTTATATAGACACCATGTAGTTAGATGATGAAGTGCCTATTTTCCATTGATCCCTTATATAGGGGCTGCTGGACTGCCAACTTCATTTCTTCTCCTGTGGACCAGGGGAACTGCATTTGGGAGCTTGAGCGCTGTGGACCGCACTTGATTTACAGGATGGTCCTACACTCTCCAAAGACAAAACAAGAAAAGGCACCTGCCCGCTCCCAAGCAAACAGCTGTTGGACAAGCCCTCTCATCCACCGGAGCATAGCCTCGAGCCATTCCACTGGTTGAGTTGACTGAAAGCCACTACTCACCAGGTACATGCTCAAGCCAACCAGAATTTTTAACTGGAAGCGCCTGACTGCTTATTGATCAACACCCCCATCACTTCAACTGAGCTCCTTTCTTGTAACATTATATGCACCGCCAAGTACCCTCCTGGCAGAACACCCCCTCCTGACTTACAACTCCTACATTGTGCAATGGGAACTAGTGCCATTGATCGATCTAAGCACCTACTCTTTCTAGCCATAGTGCCACTACTGATCCACTTGTCTGCTAACAGTATTCAATACAGAAGTGAAATGGACCATAATTATGCCACCTCTGAATGATTTTCACTTCTCCAACCTCCTCTGCTTCGTGAACTACCACGACACTTGACACCTCTTTTAATAATTAAAGGTATGATCTACCACACTGTATCAGATACTAAGAAATGCTTCTTATGCCACCTGATTCTATCCCTTTTTACCATCAGAAACTCTGGTACCTCCTGCTACTGGCCATCTTGCTCTCCGGTGACATTGAAATTAACCATGGCCCTACTTGCCACCTATCCCACTTGGATGCTGTACTACACAGTACTAAATGCGTCCTTATTGTCCACCTCAACATTAGGAGCCTAGGGCACAACTTCCCTGATCTAGAGGTCTGGGTCTCCCTACAACAAGTCTGACATCCAGTGCTTGACTGAAACTTGGTTGAAGCCCATGGTCCCAGTTTCTCGGTGCTCTATTCCTTCCTACAACCTACTCCGGAAAGATAGAACTTCAATTAAAAGAGGGGGTGGCGTTGCAATCCTTCAAAGAGTCACCTACATCTCAGTGTCCTTAACACACACATCCTGATGCAGCGCGAGTCTCTTCACTCCCTTCTTACACTTGGGGTAAAAAACCTGCATATTATCTGTGCATACAACCCCCCAAACAGTGGCCACTGTGGCTTAGATGAGCTCCTCAACCAAATGGCCGTGGTCTCTGGCAAAAATGAAATACTCCTACTAGGGTATATAAATATAAACTGGTTAGGAAAGTGCCAGACCACCTCACACTCCAAAATATAGAGCTACAACTTGCATCAAATGATCACCAAGCCTACAAGGATTGCGTCCAGCTCCAACTCCAGCACCTTAATTTACTGGGTGCTAGTAAACCATACTGAGCATATCCTCTCTGTCGGCACTCTTGCAGACACCATCATGGACCATCATCCAATCTTTTGCTCCAGGGGACCGGCTCCATCACCCCCACAAAAACTGTGTTTCATCACCATCCTAAGCTATGCTAACCTGAATACCGAAAGCTTTTTTCCTGATGTAGCCAACATAGACTGGTCCAGTCTCTATCTGATCTCTGATGTGCAGTCCACTCTCAGCATCTTCACTGAAAATTTCTCAGTGATTCAGGCACTCACATCCCTCGGATAACATGCCAAGTCAAAAGGAAACCTACCCGATGGCTAACAAAAGATCTACTAAACAAAATAAACAGCGTGATAAAAGCTGGAGCCATTTCAAGTCCTCTGGCCTACAGGAAGAGCAAAACACCTACAGGATGCTTAGAAATACATGCAAAAAGGAGATCAGTGAATCTAAAAGCTCCCATTGCAAAAGCTTATTAACCAATGCATCAGGGGATCCTAAAAAATTCTGGTCCCACATAAAAACATTCCTGAGATCTAACTTTGCCCTACCCCAAGTGACATGGTACTAAATGGTGCCCACTGCAACAACCCTCAGACCATCACGAATTTCTTTAATGACCAATTTATAGACTTGACCAAATACACATCTTCTTTCACTGTCTCGAATCAACTGGGTCCTTCAACTCCCTCCAGCCAAGCATCAAAAATCCCCTCCTTTTGATTTAAGGCTGTTACTCGTAGGAAGGTCACAAAACTCCTCAGAAAGATCTCAGACAGCACAGCTGCTGGATCAGACGGTATTGAGGCCAGTCTGTTAAAAATTGCCGCACCTCTCATTGCTGGACCCCGGCTAGAATTTTTACACTCTCTTTAGTCATAGCAGAGTCACAGACATTTGGAAAACAATGAGAGTCATCCCTGTCTTCAAAAAAGGCAACCTTAAAGACCCCTCAAATTACAGGCCCATAGCCATCCTGTCAGTTCTTAGCAAGATATTGGAAAAGCTAGTTGCCATGCAAACCATTGAATTCCTCCAAGAAAATGACCTCCTAACTGCTGCACAACCCAGCTTTCAAAGGTTACAGCACCACAGCCACCCTACTCAAATTTATTACAGACACCCTCACTGCCATGGACTCTGGGCTTCTCACAGGATCAGTTTTCATCAATATGTCAAAAGGTTTTGACTTGGTAGACCACCCACTTCTCATTGACACACTCCACTCTATGGGCTTTGCTCCTATTGTTGTCAGTTGGTTTAACAATTACCTATCAAATAGGGCCCAAACCATTAAATTCCATTCTACATGCTCCAACCTAGATGGTGAACATTGGAGTTCCCCAAGGCTCAATCCATGGGCCACTTCTCTTCTCAATTTTTATTAACAGCAACACCACTAATCTCCTTGACACCTCATATCTACTCTATGCAGATGACATAGTCATGTATGCCAGTGCGAAAGATGTGTCCGATATCAAACTACATCTTGTTTCTGATTTCCAGTGCACACAAGCCTGGCTACAGGACCACAAACTTGTTCTAAATAAATCAAAAACACAGTCCATGCTATTCAGGACCCTCCCTGAACTCAAGACATTCCAAGATAAGTTCAGGGTCTCCCACTTAGATGGCTCACTCATAACTCCTGTAACGTCATTTAAATACCTTGGGATCACCCTTGACCAATCTCTAAATTTTGAACTCCACATCATCAATGCCTGCAAATCAGTCAATTCCAAGCTTGGCAAGTCATACCAGACCAGCCACATGCTAACCCCTACTGCTAGAGTGGCTATAGCTCGGGGCATAATCCTAAATACTCTGACCTATGGAGCAGCCACTTATGCTCCTTTACCAAAATCAGATCTTCAAAGATGGGATGTCACCTATAACAACATCTGCAGGTTCACCTCAGCCTCCCACAGACTAAAACACCATTGTCTACTATACTTGGATCTAAACTGGTTGTCCCCCAATGATAATAGACTTTTCTCCCTCAGCTCCACTGCCCACAACATCATGAGATCTCATATACCAACAACTCTAGCTGAGCTACTCACCTACCAGACCACCAAATACAGCCAATGCTCGGCTGACAAATCCCTACTATACATCCCCAAATGCAGTACCACCACAGGCTCTAGAGCCTTTTCCCACCATGCGCCTCAGTTATGGTACTCACTCCCTCTGGACATCCTGCTAGCTCCTATGGACAATGCTTTTAAAAAAGGGCTCCACCAGCATCTCAGTTCCACCAACCAATGCTCCTATTTCAATCCTCCTTAGTCCTCTGGGTATCCTGCCTATCCCAAAGCTCTTACCTTTTCTCCACAAATACTCCCCTTGCGGTACAGCCTATCCCAGATCTCTCTCCTGACACCAGCCCCCCCTGCAGCTATCCTTTTCTTTCTTTGCCTATCCTATACCCTACCTTTCCTTATCCTGACCTGTTTTATCCCTTCTATTCACAATATTTCCATTCCCCTGCCCATTATCTCCCTGCACTTGTCTGTATTTGACCACATTTTTATTTATCTATATTTGTTGTACTTTCTAAGTCGTATTTTCAGGACTACTACTGCAATACTCTTGCTACTGTATATTTTTCATCATGCTATGACTGTAAAAATCTCTATGATCCTACCAGGACCACCCTGTGTACTTCCTGTAATGCTTAGCTTATTGTTAAATGTTTTATGAAATACCATGTATACTACCTGTGCTGCATAGCCTATTGTTTAATATTTCACAACACCTTGTTTATGTATCTAGATGTAATCTACTGTTTGTTATACCTTCAATGTCTGCCCTGTAACCTCCTGGGTCGTGCCTGAAAATAGTCAGGGAGGAAGGGGAGGATGACTCCCTACACTTGTATTTATTGGACTGGCTAACAGAGGTTTGGGCACAGACCCTGAAGAAGTTGACTGGCATTGAAAAGTGAACCAAATTGTTCCTAAGAGAAACACTGCAGAAAGCACTGACCACATACAGTATTAGCAGTTACACCAGGAGTCTGTAGCAGGAATTGGGTGCTACAGATGGCAAGGAACAGATGAGAGTTGGTGCTGGACAAGGTCAGAGTGCAGATTTTTCCTTACCAAAATTATGCTATGTACCAGATTAGTGAGAAATTTGATGCACAGTAGTCCCAGCAAACCTAAGAACTAGTACAAAATATAAGGGTAGTAGTAGTAGTATTTCAGAGAGACCGCCTTATGTTTACATTTCACCTGTGTTTGTGAGTACCAGTGGGGAGGGTCAGACTGTTAACACTGACTCTGTGAGGGGGTGGGATATGCTGAATCTGTGAGATGTATCTTGTAGGAAAATCTGTGGGTAGTACTCAGCACTACTCAGAGAGACTGCCTGATGCATTTTGCTGATGTCTGTGAGTGCTGACGGGGGTCAGTCTGTGACTGCTAACTCTCTGTTGGGGTGGGTGCACTGACTCTGCAGGAGTAGAACTGTCGCATTTCACAGTACAGGAGAATTGCTGAAGCACTGTGTAGAGGGACAGTAGCTGATTTGTTTGGGAGGGGGGTGTCCTCTGCTTGCTGAGCCTGGCTAAGAGCTGCTTGCTTTTTTGAACTACACTAAGTTTTCAATCAACAAGCATAAAACACAATCATGATCAGCTTGGCTGATTATTGGTCTGTCACTACTGTACCCACTGTAGCTTGAGCTGCATTGGACCCAACATTGACACACCTCTGAAACCCTGTTATTGTAAGAATATGTTCACTTCATGCTGCACATGTAAGCAAACATGAAAATAAAGATATGATGGTTAAATGTTCCTGAAAGTGATTCTGCTCTGGAAAATTTCACATTTTTGTTCATGGCTATCTGCTCTATGGAAATCCAGATGCTTGGGCTACTACAACATTGCAACCTGTTGTTGTACTACTCAAACAATTCTAGTTTCAAGGCAGCAACCACTTTATACAACCTTCAGAAAGAAAGGAATGCCATGGTTTGGAAAGCTAACACATAGCATCTCTATTATTAACAAACCCTTTCACATTGCAGTGTACAGTAGCTATTAACTAACATCAAAACAGGATCACTGTCACCTAGACTTCATCTGCTCAGGCTGCTAAGGTTAGGGTTGCCAACACTGTATCACAAAGATAAGGAACAGTTTTCTTAGAGCAGCACCCAGCCACTTCCCTGGCTGACATCACAGAGAACCAAGCAGTTAGGATAGGGTTAGGTGTGTCAGTGCTGTAAACTTCACTTTAAATATGCCTACCACAGCAGCTCCACAAATACAGCTCACAGTTTAAACTTGCTCATACTTTTATTTCATTAATCCTTCAGAAGGCAGCAGCTCAAACAACAAGATGAAAGTCCAGGACAGTACAAAGTACATTGTTGTTTTCTTGCTAGCATGGTCTGCATTAGCAGACTGAACTACTGCCTTTTGGATTAATGAAACAAAAGTATAAGCAATTTTGAATTGTGAGCTGTATTTGTGGAGCTGCTGTGGTAAATCTGTTTTAAGTTAAGCTTACAAAAGAGGTGCATGTGCTGACCTGCAGGACTATAGTCAATTTGACCATTTACCTATCGGACTCTACTTACAAACATCTTTCTTGCAGTCTCAGCATATGGCACAGATGCCTGAAGGTACAGTGTTATTTCTCCCAGATAACTAGAAGAACTAATATCACTGCCAACGTAATCTGGCAATGACATTTGATCCACAAATACAGGAATTGGAATGCTAAACATCTGACTGTGTAACACAGATGAGAATAAAACCTCAATGCTCCCCAAATTAAAGTACTACTAAGAGGTGTTCAGATGCTGCCCACTCAGCAGCACCTCCAGTCCGCAGCAACAAAAGCAACAGCAGATCACTCATTTATTATTACAGGGAGCCAGCCACTTGCAGCACATTTAGTACAGTCAGTAGTCAGCTGTGCCATGAAGGATCTGATAAGAAAGAATATTCAACTGGACTTAAAAGCTGAGGAGCTTAAATTGCTCCTATTCCAATCCCTCCCCTGCTTTTGCTAATAACACCGCTACGACAGAACTAGTAGTCATACAGGAGGATGGTGCAACCATACAGAAATGACCTGTAGCTTACTGAGTTTTTTGCTACTTCGGTCTCTCCCTCTGTGTTCAACAATGCAAGCAATCAGCAAATTCAGCACTGCCAGCTCACTCTCTGCTGCTCCATGTGACGCTTACAGTCAGATTCCTGCTTCAAGCTACGTCTGCATTGTCCCGGCATGCGTAATGGTGCTGCAGCTAATGTTAGCCTCTGGGAAAAGTGGGAAACTGATTCTGTGCTACTGGACAACATGAAATACAGGATACAAGGTGTCCAGTATTGATTCGTTATGGGAGAGGAAATCTTTTATTGCTTCTCTACACCTGACATTAGTTTAAAATATATCTCTATACATTTACCATTCATACAGTAACATCATTATCATTTCCAATGCAACACACAGAGTTATCGCAAGCAAGGTACTTTGATGGAAGGTAAAGACCGACAGCCAAAACAGATGAAGTCTAGGGTACAGTGATCTGTGTTATGTCCATGTGCATAGTTATAGAGAAAATTGTGAACCTCGTTGCTAAAACACCTACAAAACAAATTGAGATGTATAAACATTAACATGATGTTTCCCTGTCACATGTACTTAAGTTAGTGGTTCAGAAGGTTGCACACTCCTCTTTGAAGCCTCAAGATCAGAAGGCTGAGGGTTCTTTCCCCACACCAGGCACTTGGGTTAAGTCCCAATACTGACACTATGGTGCAGCATGAGGGGTGTGCTGCATTCTTGAGGTGTCGTCTTTTGGACGAGACGTTAAACCGATGTCCTATCTGCCTGTTCTGGTGGTAGTTCAGGTGTATGTTAAAGATCTCATGGCACTTCTTGAAAACAGTAGGGAAAGTTTTACTATGAATAATCAAACAATACATAAGGACAAAAATCACCACTCACTATAAGCAACTATGATTAATTCTTATAGAAGTAAAAAAAAGGAAACTAACAAGAAATCATAATAAATAATCAAATATAAAAGAATGTGCATAAAACAACTTAAACCAAAAGTAATTGCAAAAGAAGCATAGAATCAAAAATGCAGTCAGAGCTTGCCAGATATTATTGTAACCAACCATCACAGTTTTTCCATTTCACACTTATTTATCATGGATTAGCAGATTGCATTTCTAAACAATATGCCTGCTTCTCCTGTTCTATCATAATCCTAATAAATTCTTGTTGAGGAGAATAAGTTTGCTGCAATGTTAAGTGACAATGTGATTGCCAGATATGGTACTTCAGAATGCTACCTTTAGCAAAACACTTCTACCTAGCTGGATACCTTGCATGCAGTAATCACGTCTTCTATCAATTATCTCAGGAGGAAATGCATGGCTTCCCTCTGCCGAGATTCTAAGCACCTACAATTTACCGACAAATTATAGTTTAGAGATTTTCCAAGTAAAACACCTCATCTCCAAGGTCTTCGGATTAACCCCCCCCCTTTACTTGACAAACCATCCTTTATCAGTGTAATAAACCTCAAGCCCGGTTTTCAACACTCAGTGTCTAGTTGTTACAGAATATTATATAATTGGGCGTATCCGACTTGTTTTGCTCCCGCTGCCTATTGGGAGTCCTTTTTTCCACCTAGAGAATTAGACTGGACTGTACTATGGCATAACTGCCATAAATACATCACCCAGGACTGACTACACCTTACTCAATTCCACATATTGCACAATTTATACTATTCCCTGCAAAAATGATTTAAATTCGGCCTTCCCACCTTCATCTATTTGTACTAGATGTAAGGAAGAAGAGGGGTCTCTGTTTCACATTTTCTGGAATTGCTCCAAAGTTGCTCCACTTTGGAACACTATTCAGCAAAACGTTGACCCCTTATTAGGCTTGCAGGAATTATATACCCCAAAAATCTGCCTATTAGGTGAATATTCAGCTATTCCGGTTTTAGTCAGAAGATATCATATAACCCTTATCTCTATGTCTGTCAAGAAATTAGTTTTACGTCATTGGAAGGACAGTGACAATATCTCATATGTGGAGTGGCTTAATCAACTACTTGCAGACCTCAGGGCAGAGAAGATAATAGCCAGTCTCAACAATAGGCCTGAGAAATATGCAAAAATATGGAACCCCTTGCATACATTGTATTCCCTTTGATATGCCTACACCTGGATATATCATTCCTTCACTTAAACAGACTTCAGAGGGATTTCTGTGTTGTATAAAATGTGGGAGTGGGGTGGATTTAATGGGGAGGGGGCTGAGGGTGGGAGACAGGTAGAGGTGGGTGGAGGACAGATCCTTGTTATTGTGCATATTATATCTACTGTGCAAGATGTTCCTGGACCTGTTCTCATTATTGTAAAATTTAATAAACTTTAATTTGAAAAAAAGAATGCTACCTTTAAAGTGCTTGGATTATACTTAGTCCAGGGCCCTAAATAAATACCCAAAATAAGCACTTCATGTGTTCTTGTCATTAGAGATGGGCAAAGTGGCCCCAATTCGCTCCTCAAAGTGATTCACGGAGTGAAGGCTAATTCGCGGAGTGCTCCACAATGTGAAGCGGAGTACTTTGCGTTAGAATGGGTAACGCGAAGTCCATTGAAAACAATGACTTTGCGTTACTCCACCTTCACCAACCACTACTGCACTTAAGGTGAAGTACATTGAAAACAATGTTCTTCGCCACACTTTGCCTTGTTTTTAAGCTCCAAAGGTGAATTTTGCAGTGATTCGTGGGATTTCAGGTCACGTGGGCTCTAGATTGCTCTGCACAGCCTCGGTTTGGGGTAGTATGTGTAGGAAGCTGTAGGAGACAATCTTCTCTGAGAGCTCTCTGTGATTCAAACCTTCTAAATGCTGTTAAAAAAGCCTTTTTGAGTCATTTTTTTTTGCTGAAACTTTTGTTCGTCAATTATGGGAAACACTCCTGTGCTTATATCATCAGGCATTTATTGTTTGTGTGTGGATTTTGAATGTTAATGTACAACATTCAGTCTGTGTACTGAGAGACAGTGGAAGTGTGCTTTGGGGGAGGGGCGTATCTGTGGTGTAGGTAGATTAACTTGGAGAAAAAGACAGTGCTTTTTGTTTTGGTGATATTTTTCTTGTATAACTGTGTTAATGTGCACACAGTAATATTTTCAATAATTCTTGCCTTTTTTTGCTGATTGTTGTGGTGCAGCAGTGCATAATTTTAGTTTGTTATAAACATGTGTTTATATTACTGAAGTTTTCAATTTGCTACGCATTACTTAGTGTGTGTGTGTGTGTGTGTGTGTGTGTGTGTGTGTGTGTATGTATGTGATACGTGTCATCAAATCAGACACCTTTTATTGTGCCACATAATAATTTTAGCAATGTGAACCTGCTATCCACTGTATGATTTTTGTATTACTTTGTGTTATCTTTACTGGTACTACTACTATTGACTGTTACTGCAGCAGTGCAGTACACTTCTCACCCACCCCGCGGCCCGCCCCAACCGGCAAATAAATTATTTTCCAGATTTGAATTTCTGATGGTGAGCACTGGTTAGGTGTTGTGCCTTTGCATCTGCATCTCTTCAGTGTGCAGCGCAATCTTAATCTGTCTGTGCATTTGCATCTTTTCAGGGCCCAATCTCCATCTATAACTTAAGTCACAGTTGTTTCTTTCACTTCCCTTCAGAGTACTGGACAGGTGTGGTGCATAATTCTGCATGAACATTGTACTCATTAACATGCATTTTTCAGTCAGGACCATCATCATGAGTCACTCGTGATACAAATCACGTTCATCACCATGGTCACAAATGTAGTCACAAATCATGATTCATGATCACATCATGAATCACAGCACCAATTTTTTGACTAGTTACTTGGAAGTATTGTAAGCATGTTTTGTAGTATCTCTCCAGGCTTCAGCACCCCACCATTGTACCCATTAATGAGTGTTTTTAAGTCAGGGAGTTTGTGCTACAGCTCATCGGGGAAGTACAGCCGTAGGCATTTGCGTTCCCAATACAGTTCCATATTGTTTATCTCCCACCATCGACACTGAATCACGTTCTTCATCATCATGGTCACAAATGCAGTCACAAATCATGATTCATGATCACGTCACAAATCACAACATTCATTTTTTTACTAGTTACTTGGATGTATTGTAAGCATGTTTTGTAGTATCTCTCCAGGCTTTACCACTCCACCATTGTACTCATTAATAAGCGTTTTTAAGTCAGGGAGTTTTGTGCTACTGCTCATCGGGGACGTACTGCCATAGGCATTTGCGTTCCTTCCCATACAGCATGTGAGTTACAGTACTGTAAGTAGTGGTGGTGGGCGAAGTGGCCTCAATTTGCTCCATGAAGTGATTCACTGAATAACATGGGATCCGTGGAGAACTCCACAAAGAGAAGCGGAGTCCTTCGCTTCATAATGAGGAATGCGAAGTCCATTGAAACCAATGACTTTGCGTTATTCCGCCTTCCCCAAACCACTTTTCCACCAATTGTAAGGTGAAGTACTTTGAAATCAATGTAATTCACCTCATTTTGCCCTGTAATTGAGCTCCAAATGAAATTCTGCAGTTATTCATGGGATTGCAGGTTACATGGGCTCTAGATTGTTCGGCACAGCCTCAGTTCTGGCCTGGGTAGTGTGTCTGTGTGCAGTGGTAGCTGGAGACAGTTTGCTCTCACAGCTCTGAGATTCAAAACTTCTAAAAGCTGTTTAAAAATGCCTTTTTGAGTAATATTATTTGCTCACAATTTAGTACATTGACTGTAGGAAACCCTTATGTGCTCATATCATCAAGTGTTTATTGCTGTGTGTGGATTTTGAATGTTAATTTAGAACAGTCAGTATGTGTACTGTGAAGTGTGCTTTGGGGAGGGGCATATTTGTGGTGTAGGTAGAGTAACTGAGAGAAAAAGGCAGTCTATCTGTTTTGGTAATATTTTTCTTGTATAACTATGTTAATGTATACACAGTAATATTTTCAGGAATTCTTGACATTTTTTTGCTGATTGTTGTGGTGCAGCAGTGTGCAATTTGTCTGTTTAAAACATTTGGTTATATTACTAAAGGTTTTCAATTTGCTATGCATTACTTGAGTGTGCATGTGAGTATGTGTGTGATGCGTTCCATTAAATCAGACACCTTTTATTGTGTTATAGAGTAATTGCAGCAGTGTGAATCTGCTATCCACAGCACCTGCATGACTTTTTTTATACTGCTTTGTGGTATCTTTACTGGTAGTGGATTGTTACTGCCGTGCACTAATCCCCAACTGGCAAAATGTATTCCTTTAAAGATTTGGATTTGTGACTTGTGAGCGCTGGTTAGGTGTTGTTGTGCCTTTTCATATGCATCTCTTGAGTGTGCAGCACAATCTTAATCTGGCTGTGTGTTTGCATGGCACCATTAATTCTGGAAGACTGCATTTCTTGTTACGTTCTCATTTCACTTCATCAGCACTGGGGAATTTTCTGGACATAAGACAGTAGCATTTTTGGGATGCACAATAATTCTGGTGACTCTGTGTGTAACCTGACCACTGTGTGCATGACTGAGTGTGCCATTAATTCTGGGAGACTTTGCATTTCATGTTACACTCTCATTTCACTTCATCAGTACTGCAGAGTTTTCTGGACACAAGACAGTAGCACTTTGGGGATGCACATTCATTCTGGTGACTGTGTCGGTGGGATGCTGCCAATATTGTTGTTACTCCGCCTTACTTCACATTTAAGGTGGAATGACAATGCGAAGTAATAATAACAAGGTGAAGTGAGCCTTTCCTATGGGGCACTCAGCGTAGTGAATTGCCAATGTGAAGTGACCACTTCATGTTCACTTCACTGGCAGATTTTAATTTTGCTGCATCTCTACTTGTCGTAAAAGTCATATCTTGAATAGTATTAGCTAATAAGTTCCAGAAGACAACTATAGATGGACAGTCAAAAAAGAAATGTTCCTGTGCCTCCAGGAGCATGTTACACACATCTTTTGGGCAATATCATTCTGCTAAAATCTTGTGTTTATGGTTATTTTTAACCCAATTTTTCCATGGCATGTTAACCAAACAGTATCCCATAAGTATTTACTGTAGGTATTCTATTACCTGTTAATTGTTTAATGGTTTCTTTAAAGGTTTGAGCTGTACCTTAAGGAAATACTAATGGTCCAGTTAAAATATCTTAGGTTATCTGTTCATATAAAGTTTTTCCATCATAAAGTTTGCACGTTTTTTATAGTTACCTTCCTGGACCTAATTTTTTGTAAAGTAGATATAAAAAAGGTGGCAATAACTCTGTGTGTAGTTTAAAGTTCCATTTGTGTTCTGATCAATGTGGCAAAATTGTCGAGAACCATTCCTTACACCACAGACTCTATAATGTGCTTGAACTATTCATCATGGAAGTAAGATTAGCAGCCCAAAAGATGGTATGAAAAAAAATAATGGATGCACCATCCCCAAATCTTCATGATTTACTGGGCAGTATGTCATTATACTTTAAATTAGGTTGAATCTACTGTCCCAAATAATCCTAAAAAATAAATGGTATAATTTGGAGTCAAGTTCTAAAGGGGGGATCTGAACCCAAATAAAGTAGAATAGGAATAAATATTTTCAATAAATAGACCCTTTTTCGCTTAGAAATTTGCAAGTTTTTCCATGAAAAAATTCTTCTTTCGCATACAGCTAGCATATTTTCCCAATTTTCCCTTTTCAAATCTTGTGGTCCAAAACTTACCCTAAAATTTCAGTTACTGTTACTACTAGTATTCCACATAGATGTGCCAAACTGTGCTGTACAGTGTTACCTATACCAATACATTTACTCTTAGTGAGGTTAATTCTTGCTCCAGTCACTTGTGAATACTGACAGAGCATCAGATGTACAAAATTTCCCTCAGACTCAGTTTTTAAAAATAAACAAAGATCATCTGCATAGGCCATAATTTTTAATGGGTGAGAACCCTGGGATACCTGTAGCCCAGTGATAACAGGGGAATGTATGATTTTCCTTATCAGTATATCTATACAAAACATGTACAACAGGGGACTCAAAGAGCACCCCTGTCATGCCCTTCTTCAAATGCATATCTTTTGTCCAGTCATTTCATTTATCAAAGAGTGAAAATACACCCAAGTGTAAGGCACTTGCATCCATTTAAAAAAAATGAATGGTGATACCATAGGTTTGTAAAGCCCAAAAAAGAAATGGCTGAGGAACCAAATCAAATGCTTTTTCTTGCTCTAATGTTAAAACAAATCCATGGAGGGTGTTCAGTTGCCCCTACAAATTATTTGCCTCAAACAAAATAGATTCTTCCTCAGATTTCTGCCTGGAATGGCACAAGCCTGGTACTGGGTGATAACTTTCTGTACCACCTTACTCAGTCTATGACATAATATTATAGATAACATTTTGAAACCTACATTCAGTAGGGAAACTGGTCCCCAATGTGTTATATCTAATCTGTCCCCTTTCTTATGTAATAAAATGAAGAAGGCTTTAGACGTGTTCTGTCATATTATAGGTACTTAGGATATTGTTCAAGGTATCTTACAGGATTGTAATCTGAATATCCTGGAATGTTTTATAAAAATTGATGCTGAGACCATCTGACCCTGGAGCCATGTCAGATTTCAATTTTTTTATAGCCTCCTGAATTTTTTCAGGTTGTAGATGGTGAAGTAGTCCTGATATCTCAGAGATTGCTAGTTTGTCCATATTCATGTCATCTAGAAAGTTTGTGAAGTTGCCAGCTGTATCTAACAGGGTTCCAAAAATGGAGAGTAAGTGGTCTGAAATAATATCCGTAATTTTTTCAAAATTAGTATGTGTAGTACCCTCCTGGTCTTTTACAGCTGACCATTCCCGATTGTTAACCCACTCTTGACTAACTTTAAAAATATCCAATGAAAATCTATCATCTTGCATACCAAAGGACTGTTCTGCCTTTAAGGATTTGACCCTGCCATAAAGATACTTTCTCGTCTCTTGCTTAATATGTTTTATTTGTTTTGTGTAATCCATATGTTCCATATTTTGTAAAGAAATTAACTTATTGAGCTGTTTCCTTCAATATAAAAAATTGAAGTAAGCACCCTACCTGCTGTTTCCCCCAATTTCAGGTATAAATTTGTAATTACCAATTTGGTGCCTTCTCACCAGTCACTGAGTGAGTCATACCAGATGGCAACCCTGGCCCTCACTTTAAGATGTTCTACTGTCTGATTTTTTTATGTTTTGATATGAGAACATTTAGTTATTGATATGCCAGAACCCTTTCCCAATGGTATTCTGTTGCAGATGACCTAAGGAAACATGTAGTTCTAGATGATCTGAGGTTGCAGTGGGTACTGTATTTGCAGAGTATACCCTCCAGTGTTGTGAAATAAAAATATAATCTATTCAGGAGGATAGTTGGTTTCTGTGATATGTGTGCCCACCTGATGGTCTGATTTTTCTATATGTGTTCTGAAGTGCTGCAGTTTTTAAAATTTTTTAAGTGCATTTGTGTCACAGTATAGTTTGGAAGTAATCACAGTTTTATCAGTAAGTTCTAATGGGCAGTTGAACTCTCCCCTTAGAATGATTTTCCTATTTGTATGTAAATAGGGCTGCATTAGTTTAAATATTTTTATTATGGATGTTTTTGTTTGTTGGACACACAACACCCCCACTCTAAGTTCTTGTTTATTCATCTTTATATCCAAAAAAAGAGACCTCCCTGGTTTAATATCCATAATTTTTGTAATTTGTGCAGCTCCATGAGAGAAAATCCCTACCTCAGAGCATAGGTCTTCCTCTAAGGACCACACTGAGGGTCCCCAAGGCCAGGCCTTTTGTGATTGGTAAATGTCTGAATCAGATCGTAACCTGGTATCTTGCAGTAGGATAATTTGTGCCTGAGACTGTGGTAAAGCATGAAATGGAATACAGCACCTCTTGTAGTTTTTTACATTATTGACATTTAAAGATATAATTTTCAAAGTGTCACCAGAGACCATGTGCATTTAAGACATGTTTTAGTACTCATTGTATTAACCCAAGGACTATCATGATTTCTTCCTTGTTTTTTTTCTTGAGTTTTGGCTTGTCTGTGATATCCCCATCCACATCCAATGTGTGTTTTTTTTAGAAGAAGCCACTGAGGAAGTTTCTGAGTCCTCATCCTCTGATGCAGAGTGATCCTGTAGAACTGCATATTTATTTTATAATGTCCATCTTGTCCATCTTGGCTAACTTGGGTTTTGGTGTAGCTCTGGTTAAGCATCATTTCCCTGTAACAATTTGGTACCTGTCCTGGGGGGGCGGGGGCATAATGCTTGCCTGCACCTTAGCTGTGGAAGAGGGTGGATGTTCCTGTGTGGCATTAACCTCCATGTCCTAGGCTCCTTCCCCCTTACATCCTCCTGTGGTTCAACAGAATTCTCCTTTGGGGTTTCTCCATATTTCCCGAGTAAGCCTGGATCAGAGGATACATGTACTAACTGGTTTGTTGCAGGGGTCACAGCTAGACTGAGAGACTGTGGAGTTTTAATGTTTGCAAAATATTGCCTGGATTATTTTTCCTGAGCAGCATGGACATTGTCATCTTGGTCAAAAAAAGTGCCCTTATTATGAACTGCCCAGGGACACTGAAGGAAAAGATACCCCATTTCTTCCCAGAGGTTACATTTAGGAGGATTAGGACATAACGTATTGGCATGCCCTATCTGCAAACAGAAGTTACGAACTATAGCATCACAAATGTTACTGAGATGGGAAAGTGAGCCATACCTGTGAAAAGTTTTGGGTTGACTATATATCTTTAAAAGCAAAAACCCAAGTCTTGTCCAATATAGAAACAACTATTTATTTATTTATTTGAATTTTGTTGACTGGGTAGGCCCACTGAGACAAAGCTGTCCTTGTTTCAGGGGTGACCCGGGGAATATAAGCATTCCATACATAAGATAAGCATTGCTATACAGTGGGGGAAACAAATTACACGTGTAAGTACAGGAAATTAAAACAACTAGTTAGAGGTGTAGGCCCAGATTTGGCCATGTGCTGTTTCACCTTAATCTTCCACTCACAGTCCAAATGTTTTCAACGTCTAAAATAGTCATTGGTTTGTCAGTGCTGCTTTTTGCTTTATCCAGTATAAAATATTGGAAATATGAATGGTTTCATTACAAAATAAAATCACAATGGTTTAAACAGTTGGGCAAGTAAGTGGTGTAACAATAAAGGGGGTCCATAAAGGGGAATGCTTGAGTTGATAGTCCTCATTCCAAAATCTTTCCAGTTGTAAAGAAGTGTTAAAGCTAACATCAAATATAGTATCGCCAGAGATGTGTATCAAAGCAAAAATGTCTGCAGCCAAAAACTTAATAGATTCTTTAAGTAACTTCCTTGCTACATAAACCCTATCGGGGGGGGGGGATTCCAACCCTCCTTTGCATTTTAGACAGTGTTCCTTCTTGTTCTGGGTTTCCTCAAATTTGTGAATAGATTTGTCAGTTTAAATTGTGGGTTAAAGTTCTGCCTTGGGTCATATGCGGGGGGGGGGTTGGGTATAAGCACCCTTTGTTTGCACCATTACAGGGGACCTCAGTAGTGGAATCTTGCCATTCTGATTCAGTTTCCATTTCTTCTGCCTATGTTTTTGACCTGGCTTGCTGCATGGCAATTTGTCCCTTCAAGACAACATTATCAGTAGTTGCAGTGCGCTCAGTATGTACAGTATTTAAATGTCCCCCTGACTTAACCTTGACAGGTATGCTTTCCTGCTTTAAAACCTCCTCTTCAATCCCTTCCCCTGCATCATTCCATCCACTCCCTGAGTTATCTGTGTGAGTATACCATGGTTTGCAGACAAAATTGTACCTGCATTTGGAGCGTGTTTCTCTGCAACCTGAACTACTCATAACTGTTCTTTTGTCATGGATACCTCCTTATGTTGCTGTGCAGGGGATGTCTCACTGTTGTTTGTATCCTTCCATGGTTTGGGTGTTAGAATTGCCCTGTTTTTTGAAAATATCCAAAATTGTATCTTGCATGATATTTTCTGCTGTCGGCAATTCTCCAGGGAGACACTTTTTGCCATCTTCGTCAAGCATTCAACCTGCAGCATGAAGGGCCCTTTCCATTGACCAAGGGTCCTCTGTGTCATCTTGGGTGTTAGCCTGTACATGCTGTTGATTATTGTTTGGAAGTGTCTTTATATTCTCAGGTCAGGCAGACTGCTCCATTGTAAATGCTTCCGAGTTTAGCAATCACAGGAGCCATGCCCATCTCGCCTCTCATTCTACTGGCATTAACTTCTCTGGTATCTCTACCACAGCTGGAGCTGCTACATCCCATTCAGGTTGTACATTAGTGTTTGGCATCACTGTGTTAGGCAAAGAAGCCTCTGATTCTTTTTTAGAAAGCACTTCTTGAAAAAATTAAAACTGGTTCTGGAATGTCCATAGAAATTTCAAAAAAATTTTAGAAGTAGTGGAGCTCTGAGCTCCTGAACCTCCACCTCCACTGGCCTCCTCACTGTGGTCAGCCATCCTGCTGACTGGAGAGTGCAACAGCACCCCCTACCAAAGAGTAGGGAAATTTCCCTGGTGTCCTGGCCAAATTTCCCCCATTCACTGAAAAAAATACCACTAACAGCTTAAGCTGGTTCAATGTTAGTTGACATCCATCTGTAAATAGGCAAAATTGTCTAGTTCTCCTTTCCCGGTCAACAAAAACTAAGTAAATAAATAAAAAATAAAAAGAAGTAATATATCATGATGGGGTGCACTGTTGTGGGATAACGGCATATCTTAGGAGTGTGGTGTGGCGCAAGGCCCATGTACCACAACAATGCACACCCTGTTGTGTCTTACTGTGATTATAAAACTGATCCCATTTAAAAACAAGTTTAAAAAGTTTGTAGTTAAAAATAATTTTTATTATTTAAAAATATATCCTTCCACAGAGAAGACTTGGTTTGCTGGCCAAGGCACCTAGCTTCACCTGAGCTCTTTCCTTCTAAAACTGCTTGAAAGGCAGAGTAGAGAAACTTACCAGAGCAAGGGAGAAGGATTAAGACTTAGTTTGGCTAAGCAGATTTACTGTGTGGTGGTGTTTTTATTTTTTACTCACAGGGATTGCTACTGTTTGTTGCTAACATTTCATTGCTTTATTTTTCTCTGATTCAAATTGTTGTTGCTGGTATACCTTCTTCTGCATTATTACAAGGTGTGCCTACAGGTGTGTGCTAACAGATTACTGCTGTAATCTTCTGATTCAAATTGTCTTTTGCAAGGTATATCTTCTGTTACTGCTTTATTTTTCTCTGGAGCAAAGTGTTTCTTACAGGTATATCTTCTCTGAAATTATTTACAGGTGGTGCTTTACAGGTTTTACAGTTTTATCTAACATTAGGATAAGCTTTCAGGTTACTGCATTTGTTGTTGACTGATTGTTTCTGCTCTTACCTCCTTGTTCTTTCATCCGTGGTTCTTCTTTTAGGCGGGAAAGGGCCAAGCCACCCACCCCCATCCCCAACCACCCCACCTACACTCCTTTTATAGGGTACCACAGTTGTGACATTTCCTGTGGCAGAGCAGGAAGGGGTGATCAGTGGGGCCTCCACAAAGTGATCTCATTTACAGGGCACTAGTAATTTAACTTGTTATAACAAGTTAAACAAAGCACAATTAAACCATTACTTGCATTTTTTTCCTTCTAATTACTCTGACTAGGTTACAAACCCAGCAACTTATTTGGAATGGATTTCATTAACTGCAGGTACTGTGGAACAATTTTCAGAAGGACAGTCTTACAGGATTTAGGACACTGTCCTACATGCTGGGCCTTTGGAAATCTTAGGTCTCAGCTCCAGGCAGCATGGGCAGAGATTGCACGCCTCAAATTTCATATTGAAGAGGAAATACATTATAAGAACCACCCGCCATTTCCCCAGCATCCAACAGAAAAACCTCGACCGCAGAGGGTAGTTGGTCCAGGAGGTTGGCAGGTGGTTAGGAGGAGCAAATCAGGTGCCCCATCACTCTCTGCTCTCCAACACATTACCTCCAAAAACCATATAAACACTACAAACAGGTATCTTACTCTATCTCTGAAATCAAATAAAGAAAGGTGAAGACACTGCAAAGCAGGACACTGCGGCACAGGAGCTAGCACAACAATACTCACCAAATCAGGAACCAAAACTAAACAAGCACAAAGGAAATCCAAAAACTTCTGATCATAGGAGACTCCATGATTCGGGAGTTGATACCCATCTCCAGCCAGGGTCATGGTCAGATGTCTCCAGGTACATCAGCATGGAGAGACACTGACGCATTGCTAAAATTGTTCACAAAGCAGGAGAAAACATTGATGTCCTAGTACATAGGACTACGATCTCGCCAGCCGGTCAGTTGTGGAGACCAAGGAACACCTGACTAGGCTGGGTGACAAACTCATCATCTATTTCGTCCGGCATCTCCTTCTCTGAGATCCTGCCAGTCTGGGAGAAGGAGCAGATGGACGGAAGGTCAGAGAAGGGAGATAGGGAGCTAAACACGTGGCTCAAGGACTGGTGCCAGGAAAAAGGACACAGATTTGTAGGAACTGGCAACAGTTCTGGGAGCGAAAGTTCTTTAAATTTGATGGACTGCATCTGACTAAAGAGGAGTCAGTGCATTGGGGCAGAAGTTTGACGTCTTTGCAGAATATTTAAACTAGCAAATGGGGAGAGGGTGCACACCCATACATTGAATGGGAAGAACACCCCTCCCCTCAGCTAGTGGTCAAACAGGAATTCAGCATGTTTGCGTTCATTTGCATCACCAGGTAAGAAAAAGGTTTGTCTCCCATACGATGCACAGGGTAATGCCAAACTTCACCCAACAACTAACACACCAAAATCTGGCCAATGGAAAATCATGTACACAAATGCTCACAGCCTGGGAAATAAGATCCCAGACCTGCAGGCAATAATGTCAGAGGCTAAACTGGACATAGTAGCAATTAGTGAGACGTGGTTTACCAGTAACCACACTTGGGAGACTTCAGTACCTGGCTATGTATTGTTCAGAAGAGACGAGGTGCAAAAGGGGAGGAGTGGCCCTGTATGTTAATGAAAATATCAAAGCTACAGAAATTCAGAATACACATAAGGAGCCAGAAGAACTGTGGGTCACCCTGGAAACAGGAAATGGGACAGCCATAAGAACTGGGGTTGTCTACAGGCCCCAGACCAGAGGGAGGACATAGACACATTACTGTTAGAAGATATACAAAACATGACAGCTAAAGGGAGGTTCTGATAATGGGAGACTTCAACATGCCAGATACAGATTGGTCAATACCAGCAGGAACATCTGCCAAAACTAGACTCATAGTGGATTCCTGCAGGGGAGGGCCTCAAACAACTGGTACAGCAACCCACAAGAGACAGGGCTATCCTAGATCTAGTACTGACTAACAAAGAAGGGATCACAGATCTCAGGTAGAAGGTCACCTGAGGGCCAGTGACCATCACATGGTATGGTTCAATTTGGCTACTACATCTAAATCATCCCATTCAAGGCAAAAATATGGGACTTCATAGGAGCTGACTTTGATAAGATGGCCAACAGAGTTAAGCTAGCCCTGGCAAAAGAAACACAGGTGAGGAGGTACAGGCAAAGTGGGCAAGCATTAAGGATACAATACTTGAAGCAACATCCATTGTGTTAGACAGAAAAGGAAGTGCAAGAAGAAGGAAACCACTTTGGTTCTCAAATACAGTAGCAGAAAAGGTCAGAGCCAAAAGGCTGGCCTTCAGAAAATATAAGGGAAACACAGCGGATGAAGATAGGAGGCATACCAAACTGCCCTAAGGGAAGCAGGTAAGGCAGTAAGGCAGGCAAAGTCCCAAACTGAGGAAACACTAGCACGAACAGTAAAAGAAGGTGACAAGACTTTCTATAGATACATTAGTGAAAGGAGAAAGTCCAGAGGGGGGTATTGCTAAGCTTAATGGGAAAAGGGAGCATGTGAGGAGGAGGACCCTGTAAAGGCATCTATCCTAAATAGATACTTTTGCTCAGTATTTACTGAAGAGAAGGTAGGGCAGGGCCCACAGCTCAGCATCATGGACACAGGGGAGGGAGGTGAGCACTACTCCTCAAAAAGAAAGGGTCCTACAAGAGCTTGCTAAGCTCAGGTGGATAAGGCAATGGGACCTGATGGCATACATCCCAGGGTACTTAAGGAGCTAAAGGAGGAACTAGCAGAGCCATTAGCAGAATTGTTTAGTGAGTCTCTGAGCACAGGTGAGGTCCCAGAAGACTGGAGAAGGGCTCATGTGATCCCACCCACAAGAGTGGTAGCAGGAGGAGGCGGGAACTGCAGACCGGTCAGTCTTACCTCAGTAGTGGGCAAGATTATGGAGGCACCTTAAGGAAAGGATAGTGCAACACCTGGAATCCATAGGGCACAGGATCCAAGACAGCATGGGTTTACAAAGGAAGGTCCTGTCAAACTAATCTCATAGATTTCTTTGACTGGGTAACCAAAGTGGTGGACCAAGGGGGAGCAGTTGATGTCGCCTACCTTGACTTCAGCAAAGCTTTTGACACTGTTCCACATAGAAGATTGATAAATAAGCTAGGTAGGCTTGGGGTGGGTCAGAAGTTGGTCAACTGGGTGGCAAACTGGTTGACGGGCAGAAAACAGAGAGTGGTGGTAAATGGTATACAGTCAGAAGAGATGCAAGTCACAAGTGGGGTACTCAGGATCAGTCCTGGGGCCAGTCCTATTCAACATCTTCATTAGTGACCTCGCAGATGGACTAGAGGGTAAGGCTTGTCTGTTTGCAGATGACACCAAGATCTGCAACAGAGTAGATGATCCAGATGGGGTGGGCAGAATGAGAAGAGATCTGGATAAACTAGCAGAATGGTCAGAAGAGTGGCAACTGGGATTTAATGCAAAGAAGTGCAAAATCATGCACATAGGGAAGAGAAACCTGAAGCCACTTATAGGCTGGGAGGAGTTGCTAGCAGTCACAAAGGAAGAAAGAGACTTGGGCATCATCATCACTGATGACCTAAAATCATCCAAGCAGACCTCTAAAGCAGTAGGTAAGGCTAGGGGGTGTTAGGGTGTATTAGTAGGGTATCACAAGTCGTAAGAGGAGGTAATAATCCTCTGTACAAGACATTGGTTAGGCCCCATCTGGAGTACTGCGCAGCATTGGAGGCCACACCTTCACAAGGACATTAACCAAATTGAGGCAGTCCAGAGAAGGGCAACCAAAATGGTGCAGGGACTGCATCAGAAGACATATGAGGACAGATTAACGGAGCTCAATATGTATACCCTTGAGCAAAAGGAGGGAGAGAGGTGATATGATCGAGACATTTAAACACCTTAAGGGCATAAACAAGGTGAAAGAGTCTAACATGTTTAAATGTAGAAAATAGCTGGACAAGAGGACACAGCATGAGATTAGAGAGGCCGATTAAGGGGAATGTGAGGAAATTCTTTTTCACAGAAAGGGTGGTAGATGCATGGAATGGCTTACCACAAGAGTGGTGGCTATGAATACAGTGCAGGGCTTCAAACAGGCATGGGATAGGCATAAGGGAGCAATACAAATGACTATGAATAGATAGGTCACTGACAGAGCAAAGGCCGATGGCACATTTATAAGGTAGAAAAAGAAATGGGCAGACTGGATGGGCCTTGCGGTCCTTATCTGCCGTCAACTTCTATGTTTCTATGTTTCTATGTTTCTATGTTTCACTGCACAGAAAATTGCTGCTCTAGAATCATTTCATAAGTACAACTCATGCATCAATGTCACATGGGACAGGAGGCACTGTAGAAAAAGGAAATGTCATACAAAACAAGCATTTGTCAATGCCGAATATTTGCTTGCTGGCATTGGCATTGGTAGTGTAGGAGTTAGAGAGATGCATAATAGTAACGGCAGTGAAGTATTGAACTGAAGTCAACCCCACCACCACCCTGTAGAAAAAGTGAAGTCACAAGCATGTTTAGAAACTGCACAACGCACACCCATAATGTAATTAGTTTGGGGATATTTTACAGCAGATTGTCAATGCAAGCATTTGGGGACCTCCGCTCATGAACTGTGTCACTGAGATTTTCTTAATCTGTCCCGAACAGTGATTACCCACAGCGACCACGCATTTCTGTGCTGGAAGAAGGAAAACACATTTCGGCCAGGGTGTCAAAAATGACAGCTGTACTGTTCATAAGGAAATGTGGAAAAAATGCCAGTGGTGAAAATCTGGACTGAAAATATTACAAATTCATGAACTTACGAGGGTGCGTGGAAACTGCGCAATGCTCACTCGTAACACAGTAATTTTTTGGACTTTTGTCACCAAATTTTTAACATAGCCATTTTAAGACCTCTGCTCATGAACATTGTCACTGTGATTTTCTTAATCTGTCCCGAACATTGATTTCGCACACCGACTGTGCCATTGTGCACTACATCCGTGGAAACACATTTTGGGAGAGATGTGAAAAATGACAGCTATACTGCTCACAAGGAGGTGTGGTAAAATGGCAATGTTGAAAATCTGGAGTGAAGATATTAAAAATTTGTGAACTTATGCATGTGCGCAGGAACTGCGCAACGCTCTCTCATAAATCAGTCATTTTTTAGAATTTTTTCACCAAATTTTCAACATAGGGTTTTTGGGGGCCTACCTCATGAACTGTGACACTGGCATTTTGTAAATCAGTCCCAAAAGGTGGTTCCATGCAGTGACAGCGAAATAACCTTTCTCGGCCAAATAACGCCATGACAGTGCCAGAATTCACAAGGAGGGGTCCCAAAAACCCCATGTTGAAAATTTGGTGAAATAATTCTCCAAAATGGCCAAAATATGTACCAAAGTTGAAAAAAACAAACATTTATGCTATTATACAGCTTGCCAGCATTTCTTCAGTTCGCAGTCTGCTTTGAAGAGTGCAGACGTGTTCACGGTCCACTGAAGATCTTCGCGCTAAGATCCAGAGGTAAGTATGGGATCAGGGGGGTGTAAGGAGATGGGTGTGCAGAGGGTGGGTGCAGGTTGGGGTTGGGAGGCTAGACAATCAATGAGGGACCATTTGTTGTTTTCAGGTGTTTTTTCTTTCTAGGAAGACAACATGGGACTTGTGCCACACTGGGGTGGGCTCCCAGCGTGGTAGCTGAAAGTTTTTTGGGGGGGTCAGTGGAGCCGATGGGGGATTGGGCATCTCCATCGGCCATACAGATGTGTGCCACGCTGGGGTGGGCTCCCAGCGTGGCAACTGGAAATCTGTGGGGGTTTTTTGGGGGGGGTTGTTGAGTAGAGCCAATGGGGGATTGGGCACCCTGTCGCCATGCTCACTTTTGCCACACTGTGGTGGGCTCCCAGCATGGCACCTAGAAGTCTGGGGGGCACAGACAGTATGGGCGATTAGGCACCCCCTGCCAGCCATACTGTGTGCGGTGGGGGGGAGTGCATGAGCACACTGGGGTGGTTCCCAGCATGCTACTTGAGTGTTTGGGGAGGGGGGAACTTCAAGGGAGCTGTCTATGACAGCTCCATTTAGGATGCAGTGCTGATTGTAGGCAGATTGCATACTGCCGACGACAGTATGTAAATTACCTGCTGACTGCAGTATGCAAATTGCCTACACATTACAACTGCTGATTGCAGCAGTTTTCTGCTTTCAACTGTATGCCACCACATTCTGAACAGCTGTCGTAGACAGCTCGGACATTCATTGGCGCGGTGTAGCCATGCCTGCAAAAGGGAGCAGGGCATTGGGACTGGGGGAGGCACACCTATGAAAACTCGTATGGTGGCACTGTGTTTCTTGCACATGCGTGCAAGCAAACATAAAAATACAGACATAGAGATCACCAGGGGCCATAAAACAAGTAGGCAAACTTAGAACAATCTCCTCACAGCAAACAAATGAAAAAGCACTTGGACTATACACACAAACCAAAACACTCTGCACAACATACTGTTTTTGTAAATTTTAACTGCAGTTCTCTTTAATGAGAACCAATTTATTTGAGCATACACATTCACTGTGTTCAGAATAAGATGGCATATCAGTTTAACATAACAACTAGCTAACAAAAGCAAAGTTGCTCCCTTCATACACAGGCCAAGTCCTGGTAATCAGAAAATCAATAAAATCATAAGACTGCATCAACAATTGTTAATTATGTTTGTTTGTATAAAGATATATACTGCATGTATCTGTATAGGAAGCCTTATTTTGGACCCACATTTGACACAATATAGTATGTATGCTTGTCCCATTTGAAACAAGTGTCAAGCTATACACCCGTGGTACTTGTATGGCTAAACATGTGTCAATGTCTCATGACTATTTTTTTTCTTATATACTTTCTCCTCCAGGTGACTGCAGGTAGGTACCTCTGCCCCTGCTCTGTTGCCTGTGTCCATCCACCACTTCTCCATTACTGCTGAGCCCCTTGTTCCTCACTAATGTCCTCCTGTGTCAGGGCTGGGAAAGGTAAGGCCATCCTCCCTCACCCAGGGCACAATATCCAGAGTTGGGGCTTCTGGAGATACAGCAGTGGAGTGGGACACCAGTTGGCAGGCAGGGCATCACTTAGCCTTCAGTCACCTCACTTTTTCCATCCCTTCCCCCCCAGCAACTTTGAATGCATGCATGTGGAGGAACGCACAAGTCACTTTCCATGCTCTGTGCCTCCCTAACTCCATTGCTGCCCCCTGACCTCCACCAGGGGGCAGCCAAGGAGCATAACAATCTTTCCTCCATCCCTCCCCAGTAGAGGAGAGCAGCCCATGGGACACTTGATCCTCTCCCTCCCCTGCTGACCCCCAGCAACCCGAGCTAGCTCCTGATCCTGGGTCACTGGTGTGGCGTGAGGTGTGGCATCCAGCACCTCAATACTCAGCACCACTGGGATTGCTACAACTATTTATTTTAATAATAAAAGAGGCACCCATAGCATGCGTCCTCTTCTCAGTGGCAAAAGTATAATCTAAACCTTCTTGGAACCAATTAATTTTGTGCCAAGAATTCTTGTATTCTGGTAAAGCTCTGATGTAACTCTCTTTGTGCATTGAAATAGAGAATCTGTTGGCAGAGGGTTAGAACATAGCTGACCACAACGCCATCAGCAAGAACAGCACTGCAAAAATGCCATTATTTTTATTTTTGTAGGGGGCTCCACTCCCTGAACGACACTACATGGAGGACTCTGCCCCCCCCAGACTTAAGGATTCTCACTCTGGAGGAATTGATCACGGAGAAGTTAAAATTTGTGGGGCCATGGAATACTGTTTCCACGGCCCCTTGTTAAAAAATACAAGTCCCGATTTTGGTAAAATTATAGGAGACCAGGATTAGAACACTGGTCTCCACTGCTTTTTAGCCTAGCTACTCCATGCCCCAGCCCTCCATGCCATGGAAGCAGTTCAGCCAGCCCCTGTATTCGTCTGTCCTTGTCATTTGGCAACACCATGGACAGCGACCAGGGGAGTGCATACAGTATGTGCTGTACATCCCTGCTCACTGTTCATGGTAGCTCTATATGAACTAGCGCTCTCTTGAGTGGTGCTAATACTGTAGCACTAATATAACCGGGTATCCCTATATTATGCTACCTAACCCATTACCTAGTGTCCTGCAGGGTTGTCCCCTTTTGCCCCCCCCAACAGCCTCCCCTAAAGTCCTCCATGAGAATGTGAATCCTCTTTCTCTGTCTCAGGCCTGTGTCAACCCATTTAGGCTACTTGCTCCCATCACTTCTGCTGGATATCTGTTTCATAGCTCCACCACCCTGTCTGTGAAATACAACTTCCCCACTTCTGCCCTGAACTTACCCCCACCATCTTCCAATCATGTCTTCTTGTGACTGCATCCCTTTTTTTATATTTATTTAGTTTATGTTGACAGGGAAAGTGCACTAGACAAATCCTGCCTATTTTCAGACATGACCCGGGAGAGGGGGATACAGATGAATGCCAACTGACCTTGAACCAGATTAAGCTGTTGGTGGTATTTTTAGTGAATGAGGGAAATTTGGCCAGGACACCGGGGAAATTCCCCTACTCTTTTCGCGGGTGGCGCTGTCCGTCCATTCAAGGAGATGGAGGATACCAGCCAGTCAGTGGAGCTGGAGGAGGAAGGTTGTGAGTACGTGGCTCTGACCTATTCAGGATATGAGAATGTAGTTGTGGACGATATTCGGTCTCAGGAGCCCCCTTTGGGTACAGTTCCTGAGTTGGAGTTGGAGACTTTGGAGCATGATTCTGTTATGGACGACGAGGTGGAATTAGTTTTGAATGAAGAACTGAAATGGAAAAAACAGCATCTTTTGGATCTAATTACTTTGGCTGAAAATGATTTTCGTTCATGCCAACAGAAGCTGGAAATGGAAAGAAGTAAAAGAAAGCGTTCTCCAGTCAGCCCTGTTCAGGATGGAGGGAAGCGCTTTGGTCAGCAGGTTGGAGTTGGTGTGAGTTCAAACCCTGTTTTGAGAAGTGACTCGGTTTTGTTCCAAGTGTCTGAACATATGTGTTCTTTAGAACCTTGGACCCCTGGTGAGGCACTGAAGCGAGCAGGCTGGCAATGGTCTGGGGAAAGGTGGGTTCCTGATCCCACTATACCGGTACCAGGGGTTTCTAGTTCGTCTTTTTCTGTACAACATGAGGAGCTTACCTTACCTATTGACAAGCCTAACTCTGAGTCCCTGATTCCCCGTATTGCGGATGCGTAGTCCCGGGGTGAGGCCAGTGAATTTTTGGATACACAAGACGCCACGGGCGAACAGAATGTACAGGGGTCTATATTATCTTTGTCATCTGGTTTGGCGTTTTCAACATCGGTTCTGCTTACATTGGATTCCTTGTCTGCAACTAGTTTACAGCAGGTGGTGAGTGGTAAGACAATAGTAGAGACAGTGGACTCTCCGAACCTTGGGAGCAAAGCTTTGAAATCTTTTGCTGGCCTGTTTAGAAAGCCTGTGGAATCTGCCAAGCGCAGATTCTTAGTGAGATTGCGGTATAGGGGGCAGTTACCTGTGGCTCCAGATCGCATTTGGGTGGGTAAAGTTTTGTTAATAGATTCTATGGCTTTTTCTCCTAATGAAGTGTACACTCTGATTCACCCTCCGGGAGATGTTTATTATGATGTTAGCTTCTGTACGGGACTGTCCTTGGATAAATTCTGGAGACTATATTATGACTTACAAAATTGTGAACATTTGGAAAGACTTTCAGGCTATTCCTATTACTAAGCCTACAGTTAAGACAGTTATGATTCTTTTTCGGAATGAGGGTGTTAATATTTCTGACATTCTGTTTTGGCTGGAGAAGAAATGCTATGTGCAAGATAAGCCGAGACCCATTTTGGACATGAATGGTTTTTGGACTGGGGGGTGGACTATTCGGGTTCGCTTAATTCATGATGCTGAAGGAATACAACACCTGCCTAGCTCTTTCTTTTTGGGAAGGGACAGGGGTATTATTTTTTTATGCTGGACAGCCAAAGAGCTGTTTTAAATGTGGTTCTTTATCTCACTTAAATACTACATGTGATTAGGTTTGGTGCTTTCATTGTGGGATGCTGGGCCATTCGATTATAGAATGCACCTCTTCCCCAGTATGCAGTTTATGTAACAAAATGAATCATGTGTTTTCTGATTGTCCGTGGAAACATTCTGATGTTAATGAGACCTCTGATCAGGAACATTTCTTGGCGCAGGCTCGGAATTCTACTGTCATGTCTGATAGCACAGTATCTGGTCCTGTGCTTAGGGGGAGACGTAGGAGTAGAGGGAGGGGTGGGGTTCTTCCGAATGTTAGGAGGTCTAGCTTATGATCTGGTCAGGATTTGCTGCTTAGTGCTCCATCACAGGAGGTCCCTTTACTCCCTAGCATAAGTTCAAGTGGAGATGACATGGTTATGCCTTTTCCTACTCCCCGTGGGTCCCCTATTATGCCTACTTCGAAGCAGGGAATAGATCCTAGTAGTTCTCCACTTCTGCAGATACTAGATGATGTAGGAAATGAGGATGTACTACCGGTTTCTCATGATGATCTGCTGCCTTTGGAAGGGGTTGCGCCTAGTGTTACATCGATCTTATCATTGCCCTTAACTAATAGGTTTTCGATCCTGGCTACCTGGGGGGAACAGGTAGATAATGTGCTCCCTGTTATGGATCAGGATTCCACTGGGCCTATTGCAGTTTCTTCTATGAGTACCCCTGGGAGTTCTGTTAAACAGAGGCTACCTGATGCCATAAAACGTGTGACTAGAACCAGTAATAAACAGTTTAAACCCCCTCCTTAAAATCCTTTTCCATTTACTGTTACATCTTTAAACGTTAATAGTATTAGATCCCATGTAAAATTCCAGTCAACCTTTGGTATTCTTTCTTTTTTGAATTATGATGTGTATCTTTTACAAGATACTCGTTTGTATACTGTTTTGGAGATTACTAATGTTAGTAGGCTGTGTCGGTGGGGTGCATCGTATTGGTCTTTTGGTGTAGATATTTGTAGTGGAGTGGGTGTTTGTTTTACTACGTTTGATGTCATGCTTCTTTGGTTGGTTGAAATTGAACCCGGCAGAGCGCTGCTGGTAGATGTGAAGGTACGTGGCATCACTTGCCGATTAATTTCAGTTTATGGCCCACAATTGAAGTCCTTGAGGATTGAATTACTATATAAAATTCAGCTTTTTTTGTATATTAGAGGTTTTTTATTTTTAGGGGGGGACTTTAATATTAATTTTTCGCAGAAGGGGTCATCAGGTAAACAATACTGTGATAAATCCTGTTTGTCTTCCATTCTTGCTCTGGCTGGTTTGAAGGATTCACATAAGGTCAGGATGGATTCGGTTCAACCTACTTTTTTTAAAGGGAAATTGTCCTCCCGTGTTGATTTTATTTTTGTTCCAAAATCCTTGCGGATTGATTGCTTGATTTATGTTCCGGTGGAGACTTCGGACCATGTCTTGATTGGGGTAAGGATAGACTCTTTCCAGGGTAGGAAGAAGGGTCTAGGATTTTGGAAACTTAATGTTTCTTTCCTGAGTGACGTTTTGGTTATTTCGGATCTGAGGATGATTGTACAGGACCAGGTTACTACTATCGGTTTATATGAAGATCTAGGGAGTTGGTGGGGAGATTTTAAGTCCTGTTTGATTGGATATTTTCAGTCCCATGGTTGTTTGGTGGCTAGATCAAAACATGAAAGATATTTGATGCTTCGTCGGTCCTTACAGTTACTCTTGTCTAGACAATATGAATGTGGCTTGGATTTATCTAGTGAGATTACTCGGATAAAGCTGTCTATGTTGCCATTTCAATATGACCGCATGGCATCTTTAATTAAAGAGCAGTCTTTTGGGACTCAGGGGAAATCAGCTCAGGTGAACCCATTTTTGGCATGTCAGGCGAGGTCTCACAGTCGCTTGTTTTCTGGTTTGTGTAGGGAAGATGGTGTATTGTTGTTGGATAATGCGGGTATGATGAATTATTTGATACATATGTGGAGAGAACATTTGGGACTTCTTGTCCGATTTCTAGTTTTACCTTTTGCTTGTTGGAAGCAAAAATCTTCCACAAGTTGATTATGCTTTACAGTCTAGTATGGTAGCTGCCTTTACTGAATCGGAGTTGGGTGCTGTAATTGCTGCTTTAAAAAAGGGGACTTCGCCGGGATCTGATGGATTACCAGGGGAATTGTATAAGGTACTGTGGGAGCTTATGCCTAAGGAGTTACTAGCTTTATGCAATTCATTTCTGTTTGACATGCTTTGCCTACCCAGATGTATGAGGGGTTGTTACTTTTTCTTTTTAAGAAGGGGAACCGTACTGATATTCATAATTGGAGGCCTTTAACTCTTTTGAATGTTGATTTTAAGATTTTTTCTAAACTTTTCGGGAACAGATTGTCTCTTGTGATGCCTGTTCTGATTAATGAGCAATAATTTTGTGCAGTGTCCGGGAGGAAGCTGATGGATGCCTTGATTTTTCTTAGAGAGGTCACGTCAGTATGTAAGGATTCGCTGAGTGGTCCAGGGTTTTTTTTTGTCAGTCTGGATCAATCTAAAGCTTATGATGAAGTATCACATGACTATTTATGGGCATGCATGAAAGCATTTGGTTTGCCACTTCAGTTTGTGAATTGGGTACAACTATGTTATGCATTGGCTATTGTTGTTCCTTTGGAAAATGGGTGGAGAGGTCGTTCTCACAGTATTTTGAAAGGTGTCAGACAGGGATGTCCGCTTAGCCCCCTATTGTATGTATTGGCTTTAGATCCTTTGCTGCGGATTCTTTGTAAATCTCCTTTGATTAAGCCTATTATCACGAATGTTTTTAGCTTCCCAAAATTGATTGCTTATGCGGATGATATATGTCTTCTGTTACCAGATAGTGCGGCTAAAGAGCTGGCCTATGAGGTGCTTAGATCTTTGGGAAAGATCATAGGGGCTAGGATTAATGAAGAAAACAAATGTGTTGCAATATCAGGGTTCCCTAATAGTCCGTCTTTGGTTGGGCGTTTTAAGGTGGAAAGAGAACCTTGTAAGATTTTGGGACTTTATTTTGGGGGTAAGGAGGGTGCTTTGGATAATTGGAAGAAGGCTTTATGGGAGGGCAATCTTAGAGTGTCCCAATGGAATAGACATAGATTGTCAAAGAAAAAATGAATTTATTTGATTAAATCTTATCTCCTTCCTGTTTTTTTATTTATAAGTAATGTTTATTATATCCCTAAGTCATTGGAAATGCCTTTGTTGCGCTGTTTTTTTAGTGGAATAGAGGGTAGTCGTTTAAACCCCATTAGGAGAAATACGTTATATTTGGAGATTAAGGAGGGCAGGTTGGGGATGATTCATCCAGCAGTTTTTTTCTTTACGACTTTTTTGTATATGAATTTGGTCCCTGTGGTACGGAACATTTCGAAATTATGGGTTTTACCGTTAACGTCCCAATTGAAGGGTGTTTTGGGTGAATGGAAGGAAGTTTGTTTTTTACATTTTAATAAATGCTGTCCTCCATTGCTGGATAGCTGGAAGTCAGTGTTGATAAGATAAAAGGGTGGGATATACGTTGGACAGTAGTAAAGAAGCTTAATAGAAAAGCCTTGTGTACCTTGATTTTAGGGACCTTTCTTTTTGATAATCCATTCACTTCCCTTCCTGCTGCAGTGAGCTCGAATCTGGCCTCTTATTTGACAAATTTCCGTATTACACAGCAGATGTGGGACACTTTATGGTTGGGTATACATGGTAGGGTTAATGTACATAGTAATCAAAAACATAAATCCGTGCATGAGAGGTATTGCCCAAGGGATAAATGTATTGCCCTTTTGGAGACTATGGATCACCTGTATTTTGATTGTTTTTATGTAACAGAATTTTAGGATATTCTTAAAGAGCGGTGGAAGCATTGTTTAGTTTTACCGCCTTTAAAGGTAAGTCTATATTATGGCTTCTTTGCTACTGAACAGCCGGGGGACTGGTATGGTACTTTACAAGTTCTTCATGTTTATTTTTTATATTGGTTGTGGATTAGCCGTTGTAGACTCTTGTTGCAACAACAGTTTATTTCTCCACTGACCTTGATTATGATGATAGAATCTGAAATAGAAAAGTTGATGTTGGCAGAACGTGATTTATTTCCATTATCTAGGTGGGGTTCTTTTTGGGATGGTTTTGATTTTTTATGAATTTGTTTTTTGAGGACATGTTATCCAGTGTTATTTTTCATAGGTGTTTTGTTTAAGGGAAAAAAAAAAGTGATTATAAAATATCGGTTACATGAGAAAAACTTGAATTGTTTTGTTTTTCTTATGATTGTTTATATGTATTTCTTGGTTTTTTTTTTCTCTATACATGCCTCTGTGATGTTATTGTTATGATTTCAATAAAAATTCCCCTACTCTCCTACAGGGGGACGTGTTGTTGCATTGGACTAGCCACAGTCAGTCTAAGGCTGGTACCTGCTGAGAATGGTCATTATGTACAGATGGAGCCACGGTCTGGGGCTCAGTCTGGAACAAATGGAGAATTCTGCAGTATGTACTGAAAACATAGCAAGAGATGCCAGAATAAAGCATCAAGTTAATCCAAAAGTTGACCTTTTATTTTCTGGCGTTGCTACACCAGTGGAATTGTGTGAACCTGTAGAGCAGAATCCTGAACAGGTTGAGCTTCAGGCGCGAGGTGCTGACCGGGACTGTACAGATGGTCCCACTGTCCAAGGACCTGCAGTGGATTCTCCTGTATCAAATTCTGTCCGAGATGCTATCAATCTGTGGGTAGTGCCTCAGCTGATCCAGGCTGACATCTTCGCTACCACGGTGGAAAGAATGTGGAAGTCCTTCCGGCTCGTCGCACCGAAGCGATCCATCTCTACCTGATGACTGGTCTGCTGAGGATTCCCTCCTTCATTCAGGATGGTTGAGAACGGAAGATGGGAGATGGTTACCTGACCCAGACTGGACATCCTTTTCTGGTGAGCAATGCACTTCTGGACAGCCCAGAAAGCCGCTGGTTAGTTCTGACTGTTTACTGCCTACACTAGCACCGGAGTCTGTTCCCCCAGTTTACGCTACACAGGCGACTGAAGATTTTGAGACTCTTGCATCTAATCCTATAGAAGGGGACCCCCCCCTCTCCCAGGCAGGGAAACCAATGGAAGGGCCCCACTTTTTCTGACCTATTCAAAAATAACAAAGTGGATTAAGCACCTTGAAGAAATACAGTTCACCTCCGCTATAGTGGTGGACTGCAGGATCTCCCAGACAGGCAATATGTGGCCAAACATTTATTAAAAGACTCAATGGACTTCATTGCCTCTGACATTTATGCCCTTATTAACATCAGGGGAAAGGATATTTTTGATGTTAGTTTCAGGAACTTTTCTGGTTTAGATTCTTTCTGGAGAAAATATGAGATTGTGAAACATCTACCTTTATGGGCCCCATTTTGGGCCATTCCTTTAACTAAACCCCTTTACAAGACCATAAATGTTATGTTTAGGAATGAAGGGGTAAATGTGGGTGACATATATTTTTGGTTGGAAAAAAATGCCAGGTTTTGGGTCCCCCTTCTGCTATCATAGATACAGAAGATATTTAGATGGGTGGCTGGTGCTTTAAAGTAAAATTATTGATGTTAGGGGATGATATCCACACATCCCCAGTAGTTTCTTTCTAGGGAAAGATAGAGAGGTGGTTTTCTACCCCGGACAATCCAAGGCCTCCTACAAATGTGGGAGTCGCAGGCACTTGAGTAGTACTTGTGATAGAGTGATTTGTGCACTTTGTGGGGAATATGACCATACCAGTAATGTATGTAGAAATGTACACAAATGTAATCTTTGTGAAGAACGGGGACATGTGTACCATCAGTATCCCTAGGCAGGCCAGAACAGGCAGGATGGCTTAAACAAGGATGATTTGGTTTCTAGTGCACAGGATAAGTATAGACCTTCTAGGTCTGACCCCCCCAGTTCACCCCCACCCCCGTCCTCGCCCCAAGCATCCTCAACTACAGGGACGACAACTCATGATTCAAGCCATGTTGTCATGGTTAACCCCCCCTCCTGAGGCTATTCCTATGAATCCCACTACTACAACAAGGGAAGGGGGTGGTGAGTCTAGTATGCCTCCCCCCTCAGTTGAATTTGAAATTCCTGCTAAATGTATTACTGGGTCTTCTAGTAAAATATCCTCTTCACCTATGCCTGTGCCTACAAAAAATTATTTCGATGCATTATTGGAAACAAAGGG
The DNA here is from genome assembly GCA_016271365.2 of Neoceratodus forsteri. Classification (NCBI taxonomy): domain Eukaryota; kingdom Metazoa; phylum Chordata; order Ceratodontiformes; family Ceratodontidae; genus Neoceratodus; species Neoceratodus forsteri. The sequence continues at coordinate 148,805,996 of CM057456.1, forward strand.
GAGCTGGAGTCTGATACTTCTTCCGTTTCAGGGGCTGTGTCCGAAATGGACTATGAAGAAGATTTGGTTGGGCCTCAGGCGGGGAAAAAGAAAAAGGCAAAGAAAAGGAAAAAGGCACCTGACATAGGATAAACTCTTTTTCTTTTCCCTTTTTGGTAATCTGGCATCTTTACATCTGGTTTCTTGTAATACGTGTAGCATAAAAAATGCTAAAAGTTGTCTGGCATGATTTAATTGCCTTACCACCCTACGGGCTGAAATAATATTTTTACAAGAGACCAGATTTAATTATGTTATTGATATTCAGCAATCTAAATGCTCATGGCCCTGGGGACCCTCCTATTGGTCTTTTGGGACCTATATGGCTGATGGTCTGGGTATTCTTTTTCATACCTATGATATCAGAGTGCAAAAGTGTATTGATTTGGTACCAGGTAGAGCTATGGTTCTAAACTGTATTGTTCACGGGTTTTTTTTTAAGCCTTATCAATACCTATGCTCCCCAGAGTAAGAGTTCTAGGATTGATTTATTTAATCAAATTAAACCTTTTTTATTTACCACTAGATCTGTCATCTGGGAAGGGGATATGAATTGCAGTTTGGATATTAAACTTAAGGATGGCATGGAGAAAAAGACTTATTGTGATTCCCATGCCTTAAGGGGTATTTTGGACACAGCTATGTTAAAAGAAGCTTATCGTTCTTTGTATAAGCAAGGAGGTACTACTTATAGAAGAAGTGTATACTTCACTAGGATTGATTATTTCTTTGTTTCTAGATTTCTCTTATGTTCCAAAAATGCATGTATCTTTGAGTGAATTTTATGACCACAATCTTTTGCACTGCACACTTGGTTTTGGGAATGTTCCACCATACTTCCCTGCTATCCCTCGACTTTGGAAATTGAATTCCTCAGTACTATTGGATAATAATATTAAGTTTCAGGTTTCTAGGTGCCTTCTTTTTTGTAAATCTGTAGCAGACATATTCGAGGATTGGGTTTCTTGGTGGTTAGACACTAAGGCCGACCTTAAAAATCTTTTTTTTAAATCCGGAACACAAACTGGGAATGCTGCATATTAGAGACCAGTTATATAAATTAACATCCCTCCTGAATGTTAGTGACTGCAGGGTTAAGTCTCAAATTGACAAAATTAAGGAGAACATGAGGGCATATCATCTTTCCAGAGCTTCATTTTTATCCGCTGAGTTTAAATTTGGTAGGTCATTTCAGCCATTCTCCAACCAGTTTGAAGCATGTAAATGTAAAACTCAACATAAAGCAATGGAAGGTATATATGATTCAGATGGGGTTTTAAAACATTCAGTAGCTGAGTTTTTGGAAGTTATTAATGAAACTTTATCGGTTACTTTGGGGAAGGTCTTTTGTTCACAATTGGTTTGGAATCAGGTAGTGATCTGTTCTACTCCTCAGCTTCCGGAACAGATTGTTTCCACCATTAATGGACCTATTACACTTCCTGAAGTTTTAGAGGCTATTTCTAGCTTAAAGGATGGAGTTTCCCACAGGGAGGATGGCCTCACGAATGAATTTTTTAAAACATTTAAGGATGTGCTGGGTGAACTATTGGTGGATACTTATAATGATATAGTAATGTCTGGTATTATGCCACACGGATTTACCAACACTATTTTAATTTATTTATACAAGAAGGGTGATAAGAAACACCTTACCAATTGGAGGCTGATTAGCCTGTTGAATACTGACTATAAAATCTTGTCATATGTTTTATGTAAGCAATTACAGAAGGCTGCTGAAGAACTTATTCACCCTGTACAGACTTGTTCAATCCCCGGTAGGAATATTCAATTGAATTTAAGATTGTTGAGTGAGGTTTTTGAATATGGGTCTCAGGGTAGATTAAAAGGTTTCGTATTGTCACTTGATCAGGCCGAGGCCTTTGACGATGTTTCGCATGATTTTTTGTTTGAAGTATTGTTCAGGTACAGTATTCTACCAAACTTGTTTACTTGGATTAAACTTTTATACACCAAGGCTTATACCTGCCCATCAGTGAAAAAAGTTTTAGGTACTCCAGTCTTGTTGAAGAGAGGGGTCCGGCAGGGGTGCCCCCTTAGTACCCTATTGTATATTTTTAGCCTTGACCCTCTGGTTAGAGTTATTTTGAATGCTACAGATATTGTGGGATTATCTCTCTCATTTGCCATCCCTTCTCTGAAACTTTCTGCATATGCTGATGATGTGTGTCTTTTTGTCTCAGATGTACATTCTGGTGAGCATGCTTTACAGTTATTTAATAATTTTGCTCAGTTGTCCGGGACTGGTTTGAATTATAACAAAAGTAATGTATTACAGATTGGTTCAGATGATCCAATTGATTCTATTGCTGATATAACAGTGCAGAAGGGGCCTCTGAAGATTTTGGGGGTCTTTTTCGGAGGTGGGGACATAGTTTTCCATAATTGGAAAGCTAGATTACTCTTGGGTGAGCAAAAAGTGCTACCCTGGAAGTCCTGGGCGTTTGGAAAACTAAAAAGAGTCCAGATTATCAAACAATTTTTACTTCCACTAATTTTATATTTGGCTTTCATTTTTTCTGGTTCCCAGCACTCTGGAAAACAAGGCTTTTTAGCGTATTTTTTCAGATGATTTGGGGTAGTCGGTTAAATCTGGTTAAAAGAGATTTTACATATCTTTCAGTCTCCCAGGGCGGTTTGGGGATGATTAACCCGGTAGTTTTTTTTCCACTCTTTTTTTATATTTTCGACTTTTGGTGCTTCATTACAATGTACTGCCTGGATATGTGACTCTTGGACTAGAGGTCTCTTTCAGGCATTTAGGGAAGCATGGGTTACAGAAGTTCCCAAACTCTGTGGGGCAGTTTCTGTTCCAGGCTTTGCCATTACTACTGTTAAAAAATTTAAATTATGGGGATTTAGTAAAAATGATTACTTTACCACACAAAGGAAAGCATTATATGCCAAAATAATAACAAAAGTTCATACCCCTTGGGTTGACTTTCCCAGATGTCTCCCCACCGAATTAGATTTGGCTTTAACACTTTTTCGGGATAAGAGGATCCTGCAACATACATGGGATGTACAGTGGCTGAGTTGCCACGGTAGATTGGGGGTGAAGGGCAATTGGAAACACAAACCGTTGACAGACAGACAATGTCTAAGGCCTGAGTATGAAGGACAGGAGGAACCAATGGAACATTTCTTTTTTTCATGCACTTATGCAATACAATTTTGGAGTGATTGCTTTATTAGGTGGAATTGGGGTCATGTACAGCATCTCCAACATGAATGTCTAGTTTTGGGTGAATATACAGGTTTCTATAGAAAATATCATCCAAGTATTCTGAATGTTATATTTGCTTTCCTTAAATACCATTTATGGCAGGCTCGATGTAAGTTTTCATTAGAGCATGTTAATACCTTATCATCAGTATTATTAGCCAGTGTTGAGGCTTCACTGACCCATCTTAAACAAAGGGAACGTATGGTTTTTGATAGAGGGAAATTTAATGATCTCTGGCAACATGTGCATTGGTTAGGGTAGTGATTTATTTCTTATGTTTTTCAGCATGATATTTTTGTGAGTATTTGTGCAAATTTTTTTATATACGTAGAAAATGTTCTGAGTGTAAAACTGAATTATAGTAAGATTTTTGTTGATTTTCTTTCATGTTGTTGAATGTTATCTTAATTTGATGTTATGTATTTTGTTTCCTATAAAAAATTCCCCTACTCTTTTCGAGAAGTGCCATGGAATCTTTAATATCCACCTGAACTACCACTAATCCAGGCAGATGGGACCTTGGTTTAACGTCTCATCTGAAAGATGGCATCTCAGAAGTGCAGCACCCCTCTAATGCTGCACTACAGTGTCAGTACTGGGATATTAACCCAAGTGCCAGATGTGAGAACTGAACTCACAGCCTTCTGATCTCCCGGCCTCAGAGGTGAGTGTGCTACCTATTGTGCCACTGATGCTTCCTATTTCTAATAAACAGATCTTTGCTATTCACCCTGTATATACCTCTCAGAAACTTATATGTCTCTACCATACCTTCCCTCTCATATCTGGCCTACAGTGTGTACCACCAGATGTTCCTCATGTGAGCTGCCTTGCAGGACATTGATCATTTTGGTGACCCCACATCCATCACTGATGTTCCTGATCAGTGCATGTCTGTATTGTCAGCATACAAATATACATTGACATCTTGCAATAGGTAATCAATATTATTAATACATAGAAAAGGACTGGGCCAGCATAGAGCAGTGAGAAGCAAACATCTGTACAAATCCTAAATTAGATCTAACCTCTCAAACAGATACTATTTGCTTTCTATCTTATTTAAATAACTAGGAAACCATTCTTTAGGATACGTTATAAATCCCATACAGTGAAATTTCTTAACCATCAACCCATGACTGATGGTCCAAAAGGCCCTTGTGTGATAAATAACCACAGCCTATCAAACTGGACCTTCTCTGTATCTTCCTGGATAGAAACAGAATTTGTCATCAGGAAAGGACCAATTGGCCCCCCTAGTCTACCCAGATGGTCCCTAACTAATCTGACTCTGCAGACCCTAACTAAACTCTGGCAACCCTCTCTCCTCCCTGCATATTTACTAATATTTCCATATGTCTATCTGTTGCATGTTTGCAGCTTCTACTGTTTTTGCCTCCACTGATTCTGTTGGCAGTTTCTTCCAGACATCAACCACTCTTTCAGTTAAGTAGTACTTCCTCACATCCCTCTTAACATCCTCCCAAGCTTCATTGCATGCCCTCTGATCCAGGGGCTGTTTCTCATTTCCAAAGAGACTCCTGTCCTGCACTATGTTCACCCATGGAGTACTTGTAGGTCTGTACCATATCGCCTCTCCATCTCCTGTCTTCCAGGTTGTGCATGTTGTTATCCCTAAGTCTTACCTTGTAGGACTTTTGGTGCTACACCTGCACCATTTTAGTTGCCGTTCTCTGGAATGCATCCACCCTGTCTATGACTTTTCTGAGATGCAGCCCCCAGAACTGGAAATACAGAACATTACACAACAGAACAGAAGAGCACCTACATTCCTATGCTCAAGGTGCACGGTTTTGCACTGTTTGGTACTGAACCCCTACTGCCATGATCTTGACCACTCCTCAAGTTCCCAAGATCCCTATGTATCTTCTTTACCCCTCTTAAGTGTCCACCCCATTACAGACTTTGGTGCCATCCTGAAAAGGCATGCCTTCCTTTCCAATTCTTTTGCAATGTTGCTTATGAAGACATTGAATAGGACCAGTCCCTGTACTGAGCCATGCAGCACCATACTAAACAGTCTTCCATTATTAGAGTTAGTGTCAGTAACCACCACCATCTCTTTCCCATCTATTAACATGTTTCTAACTTAGTTCATCACTTTAGATCCAACCCTAAAGCTGCTTAGTTTCATTATGTCTCCTTTGCAGCACTGTGTTGAAGGACTTGCAAAAGTCCAAATATATCATGTCCACTGCCCACCCCTGGTCTATTTCCCTGGTTACCCAGTCAAAGAAATCAATCAGATTCATCTTGCATGACTCCCTTCCCCACAATGAATCCATGCTGCCTTTGGTTTTGCAACCCATTGGAATCAAGGTACTCTACCAACTTTTCCTTTAACAGGATTTCCATTAAATAGCTACTGTACTGCCTAAAACTAGTATTAGTCTCTAAAAACAATCATTCATTACCTTTTATATATGAGGTACTTTTTCTTTTCATTTTGGTTAATTAGAAGATTGTATATCTGATGTTAGTAGGTGTGATGTATGGGACAGCACTCTGCCTAGCAGCAGACATATCTATCTCTAGTGCCAGCTCAGTGACCCAAACCAAAGATGCCTTTGCTGAACTTGACCTCAACCAACTGGTCACCTCCTCCACCCGCCCACACCCAACCAAATAGTAATGCCACTCTACTGAACCTTGTCCTCTCTAATAAGCCACATAGATTCACCAACATGACAGTGCTGCCAAATGCCCTTAGTGATCACTGCCCAATCCTCTTTGACTGGTCATGTAACCTGGAAAAACCTAAACCCACCTTTACCACCATGAGGTGCCTGCAGCCTGGCAAACTGACACTACTTCATGAGCACCTTACCAGCTGGGACTGGTCCTCTATAAAACTTGCCACCAACATTGATGCAGCCCTCAGCTACTTCATACACTCCTTCAACTTGGCCAGCAACAACTATGCACCCCTCTCAAAATCTCTAGTAAGGAAGCACAGCTCCCCTTGGATCACCCCCACCCTCATCACACAGATGCGTGATAGGGAAAACCTCTGGGACAGAGCCATTGAGTCTAAGAAACCCACAGATAGGCAAGCCTATAGAGTTGCACATAATAAGTGCACCTGTGCTATCTGTAGTGCAAAAGTAACCTACTACAGGAACACCATTGCCTCCACAACCACCCTCCCTCCCTCCCTCCTTCCTTCCTTCCTTCCTTCCTTCCTTCCTTCCTTCCTTCCTTCCTTCCCTGTCTCTCCTGAACAGTGAGCAGTCTAGTACTGCCATGTCCCAGTCATGGCTGTCAGAGCACCACAGCTCCTTTACAGCCATCAATTTCATGCTAAACCCCACAATGTTAGCTTCCAGAATCATATTTCCCATACTCTTTGCATTGCTGCACATGTCTCTCCATACCTTACTCCCTCCATGCCTGCATCCCTGCTTCCTCCTCCTGCTTGTGCAGTTCACAGATGCTCACTCTGATTCACTTTTCCCCTTATTACCTTCTCTGTTACTTGTAACCTTTACAGATTTCTTCTTGCTTCCTGATTTGTACCCCACACATTTTCTGCCTTGTAGCCACCACTGTATTCTTTCACCCCTGCTCTGAGGGAACTTACTACACCCTGGCCCTCCCTCACTACTGCTAAATCATCTGGGCTGAGGCAACTGTTGCCTGTTTAGTTGTACAGCCTCCCCCATAGCTATTTAAATGCTCATGTAAGTAGCATTTAAATCTCAAGCTATGGATGATAGCCCCTTGCTGGGAGAATGTAGGCCATCTGTCTTATATAGTCCCATATTTTCCCAGATTGTCCCCCAGTCCTCAATATAACCAAATCCCTTGTCCATACACCATGTATTCAACCAATTGTTAAAAGCCCTGTTCCAGAGTGTCCTTTCCTGTCCCCAGCCATATATTAGTAATACCTTGACAAAAGCCACCATGCATGCTACCTGCATGAGGCCCCTTCCCAGTTCTCTGACATTTTCATGCATTACCCTTACCCTGCTCTTACCAGTCATTTGTCTCCAGGTGAACAATGACATCTAGTTCCTTCCCAACTCTTGCTGCCTTAGTAATCCTCTGGATCTGGTCTCCATTGCTCCATTCCAAAGCACCTCTTAGGCACATCACCACCACCCTCTCCCTCCCCTCCCCCTGTTCCCAGGTGTACCCCTTCAAAACAGAGTCACCACACCAGCAGATGCTTCCTTCTTGGTTGGTGGCCTCTTTTTCCCTCCTTGGGTCCTACCCTCATAAGGACCCCCAGTTCCTCCCTTCCCATTGCTTCTGGTGCCTCTGTCTGGCTGACACATTCTCCCAGTATGTCAAAGGAGTTCTCCAGTGGTTCAGGCTGAGGAGTGTGTACCCTATCTGCCTCCCTTACCCTCAGAGAGTCAACCAATGTACAGCTGCTCTACATCTGCATAAGCATCTTCTAGGAGAGCAGTAGCAGACTTGGTAGCTCCCAGGGTGGGGAAGAAAGTTGTCTGCACTATTTCCAGTTTATCCTAGAATCAAGCAATCTCTGCCTCAATCCAGAAAGATGAGTCACCTTCAAAACAGTTGTTACTGTGCTATGATTACTTTATCCTGAGTAATACTAATTCAAAATATTTGCCTTTTTCAAACAAAAAAAATGTGTTTGTTGAACAGCCTCTCTATTACCTTTGATATTACTGGAAGCTGGTAAATTGGGCTATATTTATCAATCAAGTTTATCCAGCCATAAATATAGACACTACCAAAGCCTTTTTTCCTTTGTCTTGGAAATTCTCCAGTGACCAATGAAAAATCAAATATACAGTATTTGCAAGTGGATTATCAAACACAGGAGCTACATACCATACAATTTAGCTTGTCACTTGATCTAACCATCCAACAATTATGAATGTGGAGCTAATAACTCACCCACTACATCTGCAGCTTTAATTATAGGGGTGTGGTACTGCCCCTATAGTTTGGGTGGCTGTTCAGTTCTACGTTAAACTCAAAGATTTGTTTGCTTCTTGCAGGAAGACAGTTTGAGAGATTTACAAGAAACTTTCAAGATTTGTTGTACATGACAAAATCCATAATCCTTGAAAGTCTCATGTAAATCAGTTGAGTATTTTTAGAGAAATTAAAGTGTAAATAAATACATTTTCCCATTTACTTCAATGGTGTTTTTTTTTTCTGAAGTTTTGCTCTTGTCTGGATAAAAAGACTATAGATCTTTAGACTGTAAAATTTTGTGTGGTTCTAGAGGTTAGTGGGGAAGGATTTCTGGGGGGGTTAATGCTTTGATGTTTTATATTTTATAATATATTTATATCTTTATGTAGTATTTATGTAGTACTGGTTTATAACTCACTGTTTGTGACCATGGCTGAGACAATCATGACAACTGATGGAAAAGTGGGGGCTAAGTACCTGAAATGTATGATGTATATGATGGTCAATGCCACAGTACTGCCAAAATGACTTATATGTAATAAGTGTAAACATAATGATGAGTTAGAAATAGAGATCAGCCTTTTTAATGTGAGACTCAGGGCAATTGAACCCAGTCAGAAATAAATAGCAGCAAAATTAGAAGGGAAAATAAGTAGCCATAAAAATGTATGACCCGAGCTTGAGATAAGCAAGATGTTAATACAGCAGGAAATTCCACCCAATGTTACACACCTGACCATTCTCAAACCCAATATTGTCTCATTACCATCAAACTCTAATAATGAGATACCACTTATAAATATGGTTGCTAATCACACACCAAGCATGATTGACCCTGATTAACCCTACTAATATGAAAAGGATAAGGGAGGAGGAACTGATAGCTAGCTCAGACAAGGAATGGTACATAGTACAGAGTAATAAGGCAGCTAGAAAAAAAAACATAGGGCAGAATACTTCCAGTTACCCACCAAAACAGATCTGAGCCTGTAAGATTGGAAACAGAAAATAATGGATGTTCACCCTCTACCTCCCAGGTGTCCTTAATTGATGCCCAGGACACAATACCAGTAGACTTTAATAAAGGGACCATGGGGGAAATGCTGAATCCTCTTTTAGTATAAGTGCAGAGAGTAATGATTCTATCACAAATATCACAGAAAACAAAGGAAGAATAATGGGGAATCGGGGACAAAGTTCCTCTGAAAATCCAGAGATAATGGAAGTTGAGTCAACAGTACGGTTGTCAGAACTAGATTTAGAAATATTAGAATCCTTTTAGAATTCATGGGTTTGAATTCTAATTTAGAACTAGAACACCTATGGTTTCTAAGTGTTAAGGGTTCTAACTACTAAAAAAAGCTTTTCTTCTTCATATATTTCAAAAACAGGAGAAGCTAGCCTGGAAAACAAACTAATTATTGGGAATTACATGCTAAAAATGTTTTAGAGGGAGAAAATGAGAGAATGTGCTGCTCATATTCAGATGTGATAAAGGCATGGACTTGTGACACTTGGCATTTGCACTTTGAGAGGCTCAGTGTGTTTCTCTTTTCTGCATGCATAGTGAACCAATATTATGGCTGTGCTGAGAGCGCAGCTCTTTTTCTGTATGTTTTTTCTCCTTTCAGTATCTTTACCTGTTCTTTCTCTCCAGTCCTACACACAAAAGAGTTCAAATTCTAAAGAAGATTAGAACCTTAGAGCTATTTGCAAAGTTCTAGCCCAGAACCCAGAACTTCAGCGGGTTCTGACAACCCTAGTCAACAGTCCCTAGTCAAATATTTGTTCTTGGAGACTCAATTACCAAACATCTAGAAAGGGTAATTTGTAATCCAGACAAAGTCAGTTGGACCCTGTCTAGCTTCAGAGGGGCAAAAATCTCAGATATAACTAGAATGACAGAGGATATACTCCAAAATGCTGAAGGTAAACCAGTAGTCATAGTACATGTGGGAGCCAACAATATTCTTTATGATTCAATACTTAACATAAAACAAGATTATGTGGCTCTAACAAATGAAATACTTGAGAAGGGGTATGATGTGGCTTTATCTGAAATACCATTCCAAGATTTATTACAAACCATTGTACAAAAATAAAAGTACTCAACAATTGGTTAAGGAGATGGTGTATGAAGCAAAACACCAAATGTATAACACATTGGGAGGAATTTGAGGGCAAGAGTGAACTATACTGTTGGAATGGACTTTATTTCAGTATAAGAGGAAGTGCTGTACTGGGTAAACATATAACAGCTTGTATCAATAAGCATTTAAACTAGATTACAGGGGGGAGATAATAGCCAAGTCTATCTCTCTAAAAAAAGACCATACTCCTGAAAATAAGACTGATGTTAGATAACCTCACCTAACTGTGCTCACAATAGAACCCACAAAATTTAAGCAACCAATCTAAAAACAGAGAAGAGTAAATTGCTGAAATTATTATTAACCAATGCCCAAAATCTCAGAAATAAAATAGACAAACTCAAAATCACTCTGTCAACCAAAGCCATTGACATCTATGCTGTCACAGAAACTTGGTTTACCAATGAAGAATGGGGAAAGACTATACCGGATACATATTGTTCACTAAAAACAGAACATCAAAAAGAGGTGATGGAGTTGCATTTTACATAAAGGAACACCTTAAACCATATAAACTAAAACAAAATATTAATCAAAATAGTGACAATGAATTAATATGAGTTCAGATATCAGCTCTTTCAACAAATCTAACTATTGGCTTAGGTTATTAGTCACCCAATTTACGTTCTGAAGAGACAAATGCTTTCTTAAATTAAATCAAACAAATGAACATAGTAGGGGATTATATTCTCATAGGAGACTTTAACTTTCCTAACATTGATTGGTCCACAGTAAATGGTACCAGTAACTTGGAAAATAAATTTATAGATATAATGGGCAGGATTTTCCATCGCGAATGAATGCTGCAAGCCAGTGGTTTATCACACATATGGCGCACAGATCTTGAGACATTCACTAGGCTACATGTGGGAATTTCCATCCCTTGCATCCAGCAAAGGTCCTTAGACCACGTAAGTGTGGTCTTGCTTGCACCGTCCTTCCAGGGCAAAGTCACGATGCTTGGGCCAGAGCATTGACACAAACAGCATAAACCACAAAAACTGTTGCAACTGCACCTGGTAATGGAAATTCAGGTGCAGTTGCACCAAAGTGGATTGGTGCACAGCTGAATTCAAAGTCCCTTTTGAAAATCCTCCCCAGTGTCTCAAAATAATCTTGAACAACTAGTACTGGAAGGAACAAGAGATGAAAATACATTAGACCTAATTTTCACTAACATTCCTGCAGGGACTCATGAACTCAAAGTACTCCCACTGTTGTATAATAGTGACCATAGGATGGTGCAGTTAGACACTAAGATGAATGCAATCAAATTAATTAATGGTGTAACAAAACTTAGACACTATTACAAGGCTGACTGCAAAAGCATGAGAACATTTTTGGAAAATTGGAACTGGTACCACAACTTAAATAATCTAGAATTGGAAAAGATCTGGGACATTTTAGATGAGAATATTAGAATATGCCTACAGCAATGGGTACCACAGAGAACACAATATAACAACAACCATAGGGTACCATTATGGTAGAATAATAAGATACTAACAAAGTATACAGAAGATAAAGAAATTATACAGTAAATACTAAAATGAACCACAGAGTCTAATTTAGGAGTATATAAGGCAGCAGTTAAAAGAACAAAAACCCAAATTAAGAAAACTAAACAAAACCTAGACAATTGGCTACTACTGGGAAAGATAACAAAAAAGTTTTAGAATTATATAGGCTTTATGACAGGAAACATCAATACAGTAGGCCCAATATCAACAGAGAATGGTCTAGTAAACAAAGAAGATGACATGGCCACTAAACTCAGTAAGTACTTTCTCAGTGTTTACAAAGAAAAACAACAGATTTCAAATGAAATCCCTCTACAACAGGTAGATTTCCCACATTTTCTTCTGCAGGCAGTAATCAAAGTTATTGACCCTATTAAAATAACTAGTTCAGCAGGACCCAATGGATTAACCCCTAAATATCTAAAGGAATTAGCGCTACAACTGGAGGATCTAATCTCTATTCTCTTTAATACTTCACTCAAAGAAGGGAAAACAATAAGCAAATTGAACGAGGCCTTAATTACATCAATACATAAAGGAGGTAACAAACAGGATGTGAAGAACTACAGGCCTATTAGTTTAACTTCAGTTATGGGTAAAGTGTTAGAAAGGTTGCTATATAAATGCATCACAGAACATCTGCAACAAATTGGGCATATAGAGCCCACTCACCATGGCTTATCTCAGGCAGGTCCTGTTTGACCAACTTACTACAGATCTTCAAACCTGTAAGTGCTGCACTCGATAAAAGAATTGCAGTAGATGTGGTCTTTCTGGATTTCTCAAAGGCATTCAATACGGTTTCCCATAAAATCATAGTGGAAGAACTGATTAGGTTACAATTCTTTCTTAACATCATAAGGTGGAAAATCTCATGGTTGGATAACAGGAAACAATGTGTATCCATTAAGGAATTTATATTGGAATGGGGCCCAGTAACAAGTGGGGTCCCTCAGGGCTCTGTTCTGGGCACAATCCTTTTTAAATACTGGTATTAACAATGAAAACATCCCATAGAACATGATTGAGCAAATACACTGGCGACTGCAAGATCAGTGGTATGGTTACTGACCTGGACTCTGCTGTAAATTTCAAGAAAAATGTAGATCACTTGGCAAAATGGGCTCATGATTATAAATTAATCTTTAATGAATTAAAATGTAAGGTAATGCACCTAGGCAGTAACAGATCTACGATGCCGGTGCAACAACAAAAACACTGACATCCTCGACCGTGACAGAAACCCACTGACACCCACAACTGTGGTGTGACCTCAAACTGACCAGCATGATCATGATGTATGATGTGGGGGTGCTGTGCCCCCCACACCCCCCACTAAAGATATCTAACTCCACGTCACACAGACAGTAAAATTAGATATTTACCCCCCCCATCGCTCTACAGTGTCTGATGCAAAATTCCTCTTCCTGCCGATACATAGGTGCACTTGGGGGTTCGCTTCTGGAGATTCAGTGTACCAGTGTCACTGTAGCAATGGTATACCAGCAGTAACAACCCTGGATATCATTATACACTAAACAGCATTACTTTACAAGAAACATCTAATGAAAATGATCTAGGGAGCTATGTAACAACAGATCTAAAGTTTGATAAACATGTTGATGAAACAACAAAAAAATGTTATGGCATTATCAGATGTATTTTAAGAAACATATAGAGTAAGGACTCCGAAGTTATCAACCCACTGTATACTTCCTTAGTTAGGTCACATCTAGAGTAATGATCTACTCTTTGTGCTCCATATGCAAGCAAAAGTAAAAACTAAATAGAAAAAGTTCAGAGATAAGTTACAAAGTGTGTTAAAAACATGAATAAAATGCAATATAATGACAGGTGTAGACACTTAAACTTACGTGTTACAGAATATAGGAAAATGAGGGAGATTTGTGCCTCACATTCAAAGCATATCATGAAGATACCTCACTGGAACCAATAGGTCTAGTGAAACAAACTAGTAACAATAATACTAGGTCTCATAATAATACATTAATAGGAGAGGTTAACAAGACTCATACAAGGAGCCAGTGGTATAGCCAGAGAGTTGTTATTCTATGGAACACATTACCTAGAAGTATAGTGGAAAGTAACAACATGGAAACTTTTAAAAATAGATTAGATGCATTTATGGGAAATAAAAAGGTTTTATTCCACCATTAAATCTTGTGAATGGTGGCAAGTTCACTAAAGGACCTCTGTCTATTGAACTTGAAAATCCTCTATAAAACTATGAAACTATTTCCATTTGAAAAATCATACCTTTAGCATTTCTGAGTCTACCCAGCAGTGGGACTTGGAAATAACATACTGCATGCAGACAACAGTTTCAATGCTGTTGAATTGGGATCAATAGTGAAAGAAATTGGGCAACACTAATTTCAGAGAACTATAAAATCTCCATACTTTCCAATGCTCAGTGTAGACTATCATACAGGTCATAATACATAAAGACTGATCTCTCTAGTCATGTTTTTGGAAAAGGATATGATGGAAGGCATTCTTAGAATGGCAGAGAAAGGGGAGATACTGTTGATGGGAGACCTGAATATGCCAGATGTTAACTGGAGCACATTTGCTGCAGCCACATCCAAGAGCAGGGCCATTCTAGATGCCCTACAGGTGGCAGGCATTAGACAGCTAGTTTCGGAACCCACTCGTGAGGGAGCAATCTTAGACCTCATACTCTCAAATGGGGGCAGTGAGAGGATCTCAGATCTAGAAGTGGGTTGCCATCTGGGGACAAGTGACCATCAAACAGTGTGGTTCATGTTAAACTCAGCTACAGAGTCAAGACCTACAAAAGTGAGGGTACTGGACTTTAGGAGAGCTGACTTTGGCAAGATGGGAGAGTGCCTCAGAAAAGCAGTAGCAAACAGGCTAGAAGGAGGTGTGGAGCAACAATGGGGAATTATCAAAACTGCCATCACAGAGGCAACAAGCCTTTGTGTGAAGCAAATAAACAAATCAAAACAAAAGAAAAAGCCACTATGGTTCTCAAGAGAGGTGGCTGTGAAAGTCTGGAAGAAAAAGATGGCATTCCGGAAGTATAGGAAACACAGAAGGAGCAGGACAGAGAGCTGTACCAGTTAAGGCAGAAAGAAGAAGCAGGAGGGAAGTCAGAATAGCAAAGGCCCAAACTGAGGAAAAGATAGCCAACTCAGTTAAGAAGGGGATAAAACCTTTTATAGGTACATCAGCGGTAGAAAAGACAAGGAGGGATAGTGAGGCTGAATAGAATGAGCGGTGGGTGGGCAGGGGACAGTGAAAAGCAGGAATACTGAGCGAATATTTCTGCTCAGTATTCACAAAAGAGGAGGGAAGTGCCTAATCCAATTAACAGAAGCATTCTTGATAGGGGTCGATCCCAGTCCTTTCACAGAAGAAAGGGTTCTGCAAGAACTCCTAAAACGAAGATGGACAAAGCAATGGGTCCTGATGGAATTCACCCCAGAATTCTAAAAGAATTAAGGAAGGAACTAGTGAAACCACTGGCTACTCTTTTTAATAAATCATGGGAGGATGGTGTGGTACCCGAGGACTGAAGGAAGGTGGATGTGATTCTCCTTCACAAAAGTGGGACCATGACAGAGGCAGGAAACTACAGACCTGTCAGTCTGACCTCTGTGGTAGGGAAAGTGATGGAGTCACTTCTGAAGGAAAGAATAGTTGAGTACCTAGAGGTCAGTGGAGCACAGGATCCAAGGCAGCATGGGTTCACAGTGGGAAGATCATGTCAGACGAATCTAATAGATTTCTTTGACTGGGTGACCAAAGTAGTAGACCAGGAGGGGCTGTAGACATGGCTTACCTAGATTCTAGGCAAGGCATTTGACACAGTCCCACACAAAGATTATTAGTCAAATTAACCAGCCTGGGAGGGTCCCAGGTGGTAGCCTGGTAAAACATTGGCTGGACAACAGGACACAGAAGGTAATTGTAAATGGAGTCTACTCTGAAGAAAGGGCGGTTACTAGTGGGGTACCACAGGGTTCAGTATTGGTCCAGTCCTTTTTAATGTCTTCATCAGTGACATTGCAGAGGGACTGGAAGGAAAAGTATGCCTTTTTGCAGATGACACAAAGATCTGCAACAGGATTGATACACAAGGAGGCGTGAAAAGGATGAAAAGGAACTTGGCAAGGTTGGAGGAATGGTCAGACGTATGGCAGCTAGGATTTCAATGCAAAAAAGTGCAAAATAATGCACCTGGGAAACAAGAACCCAGGGGAAGAATACACAATGGGTGGGGAGGTAGTAACAACAACAAAACAGGAAAGGGACCTGGGGGTAATCATATCAGATGACCTTAAGGTTAGCAAGCAATGTGAGAAGGCAGTAGGGAGGGCCGGGGTATACTGGGATGTATAGGGAGAGCATCAGCAGCAGAAAACAGGAAGTTGTTATCCCTCTGTACAGACAGTTGGTGAGACCCCATCTGAATACTGTGTCCAGTTCTGGAGACCCCATCTCCACGGAGACATAGACAGGATAGAGGCAGTCCAGAGGAGGGCAACTAAAATGGTGCAGGGTCTGCAAGAGAAGCCATTATGAGGAGAGACTAAAGGAGCTTAATATGTATACCCTTGAGGAAGAAGGGAGGGGACATGATGAAACTTTCAAGTACCTCAAGGATCAACAAAGTCCAAGAGGGTAGCATCTTTCAGAAAAAGAGACTTGCAAGAACAAGGGACACAATTTAAAGATAGAAGGAGGGCGGTTCAGGGCAATGTGAGGAAGTATTATTTCACAGAGAGGGTAGTGGATGCATGGAACAGCCTTCCTGAGGAAGTTGTGGGGCCTAAAACTGTGGGAGAATTCAAGAATGCATGGGACAGACATGAGGCAATTCTTGTGGGGGGCAGGAAGATATATGCTGTTGGTTAACTAGGATCTGCAGCCTATCCTGTAGGTAGGGAAATGGGCAGACTAGATGGGCCTAGCGGTCCTTATCTGCCGTCAAAGTCTATGTTTCTATGTTTCTATGTTTTGTTTTTTTAAACTGGTGACAATATTTGAAGAGCTGTCTCCCATATAGTACTTTAGCAAATGGAGGTAAAGCAGTATCAAGAGTTACAGAGTGATTGCCGAAGTGAACATTTTCACAAAATATTGGTAATGCAATGTTGTGAGCTGTAATCGGAGAACTCAGTTTCCAAATAATTAACACTAAAACAGTGTTAATTACATATAACCATATTATAGGAAGTGGATCAAATGCAAGCCATCAAGTTCACTGGCAGATTTAAAGAGCTGGTGGATTAGCTCATTATTTTATGAGCTGTCATTCTGGGAGTAGTGTGTTATTTATTTTGGGAATATGTGGAGATTTGAATAAAGCAGTTTTTCCTCACTGTTGTTTTAGCTTCTGATTCTTCTGCTGGGCATTGTCAGTGTTTGAGAATGCTGTGAAATGAGAAGTATGCGCAGTGGTGAAGTCTGATCAGATGTGACATTGTGCGGGGAAAGCTTTGCAGTTCAGTATATAAAGTGTTCTGACAGGATTTATAGGTGTTATGCTTTTTATTTTTATTCACTAGAAATACCACCAACAGCTTAATCTGGTTCAATTTCAGTTGGTAACCATCTGTGCCCCTCCCACCCTCCCGGTCGCCTCTGAAAAGGGACTTCTAGTCTCAGTGGGCCTACCAGGTCAATAAAAACAATAGATACATTATTTCTGAAGTAGTGTTTGAACCTTCTTTATTTCTGTTATGTTCAAAGGAAGTGTAACACTGACTAGGTATTGCATGTGTCTGTAGATAGAGACCCAAAACATTTTTGAGAACGTTATTGCCTGTTGCATTATTGTTGATCTTTATAACACTGATTTGATGCTGACAGCAGATCCCATGTCAATGAATTCATGAATGCATGCAAAAATGATTGCTGTTTCATAAGAAACATGTTTCTATTGAGTATGTAAAAATGAAAACAAAATGTTATTTATTTGTCAATTTCTAATACTTTAAATTGGGTGATACAGGGAGATTCATGTAGGTGGGGGGGCATCTTGCAATGGGACGCAAATCTTTATTCCTTTTTTTTGTTGACATGTTGACATGATTGGTTTATAGGAGTAATAGATTGAGAATGATGTTCCAACTCAAATGGGTTATTTAAAAGTCTGCACACAGTGGCTTTGTGCTACATCACTGATCGCTGCTTCTCTGTAATTTGGCTCACTGTAGGCATTGCAAAAAATGTCTTAGCATCCTGTAGACAATGAATTTTTAATACACACATGAGCAAGTGTGATTCAGCACTTAATACAGCAGCAGCTAGCTAAACTTGTGCTAAAATCAAAAAGGAAGCAGTGCCAAACTTGTGCTGCACTGTTTCTAGAGCCCTTCCATAGATCGGAGGATGACCATGGATAGGGAAGGCACTGGAATCCTTTTTTTTTTTTTTTTGTTGAGATTATGGTCAATGCCCCCCGTCAATCAAAAAAGCACAACCTCCTACAGTAACCAGAGAGATGCAATAAAACAAGCAAAAAATAAGATAAAGATAAACCAAAGCAAGAGTAAATACAGTGACAGAAGTGCAATGCATGACAACTCGAAGAACCTTACACATGGTCGTATTTAGCAGTATAGTAAATCTGGTTCTGATTTCCTCATAATGCAATCAACAATTTACTAAATTGAAAACCAGACCACATACTACATCTTACATTTCTTTTCATAGTCTTACATACGAACAATATCAGGTGGCAAGGCTTGTTTTTTTTTTCCTTTTTTTTGCAACACATGTAGAAACACTTAAATGGGTTGCATAGAATCAAACACTTTAATGTTAACTAGAAGTGTGCAGAAAAAAAACTTCCGCCAGTGGAATTTCTAAGAAAGTCAGAATTCTGCTTCTGCCAAAGTGCGAAAAATAAATTAGCAACTTTCTTGGAAATTCTGATTTAGAACAGTGGAATAAATGTATAAATTGTGGATTATTCTATTAAACTGGGGAGAAATAGTCCACAGAACTGATAGCTGAACTGAAGAATAATTACATGTATTGTGGAATAATTCATTGAACTGCAGAAAAAAAGTTTCTCAGAACTGTTATTCCACAGTTCAGCCAAAAGATTCTGTAGGACAGGACAAAAATCCACTAAACACATTCAGAAGATTCCGATCTCGCCAATGGGGAAAGTTCAGAAAATTCCAAGAAATTTCTGAATTTTCACGGAAGTTCTGAAAAAGTAGAATTTGCAACATTCGCCCACCTCCACTGTTAACAATACAGAGGAAAGGCATGCATTCATACATCTATGAAAATCAGTAGCACTGTATTACCTGCACTCAGGAAGCATCTTCTGAAATAACTAGCTACTCTGCAGCAACACTGTCTAATTGACATACTTACAAATCAGGCAACCAATTTAACCATTTTAATTACAAACTATTGGCACTGAGAACGTTGTTGCTTCTAATTTTATTAACAAATCACATACAACACTGCTGGAAGCACCACCACATCAACTGTTAACACTCCAGCAAGCTGTACAAAAAAAATTCAAATGACATTATGAAAAGTTCTGTATCCAATACCTTTACTAAGGAAAAAAACAAAGAAGCACATTAATGTTTACCATGGATAAACATAACAGGAAGGGAAAGAAAATTACCTTTTCACAGACAGATCTCTGAAAATGAATTTGACTGCTTTCCCCAGAATGTGTCACTGCCAGTCTCAGTGAACAACAAATGGCACTGCCCATTGCTCTTCACTTCCAGGAAAGACATGAATAGATGAAATGGCAGTAGGGAACACAGAAATCATTCAACATCATCACAAATCAACATATCATCCACGATAAAAGGTAGTGAATACAGAACATTCTTATTACTTCTAAGTCCAATCCACTAACTCTTTAAGCCTCAGTGTGAGGGAGTGTGCCGCCCCCTTTAATGGGCCACAACCACAGCCATCAGCATACATTCAGTATGCCCAAGCATACTGTAAAACTGCAAAAAAGCTGAGAATTAGAGTGGCAACAAATCAAACTGAGCTACTATTATATTAGTTCCTTTTAGCAAGAATTAACTTTTTTTCAGATCCCATAAGAGGATTACACAGTGTGCGCATGTGAGCCGAATGGCGCAATGTTTGTGAGTTTATGGGGAGGTAGCAGTAGGCAGCATATCATAATGAAAACAGGGATCTCTGTACATCTAGAGGTTTGCAAAAAAAAAAAACCTTCTACAGGCAGAATTCAAGCAAAAGTCTGACTTTCGCTTCTGAAAAAGTTCAGAAATCCATATCCAACTTTTGTAAAAATTCCACCTGCCCTGCACCCTATAATAATATTTACTTCCCATGTGTCTAGTGGTGTCTCACCCACTTGTCACCTATTGCTGCCCAATTGCCCCCAAAAATTCCTGGTGGCTATTGGACTCTCCTCCCTCCCAATCACCATCCTGAAGTGCAACTGAAAACTCTTGTGGCTAGCTGTCCCTACCCCCAACCCAATCAACCTCCCAACATGTAATTAAAAAAGTCCTGGTGGCTAGCAATCCCTCCCACCACCCGATCACCTGCCCAACTTGTAATTAAAAAGCTTTGGCAGCTAGCAGTCCCTTTTCCCACCCTATCACCAACCTGACATGTCCAGTCAGTGCAACTCCCCCATCCCTATACTATATAAACATTTTTTCCTTGGTGGTCTAGTGAGCCCCAACCCCCTCCATATCCCCAGTCCCCAGTCTGTGAATTAAAATGTTATTCCCTGGTGGTCTATGCACCCCACCCCCCCGCCCTGGTAGGCTGTGTTCCATCACCCACCATCCATCCCAAACTCAAGCAGGCAACCAACCCCAGACCTCCTCTGTCCTCCACTGCCAGTCACCCACTGATCTGCCAGTGAATGATCACATGCTTTACCTCGCTCATTCACTAACAGCTCAGTGGGTGGGTGGCCATGGAAGAGAGATGAGGGTTGTGTCGATCTCCTGTGTGGTGGTGGAACACTGCCCATGGGGTGGGGGGTGGGAATGAACTAGACCACCAGGAATTATATTTAATTCATGGACTGGGAATGGGATAGGGAGGAGGATTCATAGGAACACCAGGGAAAAATGTTTATATACTATACAGGGGATAGGGGTGAGGGTTACACTGACTGCACATCTTGAGCAGATGATCGAGTGGTGGGAGGGACAGCTAGCCACCATGGCTTTTTCTTATTACACTTCGGGTGGTTCATCGGGTTGGGGGAGGGACCACTAGCAACAAGGGCTTTTTTAATTTCACATCGGGCGGGTGATCTGGTGAAGGAGGGACTGCTGGCCACCAGGGATTTTTATTTTGGGCATGACTGTGGGGGCACTGGACACCACATCAGGTTTTGTTTTGTCACGTATATCATTAGTGGAACAGGATGAAATTTCACCCAAAACAGTCAGGAGTTTTCTGATCCACTACAGATGGAAGTAAACTTCCATGAAAATTGTAACATTTCTCAGAAGTTCCACTAAGGATAAAATAACAACTTTCACCCACCTCTATGTACATCAAGGAGGTGGAGCAGGTGTAGCAGCAAAGAAAAAGCAGCCAAACAAGTTGTACTCCATAAGCAGGTAATGTACCTGCTGTATACCATCATCACCTCTGACTCAATGGAAGGGGGGGGCTGGCGCTGGTAGGATTGGGAGGGGGGAGTATGGTTTGGACATGTGGAGGCAATTGGCTTGTTGTCTCTTTCTTGCTGGCCTTCTGATGACGTTGTTCAGGCTCCACAACAGTGGGCATTACAAAAAGCTGTGCTGGTCTCTGCTGTGAAGCAGTTTGTTTCATTGTTTTGGCATGGCATTCTGTTCCATTCTCTTCAGTGTCCTGGTCCTGACCAGCTAGCATCTGCCCACACCACAGAGAATGAGAGAGAAGCTGAAGATAAGAGCTGTCACTGCAGAAGATAAGACTTCCATCTCATCTTTCAGCATGCTGATAACCTCATGCTCACAGTATCGCAGAACTGTAAGTCTAATCCCTGCCTGTTATGTGAGAAGGGTATGCTCCAGTATTTGGTTTTTTTTTGCCTCCTCATGGACTCCAGTTGGCAGTCACCAACTCCATGTCCGAGCCTCAAAGAATCATCTTTCTTGAACTTCTTATGTATTCAGTGATGTGGTCACAGTGAAGAAAAAAAACTTCCCAAGACTGCTTTGTTTGTGTGATAAAGACAAACTCCGGGTAGTGTTACGATTGCTAGGTGGTTTGCAGCAATAGCTTTAACTAAAAACTTAGATTAAAGAATTGACTTGAACACTCCTAATCTCTGACCTCTCTTCAAAAGTAATTTATTGCTGTAGATATTCCAACTAAGGTCCCAGTTAGTAAAGCTACAAATAGCATGTAGGGCATGACAATAACCCTACCACCCCACCAGCCCCTGTAGGTTTCATCAGAGAGGGCTTTGAAAGTGAGCTGAACTTTGTTGCTAGCCTAACTACTACTTGGAAGCAAGCAATATTGTGACTCCAACTTTTCCTCCTATTGAAAAAAAAAATGGAAAGGTCAAGGCTGCCTGCACGACTTTATTTTTTATTTTTTTTTAGTGTTCACTGTCTGGCGCTCACTACGCTATTACAAAACTGATGATTCTTCAAGGCTCAGGTGACTTAGCAACTACAGTTTTCATCATAGAGGTCTAGTACATCCCTTGCTTAATACTGGCTGTTCAAAATAAACATTGCTGGTTACTTACTGCTTTTTAGCTGAGAGAGAGAACAGGGGAGGGAGAGGGATTGAATAGAGAGGAAATGAATGGAAAAGAAAGAGGAAGGAGGGAGGTAGAGCAAGTGAGGAGGGAGGGAGAAATGATCATAGAGTGGGAGGGAGAGGAAGAGAGAAAGAGAGAAAGGGAGGGGTGAGGCAGAGGACAGAGACCTTGTCCCTGACTTGAATCTGCCTGAATACTTAGAACTTCTTTCAGAAGCTTTTTCTGGGCCTGTTGTTGCTTGCTGTAATTCTGTGGTTGAGTGTGTGTGTGTGTGTGTGTGTGTGTGTGTGTGTGTGTGTGTGTGTGTGTGTGTGTGTGTGTGTGTGTGTGTGTGTGTCTGCCTTGAGAGTTAGACAAAGGAGAGAGGACTCAGGAGTGCTAATCATCAATTCTCTTTACTACCCCAGAATTCATTCACACTGCTGACAGCCAAGAAAAACAAAATGTTGTGGGACTGAGAATGAAAGATATTTATAGAACACACACACACAAGGCATGGGACCCTGTGCCAGTGAAACACTTGTCAGAGTCCCTTGAATTAAAATGGGAGGATGGGTGCATGTGAGAGACCAAATTGGAAATGTTACACTGTGGCATTCTGTACCAGTTTTTATAGGCTAAATAATAAAAACTGCAGTTCATCCTTTTATCCAAGAGTGGGATGTAAAATGCTGACCATATCGTATTCTTCCATAATTGAATCGAGTTAACGTATACAATAACATCTTGTAAATACAGTATACAATAATTTTATGTGACTCCACTGCTAGAAATCTAAGTCATTCCATGACTCTTTGTACTATGGTAGATTCCAATTAAATTTAAATAATTCCTAAAAATAACTCTCATGTTTCTTTATGGATAACAAAGCATTATCTTAAAGAGAAGCTGGAACACCAGGAATTGCTTATTTTGTACCAGGTGGGTGATCAGGTGACAGGAATGTCCGCTAGCTACAAGGGAGATGTTTGTTTTCAGTTGTCATGGGGATGGTGATTGGCAGTAAGGGAGGGAGGGACCACTAGACTATTAAGGAATAGATTTTGTTATAACAGGATGGCTATCAGTGAAGGGGAGGGAGGGGATGGACCTCTAGACTACCAGGAATTAAGTTTTTATATGGGGATAGTGATCGGAGAATGAGGGGGGAGAGAAACCACTTGACTGCCAGAGAATATATTTTATGATATGGGGACAGTGATCAGAGAATGGGGAGGGGGTTCCACATGAGTGCCAGGAATAAATGTTGTTATACAGTGATGGCGATCTCAGAACGGGGAAGGGGGGGACCACTGGACCACCACAGAGATTTATTTTATTACAGCAGAGACAACAATCGCTGATGTGGGGAGATCATTAGCACCATTGCTATATTTACATGTTAGGCCAGTGATCGCCAATCTAGGAAAGGGAGGGACCACTAGACTACCATGGTGATTTGCTTTATTATGATTATGACAGAGACAGCAATAAAAGAGATTGTGTGTGTGTGTGTGTGTGTGTGCTTGTGAAATGGGTATTCTTATTTAAATAACTTCAAATGTCTGTCTATCTATCTATCTGTCTGTCTGTCTGTCTGTCTGTCTATCTACCTATCTTTCCGTCTCTTAAAAATAAAACAAAATGTAATTATTAAGAAACTTTGTGTATAGTGGCAGTCTTCACCCCAGTAGCTATCCTTTATGATCCTAGAAACATAGAAACATAGAAACATAGACTTTGACGGCAGATAAGGATGGCTTGGTCCATCTAGTCTGCCCATTTTCCTACCTACAGGATAGGCCGCAGATACTAGTTAACTAACAGCCTATTTCTTCCTACCCCCCCACAAGAATTGCCTTATGTCTGTCCCATGCATTCTTGAATTCTCCCACAGTTTTAGACCCCACAACCTCCTGTGGAAGGCTGTTCCATGCATCCACTACCCTCTCTGTGAAATAATACTTCCTCACATTGCCCTGAACCCCCTCCTTCTATCTTTAAGTTGTGTCCCTTGTTCTTGCAAGTCTCTTTTCTGAAAGATGCTACCCTCTTGGACTTTGTTGATTCCACTGAGGTACTTAAAAGTTTCTATCATGTCCCCTCTCCCTTCTTTCCTCAAGGGTATACATATTAAGCTCCTTTAGTCTCTCCTCATATGGCTTCTCTTGCAGACCCTGCACCATTTTAGTTGCCCTCCTCTGGACTACCTCTATCCTGTCTATGTCCTTGCGGAGATGGGGTCTCCAGAACTGAACACAGTACTCCAGATGGGGTCTCACCAACTGTCTGTACAGAGGGATAACAACTTCCTGTTTTCTGCTTCTGATGCCTCTCCCTATACATCCCAGTATACCCCCAGCCCTCCCTACTACCTTCTCACATTGCTTGCTAACCTTAAGGTCATCTGATATGATTACCCCCAGGTCCCTTTCCTTTTTTGTTGTTGTTACTACCTCCACATCCATTGTGTATTCTTCCCTGGGTTCTTGTTTCCCAGGTGCATTATTTTGCACTTCTTTGCATTGAATCCTAGCTGCCATACTTCTGACCATTCCTCCAACCTTGTCAAGTCCCTTTTTATCCTTTCCACGCCTCCTAGTGTATCAACCCTATTGCAGATCTTTGTGTCATCTGCAAAAAGGCATACTTTTCATTCCAGTCCCTCTGCAATGTCACTGATGAAGACATTAAAAAGGACTGGACCCAATACTGAACTCTGCGGTACCCCACTAGTAACCCCTCTTTCTTCAGAGTGGACTCAATTTACAATTACCTTCTGTGTCCTATTCTGCAGCCAGTGTTTTACCCAGGCTACCACCCTGGGACCCACTCCCAGACTGGTTAATTTGACTATTAATCTTTTGTGTGGGACTGTGTCAAATGCCTTGCTTAAGTCTAGGTAGGCCATGTCCACAGCCCCTCCCCGGTCTACTACTTTGGTCACCCACCCAGTCAAAGAAATCTATTATATTCGTCTGACATGACCTTCCCACTGTGAACCCATGCTGCCTCTGTGCTCCACTGGCCTCTAGGTACTCAACTATTCTTTCCTTCAGAAGTGACTCCATCACTTTCCCTACCACAGAGGTCAGACTGATAGGTCTGTAGTTTCCTGCCTCTGTCTTGGTCCCACTTTTGTGAAGGGGAATCACATCTGTCTTCCTCCAGTCCTCGGGTACCACACCATCTCCCATGATTTATTAAAAGAGTAGCCAGTGGTTTCACTAGTTCCTCCCTTAATTCTTTTAGAATTCTGGAGTGAATTCCATCAGGACCCATTGCTTTGTCCATCTTCAGTTTTAGGAGTTCTTGCAGAACCCTTTCTTCTGTGAAAGGACTGGGATTGCCCCCTATCAAGAGTGCTTCTGTTAATTGGATTAGGCACTTCCCCTCCTCTTTTTGTGAATAGTGAGCAGAAATATTCATTCAGTATCCCTGCTTTTCACTGTCCCCTCTGCCCACCACGATTCATTCTACTCAGCCTCACTATCCTCCCTTTGTCTTTCTCGCTCGCTGATGTACCCATAAAGGTTTTATCCTTCTAACTGAGTTGGCTATCTTTTCTCAGTTTGTGCCTTTGCTATTCTAACTTCCTCCCTGCTTCCTTCTGCCTTAACTGGTACAGCTGTCTGTCCTGCTCCTTCTGTGTTTCCTTATACTTCCGGAATGCTATCTTTTTCTTCCTGACTTTCACAGCCACCTCTTTTGAGAACCATAGTAGCTTTTTCTTTCATTTTGATTTGTTCATCTGCTTCACACAAAGGCTTGTTGCCTTTGTGATGGCAGTTTTGATGATTCCCCATTGTTGCTCCACACCTCCTTCTAGCCTGTTTGCTACTGCTTTTCTAAGGCACTCTCCCATCTTGCCAAAGTCAGCCCTCCTAAAGTCCAGTACCCTCACTTTTGTATGGCTTGACTCTGTAGCTGAGTTTAACATGAAACACACTGTTTGATGGTCATTTGTCCCCAGATAGCAACCCATTTCTAGATCTGAGATCCTCTCACATGCCCCCATTTGAGAGTACGAGGTCTAAGATTGCTCCCTCATGAGTGGGTTCCAAAACTAGCTTTCTAAGGCCTGCCACCTGTAGGGCATCAAGAATGGCCCTGCTCTTGGATGTGGCTGCAGCAAATGTGCCCCAGTTAACATCTGGCATATTCAGGTCTCCCATCAACAGTATCTCCCTTTCTCTGCCATTCTAAGAATGCCTTCTATCATATCCTTGTCCATTCCCTCCCCTGACATGGGGGTCTGTACACAACCCTGTGCGGATTGTGGTGCCTTTCCAGTCTCCAAGGTGACCCACAGTGCCTCTCTCCTCCTGTTTACTCTTTTGTTCAGTTGCTTTTATTGTTTCCTTTACATGAGAGCTACTTCCCCTCTTCTCCCTGCCTATCTCTCCTGTAGGTTATGTACCTGGTATGTTAACATCCCAGTCATGGTTTTCTGTGTACCATGTTTCTGTGACTGTTACGATATCCAGGCATCCCTCTTCCATCAAGGCCACCAGCTCAGGGAGCTTGTTGCCCAGACTATGGGCATTGGTACTCATTACCCTCCATTTCCTGATGGCCTTACTCCCTTTTGCCCCATCCCTGTCCCTCCTGCCTTTGTCACTTTCTCCATTTACCCCTGCCCTTCTCCCTATCGACACCTCTATGTTGGTGTTTGCTACACTTACTACAGTGATTATTTGGGGGGGCTAGGATTTCCCTGCTCCTTTCCAGTGCCTTCCCCCATGGCTAGTTTAAAAGCTTGCCAATGAAGCATTTAAACCTATCACCTAGGATCCTGGTTCCCCTCCAGGACAGATGCAACCCATCATGCCAGTATAGGCTTGCATCACTCCAGGTGGACACCCAGACCCCAATGAAGCCAAATCCCTGAGCTCACACCAGTTTTTCATCAACTGATTGAATCCCATGGTGTGGAACACCCTAGCCTCTCCTATGCTATAGATGGGCAGCACCTCCGAGAAGGTTACCGTGCGTGCTACTTGACTAAGGCCCCTCCCCAATTCCACAAACTCTTCCTGCACTTCTCTAATCCCTTTCTTAGCCAGGTCATTTGTCCCTAGGTGGACAATGATGTCCAGCTCCTTCCCCTGTGCAGCTGCTCCGGCAATCCTGAGGATTCACTCCCTGTCTCTCCAAGCCATGGTGCCAGGCAGGCACCTACCTCCTCTCCCTTCCTCCCCAGTTCTACCTTCCTAACAATGGAGTCCCACACCAGGAGTTGTTTCCTTCCCATGCAGGGTTCCCTGCCACCCTCCTGTGGGTCTCCTTTGTGGAGGTTCCTTGCATCCTCCTTGGTCTCCACTGTGGGTGCCTCCATAGAGGAACCACACTTTGCCTGAATGGCATAGGAATTGTGGAGAGGTACAACTGGAGGGATGCACCTCTGTTCCACCACCCTCACCCTCCCTGAGCCCACTGTGGTCCAACCGCTCCTTTTTCTTGGCAACCTCTGTGGTGGTGAACTGAGCTTACTAGTGAGCTCAGTGAAAGAGGTACATGGGGTGAGGATGCTGGCATGGCACTATTTTGCGACATCCCCCTTGCTGCCTAGGAATGAAAGCTACAGTGTTGCCTGCATGGGCCCAGGTACCATATAGTGAAGAAAGCTCTTCTGTTAGCATAGGGTCCTGTACCTCTGCACCTGTGGGTGACAAAGGGCCTGTACATTGGCTGATAGATGGACTGTTTGCTCTGTGTGTTAGTGTCTCCAAATACGAGCAGAGAGGCTAGAAGGCACTGTGCTTCTGCAGCCCACTAGACAGCCCCATGAGTTCCTTATGTCCATTGCTGAATGTAAGTGCAGGGCCTATAATGGCCCAGCACTTCTGTAGATAGAGTAATTCCTTTGTGCAGGTCTCAACAGCCCCTGTACATCTGCATCTGTTCACACAGGTCCCAAAGGGTCCTGCATGAATGAGGATATGATTTCACTATCTCAAAAAGAAAGGAGGAAATTATTTGCAAAAAAAACTTTGCTAATGCACCAGTTAGGAGGGCCTAACGCCAAAAAAAGTTAGGAAATGGGACATTAGCATTTCCAACTCCAACTCCCCACCCCCACCCTGCAGGCAGCAACAGGAAAAACAATTACAGTTTCACCTCCTTTGCATATTCACAAATCAGGCATGGGGTGTACCTTGGGGTTGTCAACCTTAACATTCACCCCTTTCTCATATACTGCACCCATCTCAGTTTCTTTATTGATGGAATGGGGTGAGCATTAGGGTTGACAACTCCAAGACACATCCCATGCC
Source organism: Neoceratodus forsteri (assembly GCA_016271365.2). Lineage (NCBI taxonomy): Eukaryota > Metazoa > Chordata > Ceratodontiformes > Ceratodontidae > Neoceratodus > Neoceratodus forsteri. Next base: position 148,834,861 of record CM057456.1, read on the forward strand.
TGATTTGTGAAGATGCAAGGGAGGTGAAACCGTAATGTTTTTTCCTGTTGCTGCCTACAGAGTGGGGCTGAGGAGTTAGGGTTGGTCACCCCATTTCCTAACTTTTTTGGCATTAAACCACATAGTTTTTTTGGGCAAAGAACAGTATTAAATGTAAAGGTATTTTATCTTAATTGTTACAATTATCTAATGTAGAGAATATGTGCATGCCTGTATTTTAAGAAGACTGAAGCAGTTTACTCACATCAGAAAGTTTATTAAATACAGTATATTTGCATTTCAACTATCAAAAAAAAAAAAAAGAAAAAATATGGTCAGTAGCTCATGTGTAGTGCAACCCTTCCATATTCCTAAGGTTTCCCCCAAACATCACTGGGTCTAGAAGGTCAGGTCTGAAACATGAAGATCCAGTGAGTTAGGTTCTCAGCCACAACAGACTGCTTAACCTGCACTGTATTTGGGTTACTTGCAATGAGTGGGGATTTAATTGGTAGGCATGGTGTATCTCCTTATTTTATAATATATATATATATATATATATATATATATATATATATATATATATTATAGAAAACTATGCCAAGTTCTCTGTTGGTCATTTAACTGAATCCTTATATTGCAAGCATGTAGCATTTCTGGATGTCATGTAAGGGGACATTCACTTTTCAACAGCCTATCTCACCTCCAGGGCATCCTGATTTTGAGGTTTATGTGTGTTCAAGATCCACATTCTGTGCCATTTTGTACCTCCATATATTGGAAATAATTTCCTTCAGCAGTTATGTCAAATAATTTGGATAGTTTCTGACATTTATGTGCTGTATTAGTTCACTCAGAATACGGCCCTGCAGGGTCAAAAACTGTCATTTGATATTATAACACTCCAGAGTATGTTCCTTTTCTTCTAGTCTGCATTGACTCACATCGTGACCTGTCATGTTTGAAAACCATTTTAATATTGGCCCAAGTACAACAAAGCAGTAATGTCACTTTGCATGACTGAAATATTGGCTGATGGAGTCCAATGTTCACTGAGTTTGAGTTTTCACGTCAAGCTCAGGTACTGCAGATCACTGAAGCATTTATGGCTAGTCTGACTCCAGGCAGACAAGAACTCAAACAACCTGGTCAAGTTTTCCCGAGGAAAAATCTTGTCCTTGGAACTTCAAACAAATACAAGTTATTCAAGGTTTGTGTTTGTTTTGCATTTAAAAGATCACCATGTCCTTTGCTCTGATCTCTAGCCCTGCTAGTCCCACAATTTTTGTTTCTTAATGTGAAGAAGCAAGAGTTAGGTCAGACCTGTCAACAGTTATACATGATCCATTTGGAGAGATCTCTCTTTTATGCAGGCACATGTTTTTCATGTTGAAATATAATTATTTAAACTGTTAATTCTTTGGTCTTCTTGGTGATAAACATATTGAAAGTTGAAAGCAGTACTAATTTGTACATACATTTGTATTTTTTCTCATTTTACTAATTTATATTATGTACCTTGCTGTTACTTCTTTGTAACCAATAATGCTTTGTTGCTGTCTCATGTATTGTATAGATTTGTTTGTGCTAGCCTTACTGTAACCTTCCTTCCAGCGCATACTACAAAATGGGCATATAATTGTCTAGTGTGCTTAGCTGGTCAGTTACAAAAAGAAAAAACTAAAATATACCTATAATTCCCTTCATTTCTAAATTAAATTGTGTTACATCTGTAATGTTATTAAGACAGTACCTACAGTAGATAACAATATGATAAAACATTTTATTTTCAGTCTGGTAAGAAATAAGAAAGTGGTGGTTCCTACGATAGGGCACGGATTCAGCAGCAGCACATACTGTTATAGTTATTGAAAGCTACTGTTTTTTTTGTTTGTTTGATTGTTTTTAACATTCATCTGATATGAGATGCAGATTTGCTGTGCGTCAAAATACAGGAGTTTTGGGGCATCATTTTCAAAGTGATGCATCCAGAATAGGTCAATCCATATTTTAAAAAGTGGACATCTGTCTAAACAATTAGACCATCTTGTCTAACCCTATCTTAATTTTGGATGCCTTTGCATACAAAGAATGCCACATTTGTGTCACAAGATGATGCAAATTGAATGTGTGACATTTTTAATGCAAATTGACACAAATAACTTTTTATGTCAAAACAGGACTGATTTTTTTTTTAAATAAACATTGTTTAGCACAGAGAAAGATGTTAGGAAGAAGGCACAAATGCTGCACAGGACTGTGGCTATGCCACCATTATGAAAACACTTTCAGGGACAGAATTGTAACCCATCCCTTTATACAAACATACGAAGAAAGCATCCAATAGCTTATGTAAAGCAGATTTCCTTTGGTAACAATACTGATACATTTTATAATTTCATGTTAGTTTCCCTTTAAAACTTTGGATATTAGTCACTCATTCTGGGGTTGTGAAACAAAAAAGAGGAGTCCTGAGAAATCTTCTTGAAATGATTTGTACATACAGAATGGATATAGATATCTTGTGAATAAAAAAGACACAAGATTCAAGGTATTAGGGCTTGAGAACCTTTATTTCATTGACATGCATCAAATTGATCCCCAGTTTCTGCTGCCAACAATATAAATTTTGCACTTCACCATTTTCAGTCCAAATGCATGGCTATTTGAGATCATCATGCACCCCAGAGGAAAACCAGAGCATGGTGCTTACATCTTCACTGGAGAACAGTTGAGGTGTTAGATTGTCTCCATACTGAGACCTTGCCTGGTGATCCTTTAAGATCACTGTGCCACCCAACCCCCCCAGGACTTTGGCCAGCTATTGGCTTCTTTGCAATGCCTGTACCAAAGCCATCAGACTTGCAAACTCTCAATATTTTGCATGCACAATCCAGAACAACATTTACCACCCCTTCATGTTCCAGAAGGATATCCATTCTCTTTTCTCCCTTTTCACCCAGTCTCTCTCCCCTGTTCTCAAAGTTGGTGACTTCCTCATCTCTGACCCTTCTGTTGTTGCCTCTTCCTTTAAATGCTATTTCACCACTTGTGCTCCCTGTATTATCCCTTCCTCCCATCCCCCTTCTTCCCTCACTCTGCCTTGCCCTTCTCTTTTTCATTCTCTTCTACCACTTCCTATGCTTCCCTTAAGTCTCTGCTTATTATCAGTCCTCACAAGGGAGATATCCCTGATGACTTTGATCTTAAGCTGCTGCTTCTCTTGCCTCCTGCCATCACGCTTCCTATTATCATACTTCTCAACTAGTGTTGTGCAGTATTTTCAAATTCTGGTGGAACGAAATTCCTTGGAATTTTCAAAATTTTGCTGATATTCTGCTGAAATTCCACCAGAAATGGAATGGTGCAGTTCCACAGGAGAAAATAGTTGCAGAATGATTTTCTACAGAAAAAAATGATGTTCCACAGAATAACAGATCTCAATTGTTGCAGAATAATTTTTCATGGAATAAAATGCTGTTCCACAAAATATTTTTCCACAGATCACAATAAGCTGAATTCCACAGAAGAACCAGCAAAAGTCTGGCAGAAATTCCATGTGCAGAATGGTCATTCTGTTCTAATTCCACTGGCAGAATTTGGCATTCTGCACAGCTCTATTCTCAACCTCTCTTTCTACTCTGCAACTGTCCATAATGTCATAAGCAGGCTACTGTCATACCTCTCCATCAAGATGGTAATCTTTCTTCTCCTGGTATCTTCCATCTTATCTCTCTTTCCTCCCCTTGCTGAGTTATAGAAACACCATGTACTTTCTCAGCTGTCTTCCAATTTCCTTGCCTCCTTCTTCAGTCCTTTGCAGTCTGGTTTTAGGAAATCCCACTCCACTTCCACCTCCTACCTCAAGCTCGCAGACTCCATCCTCTCAGGTATTGATCAGGACTGATCACCTCTGCCATATTTGTTGATCTTGTTAAAACTTCTGACATGGCGTCCCATCCCATCCTTCTGGACAATCTCAAGGCCTCAGAACTCTTGGACTCTGAAGTCAGTTGATTTCATTCTTACCTTGAGGGAAGGTCTCTTGCTGTCTGTATAGAAAGCCCCATTACATCACCACTCCACATCTGCTAAGACATCCCTCAAGGGTCTGTCAAGGGCTCTAGTTTCTCTTTCATATTCTTGAATGACCTTTACTCTATATGTTCCTAGGTGTCCATTTATATGCATGCTGTACTTTTTACACCTGGTCCCTCTTCCCAAGGAAACTGGTTTTTTTTGTTTGTTTTTGTTTTTTTGGCATTGAGGAACAGTTGGTTAGAATGAAACCAGCTCTGAATGTTGTCAAAATCCAGCTGTAGCTGAAAGGTTAGTCTCAGCTACAGCTGGATTTTGAGAACATTGAGTGCTGATTAAAGTCTAACCAACTGACCCTCAATGCCAAAAACCAAAAACAAATAAAAAACTGTTTCCATGTCTTCTGACTCCTGACAAAGGCTTACCAGACTCAATTCCCTCCTTTTGTTTCACACCCTTGATGGTGCTATGATAGAGGATGTATACTCCATTAAATACATCAGGGTCTGGCTGAGCTGACATTTTAATTTTGCTGTGCATATTGATGCTTTAACCCATAGGCTCCACCTTAAAACTGGTGAACTGTACAGGAAGAATGTGAATATCCTACTTCCTACCTGCCAAGAGATTGTTTTAAAGATGATTCTCACTCTTTTTGACGGTGGTGACATTGTCTATATTAGAGCTCCCAAATTCTCCCTTGCCAGCCTAGATCCCCTCTTGTTGTTTTGCCATGTACCTACCACTGCTCAATGTACTCTGCCTTTTCTCTCCCCTCATTTGATGTCAGGTGCCTTTCTCATTCTGACTCCTTTACTTCCAGTTTCTGGTTTACTTCCCTTCCCTCATACCTCACATCCCTACTATTATCTCTCCCTTTATTCTCTTACCTCTCCACAGTAATATTTTCCATTCCTTTCTATTCCTTTCATGGAATCTATTGTTTTTGATCTGCTTTTTCTTATCACTTACATAAACTCTGGTTTCCCTTCCCTTATCAATCCTCTTTGCTCTTTCTGCTTTCTCCCTTAAGTCTCTTCTTCATAATTCTTCTACTCCTCCAGTAACTGTCCATGGCCTTTTACCTCTTGACTTCCTTCTATCCCATTAGCATTGCTCTGCCATTTTGCTGCCTTCATCGCCAGGCTATACCTGCTGTTAGCAGCTCAGTATGTCTTTCCTTGTGAAACGTGTTAAATAAAAAAATAAATAAATAAATACCTGTATGAGTAGTTGCCCCTGCCTATCAAAACTCAGTTTTTATTTACTACATGTATCTGTTACAATGATTTGCCTTACAATATTTATAATTATGCTCTTCTAATGTACTGTATTTCTGTATATCTATTTATTTTTTTATTTATTGAAATCTTTGGAGAACATCTTTGGGCACAGGTGCTCATTTACAAAGGTTCCAAGTCAAATACATAGTCACAAAAAAAACATTACAAGCAGTTCCAGAGGAAATGCATTGAGCCAGGTTCACAGCACTTAACACAGCTCAGTTGCATACAGTTTTTAAAAAATTCATACAGATTATTCTATAAAAATACACAGAATATGAACAGAGAGAAACAGAATAAAACAGTATAACAGTTAAAGCTACAATGGACTTCAATGGTAGACCACAAAGATCTCAAACTGCTTAATCCTGGTAAGATTCAGCAGAGTATCATGTAGTTTGCTTAAGCACTTTGTGGCCCTGACAGCAAATGGACCACTTATCAAGCTGAGTACACCAGAAAGGAGGCTTAAGCACATTCTTGGCCGTATTCCTGGTGTTATACTGGTTGGAGACAGTATGAAAAGAGTTTGATAAAGCAGGGGATTTTAGGTCAAGGAGCACCTTATTTCTTCAAAACATGTCTGGAGCTTTATTCTGCAAGGTAAAGGTGGCCAGTTAGTGAGTGTGTAAAGGATACAATTATGATTGTGGTTATCTGCACCAAGTACGGAGTAGCATATCTTATTATAATTCAATTTTAAATTGTTTAGCACCATGTCAAAGCCAGCTGTGTATACAAGGAGGCCATAATTTATAAGTGACAGAATGGAGATGACTACAATAATGCATCTAGCATTCCCAGTAAAATCATTCCACATATGGTACAGGGAGTCTCAGCCTTCTGTTAACTATGGCCACTAGATTGTCAACATGGGGGGCAAACAATAAGGTGTCATCCATAGTTATATGATGTCCATTATTGCACCACTATTGTACTATTGTAAATACTATTCAGTTTTTTTCCTCCTCTTGAGCTCTGGAAACAAGCTGTTAGCAGCTCACTATGTCTTTCCTTGTGAAACGTTTTAAATAAATAAATAAATATATAAATAAATATACAAAATCACACATGCCCCCACAATGCAAAGCATCATGGGCTGCATATGCAAATCACCACAGAATGTTATGCTGGTCCAACTTTAAGCAGAATTGCATGGTGCCAAAAGGCCTCTCACACAATTTGCAAAGGTGCTAACAAAGACATAGACACGTGTTTCATCCTACCAGGACTCATCAATATGCCTCATCTGTTTGACACCCCAGTAGAATGGACCAGCTACCCTTAAGGCAGTGTGTCTTGGATATATTGTGGTGAACCCATTAAAATAAAAAAAATATTTAAAAGACAAAGAACCTCTGTTCGCAAACACTGAGGCAAGGGTTACCCCAAAGGGCATTTGGCTGGGAAGCCAAGTTTCAAAAAAATACAAAATCACACATGCCCCCACAATGCAAAGTATCATGGGCTGCATATGCAAATCACCACAGAATGTTATGCTGGTCCAACTTATGTTTGTTTGTTTTTATTTTGTTGACCAGGTAAGATACACTGGCTCCAGAGCCACCTTTTACAGTAATGACAGAGTGTACAAGAGTACAGTATACAGTGTATCTACAAATACTGTTCATTGTGGGCAAGTCCACAACACATTAGTGAGACAAAAAAATAGAATTAAACTGACTTCTGGCAGGAACATAGATAACACAATATGACCAGAAAAGAAAAAAATGTCAACATGTAGATGTGAGACATAGTTATGAAATACAGCAGAGTTCAGGCAGAGCACTCGCAGTTGTTCAGTGTTAAGAAATGATTCTTCAGTTCATTAGAGAATAAAGTGAAGCTCATTAATGATCTGATTGGTACTGGAATAGTGTTCCACATAAAAGGAGCCTGGTAGCTAAACGATTTTTGGCCCATGATGGTTGACATCGGGGGACTGATAGGTAGAAATTTTGAATTGATCTCAAGTTAAATTAGTGAGACTTCTTGTAGCAAGCATGCTAGGCTAGCAGGTTGTTGCTTGTCTAACAATTTGAAGCTGACGTTTGCCAAGGCCAGTTTCAATTTCATTTCAAAGGAGGTTCATCTCAAATCTTTTAGAATTGAACAATGATGTATCCTGTTACCACTTTGACATATAAACTTTGCAATTTTATGATATAGTACTTTTTTAGAATTAAGATTGACTTTAGGTGCCACATCAGCAACCAAGGAGCCATAGTCCAGTATGAATAGCAGATGGTGGATTGAGATACTTAGCTTTGCATCGTGTGTCAAGAAACTTGTTTACACAGTAGAGCTGAACTAGTTCTTAATGCATTTTACATGTTAGGTTTTTAATATGGAGGCCAAATATCAGGGTTGGGTCAATAAGAACACCAAGATATTTAACAGTGTTAACAGTCTCAAAGAGTTCACCCCATGCATTGTTACTATTAGGTTATTGGTATTTGTTCTGGTTTTAGAAGCTGAACCCAGTGATATCATGTGTTTTTGCTACATTTATGATCAGCCTATTTTTCTTGAACCACATGTGCAGAGAGTTGAACTCAGCATTTAAGTTATTGTTGATAACTGCAGTCTCTTTGCATGGGTAAATAGTACTGCATTGTCCACATAAATGAGCATACTGGCTTTATTGCAGACTGCTGGGGTGTCATTTATGAAGACTGAGAATAGCAGATGACCTAAAATGGATCCATGCGGCACCCCACAGGAGACAACCCTAGTGTTTGACAACACTGGTCCCAGATTAACCTGTTGTATCCTGTTGTTTAAGTAGTGAGTATGAATAACACAATTTCTTGCAGTGATGGTAGTCCTTGATTATTAACCATTCTTCATAGAGATAGACACTGCTTTTCTGAGAATCCTTGAGGATCTTAATTCAAAGCCATCCATGCATCACCTTTTCTAGCGAGTTATCCCCAGTAAGGACTACGACGTGCACTGTGCGTATCAATATGGTGACAATTTTTAAGGTGGCAGAGGAAGGTCATGTGCATTTGACAAGTGATATCTGGCTGAGCAGTGCAACTCAAAGCTTCCTGAGTTCCACTACACATTGGGTTGTTTCAAAATTAACTGAACCTGCTGCCAACTAACTGTTCCTCATTCCACCACCATTAGTAAAACAGTCAGGCTCATAGAGGCAAAGCAAAAGACTAGCAAACATACATAATGTGTTAGTGATGAAGGGAATGCACACTGGAGAAAACATTTTACTTCTCATCAGATCACTGCTGGACATTTGAATATCTCCTCATAATTTGATTGCAGGCATCATTGTGAGGGACAGTGCCCACAATATGCTGAAGGTGATAGAGGGAGGAAACTTTACTTATGTATCTTGTTTTAGACACACAACAACCCAATACCTGCACTTGGAAAGGAAACAAACATTACACTTCACACAACATAAGTTTAATGCTTTAATTCATATTGTAGTGAAGTGAGTGACAGATAAAACCACACACCACTAAACTGCGGCAGTGCTTTGAGTGTAAATTCTTCTTCAGGGGATGTGGTTACAGGAGATAATGTCCATATTTAAATATCTGTGCTCATGAATAAAACATTAATTTGATGAATTACAAAATAATAAGTGATACCTAACCGGTGAACACAATACAAATATGGCAATACAATCAATATACAGGTATATGACTGTTCAATGGAAAGCTTTAACACCTGAAAATAGACACAAAAAAGTAGTGGCTCTTGCAATCTGCCAACTGCTGTGATCCACAAATACCCATCTAAAGATTAAAAGCAGAAGCAGATAGCGGGAACCTAGAAAAGAAGACACAGAAAAACATGTTAAAATGTGGATACACCAATAACACCAAGTTGGAGAAAAACAAAACAGTGATACATAATAGAGCTGATATAAGGATTCTATCACTAAATATCCAGGTTGTCAGTCAAGAGACCCTCGATTAATAATAGGGTGATGTACTAGTAGTATACAATTTATTTATTTATTTTTTATTTCTGTATGTTTTTGGTAACCAGGTTAGTGCACTGATCCATTGGACCATTTTCAGACACGATCCAGGCAACAGATGTGGCTGCAAAATGACATAGTCAACAGAAACGATGTACATAAATAGCAATAGTACATAGTAACACATATAATACAATATAATACAAGATTTGATAATGTACCAGATGAGGTCATTAACACATGGTGGAGACAAAGCAGGTCTGCAAACATAGTTTTAGTGTTCAAGATCTACCTAAGATGCCTACCTGCTGTGATAGTGGGCAGTAGGCTAAATTATTAGGTGTGTTACATGAGGTCCCTGCACCCTAATTGATACCTTCATGGGTACACCTTAGACAGCTAATGTTTAGGCATAGGCTATACTAATACATAGGGCTTAGGGCATCTACCGTATAAGAGTAAATGTTAGGATATAAATGCATATTGTTGTAATCCATTTTGCTTGCTAATGCACACATATTATACTATGTATTTTCTGTCTATTTCTTACTTGTCAGATGCCAAAACACCTGTCCTTGAAGTAATTATAATATGTAAGGCAACATTACCATCCTTTGGTGATGTGCACCACTACACCTTGTTATGTAAGACTCTGTATAAGAACCTCTTTGTTCTAAAACTGATGACTTTACAGAATTATATAATGTTATCTTGGACCGTGGAGCCACCTCTAATTTAACCAATAGGGCTCATCTCTGTAACTAGAAATGTTTCTATCTTTTAGTAACCATAGTAATTATCACAGGTATATAATGTTATGCACAGGCTTTACACCTCAGAGACCCGAGACATCCCAACAGACTACAGAGAAACCTCGAGGTGTAGGGAATGCTTAGCACTGGCTCCCGGTTCATATTGGTAAGAACTAATTAGGGCAACTGTGATTTATCCCTTTTGTAGTAATGAACTTGTTTATTACTCGAATGCAACTTGTTTGTGATTATTTGCATTCCCAATATCGTCAAGAATCTGATAGTGAGGTTTAGACCTCTTACAAATTGATGACCATGTGCAGGCGATATTTGGTGTTTGCAAGTTTTCAATTGTTGCTTTAAATTTTCCCTTTCCCCACGGGGACTGTAGGTGTACACTCCCATGACACCTCTCCCGTCTTTTCTACCAGTTTGTAGATACTTGCAAAGTCTGGCTGACTTATTGGGTGTGGTCGATGCAGTCTCGACCCACTCCATAGCAGCTTTGAATTGCAAGCCTACAACTTATACAGTAGCCCGGCTGTGTTTAAAGTACTCATGTTGTGGATCGATATGCAACACGCGGTCTTTTTCACAGTTTGAATTTTCGTTCCCTCCTACACAATGGCCACAGTGTCAGATATCTGCACAGAACTGAGACTCGATGTCTCTAACTTCCTTACTTCTCATGGAGGATGGGCTGACTTTGCACAGAATGCAAGTCAATCCGAAAACCCTGTACTGGGGATTTCAACCCAGTATGCAGAGACGCGACAATCAACCAACAAGCGTTGTGCTAAAGGGTTGATGGTCGCCACTCTCTACGCTGCTTTGGAAGCCTCCAAAGCGAGGTTTCGCACCCTTAATCTGCAGATCGCATCTCTTAAGCAAGAGATGGGTTTACAGAAAACTGAATGTGTTCAAATACAGCAGAACTTGGAGTCAGAACTCCAATCTCTGCGTAGCGAAAAGGATTCACTATTGCATCATTCAGCACAGGCTGCTGAACAAGAAATGTGTACTGTGAAACAGGAGTGTGAAAGTTTGAGACAGGATAAGAGTCAGGTTGTGCAAATGAATGATTTGTTGAGTGCTGCGAATGCACAGTTGAGTGATGAAATGGGTGAGCTACAGGACGAGATCAACCAGGTACATAACGATTTAGAAATAGCCTATAGGGACAATCGTGAATTGAGCGCCGCGTACCGTGTTTTGCAAAAGCAGAAGCAGGATCAGGTTGATATGGATGATGCAAGTGTGAATCATGATGAATGTAAAGCTAAGATGGATAAACTGTGCCATCAGTGAAAGGTTTTGGCTGGCCACGTTAAGGCAATGGGAGGCGTAGCCCCTGCCTTCCACTCATCATCAGAAGGGGAACTATCTGATGATGAAGTCTCACAGTACAATGCCCAGTCATGCCCCTACTATGGCCCAAATTCCCCACCCAGCCATCCACAGTATGGCGGGTCCCTGCCCACTACTCCCCAGGTCACACGTTGACGACGTTGTGGCGCTCATCATGGGAAACGCCATCATGGCGGCACCCATGATGGGGAGGAGCAGGCCCAAGCCTGGTCCGGACGGTGCCTCCGATAGCCGTTATTAGTGTGGAAGGCAGGCAAGAGATTGAAACCATAATTGATAGAGCATTAGGTAATGTTCCTCTTCCTGGAAGAAGTATGAAAGCCATTAAAAGTCAGGTCCGACAAATTTTACAAGAAGCTGGCACTCAGGAATGTGTTGTTCATACTGCAGCTGAGGCTGCAGCTCATGCAGCATTGGACGGTGTGTGAGACGCGTTACTTTTGCCTGATCGACCACCGACTAATCCCCTACAAATGGCCTACTCTGTTCAGCAAATTGCTGACAGTATCGGTCAGATGAGTCCGTCTGAGAACCTCAGTTGCCATTTGGAACAGGTGCACTCCAAATGCGAGATGCTTAGCCTTGCCACAGAATATCTGGTCCAAATACTACGCCAGACCATCGATCCTGGTTTATGGGCCAAACTCCCAGAAGTAGTTCGCCTGGATGGGAACACTACCTTTGACAAAGTTGCAGCTGAACTCATCTCCGCTTATAGCCCAGGAGTGGTAGTAGTGATGCTGGCATATCCCATGAAGCAAAATGCAAAAGAAAGCCCAGCAACCTACCACCAGAGACTTTGGATGGCCTACCGAGCAGGGAAGCATCTGGCACAAGAAGCTGCGGATGTAGATCTTATTGAATATAAGACCTTGTTCCTTAGGAACATGATCCCAGCTGTAAGAGAAAAGGTAGAGCCAACCACATACCCAAATACGGATAGGTTCGCCGATATTCTTCGGAAAACCGAGAGGGTGTATCAACTGTACATCCGTGATTTGGGTTCCGGTTCTAAGAAGGTTGCTGCTGTGGAACCCACTTCCGGGACTGCAACACACTACACCGTGGAGGGGCAGGCCCAGAAACAGCAACCCAAACATCCATTGGCCTCTCCAGCCAGCAACCAACAAAACCCCCAACAGGGCCAACAACAACAGTGGGGTGGGAACCGGAATTGGCCTAAAAACAGAAGGCACAAAGGCAGAGGGACACCATTACAAAGATCAGGTCCCTCATACAAGGAGATAGCTGAAGAAAACCGAAAATTTCGAGAGCTCCTGGGCCAAGTGCGCTGTTCCTTCACAGACCCTTGCGGCAGTACAACCGGCGACCCATGCCACCACTGGTCATGGAGACACAGGAAGTATGAGCTCTCAGGCCCACACAAGTCTGAACCAGGAAGCTCTTCCCTACATTGCATCAGTGCAACAATGTGAAGTCATACATGCAAGTCAGGCCCAACCTCTGTATGCTTCCAGCAATACGGATTGACAATTACAGGCCCCAGTCCGCATTGTAAACAAGCTGGTCTTGGATACAAATGGAAGGACCTGCACCGAGGCCGAGGTCGGGGGCCACCAACTAATTGTCTTATTAGATACAGGTGCAGCTGTATCTGTATTACATGACGAACACCAGGACACATCTCCTTGGTCTACCGGACGGAAGACCAATATGTCAGGAGTTGATGGTACTAGGCTGCCTGCATACCGTTCTCTACCCTTACCGGTAGAGCTAGGCCATTTGAAGGCCTCACATGCTTTCCAACTAATGGTACTGCATGATCATCCTAGTATCATAAGGATTGATTTCCTTGCACCACACGGCTGTCTGGTGGATCTAGCTAACATGCTGCTGATACAGATGCAGGGTCAATACCACACTGTCTTAATTCCTGACTCACATGCTGTGGCAACCATATCTATTAACAACAAAGAGTATGACACCATAGATTTGTTCAAAAACCATGAACTTTTCCCTAAACTCCTACCGATTCTGTAACGACGTTTGGAAGCATTTGCAGTTAACAAGCATGATTGTGGTATAATGCATACTGTTATCGAGGTGCCAAGCCCGGCACATGAAAGACAAAGGCAATACCCATTTCCAACTGAGGCCTTACCCTCTCTCCGAGAAACGATCAAGTCACTCCTTAAGCAAGGGGTAATCAGAACGTGTGTTTCTACTGCCAACTCTCCCGTTTGGCATGTGAAAAAACCCACAGGCACCTGGAGACTTACTATTGACTACAGGAAACTGAATCAGGTCACTCCCAGTTGTTCCCCAACTGTGGCGTCGGCACCAGATGTGCTTCGACTTTTAACACTGGATCAGAAATGGTTCAGTGCCCTGGACATCTCCAATGGTTTTTGGTCATTACTATTGGCCCTCAAGAGTCAATATAAGTTTGCCTTCACCTTTGAAAGATGACAGTACACGTGGACTTGCTTGCCACAGGGATTACATAACATAGAAACATAGAAACATAGAAGTTGACGGCAGATAAGGACCGCAAGGCCCATCCAGTCTGCCCATTTCTTTTTCTACCTTATAAATGTGCCATCGGCCTTTGCTCTGTCAGTGACCTATCTATTCATAGTCATTTGTATTGCTCCCTTATGCCTATCCCATGCCTGTTTGAAGCCCTGCACTGTATTCATAGCCACCGCTTCTTGTGGTAAGCCATTCCATGCATCTACCACCCTTTCTGTGAAAAAATTTCCTCACATTCCCCTTAATCGGCCTCCTCTAATTTCATGCTGTGTCCTCTTGTCCTGCTATTTTCTTATATTTAAACATGTTAGACTCTTTCACCTTGTTTATGCCCTTAAGGTGTTTAAATGTCTTGATCATATCACCTCTCTCCTCCTTTGCTCAAGGTATACATATTGAGCTCCATTAATCTGTCCTCATATGTCTTCTGATGCAGTCCCTGCACCATTTTGGTTGCCCTTCTCTGGACTGCCTCAATTTGGTTAATGTCCTTGTGATGGTGTGGCCTCCAATACTGCACGAGTACTCAGATGGGGCCTAACCAATGTCTTGTACAGAGGATTATCTCCCTCTTGCGACTTGTGATACCCCTACTAATACACCCTAACACCCCCTAGCCTTACCTACTGCTTTAGAGGTCTGTTGGATGATTTTAGGTCATCAGTGATAATGATGCCCAAGTCTCTTTCTTCCTTTGTGACTGCTAGCAACTCCTCCCAGCCTATAAGTGGCTTCAGGGTTTCTCTTCCCTATGTGCATGATTTTGCACTTTTTGCATTAAATCCCAGTTGCCACTCTTCTGACCATTCTGCTAGTTTATCCAGATCTCTCTCATTCTGCCCACCCCATCTGGATCATCTACTCTGTTGCAGATCTTGGTGTCATCTGCAAACAGACAAGCCTTACCCTCTAGTCCATCTGCGAGGTCACTAATGAAGATGTTGAATAGGACTGCCCCAGGACTGATCCCTGAGGTACCCCACTTGTGACTTGCATCTCTTCTGACTGTATACCATTTACCACCACTCTCTGTTTTCTGCCAGTCAACCAGTTTGCCACCCAGTTGACCAACTTCGGCCACCCCGAGCCTACCTAGCTTATTTATCAATCTTCTATGTGGAACAGTGTCAAAAGCTTTGCTGAAGTCAAGGTAGGCGACATCAACTACTCCCCCTTGGTCCACCACTCTGGTTACCCAGTCAAAGAAATCTATGAGATTAGTTTGACAGGACCTTCCTTTTGTAAACCCATGCTGTCTTGGATCCTGTGCCCCTATGGATTCCAGGTGTTGCACTATCCTTTCCTCAAGGAGTGCCTCCATAATCTTGCCCACTACTGAGGTAAGACTGACTGGTCTGTAGTTCCCCGCCTCCTCCTGCTACCACTCTTGTGGGTGGGATCACATGAGCCCTTCTCCAGTCTTCTGGGACCTCTCTGTGCTCAGAGACTCACTAAACAATTCTGCTAATGGCTCTGCTAGTTCTCCTTTAGCTCCTTAAGTACCCTGGGATGTATGCCATCAGGTCCCATTGCCTTATCCACCCTGAGCTCTTGTAGGACCCTTTCTTTTGTGAAGGGAGTAGTGCTCACCTCCCTCCCCCTGTGTCCATGATGCTGAGCTGTGGGCCCTGCCCTACCTTCTCTTCAGTAAATACTGAGCAAAAGTATCTATTTAGGATAGATGCCTTTACAGGTCCTCCTCCTCACATGCTCCCTTTCTCCATTAAGCTTAGCAATACCCCTCTGGACTTTCTCCTTTCACTAATGTATCTATAGAAAGTCTTGTCACCTTCTTTTACTGTTCATGCTAGTGTTTCCTCAGTTTGGGACTTTGCCTGCCTTACTGCCTTACCTGCTTCCCTTAGGGCAGTTTGGTATGCCTCCCTATCTTCATCCCGCTGTGTTCTCTTATATTTTCTGAAGGCCAGCCTTTTGGCTCTGACCTTTTCTGCTACTGTATTTGAGAACCAAAGTGGTTTCCTTCTTCTTTTGCACTTCCTTTTCTGTCTAACACAATGGGATGTTGCTTCAAGTATTGTATCCTTAATGCTTGCCCACTGCCTGTACCTCCTCACCTGTGTTTCTTTTGCAGGGCTAGCTTAACTCTGTTGGCCATCTTATCAAAGTCAGCTCCTCTGAAGTCCCATATTTTTGCCTTGGAATGGGATGATTTAGATGTAGTAGCCAAACTGAACCATACCATGTGATGGTCACTGGCTTCAGGTGACCTTCTACCTGGAGATCTGTGATCCCTTCTTTGTTAGTCAGTACTAGATCTAGGATAGCCCTGTCTCTTGTGGGTTGCTGTACCAGTTGTTTGAGGCCCTCCCCCTGCAGGGAATCCACTATGAGTCTAGTTCAGTCCATCCCTCTTCCATCTTCACATGATGGATGCCCTACAGAGTTTCTCAGCCCCCCAATGTCTCTTACAGTATGTAGATGACCTGTTGTTGGCCACGGCCACACAGGAACAACATCTGGATCTCTTGGATGAACTACTGACTCTCATTCAGAGAGCAGGTCTGAAATGCAACCCAGCAAAATCACAATTATGTCAGAAAGAAGTACTCTTTCTGGGTTTGAAAATAACTGACCAAGGCTGGAGCCCTACTTGGAAAAAGATTCAGGGATTACAAGACTTGCCATTACCCACAAGTGTGGCAACTCTTCGAAGGTTTCTAGGTATGGTAAACTACTCGAGAGATTTTTTTTATGATTTTGCTCAGAAAGCTGCTCCTGTGTATGATTTATTCAAAAAGGATGTTCCATGGAATTGGGGCCCTGTTCATACTCAGGCTGTGACATCACTGAAGCAGGCTCTGGCCTCTGCCCCAGCACTGGTGAACCCCAATCCAGCACTATCATTCCATCTGGAGTGTGCCACCTCTGACATTGCTATATCAGCAGTGTTGGCCCAGAAGGTGCACGGCACCTTGAGACCTATAGCATATGCATCGCAGCTCTTGACCCCAGTGGAACAGAAGTACAGCCTTTGTGAAAGGAACCTTCTGACCACCTACTGGGCTGTCAAGCACTTCCTGTATATCATTGGGTACTCACCACTGATTCTCAACACTAATCATACGCCAACTACCTTTCTGCTCCCAGATAGAGTGAAGGATGGGTCAGTCTCCAACACTAGGCTGACACATTGGTCACTTCTCCTCCAGGACAGAGACATCCAGGTCCACCAGACCAAAGTTCCGTCTCTGCTAGCTCATGGCCTCCTTTTTCAGGGGGAACCCCATGACTGTACACTGCAGTCACCTGACCTCCCAGATCCGGGTCCATTCCTCCCTGCTACGCCAGAGATACTTGAGAGCACCTCTTTGTGCCGTATTTTCACTGATGGTTCAGCATCGTACTATCAGGGAGAACAGATTGCAGGGATGGGTATTTTGGTGGTTTATCCCAATGGGAACACTGTCAAGATATCTAAACGCTGTAGTGTAGCTTCATCGCACTACACAGAGATGGCAGCGGTGGCCTGTGCACTTGAGTTTATCCAACATGGAACTCAGGATACCATCATTTTTACAGACTCTAATTGGGTTTGTTGCTCCCTTACAGAATTTCTCCCTTTCTGGCAGAAGAACTCCTTCCTCTCCTCTGATGGCAGTCCAGTGAAATACAAAGAATTGCTAATCTACATACATGCATTGGCACAGAAATACACACACAAACTTTATGTGCACAAGGTTAAAGCTCACTCTCTTCATGATCCCTATCATGCATTCAATGACACAGCAGACATCCTTGCTAAGGAAGGGGCACGAGGGGGGGATGTCTGGATGATGCATCACCCAGAAGCCAATGCAGCAGTACATGTTGCAGCTCTTAAAAAGAAATCTGAGTCTTTTTCTCCCCTGGACCTCTCAGCGGCCCAGCATTTGGACACTGAACTCAAAGAAGTGTTCAGATTCCTTGACAAAGGTACTGAAGAAAGACTCCCTACACATAACTCATATCGCAGGCATGAAGGTAAGTTACACTTATCCCCTAATGACAAACTCATTTGGTTCCAACCAGAGGACACTACCACCAAATTGTGGGTAGTCCCCAGACATTTGAGATCTGAATTTTTGCACCAGGTACATGATACTCCTACTGGTGGACACCAGGGAGCAGAAAATACCCTCCAACGTCTCAAGACCACTGCTTGGTGGCCTGGTATTACCAAAGATGTTAAACAATACATTGACAATTGCCTTGTTTGTGCACAAAACAATCCCATACCTACAAAATGAAATGCCAAACTTTTACCACAAAGACACACTGGCCCTTGGCATACCATCCAAATTGATTTTATTGGTCCTTTGACCAATACCAGTAGAAACAACAAGTATGCTCTTGTGGTAACCGACTTATTTTCTAAGTGGGTGGAGGCTTTCCCCACTAAGACATGCACCACAAAGACAACTGCCAAAATCCTGGTAGAACAGATTTTCTCCAGGTGGGGCCTGCCTCTCAAGGTAGACTCCGACAAAGGAACCAGTTTTACAGGTGAGTTGATGAAAGAGTCCCTTGAACTCCTTGGGGTTCAGCAAAAGTTCCGCATACCTTATCACCTGCAATCTTCAGGTCAAGTAGAAAGAGCCAACAGATGGATTAAGCAAATGCTTTCCAAATTCATTGAGGACAATCCCAAAACCTGGGATTCCCTATTGCCTTTACTCCTTATGGCAATTAGGGGTACACCCTCAGCCACCACCCAGCTTACACCCTTTGAGGTGATGACTGGAAGACAGATGAGATTACCTGAACACTTGCTGTTTGACCTGCATACCCCCACTGCAGACCGAGTATCTGTGGATCAGTATGTGGAAAAACTCAGAAAATACCTCATACACACACACTTGTATGCTGCAAACTGCATGGGCAAAGCCCAGCAACAGTCCAAAATACAATTTGACAAACATGCACAAGAAGTGGATTGGCAGGTTGGAGATCAGGTAATGGTACTTTGATTTGCACATCCCACCCACTCCTTCTCCAACAAGTGGGAAGGCCCTTACCCCATTGTCAACAAGCTCAGTCCGGCAGTCTATCAAGTTAGACTCCTCCACAACAATAAATTGACTGACAAATGGTTACATGCAAACCAGTTGAAACTGTACAAAGGAACTTAAAACCTACTTTTCCTAACCCCACTGGGCAGAATTGTACTAATATACTAATCTTTGATCTTCCTTTTCAGATACAATGACAAGATGGCTATCTTGTTCCTATCTCTCCTCCTTGCAGGAGTGATCCCTTGCACCCAAGGCACGGTACTGGACCTCCTCCAACAACTGGATCCTCCAGCACCCCCCACAGAGGGAGTTTCCATCAAAATACTAGATACTATGATTACTGTCCAGGCAGGTTCCGATGCTTACCTCACTGCCTCGGTCATTGCTCCTGACAAATCTACCCTTCAAATTGAGTGGCAAACCACATCACAAGGACAAATTCTCCCTGTGGCCAAACTTTCCAAGGGAACTTTTCAGGGTTGGCCCAATGCGAAATTATCCCCAAATGGTTCATTATCTTTGTTACAAACTGCATTAAGACATACTGGTTCGCACAACATTACTGCGTTAATTGATCCTTCCTACTGTAACTCTCTTTCCAGAGATTCTTCCCGCAGATTCTGTGCTGTACACCACATGGCCTCTGCGGCCATGTACCTATCTGTTTTACCACCCACTGAAAAACAGCTTTTGGAATGCCCAAAACATAACCCTGGTCCCCGTAGTGGTCTCACAGCCACTGCCCTCCCAGGTTCTTTGATTAATAATTTACAGTTCATGCATATACCTGTTTTGTTTAATCTTACTTACTGGAACATGAAAGAGTTTGTTATGTGTCACAATACTAATACTTCTGCATTTTATAGTACATTATTGCTTGATAGTTTAGCTGCATTTCAGATTCATACAAAGGACCCTTTTACTGGGGTTTATTCTACTGAACACAGAGGTAATTTTAGGAGGAATACTCTTCCTGGTACTCTACATCATAACTGTAGTAAACGTGAAGTTGACAGTTCTGATGTTACAGGTGCTGTCACAGGTCTCTTTGGGACTGCTATGTCCATTTGGAACAAAGCAGACATTGCTGCTATTAAAAGTCATTCTGCCAAGTTCTCCACTGGTTTGGTTAATAATGTTTTACCACCATTATTGCATGGTGTGGATGGTCTTAGTCAGGAAGAAAGATACACTGTATATAACATGCACGACATTGCAAAAGCCTTCACTGATTCAAAAGATAAGATTAACGCACTCATACAACAGAATAATAGAGAAGCTGAAAAACAATACATTGGTAGGGATATACTTTGTTCCGCATATGGCTCGTACATCCTCACTACCATCAACAACCTCTTCCGTGATTTAGAAACTGGAAGAATCCCTGACATAATACATGATAGACGCATTTCTAAATGGTATTGTCCTAAATGTAAACTTTCAACTTGTGTTTCCTTATGTATACAACAGACTTTGTCTATTCCTCTCTCCACAGTGAGAAATTTGGGGTTTGTGATCAGACACCCAAACACTGGTCCTTGTTTTTCTACTAAGAAATGTTCCATAACAGATACCATGTTTGTCTCTTTTACTGTCTCCTTACCACGTTTTGATCCCGCTACAGCTTTGTTCGACAAGCTTGCACTGGCACACTCCATAGGGCATTTGGATGAAGACATCTACAGAGAATGCCTGGATCTACCACCTCTACTGGTCTGCCACTCCTTCCTGGATGCCTGGGTGGCACCACACACGGACTGTTGTGCGAAAAAGCAATGCATCTACTTGTGCCAATGTGATGTGTTTGATGTCATATGCCCTGTTTGTGGCTACTCTCCAGACAGCATTGATTGGACTTTCACTATGAATGATGACATCACTGAGAACGGCACCAACTCTTTTGAATTGACTCTATCACCGGATCAGCTATATCAGTCCTATCGTGAGGAAGCTCATCGCCTGTCAACACGGATTTCGAAGACGACCTACACATGCCCTGTCCAGTTGCAAAAATAGACACTACCTACTATGCGCTCACAGTATAACTCTGACGGAGAGTACTGCATCGTGACTAATTATAAGTCTTATACATATGGTTCTGTTACTTGTCCAATTGATTACCCCAACTTCTGTTTTGTTCCCCATCAAAAAACTGTTATTGGACATACCGTTATAACCCCCGTCCCCCTTATGGATGCAGACATTATTGATGGTAACCCAGATTATTTACTCACACTATCAGAATACCTACCATACTTTAACGTTCACATAGATCCACTTACACTTACACTGAAATCCCTTTTAGATAGAAAGGACACACACCTCATCCACATCAGCAATAATATAACCAAAGCCAATGAAGCTGTTCTTGATCTGATCAATGATGGAGATATGAATAATGCATTGACTAACACCTGGTTAGAAATCACTTTTAAAGGTTTTGTAATAATACAAGCATTTTTAATATTCACTTTGATTATTATGCTTTGCTGCCTACGACGTACACTGCACCAACACTGTGAGCAGCTGGAGTTCCTTTACAAGGCTCGCGTGTCGGGCTTGTAAAGGACCACTGCTCCTGTTCATTCCCTGGATTTGCCTGTGTTGCCCTTGGAGGCAACAAGTGGGGGAATTGTTACACGAGGTCCCTGCACCCTAATTGATACCCTCAGGGGTACACTGTAGACAGCTAATGTTTAGGCATAGGCTATACTAATACATAGGGCTTAGGGCGTCTACCGTATAAGAGTAGATGTCAGGATATAAATGCATATTGTTGTAATCCACTTTGCTTGCTAATGCACACATATTATACTATGTATTTTCTGTCTATTTTCTTGTCAGATGCCAAGACACCTGTCCTTGAAGTAATTATAATATGTAAGGCAACATTGCCATCCTTTGGTGATGTGCACCACTACACCTTGTTATGTAAGACTCTGTATAAGAACCTCTTTGTTCTAAAACTGATGACTTTACAGAATTATATAATGTTATCTTGGAACGTGGAGCCACCTCTAATTTAGCCAATAGGGCTCATCTCTGTAACTAGAAATGTTTCTATCTTTTAATAACCATAGTAATTATCACAGGTATATAATGTTATGCACAGGCTTTACACCTCGGAGACCCAAGAGATCCCAAGAGACTACAGAGAAACCTTGAGGTGTAGGGAACGCTTAGCATGGATCCCAGTTCATATTGGTAAGAACTGCTTAGGGCAACTGTGATTTATCCCTTTTGTAGTAATAAACTTGTTTATTACTCGAATGCAACTTGTTTGTGATTATTTGCATTCCCAATATCATCAAGAATCTGAAAGTGAGGTTTAGACCTCTTACAGGTGCATGGAAGCTTACATAGAGCATACAAGCTATACAAGCTGACAGTGATCTATGATAATTACGTGCATAGAAGCTCAGACTTGCTAGAGAAATGGCAAAACAGTGGATCAGTAGTACTGCAAAGAGGTAAGAACAGATTAGGAGAGCAGAGAGTACCATGAGGTACGATGCAGGTAGAGAAGGCGGGGGGCAACAGGGAGGCAAGTTGGAGGAAGGGAAGGGGTCCCAAAAGATAGCACAGCAGGTCCTGGTGCCACTAGTCCATCAAATGACTTTTAATGTCCCACTGGTCATTAAGACCATGTGGTTTTATGCTTCTCAAGGAAAAAAAATCCAAAAACTCTTGTCTCAACAATTGGTTAGTTTTAGTTCCACCCTTTTTTGAAGAAACAACAAGTTGTGTACCCATCAGTTTAATCAGATCAGGATTAGTATTATGGAACTCAGAAAAATGTATGCCTACAGGAGTGTTCTGTCTGTTATTATCAAACACCCTAACATTTTCATGAATAGTCTGTTTTAATGGTGAAACAGTGCAGCCCAGATAAATTAAGTTGCATGAGTACCATAGGGCTTATACAGTAAATGGTGTATCACAAGTGATGCATTCCCTCACCTCTACTTCTGTATTGTAGTCTGCTGGATGTATGAACCGGCTGCCATTATGAGCATATTTACATATATTACACCTCAAACACTTGAACAAACATTTTGGTCTCTGTGGTAACCACATTCTATTTGAATTTGTGGAGGTAATGGTGGTGAGATGACTGTGTACCACTTTGCTCAAATGTTAGTGGCTCTTAAAAAAGACCTTTGTTTTTTTGTTATTGTTGTTTTTCTTTTATTTTTAGTCTTTGGTAACTGGGTAAAGACCACTAGGCACAAGTGCCAGTTTTCATGGGCAACCTGGAAGCACTGGGGCAGTTAAGTGACTTGCTCAGAGTCACACAGTATGCAAGTGGAGGTTGCGGGAATCAAATCCTAGTCTGCTGGCTGTAACAAGCTCATTCACAGCTCATTACTCTAAGCTGTAGGCCATACTGCCAGCTATCTGAAGCTTCACTTTCTTCTCTATCACACGTCAAAATAGGCCAGTTGTGATGCACAATGTTTCCAATTCAAGTTCAAGTTTATTGCAGGAAAAATAACTCCATTGAGCAAGCTCATTCACAAGGAGGTCCTGGTGTATACATACAAACAAGGCTAACATAACATACAGTAATTGTGCACTACAGAAATTAAATGCTAATCCTATACTTGTGAGACAAGTATTCAGGTAATACTCCATATCGCTTGAAATAGGTCATCACACTCTTTCATAACATGCTGAAACTGTCCATATGGACCAATAAGCTTGACAAGTCATAGAAGAATGGATTTTAATGGCAGCTACAGACATCTTTTATTTTTTCATTAAATAGCTTTTTAAAGAGACTAACAGATACTAATTTGGGTAGTTTCAGAGACAATTGTAGCTGATTCCAGATAGCAGGGAGGGTAATGGAGAAGGCACGCTTGCCAAAAGAGGTGCGAGTCTTGGGGACATTCAGGAAGACAATGTCTGACTTCCTGACTGAGTACTTACTGTGGAAGGTGTGGATAAGGGAAGTTAGATAGCTAGGAAGTTTGTTTAGTAGAAGCTTTAGGGTCCGGGTACCGGTGTGGAGAATATGTCTGGTGGTGAGGGACGTCCAAGCTAAGGCTAAGTACAGGTCGCAGTGATGAATCCGGAATGGGGAGTTCATAATGAAGCACAGGGCATGGTGATAGAGGATGTCCAGTTTATTTAGATTTGAGATTGAAGAAGAGGTATAGATTAAATCCCCATAGTCTAGTAGCGGGAGGAATGTGGCCTGGATAAGTCTAGTTCTAATCTCGGGTAGGAAAAGTGACCTGTTGAGGAACAGGAAGCCTAACTATATTTTTAGTCTTCTAGAAAGGTCATCCAGGTGTTCCATAAAGGTGAGCTTGCTGTCTAGCCAGAATCCAAGGTATTTAAATTTATGGGTAACTTCCAGTGGCTTGCCTAGGGAGGTAACTGTAAACTCTTTCGGCAGGGAGGTAGATATGGAGGGTAATGTATTGGAGGAAAAGATCATAGCTTTGGTTTTCTTGGCATTTAGAAGAAGTTTGGTGTTAATGAGATTGTATTCGAGCTGAGCAAAGTTGGCTTGGAAGACATCTTTAACCTCAGATAGGGATGAGTCAGTTGTATAGAGAACTGCATTGTTGGCGAAGAAGTGGAGTTTTGATTTGGATATGTGTCAGTCAAGGTCACTAATGTATAGAAAGAAGAGGACGGGACCTAAGGTGGAGCATTGTGGGACTCCCCTATTGATTGGTAGGGGGAGGAGAAATTGCCACCGGCTTTGATTTTTTGCATTCTTCCTGAAAGGTAACTGCTAAACCACTGGATGATTAGTGGAGTGGCACTATTTTAGCAAGGCTGTTTTCAATTACGGTGTGGTCTGTGGTATCAAATGCTTTGCTAAGATCTAGGAAGACAGCACCCGTGATCTTCTTTGAGTCCATAGTGGAGAGACAGTCATCAGTAACTTTAGCCAATGCAGTGTTGGTACTGTGGTTAGAGTGGAAGCTGGATTGGGCTGGGTTCAGGAGTGAAAAGGTTTCCATGTGGTGTTTTAGTTGTGCATATATCAGCTTTTTGAAGACTTTGGACAGGACAGGTAGAATAGAGATAGGTCTGTAGTTATTTATATTGCATGGGTCTCCCGATTTAAATAGGGGTAAGATGTGGGCTAATTTCCAGCACAAAGGGATTGTGGAGGACAAAATAGAAAGGCTGAAGATATGGAGGATAGGGGCAGTAAGGTAAGGGTACCTGAGTTTTAGGAAAAGTATTTCGATTCCATCATCCCCTGCACTTTTCTTGGTGTCTAGATTCATAAGGGCATCTTCTACTTCTTTGAAGCTAATGGGGAGTAGCTGAAAGGGACAGACCACTGCTGAAGGAGTGGGGTTAGAACTAACCTGTCTATTTACACGTGCAACAAGTGGGGATGAGTCAAAGGCTAGGCCAACAGTGACAAAGTAGGAGTTGAATTCTTTGAGGATTTGGCTACTGTTTTCTACAGTCATATCATTTTTGATGATCTTGGTTGGTGGGAGGGCACCAGTCACCCTTCGATGGACTTAAGGGTCTTCCAGATTTTCTGGAAGTCCCCTTTAGCCTGTTCTAGTGTAGTGACATAGAAGTTGGCTTTGGCGGAACAGATATGCTTAACGCAGGCATTCCTGGTGGATCCAAAAGCCTGCCAATCCACCACACACTTGGTATGTCTAGCCTTTGCCCATAGCTTATCACATGTGGAGAGAGAGGTCTTAAGCTCAGGTGAGAACCATGGGTGTGAGATGTTCTGTGTCCTGACTTCAATGAACAGTGCATGTTTATTTGCTATGTGGTTAAGATTATCATTTAGGGCCATGACCACCTCGTCCAGCATTTTAGAGAGGTATAGATCTTGCCACCTTACCTTACTAAGGTCATTTAGGAAATTAGATATGTGGAATTTTCGGAAAGACTGTTTGGTTATAAGCTTAGGCTGGTGACGTATTTTAGTTTGTGACCTTGTACAGACTACAATTTCATGATCACTCATATCATTATGAAATACTGCTGAGTAGAGGATTTTGTGGGGATGGGTAGATAGTATAAGATCAAGAAGGGAGCTATTCACTCTGTTTACCTTGTTAATTCTAGTAGGTTCGGACACTAATTGGGTAAGGCCAAGTTCATTGCAGAGAGATTTAAGTGTGTGCGATTTGTGTGAGAGCCAATCCATGTTGAGATCCCCTAGGATTAATACTTCAGAGTTGGCAGAGGTAGTTAACGATTTGATGATGTTAAGGAATTCAGTTCTGCCACTATGGGGCCTGTAACCACCTATAATAGTAACGCATTCCAAGGAGGGAGGTGTAACTTTAGGGATACTGTTTTGTATTCCTTCTGTTTAGAGTTGCAGTAGATATCACTAATTGAGAATTTGGTTTTGGTGTAAATAACTACTCCCCCTCCCCTGGATCCCCTGTCTGCTATATAAAGCTTGTAGCCCAGGAGGGTAACTTGTTGGTCCAGGTCAGATTTTTTTTTGCCAGGATTCTGTGACAATGATAATTTTACCACCAAGACTGTTAAATTCAGTTACAAATGTAACTGGTCCCTCATCACTCTGCATCCCTTGTTTGGTTGATATACAAATATATGAAAGTGCCGGCAGAAACAGGCCTTACGGTCTTACGAGTCTGCTCAATTGTGCAGCTAGCCCCTCATCTTGCAGCTGCCTCACCTTCCCTTCCCCTACTCATATTTACTCCCCCTCACTCTGTCCCATCCTCTCTTGAAACTGCCCACTGTTCTACTGGACACTACCTTCTCCAGCAGAGTATTCCACTTGTCCACCACCTGTTCCATGAAAAAATGTCTCCTTAATTCTCTC
The DNA here is from genome assembly GCA_016271365.2 of Neoceratodus forsteri. Lineage (NCBI taxonomy): Eukaryota > Metazoa > Chordata > Ceratodontiformes > Ceratodontidae > Neoceratodus > Neoceratodus forsteri. The sequence continues at coordinate 148,861,542 of CM057456.1, forward strand.
CTGAATCTTTCCCCCTCCAATCTCAGCTGATGCCCTCTCATGTCTATCCCCCTCCAAATCTCGAAAATGCCTACTGTATTAGTCTTGTTTATTCCCTTTAGGTATTTAAAGGTTTCAGTCATACCCCCCCATCCCTCCTCTCTTCCTGGGAAAACATGTTTGGTTCACCCAGCCTATGCTGGTGGAATTTTCCCTCCAATCCCTAGATCATCTTTGTCACCCTTCACTGCACCCCCTCCAACAACCTGATGTCCCTCTTCAGGAATGGGGGCCAGTACTGCATGAAGCATTCCAGGTGTGGACTGACCAGTGACCTGTACAGGGGAAGGATCACCTCCCTATTCCTGGAGGAGATACCCCTTGCTATATACCCCAGCATTTTGTTGGCTTTTGCTGCTGTCTTCCTGCACTGTTCTGAGTTGTTCATATTCCCTGTTATAAGCACCCTGAGATCCTGTTCCTCCTCAGTGCTTACCAACTGTACCCCTCCTAGCTGATAGCTCCTCCCCTGGTTCCTGGCTCCAAAGTGCAATACCTTGCACTTCTTGGCTTTGAACCCCAACTGCCATGTTTCTGACCGCTCCTATAGTTTGGTCAGGTCTTCCTGTAGCCCCTTCTACCCTTCAGTGTCATCTACAACAGGTCCCATCTTCGTATCATCTGCAAACAGACTGATCTTACTCTGAATCCCTGTAAGATATCAGCTATGAATATCCCAAACAGGACCGGTCCCAGTACCGATCCCTGTGGCACCCCGCTGGTCACATCCCTCAGTGCTGAGAGTCTCCCCTCCACTACCATCCTCTGCTGCCTTTATTTCAGCCAGTTGTTGATCCATTTGACCATCTTTGTTCTCACCCCTATGTATTCCAACTTCCCCCCAGTCTCCCATGCGGCATGGAATCAAAGGCCTTGCTGAAATCTAAAGACAAGGCACACACTCCATGGTCCTTGTCCATTTCCCTGGTCACCCAGTTGTAGTACTCAACTAGGTTTGTCTGGCAGGATCTTCCTGAGACAAACCCATTTTGCTGACCATCCTGGAGTCCATTGTCCTCCAAAAATGTCACCAGCCACTCTTTTAGGATTGTTTCTATGAGCTTCCCCATAATTGATGTGAAGCTCATTGTTCTGTAGTTGCCTGGTTCATCCTTCCTGCCACTTTTGTGAATTGGTACCACATGGGCCATCCTCCAGTCTTCTGGGACACATCCTTTGTCCAGGGAGATATTAAGCAGGTTAGCCAGTGGTCCCTCTAGGATTTCCGCCAGTTCCTTAAGTACCCTAGAATGAATGCTGTCTGATCCCAGTGCCTTGCCTACCCTCAGTGCCCTTAATACCTCCCTCCGGAATCCTGTTCTCTGTGATCCCTGTATCAGTCAGTCCCTTCCTCCTGCCCACCACCCTTCCCCAAGGTATCTTCCCGCCTCCTTTGTGAACACAGAACAGAAGTACTCATTAAGTGCCTCTGCCTGCCCCCCTCTACCCACCCACCATACTTCCTAATCCTTACAATCTGGTCTTTTTTCTTCCGTCTCTCACTAATGTATCTGAAGAAGTCATTTTCTCTGTTCTTAATGCCTTGTACCAGCCTCAGTTCTCTGGAAGCCTTGGCTACTCTGACAAGCCTGATAACTTCAGTGGACTTCTTTGTATACTCATCTTTGTCACCTTCCCCTCCCAATTTTCTGAGTCTCTGAAATGCTTTTTTCTTTGCCCACACCCCTTCCATGACCTTCTGAGTCACCCAACTGAGCTTCTTTGCCTTTCCCTTCTTACTTCATGTTCTTGCACATGTCTCAGTAGCCTCTGCTAGCCCTGATTTAATAATATCCCACTTTTGACAAGCATTCATGCTTGGTTGAATTCCCTCCAGATACCTTCCCAAAATTTCCCCCATCCTTTTATAGTCTACCCCCTTAAATTCAACCACCCTGGCACCTGCCCCTCCTTTTTCTCTTCCCATATTGAGAGTGAACTGCACTGTGTGGTAGTCAGTCCCAGCCAGAGGGTCCTCCACCCTCACCTCCCTTACAATCTCTCCATTTGATAACACCAGATCGAGTTCTTCCTTCCCTAGTCATCTCTTGGATCAACTGCACTAGAAAGATGTCTGGAAATGCTTCTGATATGACCTGCCCCTCTGCACTCATGGTGGTTGGGGTGCTCCAATCTACCCAGGTAGGTTGAAATCCCTCACACCACTGTGTTCCACTTCCTACAGACACTTCTAATCTGTTCAGCTAACCCTCTATCCAAGTCCTCCCCTTGCGCTGGTGGTCTGCAGACTACCCCCATCCTCAGTGTCCTATTTTTGGGGTTCCAAAACTGCATCCATACGGCTTCAGTCCTGCCTTCCTCCCCCCCTCCTCCCTTATGCACCTTATCCCCTCCCTCACACAGATTGCCATGCCCCCCCCACCCTTTGCCCTATCCTTTCTGAATATGTTATACCCTAGGGTCATCAAATCCCAGTCCTGGTACTCAGTGGCCCACATTTCCATAATTACAGTAATGTCCACCCCCCCCCACTGCCAAAAGAGCCTGCAACTCAGCTGACCTGTTACCTAAGCTTCTCGCATTCAGTGAGAAAACCCTCCAACCTATTTCTTTCCCCTCCCTTCCTTGATTCTACCCCTTCTTAATCCCCCATGCCACATCCCCTATTCCTTCCCTGATGCTATGGAGGTAAGCTCATTTGGCTCCCCTCTCTGGGATCCCTGCCTACCAGCTGACAACTCACCACACCCACCTAGTTAAAATCCACCTTCGTTGCCATGTACCCCTCCAACATCTGCTTTAACATCCCCTTCCCTTCCCCTCTCAAGAGTAGCCTATCCCCTGCATATAGGTCATTATTGTTCCAGGTTCTGCCCCAGCCTCCCAGTACCCCGTACCCTTTGAGCTGGCACCATTTTCCCAGCCATGTGTTGATCTCCCCAAACCTTCCTTTCCTCACTGTACTTATGCAGAGTATTTGGAGTACCTCCAGGAAGGCCACCGATTCCCCCATCTCCTCACACAGACATCCGATTTCCTCAGACCTCTCTCTCACTATATCCACCATCTCCCACACTAGATAATTTGTACCCACATGCACCACTATATGCAGTTTCTTCCTATTCCTCCTTGTGCACTTTAGAATTGACTGCCCTGCCCTGCCTGCCATTAACCCAGGTATGGACTCCACCTATATGCAACTGTGCCATTCCCTCTCACTACCCCATCTGATCCCTTTAAGTATGGAATCCCCAAACACAATACACCCCCCTCCGCATTCCTCATCCCTGCCCCCACTCCTTTACCCAGGTGCCCATTTCTGGAGTCAGGCATGTTTGTAGCTCTACTCTTCCACCCGGTGTTTGCCCCCCTCCACCCAAGACCAGTCCCCCTTCACTGTTCTCTCACTATCCTCCACATCCCTCCCATCCACCCTGGGCCCCTTTCCCCCTTTGCTATGCCCCTCTTATCCTCCCTACCAGCATTGCTCTTCTCCCCTTTATCTCTTCTCCCTTTGTTTGCCCTTCCAGCTGTGCTCCTCCCCCTTTTACCCCTGCCACTCTTTATTGGCTGACTACTGTCCATTGTCCAGCCCCTTCCTGTACCCTCTTCTTCCCCTCCTGAAGCTCCCCCTCCCTCGCCTCCTCCTCCACCAATGTGGCCAGCACCACAAACCTATTTTCTGCCCCCTCTGTTCTGCTGTGTGTTGGCACCTCCCTTCCGCCCCAAGCCTTTCACCCATAGTGCAGCCTCCTGACTGCTCTGCTCTCACTCACCCTTCCCTAAAACTCATGTTCCTCCCTTATGGTGCCTTCATATAAGTCCCAGGCAGAGGCCCTAGATTCTCCCCCAGCCTCTCCAGCTCTCTACTAATCCACAGCACTTCTTCCTCAAGACTCCTCAACTTGTGACATATTGGACACCCTACTAGCTTCCACAGTATGTTCGTCCATACTGCCACCCCACATCCATTGCAGCCCACTATTCTACCCCTGTTGACCCTCCTAGCATCCTGCTTCCCCGTACCACCTCCTTCCTTGCTGTCCCCATCCATTCAATTAGTGTCATTCCCTCCCTCAGTATGTCCATCCCCACCCCATTCCATTTGCCCACCAAAATGTCCTTCTACCCACGTTATTACTTACTCTGCCCTCACCTTTTCGTACCTTCTTGATCAGTTGTTAATTAAACAGTAATCTCTACCACTACTACTATTTTTATTTATTATGCCAAATCACAGATTAAGATGCCACTAACTACCTAACCAAAAATAAAGTACAGTCCTATCTAGTAAAAGTAAAAATACAAGTTTTTTTTTACCAAATTACCAATTAAAATGCTCCTAAAAACTAATCAAAAACAGAAGTACAGCACAATCTATACGTTCTATACCAAAACACAGATTAAGATGCCGGCCATTTGTTCTGACCCTAATATAGACAGTACTGCCAAAACAGAGTCACCATCTGCTTTCATTCCATGTCCACATAGTAATCCACTCCTTCCTGAAACTCTTCTGTGTGCTGCTCCTTCCCTTGGAGTTGCCTGCGTTCCTTCCTTGGGCCCAGTCTCCTGCTCCTCACATAGTGCAGCCACCCAGGCCCATTCAAGCTCCAGGGGATTTAAACAGCTGTGGTGGAAGGGGCGGTTGGGGGGCTTTTCCTATTCCCCATGCTCAGTTGCTCCTACTTCCCCTGAAGTGCTAACCATGCTTTACTTCTTTCGTCCCCCTTAAAGCACTGATTGCACTTTCAAAGGCCAGCTGAACTTGCCATAGCTGCTCTGATTGGTCTCCCGGTCCTCTCTCCTTCAGCGGTGAATTGGAACCGCAGCTCTGTGTCCCTGGTGGCCGACTGGTTGCCCCTCAAGCCGCAACCACTTCAGCAGCAGCTTCTCCTTCAGTGGTGGAGGGGATTTTCCAATCCCCGACACTCAGCTGCTCCTACTTCCCCTGAAGCGATTACCATGCTTTACTTCTTTCTTCCCCTTGAAGTGCTGACCGTACTTTTGAAGGCCAGCCAAACTTGCTGCAGCTGCTCTGATTGGTCCCCAGTCCTCTCTCCTTCAGAGGCAAATTGGAGCCACTGTTGTGTGTCCCCGATGGCTGATTGGTTGCCCCTCAAGCTGCTACTGCTCCTGCAGCAGCTTCTCTGGTAGTGGAGGGGCTTTTCCAATCCCCATGCTCAGCTGCTTCTACTTCCCCCAAAGCATCAATCTCACTTTACTTCTTTCTATAAAGTATAAAGTATCTTTATGTAAAAGATTCTTTCTATCCAATGATAAGGCTTTCTTTTTTGCTAGGGTTAGCAAATTATTATTATAACCCTTCTCTAGAAAATGTGTCTCCAATTCAGAGGCTTGTTCTAGGAGTCACTATCTGTTGTACAATTTCTCCATAACCTTAACAGCTGGCTATATGGAATGGACACCTTTAACTTCAGGGGGTAGGCACTGTCTGCCCTCAATAATGAATTGGTGGCGGTAGATTTTCTGAAGCACTTAGTGCTCACAATTTCACCTGGTGTGCTGTGGAATTCCAGATCCAAAAATCATAACTTCTGTTTGCTAGATGAGAATGTAAATGTAAGGTTAAGATCATTATCATGTAACCATTTCACAAATGCTGGAATAAGGCTGATCTCTTTCCCATACACAATTACAGTCATTGATATATCTTTACCAATGTTTAATGTATCTGTGAAATGGCTGGATTAACCCTTGCATTATATACAGTATTCTCAGCAACTCCCATCCTGTAATAACCTTTATCCAACATATTTAGTAGGCTCTTTGTGGCATATTGGTATGTTATCATGCCATATTCCACTACAGGGAGGAGTAGTTGCTGTACAATCCTGTGTCTAGTTTCTTTAGGTAATATTGAGACTCTCCTTTGGAGGGCCTTCAGTCTGATATTGACTTTACCTATGGCACTGGTCACATGTTCCTCAAAGGTAACCTTGTTATGTATTTATACTCCCAGGTACTTATAAGAAGCTACCTCTTCCAGATTATTTTTATCTAAGGGGTATGCCCCCATACGGTGACACCAACACAGTGAACTACGCTTCTGTCAGCAAAATTGACACTTTGCCAACAGGTCGCTGTGTTGGTATGCCCGAGACATGGGGCATGCTGTCTCCTGGTCCTGCACCCCCACCCCGAGTTAACTCCGAATGGTGTTAACAGTCCTCTAGTTGGGAGGTGCAGGGGGCATGGGGGCAGGGCCCCTCACATGCGAGGTTCGGGCTCGAAGCCCCCGATAGAAAAACAGAATCAGGAGTCTGCAAGGAGTCATGCTGACCATGATTTGTGGTTGACATGATCCCTGTCACTGTAACGCCGGTCATCATCAGAGTTGTCGAACTGGCGTGAGAAAGCCTATCTAAGGTATATATATCCAAGCCTTTATTTTGTACCTTTGTTGTGCATCTTGTGTTAAACAACATAACTTGTGTTTTTTTTCCTGCTCAAGACCATTTTTAAGTCTTGTAGCTAGTGCTGTAGGTTGTCAAAAATCAGACTGCAGTATATTTTGTACTTCTATTTTATCTTTGCCACTTTTGCACTTAGGGCCATATAATCAGCATATAAATAGATCTTACACCTTTCTATAAGCTTTTGGCAAAAGATTTATGTATATTAAAAACAGAAGGGGGCTCAGGATCGAACCCTGGGGTAAACCCCTAAAAGTCCCTTCCCTTTCTGCCCACGTTCTGCCCACACAGATTTGCTGTGTATGCTCTGTTAAATAAGAAACCATCCATGTTTTTACTTGATCAGACATGCCAACAAACCTGAACTGTTTTATCAGGATATTGTAATCAACTAAATCAAAGGCTTTTGTGAGGTCAACAAACACTATGCCAGCAGACTCCCTCAACTCCAGTCCAATTCAGACTGTGTCGATGAAGTCTGCCAGGGTGGTGTCTGTTGACCTCCCCACCCTGAAGCCCTCCTGGCAGTCTAATAACAATTTATAATTTTCAAGGTACTCATATATTTCAGCACATACCAATCTTTTGAATACCTTTGAGATGGTAGACAGCAGGGCTATCAGGTTGTAATTTGTCTGATTATCTCTAGCCCCTCTCTTGAAAATTGGTATAATTCTAGAACTTTTCCAGAAATCAGGATAGGTCCTTTGTTGTAAGCTAGCTTCAAATAAACTGGACAGAGTTGGAGTTATTTGTTCTACTGAGTGTTTTAAGAGGGTTTGTGCCAGCCTTGTGCAATAAAATGGTCTGTGGCATGTTGCAAGGGGGCTTATGGCAGACACAAGCAACCATATCCCCTAAACTGGGATTCACAAAAGCCTCCCAGATGGTGATATTCTAAGTGCCATTAGACCAGCCAAGGCTGGTCTAGGGGTACTTAGAAGCATGTCCTCTGTGAGGTCTAGGGACCTTACACCAACCCGGAGCCCTCCCTGGGTGGGAGGCAACATGTGCCACTGACCCCCTCCTATTCCTGATTTGCCTGTTTTTAAAGACATCTCACTGTCCATGGTGGTCTAGTAATCCCTCCCTCTCTATCCCTGATGTGCCTGTATTTAAATAAATCTCACTGTCCATGGTGGTCTAGTGGACCCCCTCCCTATCCCCAATGTGCCAGTATTTAAATAACTCTCACTGTCTCTTGTGGTCTATTGAACCCCCTCCTAGCTCTGATGTACCTGTATTAAAACACCTAGCACAGTCCCTGGTATTCTAGTGGACCCCCAGCCCCACACCCCAGCAGGCAGTACCACACCACCCTGTTCCCCGAGCCCATCCCAAAGCTGAAGCTGTCAATCAGTGAGCACACACTGTATACAGTGCATGTTCATTGGCAGCTCAGTTAGCAGCTGGCCATGGTGGGGAGCAGAGAGCTGTACCAGTTGTTGGCTCAGAGATGTGATGGGGGAATGGGGTGGCGGGAACTGCCTGCCAGAGCAGGGGGGGTGGGATCCGCTAGACCAGGAGGGATGGTGCTATTTGCTTTAATACAGGCACATCAGAGACAGGGAAGGAGGTCCACTAGACTACCATGGACAGTGAGATTTATTTAAATACTGGCACATCGAGGGGCATGGAGGGGGTCCACTAGACCACCAAGGACAGTGAGATTTATTTAATTATGGGCACTGTGGGGATAGGAAGGGGATCCATTAGACCACCAGGAAACATGTATAAATATTATGGGGGACATCGGAGAGGGGGGGACTGCTAGACAACAGTCGCTCTCCATTGGCATAGGTGCTGCATGACCAACCAGCAGCTTGTGGCACACCTGGCAGATAAGCCATCTGTTTGGTGCACAGCCACAGTTGCCACAAGCTGTGGGACTTTACCATTGGGACCCTACCAATTAGTGAATTGGGCACATGGTTCCTGGTGCACCGACAATTGGTATAAGCAGCCACTGGTGCAGCTTGTGCTGACCTTTGTAGATCAAGCCCAGGGGCTCTGTCTGGTGGCTTTGAAGAAGACCATTATGAAACTCTTCCTTAAGAAGCCATCTTTCGACCCCAACAATCCATTTAACTATTGGCCCATCTCCAAGCTGCTTGACTAAGGTTGTAGAGAAGGATGTGGCAGTGCAGTTAAGGGGATCATGTGGAGCAATTTAATTTTATTGAGCCCTTTCATTCAGATTTCCCTCCGAGCCATTGACCAGCAATGGATTTGATCTTGTTGTTTAAGGGTCACTTGCTGGAGATGGCTTGAGTAGAAATGTCCATTCTGACCCTATTTAATGTCACATCAGCTTTTGACACTGGATTACGGGGATAGTGGACACACTGACAAATTATGTAGGGATAGGCAGGATTCTTATGATGATTTTGATTACTCCTTAAAGATCATAAATGATCAGTGGCTATGTAACATTATATTTCCAATCCAGTGGCTATAGACTATGGGATATTACAAGGCTTTGTCCATTCCCATGCTGTTCACAAATGACAAAAGACCATTCAGTAACATCATAATTTATGTTTTATTTATGCATTTATGTATTTATTTATGCCTGTATTGTTTATGTATGCATGTACTGTATATATTTATTTAGCTAATTAGTTTTGTATGTACATATCTATGTATGTATTTATTTGAAATTACTCCAATTGGGGTAACACTATGAGATGCAAAATATCATGTTTATGGAGGTCCCAGGGAAGATAGCAGCAGTCAGTAAGTTAAGATAATCCAGCAGGAATAGTTACATAGAGGCTAAAATGTACTTGGCAAGAAAAAAAAAGAAACATTCAAACAGTAATCAAAACAAATTTACAAATTGGGTCACTGCAAAGAAAGAGCATGAGCATTGTCATGCAAAATGATCATGGTCAGGGAGCTGAAGTTTATGGACCAAGACAAATACAAATACTGTAGTTATAAAGTGGCTAACAATACTGGACATGAACACTTGCTAACCCAAAAAATTTCTCATCTGAAGGGGAGTTTGTTCCAAGTGTCTGGTTCTACAAATGCAAAGGCCTTTCTTCAAATTCATGTCTCATTCTAGAAATAAAGAAGGTACATGCTGCAGTTGGATGGAGTGAGCAGGCACTGCTATACTGTGATGAGGGATAGGAGATAATCATGGGCTAATTCCTGAGCTCAGCTCTACAACAACGCCCTCCAGGGCAGCTATGCCATACGTTGCTAATTGAGAAACCCCCTTCGTACTCTCCCCCCTCTCTTTCTCCTACCCTTTCTGATACTCTACCTTGAGAGGCCCCCTGGGACAGCTTTGCAGTACTTTGCTAATTAGGAATCTCCTCCCTGTTTAATTTCAGTTGTCTAGGTTACTCAAGTGTATTATTTATCTATTTTCTGTATTACATAGGAATCTTATGTTTTGTGTTAACTGTCAAGTTTTTGTTATGTCTCTGCTGTTTTACATCCTGACTTGGAACCTTTGTAAAAGAGTGTATACTTAAAGGTTGTATCCGAATTACCAAATAAAACAAAGAAAGCCAGTGTTAGTCATTCCTGCTTGAGGGGACATGTCCAGTTAAGCTAGTCATACAGCAGAAAATGATGAATAGACCATTCACAGCACAGTACAAACCTGCACAACATGTTGTACAAACAATCCAGGGGTAGCAGAGTGGTTTTGTTTGTACAGCGGAATACAGTCTGATGTCTCCATAGTCAATGGAAGGGAGCATGAAATGGGAGGCTACCTGCTTCCCCCACATCACCACTGATACAGCATTTAGATCTCTCAAGAAAGTTGAGCTTGAGCCCTACAGTTGTTAAGAGGTGACCAATGTGCCTACTTCATGTAAGTGACACATCAAGCCAGACTACTAAATTCAGAATACATTGACTTGCTCAATAGAGTTAACATCTGCTGCTATGATTGCAAGTGGATCAGCTGTATGAGTTAGCAGACTCTGGGATCTAAACACCATAGACATAGTTCTTATTGCAGTAAGGATCGATCAGTTTTTGACAACCAGAAGAAGACTGTTTTAAATTCAGATTGGACTACTGAATGACCCTTGGACATTGTTCTTTATAATAGAGTATGGTTTCATCTGCATACAAATGTTGATGATACCACCCACTATGCTTTAGGAGGTCATTAACAAATAACAGAGAGCAGTAGAAGGCCATGATCAAGCCTTAAGAAGTTCAGTATGGGTTATCCTGGCTACGCAGATGATACCAAGCTGTATTTTTCCTTTGCCACTGGTCAGAGACATGGGTGATCATGCTGTGCATATTGTTGAGCAATGCCTTGAGCAGGTAACCTGTTGAGTGACCTCCAACTGGTTGGCCCTAAATCCCAGAAAGGGTGAATGGCTGTTAGTGGGATGAGAAAAACAAGTATTTGCCCTAAAAGGTGGACTCAGTCTCCTGATCTTTGATGGGGTTGTGGTCAGCTGGTGAGCTGACAATGGAATCCCAGATGTTGACTGTTGTGAGAAGCTACTTTGCTCACCTTAAGAATATTCCCAGGTTGTGTCACTTTTAAGATCCTTGAATTCTAAGAACACTTGTGCACATGTTTCTCTGATCACAACTTGATTACTGTATTGCACTCTATAAGGGTACATCAGTGGCAAGATTTGATATCAGCAGCTGGTTCAGAATGCAACATCTTGTCTACTACTTTTTGTTCAGAAATCAGAACATAGAATTCCCATTCTTTGTGAGCAAGGCTGGCTGCCTACAAGACACAAAACTAGACTCCGAAGTTATTACTTCAAAACTTAAGGCTGTAAATCAATTGGATCCCACATACCTATGCAGCATGTTGATCATTCACCACCCAGGAAGGATTCCTCTCTCTCGCTGGAGAACAGGGGCTTTTGAGTGTCCCCATGTCATGTTTAAAAAACTATTGGGGACAGGGCATTTGATGTGGGTACCCCAATTTTCTTTAACTCCCTCTGGAGTTCTGACCTCTGTGAAGATCTACACTAGATTGAGTAACTTCTAAGTGAATTTTAGGAAGTGACTTTTCAGCCAGTGCCTTCTCTGAACCAGTTTAAGGTGTCTCAGTTTAATGGTAAAACTACCATATAGTATGCCATTTGTATTGTTTTACTGTGCCATTTTATTTATTAATATGCATTTTATTTGCTGATGTCAGTAGATGTCACTAGATACTTCAGGAACTGAAAAGGCCGTAGCCCAAATTAAGTTACTTTTTCATAAGTCGTAATATGTAGGTATTATGATGTTTGTGACTTGTATGTACAGTTGAGCCCGGCAAGCTGCATTACAAAACAGGGCATTTTCAATGGCAGTTAATCCATTTTGCAATGCAGTGTCTCAAGGTACTGCATTACATCTTGTCTGGAGCCACTCTAAGTATGTATTTCATTATTGTATGGTACTTTATGCCCATGAAAGGGCTACATACATACAAACTATATACCAATCCACCACTCATTGCTGCATATGTGATGACAAAATATTTCCACTGATTGCCCAAATGAACAGAGATTCTACTTCATTTATTAATTTGCAGTGTTTCCACATGGTGAAATTACATCTGTTATCTGGGAGAGACACTCATGGAACACACAGCTGCATTTTGCATTATAGGATTCAATGATTTGGAGTGTAATGAATATCTGTCTAACACGCAGCCTGCCAAAACCACAAAGAATGGGTACGCACAACCTTTCAATCTTACTGCTCCTCCTCCTTTGTCTTTATATCACTTGTGCAAACATGAGTATTAGTATTATGAACAGTTTGACATTAATATGTACAGTATAATCCGGTTCTGACTCAGGACATCTGAAAGCTTTTGGATGATGAATGCCTGCACTTCTTGGACATTTCAGAGGATGACTCTGATGAGGTGTCACCTGAGTGTATAATTGAGGCTTGTCTGGGTGTGCCATTGTCTGCTAAATGTAATGTTACTATCTGTTTCTGGACAGACAGGAAAGTCATTTGGTCTTCAGTGGCTAATTGCTTTGAATTATTTTGAATGCTCTCTGACATCTGCCCCTTTTGAAATAATTATTAGTATGACTGGGGATATTACCTTATATTGCTCAAGGTTAAATCCAAAGAATCTTGAATTATTTACCTTTCTCAAAACCTGTGGAACCATGGATCAACTCTGAGTATGTATTCCATAATTTAAAATCAGTGACATCTACTTCTCCTTCTACTACCACTAAACCTCATGGTCACAAGTCTTCTGATCCCCAGACACTCTCTGGTACAGACACCACAAATATAAATCTATTTTGCAACAAGAAATTATAGAAACCATTAATTCTCTTCCAAAAGGTAAGTCCCCTAGATTGGATGGTTTCACAAACAAGTTTCTTCAATGCTTTGCAAAAGACCTAACTCACTGAATTTAAAAGAGGATGGACAAACTTCTGTTGGAGAGCCCTGACTTGGAACTCCCACCATCCATGCAAATAGCAAAATTGATCTTAATCGTAAAAGAAGACAAACCATCAGATTTAGTTGAAAGTTACAGACCAATAGCTATTTTAAATTCAGACTACAAACTGTTAGCAAAGTTAATAAATAATCAGATTCAACTTCACTTACATACATTTACACACCATAACCAGTTTGGATTTATGAAAGGTAGAACTTTATATCAGGCTAATAGGAAAATGCATGCATTAATACACTTAATAAATACGGATCAGGAATATTTAAAAGATTCTTATTATGCTGTCTAGATAGATGCCAGTAAGGCATTTGATCTACTGAATAGGACATTTATGTACCAGATGTTGACTAAATTTGGGTTTCCTCAGGAGCTACTAATACTAATTAAAAACTGTAGAACAAAATGATTGTTAAATTCCAAATGAATTGATACTTAACACATCATTTTGATATATTGAATGGTGTTAGACAGAGTTGCCCACTATTGCTGACTTTTTTTTATTTTAGCGTTAGAACCCTTCTAACAGTCAATATGGACAAATAACTCTATTGAGGGTATAATTATAGATCAGGAGCATTTAAAATTAAGTGTTTTTGCCAATGGTGTTCAATTAATTATTTAACAACTCACCATTCTTTTTAAGGAGTCTCAACCTCTCTAAAATAGTAAACACTCTACCAATGGACAAAAGAAAGAGACAAGGCCAGGACAGACTTGAGGAGGGAGTAGTCCCAAGGGAAGGAACATCTCAATTAGATGATGATCTTGCAAATGAGGAACAGGATTGGATATATGTAGATAGGATGCCTAGAAAGACGTAGAGCCATAACTCTGTCAGATTTATTGCTTTCAAACAGATTTGATCCATTACAGGAGCAAATGGATGAAATTATTGGTTATAGGAGATTCATTACTTAGAAGAATGATAGTGTTATTTGTGGAAATGACAAAGCAAATAGGAAAGTAAATTGCCTCTCAGGAGCTAGGACAGGAGATATTAAGAGAATTCTTCCAAATGTTATAGAAAGACAGCCTAACACTCATATATCCCAGAATCAGGTGAGCAAACTTGGGTAGGTTAGGTAGTAAAAACCAACTTTTCCTTAAAAAATACTCATCACACAATTTTCTTGTACTGTATACAGAGTTTATTGTATACCTCTGCATTCAATAAAAGTGCCACAGAAATATCCAAAGTGCAAATAAAGTGCATACCTAACACTCAAACTGTTGTTATTCATGCGGGAGTGAACAATATAGGTAAAGATCATGAAAAAGATGTAGTACAAGATATATTGGAACTGGCTGATTTAGTCAAGAGCCATGGCCAAGTATCAATTATCTCAGACATTCTCCCACTACTAAAATGTCATCGTGAGAAAAACAACATTATACAGAGGATGAATATAAAAGTTAAAAAGAAAGGTAATGAACAAAATATAATCTTCATTGACACATGGGAAACTGCTTTTAATCGCAGGGAATTATAGGCTACTGATGGTTTACATCTGAACAATAAAGACACTGAAATGTCAGCTAAATTGATTCAAGGACCCTTAAATTTAAACTAATGGAAAGGGGGGAGGGTATTGCAATAAAACCTGGTGCCACTCCATCTCTCCGTAGACCCACCAGAAGAAATAAATTTGTAGGATACAAAACATTCAAACATATTAACTGTTGTTTAACAAATGCAAGAAGCCTGCCCACTAAATTAGATGAACTTAGGGCAATTATGAACTTAGATGATAGGAATACTGATATGGTGCTTATTACAGAAACTTGGTGGAATGAGACGGACATGTGATGAAGTGAGATCAGTCGCTACAATCTATATAGTCTTGACAGGAAAAATAGGAAAGAGGGAGGAGTAGCTGCCTATATCTCAAATACAATCAAATCAAGTAATATATGTAACAAAGTAAAATCAGCAGAGTCAAACACCACATGTCCAGCTCAAAAGCAACCTCATTAAAGCCAAACTTCTCCTAAATGCCAAAAAACTCAAGGTGATGATTTTCTCATGTAACACCTCCCCTGGCTCTCCCGAAAGATTTTATCGTCACCTCCTTGGGAGAACCACTGGAAGTCGTACATAAATTTAAATATCTTGGCTTCTGGCTTAACAACAAGCTCTCATTTCATGAGCATATCAAGGAGTTATCCAAGAGGCTCAAAGCACATCTGGGATTCTTTTTCAGGAACAAGTCTCTCTTCCCTCTTGCGACCTGTACCAGGCTTGTCCAGGCTACATTCCTACCATGGCTTGGCTATGGAGACTTAATCTATACCTCCTCTACAACCACTAACCTAAGCAAGCTGTATGTTCTTTACCACCATGCCCTGAGATTCATTACTAGCTCCCCTTACCGAACCCATCACTGTGATCTCTATGCAGCTGTTGGTTGGACCTCACTCACCACCAGATGCTTGCTCCATGCTGGAATCTGGACTCTTAAGTTACTCCACCATAAACTACCGAATTACTTAATGTCTCTTATCCACATCACCCACAGCACATATTCCCTTAGGAAATCAGACTACAACCTACTAGCTGTGCCTATGACCCGTACTACCTTTGGCCATCAAGCAATCTCGTTTGCTCTGCCTACTATCTGGAATCTTCTCCAATCCATACTGAAACTAACTAACCTCATCTCTGTTAACTTCTACAAATCTCTAGTAGCTTCTAAAATGAAAGATAATTACAACTGCCATTAAGCTTACCCCCTAATCCTTGTCAATCGCTTGTGTGCTGAATGACCTGTTCTTTCCTTGGCAGGAACAAAACTGCCATAACAGCATATGGCCTATATTTGCTAAATGCTAAGACCTCTTCCTACCTACTCTCACTCCCCTCAGTCCCAGTTCTCCTAACTATTTTATACTTCTGCCCACTCTTTCTACCCCTTCCCTCCCTCCTGCCAATCCTCTACCTTTCCCCTCCTTCTTACATATTCTCACTCAGCCTTGCATTTATTTTCATACTAAATTCTCATACCTGTGCTATGTGTGTACTTAGTCCCTAGTGATAACTTGTTATGAAGAAACAACTTCTTAACTAAACCAAGTGCTGCTAGGTGGTACCTTATCATGAAATGTCTTTTTGTAATCAATGTATGCACTTTAATCTGCTACTTTAGCTAATGAATACTTTATATAATTTTTCTTATGAAGTTGTATATGTCTCAGGACCTCCTTGTGAATGAGCTTGCTCAATGGAGTTTTTTCCTGCAATAAACTTGAAATTGAACTTGAAACACAGAGACCTTGTGGCTTAAAATTGATACAGTTGGCCAACAAAGTGCCATTACTGGGTTATGTTATGGTCCTCCAAACTCTAGATAGGAGTTAGCTGAATTAAATAATAATGAACTGGAAAAGGCTTGCAAATTAGGCCTGGTACTGTTTCTGGGGGATCTTAATTATGCAGATATTGATTGGGGAAAGTTTACAGCTCAAAGTCAATGTTGGAGGAATTTCCAATCTCTGCTTCAGGTATTAGATCTTAGACAACATGTGAACATGCCAACACATCATAATAATATACTAGGTATTATTGTTACTTCCAATACTTTAGAGCTTGTCAGGTGTGAAGTTGTGGAACCACCACCTGGTCATGTTATATAAGAACTCTCTACATGAGCAAATTGTACCAGCAGACTGGCTTACCATAATATTAATTCCAATTCATAAAAAGGGCTCTAAAACCGACTGTAGTAATTATAGACCAATCAGTTTAATGTCGGTAATTGGTAAGATTCTTGAATCTATTATAAAAGATGCTATGTATAGCAACATAAGTGAGTCCTTTTTGATCCAATCCAACATGGGTTTAGACCTGGTAGATCTTGTATTACCAATCAGTTAAGCTTTTATGAGAAAATCTGTTATGCTTTGGAGCAGGGATACCCAGTTGATTGTATCTACTTGGTCTTATCAAAGGCATTTGATAAAGTACCACATAAGAAAATTATTAAAACATTGATAGAATTCAACATTGCTCAGCAGATAATAGGATGGGTACACAGTTGGCTAAGAGATAGAACACAGCAGATTAGCATCAATGGAGCTCTATCATCTATAACCAAGGTAACTAGTGATGTGCCACAAGGATCTGTTTTGGGACCATTTTTATTCCATCTTTTCATATCTAAACTGAGACATAATAGCGAAGTATGGGTCAGCAAATATGCCGATGATACAAAACTTGCATGTGTAGTTGCTAATAATAATGGTCAATGCAAACATCAATCTGTGTTAAATATTATGGTTAAGTGGGCAGATGAGGTGGATAATTCTTTTAACTCTGACAATTGCAGTGTGATGCACGTGGGAAAACAGAACAGGGAAGCTACCTACTATATGAATACTGTCCCACTAAAAATGACCAATGAGGAGAAATTTATAGGGATAATTATATTCAACAAACTGACTTACGAAAAGCATTGCCAGACACAAGCAGTCAAGACTAAAAGGGTTCTATGGATAATCAAAAGAAATTTGTGTAGCAGGGAGGCAGGTGTAATTATGCCCCCTTTATAAAGCTTATATAACACCACTTTTAGATTATGGGAACTCCCTGTGTGGACCAATAAAGGGAAGCAACAAGGACATTATAGAAAAAGTCCAATGAAAAACAACAGAAATGCCCTACAACTGTAAATATTTATCCTATTTAGTCACACTGCATAAATTCAATCTCATGCCCCTTCATATCAGAGGATTAGGCAAGATATGCTCTTATGTTACAATCTAGTGAACAATCACGCATTGTTTTCTAAACTAAACCTTAGCTTTAAAAATCATAATATGAATACAAGAGGACATAAATTACAACTAAAAAGTATAAAATTTAATACCAAAAAATGGAAAGCCTTTTTTATCCAAAGGGTAGTTAACCCTTGGAATAATCTTCCAGAGGAAGTAATGTTGAGCAAAGATAAGAATCAATTCAAAGATAAATTAGGTAATTATTCACTCTACGAAAAGGATCTAATATATTATGCATAACCATGGAGCGTATATGGGCCAAAAGCCTTTTTAAGCTCCTAGATCTTAGTATGAATCTTAGTACAAATCTACTTAGAAACTTCTGGCTATACAATTAATAAAAGCAAATCAGTAATTATGAAACTGTCTAAGCATAAACCTATTAATACATATAACTCTGAGCAAGACTTCAGTGTCCAGAAGAGCATCAAATACTTAGGTATCCAAATTACACCTGATCAGTCTCAGATTATTGAAATAAACTATGATAGGGAAAAGCAGAAAATTTCCTTTGTGCTAGAAAATGGGAAGAATTGAACATTAGCCCTTTGGAGTAAGATAGACACTATAAAATGATGGGCATCCCTCACTTCTTTTTTGTAACTCAAAATATCCTGGGTGCACCATCGGATTCCTGGTTTCAAGATGTTAAAAGAATACTTACTAAATTCTTATGGAGAGGCAGCAAGCCTAGGATTGCCTGGAATCTATTAATTGCATTGAGGGATGGGAAGGATTGGGTTGCCCTGATGTTAACTCCTATTCAGAAGCCCACATTCTAGCTACCTTCTATCAATGGGCATTCACTCCAGATAATGATAATTTAATTTATCAATGACTTGTCCACCCATTCCATGTGAATATCAATCTACATGATATTTTTCTATGTCAAGATCTGTGTAAGCAAAAAAAAAAAACATGTCTTAATAACATGGATAAATGTGGTTAAAAAAATATTAAACACCCAAATTCATTACAACTACCATGGATGTATCTTCCCATCCACACCAACAATAGAATTTGGAGAGATGCTGCAAAAGTTAATAATGTTAAAATGTTACACTCAAATGGAGTCCACCATTTGCAAAGATATTATAATAGATGATAAGATATAGACTGTCCAACAAATGGAATCAAAATTAAAAAGGGTCTCAGTTAACCAGCTTCAATATTACACTATCGTAAATAAATTTCATAAAATGAATGACGTATTTAAATGTAGACCAATAAAACTGCCCAACATAATTAAATCCCAAGCAACAACACATAACAAAGGAATACACAAATCACTAGCTAGATTTTATGATGTTCTAATCAGTAATAGAGGCTCTTCCTTTCATAAAATCAATAAGAAATAGAATGACGAGACTGATACTAATTTAACCCAATGGGAATATACAGTATAAGGATTCAAAAAAATAAATTGTACATATTCACCAAGAATAAATCTATTCAATGAAACATATTGGATAGAGCCTATTTAACCACCTCAAAAATCTCAAAAATTAACAAAGACTACTTTGAGCTATGTTGGCATGGTTGTGGCAGTAAGGGTACCTTGATGCACGCTTTGTGGGCATGTCCTAGAATCAAACCTTGGTGGACCAGAATACAATGTATGCTTAGCACTTTAATGGACTTAACAGCACTGCTAGATCTAGATAAATTCATATTCAATAACTAATATTAGAGATGGAATGGAACCCAGCTCAAAATAAAATCTTCATGTTGGCTACTATGGCAACTAAGCGATTAATCCTTGATCACTGGAAAGATAAAGAATATTCAAATTTTAATTTATAAATGGTGGAGTATATTTAATGAAACAATAAGCTTTGAAGAATTAATATACAATCTACATCAAAACTCCAAGGATATCTGTGGATCTTCTTGGAAAGAAATCCAATCTATAATGCCACCCCTTATGAGAATATGATGGGCTAGGTATGCAAAATCCACCCCATATATCAATACTTCAACCCCCTAACACCTTTGTACCAACACCACTTACTAGTCTAACCCTGTTCACAATGGACCCATCCATGCTACACTATACAGGAGACAACTCCTAGTATTAACTTATTCTCCTCAGATATGTGCCTGTTCAAACAATAAAAAAAGAATGATTATAAACAAATACTCCCAACTGTAGCATGCACCACAAAAAAAAATTGATTATCTATTATTTTCTAATCAACAGTCACCTAGTCATAAAGTCAAAATTAGTCATCAACAGTACTGCAAAGCCAGCATAGCCACTGCTCTGTTCATGTCTAAGAAGCAGCAAAAAATCACTACATGTTCATCTTAGAGACCACCATCAGACACTGTGTAATTGTGTTATTAGACTCAGCCTTGAGTGATCATGCAACTCTTCATTAGTCAGTCTGCTACTGTATTTCCTCCCTCCTACTATCATGTCCTTATTTGCATGTATACCATCACAATCAAATGCATATACCAAAATGATTAAACATATGTACCATACAAATTGAAAGTATATACAACAGCACAAAATACACATAGGACACCCCCCGCCCACAAAACATGCATTTTATCAGAGCAATAAAAAAGAGACATAACTCTAACACCCAGTGAACATATTTTACCACCTCAAAAACACTCCATGCAGTAATAAACCATAAAAAAACTCCAACTCCAACACGGTTTAAAATCCTAAAAATGTAAATCTCAGCCTACAGTACCTTCAGTAACAACCATACAAAACCAGCTCCTTCCTTCCTTCAATAACAACCCTACAGAACCAACTCCATGAAAACAAGCATTTGTCAATGTTGAATGTTTTCTTGCTGATATTAGCATTGGATGTGCAGGAGTTAGACAGATGCAGAATAGGAATGGCAGTGAAATATTGAACTCATGCCAATCCCACCTCCTCTCTGCAGAGATGGACAGGCATTGGGGTGTGCCTGTGGGTCGTGGCCCATAATGCTCATGGCATTTCACCTCACCCTATCCTGTAGACACTGACAAGTGTTGAGGTGTGCCTTGGGGTGTTTGGCTTCACAGTCACCCCATTTCATAAGGACATACATTGAAATGGGTGCAGTACAGGGGAATGGGGTGAAGTCTGGGGCTGAAGAGTGCAAGGCAGACCTCAATGCCTGTCACTGGCTTCAGGGTGGGGGTGATGGCATAAGCATTACAGCCGGTGATCCAGAGATACACCTCTGATGCCTGTCAGTCTGTACAGGGTGGGACATTATGGTTAGAAACCCTAATGCCCTGGGTGTGTGTTGGTATTTGCACTACAAATTTTCAAAATGGTCTTTTTTGTAACCCCCACCTCATGAAAGCATTTGAGACCTCTTCCCATGAACATTAGCAGTGTGATTTTGTTAATTTATCCCGAACTTCAAGTTCTCACAGCAACTGTGCCATTCTGTGCCAGATGTGTGAAAATACAGATCAGGCAGGATGTGAAGTTATACCATCCATAGGGAGGTGTGAAGAGATGGCAACATTGAAAATCTGTAGTGAAAATATTAAAAAAGCTTGAAGTTCCGAGCGTACATGGAAACTGCACAACATATGCTTGTACCACCATTTAGTGGAATTATTTCACCAAATTTTCAACATAGGCATTTTGTGACCTCTGCTCATGAACACTGTCACTATGATTTTTTTAATCTGTCTGAAACATTAATTTCCCATAGCGACTGCGCCATTGTGCACCAGATGTGCAAATGCATATTTTTGGCAGGATATGAAAAATAACAGCTGTACTGCTCATAAGGAGGTGTGGCAAACTGTCAATGTTGAAAATCTGGAGTAAAAATAATACAAAATTTGCGCACTTCCGAGCATACATGGAAACCGTGCAACAATGCTTGTAACACAGTCATTTCATAGGATTTTGTCACCAAATTTTCAACATAGGCATTTTTGGTCCTCTGCTCATGAACAGTGTCACTATAATTTTCTTAATGTGTCCTGGGCACTGATTTCCCACAGCGACTGCGCTATTCTGCGCTGGAAGTGAAAAAAACACATTTTGGCAAGGATATGAAAAATGACAACTGTACTGTTCATAAGGAGGTGTGGAAAAATGCAAATGTTGAAAATTTGGAGTGAAAATATTAAAAATTAGCAAAGTTATGAGCATGTGTGGAAACTGCACAACGCATGCTCATAACACAGCCATTTTATGGACTTTCATCACCAAATTTTCAGCATAGGCATTTTAGGACATCTGCTCATTAACAGTGTCACTGTGATTTTCTTTAATGTGTCCCAAACACTGATTACACACAGTGAATTGGCCATTCTGCGCCCCAAAATGCGAAAACACATTTTGGTCAGGATGTGAAAAATGACAGCTGTACTGTTCATAAGGAGGTGTGGAAAAATATCAATGTTGAAAATCTGGAGTGAATATATTACAAATTCGTGAAGGTACAAGCATGCGTGGAAACTGCACAATGCACGCTCGTAAAGCAGTCATTTTTTTCATTTTTCCACCAAATTTGCAACATAGGCATTTTGAGAGCCCACCTCATGAACACTGGCACTGTCATTTCATTAATCAGTCCCAAAAGGTGATTCCGCACAGAGATCATGAAATCTCCTTTCGGGATTGAATAACACCATGACAGTGGTTGAATTCATGAGGAAGGATCCCAATAACCCCCTGTTGAAACTTTGGTGCCAAAATTCCCCAAAATGCCTGAGATATGCACCAAAGTTGAAAAAAACTCTATTCATGCCATCATACAGCTTACCAGCATTTCTTCAGTTCACGGTCGGCTTTGAAGAGTGCAGACGTGTTCCTGGTCTACCGAAGATCATTGCGCTGTGCTCTGGAGGCAAGTATGGGGTGAGGGGGTTGTAGGAAGGCACAGTGCACAGAGGGTGGGAGCAGGTTAGGGAAGGGGCCACCGAACTCAACGAGGGACCATTTTCTGTTTTACAGGTTAAAAAAAAAATCACTGGACAGCTTTTTTTCAGGGCATTTGGCATGCTGGGATGGGCTCCCAGCATGCCACCTGAGTGTCTTTGGGGGGCTGTATCCAACGGGGGATTAGGCACCCCTGTTGGCACATACCAAGGGGGGATCTGAGGGGGATTGGGCACTCCCCTTGGCAGACAACAAACTGGGGGGGACATTATGCTTATGTGGAGTGGGCTCCCCCATTGGCAAATTGAACTGGGAAGGGAGGACTGAAGCCAACAGGGATTGGGCCCCTGTTGGCAAAGAAAGAATGTTGGTGGGGCACATGATTCCAAAGGGGATTGGGCATTCCCTCGGCACACAACAAATGGGGGAGGGGTTACAGTATGCCAGTGGGGAGTGGTCTCCCCATCAGCAAATGAAGGGAGGCATGCAGATGGCAAGGTACCACCCTGCAATGATGGGTCGCTGCCTCATAGCAGCAACGGATTCGTTTCAAGGTGGTGGCACGCTGGCTGAACTAGTGTCAACAGCAGCATGCCACTGCATTGGGTAAAGTGGGCCAAGCCTCAAAAGACACTGAGGGCATTGGCCCCCACAGTGCTGTACCCCCAAAACCCCACTTCTCTCCTAAGCTGTGATGAAATGTTTCTTGCACATCCACGCAAGCAAACATAAAAATTACATTGTATTATAAAGCAAAAAAAGACTTACGTAACCAAAACAAACAAAAAAAAAATGTTAGTAGCAAATGTCCTCTCTGCAGGCTGTACTCCACCTCTCTCAATGAGCATCCTTATCAATCCAATCCATTATTTTATAGCGCTCATCCTAAAATCTTTGAGTGCTGCACAGCATAGAAACAACCATAAAAGTATTATTAATACATTGGCATGTATAGTGAATCCAACATAACATGAATTAAATATACAATAAAAGACAAAGAACATGTAAAATAATAAAAGCTTAAATAAGCAATTTGACTACATTAGTTTCAGGTGGCCTCAAAGCCTTTTGCATACATGCACATTTTAAGTACAAATTTAAAACCAACTCTATAATCAATTAGAAAAAGAGTAAAATAAAGGGCATTCTGAAATAATGGAGCTTTAACAGAAAAAGCAGTACCAGTAACAGTTTTCATAGAAACATAGACTTTAATGGCAGATAGGGACCTCTTGGCCCATCTAGTCTACCCATTTCTCTACCTACAGGATAAGCTGCAGATCCTAGTTAACCAACAGCCTATTTCTTCCTACCCCCCACAAAATTTGCCATATGTCTGCTCCATGAATTCTTGAATTCTCTCACAGTTTTAGATCCCACAACCTCCTCAGGAAGGCGGTTCCAAATGTCACCCACCCTCTCAGTGAAACAATACTTCCTCACATTGCCCCTGAACCCCCCCATCTTCAAATTGTGTCCCCTTGTTCTTGCACATCTCTTTTTCTGAAAGATGCTACCCTCTTGGACTTTGTTGATTCCACTGAGGTACTTAAATGTTTCTATCATATCCTCCTTCTCCCTCCTTTCCTCAAGGGTATACATATTAAGCTCCTTTAGGCTTTCCTCATATGGCTTCTCTTGCAGACCCTGCACCATTTTAGTTACCCTCCTCTGGACTGCCTTTATCCTATCTTTGTCTTTGTGGAGATGGGATCTCCAGAACTGGATGCAATACTCCAGATGGGTTTCACCAACTGTATGTACAGAGGGTTAACAACGTCCTGTTTTCTGCTGGTGATGCCTCTCCCTATACATTCCAGTATCCCCTAGACCTCCCTACTGCCTTCTCACATTGCTTGCTAACCTTAAGGTCATCTGATATGATTACCCCCAGGTCTCTTTCCATTTTTGTTGTTGTTACTACCTCCCCTTCCATTGTGTAATCTTCCCCTGGGTTTTTGTTTCCTAGGTGCATTATTTTGCACTTCTTTGCATTGAATCCAAGCTGCCATACTTCTCACCATTCCTCCAATCTTGCCAAGTACCTTCTCATCTTTTCCATGCCTCCTTGTGTATCAACCCTGTTGTAGATCTTTGTGTCATCTGCAAAGAGGCATACTTTTCCTTCCAGTCCCTCAGCAATGTCACTTATAAAGACATTAAAAAGGACTGGACCCAGTACTGAACCCTGTGGTACCCCACTAGTAACCCCTCTTTCTTCAGAGTGGACTCCATTTACAATTACCTTCTGTGTCCTGTTGTCCAGCCAGTGTTTTACCCAGGTTACCACCCTGGGACCAACTCCCAGGCTGGTTAATTTGACTATTAATCTTTTGTGTTGGACTGTGTCAAATGCCTTGCTAAAGTCTGAGGTAGGCCATGTCCACAGCTCCTCCCTGGCTTTCTACTTTGGTCACCCAGTCAAAGAAATCAATTAGATTAATCTGACATGACCTTCCCACTGTGCACCCATGATGCCTTGGGACCTGTGCCCCACTGGCCTCTAGGTACTCAACAATTATTTCCTTCAGAAGTGATTCCATCACTTTCCCTACCACAGAGGTCAAAACTGACTGGTTTGTAATTTCTTGCCTCAGTCTTGGTCCCACTTTTGTGAAGGGGAATCACATCCACCTTCCTCCAGTCCTCAGGTACCATACCATCCACCCATGATCTGTTAAAAAGGATAGTCAGTGGTTTCACTAGTTCTCCCCTTAAGTCTTTTAGAATTCTTGGGTGAATTCCATCAGGCCCCATTGTTTTGTCCACCTTCAGTTTTAGGAGTTCTTTCAGAACCCTTTCTTCTGTAAAAGGACTGGGATCGACCCCCCTATCCAGAGTGCTTCTGTTAATTGGATTAGGCACCTCCCCCCTCCCCCTCCTCCTTTCTTGTGTATACTGAGCAGAAGTATTTATTCAGTATCCCTGCTTTTTCACTGTCCCTCGCTGCCCACCCACCATCCATTCTATTCAGCCTCACTATCCCTCCCTTTGTCTTTCTACACTCCCTGATGTACCTATAAAAGGTTTTATCCCACTTCTTAACTGAGTTGGCTATCTTTTCCTCAGTTTGGGCCTTTGCTATTCCGACTTCCCTCCCTGCTTCCTTCTGCCTTAGCTGGTACAGCTCTCTGTCCTGCTCCTTTTGTGTTTCCTTATGCTTCCTGAATGCTGCCTTTTTCTCCCTGACCTTCCCCACCACCTCTTTAGAGAACCATAGTGGCTTTTTCTTTCATTTTGATTTGTTTATTTGCTTTACACAAATGCTTGTTGCTTCTGTGATGGCAGTTTTGATGTTTTCCAATTGTTGCTCCACCCCTCCTTCTAGCCTGTTTTCTAGTGCTTTTCTAAGGCAGTCTCCCATCTTGCCAGAGTCTGCCCTCCTGAAATCCAGTACCCTCACTTTTATATGGTTTGACTCTGTAGCTGAGTTAATCATGAACCACACTGTTTGGTGGTCACTTGTTCCCAGATGGCTACCCACTTCTAGATCTAAGATCCTCTCACTGTCCCCATTTGAGAGTACGAAGTCTAAGACTGGTCCCTCATGAGTAGGTTCCAAAACTAGCTGTCTGAGGCATGCCACCTGTAGGGCATCGAGAATGGCTCTGCTCTTGGATGTGGCTACAGCAAAGGTGCTTCAGTTAACATCTGACATATTCAGGTCTCACATCAATAGTATCTCCCCTTTCTCTGCCATCCTAAGGGTGCCTTCTATCATATCCTTGTCCAATCCCTGCCCCTGACATGGGGTCTGTATACAACCCCTGTGCAGACTGTAGTGCCATTTCCAGTCTCTAAGGTGACCCACAGTGCCTCCTCTCCTCCCTGTTTACTCTTTTACTCAGTTGCTATTATCCCATCCCTTACATAGAGAGGTACCCTTCCCCCTCTTCTCCCCTCCCTGTCTCTCCTGTAGGTTGTGTACTCTGGTATGTTAACATCCCAGTCATGGTTCTCCAGGAGCTTGTTGCCCAGACTATGGGCATTGTAACTCATTACCCTCCATTTCCTGATGGCCTTACCCCTTTTTCAAATACTATTTAGGAACAATGAGCAACCCATAATTAGCAGACTTCAAATGTCTAGACAGAAAGTATTCAATCAACAAATCTGAGCAGTACATAGGACCATAAATACATTTATACACTAAAAGAAATACCTTAAAGAGCTGGTGACATGTTCAGGGAAACTTTAACAAAACATAGTATTTAGGCACTGTCCAGCTTGTATTTCCCATTACTTTTGTATTCATCCTCCCCATTATTTAGTATTGCGGTCATTTGCATGAAAACAGAATTTTTGCTCCTGAAGAGTTAATCTATTCGTGCTGCTTTCTTCCCACCTGAAGTCATACAGTACTGATTGTGACCTCAAAGTTACTCCCATGGCAACAAATGATGATGTCACAACAGAAGATTATGACTTGAAGTGGGGAGTCAGCTATAGAGGCAGATGCACTCAAAATGAACTCTAAGAGATAATGGTCATATATTAATACACATTTCTTCAGTAATAAATTATGGGGAGGATAAATATATAAGATATAATTGGAATGCAAGTAGAATTGTACCTACCTGTAATTATTATATTTTTTCAAGTTTTCTTTGAGGTGTCAGTAGTTCTTTAAAATCAATTAGGACTGAAATGGTAACCAATGTAGCTCACTCAGAATTGAAATAATATGGTCATGAAAGGAAGAAATCATGACAAACCTGACAGCTGCCTTTAGAACATAATGCAATATACTGAATAGTGAGGGTTTGTTCTATATGGATTTCCACTGAAACCTTATTTTACCACAGTTCAAAGGTCATGAATGCAGTTATACCTATCTGTGGCACAACAAAGTTTCAGCTGTTGGGAAATCCTAGAGGCAGCTGTGTTTTTCACAGTGCTGCCCCATGCAAGCAATCAGTTCAATTTCTGAACTGAAACCACCAGCAAGTTTACTGCTGCCACTGGAACAATTTGAAAACACCTTTTTTTTTTTTAAATAACAACCAAACAAAATATTATACACTATAAAAACACTAGTTGGAAGCCACCCCAGTGACACAGAGGGCTGAGACGCTATCTGCCTTATCTCTTACCACATCAGTGACCCAGGTTTGGGAACTAGCTCAGGTTGCTGATGGTTGACTGGGAGGGGGGAAGGACTGAGCATCCAATGGACTGCTCTCCTTTCCCAAGATGCGGGAATAGGTGGGGCATATACTGTCTCACTCCCTGGCTGCCACCCGGTGGAGGTTGCCTGGCACTGCCAGAGTTAGAGCAGCATGAATGAAAGAGCTGCATTTACATAGCATCTATGTACCTTCATGGAAACACACATACAGCCCACCGCGTATGGGAGGAATGGGAGAAAATGGTGAAAAATTTCAGTCAGAGGCTATATGAAGCCTTGCCTACCTGCCCTCACTCCGCAGTGTTGCCAGCCTGCTGACCTTCCAAATCTGGACGTGAGACCTCAGGGTAGGAGGATAATAGCCCTCCCCTTCCTTGCCCTGCCATGGAGGGGAATCCATGAGGAATATGGGGCTCAATGGACAGTGGAGGCAGGTGACAGGAGAGAGAAGAAGAGACAGGGCTGAACAGCCACCTGTAATGCCAATGCACCCAGAGGAGGAAAATCTATATGTGAAAAAAAAAAAACCTGGCTGGACAACCACATGGAAAGCAAACCTATGCAACTGACTCTGACTACTGATCACATCTGATCCCTTGAGCTGCACTGTCATGGTCTAAAGTAATCAGCACCACTATGTGGAAACACAGGCTGCTTGTGCATGGTTGCCCAACCTGTATTCTATATGTACTGGATTTTGCATTTGAAAGGCCTAAGACTTGGGCATTGTAGTAACCAATCCATCAGTTCATAAAGCTGTTAACCAAATTTTTTAGCCGATCCAAATAAACATAGTTCTTTATAGTTCAAATCTTTCCTAAGAGAAAAAAAAAAGTTTTTTTTATGAAATTAATTTGGGTTTCAACTACAAACGAGTATTAAAAGTACCTCACATGTTTTACAGAGGGATCACTTTTAGACGATAACCAAACTCATATGTGAAAACAGGATCAGATGGAATATTGTAAATGTGATCTTCTGTGTTGAAAAATATAATTGCATACAATTTAACTGTACGGTATGACATTTCCAAGTAATCTAAAATTAATTTCAAAGACAAGATTCTAAGAGTAGCATCTGACAACGTTTGATTAGAAAAATAAAACCATAAACAATACCAAACTGTTATTTCCTACAATGTGTACACTTCCAAACTCAACAAATGTTGCTATCTCCATGCTGCTGCTTCTGAAACCTACTGCTCCCACACACAATGTTTGAACACTAAGACCTGACAATTTTGATCACAGCCACTCTTACTGTCTTCATCAGTTATATAAAACAAAGTACAGGTAATTATGTTGTGCTAGTAAAATAAATTTATCTATGGGGCCTAATAGGGTTATAAAGCCACTTGCTCTATGAGCTTGTGGCATCATTACATTATTAGGCCCCTTTTGATGAAATTGTTTCCCTGTACACAAACTTCACCTTTCATTTATATTGCATTTATGTATGTATATATATAAATATATACCTTGTTTAAAAAAAAAACATGTTAATGCACAAGTTAGGGTACAAGTTAATGCCACAAAACATTTAGAAATGTGGTGTCAGAGTCTTCAGGTCTAACTCTCCACCTCCACCCCAGAAGCAGCAAAAGGACAAGACCACACAAGTAACCACAGACAGCCATAATCAGTGAAGGCAAACAATATATAACTGTTTCCAGATGACACAAATGCGCTAGCACAGATCTGTGACATTTGTGGATTTGTATCTGCAGCATATACACTGCATGACATACAGACTCACTTGTCACTGCAGATAGAAATTCACATTACTCAAGTCACAACACTATTTCTGTATACAGAATCATAGCCCCCTGCTGCCAGATACAAATGTACAATATCCAAAGTATAAGAGTTCTTTTTGTCTGCAGAAGCCCAGGCCCTTATGGGTTAGCACTTCTGCAGTCTCAACTACTCATGGACACTTTAAGACATATACACACTTGATGGCTGTGTGCTTCTACAGCCACAGGTGTCAAATATACACACTGAACTCTGACTGTAGAAGTACAGTTGCCACAATTATCCTGATACTAAAATTACAACTGTACTTCTGTCTGCAGAAGCAAAGGCCCAAGCAGGGCCTGCACCTTTTCAGTCAAAGGTGTAAGGCATACATACCAACTCCTGTCTCCCGATTGGTAGGCACCTCTGAGGCTTGTAGTTACACAGACAGAAGTACTGTTGCAGTGTAGTTATGATGATTTTAGCAGTGGATCTAAATATTTTTCAGGTTGGTAGCAGTTTGTCAGTTATGTAACTGCATATAGAAAAACATGCAGTAGTGGATCATGCCTTCTAGTGAGGTAATTCATACAGAATGCATGAGTGCATCTGTCTTCATAGGTGCAGGCCCCATGGGGCCTTCTGTCTACAGCCACACGTACTCATGCATGCTGTACAACATACACACAGAGTTGTGGCAGCATAAGTGCAGGCCCCTGTGGGGCCTGTGGTTATGCAACAATAGATACGAATCCACAAAGGTAGCACAATACTGCTACTGCATTTGTGTTGTCTAAATACAGTTGTACAGTATGTTATTTGTCTTACCTGATGATGGCTGTTGGTGGCTGCTTGCGTTGTTTTCTCCTTTTGCTGATTGGGGGGGTAGGGGAGGCGAATTAGGGTTAGAACCCCTAACACCACATTTTTGTACTTTTGTGGCATCAACTTAAACCCAAACTGGGTACATTAACACAGTTTTTTTGCAAAGAATTTCCTTTTTTTTTTGAGATAGTGGAATCATATCCTCATTCGCACATGTACGTTTTGGACCTGCAAGAACAGATGAAGACAAGTAGTGTCCTCGGGGCCCTGCACCAAATGAAGTCTCTCACTGCCTACAGAAGTACAGGGCCCTGTAGGCCCCGGCCTTCTGTGCAACAATGGATGTCAAGAATTCATGGAGCTTTCTGGTGGACAGTGGAAGTGCAGGGTCATTTGGGTCTTACACTTCCATGTGGCTACAGACACAGAAAAAAATGAAGATTAGCAAAGTTATGAGTAATTATTGAAATATTTAAATGCTTACTCTAACTTTGTTATTTTAACATATTTTTACCCCAACCTTTCAACATAATCTCAAGAGCCCACCTCATTAACCCAGTAGGTAAAAATGTTGAAATCTCTGCAAAAACTGGAGTTTGCTGAGCTACTTCAAAATCACCTTTCAGTTCGGATTTGAAAATGCCACCTACCTTGTTTATGAGGTAGGGTCCCAAAAAGGCCATGTTGAAAGTCTGATGTAAAAATGTTACACATTAGTGAAGTTATGAGTGAATATTGAGATATTACAATGTTCATGCATAATTTGGTCATTTTAACATATTTTTGTACCAGATTTTCAACATTGCCTTCTTATGACCCCTCCTCATGGACCCAGTCAGTGACAATGTTCACATCCCACCTAAAGGGTACTTTACTCACCTGATGAAGGCAATTATGTAAGAGTATATCCATGGCACTCAGTCCTTAACTTAGGGTTATGTTTGCCTAATAGGCTGCCAGATGCACATGTGATCCTAGGATCAAATTTCACCTTAACTAGCCCCTATCTTCCCATCTCAAGACAGTTCAACTTTTCCCCAGATGTACCTTGATGACAGTAATAATATAATAATGGAGACCAAAGACCAATAGGCTTTGTGTTAACATTTAAATAATATTTGTTGACCAAGGTTACAATGCATTGTTCATTACTAATCTATATAGCTACATGACACGTAACTAGCACATGGCATTAATGGGTCCATCATTTATTGAATTTGAGTCACTCTCCTAGAGATGGGCATAAGAGTGCCATGGATGTACTGTTACATAATCACCTTTACCAGATGAGTAAACTACCATTATTTTGTGAGCATATCCATGGCACTCAATCCTTACCATAGGGTTGATTAATAAGCATTATAAAATGGGCAAAATATATGGGAGACATCCTGGAGGCTGCAATGCTGCCCTGTTTGCAGGCAACTCTCTGCTCTGATGGAGGATGTGGCCATCTCCCAGCCAAACTGTACAAGAGTAGGGAAAGCTCCCCCTCCCTGGGAACATGATGGCTGCCACTGCTGCCTCAGAGGTTGCCAAGCAAGAGGAGAGGTTGGACCATGGTGGGTTCAGGGAGGGTGAGGGTGGGGGAACAGAGGCACATCCCTCCAGTTGTACCTCTCTACAATCCATATGCCTTTCTGGTGGAGCATAGTTCCCCTATGGAGGCACCCACAGTGGAGACCAAGGAGGTTGCTGGGAACTGCCACAAGGGAGGCCCACAGGAAGGTGGCATGGGACACTGTAGGGGAAGGAAGCAGCTCCTGGTGGGGGACTTGCTTATTAGGGGGTAAAACAGGGGAGGTAGGGGAGATGGAAGTAAGGTGCTTGCCCAATGCAATGGCTTGGAGGGACATTAAGTGAATCCTGAGGATCATGAGAGCAGCTGCACTGGAGAGGGAGCTGGATGTCATAGTCCACCTAGGGACACATGACTTGGCTGGGCATGTGATCAGAGTAGTGCAGGAGGAGTTTGTGGAGCTGGGGAGGAGCCTTAGATAACTAACACACACCGTAACCTTCTCAGAGGTGCTTCCTGTCTATGGCATGGGTGAGTGGCTGGTACTCCTCACCATGCAAGTCAATGACTGTTTGAAAACCTGGTGCAGAGCAAAGGGCTTTGGCTTTATTGGGGACTGGGGTAGAATCTGGAAGGATACCTGACTATACTGGCACAATGGTCTGCATCTGTCCACGAGGGGAATCAGCCTCCTAGGTGACAGGATTAAATGCTTCACTGGCAAGCTTTTAAACTAGCCAAGGGGGGCAGGCACTGATAAGAAGCAGGGAATTCACAACCTCCCCCCACAAAACAGGAGTCTGTGAGGAAAACATGAAGGTAGAAAGGTCAATAGGGAGCAGGACAGGGGTAAATAGAGAGGAAGGCAAAGTCAGTAAGGGCAGAGTTGGGGCTAAAAAGGGTAAAGCCATCAAAAAAAGGAGAGTAATGAGTACCAGTGCCCATAGTCTGAGTAAGAAGCTTCCTGAAATAATGGCCTTGATGGAAGAGAGACATCTGGATAGTGTGGCAGTCAAGGAGACATGGTACACTCATAATCATGACTGGGATGTAAATATACCAGGGTACACAATCTATAGGAGGGACAGGGAGGGTAAAAGTGGAGGAGGAGCTCTCTACATAAGGGAAGGGATCAAAGCAACAGAACTAAAGGGTAAGCGGGGAGGAGACAAGGCACTGTGGGTCAACTTGCAGACAGGCAATGGTGCCACAATCCGCATGGGGGTTGTATACAGTACAGAACCCATCTCAGGGGAGGAAATGGATAAGGAAATGATAGGAAGGCATCATTAGAATGTCAGAAAAAAGGGCTTTATTGTTGATAGGGGATGTGAATATACTAGATGTTAACTGGAGTGCATTTGCTGCACCCGCATCCAACAGCAGGGTCAATCTCAATGACCTGCATGGGGCATGCCTCAGAGAGCTAGTATTGGAGCCCACTTAGGAGGGAGCAATCTTAGACCTGGTACACTCAAATGGAGATCGAGAGAAGATCACAGATATAAAAGCAGGTATCCATCTGGGAATTAGTGACCACCAAACAGTGTGGGTCACAATTAACACAGCAGTAGATTCAAGCCATACATAGGCAAATGTACTGGACTTTAGGAGGCCTGACTTTGCCAAAATGGGTGAGTGCCTAGGGAATGCACTAGCAAATGGGCAGGAAGGGGGGGTGGATGAACAATGGGGAAAAATCAAAACTGTCATCACAGAGGCAACAAGCCTTTGTGTGAAGCAAATAAACAAAACAAAATGAAGTAAAACACCACTATGGTTCTCAAAGAAGGTGTCGGGGAAGATTAGGGAGAAAAGGCTAGCATTCAGGAAGTACAAGGAATCACAGAAGGAGCAGGACAGGAACTGTATCAATTAAAGCAGAAGGAAGCAAGACGACAGTCAGAATAGCAAAGGCCCAAACTGAGGAAAAGATAGCCAACTCAGTTAAGAAGGGAGATAAAATCTCTTATTGGTACATCAGGGAGTGAAGGAAGCCCAAGGGAGGGATAGTGAGGCTTAATAATGGCAGTGTCAGTGGCTCAGTAGGTAGTACACTCGCCTCTGAGGCCAGGAGATCAGAGGGCTGTGGGTTCAGTTCCCACATCTGGCACTTGGGTAAATATCCCAGTACTGACACTGTAGTGCAGCTTGACAGGGGTGCTGCACTTCTGAGGTGCCATCTTTCAGATGAGACGTTAGACCGAGGTCCCATCTGTCAGGATTGGTGGTAATTCAGGTGGATGTTAAAGATCCCATGGCACTTATCGAAAAGAGTAGAGGAAGACTTTATTGAAAAAAATCATACAGTACAAAACAAAAACCACATACAGCAACCAAAATCACAATTAGTTCCCATAGGAACCTGACCAAAGAAACATAAGAATAAGAAAGAAACAAGCATTGACTTATGTCTTCACGTAATCGGAAAGTCATTATTCGTAATCCAGGGCAAATTCCGCCAGAGGGCCAGTAAATGGATCCTAGGGAGACTTTTAGCTTCAGAAAAATACATGCCCTGTATGGATTTGAAAATATTACCATATAAATCTTGATAAGAAAGTTCATGCTGTTGAAGAATGAACAAACATCTAGAATGCCAAATAAACCATTTGACAATAGTAAAAATTACAGTAAATGTACCTTTGTCCCAAATATCCCAGTTACGAGGATAACTACCATACATAAGTGAAGGATATGTAAGCTGTAAAAAAAAAGACAAACTGGACTTGTTATATAGGAATTTCCAAAAATCAACAATATAAGTACAAGTAAAATATAAATGCAGCAGGGTTTCAGGTTGGGTAATGCACCGAGGTCTAGAACAAATATGTTCCTCTACCCTCTTATGCTTCTGATTAGCCTTAACATTCAATTTCTCATCACAATTAAGCCAGTGATGATCTTTATATTTTTTAGGGATTCTTTTCTCATTCTAAGAGATTAATAAGGCTTCTTTATGCAGCTCCGGACATTTGGGAAAGACATCCAATGCACAAAAATGATTCTCCATAACAACTGCATATAACTGCTTTTTTGAATTTGAGATCACATGTCTACTAGTGATCCCCCAAGACCTAAGCTTGACAAAGACCTCCCTTAGTTACATAGGAGACATAGCTCCCTTTTTAATATGATGCAATTGACCTAAATCCCATGCTGCAAACCAGGGTGATATGGTATGAATAAAAAGACCACACTAGTATTTATCAGGAGAAATAAATAACAGTTTCAAATTAGCATACAAAAACTGACAGAAAAAAAACAAGACAGGGTTAATCATTTTGTTGTCCTCCTTGATTACGAGATAAATATAATACATTTCTCTTGATAGGATTTAGACGACTGCCCCAGAAGGACTGGAAAAATAAACTATATAATTTAACTTCCCTTATCTTGGGAACAGGAAAAACAGAACTAAGAAATAAAAAAAGAGGTACCAAGTAGGTCCGTATCAAATAAACATGTTTGCAATAACTCATTCTAGTCCTATTCCAGTTCTGAACCATGCGTGATCCAAGGAGCAATTGCATGTCCTAGTTATTAATATCCATTTGGGACAACCCAAACTCAATGCCTAAGATTTTTAAAGGACCTAAAGTATATGATAGACCAGCTATGTGATCCTTAGGAACAAGCTGACCCCCCAGAGGTTTTCCAATACTTTTTAATAAGTTCAAACTAGTACCTGGGACAGTACCATAAGTGGTGCAAAGAGTTAATGCAAATTCAGCAGACTGGGTATTTCCTACCAAAAGAACTACATCGTCCGCATAAGCCAAGGTAGTATAAGGAACTATAAAATTAGATATCCGTATTGGGGCAGTACCAGGTGTGGAATTGAGAAGCCTTAATAACGGATCTATACTAAAGACATACAAAAGGGGACTGATCAGACACCCTTGTTGAACACCTTTTTTAATAGGAACATGAGGGCCTAGAAAACCATTAATACGGGGTGGACAGTGGCAGTATTGTAAAGGGCTTGGAGCCAAGCTATAAAAGTGGCTGGAATGCCATAATGATGTAGTACGTGCCATAAAAAGACATGTGACACATTGTCAAAAGCTTGCCTCTGGTCTAGGGAAAGTACATGGCCATCCAATGGTGAAACCGAATCATGAGAGAATATGTCCCTCAATAAAAGCAGTTGATCTGTAATCGAGTTCCCAGGTACACTACAAGATTGCACCGGAGAAATCAAGAACTTTGCCACTGTTAACAACCTTGTGTTCAAAAGTTTGGAAAGAATTTTAAAATAATTATTCAATAGGCTAATAGGCCTCCAATTAGATAAATCCAATTTATCACCTTTGTTTTTAAAAAGAAAAATAAGAATTCCTGTAGTCATGTCAAAAGGGACAGTTTGAGTCTGCAAAATAGTATATAAACTGAAGTTAGTTCATCCAAAAGTTCACCATGTTAAAGATGGTAAAGGTCAGAAGTAAGGCCATCTAGACCAGGGGCTTTACCTTTGGATAAGGATTGAATAGCAGCAGCAACTTCCTGAGCTTGAAAAGGAGCTATTAAGCCTAAAAGTTGGTCTTGTGGAGCTTGAGGAACCTGAATTTTACTAAAAAAAGAATAACAATCTATATGTTGCCCTGGGGTTGCAGAAAATAAAGAAGCAGCATAGTCAGATGCAATATGTAAAACACTACCTTGGTCATTATGAACCACCCCCTGCTGGTCATAAAGAGCAGAAATTGATTTAGTCTGTACCCTTTCCCGATGGCTAAGTAAAGGACAAGTATGAAGAAATGGTCTCTGTGTTTCATGTTGTTGTCAGAACTGAAGATCTATAGACAAATTTAAATTATAGTGCTTCATCTTCTTTTGAAAATGAGCAATGTTGGGTAAGTTGCGAAAGAGAATACAAATATTGGAGCTGTTTCCTGTCCTGTAAATACGAAAAATAAGAACCCTTCAGAAAACATCTGCTATGGGAAATGAATAGAGAACATAAATCTGATTTTGTTTCCCTCCACCAGACCACTGGATCATCATATAAGGGATATAATGATTTCCTACAGGCCAAAAAAGTAGAGATGAGCTGTAGGAAATCAGCTTTCTGCAAAAGCT
Source organism: Neoceratodus forsteri (assembly GCA_016271365.2). Taxonomy (NCBI): domain Eukaryota; kingdom Metazoa; phylum Chordata; order Ceratodontiformes; family Ceratodontidae; genus Neoceratodus; species Neoceratodus forsteri. The sequence goes on from CM057456.1 coordinate 148,898,333, forward strand.
TAGAATTGAATTTCTAGTATCCAGGACCCATAGGAGGTACTGCTGCGCCCAAAGAAATCTTCACCAGCCGATGGTCAAAATAAGGAGTTGGTTCTACAGAGACTATCTGAAGAATCAAAGAGAGAGACAGAAACAAAAAATCAATACAGGTAGATAATGACCCCTTAAAAAAGTTTGTTTCCGCACACCTGTATGTGAAAATACAGCATCCTTGAGACGAGCATCACGGACAGCTTTATTCAATGCAGCCATATCACCAAACATTTTTTCCGTTGTGGTGGCTGAACCCCTGTCCCACTTACTCAAACCTCAATTAAAATCCCCTCCCCAAATCACATAATGAGCAATATGCAAAAATGGACTGATTTGTTGAAAAAGAAGTGTACGCTCTGCTTTAGTCTGAGGTGCATAAGTGTTAATAACTCTAAAAAAAATGGTGTCCAAAATGAAGTCTAGTAGCAGAACTCTACCAGGAATGAGGTCCAACACCCGAACCACAGTAGGCCGAATATGGTGAAAAAGGATGCCAACTCTTGTGCAACGGTCTGGGCCAATGGACCAGAAAGAAATCCCCAAGAGCCATGCTTTAGTGGAAAGAGAAAGGTCAAGAGTCGTGTGAAGCCTAGTATCCTGTAAAAGAAAGATACCAGGAGGGAAAGACTGTAAAAAGGAAAACACCACATTTCGTTTAATTACATTTTTAATACTATTGACATTAGATGTCAAAATTAAGAATGGAGGGGAGAAAGGCATATGCGAAGAAAAAATAGGGGAGATTAAATCAACGTTTTTTCTTCCTAGATTTATCCTTCTGATGTGAGGGTTGGGAAAAAGTACCGCCGTCATCAGTCATTAATAAATCAGCAGTATCCTTAGGCAGAACAGAATCTGCAGAGGAGCAGACTGAATCAGTATCTGAATGATCAGCATCCAAAAAAAACGTAAATCTATTAGAGGAATCATGAAGTGACGTTTTGGGCATTTTAGAGGTAGGTAAGGCTCCAGTAGACCGTTTCTGGGTCAAGAGTCTCCTTGCAGGAGGGCCCTCGATTTCAGGAGGGGGGGCATAGAGCCAGGTAAAATTGCAGAGACACTTATGGGCACTGAGTCCATATGTAGAACAGGGGAGTGTTCAGGAATGTCTACTAAGGGAGGGAAGGAAGTCTCCTGTAAATCTGGAACAGGGCAAGCTACAAACTCCTTGGGAGGGGGAGAATCTGGGGCCGTGGAAACAGACAATTTAGAAAAAGGAACATCCTCAACCAACCATGTACTAGAAGCTTTATTAATTTTTCTCTGGGCTAAAGAAACCAAGAGACGCTGTTCGTCTCCATCAGCAGAAGAGGATGTCCTATGAGCTGCCTTGGGACAAGTCATGTAAACATGGCCTTCTTTCCCACAAAGGTTACAACAAACCGAGTTGAAACATTGACCACTAAGATGACCAGTTTTGTGACATAGGGAACATTTTAGCTGGTCACAAGCACTACTAATGTGTCCCGAGAGTCCACATTTATAACAAGTCCTAGGTTGACCTGGATAGAATAGAACACCTCGATCCCTACCTAGAAAAAAACTATTAGGGAGATGGAGGAGACCCCCACCTTCAGAATGTAAAAGCACCCTTATCTTCCAACCTCCTGTCCAGATTCCCTCAGAATCAAATATAGCCTCTGGATGGCCAGTCACAGTGCAACGCTGTTTCAGCCAAAACAGTAAATCAGTAACACTGACTCCTTCATTTCGAAAGAGAACTGTAATAGTTTTGTGAGCAGGCCTAGTAAGAGGAAGAACCTCAAAAGGGGCCCACAATGGGGTGGTCTTTTCTTGGTGATAACATGCCGAGAATTTGTCAAGGCCACTGCCCAGTTTAAAGCAGACGTCAAAGACAGTCTCACCTGATACATGAATGAGGGAATACAATTCAGAAACTTGAAAATTCAAACTGTCTTTCAATAACTTTCGACCCACATAAACCCTGTCTGGAAAAACATCTAAACCCCTTTATATATGATGCAAACTGCATTATGGCATTTAGTCGAAGAAACAGAATTATGGAAAAGGGAGGCATAGGGTTGAGAGATGTTAGGAGGGGCAGTTGGAGGTGGCTGATGGACTTCCCCAGGAGAGCCCATAGGAGCATTCCTAAGTTCAGCAGGAGTACTTTTAGGGATGTCTGAAAAGTCAGAATTATCACTAAGAGCAGTATCCTCCACCCCACATTGTGGAGAACTAGTTCTTGTAGTACCACGCTGTTGAAAACCTGGGGTTTGAGAAAGTTCAAAGTCCGAGGGCAGGTGAAGAGGAGAATGTTGTAAATCTTCTATAACTGAAGAGGAATCCTGCTTTTGAGTGGGTTTAGGTGAAACAGGTTGAGGGATCCCCTCAGATAACACAGTAGCCATAGTCTCAGGAGCAGTACTTACGGACCCCAATAAAGAACTAGGAGAAGGAGAAGAGGAAAGCGGGACTCTGGGAATCTTAATGGGTGCAAAGCCTGAGATCCATGATCCTGTATCAGGAGAGTGCACCCAGCCTGCCGCTCGTAATGAATCTTCCACTGTCCAGGAATTTCCATCTTTCACAGGAGCATCAGCCCATCGAAATTTGCTGGTACACCCATGTCGAGTAACTCACTCCTTGAGAGGATTGTCTTGTGCAGAGGTAAAGGAAAATACCGTAGCGGCAGCTTGATCCTGGTCAGAACGGTGAAAGACAACCCCTGGTGCAGTCGGAGCCTCCATTCAGTCTGTAACCATAGCAACCGACTGTGTAGTGTCAACAAGAAGCTCAGAAGCCTCAGCCGTGGTTGTTGAACTTTTTAATTGAAAACGGTGTAAAAGTTCCTTCTTCTTCTGCAAATACTGTTGTTCTTCCACCAACAAAAGTTGTCTTAATTCCTCATTAGATGACTCCTCGCTAGGCAAATTAGACTCCTCAGTAGGCATGACAGAGTCACCCTAGCGATTCAAAACCGGCAAAGCAGACAAATAGGAAGCTTCTAAGAGCCATTCAGTCACAAGAGTTTCAGCAGGAACATCCATTGTTAACTGTGCCGTAGCTGCGGAGGAGACATTCCCCTCGATCTGCTGCACATCCTTCCCCTCAAGCGGCAGCACAACAACTGACTCGGCCATCCTTCGACGGCCAAAAGGGTCCCCCTACTGGCAAACAGTAGGGGAATTTCCCTGGTGTCCTGGCCAAATTTCCCTCATTCACTAAAAAAAAAAAATGCCACCAACAGCTTAATCTGGTTCAAGGTCAGATGGCATTCACCTGTATCCTCCTCCCCCAGGTTGTGCATGAAAATAGGCAGGATTTGTCTAGTGCACTTACCCGGTCAACAAAAACTAAATAAATAAAATAAATAAATAAATAAAATGGGAGGGGAGGCTGGCAGAGGGTGACTGTGAAAAGGCAGAGATGCTGGACCAATACTTTTGCTCTTTTTTTCAATATATTTTTTATTGTTTAACATTATAATGATACACATTATAAACACATATTCAAGTACAGTTGCACTTTTAAATACATATTTATCACCCATAAGTGATAGGCTTCTGATCGACATTCATACAATAAAATCACAATGTAACTTTCTTTAAAAAAAATCAGGTTAATATATGAATGGCGGGAAAATTTTGCTCTATTTCATTCAAATTTGAAAATTTCTCAGTAATACTGTTTTCTGTACAATCCGTAAGCTCTGATATTCTTTCCAATAACAAATTTTCTTTAAACGTAAATAACCATTCATTATGGTTCCACTCACCAACTTCAGACAAATTCCATTTACTAAGAATTTGTCTCTTCAAAGACATAGATGCTATAGTTACTATAATCATTCATTAGAAAAAAAAAACAGGTTCAAAATGTATTTGCTTATTCAAAATCAGCTGTAGTTCAATGTGCATTTTTTGCCACCATAATATAATTTTAGGGCATCTCCATAGCATGTGAGCATGGTTCTCTATAGCACCACAGAGATGCCAGCGAACCAATACTTTTGCTCAGTATTCACAAAAGAAGAGGGGGAGGTACCTACACCAAACAATAGAAGCACTCTGCATGGGGTGGGGGTCTGTACCAGTCCATTCACAGAAGAAAGGGTCCTGAAAGAACTCCTAAAACTCAAGGTGGACAAAGCAATGGGGCCTGATGGGATTCACCCCATAATTAAAAAAGAACTAAGGAGAGACCTAGTGACACCACTGACTACCCTTTTTAACAAATCATGGGAGGATGGTGTGATATTTGAGGACAGAAGGAGGGCAGATGTGATTCCTCTTCACAAAAGTGGGAGCAAGGCAGAGGCAGGAAATTACAGATCTGTTAGCTTGACCTCAGTGTCAGGGAAAATGATGGAATCACTTCTAAAAAAAAGAATCGCTGAGTACCTATAGGCCAGCGGGGCACAGGACCCAAGGCAGCACGGATTCACAGCGGGAAGGTCATGTCAGATGAATCTAATAGATTTCTTTGACTGGGTGACTAAAGTAGTAGACCAGGGAGAGGCTGTGGATATGGTCTACCTAGACTTTTATAAGTCCTTTGACACAGTCCCACACAAAAGATTAATAAACAAGTTAGCCAGCCTGGGAGTGGGTCCCAGGGTGGTAGCCTGGGTAACAAACTGGCTGGACAACAGAACACAGAGGGTAATAGTAAATGGAGTAGACTCTGAAGAAAGAGGAGTTACTAGTGGGGTACCACAGGGTTCAGTACTGGGACCGGTCCTCTTTAATGTCTTTATAGGAGACATTGCAGAGGGGCTGGAAGGAAAAGTATGCCTCTTTGCAGGAGACACAAAGATCTGCAACAGGGTTCATACACAAGGGGGGTGGAAAGGATGAGAAGGGACTTGGCAAGGTTGGAGGAATGGTCAAAAATATGGCAGCTTAGATTCAATGCAAAAAGTGCCAAGTAATGCACCTGGGTAATAAAAACCCTGGGGAACTGTACATAATGGGGGGGGGGAGAAGGTACTAACAACAACAAAAATGTAAAGGGACCTCGGGATAGTCTTATCAGATTACTTTAATGTAGGTAAGCAATGTGAGAAGGCAGTAAGGAGGGCTGGGAGGATACTAAGATGCATAGGGAAAGGCATCAGCAGTAGAAAACAAGAAGTTGTTAGCCTTCTCTACAGGCAGTTGATGAGACCCCATCTGAAGTACTGTGACCAGTTCTGGAGACCCCATCTCTGCAGGAACATAGAAAGGATGGAGGCAGTCCAGAGGAGGGCAACTAAAATGGTGCAGGGTCTGCACAGAAGCCATACGAAGAGAAACTAAAAGTGCCTAATATGTATACCCTTGAGGAAAGGGGGGTGGCATTACAGAAACTTTCAAGTACCTCAAGGGAATCAACAAAGTCCAAGATGGTATCATCTTTCAGAAAAAGAGATGTGCAAGAACAAGGGGCCACAATTTGAAGATAGAGGGGGTATGGATCAGGGCAACATGAGGAAGTATTTTTTCATGGACAGAGTGGTGAACACATGGAACCAACTTCATGAGGAGGTTGTGGCATCAAAAACAGTGGGAGAATTCAAAAATGCATGGGACAGACATAAGGCAATTACAGTGAGGGGTAGGAGGAAGTAAGCTGTTGGTTAACTAGAACCTGTGGCTTATTCAATAGGTAGGGAAATGGGCAGACTAGGTGGGTCAAGTGGTCCTTATCTGCTGTCAAAGCCTCTGTTTCTGGGCTTCTATGTTTCTATGTTAAGTGGATGGATTTTAACAGAATGAGGAGGATATTTAGGAAGGAAATGGCAGGAAAGGGGAATATAGGGGATGTGGAGGAGCTATTGGAAACTATCAAAGGAGAGTACTGAAAGCCACAGAAATTTGCTGTAAGAAACTGAGGAAAAACAAAAAAGGATAAGACCACTCTGGTTTACAATGGAGGTGGCAGAAGTGGTCAGGTAAAGAAAGAGTTGCATTCAGAAAATGTAATATGACACAAAGGAAGAAGAACAGGGAGGCTTATATGGAGACATGGGGATAGCAACGTAGAAGATAAGGATGGCTAAAGCTGACACTGAGGAGAAAATAAATAGGCAGGACAAAAGGTGATATAAAGCTTCTTTTAGGTAGGTGGGGGAAGGAAGACAAGGCAGGGAATAGTATGGCTGAGGGCGAAGAGAGGAATACAACTGGAGGGGGACGTTGAGAAAGTAGAGGTGCTGAAGAGCTACTTCTGCTTGGTCTCCACAGAGGAAGGGGTGGTTAGGGGACCCGAGCTGAGGGGGAGAGGTAGGGAAGACAAAAAGTGGATCCTAGCCTGTTCAGCATAGACAGAGGTAGGGAGGAAATAGACAGATTAAAGGTGGACAAAGCAATGGAGGCAGACAGCTTGCTCCTGAGGGCACTCCAAGAACTGAGGGAAGAGCTGGCTGCCCCACTGACGAGACTGGTTAACCTGTCCCTGGATAGAGGGTGGGTGCCAAGGGACTGCAGGAGGGTGGAGGTAGTGCCACTGCACAAAGGGGGCAGTAGCGAGGTGGCAGAGAATTATCACCCTGTCAGCCTCATCCTGGGGGTGGGTAAGGTGACGGCACTAATAAAGGAAAGGGTGGTGGACCACCTGGTTTATAGTGGCCTGCTGGACGATAGACTGCATGGCTTTATGAATCAGAGGTCATGCCAAATGAACCTGATAGAGTTCTTCAATTGGGTGATGCATGTGGTTGACCAGGGTGGGGCAGTGGACATAGCCTAAATGGACTTTAGTAAGGCCTTTGACACTGTCCCTCACAGAAGACTAGTAAATAAGCTGTAAAGCTTAGGGGTGGGATGGAAAATAACTAGGTGGGTGGAAATCTGGCTAGTAGGCAGAAGCCAGAGAGTGGTGGTAATTGGGGTGCACTCCAGGGAGTGGACTTGACAATTGGGGTGCCTCACGGGTCAGTACTGGACCCCTCCTTTTTTTATATTGACATCGGTAATATAGGGATGGGCTGTAGGGAAGGGTATGCCTATTTGTAGATGATATGAAAATCTGAACTAGAATGGACACCCCAGGGAGGGATGGAGGCCATGAGGCAGGAGCTGAAGATTCTAAAGGGGTGGTTGGAAACTTGGCAATTGAAATTCAAGGCCAAAAAAGTGTGCTGTGATGCACTTGGGGTATAAAAACCCACAAACAGCTTACAGTCTTGGGGGGATAAAAAAAACAGAGCAGGAGAGGGATCTGGGGATTATAATATCAAGCAACTTTAAGGTAGGTAGGCGATGCAGCAAAGCTGTGAGAAAGACAAATGGAATGTTGGCATGCATTGGGAGGGGCATAACTAGCAGAAGGAGAGAGGTACTGATGCCTCTTTACAAAAGCTATGGTGAGTCCACACCTGGAGTATGGGGTCCATTTCTCGAGACTGCATCTATGCAAGGACATAGATGGAATAGAGAAAATTCAGAGAAAGGCAACCGAGATGGTGCACTGTATGCAGGGGAATCCATATGAGCAAAGATGTAGGGAATTGGATCTGTACCCTTTGGAGACCAGAAGATGGTGGGGGGGGGACATGATTCAAACTTTTAAGTATGTGAAGGGGATCAATAAGGTGAAGGAGGGGAGCTTAGTTAAAAGGAAGGAGGGGCTAAAACTAGAGAGCATAACCTAAGATTGGAGGGCGGAAGATACAGAGGCAATGTAAGGGGTTGATTCTTCAAGGAGAGGGTGGTGGAGACCGAGAACAAGCTAACAGAGGAGGAGGGGTTGGGGGCTGAAAAGGTGGAGGGAATCAAGAGGGCATGGGACAGACATATGGGGCTGGTAAGTGGTGGGAAGGGGAGGGCCCGTGGAAAAGGAGATAAGTGGGGGGAGAAGGGGCAGACTCTAGGATCCACTGGGGTCCTTTCCTGCCATCGTACTACTGTGATTCTGTGATTTGACTTGTATTAAAAGGTGAGTTGACTTTTTGTGTAAAGGCTGTTACCCCATCTTCATAGAATTGGGTGAATGGCTCCCTAGATGATAGGGCTGTTAGCTTTCCAATTCTACGCACTGAGCGTGATCAGAAAATATGTCATGAGGGTTAGCCAATGTCGGTTTATTTCTTGAGCTGGTTCAAATGGGTGCCTTTTTAGTGAGTCCAGTACCAGCTATAAGTCCCATGGTGCCATTAAGTTTATCTATTCTGGTTTTAAGTTTGAGGCTGCTTTGAGGAACCTTAGAACATCGAAGAGTGCTCCAGGTAATGTTTTGTCAAAGCAGCCTACTGCTGCTCCCATGGCTGCTGTACCCTTAGTGAGGTGGGAGACTGCCCTATGTCTGGGCTTTGTTGTAAATATAAAAGGATCTGAAGTATGTCTACTAGCTCGGGGCTGGTGCCTGTTGCACACCTTCTATGGAACTTTTGCCTCTGCCTGCTGTAAGTGGAGTTTGTCAAAGACCTCCATGATTACAGCATTGATTGTATGACAGTGTTGTGGTCGCCTTTTCTTAGCAATCTCTGCCTTTCAATAGCCAAGCTGTGAGTTGTAGCTTGAGCAAGTTCGGGTGGTGTACTGGGCCTTGTGTAAGTAGGTCTTGCCTGCCTGGCAGTTTCCAGCAGTCCAATGCCATTGTTATTAGCATGGCAAACCACAGTCTAGTGGGCCAATGCAGTGTGATTGTTATTATTTTGATTCAAAGCACCCGTATCTTGTTCAGTGTTTGTGGTATGAGTGGAATGGGTGGAAACATGTATGCAAACTCATTTGTCCATGGCTGGGATAGGGCATCTATTGCCTCTGCTTGGCCTCCTCTGATATGGGGACTGATTTCTTATGAGCCTCCTCTAGCCAGGTGACTTGGGATCTACTGAGTATATGGCTGTGGTTGTGACCCATGCCGTTAGTACTACCATCTCAAATACTTTCTTTAGCATTTCCTCTAACTTCATGTTTGTTGGGTCTTTCAGTACCACTGTACTGTCCACTGGAAGTACAGCTTTCTTGCAGAGGGTTGCAATGTGGTGGGTTATTAACTCATTCTATCTGATGCCATCATTTTGGGTCAGGTTAAGCAATGTATGGTTCCGGCACCATAAGGCACTAATGGGTATAATGGGTTAATGGGGCCAAATACCATCTTTGTAGTGTCTCAGATACTATTTGGTACATGCGGTCAGGTGACTTGCATTCTGGTATTCTGGCTGGGTCTTTTGCTTCCCATTCTTTGGCTACCATGTCTATTATGGCTGGGAAAATGGGAAAGAAGCCTTCCTTCTTTTATTTCGGTTGAATCATTGGATTGAGTTTACTATCAATTGAAGTGGGCATTAGTTCAAATCCCATTGCTGCTCTGATGGTTTTAACCAATTCAGGGACATCTTTGAATAGGCATAATTTAGATGTTAGTGAGTGTTCCTTGTATGCGCAATGGTCCTCTTCATGATTCAAGTTTGGTACCGGTTTGGGTCTGTTATCCTTGTCATCTCCCTCCAGGTTGTTTTGGTGCACACCATTTTGGTTGGTATCCGATGCAGGGTTTGAGTCTGTGCCAGATGCTTGATTAGTTTTTGGATTGGGTTTAGTTGGTTTGGGTGCTGACAGGGCTTCCTGGAGGTCCAAAAGTTTCAGCATGAATGCCTGTTGTTGCTCCAATATTGCCATGGTAGATAGTTGGTTTGCTTAATTTGGGGTGCTGCAATGGTCTGCCACTCCATACTGTCCAAATCGTTCTGTCCTGTGGCAAGGTCCTCCCCCATTGAGGAGTGATCTATGTTGGTATTCAGCTCCTCTATATCTCACACTGGGCATTGCATTCCATTCCTCTTAACTACTAGGGGAACCTTACATGTAGCACATTTCTAAGTCTTTACCATCTACAATATATGAATGTTAGGAGATGGTTATTGTGGTTGTATGCCATGTTGTCTGTTAATAAGTATGTTTATATATATTTATATATTTGTTACAAAAAAACTTCATTAATGCATCAGTTAGGGTTCCAGTGACAAAAGTTGTGAAATGTGGTTTTAGGGTTTCTAACCCCTAACACCTCACCCCCACCCTGTTGCTACCAACAGGCATCAGGAGTGTGCCTTGGGGTTGTCAGCCCTAACATTCACCCGGGTCCATGAATAAATAAGCTGAGATGGGTACAGTATAGAAGAATAGGTCAAGCCATAGGACTGACAGCCCCAAGTCACACCCTCGACTCCTGTTGGTGCATGCAGGGTGGGGTGTTAGGGTTGTAAACCGTATCACCACATTTACCAACTTTTGTGGTTGGAACCCTAACTGGTGTATTAATAAATTTGTTTGCAATGAATTTCCTTACTTTTTGAGAAAGTATAATCATAGCCTTGTTTGCTTGTGGGAGTGCAGGGCCCTCCAGGCCCTCTGCTCCCATCCATCCATAATTTTAGAGAGAGACTGGAATGTATCCTTATTTCCCTGTGGGAGTGTTGGGCCCTCTGTGCTCTGCACTCCTATCTGTCCATAATGATATCTGAACTTACATATGGCAGTGCGGGATCCAGAGGTCCCTGTGCAACCATCTATGCATAATTTTTGAGATAGTATAGAGGTATCCTTATCTGCCTGTGGGCTGTGTGGTCCCATCCCATAATGTCCAGTGCCACAAAACACCTCACATTGCAGTGTTATCTTATCAAAAACAGCAAAATTTGAAACCTGTGTAACTGAACACCAAATTAATATATTTTCACAATTCTAGCAAAAGGCACATCGGTGGCATAAGCCTTTGTGCCTTAAAGTGTTCAGACCAAAATTGCAAACCATTTCTTCACAGCATAGTGACAAAGAAATTACTCTCTAAACCTCACATTACTATGTTATCCTATGGGAAATTAAGCAACATTTAAACCCACAGAACTGCACAGTAAAGTTATATATTTTCATGAAAACAGAAAAATGCATATCTGTGGGGCAACCCCTTTGTATCCTGAAAATTTTAGACCAAAATCAATAGCCATTTGTGAACTGTGGCGTGACAAAGAAACAGCTTTCTTAAAATTCTTTTTTCTAAAATTGAGAAAAAGAATCTTTTTCTGCCATTGTTTGTTTTTTTTTTGTTTGTTTTTTGCAGTTTGCGGGAAAAGAAAATCCTTTTTCACAAATTGTGAAAAAGGATCCTGTTTCACAATTTTTTTTGTGATTTGTGGAAAAATAATATCCTTTTTCACAAATTACAAAAAAAGATTCTGTTTCGTTTTTTCCCACAGTTTGGGAAAAAAGATTTCAGCATGTTAAAAATCTGCATTTCTAAGTAACGTATTGAAAATCTAACCACAGAATAGGACTGTACGGGTCCCGATTAGGTAAAGACAACTGTTGTTGTCTGGTAAACCTATATATTTTTTAAGTTATTTCATTTTGTTGTCACCACTAAATAAAAACAAGATGGTGGCAGCATGGAAAAAGATTCTGCATTTGCAGCAAAGATTGTGCATTTGTGGAAAAGGATTCTCCATTTGCAATAAGGAATCTTTTTTTTTTTTTTAGTGGGGCATCTAACTGGTCTACTAGGAAATAATATGAAACTTTGAAATTCAATAACTTTGGAACAGATTAAAATGTTTTCTCCAAATGTTCAAAAGGCACATCTGTGACCCAAGACCTTCGTACCCTAAATATTTCAGATCAAAATTCCACACCATTTGGGGATCAGGGTTTCTTGATTTGCTAAGTTTCAATGCAGTCAGATGTGAGGATTCCAAGATCCAGAATTTTGGTCTGAAATGTTCAGAGTGGAAAGGATATGCCACAGAATGGTACCTTTCTGTGGTTTGGTGAAAAAATATTAATAGTGTATGGTGGGACATTATTCTCCATCAAAATCAGTGACTGAAATAGCATTGTTGTGCTGCCCTCAGTGCATCATGATGTTGTTCTACTGAACTGAGTGTGTCACTAGTGCAGCACAACAATTTTGAACATCATCTCGCATGAGCATTGAAGCGGCTGCAGTGGTGAGAGCTGACGTGGAAGTTACCAGCACTGGAGACAATGCGTCACAGCAAGTCAGTGTAATGTTATTGGGGGGGGGCTTTTTGTCATTGTGGCTCAATAATGAGCACCCATACACTATAAAAGATTGTGTATGAACAACTCATACACAAACAAGGCAGTTGTACAAGCTCTGGGTTTCGATGGTTACGGACCTCTAGAGCTGAGCTTTTGAGGTCTCACTTTACAATGGAAATCTCTTGATTGTACAACTGCCTTGTTGTGTATGATTGCTCATACACAATTCTCTATATTCATTTCCAAGTTATAAGCATTTGAAATTTTGTGTCTGAGCATGCTCAGTAGGGTATCAAACATCTTTCCAAAAGACTCTACTGAGCATGATCAGAACAGAAATTTCAAATCCTTATAACTTGGCAACAGATTATTATTTCTTCATCAGACCAGGGAAAGGTACATCTGTGGGCCAAGCTCTTTCTGCTCTGAAAATTTCAGACCAAATTCCAAACTGTCGGGGTCCTAGATGATGACAAAAACCAGCAAAAGTGTGATCTATTTACTCTTTTTGCAATCCGTATCTCTGAATCCACACAAGCGGCTGAAAGAAAACTTGGCAAGTCAACAGATCTACCCTCCAAGACCATGCATGCAACATTGCATGCAAATCTGTTCGATGGTTGTGAAGATATTAAAGTGCAAACATGGCATCTCATGAAAAAGGATTTTTTTTCTAACAAAAAAAGAGTAGGCCCCTCACAACAGAGAATCATTTTCATTAGACTAAATTTATTTACTGTTCCAGAAAGCTATCAAAAAGATTAAATTGAGTATGCTCAGAACTTGAAACTTTAAAAATAAATTACTTTGGAACAAAATTAATATATTTTCACCAAACCAGTGAAATGCAATTTTGTGAGGCAAGCCCTTTCTACCCTGAAAATATCAGACTAAAATTCCAAACAGTCTGGGTTCAGCAAGATGACAAAAAAGTGCAAAAAACAACAATGTTTAACATTTTAGCACTATGTGCAGCTCTGAATCCACAAATCCAACTGAAACAAAACTTGGCACATTAACGGATCTACCACACAAGATTGTGAACATTCAAAATTATGTGTAAATCCATTAAACAGTTGCAAAGTTTTTAATGTGCAAAGTTTGAGATTTAACAAAGAAACCCCTGCTCAACACTAACTATAGTGGCTCTACCATGTGACTATACTATGCTCACACATGTATCTTTGCCCTTTTATTAATGATTTTGACCTTGTGTAGCCCAGTCTACTTCTGTTGGCCACAGTTTAATCTGCCATTGATGGGGTAATTCACTTGCTTGGGCTGGTGTTTTCCCTTCATCTTTATGCCCCACCTCGACTGGTGCTCAGTAGAGCCCAGTGTTGATCAGTTTTGTAATTTATTTTCCTGAACAATTGTATTTTACATTTTCTGTTTTTTTGGGTTAACTTTTTCCCTTGGTAGGGATAGCCACTTGATTTAAACTTTTTTTTGTTTTTTGTTGGCTTGCTATGGGGGAATTAAGGAGGAGAAGGGCTCTGTCTCTTTTTTTAAACTTTATTTTCAGTAGTTTAACTATATGCATTACACAGTACATTCATCCTGTAGGAAAGCACACAATTATAACAGAACCATTACAGTAAAATGCATACATCAGTTTCACAGTCAGGATTAGTTATGTCCCTAACCTTTGATACATGACAGGGAGGGATGCAGAATTTATAACTAAATTCCCCAGTAACCAAGGAACAAATGGTCACTACTGCCATAAGCAGGGATTACCAACATATAAATAGTAACACAAGATAATACTCCTGTAATAGACAGAACATCTCCCAAACCAAAATAGGAAGTTACCACCAGAGTTAATAAAGCAGAACCCTGCTGATGTTAGGTATCCAGTTAGATACCTAGCGTAAGCATAAATGCCCCTCGAAACATAAACTTTTTGTGTGTGTGTGTGTTTTAAGATAACATAAAACTGCTTGAAAACCTTTTAAAGAACATTGTGAAACATACAATGAGCCATGTAAGAGACTTAGTGTCAGCAAGCATACTAAGGATAAGAAAGAGCAAGGAGGCACTGAAGCCAATATATGCTCTTATTCTTTAATTATAATAAAAAGCTAATCTATGCCCTAATAGTAAGAGTTTAAGTTTGTTTTTAAATTAGTTCTTTTTGTTTTGCCAATGATTAAGTCGAAATGTAATGTGTTCCAATGATTAATAGTACACAGTGTAAAAAAAAAAAAATTCCTATTAAGATGATTGAACCTTTTGCCTATCAATTGTAATGGGTGGCCTCGAGTATTATGAATGGAATCCTTAAATTCCAGACCTAGTTGCACCATTAACTGTGGAACCTGGATAATATTGAAGAGAAAAAGCAAATCACCTCTCAATCTTCTGGTCTGCAGTGTCATAAAGTTAAGTGTATTTAGTCTATACTCATATGATTCATTTTCAAGACCAACTATGTGCTTAATGAATCTATATTGTATGTTTTCTAAGTTTTTACAGTTGGTTTTCTTGTATGGGCACCACAGTTGTAAGGCATGCTCAAGGTGTGGTCTTACGTAGGCTCTAAATAGTGGAATTAGACCTTTACTACCTTAGAACTGATGTACTTTTACTTTTGCAAATGGCCTTTTACTTTTGTGCTTCAGCCATCTTGATTTCAGTTAGTGAGAAAGAAAAATGTGTGGTGTTTAAATTTGGGACCCTCTGGTAAACACTGATGGTTGGGTTTACCTAGCCAAGTCCTGAAGATGCCAACCCTATCTTTTTTTGGGGTGGTAAACCCTCCAGAAATGTAATTTTAAACATCGGGGAAAAATACTTTCTCAAATCACAAAAGAAAAGGCTGAAATACTTTTGAAAATTTGAAAGTTTCATGCTACTTTTTGATAAACTTTCATGATTTGAAAAGTATTAAAAAAAACTGCAATCATTGCCATCCTCCTGTAACAAAACAGCTGGGTGTTTTGGTCTGAAATTTGCAGGGTGGCAAGCTCTGATCACACATATGTGCCTTTTTGTGGTTTGGTACCAAAACATTCAAGGGTCAAAAAGTTACAGTGCTCTGAAGTTGAGAAATGACCCATAGGCAAACATTGCGGTGTCCATTACAGCTTTTGGTGCCTGTATCTTGAAAACGAAGAGAGATATGGAGTTTTTGATACATTTAAGTGACCTAAGCTGCAGAAACAAGTTTGGAAATCATAGATGACACCTGCAGTGGATTTTTTTTCCTACTTACTACAGTTATAGAGATTTGGGCAAAAACATGTTCCAAGGGTTCCAAGGGTGTCTTTTCAGTGCATTTTGGTGCCCGTATCTCAGAAACTATGCAAGCTACAGATCTGGTTGATTCATGTTGTGTGAACTACCCACTGTCATGATTACACCGGCACTGGGATTTTTTTCCTAGGGTGTTACAAGTGTTCCTTGCCCTGTAGGGCTGCTGTATGGCTCTGTAGTTATATATAAGTGGGAGCACAGGACCCAGAGGGCACATGCTTCCTCAAGTGCATGGCATTATTAGTGGTGGTTGAAGTGGCTCCAATTTGCTCCATGAAGTGATTCACGGAGTGAAGGCAAATTTGCAGAGTGCTCCACAACATGAAGCGGAGTACTGCGCGTTATAATGGATAATGCGAAGTACATTGAAAACAATGAATTTGCGTTACTCTGCCTTCCCAAACCACTACTCCACCAATTCTTAAGGTGAAGTACATAGAAAACAATGTACTCCACCTCACTTTGCCTTGTTTTTAAGCTCCAAAGGCAAATTTTGCAGTGATTCATGGGATTTCAGGTCACATGGGCTCTAGATTGTTCTGTACAGCCTCAGTTTGGGGTAGTATGTGTATGAAGCTGTAAGAAACAATCTGCTCTGAAAGCTCTCTGCAATTCAAACCTTCTAAAAGCTGTTAAAAAAGCCTTTTCGAGTCATTTGTTTTGCTGACACTTTAGTTCATCGATTATAGGAAACCCTCCTGTGCTCATATCATCGAGCGGTTAATGTTTGTGTGTAGATTTTGAATGTTAATGTACAATATTCAGTCTGTGTACTGAGAGACAGTGGAAATGTGCTTTGGGGGAGGGATGTATCTCTGGTGTAGGTAGATTAACTTGGAGAAAAAGACAGTGCTTTCTATTTTGGTGATATTTTTCTTGTATGACTGTATTAATGTACATACAGTAATATTTTCAATAAGTCTTGCCATTTTTTTGCTGATTGTCACGTGCAGCAGTGCATAATTTTAGTTTGTTTAGAATATGTGGTTATATTACTGAAGTTTTCAATTTGCTATGCATTACTTAGTGTGTGTGCGAGTATGTGTGTGATGCGTGTAGCCAAATCAGACACCTTTTTTTGTGCCACATGATTTCAGCAATGTGAACCTGCTATCCATTGCAGCTATGTAATTTTTGTACTTCTTTGTGGTATCTTTACTGGTACTAGTACTAGTGACTGTTACTGTAGCAGTGCAGTATAGTACAGTGCCCCCACCCCGCGGCCTGCCCCAACAGGCAAAGGAATTATTTTTTTCAGATTTCAATTTCTGATGGTGAGCACTGGTTTGGTGTTGTGCCTTTGCATCTACATCTCTTCAGTGTGCAGCGCAATCTTAATTTGTCTGTGCATTTGTATCTCTTTAGGGCCCAATCTCCACCTCTAACTTAAGTCACACTTGTTTCTTTGACTTCCCTTTAGAGTACTGGACAGGTGTGGTGCATAATTCTTCATGAAGATTGTACTCATTAATATGCGTTTTTAAGTCAGGACCATCATCATGAGTCACTCGTGATACAAATCATGTTTCTTCATCATCACGGTCACAAATGCAGTCACAAATCACGATTTATGATCATGTCACAAATCACATTAATTTTTTTACTAGTTACTTGGATGTATCGAAAGCCTGTTTTGTAGTATCTCTCCATGCCTCATCACCCCACCATTGTACTCATTAATGAGTGTTTTTCAGTCGGGGAGTTTTGTGCCACATCTCCTTGGGGCCCAGTGAAGTACAGCCATAGGCATTCATGTTTCTGCATCATCACGGTCACAAATGCAGTCACTAACCATGATTTACAATTATGTCATGAATCACAACATTAATTTTTTTACTAGTTACTTGGATGTATTGTAAGCCTGTTTTGTAGTATCTCTCCAGGCTTCACTATTCCACCATTGTACTCATTTATAAGTGTTTTTAAGTCAGGGATTTGGACGGTGTCTGCAGTACATACACAAACTGGAAAGAAGACTTGACTGCACACATGCAGTTTAGCACAGTATGCTTGCACTGCTCAGAATACAAAGTGTCACACATACAGAAGACAACAAAGAAAGGGCATAATTAAATACAAAAGTCACGGATGGTGGAGGAATACATTTTATAACACATCAAGGAAGGTGTGGAGGGGCACATGGTGTGAGAAAAAAAAACTAATGTGGGATCCCATGGTGATCCAGCAGCAGTTCCAGCATGGACATAATTTGCAACTGATGTCCCTCTATGTGATCCAGCCACTGCTCCACAGCACTCACCCACTCATTGTTCTCCTTGACAGCACTCCAGAGAACTGCCAAGTCAGCCTGTGTTACATGCAGTTCTCTGGAGTCCACATGTTCTACAGGCTGACCTGCTGGTGGTGGTGGGGGTGTTGATAGAGCAGCAGGTGCTGCTGTGGCCCTCCTCTTCTTAGGGATGCCACCATGCACAGCTGCACCCTCTGCCACAGAATGGCCAGCAGGTGCAGGCATGGTCCGTTCTGTGGCAACCTGCAACTCCAACTGGTGGTGATTGAGCATATGGGTGTGCTGGCCCCCAGTCCCTAGGTGAGTCCCCCGGGGGCCACAGTGCACCTGCACCTCACATAGGCGGCACTTGACCACACTGCTGGCCCCCTACACAGTCAAAAAACTGCCAAACAAGGGAGGTGCAGGAGAACCAGGCACAGGCAGGGGAGGGCCAGATGAACTTGCAGCTGACTGGTCACAGTGCTGAACAGGGATGGGATCCACACCTGGGCCAGGAGGAACAGGCACATCCTGCTCCAGAGGACCTGGTGCTGGACTTGGTGGTGGTTCAACTGCCTCAGAGTCAGGACAGTAGGTGGTGCTGGTCTTGCTTCCTGGGGGGGCACTCACAAGTTCTGAGCAGGTCCAACAAGAATAGGTGCCCATGCCCCCCATGCATGTGCATGGTATGATGCTTACCACTACCACGCTCTCCCAGAGCTGCCCCCACCCCAGACATTCCCTTACCCTGGTCCATCTCTCCTACTGAGCTCCCTTAGCCTGAGCAATCACTACTCACACTGCCACACAACACACACACAGTCACACAGACACAGACAAACAACTAACTACTTATAAAGGTAAGAAAAATAACATTTTCAGAAAGAACAAATTAAGGAAAAAAAGAGTACAGAAAAAACAAAAAAATATAACTTTTAAAAAAGCTGTTGGGTCTAATTCAAAGTTTAAATCTCCTCCTCATTCTGATCTCAAAGTATCTGCAATTATGAAACACACTCCTCTCCGTCCGCACAGGAGAAAGTAAAAGTGTCTGCTTGTATGATACACTTCCTTCCTGCCTAGCTAAGGAGCATGTGACTTACAGCACTGTAAGCCACGTGATGTGTGGGGGGGCTGCCAAATCTGAAACACCAAGTGGATCACTTAGAATCATAATGAGGAATGCCTTACTTCACATTGCCATTCCGCCTTAACGCGAAGTGGTAATGACAAGGTGGATTGAGCACTTTGCATTGCCTACTACGTGTAGCGGAGTGGCAATGCGGAGTGCCCACTTTGCGTTCACTTTGCTGGTGGAATTTAAATTCTCTGCATCTCTAACCATTATACCAAATAATGGACAATGTGAAGGGAGTGCAGGGTCTGGAGAGCCATGCTTTCACTAACACATACCACTTATATTACACTTTCTCAAAAAGAAGGGAAATTCATTGCAAACTACTCTGTTAATGTATCAGTTAGGGTTATTAGTACTATGACAAAAGTTTGGAAATGTGCTAGGGTTCAAAACCCTAAGTCCATGTCTCCCACCCACACACACACACATACACACACACACACACACACACACACACACACACACACACATATGCAAGACGCATGCAAGATTGTAAGACACTAAACCACTCTGTCACATCTGTAACTGCAATAATGACAACACTGTACTTATTTCATATAACACTATGTAATGAAAAAACAAATACAGTATAATTGACTCTATGCTGCCTGCACATTATGACGACACATTATTGCAGGCGTATCTTCTTCATACAATGAGACTTAGTCTATGTACATTTGAAACATACTGACTTTTATGTGTCAGTATTAAACAACTGGGTTGCTGCAGGTTACCACATGGGCATGTGGTAGCAGGAAAGATAGAGATAACACATACAATTTTAAAGATACTGCTCAAGTATGAAACTAGCACCATCACATGTTGTTATACTGCTGCGTTACCTGGTAATACTCATTAGCAGCATGTTACTGTTAGCTTTGGATGTTACAACTGTTGCTTTCACATGCTACTTGTAAACTATACTACAAATAATTACTTTTATTATTGCCACCATTTTTTTATTTGGACTGACTCTCTCTATCAGAAAAATAAATGCAAACATCCAATGACTGTTGATAGGCTTATACTTTCTCTACTTTCCAAGAAACTATCTGTGAATAACATACTGTGTGTTACATCACTTCTTCACTATTGAAATAAAGGCATCTCTTTAAACCTTGTTATTGTTGTTTGTAACACAAAAATACTTACTGTGGGGCATCACCCATGGTTGCCCAGCATGCGTGTCTACCCCCAAGGCACTATGATGGCGGCAGAACTCATACAGTTGGTGACCCATGATGATGGATATGTCTTGCAGTATATTTAGAGAGCTGCACATTATATTGAGGCATTCAATAGTTACATAACTTTAAAGTTCCCATTATAAGTCAATGGGAAAATTGATATGGTTATTTTGTGAACAATGAATGGTGTTTTGGCCATCTGGTCCCTCCTCATGATCAAAGAATTTTCAGGCTCACAATCAAAGATTCTTTGATCCCGAGGGAGGGACTAGATGGCCAAATTTGAAGGGACCAGATGACCCCATTTTAACAACTTTTAAAAATAAATATCTCAGAAATGGCTTGGTCTTTTAACTTTAAATTTGGAGGGTGTTGACAAGATGTCTGGTAGATGTGAAATATGGTGCTTAGGTGTCAGAATATAAATTCATAGTGGAGATATGGTGTGGTGCATTTTACGTTTTGCGGATAGCGTTTTGCATTGTTATAGTGGCTTGAAAGTTATAGGGTAGCTAGCCTTACTGCCATGGACGTACTTTTCAGTAGTTAGGTGTGTAAAATGTAAACAGATGTGGAATTCTGCCACTCTGATCAATGAAAATCTCAAACTTTAAAATGTTATATCTCGGACATGGTTTGGTCTTTTAAATTGATATTTGCAGGGTGTTGAGGGGATGTCCTGTACATGTGAATTATGGTATTTAGGTGTCAGAAAATTAAGCTGCTGCAGAGATATTGCATGATACACTTTACATTTTGTGTCTAGCGTTTTGCATTGTGGTAGGCACTTTTAATGTTAAACCTCACATTTTGCACACTAATAACTTTGCAACCATTCAACGGATTTGCACAAAAGTTGAAATGCACAGTCTGGTGTGGTAGATCTCTTGATTTCTAAACTGCATTTCAGTCAGACACATAGTTTTTGTGCAGTGAAGTGCCAAAAATTCACTTTTTGCCACTTTTGTGCATTTTTTGTCCATGGTGCTGTGTGGACACCATGTGGGCTATTGGTCTGAGACTTAGGACGTCGAAAGAGCTAGGGCAAAGGAACATGTTGCTTTGTGTGGTGAAAAAATATTAATCTGTTCAAAAGTTATTACAATTTGAAATTCCCATTATATCCTATGGGAAAATGTATATGTATTTTTTGAACGTTAATGAGAAAGACCAGATGGCCCAAATTGGGATGACCATATCTCGATAGCAGTTTGGTATTTTTACTTGAAATTTGCAAGGTGTTGAGGGGATGTCATAGAGATGTGAACTATGCTGTTTAGGTGTTGGGGAAATAATGTGTTGCAGAGATATTAAATGACGTAATTGACATTTTTCCCATAGGATTACATTGCAGTCTGTGTCATGACTTTCGGCTCCGTTATCTCGGAAACTAAGTGAGATACAGACTTTTTGCAACATATGGCTTAGATCACCTACAGATGATCTAAGCTTTTGGAAAAAGATTTGACATTGTAGAGTAAACCTACAGTGGAATTTTGTTTGTACGTTGAACGGTTCATGAGATATTGTGAAAGTACTGTCATAAGGGTTGAAAGAGTGCCTGTCCAGTGCTTTTTGGTGCCCATAACTCAGAAACAATGTGAGATATGGGTGTGGTCTTTCAATGTTGCATAAAGTACTTACTGTCATGATTACAGTGATGCTAGAATTTGTTTTCTAGCTCTTACGGTTCTCAAGATATGTGTAAATTACTGTTACAAGGGGTTGGTGCCCTATAGTGCAGCTGCATGGCTCTGTAGCTTTGCATAAGTGGGATCGTGCGCCCAGATGCATATTGTTATGCAAAAATAGGCAACTTGGTGGGAGCTGGGCTTCATACTCCCACCAATATGTGTTTTTTACTACTTATATTAATTCTGTTTTCAAAAAGTAAGGAAATTCTATGCAAAAAACTGTGTTAATGCTTCATTTAGGGTTAAAGCAAAAAAAGTCAGGAAATGAGACATTGTGGTTGAACCCCTAACCCCCCTCACACACACCACCCCAATCCTCCACAGTCTGACAGATGCCTTGGTGTGTCATTGGGGTCATGAGGCCTAAATCTCCCCCATTCCCCTTTACTGTAGCATGTCAGCATGCCCGGTCATGGAATATATTATAGGGGCACGGTGTTGCCCCTATATTTATGGTTATGAAGCCTCTTCTATGTTAAACTCTA
Organism: Neoceratodus forsteri; assembly: GCA_016271365.2. NCBI lineage: Eukaryota > Metazoa > Chordata > Ceratodontiformes > Ceratodontidae > Neoceratodus > Neoceratodus forsteri. Next base: position 148,920,312 of record CM057456.1, read on the forward strand.
AATTTTGCTCATTAATAACTTTGGACCCTATCAACGGATTTGCACGAAATTTGGTATGCATAGTGGGGCATGGTAAATCTCTTGACTTGCTGAATTTTATTTCGGTTGGCACTACATTTTTTGAACACCAAAATGCTGAAAATGCACTTTTCACCAGTTATGTTAGCAGCTTTTTTGATTTTGTCCATGACACTGCATGGCCATCATGTGGCATGCTGCTCTGCAACTTTGCTCAGCAGAAAGCGCTTGGGTCAAGGTACATGCCTCTTTTCATTTGGTGAATGAATATTAATCCATTCAAAAGTTATTAAAGTTTTAATTTCCCATTATAAGTCAATGGGGAAATTTATATGGTTATTTTGTGAAAGAAGAGTGGGGTTTTGACCATCTAGTCCCACCTCATGATCAAAGAATTTGTAGGCTCATGATCAAAGAATCTTAGATCATGAGGAATTCTTTTATTGCGACTGACGACATCTTGTTTTTAGTTTGCGGTCAGAAAAATTCAAATATCTCTGCCAAGGGGGGACTTCTGAGGTGAAACTATGGTGGGTTTTGCTCAGGGGTCTTGCCTCTATCAAGCCATGCCTGTGGTTTCTTTCAAAATTGTCAAAAAATAGATTTTTTAGCTTTTTTATTCTTTGATCATGACTCATTAATGATCTTTAATCATGAGCCTGCAAATTCTTTCATTGTGGGATTCTTTGACGATGATCTTTGATCGCGAGGGCATGACTAGATGGCCACTTGAAAAAATCAATTTTTCAGCTCAGGGGTGGCTTATTAAGCCAAATGAGGGTGGGTTTTGCTCAGGAGGCTTCATTCTATTGAGGCATGGCTGTGGTTTCATATATTTCTGCCTAAAAACGGACTTATAGAATGTTTTATTGTTTGATCGCGGCCTGCAAATTCTTTGATCGCAAGCCTGCAAAATCTTTGATACTGAGATTCTTTGACCATAATCTTTGATCACAAGGGTGTGACTAGATGGCCACTTGAAAAAAACAATTTTCTCAGGTCAGGGTTGGCTTATTAAGCCAAACAAGGGTGGGTTTTGCTCAGGGGGCTTCGTTCTATTGAGGCATGGCTCTGGTTTCATGCATTTCTGCCTAAGAATTGACTTTTAACATTTTTTATTGTTTGATCATGACCCTGCAAATTCTTTGATAGCAAGCCTGCAAATTGTTTGATCTCAAGATTCTTTGACCGTGATCTTTGATCATGAGGGTGCGACTAGATGGCCACATGAAAAGTTTAATTTTCTCAGGACAGGGGTCACTTCTAAAGGCAAACTAGGGTGGGATCTGCTCAGGGGCCTTTGTTCTGTCAAGTCATTGCTGTGGTTTGATGTATTTTTCTCTAAAAATTGTTTTAACATTTTTTATTCTTTGATCGTGAGCCTGCAAATTCTTTGATCGCAAGCCTGCAAATTCTTTGATTGTGAGATTGTTTGATAGTGATCTTTGATCGCAAGAGAGGGACTAGATGACCAGATTGGGAGGGACCAGATAGCACAATTTTAACAATTTTTCAAATTAAATATCTTGGAAATGGTTTGATCTTTTAACTTGAAATTTGGATGGTGTTGATGGCATGTCCTGTAGATGTGAATTATAGTACTAAGGTGTCAGACAATACATTTTTTGCAGAAATATTGTGTGAGGCAGTTTACGTTTTGTAAACAGCATTTTCCATGGTGCTAGTGGCTTTAAATCACTAGGGTACCTAGCCTTACTGCCATAGATGTACTTTTCAGTCATTAGGTGTGTAAAATGTTAATATGTGTAGAATTCTGCCAGTGTGATGAATGAAAATCTGAAACTTTCACATTTTATATCTCGGAAACAGTTTGGTCTTGTACTTTTAAATTTGGAGCTTGTTGAGGGGATGTGCTATCCATGTGAATTATGGTGTTTAGGTGTTGGAAAATCAATTTGCTGCACCCATATTGTGTGACACACTTTATGTTTTGCATATGGCGTTTTGCATTGTGGTACTGGCTTTTCATTTATAGGGTACCTAGAGTTACTGCCATGGAGGTAATTTGTAGTGGTTAGGTGTCTGACATGTAAACAGGTGTTGAATTATGCCATTCTGATGACCGACACTTTGCTTTCTTTCAAGGTGGAGGGCCCCACACTCCCAACCGTATGTGCTGCCAGCAATACATATGTTATTCAGTACTTGAATTCTTATCTTAGGCAGGAATTTGCAAGTTGGTGGGAGCAAGGGGCACAAAGGGCTGCACTCCTACTAACTTGTGCAGCATTCTACTTTTCTATTCTTTCTCAAAAAGTAAGGAAATTCTATGCAAGAAAACTTTGTTAATGCATCATTTAGGGATTAAACACAAAAAGTCAGGAAATGAGAGCTTTAGGGTTGTCCCATTCCCCCTTCATGGACCTGTCCATCATCCCAAGATTGACAGCTGATGGTGTCATTGGGGCCGAGGAACACGTCACCCCATTCTCTTACTGTGACTTGTGAATATGATTACAGATGGAAAGGGGATGACATTTAGGTGACATGTGTAATCATATTGACAAGCCACAGGAAAGAAGAATGGGGTGACATATAGGCCTCACAACCCCAATGACACACCCCATCAGCTGTCAATCTTGGGATGATGGGTGGGTCCATGGGGGGGTGGAGGCAACCCTAAAGGTCTTATTTCCTGACTCATTTCCTTTATTTTGTTTTAGCCCTAAATGATGCATTAATGCAGTTTTTTTGCCTAGAATTTCCTTACTTTTTGAGAAAAAATAGAAACGTACAAAGTTGCAGAAGTTGGTGGGAACACTGACCCTTTGGGCCCCACGCTCCCACAAACTTGTAAATGTCTGCGTAAGATAAGAGTAGAAGTACTGAATATTGTATATATTGCTGGGAGAACATATGGGTGGGAGTTGGGGCCTGAAAGTTCCCACCATGTTGAAAGAAAGCAAAGTGTCAGTCATCAGAGTATGATAATTCAACAGCTGTTTACTTGTCAGATACCTAACCACTGAAAACTACCTCCATGGCAGTAATGTTAGGCACCCCATAAATGTGAAGCCAGTACAACAATGCAAAACACCAGACACAAAACAGAAAGTGTGTCATGCAATATGTCCACACTAAATGAATTTTCCAGCACCTAAACACCATAATTCACATGTACAGGACATATTGTGAAGACCTTCCAAATTTCAGTGTAAAAGACAGAACCATTTCTGAGATATTGCATGTGAAAATTTGAGATTTTCATTCATTGGAATAGCAGAGTTCTGCACCTGTTAAGATTTTAGACACCTAATGACTGAAAAGTACATCCATGGCAGTAAGGCTAGCTATCCTATAAATTTGAAGCCACTACCACAATTGAAAATGCTGTTCATAAAATGTAAACTGCGTCACTCAATATCTCCACAAAAATATTTTGTCTGACATGTAAACATCATAATTTCCATGTAGAGGACATCCCGTGAACACCCTCCAAATTTCAAGTAAAAAGATGAAAAAGACCAAACCATTTTCAATATATTTAATGTTAAAGATTGATAAAATTGGCCTATCTGTTGCATTAAAATCTGGCCATCAAAGAATCTCGCGATCAAAGAATTTGCAGGCTTGTGATCAAAGAATTTGCAGGCTCATGATCAAAGAATAAAAAAATGGTGAAACTCAAATATTACACAGAAATACATGGAATCACCGGTATGGCTGGATAAAACAAAGCCTCCTGAGCAAAACTCAGCCACATTTGTGTTAATAACCCACCCCTGAGCTGAGAAATTTGTTTTTTTCAACTGGCCATCTTGTCCCTCGCTCATGATCAAAGATAGCGGTCAAAGAATCTTGAGATCAAAGAATTTTCAGGCTCACAATCAAAGATTGTTAGAGAGTCACGATCAAAGAAATAAAATGTTTTACAGTTTTACATAGTTTTGAAGCAAACCAGAGCCATGGCCCCATAGATTGAAGCCCCTTGAGTAAAACCGATCCAAGTTTTACTTCAGGAGTGACTCTCAAGCCGAGATATTTGATTTTTTCTGAGGGAAAATGAAAACAAGATGGCAACCGTCGCTATCAAAGAATTCTCATGATCAAAGATTCTTTGATCGCAAGCCTGTAAAATCTTTGATTGTGAAGAGGGACCAGATGTCCAAAACCCCATTCTTCGTTCACAAAATAACCATATAAATTTCCCCATTGACTTATAATGGGAACTTAAAAGTTTAATAACTTTTGAATGGATTAATAATTTTTCATGACATGAAAAGCGGCATGTCCCTAGACCCAGGCTCTTTCATGCAAGCCAAGTCACAGAGCAGCACACCACACAATGGCCATGCAGCACCACAGACAAAATCCAAAAAACTGCCCACATAACTTGCGAAAAGTGCGTTGTTCAGCATTTTGGTGCATAAAAACTGTAAGTCCAACCGAAATAAAAGTTGGCAGATCAAGAGATCTACCATGCCCTATAATGCATACTAAATTTCATGTAAATCCGTTTAACGGGTCAAAAGTTATTAACGTGCAAAATTATGAGTTTGACATAGAAGCGCCTTCATAACTCTAAATATATGGGCATGACTGCGCCCCTATTTTATATATATATATGTATAGATATGTGAAATGGGTAAGAAAAATCTCTGAAAATGTAGTCTTCTGATGGGATAAAACATGTCACATGACCATGCATTATTCCATGCCAGAACTACTTTCCACACCCCAAAACCTTCTATCTATCAGTGACCAATCCACACTTTCCACAGATAAGCTGACACACACACACACATCTGGCACACTCAGGCTACCACCCAGAGGCAAAAGTTAATAAATATACCAGTCCCACAGTATAAACAATCATGTGCTTGATCCTGCCATTATTTTTAAATAAAAAGGCAATTTAAAAATCATATCAAGTGAATATTGCCATTTTGTTAATGTAGAACCTCTTTCACTCTTGTGGCTGTAATGTAGTGTGACCGAGTGGTGGCAATAGTGGTAATTCACATGCAGGCACACCTTTAAAATAAACCTCTCTCTACTAAACATTTAAAAAAACATATTTTTTTGTGTTTAACTGACTTAGCTTTCCCTTTAAGAAGCTGGGAAAGAAAAAACACATCAGGGGACAGTTTTCTTTATTTACAGGGGGAAAAAGCATACATTTAGGCACTCTGGGGTGGGCTCCCATTTTGCCATATAAGTTGGGGGGAATAAGATGCCGACATGGAGATTGGGCAAGGGAAAATAAGGACATACATTTGGGCACACTTGGGTGGGCTCCCAGTCTGTTACATGAGTTGGGGGGTACATAATGCCAACATGGGGATTATGTACCCTGATGTCAGTGTGGGGACCTCACACATTTGGGCACACTAGGATGGGCTCCCAGTGTGCCACATGAGTGGGGGGTTACATAATGTCAAAATGGGGACTGGGCACTCCAATGTCAGTGTGGGGATAGGGATTGAAGGGAACAGGGAGGACAGCAGCAGTGGGAGGGTGCAGAAGGGTGTTCTTTGCTGCCAGTGCTAGGAGGGAACAGGAAGGACAGGAGCAGTGGGAGGGTGTAGGAGCAGTGTCATCCAAAAGATGGTGGTGATGATGCAACTGTGCATGTGCAGCACTTGACAGTGCACAGTTGCGGTGAATGGCATGTTGCCATTCACAACATGGCAGCGCCAGCAGAACTGCACATGTGTGGGAATCACACATGTGCAGTTCTTGCCCAAGAATGCAGAAGTAAAAGCCAAAACAGTGTGTCTGTTATTCCATAGTGGCCAATCGTGGCAGAGTGTTTCAAGCTCCATTGGACTTTCAGAAGGATACTTCCAAAAGTCCAAAGGAAGGTTCCATGATCAGCCATTTTTGTAAGATACGATCCATCTGAAAACAGCTGTAGGCTCCACTCACTGCCATAAAAATTAGGTAAAGACAGCATAAAATACACACTCTTCCTCGATTTTCAAACAGATAGGAACTTACTTTTAACCTCTGCCAGGATGTCACTTACTGCTATAGACACTGTTCAGTCACATTACATTTGAGCAATTAAAGTGAAAGTACTCAGTGCTGGCTCTCCTCTCTGAACAGACGCCAGCTTCTTTCAAAGACAACTAAGTCAAATTAACACAAGAAACTAAGTTGTTTTACATTTTTAGCAGAGAGGTTTGTTTTAAGGGTGTGCCTACATATGATTTATGAAACACTGATTCATGCAACACAGGGACTACTTTTCTTGCCCCTCTCCCAAGATTTGTGGCCATTTTATAAGATAGATGACCCACACCACAGTGTGCAGTTGTGCTCTGATATACACATGCCTTGGGTGGTTGAACACACACCAAGGTATGCGTATATCAGAGCATGACTGCACACCCTACAGTGAGTTATCTATTACATATATATATTATAAGGGCACAGTGGCACTCTTATAGTTAGGATTGGTACAGCCTTTCGATGTTAAATCAAAATTTTTGCACCTTACTAACTTTGTAATTTTACAACCAAATAACCCAGAAATTGGTATGCACTGTTGTGTTGTTATTGTCGCAAGATGTGGAAAGTTTCATAACAGCAGCTTTAACTGTTTTGGAGATATAAAGTGATCAAAAACAGAAAAAAAAAGTTTTCCATGGGGTAATGTGGGATTTTTTGCTCTCATGTACAGCACACACAAAATTAAGTTTGCCTCTGATGTTTTCCGGGATGATGGTGTGTGTGTGCCAAGGGTGTACCTTTAGAATGTTTGTTTTAAAAAATACATTATAATTTTTTAATTATTATGATTTTTGTGATAGTTGCATGACAGGCTGTTGAAGCAGTAAATAACATTTACATTTCAAACAGTACATTTTGAACGGTAAATGTCACTTACCTCCAGACATCAGCAGCTGTGATCCTCTCTGGATCAGGACACATCTACATTCTTCAAAGGCAAACCACGAGCTGAAGGAATAAAGGTAAGCCATATAATGGATATCAAAGGGATTTTCAACTTATGTTGATATCTCAGCCATTTTTAGGACTTTTGACAACAAATTTTCAACATGAGGTTCTTGAGACCCCCACCTCATGAACACTGTCACTGTCATCTTATTAACAGGTCCCAAAGGTGATTTTGTGATCACTGAGTGGAATCACATTTTGGGACCAATTAATGAATTGATGGTGCCAGTGTTCATGAAGTAGGGTCCCAAGAACCCCATGTTGAAAATTTGCTGCAAAATGTTCCAAAAATGACTGTGTTACGAGCGTGCATTGTGCAGTTTCTATGCACACTCGTAACTTCGCCAATTTTAAATTTTTTCATTCCAGATTTTCATCATTGCCATTTTTTCACACTGCCTCATGAACAGTACAGTTGTCATTTTTCACATCCTGACAGAAATGTGTTTTCACAACTGTGGCACAGAATGGCATGGTTGCTGTGCAAAATCAATTTTCAGGACAGATTAAAGAAATCACAGTGCCAGTGTTCGTGAGGGGAAGACTCAAAAACTCCATGTTGAAAGTTTGGTGAAATAATTCCAAGAAATGACCACATTATGGGTGCACATTGCGCAGGCTCAATGCAGTTGTGTAATTTCAACAATTTTCCACATCTGCACTACAGATTCTCAGCATTTCCATTTTTCACACTGCCTCATGAACGGTATAAAGCTGTCATGTTTTACATCCTAACCAAAACATGTTTTTGCACCTGTTGTACAGAATGGCACAGCTGCTTTGTGAAATCAACTTTTGGAACAGATTAACAAAATGCCATGTTGAAAATTTGGTGAAAAAATTATTGAAAATGCCCAAGTTATGTGCGCCCATCGAATTTATTCTAAGCACATGCATACTATTATACTATCACAAAAAGAAGGGAAATTCATTGCAAAAGAACTATGTTAATGCATCAGTTAAGAGTTTTATTAAATTGTAAAAAACTGGGAAATTCAATGTTAGGGTTCCCACCCAACCCACTCTCCACACGCCAACAGGCATTGCGGTGTGTCATGGGGTTGTCAGGTCTAACTCTCACCATATTCTCTATACTTTACCACTTCAGCTTGTTTACACATGGAATGTGGAGAAAATTTAGCCTGTCAACCCCATGGCACACCTTGATGCCCGTTGGTGTGTGGATGGTGGGGGTGGGGGTGGTAGGGTTCGGAACCCTAACATCAAATTTACCAGCTTTTGATGATTTAATAAAAACCCTAACTGATGCATTAACATAGTTTTTGCAATGATGTATATATATATATATATATATATATATATATATATATATACTATATATATATATATATATATATATATGGCGCAGTCATGCCCTTATAGTTAGGGTTCAGTAAGTAGTTTAATGTTAACCCTCAAATTTTGCACCTTAATAACTTTGCAACTGTTCAGCAGATTTGCATAAAATGTGATATGTGTTGTCCCGTGGGGTAGGCCTCCTGATGTGCCAAGTTTTGTTTTGATCAGATGTGTGGTTATTGTGCAGTACATAGTGGAAAAAGTGTGTTTTTCTCTTTTCTGGTCCATTTTTACTGAATTTTCCTCATCACCCTGCACCCATACCATTTGAGATTTTAGCCTAAACTTTTCAGGGGGAATAGCTTGCCCAAGTAACAAGCCAGCATTGGTTTGGTGAAAAAATAATAATCTGATCCAAAGTTATTCAATTTTGAAAATTTGCATTCTGCGCATGCTTAGATCAGTTTTTTCAACAGATTAACAGCTGCAAAAAAGGATTTCAGCTCACAAATGGGGATTTTGACAGCTCACAAATGGGGATTCATTAAATCACCCTTCATGAGAAAAAAATCCCCTTTCATGAGCCACTGTCTTGTTTTTACTTTTTGCCCAAAACAAACTCTTGTCTTTTGCCCCAAGGATGTATTTGTTGAGAACAGCTATTTGGGTTTTTGTTCAGGGCAATATCTTCTACAAACCCATGTCTTTGGTTTCCCTCACTGTTTGAAAAAAAGGCAGTTTTTTTGCTATGGCAAATCCCCATTCATCACTTGCTTTCAAGCCCCGTTCGTGAGGTGTCAGAATCCTTGTTCGTCAGATGATCCCCATTCGTGAGCTGTCAAAATCCCTATTTGTGAGATAAAAAACAGATGGCCCTATCTCATAAACGGGGATCGGTTGATGAACAGGGATTCAGACACCTCACGAATGGGGATTCAACTGATGAATGGGGATTTTACACTTCACAAATGGGGATTATACAAACAAACAAAATCCCTGGTTGGGTGGTGTCAAAATCCCCATTCATGAACCGATCCACGTTCATGAAGTGTCAAAATCTACATTTGCAAGATGAAGACCAGATGGTCAGATATGGCCATCTGGTCATGATATGAAGACTAGATGGTCAAATGGGGCCATCTGGTCCTCATCCACATCATGAACTGGGATTGGCTGATGAATGGGGATCCACAATGGTGGATTTTCCATAGAAAAATATTGCCCCAGCACTTACTCTTTAAATGCTGACATCAGGGAGCCCAATCCCCATGTTGGCATGCATCTCCTCCCACGCCACCCCCACTAATATGTCACACTGTGAGTCCACCCCAGTGTGCCAAATATATATGTATTTTTTTTAAAATGTATTTATAATGCCCACTCCCAATGTCAGATGATGCCCCCCCAAACCCAGTAGTCTTCATTTGCCAACACGGGGTGCCCAATCCTCATGTCGGCATGTATCCACCACCCCACCCCCACTAATATGGCACACTGGGAGTCCACCCCAGTGTGCCCAAATATGTATTAATATTTAAAAATATCCATAAAGAAAACCATCCCCCAGAGTCTTTAAATTTGTTTTTAAACTTGCAAAAAAGAAAACAGTCCCTCATCATCTCCCTAGTTCCCCCCCCACCCATACTTTCCTTAAGAGGTTGGGAGCAACAATCTTCTCTGGACCGATACATCTGCACTCTTCAAAGCTGAACCACAAACTGAAGAATCAAAGATAAGCACCATATAATTACAGTCAGTGGGGAGGTTCAACTTAGGTTGACATCTCAGCCATTTTTTTGAATTTTGGCCCAAAATTGTCAACATGGGTTTCTTGGGACCCAGCCTTATGAACACTGTAATTTCATTACTCGGTCCTGAAAGATGATTTCATGGTCGCTGCATGGAAACACCTTTCAGGATTAATTAATGAAACAACTCTACCACTGTTCATGAGATGGGGTCCCAAAAAGCCCATGTTGCAAATTTGGAAAAAAAATTCAAAAAAATGACTGCGTTATGAGGGTGTGTTGCACAGTTTCTATGCCCGCTGGCAACTTTGCCAGTTTGTAATATTTTCACTCCTGATTTTCAACATTGCCATTTTTTCACATATTCTTATGAACAGCATGGCTGTCATTTTTCACATCCTGCCTGAAATGTGACTTCACACCTGTGGAGCAGAATGGTGTGGTCGCTTTGCAAAATCAACTTTCGGGATGGATTAACAAAATCACAGTGCCACTGTTCATGAGAGGAGGTCCCAAAAAGTCTATGTTGAGAATTAGGTGAAACAATTTTAACAAATGACAATGTTATGAGAGTGCATTGTGCAGTTTCTAAGCACGCTCATAACTTTGCCAATTTCTCATATTTTCACTCCAGATTTTCAACATTGCCATTTTTTCAAACCTCCATATGAACAGTACAGTTTCATATCCTGCCCAAAATATGTTTTTGCACCTGTGGCATGAATGGCTGGCATAGTCACTGTGTGAAATCACCTTTCAGGATTGAGTAATGAACTGATAGTTCCACTGTTCATGAGGTGAGGTCCCAAAAAGCTGATGTTGAAAGTCTGGAGTGAAAATACCAACAAATGCCCAGAGCATTAGGGTTTTCAATCAGAATGCCCCACTCTCTAGAGACTGATGGGAATCAGGAGTGTGACTTAGGGTTATCAGCTGTAATGATCAAGTCATTCCACCCCTACTCTCACCCTGCAGCCGGTGACAGGAATTGAGATGTGCCTTGGGGTCTTTGGCCCTAACGTTCCCCCTATTCTCCTCTACTGCACCCATCTCAGCTTATTTCCTTATGGAATGGGGTGAGAGTAAGGGCTGAAGACCCCAAGGCACACTACAACAACTGTCAGTGTCTTCAGGGTGGAGTGAGGTGGAATGGCATGAGCATTTTGCTGATGACCCAAAGGCACACCCCCAAATTCCAGCCAGTCTCTGCAAGGTGGGGTTGGGGGTTGGTGTTAATTTAATACTTTACTGCCATTCTTATTATGCATCCATCTGACTCCTTCACTACCAATGCCAATGCCAGCAAGCAAACATTCAGCATTGACAAATGTTTGTTTTTACTAGTTAAGTAGGTCAAAAGCTTGCTCAATATGATTACTTATTTAGCCATTCTATTCTTTATTCCCACATTCAGATGGGGTTATGGTACATTGACAGTGGGAGCAAGTCTTATGCTTTGGCATCTGGTAACATCTCATGTTCCCAGTTCCCCCCTCTAACACCCAGCAAAGTGGCGGCTTGCTCAGGGCAGCTCATCCACCACTCTGCTATGATCATCATAGTATTGGAAGTTACCTTACTGTATAGTCTTAATTGTAAGGGGGTCCTCAAACTCACTTACAAACTCACTGCTTGCAAAAATAATCAAGCTGGGACATCCAATGGCCATTTTCTTTTATGTGAGAAACAAAATTTGGGACATGGTTGGAGCTGCATGACAAAATTAGAAATGACAGGGTAAGTAAGTGCTGGGGTTGGGGTTTTGGGAGTGAGGATGTTCTAAACCTACATGCCCTAGTAAGCCTCATGGAGACTGTCTTCAGTTCATAGTATAAGGGACCATAGCATTATTATGTAGTGTTTTATTTGTGGTCTTAGCATGCCAACTACTGACATTAGCTAATATGCAAAGCCTAGCCCAACTTCTGAAAATCTCTATTGTTACCCATAAGTACTGCCTGTCAGCAATATTGCTTATCTATGTGTACATAGAAAAAGTTATAGCTTTGGGTGCCAGACAACCACCTTATCCACCAATGAGACCCTTGTGCACCTTGGCAGATGAGGCATTACTTAGGTAAATGACTTTTTTATCTATCATATACAATATGATGTAAGTTCTTTGTTCACTGAGTTTTCTGCATGATCACCTGGGTGTTTAGAGTAGTGCAGAGCTCCCAGTTGGCTAGGTAAGCTATTTTATGTGTGTGCCAAATAATAAACCTTACATACTGCAACACATGTCTCTGAGTATTGTCTGTCATCAGGTCAGAGTATTCTTCTAGTACCCAGCTTGCTAGAACTAAGTTTACAAATTGGTGACCATGGCAGGACCTGATAGGATAGAACCAAACCAGAGCAAACAAAGGTACATAGATACATAGACAGTGTCGGCAGATAAGGGCCTGTGGCCCACCCAGTCTGCCCATTTGAGCTTGTAAGTTCAGTTTATGTTTTCCTAGAAGTCTGTTGCCCTGTACCCCGACCTCCAGAATTCCTTTATGTCTATCCCATGCATTCTTAAATCCTGTGATTGTTTCAGCCCCCACCACTTCTCTGGCAGGGTGTTCCACTTGTCCACCACCCATTCTGTGAAGAAATTCTTCCTCACGTTTCCTCTGAATCGTCCTTCCTCCAACTTCATCCCATGCCCTCTAGTCCTGGAACATCTTTTTTGCTTAGAAATAGTGTATTCCTGCACCCTGTTCCTCCCTGCAAGATAGTTGTATGTCTCTATCATATCCCCTGTCTCCCTCCTCTCCTCCAGGGAGTACATATTCAGTTCCTTCAACCTGTCCTCTGAGGACTTGTGATGCAATCCATGTATCATCTTTTTTTGCCCTCCTCTGTACCTTCTCTACCCTGTCTATGTCCTTACGTAGGAAAGGTCTCCAGAACTGTACACTGTACTCCAGGTGGGGCCTCACTAGTGTCTTGTATGGAGGAATTATCACCTCCCTTTTCCTGCTGGTGATGCCCCTGCCTATGCATCCCAGCATCCTATTTGCTTTACCTGCTGCCTTGTCACACTGTTTCCCTACCTTGAGGTCATCAGAGATGATAACCCCAAGATCCCTTTCCTGCTTGGTGCATGCTATATCCTCACCCCCCAACTGATATATTGTGACAGAGTTTTTGTGCCCCATATGCATTATCATGCACTTCTTTGCATTGAATTTCAACTGCCAAACCCCTGACCATTCTTCAAGTTTCTGCAGGTCCCTTCTCATTCTGTCTACACCCTCTGGTGTGTCTACTCTGCTACAGAGCTTTGTGTCATCAGCGAACAGTGAAATTCTGCCTTCTAGTTCCTGCACAATGTCACTGATGAAGATGTTGAATAGGACCGGTCCCAGCACTGATCCCTGTGGTACCCCACTGGTCACTCTTCCCTCTGTGGAGTGACAGCCATTTACCACCACCCTCTGTGTCCTGCCGCCCAGTCAGTTACTTACCCACCACACTACTGTCCTGCCCACACCCATATTCCCCAGTTTGTGTAATAGTCTTCTATGTGGCACAGTTTCAAAGGCCTTGCTGAAGTCCAGATAGGCCATGTCCACTGCCCTCCCCTGATCCACCTCCCTATTCACCAAGTCAAAAAATGTAACAAGGTTGGTCTGACATGACCGCGCCTGGTGAAACCTTGCTGCCTTGGGTCCTGTAGTCCATTGACAACCAGATGTTCCACCAGTCTCTCCTTCAGTAGTGCTTCCATGATCTTCCCCACCACCGAGGTGAGGCTGACTGGTCTGTAGTTTCCCGCTTCCTCTTTGTTCCTACTTTTGTATAAGGGGACTACATCTGCTGTCCTCCAGTCTTTGGGTACCTCTCCTGTTTCCAGTGATCAGCTAAACTGGATAGCCAGAGGCTCAGCCACCACCTCTCTTAGTTCTTTAAGGACCCTGGGGTGCAACCCATCTGGCCCCATTGCTTTATCAACTCTTATTATTTTCAGTTCCTTCAGGACCCTTTCTCTAGTAAAGGGACTTGTGTCCATTTCTGCACCATTCTCACCCCTTGTACTCCCTTCAGATCCATTACCTTCCTCTTCCTCAGTAAAGACTGAGCAGAAATACCTGTTCAGTATGTCAGCTTTACTATTGTCATCATCCAGGGTGTTCAGAAAAAACAAATTTATACAGAATAACTTTCAGGCTCTTCCACTCCTGGACTGGTCTGGGATCGTGGAAGGCGAGAGAGCCTACACCCCCTCATCCCTCAGTGGAAAAAGGTCTGAAAGACTCTGTATAACTCTGATTTCTGAACATATAGTGTATTGATATACTTTTTGTTCTGGGTTAGTGTAGGTAAAAGCAGACCTCTCATCCAAATATGGCCATCAGGACAGAGCTGGATCATGACATCGCCAATTTCCTAGCCTCTCATGTGGGCTGGGGTGATTTTGCGCTGAATGCAAAATCACATAGGAATCCAATACAGCATGTGTGCACCCTGTATTTGGAAACCCAATCCATGGCTAAAAAGCATGATTAGAAGAGTTTAATAGTAGCAGCCCTATATGCTGCCTTATAAGCAGTAGAGGTGGAGGTCTTGATTTGATGCAGGCAACCTGAAAGAGTAGTAATGAAAGCAGAAGAGACAAGAGATAAACTAAAGAGTATGTTGGTATAAAAAAAAGAACAATAGTATTCAGAAAGAAATTAAATGATATGTTTTTACTAGAGATTGACTTAAGGCAGACAATAATGCTGAATGTTGTAGCAAGATCTTGCAGAAACACAGTACAGTATGTTATATTTTACAATCAAAAGCATTCAAGGATTACAGATACCAGTGAACAAAAAAGTATGTATAGTTTTCATTCCAGAGATCAGTTTATACTTGAAAAAATGTTTTTAATAAATGTTTTATATATAAAAAAGAGTTTAACTAAAGAGTAAGAAAATATGGGGGTACTGTATAACATACATATTAATGAATTATAGTTCAGGAACAACCAGAAAACATAAACATTAACATACTTCAATGGTGACAGTCACTTGGGACCTTTATGGTAAAAAGGACAGAGTGACTAATTACAAGAGAGAATATTTAAAGCTGTGCACATGCTAATTAACAAATGTAATAGTTGAATACATTGTATCCTTTTGTAAGGTTGCAAATCAACCCTATGATGAAATAATTGCAGTAGCTGAAGGAGGGATACCTAAAGGCCAGTGAAATGCCAGTCAGGAGGCTATTATAAAAGTATGTTGAACTAATGAATTGAATAATCAGTAAATGTCTAATTATATATTATGAGTTTGTTAACATAAAAATGTAACTTTGTATGTGAAATATAGTTGGATATACCACTGTAGGGAACAGATGACACTGATAACTAAAAATAAGAAAGCATATTTAAAAAATTCATTTTTTTTTCTGTTTTAGACAAAAACAGTCTATTAATGTTAATGAAGGATGCATTACAAATATTCTTATTTGAATTTCATTTACAGACCCACGAAGAAGCCAATGGGTGAAATGTTGGGGCTTGGCATAAAGACATCCAAAGAAAAATAAAGAATCTATTAAAGAAAGAAATTGGTGTTCAGATTGGTTCATTTGGAATCAGAGGCACCATATCAACATTTTTTAAATTGTTCCACAGCAAAGCACTGTCATTGGCCATACGGTTGTCACCCCAGTTCCCATGTTGGAACCAGATTATATTGATAGCGACCCTGACTATCTCAATGCTATTTCTCAATACATACTTGTGTTTAATGTGCACATAGACCTGCATACTCCTAATCTTAGAACTCTCTTAGACAGAAGAGACACTCATTTGATACATATTAGCAAACATATTATTAAGGCTAGAAAGTCTTTGAATGCATTATTTCATGATGGAGACCTCTCCACTACTTCATCCAATACTGCTTTACAATTGACATTTAAAGGTGTTGTTAATCTTCAAGTGTTTCTGATAGTTTTCATGAACTTAACCTTATGCTGTTTAAGATGTACTCTCAAACAACACTGTGAACAACTGACGTTTCTCTATAAAGCTTGTGCAGCTGTACTGTAACTGAGATAATGTACCAGCTTACTTATCGTATTTGTTGCTGCCTCCTTATTCGGGACCAACGTGCTGTAGTAACTATCATGGAGACTGCCTTCAGTTCACAGTAAAAGGAAACAGCATTATAACATAGTGTTCTATTTGTGGTCTTAGTGCACCACCTACTGACATTAGCTACCATGCAAAGCCTAGCATAACTTCTGAAAAGCTCTGTTGTTACCCAAAAGTATTGCATGTCAGCAATATGGCTTATCTATGTGTACATGTAAAAGGTTACAATTTTGGGTGCCAGATGCCCACTTTCTCCACCAATGAGAGCCTTGTTTGGTTTGGCAGATGAGGAGTTACTTAGGTAATGGACATACTTATCTATAATGTATAAGATGATGTAAGTTCTTTGTTCAATGAGTTTTCTGCATGATCACTCAGGTGTTCAGAGAGGTGCCAATCTCCTAGCTGTCTAGGAAAGCTTTTTTATGTATGTGCCAGATATTAAACCTTGCATATTGAAACACCTGTCTCTGAGCATAGTCTGCCATCAGGTCAGAGTATTCTGTCTGAAGCCAACTTGCTAGAACCAAGCTTTTAAGATACTGTATCCTGTTAAATCAGACTAGCTTTTCAGACCTTATTCGATCCTTTAATTCTTCAGCAATGACACTTTTTGCATGAACTGGGAGTATGGCAGGCATGTGGTCTCACTGCAACATTCCTGCGAAATGATGGCTGAGACCATGTGCAGATAGACATTAATGGTGGGAAAATGAGAAGATTGCACTGTCATGCATTTGGACCATGTCAGCAGTTATCACTCTTGGGGAAAGAAGTAGAATTTGTGGATTAAGACATGCCCATCTCTCTTCAACACATGCTCCCCTGTTGGGTAGTTAACTGTTCAGGGAAAGTATGACAGGATAGATTCCATACTGCCTTCTGACACCTCTCCATAGTGAGATGCAGAAGATATGTCTGCTCAGTACTCTCTCCCTCTAGCTCCCAATGATTTTCATAAAGTGACACCAGGCTCTGAGGACAAAAGTTATCACATATGTGATAAGACGCCCCCGAGGAAGGATCTTGTGACCCAAAGCACTGAGGAGGAGAGTGTGGCATGCTAGCTTGCTCTCACAGTATTTGTTATTTTTTGTCATTTTTGTGAATTAACTTTAATCTTTTTTCCATGTTGTGAAGTGGCAATGAATCCTTGAGTGCACACTTCTGTGGACTTTGTACTAAGTGAGTAGGCCACTCATAGTGCGCATCAACCTGCTTTTGTTCACAATTTTACTTTGGATCTTGTTGAACTTTCTCGACATGGCTGCTCTGCTGCTTATAAATCACACAATCTGGGACCTACCCCCTCCTTACTACATATATGGAGCATTTGGCAGGGGCTTGTGCTTCCCCCCTTCCACTCCCTACAACTGATGTGCACTTAGCACCCTGATTGAATAGAACTGTTCCAAATTAAGCCCCATGGTATCAGAACTAGGGTCTCTTTAATACTAAACAAACACAAAATTAACTGCACTCTAGAGTGAGATGCTGAGTGTGCTAGTGAAAAATAATCCAACAGAAGTTTAAAGCTTGAATTTCAATGCAGATTTAATGTGGCACACCACAAAGTTGCATGCACACACAAAACTGTTCAACGTAGAGCCACAATGTACTTGCCCCTGCTCTTTGCTCAACTGGAGCTTCCTTAGGGGGCAGTACACCTTCAACATCTGCCTCCTTATTCATCATTTTAAGTATCTCCTCCCATCCCTCAGCTGCTGTCCTACACTGCTAAGTCCTGTTCCCATGACACCAATTCAATCCACTTCTTTGGCTATGTTGGTGACACAATTCACTCTCCTGTAATGCAAGCTGATAATCCGCATTGCAGGCTCGAGGTGGGGTTACTTTTCTTGGAGGGTAGGGGGAGGCATTTGGGAAATGATGCTGCTGCAGCTTACTAGTCTACAGTTCCCACAGTCAGCAGGTAATATTTGAAACCGCTTTTACTTCATGGATATTTATTGAACCAGATGGAAGCCCCAAATTCATGTCAGTACTATGCAGATTCTGGTCATACTAAATGTTTGTGAGCCCTCTTACAAGTGGTTTCAGTCACAGAGCTCACCTAAAAGGCAGTGTGAGCAACATATTATACATAGAGATGTTTCAAATGTGCCATACCTTATGTTTAAATTTGTTCTTTCCATGCTGCCTAGTGGCACTCCTCACTCACTGAAGGCCTTCCCCATTTAATTTTTTTTCCCTGGTGTTTAGTGGCACCCTCACACTCCAGTGTAATGGCCATCCCCATTTAAATTGTTTCTTTCCCTGGTGTCTAGTGGTACCCCAACTCTCAAATGGCCATCCCAATTTAAATTGTTTCTTTCCCTGCTGTTTAGTGGCACCCCCCCACCTTCCAGCTGCTGTACTGCCTGTAATAAAGAAAACAGTCCCTCAAGGTTTTTTTTCCTGTAAGGAAGAAAACAATCCCTTGTCAATCTGACCCTCGCCATCCCAAACTCCCACTCAGCACCCACCACCCCGCACCCACACACACACACTCACTCACTCACCAAAACAGGTCCCAGGGTGAAGATCCAGTCTCTGATCAAAGACATGTCTTGCTGCTGGATATGCCGACTACTAAATGAAAAAATAAGTTAACTGCGGTTCAATGTATTTCAATGGGTTTTCAACTTTGTGGCATAACTTTGTCATTTTTGCATATTATGAGTGCACATTTTCAGCATGGCATTTTTGAGACCAAACCTCATGACAATTTTGGTGGAATTACACAAATCCATCCAAAAGGTGATTCCACTGTCACTTGGCAATATCACCTTTCAGGCAGGATTTAAGAATCTTCACTGCCCTTGTTCATCAGCTGGGGTCATAAGAAAGCTATGCTTGAAATTTTGGGGTCAAAATCTGTAACAATGGCAAAGTTATATGCTTACCTCAAAATTTTGCTATGCTCCCTTATAATTTTGGCACTTCTAATATTCTGACTCTGAATTTTCAACATAGCCATCTTTTTACACCACCTCATGAACATGACAGATGTCATTTTCAAACCCTTGCTAAACTGTGTTTTCACACCTCTGGCATGCAATGGCATTGCAATAGTACAGAATCAGGTTTTGGTTGAGATTTAACTTTTCATTACCGGGTTCATGAGGTGGGGTGATAAGAAGTCTATGCTGACAGTTTCATTCCTGTTTTACTACAAATGCAAGTAAAGGGTCTATCTGGGTCCTGCACTTCCACAGCAACATATATGCACACATTGAAGGAGGGGTCACAAATGACACAGACAAATGAGGATATAATTACACTATCTGAAAAAGTAAGGACATTCTTTGCCAAAAAAAACTTTGGTAATGCAATAGTTAGGGTTAAAGCAACAAAAGTAAGGAAATTTAACATGAGGGTTTCCAACACTAACACCCCCGCCACCACCACCACTCACCAGGCAGCAACAGGAGAAACCATTACAGTTTCACCTCTCCTGCATCTTCACTAATCAGACATTAGATGTGCCTTGGGGTTGTCAGCCCTAATGCTCACCTCATTCTCATGTCCTCTAAACATTTCAGCTTCATTCATGATTGAATGGGGCAAGTGTTAGGGCTGATAACCCCAAGCCTCACCTCATGCCTGATTAGAAAAAATGCAGGAAAGGTGAAATTGTAATGTTTTTTCCTGCTGCTGTCTGCCAGGTGGGGTTAGAGTGTTAGGGTTGGAAACCCTAAAGCCACATTTCCCTAGTTTTGTCACTTTAATCCTAACTAGTGAATTCATTTTCTTTCTACTTTATACTCCTGTTTCTGTGGCCCCTACCTCAGGAGGGAGTCCCCAGCCTCATCCCTTCATGTCCAGCAACCAACGCTGACCCTTACCCTGGGTTTGCCCCCCTGGTGGGGTCAACAGGGTTCCCCAACCCCTGTCTGAGACTGGATCCAGTGTGGCCAGTGCTGTGGCTAGCTGGGAGTGAGACTTGTGAAGTGCCCTCCATCATGCACTACAGCAACTCTTTTCCTCTTCCATTTTCTCCCTGCTGAGATGAGGCATGCAATGATGCCATCAGAGGGAGCACACATGCACCTGCAAGTGCTTCACCAGGAATCTGCCTCATCTCCACCCCCATCTGCAACATTAGCATGCTGCCCCACAGCCTCCACTAGGGGCTAGTCATAAGCCAACCACTGGCACCCCTTCCCCAAAGAGAAGAGCAGCAGTCCCTTTGACACTCAATCTTTCTCCTCCCCTGCTAACCCCCAGTGGCCCGTGCTCATTCCCGAACATGGGTCACCAGCGTAGCATGAGGTAAGGAGTCGAGTGCCTCACCCCTCAGAGCCACCAGGTCAGCTTAACTAGTGCATAGTGACATTCATAAAATACAAAGAGTACCACAACAAGAACTGCTCTCTGAATTGGAGAAACAAGGTTATCTGCCTTATCTTGCCTGAACATGCCCCCAAATGCCAGCTGTGCATTTTCTAAATCCATATTTTATCATACAAGTCCATTTTATAAGTCCACTAACACTCCATTGTTTTATGTATTTATTTATTTAGTGATTCATAAAAGATCTTTGAGCACAAGCTCTTTTACAAAGGTTCCACATCATAGATTGCAAAACAAAGTACAATAGTAGAAAGCAAAGGTACATCACAATGAACGATACAGCTTGGATTCAGAACTTACAAAATAACTTGAAACATAGGTACAAGTTAAAGTAACAACAAAACACT
The DNA here is from genome assembly GCA_016271365.2 of Neoceratodus forsteri. Classification (NCBI taxonomy): domain Eukaryota; kingdom Metazoa; phylum Chordata; order Ceratodontiformes; family Ceratodontidae; genus Neoceratodus; species Neoceratodus forsteri. Next base: position 148,941,083 of record CM057456.1, read on the forward strand.
TTATGAGGGTGGGGGAGATAAGCAGCCACAAAGTGCCTTGTCAGTAGTTCAGAGGGATGGGGATAGTAGGCAGTGGGGTGAAGAAAGGAGGTATGAGAGAGAGAGAGAGATAGGTACTGCGGTGGAGGTGAAGTGTGGGGGAAGAAGGGCGATAAGGTATAGCAAGAAATGGGGGTGAGGTGAGGCTGAGCAGAGAAGACATGCTAGAGTAAATGGTGGGGTGCGAGGGGGCATGGTCAGGCAGCTTGCATTAGTAGTCACTGTTAGGGAAACTCATGGGACTGGGAGTTGGGGAGGGGGGAAGGTGGGGTGATGCGTGCCAAAGGAGCATGATGAAAACTGATTGCTGATGCCTGCTTAGTGCTTGCTGGGGGCAGAGAGAGCATATGTGGCTGGACTTAGGAGCAGGTATGCTTGGATAGTGTTATTAGGAGTTGTTTGAGGTCATTTTTGAATTGGGCCAGACAATTGGTGGCCAAGAGGTGCCCGGGGAGTTCATTCATCCACAGTGGGGCCTGGTAGGCAAATGCATGTTGCCCAAGTGAGGTGCAATGGAAGAGGATAGTCAAGGCCCCTCTAGTCCTCCCCCTGGTGACCTGTAATGTGTTGGCCACCTTGATCAAATTGCCTACACAAGGCACTGTTTTATCCAATGGAGCCTTCTTCACTAGGATGCAAGTCTGGAATTTGACCCAGTTTCTTAATGCCAGCCAATCTGCATGTTTGTACAGAGTACAGGTGTGCTTGCCACACTCAACATCCAGGGTGAATCTGCAGGTTTTATTGGGCGCAGTCTGAACCCTCTTGAGCACTGTATCCATTGCTGCCCCATAGACCACTAGTCCATAGTCAATAGTAGATATGATGGAGCTGTTGACTGAGAGGTGGAGGGCCCCCGAGGGAAGTATTACCTGTACAGGACACCAATATTGGTATTAACTGTCTTGACCAGAGAGTCAATATGGTGCACAAACATGAGGGTACCCTCAGGTACTTGAACAAGTGGACTTGTTCCAGTGGCTCACTGCATGATTTGGAGATGATGAGGTGGTGGTGCTTATTTTTGTTGTGGAGGCTGGATATAAGCATGGCCTTGGTCTTCTTGTAATTTAGTAGCAACTTATAACTACAGAACCAGTCCTCAAGTTTGGAGAAGGAATTCAGCAGCTCAGATTATAGGACAGTCTGAGATGTGCTGCTGCTCAGGAGCACAGCATCATCTGCATGCAGTATGAGTTTGGTGTCGCAGGTTGTAAGAAGGTCATTTAAGAAAATGCTGAAGAGTAGGAGCCCCAGTATTGATCCCTGGGGTAGCCCTAATGATACCTCTCAGTTGATCTGGATACTGTTTGCCCAATTTTGACACATTAATTTCTCAGTATCAGGTAGCCTTGGAACCAGCAAAGGTCACTGGGTGCCACACCCATGTTTTGCAGTTGGGTCACTAACAGAGGGTGGTTGACTGTACTGAAGGCTTTGGTGAGGTCAATAAAGACAGACCCCACCAGTTTTCCTTAATCCAGGGCCTTATTTGCATAGTCTGTGTAGTTCAGCAGGGCAGTGGTAGTACTTTGATTTTGTCTGAAGCCATGCTGATTGGGGCATAGTAGATTATACTTATTGAGGTAGTCAATGAGTAGACCCTCCACAATCTTTTCCAGTGTCTTGGAGAGGGGGAGAGGATTGAGATGGGTCTGTAGTTGGCTACCAGAGACTTATCACCTCCTTTATGCACTGGCATAACTAGGGCTTGCTTCCAAACTGCTGGGAACTGGACAAGGGCCAGAGACTTATTGTACAGCATGGTAATGGGCACTATATGAATGACCTGAGTGAGGGATAGAAGTTTCATGTCTATCCCATCACTGCCTAGTCTGGTCTTACCTGGTTACTTTCTTGACCATAGTTAGGGCCTCCTTCACTGTCAACCTTTTAAAGTAGAAGGTCAGGTGAGAACACTCGGTAGATATGTTGTTGGAATGGTTCAAACCAGGTTGAAATTAGGCAGGTGGCAGCACTGGGGTAAGATCAGTGAAGGCCTAATTGAAGGCTTCCACAATAGCTAGAGGGTCTGTAATGCAGGTGTTACTGATACTGAGCAGTTGAGGGTGCTTCTTGTCCTCCTTTCCAAGGATGCTTTTGATGTTATCCCAGAATCTTTTCCAATCACTCCAAGAATTGCAGGTCCACCTTGTAAATGAGCTTGCTCAATGGTGTTCGCCCGGATAAATAACGAATTTGACTGATTGATTGATTGAATTGCTAAGCTGGGCCTTATGATAGTTGGCTTTGGTGAGGTGGATTAGCTTGGTGCAGCGGTTCCTGGTCTTTCTGTAACATTGGTAGTCATGCTTGGTACCTATGTTTATTTATTTATTAGATCATCGGTTTACAGATCTTTGAGTCAAAGACTCATTTACAAAGGCACCTCGCCTTCTCCCAGAGTATGTCCCTTTCCTTCAGGTGGAAGAGGAGCTCTCCATCAATCCAGCCATTTGCCTGCACCCAAATTTTTCTTTTCATGAGCAGGGCATAGATGGCACAGATGGAGCTAAAGCCCATAATGAAGTAACTGAGGGCCTGATCAAGGGTAGGCACCAGGTCGATAGGAGTCGAGTCATATAGAGCAAGGGCTGATTTCAGGGCTCCAAGTTTACCCTGCCTTGAGATCCTGCTTTCAATGAAGATGAGTGGGCTGTTGTTAAATTTATTAGACCGCAGTAAGGTGATTGGGGAGAGGTCACTTAGTGTGTCCAGGGGAACCTTGTTCTCAGAGATTCAGGATGGTAAGCTTGCTAGGACCCAGCTGAGGAGGGTACTGTTTCCTGTCTTACAGTTCTGCATGGTGCCGCAGGTGACAAGTTGTGTCAGGTTGGAGGTAGCTATCAGATCCATGAAAGGGGCAGCCTCCTTTCCATCCCACTTTATCTTAAAGTCCCAAGTAATGACAAGCTCCATCCTCTTTGAAAGGGTGCTTATAACATCTACAATTGTGGGAAGGCATGTTGTGGCTTTCTTGGAGGCTAGGTAGATTTTGGCAAAGATGAGAGTTTTGCCATTCTGTCTGACCTGTGCCTTTATCACTATTATCTCATGGTACTCAGCCACACTGGTTCCAGGGAGGACAGAAGACTGCAGAGAGCACCTGGCATACATGAGGCACCCCCCCACCTCTCTTGCCTATTCTATCAATCCTGTATGCTTGGCAGCTTTTGAGGGCAACTTTGCTATCTTTAGTACTACTGGTCAATCAGGTCTCCATTAGGCAGAGGATGTCAGGGGTATGGAGGGCCATCCATGCCTGTAGTTGGTAAAATGTTGTGGTTAAACTACAGATGTTCAGTGAGGCTATTTTTAGGCCTTTGACCTTATGAACTTCAGGGCCCATTGAAATGAATGGGTTAGAGTGAATATTGCCACAGAGGAGCAGGAGCATAAAGATAACTTTTCTGGCAGAAAGGTTTATGCTAAATTCGGCTTGTATCTTTCACCACCAAGGCTTCAGGTGATTTAAGTGGTTGGACACCTGTTTAATTATTAGGGTATAGCCAACCATTAGTACCCCTGTACTAGGGGAGGGAATATGGACACCCATGTTTGTAGGGTAAGGCCAAGTGAGTAGCTGCCCACAGCTGAGTGAGGCAGTTTCTGAAGGTGCATTTGACAGCCATGCACTACCCAGTAGTGGTTCGGGGGGGTAGCAGTGGCCCAGATAGGCATCTGGTGCTGGCTGTACCAAGCCAGGTAGCAAGGAGCAAAAAGAGATAGCACCCCTTGATATGGGGACATGGCAGATTGATTCAGTTGTCAAGCTTAACACACTAGTGCAAAAGTGAGGCTGTACAGTTAACCACTGTACTTGCTGGGTAACGAACAGGCAGTACAACTTTAAAAGGCCATTGACAGTCTGTAGTTGAAGTGGATGGAGTTAGCAAGTGTGGGCATTGCTACTGTGTATTTAATAGAGGCCAGGGTCAGGGCGGGTGGTGTGGGACAAAATTCTTTTTTGCTACCAAATTAAAGTAGAAGACTCTGGTTCCCAAGAAAAAAGCCATGAGAGAGAAAGCACCAGAGAGAGCAAGGCAGGGAAGCAATGTAGAAAAAGAGGTCAGCAAAGGCACATCACAACTATCTGTATAGAGTAGGGGCAACTCAGACCCAAGAAGGAGAGAAAGGCAGGTGCATCCTGACTGATACATCGTCAGAAGGAAGTTAATGTTCAGTAGCTGCTTGCCTACAGGAGAGGTTGTAAGAAGCCAATAAAACACAAAAGGAACACAAGGGCATGGTCTATTGTATATTTAATAGAGACCAGGGTCGGGGCAGGCTGGATGAAAAATACAGATATCCATGAAAAGCCGTAAAAGCTGGCAAGCAGAAAGCTGAGGAAACCCAATATGCAGGTATATTAAGGGTAATTTAGAAATTAGGCACCTACTTGACACTAGTTGGGGAGAAAATGGAGGAGAGAGAAAAGAGTTATAGAGAAGAGGAATCCGGGCTGGGAGAATATGCTTGTCAGGAAACAGAGGAGCTGGAAACTTTGAGTTTGGGCAGCAGACAGGCAGTGAGAAATAGGTAGGAAGATCAAGTCGGGGGAGCAGTACGACATGGGAATGCACTTGGCAGGTGATAAGGGTAGCTGTCACTTTGTCTTAGAGAAGCAGAGATGCAGAGGAAGAGTGTGGAGAGATGAGAGAGCTAGAAGGAGGAGTTACACTAGATAGGGAATGTGCTTCGCAAGAGACAGTGTTGCTGTCACTGTTAGCTTGAGCAGCTGGCCAGTAGTAGCCTGTAGGAGTGAGCTAGTAAGCTGGAGTGGTTTTTAAGTGTATTTTAACAGGACATGAGGTGGGGGGTGGGAGGGCTGAAAAATCAAGCTCCTAGGGCTCCCTTCCTGGAGGTAATCAGTTTCCGGGTGCGAGTCCTTACCTGGAATTCTCAGAGGGGCTGGTGGCTTCAGACCCAGACTGCAGATGGCAGTCTGGCAGGTCAGGTTTCTCAGAGAACCACAGCTGTGGCTTTTGGACTACCTGAAAGGAGAAGGACAGGGAGAAATTAAATAAGAGAGGCAGGGAGTGGGACTGTTCATGGAGCTAAAAAGAAAAGCAAACTGGCTTAAACAGGGGGTGGTTTGCAGACCAAAATGTTAGGTAAGGTGCCACAAGGTCTGAGAGAGCAAGAACAGGGCTAATTAAAACACAGTACCAGAGTAAAAAGGTTAAAAAGGTGGGGGTGAGTTCAAGACCTGAGCTGAGATCACTGCTGGGTTTTAAGAGGGAACACTCTACAGACACTTAGACTAAATCAGCAAAACTTGTACTCTAAAATGCTAGCAAGACAGTATTAACAGAAATCAAAATCCAGTAAAACATAAATCAACCATTAACAGTACAGAGCTATACGGAATCAATCAGAGTGCTCCTGGGGCTAACTGCAGCCAATGGGTCACAACAGGAATAGACACCAGAATTAAACCCAGAAACAACCGTCCTCTTGTAAAAAGGAAAAATCAGACTCCTAGGGCTCTTTTCCTGGAGGTAATCAGTCCCCGAGGGTGAGTCCCTACCTGGGCTTCTCTGAGGGGCTGGTGGCTTCAGACCCGGACCATGAATGACAGTCTGGCTGGTCGGGTTCATCAGAGAACTATTGCTGTGGCTCTCAGACTACCTAAAAAGAGAAGGATGGGGGGAGTTAAATAAGAGAGGAAGGGGTTGGGGCTGTTCGTGGAGCTAAAAAGAAATGCAAAATGGCTTTAACGGGGGTGGGAGCATTAATTAAGTAGTCACTGTTCTAGTGTGTGCTGAGAAATAGTTTCCTGTTGCCTCATGCTTCAGAGCACACTGGATAAGTGCCTATACTGTATTCCCGTGAACACATATTATCATGGGTTGTGGCCCATGTTTCTAACTGTATTGACAGGAGAAAACCAAGTTGATTTACAATGGGGTAATTTCAAAAGTGCTAGGGCTAGTATTTGGAATCTGTGAATCACAGTGAAGTTATGCTGATACAGTTCTAATTTACTGATATTTTAAACATAGAATAAAGTATGGGGAGAAATGTGTAACAAGAATTTTACACACACACACACACACACGGTGCTGGATGACACATAAACGCTCGAGGGGTTTAGCTAGGTATCCAGTACTGAGGGTGTGTGTAAAATTTGAGTTTTTACCACACCACCCCATATTTTATTTTATATAATTGCTGGGTTTCAGTTTTTCACCAAATCAATTATATAAAATGAGAAAGAAGACATGTCAGTGCAGGCACGGTCCCACCACGTTTCAGGATAGCAGTCGGGACAGAGCTGCATGAAGAAAGCTTGTCTTTTCTTTTCTTGTTTTTTTTAAGAAGAGGCAGGCATCTGTTTCTCTTTTTTTAGTTATTGTACTTACTGCCAAGTCTGAATGGCGGTCTGGTGTTTGGCCATTGAGTTTGTGTTTGGTGGTGCGGAAGAGTGATGGCGGGTGGTGGCACATGCACAGAGTGAGAGAAAACCCAGCGTGTGTTTTCCGTAATAAACACTCCTTTATTACAGCAAATTATGGCACGAGTTTCCCTAAGGGAAAAATCAAAAGCCATTAATTATAGTATTATAATGTATTTTAAATAGTTTTCAAATTATTGATAGTATTTTAAATTATCAAAAATGTACCCAGATAGGTAGCACAGGTTGATGGTGCACAGCACTGCCACAATGAGTTTGCAGTCTGTAGTGCTTTGCCCTGGAGCACCTCACATTGGCTATAGCATTTGTGGAATGGAAGAAGTTGTTTGTGATAATATGATTTTCATCTTTTCCTACCAACAGGATAATGTCATAGAGGCCAATAGGCTTATGTCAAGGTGGTGTGAGGGTCTTACAGGTGAAAAAAGCTCCACTCCATGAAAAAATAATGCACCACTGCTCACAGCTTTAATGCTGCTAAATGCCTCCCCTCCCATTCTATCTCTACTACATGCAGCTGCTTCTCAGTGGCAATTGCATGTGGGTTGGTTCTTGCTGCAATACTCTAAGTGGCAAGCCGTGTAGAAACTATGAGGATGAAGCATGTTAGATTTAGAGGTGCTCTGAAAAGTATGGCTGGTTGCTAGCTGGAGTGGAAAGCCAATGGAAAGAGAGTGGCAGAGGAAAGCAAGGCCAGTGTGGGTTAAATCAGTAAAATCAATATTTCTATATTATGGCAACACAGATTTTGTATATCAACATGTCTCCAAGATTTAATTTAAAAAATAGGTTTCTTTCCCTAATAATTGAAGAGATTGCATTTTGAAGGAATTATATCTAAAAAAGGGTAACTTTGAAACAATTAGAGCTAGAAATATTATTTTTTAAACTAGATATTTGCAATCTGGGCAACATATTGTATTTGTTGAGCTACAGTGTATACAGTAGATACAGTTTCAATTATTGGCTACCTAAATTTTTGATTCTTTAAAAGTTGAGTCATTCAAAGTTCTATTCCAAATCCCTCATATTCCAGATTGAGAGACTGGGCAACAAATGGTTTCAAGCCTTTTTGCATGTGCAGAGGGCAATGAAAAGCCACATAGTCCCACTTAACACAGGATGCAGACCTGCAGGGCACTTCAGAGCACCATGAAAACCAGAAGAGTAGCTGCTCAGTACCTGATCCTGTGTTGCATGCACATCTACACAGATTGCTGGGTGAGAGATGCTCATACACACATTGCAGCATTGGACGGTGCAGAAGCCAGTGGCATTATACAACTCAGGGGGGCTGCCATAATGCCTACCAGTCTGGCATTTAAATCTTTCACCACATTGCAGTACATTACATGTCACAATCAGGTCAATTAAAACATGTACCCAGCTCTCCAGCCAGGCATGGGGGCTGGGGGCCAGCTCTGTCTGTAGTTAAATTTTTCCCCAGATCAGTCGCTTTAGGATATGTGAGTCCTCGACTGCTACATCCTACAATCCCTTCTCCACAGTGAGTGGGAGATCCACTTTCATATTCGGCCAGACATCTGATTGGATGCAGTTTATTAGAAAAGCAAACTGAGCCATGGCTGTTTTGCAGTTGCATACCCCAGAAAAGATACAAAAAAATATATACTTAAAAATGATATTTTGCACAGTAAAATCAGCATAGTGAACAAATAACAGTACTATATAATGTATAAAAAAATAATAAATACTTGTATAGCAAAACAACCAAAACTTTCACCAAGCATTCACAAATGCTGAAAATTGTAAAGTGTACTAAAGAATTAAGTTTAGTCAAAGAACCAAAAATGTTATGTTTTCAGCATGTTTGTATGTTATTTTAAGTGTTAGAAATCACTCTAAAAGTTAAATGACCCAAGACATGTTAAACATATAGATGACTGCCATCCATCCTCACTCTGCCCGTAAATTCCCCTAGCCTATCTGTGCTGTATCAAACCTTCTGGCCATCTCTGGTCATGGTCCAGGAGACAGTTAAAGATCCAATGACACTTATAGAAAAAGAGTAGAGGTATTTCTCCTGTGTCATGAACAACATTCTCTATCTCAATTAAACAGGTCCATACACCCCAGCACATACCTGGGGACAAACTATTGAAGCTTAATATGTATTTCCTGGTAAGAAATATATATATTATGGTAGCACGGTAGTGCTACCATAGTAAGGGTTGAGGAGCCATTTCTATGTTAAACCCCAAAACTTTGCACCTTAATAACTTTGCAACCGTTTCACGGATTTGGCTGAAATTTGGAATACACGATCAAGAACCATAGGCCTTGGGATTTAGCAAGTTTTGTACTGATCAGATATACGGCTGCGGAGTTATTAAGCATGATCTGTGCACACGTTTATGCTTTTTCTGGAATTCTACAGTCGCACCTACAGGTCGTACAGTTTGCATGACTGGTACAAAATCTTCAGTGAACGTGTGGCTGGGGTCCCTGATGTGCCTTTTGAAGATTTCATGAAAAAATATTAAACGGTTCAAAAGTTATTCAAAAAACAGTTTCCCATTATAAGTCAATGTGAAAAGTTAACAAAAAGTTTGACAGTGTCACAAATGCATTTTTACTTTCGCAAATGGGCCTGTTACTTTCGCAAATCGGCCATTTTGTTTTCAGTTGGTGATCAGAAAAATGGTTGGCATTTAAATTTGGGACCCTCTAGCAACCTAATTATTTTTGTATTCACCTAGTTGGACCCTGAGGATGCTTGCCATGTCTTTATTTTGTGGTAAAACAACTCGAAATAAGTTTTTCAAATTTCTGGAAAAAGTACTTTTGCAAATTACTTTCGTGCTCACGAAAGTGTCGAACTTTTTTGCGAAAGCTTTCGCAAATTGCGACAGTAGTTTTCCATCTGTGGGAAAGTGACAGCGATTTTTTGGCACTGTGCTGCAAAAGAACCGTTGGGAGTTTTGGGCTGAAATTTGGAGGGAACGGAGCCGACATCTCACAGATGTGACTTTCAGTGTTGTATTGAAAAAATATTACATGGCGGCAAAGTTACGGCACTCCAAAGTTGATGTTTTTTCCCATAGGATAACATTACGTCGCCCGACGCATTACAGAAATCCTTTGGATCCCTGCTGCAAAATAACGGTTTGGTCTTTTTTCCTGAAATTTGGAGGGAAGACAGCCAACAGCCCACAGATGTGCCTTTCAGTGGTTTGGTGAAAAAATATTACAGGGAGGCAAAGTTATGGCACTCTGAAGTTCTCTTTTTTCCCCATAGGATAACATTACAGCGTACGCCGCGCCTTTCAGGGCCCGTATCTCGGAAACGGTGCGAGATACGGACTTTTTGTCAGAAAAACACTTAGCCCCCCAATGGGGGATAAGAATAAAATTAGGCAGGACAGTTGTAAATCATATGACTTTTAAATTTTTTTTCTACGTCGTACGGTTCCTGAGATATAACGTATTTAGTATTCCAAGTTCTCATTTTCTGCTCCGATACTCATTATTATGCATACATTATTTGTACTCACTGTATTTCTCTATGAAGGTTTTGGGGAAAACCAGGCTGTGCGCTTACATTAATGTTTCTGTTGCCCTTTTCACTTGCGGTTCCGTACCCATTTCACTTACCGTTGACGTCTGCACCACCATGTGCGTTATCCATTGCGTTTTCATTTGTGCTTCCGTTTCTGTTATTTTTTGCCATTTGTGTCTACAGTACTGTTTCTCTTTCTGTTTCACTTTGCGTCACCATGCCCATTGACATTTCCGTTTGCAGGCACCATGTTACTATGTGACAACACATCACGTGGCAGATTGTTCCTGTCTACGCCACCATGTGGGGTTACCCTTTCTGTTCTCATGGCGCTTGTGTTACCATGTGCACCACTGTTAGCACTTCTGTTTGCATTGGTGTTCCTGTTACTATGCCACATCATAGGAGCCGCTGGGACTGGCCCCAAGGCCTCCCGCCGCTGCATTACATTCACTATTTCTCATTATCATTCTCAAAAAGAAGGGAAATTAGAGGCAAACAACTACGTTTAATGCATTAGTTAGGGTTGTTCCACAGTGACAAAAGTGAGGAAATTCGGTGTTAGGGTTGAAAACCACCCTTGGACCCCCCCCACCCCCAACCGGCATTGGCGTGTGCATTGGGATCGTGGGTCCTAACTCTCACCCCATTCTCCTATACTTCTGCTGCTTTACACATGTCATGGGGTGAGAGTTACGTCCAATGACAACCAATGTGCATCCCAGTGTTAAACCTTGTTCAGGAAATGGTTAACCTCTTCATGTATGTCAATAAAAGATTAACATATGGCTGTTAGGATGTTTGAAGGCAATTACAAACCTCCATTTAACACATCATGTGGCAGACCCGTTGTCATCTGTGTCACTGTGTGCGTTACTGTTTATGCTCTCATTTTCGCTTGTGTTACCATATGTGCCACTGTTAGCGCTTCTGTTTGCATTGCTGTTGGTGTTACTATGGCATAAAGACATCACCAGCAGGGTCAGGTAGGCAGTGGAGCACCCAATGTCAGACAAAATTAGGTAGTATATTGTAATTGCAAATGCAGATGACAACACAGATGTATTTGTAAACAGAAGCATACTGTATACCCTCAGCTTGTATATGTACCATTGTGTTCTATTTGATGTACTGCTTGCTTTCCGGGTCACCCCTGAAAAAGGGATGACCGGGGACCTGTGGGCCTATCCGGTTATTAAAATTCAATTAAGCAATAATGCATGATGCAGGGTTATGTTAATGGTCTGTTAATCACCTTCAAGGGGTGTACTGTGGCACGAGGTGTAGCCGAGTGGCATATGCCCGATAGGGTGATTAACTGACTATTATCATTACCGTTAGTAATGTCTTATTGCTATTATTATAAAAATGTTTTTTACCTGTTTAAAAGCTTGTTCAGGAAATGGTTAACCTCTTTATATATGTCAATAAAAGATTTACAGAAGGCTGTTAGAATGTTTGCAGCCGATCAGAAAGCTCAGTTTCTGAGACCCTTTTTATAATTAATTAATAAGGCATGACAAGGGGTTAAGTTAATGGTCTGTTAATCACGTTCTAGGGGTGTACTGTGGCACGAGGTGTGGCCGAGTGCCACATGTCTCTGCAGGGTGATTGACTGACTATTAGCACAATTCTTGGGAGTGACTTATTGCTATTATAATGAAACATGTTTTTAAACAGTTTTAAACCTTGTTCAGTATATCGTTAACCTCTTCATGTATGGTAATAAAAGATTAACATAAGGTTGTTAGGATGTTTGCAGCCAATTAGAAAGCTCCATTTTGTCAGACTCTGAAGTACAAATAGTAGTGACTGCATGGTACATGTATAGTCACAGCTGTGTACTGTTGGGTGCTGATGTGTGGCACCTTGGTATAGTAATAATAACTGCATAGGCACAGGAAAAGTAAGTACATTGCTGAATTTTTTACACTGTTAGGAATTATGTCAAATGTGACATGCAATGTGCCACATCGCTGCATATGCTGTGATACTGACTGTATGTTATAGGTACCAAACAAATTGATGGAGGTATACTTGTAGCAGTATTAGTTAACATTGATTTGTATGCTTAAGTCAGACACACTTATTTTTATGTCATAATGGTATTTAAAGTAAAGAGTCGACACAGGTGGTTATGGTTTTAAAAAAATTATTGCCAATTTGTCAAATGGAGAAAAGGGCCAATCAAGACTGAAATTTAGTTAACAGAAGCAGTCTCACAATACAATCTTTGTATGTGTGCAATCATTGCTCATCATATATGTAAATGTGTAAGAATAATAAGAACTGTATAATATGGATTGGAGTAAGTATGTGATATTAAAGGAAACTAATCAGGTGTTGTGTGTTTCTAGTCATGTTTAACTACTCACTACTGTTTATGTGAGGACGTAGTTTCTGACATTCGACGTGGAATTCTAATAGTCAGGCTGAAGCTGTGGCACTTCATTATATATTTACTATTGAATGTGAATAGAGTTTGTAAAAAAAAATTGTAATTTTTTTAAAATGGTTGTAAGTTGTAATTATGTGTAGTGCATTACTTGTGTGGTATGTTAATAAGGCAATGTCAGTAGGTTGTGAAGTGTGATTACACACATGATAGACAAGTGTTTTGTTGTTTTGTGTGACTGCTAATGTGGATGTTCCTGGGGTGGGCGAAAAACCATATGCTGACTGTCTAAGTAATACAATATACAAAAATGTTAGTTTTGTGACGTTTGATTGGTGTTATTTAATTATATGTCACTGAATAGGTGCAAATGGAAAATTCCCACCCGACCCCTCAATTGAGGCGATCATAAATATTGTCAGGAACAGGTATGCAGTGTGTTGTGATCAGTAACAGTGTCTGATTTACAATTGTCTATGTTTTTTATGTACGTTAGAAGTACTTATGTGACAAGTTGCGAAAATAGAATATTCTTACATGAACAAATGACATTGTTTCAATTCTTACATTATCTTCTATGTAAATTCTTAACTTGTAAATAGTAAGACTGTGCATGATATGCATTTTTTAACAAACTTATGGTTAATTAGATGTAGTTAGTATACTGCTGAATAATATGTAAAACATTAGTTGTACTTTAGTGTTAGACTAGTATTTTTAGTACAAGTATCAAAGTAGTTATTAACAATGTACACCTGAATACAAATCTTTATATTATGTACAAGTAATTGCAAACACATGTAAAAGTCAGTAAATGATATTCTGCAATTGGTTCTTATTTACAGTTGTGTAATTCAGCTTCTTGCATTATCAATAAAGGTAGTTATTTTTACATATGTACAGTACTAGTATTACGCATGAAGGCAGGATAGTTCTACACTGTTGCATGGTGAGCGAATGATGTTCTCTATATGTCAAGAGTGAATAGACAAATTGAAGTGTTGATAGACAACTTGTGACAGAGTGGGATGTTTGGTGAATGTTAGAAGTGTTGCTCAGTTATTTACGATGATAACTGAGAACTTCTCTTTGTTTGCAAAGAGTAACACTTTATAATTCATATTAATTTGTTGTTATGCATGAGTTGATACATGGATAATGAAAGATATGTACAGAGGAGGAGAGCAGTAAGGCCTCAGTTTTCAGATGTACAATCTTTGATAGACTTGTAATCATGGTTTCTCTAGTGACTGTGAATATTGTTGGCACCCGACTGAAGCCACTACAACAATTTTCATGTAGTCACTGATCCACACAAGATCTTACATGTTACAGTGTATGGAATGTCTCTGTCAGAATAGCATTTTGTTGAAATTGCATGGTTTATTTAGAGTCGTACATTATACAACATTGCAATGAGGTATGAATGTTTTTTGGACAAAGTAGTCATTTTTTAAATGCAACATGTTTTGTCCTATTCTTCTGAAATATGAAGGTTATCATAATTCTTCAATATTAGAAGATATGCATTTTAAGTGTCATGGCAGTCTCTGTTTAAAACTGCTTGTAGAGTCGTCACACTCTAACCATCCAGTTCTGCACCTTAGTAAGGAGGTGTAATGCCCAGAATGCATGGATTGACCATGGTGATAGATTATACTGTGAGTGTCAAACACTGATTGGTTGAAGACTATTCTACTAGCTGTGTAATCTGTGATAGGAGTATCAGTCTCAAACCTGTTGGGGTCAAATCTGTGCAACATAAGCAACAGATATTGAGATGAACTCCTGAGACGTATGGACTGAGTGCATCTGCCTCCACACCTTCCACAGGCATGACTACATTCAGCATTGGTGAATAGCTGTCGAAATTTGACACTTTTGGTTTGAGGGACAAAGAGAGTAATCCACAGCATGTCTTGTGTGGTTTCACACTGTGAATTGCCACATGAAACACATACATATTTTGTAACATATGTTACTGTGAAGTACTGCCACACTGGGGTACCGTCTTCATCCAGGTTGTTTATGACAGCCATCATAAACTCAGTAGTGTCTTGCTGTATATCTGCAGCAAACGTACTACATCCAGCATATGTAGCTAACACCTGTCGTAGTGGTGTTAGTGACTGTACATTGTTAGAGTGGTCAGAAGTCATGTTGATAATCTGCTTTAAAGTGTTTGATAGGGGATTGTCTTGTGAAGCAGATATTGCCTGCACAAACTGTGGCATGTGTAGAAAAACTTGCATAGCTGAGTTAGCATAACAGTTTACTCTACTTCTGTTGTCAAAGACTGGTACAGCAGCTACACCAACTGATTTCTGATGAATTGCTGGTTGTGAATGTTTACTTGAAGTTGTGGCCTTTGTTGAACTCTTTTTTGTTGAATCACTTTTGGAAGCTTGCTGCTGTTTTTTGCTACCTCTAGCTGTGACTGAATTGTGTGAGACAGACAGATATGTAGGCAGTGGTATTAAAGACATTTGTGGCTGATGTAGAGTACGTAACCTGTTGTACTCAAGAATACATGGCTTGTCAGCTCGTATTTTCTGAGGTGCTATAGTAATGATGTGCAATCCTGAAAGGCTGCGCACACGTGAAAGTGCGATGTAGCTCATGCCATCCTTGAAAATGTCTGTACCTATGTCTACCATTGCTGAATCCAAACTCAATCCCTGAGATTTGTGAATGGAGACAGCATATGCAACACATAATGAAACTGTTTCCTGTTTGCATAGACATCATTAAAAACCTGGAATTTCATCGAGTTAGATCTATGTATACAGAGTGTTCCATGTTGTTAAAGTGCACTACAAAGCGTCTCGATATATGTCTTCTGGACATTGTAGACAAAGTCAGTGATGTTTCCATGTCATGTTACCATACCTTGTTCTACATCTAGATTACGTCACAGCATGATACGTGCATTCTTACAAACTGTGAGAACAGCTTCTGAGGCCAGCTGTTCGTGAAACATCTGACTTCAGTTCACTTAGTCGTTCAGTCATCTTTGCTACTAGCTTTCGACTAAGAATAACGCCATCAACTGTATCAACTGCATGCAGAATTAGAATCTCTTGGTTCTCTCTCTGCAGCATTAGATTGTTGAATTCAGTGCATTTCTTTAGTCATGGCATAAGACACACTATGTGTCTGCCAGTACAGTATGTATCACTGAAGACATTACATGCTGTTTCTATGCATGCACTATGTACTGTGATTTTTTGATCATTTAACATACAAACATGTTCTGGTGATAGAGAACCTGTACGAGCTTCATCTAAAAGTGATTTGTAAGCTAGATCACCACTTTGGCGCATGTTCTCAGACAACTCAACATAGCTAAATAATTCCCATATGTTATAGCCTGCAATGCAACCGAGGATATTCTTAGCTTGTTTGGCAGTTAGAGTTGTAAATACATGCTCTGCATTGACTGGTGCAAGTTGTAAAAGGTCTCCCAACACAAGTATACTTTTGCCACCAAATGGCACTCCATCATCAGTACCTAAGATCTGCTGTAGAGCGATGAGATACAGGCAAGCATGACATTGGCGACCATGCTGATTTTGTCAATGATGAGTAACTGCATCTTTGTGAACATGGAACAGAGCTGAGATGCAACCTTGAATGACAGTTCACGATACTCTCCAGTTCTCCCATGTTCGACTGGCAACATAAAGAGACGGTGTAATGTAACTCCACCAATGTTGTATGCTGCTAGTCCGGTGGGAGCAGTTACAGCAACAGACATTGAAGAGCCTGTCACACTCCATACTTCTGCAGTGATGGCTTCAATCAGGAAACTCCTTCCTGTGCCAGCTGAACCACTAACAAACATAGTAGTGGCTTGTAGTCAGTGCAGTCACATTGTTTTGTTTCATGTAGTATACCATGTTGGACAGCTTCAACTACTTAGAGGTGAACTGTATGCTGCAGCTGATTTAGTCTTTCTCTTAAGTCCAGCTGGGTTGACCTGGGTGTGTGCCATGTTCCATGGCTGTCTCAATTCTGACATTAACACTTCTGGGGTATTTAAGGGCAGAGGGTCACCTCAGACACCTTGTCCTTCTAGATCAAGGTTGTCTTGTGAACTAACTGGAGTGTCTTCCTGAAGCTGCTTCTCTGCCTTCTCAAGCTGTTCTTTCTCAGCTTCTAGTCTTTGTATATATGTCTGTGAGTACTCAGTTTGAAATTCTCATAAGTGAGATTGAACTGCTATCGAGAATGTGTCACAGCCACCTTTTAATTCAGACTCAGTCCTCCAGGGTCTAAATAGGAATAGGAGAGCAAAGTAGTAATGTTCTGTGCTCTCTGATGTACTAGATGCGATTTGCAGTGATCTATAAGCATGACTTGTGTCTCTTCATGAGACAGCCATCTAGTCCATTGACCTTGTAAATCTGGTGTGTTGAGTCAGGTGCTGCACCTGTCTTGTAGTCATACCACTTAGCCACCTCAAAGAGACACATATCATTCATGTCGTTGTGTCTACGTGGGTAGTATGTGTCTGTCAGGTTATTCTTCAAGATATGTTTTGAAGAAGGTGTACTGACAGCGAGCTCCTCAATTTCAGCATGAGGAATCAGTACACGTTTCCATTTCTCTTTGTGATTTACTGAGAAAAGCGTACAACATCAGACTTCCCGTACAGATGTGTACCCATTAACCGTCACTGACTGTAAGCTCCACATTCTCTGTGTGAAAGAGTCTTCAAACCCAATACCACAGCTTGAGATGTCAGGCTTTTTTGTTGAAGTGTAATATCTTCCCAAAAGATCTTGCAAGCTAGTCTGTTCATGTTTGGTTATGTATGGTAGTGTACCAAACCAGGGCCAGTGAGTTATCAACCCATAAACTGAACATCTATGTTTGTTTACACATTAGGAGAAAGAGCTGGGTTGTAGTCATTGATGTACACCTCTTTTTCATCTCTGGGTAACTTCAGTATACCCTCTTGGTTGATTTTGCCTTCAAGTGGTGTTGCATTGCTGAAAAAGGTCATTCATGGCACCATTCAACAAACTTCGTCTAGGAAATCCAAGCGACATCGTGTGTACCAATTAGATTTGTTCTTTACTACTACATGACAATATTTTGCACAAATATGTCGCTGGAACTTTACCAACTTGCACAGTGTGAGACTGTCATACTTGTCTGGAATTTGAAAGTGATATATTTTTGATGAATGATAGCACTTCTGCTGTCATGTTCACCAATGCATGGAGCATCCTTGATCCACAATAACATATGGATATGAGAAACACCTCGTGTTTGATATTCTGTCCTCAAAATAATGTTTCACAATACCTAGAGGAGGATTGTCCTTTGACAAGATGAAAGTCAGAATGTCATGGAACTGCTTGTGAAAATGTCTTGTGACAGACACAGGATCAAGTGAACACATTTCTCCAACAGTCATTGATGAGATGCCTTCGACATCAGAATTTGCCCACTTCAACAGTTCAATGAGTTCGTCCCAGGCATATTCAGCACAACTAAGTGTGACAAACCATGTGGCTGCTCCATACTCTCGCAGCATTGTCATCACTTCAGAGTGTCTGCGATACCAATATTCTTTGGTGCCACAGAGACTTGAAAGTATGGAAGACAGATTCACGTGCACATTTTCATCTTTTGCTTTAAGTTATCTCTAGAAATTGAGCAGCTGTTATTCCACCTAGTGGACATTGAAAGACATGGTATGTGCTATAGACACAGACAGAATGCTAATTCACTCTCCCAGAGGAGATGGAACAGGTGCTGTATGTTATGTCTGAATTTGCCATCTTTGCTGAGGACACAGCTAGTGTGGTACTCAGCACCCTGTACACGTACTTCTCTTTCATCTAGGTGTCCACCTGACCCTTTTGGAAATAGGTCTGGGAAACAGCGTGCTGCTAGTGTTGCCTCCCAAATGCTGACAGGCTCACCTTCTACCTGCTTCATTTGATGAGATCAATGTTGTCTCCAATTGATCTCTGCCATGTAATGGGTGGTGTGTACTGTTCATACACATTGTCACTTGTGTGTACCAGCCTTCTCAATGATTGTTACTTTTTCTAATAGATCATGTTGCTGAAGACTGGCCATCTGATCTATGTCAGAGGTCTATATAAAGAGTTGTTACTCTTTAAATAAGCAAGAGCAAGCTTTACACTTTGCACATTGACAACATCTTGCCAGATGACCTTATACAGCGCTGTAAACACACCATTACAAAATTATAAGCTATTTTCAGTTGAGATTGCTTGAACATTTTCCTGTAAGAGAGTGGTAGATACATCACAGAACCCTTTAGAGATCTAACAAGCTTTTCTGTGGAATGTTCCCGTGTCTTTGTGTTCAGGCGATAGAATGTTTGGAATGGTTACATTGTCTGAATTAGAATATCATTCAAACATATTCAATGTTGAAATCTCACTTGGTGTAACATCTGTTTCCTGTTATTCAGCATTGATCGCTGGCAAAGTGTTACTTCACTTTTGAAAAACAGTGTTTGCTTAACACAATGGTGTCTTGTGAGTAAGTCAGATTTCAGCAACAAGAATGCTGCCAGGTGGAACTCCACGTATGATTGTATGGTGACAAGGTTTCCTGAGTTGACTGTGACTGTTTGTTTGTGTAGCACAAGCGGTTGCATAACACATACCTAATCAAACCTAAGACTTTGCAACCTCAAACTTAGCAATTTCCTTCCTGTACTGTTTCAAATATCATTTCAAACACTGAAACAGATAGATTCAGAAAGTGTTACACTGAAAATTAGTTATTTCTGGTACAAAGTAATGTGTTGCTGTTTTTAGGAAAGTGATGGCACCTACATGTCACTGATGCAATAAGTCATTTAAACAAGTGTACTGATGTACAGCCTGCTGTACTTCATATATTCTGAACAAAGTTTGCATGCCTGTTTGATGCACTGCAAGCATCCGCATGTTGTGAAAAATACTGTCACAAACACCAGTATTAAGACATGTAAGTAGGTAACCCATAAGTCCAAGTATGTGGAAATTCACAATGGTCAATTTTGTAAACAGTTTATGTCTGTCTTTACGATCTATTATTACAAATAGGTTTACAAAGTGATCTACTTTTCAAATGACGATTGCCTACGGTTGCAGGTGTCATCACATGGCCACGCCGCAGACAGTGCTGTTTATTGACGGACTGACTGGATCACAGTCATCATCAGTATCAATTGATTGTCATCGAGATACTGATGACATTGTTAATTGGACCATCAATACTGAACGTCACTTCTTTGTTAGTAATGATAAGACTGCTTCCAGAAATATGCCTCTGTAGGTGCTGTGTTGCATACTGTCACGTAAGTATTGCAGAAGTTGTCAACAGTCAAGTAGGATACATTGAGCCTTTTTTATGGCATATACATGTTTCCTGATGTTCAAGCATGACACATCTTATACCGGTACTGTAAGACAAACAGTGCTCTGTTGACAAAGTTCATACTTTCAGATGTATTCATCAGAAAGCGGCTCCTTTATGCTTTTTGCTGGTGTGCTGCAGCACGGCAGCGAATAAATTTTCGATCTTAACTGCACGGTGATCGAAATAACACTGCTGGTGTAAATCAACGAACGAGTTTGTATTGTTTGGCGTTTCTTGATGGTTACACTCGATAGTTGTTTTCATCTCAGAGATCTACACAACATTGTGATGGTATACATTTTTCTTTTTCTGTTAAAATTTCGTTTGGTGTGCAGTGACTTGATAGGGGTCACTGTTGCAGTAAATCTGCCAATGTTCATTTTGGTGTGCCTTTACTGTTTTGTTTCTTAACATATACAACAGTGTAGTACCAATATCCGGTCGGTTGAGACACATCTAAATATGTATTCATTTGGCATTTTGCTATTGGTTGACAGTGACAGTAAGCAATCTGAAAAAGTATCAGGCACCTTATGAAAGAGAGAAAAAGTGTTAGAATAAACTGATAAATTTCTTATAACAATTGTATTGATAAATTGTAGTTAAGTTTCTTTACAATTTGGTAAAAAACAACTAAACAATAGTTTTATGAATGCCATTGCAGCTACTACGTAATATCAAAGTTTGTACATTCTCAATATTCTGACCACATTTAAAGCTTTTTCCCATGTGTGATATTAGGATAGGTGTAATTTGTACATGTGGATGAAAATGTGTTTCGACCATGTAGCGTGTCATAACATAGTCAGTATGCTAATTCACTATAGTGAACAAAAACTTGAGTGATAGTGTTAATTACCAAATCTGTTACAGTAGTAAGTTTACAATTAGAGGAAACATGCACTAATACCATTGTGTGACTAAATCTAACACAGTTGCTATGTATGCTTGTATATATAAGAATTTCCAATATAGTTGCATATTATCAACATTGTGTTTTTAATGCGCCTGTATGACTATTGGAGCTGTTATTTTAACAACATACAAAATGTTTTATGCATGTGCTGTGCAATGCTGCAGTTGATTAACGGAGAAATCACTGTATGGGGCACGTGCAAAATTACAGTATGACATGAGCAGGCGACTTAAAATGAATATGTCGAAAAAAAGAGGTGATTGTGAGAATTCCGACATTTCGATTTACAAACTTGTGATGCAGTTCATGTACATAACAGTTTATATTGTCCTTTTCGTTGAAATTACAAATTTTCTTTTAACACAACCTCATAGTAGTACATTTCATTTCTCATATCTTGACAAAACAGTGTTTCTTATGCTGCATTTTGGATCGTTGATGTGAAATGACTATATCAACCTAGCGATAAAAATCATAGTGACACTATTATGAGCAGGGTCTTAAAATAGTATGTTTACATTTGATTAATACAACAATAACTGTTTCCAAGTCTGCGTTACACAGTTATTATACACGCTTGGAACTTTGTAAATGTTAAATATCTGAAGTGCACTGGTTAAAGAAGCAGCTCACGACACATAATGTGTTTATAATTGAAGCGCATGTTACATAAAATCTAATTGTGCCAAGAAATAGACAGCGGAAATTGCTCATGTGCAGTTTTGCAAAAAACTGCTTTTGTGCATTCGAGAAAATATGCATAAAGTTACTTTTCTGCATTCGACGGTATGGTCAAAAATACTGTGAACCAAACCACTGCAAATTTTACTATGGTGCTATCGAAAGTGTCGCAAAATGCAACTAAGCCATTCAACAATAAATTAATTAACACTTGGGGTGCCAAACATTCATTATTGAATCAGAAAACAGTGTGTTTGGTGACAGCTAGCTCTGCAATGTAAGCTAGATTTGTCAGCCATTTCTGGACAATCGGACGACAACACTGAAGAAAGTAAACAGGAGCCATTTCAATATTGCTGGAGGCAGTTTGAAACTGTAACTAATCTATCTTCAAATGATTTTTCTAGTATTAAAACACAACAACATGTAATACTATTAATCAAAACGTTTTTTATGTTGAATCTCATGTAACTTATTGTTGTGAAACGATATATTCTTAACGAAAATAGTTTAAGTGAAAATCATTTGGTACTAATTTGTACGTCAGCTGCAAATGGAGGTAATAGGAAGGTGCATGTAGGTTCTATGAAAATGGAACCAATCGACTTACTTCTGATATTGTAATTATTTAAAACTGCCTATAAAAGGATGCATTTTCCCATTTGTCGTGGTTGCAATATTTACGGAACACAGTCTAAAATAATACTGAATACATCAGTTAGATAGTTAATAAAACAGACGACAGGAATATTTTTATTTGATTTGTGTGTTTACTGAACCCTGAAGTAACTTGAAATAAGGAGGAAAATATCAGTTTGATTTTCGATGTGTCTGATCACTGAAAGTGAACAGCTTTCTTTGTAACTCTCTATACAGTTTGAGTTTTAAAACTTAGAATAGCAAAAACAAAAAGATTTTGTGGATAATTGGAGAAGCAGTTACATAAAGACAAGCAGCTGAGTTTGCAGTTCATAGCTTCAATTTTAAGGAGGACCTGCAGCTCTCCTGCTATGTAGATAGTTTGAGTCGTGGTGGCATGAGATGGGCTCTTGTGCCAACCATGCTAATAACTGATAACTACTCTTCTCTGTTCTGCCTAGACATGTTAGGCAATGATTTGAGCTCAGAATGCTGGTAGATTTATTACAGAGTCAAAATTGGACCTTACCTACCATGTCTATGTTGCCTGCCTGTATTATCATGTTTCAGATATTACAAGTGTAGAGTCACAACAGAACATCATATGTATCTGATTACAGAGCTACATGAAAAATAAATACAGACAACTTTTTTCTCGCATGCATGGAATGTATACTATCGTCACGAAATAAAATACTGTAATGATTGTATTCCTCCAGATGGTGTACATTTCGCATGCTAGCAATGCCATTTCAGGAGACCTCCAGATGGAATCCTCGTCTTCAAGATTGTCGATTGTTTGAGGAAGCATCAGTATACACAAAGTTCTTTTCAGAACCATATTAATGTGAAGTAAAAAAACCGACAACTGCATGCATCCCGCACTCACATACATACCCACACATATATGGGTTGCTATATTAGGATAGTGGGAAACACCAATAGTAATTTACCCTACTGCTGTCAGTTCTGGTGCTGATGTTATGTCTCAACATTTAAGCAATAAAAGATGACAGAGTTAGATTAACAGTCTTAATCACCCCTAGGAAATTATAATGTGGCTCGGTGGCCCAGTGCCATAGCCCTAGGGGTACTCACGTAATCTAACTCATCAGAATCCTTATGTGCTATATAATCTTTCCAAGAAAATCCAAAAAGTATCCTTTATGAATATTTTCCTCATTGAGAAATTTTAATAAAATAGTTCCACAACAGTTTAAGTCTGGTTCAAATCAGAATGCATCATCCCACATTCAGCTGTGTGAGGATGAATACGACGGAAGAATCCATATGCAATTGATCCAGGCTGTACGACAGTATAACATGGATTATTAAGGCTGTTGGAATCTAACAGCCAATCAGATTGCAACATTTCAGAGAGACTTTTATATTTGTATATAGTTTGAGTATGTTAAATGAGTGTAGCATTTACTGTGGTCTTACAGTATTGTAGCTGTTACAGTATGGTATGTGTGAAACAACAATAAAACACAGTGGCGCTGATGCTCAATGTCACGTTTCTTTACTGGTATGTCAGGAATTAGAGTTATTTTGAATGTAGCAGATATGGTAGTAATTAGTATAAGCTACCGAATACTGTAAATTATCATACTATTTAACTCAGCCGGTTTGTTAGCAAATCTTCACATTTATTAAGTATATTTCTAGGTGTGCAGTTCTGTAATGTGTGGTTCATCTGTGTTTAACATCACTTTACTATGCTGTGTGAACAGTTCAGTGTAGTTGACATGGATATGTGATGGTGTGTCAATCTCATGTTGATGCAGTAACCCCACGAGACTACTGGATGGCATGCTGGTGGGACACCATAGTGTAACAACAGTTGTTATTACTGTTGAGTGGCTGAATCCTTTCTTGGCCCTGTAATGTTACTGGGTGTGTTTCTGCTATATTGAAGGACATGTGGTCATTAATTTAATAAGTATTATATGGAATTCGTTTAAGAAATGATTAATATTGTTGAATGATACGAATGTGGATGTTCTTTCTGTTTGTATTTCAGAACTGAACAATCCTAAAATCAAATAATGAGGCAGTGGACCTTGCAAGAGGTATGCACTGCGAGGCAGTCAGGCTAGAGGTAATCCAAAGGTGATGAGAGTATGAACGGAAACTGGATTCGATGTGGGCGCATAAATAACTATTTGCACATAGTTTTAAAAATAAAAAATAAGACTATTGTGCAGCTAAAGCGGAAGTGGAGCTGTTGCGTAACGTTTTTATTTGAAACAGCGTGAGGATACGGACAATGATATGTGCTGGACCTACCTCCATATGAGCTTTGAAAGCTGCTGGCAAATAGCTGCTGGGGCATGCTACTCACCGTAGTAAATCAGGCACTTTTCATAACGGATATGCACCTGTTCCAGAATTGTAACAATAATTGTACTGCATGATTAAGCAATAAGACACGAGCAGGGATTATGTTAATGTTGTGTAAATCACCAATTTAAAGGTATAATGTGGCAGCAAGGCACAGCCGTGCTACATGCCACAGTGATTAAGTGACCATTAATATAAACACTGAGACTGCTTATTAAGTATTATCATACCAATATTTTGTAAATAGTTTTGAACATTGTTTTGCATAGATTAGTCTCACATATGTTAATCAAAGATTGACATACAGCTAATAACATGTTTGCAACCAATCAAAAAGCTGTATTTCTCACACCTTTTTAAATACTTAATACTATATGTAAGGATGTACTATAAAACATGTAACACAATTCTTCCATCTATTTGCATACATTGTTCAGTCACAAACCACAACTTGCTAAAATAAGACATGCCAGAAATAGTACATTTATGCATATCGCCTGACACTATGGTATGTTGGTGAGAACAATATGTAACTGTTTAGTTATTGTGATGTCAGTGGTATAAAACTTGTAAAACTCTAATACTGTGTAATAAACCACCCCTCTCCTCACGAGCGTGTCCCTGGTGGTCAGTGGACAAAATGCCCGATCACGAGCAGTAAGTGTAATAAACCCACCCTCCTCCCGAGCGTATACCTGGTGGTCCAGTGGACGAAATGCCGATACACAGAGACACATACAAATGTACATATCAATAGTGTTTGGTACCCACAAGTTACAGACTATCTTGAATAATATGTGCTGGGCCCCGCACACAAAATACAGATTATTGTAATATGTGAAACATAATGCTTGTGGTCTGTATAATTAGAAGCAATGTTATGTATGTCATAGCTGATTTACTATTGATTGATATTTTAAAACACTGTACCGATTCATCTACCACTTACATATTTTGTTTTGTTTGCTTCATGCTAGAACATAATGGATCTCCCCAGCTTCTCACGGGAGTACCAGGCAAGAGTGACTGAAGCTGTGGAGGTCAGTCTGATCGGACACAGAAAGTGTCATTGTGATTGACTCGATGATAAGAGTTTATTATTACAAATCTGTAATGGTGTTTACAAATAAGAAATGAGGTTTCTTCTGACACAAAGGGTGGGATATTCAAACTCGCCATTCATAAGGCGCCAAGCCATTCAAGCTGTGCAAAATAGTTGTGCAGAGTGTGTCGGGTGATATTCAAAAGGCCACGCTATTGAGCAACTCCTTTGAATATCACTAACCACAACCACTGTGCATGGCGCCGATGGAACTTGCTCCACCGCCAAGTTGACAGAGTGGAGCATTCAACATAGTGGTGGCATAAGTACCAATTCGCCATGCGCCAAAGTGCGATATTAAAGGTGACATGCAAATGGGGCTATAATTCATGCAGGTGCAGAGCATTTGCATCTGATTATGGCATGATTTGCATGGCGTGCGCGTAACAGGTGCGTCGATCCCTGAGACACACCTGGCACCCTGACAGGCTGCAGCCCACCAGGGCTAAGGGAACTGGGGGTTATTAAACTTACTGCCCACGTTTAGCATTTCGGTCCACTGGACCACCAGGGATACGTTCAGGAGGAGGGGTGGTTATTTTACTTACTGCTAGCAATTGGGCATTTTGGTCCACTGGACCACCAGTGATACGTTCGGGGGGTTATTTAACTTACTGCCCGCAATCGGGCATTTCGGTCCACTGGACCACCAGGGATATGTTCAGGGGAGGAGCCATATTGCTGCCCGCTATCGGGCTGGTGTTTGGGGGGGAGTACACTATGCCCACGGTCAGGCCAGTGGGGGGGATTTACAGTCGGCCGCCTGCGATCGGGCTGCGGGGGGAACAGGGACTGGGTTGGGGGCCAGCCACAGGTGGCAGCTGCTGTGTTGCACCCTGCAATGCAGCAGCTCACCTGTGGGTGGCCCTCGACTTAGGCCTTTTTTTTTTGCCTCCAAGTCGTGCAGGCGCAGGTTGGGGTTGCACCTACACAACTCTGCACAGCCCAGCTGAATATCGGGCTGTGGAGTTCATGCATGGTTCCTCCCCCTCCAGTTGAGCATGCATTCATTTGCATTGCGCTGTTGCTCAGCCTGTTTTCAGTGGCGCAACTGTCTCCTACTGAATATCACAGAATGCCGCAATTTCGGAGTTGCCCATGTGCAACCCTATTACGCATGGTGCAACCCTTTTGAATATCCCACCCAAAATACTTTAAAAAGGTGTTAACCAACTCTAGTGAATGTGCAGTGGCAGCATGGCACAAGATCCTGTACTAGCATAACAAACTGGTATTACTACACATGTGAGTGGGATACTATTCTTCATGAATGTGCCAATGGATGGATGTCCATAGCAGTACATGTGGTGTTGTGGGGGGGTGTCTTCTCCTCTGCTACTTTTTGTGGTGGAGTTTTATGTACAATGAGTAATAGATAACCAATTGTAATGTTGTAGGTGTCTCAGTGGTACTCAATGGTGCTGCTATATTATCTGTTGCTAATACGACATGTCCCTAGATCTTATTCACTTAGTATTTCTATCTGCTGCCAATGTTTCATTTTTATTATTGCTATACTTATAAATGGACAGCATAGAGTATCTACGTGTTTGTTAATGTGTTTTAATAGCCCTGTAGGGGTAATATGCTTAATAACACATAAACGACTGCCATATTCAGCTAGAGGGTCATTGAGTGAAGAGTAACATTATAGTTATGTTTGTGTTCTTCTTATTATAATAATACACATTTTAAAACTGTTTAAGAAACATATCGTCATATAGTTAGGTGTACATGTATGTAAATTGAAGGTACATGTAATGTTTTTAGGATGTTTCTGTGTAATAAATATGCATTATGACAATGTTATAACTATTGCCATTGATGGGTAGGCACTGCTTGTTCTGCACTGCATACTACCAATAATAGATTTCTGAGTTTTCTTTCAGAGAAAACGTAATTGAAGAAACAGTGTTAGGGGAAGCACCAGGAAAAAAATGGATTTCTTATATTAAGTGTTCTGGATTGGATGGACATTTGTCTTGGAAAAAGATATACACATGGTGTCATTATTTCAACTTTGTGTGGCTTTTTGCAGATGAGAAGACTTGTTATATGCATGTAATACTGACTTAAGAACATACATCTAGCTGGAGAGACAGCTGTTTTTGTAAAGAGATATGTGTTCATATGATAGTTGTATGAATGATGTAGTATTAGAAATTGATGTTTTAAAGAAAAAGACTTTTACCTTGATATTTCATCTATTAATATGATCATTTTTTAACTTGTTTGCTTTAATAAAGCCCAGGGAAGCTGCTGCTGTTGAACAAGTGGAGGTGAAGCAAGAAGCCGGCGCCAGCCCACCACGTAAGTGAAATCTGTTGTTGCTATTATCTGCATGCTTGAGAAGTACTATATGGTTGTCAACATTCGTGGTGATCAATGCTCCTGTTGATAACTACACCTTGCTGTTTTACTGTGTGACAGGGGGAGTGCACTGTCTGTTGGCATACTCACTCCAAATGTTGAATTGTCTGGGGTGTGCGCAATACCCCTTCGGTGCCGAGCCAGTACCACTTTCTTTTGTTTGTTGTGGGGGACCCAATCACTGTTGACATTATTGACTTTATTTGTGCTGTGACCTTACAAGGGTGGTAATGCATTGATGACTGCACATACCCAATCCCCCAAAAAACACAACATGGTGGGAGGATATTCTAGTGACCTAAATGGTGTGCAATGCAGAAAGTGTCCAATTATGATTTTTTTGGTTTTTTCTCAATGTACAAGTTCAAAATGTGCCTTGTAGTTTTCATGACCCCCTTTTCCCAGTTAAACTCAATTGCTGTGCAGTGTGTCTGTCTTCAGCCTTGCCAACCTCATACTTACCTCTACAGTCCAGTGTGATGCTGTTCAGTGCACTGTCACATATGTATATTTTTAAAAGGTGATCATGAAGTGAGGGAATGTTGATAAAAGTAATAATACAGTGAATAATGGGACTGTTTGCATGTCACACTATGAATATCGCACATTTCTATACAGCACTATGGAAGTTGTCTCACCACATGTAAAATGCAGTACTCTGACTACTTGCAGTGGTGCAAATTCCACTACATCATACGCTGCCTATTACTGGGTTGGGTGCTATTAAAACGAGTTCTTGAGTAGTGAAACTGTGTTCAATATTGGCCCACAGACATCACATTGCTACATTATTCAATGCTGCATGGCCTTGCAACACACAGTGTCACACTTTGAATGCTCACCTATACTGTCAAACTGTGTTTTCATACTTTACTATATGATGCTGTGGTTGCTGTGCGAAATCACTTTTTGGTACAGTGTGAGGACATAACAGTGAGATTGTATGTGAGGAAAGGTGGTAATATGTCTATTTAAAACATTTGTTGTGAGATGAGCATTACACTCTATCATTACAATCAGGTATTAGATATTTCCCATGCACTGCAGTAGGTTTGAAAATGTTGTGTATTTATATAAAAAATGTTTAACACTGTAATTTATTTTTCCCCTGCTAATGTACTGTACAGCTGTTTTTTTCTCACAGCAGTATAAAAAACATCTTTTTCTGCCCTGCTATATCTAACAGCCAGAGGGACACGCTAATGCCTGTCATCCTCTGCAGGGTGCGAGTGCTTTGTCATCAGTAAGAAACTTTATTACTATTACACTATCAATGTTAATGATAGCAAATCAATAATTGTTATTGATAATTGTTAATTTCATATTATACAATGGCAAAGACAAATCCTGGGCTCCCCATTGGTGACTCTGGGACTGGAACCGTCATGTTATCGCAGCACAACATCACAGCTCTAGTCCCAGCACCAGGGTGACCACATAACTTTTTGGTAAAACAAGAAGTCACTACATGTAGCTGCTTGGCAGTGCAATCCCACATTTCTCATTCACACTCTCAACCGTCTTTAACCTACTGTGAGTGCTTCTGACTCACCTGCTAGTGACCACTGCCCATGACAGTGCAAATTGTCCCTACGTTGCTCATCTTCCCAGCAGATATAGTGAAATAACTCCCTGTCCCCCACTGACACACAGTGTGTCCATTTTCCAACAAAAAAAACAAAAGTAATTATAGACAGCATTTAAATATCTGTGTCCGCTGGTCCATCAGCACAGTAATTGTCTACAACTTGCCAGGCAAAACACCTACAGAAATATTCACCAACATTATCCCTGACTATAAACAGATGTTTTAACTAAAAAAAAAATGTCATTTTAGACATCATTTCAATTTCCCCCGTCAGCAGCAGCACGAGGCCTTTCAGATTGCCACAGTCCTGTGATTACCGCTCGCTTCCTCGAACTCCTGCAGTGTTACCACGAACATTGGAAATTAAACAAATTATCGATAAAATGACAGTCACATTCAAATAGGCAGTGCACAAAAATGTCCTGCATTCCTGGCAATCACTAAGTGCTCAAACAACCCGTAACTGCTATTACGGTTCCTCAACTCCCCTGCGGTTGATTTTAAAGCCATTAAAAAAAACAGAAATACTAATTAAAAAAATATTACCCAGTTCCATATTGGGATGTTAGTGTGTGGACTGCTGTACTTTCCTGGGAGGGAGTAGGTGCAGGAGGAGATAGCAGACACACAATAACATTACAATGGGACTGTTTCTCTATTCACTGTGCCTGACCATTGAGAAATCAAATTTAAAAATACTTTTTAAGACTTTTTGTAAAAATATTTCTTTTATTAGTACCAACAAGCCATTGTATAATAGCAATAATGTACTTTGGGGTGTGTGTTGTGCTGGGATAATGTTACTTTTGGGGTGATTAGTTGCACTTGGCCTGTGGCCTCTTGTCTAATGACCCCAGGCGCGACGTTATCCCAGCACAACACTTACCCTGGAGTGCATTATTGCTTAAATGTCAAGATAGTACATTGAAGAACCTTATTACTGCTGTGCCACATTGTTTTGAAGAATTTTACCCTGTGGCAGTGCAAAAGCACAGTGATCTAGACATTATGGGCATCCAACGGTACAGCAATGAATTAAATGTGTTTATTTTGACTAGAATTTCCCATACTGCAGTTTAAGTTTTGGGTTAGTTGTCTGAATGTCTTATAGTTATGCTACCTAGAAATCTGTCATTTATGTTTTTTATGTACTTGAAGATCTCTGGCATGCTTGTGGAGCGCATGTCATATCAGTGACTTAATTATTTAAAATAGTGACGTGTGTTGAGGGGCTGAAATACTGCTGAAAAGCTGTTTGCTTTCAAACTATCATTAAAGTGATCATGATTGTATACACATGAAAAGTATATTATGATAGTGTTAATGTCAAGGTAGTTTGTTTTTTATTGCAGAGATGACTAGACATTATAGGCAGACATGGTGAAGTAAAAATTCTCACACTTGATGAGGATCTATTTCAATTGTATGGTATAATAGTGTTGATAATGCAAAAGTATGTACATACTGAATATTTATGACTACTGAAAAAAATATAATAGTAGCATTGTAAGCCACATCTAACTAAACGTTTTTTTATGTTGTCAGCTCATTAGATTATATAGATAATAAAGTATGACAGAGACAGAAATAAGACAGCAAAATAGTTTAGCATCATAGTTAAAAATATTATTATAACTTTGAAATGAATGCATTTATGATATTGCAGTAGCTAAGAAATATCTGAAGTTAAATATTTGAAAGTCATAACTGTTTAATTTGTGTTGTATATTCATCATTACTTTTTTTTAAATCTTTGTAGGGCACCGGCGACTGCGAAAATGCACAGCCCACTGCCACTACTACAGACGGCTCACGTGCGAGGTTGGCAGTCTGTGTGAGCAAAAAGGTGTGATCCTTGAGAGGCTGGAGAGAATCCAGTCTCTCTTGGACCTCCAACAGCGGACTGTCAGCCTCGTGCTCGAGCCAGTTGTAGCAGTGGCTGACAGTGCTGTGGTGAGTAGCAATGCTTCACCTCCACCAGCACCATCTGTTCCTGCAGCTTCCCTGGGCCAAACTGACCACCCTTCATAGTAGTCCGGTATCTCCTCCGGAGGGCGCAACAGCTTCCACTTCCTTTGCACCTCCTCATCGAATCCAGTTTCCAGCCTGGATTGCCTCAAGCAGTGCATACACCTCTCACAAGTGTTGCACAAAACTTACAAAAAAATCAAGAATTTTTCTATATTTTTTTATTTATGTAAAAAAAATGTTTTTATTAAATATTTATTTTTGTGTATAAGGCAATAAACACTTTAATAACTGTTTTTATTTGGTGTATAAATATTATTTTTGTAAATACATATTTTTGTATTGTTCATAAAAAGAAAAATATTTTTGTTTGTCATTTTTTATATCTAAAATATTTTAATAGTAAAAAAAAGTGAATTTATACTCTCTTGTGTTTGGTGTGTTATTGTGTATTGGAGATGTTTCTTGAAAATAGTTTTAACAAGATTT
This sequence comes from Neoceratodus forsteri, assembly GCA_016271365.2. Lineage (NCBI taxonomy): Eukaryota > Metazoa > Chordata > Ceratodontiformes > Ceratodontidae > Neoceratodus > Neoceratodus forsteri. Next base: position 148,972,946 of record CM057456.1, read on the forward strand.
ATACAAATGTGATTTTCTTATTTGCTGAAAGATCATACCACACTATTGTGGTATTAGAGTTGGGATTCTCCATAGAAGTAACTTAGATGTGTGACAATGCTATCTTACACTATTTGTGGCACACTGTTGTTGTTTCATACACCTAGTGCTATAGAATGTGTGTATGTGTATCATGATGAAGATGAGTATGTATCTGCTAGTACAACAGTAAAATGTCTGTGTTGGCATACTTACAACAAGTTATGTACAGGGACACTGGTTTACTGGGATTGAGAAAGGGCATATTCCATTTTGCACATTGTAAAAAATGGTATTGTCACTGGTGTCTGCTAAGCCAAAATCCGGTTTTACCGGTGTTTGGTTTTGTGTACTTTATTTAACAATTTTTAACTCTGCTAACATGCATTTTACAAATGTTGACCTCCACTATTACACATCCTTCGATCCTTGTACCAATTTAAAGTTATTTAGGTACAAGATGTGATGGCAGCAGCAACACTACAGCCCCCGTCCCTAAGGTGTGATGGAAGCAGCACTATGGCCCCCATCCTCTGGTGTGACAGAAGCAACAGCACTATGGCTCCCATCCCTTAGGTGTGATGGCAGCAGTACTATGGTCATCATTCCTCATGTGTGATGGCAGTATTAGCACTATGGTCCCCATTCCTCAGGTGGGACAGCAACAGGCCTACATTCCCCATCCACCAGTGGTGATTGCAGAAGCACTACAGCCTCCACCCCTTCAGTGTGATGGCAGTAGCAACAATGCAGTACACATCCCTCTGGGGTGATGGCAGTAGTGACAGCACTATGATCCCTTTTCAACACTCACACCCCACATGTGCAAGTTACAAATGACTTGGTCTCTTTGCTTGTTAGAACTCAGATGTGAATTAATCTGAACCATCACCACTAAGGTGGACTACCTTTGTTTTTTCCTATCTATAATTTAACTGCCTGAATTGGATATCTGCCTGTGACACCACTGACCAGGGTTACAGAACAGACTTGAGTGCTGGAGGGCCAGCTGGTGAGTGATGGCTTGAGTGTCCAATGACCACTCACCTTCTCCTGGGAGGGAGGGTGGGTTCATGGCTCAGCATTTGCTGGCCCATGGTGGAGGCCAGAGGCATGACAATATGTCAGTCCTCACTGCGGGAGGAGTGTGACGGATGTCGGCTTGTGCCTTGACATCATGTAGCCTGTCACGCTCCCAAGAAAATGGGAAAACCCCCCACTGGCCAACTGAAGGATGGCTGCTCTTCCCGCCATACACCAGAAGCCCTAGACATGTGTCCATTCTGACCCCCGACATGCCTAGGATACACAGAAAGCTCTTTGGGGCAGTTCTTCTCCCCTGGTAGCCTCCTACAGGGGTAGGGGCCCACTCAATGAAGGGTTTCTTTGGGTTACCTGGTAGCACAGCAGAAAGGGCAGTGGATAATGGTCAGGACTCAGCAGGCCTGAAGGAGTGGATGGTCAGGGGGTAGGAGGAGCACAAAAAAACCTGCTTAAATTTGCTTCTTTGAAATAAAGTGTTTTCACCTAAAAAATCCACAAGTGATTAGTGGAGGACCTTCAAATGAATTAATGCATCTCCCAGACATGTGGATGCTTTTTTTTATACTTGGTGTCCATGAAAAGGGAGTCTCCCAGTTTTCATGTCTCTGTTCAGATGTGAATTGAGTACTACTCTGCCCACCAGCATCATACAGCCCCTGGGGTCTTACCTTGTTAAGTACTCTTAAACACTTAACATTTGCTTTTTGTTGAAGCAGTCTATCAGAAAACACGTTGTTGTCAGAGACAGAACCAGCAGGTGGGAGAAAAGGTGCAAATGATTCAATTCACCTAAATGGAGTGCTAACTGTGAAGTCTTTTCATAAACAGTAAGGCAGTTTCTTCTTTGTGAACATACTTTCATTCAGACTACTTTTCATTAAAACAACTGAGGATTTTGGATGGCCCTACTGATTATAAACTTGAATAAGTTAGTTGGTAACAGTGGTCCTGCGTTTAGCGATCTACAACCTAGATGCTTATATGCAAAGAATACAATAAAAACCTGACTAAAATCTAAAAACAAGCTTATAAAATGTATCTGAATATTTATCTTTACCTATACAAAATCATTGCAGCCCAAGTAAAACTCAAGTAAATTATATGGTACCCTGACTTCTATTCTATGATGTAGTAAACATATATTGGTATTTTTTTTCATATTCTTTGTAAAGCAGGTAAGGCCCACTAGGTAGAACTGTTTGTTTTAAGGAGTGACCTACAAGCACTTGGAAGGTTAAGTGGCTTGCTTGGATGCAAGTGGAGGTTGTGGGACTCAAACCCAAGTCTGCTAGATGTACCCAGTTCAATCACCGTTTGTTACTCTAACCACTAGGCATGGGTGGTTAAACTGAATGGCTGATTACAACAAAGCAGTGCAGGTGATTTCCTTACTGTTTCTATACACAGTAAAGCAGAAAGAATGCAAAGCACAGCAGCATTTATTTTAAGATGCTGAAATCTGGGTCGGCCCACTGGCGCTGCAGTAGCACTACTGACTTGCAATGCCAGTGACCTAGGGTCAGAAGCAAACTCAGGTTGATGGTGGTCTGGCCAGGGGAGTAGGATTGAGCACTTGGGGGACTGCTCTCCTCCTCTAGGGAGGGTGGGCTGCAGGTCCTGCTTCTTTACCACCACTGGTGTCACCACGGGTGGTGGTGCAATGGTGCTGCAGAGTGATCAGGAGGGGGAGGACGCTAGCCAGGATCTGGAGCAGTGGCATGTCTCTATGTGACCTACCTCCTTGGATCTCTAGTGCTGGTGCCCTCAGGGACAGAGACCAGAAAACCAGGAACAATCACCCTACATCAGCCACTGGCAGAAGGGACCCAGGTGCCCCAGACTACATAACCAGGCTCCATGAGGGACCCACTGGGCTGCCCGACACACAGTAAGGGAGTGTGGAGGGGTGACCTAGGATCCGCTCCCTTCCCACCTGGGGGAGTACAACCCAGACAGGATTGGGGCAGGCCCACAGGAGCTCCTGAACATTACCTGGGGGTGAAGCTAGGGAATACCGATGCTGTGAGAAGGGGACATAGAAAAAGAAAATAAAAAAAATTTAAAAAGATACTGAAATCTTAGAGATTCTGTGCAGTGACATGCAATTTCCGTGAGGCACTGGTACAAGAATTCAAAATCCGCAAGCCAAGCAGAATTCCGTGATTGTTACCAGTGTTACCGGTAAAAATGGAAAACCAGGGTCCCTGGTTATGTATTCAGTACCAGCAAACCTCTTCCACCTCTCTTCACATGATTGGTGCTACCACCTCAGTTGGTAGTACAAGCAATGTCTATCAAATCTCAAGTTACTACAGTAACATATCCATTTGTTCAGCAGATGAACTAATGGTGTCCATGTCATGTCATATAGTCTTTTACTTATGTACATCTTTTTCTTTACATATGTGCTCACAAAGAAAAAGAGTAAGACACTCTTACATAAAAAATATTACATGGAATAACAATGACAAATTACAATTAATAAAGTGATAAAACAATATGATTACGTTGAACTACTGTTACTGTTAATAACAGTAAATGCAACTACAAGAGTTGAAGTATTCCTGATATTGGAACATTTTTTTTATGTATGTGCAGTATTCTTACAACTATAAATCATGTACTATAGTGAGTAATAGTTCTGAAAAAGTCAGGATATTCATGGCAAAAAACTCTGTTTAATGCATTAGTTAGGGTTGTTCCACAGCGACAAAAGTGAGGAAATTCGCTGTTAGGGTTGAAAACCCTAACTCCAAATTCACCCCCCCAGCACCACACACACACACAGACACACACACACACACATATGCAAGTATGGGGGAGGACCAAGTCAACACAACCAATGACAGACATCCAGAAGCAGGTGACAGAAATAACAAACAATTGTCTAAATGTAGTACGAGACATCCCCACCCACCTGACCAGGTACTGCATGCTCAGTGGAGATCAACAGCAAAACTGAGGCCATGTACACCAAATGTACACATCCCTGATTGCAGCTGCACACAATGTACCACACTTAGTAGTTGCATGGCTTACTCTACCGATGCCCCACACCACACCACACAACTGGTACTGTGCCATTAGTCAATATAAATGCTGAAGGTGCATGATGACAGTTGTAGAAAGGTTTTAACACTAGTGAGTATACATTAATTAAGAGAAGTACATAAACTACAAGACACTAGCATGCTCAAGATAAAAGTAGTGTTACATTTAGTATGTGATTTACATAGTAGTACATTCCTTCAATGGTTTACTCAAGATAGAGAGGCTGATGTAAACGTATGGAAAAGCATTGCCTGTTCAACGCTGTGAAATTCGTACTGCCAGTATCAGATGCATTCTTACTGATGAAGGTGTACTGCTGATGTACATACATAGACCTTCAGTGTGTTTCAATACTAATGATGCAGTAAGTATTCTTTGTAAGAAACAGTGTAATTGCATGGATCAGGCCAAGCAACTTCTAAATATCATAGCACTACTGAGCCAACAATGACGTACCTGGATCGGAAATGTATATAGGATAGATTTTCCTGTAGGCACTTAATGAGTATGTTGTACCTGATAAAGACAATCTCATTGCATCTGTGATGACTAACTTATTCAAATAGTAATACATTTACTATTGTTGCAATGAGTAATCTATGCCACTTATGGACACAGTGTAATTTTTTTTTACAGTTGTTTCATACTCAGGCTGTATGCCTAGTGTTTGGGTTTGCCACACTTCTGTCACTGATGCTATCAAAATGATAACTATGTTAATTGTGGTACAATAGGAATCCAGCAGGTATGGTGTAGATATAAACAGAATGTCTTTTAGTATTGATTTAACTCACAAAGGGGTAAGTGTACTAGGACAGCAGGGTTATTATCTATCACTGACTCTGTCAGTTATAATCACACTAAGGTTTGATGACTGTAATGATCAAGTTACACTGTTCATCTTCATGAGTTCATATTCACAGCCATTCTCCAGTAACTAGACAGTGTATGGTGTAACTGGGTGGGACACTGTGTTGCAAAGCTGCTGCAGTGCCTAGCAGAGGGAGTATCTACTCATAAAGACAATTAAGCAATAAGGCATGACCAACAGTTATGTTAAATGGTCTGTTAATCACCCTGTAGGGGTTTAATGTTGAATGAGGTATAGCCGAAAGTGCCACATGTTGCTAGACAGTGATAAACTGACCATTAACATAATACCTGGAAGTGGCTTATTGCTATCATAATAAAACTGTTTTTAAACAACATTAAACCATGTTCATCATATGGTTAGGCTCTACATGTATGTTAATAAAACTAATCATAAGGCTGTTACAATGTTTACAGTCAATTAGAAAGCTGCATTTCTCAAACCCTTGTTATAATCAGAGATATTATACATGTACAACTCCTTGGTTTTGCTGAACTCTATTGCTCAGGTGGCCTGCCACATGTGGTGTGGTCTAGTGTGGGGCATCAGTAGGTAAGGCCATGCAACTACTAAGTGTGGTACGTTGTGTGCAACTGCAATCAGGGATGTGTACGTTTGGTGTACATGGTCTCAGTTTTGCTGTTGATCTCCACTGAGCATGCAGTACCTGGTCAGGTGGGTGGGGATGTCTCGTAGTACATTTAGACAATTGTTTGTTATTTCTGTCACCTGCTGCTGGATGTCTGTCATTGGTTGTGTTGACTTGGTCCTCCCCATACTTGCATATGTGTGTGTGTGTGTGTGTGTGTATGTGTGTGTGTGGTGCTTGGGGGTGAATTCGGAGTTAGGGTTTTCAACCCTAACAGCGAATTTCCTCACTTTTGTCGCTGTGGAACAACCCTAACTAATGCATTAAACGGAGTTTTTTGCCATGAATATATATATATATATATATTAGAGATGCACGGATATCACTTTTAGAACGGATATTGGATCCGGATATCCTGCATCTACTATCTGACCGGATTGGTTCAACATTGGGTCGGATAGTAGTTAGGTCAAACCTATGATGAAACAGCCCATAAACAATATAAATGATTTTCTTGCCAAAGCACTTTTACCAAGCGCTTAGAAAGTCTTGCAATGGGATGCGATCAGTGACATAAGAAGTAGGCTGCAGGGTTAACACTCTTGCTCTCGCTCTGACAAACTGTTTCACAAATCATCTCCTCTCTCTCTCTCTTTCTCTCACCACCTACACCATAATCCCTAACAGTGAACAGAGAACGCTATCTGTAAGTGTCCTAGTGCCGGTTGGAGCTGCTATGGTATGCTTATTAGTTTGTGTTTTAATATCCCCTTTCTGTGCCTGCTTTTCCCTATCAGGTGATTTGGTTTCTATTAGTCTTTCAGTACCAGCTCCATTGAAACTAAAGGTGTGTTTACTTCACCTTGTCTGTACTATTGTGAGTGGTGCAGAAACATTAAACTGGTGCCAGCAAATGCACGTGGACAGCATGGGGAGCATTGCAGTTAAGCTCCATTGCAGCATTACAGAAAGTGAGGATGTCCTGATCTTGCTGTCACTGAGAGATGATCTATGGGTGGTCGGGGGGACGTGGCAATGAGATTCTGCTAACTCTGTCTCTCTCTCGTATGGGTGGTTGGGGGGGCGCGATGGCAATGACCTTCGCCTCGCTTGCAGAGACAATGCTGCTGTTTGCCATTTTGCTGTCTTGTGACTCAAACTCTGTAACATTTCGCTGCCTAAAGAGAGTGAGGATGTCCCGATCTTGCTGTCACTGAGCGATGATCTATGGGTGGTCGGGGAGACATGGCAATGAGATTCTGCTCTCTCTCTCTCTCGTACAGGTGGTTGAGGGGGTGCAATGGCAATGACCTTCACCTCGCTCACAGAGACAATGCTGCTGTTCACCATTTTGCTGTCTTGTGACTCAAATTGTGACTCAAACTCTGTTACATTTCGCTGCTGAGTCAGAAGGAAATTAATGCCGACCCGATCCGATCTGATTTATCACCATTATCCAATCAGGTCGGATATGGGAAAAAGCCTCCCATCTCCGGGTCAGATATCAATGCACCAATAATTATATATATATATATAGATATATATGTGTGTGTATATATATATATATATATATATATATATATATATATATCTATATCTATATATATACACACACACACACACACACACACACACACACACACACAAAATAGAATAAACAACATCCTCTTTTTATGACAGCACGGCCATTTCCACCATAACAGCTTGTAATGTCACAAGGAATTCTGATATCAGGCAAACTGCCAGAGCAGATGAATTCTAAAAAGAAGTAATTCTAATTGTATGTTAGTATGCACTGACCAGGAAAAACAGGAATTTAGTACTATAGTGAGTCTGTATTAGAGCCAATAATGTTTCATTTTCAAAACAAGGATATTCCATTTGGCAATATATTAAAATTAATTATTCTGTTTCTCCCCCAAACTGAATGCAAATCAACATGTTTTATTCCAAAATGTGGCTTAAAATGAAGGGGTTTGCCCAAAAAGCTGGTGCAAAGTGTAATTCTCCATGATAATTAACTCCTACTGCTGGTTTAAAACTTAGAATGTTCATTTTTACCAGTGTTTTCCAATGGGAATGGAAAATCATTGGCTCTACTATATGAACACCAAACTAAAATGCCATATACAATTGAATTACGATATATTTAAAATTGATTTTTATGTTTTAATTGTTTGAATTGCAGCTGAATTAAGTGCAGACTCAGTTTTTAAAATTGATTGCAATGCATTGCAGCTTTCCTTTAATCATTATTTTAAATCCGTACTTTAAAGATATGCTTTAAATACGCTGCATAAAGGCTTACAAAATTAAATCCACAGGCTGTGTATTGATAGAAAATTATTTCCATATGATTGATGTCCCCTACTCCCAACAAATCATGCACAACAAAACTCAGTTTTATTTAGTTGAGCATAGTCTGGCCGAGGTCTGAGTTGTAGAAAGAAATGTTCACTACTCAGTTGGAATGGAAGTTTCTAATAGAGGAATCCCAGCAGGTTGAATGGGAACTGAATAATGAGGGGGATATCAATGAGCTCTACAAGTTACCCAATAATGCACTGTGTGTGTGTGTGTGTGTGTGTGTGTGTGTGTGTGTGTGTATCTGTGTGTGTGTGTGTGCGCCTGTGTGTGTGTGTCATTGTCTTGTCTAACTTCTAATCATTAGCCCACTTGGATTTATACATGATTAGACAGGCTGTGCCAATTACTACCCCACTCAATAAAGGGTTTTGTCTAGGCCTGCTGATTGATGTTGTCCATTTGGTTTATGAAAATATTAGATGATTTCTAATTTCTATGAAATGTGTGGCTTCAGAAAACATATAATTTCCTTAATGTGCATAAGAGAAGAAAACAGGGTGACTGAATATCTGCCTTTAGAAAACTTTTAACATTTTATTTTTTCAATCATGTTCATTGCTAGCATGTAACATTAGATTCATTATTTAAAGACAGACACTATGGTTGTGCAGCTCGTTCCACTCCCTGTGTTCATGTTTCAGAAGAACAAACCTTCTATCCTGACCCAGATCATGAGGACTAGAACACAATTTTCATAGTGTCAAGGCTTAAATGGGACTTAGCACAATTACAAAGTTGTGCATCAGGTCAGCAGACTCAAATGTCCAACATGCAATTCCAAAGGCAGCAACAAGGATGGCAGTGTAACAGCCTTCACATTTCCAAGCTTGTGTGTATGCCGGTAACCAAGGCTTGCAGCAGTTCGTGAAGCCATGCCCTATCACCCCAATAAATATGGACACGTGGAATCAACTGCTGCACCTTTATCAGTTTATATGTTAGTGTGTGATTTCCTCCATATTTACTACATCCATGCTGCAGCAGCAATAGGAACTGAAGAAAGTCATGGGTGACAATCTGTATACACCGGCCCAACCAGAAAACACAACAGAGAGAAGCTGCAGTCTATATGATATCTAGCACATGAGAATACCCCACATCTACATGCAACTAACTTCAGCAGTGGTGACTAAAGATTTTGTAAATTTTAATTCACCAGAAAAGTTGCCACAAAATCAGTAATTTTGCATATCCCTTAAAGGGTACCTACTTACAAGTAAACAATGTACCCGATCTCATTAAGAATTTCACCTTTGATCCGTATTAGTCACCTGTTCAGCCTAGGTCTCCTTTGTCCTGTATCAGATAGCAATTGTATCCTTATCAGACTTTACTCACTGGTTTTGTAACAGCCTATCTGTATCTCCCCATTCAAGTATGTAGTCCCTGTATGCTGGGGTGCATAGAGAGGGATATCTCCAGCAGGAGGAAGAAGTGGTGTTGCCACTATATCCCTCACTGTTGAGACCCCACTGGAAATAATGTGTCCAGTTTAGTTGGCTGCATCACAGAAAGGACATAAACAGGCAGGGGAGCAGTCCAGAGAAAGGCAACTAAAATGGTGGAGTGGTTGCACGAGAAGCCCTATGAGGAAACTGAGGAATCTCAATATGTACACTCTGGAAGACATGAGGGTGAGAGGTGACATGATAGATACCTACAGGTACCTAACAGGTGTAAAGAAGGTGTAGAAGGGGAGTTTTTTTCAAATGAGAAAATTCACCAGGACTAGAGGGTATGTGATGCTGCATGGGGGGGGGGTTAAGAGAGATGTGAGGAAATATTTTGTTACTACAAGGGTGGGAGATGCCTGGAACAAACTGTCAGCAGAAGTGGTGGGAGCAAAAAACGTGGGGGCTTTAAGTATACATAGAACAGAGATAAGGGCATTTTAGGAAGTAGACAGGGAGGAATGAGCCTTCCTGGAAACCTGTTAGGGTCTGCAGAGGGATTTTAGACAGGGAACATCTGAGCAGGGTGAATGGACCAAGCAGTCCTTTACTGTCTTCAAATTCTATGATTCTATGTTTCCCTAGTAACCCTTAGACTGTCAGAAGATTTAAAATGTATAAGCTTTTAGGACAAGTATACCTGTAAGTGGAAGCCAAAGGGTTATCTGATATACCCTTTTAGTTTTCTCTCAGTGTACACCTAATATAATTAATTCTGGGTCACTCCTGAAAAGCGGACTTTTCTCTCAGCATGCCTACCCAGTTATTAAAATAAATTAAATACAATCTTTATGAAGCATCACACATTTTTTGATAGTGGCACCAGCTTTGACTATTTTTTTTTAAACAAAACACTGTTTCCTGCTTGTTAAAATCATCCCACTGTGCTTCATCTACAGTGATAGTTACTTAAAAGTTCACTTGGCAATGCTGTATACAATCACTGCAGTAAAAAACAGTGTGATGTAACACAACTGTGGTAAAAAAAAGGTTAAGTTTTTTTAAATGCAGTTGTGTTATACAGTACCTAGTGTTTTGTTTTTAAGGCAATATGGGCATAGCCATGCTGTCTTATTGCTATGAAGTAGAAGTAGAAAGGGAGCAGGAACGCTATCATGTGTCCCTCCACAGTGCTAAAGTCATGCTTTCAGCATTGGTTTCAAATGGCCTCCCATCCACAGCCCTGACAACCCCCTCCCCCTTCCCCGCTGGGGCACTGAAGAAATAGTTCTGTTCAGTTTTTAACAAGCATTTGTCAATGCAGAATGTTTGCTTGCTGGCATTGGCAGTGGTAGTGTAGAAGTTACAGAGCTGCGTAATAGGAATGGCAGTGAAGTATTGAACTAAAGCCAACTCCACCACCACCCTGCAGAGAGTGACAGGCATTGGGGTGTGCCTTTGGGTCGTCAGGCATTACGGCCACACCATTTCACCACACCCCACCTTGCAGACACTGACAAGTGTCACGGTGTTCCTTGGGGTCTTTGGCCCTTATGCGCACCCCATTCCGTTAGGAAATACTGTGAGATGGGTGCGATATAGGAGAATGGGGTGAACATTGGGGCCAAAGAGTTCAAGGCATACCTTGATGCCTCGCACTGGCTGCAGGGTGTGGAATGGTATGAGCATTACAGGCAAGAATCCCAAGTCACACCCCTGATGCCTGTCATTCTCTACAGGGTTGGGCATTATGGTTGGAAACCCTAATACCTCAGGCATTCGTTGGTATTTTCACTCCAAATGTTCAACATGGTTTTTTTGTGACCCCGCCTAATGAACAGGGGGAATATCAGTTTGTTAGCCGAAAGCTGCTTATGCACAGCGACTACGGCATTTAGCACCGCAGGTGCCAAAACATTCCAAACAGGATGTAAAAAATGACAGCTGTACTGTTCATGGGGAGGTGTAAAAATTGGCAATGTTGCAAATCTGCAGTAAAAATATTTAAAAAAGTGGTGAAGTCACGAGCGTACATAGAAACTGTGCAACGCACACCCGTAATATAATTAGGTTGGGGATTTTTTTTACAGCAGATTGTTAACTCAGGCATTTTGGTGCCTCCGATCATGAACAGTGTCACTGTGGTTTTCTTTATCTGTCCCAACAATGATTTCCCACAGTGACCATGCATCTCTATGCTGAAAGTGTGAAAACACACTTCAGCCATGTTGTGAAACATGACAGCTGTACTGTAAATAAGGAAGTGTGGAAAAATGCTACTGGTGAAAATCTGGACTTAAAATATTACAAAGTCATGAACTTACACGGGTGCGTGGAAGCTGCGTAATGCTCACTCGTAACACAGTCATTTTATGGACTTTTGTCACCAAATTTTCAACATAGCCATTTTAAGACCTCTGCTCATGAACAGTGTAACTGTGATTTTCTTAATCTGTCCCAAACATTGCTTTCGCACACCAACAGCACCATTGTGCGCTACATGTGCGAAAACACATTTTGGGCAGCATATGAAAAATGGCAGCTGTGCTGTTCATAAGGAAGTGTAATAAAATGGCAATGTTGAAAATCTGGAGTGAAAATATTAAATTCGCAAACTTATGAGCATGCATAGGAACTGTGCAACACACTCTCGTAAAACAGTCATTTTTAGGAATTTTTTCACAAAATTTTCAACATAGCCATTTTAAGACTTCTGCTCATGAACAGTGTCACTGTGATTTTCTTAATGTGTCCCATACATTGATTTCACACATCGACTGCGCCATTGTGCGCTACATGGGCGGAAACACATTCTGGGCAAGATGTGAAAAATGACAGCTTTACTACTCATAAGAAGGTGTGGTAAAATGGCAATGTTGAAAATCTGGAGTGAAAATATTGAAAATTCACGAACTTATGAGCGTGCGTAGGAACTGTACAATGCACGCTCATAAAACAGTCATTTTTTGGAATTTTTTCACCAAATTTTCAACATAGCCATTTTAAGACCTCTGCTCATGAACAGTGTCACTGCAGTTTTCTTAATTTGTCCCGTACATTGGTTTCACACACTGACTGCGCCATTGTGAGCTACATGGGCGAAACATTTTGGGTGAGATGTGAAAATGACAGCTGTACTACTCATAAGAAGATGTGGTAAAATGGCAATGTTGAAAATCTGGAGGTAAAATATTGAAAATTTCAGAACTTACGAGCGCATGAGGAACTGCAATGACGCCGTAGTTTGTTAAATTTTTCCACAAATTTTCAAAATAGGCTTCTTCAGTGCCCACCTTATGAACACTGGCCGTGTCGTTTTGTTAATCCATCCCAAAAGGTGATTTCACGCAGTGATTGCGAAATCACCCTTCGGGCCTGAATAACGCCATGACAGTGACATCATTCATGAGAAGGAGTCCCAAAACCCCATGTTGAAAATTTGGTGCAAAAATTCCAAAAATGCCTGAGCTATGCAACAAAGTTGAAAAACCCTATCTAGCCCATTATACAGCTTATCGGCATTTCCTCAGTTCGCGTTGGCTTTGAAGAGTGCAGGCGTGTTCCCGGTCCGCAGATCATCGCTGAGCTCGAAAGTAAGTATGGGGTGAGGGGTGGGGGAGGCAGGTGCCAGTGGGTGGGTGCCGGGTTGTGGGGGCAGGAAGACTGCGTGGGACCATTTTGCTTTACAGGTAAAAAAAGACGACGTTGACATTTGCCATGCTGGGATGGGCTCCCAGCATGGCAGAGAAGGACAGCTGGGGAGTGGAGCTGACGGGGATTGTGCACCCCGTCGGCCATGGCATTGTTGCCACACTGGGGTGGGCTCCCAGCTTGGCACCTTGTACTGGGGGAAAGTGAAGCCAATAGAGGTTAGGCACCCCGTCGGCGATAACGTGGGGAAGAGACAGTGAAGCGACAGGGGATTGAGGCACCCCGTCGGCTATACCCTCGACTTGCCATGCTGGGGTGGGCACCCAGCGTGGCATTTGGAAGGCTTTGGGGGGGGAGCGCAGCACAGCCGACGGGGGATTGGGCACCCCCATCGGCTATATGTGTGTGTGTGGGGGGAGGGCAGCACGCAGTATGCGTGTGTTTGTCTGTGTGTGTGTGTGTAGGGGGAGTTGCGCATGAGCAGGTGATATCTTATCGCTGCTCACTCAAGCGTGGCTCCCCCTTTCAACTGTATGCCCCTGCATTTTGCAGCTTGCCATAGACAGCTCCAGCATGCATTGGCTTACAGGGGCCACGCCTGCCAACACACTGACTGAATTGGAAGAGGGGGTGACAAACCTCCGAAATCTCGGATGATGGCACTATGTTTCTTGCACATGCGTGCAAGCAAACATAAAAACACAGGATTTGATCACCCTTTCCTAGCATATTCTGCTGTCAGTTTCTTATCAGGTTGGCACTAAGACCATGAGGAATTTGAGTCTCACAAGCTGAATGGATTGTACTTCCTGATTCAAAAGGCAACAGACTACCATGGAAATTAAGCAGAAAGTAAACAGAACTGCAGGATTTTTAAAAACACATCTAGGTAAGGAAAGCTGCTGTTGTTAGACAGCACCTGAGAGACTGTAAATGCTTCTTCTTTAAAACCCCTTAGTTAAACAACAGTGACATTATACATTCCAGAAGCCTGTTTAACACAGCAATTTAAGATCGATGGCAACTGGTTTGCAGTATTTTGATGTGAACACTTTTTATTTTCTCTTCCTGGAGGTTTAGACTGAAAAGGAAGTCAAAATGAAGTCTGTTCTATGCTCAGCTTCTTTCTGCCTGGTCAAACAGTGCTGTGAGGGCATAATATGGGTGCTACCATTTGTCCCCCACAGAGACTCTGAATAGCATTCCAGCAGGTTAGTTCAGTAAACAACAAAGCATGCCTGCAGCGTGTTCAGAGCTGAACAGCACCATAACTGTCATGTGTCCAGACAAGCACAACAAAGGTTAAACAGTTTTCAGCCCCCTCATAAAATACTAGTACACCACTACCATGCAGCAGGACCCTTCTCAGCTGTTCAGCAGATACAAACAGGCTCCCAGAATGACACAGCAAATGACATCATTAGTACAGGAGCCTTGGACTGCAGCACAATCGAGATGACCAGACACAGTGCTTTGGGTAAACTCAGAATAATAGGTGACAAACTATTGTTTCATAATTAGTTTTAATAAAGCAGCACAAGTGCCATGTGGAACTATGTGGTTAATGCAGCAAATTCAAAAAGCCTACTTTTTAAATTGCAGACATTTCGTTTTTTTATTTATTTATTGGAATTTCAGAAACAACCTTTGAGTAAGAACTCTTTTACAAAGGGTCCATGTCAATTAATCGGTACAAGACAGATATTATTGAATTCACAGTACATATACTGACAAAGTTCAATTATCAGTACATAACTGAATTCACAGAACAAAATACAAACATAGTTGAATTATCAGTACAGGAAGTAACAAAAGAATAGAAAACAGCCAAGTTTCTTATGAGTTTCATTAAGGGTGTACTAAGTGCTGTGTGGCATAAGGAAGTATATGAGAGATAGGAAAATGTAAGATAGGGAGAGAGTGGTGTGGGGATAGACCAGCCCAGTAGGCGCTTTGTCATACTGCATTACAGCTTTGGAGCTGCGGAACTGGGGAGGGTGCATGTGAAATAGTGTGATAAGGTAGGAGGAGGTGGAGAGAGAGACAGAGAGACAGAGGAGGGAGGGGGAGAGATAGGGGAAGGAAGTAGAGACCAAGCAGTGGAGGGGTGGTATCGTGAGAGTGGAGATTGATGGAGAAAAGGAGAAATGGGAAGAGGGAGAGACTGGGAGAAAGGGACCATGATGCATGAGACAAATGAGAGAGCACAACCACTAGTGGAATAAGAGCTACAGAGCATGCTATCCATTGAGCATCATGCCCCAGGGCAAATTGAATATGGCCCCTGTCTTGTTCAGGCATACTTTGCCAAAATTGTATGCCACTATTCATGTTAGCACCTTGTTAACCTTCTGAACATTTGGGCACTCATCATTTATCTCTGGTTACTGGTAGTCCTCCCATATGTCAGCTGTACCTCTCGAGCATCATCCCGATGAATTCCCCGGGTCACCACCTGGCCCAAGTTCTGTGTATCCCTTCCCAGGTTCCCTAGGCAGCCCTGTTATATCATTTGAGCCATGCTGGGCTCCCGGAACACATTCTGTGAGTAGCCAGCATTTCAGCCGTGCAGTCGCTGCTCGCACTTTCAAGAGACACACTGTTTGCGACCCGCTGGCTGCGATCAGAACTTGGAAGCTGTTTCTGTGGATCCTGGTGCACAGCATTTAGTTAAAAAGGCACAGGGGGCCTAGAGCAAGGGCAGGGAAAGTATTTTTAAATAAGTATAAGGTAAGCACCTATAGCACTGCCTCCAGGGCAACAGTATTACAGGGCAAATGTTAGGGCAGTGAAGCACTAATGAATATTATTGAGCTGCTGCCAGTTTTAGAGGGGCACTGTACTTACAAGGCAGTGACACAGAAAATAGACACATATGGGAGAGACTAATAAATGTGGTTAAAAGAGAAATGCTGAGGATATATAACTGTGGGAAATTTATGTAAGAATAGTGTTTATTCTGGCTCCACCAGGACCGTGATGTTGGGACTGAAATAAAATGTGTGTTTTGGACTATGCAATGGCCACCATTGTGCAGCAAAATAACCAGTCAAGAGCCTGGACCTTAGGCCAGAGACTTATTGGAATTAATGAAGACTTGTGAGGAAAAAAAGAGGATGTTTCCTAGGCACCAAAAAGCAAGCCAATTAAGAGACTGGGACAGTTTGGGACAATGTTGACAGTCATTGAGACTCCCGGACCATAGCCCCATATGAAGGGGGGTAACTGCTGAAACAGTGGAGATTTTCCAGATCTGTCCAGGAGTTCAGAGTGTGAGCCTCTGAGAAGCCAGTCATCTCTCAGAGGTTAGGCCTGGTGGGCCTAGACTTTTCTCTGTGGTACAGTCTGCGGGGTCCAAGGTGAATCATCCATTGCAAGCTGCGGCATGCAACAGCAGTGGATTCATGCAGCAAAAGGCAGTATTGAGGATCAGCCTACAAGCCTACTGGAAGGACCAGAGAGGAATCAGCAGCATCCTTACATGTAGATGTGTGAAAGTTGCTGAAGTGTTTGTGTGGGTGGCCAGTTCAAGATATCCAGTTCACGGCTTTGACTCATTGACTCTGCTAAGCCATTCAGCCTTGGGCTATGTAAAATCAGCCCAAGTCGATCCTTCCTGCATCACCAGACCAGCTGCTGTATGAGGACCACAAGGAAACCCTTTCCCCTGCTTCAAGAAATATCTCCACAGGTCTTATTTTCTCAGCTCATCACCATTGTCTGGGTACAGTGAGCAGAAATCAGGGTAGCTCCCTGAGACAAGCTTTAGTAATCATTGTGGTACCACTTAATTTCCATTTCACTGCTAGTTTAATGGTTCAAGAGACTGGGCCACCCAGTCACTGAACACGAATAAAACTGCATGCCAAATCATCATGTCTTCTTTCATCAATGGCCCCAAAAACAGCTGCAACCCTGGGCACCATTTAAGCTAGCTGGTTTTCCATCTGGGTACCCAGTATATTTATAGGACTGCAAAGTGGAACTAAATGCATGCCAGTATCCTGGCTCAGACCGGTAAGGATAAAATCAGTTGACCAGATTTGCCCCTTCCTTGTTATGCTCCCCCTAAATAAACTTGATTGGTGTTGCAATGCTATATTGCCTTACACATGAATACTGGTGGTCTGTTACTGTGTTTGAAATATTCCTGAACATGCATGCCTGATAACCATTGTTTGCATGGGGTTTCAGGAGGTCACACTGAAGCCCAGATCACGGTAAGTGGGAAACCTATGAGCATATCATTAATGGCTGTTGACAAATGTATTGTGAATTTTGTGAGAGATTACTGCTTGTTCCAAGGTCTAGGGCCACTATGTGGGGTATTGGGTAGTTATAGCTTCCCAGAGGGCTGTAACAAATTTAGTAAATACCCACTGAAACCTGACTCTGAGTGGAGGCACCAAAACTTGGTGTTTATCATGGGTGGGAAAACCCTGGTACTAGCTAGTTATGAACCCAGGCACCTCAACCTGTGGATAGTAATACAGGTAGGGGTCGTAACCCTAGAAGCAGTGCTACAAGCCTATTTAATGAGTAATGTAAAGCTGAATATACAGAGCTGAACTTGAACTAGAAGAGTGGTCCTGCTGGGAGTGAGACTGAGATATAGGTTTTCCTACTCTTAGCAGGGTGCTCAGCTTTAGGGCTGGTCACTGGGCAGGAATGTCTAGAGGCAAGGCAAGGCAAATTTTATTTTTCAGGCTCCAAATCCCGGAGGCTCTGGGTGCTGCGCAACAGCAACAAATCTATTATAATGTCTCAAAGGAACATAACATATTTTCCAATCTACGAATTATCACTTTCATAAATTAAAATCAATAAAACCAGAAGAGGGTAAGGGGGGAGAGATCCATCTTGAGGATGGTATGGCCTACTCCAGGGTTCTAAGTTAAGTTTTGCAGCCACTAGCCAGCAGGTCTAGTGACTGGGAACATTTACTAGCCATGCAGACTTTTCCACTAGCCAAGCTGAAGTATGGTACTTTTGGTTACATTCTACGGTATAAACCTACAGGGCTAGTTAAAGGAAAATCTTACTAACCTAACACACAATTCACAATATTTGTCTAGCTGGCCTACAAATTTTGACTGCTGCACTTTCTGTGATGGGTTACAGTACTTAAACAACTTATTTTTAAAATGTAGTGACTGAGGTGTGGTCAGTTCTGGGACTGCCAGTGGCTGGTTGTTAGTACTGTGACTGTCAGGGGCATTGCTGTAAGGGGACAGGTAAGTACTACAACTGTTGAGGGAGGTTCAGAGGCAGTGTTCTGTTAATGGTGGGTACAGTGATTGTTGTGGTTGGGGGTGTCAGTGCTTTAATGGCTGAGGGTTGGGAGACAGTGTGGTTTATGTCAAGGGGTGGGTGGTCAGTGCCGTGACTGTCAGGTGGGAGGCAGGACTGCAGGTTTTGGCAGTGGGGGGGGGTGTTGTGACTGTGGGGGTGGTGATTACTGCTGTGTCTGTCTGTAGAGGATATCAGCCCTGTGACTGTTACAGAAGTAGGGGGTCAGTGCTTTGACTGTGGTAATGGGTAGTGCTGTTACTGTTGAGGTTAGAGGCAAGTGCTGTCACTGTTGAGGGAGGAGAATCAGCACTGTGACTGTCAGGTAGGTGGCTACTGTGACTGATAGTGGCAGGTGTTAGTTCTGTGATTATTGAAGGGTGGTACAGGTCTGTTACTGTCAGGGTGGGGGTGGTAGACCTGTGACCATTGTGGGTGAGGAGGCAGTGCTGTGGCTCTTGTGGATGGGGGTCAGTGTGGTGACCGTTAGGAGTAGCATGTCAGTGCTGTCATTGTCAAGGGATGGGAGTTAGTGCAGTGACTGATGGTAGGGGTGTCAGTTCTGTGACTTTTGGGGTTGAGGTGACTGTGGTGTGACTGCTGGGGATTGATGATCAGTGCTGTAAGATGGGATGGGGTGCAGTACTGTGACTAGTGCTGTTACTTAAGGGGAATGGGGATCAGTGCTGTGACTGATGGTATGGGGTGTCAGTTCTGTGACTTTTGTGGGTGAGGTGGTTGTGGTGTGATTGTTGGGGATTGATGATCAGTGCTGTAAGATGGGATGGGGTGCAGTACTGTGACTAGTGCTGTTACTTTGGGGGAATGGAGATCAATGCCGAGACTGTGAGGGGTGTATGATCACTGTTGTGACTGCCAGGTTGGGAGGATAGAAGAGCAGTTCTGTGATTACTGGGAATACTGAGAAAGTGTTGTGACTCTCAGGATTATGGATCAGTGCTCTGACTGCCAGAGATGGGTAGTCATTGTCAAGATTGTCAGTGGAAGGTGTTAGTCCTGTGATTGTCAGTGGGGTGATACAGTCCTGTGATGGGGGGGTCAATCCTGTGCTTCTGGAGGAAGGGGTGATACAGTCCTGTTACTGTGTGGTGGGGGTACAGTCCTGTGACTGTGGAGGTAAAACAGACATGTGACTGGGGGGACAGTCCTGTGACTATGGGGGGGTCCAATCCAATGACTTTTAGGGGGGTGGTCATTGCTGTGACTAATGGTGGATGGTGTCAGCACTTTAACTGTTAGAGTGGTGATACAGTCCAGTGATTGTCAGGAGGAGGGTCTGTTATGTGACTGTCAGTGATAGGGTGTCATTTATGTGACTATCAGGGTGAGGGTCATCCCATTGACTTTTGGGAGGTTTGCTTCTATGCAAGTCTACAATTTTGAGGGAGAAAAGCATTTGCAGGAAGATGTACATGCAGCAGGAAGGTTGTATAATGCGCCAAACTAAGTGAATATTCGGTGGGGGGGGGGAGATGTTGCAGTCCCAACTGTGTGGAGTAGTCATCAGTGCTGCAATGTACAGTGTTGTGAATGGTGGAGGGGGGATTACTGCTATGACTATCTGTAGAAAGTGTCATCCATGTGACTGTCAGGGATATGAGTATAGCGATGTCATGGTGGTAGGGTGTAGTGCTGTGATTGTTGGGAATTGGGATCATTCCTGTGACTGTCAGGCACGGGTGCCCAGTGCTGTGACTGACAGTGGAGGGTGTCACTCCTGTGACTGTCTGAGGGGGTACAGTCCTACGACTGACAGGGATAGGTTGATCAGTCCTGTGATGGTCAGGGGTCAGTGCTGTGTCTATTGTGTAAGTATTGTGAAGTGGTGCACAAGTTAAGGAAAAGGCAGTGCATAAACAAAGCAGCCAGCTTGTAATAAAAGAAAAGAATGCTCAACACTCCTAGATTCAGTTTTACATGCAAAGTGCAAGATTTATTTTCCAGTAACATGCCTTGCATGCACCCACTTGGGCCAACCCTTCAAGCCTTCAGTGGCCCTTCTGCAGAGGACAAGTCTGAGGATTAAAAAAGGGTGCATCCCATTTATACAGAAATGTCAAAGTGATATACATCACACACAAAAACAACATGCGAATCAAGGTGAAAACATAGAAACAGCTTTTCCAGTGGTAGCAAACATTTCATTATTCTGTTTTTGGAGTTTTGTTTTTGATGCTCATGGTAAGCAGTTGCTGATGTTAGCATAATACTTAAAGTAAGCTTGCCTCTGCATCTTTTACTTCATTTAATTGTATACATTTCCCTCTACAGCTATGTTTCACCTCTTACACTGTACTATACTCATTTCATCTCTCTCCTCTCTTTTGTTCCCGCTACTGTATTTACTCCATATTAACCTTCTTCTCCTCTTTACTTTAGCAGGTCTTACAGGATGTGAACTCCTCCCCCATCAGATAAGTATTACAAAATGTCTAACCTGTCTTATCATTCCTTGTAACTCTCTAAGAACTGAGGATCCTTTGTGACCCCTTTCCTCTATTCTATTCTACAGGTTTAAGAAATGTCATCCCTTTATGACTCCAACCTCTGGCTCCATAGTACCCTGGTAAGAGACCCTGTACATATTTATACTTGATAGGTTTACTGTAAAAGTGCAGCTACACCCATTATGGGAAGGTTATGTATACTGTATGTGTTAAGGTCATACATACTGTGGCATTTTCCCCCTCCATAAAACATTTTGCTTTGCCACTTAACTCAGGCAGGCTCCCGTCCCTATCCCTACCTCCCCTGTCCCTCACGCCCCTGTCCCAAACCACAGAGCCCAAAATTCCCATGGATTGCCTCCCTTCCCCATGATAGGGTGGACAGAAAAGAGAGAGTCATCCATATCCCCACCCAGTCACTTATATCCACAACTGAGCCAGCTATCCAGGTGGTCATGTGGGACAGAGGTAGCTGGGTAGGGCTTTATGGAACCTGCACTAGCCATTTCTGCATTTTTCCCTTTCTTGAGTTTCTGTCTTCACCTGGGGGAAGCCAAAGGTCAAGTTAATGTGCCTTTCCTAGAAGGGACAGGACAGCTAAGTGATGAATCTTCAGTCTGCTTTCCAACCCTGGCAATCTGGTATATTCCTGAACTTGGATCACTGATTTGGCAGGCAATAAGGCACCTAGCACCTCATCCCTCCATACCACTGGACCAGACAGGCCTTATACTGCAGCAAAAGAATTATTTGTTACTATGGGGACAGGTGATTGGACAATAATGGTGCCACAGCACACCAGGAAATTATGTTTTTTTATTAACATGCCTAGCAGTAAGAGAATGGGTTGCACTTGTTTACACCAGAGACTGTGTTAACTTTAACAGGGCCAGAAATCACTGTTATTGGCTACCAGTTTTAAACAAAATATTGAGCAACTATATATATATATATATGCCAGGTTGCCCCTGAAAAAGGGACCTCCGGGGCCCAGTGTGCCTACCCGGTCATCAAAATTCAATAAATAAATATACAGTATATATATTTATGCAATAGGTGTGAGACAAAAGCCATTGAATAAATCCATTTATTTCCACATATGTGGGATAAATCTAACCACCCTAGATTTATCCCACGTATGTGGGATAAATGCAAACTGTCAATCAAAGCTTTTTTGTTCACTTTTTTGACAAACAAATGTGAATAACTTTAAAACGAAAAATGATAGCATACATGTGAGCATGAAAAATGTTCAGGACAAAAATATCTACAAAATGAGTGGTGTTTCATTTATAGATACCTTTTAGTTTTTTTATAATTAGCAAAAAACAGCAAAAAATCCTATTTTCATTTCACTTTTCAGACAAACAAATATAAATAACTTTAAAATGAAAAATGATAACATGGTACTGTGAGCACGGAAAATGTTCAGCACAAAAATATCTACAAAATGAGTGGTGTTTCATTCATAGATACCTTTTAGTTTTTTCATAATTAGCAAAAAACAGCATAAAATTCAATTTTCTTTTCACTTTTTCGACAAACAAATGTGAATCACTTTAAAACTAAAAACTATAGCATGGTACTATGAACACAAAAAATGTTCAGCATGAAAATATCTACAAAATGAGTGGCGTTTCATTAATAAATACCTTTTAGTTTTTTTTTATAATTAGCAAAAAACAGCATAAAATTAAATTTTTGTTTCACTTTTTCATCAAACAAATGCTAATAACTTTAAAACAAAAAAGGTAGCATGATACTGTCACCATGACATTTGTTCAGCAAGAAGTTCTCTACAAAATGAGTGGTGTTTCATTTAATAGCAACCACCCTGCTAGGCGGACATACACCAGGAAAGTTAACCGAAAGTCCCAGAAATTATCATTTAAAAAAAGAAGATAAACAGTCAAAACCAAATGTTCCCGCACTGATAAGAAGCATCCCTATTGCATAAATGAAATATACAATGGTGAGCTGTCAGATAAATGATTTATCTACACTTGTACTGTTTGACCTCGGACACCTCACTCATGGCTTCGCCACTCATGAGTTACCGAGGTCAAACAGCATATAGTAGATAAATCATTTATCTGACACTATATCCTGTTATATATATATATATATATATATATATATATATATATATATATATAGCTTCTGGGCTGACATTGTCAGGGTAGAAAGCCTTGGCCTTATAGATGTGCCTTTTGAAAATGTGGTGAGAAAATATAAATTTATTCCAAAGTTATGACATGTTGAAGTTCCCATTACTTCCTATGGGGAAAAATAGATGTCCCACACAACACAGGATTCTGCTTCGAACTAGGATTCTGCTTTGAACTAGGATTCTGCTTTGTATGAGCTCTATGGAAAGGGATTCTGCACTGAACAAGGTGCTGTTTTGCTGTACTAAACCCCTTTTGGAAGACGGAACTCTCATCCTGACTCTCCCACTGAACAACCAATCATCCCACACCCCCTTGCACTATACTTACCAACTGAGGTTGATGGCTTTCATCTTCTGTGGAATGGGACACATCTGCACTCTTCAAAGACGAACAGCAAACTGAAGGATAAAGGTAAGTGCTATATAGAAGCGGTCAATGGCATTTTGAATATACTGTGTGTTAATATCTCAGCCATTTGTAGATATTTTACATAGATACATATACACTGTTGGCAGATAAGGGTTTATGTCCCACCCAGTCTGCCCAGTTGAGCTTGTAAGTTCACTTTATGTTTTTTCTAGAAGTCTGTTGCCCCTTATCCCTGACTTCCAGAAAAGTACGGAAATTCATTGCAAAAAATTCTGTTTTACAAAACCAGTTAGGGTTTCCATTACACCTTTAAAAGTAAGGAAATTCAATGTTAGGGTTAATATGTGTACCAGCACAACAACACCAATTTCTGCAAACATTAGAAACAAAACAGTTATTTTGATATACCTCTTGGTGTCCTTCCACCTAACTTGTACACGATTTGAGCTGTTAATCATGTGGTACAGAACAATATAGTTGTATGGTGTAAGAGTTAGGTTGAAGGACACCAAGGGATATATCAAATAACTGTTTTGTTTCTAATGTTTGAAGAGATTGGTGTCATTGTGCTGATACACATATTAACCCTAACGTTGAATTTCCATACTTTTAAAGGTGTAATGGAAACCCTAACTTGTTTTGTAAAATGGAATTTTTTTTGCAATGAATAAAATATATATATATATATATATATATATATATATATATGTGTGTATGTATATGATATGTGGGGGTGCCTGTGGGATGACCAAGTTACAGTATTTGCACAGTGGCCTGTGATCTCGAGTAACCTCATGAGTTTCCACAGGCTACTGTACAAATAACTTTGTTATACCACAGGCGCCCCATGCATATTTGATTTATGCAACAGGATTTTTGGGGTTCAGTTTTGTTATATTTTATTTTTTTCTTAAGTTCATTTCCATGTTTTTTCTCCATGCCTTGTCGTGTTTGGCTTGCAGGGTTGCTGTGCTGAGAAAGAGGAAAAAATGGCTTTTTGTTCTTAAGAGTGTTTTCATTTAAAATGTGGTTTTGGTTTTTGGGGGTTGGTTAGGGTGTGTAATTTGTGAGTCTTTGGAACTGTGATAGCTTGGGTTGTAAACACCACTGTGAGAAGGTGAAAGTGAAACTGAGAGGCAGTACTGCTAAGCAGGCAGCACAGGTGGTGGTGGTTAGTGATGTAGTCACTGTGTGGATAAATGGGTGGTGATGTAATCACCATGGGGATAACTTGAAGTTATCCGCATAGTGACTATATCACCACCCATTTATCCACATAGTGACTCAGATAACTGAAGTTGTGTCAGTTTTAATCCTGACACCTCGTGTGTGTGTGTGTGTGTATATATCACTTTCCTTGTAGATCGCTCCTAACCCCTGTAAAATGTATTTGTTTTCTTGATGAATTTTTTTGACCAGGTAGGACCTCTGAAACTAGAAGTCCCTTTTTCAGGGGTGACCAGGTTTGGGTACAGATAGTAACCAACTGAAATTGAACCCGATAAAGCTGTTGGTGGTATTTTACTAAATGGGGGAAACTGGCCAGGACACCAAGAAAATTCCCCTATATTTTTCAAGAAGTGCCATAGTGTAACCACCCTGCAAATAGGGGTTCCTAAAATGCCTGTCTGGACTTACCTTAGCCCTGCACCTTTTATCCTCATTTTGCTGTCTCCCGGGCTTCACCCGATTTCCTGCCACCAAGTTTTCTGGTCCCCCAGATCTGTTTTGCCCCTCTGGGTGCCCCAGTCTACAGTCTGATTAAAATACAGCCCCTCAGGGCTTAAAAACATCACTTGCAAAAGCCATGTTAAAAGTGCTGCCACCAGGGTAGCGAGAATTGCATTAGCTCAAAAGAGTCTTCAAAGTAGACTGCTTAATTTTGCGGTTGCCTCGGGGACTATGCCATGGTTTCTGGGATCCCTTCCATCTAATTGGGACCCAGTGACACGGGACAGTCTGCTGGGGGGGGCTGCTCAAATGAAAACTTAAAAAGTTTGACTGGGACTACTTGAAATATGCCTGAGTCAGGCCTCAGTCAGCTGAATAAATAAATATATGTGTCTGGCTGCCCCCAGGGTAGCTATAATTGGCTACTGCTGATCAGAGGAGAAAATAAATGTTTTTACAATAGTGAATTGTTGCTGCATGTATGGAAACAAGCTATCAATGGTGAAAAGTACTTTAAATTAAAATAAATGCTTTTTTCCCAGATTCACCAGTACTTTGGGACTCTGTGTCAGCCTGTCAGCTGCTGCAGGAGGAGCTTGTATATGTGCAGTAGTGACAGGAAAATCAAAGGACCCACACCTTTCATCTGTGCAATGACTGCAAGTACACCCTCTAGGCTACTGAGCTGTGCAGCACTGGAGCAAATAATTATTTTTTTTTCTGGCTGCACCAGGACATTATTCCAGACTATATCTGATCTGCTATGAGGTACAGTGGGTTATGCAGCCATTGCAAGCAGCCACAGCTAATTGGAAAACCAGAATAGAAAGCCAGGATTTGTGGGACATTCACTACACCTCATGGATAAACACTCAAGTACTCATGGGGATTTACAGGGACATCATTTTAGGTGCCAATTCACGCAACCAACTGTGCTTGGAGTATTCTGATTAACAGGCTCCTCAATCATTTGGAGATCTGTCACCCCATCTTTTCTGCCAATCAGGAGTCGAGACACAGCCCTATAAGAGACAGTACCTGCCAGCATTTTGCCAGATCTGCCAGAATGAGAAGAGGAGAGCATGTTCCAGCCTGTTGGGAGCCCCCCACAGGGGAGGGGCTCAGGCCCCTGCCAGCCTTGAGGCCTGGGCCACTTAGCTAAGCCCCTCCAGTCATCAGGGGAGTTTGTTATTTTCTAGGTACAGTTCAAAAGTTAAAGTAAATGTTGTGTTCTGCAACTGCTAGTCTGGAGGTTGCCAGAAATGTCTTCCAGAGGCTAGCCCTCCCTCCCACATCGGGGAAAGATGTGGAAAGAAGACCTTCTAATCATGCCTCATTTGTGAGAGAGCTGAAGAAGGACACCAAGATAACTTCGATTGCGGATGCGACCCGTGAAGGACCTGAGTGAGTAACCTCATACCCTCCGGTGCAAGGGAGAAGTTTCCAAAGTAATCTTGGGGGCCTCAAGCCCTGCTACCAGATATTTTCTGCTGAGAGATGAGATCTTAGAGTTATTAGTCTGGGACAATAAGCCCCTACAGAGACTGCCTTGCTCAAAATTAGTGTGGATGCACCTAACCTGCTGCCCAAATGGCTCATATGTAGGTGCATCAAGATAGCTTGATAGTAAATCATAAATGTGTTGTAATTTGCCGTTGCCCTATGGGTTAGAGTCCTAACTTCATGGAGCTGACAGCCAAGCCGCATTTACCACTTCATGGGGTTGGAGGCCCTAGAGCTTATTTGATCCTGAATTATTCTGAAGGTAGCAGTTTCCGTGTTAGCCAGATTTTGTCTGAGAGTGCTTGCCAAAAGTGTATGATATCTTGACATACTGGAAGAGACTTTATCTATAGATGCTTTACTTGGTACCAGTCTAAATGCTACCAAGCTAGACCTTCTGCCCCTCAATGAATCAGTGAATGAGATATTTTTCATAAAATTGCTCCTAGGTGACACTAAACCTCTTTACATTGCTTGTGTCTACCTGCTGTCTCCACAGGCAGCCTCCTCCCTCTAATCGCTTACCCAGGCACTGGCAGAGCATACCCCAAGGGAGCTGATACTCCTAGAGGACTTCATTCAAAATTGGAGTACTATGGGAGCTACCAGTGCTCTATCCTTGACACCAACCTGACCCAAGTCATACAGTTACCTACCAGGCGGAAATCTGGCAACCACACTCTGGTAGACTGGGATCTTGTCTCAAACCCAGAAAGGATAATAGCAGCTAGAATTATGGCTGACTTATTGAGTGACCACTTGCCAATCTTCTGCACATGGTCAAATAAGCCCCCAATATTACCAGCCAGGGTATTTGAAGCCAGAAACTATGCCAGACTAGTCCTGGCTGATTTTTCCTCTGATCTAAGTACTGTACTGCTAACTGGGAGCCAATAGCTACCCTCCAAACATTGGATGAGGCATTGGACTATTTCACCAACATATTTATGTCTGTGGCCAATGTACATGCCCCTCACAAGAAGCTAAGGGGACAGGGAAAATGCCACAAGTGGATTAACCCAGACCTCAAACAGAGCATGCTACTCAGGGATAGGGCCTTGGGGCACTTCAAGTCCACAAGCCTCAGGTCAGACTGGGAGAAATACAGGTCATTGAGAAACAAGTGCAAAAAAGCTTCCACAAATGCAAAATCTAAATATCTGTGTGATCTTCAGTCTCAACACCTTAGGGATCCAAAGAAACTCTGGGCCAAATCAACATACTTCTGAAGGGTTCTACTAATGCCCAGGATGGCGCTCTTCTGATTGGGTATAACCTTACCAATGATCCCTCAATGGTAGCTGACACCTTTAACACCTTCTATTCAAACCCTAGCACTACTAAGCCTCCTGCCCCCCCCCCCGGTGCCCCCCACAGCAATGGAACTGGATGGGAATACCCTAGGCTTCAATTTCATCTGAAACTGGTAAAACCATCTGAGGTGCTACCCCTTTTGAATTGGATTAACCCCAGCTCCTCCCCTGGATTCAACCAAATAGAACCTAGATTGCTGTGGGCTGCTGCTCCAGCTATCATCCTTCCTGTCTTCATGCTCATTAACCGATCCCTACTCGAGGTAATAGTCCCTAGCAAATGGAAAGTTGTGATCATTGTCCCTGTACACAAAAAGGGGCCTCAGGTAAATGTGGGAAACTACAGGCCCATATCCATTCTCTGCCCTCTTGTGAAAGTGCAGGAGAGATTGGTGTATAACCAGTTGCAGGACTACCTTGATCAGCACCTACAGTATTCCTAGCTGATATTCAACATGGTTTTAGAAAAGGCCATGGAACTGACACAACCCTAATCCAGCTTATGTCTGGCATCCTTGATTCCATGGACAGCGGATCCCCAATTGCAGCTTTATTCATCGACCTGTCTAAGGCAGTCGATGTGGTTAGTCATGAATTGCTCCTCTCCTAGCTCCAGCTGCTGGGACTGGATGGCTCTCAGTTACCTGGTTTGAGAGCTATTTGCTCAACAGGGCCCAAAAAGTTCAGCGGAGAGGAGTTCAGTTGGGTGCCAAACCTGTTACCTCTGGAGTACCCCAGGGCTCGATCCTGGGTCCTCTACTATTTACCCTCTTTGTCAATGACATTGAAGGGGAATGTGGTCTGGAGAACATAATCCTATATGCTGATGATACAGTGGCATACTGCAGTGATCTACAACCTAGCACTATCTCTGTTAAACTTCAGGCCAGTCTCACTGCACTTGAGGCCTGGTTCACTGCTAACTCACTTGTACTGAATGAGGAGAAAATGAAAGCTGTCCTCATTGGGACCAGGCATCTGGGAGCTGACAGGCACAACCTGCTCCAGCTCAACACAGCCCAAGGGAAGTGAGCTGAAGTCATTGTCAAGATCAAATACCTAGTAATCTTCCTTGACCAGGATATCTCCTACAAGCTGCACATTGACTTCTTAGCCAAAGCCACTCATCAAAAGACTGGCTTACTCTACCAACTGGGTAACTCCTACCCGGATGAGGCATGGCGAACAATTTACAAATTGCACCCTGCTTCCTACCCTCCTTTACAGTGCTCCCCTTCTTCAGTTTCTCAGGGAGAGTGAACTAAGAAAGCTCTCTGTACTCTATAACAAGGTTGCATGCTTCGCTACCCACTCCCTCCCCAGGAGGCACCACTGCGAGGTCCATGCAGACCTTAACTGACCCGATGTAGGGCACAAACTGGCCTAACCTTTGCTATGCCTGATTCACAAATTCACTGCAGCAGTCTCTCCACCCCATCTGTGTGGCTTGCATAATCCCAAGATCCAGTGCTGTGACCTGAGATCATCGACTGACTGCCCCCTTGATATCCCCTGATTTCAGACCAACCTGTGCAAGAGGTCTTTTAGGTATGTTGCTCCTAATCATAGAAACCTAGAAACATAGACTTTGATGGCAGATAAGGACTGCTTGACCCGCCTAGTCTGTCCATTTATCTACCTACAGGATAAGCTGCAGATCCTAGTTAACCAACAGCCTATTTCTTCTTACCCCCCGACAAGAATTGCCTTATGTCTGTCCCATGTATTCTTGAATTCTCCAACAGTTTTAGACCCCACATCCTCCTGAGGAAGGATGTTCCATGCATCCACCACCCTCTCTGTGAAAAAATACTTCCTCACATTGCCCCGAACCACCCTTCTATCTTTAAATTGTGTCCCCTTGTTCTTGCACATCTCTTTTTCTGAAAGATGCTACCCTCTTGGACTTCGTTGATTCCACTGAGGTACTTAAAAGTTTCTATCATGTCCCCCTCTCCCTCCTTTCCTAAAGGGTATACATATTAAGCTCCTTTAGTCTTTCCTCGTATGGCTTCTTTTACAGACCATGCACCATTTTAGTTGCCCTCCTCTGGACTGCCTCTATACTGTCTATATCCTTATGGAGATGGGGTCTCCAAAACTGGGCGCAGTACTCCAAATGGGGTATCATCAACTGTCTGTACAGAGGGGTAACACCTTCCTGTTTTCTGCTGGTGATGCTTCTCCCTATACATCCCAATATACCCCCAGCCCTCCCTACTGCCTTCTCACATTGCTTGCTAACCTTAAGGTTGTCTGATATGATTACCCCGGGTCCCTTTCCATTTTTGTTGTTGTTACTACCCCCCCAGTTGTGTAATCTTCCCCTGGGTTTTTGTTTCCCAGGTGCATTATTTAGCACTTCTTTGCATTGAATCCAAGCTGCCATACTTCTGACCATTCCTCCAACCTTGCCAAGTCCCTTCTCATCCTTTCCACGCCTCCTTGTGTATCAACCCTGTTGCAGATCTTTGTGTCATCTACAAAGAAGCATACTTTTCCTTCCAGTCCCTCTGCAATGTCACTTACAAAGACATTAAAAAGGACTGGACCCAGTACTGAACCCTGCAGTACCACACTAGTAACCCATCTTTCTTCTGAGTGGACTCCATTTACAATTACCTTTGTGTCCTGTTGTCCAGCCAATGTTTTACCCAGGCTACCAGCCTGGGACCCACTCCCAGGCTGGTTAATTTGACAATTAATCTTTTGTGTGGGACTGTGTCAAATGCCTTGCTAAGGTCTAGGAAGGCCATGTCCACAACCCCTTCCTGGTCTACTACTTTGGTCACCCAGTCAAAGAAATCAATTTGATCTGTCTGACATGACCTTACCACTGTGAACCCATGCTGCCTTGGGTCCTGTGCCCCACTGGCCTCTAGGTACTCAACAATTCTTTCCTTCAGAAGTGATTCCATCACTTTCCCTACCACAGAGGTCAAACTGACAGGTCTGCAGTTTCCTACTGCTGTCTTGGTCCCACTTTTGTGAAAGGGAATCACATCTGCCTTCCTCCACTCCTCAGGTACCACCCCATCCTCCCATGATTAGTAAAAAAGGGTATCAGTGGTTTCACTAGTTCTCCTCTTAATTTTTTTAGAATTCTGGGGTGAATTCCATCAGGCCCCATTGCTTTGATCACCTTCAGTTTTAGGGGTTTTTTTTAGAACCCTTTCTTCTGTGAAAAGACTGGGATCAACCCCCCTATCAAGAGTGCTTCTGTTAATTGGATTAGGCACCTCCCACTCTTTTGTGAATGCTGAGCAGAAATATTCATTCAGTATCCCTGCTTTTTCACTGTCCCTCTCTGCCTACCCACCGTCTATTCTATTCAGCCTCACTATCCCTCCCTTTGTCTTTCTATGCTCCCTGACATACCTATAAAATGTTTACTCCCCCTTCTTAACCGAGTTGGCTATCTTTTCCTCAGTTTGGGCTTTTGCTATTCTGACTTCCCTCCCTGCTTCCTTCTGGCTTAAGTGATACAGCTCTCTGTCCTGCTCCTTCTGTGTTTCCTTATAGTTCCTGAATGATATCTGTTTCTCCCTGACTTTCCCCGCCATCTCTTTTGACAACTATAGTGGCTTTTTCTTTCATTTTGATTTGTTTATTTGCTTCACACAAAGGCTTGTTGCCTCTGTGATGGCAGTTTTGATGTTTCCCTATTGTTGCTGCACCCCTCCTTCTAGCCTGTTTGCTAGTGCTTTTCTAAGGCACTCTCCCATCTTGCCAAAGTCAGCCCTCCTGAAGTTCAGTACCCTCACTTTTGTATGGCTTGACTCTGTAGCTGAGTTTATAGTGAACCACACTGTTTGATGGTCACTTGTTCCCAGATATCAACCCACTTCTTGATCTGAGATCCTCTCACTGTTCCCATTTGAGAGTTCAAGGTCTAAGATTGCTCCCTCATGAGTGGGTTCTGAAACTAACTGTCTTAGGCATGCCACCTGTAGGGCATCAAGAATGGCCCTGCTCTTGGATGTGGTTGCAGCAAATATGCTCCAGTTAACATCTGGCATATTTAGGTCTCCCATCTACAGTATCTCCCCCTTTCTCTGCCATCCTAAAGATGCCTTCTATCATATCATTGTCCATTCTCTCCCCCTGACATGGGGGTCCATATACAACCCCTGTGCAGATTGTGGTGCTATTTCCGGTCTCTAAGGTGACCCACAGTACCTCCTCTTCTCCGTGTTTACTCTTTTGTTCAGTTGCTTTTATCCCTTCCTTTACATAGATAGCTACCCCTCCCCCTCTTCTCCCCCTCCCTGTCTCTCCTGTAGGTTATGTACCCTGTTATGTTAACATCCCAGTAATGGTTCTCTATGTACCATGTTTCTGTGACTGCTATGATATCCAGGCATCCCACTTCCAACAAGGCCACCAGCTCAGGGAGCTTGTTGCCCAGACTATGGGCATTGGTAATCATCACCCTCCATTTCCCGATGGCCTTACTCCTTTTTACCCCATCCCTGTCCTTATTGCTTTTGTCACTTTTTCCATTTACCCCTTCCCTTCTCCCTATCAACATCTCTATCTTGGTGTTTACCTCACTTACTACACTGACTTTTTGGGGGGGCTATGATTTCCCTGCTTCTTTCCAGTGCCTTCCCCCTTGGCTAGTTTAAATGCTTGCCAATGAAGCATTTAAACCTATCACTTAGGATCCTGGTTCCCCTCCTGGACAGATACAGCCCATCATGAGAGTATAGGCCTGCATCACTCCAGGTGGACCCCCAGTCCCCAATGAAGCCAAATCCCTGAGCTCTGCACTGGTTTTTCAACCACTGATTTAATTCCATGGTGTGGAGCACCCTAACCTCACCTACGCCATAGACAGGCAGCACCTCCAAGAAAGTTACCATGCGGGCTACTTATCTAAGGCCCCTACCCAACTCCACAAACTCTTTCTGCACTGTTCTGATACCTTTCTTAGCCAGGTCATTTGTCCCTAGGATGGACAATGACATCCAGCTCCCTCCCCAGTGCAGCTGCTCTGGCGATCCTGAGGATTCGCTCACTGTCTCTCCAAGTGATGGCGCCAGGCAGGCACCATACCTCCCTCTCCCCTTCCTCCCCCAGTTCTACCTTCTTAACATTGGAGTCCCCCACCAGGAGTTGTTTCCTTCCCCTGTGGGGTCCCATGCTAGCCTACTGTGGGTCTTCCTTGTGGAGGTTCCCAGCATCCTCCTTGGTCTCCACTGCAGGTGCCTCCATAGAGGAACCACACTTTATCAGATCGGCATAGGAATTGTGGAGAGGTACAACTGGAGGGATGCACCTCTGTTCCACCACCCTCACCCTCCCTGAGCTCACTGTTGTTCAGCTGGTCCTTTTTCTTGGCAATCTCTGAGGCAACAGCAGTCGCCTTGGTGGTCCCTAGATGGAAGAGGAGGTCCCACATATCCTGGCCAACTCAGCCTGGAGATGAACAACCTCCTCCCTCAACCCAGAGAGGTGCCTGCAGATGAGACAACACCACATCCTCCAGAATGTCTCCCTGAAGACTGCTGCTTGACAGCCACTGCACTGCACCACTCCCATCATGTCTTACTTCTGGCCCCTTCATTGTTGTTTGGAATCCTTACTCTTTCCTCTGTTTTTTTTTCTTCTTTCCCTACTTACTTACTGCCTCTGTGCCCTGTAAGCTCCTGATCATCCTGTTCTGAGACAAGAAGATCCTATATTTCTCAGTAGACCCCTTACTTGCTCAGAGGCAGACCTTCAGCAGCTGGGGGGGGGGTGGAAAGCTACTCTTGCCCTTCTAGGATGGTGAGTCTTTGGTGGCTCTGTGATCACTCACTTCCTGCTCCCAACCAGGAAGTTCCTGTTGTCAGTCAAAACCTGTGCCTATAAAAGTAGAACTAGCTTTGAGTGGAGGGGAAGGAAGGAGGGCAATATAGTCCCAGTAGAGAAGTCCAGTCACACAGCATTCCTTCCTCCTGGTGTTCTCTGCCAAGCCTCGGGTAGAATCTATATATGGCAGTGTTTAAATTTAGCTTCCTTCTAGCTAAGCCACCCTCCCCACACTTAATAGATCTTTCTATATGTAATTAAATTGCACAGATACCAATCCCCTTCAGCCACTTGAGATTTACACCTAGATAACTGCTCAGTTATCTGAGATAACTGCTCAGATAACCATTCACTTCAGTTAGCTCAGACAAACACACTAACTTTTTTTGTTTGTGTTTTTTTTTTACCCTAAATTGAAGGCCCCAGTAGAAGAGTTCTACTTCTTTAGTCCCAGTAGAGAAGTCCAGTCACACAGCACTCCTTCCTTCTGGTGTTCTCTGCCAAGTCTCTGCTGAACCAAGCCTCTGCTGCTCTGCTCAGTGGAACTCTCTTCCAGAGAACCTGATGGGCTGTCCCATTCTTTGTGAATTCAAGTCAGCCTCAAAGGTGTACCTGATGAGGTTGAGTCTCTGTGGATGTTATTATTAGTCCCTTCCACTGGGCCTGCAAATTCCCTTCCCCTTTATGCTAATCAGGGCTCATGGGCTCCTGGCCTACTCTACCTCCATATGACCTTTCCCCACCTGTCTTCTTCATCCCTGATGGATGAAGATCCCTAACAGAGGTAGTACCACTGACCTTGCCTTGTATGTTTCTCTATGTAAGATTTCTCAATCAACTTATATCACATCAGTTACAACTGACCTTGCATACCATTAGCTACCATACTGTCTAATTACCTCCTATTTTCAATGTGTATTGTGTATAATTAACAAACCTACTGTATGCAAGCTGCTATACCTCTGTATGTATTAATTGTCTGTACCACTGTATTCATTAATGAATGTAATTAGCTCCAGGTCACCCCTGAAAAAGGGACCTTTGGTCTCAGTGGGCTTGCCATGTTACCAAAATGAAATAAATAAATGGAATTTAAGTGCACTTATGTGACTTCATGCAAAATGAATATGGATGCTTGATAAAAGTGTCACCTTCTGCTGTTACTGGATGGATGCCAGTTTGGTATTTAAATGTACTGGATGTGATCTTGTTTTAAGGGAATCAGATGCTTGATAAAAGTATCGCTTTTCTATCTATACTGGATGGGACTTTGAATTATTGTGCCGAATGTTCAGGATGTAAAATCCAAGATCTAGCCATGTAGCTTGTCTTGAAATGTTCTGTTTCTGTAATGTGCAGGGTAAACCCTGTCTTCTGTGATGTGCAGGGCAATCCCTGACTCTTTGTGACCAGCATGATTGATTCCTACTATATCTGCTAAATGCAGGGCAATCCTTGCCTTCGTTGTACCCAAAAATCTACAGCCATTGTAGTAATAGTTCTCCAAGTTTGCCACTCCCTTCTAATCAATAGCTGTCCAACTCGACGAGCTGCAATGTCCACCAGGCCTGCAACATCTAGGGCTGTGGTATCTGGGTGTCCAGTATGGTGTCAGATTGTGAGGTTTCTGCTATATCTGGGACTGGTACCAGTGTGGGTAATCAAATAATTATTTATGTAACATCTGATTAGTCAGCAGCTAGATAGCTAGGGCTCTGGCTACCATGTGTCGAATTGAGAAATGTGATTGCCTGTAGTCTATTAGTATATAGCCACCTAGCTGGAGGGTTCACCAGCAAAACACCAATCAAACCTCTACATATGTATATAGTAATCAAATTACCTCTACTCCACATCCCCTTTCCTAATTCCTTGTCCCCTAAATAAATTGATTGCTACTGTTTTTTGAAATTCTGAGTGTGAGTTAATTATTAGAGAGACAGTCATTAAATGCAAAGTATGGAAATGTGGGGAAATGTTTATTGGGGCATGTCTGGGTAAGGTAACTGGTTTATCATGGGTGGTATAGCACCTCAGGGGGCTATATCTGTTACCAACTCACTCACGTAAAGCACCCTAAGTGGAGGCACTGCACAAAGGTTTTAACATTTTTATCTGTTAGCGAAAGCAAACCCCTCAGCCTAGCTTGTAGGTAGTAGGCAGGGGTGTAATTCTGCAGATAGCTCCAACCAGGGGTTACAATAGGATCTTTAACGACCACCTGAACAACCACCAAACCATGCAGAAGGGACCTAATTTTAATATCTCATCTATAAGAAGGCACCTCAGGAGTGCAGCAAACTCCTCATGCTGTGCTACAGTGCAAGTATTGGGATTTACTCCAAGTGCCAGGTGTGGCGATAAAACCTACAGCCTTCTCATCTTCTAGCCTCAGAAGTGAGTGTGCAACCTGTTGAGCCACTGAAACTGAAAATAGCATAATGCTGCCTTGTTGGCTTTTACAGAATTTGTTTTAAAAGCTGTTGTAGTATACCATGGTACTGCATGAACTTCTGAGAAACTACCAGTGTATAGTAATCCCCCTAGTCTTCCCTTGCAGATAACCTTCCCTGCCAACCTCTGCACAGTAAAGTCATCCTCCTCACCCCTCCTGGTGAAGTTTGCTGGCAACAGTCATGTGCAATAAATTAATCATTTCAATTCCCCTGACCTGTGTGTTGAATCCCACTCTGTCCACCTCCTCCCACGTGTCCAAATCTCAAGAATTATTCAAAGCACTCAACCCGCTTATGTCTCAACCACCTTCTCCATCCTAGCACCCAAAAAAATCATATTTTCATAGATGTGCAAAAGAAGAAAACCATTCCCCAGTGCACAGTATCCACTTTATTCAGTGTCAGTGTTGGAAATGGCAGTGAAATAAATGCTGTAGTAAAACTTGACTGGCTGAACCTCAGCTGACTGGGTTTTACTATAGACAAAGAAGCCACCTTTCATTCATGCCACACCAGTACTGACACTAAACAGAGCATACAGTCAGCACTGGGGGTGGTTTTCTTCTTTTACAGGTCAACTGACACATGATTGTTTGGGGTGCTGGGAGGACGAGAATGGTGAGGGCCAGAGACAGGGGTTAGGTGGGGCAGCTTTGATTGAGCACTGAGGTTTTATCAGGAGAGAGAAGGCAGGAAGAGTGGGTTTTTGCATGTGGATGGGTGATAACAGATGATTGAATTATAACATATGACTGTTGGTGGTGAAATTCACCGGTAGAGGAGTTTTTGGAGCATTTTACTGTCCAAGGGGTGGCAGGGTGGGTTATGTGCAACGAAAGGGAGAGAGGATTTCTGTAGATGCAGCACCATGGGTGAGAAGAAATTACATAGCAGGAAAAAGTGTGTTTTTTAAGGCAACATGACACCTCAGCCATAGTTCATTGCTCTGCCAAAACAATGCAAAGTGACAGTTTGTCGGCATAGTGCCAATTCATGCAGTTTTTATTAAGTAGGCACTTTGCCACATGAATAACTAAGTGAAGGGACACTTTTGCAGTCAGGAAACATAGTAAATTATTGTGCTTCATGAAGCAAGGTTTCCCTCCCAATTTCACTCACCACT
The DNA here is from genome assembly GCA_016271365.2 of Neoceratodus forsteri. Taxonomy (NCBI): domain Eukaryota; kingdom Metazoa; phylum Chordata; order Ceratodontiformes; family Ceratodontidae; genus Neoceratodus; species Neoceratodus forsteri. The sequence continues at coordinate 149,010,087 of CM057456.1, forward strand.
AATGCTGACTGAGGTATATCACTATGAACCTCAATCCAAAGTATGGGCCTCATATGAGACACAAGAAAGGAAGGCTCCTACATAACTGGAAATTTAAAAGGCTGTGAATGCAATCAGTGTAGCAGTGTTTTGAAGCTGGTGCTTCCACAGAATGAGTGTGCTGATACAGTTACTGGGGCTGGCTATCCCCACATTATACAATAAAAGGCAGTGTGTGGTAGACTCAGAATGGAACAGAAGCACAAACCACCAATTTGTGTTTTTAATAGAATTTATTCATTTAAAAGAGCTAAGCAGAACTCATTACAAACACTTGATCTGAAGACCAAGGGAAGGATTTTTAAAGAGCCTCTAGACTGGCACAAGGTGCATGAAACAACCACCTTGTGCCAAAACTAGGTACGCCAAATACTGTGTGTCATATTTTACGAGAAAAGCCTTGCCTGTGGCAAAGTCCCCCAGAATGAAGCAAGAGGTCCACTTCATCAAAAATGTGTCATATGTGTAGAGGACAATCCAAGCTGAGTAAAAAATGCTTGGGACAAGAATGTCTCAAGCTGAGTCAAAAAGGAGAAGGAGAATGATGCATGGATTGAAAATAATACAATCTGCTTCAAAAAAAACAATGCATGAGGTGAAAATTTGATGCAAGCTGCATCAAAAAGATAATGCATGGGGTGAGAAATAACTCAAGCAAAGTCAAAGAATACCACAAATAAAATGGCAAGACAATGGCATGTTAAGCCCCCCAAATGCTCTGAACTAGTCCTGTGTGGGAATATTGGCTCTATAATCAACCCTTTACATAATCTACCCTCACCTTTAGATGCTGCAGTGTCAGTAAGACCAGCTGTGGCTTGTCTAACAGTGGCATGGGTGCAGGTTCAACAGCTTCCACATTAAGAGGATGGTGCATCCATTTTTTGACTCAAGCCCCTTTGCGACATGGTGCACTCATTTCTTTGACACAATCCAGATGCAAATAACTTTGGCACAGGCAGTTTTGCTTTTGATGCAAGCAACGTTAGAAAATCAGAACTGATCCTAGTTTTGACACAGCTTTTATTTTACAATATTTTTTTCTGGCACAAGCACCTTATGACATTCTCTGTCCTTCCAAAATTGAGCCACAAGTATTTATATTGAGTTCTGCTTAGCTATTTGAGCTGAATACATTTAATTTGCATTAAAACATAAACAAGTTGTTTTTGCTTCTATTCCATTCTGAGTGCACTATGCACTGCCCTCAGTGAACTCAATCAGGACCACCCCAAGTCCATCGCCATCATCAAGCACAGGTGGCAGAACCTCATGGTTGGCCATAAAATGCAAATTGGCAAGGATCTATTCAACCACATGGGGCCCCACATCATAAGGAGTTGACCCTTATGGAAGTTGCTGCTGGCAACAACCTATCAGATGTGTTCCTCAATGAAAAGGTTAATGGATCTGATACCAGACCTCATAAGTATAGCACATTGAAAAACAACTGTACAACCATGTACTCATGCTGTTATAAAAGCAGCTGACTTGGCACTCATACCGTGCAGGCACCTATATCCATATATAGTTTTCAGATGATGTATATGGGGGATAGGACATGACTAGACTTTAAATATATCTTCATATGAGGGTATTGGTCTATTGATATGCTAACTGTGGCTTCGCCACTCCTGAGATATCAATAGACAAGTACCCTAAAATGAAGATTACAGTGATATCTTAAGTCATGCCATGTCATATTCAATTTATGCAACAGGTGTTTAGGTAGGTTTGTGACAGAAATTGTAAAATTTTGTAAAAGAAAATAAACCTAAAAAATGAAAACTATTGGTCGACCAAATGTCAGATAAACTGCATCTTATAAGTGAAAATTGTTATCTGAGCATGCTCAATATGTAAAAAATAAGTGAGATAAATTTCTGAATATGCTCTGGCCCAGATATTCAGACTGTGCCTGGCAGTGGCACAAGCATGGGTGTAGCACAACTGGGATGCGCCAGGGGCCAGGACCAAGTGATATTCAACGGTGATGCTCCATGGCCTGGTGATACAGTACCAGTGATCAGGGTATCAAGCAGGAGGAGGGGGGTTCAACTAAACTACTAGAGAGATATGGGTGCTTGTGGATGGTGTTCTGGGTGGGTGACTGGCCACCCACATCTGGCGGCTACTGTGTTGCACCCTGAAATACAGCAGCCCACCTGTAGGTGGCCAGGAGTTGTTCCTTCTATCCATGGGCTCCACTTTGTGCCCCCCTATGTGGCACAATGTAGGGTTGTGCCAGCATATGTGCCGCACATCCCAGACTGAATATCGGGATGTGCCACATATGTGTGGGCATGCCCCCTGCATCTGCACCACATACATTACCATTGCACCTTGGTGTATCGGGATTTGCACTGCACCTGGCAGCTTTTTCAATATTCCACCTAGTTGCAGTGTGGGGTTGAGCCGGTGCAACTCAGTTGCACCATGTGCAATCCCTTTGAATATCCAGGCTTCAGTGAACAAATGTATTTATCTTTGCTATGTTGTGTAAATATAACACTTTTTATCTTGTTGTTAATTAGTACGCATGTGTTGTATAAGAGAAGGTAACAACTGCGGCAGGGGAAAATAATTTTAAGTTCTCCTGGAAGTGTTGAAATTATCATTTAATTAGGGGCTTATTGGGATGCACATTAAACACATCAAAAATAGGGGAAGAGAAGATGGGCCAATAGGATTTTGCCATGCTTTTCTGCTTCCATGTTTCTGTTTTTAAATCACCCTCCTATCATAAATTTATGGACTGTGATAGGAAATGTATTTTATTTAGCACCATGCAACTACTAATTAATAGTGACATATGGACAGATAACACATTCTTATAACTAACTAATTAACTGAACTAATATACTTAGTGTAGTAATGCAGGTGCTACTGGTGCTCATTTCAGAGCTATGAGGTTGAGTCCTAGAGGATTCCGCTACTATTCCAATGCTACACTCTATCCAGGGACCCAGGATACCCTGCCTCACATGTTTTGTAAAGACAGGGGGCTCAATTTTTCAAAGCCCCTGATTGTTGCAAGCCCCAGATGTACAGAAGATAGGGTGCATGTGGCTTGCAGCAGTCATCTGGCCAGTGATCAGGAAATTTGATCCTGTGCACCAGGTGCCACAAGTTAGACCAGCTTTTCTGGTCTAGTTTGCAGCATTCCAAGGGACTGATTTTACAAAGTTTGACCAGATATCTGGCAGAAGCTTCTGTAAAAAGTGGAAACTGTTGAAATTGTGCCTGTGTGTTGAGAACTGGGCTCAGTTGCAGTAAAGGGGTTCAGCACTCTGCTAGAACCTAAATGCTGTGGTGCATGGCTCAATGCAAACCCTGCACCAAACTTTGAAAATCGAGTCCAGGGTCTCTAGTTCTCAACACATTTCAGTCCTAATTGATGTGGCAGAACTCCTCGTCATTTTGGTGGTGTTTGTTCATTCTGTGGCATGAATTATTTGTCTTTGTGTCAGAATGCAGTTCTATGGGATCATCTTGACCATGATCTCCCACTGGACTGGTAGTGGAAGACAGGATTTGTTCCTAAAGTGGTCCTAATTTAAGTCTTAACTTCTTGATAGTGGTGCCAAAATGGGTCAAGAAGTTGAGATGACTACCAAGCCACTCACCTAGATATTAGAAGCAAGGAACCTTGTTAAAAGGAGTGCCATCAACAGAAGGGATACAGGGGATCAACTGAGCCATTGCTGAGTACCATAAAATCATGGTAACAAATGTCATGGCATTCAGTGAGAGTTGGTTAGCATTGGACCAGCAGTAGACACTGTCTAAATCCCAGTGTAATGCATGTTTCAACTAGATGGTAGAAGCTCCAATGGCATGGAATAGTGCATCATCAGCATAGATGTGAATGTTTATTGAGGCACATGCAGAGGGGAGGTGGTTAAGAAAAATGAAGAAAAGTACAGACCCCCAAATGGAGCCTTGTGGTGCACAAGAGTTGATGTGGTGGGGGGAGGAGATGGATACCCATACCTAGACAGACTGGTTGCTTCAAGTGAGGTAGGAATGGAATTAGTCAAGTGCAGAGAGCCTGACACACTTTAACATATCCAAATATATAGGGTGGGCTGCTGAGTCAAAGCCTTTGCCAAATCAATAAAAATAGCACACACAAAAATGGAGTTAGATTTCCAGAAACCAGACTGGAAAGAAAACAGAAATGAAGAGTCAAGAAAGTTGGAAAGTTAGGAGAAAAAAAGGTTTTTTGCTTTAAGTTTGTGTAGAGAGAGGGACAGAGAACTAGGGAAGTGGTTCCCAGGCTTCAAGTGTCACCTTTTTGAAGAGGAAATACTTTAGCCTGTTTGCTACATTGGGGAAAACAACAAAAATGGAAGAAGTTTAGAGGCATCAAAAGGGGATCAGTTATAGACATCAAAGATAACACACTAGAATGGCTTTTGCAGGCCTATCACCAGCCCATATGGGACAACCCTGCTGTTATGTTTGCAAATGGTCATGTAGCCTGCAGTCCCATAATATCATACTCCCTCACATGGAAGGATGGGCAGATGGGTGGAGAAGACTCCTTTATGGTGCTTTTCTCATTTCCAAATAATGGGCCACTACCCTTCCTGATGAAATGTTTTCTTTTCTCACTACCACTTCTTCCATCAACGCTTATACAATACCAAACTTTACTCTTTCTTTGCCCAAAGATATTAATGTTCTGTTAGATGGAATATGTTCTCCTGCAGAATTCCTTCTTCATAGAAAAATTGCTCCATACTAATGAAACTTCCTCCTCTTGGCCTATCCTCAGAAAGTAGCAGTGTGAGCATATAGTGTTTAGTTTAAGCTCCACAACTTCTAAGCAATTGTGTCATATTACCAGTATATGTATCCTGTGACCCATTCATCAGTTTGATCCTGTATATCATACAGTCCACCTAGTGTATCTCTTAAGTCCTTTAGCAGTTTTCTTGTACCATTCTCACTGCAAAACCTGGAAATTAGTTGCCCTGCTCTCCACAGCGATGTGAACCCTGCACTGTGCCAGATCGTTGTTCAAGATACCTTCATCTATGATTTGTCCATGATTCATGGACAAAATTATAAATAGTTTGTGCACCAAATGTCTTGAAAAATGCACAATCAAGACAGACTAGTCAGGAGTATAAAATATATTTGCAATGTGTTAAAGGAAAAAACTGTATACAATACCTAATAATTGAAATGATTTCAGGTAGCAGCCTTTATTGTACATGCTACATATGATTTTTAGTGTTGATTATTGCAATTTTTTTTTACTTTCTATGTTTGCCCCTGTGTTTGCCTCACCAGCTTCCAGGACCTCTTTGGCCCTACTCAATCCCTTTTAGCTATGGTGCTACACCTGCCAACAGCCCCTACTCAACAACTTACTCAGATACCTCAATGGCAACTCATGGCTTATCCTCTTCACATGGGACTTTCCAGTTCCCCAAGCTGGGAGGAGGATTCTTCATTTGATGTTTGAGGTCTGTGAAGAGAAGCCAGTGAGGCACAGAAGGAGTACAAGAGAACCTGCTGTGGCATGGGGGAGCTTGATGCCTTCATCTACTCGGCACTACTGTTTTTGTTTTCCTTCTGCTAGGCCCTCCCCATATCCCACCCCCAGTCATGGTACTGAGAGGTGACCCAGTGAATCACCTATCAAGGCTGTGTACCGAGAGGTGACCTGGAGAATCACCTATCAAGGCCATTGTAAAGGTGGGTAAGCCCCACACTACCTTAAATACTCCACTGGCAGCCCTATTCTGGGTGGGTGATGTCTCTGTGTTAATTGCCAGGTGAGTGGGCACATGAGGTCACCATAGAGGGAACACTCATTCCTTCCCTCATGACACCCCCCTCCTTGGCTCACCAGGGAGGTGGTGGTGCAACAGAAGGAGGAGCCCTCTCTCCCTGAGGCTGGAGGAATCCATCGAATGCCCAAACCCCACTTCACCAGTCAGAACCAGATTTCCTGGACTCGAGGTGCAAATTCGGGTCACCTGGATGTCAAGCAGTAACTCTTTATTTTCAATTTAATTTACTTTATTATTGGCTGATGGGAGAAGAATTCAGTGCCCAGGGATGCTCTCCTTCTCCTGGGAGGATGGGCTGCGAATCCCACTGCAATACCACCACCTGGGTGACCACAGGTGGAGGTGCAGATCAGGATGGCAGTAGTAGAGGAAGGGTAGTCATCAGCCGAGGTCTAGAGTGGAGGCACATCTCAGTGCTCCCTCATCTCCTGGGACCCTCTAGCATGCTGTCATCTATGGGGAAGGTATCAGAAAATGGGAAAAACACCCCCTGTCTGCCCCTGGAGATTGGGCCCCAGTGCAGTAGCCTCACTCGACTGGAGATCTGGGGAGAAGCCCAGGTGAGTCCACCCAACATTGGACATTGGCTGGGGGAGGGAATGATTGGGGAGTCTCTCTTTCAACCTGCTCAGGAAGATCATCTGAAGGCTTGACGGGGAGAGGGCTCATAAGTAGCAGAAGTTCCCAAGATCTCCAGCGCAGCCTCTTTGGTCACCTTGGGAGTCCCTGAGGGAAGGAGTAGACATGGTGAGGAAGGGGGCATAAATAGCAAGTAAAAAAATATATCCTTTATTATTTTAATCAAAGAATAGGAACACAAAAAATAATCCAACAACAAAACTAACAGACGAATTACTAGCTCAGCAACAAGAAACACAAATACAAACATCTCCCACAAACGTCTCCTCTCTCCCCACATTTCAGATCCCCCCAACAGAGAACAAAAGAAATAACAAGATAAGCCATGGGATTAATCCCTAAAGAAATCAAGAATAGAGAGAAGAAAGTGGAAAAGAGGAGGGGTTCAAGACTGCATCCTCACAGGAGTATAAAGCGATTCCCACCTATGTTGAAAAAGATAGGGACACTTCTATAAGGTGGCAATATGCTTCTTACCCATAAGTGCATTTAATATCTCATGATGCCACTCCCTATAGGAGGGAACTGTGTCATCCTTCCAATGATGAAGTGTTATACTTTTTGCAGTGACTGAAATCAGTGACATATGAGCTTTACAGATACTTATCATATCACTGGGGAAGAGACCAACAAGGAAGATGGAGGGAGTTAAAAAATCATCTAACCCCAATAGTGAGTCAGGTGTGAACTTTATGGCAGTCCAAAAAGGCAGTAACTTTGTGCAATCCCACAGTGTGTGTCTGAAGTGTCCCTCTGCAAGGTTACAACAGGAACAGACAGGGGACAGGAGATTACCCATCTAAGAAATCCATGAGGGAGTGTAATGAAGGTTGTGGGGAACTTGAGACTGAGTCAGTCTCAATCTGTCTTGTTTAGTAAAGTTATACAATTTGTTCCACACTGAACACCATACAGTACAGTCATCTGAAATACTGAAAGCCTGTGTTCAGTAGTAACACACTCTGGAATGGATATTAACATCTAAAGACTGAAATAGCTCATAAAAACCTGACACTGAATGCTGTTGAGTCACTAAGGTAAACAAGCATTTGTCAATGCCGAATGTTTGCTTGCTGGTATTAGCATTGGAAGTGCAGGAGTTAGAAGATGCAGAATAGAAATGGCTGTGAAGTATTGAAGTGACACCAACCCCATCTCCACCCTGCAGAGATGGACAGGCATTGGGGTGTGCCTTTGGATTGTCTCCCATAATGCTGATGCCATTTTACCTCACCCTACCCTGCAGACACAGATAAGTGTTGAGGTGTGCCTTGGGGTGTTTGACTTTACAGTCACCCCATTCCATAATGAAATACGCTGAAATGGGTGCAATATAGGAGAATGGGGTGGACTTTGGGGCAGAAGAATCCAAGGCACACCTCGATGCCTGTCACTGACTGCAGGGTGAGAGAGGGGGTGGAATGGCTTGAGCATTACTGTCACCAGTCCCAAGTCACACCCCTGATGCCTGTCAGCCCCTACTACAAGGCAGGACATTAAGGTTGGAAACCCTAATACCCTGGGCATTTCTTGGTATTTTCTCTCCAAGTTTTCAACATGGACTTTTTGTGACCACACCGCATGAACGGTGACACTATCAGTTTGTCAGCAAAAAGGTGATTTTTTTTGCACAACGACTGTACCATTTGGCACCACAGGTGTGAAAACACATTCTGAACAGCATGTAAAAAATGATAGCTGTACTGTTTATAAGGAGGTGTCAAAAAATGGTAATGTTGAAAATCTGGAGTGAAAATATAAAAAAACGGTGAAGTCACGAGCATGCTAAACTATGCAACACACACCCATAATGCAATTATTGGGGGGATATTTTTACACCAGATTTTCAACATAGGCATTTTGGGACCTCTGCTCATGAACAGTGGTATTGTGATTTTCTTAATCTGTCCTGAAAGTTGATTTTGCACAGCTACCAGGTCCATTGTGCACCAGATGTGCGAAACCACATTTTGGGCAGGATGTGAAACACTACAGCTAAACTGTTCATAAGGAGGTGTGCAAAAATGGCAATGTTAAAAATCTGGAGTGAAAATATAAAAAATTCTGGAAGTTATGAGTGTGTGTGGAAACTGTGCAATGCACGCTCGTAACATGCTCATTTTGTGGAATTTTGTCACTAGATTTTTAACATAGGCATTTTGGGACCTCCACTTATGAACAGTGTCACTGTGACTTTCTTAATCTGTCCCAAACATTGATTTCCCACCGAGACCATGCCATTGTGCGCTGGATGTACAAAAACGCATTTCTGGCAAGATGTGAAAAATCACAGCCGTACTGTCCATAAGGAGGTGTGTAAAAATGGTAATGTTGAAAATCTGGAGTGAAAATATAAAAAATTCTCTACGTTACGAGCATGCATGGAAACTTCATAATGCACGCTCGTAAAATAGTCATTTTCTGGTATTTTGTCACCAGATTTTCAACATAGGCATTTTGGGACCTCCACTCATGAACAGTGTCACTGTGATTTTCTTAATGTGTCCCAAACATTTATTTCCCACAGCAACCACACCATTGTGCACCAGATGTGCGAAAACACATTTTGGGCAGGATGTGAAAAATGACAGCTGCACTGTTCATAAGGAGGTGTGAAAAATTGGCAATGTTGAAAATCTGGAGTGAAAATGTTAAAAATTCTCAAAAATTTGCAACATAGGCTTTTTGGGTGCCACCTCATGAACAGTGACACTGTCATTTCATTAATCGGTCCTGAAAGGTGATTCTGCACAATGACTGTGAAATCACCTTTTGGGACCAAATAATGACATGACAGTTACTGAATTCATGAGGTGGGGTCCCATGAACCCCTTGTTGAAAATTTGGTGCTAAAAGTCACACAAATGGCCAAGATATACACCTAAGTTGAAAAAAAAAAAACATTTATGCCATTTATACAACTTACCGGCATTTCTTCAGTTTATGGTCAGCTTTGAAGAGTGCAGACATGTTCCCAGTCCACCGAAGATCATTGCACTGGGCTCTGGAGGTAAGTATGGGGTGAGGGGTGTGTTGGGAGGCCAGATGCACAGAGGGTGGGTGCAGTTTGGGGAAGGAGGTGCCTCAGACAGCGAGGGACCATTTTTTCTTTCACAGGTAAACAAAAAAAATAAAAAAAATGTCACAGAAAGGTTTTCTTTTTTATAGGGACATTTGACATGCTGGGGTGGTCTCCCAGTGTGCCACCTAAGTGTTTCTTTCTTTTTGGGGAGAGACTGGAGCTGATGGGGATTGGGCACCCCATCAGCAAAAAAAGAAATGGGGTCTGTGTTTGGGAGGGCATGATGCTGAGGGGGATTGGGCCCCCCTCAGCACATACATTCTTAAAGAGGATAGTATGCCAACAGGGATTGGGCTCCCCTATCAGCAAATGAACTGGATGGGGGCTTGCTGACAGGGGGGATTGGGCACCCCCTACATATGCTTATTGGGGACTAGAGGCAGACAGCGGCAGCTGCCACCATGTTTAATGAAATGTAACACTGGGTAAGGCAGCCCTGCAATGAGGGGGTGCTCCCTCATTGCAGAGGCGAAAATGTTTCAAGTTGGTGGGACGTTATTGAACTGCTGTCATAGACAGCATGCTCATTTATTGATGCCACAGAGGCAAGCCCCACAAAGTAGTAGGGGCATTGGCCACAACATGACCGCACCTCCACAACCTGCTGCTCTAGGAAGCTGTCGCAACATGTTTCTTGTGCAGGCGTGCAAGCAAACATAAAAAGTGCTCAGAAGTGGGTTGGTCCATCAACCTCTGAGACTTTGGACCCAGATAGGATGAAATAGCATGGATTACTTGCAAACATTTAAATTGAAGGGTTCTAGGAAGGTGGAGACAGTCACAAACCAATTGGAAGGGTAAAAACTTACCATCCTCGCATCTTTGAGCTGATAGCAAAAATCAGTGGGAATGGGCCGACTTGCAATTTTAAAATTAGGGTTATCTATTATTGTCTGTGCCAGACCTCTAGCCCAATCCAATACCAGTTATTGTCTTAATTGTTTATGAACCTTCAATGACCATCTGACAGGTGTAGAGTGCTAAACAGCAGGATTCTGAGCAATGTTCATATAGAGCAAACTACAGAGTTGAAGAACAAATTGATGGCACAGTGAAGACTCTATCTTCAGACACAACAGTTTATAGGAGGGAGTCTGGTAAAAACCATCAACAACACCCCATTGAAAAAATTTGCTCGCATGAAGGGCACAGTAGTACAAAAATATGTTAGGGATATGTAGGCTTCCATTAAATTTAGGTGCAGTCAATTTGAAATAAGATCAATGGACAGCAAGGCCCCTCCACAAAAAACTATGGAGCAGACCTTGTAGGTGAATGAACCATGATTTGGGAAGAAAAATTCCCAACATTCCCAGGGTGTAGAGCAAGTGGTGCAGGATGTTCATTTTGACTATGGTTATTCTATACTATAGGGACATCAGGAGAGTAGACCATCTCAGAAAATCAAGTTTTAATGTATGCACTAATTGGGTAAGATTTTCTTTAACCATAGTAGTGATGGAATAAGAAATATAAATTCCCAAATAATTCAACATACGGCGTCCCTAAGCAAGGCACAGACTCATAATATCATGCTTATTGATTAAGCTATTTAAAGGTAGAACTATAGTCTTACTCATGTTGAGCTTATAGGATAAGATTTTCAAAAAACAAGTTATTTCCTCAAGGGCAATCAGAATTGTGATACAGTGGTCTTCAACATGTAACAGTAAATTTTCTACGTAAGTCAACAATAGGTACCGGTACCCCCCAACTGAAATACCTTTGATCTCTGGAAGTCTTTGTAGTCTACAAATCAGGGGATCTAAATACAAGTTAAACAATAATGAGGAGAGGGGGCAGCCTTGCCTAGCACCACGTCGAAGAGGAAAATAATTTGATAGTATACTGTTGCACCAAATACGAGCAGTATGGCCACTATAAAGAATCTGAACCCATTGAATAAACTCAGGGGCAGGACAAATTTTAACAGTGCAGAAAAAAGGTAGGGCCTTGATACATGATCAAAGGCCTTTTCTGCATCCAGGGAGACCAGGGCTGCAGAGGACCTGCCCTCCCTGGATGTGGAAATAAGGTGGTGAAGCTTTCGAAGGTGGTCACTAGACAACCTGCACTTCATTAACCCTACTTGCTGTGGGGTGACCAGGACATCCCAGACCAAATATTGTCGGTTAACTAAAATTTTAGAAAGTATTTTTAAATCAGTGTTCAATAAAGAAATTGGATGAAAGCTACATGGCTGTAGCTCATCTTTATCCAGTTTCTTAATAAGAGTCATCCATGCTTCTAAAAAAGAGGCATCTGTTACACCTGAGGAGAACCAGAAGTTATATAAACATGTAAGTACTGGGGCCACTTCCTCAAGGCAGGCAACATAGAAGTTATTGGAAAACCCATCGGGACCTGGGGCTTTATCCAGTTGTAGCTGCTGTATGGTGAGCTAAACCTCCTGGAGAGAGACTGTTTGGCTTAGTGAGTCCCTTTGGGAGGGATCAATAGTTAGAAGGTGAAGGGAGTCTAAATAAGTTGAAATACCATCCTCTGTGGACTGACCATCAGTCTCCTCTGAGTATAAGCTCATGTAGTAAAAGGGGCGAAATATTGAAGCAATTTTCCTAGGCTGAGTCTTAACTTTGGCTTCCAGACCAGACCAAATTCCGAAAATGTTTTTGGAAGCATCCATCTGGCACAATGTCAGTAGCTTTCCAGCTCTTTCACCAGGTTCCAAATATCTTAATTTAGTATGCTGTAACACCAGTTTCACTTTTTGAGCTAGAAGGCCCGCATATTGGTTTCTTAACACATTTAATTTGTATCACACTTCTACTTGGGTAGCCTTGCTGAGCATTCCCACCAAAGTTCTGGTATCCTGTAAAAGCTGCTTCAGCATCACCTTAAATTTTTTGGAGCAAGTGGAAGCAAGTTGAATGCCTTCGCCTCACAAGGTGCACTTTGCTGCTCTTCAAGGGGTATCAACAGCAGATACAGACCCTTCAGTCTGTTGAAGAAAATTCATAAAAAATTATTTAATATGGGCCAAGATATCTGGGTTCTGCAAAAGTTGTGAGTTTAACAGCCATATCGCCTCTCGCGCCCCACTCCCAGCCATGGTGTACAATATACTCACAGAAGCATGGTCAGATATAACAATTGTATGTATGTCAGAGGACACTAAACTTGTCAGACTCCCTTGTCAGATAAGAAAAAAATCAATTCTTGAAAAACTGCAATGAGGAGAGGAATAAAAAAGTAAATTGTTTTTCTGAAGGGCAGAGGAGGTGCCAAGGGTCAACAAGTCCAAGACCATTCATTAACTCCCACAGCCCCCTCTGCCCTAAAGAAAGACCCAGATGTTGTACATCAGACCTGTCCAAATCAGGTTGATACACGATATTCCAATTCCACCCCCCAGAAAAATAGAGCAGTAGGAAAGAGGTGCTTGAAAAGGGGCTAAATGAGTGAAAACAAGAGGGTGAGTCAGCATTTGGGCCACAAACAGAACCCAAAACAAGCTGTGATAACCCAATCATACCATGCAAAAAAATTACAATGTCCTTCTGAGTCCCAATGCTCCTTGATCATTTGAAATGGAACAGTACAGGCAATCAAGATTGCCACTCCACCTCTTCTGGAGTGAGCACCGGCCCTGAAAACTTTTCCCACCCACTCCCATCTAAAATAACCAATATCTTCACACTTAAGGTGGGTTTCTTGCAGGCAAGCAATACAGTACTAATTTGGAGCTGTTTAAGATGACGATGCACCTTGCTACACTTGCGCCTATCCTGAGCCCCTTTAGCATTCCAAGTCAAAATTTTAAAAGGACCTGCCATACTTCTACTTGTGAGAAAAAGATAGTACCACAACTCACAGCCTTGACATACTGTGGATATACCAGCAAAGGGGTCACTGAGCTGCTAAAATCACCCTCCTCCCCCGCCATAAAGCTTTCAGTAAACCAACACAGACAAACAGATACAAATCTCCCCAGCCCCTCCTCCAAACATATAAAAAGCAGACACCAATGAAATATAAAATTTAAAGCTAACCCCCACCCTGGTTCTAGTGACTGCAACACCAAAAAAATCTAGGTCCATGGTGAAAAAGAATTCCCCACACTGACTCCCCAACCCCCTCTCCACAATGTAAAATTACTCTTCCCCGAAGAAGCAGCAATTATTCTTTTACACAAAAAGAAAACTCAAACTTTCTGATGAACAAGTAGAGATAAGTAACAGTCATCTCATAAAATTCCAAACATGAGAACCAGTTCTTAGCTGCCATATCTTAGGAACTTCAGGAAACATCCTCAGCACACTTATTAAGAATGATCACTTATAGGTGGCCTTCAAATAGATAAAAAAAAAAGTACAGTATAAGTATTGCAGCTCTTTTATAAAAACATCTGTTTCCACATTTTAAAAGCTAGAAGAGTCTGTAGTGAAGCCAAAATGTTGTGAGAACATAGCAGGGGGTACTCAGTATTAACAGAGTAGTAATCCAGCCAGTTCAATACTATAAATATATCGACTGCAATCTGAAGCCCTGCAGCTGTAATCCAATTTTAAAGCATCCAAGTAATCACAGAAGAAAACGACAAGCTGTAGTCCTTAAAAATAAAAACAAAACCAGTCAGAATGAGGAGCTCACTTAAATTTGAACTAAGTAAGGAGACATGCTGTACTGAAAGGATCACAGCTCTGAATCTCAGAGGCACTCTGGCTTCCATACAGAATGAATCTCTGCAGCCGTGGGTTCCAAGATAATGGACTGGAGGTACATATCGTAGAACACTTAGAGTCACTCCAACAATGTGCCACAATAGGTAAATCATAAGACAGAAATAAAACAAGGAATGTCAATAACTGAAAGCTGCTCAGGAATTTATAACCTGTGCAGTCCATACCGACAATAAAAATAAAGGAAACTGAACATAGTACATCAAAAGAGAGGCAGTAATTCTTAAGCCTTACCATGCTAAGTATTCAGGACTTGGTTCATAATGAAGATAGGCTAGTTGTAGAGAAACACAAGCCTTCGACTTTTGCAGCACAGAAAAAAAGAGAGAATTCAATCCGGTGCTGCATCTTAACCAAATAAACCAGAGCCAGAGCAGTCCAAAATTAAGAGTGCGCTTCCAAGTCATATAGCGATCCCCAAATCAGCCACATCTCTGGCAAGTGGTAACTCTACCGCTGTGCTTTCTGGCCTGCCAGCTTGATAATTATTTTTATAGTAAAGGTTTTAATTATGATATTAATTACATTTATTCTTTTTGCCAGTTTGGTGTGCTGCATTGCCATATTGGTTAATTTGCAAAATCCATTCATTATTTATTTATTTATTTTTATTTATTTAATTCATTCATTCAAACAACACATTTGAGCTTAACCAGCTCATTTACCAAGGTTCCACATCAAACAACATGGCATCAACTTACATCTGATTACAAGTGAGCGGTGATTACATTGTTTCAGCTATAGACAATATGGCTACAAGTTTATGTGGCAATGTACAGGTTCCAAATCCTATTACAGCTGAGGTAGTACACAATTAGTTTTGTCATTGAGGACAGTTGTCAGCTAGTGCAGAGTTGACATGCAGCTCATAGGAGCATTGTCACTGTATTTAATCATGAGGATTCAGAGGCACTGACAGTCACCACTGGGAGTAAGTAGACATCTGAGGTATCTCTTAAACAGGCCAATTTTATTGAGAGTAAGTATTGATTCTGGGAGCTCACTATGCCACTGGGGTGCTCTGACAGGAAAAGCCTCTATTGCATGACTCATTTTGCAGAACAGGACTGTAAGGGTATACTTGGACATGGCCCTCATGGGGTAGGGGTTAAGGAATGGCCCAAGTAGGCTTTGTATTCCAGGAGGTGTAAGACCAATCAGTCTTTATTTCCCCAGAATGCAAGTTTGGAATTTGATTCTCTCCTGCAGAGGGAGTACATCGGAGAGGGAGTAAAGGGTGCACGTGTGTGTAAACATGTCAGTACCCAGTATTACATGACAGGCCTTATTCAGAACTACTTTGATTCCATTAAAGGTAGTATCAGATGCTGCTACATAAATTGTAATCCCATAGTCAATGATTTGGAAAACTGAACTGATAACCATGATATGCCTGTCTTCTTGGGTGAGGTTGTGTCTGTATCATGCCCCTGGATTTTTGCTGACTGGGGTAATAATGTAGTCCACATGTGGTGCTGTGGACAGGCTTCTGGACGTGGTGTGACTTCTGACACTGAATGACACCAAATGTAGCTAATCCAGATACCTCTGACAATAAGTGTGATGGAGGCCTAGGTCAGGAAACAAAAGCAGTCCAGGAGAAATTGTAGAGAACCACAAGTAGTGGTTTATTATTCTAAATCACAAGAAAAAATAAAGGTGGGGCCACTGGTTGTCAATGGGGTTCCAATGCCAGACTGTGATATCATAGCAAACAATATTTTGTTAGTGTCAACTAGCCCAAGGATGGGGACTTTTGCTTAAGCAATAGTAGCAGTGAAGCAAATGGTATTATAATAACAGTAAAGGACCTAATTTATAGACTTAGACATGCAGACCCAGGTAAAGCTCAAGGCCCTTACTTCTCAGAAGTGTAGCTGAACAATTTTATGCCCCTTTACTTGAAATCTTTAAAAACTCACTGGAACAAGGAGCAGCGGTTGAGGATTGGAGGTAAGTGCATGTGACGCCAATATTTAAACAAACTCTGGTCAGAGCCGATATGGCTGTGGATAGCTTTTGGGATGTTTTTACCCATTATTTCTAATGAATTTGTACAATCCAGATCTCCTGAGAGGCAGTTTCAATGTGGTCTTCCTTCTACACATTTTTACAGTGTATTTTCCTAGAATATGCCTGCTGATTGCTATAGATTTAGTCTGAATAGTTCAGAAGAAATAGCATCTAATTTTCAGATGGTGGAGCACTGGCAGTAGGATGCTGGAATGTGTCATGCATAGGCATGAGCTGTGTGTGGGCGATAATGCTTAGTAGCCATACACCTCAGTCACTTGCATGTGGATCCATCATCCTGGTGCCGTTGCACTGCTCAGTGCGAGTGACAGCCAATGTTGCACCCATTAACACAGGTCCTGGAACAGGCATGTTACAGCTGACCTCCCATTCATTTGTACAATTGGGGAACCACAGACGCACTATCCATATCCTGGTGCGTTTAGTGCAAATGGCATTGCAGGATACCACACCCCATGGCACCCAGGATACCTCAGCAGTCTGGAGGGTTGCATGTTACACAGGGGAATCGGCAAGAGTGTGGGACTACAGTGGTGTATGACTGTAGGAAGATACAGCATCGACAAGCCATGCATTGGAGGTATGTCAATTCCCTCTTATGGTTTCCCAGGGACATACGTACAGTTGCATACACTCATGGGTCCACAGCTTGCATAGTGCCCCAGTGCATGGCACAGCCATTTGAGTCATTCCAGAGTGCAGGTCCTGGCTCAGGTCCAGTGCAGTTGGGGGCTGGCCATGGTAGAGTGTGTAGGGCAGTGCCAGTCTCAACAACAGGTTGGGTATGGGGCAGTGGGGGTGTCTATGTACTGAGGTAGTGTGTGAGTGTCCTCTATGCTATGGATATGAACCGTGGTTTCCTCTTATGCAGTTGGGTCCAGGGGGGTCCAACACTGTGGAGTTCTTTGTGGGAAGGAGTTGGAGCAATCAGGGATGGGAGGGGGTACCTCTAGTCCACCAGGCTACTGTGCAATTGGGTGCAGTTCTGCAGCCTGCCTGTGGGTGGCTGACAGGGTTAGACCAGCTATTCATGGCCTTATTGTGGGAAACACTGCTCTGGACTGTGAGGGGTGCATTCTCACTGAGTATGCCACAGCACAGCATATGCATTGGAATACACCCTCAACTTACACAGTATACTATTTGTGTGCACCCTAGCCCATTCCCTTGCGTCCGGTGCATCCCACACATTTTAATATCATGCTATGGTGCATTGTTGAAGTTGTGTGGCACATCTCCCTTTACCACCAGGGTGTGCCACACATCTCCTTTGAATATGGGGGCCTTGGACTAGGCTACCCTGAAGAAATACATTATCAAAATGGTAATATCATGACCCCACTGAAAACAAGATATTGCATCAGATCTGGGACAGCCTAAGTAAATACAGTGCAAATATGTGTAAATGAAGATCCCTATGACAATGAGATGTAGCATTTCTGCTGCACTATTCAGGATACAAAATATAAGATAAGAAATATTTAAAGGAAATCTACTGTAAACTGAACTTCACTGTGTTCACTGGCATAAACAAACAGTTTTTTTATTGTTTTATGACATATTACAATGCTGTATTCATTTTGAATGTTGTGGCCATGAGGATGTTGTGTACAGTGTGCGTGCGTGTGTGTGTATCCAGGATACAAAATATAGGATAAGAAATATTTAAAGGAAATCTACTCTAAAGTGAATTTCACTGTGTTCGCTGACATAAACAGTTTCTTTATTGTTTTATAACATATTAGAATGCAGTATTTATTTTGAATGTTGTGGCCATGAGGATGATGTGTACAGAGCACGGTGTGTGTGTGTGTGTGTGTGTGTGTGTGTGTGTGTGTGTGTGTGTGTGTGTGTGTGTGTGTGCTTGCTGTAGCTCCATATATTTTTATTCCAAAAATGTATAGTAGAAAATGCCTGCTGATTGCTACATATTTAGTCTGGGTAGTTCACTGAAGACCTGGCATATGTCTGAGACAGTGTTTACACATAATCCACCTCAACATTCGTAGCTTAGCCCCTAAGCTTGACCTCCTCCAAGTCTTAGCTGCACAGCTCATCCCCGATATTATAATCCTGTCTGTGACCTGGCTAAACCCTAACCTTCCAGACCCAGCCATTGCCATCCCTGGATTTAATATCACTTGGCCAGACAGACTCTCCCGTGGAGGCAGAGTGGCTATCTATGCCAAATCTGACCTACACTTTTCGATCACGCTGACAAATCTGAGCCCAAAGCCTATGAACAACTCATGCTAAAACTGGCCCTGCCCTTCTCCCTCCCTATCTATGTGGCTGGTATCTACTGCTGCCCTGGTACCCCAGCCGCGACTGTCACTGACCTCCTAACCCACCTAGCCTTCTTAGCCCTTGTGGGAGAGCTCAATATCATGGGTGACCTAAATCATTACTGGTTATCCCCTTCGTTCAACAAAGCTCGCGCTGAGATTACCGCCCTTAATCTAGCCCAAACCATCTCTGAACCCACACATTCAAGCCCTAAGACTAACAATAACTCCCTACTTGACTGGGCCCTCACCTGTCACCCCCACTGGGTTATCAGCTCCGGCCTACTTCCTGACTCAATAAGCGACCACTACATCACCTACATCGTCCGCAAAATCCATCAACCAAAATCCCCCCCAAATATTCTACTACAAAGGTCATACAAATCCCTAAACCTCGCCCCTCTTCTGGATGACCTAGCTCACTCTAGCTGGGACTTCCACCTTACTAGTAATGATATAGATGAAGCCTTTGCACTCTTCCGGAATACCTTTCTCAGTGTCTGGGACAAACATGCCCCCCTGCATCGAGTTAGAGTCCGGGTTGCCCACCTCCCCTTGATCTCCCCTGAACTAATTGCATGCCAGAATGCCAGGGACAAGGCATGGTGTTTATATAAATCTATGCTACTCTCTAGTGACAATATCTCCTACCACACCCTCCATAACAAATGTACCAAGGCTACCTGCTTAGCTAAGGTCGAATACTTTAATAACACCTTAAACGCCAACCTAGGTAGACCCTCTAAATTCTGGAAAGTTATCAACTCCTTTTTCTCCCATCCATCCTCAATCCCCACCCCTCACCTACTCACACAAGGTACTCTCATCACAGAACCCCTTGCGGTTGCCTCCGAATTCAACACCTACTTCACCACCTGTGCCACAACCCTACTTGCCTCTCTTCCAAAAATAACCTCCCCCTCTCAGTCTGAAACCCTTAAACCACCAGGACCAAATCAATTCACTTTCAAACACCTTGCACCCCCCCCCAATACTTTAGATGCCCTTCTCTCCCTGAACCTCGAAAAGAGTAAATCACCAGATGGGTTAGATACCAAACTTCTCTTCCTTTATGTCCACGCCATTGCATCTCCCCTTGCCGCCCTCCTAAACTTTTCATTTGCCACTGAATCAATCCCCAAGGTGTGGAAGCATGCCACTGTTATCCCTCTACCAAAAGGAGGTGACCCTACCACCACAGCAAATTACCACCCCATCTCCCTGCTCCCCACCCTAGCAAAGCTACAGGGGCACCTATTATACTCACAAATCTCTCACTTCCTCTCTGAGTCATACTTTCTCATGCCTTTCCAGGCAGGCTTTAGAAAAAAAACATTCTACCGCCATCTCCCTGCTAAGGCTCACAAATTCCATCCTTACAGGGATAGACAAAGGCCAAATTACTTCAGCCATTTTCTTCGACTTAGCTAAAGCTTTCGACACAGCATCCCACCCTCTATTACTAACTTGCCTATCCACTGCTGGATTATCCACATCAGCCACTAATTGGTTCAGAGACAACCTGGAAGGTAGAACACAGTCTGTAAAAATAGCGGACTCCATCTTACCTCCACTCCCTATGCTCACTGGCATCCCACAGGGCTCCATTCTTGATGCCCTTCTCTTTTCTGTCCTACTAAATGACCTGCCTAAAACCTGCTCTACTACCTCTATACACATGTAAGCGGATTACACTTTCCTCTTCACTTCTGGCCGGACCCAAAAAAAAGTCATTTCCACTCTCCAGGCTGATTTCAACAAAGTACAGCTCTGGTTTAACTCCCACCAACTCTCCCTCAATGCAAAAAAGACAGTCTCTATGACTTTTGGCTCTAGGCAGACTATCCAGACTCACCTCACAACTGATTTTCCACACCCTTGATGAAACAATTCTAGAGGATGTGCCCTCTTTTAGGTACCTTGGAGTCTGGCTTGACTGTCACCTGTCCTTTTCCAACTATGTGGATGCTATCCAGAAAAAGCTACACCCCAAGCTTGGCACCCTCTACAGGAATCGCAATTGTCTCCCTCCCCCAGTGAGATGCAAAATTATCCACAAAATGATTCTACCTTCCTTTGACTACTGCGACATAGTCTATAGCTCGGCCTCAAAATCCACCCTAGCCAGTGTGGACCCACTCTTCAGTGCTTTCTACTGATTTGCCCTAGATGGCCCCCCACATACACACCACTGTGAGCTCTATCACTCACTGGATCTCCCATCCCTGAGCAACCATCGGCTAATTCTCAGTATCAAATTTGTGTCCAACTTCTGGCTCGGTGCTCTCCCTTGCTACCTCACCTCCACCCTCTCCTCCCTACCAACCCCTTCCCAAGCACTTAGGTCCTCTGATTCCTGGCTATTGACAATCCCTCTCCGGCGGACCACTGCAGGCCAATCAGCCTTCTCCTACCATCTCCCCCAAGCTATGGAACACCCAACCAGCCCAAATCCACCACTCCTTCTCTAGACATTCAATATCCTCTGCCCTACTTAACTACTATGCCACAAGCTATTCCTGCTCCTGACCCCCTCCCCCATCATCATATCCACTCATTCGACCCCCCTTTTTCTTATGCGGCCTGACCAGTGGGCCTAGCATTTCTCATCTCATGCTGGCATATATGCTTATTCAACCCTTCACTTACCCCACAGCACTGCTACTCAGTCCCCAATAACACAGTTATCCCACTGACTATGTCTGTCTGCTATGGGCATGTTCAGAATTCCTGCTCTTTCCTACTCACCCAGCTCTCAATCTCTGCATAGACAGCAAGTCCTGTCACCAGCAGTACAAATTCTCAGTATCACTCTATTGTCTGTATTCTAGGCATGATATTCCACCTCCCTCTGTATGTATCTGCAATCTGTAACCCTGTATGTATCAATGTACCAAGACCCTAATGTAAACTCAATGTTATGTATTTCCTGTACACTCAGTATCATGTACCATGGTCTCCTATGTATAACTCTATGTAGTGTATTTTTTTTCTCCCATGTATCCCCCCCCCCAGGTCACACTGGGAGATGAGCATCTTTTTGCTTAGTGTGCCCTACCTGGTGAAACTGTTCAATAAATAAAAAATAAATTATCAGATAGTGTCTTTAGAGGTTAAAAAAAACAGTGTAAATTATGGATTTGCTGGGAAAGGGTGACATTTATGAGGTATGAGTCTTTCTTGGAAGACAATACTTTCCCAAGTGAAACTAGTTGCAAGAAGCTGTTTAAATGCTAAGTATTTAAATGTGCAAGTTCCTGCATTCTGAAGGGGGGGGGGTAAACAAATCTCCAGTTTAATAGGCAACCAACACTTAACAAATATTTAACAAGCTGTTTCAGTTTCCCAGTGGCATCTGATAAGCAGCTTGGAGTTATGTCTCCAAAATTCTTAACTGAAAGAAGGGAGTATTTTATTTCAGTTGGCATGGCAGATACATTGAAAAGTCAAAAACATGCATTCCACGATACTCCATTTTCCAGCTACAGATAAAAAGATGGCTGCAGGTTCCACCCACAGCCATAAAAAGGAGACAGAGGCTTGATGAGCAACTACAGGCCACTTAGTATAACCTTCATTTTGAGAACAATTTTGGAATCTACAATAAAAGAACATATCGAAGAATTTATGAAAAGAACCAGTCAGACAGACATGCAACAACAAGGATTTAGGGAAGGAAGGTCATGTCTGACTGGCTTGACCAATTTTTTTGAGCCAGACTGCAGGGCTCAGGACCAGGGGATACCCGTGAACGTTCTATACATGGATTTCTTAAAAGCCTTTGATTCTGTGTCACACAAGAAATTATTGCTCACATTGGAGGAAGAAGGAATAGATAAAAATATAATTAAATGTATTGCTTCATGATTATGTGATAGAAGGTAACGTGTTGTGGTATGGGGGCATTTATCGGAATTGGCAGAGGTGGCAAGTGGGGTGTTGCAGGGCTCTGTGCTGGGCCCAACACTATTTAATGTATTTGTGACATCATTGGAATATGGTACAAATGAAAGGCTCA
The DNA here is from genome assembly GCA_016271365.2 of Neoceratodus forsteri. NCBI lineage: Eukaryota > Metazoa > Chordata > Ceratodontiformes > Ceratodontidae > Neoceratodus > Neoceratodus forsteri. The sequence goes on from CM057456.1 coordinate 149,032,691, forward strand.
GTAAGTTCCCAGATGATGTCAAGATGGGGGTGCTGGTTACTTTCAACATAGAAGTTAGAAATTTCCAAAAGTAGATTGACCAAATAGCACAGTGAGCCAACAAAAAGTGTCTATATTTTAACATAGTCAAATGCAATCTAATGCATTTTGGAAAAAAATAATATAAGAGCAAAATATAGCTTGAACGGAATAGAATTGAAAGAGACTGAAGTTCAGAAGGATCTAGGGGTAACGGTGAAAAATAACTTAAAATGGTATGCACACTGCAGGGAGTTTTAAAAAAAGGGTAATATGATTTTTGGTTGTATACACAGTAATATTAAGAGTAGGCAAAGCAGGGTGGTGATGCCCATGTACAGTTCATTGGTTAGGCTGCATGTGGAGTACTGTGTACAGTTTTGGGCACCATATAATAGAACAACTATACTGAGACTGGAGGGCCTGCAAAGGAGGGCGACCAGAATGGTGCAGGGTACCAGAGGAATGACTTATGCTGAGAGGCTGGAGGAGCTCGGAATTGACTCATTGCAGTACAGAAGACTCAGGGGGGACCTCTGTCTGGTTGATAAGGCCTTTAACAACCCCAATTTGTGGGAACATTTGGGTTTGAGAAAAAGAGATTTGAACAGAACTAGCTGAGGTAAAGATCTGAAACTTAGAGGCTAATACTTTAGAGGATGTACAAGGAAACATTGGTTCAATCAGAGTGTTGTTTCTGAGTGGAACATCCTGTCAGTGGAAATAGTGGAGAGTACGTTGATAGATCAGTTTAAAAAACTGTTAGATGTGAATTTGAAGGCAAAGGGAAGAACTGATTTGAGGGTTTTTGATACAAATTGTCAAGTCGCAAAGGCCTATGGTTTATGACTTGTATAATCCTATGAATCCTATGGAAAAAAAATAAACAAATTGGAAAATATTTCAGCATTGCTGCTCCTTTTTCACTCAGCAAATTAGAAGACAATTCCAGGCATGAAATCAGTATGGCTTCTATAGTCTCTCTTCAAGTCAATCTCTACACCAGGACATAAAACAGCATGTTCTGCCTCTGTCCAAGTCCACCTCTCCACCCATCTTCTCAGTAACACAGGCTTTGTAGTTGTTGGTTGCTAGGCATAAGATTGTGACCCAGCCAGTAGCTGGCTCAGAGCATTGTGACAAATTACATCAGTCTGAGGTCACACTCTGTCATGGCTGCCTCTGCAATAATGTCACCTATCTCTAGTTTATACATCCGGGAACCCAGTTTCATACATATGCCTTACAAACATATATAGGCAAGGTAGAGATCATAAATTAGAAAGTACAGCAGGTAGAGGTAAGATTTGACTGTACAGTCTCATAGGAAGTCAGAAAAGATAGAGATAGCAGTAGAATCTTTGCTTCAGATTCCCTCCTACATAACACAAATTGCCATGCCATTTTCATTTATAGAAACATAGAATTTGACGGCAGATTAGGACCACTTGGCTGACCCACTCTGCCCATTTCCCTACCTAATGGATAAGCTGCAGATCCTAGTTAACCAGCAGCCTACTTCTTCCTACCCCCACCCCCTAGAATTGCCTTATGACTGTCCCATGCATGCTTGAATTCAACCACAGTTTTTGACTCCACAACCTCCTCTGGAAGGCCGTTCCATGCATCCACAACTCTCTCTGTGAAAAAACACTTCCTTACATTACCTCTGAACTGCCCCCCATCTTCAAATTATGCCCCTTGTTCTTGCACACTCTTTTTGAAAGATGCTACCCTCTTGGACTTTTTGATTCCCTTGAGGTACTTGAAAGTTTCTATCATGCCTCCCCCCTCATTTCCTCAAGGCTATACATATTAAGCTCCTTTAGTCTTTCTTCATATGTCTTCCAGTGCAGACCCTGCACCATTTTAGTTGCCCTCCTCTGGACAGCTTCCATCCTGTCCATGTCCTTGAGGAGATTGGATCTCCAGAACTGCACGCAGTACTCCAGATGGGGTCTCACCAGCTGTCTGTACAGAGGAATAACAACTTCTTGTTTTCTATTGGTGATGTAGTTGTTGATGAACAGACTAAATAAGAGCAGACCCAATATAAAGCCCTGTGGTACCCCAATAGTCACATCTTTGGGGTCCGATAGCACCCATTGATTTTGACATGTTATTATATGGGGTTGAGTTTTGTTCCTTATGTGTGGACATAAGAACAGCATTGCTTTAGTCATTTTGTAGTTAAAGACTAATCCGTTACTTTTGAACCACCCCTCAAGGGCCCTAAAGCTACATTGGAGATTGCCTGTAAGGGAGTCATGACATGGGCTGCTTGAGATAATAACAGAGTCATCCATATAGAGTAGTATCCTAGTCCTGGGGCATGCAACTGGTAGGTTGTTGATGAACAGACTAAATAAGAGCAGACCCAATATAAAACCCTGTGGTACCCCAACAGTCACATCTTTGGGGTCTGATAGCACCCATTGATTTTGACATGCTGATCTCTCCCCGTGAGGTAGCTACTGCACCATGACACAGTGTCCATTTCATATGATAGTAAAAAAAGTCTTATTTTTAAGCATTTGTTTAAATTATTTTATGAATTTCCTCATAAATCTGGTGACACAGTGGTGCTCAGTGTCAGGCTCAATCTTGTCTAGTCTTTTTTTCATCACAACTCTATTGTTTCTTCTTGAGTTGCCTTGTGGTATACCCAACATTGGTCAGCTTGGGTTCCTGCAAGTATCCTGGACTTCATGCTGATTCATCCAAGGGGTGTTTCTGCTGTGTGGTTCCCCCATGGCCCCCTCTCAATGGAGGTGGATGTGCAATGACCTTAGTAAACAGATGGATGTGATCCCTCCCCTGATGTATAGATGTCTGCTGCCTCCACCAATCCAGCCTTTGGTATTGGTTATTTGCTCACCTACTCCTAGCCATCAATAGGGGTCAATAGTTACCAGGCACCAGATCCCCTTCCTCCCTTCCCAGAGAAGGTGATCAGTTTGACAGATGCTCAGCCTTCTCCACTCAGCGACCCTCCATCAGCTCTGGTTTCACTCCTGAACCTGGGTCATAGGTGCCACCGGTGTCACAAGAGCTAGCACTACCTCTGCATTGGTGGGCTGGTTATTTCTAGTCATGTTGTGACACTATTGTCATAATGCCCTGAGTGATGACTATAAATAATGATTGCAAACACAGAGCAATTAAGCAATGAGTAGTAATGGCCCTGTCCATTTTTGCCAATTCATGCCCAAAGGTTCTAATTGACATGATTAGACAAGAGAGAAACTGACACTAAGCAGCGCTATTAACCCACTTTTTATACCTAAGAAGACACTCCATGGAGTGGGTTTCTTTTTCTGAACTGCACCTCCATGTGTTAGAAAATGGGTAAAAAAAATGCTTAGATTAGTTCTGCATATAACCACCACTGCACAAAATACAAGGCACACTACCTTCCCACCTGGCTGGTAGTGCAGGTTAGAGGAAGGTAAGCACCAGCTGTCATCAGCATCAGGATAGGCTTCCAGGTCTCTCAAATCTATATCTGGCTTATGCCTCCCACCTTACACTGGCTGGGCTAAGCCCCACAGACCATAAAATTCTGCCTGCCTCACTCATAACTCTGATAGTCATATAACCTCTTTTTCCTGTTACAAATATAAACGTGTACTCAAAGTAGATAGAGAGACAGATACATAAATAGATAGATAGATAGATAGATAGATAGATAGATAGATAGATAGATGCACTGACAGACAGACAGATCCATTGCAAAAAACATAATTAATGCACTAGTTAGGGTTGAAGCAACAAAAGTAGGGTAATGTGGCATTATGGTTTCCAATGCTAACACCCTTCCCCCACCCTGAAGGCAGCAACAGTTGTGGGGTGGGCCTTGAGGTTGTCAACCCTAATAGTCACCCATTCCATAAGTAAACATGCTGAGATGGGTAAAATATATGAGAATGGGGTAAGCGTTAGGGTTGTCAGTCCCAAGGCACACCTCAAGGCTGTTGTTGCCTGCATGGTGGGAGGGGGGTGTTAGAATTGGAAATCCTAAGGCTGCAACTCCCTACTTTTGTCACTTTAACCTAACAAGCACACTAACATTGTTTTTTCACAATGAATTTCCTTACTTGTTGAGATAGTGTAATCCTATTCTGATTTGCCTGTGGTGCTGTGAACACTGGGGACTAGTCCACTGAAGTTAGATCCAAGAGAAGGGCATCAGTGTCAAGGGCATTGAGAGCATGAAACCACATATATTTGGGAGCTGAGTGGGGGAATAGAGATACAGTGAAATTAAATTCCGCCAGCAAAGTGAATACAAAGTGGCCATTTTGTGTTATTATAATGCTACATGAAGTGACCATTGGAAAGTGCTAATTTCACTTTGTTATTATGACTTTGCATTGTTATTTTTCCTTAATGCAAAGTAAGGTGGAATAACAACAATATAGGCAGCTCCCCCACACATCACATGGCTTACAGTATTGTAAATCACATGCTTTAGCTAGGCAGGAAGGAAGTGAGTAATACAAGCAGATACTTTCACTTTCTCCTTTGCAGAGGTAGAGAGAGGAAGCATTTTGTGTAGGAGAGGAGAGTTAAGTTTCTTTCTTAAGAAATTCAAAAAACCCAAAAGCTTTTCTAAAAGCTAATTTGTTTTTTGTTTGTACTGTTCTGTCAGTTCTTTTTGGTGACCGATTTCTTTGTTTTATAAGTTTTGTTGTGTGTGTGTGTGTGTGTGTGTGACTTTGTATGTGCCTGTGCTGTGAGAGTTTGTGTGAAGTTGCTCATCATGTTGGAGAGGGAAGGAGTACTTTTTTTTTGCAATGGACCTGGAACAGTATGTAGCCTGTGGCTGGAGGGGAGTGCACAAGTGTGGGTGTCATAGCCAGGTGGCATTGGACTGCTCTAGACTCTTTGGTCCTGCCTCCACCCTCCGGAATCAGCAGTACCACCAGTGCCACTGCCATGTCCACCAAGTCTGCCACCATCAGCATCACCAGTAGTAGCCGCAGGAGCTCCAGCAGCACCAACTTCACAGCAGCAGGTGGAGCTCCAGATGCATGACCATGCTGCCAGCACTGCATCTGCCACTCCAATGCCTGGTCCTCCCCGCAGCTCCCCAGCTTGGCAGTTTTTCAACTGTGTCAGGTGAGACAGCAGCCTTGTGGTATACCTGCTTTGTGGTCTGCAGGTGTGCCGTGACCCCCGGGGGACACATCTGGGAACTGAGGGCCAGTGCATACATATGTTGAACCATCACAAGATGTAGTGGCAGGCTGCCACTAAATGGGCCAGGCCTTCACTTGCTGCCTCTTCTGTAGCAGTGGTGAAGGGTGCTGCTATGGTGCATTGCCATAGCAGGAGGAGGGCCACAACAGCAGCTACTTCACCACCACCCCCACCACAGCCACCAGCACCACCCTCACCACCAGCACTATCTGGTCCCCCCCCAACAGTGGACCCCACAATGCCTGCAACTCAGGCTGACATAGCACTTTTGTGGGCTATGTGGTGGAAGAAAATAATGAGAGGGTGGGTGCAGTCCAGCAGCAGGTGAAGCAGATAGAGCAACACCAGTTACAGATTGTGTCAATGCTTCATCTGCTGCTGAACATCAGGGGATCCCCCATTAGCTTTTTTTTTTCAGCACGCCTCCACCACCCCACTGCTGTAGTGTTTTGTTATTTGTTTATGTTTAATGATAGACAGAGGGAAGGCCACAGTATTAGTTTAAAGGGAAGCAGTCAGCAACAGGAGGTCCCACCCCCTGCAGGGCTCACCCTGTGATTAAGCCTTTTAAGTATGTTGCAACGTTTTTCTTGTGCTGCAACATACTTTATTTTAATAAAGAAAAGTCAGCAACCTGGAAGTATGGCGGACACTATGGGGACTCCATTATGTGTAAAGGTGAAATGGTGATGCACCATGCGCTTGAATACAAGAAGTATTTAACCGCATGGTGCATCACCGCTACTTTCTTACATATAATGAAGCCCCCATAGCGTCTGCCATACTTCCGGATCACTGACTTTTCTTTTTTAAAATAAAGTACATTGCAGTGTGAGAAAAATGCCATAATATGCTTAAGCTTAAAAGGCTTAATCAGAGGGTAAGCCTTGCAGGGGGCAGGAGCTCCTGTTGCTGACTGTTTCCCTTTAAATATATACAGATACTGTACATACAGTCATACTTGCTCCTTATTGACCTGTTATTATAATCCAGTGCCTCAGAAATGTTTACTTTATGTTGCGGAGTGGTGGTGGAAAAGCAGGTGTGAGCAGTGCAAGTATGATCTGCTAAATTGCATTTGTGCAGTCAATGTTGTTTCCTCTGTGTGAGTGTGTATGTGTGTGTGTGTGTGTGCGTGTGTGTGTCTGTGTGTCTGTGTGTGTGTGTGTGTGTGTGTGTGTGTGTGTGTGTGTGAGTGACATCAGACATTGTCCAGCTTCTTACAAACATATATATGCTGACTTGCTGCAGTGTTTATGGTATAAAGAATAGAGATAAGAATAACATTTATTTTATTGTCATCATCATCATCAACAGACTAAATGATATGATATTTTTTCAGAGGTGTCTTAGCCAGAGTGCACCTTAGTCACATGCTGCACACATGACATTTAGTAGAGCATGTGTTTTTTGTGCTATGATCTCCGAAAAGTTATGTGTGCACTGTGAGTGACATAACATTTCTGGATCCAAGTTAATATCTAATCACTTAAATTAAAATCCAAGTTTGGATAAGGAATTGAACCAGGACTTATTAAAAATGGACTATCTTAGTCATCTATCCATGTCAGAACAAACCACCAAAAGACCTATTAAGAATGATGAAAGCACAAACAAAATATATCATAAAAACATACAATTGATCAATACAACTAATAATGAAGCCTCTGTTACTGATCGGGGGAAGAAATTATCTCTCATGCCATAATTAAAACAGTCTGACAAGGAAAAATCACAGAGTTTTTCCCAAAGAAGCCCAAGAATCTTTACAATGATTACACCCTAAATTCTCAACCGACAGTATATCTGTCAGATGACCAAAACAACAGTCTCTTAATAAACACTTCCTTTAAAGAACCAGAAATCTCTTTACACCCAACTTGTCTTAGCTTTTTTATTCTTTCAGAAAACTATTAACAGCATGGAGCATTATTTAGATTATCAAACAGATTTAAAAATGCTGACAGATTCCCCAAATAAAGTATTCAACAAACTGGATAAAGAGGTTGAGGCTATTAACTTAGATCCAGAATTTCTTAAACAATGTCCAGACACAATCTCAAAATACACTATTAAAGCGCTAACACATCCAGTTATGGCAAATATAGTATTTCTTGAAGCTTGCAATGAATTAAAACACCATGTAAAAAGATTATCAGATTTTATTGTTAACAAATTTACATATTTATCTGGTAGAATTGATAATATAGAGAAAAACCAAATGACTGAGAAGCCCTTAAGACCCCAACTCTCTCCAATTCATTTTCCTAAATCACCATTAAAAAAAGTACAAAAATAAAAGGGAATAAAGGGAACTAAGGAAATTATGGAACCTAATTATCACAAAATAAACAAAAAAATAATAAAAGGAAAAGGTAATTGAAAAATAACTAAAAAAACACAGGATGGAGAAAACAAAATGAATCTCACTAGACCAAATCAAGTAGAATCAATTAATCAGAACTATAAAACACAGGACAAAGAGATCATACAAGATTCATCTTTTCCTAAAACTACCAGAGAGGATCATAACAATATGGACAATAATCTTTTTCAGAACCATGAATTAATTTCAGAAATTTCTGAGGAACCATTGGTTCAAAATCCCCTCTCTCTAATCTCTAACCCCACATTTATTACCATGACAAGGAAAGAGGTAGTTTTCAAAATTGAAAATATTTACTTAAAATCACAAGAAACAAGAGCCACCTTTTTTATTTAGTTGTTTAACTAGGAGTAGCACACTAAGCTGACAGCTTTTTTAGAGGAGCGACCTGGGAGCACAGGGAAGTTAAGTGACTTGCTCAGGGTCACACAGTATGCAAGTGGAAGCTGTGGGATTCAAACTCAGGTCTGGTCTGCTGGATGTCACCAGATTTGCAGCTCAGAGCCTTAAACCATTGAGCTATATTGCCTCAATTATTTTCTTTAATGTGCCATCTTTTTAAAGCTGAATTAGAATTACCTCAGGTAGTCCCTAGCATTAAATTGGTTTATATAGATAAATCAATAACTAAATATCCAGTATACATTCTACTAGCTGACATGGAATCAGCCAAGAGAATCTGGGCTAAACAAACCAAACTAAATAATCTAGATATCTTAATTTCCTCACCAGTAAACTGGTCAATAGTTTGCTTGTATACACATGGGAATAAGAACTTACCATCAAACCCATTGGCATCTAGTGAAACTATAATTTCAACTTTAACACTGCTTAATTGGAACTTTGACAAGATACCAGATATACATTCCCTTTCCCTATTTGGGTTAGTGAGATTTGAAGGCCCCAATACTTACAGACTTGCACCTCTTGTGAGAACTCTCCTAAAGACATTGTTGGACATAGAAATAGTTAACTCTGACTTGGGTATGATTAGGAGAGCTCACATGAAAGAATCAGACACTCAAATTGATCTAGAAATAAAGTCAGAATATCTATATAGAAAACTAATTCTCAATGCACATAAGTCAGATACATTTCAATTACATCTTATTGATTTTCAGTATGATGAAAATCTTAAAGGAAATACCCAGGGGAATAATATCTCACTGTGACTATCCAATAATTAGTCTATTTCAGTAAACACAGAAGAATCCATAACACATAATAATTTAACATCAGCAAATCTAGATAACTTCATGTCTTGGAATATAACTGGAATTGGGTCAAAACTGGTTTGGATAAAATTGATCTCACAATATGAAATACTGCTCCTTCAAGAGACATGGGCAACCACAGAATTGTATCTAAATGGATATGAAACATTTAGTTTGCAAGCAACCAGGGTGAAACAATATGGTAGACCATGTGGTGGAGTAGTAACTTTTATCAAAATCAGAAATGTTTTACAAGTACTTGATGTTATCAAAAATGTATCAATAATAAACATTGTGAAGTGGGATTCTCTCACTTACATGATTGTGAATGTGTATGTTCCCCCTTACACCCCAACTATAAACTACGCTGATCTGTATTCAGAGCTCTCCCTGACTATGGACTCTTTACACATTAAATATCGTATCAATACAGTATTGATTGGGAAAGACTTCAATGCTCATTTGGCAACTTTTGATAATCTTCCTACTTTGCAAGCCCTCGTTTACATGGGTGATTTAGATCTGAGAACATCTAAAGATTCCATTCTTAATACAGTTGGCACCAAATTAATAGAATTTATAACTCAGAATAACTTACTGATTCTAAATGGCAGAGGAGCCGGGGACTTTGAGGGAACATACACATACTTCTCCCCTATTGGGAATAGTGTAATAGATTACATATTAATATCTGCTGAATCATTTGAATTTGCTCAGATTTTTTCAATAGATACTAGACCAGAAAGTGATCATGGTGCTCTTACTTGCACCATAATTACAATCAAAGACAATAATATGACACCTTCTAATGACCTTTACTGTGTCCCAATAGTCCCCACAGGAAAATTCAAATTGTCACTGAATAATAGAAAAATGAAATCCCTAGAACAGGTTATTTTACCATTAGCAAACCAAACACTTGATAGTGATTCTGAAATAAAAAAATTGGTCCAAGGTACCATTGGTAACTTTGAGAAGTTAATGTCCAGAATTAGTAGGGATATATATGAATATAAGGACCAACTGTCCTTCCCTTTAACATGGTTCAATGTGCAATGTCTCCACCAAAAGAAAACATTGGGAATGCTAATTAGAGAAAATCTTAAAAACCTATCGAATTATAATAACGTAAAACTAAACCAAGCCTGGAAAGCATATAAAAAATTCTTAAGGTTTAAAAAATTTTAATTCACTCAGAAACAGTGGGAAACTATTGAACAAACGATAGGAAAAAATGATAATAAGGCATTTTGGAACATGGTTGCAAGAGGTGTTAAAATGTGTCAACCTACACTCACTTTTCATGTTCCCAAAGAAACCTGGGTAACTTATTTTATAGATTTACTAAATAATAATAATACTACTGTAAATGGAAGAAAAAAACATACCTTTCTGGGCATTTTCATCCCCATATATCCCCCTGATTTTTACTATAGGCGATGTTCAACAGGCGATATTAAAACTTACAAATAACAAAGCACCAGGACCAGATACAATTCCAGGTGAGATCTTTAAAGCATATTTGAATTTTTGGATCCCATTTTGACAAATCTTTTTAATACTTGCTTAAAAGAAATATGTATTCCAACATCATGGCAGAAAAATATTACAATTCCCATACACAAAAAAGGCTTTTATCATAATCCTAGTAATTATCCCCCAATACGTTTATTAGATATTACAGGAAACATTTTCTCCTGTATACTGTTAAATAAACTTAAATCTTGGTTAGATATAAATAGCCTTCTCTCTAAACTACATGCTGTTTTTTGTTATGGATTCTCAACAACAGATAACATTTTTGTTTTATTTTATCTGTTAGAGAAATATGTACTTTACAGGAAAATTAGCCTTTTTGCATTATTTGTTGACTTTTCAGCTGCTTTTGACTCATTAGACAGACAGATCTTATGGGAAACTCTCAAAACTCGAGATCTCCCTTTACCTATCATTTGGCCCATACTTTTACTTTATCCCAACACTTACACAGCGGTGAGATATGACCAAAAAGGTAATATTGCAGAATACTTTCCAACAATTAAAGGTGTCAAACAGTGATGCTTATTCACGCCCCTATGATTTAATATCTACAGAGATACTTTACTAGATTATGATTCAAAGGGGCAATGGGATTCTCCAAAAATAATGAACCAGCAGATTCATAACTTAGCTTATGCTGACTATCTGATCATTCTTTCACTATCCTCCAAAGGATTACAACTAAAATTTAAATCCTTCATGAAAACATTTAAAAAATTAGAGCTAGGGATTAATTTGGAAAATACAAAAGTAATGGTCTTTGGAAGTAAGTTATTAAAACCCAGGATTTGTTACAATGACACAGACATCGAAACAGTGACATCTTACAAATACTTAAGTATAATGTTGCATGCTAAAAATTTCTGGAACTTACACATCAAGGAACAAATCAATAAGGCAAAGCATGCAGCCAAAGCCCTACAAAGATTTAATATTAAATATGAAGGATTGTCAGTAATCACTGCACTTAAAGTGGGACAGGCAAGAATTACATCACTCCTTTCATATGGAGCAGAAATTTGGGGTTATAGTCACTACCCACAACAGGAAACTCCTCTTTGATATCACTATAAATCTACTCTACAGATTCCTTTCTCAACAAATGGATCAATAATAAGAGCTGAGATAGGTACAATTCCAGTCTCAGCTCTTACTAAACTAAAAACAGTCACATACTGGATAAAATCAATAAATAATGCAAGTAACCACTTGCCTTAAAACTGTATAAAAGAAAAAGAAAACTGGCATACTGAAGGCTTTCTTTCACCATGGTTAAAATCCTTTTTTCAAACATTACATAATATTGACTCCATGCACTTATGGCAGGACAGGTTAGTTAACATAAAAATACATGAATCCTATAAAATAAATCTTAAAAAAAAATGTTCTCCTTAATTATAGAAACTCAGATGAAACAAGTACAGAGTCAAAGACAAGCCTATTGGTTTGCTCAAAACAAAATAGATACATACTTAGAAGACTACTTGCAACTTCCTTTATAACCAGACATTTGAAAAGCAATAACATGGGCAAGATTTGAATTGATAATATCAAAATATGTGTACTATAATAAATTAAAACCACACTCGTTTCCTCAAGAACATTGTCTATGTAACAAAGGATATAGGGAATCAATATTACATGTTATAACCCAATGTCCTTTATATAGTTTTATGTGCTCAAAATATTTGGGAAAAATTCTAGCCATATATGCCGACCTATCATATGATGTGATTTTTATATTGTTACACCCAAGAACAGTTGATGTAATTCTGATAGGTAAATTTTTACTGTCTGTAATCAGCCATAAGAAAAAAAACATTTTGAAAGAGGCTTAATGCTAACCAAGCACCCTTATGTACTGATGAGAACTTTTAACCTATTTCTGATAATAATCAATATATTCTATTATGGACCTACCCAAGATGACCAAATGATCTTTTAATCTTTTTTCTCCTTCTGTACTTTGTGATTTTTAAACATTATTATAAAGTCCAAAATTTGTTAAATTATTGGATGAACTATGAATAAACTTGAACTTGAACTTGACTGAGGTGCACAGTCACCCGAAACCTCTGAAAAAATATCATATCACTTACTCCACTGGTGATGATGGCACAAATAAAATATACTTCATATATTCATTCTTATCTTTATTCTTTGCATACTGCAACAAGTCACACCATATATATGTTTGCACAAAGCTGGACAATGTCTGAACACACACAGAAAAGAACACTGACAGCACACATGCAGTTTAGCACAACATACTTGCACTGCTCAGTCCTGCTTTTTGAGAAACACTTCATGAGTCCCGAAACAAAGTAAACATTACTGAGGCTCCAGAAATATTTATTTTTTGAAATAGACATTAAAGCAGCAGTGCAACAATCTTGTGAAAATGTTTACCTATACTTTTTTATGCTATTTTACATTGCCACTTTACTTACCTCCTGACTTGTATGACACAATTTTTCCAATATTTGAGTCTGCTTTAGTACTCTTTTCATTCCTGAAATAATAAAAGGAGCAGTCCTTTTAATACGGTGCACACATGGTCATCATTAGTATTTTCCGCTGTTTTTCTCCATCAACTGTTTATATATTACTTCTGTTGTAAAATTAACAATTATGCAGCAGGCATAGTTTTATTACCTCATGGAACAATATTTGTTCAAAAACAGCTGCAAATAGTGATGAAAACATGGTCGGAGCCATATTAAAAGGTGTGCTCCTTTTATTGTTTCAGACATGAGAAAAAGTAGTAAGCAGACACAAATTGTGAAAAGAAGAGTATCATAAAAGTCAGGAGGTAACTCGTGGCTGGCAATCTAAAATAGCATAAAAAAAGTATAGGTAAAAATTTTCACCACATTGTTGCACTGCTGCTTTAATTTATAATTTACATATGACATTATGTGATCACAATCACAACACACAAAATGCAACTGGCTGGTAGTCACTCGGACTCCCCAGAATTTTCTCCGTCCCCAAAATGCAACTGTCTTGTGTCCAGAAAACTCCCAAGTGCTGACAAAGCAAAATAGGAGCATTACACCAGATGCAAAGTCCCCCAGAATTTATTGCAGTCAATCATGCGCACAGTGGTCACACAGAGTCCCCAAAATTGTTCTGCATCTCCAAAATGCAACTGTCTTGTGTCCAGAAAATTTTCAAGTGCTAACAAAGTGAAATGGTAGCATTACACCACATGCAAAGTCCCCCAGAATTTATTGCGCAGTCACTCATGCTCTCAGTGGTCACACAGAGTCTCCAGATTTTTCTACATCCCCAAAATGTAACTGTCTTGTGTCCAGAAAATGTACATACTCTGTGATGATGATGTCATGATGCATAGTGTCTTGCCAAACCTTGTGAAGGAGGGATAACATGACATGAATCCATTCAGTGTTCCATCAGAAATGATGACCGTGAGAGAACTGTTGCTGGTCCAAAGTGTGCTGTGATTTCTGCCAGTGTGATGCTATCATCTCAACCGGATGAAAGGGTGCCCTTTGTGTGTACACTAATAGTAGCTTTGGTGAGTTGATATATAAATATATATATATATATATACTGTATAAATATATATATATATATATATATATATATATATATATACACACACACACATGTATTTTGTAGGTGGGGATTGACATATATATACATGTACTCACTGTATTGTTTTGCATCACAGGTCACATACTGTTGCTGTGCACATTCCAGTGCTTGATGAGAAATGTTGGCATTGAAATTAGAAATAGAATACTTTCAAGTCAATGAAGGTATGCATTTTTTTTGGGGGGGAGCATATTTGCAGGTTGGTCTCATTAATGGTTTATTATTTGGTTACTTCTTCACAGATTTCATCTGCATCCTTCTCCAGTCCAGTAATGATGGTCATGGTCATCAATTGAAATGACTTCTGCTTGTTGCATGTCTGCCCCTGCCAGAGGGGGGCATGATGTTGAGGAAGTTCTTTGGATAAGGCAACTATGACACAACAAAGCATCTTAAAGCTTCCTAAAAAAGAAATGAAGGCCTTATCATAACTTGATTGCAGCAGTAAGGCATTATGTTTAAGCCGTGGCTGTTCCACCACAGGTATCTGGATTAACACAGATAGCAAGATGTCCCACTGCAATCATCAGATCACAATTTAATTTAGTACCAGACTGTGTAACAAATACACTGTGTCAGTGTCCCTGTGTTTCAACTCAAGTTACATTTTAAAACCATATCTTGTCAAGTAACACAACCTGGGTCCAACTTTTTCAACACTCTCGTGGCTGCACAGCTGCAATTTTGGAATACAGTGTATGATATGTTTCAGAAATATTTTTTGTGATGTACATGTCACCTAGTTTATGAATCATCAGCCAGATTTGTTGCAGTCTTATAAAAAAAAGGAACAGATGAAATAAAATTGATATACATACCAGTAAGGATTGGAAATGGATATCCATAGGTTCCTATAGACAGTATTGCTGCTGTACCATTGATACAGACCTTCAGCGAAGGAGAGTCATTTGTTGTTAACCTGTAAAAAAACAAAATAAGTTGACAGTATGTGTTTGACTATTGTAGCTCAGAAAAGCAACACAAAACAAAATACACAGCTAAAGGAAGTTGAATAGCATGAAAAACATTAGTACACATACTCACTTTATAGTTCTAATAGTAGGAAATCTTGTGTCTGTGGCTGATGGATGTGGTCTCCTGTTCGACTCCCTCTGCCTTGGCATGGTCAATGTAATGGAAAAACATTGTCACAATGGCA
The DNA here is from genome assembly GCA_016271365.2 of Neoceratodus forsteri. Lineage (NCBI taxonomy): Eukaryota > Metazoa > Chordata > Ceratodontiformes > Ceratodontidae > Neoceratodus > Neoceratodus forsteri. Next base: position 149,047,830 of record CM057456.1, read on the forward strand.
CTGGTGCTGGTGGTCATAGCTGTGGCACATGATGACATTCCCTCTCACATCGTCCTGCATCTGGAGGTGGTGGTGGTAGTGATGAACAGTGGTCTTATGGTGGTGGTGCTCCAGGGGGACACATGGTCATATTCCCTATGCTGGTAGTGGCAAACAGCAGTTGTATGGTATTGGTACTCCAGGGTGACAAATGATCACATTCCTTATGATGGCAGTGGTGAACAGCAGTCTTATGGAGGTGGTAGTCTGGGGGGGGCATACGGTCACATTCCCTATGATGGCAGTGGTGAACAGCGGTCTTAATGTGGTGGTACTCTAGGGAGACAGTCACATTCCCTATGGTAGCAGTGGCAAACAGCAGTCTTATGGTGGTGGTACTCCAGGGTGACACAAGGTCACATTCTCTGTGGTGGCAGTGGTGAACAATGGTCTTATGATGGTGGTACTCCAGGGGGACACACGGTCACATTCCCTATGGTGGCAGTGGTGAACAGCAGTCTTATGGTGGTGGTGATAGTCTGGGAGCCAGGATATACTGTACTCTGTGTTATAAATGTGACATAACATATGAAATTTGAGTCACTATATATAGTGATTTACCTTTATAAAAAAGAAAACATGTATCATACAAGACATGTGACAGCCTTTTAATCACTTAAGTTAAAACCTGCCAACATTAACCTCATCATCATTCATCATCATCCTCAGAAAGAAAGCTGCCCTCGCAGTCTTCTATGTCTGAATTCTGACCACGGGGAAATTCTTTCTCCATTGTGTTATCATCTACATCAATGGTAGGCCATTTCATGCTGTCACTGCCACCAGGATGGTCCCTTTCTTCAACATCAGCAAAACCATGAATATGCCGGGGTACGAATACCGAGGTTGCAGCCTTAGCAGGTATGTGCCTCTCATTCATTTTTATGAATGTCATCATACTGACATTTTCAGGAGAGAGGTTTGTATGATGATCCTGAGCTATTGCACCTGCTCAGCTGAATACCCTCTCGGCACTCACACTGGAGGGTGGGCATGTCAGGTACTTTAGTGCCACAGCTGTCAGTTCTGGCCATTTACTGACCTTTCCACTCCAGTATAAAAGAGGATAATCAGTGATTGACAGATGCCTGCTTTCAGGCACATATGACTCAACCATTCGCTGTGCTGCCCTAAGTCCAGTGGTTGATGCATTATCCGCTTCTCCAGAATCATTTATGTCACAAATCCCCACTTGGGACAAAGCTTCCCAAAGTGGGTTAATGGCAGCCACTTTTGATGACAGGTGACCAGGAACTGCAGTGTCCTTCCCCTTACAGGATATGCTTGATACTACTCCTCCAGATTCACTTTCAGCCTGATTATGCTGCTCAGGTTTCCTGACCTTGGCACGTGACTTCTGTGCTCCATGAACCAAGGGCACCAGTTACCCATTGACAGTTTTTACCTGTTTAGGCATGCTCTCAAGTACTGAGGCAATTACATATTTGTAACATGAGTCCAGCATTGTTGCTATTGCAAAGTTATCATGATGAATACTCAAGATGTGACGATTCTGGTCGAATACTCTCAGCATGTGTTTCAGCAACACACTGCTAGCACTGTCTCCAGTAACATCAAGGTTATGCTGTACATTCACCAATGTGTGCCTCAGTATCCGCAGCAGTAGAATTGATTGGCTAATGGAGGCAGACTTGCCACTCACTGCCTGTGGGCATGTTCAAAAGGCCTCAAGATTTTTATTACAGAGTCCAAGATGTGCCACTGTTCAGTTGTCATAGACATGGAGGCCCCAGAACTGTCACAGCTAGTGTGCATGACAAGATATTCTTTTTTTTTTTATAATTCAATAAGTTTTTATTGACATTCTTGACAAAACACAGATTTTACAGTGTTGCACAATTATACATTGCAAATTAAGTGTGCCACAAACATATTAGCATTCTTGCTGGTCACATGTTAATAATTTCTACAGAACTAACTAAGGATATAACAAGTTAGCCAGCCTATTATTTTCCTCCCTACTCCACCCACCCCCCTACCTTCCATAGCATCCACACACTAATTGAGGTAACCTAGGATTCTCTGTAAGAGGAGTCAACAGGATCACAGTACATCTAGTTGTGGGGCAACATCTATTATTAGGTAATTTTGCTTTGCCAAGTTGATAAAATGGCTCTCAATGTTCCCCATATGGAGTCATATAATTGAGCTCTGTTACTCATCTTGGCAATATGTAATTCCACTTGTAAGGCAAGCATCACCTCTCTGTACCATTCTATAATTGGTGGGGAAGTCAGGTCCTTCCAGTGTCTTAAAAGGACAACTTTTGCTGTGGCCGATATAATGCCCATATATAATTTGTCTCTCTTGGTCATGCCAGTTTGAAAACTATTTAGCAAACAGATTTCTGGTGTAAAAAGGTCCACTATACCGGCAATTTGTGATAAGGAAGCACTAATTATTTTCCAGAAGGATTGAATCTGAGCACACTCCCATAATACATGGTACAAATCTCCTTCCTTGATTCCACATCTGCTGCACAAGGGTGACAACAGCTTGCCCATTCTGTAAAGTTTAGCAGGAGTGTAATACATTTTATGCATAATATTAAATTGCTGTAGTTTATATCTATCGTGTCTAATGTTTTTGTGGTTGTTAACCCATATCTGTTCCCAAATGCCCTGATCTTCCACCATCCCTAATTTTTGTGTCCAATAATAACAGACACCAGAAGGGAGATTTTCATCTATATTTTGCAATAAATTACAAACTCTTGAGATGGAATGGGGTTGGTCAGCTGCTTTGAGTAGTAATGACAATTCGACTCTATTTTGTACCCATCTTTCCCCTTTAAAGTAGGTCTTTACAGCATCGCTAATTTGTCAAAACTTAAAATTATGTCCCTTTAGTTCTGGAAATTTAGTACAGGCGTACTCATATGATATTATCTTCCATGGGGAGCCAAGTCCCTAATTTTAGCCCTTCTAATGGACCCAAAAATCTAGGTGGGATCAGAGTCTGTTGTATTAAAAAGTGTATATTCTGTGTCACATCTTGTTCTGGTGAATTACACCAGTCAACTTTAAGAAGCTTTTGAACCTGTTGCAGAACTTTGAGCGACCACCCGATAGGGGTATCCTTCAGCGGTTTAGGAAGAAGTTTAATAGTAGTGTAGGCAATTGAACTCAAAGCAATCGAGTATTTAAGAGCTAATTCCCTCTCAATGTATAGCCAAGAAGGCACATAGAAACTTGAGGTTGATGGAGTACTCAACCTGTACCATTGTGCTATTTTACTAATATGCGAGGCAATATAATATTTGAAAAGGAGAATGGCGCAAGGCCTCCCCGACCTCTTTGGGCCTGTGAGTTTCAAGTATGAACGCCTGACCATTTTCCCCTTCCATAAATAAACATTAATTGCTTTTTGCACGTTCTCAAACCACACCTTAGGTAGGTAACATCCCTGCATGTTTATGGGGTAAAAAATTCTAGGTAATATATTCATTTTGACCGTTTCTATTCTGGCCCATAATGATAGTGGCATTAGGTTCCATCTTATTAGGTTCTGTTTAGTGACTTTAACAAGATTATGGAGATTCTCCCTGATCATTGAGCTTATTCCTCTGGTAATCTTGACACCAAGATATGTCATCATTTTTGGTTCCCAGGTCAAGCCATGCTCTCTTGCTATGCCGGGGTAACATTTAACATTTAGCGGGAAAAGCTTTGTTTTGGAAACATTCATTTTATAATTGGAAACTCTAGAAAATTGTGAGATTTCCCTTAATATTACTGGTATGCCATTTTCCGGGTCTTCCAAATGTATTAGCAGATCATCCGCATAAGCTGAGATTAGGTATCGTTTATTGCCCAGTTTGATTCCCTTAAGCTCATGTGATGTTATTAGTCTACGAATCAGAGGTTCAAGATATAAATTGAACAAGAGTGGGGATAGTGGGCATCCCTGTCTTGTACCACATGCCAATGTAAAGGGAGCTGACAATGTACCATTGCACCATATCCGTGTGGATGGTGCACTATATAGGATCCGGACCCAGTTTAGGAATTCTTTAGGTAGACCAAAATTGACAAGTACTGTGAATAAAAATTCCCAGGACACTCGATCGAATGCCTTTTCGGCATCCAGTGCGAGTAGCGCCATGGGAGAGTGCGAGTTTTGAGCATGTATAACTATATGATGAAGTTTGCACAGATGGTCACTTGACATGCTGCCACTCATGAATCCCACTTGTTCGTTACTGACTAAACTACTCATTAATGGGCCGAGTCGGTTAGCTAAAATTTTTGCCAATATTTTGATATCAACATTCAAAAGTGATATAGGATGATAGTTGCTAGGTAAAACAGGATCACGTCCTGGTTTAGGAATAAGAGTAATAAGAGCCTCTAGAAAACAAGGTTCCGAGAGCCCCTCTTTGAACCAGTAATTGTATACCTTGGTTATAATTGGGCTGATTATATCTACATATGCCTTATAAAAATTAGCAGTTAGACCATCAGGCCCAGGGTATTTGTCCCCAGCAAGTTGAGAAATCGCTATTTTCACTTCAATCTCTTGTATTGGGGATCCTAACTTCTCTGCTTCAGGGAACACACTCTTACTCATGGGTACCGGGTCCAGAAATTCCTGAATTTCTGCAGTGGTTCTCCTTCTATTATTGACCCAGTAGTAAACCCGTTGGAAGTATTCTCTGAATGTGTCAGCAACTTCCTTTGGGTCCCTTACCACAGTATCTCCACTGTCCCTTTGTATTGCAGCTATATGTCGGTTGGAGTCTATCTGCTTTAATCTAAGAGCGAGTAGTTTACCTGCCCTTTCTCCAGATTCCAAATATGTTATTTTAGTTCTTCAAAGGGCCAATTCTGCCTTTTGCATCATAATTGCCGAATATTGAGCTTGAAGTTGTTGCAGTTTAACCCAGTCTGCCTCATTTGAATGCCACATGATATTATTTTCAATGGTCTTTATGGCATTCATAATCTCGTTCAACTGCATCCTGGCTTTCTTGGCCCTAGTAGAAGATATTCTAATGCACTCACCTCTGAGCACACATTTTAATGCTGCCCAAATGATGTCTATCTTAGGGATTGAATTAAGATTAATACTGAGGAAATTAGATATAAAGTTCCTCAGGTGTCCTTGAGTGAAGGGCTCCTGAAGCAACTGGTTGTTGAACCTCCACATAAAATCCCTTTTTATACTATGACTTGGTTCAAACAGGATGGAAACTAGGGAGTGGTCAGATATGACCCTGGGATTAATACTGGCATCTAAAACCAAGAGAATCTCACTGATGCTAATTAGAAAATAGTCAATTCTAGAGTAAGATTTGTGTGGGATAGAAAAAAAGGTATACTGCCTCACTTTCCCATTGGTCAGTCTCCAGATATCTACCAGCCCCAAACACTCCATCATCTCTTTCAGGGCCCTCTGAGCGGGGGAGAGTCCTACTCGCTTATTATCAGTTCTGTCAAGGTACAACTGTGGCGTAATATTCCAGTCTCCTCCTATTAGCAATTTCAAAGATACACAGTTATTTAAGATGTCTAGTAATTGTAGAAAGAAACGTGGGGAGTCTATGTTGGGACCATAAACTGATCCAATAACCACTTGTTCTGAAGCTAAGGTGCCAACTAAGAAGATGTACCAACCTTGCGTATCCCAAATTTCCTTTTCAAACAAGAATGGGACCTTTTTATGAATTAAAATGGCTACTCCACCTTTATTTGAAGAAATGACCGCCCCAAATGCTTGACCCACCCAGTGTCTAACAAATAACCGGGCAACCTCTCTGTGTAGATGTGTTTCTTGCAAACAGACTATATCACAGTTGAGGGTCGATAAGTGTTTCAAGACAACTTGCCTTTTGCACCTATCCCGAGCTCCCTTAATATTCCAACTCATAAGATTAATACCCCGTCATCATTTTCCAACTATTAATGATAACATCACTCTATGCTTTCTTTCCTAGTATGTACCTTACAATTAGAGTCATTATCCATGTTATCCCCATACATAGCGTGTGGATGCTGTACCCCCAAGTCCCTTTACCCTCATATAAACCCAACCCCCCCAGATTCCCTCTAACACCCCCAGTTCTAACAACTGCATAAACGCTTCAACCCGCCGTGCGATGAAACTATCAGCCTAGTTGCATAACAGCCCGTCCTCTAGCCCAATTCCCAATCTTATTACCAGCATTAATCCTATTATTCTAGCCTCTCACTAGTTCCGTTAAGTGAGAGAGAAAAAAAAAAAACATTAAACTAGGTGACTAAAAGTCGCCCCTATATATATAGAAACAGTTATCTCTCATTACTACATCAACATCATCTCAAGTATATTAGTACAATTCTATTAAATGATAAAACGAGCCTTCCCCCCAGTCAATATTTTCCTCTAGTGGAGAAATGGACAAACTACATTAAACAAAATTCCACAAGAGAAAAAATCTATAGCATCAACAATTAAATTGTACAACAAGTGATCTTCATGCATCATGTATTGTTACCGGTTTATGAATTAGCAAAGTCAATACTACCTAATTTTTTTTTTCCGCCCTTAAGGCTTTAATAACAAAATATATACAAAGATTATTTTTATTTTGCCACAGCTTTCTATCTGCTCCTAGTATTAACTTGTCTGAACAGTCCAGGGTGTCAGCAATTTTCCTAAAATGGCCAGTTCTAGTGATCTCCATACGAGACAGCAAATCCTGGAAGAACTGATGTAGTCTCCTTAAATGTTAGAATTAGTTACTGCTAGTGGCAGTTGTGAGCATCGCTACTGCTTAACCTCCGGCGTGCTAATAATCAAGCTTGAACTTGAACAAGGGCATAGCTACTCGGGAATCTGTAAACTGCTGCCCAGGTTAGGGTAACTGTATTAATCATTAACTACATTCTCTGCTGTATAACATGATGTTCGACAGCTACAGGTAACATGACATCTTCAGGCATCATAGGGAGTCGGATTGCCATACCATTATGACTGCAGCCTGGAAATCGCTACATGGAGAGCTGAAGTTAGTTTGGGAATCATCTCCGACAAAAAGATCAACTTCGCTCTTGCCTATTATTATCTATTGACTTTGTACATTTCTGCCAAACTATCAAATGGTTTAACACAACTTGGCTGTACGATCCACTCGTTTTCTTACCCAACACTGGCAAGCTCCAAAAAAAAAAAAAAAAAAAAAAAAAGTCAAGTTGAAACCATCGTTGCAATGTCTTCGTTCTGATATCCTGCTCGCTCATATAATTAGTCAGCACTTAGAGGTAATCTGCGTTCTCAAAGGGCAAAATTACTGCGTCTTTGATGTTTCAACTGTCTTTAGTATTTCCGATTTATGGCTCGGTCCTGTCTCATATAATACAGGGGAACATAGCAGATGTGTTACAGGATACTGAATGAGGATCCATTCACTACTCGAAAACCGAATTTTCCTTTAAGCGCATCGATCATTGTAGAGGCTCACCTGTGAGACTGTAAGATGCCCTGATCGAGTTAATTGTGCTCTCATATGTTACTTAAACAATTCTGGGAGTGCTCTTCTAAGTTCAGCTTGCGCGATCTTTGCTGATTCATACGAATGCCATTGTTCCTTTATTTTAACTTGGAGTGAAGCTGGGTACCGAACTCTGAATTGAAAGCCCGCGGCTATTAGTTTAGAGATGACGGGATGCAGATCTTGCCTTTTGAGCCGTACAGAATGAGGTAGATTGTTAGCAATTCTGATCTTTTTGCCTTCCCAAGAAATCTCTTGCAATACTTTGATTTTACTCATTATATGATACTTATCCAGGTAGTTTAGAAGCTTGCATATGATCGGCCTCGGTGGAGCACCGAGGAGGGGAGGTGAGTGAAGCGATCTATGTGCCCTTTCCACCATGTAACTGCCATTTGGGGGTGGACCCGCGATCTTTTCAAAAAGTTTCTGAACAAATTGTATAGCAGCTGTACCTTCCTCTTTTTCGGGGATTCCGATTATAACTAAATTGTTTCTACTGCTCCGCCCCTTCAAGTCCTCAAGCTTATCTTCCATTTTTTTAATTCACTTGTTAAGGGAGGCCCGATCCAGATCTTGTTTGTCAATTCTTGTTTCTACAGATTTTATTTTAATCTCGTTATCTCCTACTCTTGTATTCAGGGTTTCCAACGCCGATTTGAAGCACTGTATCTCAGAAGAAATCTCCTGTATGGACGATTGCAGTGGAGCAAAAATCTCTAAAATTCTTTCCGCCGTTAACACTGAAGGCCCCAAAGTCGATTTACTGGATCCTTGGCGAGGGCGCTTAGCGGCCTGCTCTTTCTCGGGGGAAGGAGGCGGCGTATGTTTTGCCGGTTGTTTTTTAACGAAGGCTTCCATTTCAGTAATTTTAACTGCAGTAGATTATGACTCCAGTACTTTACCAGTAGTTACAGTTCAGAAAAGCACAATTTTGTTTGAGTTGAGAGCTATTAATCCGGGCTGCGAACGGAGCTGTTTAAATGCGCTGCTCTTCCTAGGCTGCCATCACGTGGCCTCCTGACTACCATGACAAGATATTCTGAGATGGCTTTGTACTGTTCATACAACCTCTCTGCCATGTAGAAAGTGGAGTTCCAATGGGTGATGACAACTTCTTGCTTCAAGCGGTGCTGCGGGAGGCTGTTTCGGATCTGCAACTGCCAAAGCTGGTCATAGGCCTTTGCAGAGCGTGAAAAGTGAGAACAGATATGGCATGCAACTGTCAGCATTTCCTTTATATCAGGGTGCTGCAGAAACTCCTGCACCACAAGATTTAAACAGTGGGCCATGCATGGAACCCGAAAAATGCCACCATTCATTATGCATTTCACCACATTTGATCCATTGTCACTTGCTATGAACCCAGCTCTCAGGGACTGGGGTTCAACCACTTGTCAATTTCAGCCAGTACCACATCCAACATGTTTTCACCAGTGTGTGAACAGGTCACATTGCGCATAGCAATCATCGCATGCTGTTGAATTCCTGGAAGACTGCTACCACTACACTACACCTTACCACACTGATTATTCACACTACAAACAGCACAAACAACCCCCGGCACCTGCACCCAGTGTGACTTGATACAAAAATATGAACTCTCCACTGTTTTGCAACTTGTCCACATACACATACTTAAATGGATGAATGGAGAAGAGGAATGTTGAAGGGCATGTCTTACTGAGTGGGACACAGTATGGTACAACTCAGTGACAGCACGAGTCGAAAGTATGTCCTGGATGGGACTTTCCATTTTGGACAGGCATGTGCAGCAAACTGCGGGAACCCAGAATTCTCCCTAAAGGACAAGGGCAAAAGATCAATTGCCAGCATTTCAGCTACAGCCGCATTAAGTTCACATGACACTGTATGATTGGGTGAATACTTCAATTTATGCACAAAAACACTCTGTATTGTGGACTGACTTAAACATTTTACACAGGGCATAATGACAAATAGTTCTGCTCTGTGAATCACAGGTTTTTGTGGAGTGTGGACGTGTGACAAAGATGGTTGCACAGGTGATGACAAACCCAGAAATGTAGTTATTTTCACAGATTTACCAACAGGGGTTGATGTACCACTTGCACTAGACATACTGCATTGACCACCACCACCACCAAAACTGCTACTCTCACCACCGCTGGATAAGACTTCACAATCATTCTGCTCTTCCACCTCATCATGCCTGTAGTAATCCTCTGCTGTTATTTTATCACTACTGCACACTTTTAATTTTCTACTTGATGCTACAGTCATGGAAAAGGATAACATGCTTGTTATGGTTGATGATGAGTGTGAACACCCCACTGTGGTGTAAGTATTATCTGCTATCTTGTGCTGAGTCAACAGTGCCATGTGCCTATTCATAAGATGTGTATGCTGTCCCCCTGTGCCCAGACGGCTCCACTTTTTACCTCGATTCACACACACCTGGCAAACCTGGCAGATTGCAAGTGACTTGTCATTTGCATCTTCCACATAAAAAAAATCCCAAACAAGGGATTTTGATGCTCTAGTTTTAACATGTCCCCTGATACTGCTTATTTGACTCCAGTTTTTTAAGTCGTGACGTGGGGGGTGAGCTACATGATTTTTCCAGCAGGACACACTTGGACTGCAAATTATCACCATGAGTCTGACTACCTATCATTATTACTGAGTCATTATCATCAACAGAAATTGGTGAATCACAACTTTTTATGGGGGAAATGCAAACAGACCCAGACACAGCCATCTTGAGATTCCGGTTCTCCAGTTCCCAACGGAGGTCATTGACATCATCATCCTATTCATCAACATCATCCACATCTTCTGCTTCGATGCAGGCATATGGACTGCATGTTGCAACCACAGCAACATCATCATCACCACCATCACCCCCAAAATTTTTTCACAACACTGTGAATCACTGCATGGTAGATGCATAACCTGAACTGCGGTGAAAGAAATGTCACTTTGTGTGCTATCATTGACATAATGATAATAATCCTCGTGTTCAGTTACTGGGATGTTACTAGGTAGTTTGACATCATCTACACTGTCACTCACTGCCACTGCTTCACACTCCACTATATTTTTGGACACAGTAAACTGGTCAGAAGTGGAATTTGAGCAGCAGTACTCATACCACCACCAGCAACTGCACCAACACCACCAGCTGGGACAATATCATCTCCTCCAACTATGAGTGAATCTACCAATTGCACTGTAAAAAACATTGAAGGAGAAATACCTTTCCTCACATCAGCAATTCACTTCTGTGACTACGTACTACTACCACACCCACAGACAATCTTACCACTGGCAGCAGTGCCATGACGAGAAACAGCTTTGCTTGCATGTCTCTTTGCAGACATTTTGGGGGATCAATAGAAATATTCTAAACAAATCTAGATTTGGGAATGTTCCCTCTAGGTGGGGGGCTGGGAGGGTGACATTGGATGTGAAGCCGAAAAAACAACTGTGGCTTCAACATCAGATATAGACGCAAAGTCACAACAAGTTCAACAACACCTTAACTAACCAGTGGTGTTCTCAAGTCACAAACAATCCAATCTGGAAAAGAATACCTTTTGCCGGTGGGGGAGGGGGTACTGACTGAAGATTATGGCAGTGTAAAACCAAGGAAAGATACCACAATGCAGTACAAAACCATGCAGCTGCAGTGGATAGCAGGTTCACGCTGCTGCACCTGCAATTACACTGTGGCACAATAAAAGGTGTATTATTGGATGTCACATCTACAAGTAATGCATAGCAAATTTAAAACTTCAGTAATATATAATGTATTTTAAATAGCCTCACAGCTACACCAGGTCCAGACCACAACACACAAAATCGGCAAACAAATGTCAACAATTACTGAAAATATTACTGTGTATACAGTACATTAACACAGTCAGTTATGCAAGAAAAATATATCCAAAAATCAAAGAACTCTCTATTTCCTTTAATGAAATCTACCTACACCACAGATACATTCATCCCCCAAAGCACACTTTCACTGTCTCTTACTACACAGACTCAATGTTATACATTAACATTGAAAATCCTTACACAAACAATAAATGCTTGATGATATCAGCACAGGAGGGTTTCCTACAATCGATGAGTTTCAGAAACAAAAAGACTCAAAAAGGCTTTTTTAAAAGCTTTCAGAAGGTTTAAATCACAGAGAGCTCTCAGAGCAGACTGTCTTCTACAGCTTCCTACACACACTACCCCAAACCGAGGCTGTGCAGAACAATCTAAAGCCCATGTGACCAGAAATCCCATGAATCACTGCAAAATTTGCCTTTGGAGCTTATAAACAATGCAAAGTGATGTAAAGTACATTGTTTTCAATGTACTTCACCTTAAAATTTGGTGGAGTAGTTGTTTGGGAAGGCAGAGTAACACAAAGTCATTGTCTTCAATGGACTTTGTGTAACCCATTATAACGCAAATTACTCCGCTTCACCTTTACTCTGTGAATCACTCCACGGAGCAAATTGAGGACACTTTGCCCATCTCTATGGGGAAGGTGCACCTTCCTTTTTTTTTTTAATTCAAACTTTATTAAAGTTTTCACATTCAACAAAGAACAGAGCATGAGATAGATACATTGCATCCAGAAATGAGTGGAAGAACCCAAATATCCCTCCCCCCTTACCCTACCCTCCTCATCCAACAAAACAGCTTTCTGCTAATAAAAAAAAAAAGGGAGGAAGTGCCCAACCCCAAATCCATCCCTACCCAACTACCCCTCCCACCCAGGGCTTGCATTGTTAAAACTTATTCAGTCCACTACTTATCCAACATAAACCTAATCCTCTACACATGCTGAAGTGAATAAAGCGTTAGTAATGGGGCACAAATTTGTTTAAACCTCTTCATTCTATTCCTAACACTAGCCACCATTTTTTCTACCATAAGATTATACTGAAATTCCCGTAGCCACTCCGCATATGATATCTCCACAGTATCTTTCCAGTGCTTAAGTGTTAATTTTTTAACTGGCGTGGATATTAGTGCCATAGTGTATTTGCGAGCCATTGTTGAGATATCTGAGTAATCACCTAAAATACATATTTTTATCGTGAACAGATCATTAAGATCTAGCAAGGGGGAGGTGCACCTTCCTGACACAATAGCTTAGATAGTGATCCATGAGTGCATCAGGGAAAAAACCCAGCAGCAGTGATACAGTGGGGATGAGAAGAGAGCACCCAATCGAGGAGGTAATGGTTGGAACAGTGAGGATTATGGTTGGTGAGTTCAGAAATCAGTTGCATAAGGTTTAGTGACTCAGTCTGGAGAAGAGCAGGTTTCTGGGAGGTGGAGAGCAAATCCACATTGAAGTCACCTAAAAGAATGAGTTTGCCAGTGGCAATATGGGTAGAGATCATGGTAATGTAGGAGACTATTGATAAGTGTGCGAGCCTAGGGGAGGCATAAAGCACTCCAAAGAAGATTGGGAGGGAGGGAGGGAGGATGGGAGGGATAGCTTGGCTATGATCAATTAATGAGATTAAAGGATTGATTTGTAAAGGAAGCTGTTATAGGAGATGGTCTGATGAATGTATAGGGCATCACCATCACCTCATTTGCCATGGTCATGATGATAGAGGTGGAAGTCAGAGAGGGTGAAGGATGAGTCAGGGATCCTGGGTAGAGATGTCACAAAGCTAAACTTTGCCTGTGAATTTCATGTGAAGCACCAAAAATGTGCACTTTGCTGAATTAGTAGAGTTCTGGTCGGTCCGTCGAAATTCGCATCACATGGTTTTTTAAAAGTTTGCCTTGAATTTGATAAATTTAACTGTGAAACATAAAATTCGTGGACAAAATTTCATGCTTTGCAGCAAAGTTTGAGCAATCCAAGGCCATGAATTTTGCAAAATTGCTCTGCGAATATTATGACCTCCGTAAATTAAATAGTGGAGTGAATTTCACAGACTGCACTTCTCTAATCCTGGGTGACAATACAAAAGACATCAAGCAAATGCTGGGTAGTTCTGAGCTTGAGGTCATCAAGCTTGGGGATGAGGCTCTTAGCATTCAAGTGGACAAGATGGAGCCCTTTGGTAATGGTGGGTGGGGTGAAGTGAGGGAGGGCATAGTCCCTGGACTAAAAGATATGATGGTAGTAGAAGTGATCAAAGACCCAGGGTTTAATTGGATATCACTTGCAAGTAAAAGGATGAGGAAGACAAGAAAAGATCATTTTTGAAAGTGCACGTCTAATGTGATGAGTACAGCTTGATTTCAATAGGGAAGAGGAGGAGACGAAGAATCTATGGAGAAGCTAGAAATTAAGGGAGTAGGAAGGGAGTAAGCCAGGGTGCAAATGGGAAGATGTGAGACATGGAGTTCAGGGAGGAACAGGGAGAGGCGGGAGAAGGAGATTGGGAGAGGTGGGTGGTGGGTGTACTGGAAGAAGACTGAGGTAGTGAGGTGGTTGCAGGAGGCACAAGGAGGGGCAGGGAGATGGAATAATTTGACAGGATAGGATGGGGAGGAAAACGGTTCATAGGAGTGGAAAGCTGGAAAACATAGCAAAGGAGAGGGGTATGCTGAACCAGTGGAAAAAGGGAAGGGATAGATGAGAAGGGGTAGAAGAAATGCAGAAAGGACATTAAGTTGGAGGGGGAGAAGAGGGGCAAAATCAGATGAGGAGGGATTGGAGAGTAGGTGTTGCAAGGGAGGGGGGGTGATGGATGGGAAAGGAAGTGGTGAGTGGAGAGACAAGGAGAGTGGTTTGCATCACTGCCTAGGACAGGGGTAAGCAGACTGAGGTGAGGGAGACAGGCTATGTGAGAGAGAGGGTTAGAAGGAGGGAAAGGAAATGGTAAGTAAAGAGGCAAACAGAGATGGTTAAGTAGTAAGGTTCTGTAACATATCAATTGGTTTGTGGTGGTGGTGAGGAATTAAAATCAATCAGTAGCTGGTCATGGGCAATTTGGTTAAACAGGCAAGCTAAATGGGGTATTCAGCTTTATGAACAAGAGCATTTGCACTAAGAGGAGGCTAGATGCAGGGACCTGTTTAATCGAGGATTGCAAATGCAGCTGCAAGGTCAACAGGCAGCAGACAAATCAGTGAATTGGAGGCAATATTGATGTATGCAGAGTGGGGCAGGGAAACAACGATAAAAGATTAAGAGCAGGTGCAAACCCTTATGGATGGTGGCTAACAGGAGGTCAGATAACTGTAAGATTGCTCACAGGCTATGGGTGGAGGGTAATTCCTATGGCACCCATGGCATCAGCTGTGGCGTTGCACCCAAAAATTTACCCAGCAAGGTGGGGGATCTGTCTCTGACTGTCAAGTGGGGGAGGGTTTCATGCTGCCTTCGTGAGCTACTGCCGCTAATGGCTGGCAAAGAGTGGGCTTGCTCACAGTGGCTGGAGAAGAATAAAGGCAGAAATTCAGTTAGGATGCAAATAAGGGTAGAGCTGACCTATTGCAATGGTGTCTGGGAGGCAATTAACTTGATCTTGTGGGAGGAAGGACAGGTGAATGGAACGGAAGAAATTATTGTGACTTACTGTAGAGCAAACTTATTACCAGCATTACTGATTTCAGGTTTGGGAGAAATATTTCCAAGTGAGATATTTATATATTGTGCTTGGCAGTTCTGAGTATTACAGTGCTTGAGATTTGGACACTTCAGACATATCATGGGAGAACAGAGGTAATGTGTATTGTGATTAAGGCAAAAGTAACACAAAATGGACAAAGGATAGTGTTAGGGGCAGTGAATTAGCACAGTACCATATGGGAGTAACAGTAAAACTAGCCTGTAGTTGCCTGACATATTTTTGAAAGGCTATGCCTGTAGTTCAATGGAGTGAGCAACCAGTCATGCCCCCTTCCTGAGCTACAGTATATGAGCAGCTCCTCACAGTCTCCTTCTGAAGCACTTGTCCTTTCCCAGCTGGAGGCTCAAACAGTCTGTCTTCTCCGTTGAGCCAGTTGCCCCCCCCGCGCTTTGCTGTACTTTGGGCTGTGCTTGGTATGTGCTAGACTTCTGTTTTTTTTTTCTCCTGCTTTTGGTTTGTATTGCTTAGCCTCCAGCTGCTAGGTACTTCCTTGTGCGCTTGTTTCCTTTGTGCTCCTGTATTTGTGTTTCCTTTGTTTGTTTCTTTTGGGCTGCCTAGTTTTCTAGCACCATGTGTATACATTGTTTATTTGTGCTTCAGGTTACATATTGTTGTTTCCTTACTTTAAGCTGCTCTGTGCCTGTGCTCTCAGGCTCCATATACTCACCATATTTTTCAAGCCATCAGTCAACTGCATTATTATTGTGTAGTTTAGCTCCCACTGCTGTTTTCCTGCCTTCTGTCTCAGGTGCTTTCTATCTTAATTATTTGAACCTGGTCCAGGCTTCACTCACAGCTTCTCACTGCCTAAACACCTACTTCACCATGCCACTACCTGTGTGCTATGTGAGTTCAACAGCTCTGCTCTTACTTCACGCAGTGCTAGTTAAATTCATTCAGTATTGGAGTTCAGTGTACTCTGCTCTGTTTATTCAGTGTTTGCTTAGCCAGGCCCCACTGCTGCATTCCTATACTGACACTAGCAGCTATTATATTGCATGTGTGGTCTCAGATTCCAGCTACAGGCATTTTAGCAGTTTGTTTCTGAATTTAAATATTTAGAACCTTTCAGTCATTAATTTGCTTCTCCTGTTCACCTTACTCTGGCAGCTTGCTATCATATGGCTTGTCCTTCACTAAGACCTTGCCAGTAAAGGAGCCTCTTTTGGGGGTTCCTACCCTACCAACATTACAATTCCTTTTTGGTCTCATAATGCTTAGCTTGCGGCTTCCCTGTCATTCCCAAGGTGGAGGACTGTGGCATCACAGTGGAGCACTGTAGCTCCAGTTAGCAGGAGCATGCCTTAATGTAAGCTACATGATTTTGCCCTGCTTTCTTGCCGACATGGTTTTCAGTTATTTATGCATAAATCATTAACCAAGCAACCTACATGACCTTCAGATGTTCACTTCATTTCATTACTGTGCTGCATGCTCCTTACTGGATTACCCTATCTCTGCCTTAATGGCATTTAAGGTATTCATGCCAATCATATCAATTCACTATTCATGCTAAAACCATAGCATCACATGCTTTTGTGTAAACTATGATTGCTCCTTTATGGAACTGGTCACCAAGCATATATGTAATTCAGCTTAACTGCTATGCGATACATCATGCTTACCAACGCTGCTGCCCAGGTTATTACTGCTGCAAATCTTGCTACATATCTCCTATCTGATAAACCCAGTTGATTTATTTACATTAAATCTCACTGATTCAGTCACTGGCATCACAGCCTCTCATAAACACCTACTTTCTATGTCACCGTCAATTCAGCATTAGTAATGGAACTGGTTGGCTTGTTTTCTGATGGTTGCTACTACTATTAAACCACCAAATCCTGGCTCACACTGCAGCTTCCTACCTCACCCAGGCCCCCCCTCCCTTTGGTAGCTCTTGTGGTTGCAGAGTTCAGTAACAACCTTTCAATCTCATGGTTGAAGAGTTTGCTCTTAACCTTTCAAGGCCTGCTACCTCATCTACATCTGCTGGCTTCACCCTACCTCTTCCTATCAAGCACTCAAAGTTGATTCACGTTCTCACTCATAAACCAGAGACTTACCAACCATGTTCATTATCTTTTCTGGCTCAAGGCTTGCCCTGCAAGCTGACAGTCTCGGTCTGCACTCACAAAGTCTGCATCTTGAGCATGTGAACCTCAAAGAGAGAGGTCCTTCTCATCTTCAGCTGCTATGGGGTGGAGCCCTCACAGCCCATGAGCCCTCCTTTGCCTATGGCATCACTGTGGCACCTTTGAATGCTATTCTCCTTATGACCACCTCTGGTTCACCTAATTTGTTTTAGTTAGTAGGCTGGTTGAGTTCCTCTGCAATCATTGTTCTCCTCCTCCCAACTTGGGGGTTCGCTCTCACTCAGAGTACCCATTGTTGCAAAGATCTTTTACAAACCTTCATGGATTTTCCATTAGAATGATCGTGAGAACTTTCAGGCAAATTAGAATATTTCCTCCCCTTTGATTGGGTTTCTAAATTGCAGCAGCAGAGCTGTTACTAAATAAACTACCCTAGCCTAGAGGTAAGGTGACCTATGCCTTGGATCACCAGAGGTTTCCTCTTGTTAAAACATTTTGTTTTCCTCTCCTCCATGCCAAAAGATGTAATATGTAGTTAGTTGTTTGTAGTATATTCCCTAGTTTCGTTAGGTAGGTTTCCACTGTTGGATGGAGATGGATGGTGGTCCTACTTTCCATTTCCTCTCTCCTTAGGAAATATCCTGATGTCATTAGTGCAATCCATTTTATCAGTGCAGTCCTGACAACCTGTGCATATCATTTGTGTTTCATCAAGCTGTCTCATTGTGGTCAATCTTCTTCATACCTCGTAGTCAACATTTACTGCTCAATTTTCTTTTTGGGGCTGCTTCCTAATGTACCTTTAACCAAGGGAATCTTCTCCATGGCACCTTAAGTGGTGGAACACTCTTTGAGGGTTCCTTGTCTTCGATACCCCTACAGGGTGGTTATTCCCTATGGAATACAGAGTGCGAATGGCCACACATTTATCACAGCTGCACAAGCATAACACTATTCTGGCTGCTTAGGCTGACTGAATTGAAAGGCTATGCCTGCAGTTCAATGGGGTGAGCAACCAGCCATGCCACCTTCCTGAGCTATATCAGCAGTTCCTCCCAGGCTCCTTCTGAAGCACTTTTTCTTTGCCCCACCATCCTCCCCTCCTCCTCTAGCAGCATGCCTCTCTCATCTGGGAGCTCCTTCTTAAGGTACCTTTAGCCAAGGGAATTTTTCCCACAGCACCTCTAGGGGTGGAACCATCTTTGAGGGTTCCTTGCCTTTGGTACCCCTACAGGGTGGTAATTCTCCATGGATGAGGGAGTACAGATGGTAAAACAGTTATGACAGTTGCACAAGCATAACACTACTCTGGTTGAGTAGGCCCATTGAAATGTTGGTAATTGAGAAACATTTCATAAAAGATAGTGAGAAACAAAGACAGGAAAGGTGTGGTGTATTTGAAGACACAGCATAATGAAAGGAAATGTAGATAGGAAATGAAATGTTTTAATGTTTTTTTTCTAAAAGGTAGAACTAGGGGCACTAAATAGGATGGCAGCTTAAAGATCAGCTCCACAACCCAGAGGGAAACATCCTTTAAAATCTTCCAGCTGGTATTATATCCTCACTCTACTGTAACTTGTGGAGTAATACTCAAGCTATAATAATTCAGCTTCATTGACGCAAAAAGCCTTCATTTGCTGTGTGGAAATCGCTATTTTACTGAACAGCCTCCTGGACTAGATGGGCCTGAAAATATGGCTGAAGGCTGCTTGCCACAAACCTGGGAGCAACCGTCAGTTGAGGTGATGTTCATCAACTTGTGGCCCAAATGGCACAAGTCAATGTGGCAACTAATTGAAATACCCAAGTGGTTCAAATTTAGAAGCCAGGATACTGCATATCGAACTGCGGGTCTTGGCAATGGAGGGGCATGTTCAGGACCTAAGGGCAGAATTAAGAGATCAACAGTGGACCATACAGATGCTGCGCAGTAAAATGGATGACCTTGAGAATCAAGGTCACCGTAATAATCTTCGCTTCCTGGGCTTCCCCGAGTGTGTAGAAGGCAAAGATACTGAGGGATTTCTACAATTAGCCATCGCCGAAATGCTGCAGTTGGACCCATTGATACCACTCCAGGTGGAACGCGAGCACCATACATTAGCCCTCATGTCTCAGGCCCAGAACAGACCATGACCTATCATAGCACAATTTATTGATTTTAGGGACAAAGAGAAGGTCCTAGCTAGAGCTTGTGAGTTACAGCACGTAGTGTGGAGATCAAATAGGATCAGGATCTTTCAGGACTTCTCTAAGGATCTGTCGGACAAATGCGGAGCATAATCTGAGGCAAGGCATAAAATGCACAGTATTGGACTGTCCTTTTCCTTGCGTTATCCAGCCACGATGCAGGTTATGCATAAGGGGATCCCAAACAGTTTTGAATCTCCTGATGCACTCATGGATTTTTTTATGGTGCAACTGGCCACAAGGGTTCACCACCACTACCCTGGGACCCCTTCAGCAAAAACTGCTACCAACTGGTTGGATTGCCGCTCCTCTCCATCAGTGAGCAGGCCTGCAGTTTGGTAAGACCTCATGGAGCAACACTGGGAACTCCCCTCAAAAGCACACTGAAAGAGGCAATCCTCAAAGAAACATGGCTGCTGGGAGCATCCTTCGGAGAGAAGGCAAGACGACACAGAGGCGGCCACAAGCATGGACACTGTAGCTCCAGATCTGTTACAGGCCTACCACACCACTAATAGATATGAAGCTATACATCCCAGCTCTCTGGATCAACACCCAGGCATCATGGATTCAACTGTGGAAGGCAGGCCTACTCCTATGTTGCAGCCCAGCTACCTGTCCCCGTCAGCAACTCCTCACCAGCAGCAGAATGGAGCTACAGATAGTGGAGGGCAGCATCCACCAAAGGCTATGAGGGAAGCTTCCTCTACCAGCAGATATCTCATTTTCAGTGTGGACTGTCCTGAGCGCTCTACATCTCCATAGCAATCGATCAAAGAAAATCCACCAGCTCAGTCAGATAAGTAGTCATACTTCTATTTTCTTTTTATTCTGGTTCTTTGAATCCCCAGGGGAGATGTAGGTATGGGGTGAGTTTGGGGTGTCTAAATTGATTGTCAATGGACAATCTTCTTGACTGACCCATCTGCTACCCTTTCTCTGTGTTACCCATGTAAGGAAACTTTTGAGCCCCTTTTCACCCCAACCTTGACCCCCGACTTGCACTGCCATATGGCAAAGAAGATGCCTCACTCCTATAGCGGGAGAGATTCAATGAGGCCTACCAAAAAGCTCTCAGTGGACATCCTGATCAAAGGTCCAGGCATGTCTAGATGGCAAAGAAGGCCTTTTTTATACGATCTGATTAAACAGCAGAACTTTTGTGGGTTCTACCTCACTTACTTGTGTGTTTGGGGGGGGGTGAGGTCCGCTGGGAAACTATGTCATAAAATATGAAAATATTTGTCAGCATGCGTAAACTGTTGTGCTGAATGGGAAGCCAGGATGTGTGTTACGTGAGGCCCTAAGTGGTGAAGGACACAGGCATGTGCCCCTCTGGTATGTTTTTTTTTATTATTTTTTTCTATTAAGGGTAGGTCTCCCAGCCCCCACATTGGGTGGCTTACAGTACACTCTTCATAGGTGAGATGAGCCTGACCTCAACAAGATTTTTGTTGTGAGAAAATGTTGGCACCCATCAGCAATAACCCTAGGCTCACTGAAATAGTGGGCAGTTCTCCCCCACTTTCTTTCCTGAAAACCCCCACCTCATTAGAAGCATTGTGTAGTCCCACTTTAACTACCCCAGCTTCTGAGCTACACTTCTGGAACAGCTGTCTTAACCCTCTGGGGTTGCAATGAGCCACGTGGTCCAACCTTCCAATTAGGTTGCTCGATTCTCTCGGGAAAGACCCCTCCCCTGCACTCACCATAGTGCTAAGGAAGGATGAATACCACTTGATAACACCCAGGGAATAGGGGCTGGCCTACAGCAGGGTCTGTGGCTGAAGAGATGCCTCTATATCCACAAATCACATGGTACACTGTGTACAATGTATATAGTTTGCTAATGTGTTTATGTATGTTTGTTTCACAAGAGACACACACAGATGTTTCGTTATTTGTAAGTATAAGGCTATCTTTGTAGGGGCAGGGTATATGGACTTTACCCACTCTCTCCATATCTGGTGGCCCTCTATAGAAATTTGCCTCTTCTGGTTGGGCTGCCCTCACCCCCTATCTCCTGGTTGTTCTTGATATATCTCTTAATTAAATATTTGCTCCCTATTACTAACAGGTGATATCACTTGTCCGACATGGAACATGAGAGGGTTTAACACCCCAGACACGAGGAAGCAAGTTTTGGGCCACCTTAAGTAACTGAGAGCGAGGATCGCCTTCCTGCAGGAGACCAAACTTACTGGGAGGGATCCTGAGAGACTGAAGAGGGAGTAGGTAGATCAGGTCATACATGCCGCGGCATCCTCTAGAAAGAGAGGGGTGGTGATTCTGCTTCACAAGCAACTACAATGGAAATTCCAGAGACAAGTGAGAGACCCTGAGGGTAGATGGGTGGTGCTACTCATGGATACTGGGGCAGGCCCTCTGATCCTGGGTAACATATATGTTCCGAATGAGGACTCGCCCTCCTTCTTTCACAAGTTTGTCCAGGTGCTGGGATCCATAGCTCCGGAAGACACCCCCATTTTATTAGGGGCAATTTTAATCTTACTCTGAACCCTTTCCTGGATAGATCCCCTTCCAATACTGAGCCCCATTCCAGGGCTGTAATGGCAGTGGCTTAATTACAACAAGATTTGGCCCTTATGGACATCTTGAGAATATTTCACTCCTCCCAGCGGGAATACACCTCTCATTCCCCAGTACATAGTTCTCTTAGGAGAATAGACTTTTGGCTCACCTCTCCTACTACAGTATTACTAGTAACACTATTAATACCCTTATTCATCCCTTAGTTATCTTGGATCATGCCCCTGTGCATCTTGCCTTCACATGGGGCCCCCCTCTCCCTAAGTCTTAGGCATGGAGGCTGGACCCATTGCTAATTCGTGACCCAGACTTTCCCCCTTGGCTTCAAAAGAAAGCAATAGAATTTTTTTGGCATAACCTCATATCTGATACCTCTGCAGGTACCACATGGGAGGCCTTCAAAGTTACTCTAAGAGGGACAATAATGGTGTATGCCAGTGCTGAAAAAGGAGGGAACAACATTTGAGGGGGCTTGAATGTCAACTCCGAGAAGAGGAGCTTGCTTTTAAAGCCCTTCACATCCCTTCCCTTAGGTCAGAGGCAGGCCACAAGGTCACCTTTCTGAAGATGCAAGTGAATGAGCTGGTCTCTAGAAAGGCAGATCATTAGACTCAAGCATAAATATTGGAAAGGGGGAGAAAAGGTGGGTATGCTGCTGCATACTGTCTCAAAAAACAGCAAGCCAAAAGGCATATAGTGGCTTTAGAGGATGCTGGGGGTAGGACCCAGACCTCAGTGCAAGGTATTAATCAAATAATGATGGATTTTTACTCCCCATTATATAAATCCTCCAGAGCCCCAGGCCCCCAAGGGATCCACCCATTTCTGGAGTCCCTACATCTCCCCAAAATCTCAGAAGCTCATGATAATGCTCTGGATGACCCGATTTCAACCCAGGAGGTGGCGGACACCATCCTCTCCCTTAAAAAGGGAAAGGCCCCAGGAGGGGACGGTTTCCCTATTGAAGTGTGGCAGCTGTTGCATCGCATAATATCTCCGATATTGCAACAAGTACTTACCGAGTCATTGCAAACAGGGTCTCTCCCTTCATCCCTTAGGGAGGCGACTATTACTATCCTACCAAAAAAAGGTAAAGAACCTCTTAAAGCATCCGGCTACCACCCTATTTCACTATTGAATGCTGATAGCAAGGTGCTAGTTAAGATACTAGCTAATAGACGTAATCCTCTACTTGTCAGTTTGATTGACCCATCCCAAGTAGACATTGTTAAGGGACGCTTTAGAGTGGACCATATTAGATCATTGGTAAATTTAATCCATCAGGCCCAAACATTATCTTCCCCCACTGCTGCCATTGCAATAGATTTCAAAAAGGCCTTTGATTCCCTGGGGTGGGACTATGTCTAACAAGTACTTGGCACTATGGGCTTGGGTGAGGGGTTTGGGGCTTGGGGCAATATATTCATCCCTAGCTGCACGGATACCCACCAATACGATGCTGTCTCCCCCATTCATACTGGGTAGGGGTACCCATCAGGGCTGACCACTTTCCCTACTACTCTTTGTATTGGCAGTAGAAGCCCTGACGGCCACTATTAGGCAAAGTCCTCTAATTTCTGGGGTCCAGGTGGGAACAATGGCATACCCTACTCTTATGTATGCAGATGACCTGTTGCTCCCTCTAGCCAATATCATCATCACCTCCCTCCCTCCCCTACTGTCCACCTTGTCAGATTTTTCTACATTTTCAGGGCTCAAGATTAACCAGGCCAAGACGGAGGTCCTACCATTAAACTCTAAGTGTACCTCTCAAATGGTTACTCAGCATGGGCTTCGATGGGTCCCAGAGGGGATTACCTACTTAGCATTACTATCTCTCCTAATCTGCATAAAATCTGGGACCTGAATATGAAACCACTTTTTGCGTACATTCAGACAGAACTGGACAGATGGAAATCTCTTTGACTATCGCTTGTAGGTAAAATATCCATAATTAAAATGGTCATAGCACCAAAAATTATGTATCTTCTCTCCCACATTCCTTTGAGAATACCTCGTTATTGGTTTACTAAATTAGACTCCTGCTGGGATCCTTTTTGTGGCACGGTAAGAAACCTATGTACAGTAGAAATAAGCTCAGGGCTCATTGGTCGGAAGGGGACTGGGGTCTTCCGTGGTTAGAGTGGTATAAATAGGCCTTTCAGCTGGCTCAGATGTTAAAATGGTTCCTTTTCCCTGAACACAATGCTCCCCAGTGGCTGGATATGGAGAGAGAGAGAGGTATGTCAGTGTACTCACTTGGTACTATTGTTATTTAACCATCTCCCTAAGGGCACTCACTCTCATCCTACTATAGGTCCCTCTCTGGAATATTGGGCCAAGATGCATAAGAAACTGGCCACCTCCCAAGCTCTCCTAAGGCTTACCCCACTATGGGGCAATAATGAGATTACCATCAATAAACGACCAATTGCATGATCCTCATGGGAACGTGGTGGTATCTCATTGCTTTAAGATATGCTTATTCCTGGTACCGATACCCTTAATTCTTTTGAGAGACTGCGGAGCCCTTATGGGATCTCTCTACCAAAGACTTCTGGTGATTCCTTCATATAAGAAGCACCATTATTACCTACAGGCATAAGCAGCACCAAGAGCATCAAATCTCCCAGGTAGAGTCATGGCTGGCCCTAGAAAGAGAACAGTCAAGCCGGGTATATGCGACCATTTGGAGCACCATCCCGTCCCAAGCAGAGGAATCCAACCATAAATGGGAGAAAGCACTGCATGCCCCTATTATGAACCTGGAGGGGAAGTCTTGTCTAAAACTATTTCATGAGGCATACCCTGACACCAGTAGTCAATTAATATAGAACAAGATAATTCACTCCTGGTACAGAACTCCTGTAGTCCTCGCCAAGGCAAAGCTGGCTCAGTCTGACCTGTGTTGGAGGTGTCAGAAACTCCAAGGTGACCTGATCCATATTATTTGGTCCTTCAGGCTGATCCAGCCCCTTTGGCAGGCTACCTATGAGATGTGTTCCAAAATACTTAGGAAGCCTGTGCCTCAGTCCCCCTGAGTTGCTGTTATTACAGCTCTGGCCCCCGGCCCCTCACCTTTGTCTGTCCGAGTTGAAACTACTTCTGACACTCAATATGCAGGTTAAAAGACTCCTACTGTGTAAATGGCGGTTCCAGATAATCCCCTCTCTGGGGGAGGTACTTACCTCCATGGCTCAAGTTGCCAACTAGGCCAGATTATTACATACTGTGACCAATACCCTTTTTAAATATACTGCCCTCTGGACTCCTTTCCTTCTGTTTTTGAAACCTATGGAGGGAATCGGCTAAATAGGCACAACTACACTACTATAATGGTCTCCTCTCATGGTGCATTTAGGGGCAAGTGCTGAACAGATTGTTACTAAGTTATAAGGGACCCTGCTCTATGGATGACATAGTGTAATATCAGTAAAGGATAGTATCTTCACTAACAATGAAGACCTGTTTGCTTTGTGTGTGTTATCTCTTGGATTTTGTAGGCTTAAAGTAGAGGACAGCAGCCCTGGACCTCTCATAATTTCTGATGCATTGTCAAATACTGCAGAAACTAGCAGGATGGAGCCTGGTAAGATATGTTTGTATGAGTTAGCCATAATGCAATGCACCAACTGCTAATACTTTCAAAGTTAATCTCCAGCTGGATAGGTATTGTACATCCAGGCACAGAGTATTATCCTACTGCTTACCTGGCTAGTGTATTCAATTCCTTACTATTTGGCCAGCATGTTCCATTCTCTGCTTCTACAGACACATGTAACAGTCTGTAAGATCTTTGCAATGTGTCCGACTGTTTTAATGTTTGTATCATCTCAATAAGTCAAATTAATAAAATGTATTAACCATAAAAGAAAAGATAAAACCAAAGCAGATAGGATAGGATAGGATAGAAGTACAACCTGTGCAGCAGTAACAAAAATAAAAACATAGAGACAAAGAGAAATAAGGATAGATGAAATAAACAACTTTGTTTTTCCTTTTGAATAGAACCAAAGCAGATAGGATAGAATAGAAATGCAGACTGTGCAGCAGTAATAGAAATAAAGACATACAAACAGTGAGAAATAAGAACAGATGAGATAAACAACTTTTTTCTTTTTCCTTTTCTTTTACTTTTGACAGAAGAAAAGAGTGAAACATAAAAGAAAATGCCATCTCTGAGCCTCCTAACATACTGCCATGCTCTTTACACATTTGCTGCTCTGTTGCATTTACCCTCCCCCCCGATCTCTGCCCTCCAGTGTGCCCCCATTCCTCATTATTCATATTACCAATTCTGTTCACTTCCTCTCTCTCCCTCCCACCTCTTCAATATCGACTGCCCCAAACAGACTCCATCTGCAGTAATTCATATTAACTGTTCTCTGCTACTTGTTGGCAATCCATTCCCTCCCTAATCTCTGCCCCCCCAAAACATGTCAACATTTTTTCCAAATACATTACTTTCAATATGTACCCAAGCCAAGATCCACGTGTACATGGACAACACTATCATTTTTCTTTCTGATCCCTCTGCTTCTGACACTCAAGCTCCTCTTCAAAAAGATTTCTCTGAGGTCACATCCTGGTATAATGACACCTGTCTAAAATTGAACACAAAACTGTAGCCCTGACCTTTGGTTCCATGCAAATATTTGCCATGCTTGCTGCCCTCCCCTCCTTCTTTTCTGGTTCAAATGCTCCTCTCGACAATGTCCCTGCTTACAAATACCTTGGAGTATGGCTAGATCCCTCCCTAGACTTCTCATCCCATTTCAGTGCCCTCCACTCCAAATTACACCCCAAGCTAGGGTTACTCTACCACCACAGGGGCAGTCTTCCCCTCCCAGTTAGACGCGCTCTAGTGGTTAAATGGATCCTCCCTGCTTTTAACTTCGCTGATGTAGTTTTCAACGTTGCTTCAATCACCTCCTTCACCTGGCTCAATGTCCTTTTACACATTTTCTGTCGATTTGCCTCAAACTCCCCCCTCCTGATTCACCACTGCAATCTATACTCCTCCCTATCCCTTCAATTACTGTCGGAGAGACGCTCATCCCATTGCTCCACCTTCATCTCCAAATACTAGTTCAGAACTCTCCCTTCCTACCTCACCTCTCTTCTAAATCCCACCACTCCCTCCTCCTATAATTTGCATACAATCTGTGCCCACTCCTTTGCCCTTCCATGAGTCCATACCTCTGCCGGGAAATTTGTATTCTCTTATAGACTTCCTTCCCTCTGGACAATATCCCACAGCAAATCTACCTCACCACCTCCTTTCAAGCACTTAAGCACTTATTCAGTCCTATTCCTACCACATCTTTTACCTTTCCACTGTCCTAACCCACTGTCTGCCCTGTCTCTTCTCTCTCCCTGTCCTTCTCTCTACCTTGCCTCTCCTATTCCATACTTAATAATCACAGTGCTGCTCTAGCTGTCTCACACTATTTAGCTGTACTTGACTGTATATACGTAACATCGATGTGTATATATCATTTATCTGTATTCAAGTGTACATAATGCAAATTTCATCTTGTACATATCTTCATGTAAATTACTTCCTTTTATGTATACTGTACTTCAATGCTTCTTTATCTGTTATCCCTCTGTTTGTCTTTGTAACCCCACCCCCTGGTTACACCTGGAGATGAGCTTTGGCTCAGAGTGCCTTTCCTGGTTATCAATTTTTAAATAAATAAATTAACATAACTCACTATGCAGCAGTTGCTCTCCCCTCTCCTTGCTCTCTCCTGCCAAAATGCTGGCATTCACTGTCATTCACAATTAGTCACTATGCAGCACTTGCTCTCTCTTTTCCTTCCCAATCTCTGCTCCTCTCCCCAAACCTACTGACATTCACCATCAATCACAATAGCCACTATGTGGTAATTGGTTTCTATTCCTTCCCTCTTGAGTTTCTGCTTCCCCAGGATGCTGCCATTGCCCCAACACATCAGCTGCTCTCTGAGTCTTGTTCTCCTGCCTCCCTGATCTTTGGTGCACTAAATATTCCCATATTATCCCTTTACATTAACAGTTGTCCAGTACTTTTTCTTTCCCCTCCCCAGTCTCCAGCATTTGCTCTTTCCTGTCCTCCCTGTTCTCTATCACTTTCAAATGTGCTGCTATTCACTGTAATTCACATTAACCACTCCACGGTGCTTTCTCCTTACCACTCCCTTCCTCAATCTTTGCCCTGCTTGCTGACATAGACTATATACATTACCTGTTGCTTTCTACTACTTGGTACTGTTGTTTGTAATGTTGCTAACACATTTCTGTTATTTGTGTTCCTTTTTCCCATATCCTTCCCAATACAGCTCAGTCACAGTACTTGCTGGCTTTAGGTACACCTCTTTTCTTTTCTATCTATATTTCTTATGTTGGCCCAATTAATATGTGCTCATCTGGTACATTTCCATTTCAGACTGTCTTCATTTACTCTATTTAACTGTTCTTTTTTCTGTTCATAGAGCACAGTGTATACCATACACTTCTTTTACCCTACCATGAAAGCTGAACTTATCTTGTTCATTACTCCACCTGCAACTTGATCCCTTCATAGAAACACAGAAATGTAGAATTTATTAGAGGAAAGGACCACTTGGCTGACCCAGGCTGTCCAGATGCTACCTGTCTAGTGACTCTATAGACCCTAGCTCATCTCTGGTGATGCTCCCATCTCCCTGCCTATTTTT
Organism: Neoceratodus forsteri; assembly: GCA_016271365.2. Taxonomy (NCBI): domain Eukaryota; kingdom Metazoa; phylum Chordata; order Ceratodontiformes; family Ceratodontidae; genus Neoceratodus; species Neoceratodus forsteri. The sequence continues at coordinate 149,076,490 of CM057456.1, forward strand.
TTAATATACCTCTATGTTTATCACAAACATGCTTGAAGACCCCCACTGTTGTTGCTTCCTGCTGACGGTCTGTTCAAGATGTCTGTCACCCTTTCAGTGAAGAAATATTTCCTCATATCTCTCTTAACCACCCCCTTCCCAGCTTCATTACATGCCCCCTGGTTCTGGTGCTCCTTCTCATTTGAAGGAGACTTCTCTCCTGCACACTGGTCACCCAAGAGGTACTTGTAGTTCTCTGTCATGTCACCTCTTGGTCTTCTCTGTACCAGGGTGTGCATGTTCAGATACCCCAGTCTCTCCTTGTAGGGCATCTTGTGCAACCCCTGCACTATTCTGGTTGCCCTCCTTTGGACTGTCTCCACCCTGACTGCGTCCTTTCTGAGCTGCAGCCTCCACAACTGGACACAGCACTCCAGCTGGGGTCTCACCAATGAGCAATCCAGTGGCAACACCACCTCCTTCCCTCCTTCTGGTGGACATACCACTCCCTATACACCCCAGCATCACACCAGCCCTACCCACTGCTTTGTCACACTGCCATGCCACTCTATGGTAATCAGATATTATACCACAAGGTTTGTTCCTGTCCAGTGACTGTCAGTACCTCCCCCCATTCAATATTCAACTCCTGTGTTCCTGTGCATTATATGCATGATGTTGCACTTTTTGGCATTGATCCCTAACTGCCATGCTCTTGACCACTCCTTGAGTTTCCCAAGATCACTGGACACATCCTCTTCATCCCTTCCTGGATGTCCTTCCGCTATATATTTTAATACAATAATAAAAAAGAGGTGCATGTATCTCAATTTTTATTTCTATCCACCACATCTGTCAACTAATCCCTACATCTCCTCCTCCTCCTCCCTTTATCTATATTTTCCTCAACACTTTTTGGTAACAAAGTTTGCCTTGAACCTGTATTAAAGGGTTCCAAAACAAATTTGCAACACACCAGTATGCAATTTCATAAGCATTGCATTAACTTCAATGATGCAGTCACAATGCAACTAATGTCATGCTTCTCTTGTTTGTCATTGGACATAATCACCATTCAGCCATCACCATTTCTGCTTTTCTTTTCATAATTTATAAGTCCTGTATGAGCCATTGCCTCACCCCTCACTCACTTCCTAAATCTCTCCTTCACCCTTTGCACTGTCCCTCAGTCTTGGAAGTTTGGCAAGATTCTCTCCCTCCACAAAGGGGCGATCCATCCACTATTCTCTTGCAAAGCTGCAAAAGAAACTGATTTATTCATAGTTTGCTGACTTCTTCCACACCTCCGACTTCCTCTCCTCTTTCCAGTCTGGTTTTAGGAAGGATCACTTCACTATCACCTCCCTTCTTAGGGTCACTAATTCCATCCTCGCATGGATGGATCAGGGGCACATTACAGCAGCCCTTTTCATCAATCCAGCCAAAGCTTTTGATTTGGTCTTCAACTCTCTTCTGGATAAGCTGAGCACTACCACCCTTTGAGCTCTGTTGCTGATTAGTTCCAGTCCTATCTCCTGGGCAATCAACAGTCAGTACAGGTAGGCAGCACTCTTTCCCCACCATGCCCTTTCCAAGCTGGGGTCTCCTAGGGTGCCATTCTGGGAAAAATACTATTTTCATTCTTCCTCAATGACCTCCCATCTGCCTGTGCCAACTTGCATATTCACATTTGTACAGATGAGACAGTCCTCTATACCTCAGGTCCTTCTATCACTTCTGTGGAAGTCTCACTCCAGCATGACTTTTACAATGTTATCTGCAAGTTCCAGGCCAACCAGCTATAGGTCAACACACAAAAAAAATTGTCTAAGACCTCTGGCACCAGCCAGAAATTGGCCCAGCTCATCTCCCTTCCTGCTTTCTGCATGCTAGCTGGCTCCCCCACTTGAGAGTGTCCCAACTTTCAACTACCTCACTGTGTGATTAGATAGCATGCTTTGCTTCTCTTTGCTTCTCAGCTAGCATCTATACCATCTCTGCCAACCCCCCCCCCAAACTTGGTGCTCTGTACCTCAGTAAGGAATGCCTCTCCCCACTGGTCCACTAGGAGTTAGTCACCAAAATGGTTCTCCTGGTCTTTGACTATGCAGATGCGGTGTATTGCACCACCACATCTACTTCATTAGCCATACTGGACATGCCTTCTGCTGCTTTGCTACAAATGAACCTTTCTTGCATTGTCCACTGCTCCCTTTACTCTTTCCCTACCCATTACCCTGCTCTGGCAAGTTGCCAGTTCCCCTGTGTTTACTTAATCTTTAAATACTGGCATGAGTCCTTTCCTCAAACTAATCCCATCTTCTCTTCTCTCCTCTCCCCCATCCACTCCTACTCCTATACCTTGTGCTGCAGGAACCTATGCACGTTCTCCCTCCCCCACCCACACTTCTTAGCTGGAAAAATCTGCTTTCTCATGCCATTGCCCCTCCCCTCCCAATTGAACCAGGCTCACTCCTCTATCTGTCGTTCTCCCTCTCTTCCCTCACTTAGACACCAACTAAATCTTCTCCCTCTTCCCCCTTGTTCCTGCCAACCCTCTTCCAGAACTCTTCTTTTCCTTTACCATCCCCAACTCTCAGCACTAGTTCAGCATCCCATCAACTGGGTCCCCAGCATTCTTGAATTTACTTTATTTTTACTTTTGATGCTATTTATTTGGTACACAGTTGCATTTTTCATTTTTCTCTAAACTGCACTTAACTTATGCTCTTTATGTCATTGTTCTCATGTTTGCATTCTCAGCCTAATTTGTAGTTCTTTGTGACTGTGTTCTCCCCTTCCCTTTCCCTCACTTACATCTGGAAATGAGCCTTGGCTCAGTGTGCCTCTTCCGGTCACCAACTTTCAAATAAATATAAATAAAGAGATAAATAAATAAATAGGCATGTATAATCCCCTAAGTACATAGTTCTATTTAAAATACTATTGCACACCTCACATTAGATACAGTCTGAGTATTTCAAAAATAATGGTCATTCAAGTGGTGCATTACAGCTTTTTAACTATAATGTCTGCCACCATATACTGTACATCCTCATTGAGCTCATGAATGTACAAATGCCACAGGCATTCTCACAACTTACATTTTTATGTTCGTTTTCAAAGCATGAAAGCATATTGGGTGCTATGCACGATGCAGGATGGGATACGTGAAAAAGGTGCATACCCCACCTTCGTAGCTGCACACTCACAGACAGATGTGCATATGCCGGTATTCACAACCAGCACCCACCTGTCCGTGGCTCCTCCCCCCAGTGTGCAGGACTCTGCAGGGTGGCAAGGAAGGGAGTCACGGTCCCAGGCAGGCATCCAATGGGTTGCACGTCCTGGAACCCACAGTGGATCCCTAATGCAGCGAGCCATGGGTCTGGGATGGTGCATGCCTACTGCAGGCACCCAGACCATGCAGCATGTCCCTTATTGCCAGTCTGCTCATCGGCCCAGCCCTTGTCTCCTAGTGCCCCCAGAGCGCTGACAGATCCCAGCGTGTGGACCCTGCCCCCGGCCCACAACCCTACAACAGCAGCTGTGCCTCATCCTACTGCAGTCGTAACCCCATGCCCTGTAGAACTGTGTTACTGTCTGCTCCCCCACCCAGCACCATAATGTCCCGGTGCTGTCACTGGTGCTGTGTGGGGTACTCAGCTGTCCTGCTGCCCCTGCCCTCTCTGAGTGCCTAGTGGGCAGAGGCAGCACAGAAGGCCCTATCCTGATATGCCCATGTTAGGTGGGTGCACAATGGGTTATGGCATGGTTTGCCCATGAGTATCCTGCATCCTACTGTACCCCCCAGTGCACAGCACATTGTGGGATCATATATGCCGCATAGTGCTGGCACATTCCTGTAACACCCCAGCCCACCCCTGGTACATTGCTGTCCATGTTGCCAGGGGAGCAGACTCATAACTACTGTGTGCCCCTTTTGTGAATGCCTTGCAAGTACCCCTCCATGACTTCATAAGTTCATAGGTTCATAGGCTAATTACGAGATCTAGGGACAAACCCATTATGATCACGCCACCTGCCCTAGGTGGAATTCATATTTTGATTCATCCGTGTACAGACCAAGTTTTACTTTGAATTGGTTTAGGTTTTCACTGTGCACAACATCATACTGTATGTGAGCGAGTTCCATATCGGGATAATCCTCTGTGTAAAAAATGAATTCCTCTTTATGGTCCTATTTATATTAGATTTTAATTTCCAGTTATGAGTTCTAGTAGCACATATAGAAGGATACATCCAGATAGATTGATTCAAACAGGAATTCATCCTTCATTGCCTTATAAAGTAGGCAAACATCCCCTCTCAGTGAGCGGTATTCTAAAGAATACAAATTGAACTTTTTTAGTCTTTCAATATAGGGAAGAGAATTCATGTCCACAAAATGCTTTGTAAATCTTCTTTGAACTCTTTCCCTAAATTTTATATCTTGAATCAAAGTTGGAGCACAGAAAGAAGAACAATAATCAAAATTTGGTCTCACAGTACTGGTAAATAAGGGAATTAATACCTCCGGCTCTCTGCTTTTATTATTTTTTAATATACAGTTAGTAAGACGATAACTTTTTTTAACTGTATTATTTAGGTGTTCACTCAATTTTAGAGTATTCGTAATATATACTCCGAGATCTTTTTCAGAGCTTGATATACATAACTCATGATTATCAATAATGTAACTAAAGCATGCATATGATGACAATGCGCCCAGTTTCCAAGGTTGCATTGGCGTCGTGCATAGGGCCCATAGGTATCAGTGTGAGCTATGAAAGGGCTTTTGGGGGCATGCCCCTTCTCAACCTATCACTGTCCCAGACAACTGAATTTCCTCCCTAATTCCACTCACCCTCCACTTTTTCCCTCATTTTGCCTTTGGAATCCTTGCCCAATCACAAGACTAGAAAATGCAGGGTAGATGGTTTTCTTGTGCAGCTCTTAATTCCTGCTTGGTATCTTACCTCTGCTTTAGGTAAGTGGTTGTGTTAATATGCTCACCTGTGTTTTGAACATGACATCAAAGCATTTTAGTCATTGTAACAAAACTACTGAAAACAAACATACACAGATATACTCCAGGAATCGAGCTATTTGTGAAGCATGTAAATAAACTGGTATCAATCTGAACTGTAAGAAGGCTTTGTGGGGTGTGCCCCTTGTTCCCATACCACAGCATCAGAATTCTGAATCTCTCCATTATTCTGCTCACTCCTTGCATTCTCTTCCTTTTCCCTTTGAAGTCTTTGCCCAATCACAAGACTGGAAAAATTCTAGGTGGAGGGTTTTCTTGTGTAGTACCAAATTCCTGCTTGAAATCCTACCTCTGATTTTCTTTCCGCATACTGTATGCTACTGTTTAGTAATTTCAAATGCGTTATGGTTTAAAACTGTTTCCCCTAGAAAATAGCAGAGATGTTACATAACCTATATTATTTGGATATCCATAATGCAGTGCTTCCATTTCATGGAATTAATGTGTTCTCATGCATGGTAAAAAGCAGGTAAAACATGTTCTAGCATGTTCATGCAATATTGATCACTTTAGGTAATGAGACTTGTTAGTATGCTTACATGTGTTTTGAGCACTAAAAATTACATGTTTTTGTCATTACAACATAAATGAACAAAGCGTACCAGATATGCTTCAGGAATCAAGGTGATTCTGTTGTTCTGTAGAACATATGAATAACTTAGCAGTGTGATCTGTGAGAGGGATTTTAAGGCTGTACCCTTTAAAAACATCAGAAATGGAATATTGTCCTTAAATATTCCCCACTGCCTGCCTTTCTTCTTCCTTGCAATAATGACAGTTTTACTATTATAACTTAAAGAAATATAGATCTAGATGCCAGATAAGGACTTCCAGGCCCGTCTGGTCTGCCCATGTCTCCCTACCTACACCATTACCATAGACGGTGACTGATTTACAGTTCTATCTCCCTCCCTCCTTACTTTCTACTACTATTATTCTCTTATGCTTATCCCATGCATTCTTTTTTTTTTTTATAATTTAACATTTATTGAAAGTTTCACTATACACAATGGACAGGGTCAAAACATCCATAGAATAATCCTTGAGACAAAATAGTCTGACTGACCCCGTCCCCCTTCCCCTAACCCCCAAACTCCCCAACACAGTCCCTAAGGTTTGATGGTCCATGACAACAGAGAAATTAGAGAAAGAATATTAAAATTAGATAGTATATAATGTATGAAGCATGGCCCAGATCCGTTCACATTTGGAATTATTATTATTGATACTCGAGATAGTCTTCTCCACGTAAAGATTAAATAATAGCTCGTTTAGCCATCCAGAATAAGAGATAACCTCAGAACTCCTCCAATAGTTAAGTACCAATTTTTTAACAGACATGAAAATTAAGGCAATATGGAACTTATGCTTATTAACTGAAATCTGCGAGTAATCCCCAAAAATACAAACCTCTGGGATGAACAGGTCTCTCAGCCAAAGGAGTAGGTCGGCCTTGTCCCTTATAGCCTCCCAAAGACGTAATATCTTAGGACATTCCCAGAAAATGTGGAGCAGAGAACCCTCTGCCTGAGCACACCTAGTACAAAGGCTAGAGGAGATTATACCCCATTTAGCCAGCTTCTGGGGATAGTGGTAGAGATTATGGAGAATACAAAATTGCATTAATTGTAGCCTATCTTGTGTTACAAAACAATGGCAGTTATTCCATATAGTTGTCCAGTCCTTATCCCAGTTTGGGAAAAAGGCCGACCAGAACTCTGTAGGGCCAAACAGTGCAGGGAAACGCCAACCATACAAAATATTGTACAATTTGGAAGTGCTTCTGGGAGAGTTAACTAAAGGGGCTAATTCTGTAAGGAAGGCAAAATCGTAAGATATAGGAATGCCCTCCCCAATTTTTTTAGTAAGAAGGTGTCTAAGCTGATGTACCTTGAAATAGTCACTTCCCTTGAGCCTGAATTTCACCACAATATCTTCAGCTGATAACCAAGTACCAGAGGGCTGTGGGTTCAGTTCCCACATCTGGCACTTGGGTTAATATCCCAATACTGACACTGTAGTGCAGCATGACGGGGTGCTGCACTTCTGAGGTGCCGTCTTTCAGATGAGACGTTAAACCGAGGTCCCATCTGCCTGAATTGGTGGTAGTTCAGTTGGATGTTAAAGATCCCATGGCACTTATCGAAAAGAGTAGGGGAATTCCCCAGGTGTCCTGGCCAAATTTCCCACATTCACTAAAAATACCACCAACAGCTTAATCTGGTTCAAGGTCAGTTGGTATTCATCTGTATCCCCCTCCCCTTGGTCGTGCCTGAAAATAGGCAGGATTTGTCTAGTGCACTTACCCGGTCAACAAAAACTAAATAAATAAAATAAATCCTCCTTGAGAAATAAATGAACCTTCCCTTCACCTAAGCTAGGTAACCATCTGGAGGATAACATTCTGTTATCTATTTTAAAAGCAGGAGAGTTCCAAATCAACTGCTCCACATCCAACCAATTTTTATATTTTAGGAATGTGCACAATTGTGAATGAATCCTCAGGAAAATTCTGATTGTGGTACCTTTTCGCTTCTTTGGTATCGAGACTGTATTGAGGAAAAATAAAGCAGATGGGGCAATGTTAACCAAACGGATCTTTTCCCTTTCTTTTTTCAGCCACATGGGCAAATAACCAGAGGAATAGGAAACCATCCACTTTAAGTATCTGGCCACACAACAGGCCCAGAAGTACATCCATATGTATAGGAGTCGTAGACCACCCTTGGACTTAGGCGCCACAAGCTTATAAAAAGTTAACCTAGGCTTTTTTTTAAACCAGATAAAATCACCAATCAAACTTTGAGCCTTTTTGAACCAGCCGCTTGGCACACAGATGTCAAGTAGCTGGAGAGGGTATTAGAGACATGGGAGAATATTCATCTTGACCAGGCTGACTCTCCCCCAAAAAGAGATAGGTAGAGCCGACCATCTAAGCAAATCGAGAGCCACTGTGGACAGTATGGCCTCCAAGTTGTGTTTAAAGGTACTCTGCAGATCTCTAGTTAACACAATACCCAAATACTGCAACGAGTCTTTAGACCATGCCAGACCCAGGGAAGTAATATCATTCTTAAAAAACTTTATGATTTAGGGGAAACACAATCGACTTCCCTACATTTAATTTGTAATTAGATAATTTAATGTAATGTTCAATTATATCCAACATGGCGGGAATAGAAGTCTCTGGGTGGGAAAGGTGCAAAAGCAGGTCGTCTGCATATGCAGCAACTTTAAGCTCAGTATCGAGAATGGTGATCCCCTTGACCTTCGGACAAGAAATTAATTTACGGATTAATGGCTTTAGGTAGAGATTGAAAAGCAAGGGAGAAAGGGGACACCCCTGCCTGGTTCTGGAATGCAAGATGAAGGTCCTAGAGAACACTCCATTCCCTGAAATCTTAGCCATCGGTTGCTGATGTAAGGCCTTTAGCCACAATTGAAATTGTTAAGGAAATCCAAAGGAATTTAGTGTTTGAAGTAGGAAACTCCAATTGACTCTGTCAGAAGCCTTCTTGGCGTCCAGAGAAACTAGTGCCATTGGCAAGAAAGCATCTCTGGACACTGAGAATACATGCAAAAGAGTGCGGAGATGGTCTGTGGAGAATCTGCCTTTGATAAAACCTACTTGGTGTGAACCAATTAAATCGGGGAGAACCAAGCTGAGTCTGTCAGCCAAAATCTTTGTTAGAATTTTAATGTCTTGGTTCAGCAGTGATATGGGTCTATAACTCTCAACACATTCTAAATCTTTCCCCGGTTTTGGAAGGAGCACAATTAGGGCCTCAAATAAAGAGGAGTCGGCTTGCACCCCGACAATATATAGTGGAAAAGAGACAGAAGATGGGGAGTAGTTTGTTCCTTAAAACACTTATAGAAATTTGCTGAAAAACCATCTAGTCCAGGTGATTTATCTGAAGGTAGGCCCTTTATCGCCTTCAGGATTTTGGACTCTGTAATAAGGGTTATTAGCCTCCTACCCTGGGACTCCGAGAGACAAGACAGATGGGCCTCTGCCAGATAAGAGGAGAGAGTAAGGGCTGAGGGGGAGTTAGGCATTTCGCTGTATAAATGTTTGTAATAAGTTACGAACTCCGAGACAATCTCTTGAGGATTAGATTTGAAAGTTCCATAAAATTTAGAGCAAATCGGGGATAAACTGAGTGGGCTCCAGTTGTTTAATTCTCTGGGCCAGTAGTTTGCCTGCTTTTTCCCCGTGTTCTGTATAGGAGGCTTTGGTACATAAAATAGCAAACTCTGCTTTCTCATTGAGCATAGCTATATAGGAGTCCCTCAATTTTGCCAACTCTATATCAGAATCGTCAGATGGATTTGAATGGAGGCTAGTCTCTAATGTTCTTATTTGGGTTAGCACCTCCCTCAGCCTGATCTCCCATCTCCTTTTCCTCATCACAGCCATCCAAATTAGGATGCCCCGAAGATATGCCTTAAAGGCACACCATAGCACATCTGGCCTAATGTCTTGCGTAGCATTCAAATAAAAAAATTGTTTGATATGTTCCTTAATTTGGTCTCTACACTTAGAATCCTTAAGCAGTTGGCCATTCAATTTCCACCTGGTTTGCTGTTTGGGCAAAGAAGTGAGAGCCAGCTTGCAAAGCACTACAGAGTGATCGGAGGGTGGACCTGAAAGGATAGTAGAACCTGTCACCCCTGGTAATAAGACCTGAGACACTAGTAAGTAGTCAATATGGGAGAAAGACCTGTGAACAGGGGACACAAAAGTGTATTCCCTGTTCATAGGGTGTAGGATCCTCCAGATATCACAAAGGCCCAGTCTATCTATTAGTTCATGTAGTGCACGTTGTGCAGGGGAAAGGGGAGTCATGTGAGAGCCAGTACGGTCTTTACCTGAGTCTACCACTAGTTTCCAATCCCCCCTAAAATAATGGTGGAAGGCAACAATGGAAGAATATTATTAAGTAATCTCGTAAAAGATAAAGGTCATCTTTGTTAGGGCCATAGATACTGCCTAACACAAAATCTACAGAGAACAAGGTGCCCTTAACTAGAACAAATCTGTCTCTGGGGTCTTTAATTTCCTGGGTGACTTGAAAGGGAATGCTTTATTAATAAGAATTACAACCCCACAGCTGTTTGAAGTTCCTTGAGCTGAGAAGACCTGTCCAATCTGCATCCGTCTCTCATCTGAATGGCTTCTGAATCAAGTAAATGAGATTCCTGGATAAAAACAACATTAGCACCTAAAATATCTAAGTGTTTCAATATCTTATATTGCTTAGTTTTTTTCCAGGCCCCTTTAACATTCCAAGTTGAGAAACAAAGCTCTCTAGCCATTGTACAAATACAATATATCACTGCAATAACTAAAGTCACAGACTACATTGAACAGAAAACTCACCCAACCTGTGATGGACTGTGTCCCCCCCAGAAATACCTCTCCAACCCCCAAACCTCCCCCCCACCACCCTACTGACCCCATCCCCCAAACTATCCAACCATAACAGAAACCCCCAATGGCATACCCATCGACTCCCCCCTGCCCGCCCATCCCACTCAAATCTCCTTTGCATCACTAAGCAGCACTCCTACAAAAACAGCCGCTCCCATCCTCCTGCCCACTCATGTGCAGAAAGTCGGTATAATAACTGTCCAAGACAAGACTGAATAATAATACCAGTTCAACTTGCTTATGGGACCCACAAACACCAAGACTAAGTATGAGATCCACTGTGAAAACCAGAATAGTATTATTTTCAGAACTCGAGAACCCTATCTTTAATCCAAACTCCACACAAGAATGGGCATCGCTCCTGATACAGAACAACATGAAACAGTATATCTCCTATCCCATGCCTCGACTCGAGGCAAAAGCACACGAAGGGGGTAAAATCACCACCCGTTGGTCCAAACAAGAATAGATCTCCCCCCTATGATCAATCAAAGCAGAAACTGAAAGTAAGAAACAAGAAAGAGAAGGGATATTATTTAACAACACAGACCAAAGACCCAGACTCGGGGAGCTCCCCCTGAAATAACAAGAATAAGAAAATCAAAATGAGCCAAACCACAGCTCCGTCCCAGAACAATAATCGTGGTGCAGCACCCAGCCTACAGTATATCCTGATTACCACCCATTCTGCCTCGCCACGTCTTCAATATTGTGAGGGCTGCACTAAAAACCAAGGAAATACTCCCCTCTAGTGGTTGCCAAACAGAACTGCATGTAGACCGTCCACCCAATAGATAATCCCTGTGTCCCTTCGCATGGCTGTGGTAAGCGATAAAAACCTGAAAGGGCTTCTACCTCGCTGACCTCCCTTAAAGTTCAATAAGACCTGCAAAGCAAGCCATCGACCAGCCACAAGAACTCTCCTCACCACGGCTGTTAGACTGACGTGGAACTCTTGTACCCCAGCTTAAAAGAGAGAGAGAGAGGGGAGAAACAGGATTGGCCCTCCATTAATCACAAACAGGGTGTGAGTGCCACCTTAACCTAAGACCTCATCCTTGCAGCCCAAATCACCACTCTAGATAGCCCTGCAAGAAACTGCCCCCTTTACACCCCGAAGACCTTCACGGTCCCACCAAAATGATGCCCTATACATAAATGGGCATTATCTTCCCATAATTTTTGCCAGGGATGTCCCCACTATTCTCCTTACCCTCCGCCCAGTAGAACTAAAATGTACCTGCCTAACCAAAAAGTTTAAAGATATTGCAATTCTTCATTTTCTTTAACCCCAAATAGTGAAACAGTCGGGAATAGATAACAATAAACCAGAAAATCAAACACTAGACATTTCCAAAAATTCTGTTACATCTCAAACTGACAAAACAGTCCTCCCTAAAAACCCCCTTGCTATTAAGAGTCTTTAAAGAGGTCAGGCATAGCTTTTCTCAGTCCATCCATAGCAGAATCAGAATCCTCGTATGAGTGCCACTGTCCGGATATCTGAACCTGTAACGTCGAGGGATATCGCATTCTGAATTTTAGGCTAGCCGCCAGAAGCTTCTTCACCACTGGGTGGAAAGCAGCTCTGCGTTGCCTCACAGAGAGCAGCAGATCCTGGGTAACTCTAATTCTTATTCCTTCCCATTGCAACTCTTGTATGGTCTTCAGCTTCAGAAAAAATGCTGTTTCTCCAAAAATTAAGAAAGCCAAAAATTAACGGTCTGGCAGAGGCCACCATCGGAGGCTTAGAACGCAAAGCTCTATGGGCCCTTTCTATAATGTAATGGGGCCATAGGGAGAGGGTCCAATAATTCTCTCGATGAACTTCTGCACAAACAGAACTGCATCTTGCCCTTCTTCCATCTCAGGTAGGCCAATGATGATCGCATTGTTCCTGCGGCTATGACCCTCGAGGTCTTCAAGCTTTTGTTCCATCTTTGTAATTTTTCGCTGAAGCGTAGCCACCTCAGGACTCTGTTTGTTCACCTTCCTTTCTAATGAGATAAGATGAGTCTAAACATCCAATGTTCTCAATGCTATATCCTCGATAGCCTGAGAAAGAGATTTGAATTCAGAAGCAAAGTTTCTTAGCTCTTCTTTAAACGGTCTGAATTTGGCCAGGAATCTGGTGAGGGTTAAGGTCTCTTGATCTGAGCTTCGAGATGCCATTGTCTGCACTGATCCTGCAGTTCCAGCCCATGGTTTCTTAGGGTCCTTCTCTGGGGTGACCGGGGGTGTGTGTTTAGGTGGAGGTTTCTTCATTTCGGCTTCCATACTTCACCAGTCACACCAGTTTCACCCATAAAGGCTTCCCCCACCAGAATACAACTTAGATCAGGCTCTTGATTTTGGTAAACTCAATAAAAATACATGAAGTTAGCGGCAGTGGGCAGGAGAGAATGGGAAAGCGTCTTCTCAGGCCTGCTGCATCACGTGATCATCCCATGCATTCTTGAACCCCACTGGAGGCATGGATAACAGAGTGACATGGACTGTACTGAGGGTGCAAGGAAAGGGCAGCCAGCCCCCAGCACATTGGTGGAGACACAAAATCCTGCACTCTGGATTACTTGTTATGATGAGTTACCCCGGCACTTTGGCCCCGTGACAAAAGTCTGTGTGTTTGGCTGAACTGCTGGGATAACTTGCCTTCTCCTTACCTGTCTCAAGAAGTGCTTCAATAAAGAATTTTCCAGCTTGGCTAATGTTGTTTACATAACAGTGATCCAGAGTGCAGGATGTTGTGTCTCCATTCTTGAACCCCACCATTGTCCCACTCCTACCTCCTTTGGAAGGCTGTTCCAAAGATTCACCTTTTTCTGAGAAATAGTACTTTCTCTCATCTCTCCTGAATCTACCTCCTTCTAGCTTCATAGCATGCACCCTTGTTGATGAGCACATTTTCATCTGAAAAATACTTCCCTCCAGTTATTTATCTACCCCCATGAGGTATTTAAAGATCTTTATCATATCACCCCTCTCCCTCCTCCCTTCATGGGTGTACATACTGAGTTCCTTTAGTCTCTCCTCAAAGGGCTTTTGATTCAGACTCTGCACCATTTTAGTTGCCCTTCTCTGGACCACCTCCACTCTGTCTATGTTCTTCTGGAGAAGTGGGCTCCAGAACAGGAAACAGTACTCTTAGTGGGTCTTACCAGCAATCTATACAGAATCAACACCACCTCCCGATTTTTGCTGGTGATGCTCTTCCCTATGCACCTCAGCATCCCACTAGCTCTCCTTACTGCCTTGTTACACTGCCTGGCCACCTTTAGGTCATCTGATTTGATTACCCCCATGTCTCTTTCCTGCTTGGTGGTCAATATCACTCCACCCATTTTGTACTCTGACCCTGGGTTTCTGTACACTAAATGCATTTTTTTGCACTTTTTTGTATTGAAACCCAGCCACCATATCTTTAATGACTGCTCTTGTTTCCTCAGGATTCTGCACATCCTTTTCACCCCCCCCCGGAGTGTCCATCCTATTGCAGATTTTGTTGTTAGATGCAACGAGGCAGACCTTCTCATCTAGTTCCTCTGCAATGTCAATTATAAAGATAATAAAGAGGACCCATCACAGCACTAATTCCTGAGACACCCCACTGGTCATCCTCCCATCCCCAGAGTGAACTCTGTTTACCACTATCCTCTGTCATCTATCATCTAATCAATTTCCTATCCAGTTTACCACTTTTTTACCCACTCCTAAGCTACCCAGCTGGTTACTAGCTTTCCATGTGGAATGGTGTTGAAAGCCTTACTGAAATCTAGGTAGGCCATGTCCACCACTCCTCCCTGAGCTAGTTACTTGGTCACTCAGCCAAGTTCCTGCAGGAAGTGGGTGACTTCCTGGTTGGTGAAACATTGGAGTCCCCCAGATGTTTGGTTCTGGGGGATTTCAACATTTGGGCAGACAAGTTGTCGAGGTTGGGTCATCACTTCCTTCGGATGATGACATCTCTGGGTCTGTTGCAAGCTGTTACTACCATGACCCACCATGGTGGCCACATGTTGGACCTGATCTTCTCACTGGGGCTTGAGATTGAGAATCTCAGGACTGATCAGGTCATTTGGTCTGATCATTGCAAGGTGGAGTTCTTGCTCAGGGCCCCCTCCAAGATCCCTCCCACTGCAGAGATGGTGAGCTACCGCCCGTTGAGAGGCTTGACCCCGGAGGGTTTTTTGGCTGAAGTAAATCTATCTAGTGTGGACAGTGCATGCAGGGGAGGCATGGGTGAAGCAGTTGCCACCTATAATAGTTTGCTGACTGAGGCACTCAACTCCCTTGCACCAGTCCGTATATGACCCAGATCTTCCCACTTGAGGTCCCCATGGTTTGAAGATCAAGGGTCAGAGGTTGGAGTGCTGCAAGTGGAGGACCACATTGGAGGCAGATAAACTGGCCCTGCATACACACTATAGTATGTTCCAAGGGGCAATCAACTCTAAGAAGGCAGTGTTCCTGTCCAGGGAGATTGCTGCCTGGAGAAACTGACCAGCTATGCTTTTTCGGACTGTTGACAGGCTATTACATCCAGCCTGTCTACAGCCGAATAAAGCAGTTTCTGAAGCCTTGTGCAGTGAGTTTGCTAGTTTGTTTTTTTTGGACAGGGTGTCCGCCATCAGGCTAGGAATTCTGCCAGTGAGCCATGTTATGGCCAACAGAGGTTGCCTGAATTGTCGACAGAGCACTCTGCCTGGTTGGGGGGAGTTTAAACCAGTGGAGGTGGCTGATGTCATTGAGGTGGCCTTGAAACTGAAGCACACATATTGTGAACTGATCCCAGTGCCGACGTGGTTCCTAATAGGATGTGTCAACACTGTTGGCCCAGTGTTCGCCTTGATTTTCTGGTGTTCCTTATCAGAGGGAGTCTTCCTAGATGCCTTGAAGGAGGCGCTGGTGAGGCCTCTTCTGGAGAAGTCATCTTTGGACCCTGACATCAAGGCGAATTATCGACCAGTCTCCAACCTACCATTTCTGGAAAAGGTTGTGGAGAAGATAGTGGTGCAGCAGTTGGGAGAACACCTCATGGCATTTGATATCGATGAGCCACTCCAGTCAGGTTTTCATGCAGGACATTCAATAGAAACCGCATTAGTTTGGACGCATAATGATTTCCTCAGGGTGAGGGATCGAGGTGAGGGGACAATTCTCATCTTACTCAATCTCTCCTCAGCTTTTGAAAAGGTGGACCATCGTGTGTTACTCAACTGCCTGAGGGACTTCTGTGGACTCACTGGCACTGTCATCTGTTGGTTTGAATCCTTTCTGACAAACAGGGGAATTTTTCCTCGTCTCCGAGCCTTATGTCTTGTGGGGTACCTCAGGGTTCGGTCTTGTCACCAATGTTGTTTGCCATGTATATGCTGTCCCTGGGTGAGATCATTAGGAAGTACTGTTTGAGGTTTCATTGTTATGCCGATGATACTCAGCTGTACTTATCCTTTGCCCCTGGAGCATCCAATGTGGTGGAATTATTAAGCAACTGTCTGGCTGAGATCAATGACTGGATGCCCTCCAGCTGGTTGCAGCTGAACCCCTATAAGACAGAGGTACTGGTGGTGGAGTCGAACAGGAGGTGTGATAGGAAGGCCTCTGGGGCAGATGCTGGCTTAATTCTAGGGTCTGTCCCATTGATGGCCCTCCTTTAAGGTGTGTAATCTTGGTGTGGTGCTATACTGCAGTTTGACAATGGAACATCAAGTGTCATCCATTGTCAGAGCTAGTTTTTTCCATCTGAAAAACATTGCCAGGATTAAGCACCTGATTCCGCCCCTGGACCTCACCACTTTGGTGCATGCATTTGTAAGATCTAGGCTTGACTACTGTAATGCACTTTACCTCAGGGTCTCTGGAGGCACTCTCCACTGACTGCAGCTAGTGCCGAATGCAGTTGCCAGGTTGACTGGACAGTCGAAATACTGTCATTTCACCCCAGTGCTACGGGAATTGCACTGGCTGCCTGTTTGATGGAGGGTGTTTTTTAAGGTGGGTTTGCTCACCTTTAAGACCTTACATGGACTGAGCCCTTGCTACCTGGTGGACTTTCTTTCACTCGCTGCCCCTATCCGCTCCCTGCGATCCTCCTCGAGGGGCCTCCTGGCGATACCTAGGATGAGGTTGAAAATGGATGGCAATAGAGCTTTTAGTGTCGCCTGCCCCATCCTATGGAATTCACTTCTACCATTGGTGAGGGAGGCTCTATCTATGCTATCTGTTTAGCCAGGCCTTCTTGGGTACTGGATAAGAACATGAACCGTCAGTCCATTTTAATGTAAAGAGAGTGATTATTTATATGTAGGATACTATCTTTTCTTTCTTTTATATGTGGTTATCTATTATAGTGTGATATATATATATATATATATATATATATTTTTGTTATTATTTAATTTTAAATTAAAATTTTGTATGTTTGTATGGCACCCAGAGCCTCTGGGATTGGGAGCCAGAAAAACACAATTTGCCATGCCTTGCCTTGCCACCTTCAAATTAACAATTATCATTATTAAATTGTTAATTTTAAATGCTGTGCATAGTATGCTGAAGAAATGCACAGCCATTATAAGAAAGTAAACATTTAAGCAATTGTGCACGACAGGGTGTGTGTCATGCTGGGATAATGTCACGCCTCGGGTGGCTGGGCACGTGACTGTAGGCCGAGTGTGTCTAACACCCGAGAAGTGACATTATCCCAGCATAGCACACACCCTGGAGTGCCTTATTGGTAGTATACAATAGCTCATTTGTGAAAATGAAAAGATAAATAATTAAAAAATAAATTTTTCTTTAATGCTTTTTTTTTTCCTTCCTCCTTCCCCCTAGCCAACCACTCCTTCCAGTCGCATGTACCTTCCATCTGCTTGCCATTCCCTGATGCCAGTCGACACCTCAGATTGTGACCCCCCAGGTAACCTGGCATATTCCTTCGCTGGATTTGTCCCCCCTGCTCCGAGGGGGAAGTCACAGGTGGGAGTAGCCAGCGCACTCTGCAATTAGCCAGGGTGTCACTGAGATGGGGTCTAACATCCAGGGCTTGGAGGCAGTTGGAGCCAGTGACCTTCATCTGACCAGCCAGAGAGCCATTTCCTGGTTTTCTCCCCAGGCGTACGCTGATGTCCACCTCACTCCAGTCATCTGAAACCTGATATCCTGCTGTGCTCCTGGCCACTGCCAGGAGCCAGCAGGCACTGGGCAGCATCCCCCCCTCCCCCCAGAGAAGGTGAGCCATCGCTGGACACTCCATCCTTCTCCCCCAGGCCGGCCCTCCAGCATTTAATTTTTTTATTGATTTTTGTATGTGAAGGTATAGTTGTTTAAAAAAAATCCACCATTTCTATAATGTGCAGCAGGTGGCGCTGCTACTTCTTATTGTTTCCCCCTTTTCCAGATTGTGCTTCTTCTTATTTGGTTCTTTTTGTTATGCCCCCCCCCCCAAATAAACAGTCTTGTTTATTCTGGAAACAAGAAGAAAAATTAGGCATATGGTTTGATCTCGGTAGGGTGTTGGGAGAATAACACTGACAAACTGAAAAGAATGCAGTGAGAGGAAAGCAGCAGGATGAAAGGGATGTGTGGACTTATTGTAAAAGTAGTGGAATCAAGAGGAAGCACTAGTAAGTGTGCTAAGCACTCAGTGTTGTTTTACAGTGTGCTGGAGATTCTGTGGTTGTGCCTTTAACTTGGAACACTTGAGGAAAATGATTGTGCAATATGGCAAGCTTAATTTTCATGGCATGTTTTTTTTCATCAAGCGGAGCTGTGTCTCTGAAGTGCGTGAACAGCAGTTACGGTCAGCGAGATTCAGTGGAGTTGATCACTTCCAAGAAAAAAAACAGTCATGAAAATTAAATGTATTTTGTGCCCTGTACTTTTGTGTCTTTTTTTGGTCAGCTTCACTTTTTGGTGGAGTTCTTGTTGTGTGGGAGGGGGAAGAGATCATTGGAGGTGGGGGAGCTGAAATCCTGTATAGCGGTAGCTGGCAACGGCAGTAACTTGTGAAGGACACGCATGATTTCTGACTCTGTCATGCAGTCATGTGTGTGCCTGGACTTGGTACAGTGATGTTATGCTCTGATAACATCACTGTCCCAGTCACACACTGACCAACCAGAGTCCAGCATTTTTCACCAATTCTTGTTTCCGTGTCACAAAGTTGCTTTATATTGTGTGTTATTGGGGAGGAGAAGATAAGTAAGGGTTTGTTTTTTTTATTTACTATGCCTTTATTCAGGTGCCAGACCTCCTAAGGCTTAGCCCCTGACTTCCGACCAAAGCCCACCCACAGGACTTACCAGGAGTGTCGATTCACCCAGTTATAACCCCTCTGGGTAGGGCCATCTGATAGCGTGGCCCCCATGAATAACTCATCTAGGGTCCTGGTGGGAACACCACCAAGAGGACCCCTGGCTTACACCCAGAGCAGGGCCATGGAACCAGACCATACCAATGGAAACTTGTTGCTATGTCACCAGCCAAGCATTGCAGATGGTGGCATGGAGCTGGAGAGACGAGGCATTGTGCATGAAGCTAGCAGCTAGTTTTTGTTGACTATGAGCCCCCCTTGGGAGGTGTGGCATGCAATGGGAGTCAGTCACAGAAAGGGTCAGTCACACGCCGGTCGCACCTCCCCCCTGCCCCATGGAGGAAGCAATCCCTGTGACATTCAGTCCTCCTCCTCCCAGCCAGTCCTCTGATTTTCCAAGTCCATATCCGAACCTGGGGTGTCTGTGCCAGACAGAAATCCAACCACTGAGCTGGCAGGCCAACCCAGTAAGTAAAGTTTTATAAAACAGATATTAACTGGCATCATTTCAGACTATAGTGTGAACACCTCGAACCCTTTAGGATGAACTATATGCTTTCAATGGTCATATTACCTACAGCCTATTGCTTCAGGCTATATAACTATATGGAGGCAACAGTTCGTCCCTCAGGGTTAAGGTTTTCACACTATAGCACTCAACTCCGATCAGTATTTATATTTATTTATTTTATGTTATTTGTTTTACCAAGAAAATCTCTTTTGAGCAAGGCTCAATTGCAAGGAGGTCCTAAGTAGGACAGCAAAAACCAGTAGTACATACAGTCTAAAGATACAGTATAGAGACACAGTGGTCATCAAATAGTGCATAAATACATACACTGTAAGGAGAAATGAGTACTTAGGTGGAAAATAACAGTTAAGTCATAATGAGAGGGAGACAAGTTTTAGACTTAGCATTGTCTACATATTACAGGCTGAACAGAACAAGGCAATTTATGGTTATCAGGCAGTGCACTAGCTTAAAGCCCCAGAAGAAAAGTAGCTACAGTGGGTGCACCACAGAGTGCCACCATTGAATAGTTTATTAGAAACAATCACATTTATCAGTCAAGTATTGATTATTGAAAGAATGGAAGTGAGAGGGTCAACCCAGGGTTGGTACTTTAACTGATTTTTGAAGGGCGTTCCACACTGAAGGGGCTGCCCAGCTGAGGCCATTTTCCTGTACTTTGTAAAGTGCCTCAGGATATTGAGCGTGACTGCTTTGTGCATCCTAAGTGCATATGGAAGTTGGGCCTACTGAGGAGTGAAGAGATGTAGCTCAGTAAGGAATTACATAATGCTATGTAGGTCCAGAGGTTTAACTGTTTTAATCTTCTAGCTCCAGGCAATGGCCAACCTACTTCCTTCTATAGAAGGCAGTGATGTGTGAGGGCAGGGAGCTCGCTGATGAAGCAGAGAGCTCTACGATAGAGTACATCTAAGCTACCCAGGTGTGTGGTTGTGACACTTCTATATATGATATCACCATAGTCAAGCAGTAGAAGGAATGTAGCCTGTACCAAAATTGTCTTGTCATCCTGATTAAGGTAAGATTTGTTATGGATGAAAAAAACAGTTTCTGCTGAAGCTTCTTACAGAGGGCATCTATATGGGTATGAAATGTGAGTTTATTGTCCAGCCACATGCCTAGGTACTTAAAGGTTCATACATATATATGTATTAGATACATATTTATACAATGAGTAGGGAGTTAGCCAGCTCATCAGTGTAGTGGTAGAACTACCGCTCATGATGCCAGTGACCCAAGTTTGGAAGTGAGCTTGGGGCATCAGAGAGTTGGCTACAGGAGAAGGATCCAGCATCTGAAGGACTGCTCTCCTCCTCTGGGGGGATGGTTTGCAGAGCCTGTGATCTGCCTGACTCCTAGTGGCAGCCTGAGGAACAGCACCTGGGACAATCTAGAAGGCAGGAGTGGCACAACAGACACTGACGTGCGGTACACAGGAGCACACATCACACATCATGGCCTCTTCACACGCCATGCTGCTAAAGTATAACTAAAGGGAGAAACACCCACCGGTGCCAGAATGGTGCTCTGACACTCAAAGGCCACACACCCTACTAGCTGGGCTCACCAGTCTGGATTACTGGATCCAGTTGCCAATGGGGACTGGGGACCTCATTGACCCCACCAGGAGGGTAAGCCCTTGGGGTACTGACTGGCAGGTAAGCCGCAGCAGACTTTGGGGTGATGAACCTGGAGAAAAACATGGACATGTACCCTGACCAGTGGGAGGCTCTGAGGCTCACCAGCCCCAGTATGACAGGGAACTCTGCTGGGCCACTGGCACTGTCATTCTCCCCTCAGTACCCTCTTGAAAACTAGGTTTGTAGTCTAAATGTAGCTATCCTGGTGTGCAGAAGTCCTAAATAAAAATAAAGCAAAACTTCTTTAAATTATACATCTCTGTTAATAGATGAGGCCTTTTAATTAATGTCCATTGATTGCTATAGTCCCATCTGCAGAAGCTTGATGAGAGCTGCTCACCTGACCCACCTATCTTAGCCATAACCAACTGTCAATGGACCTGTCATGGCATGGATATTAGTATACGTGTGCCAATAGCAATAGAGTTATTGTAACCTCTTCATGGCACTGGGAAAATCACAGATAATCTTTCTGTAACTCCCCTGTTCCAAAATAACTTAGATTTATTAGTTTAAGTGTATCTACATAGATTGTGTTTTATAGTCAATTAGTAACAAAAAGCACATCTTATAGTGTATTATTCCCAAAATACAAACAATGTTTTGTTTGCTGGATCAACATATCAAGGACTATTATCTACAGCACTCATGTGACAGGGATATTAATAAGTTTGTTTGAAAGTAATGCTTCCCAGTAGTTCTTTAAACCAAGACACACTTTAAGATTTCAGTGCTGTAAAGCTCAATTCCCAGTACAGCACATGTAGGACTAAATCTGACATAAAGCTGATAAACCGCTTAGTAATAAATGGTTCCTTGAAGTATGTTTTTTAGAGTATTTGTAGCAACTGTCTTCACAAAATTGACTGAGGGGAAGAAAAATAGTATGCAGTGAATGACCAAGGGGATCTGCAAACAGGTTTGTCTCTTACTGGTCTCTTGATAACAAACGATGTTGTTTTATCTTTTGGTTACACAATTCTATTAAAAAAAGAAATGGCAATGTATGAATCACAAACACATGGACAGCTACATAGAGAATAAAAGAGTAGAAACAAAATATTTTTTTGACATAGTATCAAAGTAATTTAAGGCTGGAAGGGGGTATGTGCCCTAGTGAGGGACTGAGGTAGCTGTCTGTGCTTTCCACTCCATGGGGATCTAGTCTTAATCTACACCATCCTGCTTCATTTTAACCTTCTTCTGCATTAAGAGCTTGCCTTACTTAGCTGATATCTGCTTCATTGAAATCCATCATCACTCAAACAAAAATGGCCTTTAAATCACCAAATAAAAAAAAAATATGGGCGAGCAGCTCACAAATCAGCAATGTCACATCACCAAGAAAGTGGGATCATCTGAGCCTGCTGACTCACTGCAGTCTGTCAGTATGACTGCCTGTCTGCCAAAAGTCTCTCTCAGGCAGCTTCTGTGGTAATATGCTGGTCCAGTTTTTACACCTCCAGCACACAGTAAACCATTTTTGGGAGACCATCGACTCCCACAGCAAGCAACTAGATGAACCCAGGGTCACTGCAATGAGCAGGAGAGGAATTGTGACATTGCAGCAGAACTACTGATAGCACAACAAGCAATAAAAGAAATGACCACACTTTGCACAAATGGGAGCTGGGAAACAATGTGCCAGGGATTGGGCTCCTGAAGGCTACCAAGCGCTCTGACCACCTGAATACATGGCTGCCACCAGTCCTCGTCCTGGAAGCAGAAACAGTGCTCAAGGGCCAGAAAGCACATAGCTCATCGGGCACGACACCTCAGAGTGGCCAAAGCATTTCCTAATAACATTTCTCCACTACCCCCATGCCAGAAGAAATTTCAGGCTGCTCGACATAAGAGACAGGTCTTGGTAGAGAATTATCTATTAACTTTCTACCCAGATTATACCAGATGCCTCAAGATATTTATCATGAATTCGATGCCATGAATAAAAAATTGCATGAGCAGCAGAGGTAGTTTACCTATGTTTACCTCTGCTGCATCGTTGTGCACTGCCAGGGACTGTCACCAAAATGTACTATCCAGTGCTTACAGAGTCTTTCCTGGATGCCAATGCCACACAACCCAGAAAGGTTACACAGCACCCTGTAACACAGGACCCACAGCCTCAGAGACCCACATAGAGATGTCATGCACAAAGTGGTATAGTAAGTGGATGTGAATGGGAACTGTCTCTTGGATGTGCTACAGTAGAAGCACACCCCTGTGAGTCTCTATTTTTTTCCTGCAATGACAATTTAATGGACAGCCATATCTATTTATTTATTTATAATTACTGGTCATCAATTTTTAACATTGGAATAAGCAGTTGATATTTCCCGTAACAACCAGTTGGTTGTTACGAGATTCACGCGCTGCGATTTTCCTAGTGATGCCCTGAGCATTCTTAGAGTGTTCGCATCAGCTGAGAGACAACAAGTGAAAAAAACGGCATCAGAATTTGAATAAAATCCACTCTTACTTGCCGAGCGCTGCATGTCTGTTCCAAGACTCCTTGGTTCACGGATTAGTTCAATAAAGTGTTCCTCCCTTCGGTTCACCTAGTAACATATGTAAAAGTAATGAAAATAAAGTAAAAGAGTGTTTAGCCATGATTCTTTACTGAAAACAAATCAGTAATGCGAACACAGTCCCTTTCCACTGGAAGCCCTGAACATGTGGGCGCGTTACCTAGATGACCAACCATGAAGAACCAAGATCGTGGCAGTGTTTTTAACATTTCAATGACTATAAAATCTATATTTTAGTGGACAGTTGTAGACAAGAAACTTTTTTTTTCTCTGTACTCAGTTTTCTGTTCCCATAAATGTGTTCCCGACCACGCTGAATCCCCGTTCTTTATATGTATGTGATCTCCACTGCATAAAAAATTAATGCCAAGCAATTATATAAAATAAATCATGAGGATGTGGTTTTAACTTGAATTTAATGCAAACCCTTGTCAAGTGATGCATGAATAAACCCCTCGAGCTGCGCTCTCGGGGTTTATGTAGCATCACTCGACTCGGGTGTGCATTAAATTCTCGTATCAACCACCTCCTTATACATTATTCTCTATATATCAAAGTGGGTATTGCTTTCTGTGTATGCTGATGGGCCATTTCCTTAACTTTCTCAGCCTTTCTTCCACATCTACCCCTGTACATGGTGTCTGATTGTGCAGTTGATGAATGCCATGGTGGGTAAGAAAGCATTGGCTGCCCTTGCAGTGCGACATTCTGCTTGATTATAAATGTGTCAGCAGGGATAGTTGACATATTCTGAGGTCCAACTGAATATTATTAGCCTTGTACTGTTCTGAAGATATCTCAAGAAATAGATTAAGCAAGTCAGCAGGGAAGTTGTTTGCTTTGTATGGGAAAACTGACTGCCCACTCCTGTGTGCTGAAATTGCACCACTCTGCATTTTGCTGCAATTTTTGGCTCTTTGTTTAAAGCAAAACAAACTCAAGCAAGAACAACCCGGGCAGTCCCCTCAGCTAGGCTTCTGTGCCTATACGCTCTCCGGTTGCAAGGATAAGACTGTCTATGGCAGAGAAAGGAGCTCAGAGTAGATAGTGTAACCAATATGAGATACCTACTTTGAAGCTCTGGGGGGTATCACCATGGAAGTGCCTTGTAGGAGGACACCTCCAAGCTTACTGAGGCAACATGTCTTCACTGCTCTGTTTGGTTTGTACTGCAAAGTGATGCATGATATGCAAACATAAACAAGTTGCACTGGGGAGGTAGTTCACATGATGCAAGACAAGAGTCATCATCTGAAAAATCTGGCACAGACCACTTCCTGAAAAGAAGATGCCACTCCTTGGTTATAGTTCACAAGTACTCAGTGCATAATTTATTGAAGTGCAATAAGGTCCATAGAACAGATGCCTGACACATTTTGGATTGATAATGGATTGTATAATTCTGAAACTCATCAGGCATCTGTTCTACAGATCCTTGCCTTTTTGCACTTCAATAAATCAAGCATTATTATTATGTCATTTTCTTTTGAGGATGTGGTGAGTGCCCAGTTTTTTTGTTGTTAAAGTGAGGCATGAACTTGATAGACTTGTGTTTTGGAAATATATTTTAATTCTTCGCATAACTGCTTCATCTTGTGGAAATTCTTTTTTCATCCTGTGTTTATCCCCCTCTTGCCTCGGCTACCCTGGACTGTAGTGGTTGCCCGGCCACCGATGTGGGGCCTGTGAGGGGTCAGTCTTCATCTTGTCACCATGTTTTTTTTCCTCCTAGTTTTCTCATCTTTACTTTCCCGGAGTCTCAATAACATGATTGTGCATGCGCATTGAGGTGCGCATGTGCACTGGGCCCAAATGGCCCCAATCCACCCACCTGGACTAGCACCAGCCCATCTTCCCAGCACTACCATCAAGTTTCCACTCAGTGGTAGCCAAGAGCTGGGAAGGCCAACCTCCCCAATCTGGAAGTGGAGATCTATCTGACAACTGCTTGGTCTTCTCCCAGCCTTCCCCCCTGGCCAACCCCTGGTGCCCCAAGCTTGGTCTTGAACTCAGGTCACTGGAATGGGAGAGGTGAGGTACTGGGCACCTCTGCCCTCTGAAACACTGGGCCAGCAGAAGAAAATGTTCTTTTTGATGCGCTCAGCTTTAAGTTTGCCATTTCAGTAGATTGTTTGGGATAGAGAGGATGGCGAAGCTAAAGTATGTTGATTACCATTCAGAAAATATCAGCTATATCCTGACTACAACAGTTGATTCCCCATGCCAACTGGCTACCTCAACATATTAAAACCTTGTATCCATATCACATTTGCACTATTGTTAGCAAAGCTGGAGTAAGAATTGGGGGGGCAGTCTGATGGGACTCTATTGGAGGCTAGGAACAAGTTTCCATATGTAAGGGGTATGGGTTGGAAAGGTCGCCGTACTATCTAGCAAGTGTGATCTGCCAAATCAAGACAATCTCCACACATTCCACAAACCATGTTGGGGGAAAGGGTCTTTGTATATACAGTGTCCCCATTGTCATAGGGGATAGTGTGGCTCATTTTAATTGCTTTGTATCTGGGATGGACAGTGGACCCAAACTCCAGCTCATTCCATGAAAGAAGTGAGGGAAGGCTGAATTCCTACAGATTTTGTTGGGGGAGTGGGGAACAGTGGGTTTGTGAGTCTTTTTGGGACAATTGAGCTAGTTACTCTTTTTCAAGTTGCTGAGAAAGTTGCTCCTGGATGGATGGGGTAACATCTGTAATAGGGGGATGAGTCTGGCCCAGCATGGGGATCACTTCTGTTTTAGCAGTTGATTATTGGGGGGGTTTCTTATATTGGTGTTCTTGGGAGGGGATGGGGTCCTGGCAGAGTGGGAGGGAGTGAAACGTTGACAGTGGTTTATGGGCTGTGGCACACTTGGATAGGGGCTGGGGGGCAGAACAGGGTGCAGGGACACATACATTGAATGATTTCTCTAAGCATGGCTGATCTTACAGTCTTGAGGTAGAATGTTAATGGCTTCAAACAGTAGTTAAGAGAAGAAAAGTATGGGCATATGTTAAAAAACTAAGGGGGGATGTACTGCTTCTACAGAAAACTCATACAGTAGAGGAACAGGCAGCTGGATCAGAGCACTCCTGTGGAGGGCACCTTTGCATAGCTTGTTTAACATCCAAGGCTGGGGGGAGGGGGTGTTGCAGTTTGGATTCAACTGGGTGTGTCAGATACCTTAACTCTACAAGTCATTGATCCTCAAGGTAGAGTTATCATTTTAGTACTAATGCTTGGCAATGAGGTGCTGACTCTGGCTTCAGTTTACTATCTTAATTATGACCACCCTAACTTCTTCCACCAATTAGCACTCATGCTCACCAATTGCCCTGACTCCCTACTATTCGGAGAGGATGGCAATATGCCCTGGGATCTTTGATGGACCTTTCCATGCCATGCATTCACATTGCCTCAAAGTGCTGTCTGACTTTATGGACAATGGCAGAAGACCAGTCCCTCATTTATGAATGGCACTATCTCCATCCAACAAATGGAGAGTTTTCCTTTTTCTCCCATGCCCACAATCTTTACACTGGCATTGAAATACAGAAACACAGAAACATTGAAATTGTTGGCAGATAAGGACCTCTTTGCCTACCTAGTCTGCCCTATATTCCATACTTACTTTGCCACCACAGATATGACTCAGTCTCCTGTCTTCTCCTCCCCTTGCCTTACTTCTTAGGTCCCCTTATGTCTATTCCATGCATGCTTGAATCCTGTTACTGTTTTAGCATAACCTCTACTCGGTGGCTGTTCCAGGCATACACCACCATCTCTGTGAAGAAGTATTTCCTCACATCTCCTCTGAGCCCCCCCCCCCCAGCTTCCTAGTGTGGCCTCTTCTCCTGGAGCATCTTTTCCTATGGAAAATGCTACCTTCCTGTAACTTATTAATACCTGTGTGATATTTGAACATTTCTGTCATATCCTCCTTTCCCTCATTTCCTCTAGAGAGTACATATTTAGTTCCTTGAGTCTTCCCTTATAGTGCTTTTGATGCAGGCCTTGCACCATTCTGACAGCCATCCATTGAACCACCTCCACCCTATCAGTGTCCTACCATAGGTGGGGCCTCCAGAACTGAGTACAGTGCTTGAGGTGGGGTCTTACCAGTGATCAATACAGTGGTAATACTACCTCCCTCTTTCTGCTGGTGATGCCAATCCCTATGCACCCAAGTATCCTGATAGCCTTCTAGACTGCCTTATCACACTACTTGACTACCTTTAGGTCATCAGATATGATTACTCCTAGGGCCCTTTCCTGTTATTTGGGTTTTGGTAATACTGTACCTCCCGGCTCAATTGGTTCATTGCCCTTGGGTTTCTGAGCCCTAAGTGCAAGATTTGTCACTTTTTTGCATTGAAACCCAGCTGCCATACCATTAACCATTCTCCCCGCTTTATAGATCATCCCTCATTCTTCCCATGTCCCCTGGAGTGTCCACCACTCTGTTGCAGATTTTTGTGTCATTCATGAACAGGCATACTTTCCCTTCCAGCCTTTCTGCAATATCACTAATAAAGAAACTGAAGAGGACCAGGCCTAGTACTGACCCTGTACCACCGCACTGGTCACCTTGCCATCTTTAGAGTGGCTCCCCCCTTTACCACTCCCCTCTGACTCCAATTGCTTAGCCAACTTCTTACCTATTTTACTACTTCTGGACCCACTCCCAGGTTGCCCAGCTTGCTCACCAGTTCTTTGTGGAATGGTGTCAAATACCTTACTGAAAGCAGATAGGCCACTTCTACCACTCCTCCCTTATCCCCTTCCCTGAAAGAACTTAATCAGTTTTGTCTAGCAAGACCTCTCCTGTGAAACCATGTTGCCTCAGATTCTGTAATTCACTGGTGATAAGGTATTCCTCAATCCTTTCTTCAGTAATGATTCCATTACTTTACCCACTGCCGACGTCAGGCTGACAGAGCTGTAATTGCCTGCCTCCTCCCTATTTACACTTTTGTGTAGTGGGACCACATCTGCCCTCCTCCAGCTCCCTGGAACCTCAACTGTTTCTAACGATAAGTTGAACAGAGCTGTCAGAGGTGCAGCCAGCATCTCCTTTATCTCCTTCGGTATTCTGCCCCCTCAGGTCCCATTACATTGTCTACTTTTAATTGTGCTAGTTCCTTGAGAACTCTGTCATCTGTAAAAGGTCTAGTGTTCACCTTCCTTCCATTAATGCCCTTGTCCCTAATCTTTGGACCATCACCTGCCCCTTCCTCTGTAAATACTGAAAAAAGTAATTGTTCAATATGTCTGCTTTTTTTCTGGTCCTCTTCCTCCCAAATCCCTCCTACCCCTTTTAGCCTTACTATCCCTTCTTTGGTCTTTCTCCTCTCACTTATATATCTAATATCTATATATACCTTGAGAGGGGAAGGAGTGATGAAAAGCTGCTGATCACATAGGGTCAGTGGTCACATATACTGTATAGGGCTTATGGGCAGACTGGATGGGCCTAGTGGTCCTCATCTGCCAGCAATTTCTATGTTTCTAAGAACGTTTGATCCCTTTTTTTACTAACTGAGCAGTATTCTCCTCCGTTTGTGCCTTTGCGCTCCTAACTGCTCTCCCTATCTTCTTTGTGTCTCCTGGTAACTCTCCTTATCCCCCTCCTTCTGAGTCCTGTTGTACCTTCTAAATGTTAGTTTTTTTGCCCTTACTTTCTCTGCTACTTCTATAGAGAACTATATAGGTCTCTTTTTTTCTCTTGCCCTTATTAACCTACCTGACACAGGGATTTGTTGCCTTTTTAATGTCCGCTTTATTTTTGCTTGTTGTTCCTCGACTCCTCACAGTTCCCCTATCCCTGCTAGGGTGTCCCTGAAGCATTCTGTCATTTTCTTATAATCAGCCCTCCTGAAGTCCAGGACCCTCATCTTAGTGTGGCTCAATTCTGCCCCAGTTCTTATATTAAGCCACATCATATGGTGATCACTGATCCCAAGGTGGCCACCCAATGTGATGTCAGCAGCACTGTCCTCATTTGTCAGTACCAGATCCAGCATTGCCCCCCCCCAAGTGGATTCTTTAGTTAGTTGCTTGAGAAGTGCACCATGTAGTGAGTTCAGGATGTCCCTACATCAGATTGTTTCTGCAGCTGGTAAGATCTAGTCCACGTCCAGTAAACTTATGCCCCCTACCAGCAACACCTCTCCTTTGCATACCATCCTTTGGATTACTTCCTTCATATCTTTATCCACCCCACTCCATCCCCAGTTCAGGAGGTCTGTAAATCACTCCTGTGTGAATAGTGGCTCCATTCCATGTCTCCAGGGTGACCCACACTACCTCAGCTCCTCCCTGGTCTCCCTGTATTTCCATAGCTTTTATGTTGTCCCTAACATAAAGAGTTACAGTACTCCTCCCCCTTTTTACCTACCCTGTCTTTTCTGAATCAAACATAACCCGGTACGGCTACATCCTAGTTATGGTTTTTTTTGCACCAAGACTCGATAATTGCTACTATGTCCAGGTCCTCATCTGCCATGGTGGCCTCTAGATCTGCAATTGGCTCTGCATTGGCTTCCTGTCCATTGGTGCATCATTTTCAAGATATGCTTAACACCTTTCAAAACCCCACATGGGATGGACCCAAGGTACCTGAAAGATCTTCTGAAGCCTTACACTCCCTCTGGTTCCCTCTGGTCCATAGATGCTGGTCTACTTTTGGTTGCCTGCTCACATTTAAAACAGTCCAGGAATAGGGCCATTGGGATTGCCACCCCTTCATTGTGGAATTCTCTTCCAGGGTCATTATGCTGTGCCCCAATTGTAGGCACCTTTAAGCACAGATTGAATACATACTTGTTTACAGAGGCCTATCCAAATTATTAATTAACTCTAGCTCTTTCTATTTCTATTTTAGTATTTATATTTTAATGCATATTTTGCTGTTCTTTGAATTTTTAATTTATACTTATCTGCATTTGTTGTTGTGAGGTGCTCTGAGCCATTGGAAAGGGTGCCAGATAAATAAAATTTGCCTTGCCTTGCCTTCCTATCTTATTGCCCAGACTTTGAGCATTTGCACACATGGCTATCCAGATTGTCCTCCCACCCCCTTCTAATTTCTTATTTGAACTTCCTTATTTCCTCCACTATTTTTTCACTATATCTCTTTCCTTTTTCCCCTTCGATTCCTTTGTTATTTGATTCTTTTTGGGATTTTACTCACTCAGGAATCCCACTGCTTACCTCATAAGCCTGTGGGGGGGGGGCAGTTTATGTCTCCCTGCCTTTTTATGCTTCCCCACTCTGCTAGTTTAAATGCTTGCCATTGTTGCATTTAAACCATTCACTGAGGACCATGGTTCCCCTCCTTGATGGACTTGGGCCATCACCCTTGTACAGGTCCTTATCCCTCCAGGTGAGTCCCCAGTCCACAATGAAGCTGAAACCCTCCTCTCTGAAATATTGCTTCAAATATGCATTGAAGATCCTGGTGTGGAGAATCCTGTTCTCCCCTCTGTTGTAGACAGGTAGCACCTCTGAGAAGGTCACAGATCATATTACTTGCCTAAGACTCCTTCCAGATTCCCTTAACTCCTCCTGAACTATTGCTGGCTCATCCCCAAGGGTCCATGTCAATTCATTCCCAGCATTTCACTCCATGACAATTCGCTCCCATCAATTCACGCCTGCAACAATACACTCCTGTCTATTTCGCTCCTGCATAACTCATTCCTGGCATTCGCTCCTAAAAAATTAACTATATAGAAACCATTTGGAAATAACTGGCCTCTCTCTCTCCCTCTCTCTCTCTCTCTCTCTCTCTCTCTCTCTCTCAGCTCTGTCCTCTTTGGTTCTAGCAGGGCATTCTGGGGCAGTGCAGGAAAGCTTCAATCCAATCTAGGCACAGTGTGTAATGCCGATTGTCCTACTATTCTTGAGTTTTTTAGTGCTTGTTGATGCAACTCATGATTTTATGAAAAAAATGTTGAGATACCAATGTAATCCCCTCCCATTTGAGACTTACGTGTATAGAGCTCCGGACCCATTACTGCCCTGTAGCATCCTTTCGGTGGCTCCAGGTGGGCTCCAGACCTGTGGTGCCCCATGAGGTCCTGGCAGCTGCAGTCACTGGTTTGGGTGTCTCTTCCCTTAGTGAAGAAGGGGGCCAAACTCCATGCTGTGCTTCCATACCTCCATGTGAGAACCAGACCGGCCAAAAATAAACAGAAAACATGGTCACGCAGCACTGTCTGTGCATTCACGGCTGTTGGAAAGTACAAATTAAAGGATCCATGGCTCCAAAAGTGTTTCAGTCATGCGGCCATGACATGAAAATATCCCCAGCTCCAAGGCAGGCAGAAGAGCTTGGTGATTAGTGTGAAAATGCCTCCAGGCACAGGTGATATGGTTTTCTGCCCTTCCAAGGACATATATATTAAATCTGGGGGACTGCAATGCTGGTAATGGGTGATGGGTCTATGCAGAGGAGGGCTGAGGATGCACAGCAGAGGAAGAATGAGGATGCAGCTGAAGGAGTACATTGTCAGGAGCTCATTGTTGGGGGGCGGATTGTCAAAGGAGTGCAATATCACCGGAGTGAATTGTTGGGTACAGAAAGTCATAGAGTGAAATGCCAGGAATAAAATGTCAGGCTCCCCATCCCTAGCCAGGTCATTTGTTCCCAGATGGACAATGACATCCAGTTCTCCCTCCCTTGCTGTTTCTGCAGCAATCATTTGGATCCTTTTTCCATCCCGGCAAGCCATGGCACTTGGAAGGGACCAAACCTCCCTCTCCTTATCCTTACCTGCCCCCAACTGTATCCCCCTCACTATGGAGTCCCCCACCAGGATTTGCTTCCTTCTACTCTGGGGTCCTCTGAAACCCCCCTTGGGGTCTCCACTATGGAGGAGCCCCATATCCTCTCTAGTTATTACTTCAGTGGCCTCTGTGGGACAGTCCCACCCAGCCAGCACAGCACAGGAGTTTCTTAGTTGTACTGGATGGGGATGTGACAACGCTACACCACCCCACCCCTCCCCGAGACCACTTCTGTCCAGCTACTCCTCCTTATGGGCAACCTCTAAGATAGCAATGGCAGACTAGGTAGTCCCTGGGTGGGGGAGTAGGTCATACAAACCCAAGCCAGCTTTGCCTTGAGTCTGACAACCTCCTCCCTCAGCCCAGAGAGGTATAGGCAGATGGTGTAGAAACACAGTCTCCAGAAAGTCTCCCTGAAGACTGCTGCCCCACAGCCACTGCACTGTACCTCTCCCAGCATAACTATGTCCTCCCTTGCCTGTTTTTCCTTTTTGCCTCCTTTTGTCCCTTTCCACCCCTTGCCCAACTACTGCTTGACTTTAACGCACCTCTACCCTACCCATTTTCTTTTTGTCACTTTAAACCTTTACTTACACCTACACCTACACTAGATAGGGTATTTCACCTATATCCACACGGTTTCCAGACCCTAACATGGCACAACCATTTTTTTTTCTTTTTCTACTCCTACCTGTACCCTTTCTATTGCATGAGTTGACCCTCCTCACTCCCTTGCAATGGGTGTGCAATTACAGGAGTTTAAGCAGGAAGCTTATCTCTTGTGTAGGGTACACCATCCTGATGTCCTGCTCCTTCATTGCTCCCCTGCCAGTTTGTTGGGATTCAGATTTTCTGGCTGCCAGCTGCCTTGTTGGGCTGACACCAGTAGGCAGACTTCGACGTCCTTAGTGCAGGGGGCGTCTTAGTGGCCTCTTCCTTTTGAGGCAGTAGGAATTGACCTCATCCTGCTTTCTTCCAGCTTGCTCTACCATCTAAAAGCAACTTTCTATGGCCTCATCCTATACTCTGACCACACACCTCTAGTGGTGATGACCCTGCAAAGACCAGCTAGTACAGCCTGGGTGAATCAGTTGCACATAGCTAGCCTGCTTGCTCAACAGGATTTTAAGATGGCTATTTCTGCAGCCCTCACCAAATGCTTGAGTAACAACAAGCCGAGAGACACCTCTGCCTCCACACAGTTGGTGGTGCTAAGCATATTTGCCAGGAGAGCAGCCATTTTGGTAGCAGCACATAAGAGCAAGGGGGAAGTGAAGAGGGAGCAGGAATTGGAGGAGCACATTTTATCATTGGAAAAAGTGTATATGCCTTATCCATCCCTCTCCACATTGCAAACTCTGAGGGTGTGAAAAGACACACTGAATCAGCTAATCTCTAGGTGTTTGCAGCAAAATATGCTATGTACTTATGCAGGCACTTACTTCGATGGGGTAAGGAGGGCTGGTGACTGGCCTGAAGTTGAAAATGATGGAGGCTGACAGAGTGATACCCCATATCCTGACCAGTTAGAAATCTCTATCAGTGGCCCCAGAGGACATTAGTGCCACATTTCAACACTATTACAAGGCCCTGTATGCCTCAGACATGGAGGCCTCTACACCTCCATGGCTACTTTTCTGAACAATGCCCTGATGCTAACCATCACAGTAAGAAAGAGAGTAGTTCTGGACCTCAACCTTATAAGGGAGGAGGTGGTGGCTTGCCCGGTGCACTTTTTCAGCTGTGGAAAGGTACCAGGCCCTGATGGCCTCCCAGAGGAATTTTATCATAGAAACATATGAAGAATTTGATGACAAAAAAGGACTGCCAGTCCCATCCAGTCTGCCCATCTCTCCCTACCTACACTATTTCATCAGACCATGCCTGATCTACAGTTTGATCACCCCCGTCCTTTCCATTAAGATTCCTTTGTGCTTATCCCATGTATTCTTGAACCCCACCACTGTTTTTGCCCCCACCACCTCAAGAAAGGGATACTGAATGAATATTTCTGCTCAGTATTCACAACAGATGAGGATGGGGAGGTGCCTAAACCAAACAAGGGAGAAACTCTGAAGAGGGGAGTCGATACCAGTCCATTCACAGAAGAAAGGGTTTTGAAAGAACTCTTGAAACTGAGGGTGGACAAAGCAATGGGGCCTGATGGGATTCACCCAAGAATACTAAAAGAACTAAGGGTAGAACTAGTAACAACACTGACTACTCTCTTTAACAAGTCATGGGAGGATGGAGTGGTACCTGAGGACTGAAGGAGTGCAAATGTGATTCCACTTCACAAAAGTGGGAGCAGAACAGAGGCAGGAAACTACAGACCAGTTAGTTTGACTTCAGTGGTAGGGAAAATGATGGAATCACGGCTGAAGGAAAGAATTGTTGAGTACCTAGAGGCCAGTGGGGCACAGGACCCAAGGAAGCATGGTTTCACAGCAGGAAGATCATGTCAGACTAACCTGATAGACTACTTTGACTGGGTGACCAAAGTAGTAGACCAGTGAGGGGCTGTGGATATGGCCTACCTAGATTTTAGCAAGGCATTCATCACAGTCTCACACAAAAGATTAATATACAACTTAGCCAGCCTTGGAGTGGGTCCCAAGGTGGTAGCCTGGATAAAAAACTGGCTGGACAACAGGACCCGAAGTGTAATAGTAAACGGAGTCCACAGTGAAGAAAGGAGGGTAACTAGCGGGGTACCACAGGGTTCTGTACTGGGACCGTTCCTCTTTAATATCTTTATAAGTGACATTGGAGAGCACCTGGAAGGAAAGGTATGCCTCTTTGCAGATGACACAGAGATCTGCATCAGGATTGATACACAAGGTGGGGTGGAAAGAATGAAAAGGGACTTGGCAAGGTTGGAGGAATGGTCAAATACATGGCAGCTCAGATTCAATGCAAAGAAGTGCAAGGTAATGCATCTGAGAAACAAAAACCGAGGGGAAGAGTACACAATGGGGGTGAGTTAATAACAACAACAAAAATCGAAAGAGACCTAGGAGTAATTTCATCAGATGACCTAAAGGTGGGCAAGCAATGTGAGAAGGCAGTATGGAGGGCTTGGGGGGGGGGGATACTGGGATGCATAGGGAGAGGCATCAACAGTAGAAAACAGGAAGTTGTTATCCCTCTCTACAGACAGTTAGTGAGACCCCATCTGTGGAGTACTGCATGCAATTCTGGAGACCCCATCTCCCCAAAGACATAGACAGAGTGGAGGCTGTTCAGAGGAGGGCAACCAAAATGGTGCAAGGTCTGCACCAGAAGACATACAAGGAGAGACTAAAGCAGCTTAATATGTACAGTATACCCTTGAGGAAATGAGGGAGACGGGGGGCATGATAGAAACTTTCAAGTATCTCAAGGGAATTAACAAGGTACAAGAAGGTAGTATCTTCCGAAGAAGAGATGTGCAAGAACAAGGGGGTACAATTTGAAGATAGAGGGGGGATGGCTCAGAGGTAATGTTAGAAAGTATTTTTTCACAGAGAGAGTTGTGGATGCATGGAACAGCCTTCCTGAAGAGGTTATGGGAGAATTCAAGAATGCATGGGACAGCCGTAAGGCAATTCTAGTGGGGGGCAGGTGGAAGTAAGCTGTTGATTAACTGTAATCTGCAGCTTATCAATCAGGTAGGGAAATAGGCAGACTGGGTGGGCCAAGCGGTCCTTATCTGCCATCAAATTCTATATTTCCATGTTTCTAAAAAGTACTTCCTCACATCTCTCCTGAATCTACCTCCCTCCAGCTTCATAGCATGTCCCCTTGTTCTTGCGCACTTTTTCTTCTGAAAACTACTATACCTAATTTACCCACATGAGGTAGTTAAAGGTCCCAGTCATTCATATCTCCTCTCTCCCTCCTCTGTTCCAGGGTGTACATATTGAGGTTCTTTATCCTCTCTTCATTGAGATTTTTATACAGACTCTGCACCATTTTAGTTGAACTCCTCAGGACCACCTCCACTTTGTCTATGTATTTCCAGAAATGTGGTCTCCAGAGCTGGACACAATACTCTTCAGTAGGTGTGGTCTTACCAGTGATCTATACAGAGGCAACACCACTGCCCTCTTTCTGCTAGTGATACCCCTCCCTATGCACCCCAGCATCTCACTTGCCCTCCCTACTGCCTTGTTGCACTGCCTGGCCACCTTTAGGTCATCTGATATGATTACACCCAGGTCTTTTTCCTGCATGCTGGTTGTCAATACCACTCCACCCATTTTGTACTCCACTCCTGGGTTTCTGTGCCCTAATTACATTATTTTGCATTTTTTGCATTGAAACCCAGTTGCCATACCCTTGACCACTCCTCTAGATTTCTCACATCTCTGCTCATCTCCACTGCCCCCAGGAGTGTCCACCCTATTGCAGATTTTGATGTCACCTGCAAAGAGGCAGACCTTTCCTTCCAGCTCCTCTGCAATGTCACGTATAAAGACATTGAAGAGGACTGGTCTCAACACTGATCCTTAAGGCACCCCACTGGTCACCCTTCCTTTCTTGGAGTGAACTCCATTTACAAACACCCACTGTCACCTATCCCCATCCACTAACTGATTTCTTATCCAGTATTCCACCTTTGGACCCACTCTTAAGCTACCCAGCTTGAATACTAGTCTCCTATGTGGAATCATGTTGAATGCCTTAATGAAATCTGGATAGGCCACATCCACCACTCCACCATGATATACTTCATTGGTACCCAGTCAAAGAAATCAGATTCATTTGAAATTACCTCTCCCCTGTGAAACTATGCTGCCTTGCATCTTGCAACCAACTGTATTCAAGAAATTCCACAATCCTTTTCTTCCACAGTGATTCCATTAACTTTCCCACCACCAATGTCAGGCTAACTGGCCTATAATTGCCCACGTCTTCCCTGCTGCCACTTTTGTGTGGTGGAACTACATCCCCCCCACCTCCAGTCCTCCATAACCACTCCTGTTTCAAGTGATCTGTTAAATAGAAATGTCAGACATGCAGCCAGTATTTCCCTGAGATCCCTCAATACCTAAGGTGCACAACATCTGGTCCCATGGCCTTGTCCACCTTCAGATTAGCAAAGACTTCAGGACTCTCGCCTTCAAAAAAGAACCAGTGTTGACCTCCCTTCCTCCTTCCCTCCTTCCAAAGTGTCTGTTACATTTTTGTGGCCCATTCCCTTCTCTTCTCCTTCCTCTGTGAACACTGAACAAAAATATTTGTTCAGGATGCCTGCCTTTTCCTGGTTCCCCTCTACACAGCTCCCCCCCTTCCCTTTTTAACCATACAATCCCACCCCATGTCTTCTTTTACCCTCTGTTTCCCTGATACACCTCCCTATCCTCTTTCCTCAGTGTCTCTTTATGCCTTCTGAATGCTACCTTTTTAGCTTTTACCTTTTCAACCACCTTTTTAATGAACCATAGTGGTATCTTTTTCCTCTTGCTTTTGCTCACTTGTTTGATACCGAGGTTTTTTTGCCTTTGCTATGCTCCCTTTTATCTTTGCCCATAGCTCCTCCACCCCATCCAGGTTGCCCACCCCTGCTAGGTCATCCCTGAGGTAGTCATCCATCTTTTTTTAAATCTGCTCTCATAAAGTCCAGGACCCTCCCCTTGTGTGGTTCAAGTCCGCAGTTATCCTTATAATGAACCACACTGTACAGTGATCACTGGTCCCTAAGTGGCCTCTCACTTTTAACATCTACAACTCTCTTCTTGCTAGTGAGTACCAGGTCCAGTATTGACCCATCATGAGTGGGGTCACTGATTAGTTGTCTGAAGAATGCCCCCTGCTGAGAATCCAAGATGTCCCTGTTTCTAGCTGAAGCCACAGCTTGGAGTCTCCAATCCACACCTGGCAGGTTGAAGTCCCCAACCAGCAGCACCTCCCCTTTTTCTACCATCCTGCCAATGCCTTCCGCCAGTTCCTTGTCTAATTCCTCCCTCTTTGCTGGAGGTCTACAGATCACTCCAGTGCAAAGAGTGGCTCTATTCCATGTCTTCAGGGTGAACCACTGTACCTCTGTCTCCAACTGTATTCTCCGTATTTCTGTGGCTTTTATGCTTTCCCTCATACAAAGCACCATACCTCCTCCTTTCCTTCCCAGCCAGTCCTTCCTGAACAGATTATAGTCTGATGCAGCCATGTTTTAGTCATGATTTTCAGTGCACCATGCTCCTGTCCCCTGTCATAGACAGGCAGTACCTCGGCGAAAGCCACTGAGCAAGTTACCTGACTGAGTCTGCTCCACAGCTCCCTAAACCCCCCACTGCACTATCCCAACCTCATCCCTAGGCAGGTCAATAGTCCCCAGGTGGAAAATGACATCCAGCTCTTCCTCCCATCTTGCTGCTCTAGCAATCTTCAGGATTCACCCCCCATTCCTCCAGGCTGTGGAACCAGGTTGGCACCTAACCTGCCTTCCCCATCTTTCCTATTCCCAAACCTAACCCCCTAATAAATTGAGTCCCCCACCAGAAGTTGCTTCCTCCTCCTTTTGGATCCTCTAGCACCACCCTTGGGGTCTCCAATATGGAGGGCCTCCACATTCCCCTTGGTCACTATCACAAGTGCTTCCTCCTGGCAGCCCCGCCTTGTGAGAGTGGCATAGGAATTTTGTAGTTGTACTGGTGGAGGAATGTGGCTCTGTCCCACCAAAAAAAAAAACCTTCAAGAGCCCACCATAGACCATCTGTTTCTCCTCACTGGCATCCTCTGAATTAATGATGACAGACTTGGTAGCCTCTGAGTCGGGGGGAGAGACCCAACGAATTCTAGCCAACTCAGCCTGGAGTCTATTGACCTCCTCTGTCAACCCAGAATAATGTGCCCCATTAGGCATTGAACCCAGGCCCCTGGAATACTGTTCTGGTACTCTAACCACTGAGCTGTAGGCTCCCATAAGAACCAGTTGTCAGAAGTGCTACTCAAACCCGTGTCTCCAGGAGAGACTGCAACCTGAACACAATGCCCTAGACTGCTCAGCTATCTTGACACTGCTAAATATATCAGACTACACTTTTGTGAGTGACTTTGTGTTTTCAATGCATGTAGTGCAACAAACAATTGTATGCTCTTACCATTTTTCTCAGTATGTTTTTTAATATTATTAAATTAGATTGAGGGAATACACTCAATCAATTCTAAAGCAAACTTTTACCCAGACAGGAACCTGAAACTTGGACCCTCAGGTTAAAAATTTGATGTTCTACTGACTGAGCTATCTAGGCTCAAGAGTAAGTTTCAGAGCCTAAGATAGATCCTTGCATCTCTGGTCTCAGAGGCAACAATAGGAAAATCTTTCTTGGAGACACTGGAAGAACCCTTCCTAGATATGGCATTGGAGATGTGGGACCAGGCTTTTCTCCCAGAGTCTCTAATCCTCACCACAGTGACTGTGCTCCCCAAGCCCAGTAAGGACTCCACCCTGTGCAGATCCTGTTGCCCCATCTTTCTACTAAATACTAAACACAGACTGCAAGATAGTGGCAAAGCTCCTAGTGGCTGACCCTAGGGGGTCCTGCCAGGCTTGGTTCTTCCAGACAAAAGAGCCTTTGTTAAAAGGCAGCATTCCAGAAACAACATCAGGCAGTCTCTCAATGTCATCTGCAAATTTTCCAGGGGAAGGGCTTCTAGGCCTGGTCTCTTGGAATTAGAGGTAGATAAGTCCTTTGACAGGGTAGTGTGGCCCCTTAATGTTTGCCACACTTGAACAGTTCAGGTTCATAGCTAAAATACGATACTGGATTGCTGCACTATATAGCACCCCAAAAGCACAGATCTTGATCAATTGCTCTATTTTTGCTAACTGTTTCAGTTTCAAGGGGCATTGGGCAGGGCTGTCCCTTTCTCCCTTGCTGTACTTACTCACCATATAGCCCTTGGTCATGGTTGTCAGAAACCATCAATATATTGGTGGCTGTACTTTAATGGATCACATCACATCATCTTCCTATTTGCTGATGACATCTTGCTCTTCCAGGCTGACCTGCCCAGGGTAGTAAAAGCTTTAATGGTGCTTTTCAGCCTGTATGGCTCTATGTTGCACTACAAAATCAACTGGGCAAAATATGAGTAGTTTCCTTTGGGGAAGAGTAATTATGGCCCCCTGCAGGTGAAAGGTATCACTGTGGCCCCAGCCTCTAGGCTTAAGTACTTGGGAGTACAGCTTCCATGGATGCTGTGTACCCATAGCATCATTAACTACAAGCTGCTCCTACTAAAGATTAGACAAGTTTATGAGAGATGGAGAAATCTGCCCATGATTGTCACACAGTTAAAATGTCCATACTACCCAAACTTCTGTACATGTTTCAGGTCTTCCTTGCTCACTGACCTCTACAATTCTTTCCCTGTGTGAAGGTTTGCATCACATCCCTGCTTTAGCATGGTAGAAGGGTTACAATAAAGAAAGTCACACTTTGGCATTCATTAGAGCAAGAGGGATTGTGTCTACCCAACTTCAGATTGTGGCTCAACTGGCTTTTAGAAGGAAACACTGAACTCAGGACCAGAATGGCTGCTGTGGGTAGTAATAGAAGAGAAGCTCTGGGGTTCTCCTTCTGCCCTCTTTGCTAGATGTGGCACTCCACTGAGGCATATTGAAACACATCGCCATCCCCTTAGTGATGTCTTCTACCCAAGCCTGGCTGGCATCCCAAGAATTCATAGCCCACCCTAAATGAATATCTCCAGAAGCCAGTAGGAGAAGAGTGGTGTGAGGGCACTCCAGATAATCTCAGCTTGTGGAATCTGCCAGTATCAGATGGAGGGAGAAAGGCGTATACACCGTAGATGCAGTGTAAGAAGGAGGATGGTTGTCTTTTAAGCAGCTGAATGGCAAATTTGACCTCTTACCAATGGATTTCATTCTGTACCTCCAGATCCAACAGTGGTTACTGGGCTCCTCTGTCTCTCAACCTGCAATGCCAGAATGATCCTCAGGAGAGGAAATCTAGGTGTGCCAGAAAAGGAGTTGGCTACCTATAAAAAAATTCAACACCCAACTCTTGAAAAGTCTTGCTAACCCTACGCAGATGGCCAGTATGAGATGGAAGAGCAATTTAGTGGGGTCACCTTCACATACGAACATACAAATCTGCCAGCAGATACAGGCCTTATGATTTATTGAGTCTGCTCAGGTGTGCAGCACCCAGTTTATTAAACAACAGTTGCCCCCCTCTCCTTACCCACCATTAAGATTTATTTCCCCCTACCTCTGGATTTTCTCCCACAGCTTCACCTCAGTTTTGAGCCTCCCTTTAACCTTGTCCTACCCCATCTTGAAGCTGCCCACTGTCTGCATTGATATCACTTCCTCTTGGAGAGCATTTCAATGTGCCACCACCCTTTCTGTGAAATAGTGCCTCCTCATCTCTCTCTTGAATCTTCCTCCCACCAATTTCAGACTGTACCCCCTGGTGTCCCTCTCCTCTTTTAACTGAAACAGATCCTCTGAATTAACCCTATTTATGCCCTTTAGGTACTTTAAGGTCTCAACCATATCCCCTCGCTCTCTTCTATCCTCCAGGGTATACATGTTGAGCTCCCACAGTCTCTCCTCATATGTTTTGTCCCCCATTCACTGGATTATCTTTCTTGCCCTATGCTGGAGCCCCGTTTAGTAATTTGATGCCTCTTTTCAAATATGGGCACCAAAACTGCACGCAGTACTCTAAGTGGGGTCTCACCAGGGCCCTGTACAGGGGCAGAATGACTTCCTACCTCCTAGAGGTGATTCCCCTGGTGATACATCCCAGCATTTTATTCACCTTTGCAGCTGCCTTCCTATACTGTGTCAAGTGATTCATGTCCCCTTTTACCAGTACCCCCAGATCCTTCTCCTCAACCGAAGTGGATAACTGCACTTCCCCCAACCAGTAATTGATCCCAGAGTTTTTAGCCCCCAAGTGTAAGACTTTGCACTTTTTATCACTGAACTCCAGTTTGCCAAGTGTCTGATCACTGCTCAAGTCTCACCAAATCCACTTGTAGTGCTTTACCCCTTCCTCATTATCCACCTCCATGCAGATCTTGGTGTCATCTGCGTAGAGACTGATCTTACTCTTTATCCCAACTGATATATGTGTCTGCAATGAAGGTGCTAAACAGTACCGGTTCCAGCACAGAGTCCTGTGGGACCCTGCTGATTACTGCCCTGGGTGCCGAGAGCTCTCCCCCAACTACCACCCTCTGCTGCTGGTCCTGCAGCTAGCTCTTAATATACACAACCATTTTTTCCCCACTCCTAGGCTGCTCAATTTGCTGCTCAACCTTCTGTGAGGCACTGAGTCAAA
The DNA here is from genome assembly GCA_016271365.2 of Neoceratodus forsteri. Classification (NCBI taxonomy): domain Eukaryota; kingdom Metazoa; phylum Chordata; order Ceratodontiformes; family Ceratodontidae; genus Neoceratodus; species Neoceratodus forsteri. The sequence continues at coordinate 149,119,052 of CM057456.1, forward strand.
GGCCTTGCTGATATCCAGGTAAAGGAGATCCACCACATGACTACAATCCAGTGACCATGTCACCTAGTCAAAAAAAATCAACCAGGTTTGTCTGACATGATCTGCCAGATACAAATCCATGTTGCCTGTTGTCCTGCAGACCATTCCACTCCAGAAAACTCACCAGCATTCCCTTAAAGATTGTCTTCATTAGCTTCCCCACAATGGCAGTAAGAATCACTGGTCTGTAGTTCCCTGGTTCATCCCTGGATCCACTGTTATGGTGGGGCACCATGTGTGCCAACCTCCAGTCCCTGGGTACACATCCAGTACTCAGGGAAGTGTTGAATAGATCCACCAGTGGTCATGCCAGGACCTCTGCCAACTCCTTCAGGACCCTTGGATGCACTCCGTCCATTCCTGGCACCTTATCTAACCATGGGGACCTAAGGGCCTCCAACATTCTGTCCACTGGGATCTCCACATCTGTTATCTCCTCTCCTCCATCCCACCCCATCTTTCCACTGAGGTATAGGCCCATCCCTCTCCCTGGTAAACACCAAGCAGAAGTACTCATTTAGTGTTTCCACCTGCTCTGATCCCTTATCTGCCCACCCTCCATCTTTCTTAATCCTTACATTCTGGTCCTTACAATGTCGCTTCTCCCTTATATACCTGAAGAAATCCTTTTCCCTTTCTCTGATCCCCTGTGCCAGCCTTATCTCTCTTGAACCCTTGGCTGCCCTTATCACTCTGCTCACCTCTCTGAATTTCTTCACGTATTCCTCCCTTTCCTCATCATGGTTAGTTCTCTTATACTTGCAAAAGGCACATCCTCCCAGATCCCTCACCTCCCTTTCTCGCTCCCCTACCCCCTCCCTCACCCTTCTATGCCCCTCTTGCCTATACACCCAACCTGACCATCCCTCCTTACCTTTGACTAGGCCTTTTGGGCTGATTATCTGTCTCTTCCCTCTTGTTGTACCTGTTTACCCTTTCTCCACCCACTTGCCTGGGCCTCCTGGCATTCCTCCCTCCCCATAATTTTCCCTGGGTGGGATATTCAGAAGGGTTGCACATGGTGCAACACAGTCGCACCATGCACAACCCACTGATGTGCCCCGGTGCAATATTCAAAAGGGGAATGTGTGTGGCAGAAATCCTGATGAGCCGGAGTGCATCAGTAATGTAGGCAGCGCAAGTGGGGGGGGTGTGCCCATGCATACTCTGCACATCCCAATATTCAGCCCGGGATGTGCTGAGCAGATGCAGGCGCAACCTGTACCTGCACTGCACACAGCTGAGCAAAAAATAAAAGGAGCTACAGCTTGTCACCCACAGGTGAGCTGCCATATTGCAGAGTGCAACACGGCAGCTTCCAGCTGTGGATGGCCATCCGAGCTCTGGCGGCACCGTCATGGTAGCGCCCCCCCCCATGGCCGATCGTGGGCATATGTATAAAGTAAAGGTCCAAACTCCCTGGTGGTCCAGTGGACTGTTCCCAGCCTGATCGCAGGCATATGTATAAAGTAAAGGTCCAGTATCCTTGGTGGTCCAGTGGACTGCATCCAGCCCATTTGTGGGCGCCAGTGATAAAATATTAAAATCCACTCCATCCATGGTGGTCCAGCGGTGTTTCTTTCCTCATTTCACTCACTGAGCCCCACCACCTCACTCCTCCCCAATCAGCAGCAGGTGGCAGCTCCCCACCCACATGCTGCTCCACCACCTGCCAACTGACTGCGTGCATGGCAGGCTTGTATGCCCATTGGTCCACAGCGTGACAATGGGAGTGTAGTTTGAACATAGCTGAGTTACAGTCCAGAAAATGTTACTGGATCCATTCACTATTTCTGGACTGTGTAGTACGGATACGCCACGCCCATTGGCCCAATGCCAGGACTGAATGGGCGATAGCCCACTGTATGCAGTCGTCACCGGGTGATGAGGCGGTATGCGGTGGGAGCTACTGCCACTGACTGGGCAGAGCAGGGTGGTGTGGCTCAGTGGGTGGGTGGTGGATGAGGGGTACCACTGGATGACCAGGGATGGATTGGATTTTAATATTCTATCATTGATGCCCGCGATCAGGCTGGATGCGGTCCACTGGACCACCAGGGATATTGGACCTTTAATTTATAAATATGCCCACGATCAAGCTAGGAGCGGTCCACTGGAACCCCAGTGATATTGGACCTTTGAATATCTCTCTGTCAGTGCCCTGGCACATCCCAGTTACGCTGCACCCAGGCTTGCGCTACAGCCTGGCGCAGTCTGAATATCCCACCCCCATCTACAAATGTCCTCCCCTGACTTGGCCTTCTGAGCTGTACCTTTCTCCCCTCTTGTTGTATTTCTTTTCCACACTTCTTCCTCTCCTGATATCTGTATTTTATCTTGCCCATGGCATACACTGTACAATGCCACATTTATTAGCTCACTCTAGCTCCAAATGTAACATACCTTCTGAACATGTAGAGGTGATTGTTTTAGCATTGTGCCTGTTATGTTTTGTTCTCCCTGTATATTAATCCTCTAATGTGGAATCTATGTAATGAGCTTTTTGCTCAAAGGTGCTAATCTGAGAATATTAATAAATAATAAATAAATAAAAAAAGACAGCGCTCTCTTTTCCCTTACCATCTCCACAACTCCCTACTCAACCAGCTCATTTGTTTGATCCTGGCTTTTTGCTTTGATACTTTGTACAAGAGTTAGTGGCCTCTGCCAGACCCAGTTTTATGATGGTTCATTTCTATTCAGCATCCATGCCAGGTCTGATGTAAGCTAGGTGCCCTTCCAAAACAATTCCCATCCTGCCAAAGTCTGATCTTTTAAAGTTCACCACTTTTGTTTTTTTTTGGCTACCTCCTCCCCTATATTGAGGGAGGACCACATTAGGTGGTGGTCACTTCCTGTTAGGGGGTCTTCCACCGCTATGTCCTGGACTAGTTCTCCATCTATCAGCACCAGGTCCAGAATATTCCCCTCCCTGATTGACTCTGTTACCTCCTGTGTAAGGAAATCATCCTGGAAGGCTGCTCCAATCCACCCCTGGCAGATTGAAGTCCCCAACCACCACCATATTGCCTTTACCTGCATGAAACTGGAAAGGACCCAATAAACATCACTAAACAAAGTATCAGTGTACAATATTACATGGAAGCCTTGCAGAGAGTGATGGATCCCCCAATTTCCTGCCTTTTGACCGTCTTTGTTTTATATTTATTTTTGCATCCCCTCTGCTCCAGCATTCTGGATGTACCTACTGGTCAGTCTACATATACCAGCTATCTCAAAGCTATTGGCAGAAGAGGGGTTTCCCATATTAGTATCCCCTGTTTTTCTTTTCTGGCCTTGTAAACCCCAGACCTCACAGGGATGCCAGCATATGGGACACACTCCCTGATATAAGCATGTGTTTCCACACTTACACAATACACAGTGTGGCATCCATCACTCTCTGTGTCCACTATCTGCCCCTCCCCAAAAAAGACAAAAAAATTAAGGTTGGAACATCATGTACAGTACAAGTCATATTAAACTTTTCCTCCAATGAGTTGTTTTAGTATTTCTGACTGAGTTGCATAAGTGTTGCTGGATCCAGTACAAAGCCCTGCACAAACTGTTTCTTAAGAGTTAAAACTCAGTTTTGCATTGTATTGTGACTGGACTGCTGATGCAATCCAAATGAGTTGCAAAACATTTCACAAACATTGCTCTTGTTTGGTTACACTGAAAGCATGCAATATTGTTATTGTAAAAATATAGTGCTAATCCTCATGTGGTATCGTAATGTGATTTGTAAATCCATCTAGTTGTGTGTATATGTTATAAATAATGCAAATGTATACTTATTAATTTGGCACCTGGGACCCTAGTAAATCTTTATCACTTGTTGAAAGAAATGAATAAATTTAGCTCAGTTTTGAACTATAAACTTAGTATTAGTAAAACCCAGATTTTCCCACTAAATAACTATACTAGCCGACAGGATATTTTACCTTTAAATTTGGCAAGATACTCCAAGAAATTAGTGTATTTGGACATACTGTATATATTTCTACATCAGAAACAGTTATGCTTCAGAGAAACTTCACATCTCTATTAGGGGCCATCAAATTAGACTTAAATAGATGGAATAATCTACCTCTTTCATTATGGGGCAGGCTGGTTCTTATAAAACTGAATATACTGCCATGGGTCTGGTATTCCTTAAACATGCTAACAATATATTTAACACAAAAATGATTTAATAAACTTCACAAGGTAGTTTCTGCATGTTTTTGGCATGGTTCTAGACTAAAATTAAGATAAATTAGACTTTCCACATCTAAACAACTTGGTGGTCTTGCAGCTCCCAATTTGTATTGTTATTATCATGCTGCACAAGGCACAAAGCATTTTAGATGGGCTCCTTATGATTCAATACATTATTCAAACTATACCCCACTTTGGCTGATAATAGAGAAAGACCTATGCTCTAAACTCAATATACAGCTAATTACCCTCTTTTTCTTAAAAAACCTCTTTGCTTCATTCACACTTACAGAATTCATTGATGGGTATCTCTTTAAAGATATATAAACAAGTTCTAAGGACTTTAAAAATTCCATTTTGTGATCCCTGGAATCAACCTCTTTGGATGAATCAAAATTTTAAGCTACATAATAAACCCCTTACAAATATTAGATAGTTGTCCTCTGGTATTAAAACCCCACTAAAATTTCTCTGCTGAAATAATTGGATTTCCTTTTCAGATCTGAAGAAAGAATATAACTTAAGTAATAAAGATTGGTTAGATTACCATAAAATACAAAAGTTACTTTTACCAGTTTTGGGTAATCCTAAACATTATTTTGCTAATTATCCCTCCTCCTTGCCTGTCTTTAGTAAAATAGTTTCAGAGCATCATGCTCTTGCTCAACTTTATAAAAAAATACAACTGCTAAGAGACTATAAGCTTGGTTCTCTGCCTCAATAGTGGCCTAAAGTTCTTAATCTATATCCACAAAACAGTGGCAGATGATTTGGAGTAATATCAACAAAAATATCATGTTTGATGGTTATAGATTTACACAATATAAGATTATACATGGGATTTACAATACCCCTGTAAAGTTACATAAATGGAACATTCTTAATTCTGCTTTATGTACAAGATGCCAACAAGCTGAAGGTATTTAAAATCATATTCTTTGGGACTGCCCTAAAATACAGCCCTTATGGGAAAATACAAAAGGTGTAATCCCTTTTGAATTTGGTTTTAAAGACTCATTTCACAGAAATAATAGTATTCTGAGTCCTGTAGATCCAAAAGTTAACAGGCATTAGGTGTTTCTATTTAATTTTGATAACAATGGTTGTCACAAAGATTGTATTATGACACTGGATGTATCAACAGATTCCTTCAATTCATGAATGGTACAAAGAAATACTTCAAGTCTTAATTTGAAAGAATGCTAGTTTCATTAAAACACAACTTCTTGGCTTATATTTGAAGATAAAATACCTTAGAATCCTGTCTTAGTACACTATCTTTATAAATGTATAACTAAACTGGAATAACTACAACTTTTTTTTTACTTGTATCTATTTTCAGTACACTATACTGTGTGTTTGTGGGGGGGGAGGGATATGGACAGGGAAAATGGAACTTGATTATATGGTACACTTCATATAATTGTAATAGTATTGTCTTCTGTTTTATTTGTTATACTTTGTTCTTTAACTTGATGTACATATATATTCAAGATTTTTTAATAAAGCATACTTAATAAAAAAACATGTATACTTATTTATACAGATTTCCATATGGAATATAGAGGTCACTATGAAAAACTGCAAGTTACTGTACATACTAATTATTACAGGTAAGAACCCAGTACTGTGTGTGGTCATGGTTTGGCACCCAGAAGATGGCTGCCTAGTTTTTTACCTCTGTTAACCGCTATATAGAATCTGCCAAAATCCTTCTTGGTAAAAGTCTTGCCTATGTCAAAAAACATATTAGTCATCAGGGATAATCTGACTGAATCATCCAGTACAACTCTGAGCTAAATAGAGAGATGATTGCCAAATAAACATTGACTAATGCTGAAAGACTATCATTCCTTTCAGTGAAGGACAAGATGGTGATGGCAGACAATGGGCCAGATATTCAAAACTTTGTGCTGGGTGCAAACCATTTGTTCAGAGTTTGTGCTGGGTTTGCGCTAGTCCACTATATTCAAAAGGCCAAATAGCTTGGGGGCAAACTACAATAGCACTGGGCAAAAGTATAATGTATGCAAGGGGCAAAAAAAGGGGGCACGTACATGAATACAGGTGCAATGCTATAGTCATTGCATTAGCGCCATGCAAAGTGTTTTTGCATGACTTAGTGCAACATTTCAAGCTATTAAAATTACCACCCAGGAAAAGGTAGTCTTAAATCTGGGCAAACCAGCTTTGCATGAAGTTGTGGCTTTGTGCAGCTTTGCATGACTTTTGCACAACTTTGTGCAACCCTAACCAGTAAATAGTAAACATAGAAAGAAACCAGACATGGAAGAAACATGCTGCGTATGGATGGCACCTCCTATGATGCCATTATCTGCCACTGGTCCCAACCATGCCAGGCAATAAGTGGTGACCCAGCACCCAGTGGACACCATGGCAATGTATCCATACAACACACACCTGCAGACCAACCTTTGGTGGACACCAACAGAATCCAGCACACACATGCAGCACTGAGGGTGTGGAGGGTGTTGAGGGAAGGGTGTACAGGTGGCCAGTGTGCACCACATACTGGGTGCAGCCACTAGGCAGGGACAATCCACACAGTGCAACTGGTCCAGTGCTGGGAATACCCCAACACCAGTGTGCTTCTCTGTGGTATGTGATCCCCCGGCCACACACCACACATCTGTACAGACACCACAGCACACACAGCCAGCCATGCATATATCACTGTGAGTATCCCATGCCAGTGTTGCAGCATCTGTGGGTGACACAACAGCTTAACAGCAATGTCCACTCTCAGTACATACCTGCAGGATAGGCTTGTCACTGTGTAAGGTGCAGCAGTCATTGATGCCCTACATACCATAGGTATTGATGTGTCCCTCACACTACAGGTACCTGTGTTACTGTAGTGTCTGTTGTGCACTGTAGCAGGAACTACAGTTTGACAATTGCATGCAGCACCACCTCCTGTGCCCATGCTGTGTAGTCCCCTGGGCCACAATATTCTATGTGGTTCTGTACAAATGCAGACTGCAGCTACCACTAAGCACTTCCAGACTGACCTACAAGTAGAGCTGTGTGCAGACCCAGCCAACCCCAGTACTTCCAGACTGACCTACAGGTGGAGCTGTGGGACCCTGCAATAGCGCTCGGCAAACTGCTTCCAAATTAGGACATAATGAGATTCTAATCTGGATGTTTGCCCAGAGACTGCCTAAGTAGGCTCATTTGCATGTCACTTTTGAATATAGCAAATTTTTGCAGTGGGCAAATGTTTGCGCTGCGCAAATGTCTTTTGTGCCGCACAAACATTTTGGAAACATGGTACAGTGGTAATCACCGAGAAGTTTCCAGGTACTGAGTTATAATGCAGTACTGGCATTAGCATTAGCAGCATGCCAGTGATGCCCTGTAAGTGGTAGCGGTAGCAGTGGTTAATGTGCTGCTGTCGTGGCATGCAGCAAGGTATGTGGCATTTGGTGCTTTATTTTATGATAGGACCTTTTCGGCAGGTAAAATCCAACAGATGACACTGTCTCCTCTATGATACATCTGCTGTTTTCACATTTTTCACAGAGTGTCTCCCTAGTCCAGATTGAAAAAAAGGCTATACCTATGAAATACCTGTTCTCCCAGTCATGCGCTCCCCCTCCCCAATAAATCTAATGAAATTCTGCATGAAAGTTTCTGCTTTTAATCCACCACAATCTTTCTTCCACTTGGTCCGAAAGCTATGGTTGCCTTTTTTCCCCCACTACAGCTAATGAAATCATATATTTGATGTCAAACAAATACAGTAAGTAGGATAAAGCAGGACAATTTATTTCACAACAATAAGGTCAATTAATTGTTATCATGCTTTCACTGCCATTTCATACTAGCTGTGACACAGTAATGTGCTGAACTGAAAACTGACACTGTTTCATATAGTCTTACCCGTAGCTCCCCACTCAATTTTAAACATCTTTTTTTACTGTGATTCCACATATTCCCACAGACTAGTAAAATCCAAATAAGTGTTTCAGTACAAAGCTGTTCTGTGTGATAGAGAGCTGCATCATTTCATTCAGTCGATGTGCAGACTCTGGTTACTCTGTTGTGAAATCTCTTAGATGTGACATAAGAAACCTCAAGAAACTGGAGCCAATGCATCAGCTAAATGAAATGATTTAGCTGTCTGTCACAGAAAACAACTTCATACAGAAAAGATGCCTATTATTTGATGCACACATTTTAATATATTATACTTTGCTGCATCTAATGGATATTTAGTATGGTCCTGCAGAACGTTAGTTCAATAAGTTAATAAACTTAAACAACTTTTTAGCCATTCAACATGGTCTAGAAGAGTTATTTAACTTAAAAAATGTTTTAAAATATACCTTTATTTAGGGGAAAAAGATGCTTCAAATTGAGTGAAGAGCTACCAGCAGGACTGTATGAAACAGTGTCAGTTTTCAGTTAAGAAAATTAAGTTAATTGACATTATTATTACAATATAAATTGTCCCACATTATCGTATTTATTTCTTTGAAATCAAATCCATGATTTCATTATCTGTAGTTGGGGAAAAAAGGCAAACTCAGCTTTCAGAAAGAAAGGTTGTAGGGGATTAAAATCAGATTGTATCAAAATGTTTATTATGTTTAAAACCACAAACTGATACAAGGTGAAACTGCACTACATGCCACACAGCTTTCTCATCTGACAGCTAAGGCCGATGACTCACATGACAGGTTGTGACATGTGTGCTCTAACAGACAGAAAAATGAGAGGGGAGTTACCATCAGGACTTTCTGAAATAGCAGACATTTTCAATTAAGGATATTAATCTGTTTCAGCTAGTACAAAACAGCAGTAAACACATGTTAAAAATGAAGTTAATACAGCAATTTAATAAAAACCCTCTGTCATCATCCAACACACAACCCAGTCTTGCCTGGTGCCCTATAGTATAATTAATAAAATAAAAAATCCTTCCTTCTCCACCCTCTGCCACATCCCAACCCCCCAACCCAGCCTTGCCTGGTGCCATACTGTATAATTACAGTAATTAAATAAAAAAAAATACCTCCCACTCTGCTCTTGGCCACCATCCAACCCCCAACCCAGCCTTCCCTGGTGCCCTACAGTATTATTGATAAAATAAAAAATCCCTCCCACTCCATCCACTGCCAGCATCCAAACCCAAACCCAGCCTTGCCTAGTGCCGTACTGTATTATTAATAAAATAAAAATCCCTTCCTCTACACCATCTGCCATGAACCAACCCCCAACTAAGCCTTGTTTGGTGCTGTACTGTATGATTAATAAAATAAAAGTCCCTCACACCCCACCCTCTGCCATGATCCAACTCCCAACCCAGCCTTGCCTGAAGCCCTACAGTATTATTAATAAAATAAAAAAAAAAATTCCTCCCGCTCCACCCTCTACAAACTTCCAACCCACAACCAGCCTTGCCTGGTGCTGTACTGTATTATTAATGAAAAAAAAATCCCTCTCTCTCCACCCTCTGCCACAATCCAACCCCAAACCCAGCCTTGCCTAGTGCTCTACTCTATTATTATTAATAAAATTAAAATCCATTCCGCTCCCCCTATAGCCACCATCCAACCCCCAACCCAGCCTTCCCTGGTGCCCTACAGTATTATTGATAAAATAAAAAATCTCTCCCTCTCCACCCTCTGCAATGATCTAACCCCCAACCCAGCATTGCCTGGTGCCATTCTGTATTATTAATAAAATAAAAAATTCCTCCCTCTCCACCCTCTGCCATGATCCAACCCCCAACCCAGCCTTGTTTGGTGCCATACTGTATGATTAATAAAATTAAAATAAATATGTCCCTCTCCACCCTCTGCCAATATCCAACGCCCAAGCCAGCCTTGCCTGGTGCTGTACTACATTATTACTAAAATAAAAATCCCTCCATCTCCACCCTCTGCCACAATCCAACCCCCAACCCAGCCTTGCCCTATGCCCTACAGTACTATTAATAAAAAATAAATCCTTCCCGCTGCACCCTCTGCCATGATCCAATCCCCAACCCAGCCTTGTCTGGTGCCATACTATATGACTAATAAAATTAAAACAATCCCTCCTGCTCCACCCTCTGCCAGCTTCCAACCCCCAACCCAGCATTGCCTGGATATACTGTAACAATGTTCTATAAAATGTTAGTGCTATTTTGTAACATGGATCACTAGAAGCACACAGGTAACTATCAGCTGTCAGTGTTAATATGTGAACCACAGGGCTTACAAATGCAGTGAAAATGGCAATAGCACTAACATTTTATAGAACATTGGTATACAGTACTGTATGTTTCAGAAACAAGTGTCAAATTAGGTAAAAAATCCATAGCACTGTGGCACTTTGCATAATGCAATACATGTGGGAGGAATGGCTACAAGGGCTCCTGGTTTAATATTCGATGGGTACATCACAGTAAAATATAAAAATGTTGACAATTGACTGGCAAAGGAATGAATGAAAGATGATGTCATGACCTATAGTAATACCTTACTGGTCACTTGTCAGCCAATCTGGTCTTACCATAGACAATGATGTCATCATGCATTCATGCTGGATGAATAAATGAGGCATACCATTTTTTTTTCCATCTCTGAACATAACTTCTGTGTTAGTAAAAGAAAGTGCTTTCCTTGGTATTCTTAAAAACAAACCAAAAAACCCAGTTGTCACAGATTTTTGACCTAGTCTCTGCCAGCTAGCAACCACGAGCCATCTAATACCTATCTCTTTTTCACTTTGTGTGTTATTTTGTAAAATATTGTACAATGTTTTACTGCTGTTGGTCACCATTGTAAATGAAATGTACTCAGTAGTTTCATTAGATCAAAAATGAAAAAAAGAATGGTATTTATTTTCTTTTTGTTGACTAGGAAGGTGGGTGATGCCTATTGTCAGCATCATTGACAGGCAGAGCAATTCATATGCAAAACATGCTGTTGGTGGTGTTTTAGTTAAAAGGGAAAAATGCAGCCAGGACACTGAAGAAATCAATTATTGTTTTTGAGAAGTGCCATGGTATGTTCAATGTCCTCCTGAACAACTCCAGAAGAGGCAGGCAGGACTTCAGTTTAATGTCACATCTGAAGGATGGCACACCCTGACAAAACCGCATCTGCTTAGTACTACACTTGGGCGTCAGGTTTTATGGTAGGAGACAGATGAAGGGTTCCTTGCAGGCAGCAATTAGGTGGCCACAGGAACAGTTGCTGTACTACTCCAGTGCACCGTCTGGCATATCGGTGTAGTCAGACAGAGCTGAAGATTTGATCTCCTCTTTTGCTCACTGCCAAAGCCTGAGCCAGGCTACATGAGACACGATAATGTCAACCGAATGTGTGAAGCACTGAAAAAACTGCTCGTCCATTGCCTGGCAGCCATACACAAACCAAAGACTTGCGTGTCAGGCTCTCAGTATTCCATACAGACGTGTGTCACAGGAGCAAGGACTCTCATATACTGTACATTGGAATGTTTGTTCATGGATTAATGTGTTTACTTTTTCTGATCACAGTATAACAGTTAGATTTTTTAATATAGTAAATTTAAGTCAGTTAATGCCTAATATTAGATGTCCAGACCGAGTGATACCTACTGCTGGTGACTAAGAGATGGAGTATCACAAATTTTACATCTGTGAAACTCATTTTACTGGTATAGTGGTGGCAGTATTTAGTTTTTCCAAATGTTATATTTCCTATGCATATAATTAGCTAAGATTCACAGCAGATATTCTACTCAGATATCCATGGCATAAACTGAATTACTTTTGCTATAAAAAAATCAAACTGTGTTACATTGATAGGCAAAACTAAAAACATTAATATATGAAGGAGGCTTTCAGCTGAACTAACAGTTCACAGTTAACAAGATTAAGGGACAAGAATCAGGCTGTCTATTTTTAAATATGCCAGGGCTGGGTTAGTGTGAAGTCATGAATGAGATCCCTTCATGTGCTAAATGACATGGGGGAGGCACAATATTACCTTTGTGAAGAAACAGCAGGCTACCTGCAGAGCTATCAATTTTCATGGTGACTAATTGGGGTCCTAATTGGGGGACTAATATTGGGGTCCCTCTCCCTGGCCCTCAGACTTGACAATGTCCACTGGACTGGTGTTCCCACCCCCCTATCTTCCCCACCCATTGTTTTCCACCATTGGTATTCCTCCCTCATACATTCAGGGCAGTACCCTCTATTATTGTAATATTTTTATCTCGATTGTAACTTCTTTATGAAACCTTATCTGTAAGCCACTGCTGTAAATGAGTCTTACTGTTACCTGTATTGTACCTGTGTGTTACCACTGGTGTACTCACACTGTATACATGTCTATCCTCCCTGCAACAAGGTGCCTTTGTAAATGAGTCCATGACTCAAAGACTGTAAATCCGACTTCTACAATAAATAAATAAAATAAATAATTTCACCATTCATTCATCTCATTCTCGATGTGGAGAGGGGAAAGGGAAGGGTGAATGAATTTATTATAGTGGTTCAGAGCAGGTCCTAGCCATGGGGCTGTTATACATATTGTTAAAAAAAGGAAGCAGCCTTGAAAGCATTCTATTTTTTTTAAACCATCAATTATAATCAGGTATGATTTCTTTTTTTTTTCAGTTTTGCTCAGAGAAAACATCAGAGAAAGATTATTGGCAGTTAGTTATACCTAAAACATTCCATTCTGTGTATGGCCCTATCTTGTGTAATACTGAAAGATTCAATTCAGCATTCATTTGCTTATAGTCAGCTGCTAGAATAACACTGCTCTTTTTTTTGGGTAAATCAGGTCAGTCTGCAGTTTTTCTGTTATTGCAGTCTGGGGTGTGAAACTCCCCAGTAATAAGACATGGTTCTTTGTTTGTTCTTGTTAAGGAATGTATGGCATCAGTATGAAAATTAATTTGGCAAGATGAACAGACTAATAAAAAAGAAGTATCCATTTTTAGACACCCCTTTCACCCCTCTGTATTGTATGGAATAAGTCAGGACAGATGAATATTAATGTAAAACCTCTGAATCCATGTACAGTACATTCTAAATACTGTAACTTGCCAGCAATGAAGATACATTTTTTAAATTCACAGATTGATTTAGACAACAAATGTATTTCCCTCTCTATCCTAATTCACAGTAGACAATCACTGTCACTACAGTAACTACAGTGTGTGTGTGTGTGTTTTCATTTGGCAGATGAAGAAGTAATCCCATATTTCATTCAAACCATTTGATTTCATTATTCATAGTTTTAAAATCCAAGCACTTTTCATACATCCCCTCTCTGGGATTAAAGATCGGTAACCAGCTAGAAAGGGGGGGTGAAAATAAAAAAGTGCTTGCATTTTTAAACTAGGAAGTATGAACCCAAACAGCCTGCATGAAATATGGGACCACAAACCATTCTTGTAGTAATACCGTAGGTTGATTTGTTAATGCTTGACGTTAACCAAGATTCCTAATATCGGAAAAGTATGGGAGTTGTTCCTGTGACATTATCAGATTTTATTTTCTCACTAGTTTGACTTCCTCTTTCCAAGTGATCATTCTATTTATAGCTGCCTCAACAGTCAATCAGTTACCTTACCAGTTCATTTTAAATCAGCAAGTTAACTTCGCTTGTCAAGCTAAGGAAATAAAGCTGTTTATTGATGTCCTATAGCACTGATCTGGAACCAAAGGATCTAACATTATTTATTGGGTTAAATGTATCTTATTCTTCTGTCTTAACCTGGGTTTGTTTTTTTCAAGGAGCAAAATACTGTCTAGAGAAATCTCAATTTCAGTGTGAAGTATTTATGATCAACCTAAAGCTTCAGAAGCAGCTCCTACTTGTCAGTGGTGGACCCAAATATAAACTCCAAGCCACTGCACAAATTCGGGTCACTCTCAAACTCTAAATAACGTGCACACCAAAGTTTAAAAGTTTCAATGCTTTAATAGGAGAAAAATATTTAAAACATCACCCAGTGACAGCAAACAGACCTCTCTCGGGAAAACAATCAAAGTTACTCACCAGAAGGGCTTTGTCCCCTTAACATTTTAAAACATTGGTGTGCACATTTTTGGGAGCCTGTGAGTGCCCTGATTTTGTGCAGTTACTTGGATTTTCTGTTGGTGTGCACCAGGGACACCAGGAAACTGCTTCAGAAGCTTTACCTTCATTCAGCTGGTAGTGCAAACCTGAATGGTACTCCATGCTACATGAGTTCAAATCCCACTTGATACACTTGTTTCTTTATCTCTTCTATTTATAAGTGCTCCCTAAATGAGCACACTGCAATCTTGTAACTGAATAATTAAAATGCAGTTTTAGTCATTAATGTACTGCCTGCCATTTATTAAAGGCTTACTTAAATTAATATTAATCACATTATTTTATTACAGGTAAAGGAGTCTGCTTAAAACAACATTTACTTAATACAGTGAAAAATTATTTATGGCGTGACTTTAGTTACAGTTACAGGCACAAACGTCAAAAACAAAACAGAAGGCATATACTGTACTGCAATAAAAATAATAAATGGGCATTACCACACAGCTAAATGTTGAAAATTAAAAAATATTTTTATATGTATCATACAAGGAAGTTAGTTTTTTAAGTCAACAAGAAATTATTAAAACATGAATGGCAGGCATAGACAGGCTAAGAGGAGTGGTCACAAATAGAACAGAACAGGGTGAATTAATAACTGCAAAAAATGCAGAATGGTTCTTTAACAGGTAAAATCAAATGTAGCACACTATGGCACAAACAAAAATATGTCACTTTTCAAAATACATTTGTTTCTGGCACTAAAGAAAAAACTTTGCATTACAAGTGCATAATGATCTGATCTCAAATTGTGACATGTCAAAACTGTAATAAAAAGGTGAATGAATTCATACAAACATACATGTAACTTATTGAATATTGATATAACTTTAAACATAAGTATTTTTTAACAGAACAGTTGATAATGAAAGAAGGAAAAACAAATGCATTTGTAGCAGGTTGTGTGCACTGCTAAATCCACTTGAGTGCACATTTGACAAGTTTACCCTGACCTTTAGCAGACAAAAGAAAGAAAGAAAGGTTAAGGCAGTCTGTGGTGAATGAAAGCTGTCCCAGTTTGTTAAATGTGCAAATTGCCTTCCATACAACTATTCAGCTCTTGATTGCCTTTAACTGCAGCTGCTCACCTATTTAAAACAAGTTTTAAGACTTTTATTACAACTGACAGTTCTTAAAACTGACAAGTACTGAAACATATAGAGCATAGGTACCAAGGAATAAAAACTGTCTCTGATTTAAAGATCAGTGGCAAACATAATATATATATATATATATTTTTCCCCCCACAGGTGTTTCTTATGGCAGAGCAATGAACTTAATTTTTTAACACCAAAGTGTCTCCAGTTGTCTTTTTTTCATCAGGATTCTAATTAAACAGTTTGTAATATGTCTCCTGTTGCTTTGTCATTTCTGAGATTTCTTTCACTGATACCTGTCCACCGTGTCAGTTTCTGACATCATTACAGGAGTGACATCAGATAGCCTTGTGCATGGACTGTCTCCCCGGTGTGCGCTGACCATTAATTTCCCCTGACATCTGTGGCAGATGTTTTTATTGTCAACACATTAATTTTAGTCAGCCTTTGCTGTGTTCTCATAAAAGAAAGATACTCAATGCACCCTGCCTCTGAATTCACACAGTTTGTAAAATAAATGGTTTCTCCATGTGCCGTGCTCAGTTCTGCCGGTCTAAATCATTTCTGTTTTTCTTTTATCATTGTCATCACTAGCCCAAGCTGTCATAACATGATAAGTGAAGTCTAACAAGGAGGTTATTTTTTGGGGGGAGGGGGGCAATTAGCTATGTCTGCAAGCTTGTAGAAAAGGGAAAAAAAATCTGTGTGACAGTGTGTGACCTAGAGGACTCTCTGACAGCATAAGTGGGTCTCTCTACAGTGTGGGTGCATTTTTCACTGGTAAAACCAACGTTTAAACAGACAAACAACTATTACAATGGTAATAAATGAAAATGCCATATTTATTAGTCATCCCTGTAACCACCACGGAGGAAGCGATTGAAAGTGTCTGAGAGAACTGTGAATACTTAGTTTTAAATCTCAGTTGCGCTCCTCTTGTATGACTGTTCATTGTATGTAGCCACATCAGAGAGATTTATTTATTTATTTATTTAGACGTTGGTAACCGGGTAAGCCCACTGAGACCAGAGATCCCTTTTTCAAGGGCGGCCCGAGGTTAGTTACAACGACTACATTCATAGATGAAAAATACAGTAGGATTTGAGTGAAATACATATTAAGTTACAGTGAGTGCATACATAATCATTGGGGTACAGTAGACACTAGTAGGTAACAGGTCAGGGAGTGGGCAATATACAAGGTGAACAGGAAATAGTAGGAATCACAGGGTTGAAACAGCTGCTTAAGTCAGGTCAGCAGTGTTTTTAGCATTATCCATTGGCGATACAAGGGGTGGAGGGCATTGGTCAGCTGACATAGGAAGGGGGAAAGTCAAGGACGTGATCTAGCGATTGAAACCACAGATGCTGAGTTCCAGAAGGTACACTTTGAGGCCAGATTTAAACCCTAGGAGGGTAGGTTTGTCAAGTAGGCTTGCTGGGAGGGTGTTCCATAAGTGGGAAGCCGCATATTGAAAGGAGCGCTTTCCTTGGTTAGTGCGAACGTGGGGGATGGCAAGTTGATGACTTGCTGCAGATCGGAGGGTTCGGCAATGGACTTTAGGGGTGAGCAGCCCACTCAGGTGAGGCGGGTGGCCTAAGGAGGTGAATTTAAAGGCCAGACAGGCAGTAGGATAGGCCAGCTTAAGCCGTAGGGAGGGCCAGTGTAGGTCAGAGAGGGCCTCACAGTGATGCCTCCTCGGGGAGGAGTTGGTTGCAAAGCGAGCTATTCGGTGGTAGAGTGCGGAAAGTTTGTTTAGCTCTGTCTCCTGGAGAGACTGTAGTACAGGAAAACCATAAAGCATGGAGGGGAGAAGGTTACAGTTTGCTATGGCTCATTGTGCCTCCCCGGAGAGGGAGTTTCCCAAGCGGTATAGGAGGCCGAGCCTCTGGTGTATGGATCTAGTTAAAGTATCAATATGTAGTTTATAGGTCAACTCCTGGTCAAGGAGAACCCCAAGATACTTGAACTGGTCAGTGACCTCTACTTTCCTCCCTTGGGCTGTAGAGAGCTGGAGTAGCTCACTACGGTCATTGCCCAGTCATCTTATCCCGAAGAGGATTGCCTTTGTTTTTTCTTCATTCAGTTGTAGGGAGTTAGAGGTGAACCAGACCTCAAGAGCTGAGAGGCTGGCCTGAAGTTTGGAGGAGATAACAGAGGGTTGCGGGTCACTGCAGTAGACAACGGTGTCATCCGCATAGAGGATAAGGTTGCTGGGTGCACAGTCCCCTTCTATGTTGTTTAGGAAGAGTGAGAATAATAGGGGGCCCAGGATCGAGCCCTGGGGTACCCCAGAGATCATGGGTCTAGTGCCAGATTGTACTCCTCTCCAGTGGACTTTTTGAGATCTGTTAGTCAGGTAGCTCATAAACCAGGAGAGTGAGAGCTGATCCAGGCCGAGTTGATGAAGTTTAGCAAGGAGAAGTTCATGGCTGACCAGGTCAAAGGCCTTGGACAGGTCAATGAATAGGGCACCCGTAGGGATGCCTTGGTCCATGGCCTTGAGAATGTCAGATGTTAGACGGATAAGGGCGGTGTTGGTGCCATGGCCTTTCCTAAAGCTGTGCTGTACATTGGAGAGGAGTGGGTGCTGCTCAAGGTAGTCCTGGAGTTGATTATATATAAGCCTTTCCTGAATTTTCCCCAGGGGGCTGAGAAGAGAGATGGGCCTATAGTTTCCCACTCTGTCCCGGGGTCCTTTTCTGTGGACAGAGATAATGGTCATCACCTTCCATTTACTGGGGACAGTTCCTTCACAGAGGGACCTATTAATGAGCAGGGTGACAGGATAGGCAATAGTTGGGGCTGCAGCCCTCAGCAGCCGGGGTTCTAAGAAGTCATTTCCCGGGGAAGAGTTTGGATTTATTTTGATAGAAGGGGAAGTACAGCTGCCGATTCAACAAGTTGTAGGTGGAATAAGGGCCGAGGTAGCACCCTGTCCATGTTGGGGTGGAAGGGAGACCCAGGCATGGGTGGGAGGTATCCGTTTGGATTGGCAAAGGAGGCACAGAAAGCGTCAGCAACTTTAGAGGGGTCATTGGTAAATGTATCACCAACTAGGAGTGAGTCATCTTGTGCTTTTGCAGAGCCTTTGAGGAGGGAGTTTATGTGGCCCCAGAATTTCTTAGGGTCACGTAGATGGCTGGTTTGGAGGTCTCTAAGGAACTTGGACTTGGTCTGCTTAGCAGTTTTTTTGCATAGGTTCCTCAGATTCCGGTACTTCTCCCAGTCAGATTTGTAGCCAGAGGATTTGTAGAGTCCCCACACCTTGTCATGGAGACGCATAGTCTGCTTTAGTTTAGGGCTTAGCCATTTGTAGCACTTTCCCTGTACCCTGAGTTTCTTCCAGGGGGCATGCAGGTTAGCTAGGGACAGGAATGCTTTAGTAAAGTATTCTAGTGCCTCATCAAGTGTGGGAAGGGAGACAATGGGGTCCCAGTCAATTTTCCACAGGTCAGAACAGAGGTCTGCAGGTACAAACCTGCTGAAGTTCCTGGCTTCAATCACCCTGGTGGCAGTTTTGGGGGTTTTGTTGGACCAGGCACAGAAAATATGAGAGTGGTCGCTCAGAGAGTCTGACATAATCTCAGCAGTCAGTATTCAGTCAGGGCAGGAGACGAGCACACAGTCAAGTAGGGAATGATTGCCAGACTTAGTATTATGCCTGGTTGGCAGATCAATCACTTGGGTAAGTGATGAGTCCAATATTAAATTCTTGATTGTGGAGGCACCAGGGATAAGCCAGTTAAGATTGAAGTCCCTGAGGAGGATGGTCTCACCCAGGGGATGCTCGTGGAGGGCATTGGTTAGGGATTCAAGAGAGGAGGCGGCAGATTGGGGTGGGAGGTAGGCGCACCCTATAAAGAGATGCTTGGTGTTTCCCAGGAGTACTTTGACAAATAGGACCTCACTCTGTAATTCACTTAGAGAGGGGAGATCTATCTGGTGCTGCATTCAGGGAGGAGCTGAGGTAGATGAGAACCCCAAACTTTTTTCCCCACTCTGTCCTTTCTAATAACCTGATTTAAAAAAGAAAGCTGTTTACATCCATAGTAAATAACAGAGACACTAGAAAAACTACTGTAAAGTTAGGCATGAACAGTAGTGGCACCCACTGTGTTTATTTTTAACTGTAGCCTGGTTGATGTCTCATTTACAAAAAAATAGTCTGTTGCATCCCATATTGCCAGAGACACTAACACTTTTCTGGTTTTAAAATGAGCCAGTTTGCAACACTTCAAAAATGTCCATTCACATTCAGTTCATCAATTTTATTCTCTGCATGTCCTGAGCCTCCTATAACAAACTGCTCCCCAAGGTGACTTGTAATTTCAATTCAAATCTAATTCCCCTGATTTCAGGTTACCTCTCATTAAGCCAAGCTACCGGGACTCCTGCTGACCATGATCCATCACCAGTTGCAAGAAGTAGCCAGACCTCGTTCGATCTAGGTGCCAGACACATTTTGAAAGGTGGACCTAGTTTTATTGTGATCCCCTAAATGGACACAATTAGGAAAGGATAATATAGTCTATCCTGGGTACCTTGTGATGTGGTCTGGAAATCAATTTGCTGAAAAAGTATATACTTTTCCCTGCATGTGTTGTGAGCTCAAATGGTACCCTGTAATTAGCCGTGAACTACATAAAAAAAATAAGAAAGATGATAGAAATCTTCAAATACATTTTAACATAAATCTTTTTTCAGCTTTACCGTAAACCACTGATAATGAGGCACGTGGACATGGAGTGTTGTGAATATTTGTAAATTTCACTCATGCTACTCTGACCTGTTATGATTTTAGGAAAATTTAATAAATGATATAATATAGTAAGTTGTGGATGCCAAAAAGGGTATTGCAGACCTAGCAGTGGAGATGTATGTGATGTGTCCCTTTTGAATCAGATGAAATGAAATATGAAGGAGATAAAGCAGTAGTGCCATCTGCCAGTGAATGCATCCAGCAATTAAAAAACAGCTGCAATAGCATTCCCGAACAATAATCACTCAGTGATTGCCATCGCGTGGCTAAGACAGGAGTTGCATTTAGGCAGCTATTGTGTTGCACATTAAACAGGGCATTACCACACCACAGAATTACCACAATAATGCACCGCACCACTGCATTTTTGCTGAGCTTCATACCAGAGTAATGAAAAACTCTTCTATGATCACCACTGTATATTTCTGCAGATTTCACACGTGCTGGTGCTTGCAGCTTTCATGAATCCAGTCCTTTGCTAGCACACACATTGTCAACATGGTTCACCTTTACCTTCCTTCACTTAACTGTGTATTGTGCTGCCGTTGTGGTTTGCACTCCCTGGTTGCTATATTCACAGCTGTCTTATTTCCTGGGCTATTTTTGCACTGCACTCCCTGCCCAGTTTGCCCAGCTTCCTTAGCATGCTATATTCAGCAGGTTTATCACTAGGGCTTTCCCTTTTGAATATAGTGGGCTATTGGTTCCAGTCTAATTTAGCATGCTGGGCAGTGCTAATTTAGCCCCGGGGCACAGTTTTGAATATATGGCCCAATGACTCCAATCTGGTGACCCTGGTGGAAAGTAAAAGCATGTTTGAGCAACTGCTGTCTAAAAGAAATAATCCAGAACTCTTGACTCAAAGCTCTAATGCTGACTTCATGCAAATGGGGGACTGGATCAAGGTTGCTGAGCAGAGCATTGTGTTCACAGAGGACACCACCAAGAGAGTGACAGCTCATCTCTGTAAACAAAATGGGGTCATCTGACTGCTATGTGAGTGGGTCAAGGACCTGGAGAATCCCAGATAGAGAAACAGCCTCCAGTTTGTGGGATTACCTGATGGCTGTGAAGGACGCAGTGCTGTTACTTTCCTGCAAAAAACCCTGAATGAGATGTTTACTCTTGATTGCCCTCCAACAATTGAAATACATTGCTCCTGCCACTCTCTCACTCCTCCTCCAAAGCCCAGGGAGTGGCCTCTCCCTTTGCTTGCCAGATTTCTGTGTTTTGGAGGCAGTGAAAGGAGTACTTAGTGGGTTAGCAAAAAGGGGCAAGCACATGAAAAGAGCACATCATCAAGATATTCTCCAGCTTCTCCTTAGAAATGTCAAAGCACCACAAAGTCTATGTGCAGGCACAAAGAGCCCTGATGAACTCAGGGTGACCTAAACTATGTGATGAATTTTTACCAAACTACAGACCTGATACAAACAGTTCACACCAGTTGCGGATGGACAAAACTCCAGCACCCTATGCACAGGGTCCCTACTACAGCCCCTCAATGCCACCCCCAACCCACATCCATGGACCTCTAGCAACCTATGGCCTTACCTAGCTGGTGAAACAAGCAAAAAAAAAAATTGAAGAAGGAGTGTCTGGACAAGTGAGGAGTAGGAGCCAAAGCAAAAGCAATGAATCTCCTGCATTGTCTGCCTCATGTTCAATGCTTCTAGGCTCCAAAATGTTTGCTCCACTGTTGAATGTCTATCCAGTGGAGCTACAGCTCCATTCACTGACTTACTGTCCTCAGTTTAGACTTGAAGCTGCCAGCAGAGTGAAATCCTGGGCTGATGCCATTAGTCTTGTTTTCGCAGTTAAAAACCTCCTCCATGAAGAATCCTCAGGGCCTGAATAGCAGTAGCCTACACACACAAACTCACAGGCAGTGGTAAATCCTGCTATCATCAGCAGCACACTGACTTCAAATGCGCAATAGGAAAAACTGGGTTCTCCCTCAAAATGTGAGGCATAATTGTCAGGCCTGTCAACTTGCAGAACTGATATCAGAACACTGTATATTGTCACCTTGGTGGGTTGTTTCTGCACACTGCTGGTAGATGGTGGATTGTTACCTGCACATTTTTTTAACATGTAAGAAAAATGTTTTACTGAAAGCCATGGTTGTGTGGCATTATTGCTGTGGGAGCTCTGGTTCTCTTTGGTTTTTGGGAATCTTAGAAGGGCTACGGCCAAGGGGTATCCTTTTTATTTCAGTGTCACACTAACACAGGTTCCCCTTTCATAGAGATGGACTTTATATGTCCATTTTAAATGCATATGTTTCTGTTTGTGGTTCATGTCTGGGATGGTGTGGGGTGTTGAAAGGGGGTTGTGTTAACCTGCATGCATTCTGACTCATGAGGAGTTGGGGGGGTGTCTATGTTAATCCAGGTGGTTGGTGACGAAAGTAAGCAGGCTAGCACAGGAATGAAGTAGCCCAAGAACCGGGGTCTCAGCCACAATGGTAGATATCTTCTGCCCTGTTCTCATTTGAATGCCACAAGTGTGGGGTATGTTTGTTTCTTATAACTGCTAGTGATTCACATTTCCCTATTTAACAGAACTCTCTTTGGCTGATTAACTGAAAGAGAAAAAGAGGAAAAAGAGAGCCATGCACATGTTTCTTGGCTTTTTAAACCCCCTGACTGATTTTGTTTGACAGGCAGCCATTTTTCACAGTTTCTGCATTAACATGCAGAATGCCTGTGGCAATCTATGTCATTTTCTTTCAGGACGGTGTGAGCATGTGCATGTTCATGAAAGAATCACAGTAGCAGTTCCAGGTCACTTGCACACTGGGGTGAAGCATGTAATTGTGAATGGGGGGGAGGGGATGGCCATATAACCAAAAGCAGCCAGCAGATACCACACCACCACATTTTAGTCTCACTATTTTCTTTTTCCGCTTTATATTACCATGTATGATACTGTTATTTATCTTGTGAGATACCTGAATGACATCTCTCACTCCCCAGGGGATGTAAAGATTACCAGAGGAGGAGCAGTGGGGAGGGGGATTGGGGGCATGGCATCAGAAGGGACCTATGCTGGGATACCAATGGACAATGCCATCTTCATATCCACATTTCTTACACTGGTGGGTACCTCAGGGGATGCATGGGGGCCAGAGACTGAACTTAAAGGCTGGGATGTAACACTCCCTATGGTCAGGACAATGTCTGCCATGTCAGAGAGTTACATACATCCTGTCAGAGGACCCTGATCATGGAGGATACTGTGGCCTCTGGCACAAATAGAAAATTGTCTGAAGGGGTGACAACAGTTCTCGACAGGGGAGCCAAGTTGTGTGCTACCTGTTACTTGCAGATGGCTTGCTAGATGGGGTGAGCCCATAAGAGACAGGCCACATCCCCACTGTGAAGCAGAGTAGTGATGGTAGGTCCCCACCTACTGTTCACCAGCAGCTGCCATACACTGAATTACACTGTCAAGAAGTTGCCATATGTAGACATGGGTGGTTACATCCAGGGACTTCTGGGCACAGCTCTTTACATTACACAGACATAGCTATATGTCCTTAACTCCAACTGGAGATAGCAATGACAAATGTATATCTGGAAATAGATTAGATAACCTACTTAATGGGTCACTCCACTATCTTCCAGATTCGGGGGGGGGGGACGGGTTGCATATGCATCTCAGTCCAGGACCAGAACAGAATACAAGGATCCATGTACACAAGACAGTCTGTGTAACACATCAGCCAGAGCCCTAACATACTGCAACTCTGTCATATCATGCCTAAGCTTGGCTTGTCATGGCTGGGCTATGGCAAGCCATGAGGTGTAATACCCATAGATGCTACACCCTGATCACATGATTCAGTGCATTGATATACTTGCACTTGCCTAATGGACAACCTGCAGGCATGGACAGGGGAACATCCTTTGCATATGAGACACATGGTGGCAAACTGTGGTAAAGATCCACCCCACATGCACCCCCTGGAGGCTGACAGATAGCAGGGGTGCAACTAACTCTTACTTTCCCTCTACGCCTTGCATTTCCCAGGTACTAGAAGTGCCAGAGTCCCCTTCCCAGACTATAAGGTGTCTGGGGGTATGCAGAGGAAGGCATCCTGTTGAACAGTCTCCCTAGCCAATTCTGGACTACCTGCATACAGGGAGGTAAAATTCTGAATAGTAATGCCCTCAACGCATTGGCCATTAGGGTGGGTGAGGTTTATAGAGACCCCCCATATAAAGGGGTTAAGGATCTCTGATAGTCATGTCCCAATTCTCTGCCCCCCCAGCCAGTTGAGTGACTCCAGAGTGATGCCTGGGCTGTATGTGGTGAGGATTCTTGGGTAGACAGGGATAGGGCATATGGGTGTGATGGCAGGACAGATATAAGGGAATGGAGTGAGGGATGAAAACTCTGTAGGTTATATGTTTTCCCCTGCTGGGTACTATTTACAGGAATGTTTGTGTTTTATTCTTATTGATTAGATTTGCATGACTAGTCACTCTGGCCACAGGCCTCTAGGGAACTGGAGGAGTCAGGAAGAATTCAAACAAAATCAGGGGCTCACACAGGGAACCTTTCCTGAACACAGGACATATTGTAAACAGTAAAGTACATATTGTTGTTCTTGAAACATACCATGGCTGATATCCAAGCTGTATCATGAAATGTGAGGGTCTTGAATTCCCCTCTCAAAAGGAACTAAGGTGCTATCCCACTTAAAGCACCTTCATACCCAGATAGCCTTTTTATGAGAGACCCAATTGACAAAAGTGGAGACAGGGAAACTGCTCAAAGATTGGGTGGGGGCAGATGTTCATAGTATAGCACCAGTAAAGAAGAGAGGAGAATCAATCCTCCTTAATAGACAGTTGCAGTGGACTATTGTGACTTCCATGGCAGACATGGAGGGATGCTGGGTGATGCTAGAAAAAAATACCCCACAGGGGCCCATTACAACAGTCAATGTCTGTGGTCCCAATCAGGATGATTCACAGTTTTTCCATAGAGTTACTCAAACCCTTTCCATGTTTGCATTACCTACAGCCCCAATAATGCATGGGGAGGGGTGATTTTAACATCACGATTGAAGAATGTGTGGATTGCAGTGTCAGGAATCCTAAGCCCCACGCACGAGCATGGGAGGTTCTGAGGAAATGCTAAAAGAACATAGCTTGGCAGATACATGGTGGACCCAGAATCCATGGGAAAATGACTACACATGTGATTCAGTAGTTCACTCCACATTGAGCTTTATTGACATGGTTTACATCCCCTGGGATCACTAATAGCTTAATATCCACAAAGATTCCCCCACTGTAATTTCTGACCACACCCCTGTAGCCAAAATGATGCTCTGGATCCTCCCTCCCTCTAAATCGAAATTGTGGCATCTGGATCCCTCCTCTTGTGGAACCCAGAATTCATGCAGTAGGTGATGGAGGAAACAAAAGCCTTCTTCCAACTCAATGATAAGGGGGCTACCTCCAAATCCATTTTCTGGAAGGCGTTTAAAGCCAACACGAGGTGCAAAATTATAAGCTATATGGCACAGAGAAGAGAGAGAAGCTCAACTCCACATTCTGGAACAGGAGTTAGCATCAGTGGATGCTGAATACAAACAGTAGCATGCACCTTCCTGACAACTTATAACCCACTTGACCAGCATGAGACTCTGGTTTAACAAGCTTCTCACAAGGAAAGTTAATTTAGCCCTATCACAATTTAAGCATGATTACTTGGAGTGAGCTGAAAAACTGTTAGCCTTGCAGATCAAAAAATGTCAAGCTAAAACACATATCATGAGCCTGAAAGATGATGATGGCATAACCCATGTGGAGGCTAAGGCCATCAATTGGATCATGCAACAATTTTACCAGCAGCTTTATGCTTCCTTGGCACTGCTCCCAGAGATGATATCTTAGGTGTTCTGGATAAACTGTCTATTCCCAGGATATCCACAGCACAAACTCTAGCACTAGACACACCCATTAACCTTCCTGAGGTCTGCATAGCTTATGTTCCTTGAACAAGGGAAAGGCACCAGGGGCAAGGGTTTCCCTGTGGATTATCACCTTTTATATGATGAGGACAGTCCAACCCTGCTGGATGTTATTTACACCAGGCTTCAAACCAAAACACTGCCTCCTACAATGGTAGACACTATCATAACGATCCTGCTGAGCAAAGAGAAAGACAGCAATTTGTTAGGCAATAACAGACCCATATCCCTCGTTAACTCCGATGTCAAGATTATAGTGAAGATACTGGCAGCCCAACTGCAACTATTACTCCACAGCCTCATTCACCCACTTCAAGCATTTTTTATCAAGAGGAAGCAGGTTTCTGACAACCTTTGCACCCTAATTCACATTATGTATGCTGCCAGCAGTTGGAAGACACTATCTGTGGCTCTCACAGTGGACTTTGAAGAGGCATTCAACTCAGCCAAATGGGAATACCTCTTTCATACTTAGGAATTCATGGTGATCAGCCATTCATTCCTTCAGTGGTTTAAACATAGCTGCAGCCTCACCCAAGTTCAGTGTCCTTACAGACAGAGTGAGGTCACCTCAATTTCAACTCCAGAAAGGGATTAGGCAGGGGTGCCCCACCCCTCTTCTGTTCATTATGGTCATCAAACCCTTAGTTATTGCAATACACCATCACCCATTACTCAAAGGAACTGAGGCAGCAGGAAAGGAATATCGAGCATTATTATATGCCGATGACCTTCTCATCATGCAAGGGGATGGGCATGCAACACTTGACCCACTCTTGTAATTGTTACAACAGAGTCTTAGGGTTAAGGATGAACCTACACAAAATGGAAATTCTCCATCTTCACTTACTGACCACCATGGAACCATATGCAGCAAAGTGCCTGAGCTGGGTGGCACAAGGCCTCGAGTACTTGGTGATCACAGTACACCCCTCAGTCTTCAAAATGACAAAACCTAACCTTACCCCACTCCTGGAGTTTTCAAAAAATGAACTATAAATTGG
This sequence comes from Neoceratodus forsteri, assembly GCA_016271365.2. Lineage (NCBI taxonomy): Eukaryota > Metazoa > Chordata > Ceratodontiformes > Ceratodontidae > Neoceratodus > Neoceratodus forsteri. The sequence continues at coordinate 149,146,237 of CM057456.1, forward strand.
GTGCTGCTGTTCTTATCCACCTCAAGCAAGATTGCAGCCATAAAGTGATGTTGGCCCCCAAAGTCACCCACATCCATCTCACTTTCCCATCTGACTATATATTACCCAAATGGTTCCAAAAATTGGACTGATTTATTTGCAGTTTCCTGTGGGAGGTCAAACCACCACAATACAGCCACGTGAATCTGAGAGCACACTGGATGAAGACTGGATGGGGATTGCCATGGATTCTCAGTTACCATAAACAGTAACTTATGCCATGGCACAAACAATTAAATGTTTTACTCTGACCACAAGCAACTCATTATTGTGGTTGCACATTGAGCAGAGCTTGTCACACAGATCACTGACAGTCATGTACCTAAAAAAATGCTCCTCAGCATACTAAGGGGTGTCCCACTATCACCTAAAAGTGTGCTAGGTACATTTCTATAAGCTCAACAATTCACATCCAGTCCCAACAAACCTTGCTCCCATATAGGGAAATGCTTCTCTGAAGACTGGTGTGTCCCTCTCCAAGTGCCCCATGTATGACAGAAAGGATTTACAGATAGCAAGGGACCTTCTAACCACAGATGAGCATGATCTAGAGATGTTTGATACAGTAAATGAAAAACATGGCCTACCTAAGTGTGACTTCTGTAGGTATGTTCAAATCAGGAGCTTGGTCTGCCCCCAGGGCAGTGGCACACTGGATGAGACTAAACTGTCAACTACCTTACTTAAGGACATGTTCCACAGACTGAAAAGAGGGAAGGCCAGTCTCATCTACTGTACTCTGCATGATGCCCAGCCAGATCAATCTCTCCGAACCAAGACTGCATGAGAACAGGAACTGGGCATTACAATAAGTATGGAGGAGTGGAGCACCTGCATACCCTGAGAATAGACGGCATGTTGGGACAGGGAGCAGTAGGAGCAGGCTAATCCTGAAAATGTCCTCCTCAAATGGTACTGCACCTCAGTGGTCTTATTCAAGCTAAGTCTCCTGCCAGCTAATATGTGCTGGAGATGCCAACAGCAAAGGACTCATCTCACCCACATGCTATGGAATTGCCTGAAAATAGTGGGCTCCTGGGAGGGTATTAAACAGGTGTGCAGCAGCATTTTGGGCCTTCTTTGCCAGCTAGATACCCTGCTATTACTGTTGGGTTTGTTTCGACCTGCAATGCTCAAATATTCTCCCTAGATCAGATGAATTATAGCCATCATGGTAGTAGTGAATTGCCTGCATTTCTGTAAGTGGTGACTGACAGAAGTGAAATGGTAGAAAAATGACTGCTAGCACTGGTCTGATTATCTACTCTGGTGAGAGTAACTCATGGAAATGCAGGAAATGTTTACATGTTCAGCAAGTGTGGGGAACATACATGTCCTACAGCTCCAGCAAGCCTCCTTAATGGGTTTCAGAGGCTTTCATCCCCCACCCCACAAGGGGTTTCTAATGTCCCTTGGAGACATTGCCCCCTTCCATGGTCTCTATTTTTCAGCATCCATTCCATATACTCCCTCCTTGATGGATGAGAGGTCAGGTGCAGTTGGGAAACATTAACATTACACCAATGTAGTGTCCTTGAATGTAAAGCTACAGAATGTATACTGTGCCTGTTATACTGTAGAACAGGTTATATTCAATGTAAAATAATTACAGCTATATTCGCGTAAGTGATAATTGCACAAAAATAAAATGGCACTAATTGGCCCAAATTGCATATTCTCAATGGGCAAAAATTGGGAGGAAATTGCAGAGCATGAAATTAAATTTGTACAATTGCAGCTAATTAGCACTATGCGCTAAATATAACTCGTATGAGAATAAATAGTTCTACAGTATATTGTTTCTTGATAATGTAATATATTGAATGCATGTGCCAATTAAATACACTGGTAGTTCTATGCATATTTTGAAGTGCTGTCTTGTCAACTGATTAAAATTTTAACAAAAAGGTTAATGAGAAAAATAGAACCCAATACCGCATCTTTTAAAAGGCACCACATTTATTACAGATTGCATGTTTAGGAATAAGGAGTGGGTGGGACAAGGAGAGGGTGACTGCAAAGTAGTGAGAATAGGGTAGGATTGCAGAGTGGGTGAGATACGGGTAGAATATTTTTCAGTTACATGGGATGAGATTGACCATTGATTGTCACAGTGGATGAAAGGTGGGGGATGAGTGTTGTGAGGGTGGGGCAGAGTTGAAAAACTTCAATTTTCATATCTGGGTGGGAAGAGGGTGATAATATTGGTGCTACCATAGTGGGAAAGAAGAGAATACATATGTGCTTTTTCAAAGTATAGAAATGGATTCCAAACAGTATGCTAAGTAGTAGTAGTTGAATTTATTGCAGATTCAAAGAACTAAATGATTACAAATATTCATAAACAGATTTGAGTAATTTTATTTCCACATTTACTTAACATAACATTTACCTTTCCAAATGCACCAACACTATTGCACATTACACACTCACTTAACATAACACTTACATTTACAAATACACCACCATTACTACACCTTCCTTCCCTACAATAACAACTAACACAAACAACACATACACATCTTGAAAACGTATCCTCTTATTTCTTATTCAACAGCCTCAGCACTACTCTCATAGAATAATATTTCTCTCCTTGCCAACTTGTGACTCAAAAATAAAAAATCCCCCATAATTATTTACAAATATAAATACAGTGGGCCAAATTCCCAAAGCAAAATTGGACCAATTCCCACTCTTCAACTCCAGTTGCAGACTGAATTATCTGCAGCTGCAGATACTGGTATTCACATCCATTGCAACAGTGGAAGGATGTTATGGCTGGTCCCACTGGCCATAAAATATTTCCACAGCTGTGGGAATTTCTATGAAAACACCACACATAAGCTGCCATAAATCATGGAGCCAGTCATAAATCAGCTCCACCTTTGAGAAAACCACAGCTGCTGGAAAAACTGTGGCTGCACAAGGGGCAACACAGTTGCATTAGGTTTTTCCCCACAGCTGCGGATGTTTTGGGGACTTTGTGAATCCAGCCCTATATGTTTTGTTTCCCTTATCCTATCTTTTTATCCATTGCCTAGATTTCTCCTCTGCATAACGTATACAACTAATTTTGAATATTTTGGTATTTTCTTTGTATTCCACAATTTCTTAACATATTTGCAGTTGTTTACATTCCTTTTTGGTTTGACAATATCAGATTGTGTAACTTATTTTCAGATTTTTGTAACTAATCCAAAACATATATCTGCCTTTGTCAGCTCCAGTGACTTAATATTTGACTCACTTTTTTCTCTTTGCATAAGAGTCTTCTTTCAGTATAATTCTATATACGCTTCTCAGTAAGGTTTCAATCTGATCCACATCTTTTTTTGGCAAACTCTAGTGCCATACTGAGCAACTATACTCAATAACAGGTCTGATTAGATTTTTGTAAACCAAGAGCAGCTTGTATATTGATAATCCTACTCTTCTCAACACTGTGAATAAATATATAATAATGAATGCTTTTTTATATACTACGCATCTTCAGTACGATCGCACATTAAATTATTCAACATTTTAACCTTACTAACAATTTTACCTTTTCAGTCATTTCAAATTCTTTGGATTCCATAGAACATATCTGACCTGATTTAACCTCTGGAAAGATATCAATAGAACCTCCATCTTACATTTGTTAACCATCACCTAATTATTATTTGCCCATTCTCACATTGCAAGTCTTTCTTGTAAATGACCTGCCTTTCACCTCTGTTGAATGCTGTTAAGCATAGTTCATCTACATACAGTAGATAACATTCTTCCTGACAGTTTAAATTTCATTAATCATTACTATCGATAGCAAAAGACCCATCTTTGTTCCTTACAGCACCCCTGCCAATAATTTTTTGAGACTGTCCTAAAATTCTTTATGTGGAATCAAAGTGTATTTTGTAGATCTTAGATATCTAAAATCACTGTAATAAGGTCTGCTCTGTACTCAGGTGACTCAGTGAAATCTTCTATTATTTACAAAACGTGCTATGTCCTTAATGTGACTTTGAGAGAACTTTAATGTCAGAACAACACATTGTTTAATATGGAAATCTACCAACACAGGAAGGGGTTTAAGGACTAACCCAATACTCTCAACTACTGGTCTGCCTGGGGATTGTACCATAATACAACCTTTGAGAATTTCTGAGATACTTTATAAGGAGTCTCAGGACAATATACCGGGATGGCTTCCTAGTACAGATGGCAGAATCAGTTCCATGTTAGAACTATTTGAAGTTCGAAGAAACAAACTATTACAATATCAAGGTGATGGCAACATGGCAATCTATAGCCCATTCGTACACTAACCTACAGCATATGTGGCAGGTTTTGAATATAAGTATGTCCTGAACCCAGTATTTACTACATAACGTTCTGCTACAGATGTAGTAGCAGCACATATTTATGTCAAGCTGAAATGGAATATAAGATAAAGGGAAGGAGGGCTGTGTATAATTGCCATGTATCATGGAGCACACACTCCATAAAAAATGTGTGGTTTAAGAAATTGAACAATTACTTGCAAAACATGAACCACATCTCATAATTAAGATGAAGATGTTAGCAAAATGTTGAGCTCATGGTGGCCATATAAAAAAACAATTACATGAACTGGAATCAGTGATTGTGCATTCTTCTTTTTCTTGGTATTGAGCCCGCAACAAAACACTTTTCTAACACTTATTAAAATACATAAAATATATTTGTGATGTGCTCCTTTTGTGGAACACAACTACAAATGAACTTACAGAGGTCCACACCTTTTCAATAAGCGTTTGAATCATGTTCAGATGACACTGCATAATAGATCCTCCATAGTCTCATATTGGGAGCTTGAGAGTTTTAAAGATGATTATGGCTCAGAGAAAGATTGTGCAGGAATGAGACAGACACAAATACAGTTCTATATGCAAGTAGTTTGCATAAAAGTAACCAAATCAATCAAATTCTCTCAGGTTACTACCTTAGAGCAAAGATAAACTGATCCATAGAAACAGTTTTCCTAGCAGCAGCATAAGGCATGCAATCTACATTATTAAACTGTAGCTGTAGTGAGTGAATCAGCAGGAGTAGATGCTCAATATTGAAGAGGGATGCCTTATTTATTAAAGAACATGGCAGTGAAAGGATGAATAAGATTATGATTGCTACCACTTATTCAGATCATCACACAGTAAGACCAAACCAATATGAACACTGGGTCATTTTAAAAGCAGCCCCAGGGGAAGAAACCAAAATAAACCTTTAGTGGTGCAAAGAAGAAAAATCCTAAAACATGCCTCTGCACTCTAAACTAAGGATACCAAAATAATCTGGTACTAGATCATCAACACATAGCTTTTCAAGCCAAGGCAAGCAGCCCTGTGGACACCACATGTGCTGTTGATCCACTTGCAGGCTAAAAACTGACAAGATTATTTAAAAAAATCAGATTAAATAGTTTAAAACTTCATTATGTGTCAGATTAGCCATGTACTATATATGTTTAAATTCTCGTGTGATAGGGTATACATTGGAAAAACAATGAGACCTGTGAGAATAAGAATCACAGAATATACAAGATTTATATACAGTAATGCAATGATGAAAACTCTCAGGTAGAACAATACCATTCTCAAAAAAGCCACACTAACCCAATGATCAGAATTCTTTTATGTCTAGAACATGTTCCAGTACTTAACAGAGGAAATAATAAAGACAAGATACTCTTCCATAGAGAAGTGTACTAGATACACTGCTTTGAATCAAAGAGTCCAAAATATAGAATGCATGAAGAGTTGGACTGACTGGGAAAAATGTAAAATCCCAATATACCTATTTTATTATCCCATAGTACTGTAGCACTGTATTTTTTCATCTTTTCCTAGATTCCACCAAAACCATCACTGTATACTATATCTATTCAAATTCTGCACTCTTAATACAACTAAATCAATCACCTATCATGCAATAAGTATGAAACCAAAGTATGACTAGCCCGGGATGTACTGTTAGTGATTAAATTACCTCATCTCATTTGTGTGCTCCATCAAACATATGTTGAGAGCTCATTTTAAGTTGCCTACTCTTGCAAACATCCTTATTAAAGCAGCAGTATTTGTTAGTCAGAAAAAAAAGTTACATATTTTTTTTTAATATTTCTGGCATCCATAAATTAATCCGCAATGTGTTTTTTAGTTTTCTCCTGTATTTTTAAAACAACTTTTATGACTTTTATAATTCGTGACTCATGTAATTAAAGATGGCTGCCACTTGCATTCTTAATAATCTTTTCTGCAGAGGATACCTTCTGAATTTGCACACTAGATTCATGGCCAGCCCACTGGTACAGTGGTAGGGCTTCTGCTTGTGATGCCAATGCCCCAGGTTTAGAAATGTACAAGAGGAGTCAGAGGGCTGGCTGAGGGGAGGTGGATTGAGCATCCAATGCACTGCTTTCCTGCTGCAGGGGGAGGGTAGGTGGGCATCCAGTGCTTGACTGACTTCTGGTGAGAGTTGGAGGGAGCAGTTGCCAGAGCCTGGATAGTGTCAAGGCATGCCAGATGTTGGTGCCTTGCACCATTACATCATTGCACACCACACCTCCCACGAGGATTAAGCAGCAAGAAAAGCTGCCAGCCCCATCCATGATGCCCCACTCCACTGGTCCCACCCTGCACATCCAATGCACTCAGTGACAATCTAGCATAGTGTTCCACTGGGACTGGCCTGAACCAGTGCCCCTACCCTGGGGAAGCAAGACAGGGATGCACACCAGTTACAGGGGTCCACCAAGAACCTGATTTTGTGGTCTTTTAAGGGAGCACCTACTCGGAGGCCCTACCTTGTGGGGCATGCCTGGGAGGATTGCTACCAGGGGTGAGACCCAGGATGGCTAGGTGGGGCTCCAGAAAGTGAGAGCTGAGCTCCTGAAGCATGGCAAACAAAACAAACACCAACTAGATTAATACTGTTGATGTATAATGATGGTGTTACCACATGTTTCTGATGGAAAACAGCAGAACACTGTGCCAAGATATTTTTTTTTCATGGCAAACATGGCACAGGAGTGGAAACTTTTAAGGACTTCAAAATACCACATATTTGGTCAGGAATGAAAGATAAGGAAAGTAAAAGTAAAATGAGTGTATCAATTTCTTTACCAGAAAAACATTATTGCTGAAAAAAAAATTATGGTGAATAAGAAATACTGGTTCTTTAATTGTGTCACACTGACTTCACATCTGATGTAGCTTGGTAAGGCCTCCGATTATAAATAGCAATTGTTTACACTGCTTCATTGATCCCATTTCTTTTCACAACTCAAATTTATTGTGGATTTCTGCAGAACTATACAGCCATATATCATATCATGTACATATCGTATGGTAACATTTCTATTTTGACTAGGGGCTTGAGTTTCAAAAGTTGACACAAGGCTTGCATCAAGCTCTGTGTCAACCCCATTCTTTGGCGCAGCTGAGCCAAACTCCTTTGATGCAACTGAACTCGATTGCAGTACATCGAGCACAGTTTTGATAGTTTTCCCACTTTACAGCAGCTTATGCCAAATATTTGGCACAAGCCCCATAAAAAGGGTCCCCCCAATGGCCCAAGTTAGACAGGAAAACCTGGTCAATGGCATTTGACACTTGATAATGAAAATCCCAATCACACAAACTTTGTGCGCGCTGAATGATCAGCACACCAGGGGCTTGCAGCATTCTAAAGGCTTTGAAAATGGAGCCTGTGAGTCACATAGACAGCCATCTTAGGAAATAATAAGAACAGTACTACGTAAAGCCTTTTTGTGTTTCTTAACAGACAACATTACATACCAAGCTGCACAGAATTTAAAAAGGGGTAACTTTCTTTTGTTAGCTTTGTGTAAATTAAGCTTTTGAGTTACATTATGTCTATCTCACCAGTGAAATGTGCTTCAGAAAGTAATTAGCAGTCACTTTAGCAAACTATGCTTTTTTCACATACAGAATTAATGGTTTACAAAAAGTTTAAGTATTTTACTAACATACTAACATACTAAAATGCCAGCAGAATAAGCCTAATGGTCTCTCGAGTCTGCTCGATTTTCAGCACACACACAGAGGGCCGATTTTGGTGTCCCCCCCTTCCCTTGGGTTATACTGTCCCCAGTCCCGGATGCTCCACTTGTATTGGGCCTGGTCAGATTTACCCTTCCCCTGTACTTGTCCCATCCCCTCTTAAACCTGTCCACAGTCTCCACCTCTACAAGCTCCCTGGGCAGTGCATTCCATTGCTCCACCACCCTTTCAGTGAAATAACATCCCCTCCTCTCCCCTCTGAACCTGCCCCCTTCCAGCTTACACCCATGACTTCTCGTTGCCCCACCCTCCTTCCTTTGGAGCACCCTGACTGGGCCTCCCTTAGTGATCACTTTCATGTATTTAAAGACATCTATTATATCCCCCCATCCCTCCTCTCCTCCAGGGTGTACATGTTGAGCTCCTGGAGCCTAACCTCATAGGTCCTCTCCCCCAGGCCCCAGATCATTTTGGTTGCCCTCCTTTGGACCCTGTTTAAAAGTATAATGTCCCTCTTTAAATGCGGTCTCCAAAACTGCACACAATGCTCAAGGTGTGGCCTAACCAAGCGGTTGTACAGTGGAAGGATCACTTTCACCTTTCTGGAGGTAATCCCTGTTTTAAAATAATATATTTAACTAACTTTAACATGATTGTTTCCCCTGCTACTGCTGCTTTACAACTGAACAGGCTTTTCATAAGGTGAATATGCAAATGTATATATTGCATGGAGGTCTGATACTAAAAGAAATATATCCTGAAATAATCTTTAGAGTAAGAGAAATATTTTGATAACAGTCATGAACCCATGAACCTCTTAAAGGAACTTGGCTACAAGTACTATATAATGGCATGTTTTTACATATAAGGTGGTTATGGATTATCAAAGGAAAATCAGTCTTAGGAAGACAGTATTCTTGTTGAGAGAGATTACTGCTGGAAGGAACAGACCAGCTCAGCTTTTAGGGAGTGTAGATAAGCTTCTTCATGCGGCCTGTCTGAAGCCCATGAGAGCAGTTTCATCTGCTAAATGCAAGGAGTTTGCTCAGTTCTTTGCTAAGTTCTTTTCAAACAAGGTGTCCTTTATTCTGGTTGGGATCTCACCCAGTGGCTCATCACAGCCCAACATGGTTGAACCAATGGGACTCAACAGCATTCAGTGGTCATGGAGAGAGTTTAGGCTAGTGATGATGGATGATGTGGGTGATGTGATTTCTGAAATGTGGCCCACATTTTGCGAACTGAATTAGGCATGGCTCGGCTACTAGTGAGTTATGTTGGGCAGCTGGGCTATTGTTTGGCAAGATTGTCCAGTGTTCCCTGTGAAAGGGGAATTTTCCAGTTGCATTGAAAAAAGAACTGTTTAAGCCCCTGCTGAAGAAGTGTTCTCTAGAAAAAGCAACCATGGTGAATTACCTACCTTTCTCTAACCTGCCATTTTTAGACAAGGATATTGAGAAGATGATTGTTCTACGGCTCGATGAACACCTGACTGCCTTTGATATCTATGAGCCTCTCCAGTCTGGTTTTAGGTCAAGACATAGCACAGACTGTTTGACAGTCAGGGTACATAATGACCTGCTCAGTTCTAGAGATACGGAGAACAGTCAGTTTTCATTCTCCTCGAACTCTCTTCAGCATTCAACACTGTGTACCATGGGTTGGTTATTGGTTCAGTTCAGGGAGTATGTAGGACTCACTGGCAAAGTCATCTGCTAGTCTGAGTCCTACCTCACTGGCCAGATACAAACAGTAAGCTGGCAAGTCTTTCATCACTCTCAATGGCCCTGAATTGTGAGGTGCCCCAGGATTTGATCATTTCACTCATGTTGTTTGTAATGTACATGTTGCCCCTTGGTAAGCTTATCAGTCAGCATGGAGTTGTTTTTTTTACTGCTATGCAGATGATACCCAGCTCTATCTTTTTCATCCATGATTACTGATGCAGTCAATGTGTTTAATAAGTGTCTGGATGAGATCTTTGATTTTATTTATTTATTTATTTTATATATTAAAATCTCAGATTATCACCTTTGAGCAAGAGCTCTTTTACATAGATTCCATGTCAGAGTAAATTACAAAGGTAGAAACACAGGTCAGGGGATGTAGAGTAACTCAGGGTATTAGAGATGACAGGTGGGCAGTATTATCTGGCATTGTACAATGTGTTCCAGGGAACAGATTATTACATTAATAATTCTAAGCACAGAATGAGAGAGGACAAAGTATAAGAAGAGAACAAAGCAGGCAGCCAGGAGGCCTTGTCTGGTGATAGGAAGAAAGATTGGTAGGTGGTTGGGAGAGATGGGGTAGATCATGAGGAGAATTCAAGATGAGGCAGCCAGGAGGCCTTGTTGGGTGGTGAAGGGTGTGAGAAGGGTGATAGAAGGGTGATAAGGCAGAGTGGTGGAAGTGAGGTGAGGTAGCTGAGGGGAAGGGAGGAGAGGGGAGGGAAGGTGGGTATGAGCAAAATAGGGGGAGAGAAAGTGGGTGTGATGGGGAAGGGAGAGAGGTAGATACAGAATGAGTGGGGAAGGATTGAGAAGTGTTAATGAGGTGGGGCAGGAGAATAAGTGTGTTGTGTGTTGGAAGCGGTTCACGTTTGGGTGTATAGCGTTAGTATGCTCAACTAGTGAAAGCAGTCAAATTTGTTGTGCAAGGCTAGATATTGTCAGAGTTTATGTTTAAATGGGCATAGTTTGGAGGTAGAGATGTCATGGTGGAGGGAATTTAGCCAGAGAGGGGCACAGTAGGCAAAGGATCTTTGTCCCTGGGTAGTGTGGCAGCGTGATACCTGGAAGAGCTGATTTATAGAGCCCCTAGTACAACGTCAGATACAAGACATGTTTAGGATATTTTGAACCCCTGGAGGTGCGAGTCCTGGCCACATCTTCTTATCTAGTAGGCATCATTGGTATTAATCCTGTCTTTTAGCTGAAGCCAACTTGTCTTAGCATAAAGGTCACAGGTATGTGTGAGCTGTGCATCGCCTTTGAGTAGCATGCAGGCCTTATTCAGAGATATGGAAATATATCAGAGAGCCATTTCAGTGGCAGAGCCATAGATTTTAAGCCAATAATCAATTATGGATATCACAGAGCTTTGGATAGCTAGCCTTAATGCATCGGTAGTCAGATTTCATTTGTGCCTATGGAGAAATCCAATGTGAATGTTGACTGGTTTGGCTACATATCCAGTACACTGGGAGAAGGACAATGAACTGTCCAAGGTGATCCCAATGTATTTAAATTGCTATACCTGCTCCAGGGGGAGCCCATGGAATTGCTGATTGTCAAGGGGTGTGATCTGATTTTTTTGTGCTGGCCACTGAAAAGCATGACCTTAGTCTTCTTATAGTTGACAATGAGCTTGTGTCTGCCTTACCAGTCCTCCACATTTGCAAAGCATTGTTGAAGTTGATTCTCCAGGAGCTTGGCATGTTGGTTGCTAGAGAAGATTACTGCATCATCTGCATGCAACAGAAAACATCATGACAGGAACTTGGTAGGCTATTCAGAAAGATACTGAACAGAAGTGGAGCTAGAATTAACCCTTGAGGGACTCCTGAACAGACTGTTCATCTGCCAGAGAGGTGGTTATTGATCTTGACTTGCTGGGAGTGGTCAGAGAGGTAACATTTGAACCAGTCTATAGATTCCCTGTATAGTTCTATGACTGATAGTTGTTCAAGTAGGAAGGTGAGGTTCACCATATCGAAGGCTTTGGATAGACCAATAAAAGTTGTCCCAACTAGACAGCCTTGATCCAGTGATTCATGTATGAAGCCCAGGAACTCAAGATGTGCCATGGTGGTGCTGTTCCCCTTTCTAAAACCATGCTGTTGAGGGCACTGTAGCTGGCATTTCTCTGGATGACATAAAGCTAGCCGAGACCTAACCCAGAAAACACTGAAGTATTGGTGGTTGAGCTGGATCATAAGGGTATCGTATCAGCTGCAGAGAGAGAGAGAGAGAGAGAGAGAGAGAGAGAGAGATGGGATGTTGGCTCAGATCTTCTGGGCTTGTACCTGCTTCTGTGGTGAGAAATCCAAATGTAATTTTGGACTATTGGCCAACATCAGAGTCTCAGGTGTCTGCAGTTATCTAGAATGGCTTTTACTATCTAAGGAACATCTCTTGGATTAAATTCTTTATCCCTCCTGCTGACCTCGTCACATTAGTCCACGTGTTTGTAACCTCAAGACCCCCTGATGAAGCCATACATGGCGAAGCGCCGGGGCACCTGATCAGATTGTCTCCACTGATGTCCTTTTTGATTTTACCATTGATGCAATAAATAATTTGGATTTTGATGAACTACATTGAATGAGTTTTATGCTTCACTGGAGTATTTACTCCTGGCTCTGGAGTGTGAGTGTCAATTTTCTGATTGGCTGCAGTGTCAGACCTGGAAGAAACAACTGACGAGGGTCACTGGAAGCTGTTGCACTTACTAAAATTTTGGTTTAATTCAATTAAGAGTAACTACTGATGAGGTGACAGTGCTTTCATAGTGCTACTATTGAAGGCACACTTTTTTTAAGTCTTGCTGCCACAGACTCGGCATACAGGAAATGCAAAGCACAGTCTGGAAATGGAGCGGTCATGTTAGGACCTGAGTGAGCACTTGCAGCACAGCAAGCAGGGAAACTGAACAGTGGTTCTGCTATTTCTTTTTTTTTTATCTAGATGTGTCCTTGGGTTGGAAGTGGTTAACAAGTAATGGTATAGACAGCTTGCTGATGTGAGTGAGGTAAGAGTCTTTTGCTCACTAAGCAAGTCAACAACATGTTAGCATATCAAATTCTAACTTTCATTATGATACTAGTGATGCAGATGGCATAGATGGTAGTTACTTTGTTCAGGTATCTATTGTGAGATAGACTTGGGCTCTAGGTAGGGAACTGTCTAATCAGAGGAAAGGATTTTATAAGCCCATTTTCTAATTACCTATAAGTCCCTACATGGGCTTGGCCCAGGTTACCTGTTTGATCTACTGCACCCCTACATGTACTCATGACCTCTTTGATCCCTGGAAGAGGGCCTCCTTGTCATCCCCAATGCCAGATTTCAAACCTTAAGGGACCAGACCTTTGAAGTGGAGTGCCTGGTCCTATGGAACACTCTTCTGAGATCCCTAAGGAGGTGCCCTCTATGGAGGGCTTTAAAAGGTGTCTTTAGACTTATCCTTTTGCACAAGCCCATGGGGAGTGATGGTCCACAGTTTAAGCTGTCCCCAGTACTGACTTTTAGTTTATGTTAGATATGTTTTTTTATTAATAGATAATTTGATTTATCATATTGAGTATATGATTTTATGTTATTTATAACGGTTTTGTGTTTGTTGCTTCCTCTGTAAATTGTAGTGGTGCCACCCTGAGCCTCAGAGGAAGGGTTTCACAAAGAAAATCTGCTACTACTTATTCTCTCATCATAATTACCTGACTAACACTATCTAGTTAATGGCATTGCAAAACATGTAGATACTGTATGTTTTACTTGTTTACCTTTTATATGGTACACTATTAATTTTATATTTACTTTTTTATATTTAAAAGTTTGAAATCACCTTTAGAATGGTATGAATGAAATAAGGATTCAATTTGGAAATGTTTGCTTCATTTATTTAGAACAGTATGCCCCCCCCGCACACACACAAACACACACACACACACACACACACACACACTCACTCACACACACACACCCACAAACACACATTTTCTTTAGGATAAATCTTTAACATATTCCTTAATACTATTGCCATTTTCTAATCATAGAAATTGTTGTTATTTTATCTTTAGCAACTGTGTACCCTGAAGAAGAGGCTACTCCTGAAATGTCATTGCAGCAAAGCAGTACTGCATATCTTATGGTATTACAATATTTGAGCAATAATTGTTTGAAAATAATTACACTTTCATTGAGTGGACCATGTGCATTAGAAGAGTTCCCTCCCGAGCATTTATTTTCTTTCATTTTCACAGGGAAAGAGATTGTCACAGTTGTTGCCTACACACTGGAGTGTTATTGCACTTGTGAAATAACTTCTGTCAGTAGAAATGTCTCTGAACAAGATGTTACAAGTCTAAAAATAAACAAATTTGACTAACAGCCAGCTGTGCAGTAAGACAGATCTTATCTTGCAGTCATTTGATGTAGTTCAGCAAATCATATATTTATTTATTTATTAGTTTTTGTTTACCTGATAGGTGCATTAGGCAAGAACCTGCCTATTTTCAAGCACGACCCGGGAGAGTACCCAATACAGTACAATCAACGAGCAAGACAATTGGAAGACTACAATCAGCTGGTGATGTTTTACGGCAGATATCATTGCAGTATATACACAGGAAATACAGTATACCAGTTAACAACAAATAAGATACAGGCAGATAATGAATGCTAGGCAGCTCAGCTATCCTAGCAGGGAGAGAGGCTGGAGGTAAACAACCACATAGGATGACAATTGAATACAATGCAGAGTTCCAGAAGCCAGGCAGTAGCAGATAGGTGCATGCTGATACTGGGGACAGTGGAGTTTAGGAGCAGTCATAGGAGTCAAGTGCATAAAGGTAGGAGAAAAGTGCAGTCTTGAAGGAGGAGTGAGATGGTGAGCACTTAAGAGTGTGAGGTAGTGAATTCCAGAATTTGGGGGCAAAGTGGGCAAAAGATCGCTCCCCATCCTAGTGTAACAGAGTGGGGCAGAGAGTTGTAAGGAGTTTGAGGACCTGAGCTGATGGGAGGGCAGTACAGTGGAAAGCATCACCCCAAGGCTGCCAGGGCAAGGGTTCCTAGTCATAGAATCAATCAGTGAAGCAGCCCAGGGAGTAGGACCGTAGACTGTGGAGGAATAGCCAGAGCAGAGAGGAGTACAGGAGGCAGTGGTGCATAAGGCAAGGAGCCAATAGAGTGAATCTGCAGATATTATTGTAAGTGGTGTCCCATTTCCAAAGAATAGAGGCGTTGGCTTGTGAAAAGATAGGGATGGCATACCGTAGCCTAGGGAGCAGGACACCTCTGGCCATGGAGATCCTGGCAGTAGAGGTCAGGGAGTGACGTACACAGTAGGTGGCTCCTATCCTGATGTTAACTGACTTGCATACCTCATTTATGTGAGCAGAGAAGTCAAGTGCAGGGTTCAATGTCACTCCAAGGTATTTGAAAGAGTTAGTTATCTAGATTGCAGACCCATCATTACACAGGACATGAAGTTTAGGAGTCTCAGCATGAACTTTTCTAGTGGACCCAAAGAACATGGCCTGGGTCTTCAGTAGATTAAGGACTAGGGAGTTAGAGGAGAGCTAGGATTGGATCAGCTGGAATGCCGGTCACAGGTGAGTGTTCAGTTCAGCGACTGAGCGAGAGGACTCATAGAGCACCAAGTCATTGGCATACATGATAGATCAACACTGGGTAAAGGTAGTGGGACTGTCATTTACAAAAGTGGAGAATCACATGGGTCCCAAGATGGATCCTTGCAGTACACCACTGAGGATAGGGGCCAAAAAAGAGAGGACCCTATTGAAGTGGATGGATTGGGATCAGCCAGAGAGATAGCTCCTGATCCAGGAAACTGTGGAACTGGAAGCGCCGAGCGACTGCAATTTTTGAGCTGTCAGGGGGTGGCTAACTAGGTCAAAAGCCTTGGAGAAGTCAATGAAGATGGCACCGGTAAAAAGACCTTTATCCATATTGGATTTAATCTCGCTGGTTAGTAGAGTAAGGGCTGTGGTGGTGCTGTGCCCCACCCTGAAGCCATGTGGGATCGGGGACTGTAGGTTAAAGTTTTGTAGATGAGTGGAGATCTGCTTGTGGATAAGTTTCTCCAAAGTTTTGCTGTGGGTAGGTAGCAAGGCAATGGAGCGATAATTGGATAGAAGTTTAGGGTCACCTTTCTTGTACTTCTTGTTCTGACTGCAGTTTTATAATTAAATATAAAAACAGTTGCAATGAATGCTGCTGTCACTTACAGCAATTTCTTTTTAGATACAGGGTATTGTGGCATGGGATTTAATTTCTAGTAAGGAGTGTGGGCCACAAACCAGTGTTTGCTTAATTTTGAAAAATATGTCAATGGGAACAATTTTGCAGATTTTGCAAAGCTGGGCAAAGGCAAACTTGTAAATTTTTTCACATATCTAAAACACAGTGTTTTGCAACTGTAGATAGAGATGCTGCAAATGTAAACTTGGCCAACAAAGTTGCCACAAAGCAACCAAAATTAATTTTGTGAAGTTTTGACAGAAATTGGGATTTCAACTTTGACAAAATTGTGAAGCTTTTACTGCAGAATGACCTTTTATTTAATTTTGGTCAGTTTGCCAAAGAAACAACTTTGGTTGCCAATCACAACTTTGTCAGTTCAGTAAAGTCACATCTCATGAGTTCTGTTAAATTTGTAAATTAATTCACAAAGCAAATTTCAGCTGGTTCACCTGTCTCTAACTGAAGAACAGCAAACTGGAAGGCAGTTGAGCAGTATAGACCCATCTGAAGGTCTATAAGTTAAAACTCAAAAATGGTTTCAGAGAAATAGTAACCTCCAAATCCAGCAAATGAAGCAGGGTGTTGTGCTTGCAACCTGGAAGAATTCCGCAGTACACGATATTTGATTGAGGGCATGTGGGACCATTGCATTAATATGAAATGAATCACTGAATTGACAAGGGCAATGCTCTTGACAATGTAATGACAAGTCAGTGCTGGTAACCCTGTATCCCTTTTTTGTTTTTTACAATTTAAGTACCAGGTAGATCCCCGTTGAGGTGCAGCATCTCATTTGCAGTGGTATCTCAATTTACCTCATAGTATAAGTTGGCATAATGAAAGACATGAAGGATATATAACTTACTCTCAGTCAAGTACATGACTATGATGGGATATGAACCTGGATCTTCTGCCTCACAAGTCTGCTCTGTAACCATCGTGCAATGCTGCCTCCCTGTGCTGGATTAACTAACCATGTTTGGATGCCATCCAAAGTGACAATTATCAATGCCTCTAGCCTGTGAGCCTGTGCTAGGCACTGGCCAGAACTGCTCTCATGGACATGATGCTGTTCAAGCTTGTCACAATCTGAATAAAAAAGACAAAGCAATGCATCTCATGGCAATGTGAACATTACAGAGTCAAGGTAGGAAGATCAGCTCACAACCATTTTTTATCCATGTTTCAAAAGAACATAATTAACCTCTTCCTTCCCAACGGTGAGGAAGAACTGGAGTATTAGAAGTACCTTTGGATCACTTAGTTGCTAGTTGAAATTCTATGGCACAGAGGACAGTGGCTGAAGGGCTTGCACACATTCAAATTTTACAAACATAATTACAAGATATTTCAGTTTCATTTTATTTCAGTCATTTTGAGGTTTGGTAAAAAGAAGAGGATCATAGTTTTTACTGCTGCTGCTGCTCAGGAAAACATTAAACTGCTTTCTAAGCAACCTACAACACCAACACTAGATTGACTACTGCTTCTTAATCATCATTATACCAGTCCAAGAAAATGTCACTGTGGACCAAACTCTGTTTTGCATTGGTTTCATGATAAGTAGATAATTAAAGAAACTGGAAGGCACCAGAAATAAATATGGTACAACATTATTGACATTTTCATGCAGATGTCAGCAAAATATGAGACACTTCCTCAATGGCAATACTGCACGAGTGGAAAAATAGCCATAAACTTAAATTTAAACATTAAACCAATAAGCATAATCTGCTGGCCAACTTGCATACTGAGTTAGTACTGCAAGTGATTGACAGTAGGCTGTGTCTTTCAATATTATCTTCAGAGGCTGACCTTTCTGGTATTGAATTTCCTAGTCTTCAATAAAGAGCACTCGGTCAAATGCATGACAACATGTATGAACGTTTTTTATGCAGTTTTTTGTAAACCTAATAAAGAAGATGATTATGAGAAGGATGTGGGTGATGACCTCTTGATGAAGATCTGTTGAGCTTGAAACATCTGGATATTTCCTTACTTTGCCCCAGACTACTTTGTGTTGCATTTTTACAGAATACATTTCTGAATTAGATTGGTAGTCTAGGGCTTGGTTTTTGAGTGGATGTTGTGTTTGTTGATGGCATTTGCGTTTGCTTCTCCTAGTTTAGTACATCCACTAATCTGAGCTTGGCCCATTTTTTATGGCTTGTATGAATAATGGCCACCCTCCTGATAGGACAGAATAACAGACAGTTATTGTCCCTTCTGGGGTGATTGCTGGTTGCTCATCAATGATGGCCTGTATCTGAGAAGATGAGGAGCCAGTACGTCAGGGAAGGAGCTACTGCAGATGTAGCAATTAGCAGATTTTTCATTTAAGTAAGGTGAGAGGGAAATCCAACAGTACATGACAGCACAGAGATATACAAAGGGAGCCATGGTGATTCTCCTCGGTACATAAAACAGGAGAAAAAGGAGCAGAAAGCAGAGGAAAAAGTAGGACTAATGGGTGTCCAGCAGTTGCCAAGGATTGAAAGATTAGAGTGGAAAAAAGGGCAAGTGGAGAATGATGTATACTGTATGAATGCACTGAGCCTAGGGAGTAAAATAGCTAAACAATTGTATGCGTGATAATGATTTTAGAGCACCATGATATGGTAGCAGTAATGGAAACCTGAGCTAAATGTAAGAGTAGCTGGGACCTGGATGTCCCAGACTATGACTGATTTTGAAAGGATCAGTGTTGGAGCACAAAAATTGGCTAGTCACACAAGTCAACCACCCCATTACATGACTGGTGTAACTAGCCAATTTTTGTGCTACAACACCGCACTTTGTTCTGTATTGCACTGCTTACATTTTGCACTTTGAACAAATAAGGAATGAATACTTTTTTCAATACAGCTGTGTGGTTTTAATCTGAGAACCTTTGAGTACAGCAGCAGCTTGTTCTTATTATAAAGATTTGGACTTGACTGATCCACTGCTGCACCGCATCCTCTGCACCACCTGTCTGCAAACCTTTTTCTTGTTTTCTAGTGGCTCTCCCCCTTCCCCAGTGAAAATTAGCACTTCTTGAGATCCAGAAATATTCCCCTCCCTCTCTCTACTCCAAGTCAATTAGTCCCTGGCTTCCTTACCCTGCCCTTTACCAGTCATACCCTTACATCCAGTGGTGTGGTTTCTCCCTCATCCTGCTCTTTGCCAACTGCTCTTTTTTGTCTAGTGGTGCCCCATCCCTTATCTTCTCTACTAGAAGATCCTGAGGCACTACGATCCCTCACCCTGCCCCATATCCAATAGCTTCTACATCCAGTGGTAATTCCTCACCTTGCTCCAAGCAGACTGGTTAAAATTTGGTTGCAGCACTGTACAACAATTCAATGTAGTCTGACACAGGCAAGATCATTATAAGGAAGATCTTACAGTGGACAGGGTGGCAGATATGATTTGTTGAGACACAGTGCACCCAGTCTGAGGAGGAGTTTCTTATGGTATCATCAATGAGGAAGGAGATTGTTGAAGCCCCAGTCCTGCCAAACCTAATGTACTTGTGTGATGGAATTTTCAGAAATCAAACTAGCAGCACCGTTCACTAAATATGGTGATAAAAACAGTGTCTGCATGGTGATTTAAATAAAACTCTACCATTTCATGCATTTTTTGGCATGTGTTGTGTGTTTTGCTTCAGTCACAATGTTAGATTCTGAGACTTGTGTTTTTCTGTGGTAATCAGTATGTCTCCACCCTGGAGATGGCATTTGTGGTGATAGTCTCTTTTAGATGTGAAGTCAGAGAGCTTGTCATATCGGTGTGCTCTGTACCTGTTGCAAGGAACTGAATGCTAAATCAGCTGATTTGATAGTGGTGTCAACATGTTCAATGCCAGTAATTCACAAAGCATGGTTTAAATTATTCCCTTTTAGCCTCTACCCAAGACAGAGAGAGTAACACATTGCTGTAAGGTCTGCAGTTTTCTTGAATGTGTTTGTTGCGCTTAAAGTGTGAGCCCTATTTGCATATTAAAGACTGCTGTACTCATTCACACCTGCATTCAAAATGCAATTGCTCAGGGTGGCACTAAAGCAATTATCTTTTCTGCCACTAAATGAGGGTGGAGAAGATAATGGAGGAGCCTGTAAGTTATTGCAGCAAATTTTCTCTGTGGCACAATCCCACATGAGCAGGCACAGGGTTAGCTTCCGCCTACTGGAGGCAAGGACAGTTAGGTAGGCAGGGTTCCTAGGGGGCTAGATGAAGGTGGAAGAGATAATGGAGGAGCCTGCAAGTGATTGTAGCAGCAACATTTCTTGGTATACTCCCAGATGACACATGAGCAGGCACAGGGTTAACTTTTGCCCACTGGAGGCAAGGACAGCCAAGTAGGCAGGGTTCCTAGGGGGCTATAGCTACCTGCTGGAGAAGAGAGCATTGTTGATCTAAAACTGTGTTGTAAGAGCTTTGCTTTCTTTTCAGCTTTTCCTGCTCCAACAGGCCAGAACAGCTGCAGAGAGAAAAGTAGGGGATATTTAGCCTTTCATGGAATTATGGCAGCAGCAGGAACTAGGCCTTTTAAAATTAGAGCACCTTGGTACCTGGATTTTCTTTTTGAATCATGGGTTGGCCTGGATTTCACTCTCTGCACGCAAGCAATCCCATGGGGTTGGTAGTTCCTTTGTTTTTGCTGGATATGATAAAAAAAAGGTTTGGGGGATTTATTGCTGTGACTGAGTTGATGGGATTGTTGATTCCTGAGTCTGTTTTATAACTGGCTAGATAATTTCAAGCTCAGATAGACTGGGAAAGGTTTTCCTATAACACATTTCTCAAATTGTAGATTAAATTAGTTCTATTTGTGGTTGCCTATTACAGTGCTTTGTTTTTTTTTTTGGTTTGAAGCTGTTGAGACAGCTACACTCCCCCATTTCCTTTCTCTTCTGGCAATGTGCTTCAACATCTCCATACATTTACAGTCACATGAAAATATTCAGATTGGCTGGCAGTTTTAAGAGATTTTATCTTATGGCCATATGACCAATTGCTAGAAATATCAGATCTGTAAATATATGTAAAGAAATAAAATCAGCAGAGAAATACATTTGATGAGCTTGCATTTGAGTACAGGGTAAGACTGAACATTTAGTATCTATAATTCACAAAAAAAAATCATGCAGGCCTCTTAGTTAGAGACCTATCAGTAAACGTAGCAGCCGTAGGCTGGCAACACTTTGTGCATGCTTGTAATATTAGAGGAAAATGTTGTAAATAAGGGTCTGTGACTGGCAAAATGTTGTTTTTTCTTGTGTGTAGAGAGAAGCTTTAAAACATGGGATTTGCAATTGGACATTTTTTGCTGTGGTTTAGTGCTCCACGTTTGCGTGCTATTATGCAGAGGGAAAGCTCTAGAGTAAAATGGTACACAAAGCTTTTGTGGGCAATTTTGATGAATGTTTAAAAAAGTTCAGCATTGACTTGAAGGGCTGCTTAAATAACAGGTTATTATCTTAAATGGAGCTCCTAGGCCTCAAGTTCCCCTCCTCCTGTGAGATTTGCATCTTTGCCTAGAGGCAGAAAGTGTTGTTTGAGGAGGGGGAGCAGAAGAACTTGATTTTTTCACATGTTCATAAGAAACCTTGAAGGGTATGCAAAGATTTTAAATTGTATGTATTTTCCCAACAGAATTCATTTTTAAATACATATGTGAAAGAATGTTAGGTCTGAAGATGCAGAATGTATGAAAGTCAAGAAAGCTAATTTAGTGCTGTTCGTTCAAAGAAACCAGCTCTTCTAAATCAGCCCTAGTATTCAGGGGTCCCCATGCCATTATTTTCCAAAGCTTTCAAAGTAGTTTTGAACTACATTTTACAATTCGGTGAGATAAAATTAAATGCAATTGAATTTCATTGCTAAAAGAATTTTGAAAGGGGGATATATATTATAAACATCCTTACTTTACGGTGGCTTGTAAGATACAGTGCTCAATCCTTGGTGCTATACCATTTCAGACAGGAGTGCATATTGGATGCTAGCACTGTAAGTCATTTGTCTATTAAATCATTCTGGCATTGAGGGAACAGCAGGGTCTGGTTTCCATTTTTTGCCATTCTGCTTAATATTTGGGTTCACAATCATTATGGTAGATGCCACCATAGCATTTGCATAGGTGCAAGATTGACAGGGGTGCAAAATACATATAACCCCTAGCTTGTTAGTAAGGTCAGACTCCATGTGGCAATGATGGGACTGCTGGTAGAACTGCATGACCACAAAAGCTCTCCAACATGAGATTGCTGGTAGAACCATATGGCTGCACCTGGCAGAAATTGCACGGTTCACCAAGACTACAGGGGTAAGGGATACCAAGTGGACCTTCTGTGTATACAAGATGCTGGAAGGTTGGGCCCATGGGGATCCAATATAGACAGACATGTGGTGTCTGATTGGCCTGGATTTGGT
The DNA here is from genome assembly GCA_016271365.2 of Neoceratodus forsteri. NCBI lineage: Eukaryota > Metazoa > Chordata > Ceratodontiformes > Ceratodontidae > Neoceratodus > Neoceratodus forsteri. The sequence goes on from CM057456.1 coordinate 149,168,723, forward strand.
AGTCAGTATGATGAACATGCTATCCCAAATTTGCTCATCTGCTTCGGAGGTATGTCTGATTCAGACTACCTTCTTTGTAGCCTTCTGTGGGACTTTCAGGTATCTGAGCTAGCTCAGCCAAGCAGGTCATCCACAGTGCCATTGACACTAGAAAGGATGATGTGGCAGTTACCCCTGAGTGGGGTTTCATTAACTTATGTTACATTAAGATGGACATGGGGCCTGGGGCTGCTGTTGTTGTCTCCTGTCCCAACCCTGGAAGCAATGTGACATCCAGGGGCTGGGTTTTGTATTACTTCCTGCACTTAAATAGTGGGGGTTAGGTATTTTTCTGCAATTGGGATGGGTTTCATCTTACATTTTTACAGTCACGCCACCTGCTCAGCAAGGCCCTGCGGGCTCTGGAGGTTGATTCACAGGTGTACAACACTCATTCCTTTTGCATAGGTGCTGCCTCAAATGCTGGGGTAGAGGGATGGGCAAACACAAATCTAATCCCTAGGATGGTGGAAGTCCCAAGCTTCTGAAAGTTACATACGATGATAATTGCCTTAACATTTCCATTTATGTTTTGGCAGATCATGACTCCTGGGAAAATGAGTGTGGCTCTCTTTTGTGCACAGGGCAGCATTGAGAGCATGGCAATTCTAAGGGGGGGTGAGAATCTCTTCATTGATCCATGGCATGCATGAGTTCATTGGAGGGTTGGAGGGATATGAAGTGGAAGGGACTTGCTCCCATGGGTCACAGCTGAAGCTCAATGCCACAGATTCCCAGATATAGTGGTCATCCACCTGGGAGGAAATGATTTTTGAATGGTGATATCACTAGAACTGCAGTGGATGATGAAAGAGAACATGGCAATTTTGCATCTGTAACAGACAATATGCAAATCATATGGTCACACAAGATTCAAATACAGTGATGACACCAGGATCAAAATCTTAGCATAACTGAGAAAGTGCATGGGTTGATTAACATGGTCATGCGGTGGGTTATGGACTCCATTGGTGGACTTGTGTTGCAGCATGACAAGATCATTACATAGATTTCCCAGTTTTATGCTAAAAATGGAGTCCATTTATCAGACTTAGGTAATGATAGGTTATTAGCTTAACTACAACATGTTCTGAAAAAAGCTATTGCATGAGTTGCTTGGTTGTGGGTGAGCATCATTTGTTCATCCAGCAACTGGCAACTGAGCAACAGAGTGATGCTCATTGTATGGTGGCATGATAGGCTCGCAGGATTGTACAAAGGAATTAACAGGGAATCTCGCTCCTTCTCAGGTGGATTGCCCTGAGGCTGGGGAGAGGTGAGACCATTTTCAGGATCTGAAATACTGGGATTACATTGGTCATTTTTGGTCTTGTTTCTGTGTTTTACCAGGATTAGGCATGGGCAGGTAGTAAAATATCCTACTTTAAACACTACCTGTGGGTACCTCCATACTACTCTAAATTACCCTAAAAATATCCTAATGCAAAATGGGTAGTCGATTAGCATTGGGTAGTTGCTACCCTAATCATTCTATTACCCTATTACCCTACCCTGACCTTAACAAAAATGTGAAAGATTGTTTTTGACTGTAGGCTGTATACTATTACACTGCTTGTTAGCTGCCCTGAGCCCTGTCATTTATTACTGTGATATACTGTAGTCACCTTTGCTGCCTCTCCCCTGCAGCAGTTAGTGAAACAATATCCTTTTATGGCTGTATTACACTGTCTGTTAGGATTTCAAAAATTATACCCATGACTGGCATTGTTGAGGCAGGTATGAGAGGTGCAGCTGCTCTGATTGAGCCTGCTGCTGTTTCCAAAAAAATATAACCATGGCAGGCATTTCTGAGGCAGGTACAAGAGGTTCAGGTGCTCTGAGAGAGCCTGCTGCTGTTTCCAAACATTATACCCATGGTGGGCATTGCTGAGGCAGGTACGAGAGGCACAGCTGCTCTTAGTGAGCCTGCTGCTGTTTCTAAAAATGATACCAATGGTGGGCATTGCTGAGGCAGATACAATAGGTGCAGCTGCTTTGAGTGAGGCTGCTGCTGTTTTGAAAAAGTTTACCCATGGTGGACATTAGAGACAGACAATGTAACTGACATGGCTCAGGAGCCCCTAACAAACAGTGTAATACAGCCATAAATGGATTTTTCAAACTGCTGCAGAGACAGACAGTGTACCTAACTATGTCACAGTAATAAATGACATGGCTTTGGGCACTTAACAAACAGTGCAATACAGCCATAAAAGGATATCACTAAATGCTGCAGATACAATATAGCTATGTCTTAGTAATACATGACAGAGCTTGGGACTCAGGGGCACCAAACAATGTAACAAAGAGTAAAAGGATTTCACTAACTGCTGCAGAGTTAGACAGTGCAGCTGACTATGTCACAGTATTAAATGAAAATGACTTGGCTCGGTCCTTAGGGGCACCTAACAAACAGTGTAAACAGCCATAACATGTTTTCACTAACTGCTCTAGAGACAGACAATGTAGCTGGCTATGTCATAGTAATGAATGACAGGGCTCAGGCCTTGGGGGGCACCTCACAAACAGTGTAATACAGCCGTAACATGCTTTCACTATCTGCTGCAGAAACAGGCAGTGTAGCTGAAAATCACTGTAATAAATTACAGGGCTCAGGAATACCTAACAAACAGTGTAATACTTTCAAATTTTAATTTCAAACCAGATTCCTTCTGTGTTTTTGTCTATGTTTTTAACCCCACCTTGCTCCTTCTCTGTTATCTCCCCAGCACCACCTCCTTGACTGAGGCTCATCCTCCCTCCCCTGGTTGATACTGTTTCAGTCTCCTACTGTTTCTCCCTTTGCTCCTTTGGGTAGTGTAGGTTTTAAAAAATGTCAACTGTTGATTGACTCAAATTTTAAAGACAAGTCTTTAATACGACCGCTATTTTTGTTGCAAAATGAGTGCCCATAGAGTTGCTTCCCGACTGCTAGCAGCTGCCCACAATCTGTCTGTGGATTCCACACCACACAGACTCACAGCAGATGGAGCACAGCCCTTTAGACACTACTAACCAATCAGGTGTCAGCTCGGTGTCATGTGCTCCTATTCTGCTGTAAGCTCTGTGAAGGATCCCACAGGCTGCCCTTTTAATAGCTGTTTCCATCCTGGAAATCCTGCCCTAACTACCCATTAGCCATCTCATACTACCCAACCCAGGAATTACACTGTTATGCTGGGTAGGATAGTACATTACTCAAACTACCCTATCTGGCCAAAAATAGGCCATACCTACAGTACCCAACCTAGCTACCCATTGGGTACCACATGCCTAAGCAGGATTCTACTCTCAAACATTTGGTATGTGTATTGATATTCAGAATAATAGAAGGCTAAGTGTGCATAAAATTAATCAAAGCAAAATTAATATAGTACAGGGAAGAATTTATAGAAAAATAAAAGTTCTGAAGATTCAGTAATGTGGAAAAATGAATGGCAAATTCCATGAAATGCTTTGTTTTTATTGGAGTGTAGAAAGTCCAAATTCTGGAATTTTATTGTATTTTCTGGTAAAAACTGAAAATCAGTGTGCTTGCCTCTGACGGGGAGGGTGTCTTAGAGACTGATCCATGAAAAGGCATCCCTAATACCTCAGAGGCTAGAGTCCCTCACAAGGTATACCTAGTGTGTATGACCCTTCCAAAGGGGGAGTGGAGGGCTGATATAGTTAGTTGATATAATTTGCAAATGATTAGCTGTGACTACCTTGCTGCACACATCAAGCCAGATTGATTGATATACTACAGTTAGGGATGAGTAAGGTGTTCAAAGTTAAATTCCTAACTTTATACCTTAATTGCTTTGTCAGCATTTGAAGAAAGTGGCTCAAAGTTTGCATGTGTTTTCTAGCAGGCAAGGTCTAGATCTGTGGAATGTTTTGTGATGGCAGCTTGCAGGGTTTCTGAGATAAAGGTACATCATTTTCCTGTAGGCATTTTTTTCCTATATTTAACATGGGATTTAGGTTTGCTCTCACCAACTGCCTACAAGGAATGGAAGTTTTTCCAGAACATTCAGGGTGAAAGCATGCTATGCCACTGTAGTGCCTTTGGAAGATTTTGTGTGGAAAATATTAAAGTTTCCACAGTTATATGGATTTAAAGGTTTTTTTTTCTGTTCTCAGCATGCTCAGTATAGTTTTGGGGATAACGTTATGATACAATACCAGAAATTCTGTTTTGCAAGACAGTTTTTAGTTTCTCACCACTTGCTTCTCACAGCACAAATATTTTTTGTTGTCCTTGAGAGCCACCATCTTGTTTCCTTTCCCCTCAAACTACAAAAACATGGAAAGTACATAAAATGGTTTAATTAAAAAAGAAAACACCCAAACCTAGCTAAACAGGACTTGTTTAGCTAGATTCGGATTTTTTTTTCAATAATTGGCAGAAATACCTTTTTTGGGTACATCAAAATCCAGGTTGCCAAGTTTAGTGAGAGAAGCTGTTCACCCATGTTCTCTATATGAGAACAGTGGGACTTTCCTGAATTCTGCAGTGACAGCAGTGAGCCACCAATCCTCTGTTCTATCTGCCTGTCTTTGTTTCTCTCGTTCTCTGTCTGTCTATCTATTTGTTTATTGAGGAGGTCGAGGTGTCTGACCCCAGTCCCACTTCCTTCTGCCCCTCCCATCCAGGTCACCTGCCTGTGGTTACCAATGTTTATATTTTAAATTATAAATATATAAGTGGAGCAGGGTGCCCAACCCATGTACCACTTCTTTCTCCTCCCTTCCTTCCAGATCACCTGCCCATTGTGCCCAATGTTTATATTTTTTATTACGATTTACAAGCGGACTGCTTCTCATGACCCCCTCCCTTCCAGGTCATTCCCAACTTCCCACTCTACATACATAGCAGCACCAGGGTGCCTACCCTCAGTGCTGCTGAACAGTGTTCCAACACTGGGGTGCCCAGCCCCCAATGTTGGAGTACATGTCCCTAATCCTTAAAAAGAAGAAAATTGTCCATCATTGTTTTTTTTTTCTCTTACTTGCAAAAACAGAAAACAATCCCTCACTGATCTGAGCCCCTCACCCCATCCTACCACTCAGCCCCCATCACCCCCACCTACCCTCACTCAACTGAACATGCCTCATGGTGAACATCCACTCTCTGATTCAAGACATGTCTTGCTGCTGGTATCGACAACTGTAATATGAGAAATTAAGTTAAGTGCAGCTCAATGTATTTCAACTGGGTTTTCAACCTTGATGCATAACTTTGCCATTTTTGCACATTTTGAGCCCAAAGTTTCATCATTGCCTTTTTAGTACCCCCACCTTATCACCAATGGTGGAGGAATTATGCAAATCAGGCCCAAAAGGTGTATTTGAAATCACTTGGTAAAATCACCTTTTGGGGCAGGATTTGACAATTTTCGTTGCCCTTGTTCATGAGGTAGGATCTTAAGAAGACTATGTTGAAAATCAGGGGTCAAAATATTTAAAAATGGCAAAGTAATGAGCACACAATGAAATTTTGCAATGCAAGCTCATAATTTTGGTGTTTTTAAATATTTTGATCCCAAACATAGCCATTTGTTCACATCACCTCATGAACATGAAAACTAGTAGTAGTAGTAAAAAAAAACCTTTCAGTTTTAGACAGGCTATAAAATGACCGATCATTTCAATCACCTAAGGACAAGTCCTATTTTACAAGGTGTTCCTGTGTTTGATCTTTAAGAGTTTTCAAACATAGAGTTACATAATATAAAATATATAAACAGATATTCAGTTAGCACAGTTACACCTTAAACAATCTATCATCAATCAAAACAGATACATGTTACAGCTAATTCTTGTTTCAGAGCAGTGCTTAGATTACTTAGGCTTGTGTTTACATTTTTCATTTGAACATTTAATTCATTCCAAATCTTCATAGCCACAAAAGAGGAAGTCATCTCACCCAACCTACATTTAGGTGTGTTTATTTTATACTCCTTCATTTTTTATTTTGTCTTAATCCATATGTGTGTTCTGTTTTTTGCAATTTCTCATATAAATACAATGGCTTTGTAGTATCCAGCATTTTTTTAGTCATTGTAACCCATGCTATTTTTTGCTTACTTGTTAGGGTAAGCCAATCCATTCTTTCAAGTAATATACAGTGGTGGGTCCATCTATTTGCTTTCAGTGCAAATCTTGCCAGTCTGTGGTATATACCTCAACCTTTTTCAGCACAATATTATGCAAAACAGTAAATATTTATTCCATAGTCTAGTATCAGGACTAACAATTGGTTTGCAATAGACTTTCTCATATGGTCATTTATACAGTAAATAGAGATGCAGTGAAATAAAATGTTGCCATTGCAAATCACACCCAATTATATATCCCTGGTGTCTAGTGCACACCCCTGACTGATCACAGACCCAAATTTTCAATACAGTTTTCTTCCTGGTGTCTAGTAGTCTTCCCCCCCAGCCAATTCCCAGCCCAAATTAGTAAAGAACACCCCACAGTTAACTCATCAACCCCCATCCCTCAGACCCCCAATCCTTAATTAAATGACCACTCCCTGGTGTGTAGTGGACCCCCACACCTTGTCATCAGTACCCACCCCACTCCCCCATACCCTGATTGGGCCACCAGCACAGCCCTCCACTCTACTACATGGAATGAGTGTGGCTGATCACTGGCCCAAATTAGTAAAGAACACCCCCAGTTAATACATCATCCCCCATCCTCTGGACCACAATCCTTAATTAAATGCCCACTCTCTGGTGTTTAGTGGACCCCCCCACCCACTCATCCAGTCATCAGCACCCACCCAGCTCTCCCCCACACCTCAATTGGGCCTCCTGCACAGCTCTCCACTCTCCTCCACACCGGCAGCCTGACTAAGCTTCAATGAATGAGCGCATGCTTGTACAAGCACTCGCTTATTCATTGAATATCACCCATCCTGTTATGAGATCTATGCATGGGTATTTTTTGAGAGGATGGGGGTATGTCTAAGTGTATTGTTATTTTGGCTACTGGATTGGTGTATATAAGAAATAAAAGGAGGCCCAGAATTGATTCCTGGGGAATCCCTCTTTTCACATTTGCCTTAGTAGACACATTCTTTCCAACTATTGTCTGGTGAGTTCTATATGTTAGATATGAACAAAACCATTTTCTTACTTCACCTGATACCCCTATCTGCTGGAGCCTACTCAACAAAATTTGATGATGCATTGTATCGAATGCTTTGAACAGATCCATGAACACTGCTCCCACCTACGCCCTCGTATCCAAAGTAGAAGCCAGAATATCAATTACATTGATCAGCGCAGTGCCTGCAGAGTGTCCTTTTCTGAATCTGGACTGGTATCCGGACAAATGACAACTGTCATTTCTCAAATTGTGGTAGTACTAAAGGGGGAAGGAAGACTCTGAAACTCCAGAAAATGTAGTAACAAAAAATATATTTTTTCATTTTTTGACAAAAACTTGAAAGCCATTCATAATAGCCAGACAACACTTCATGGCCAAAATGTATTTTTGCACCTGTGGCATGGAATGATGTTGTTGCTGCATGAAAGCACCTTTCTGGCAGGTTTTGAAAATTGTATCTACCACTGTTCATAACATGGGGTCGTAAGAAGGCTATGTTGAAAACGTGGGAAAAATATTACAAAATTTTATTTTTATTTATTTTATTTAAACTTTTTGGTAACCGGGAAAGGCACACTGACCAGGGCTGATTCTGGGACATGGGGAAAAATGGGGATAAAATGACAATAAAAGAATAACAAAGAGACAATGTACAATAAACTTAAGAAAGTATTACATGTAGGTTGATACAAGACAATGGTACTGCATAATGAGTAAGTTAGTGCAAAATATGTACAAAATAATTATTATTTACATGATTTACATAATAGCTGAAATAAAAAAAAGAAAAAATACAATACTCAGGGGGAGAGCAGAGGCTCACCTCACTGGTTGGGGTGGAGCAAGAAGAAGGGGAGAGGGGTTTTGGGAACAGGAGCTGGATGAGGAAGGATAGAGATGTAAGTGTTGTTTGATTGAAAAGAGAGAGGGAGAGTTATGGAGGAGGGGAGGAAGACGAATATGAAGATATGGGAGTCTGTAAAAGAAAGCGGATTGTCTGGCTGATGTGGGGAAGAGGGAGTGAGAAAAAGAGCGTGTCCCTGGAGCATAGGCTATAGGAGGAGGGGGAAGCAGGGGACAGCATAGCAGTGAGATGATGGGGGGGGGGTTGGCCAAACCAGAATTTGGCAATGATATTGCATGAATTTGGTATCTGTGGGATAGTGGTAAAATGTCTAGGGAGGAATAGAGATTGCACTGATAGGTACATAGAGGGAATTGGTTGTGAAATGACAGAAAGAGTTTAGAAGGGTATCTAGTCTGGATAGAGAAGAGGTCGGGGCTGTGCTGTATACTACATTGGCATAGTCAAAGATGGGTAATGTCATCTTTGCTACTAGCTCTCAATGGGTTGGAAGGGTGAGGCAATCTTTGTTTTGGTAGAGTATTCTGAGTTTGGGACACTGTTTGTTTGACATTGCGTCAATGTGGGCTCAGAAGTTTAGGTTTGAGTCAAGCCAGACCCCCAGATATTTGCATGCAGGGACCTGGTTGAATGCAGTGCAGCTCAGGCTGGTGAAAGATGACAGATGGTATTTTAGCTAGTTTTTTGTCAGGTACTAAATAGCATAGTAACAGCCTTTGAAGTGTTAATTTTAACTTGATTTGTAAGGAACCATGATTGCACCTTATTTAGGTCTTATTGGATGGGGAGTGGATATCTGTGAGGGAGGGCCCAGAGGTAAAAAGGATGATGTCATCCGTGTACATATGTATCTGGGAGATGGAGCATATGGAGGGGAGCTCTCTTATGAATATCGAGAATGAAATAGGACCCAAGATGGATCCTTGGGGTATGCCTGAGGAAATCTGGAAGGGGGTAGGTGGAGCCTCCCACTTGCATTAATTGCAGTTGGCCACCTTGATATGACCTGAACCAGTTTATGATGTGAGGATGCAGGATGGCCGCACTTATCTTGGTGAGGAGAAGGGGTGGGAGAACGAGTCAAACACCTTTGCCAGGTCAACAAAAATGGCAGCTGTCAGGTGACCGTGCTCCATGGCCAAGAAAATATGGCCAGTGACATGCAGGAGGCATGAGACAGTCTAATGGCATTTGTGGAAGCCAGATTGGAAAGATGAGAGGAAACCCGATGAGTAAAGGTAGTCGGACATTCTGGAGAGGACAAGGGATTCTTGCAATTTGGCGAAGGAGCATAGGAGGGAGATGGGGTGGTAATTATCTGGTAGGAAGGGGTCTCCACCTTTGTGTAGGGGGATTATTTTTTCCATCTTTCAAGCCTGGAATACTCTGCCAGAGGAGAAGGAAAGATTTATGAGGTGGCTTAATGGTTCTGTAATTGCAGGGGTGGAGAGGTGAAGGAGTTGGGGATGAAGGCCATCGGGGCTAGATTTGCTGGGATTTAAAGAGTTTAGGGCTTGGAAGACTTCTTGCCAAGTAACGTGTGGTAAATAGAACCCCTCATGAGATGGGATGGAGGGGGGATATATGGAGAGGGGGTTTGGGGGACCTGGAACGGTGCAAGTGGTAAAAATCTTATTGAGAAGTTCAGCAATTCTGATAGGGTTGGAGATGGTTTGACCATCTTGTTTTAGAACTTGTGAAGCTGTTTGCTGGGGGGGGGCTATTAGCAAGTGTACTACATTCCGGAAAAAGGGTTGGTCTGTAGGTGCAATTTAAAGTACTCAGTCTTAACACTGTAAATCGCTTTAGTGGAGTTGTTAAGAAGGGTTTTGTAACGTTGTCGAGCATGAGGGATCAGAGTGAGTTTATAGTGAGCCCAGGCAAAACAACAAAGTCATTGGTGTACACTGAAATTTTGAAACTCACGCTCATAACTTTGGTAATTTTAAATAATTTGATCCCAAATTTTCAACATAGCCATTTTTTTCACTTCACCTCATGAACATGACAACTGTCATTTTTCTCAAAACCTTGCAGAAATGTGTTTTCACACCTGTGCCATGGAATGACATTTCAGCCGAGATTTGAAAATGTTCAATTACTGTGTTTTTGAGTTGGATTCATATCAAGGCTGAAAATTTGGAGTCAAAATATTTAACTAAAACAACACAGTTATGAATGTATGTTGACATTTTCCAGTGCATGTTCATAACTGATAATTTTTGACATCCAGCATTATATAGAAGGGCATGGTCAGAAGTGCCCTACATTTCAGTAGGCAGATGGAGTCTTCCCTTGTTGCACAGCCCAGATGGCTGTGTGCATCGACATCTGTTCACACATATCCCAAAGGGACCTGTGTGAATGAGGATACAATTACAGTATCTCAAGAAGTAAGGAAATTAATTGCAAAAACATTTGTTAAGGCACCAGTTAGGGTAACATGACAACCGCAAGGAAGACCCAACCACTGATTCGCCGAGCCTCTGGAGACCCCCTAATCTAATGGGCCCAATTCACAAAGCTCCCCAGAATGGTGCAAGGGACTTGCTTCACAAGGAATGGCACAAGGTGCGGCTTGCGCCAAAAGATGCACTGGGAGCAATTCACAAAAGCAGTCTGTGTTTGACACAGGCTACTTGCGCCAGTGGGGGCCTGCATCAGCCTTACACCACAAAATGAGCTGTAGTATAGCACTAGGGTGCTTGCAGCAAATACAAGCTGCCATGTCCCCTAACTTGGGATTCATTAAACCCTCCCAGAGGGGTGACATTCCAAGTACTGTTGGACCACTAGGAGCTGGTTTAAGGGTACTTGGAAGTGTGTCCTCTTGGAGGGTTAGAGACCTTGCACCAATCCAGAGCCTTCCCTGGGTGAGAGGGAACATGTGCTGTGGTTCTTCCTCCCTATCCACACTCTGCCTATATAGTAATATAACTGTCCCTGGTGGTCTAGCGGATCCCCCCATCCCCAAAATGTCTATATAATAATATACCCCTTCCTGGTGGTTTAGTGGACCCTTCACTCTGACAGGCAATACTCCACCACCCCACTCTCCCCATCCCATTCCATCCCATCCCATCCCTGAGCTGGCAACCAGCACGGCTCTCTGCTCTCTCTACTACAGCCAGCTGCTGACTGAGCTGTCAGGGAGTGCATACTGTAACAACTGATTGTACAGTATGTGCCCATTGTCAGCTCAGTTGGTGGCCGGCCATGGTGGAGAGTGGAGAACTATGCCAGTCGCTGGCTTGGAGATGGGACGGGGTAGCAGGGTGGTGGGGCACTATCTGCTGGAGTGGGGGGAGTCCACTTGACCACCAGGGAGAGATACAGTATATTATATTGGTAGATCAGGGATAGGGAGGAGGGTCTGCTAGATCATGTCGGACAGTTATATTACTATATGGGCAGAATGAGGATAGGGAAGGGGTCCGTTAGACCATCAGGAAAAGTTGAATGTTATATGGGCAGATCAGAGATAGGGAGGGTGTCTGCTAGACCACCAGGGAAAGTGATATTTTATAGGGGCAGATTGGAGATGGGGATGGGAGACCACTAGTCACCAGGGAAGTGATGTAGTTTGGTTGCTGCTAGTCGCTGTCCATGGCATAGCTGCAGCCCGACCGCCCCACAGCTTGTGGCAAACCTCGCAGGTACACTGTCTATTTGGTGCATTGGCCACAGTTGCTGAAAGCTGTGGAACTTTGCTGCCGGGACCCTACCCTATAGAGAATCATGCACAGGGTCCCTGGTGCATTAGCAGTCAGTGCAAGCGGCCCTTGGCACAGTTTGTACCAACCTTTGTGAATCAGCCTCAATGTTTTTTCCTTTTACTGCTTCGGGGGTAGGAGGGGGGAGTTAGGGTGGAAACCCTAATGCCACATTACCCTACTTCTGTGGCATTAAGTTACCCTAACTGGTGCATTAATGAAGTTTTTTTGCAAAGAATATAAATATCTACATTTATAAAATGGGCAAAAAAATTCCCACACTGTGATTGGCTGATAGTCTCTATCAGCCGTGTCCTTATCAGGACATAACTTTACAACTGCCACTACTTGTGCCACCCCAAATGCAGCACACATTGAAATCAATCCATGCCATGGCTCTCCCGCTGGCTGCTGCAGCTCTGCTGTGCTCAGCTATGATCCCGGGCTATGATCTGACAGAACCACACCAGCTGCAGTGTGAGATGCAATGGCACCTATACAGAAAGCACAATACCAGTGAGAGTATCCAAGGTCCCTTTTTCTGCACAACCACTAAAGTACTAAATATGTTTTACTCACTGCCTGTCTGTTTCTCAAAGATGCAGCTCTTGGTCCCGCTTCTGAAAAGTGCCCAATACAAGCTACCGTTTAAAACTTTCTGCAGTCTCCGAACTCAATTTTCCCCCAGTTCCTCCTTTCCCTCCTATGAGATGCTCAACAGCCTAGAAGTTCCCATCTAAAAAGCAGTGCATAACTGTAACCACAAAACTAAAAATATAAAAACAAAATGAGTTTCTTTCTCTTCCTCGCTGACTGTCACACTTTAGCAACCACGAAACAGGAAACCACTATCTACGGCAGCCACTGATGGACACACTTGCTGACAGCCAGCCGTTAAAAGTTAAATAACCAGACAAAGCCATAAAAGAAAGAAAGAAAGAAACATGAAAGGAGACAAAAAAAAATGTTTTCTGTATGTCAGAGAGGGGAACAAGAAACATCACACTATTATTTACCTCAGCCAGTATGGGACACCCTAATTCCCGGACATGCTCGCTTCTGCTGGCCCTAACTGAAACTGGGTGGGCAAACTAAGAAATATTTGGGGTAAAAAAATGTGGTTTTGAGAGTTTCTTTGTGAGTGACTGGGTTGGCATAGAGTGCAGATACATTACAGACACCAATGTCCTGTAGTGAGTTTTAATTAAACATCTCCATACCAAGACAGTGACAAGAACTACTTTTTCTTTTTTGTACTGACATGATCATATTTTTTTACTCTTTTTATCTACACTTTTTATGTGCATTTTTTAATTAACTTCTTTTCTGGGAGGCCCATTTTATAAGCGGAATAAGACACTCTAAGGTGTGGTGTATGGCCTGATGAGAGCGCCTCATGCCTCATTACACACCTGGGCATGCTCTCATCAGGCCATACACCACACCTCGGAGTGTCTTATTCCTTACATATAACATAACTTTACTAATTCTGAATGGATGTTTAATAAATACACTACCAGTAGGAGTACAACTTCTTTTTTGTTTATATACTTATTTTGTCCCTCGTCCTGGGCGGCCCACATTCTTGCCAACCCTCCCAGCCCCATCTACTTGTTTGCAGCACCACCTCCTATCTTCCTCCATGGCTTATTTCCCATGGCAGGGTGGCAGGGATACCTCAACCTGCCAACACGGATCCGGTTCTGGAGGTGCCTGCCATTCATTGAGGGCAGCACCTGCGGGGGTTGACAGTCATCCAATCATCCAGGACCTTTTCTCCTCCTGTTTTTCTCCACCCCAGAGGTGGATCAATAGGCATCGGCAATGGCCAAGCTGTGCACACTTCTGCCCATGTCATACCGGCCAACTGCTCTGCCTGCATCTGTCACGTATGGAACCCAGGCACTCTGACACTCAGCCACTGCCAGGTGTAAGAGGTGTGCCAGCTTCTGTTCCCTCCCTCCCCAGAAGAGGAGCGCTGTCCTCCATACGGTCAATCCTCTACCACCCAGGCTGGCCCCCAATGACCCGCTCGCACCATGAACATGGGTCGCCGGCATGGCATGATGCCTTAGTCCTCCACACCACCAGGACGGCCCTCAGCAGTACAGTTTCTTAACAGGCACAGTAGAGTAGCACCATAAATGACATCAGCAGTCTGGAGGCATACTGACTCAGCATCTAGCAACCTTGGAGAAATGGAACATATCACAAAGGCACTCAGAAAGAATGAAATTGTCTATTTTTATTACAAAACCTGAAACACATATAGTTATTACAGTAATGTTTACCGAGTTATATGCCTGTTTTAGTTTTGAAAACCACTTCACATGATCTTTAAAATGGAAACCTTCTTCAAGGGGTAAGCACCATCCACAGTCCAGGAGACAGGGTTTGTCTGTAGCCTGGCAAAACACTTTTTACAGTCAAAAAGCATGGAATACATATTTTTGCCATTAATAAATGGTTGATTAAAGCAGAGCCAATGATCAGTTGTCCATAAGCATAGCTTGTAAGTGCCTATTCTTGTCATGCATTCTCTTTTCCTGCATTTCAGTCAAGTTTAAGGAGACCTTTTGCATCAGCACTTTATTTATTTATTTGCTTTTGTTAACCAGGTAAGCACTCTAGACATCCAAGTGCCTATTTTCAGGTGCAACCCGGGAGGGTTACAGAGTACATATGAAACATAATACAGAGTCGAGGTAACATACAGGAGCCACAGGCATCAACAAGTGGATGGTACAGCATATGGTACAACAGGTTTTAAAGTGGTTAAGTAGGCAGAATAGCAACAAGATACATAACAGCTTTGAGAGGTAGAATAACATCAAATAACATCATGAAAGAGAATAACATCAAAATAAATGAAAGTACAAGCAGGTACTGAAATGACATGAGCGCCTATCATGAGAGAGAATGACATCAAATAAATGAAGATAGAAGCAGGTACTGATATGACAAGAGCACCCCTCCAACAGGAAGGGAGAAAGTGCCTTATGCTGGTTATCAGCAGAGATTTAACAGCAGCCAGTATTAACAGCTCTCAGGACAGCTCCCTCAGTGAATCGGGAGGAAGGGAGAGTATACGCTGGGTCTATATGGTACATAGACAGGCAGAGGCAGATTTGAGGAAGCTCCAGAGGGATGTTTTGAAGCAGGGATGGGAGGAAGAGGCACAAACTCAGGCAGGAAGGGAGTTCCACAGTCTTGACGCATGGACGGAGAAGGCCCGGTCTCCTGTGAGGGTGCAGGTCTTAGGTACCAGGAGGACCTGTGCAGCACCAGATCTTAAGTGGTAGGCAGGGGTTCCATGTTTGAGGGAAAGGGCAAGCACAAAAGCAGTGGCCGTTCTAACTATGTTATCTACGAAGTTGCCAAGGACAAAGGCGCAGTGCTTTTCAGGGGGGAGCCACTCCAGCCATGAGTAGACCTCACAGCGATGCATAAGGTGAGGGGCAGAGAGTGTGAAGCAGCATATATTGTTGTAAGCAGTGTCCCATTTTGCAAGGCTAGAATTCAGGACTGGGGCAAGGGCTACAAGACCATAACAAAGCGTGGGAAGAAGTATCCCCCTGGCTAGGGCGAGCCGAGCAGCCGGGGTGAGGCAATCTTTGGCTCTGTAGGCAAGTCCGAGCTTGCCATTTGTGGCCTTACATATATTCTGAAGATGCATGATGAGATCCAGTTGTGGATCAAGGGTAACTCCTAGATACTTGACTGAGTCCACTACCTGCAGGAGGGAGCCATTTGCTCCATAGATGGTTAGAGGAGCTGGGCAGGAAGAGGTTTTGGCCACAGAGCCAAAGAACATGACCTGGGTCTTATTCAGGTTGATGGTAAGCTTGTGGCCCTCAAGCCAGTTCTGGATAAGATCGAAGTCGGTGTTAAGTCGGGAGTTGATGGTAGTAATATCCTGAGAACTGGACAGTACGACGAGATCATCCGCATATAGGGTTGAGTGCCCATGGGTTGTAGCGGAGGGCAGTTAATTAATGAATAGGGAAAACAGAATGGGTCCAAGGACAGATCCCTTGGGGACCCCGCAGTTAACTGGGGAGAGGGCAGAGAGGGCGCAGTTGAAGCAGGTGTATTGCTGCCTTCCAGCAAGGTAGTTGGAGAACAAGGCAAGGGCTGGGTGGGAGAATCCGAGAGAATGAAGAGTGGAGTGGAGGAGGGAATGTAGTGTGCATGAGTGATGTACTGTGAGTCAGGGCAGGCAGACAGCTCTGTCTGCTCTGACACACAGCATATCACTCATGCTCAATGATATGGTCTACTTTCCACAACAATTGTATTATGAGAAAATCAGTCTGGAGAAAATGCCATCACTGTGCGAGCTGAAGTCTACCCCAGGAATTATCACAGGCAAGGGATAACCCACCACAAAAACAACCACCCAGCAGCATTAAACACTGATTTGTTCTGCTGATCAGACTACTCCATACTGGGTCAGATTAACAACAGGCAGTTGTCCAGGGCCCCTAGTTTGAGGTTCCCCCCAGATTTACCATTTTGTTTCCTCACTCCATTTTTTTTTTGTAACGATACCTGTGTGCTGTGTGCCTGTCAATGTTGGTCACCTGCAGGCTTGGGGATGGGGCCCATTGAAGCAGAGCTGAGTCACTAACACATTCACACATTGAAGTGAGTACTGTAATTATGCTGCTGACATTCTGATTATCCATGCACAATAGAAACAGCCTCTGAGGTAGTTTCTATTGTGCACCAGTGATCGGACTGTCTGCAGCATAATAACTCGCTTCAGGGTACCTCCCTAGAACCAAAAAAATGATTATCCCTTCCAGTCCCTCTTATGGTACTTCACAACTTCCCCAGCTGATCAGCAGTGCTTTGAACTCTGGTTCATCCATTGCCTTCCTCGCCCATTTTGTTCATCTGAGCAAGCTTGTAAAATATCTCATTCCTTTCTCTTTTTTTAAAAGTTAGCACAAAAAAACAGTGATGAGATATTAAAAATGGTACTGCATATGCTATCCCAATCCTGCTATCCATCCAGACCCCAGATGTGACCTTAGTTGCTGCTTCTCTCTGATTCTGAAGTCTTCTCATCTGCATCTGCTGCCTACATGCTCTTGGAGAGTGGTGCATTTTAGGATGGTTATGTTTACTTACAGCTTGACTTTTTTACTTCTCATTGCAGTCGCCACTGCCAGCCCAACTCCCTCCATCCATTTATTGTCCAGTCAGTCCACTGCCAGCCTTGATCACTGCCTATCATCTGCTGTGCACCGCTCACTGCCTGGCTTGTGCTGGTCTCCAGTCAGCCACGATCAGATAAGTTGGTTGGGACTTGGCAGAGGGAAGACAAGGTTATGTGTCTGAATCTCCACCCCTGACTTTTTGACCTGGCCTGGCAAATGCAAAAAAACAAGCTAAGGAGGCCAAATGGCTGAATGATTGGCACTGCACCTGACCCTTTACTGTATTAGACTGCTGCCTGGACCTGCCACCTGCACCCTCTCACCAGTGGTCATGATGGTCATTGAGGGTGGGTGAGTGCCTGAGTTGGGACCCAGTCCATTACCCAAAGATACCCTTGTTGAGTCTTTGCACACCTGTCTTCAGCACCCAGCAGAGGACCCTGCCACCAGTGAAAAAGGATACCTACTACCTATTACCTACTAGACTTCAATTGTCACTACTTCCCTTGGCAATGCCATTAAGAAAAAAATCCTATTTTTTTACAATACGGTATATTTTGAGGTGCCAAGAAGCACAACCTGCAAGTATCTATTGTGGTCATATGTACTCTTTTGTGCACTTTAGTCAAGTTTAGGGAGACCTTTTGTGTACATGAGTAATGAGCCATGTGTTAGCTGTCAGACTAAGATGGTTGCCTGATCTGCCATGCTATAGATGTGACTGGCTGGGGATGGTAGACTGACTGACTTGACTTGACAGCAGGGGAATTGAACTCTGGTAGTCCTACAGTGGAAAACAGTGTCCGTGCTGGATCAGTGAAGTGCAGGGGGAGTGCGACTTTCTCTGGGTGTGATGGAGCTTTCTTTTCCCCATGCCCATTTTGGTTTGGTGAAAATGTCAGTCACTGGGAGAGGAGCCAGCGAATGTCCATCCAGTAAGTAAGCAGGTTGTCTCTTGCACTTTCTATCCTGGGTCTCTGCATGTCAGATGCAGCACACAGGTACAGTGCAGAACAGAGAAATAGAACCAGGTTTAGTTGAGTGTAGGCTGAAAAATGAACTTTTTAAACCCATTACATCAAAAGGGCAGAGCCAAGAACCCTTGTCTAGCGTAATCCTCCCTTTTTCCTTCTCTCTCTCCCTCTTTTTTCCTTCTCTCTCTCTCTCTCTCTCTCTCTCTCTTCTATCTCTCCCACTCACTGTCCCTCTCTCTCCCTCTCTTTCTTGATCTATTTCTCTCCCTCTCTCTCACTTTCTTTCTCTCTCCCCTCTATTTTCTATCCTCTCCCCCACCTAGTATGGATCTTACACTGGATATTAGTGGAAGACTTGAGAAGTTTTCATCTATAGGTTTTAGTAGCAGATTTGCAGTCAGGGAAGTGCACCTATAGCCAGTTCCTGTTTGACAGATGCTGTGCTTGACAAATGCCGCTGCTTGTGGAGCAGTGAATGTGGTAGGAGACGAAGGCAAAGTGATTTGCATCAAGATCAAGGACAGTATGTCATATTAAAGAGCAGCTGATACCTCAAGAGAACTTTACCAAAACATGATATTTAGATGCAGTCCAGCTTGTATTTCACATTCGTTCTGTATCTCTTCTCCCTATTATTTATTGCTGAGGTCATTTGCATGAAAACAGGATCTTTGCTCCTAAAGAGTTCAGCTGTTCCTGTTGCTGTCTCCGTACCTGAGATCATAATGCACTGCTTCTGACATCACAGTTACTCCCATGGCAACAAACTGTGATGTCACAGCAGAGGACTATGACTTGTAGTAGGGAGTCAGCTGTAGAGGTAGATGAACCCGGAGGGATAAAGATCATGCCTTCATGCAAATGTCCTTAGTAATAAATACTGA
Organism: Neoceratodus forsteri; assembly: GCA_016271365.2. Classification (NCBI taxonomy): domain Eukaryota; kingdom Metazoa; phylum Chordata; order Ceratodontiformes; family Ceratodontidae; genus Neoceratodus; species Neoceratodus forsteri. The sequence continues at coordinate 149,187,467 of CM057456.1, forward strand.
GGAAAAGGAATCTTTAGAATATATATGGAATGGAAGCTGAATTATACCTAATTATTATGTTTTTAAAGTTTTGTTTTAAGGCATCAACAGCTCTTTAAATAAATTGCAGTATACTGTATTTACTGTATTTTGTTTGACTTTTGGACTTTGTGAAGTGGCAAGGTGAGAGGGCTGGAGGTGCATGAACTGATCTATGTAGTGAGAGGCAAAGTGAACAAGGGCAATATTTAATATTAAATATATGTATTACATTTGACTTGTAGTTTGCAGTGGGTGAGAGGCGCATTGACAGTACTGAGGTAGTGTATGTGTGTATTCAGCTTCGGTGACCATCTGACAACTAGACCACATTCTTTAAAGTTCAAAGCCCCAGTTGTGTGTCCATTTCATAGAGTTACTCAGGGGGGGGGAGAACAAGCACTGGCAGTGCCCCAAACATAGTGGATATATGGCCACTGACACTGATACTTGCATAGTTGTTTCAGACGATTTTTTCTGTGTATATCTAGTGATCACCTGGTTATTGTTTTTTTTTTAGGCACCAATAGCATAGATGTTAGCACCCATTGTGGTCATGTGTTTTCTTTTTTGCACTTATTCAAGTTCAAATGTGCATGCAGTAGAGAGTCAGCATCCTGGGTTTGAGCCCCAGAGCAAATTATTTTTTGTTCCCCACTGCAATTCATAGATACTATTCCTCAGGCCCCATTCACTAAATCACTTCCCTCTTTATTGCCATGGGAAGCGTGTCAGCCTTCTTTCTGACAACATAATTATTTCATATAGACCTTCTTCAGTGCCTGTAGTACCATGGTTATTTGATGCATGTTGTCAGAATCATTCTGAGGAATAAGTTCAGTTTAGGGACTGAGGCTCTAGATACAAAATGCACATTGTTTTTTCCCATACCCATGGATATGTGAGGAGGCACTGACTGAGGGGAGGTCATTAAAGATGATGGAAAACAATAGATGGGAAATTTGACCTGGAGTCACTTTTCTGCTGTGTCCTCAGTCTACCATTTTCCCAGGGAATTCAACCCCCTGGCACACTTCCATTTACACCTCTTCCATCAGCACTTGCATCTCTTCTAAAGAGAATCTAGACACAGTTCCTTTGCTTTTTTTCCCCCAAACATGCTTCTTGCACTCTTTCTTATTATTTGCTCCTTTGCAATAGTAAATGGCAAGTGTCACTTTCCTTTCAGCATCCTTGTGCTTTTCCTTTCTGAGCACCCTTTCTATACCAGATCCACAGGATGCCTGTCTTCACCCCCTCATAGACATCTTCCCGCTGCCCTTTTTCTTCTGAGCTCCATTGTGATTGGTTGGCATCTCATGGCACTCCAGACATTACCTCATGGGTTACAGCCCACCTGATAGGCTAATGATGCACATGACCCAGATCAGATTTCCAGTATATCCAGGTCCCAGGAACCCCTGCTCTCCAGTTGAAATTTGTGCATCTGAAAAGGCAAGAAGCATCCAGTGAACCCCTGGTCTACCCTTCATTTTAAGGTAGGAAATGTGTTTTCTTAGCACACCTTGTGCTTCTGTTACTTAAACAAGGAGCCCATGGCTCCCAGTTATTCTCTTGACGAAATTCAGTGTCTGTCAGGATAATTTTGCTACTGTAAATCTGCCTCCTGTGCTGTGAACGCTTTTATACATTAAGGCATTGTTTAGATCTGTTAATTGCCTGGTAATCGGTCCTTACCTCCTTCATGCACTGGTTCCCTCGTTCCTGTGGGTCTCTCTGGCATCTACCTTGCTGGTATCCAGCGTGCTGCCTGCTGGCTCGACCATGCGGCGGCCTGCATGTCCCTAACAGGCCGTTACCGCCAGGAACGCTCCGCGAGTCGCCTCTGCCCCCCGTAACTCCGCGGTCTCACTCGGCCTGCATCAGAGGCCTCCTTCCTCCTTTCTCCACGCTGTTATTGTGAATCCTCGGCACCCTGGCTGTCGCGAGTCGCCTCTGCCCCTGCGACTCCGCGGTTCCCTGACCCTCCACCTTAACCTTGCGGGGGGGGAAGGGCCCGTTTGCCCGCCATGTAGTCGCCTCTGCTCCCCTTGACTCACGGCCTTTCCTGTACCGACAGGCCATGCGGCCTATAGGTAGGCCTGCGAGTCACCTCTGCACCCCGCGACCCCACGGCTCGGCTACTCCGACAGGCCATGCGGCCTACAGGTAGGCCCGCGAGTCGCCCCTGCACCCCGCAACCCCGCAGGTCGTCTTCTCCGACAGGCCACGTGGCCTATAGGTAGGCCCACGAGTCACCTCTGCACCCCGTGACCCCGCGGGTCATCTACTCGCCACCCCTATGCAGCATCCTCCTCAGGGCCGGCCTACCCACGCTGCTCCGACCGAGTCGACTCTGCTTCCCGCAACTACGGAGCGCCCTACCCTCCCACACACCATAGTCCTACAGACCTCCAACGGGGGGGAAAGGGCCCACTGGCCCGCCAGCGAATCGCCTCTGCTCCCCGCGACTCCGCGGCCTTTCCCAGCCCGCCGACAGGCCATGCGGCCTATAGGTAGGCCCGCCAGCCTCTCCGCCCCCGTGACTCAGCGACCTCACCCCTAGGCCCTATCACGCTCTCGAGATGATGGCTCTCTACCAGGAGGAAGCGAAGACTCAGGTGGGGGGTTGAGGTTGCGTGACTCCTCAGGCCACAAGCCAAAATTGATGGTACAGCAGTAGGGTGGCTGACTTCAGCTTGGGTCACTATCTGGCCAGTGATTTGGGGCCCTGGAGCGTCCCCCCGGCCCTATCCCAAGCTAGGGCCTTGGACTCTGAAATAAAAAAAAAAAAAAAAAAAACTGAGACTGCACAATTCCCTCGGGTCCCTCCCACAGCGACCCCAGGAGAACACGCAGAACCACTGCCCAGGTACCTCACACAGCAACCCAGGCAGATACTGCGATACCCATCCCCAGCTCTGGGGGGTTTGTGGCCCCCTCCCACAGCGGGCACGCTCCCCACAGCAGGATGACCATTCTGGGGATGGACGGAAGAAGTTTTTTGGAAGAAGTCTCCACCTTGAGGCTGCGGCTAAGGGCCCTCACATAGCGCCCTTACCATAGCAGACCTCCTACTGGCTCTAAGGGGGGGAACGCCGAAGTCCTTTAGTCCGCTCAGATCTCTCTCTCTTGTGTTACAGATGGTTAAAGCGAAGAAATGCACCGCGTGCAGCGCCAACCTCCTCCCTCAAACTCCGGGCCCCCTATGCGCAGCCTGCCTTGTGGACGACGAGCTGGCTTCAATGGAGAGAACGCCACCTCTAGCCCCTTCACTTCCCGGCCCCAGCAACTCGACATGGGTGGACCCGGGATCCCTACTGCTTCAAAACCAGCAAACGGCGGTGGCCATGATGGAGAGCCAGCAAAACTTCATGCTGAAGGTCATGGAGAAGCTGGAAGCACTCACACAGAACAGACCTAGACCGGTCAACACGGAACCTTCCCGTCAAGGAGACCCTCAGGAAGAGACACCGGCACCGGAGGACTCGCGTGTTCCCCAGGACGGCAACCCTGAGGACAGAGAGAAGAGGACGAGCTTGAAGAGGAGGAAGAGGAGGGAACATGGCCGGACTCCGACATAGAGGACCTCGATCAACAACCCCTCTCTGACCTCTAAACTATGCTCATTCGAGGCAATCCCCGGTCTCATGAAGGTCATCAAGGCCACAATGGGCCTGGCCACAGAGGAACAAGAAGGGAAGAGGACGGAATCCAAGCTAGACCCTATGATTCAGCTAAGGACCACCACTCCAGAGACCTTTCCAGTCTGCCCGGCCATCGAGGAGCTGATTCATACTGAGTGGCAATCCCCTGATCCAGGTAGAATGCCTAACAGAAGAAACCTACTCAAAATGTATCCAGTCCAGGGCGACAAGTCCGACACATGGTGCAAGGCCCCCCTCCATCGATCCCCAAGTGGCAGCCTTGAGTAAGAAAACCGTACTGCCGTGCGGCACCATAGCACTCAAGGACCCTACCGACAAGAAAATTGAGGATATGTTGAAAAAGACATTCGAGATCGAAGGTACCATGGCCAAGGCAATGACAGCGGCAGTCTATTCCTCGAGGGCCCAGATCCGCTGGTTGGAGGAACTGCAGGAGCAGGCAATACCGAAGTCGAGGGAGGCTGAATTATTACTCTACACCCTCGATACAGCCAAGTACCTCGCCGACATGGCAGTGGACTCTCTACGTCTCCAAGCCAGGGCGGCCGCCATCACTAACGTGGAGAGCACTATGGCTAAAACTCTGGGATGCTGACACAGAATCTAAGACTTTGCTTCAAAATTTACCCGCTCAAGGGTGATCATGTATTTGGGGAAGGCCTACAGGCTTATCTGAAACAGAAAGAAGAGGGTAGGGACCTCTTAAGGAATAGGTCAAGATCCTCATACCTACCAGCCTCCAGATGCAGATTTCGGCCTGGAGCCAAGAGCCAAGGGCGCAGGGAACCCTACTCGCAAACCCATTCCTTTCGGAGTAGGGTCCCCACATCCTTCCCACGCACTTCCGCCTTCAACAACTACAAATCCCCCTCCGCCTTCAGATCTCAAGGTCAGAGGTCCGGAAGCTGAGGAAGAGGATTCAGGGGGAAACAGTGACTCCACTCACCCGACACCCCCTCAGTACCCCCCGATCGGCCAACGGTTGGCTCTCTTCACCCACCGCTGGGAGGCCACCACGTCGGACAGGTGGGTCCGAGACGTGGTCTCCAGGGATACACCTAGAGCTGACTCACCAGTCCATACCCCAAAGGTTCATCTGTCCCCATCACCAGAAGAAGAGCCTCCCACACCAGGTACAGGGCATCCTGGCAGATCTGATCAGAACAGGGCCATTCAACCAGTCCCAGTTCAGGAGCAAGGGAAGGCGTGTACTCCATCTTTTCTGGTGCCAAAGAAGTCGGGGAACTCAGGCCCATACTGGACCTGAAACACCTGAACAATGCGTGATCCCACTCGGTTCAAGATGAGCGGTCAGATCCATCCTAAGGGGATCAGGATAGGCGACTTTCTAACCTCAATCGACCTAAGGGCCTATCTACATATTCCCATAATCAAGAACCACAGAAGGTTTCTTAGCTTCCACATCTTGGGCCATCACTATCAGTACGGCACTACCATTCGGCCTGTCGTCAGCCCCAGGGTCTTCACCAAGGTCTCCATCACCTTGGTAGCCAGGCTCAGGGAACAAGGGCTGGACATAGTACCGTACCTGGATGACTGGCTCATACGGGCACGATCCAGGGACCAGTCGCAAGCCCACACAGACTTCGGCGTACGGGCACTCAGGGACCACGGATGGGTGGTGAATGAGGAAAAGAGCCACCTCTGTCCAACTCAGCAGATCTTGCATCTTGGGGCCACCATCGACTCAGCACATGGTTGGGCAAAACCGGCCCCAGTGTGGATCCGCAGCCTCCGGCACATGGCCGGACGTCTAAGGTCACAACCGCGCACGACCATAGCAGAAGTCGCGAAACTCCTGGGGTTCATGGCTTCCTGCATCAACCTCGTCCCGTGGGCCAGATGGCACATGCGCCCTCTGCAAAACTTCATTCTGGCAAGCGGAGCGCCAAACGAGTTCAATTTGCAACGCCCCATACAGCTGCCTGCAGGACGGTCATCCCTGGCGTGGTGGACCACTCCAGGAAACCTGACAAGAGGGATCCCGCTGGAAGCCCCGCTGATTCCCATCGAGACAGGCCGCGAGTCTCACCGGCTGGGAGCCTGCCTGGGGGCAGTCGGCGCAGGGCACCTGGTCTCCGGCAGAGTCCCTACTATCCATAAGCGTTCTGGAGATGAGGCGGTGTTCCACAGCTCCAGTCCTTCCACGCCACCTCATACAGAAGCAATCGGTTCTGATCAAATCGGACAACCGCGTTACGGTGGCATACATAGCGAAACAGGGGGGCACCAGAAGCAGAGCCATGTCACAGGAAACCGCGAAGGTGATGACCTGGGCCCAAATTCACTTAACACACCTAGGGGCGATCCACTTAGCGGGGAAGCTGAACATAAGGGCGGATTGGCTCAGCCGCCAACAGATTCACCCCGGAGAATGGCGTCTGCACCCAAACCTGTTTCACCTAATCCAGACTACGTGGGGCCCCGTGTCCATAGATCTAATGGCCTCAAGGTACAACACCCAAGTGGACAAGTACCTGTGCAGGTTCAGGACACAGACTCCCAGGGCACCGGCCTTGACTGTCACAGGAGTGGCCTCGAAGCAGGCGATGCGTTTTCCCCTCTACCTCTCATTCCCAAGTCCTGGAGAAGATCCAGAGATCCCAAATCACTGTCATCCTAGTGGCCCCGTACTGGCCCCGAAGATCATGGTTCGCAGCACTCACAGAGATTGCCCTAGACAGCTTCCGAATCCCCAACCGACCAGACATGCTATCGCAGGGCCCGGTGCTACACCCGGCCCCTCGAACTCTAAAGCTCACGGCCTGGCTCCTGAGAGGCAGCGGCTGTCGGATCAGGGGTATCATGAATCAGTCATAGGCACGCTGCTCCGGTCTCGTCGCGCCTCCACCACCTCCACATACGAGAGGCAATGGGCCGTCTTCGCACAGTGGTGTCACCGCCGAGGATTGGCACCGGAACAGGCGGATCTCCCCACTATCCTGCTGTTCCTGCAACAAGGGATGGATAAGGGGTTGGCACCCTCCTCTCTGAGAGTGCAGCTGGCAGCCATAGGTGCAGCCAGAGGCCTGGTCGAGGGCCACCTTCCAGGAGCCCACCCGGACGCGATCCGGTTCCTAAGGGCCGTGGACCTCATGCGTCCCAGAACCAGACCTGGGGTCACTCCATGGGACTTACCCCTGGTTTTGGACTCCTTAAGGGCACCACCGTATGAACCCCTCGCCGAGACAGACCTCTTCTGGGTAGGCCTGAAGACCGCCTTTCTCGTGGCCATCGGCTCGGCCAGAAGAATACGGGAGCTGGGTGCACTGTCCTGCGCTCCACCCTATACTACCTTCACTCCTCAAGGAGTACGACTTCGGACCGTTCCGGCATTCCAACCGAAGATCGCCACGAAGTTCCATAGGGAACAACCAATAGACCTACCCACCCTGAACTGCCCCATCTCTCATGATGGACACAGCTCCCCGACCCTCTAGGCGTCGGATCGGCCCTCTCGGTCCTTAGCCAAGTCCCAACCCATCCACAAGGCGGAGGACTTTTCATCATCTCAGGGCCAGCGTCAGGGCTGGCAGCGTCCAAGACCACCATCGCGGGGTGGATCAAATCGGTCGTTCTCCCACGCCTGGGAACAACATCTGACCCCACCACGGGGCTCAGGCGCACTCCACTAGGGTGATTTCCACCTCTTGGGCGGAGCGAGCACTGGTATCCTCTGAAGACATCTGTGGGGCAGCCACCTGGAGCTCCCTACACACCTTCGCAGAGCACACTACAGGCTAGGAGCAACTGCAGGACTTCAGACCGGCCTTAGCCTCTGCGTCCTGCAGCAGCCACACACCTCGACTGCTCCGACACATCCGAATCCCACCGGGGACTGGAACTGCTTCTTAGCTCCCATGAGGTAATGTCTGGAGTGCCATGAGATGCCAACCAATCACAATGGGTGTTTACTCACCTGGTAAAGGTGATTGTGTTGGTTGGCATCCATGGCACTCCAAGGCCCCCCCTCGGGTATGTTCGGAGCGTTCCACAACAGAAGAAAAGGACAGACGCTGGAGGTCCCTACTCCTTCAACCTAATTCCTCTACAAGTAAACCTAAGTCAAACCTTGGTTCGAGGTAGTCTGTACACAATAGGCAATAAACTCAGGCCTACGGCTCCATTACATAACTTGTCGTTGCATGTCTCATCCTTACTAGCCTCTATTGTGGATCTTGCTAGCTTGTGTTCTGCTTTCTTTCTTTCAGCTATGGAAAATTCAAACTGGAGAGCAGGGGTTCCTGGGACCTGGATATACTGGAAATCTGATCTGGGTCATGTGCATCATTAGCCTATCAGGTGGGCTGTAACCCATGAGGTAATGTCTGGAGTGCCATGGATGCCAACCAACACAATCACCTTTACCAGGTGAGTAAACACCCATTATTTCCCCTGGCCTCATTCTAAGTACCTCTCATTTGCTTGCTGCTCATTTCTGCTTGACTCCCTGACTTTACTTCATATCTTAAAAATGATGTCTTATAGTTATTCATATGTTTGCTTTTTTTAACAAAAATACTATGGATAGGGGTATGTTTACTATATTTTCTTATTTGCATGTAGGGAAGAATAGATTACCCACTCCTTACCTGCATCCACCTAATTGCACCTGTGTTTGTCAGGTCCCCATATTAAATGTGTCTTGGCATTCTTACAAGGATTAGGTAGGATAATCACACTCTAGTCGAACTAGTCTATCAGAAAATAAATTGACATATTAGTTATAGCAGAAAGTTACCATCCATTCAGATGATCAGGATAGTTACAAGAGGCAATTACTTTCCACTCCAAGAAATTTGATTAGTTGCAAGGAAGAGTTTTTATCTGTTCCAAAGTGAGATTGTTCATGGGTAGATAACAAACTCTATGTCATATTCAACATTGTGGAAAAAAAACTCATTATTCGCCAGTATCCAACGAACAGTTGATGGTATTCACCCATCTCAAGTACATTTTCAATTTCCTCATTCTGCTAAATCTTATCTAGAAAAACTGTACTTCTGAGAGCTGTAGCCATCCTTGTTTTTCAGTGGCTTTCAGTTTTTTATTATCTTTAAAAAAATTACCTCTCTCAGTTCCATTTAATCATACAGTAAATGCAGAAAATAGGACTTAAACGTAACTACCACTTTGCTTAGCTTGTGTTTGCACACTTCGTTAAAGATAACCTTAGATACATCATTCAGTACTACTGGACAGAAGCAGGTCTTTTTTTGCTGAAAAACACTTTCAGCCAGTAATTCAGGAAGATGCACAGAAAAGGAAGTTGATACAGCCAGCACTACATCCACTAAAAAGAGCTAAGAGGCGGTTTCCACCTATCAATATTCATTATCAGTTAATTTCCACCACAATTCATTTTTTTGCACTTTGATTTATAGCCAAGCCACTTCCAACTTCATCAGTATGAGTGTGCATTCATCAGTTTTCCAACACATCAGTTCAGCTTAATCTCAGGAAAAGCTCCACTGCCACTTATCTCCAGATCAAAGATGCTGCACTGCCTGGCAGATTTGTTACCACTCATTTGTAATGTTGTCTGTTTGTCACTGGAACTAATACGAACTGCTTATGGGAATTGCTCCCAACCTCATGATCAATGGGACCCTGCAGAAAGCCTGGTTTCATCGTTAAACACTTTTGACTAGTAATATGCAACTATGAATGATATAAACGATGTTGTTTTGTGGTAGCCAGAGTTACTTGTCAGAAGATAATGTATTACATTCAGTTATGCAACACAATACATTTATTGCATTAAAAGACAAAAAAAGTAGAACAAAACCTGCTTTTGTCATATATTAGTGATTAAATGGTTTAACAGCTGTTTCAATTTAGAGCCAAAAGAATAAGGACTGAACACTGACATACTCTACATATAATTACCTGAATAATATTTGTGGAGATTTGGGCTTCATATCAAGTTAATGAATGACAGTAATTGAACATATAACATGGTACTTTAGTTCCTGGTGCTGCTAGCAAGAATGTGATAGATACTGAATAAAACTTAGCCATACTTTGCCAAACATAACAGTGAGCTTGAGTTACTGTTAAAGCATAGTACATGATCTTAAAAGTGATAGGAAACAGTTGTTATACCTCTAGCAGCCCTCCAGTTGTCTTTTTATTGGCTAACCAGTATTCAGATATGTTTTGACCCTTTTTCTTAAACTAATAATCTAATGTTGTTACCTTTGTAACTACCCTGAATCCCTCTCTCCTCAGCAGTTGCTGCTCTCTCTTTTCATACTGCCTGAACATTCTATGACATCACAAAAACCTCCCCAAGCCATTTAGATGAATAGTATGGAATGGGGCACCACAATGCTAGATTATTTATTTAACAAAAAAAATCATCAGAATATATTAGAATATATACCTGGCATGGAAAGGAAGATGGAAGGGCAGTTAACTATGTAAAAATCATTCCCTGGCTACTTTAACCACCCCTCCAGTCCTGTTAGTCCAAAAATATTACTGAGGTAAGATACGGAGAAAAGCTTTTTTTTCAGTAACCTAATACAGCAAGTCATGGGGGGCAGGATATTCCGTGACATGCTCTGTTGCATGTGAATGCTTGATTTGTCTGCATAATGATGGGTCTAATTTGTGTGGTAGACCATTTGGGGAAAAACTGTCTTATTTAGTGAGAAGAGCAATGCACTGTGAAGCTGAATATCCCAAACTGTAATCCAGTGATGGCCACTGGTTTACCTTTCGTCCCTGAGCAACTCAGAGGGATTCCCTTTGCCTCACTCCCATGCAGCTCAAAAACAGGGTAGAAATAGGATCCCACTGAAAATATTTTGTATCTTAGGTGGGCTATTCTGATAGTATAACTTGTAAAATAAAATATAAATTGAGGGAGTGTGCACATAGTTGACACCAGACTTTGATAACTACTGTATTTATGTGTAACTGATACATACATATTAAAAAACTGCAATTGGATATTTGAAAAAAATATTTAAAAAATTGCTTAATTTGCAACTTTTATATGTTATATTGATACAAATTTTCAAGTCAAATCTCATTTAATACTCTTATTTAACTTTATTTTTTATCCAGACAACTTTACCCCAGCATTTACACATACTGTACATGTACCAGCAATTTTCATTAGTGTGAAACAGCCATCCAGATCTTTGCCTGTAGCCTGGCATGCAGCCACCATTTACTAATGCATTTTGTCAATTATTTACCTGCAGTACTGTTCACCATTGCAAATCATCCAACCTTCTAGAACAGTAAATGATGTTGTAATTAATTATTTCCCTTTATTCATGCATTGTGCAAGTGCAATCACTTTGGAGTATTGCACATCAAATGTTTTTTTTTTTTTTTTGAGGATGACAAAAACCAAGCCCTAGCTGGGTAGGCACTTAGCCCTTCAGCTGTGACATTGTTGGAAACTTCTTTTTCTGCAAGATATGCAAGTACGACACACATTTTAAAATCGTTTCCTTCTGGTTAAACTTAGGAACCTTAGGTAAGAAAGACAAAACTCATCTCCATGCTTCTTTTTCTTTCAGCTTTTCAGCGGCACTACCTCTTCTCTAGGGGCCTCACCTTATTTTTCTGAAGTCTCACCCTGTAACTGTGCATGCTGTTTTCTCCTTTTACCCTCCCTTTTATGCTTTAATAAACTAGTATACGTCTAAATGCTGTATTATTTAACAAAATATATTAAGAAGATTGAAAAAATTAAAAAAGACACAGACCAACAATTTTACTACTTGCATTTAAAACCTTTTATCTTCTAAACTTTATTGTTATGAGTTCTTGCTTGTTTTCTTGTGGAGCCCCCAAACTAGGTTTGAATGTTTTTAAATCATATTTTATGCCTTTCTCAGTGGTTTACTGTAGGAGGCATGCATTGCACTCCCATTTGGGAGACCCAGGCACACAACCTGACTCCCTTGTTCAGAACTGGTAGAGCTCTTAGAATACTGTAGGGGAATAAACTTAAGTTCTGGGAATGAGGGCTGCATTCACCCACTGTAGTAGCACCTCCTCAGAGCAGTGAAGCACCTTTGATATCATATGTGACCACATGATATCTGCCCTACCTCAACAGGCTTGCCCTATAAAGAAAAGAGACACAAATACATCAAAAGAGGTGGGAGGGAGAAAATGGGGTACAGAATGCCGTAGAAGCCTAATGGTGGCAAACCATCTACTCTCACACCACCAGCAATGAAACCATATGAAACCATATGCTTTGCGTTTGACTACTGGCTGAAGATGGATGCTGCTCTTAGTCCCACCATGAGGGAGTAAGCTTGCTGGGCCACTTCCCATGTAGTCAGAGTCTAGAATGGAAGGTAGCAAGCAGGACATGTGGCATAGCATGCAGCAGTGAGGGCAGGAACAGCATAAATGGAGCGATGACTCAGTGCATGGCAAGGAAAACAGTAAATAAAAAAGTATACATTATTGTTCTTTATAAAGATAATAATCCTGCTTATCACTGAGCATCCCATGAGTAAACTGTTGTGAAACACTGTTTCATATGTTGTTGATAATTCACTGACCACAGTAATTAATTACTTTTTCTAAAACAATAAGAAAAAAAAATACATGAAAACAGTAAATATGATTCTTCTTGAAAACTGAAACTGAAAGCTTGGCTGTTCCAGAGAACTGAACACCTTGATGTAAGGGTTTAAAATTCTAATGGACTCCTGAAAATGTCTGGGGCCAAACGCAAACATATGGTTTGACACCTTCGACTGATGTGAACCAGTCAGACTGGTATATGTTGAACAACTTAGTCCACATCCCCTCACCTGTGCTTTCATGTAGATTCAGGGGGAAAAAACTACTGTCTTTGAAATCAGTCCCTCCTCCATAACATATTGCCCCAGAATCCAAAATATCATTTAATAGTTCCTTCTCCTCTTGACCCCTGATACTTAATTTTGAGGGTGGGGATTGCAGTCGTATAAAATGCTAACTTAGTCCTGAAACCTGACTCGGAAGGGCTAAGGAAAATCCACTTTATTGCCTCCTCCCTCATCATGCTCACTGATTACATCCTGAAGGGGATTTATGAGGGTTTACTGGGTTCACCAGTCACTGTTGATGGTGCAGTAATATTCAACACATTTAGTCATCTCCTCCTAGTGACAATCAAATAGGAGCAAGACCTTCTGAACTTTGGCTTGGCTCCTATCTATTTAATCAGTAGTAATCAGGAGTCAAGCAGTAGTGAGTAAGCCACTCAAAAAGTGACACTCAATTAAGTTCCACGAGATTAAATGCTTAGGAGTACTTAACAGACATGGTTTTGAGAAGAGAGATACTGGGCAGGAAATGCTGCTTAAAAGTTTTCTTATCTGTTCAATAGATTTAGAAGTCATTTTTACCAAGTTCAGGCAGGTAGAAGGGTGGTGGAGGTGTAGTTAGTTGCAGAGTATTTGGCATGACTGATTTCCAGAAGGTGCTCTGGGTGATGAGGGGTGCTAGGTGTATAGGAGGTTTGAGGTCTTTATGTCAGACATTGTTCAGATCAGAACTCATGTTCAGTGTCTGAGGTGAGATCACAGATACAGGATTGGGGGTTCTGCTCTTTCATTACCCCAGAGACCTTCCAGGGGTTTCACACTGGGGAGTGGACTTCGTGAAAAGGGAGGAAGGTAGGTCGTTTCTTGCAGGATAGCATTCCCAGATAGCACAATCAGAACTGCTTCACCAGTCTGTTGATGGAGATGCAAGATGGCAGACCCATCTTCTAGGATGCAGTCAGTACTTGCAGGGAGGTGGCTCCATCCAGGAGTCATGAGCCAGGCAGAAGGGAAGAAATCAAAGGTAGGAAGGGCAAGATAAACTTGATAGTGATTGGGAATTATTTAGCCAAAGGAACAAGGAGGCTTTTCAATGCCTAAGCACTGGTGGAAATATCCATCATGTGCTTATCTGTGGAGAAAACATTGAAGTTACTTTAATGGCTGGAGAGTTTTTCAAGGGTACAGCATAGGAAGCTAGATGTTGTGATTCACCAAGGAACCAATGACCTGCAGAACTGCAGTATAGCTCAAGTAAAGGAAAGTTTCAGAAACCTAGTTAGCAAACTGAAAGAAGTTGCAGATACATTAGCTTTTTCAGAGGTACTGCTAGTGACACATGCAGTAAAGAGTAATAAGGCAAGGATTCTAAAGTTCAACATGTACAGTAGCTAAAAGGTTGGTGTGAAGGAGAGGAGTTCAGATTTTTAGGGACTGGTGTGCCTTCTGGTATGACAGGCTGTTCAGAAGGGACTCTGAGCAGAGAAGATGCCAGTGCACTGTGGCAAAAGTTAGGTGTCTTCATAAGGAGTTTAAGCCAGATATGGTGGGGGTGGCTGTATTAGGGCACAATGACCAGAATGGTATCACAGTGGGAGCCTAGTTCACCCCAAGCAAGCAGGAAGGTAGTGGTGTCTAGAGGGATGGCTAAAGTGGAAATGCAAAAAAAAAAATACAGGGGACAAAATGGTGGAATTCTAGAAGGGGTCAGGAGGACAAATGGAAGGTACTGTACACAAATTCCAGAGGTCTGATCAGCAAGATGGTTAAAGGACAGGCAGAGATGGCTGCAGAAAAAATAGACATGGTGAGCATTACTGAAACATGGGCTAACCTGAACAACTGCTGGCACCCAAATGTTCCAGGTTACACACTCTCTATGACAAACATGAAAAACAAGAGGGTGAGGAGTGGCAATGCACATGACAAATGATTTTATGGTGTCTGAAGATACAGCAATCAATGGAGGGGTTGGTGTAGAGACACTGTGGGAAAGGTGAATTTAGGGAGAAAGTATCTCAGAGTAGGGATGAAGGTTTGGAATGGGATATAAGGAAAGTGACTTGATCTGGAGAAATGATGGTAATGTGTGGTTTAAACCTTTTAGCCATTGATGGGGCAATGGCAATGGCTAGAAGTCAGAAAAGGCAAGAATTTGTGGATGTCACTCAGGACTGTTTTCTCACACACTGAGTTTGTTGGGCTACAAAAGGGAGATGGTGGTAGACCTGGTGATGTCTGGTCAGGGCATTATTAGTGACATAAATGTGGCAGCCTAAAATAGCCAGAGTGACCACTTCATGTTCAGTATGAAGCTGGGATCACGACAAGTGGCCATGAACACACAGATGCCAAACATCAGGAAACCAAATTTCAGGAAAATGGGCTACAAAATAAAGAAGAGACTCAATGGCTTCCATAATATGAAAGTGGTGAAGTGGAAGTGGACAGCATTTAAGGAGGCTATTGCAGAGTCCATCCATGACTGTCATGACTAAAAAAGTAAAAAAAAAAAAAATTGGAAATCCATATGACTAGACAGACATGTAAAGTAGGGAATTAGGAAAATGAAGAGGAAATTAGATTTAGAGCTTACAAGAAGGATTATAATGAAGCAAACAAAGAGCAGTATAAGGAGACCTTGGTATAAGTAAGCAGCTAATCAACGAGGCAAAGGCAGAATTGAGGCTAGTGGAAAAGGTAAAAGAAAATGACATATCCTTCAGTAGATACATTAGTGAACAGATAAAGGCAAAGGATAACATAGAAATGATAAGAAAGAATGGGAGAGTACAGGGAATGATGTGGTGAAGGCAACTATACTGAATAAATACTTTTGTTCTGAGTTCATGGTCAAGGAGGCAGACTCACTCCATAACAGCAGGGGAAATTTCAAGGGGAATACAGTGGACAGATTTGAGATGGGGAGGATAACAAAGGAATAGATACTAAAGGGACTGAAGAACCAAAACCAATACAGCTGCAACAATAGATATGGTTAGATATTTTCAGATATTTCACAATATTTCTAAAAAGATTGTATCTAGTGGCCATGTAGTGGCACTGCAGGCAGTCAGGAAATTTTTCTGAGATATCCAAAACATTTCAGTAAATAGCTGATTGTATTTTCATTATTTTTTATTTAATTTTGTTTTACCAGGAAATGCTGCATTGAGCAAAGCTCATTTGCAAGGAGGTCCTGGTTAGGACACAGTACAGAAGAAAATCACACTAGTGACAAGTACATACAGTGAGGAATAGTATAATTTTTTACAGTAGTGTATAGTCTGCTAGGGAATAATAAGGGTACAAAACAGAACCAAAAACATACAATGTAAAGCATAAAATGATAAAGGAGATGGGCTGATTATAGCTGGAACAACAGTAAAACAGCACTCAAAAATTAAATCAATAACAATAGCCAAGTCTAAGAGCAACTACAACTGTCAGTGTAGTAGGGATTGATCAGTAATTTGAATGTATGTAAGCTCATGATTGAGTTTACTTTGAAGAAGGCCGGAGGTTTGTTCTAGTATGTTTGGGGCAAGTCAGCTGAAGATCATTACACCATGTTTGGATGCAATTCCTGGCACTTCAAGCAAAGTATAGTTGCATGCTCTCAGGTTATGAAATCTAGAAACTTTACAGAGCAAGTCAGAGTTACTGTATGATGTAATACATCATGCCTAAGTGATTTACAAGACCACATACAGTATAAAGGTCTTTGAGTCACATAGTGGTGAGGAAAGGACAACCAACAGATGCACAGAGGGTGCAGTGATGGGTTCTTGCAGTCATCCCAGTAATGAATATTAGTGCCCTATGATACAGGACAACCAGTGTGGCAAGTTAGCAAGCAACAGCACCTCAACACACAAAATTCCCTTAGTCAAGCGGGGTAAGAACGTAGCTCCGACTAGGGTTTCATCGGCATCCAAGGGTAAATTAAATTTATTTCTATAATAAAAACCTAGCCTTGGCCTCAGAATCTTATATAAATTTTAAATATGGTTGCTGAAAGCAGCAGTGCAATGAAAAATGTTTTTCCAAACAATATAGTTGCAGCTACAGTTAGGAAAAATATTAGCATACCTGTCAAATGTGCTTGTCTAGATACCTGCTATGCTGCCTATGGTGACCCTTTTTTAATTTTTTTCGATCCTAAGTTCTACAATTCTATGTCTATGCAAAATGTGGTGGCCAACATTTCTTCTTGAAAAAAAAAACTGTATTAAAACATTCATAAATTCCTTAGATTTTGACAGAATTAGAAAACTGTGCCACCAAATAAAATGGAAAGGTGTCTGTAATCTTGTAAAGTGAAAAAAAGGAAGGCTCAGAGTTTTTGCCCAATTTCGTTGCACCTCTGCTTGAACGAGGGCTTTATTATCTAGCCATATTCCTAGGTATTTGAAAGTCTCTGCCAATGCCAATTAAATTGCTGCAACTATAAATCAACTAGGACAGATGAGATTCATCACAGGGTACTGAAGGAAATTAGACAGGTGGTAGCAAAGCTACTGGTGTTCCTCTTTGGAGAATCAGTAGCAAGAGTTGTAATGCTTGGGGGATGAGGGAGGCAAATTTGGTTCCCTTGTACAAAGAGGGTGGTAGGGAAAATCAGGAAATCTACAGGGCTCTGAGCCAGACATAAATGGTGGGGACATTACTTAAGACAATTATCAGTGACGTGATAGTCACATTATTAGAGGAAAAACTCTTAATCAATCAAAAATCAGCATGGAGACACTAGACTAAATTAGTTTATTTTTTAAGTTAGTGACACAAATGGCAGAGCAGGACCAGGCAGTGGACGTACTGGATTTTAACAAAACCTTTGACTTGAGCCCACATAGAAGAGGGGTTAAGAATGTAAGCAATCTGGTGATAGAGGAAGAAATGCACCTCTGGAAGGATAGTTCTAGGTTAGAGTGAATGCAATGAAGGGCTAGGAAGATGATCTATGGTCAGCAGGGCAAAATGTATTATGAAAGACCGAAAAGGATCAACATGTACTCACTGGAAGCCAGAAAGTGGATGGGGCATAACAGAGACTTTCAAGTTCATGAAAGAGTTCAACAGAGTGAAAACTGCAAATATGTTCAAATGAAGAAACAGTGCTTTCACCAGGGGGAATGATCTCAAACTAAAGGGAAAGGTTAGTAAGAACATTAGGAAGTATTATTTCATAAAAGGGATATAACTTCATAAAAAAGGTGATGTGTGTGGGTGGAACAAACTTTCTGACAAGGGTGTGGCAGCAAAGATAGTAGCAGGATTCAAGAGGAAGTGGGATTCATATTAAGAAGTTATCAGACAGGAAGTGGAGGGGAGAAGAGGCTACAGGGAAGGAATATAGAGACTGGAGCATCTCCAAGTAGGGAGTCTTGTGACAGACTGTATGGACTTTTCAGGTCTTTTTCTATCCCTCACTGCTCTGTTTCTATCAAACACTCCTTACAGTAGGGGTATATGAATAAATGACATTAACTTCTGCATACCACCAATATTAGGCCTCCAGAACATTCATCAGAATAATAAATACTTTTCTCTATTCATATTTACACAGAGTTATTTGGGAATTGATACATATATATATTCACCCTTCCCAAATGGCCAGTGTTCATCTCTTCGTCACCCTCCCTCCTGATTCCAAATTTCTCCCATACACCTACCACTTCCCTGAAATCATACATAGTGAAGGAATGTGATAGCTGTTTCCTGGCACCTTAATTTCTACTTTCTGTGGGACTTTAAAGAAGGGGTAGGTGGGTGGTATAAGTCTGGAATAGGGGAGGGAGGATGGGCAACAGACTAGCCCTGGTCACCTAGGGAGTAGGAAGCCTTTTCCCCACCCCTCCATTCAAAATATTGAAATTAAATGCCAAATACTGAATATTTAGGCACCACAATAGAATATTTGCACATTTCTGCTTAGTAGATACTATGGTGACGGAAGGGACTTAAGGACTTTGGGTTTAATTTGTACAAACATTTGGCATCATGGCAGTGAACATACGGCAGCCCATTTGTGTAGGAACACACAACAAAGCTTAACAGCTAGAATGCTTCCACTATGTATGTTGTGTAACCCTTAAAAGCATGCTCCCTGAGCAATCTGCCTAAACCTGCTTTAAAACCCAGAAGAGTAGTAACTTCCACAACCAAACCAGGTAGGATTTCTCACACATTAACCTCTCTCCCAGTGTACAGTGCTTCCTAATTTTACTGCTTATTCCCCCCCCTCACATTTGGGTGTGCGTGCTTTTGTTCTGCTTTCACTTACCAGTTCAAATAGCTGTGTATGCACCACTCTGTCGATCCAATTTTTATGATTATTTATTTATTTATTTATTTATTTATAAGTTTTACCAGAAAGGCATACTGAGCAGACTACCGCTCAATTCCAGATGTGTCCCGGGGAGTGTTGGGGATGGGAAGATACATAAACACATACATAATACGGAAAGTTAACACCAAATATATACAGGTATACATACAGTATGTACACAGCAATGCAGAGACAGAACATCAGAGTTGATGAGGCATAAATATGGGGATAGGTACAAGTGATAAGCTGTATTAGGTTCAGAGTTGAAACATAGGAGTCACCATAGATAATACTGATTGGAGAGCTGGGCCCTTGTCTAGTGTGAGCTTAGGCTGCATGAGCAGTCGGCAGAGAAATGCCCTTTGAGGAGGGAGTTGAGTATCCAAGGGGAAGGAGCATGCCGAATGACTGCAAGCAGGGTTTTTCATAGCTTGGGCATGCGAGCTCTGAAGGCCAGTTGGCCGGCAGAGATCGCCATGTAGGGGACTTGGAGGAGCCCGGGGTCACAATTCCTGAGTGAGTAAACAGGGGGTGTTTGAGCACTCAGCATAGATGAGAGGTATGGGGTCAGTGACTGGGCCCAGAATTTGGCTGTGAGTCTATTACAGTAGGACTGGCGAGTGAAAGTAGGTTAAGGGACTGGTAGAGGTTGCAGTGGTGGGTGGAGGGTGTACAGTCCAGAGCAAAGCGACAGAAGGAGTGAAAAAGAGGGTTCTGTCATGCTAGGGTGGACTTTGGGGCAGCACTGTATACTACATCCCCGTAGTCAAAAGTAGGGATGATCATTTTCTCCACAATTGCTTTGCGGGCTGGCAGAGGGATACAGCCACGGTTAAGGTATAAGGCGCCCAGTCTGGGGTGCAGTTTATTGTGGATAGCATTGATATGTGCAGAGAAGTCAAGGTGCTGGTCCAGCCAGACCCCAAGATATCTAAAAGTGGTGCAAGCTTCCAGGTGAGACCCATCTAGAGTCTTGAGGTTGGAGTGGCAGGAAGACGGGAGAGTCTCTGCCTCGTGCCGAAGGTTAAAGAGACAGTTTTTTTGGCATTAAGAGTAAGTTAATTTGAGCGGAACCAGAGCTGAACATCATTGAAGTCTTGCTGGAGTCTGAATGCCACTTCCAGGGAGGAGGGGCCTGAAGTATACAGCACTGTGTTGTCAGCATACATGTGAATGGATGTGTGAGGGCAGGCTGATGGTAGGTCATTCGCGAAGATTTAGAACAGAACTGGGCGAAGGACAGACCCTTGGGGTACGCCGATGGTGACAGGGAGGGAGGCGGAAGTGGATGTACCAGTTCTGACTGATTGGGACCTGTCTGCCAGGTATGATTTGAACCAGCTGGTGGCTGCACTGGAGAGCCCGGCTTGGGAGAGCTTCGATAGGAGAAGGACATGAGAGACACCATCGAATGCCTTAGCTAGGTCAATAAAAATGGCAGAGGTGATGTGGCCTTGGTCCATGGCTGTAAGGATGGAATCAGTGAATCTGAGGAGGGAAGTGACAGTGGGGTGGGATTTCCTAAACCACGACTGGTAGGGAGTAAAGAAGGAGGAGGAGTCAAGGAAGGAGGACAGTTGCGAGAGGACTAGATGTTCCTGGATTTTGGCTAAAATGAGGAAGAGGGAGATGGGGCAGAAGCTACCAGGGGAGGAAGGGTCACCACCTTTAGGGAGGGAGATGACTGTGGCATGCTTCCAATCTGAAGGGATTGTGGTGCTAGAGAAGGAGAGGTTATAGAGGGATGCTAGAGGGATGGCGATGGCTGGGGCAGAAAGGTAGAGCATTTGGGCATCCATCCCTGAGGGGCATTTACCCTTGGTGGGATTGAGGGTGAGCAGGACATTGAGAAACATAGAAACATAGAAGTTGATGGCAGATAAGGACCACAAGGCCCATCCAGTCTGCCCATTTCTTTTTCTACCTTATAAATGTGCCATCGGCCTTTGCTCTGTCAGTGGCCTATCTATTCATAGTCATTTGTATTGCTCCCTTATGCCTATCCCATGTCTGTTTGAAGCCCTGCACTGTATTCATAGCCACCACTTCTTGTGGTAAGCCATTCCATGCATCCATCACCCTTTCTGTGAAAAATAATTTCCTCATTCCCCTTAATCGCCCCCTCTAATCTCATGCTGTTCCTCTTGTCCTGCTATTTTTCTTATATTTAAACATGTTAGACTCTTTCACCTTGTTAATGCCCTTAAGGTGTTTGAATGCCTCGATCATATCACCTCTCTCCCTCCTTTGCTCAAAGGTATACATATTGAGCTCTGTTAATCTGTCCTCATATGTCTTCTGATGCAGTCCCTGCACCATTTTGGTTGCCCTTCTCTGGACTGCCTCAATTTGGTAAATGTCCTTGTGAAGGTGTGGCCTCCAATACTGCACGCAGTACTCCAGATGGGGCCTAACCAGTGTCTTGTAAAGAGGGATTATTATCTCCCTCTTACGACTTGTGATACCCCTACTAATACACCCTAACACCCCCCTAGCCTTACCTTCTGCTTTAGAGGTCTGCTTGGATGATTTCAGGTCATCAGTGATGATGATGCCCAAGTCTCTTTCTTCCTTTGTGACTGCTAGCAACTCCCCTCCCAGCCTATAGGTGGCTTCAGGGTTTCTCTTCCCTATGTGCATGATTTTGCACTTCTTTGCATTAAACCCCAGTTGCCACTCTTTTGACCATTTTGCTAGTTTATCCAGATCTCTTCTCATTCTGCCCACCCCATCTGGATCATCTACTCTGTTGCAGATCTTGGTGTCATCTGCAAACAGACAAGCCTTACCCTCTAGTCCATCTGCAAGGTCACTAATGAAGATGTTGAAGAGGACTGGCCCCAGGACTGATCTCTGAGGTACCCCACTTGTGACTTGCATCTCTTCTGACTGTATACCATTTACCACCACTCTGTTTTCTGCCTGTCAACCAGTTTGCCACCCAGTTGACCAACTTCTGACCCATCCCGAGCCTACCCAGCTTATTTATCAATCTTCTATGTGGAACAGTGTCAAAAGCTTTGCTGAAGTCAAGGTAGGCGACATCAACTGCTCCCCCTTGGTCCACCACTCTGGTTACCCAGTCAAAGAAATCTATGAGATTAGTTTGACAGGACCTTCCTTTTGTAAACCCATGCTGTCTTGGATCCTGTGCCCCTATGGATTCCAGGTGTTGCACTATCCTTTCCTTAAGGAGTGCCTCCATAATCTTGCCCACTACTGAGGTAAGACTGACCGGTCTGTAGTTCCCCGCCTCCTCCCTACCACTCTTGTGGAGGCGGGATCACAAAGCCCTTCTCCAGTCTTCTGGAACCTCTCCTGTGCTCAGAGACTCACTAAACAATTCTGCTAATGGTTCTGCTAGTTCCACCTTTAGCTCCTTAAGTACCCTGGGATGTATGCCATCAGATCCCATTGCCTTATCCACCCTGAGCTTAGCAATCTCTTGTAGGACCCTTTCTTTTGTGAAGGAAGTAGTGCTCATCTCCCTCCCCCCATGTCCATGATGCTGAGCTGTGGGCCCTGCCCTACCTTCTCTTCAGTAAATACTGAGCAAAAGTATCTATTTAGGATAGATGCCTTTACAGGGTCCTCCTCCTCACATGCTCCCTTTTCTCCATTAAGCAATACCCCTCTGGACTTTCTCCTTTCACTAATGTATCTATAGAAAGTCTTGTCACCTTCTTTACTGTTTGTGCTAGTGTTTCCTCAGTTTGGGACTTGCCTGCCTTATTGCCTTCCTGCTTCCCTTAGGGCAGTTTGGTATGCCTCCTATCTTCATCCCGCTGTGTTCCCTTATATTTCCTGAAGGCCAGTCTTTTGGCTCTGACCTTTCTGCTACTGTATTTGAGAACCAAAGTGGTTTTCTTCTTCTTTTGCACTTCCTTTTCTGTCTAACACAATGGGATGTTGCTTCAAGTATTGCATCCTTAATGCTTGCCCACTTTGCCTGTACCCCCTCACCTGTGTTTCTTTTTGCCAGGGCTAGCTTAACTCTGTTGGCCATCTAATCAAAGTCAGCTCCTCTGAAGTCCCATATTTTTGCCTTGGAATGGGATGATTTAGATGTAGTAGCCAAATTGAACCATACCATGTGATGGTCACTGCCCCCAGGTGACCTTCTACCTGGAGATCTGTGATCCCTTCCTTGTTAGTCAGTACTAGATCTAGGATAGCCCTGTCTCTTGTGGCTTGCTGTACCAGTTGTTTGAGGCCCTCCCCCTGCAGGGAATCCACTATGTGTCTAGTTCTGGCAGATGTTCCTGCTGGTGTTGACCAATCTGTATCCGGCATGTTGAAGTCTCCCATTATCAGAACCTCCCTTTTAGCTGTCATGTTTTGTATATCTTCTAACAGTAATGTGTCTATGTCCTCCCCCTGGTCTGGGGGCCTGTAGACAACCCCAGTTCTTATGGCTATCCCATTTCCTGTTTCCAGGGTGACCCACTGTGCTTCTGGCTCCTTATGTGTATTCTGAATTTCTGTAGCTTTGATATTTTCATTGGCATACAGGGCCACTCCTCCCCCCCCCCTTTGCACCTCGGTCTCTTCTGAACAATACATAGCCAGGTACTGAAGTCTCCCAAGTGTGGTTACTGGTAAACCACGTCTCACTAATTGCTACTATGTCCAGTTTAGCCTCTGACATTATTGCCTGCAGGTTTCGGATCTTATTTCCCAGGCTGTGAGCATTTGTGTACATGATTTTCCATTGGCCAGATTTTGGTGTGTTAGTTGTTGGGTGAGGTTTGGCATTACCCCTGTGCGTCGTATGGGGAGACAAACCTTTTTTCTTACCTGGTGATGCAAATGAACTGCAAACATGCTGAATCCCTGTTTGACCACTAGCTGAGGGGGGAGGGGTGTTCTTCCCATTCGACGTATGGGATGTTGCACCCCTCTCCCCATTTGCTAGTTTAAATATTCTGTTTAAATATAACTTCATGTGGAGTAAACAGAGAGAAGGAGAAGGCCGGTAGGGGGTTTCGGTGGGTAGGGATTTGGAAGTAGTAGGGAGTGTGGCAGGTGGTGTGCTTGAGTGGAGAGGGGTCGCACTATGAGTGAAAAAGGAGTTGAAAGCAGAAGCTACTGCATGAGATTCTGATATTGTAGAGACACCTACAATTAGAACAGGAGTGGGGGCTGAGTGGGAAGGGAGAAGAGTGATTTTATCGACTTTCAAAACTTGGCTGGGTGATTTAGATTGTTTTTGAAAGATGATGTGAAAAAGTATGCTTTAGCCTGCTGGATAAGCCTGGTGCAGACATTCCTAAGTGTTCTATAATGTAGATGGTCAGTGTGGGTGCCTGATGTTTTGTAGGCTTTCCACGCTTGGTCCCTGGCTTGAAGGTGGTCAAATAGGTCTGCGGAGATATATGGCAGATGGGCTCCCCTTACATGGACCTTTTTGGGTGAGGCATGGTGGTTCCAGACAGCAAGGAATCTGGACTTAAAGAAGTCCAGAGCAGAGTCAATAGAGGTGGCATCTGGGATGTTGGACCAGTCCAAGATTTCCAAGTCATGTAGGAGTCCTTCAAGGTCAAGGGATTTATATGGCCTGATGAGGAGAGTTCTTGGAGGAGGTGGCTTGGCTTTAAATATTTTTCTTACTACGTAAATCATGTGGTGGTCACTCAAAGAATCTGGTAAAAGGCCAGAAGCAATTATCCTGTGAGGGTGCGAAGTGAGGGCCCAATCCAGTAGGGAGTGGTTCTGAGTTTTGTGGTTTAGACGTGTGGCCTCAGTGATCTGTTGAGACAGATTTACTGCTGCTACCTGGTTGCGGAGCTTGGTATATGCACCAGAGAGCCAGTTCAGATTGAAGTCACCAAGGAAATGGAGCTCGGCCTCTGTAGCAAGGGTTTTTAGGGTGTCCAGGTGAGCTATGACTGAGGTCATTTGGGAGTCTGGAGAACAATAGGAGCCAGCAACAAATATGGGGATTGAGTGGAGTAAGGAGATTTTTATTAGCAAGGCGTCAATGGATGGTGGGAGTGCTGATAGCGAGACAGGAGAGAACTTTATCTGGGAAGATATATAGATGGCTATTCTGCCACCTCTCTTGGTGACCGGGCGGTCATGGTGAGTGATGGAGTACCCAGGAATAGCTACTTCTGAGTCCCAGTAGTGTGGTTTCAGCCAGGTCTCAGTGATAATCAGGATGTCAGGACATAGTGATAGTACTATTGGCTGGAGCAAGGGCAATTTTTGTAAGAGGCTGCATAAATTTAGGTGGGCCACTTTGAGGCCTCTTGGTATTTGGACAGTAGGAGGGGGATTGTGACTGGTGCAGGTGACTGGTCCAGGGTTTGCCTTGATGTCCCCTGCAAGGAGGAGTAGTAAAGTTAACACCAGTTTTGTACTAGGTAGAAAACATTTTGGCCTGCGGTGGGCAGAGGTATTGAGGGAGGTATGTGAGAAATGTCCCTCCACAGAGAGTTTCAACAGTGACAGCTCAGCATGGAAGGAATGGGGGAGAATGGAAGGTCCGGGAATCCAGCAATGCTGTGGTGCAAGGGGGTGCTGTACAATTATGGGGAAGGAGCAGGGACTTCGGTCTGTGTTTAGGAAAATGAGTTCTGGAGGAGTAGGTTGCGGATTAGGGAGATACGAGGGTGGATGGCATGTTATTGTGGCAAGTAGGGCTATGCCTAGGATAGATTTGTAGGCTATGTGCAGCATGGTGATGCTGGAATAGGGAGACAGAGTGCAATCTGGCTGTAGTGGCCACTAGTGGAGAGATCAGATAAACTGCAAATGGGAAAGTAGGCTGATTGATTATTTCTCACCACGTGACACTGCCTATATAGTGAAATGCTCACCAAGGGTGGTGGTGGGGATCAGTGGGGCAGCTGACATGAAGTGCCAGCGGGGTGAGCTCAGTCCTCAGAGCCACAAGGCATTTGGCTGACGCATCTGAGAAAGGCTCAACATCATACCTGTTGATTACATTCAGCTCAGGAGGAGGGCGGCTCCGTGTGCCCTCACGACCAGCAGCGAGGGAGCTGTTGATTCCGTATGGCTCAGGGGAAGGCGGCTCCGTGTGCCCTCATGACCACCAGCGGGCTACCAGTGGGGCAGCTGAGGAAGAAGGCACAACAGAAGGTATTTATTGTATTTGGTAACTAAGGAGGGGGTGGAGTAAAGCCACACAGCAAGTTCCAGGAGCTGCGACAGGACACAGGATTGCTCCAATTTACAATTACAGCTCCGATTTACATTTGCATTCAGTCCAAAAACAAAATTGCATCTCCTGTACTTTAAACACTCTCCAAAGTATTTTAAAATGCTCCAGCCTCCTGTAACTTTGTACAGCTCTGAGCACAATTCCCTGGGCTTGCAATTTAAACTAAGTGAACCCTGGTAATAAAAACAAGCTCCAATTCCTGGTTCTTGCAATTTAAACTCAATTGAAACCCCATTAGTAAAAACAAGCTCCGAATCCTGACAAATGCATTTACTGGAGCTGAAAAATAATTGCACAGCACATTTCGGGGGCACTAGTACATAGGTTAGCTACACTACATGTATTTATTTTTTTATTTAATTAGTTGCAATTATTTAATTGTTATGCTTCTATATGACAGAAAATATAGATTTTGTTCCCTAGCAGCAGAAAATGCAGTTCATTAACGGTAGCGCTTGTCAGACAAAAATTTGAACTTGGCGCAAAAACTGAACCTCAGTCCTCAGAGCCACAAGACGTTTGGCTGCCACGTCTAGGAAAGGCTCACTGTCATACCTGTTGATTCCATTCGGCTTGGGGGAGGGCAGCTCCGTGTGCCCTCATGACCACCAGCAGGCAACCAGCGGTGGAGCTGTTGCTTCCGTTCAGCTCAGGAGAAGGGCAGCTCCGTCTGCCCTCATGACCACCAGCAGGCTATCATCGGGGGAGCTGTTCATCCTGTTTGGCTCGGGGAGGGTGGCTCTCTGTGCCCTCATGACCACCAGTGGGCTACCAGCGGGGGAGCTGTTGATCCCGTTTGGCTCGGGGGAGGGCGGCTCCATGTGCCCTGACAACCAGCAGCAGGGGAGCTGTTGATTCTGTATGGCTCAGGGGAAGGCAGCTCCATGTGCCCTCATGACCACCAGCAGGCTACCAGTGGGGGAGCTGTTGATTCTGTTCAGCTCAGGGGGAGGGTGGCTCCATGTGCCCTCACGACCACCAGCAGGCTACCAGCAGGGGAGCCCCTGCTTAGCCTTCTCTTCTCTAATCTGAATAACTAAGAGAAAAGGCATGAGGGTGATAGGTTACCATCAGGTAATCTCACTCCTAATTGCGAAACAGCATGAGCAAAAGGTTAGTGATGTTTTCTGGGGGGGGGGGGGTTATCATTTGGTGACCTGTCTTTAAGAGGGGGCCCCTTTACTACTGGTGTAAAATCTGATAAGGTGCATAATCTCTTTTAAAGTTTACAAATTTAAGAAGTTCTTTACCTGCAGCTCTTCTACTATATGTGTGCTACTACAGCAAACAAATGGCAGGGCACATGTGATTGTGGTAGTCACATAGGTCTCAATCAAAAGGATGAATTTCCAGGTTTGGGTTTGTAATTTGAGAATATACAATAGAAAACTACAGTATAAGGCACTAAAATGAAAGTAATAAACAACAGCAATGAAAATAATTGAAATCCAGCAGTAGTTAAATATAAATGAAGGTTCAGGTGCCCAACCAAACTTTAAGACAAAGAAATCAAGCTCTGTATTGGAAGATGGCTTTTCCATCAATTCTGGTGAGGTATTTCATGCAATACAGTGCAGTAAACATTTTCTTTTCACTTGACTTCTGTCTTCTACTGAGTGGTGGAGGCTTTCCATCTGATTTGACTCCCCCCGAAACTCCGTCACCCGGCATCCAACTTACATTCCGATCCAGGTGCTTCCTCCATGAATTAACCCCATGGCAAAATTAGTGGCTTCCACTCATAGACAACAAACAGGTTTTCTGAGAGAGGGCTTATTAGCCAGTGGGGAACCTGTGAGAGGTCAGTCTTCCATTCTGCACTGTCCACCAATCATTTTTTCATCCTACCGTTTCACCCTGGGAGAAGTGGACATGCAATGCCATCCATATGAGCCCATGTATGCTCCCATGTGTAGAACATCTGTGGATGCCACTCCTCTGTGTGTGCAGTCCATGGCTGTCTTGCCCCTAGTCCCTGCTAGGGACCAGGCTGATGCCAGGCACCACAACCCATGCTTTACAGAGGAGGCCAACCCTCTGATGCCCAAGTTCACATCCGAACCCTGGTCTTCAGCATCAAAAGCAGTAGTGCCACCACTGTGCCTGTGGCCCAGCTCTAGCAGTAAACATTTGCTGAACTGTTTTATTAAATCAAAGAAGCCCAACCAAGGGTGGTGGTGGGGGCAGTGGGGCAGCTGACACGAAGCGCCAGCAGGGTGAGCTCAGTCCTCAGAGCCACAAGACATTAGGCTGCCGCGTCTGAGAAAGGCTCAATGTCGTACCTGTTGATTCCGTTCAGCTCGGGGGGAGGGCCGCTCCATGTGCCCTCACGACCACCATGCCCCAAGTTAAAAACAAAATTCTTTTGCATTAAAAGTAGTAAGTAACATCTAAAATCAAGTTTCGTTAATACCTGGTAAGGTACAGTAAGTTCCATTATATTCCTAGTAAACTATAGATTCATAAATGTAATCCCCAGCACTATATGCTGTATATTCTTTAAATTGTTTGGTATTTCAAGGGATTTCCTTAAAAACAAATACAATAATCCTCAAGGTGATTAATACCACCCTAGAAATTATTTGTCATAAAAAGCATTCATCTGCCATGTCTTAATGTATCAGCATTTCCATTCAGATAAATCTTAAAAGACTCTAGGTGAAAATGACTATTGAATAATAATGTGGTCAAAAAACATGCAAGCAAATCATCGATGGGAAATGTAGTGCATCAGCAAAAATGCTGACCGTTACAAATAATGACCAAAACACAGGAACTGACTGTCTGCAGGGGGCTCTGCCCCCTCTCACCAGGTCCCTACACAACAATTTTAATGGCACATCTCCACCTGCTGGCCACATATTGCAGAGTACTATTTTTTTCAAGTTTTCTTTCTTTCAAATCCTTTTTTTTTTACTACTTAGTTTAGCACACACAAAAAACATAATTTTTTGTTTAAAGAAAAATTATTTCAACATTACAACTGAGCCCTTTTGTAAGTGTAATAAGCCACTTCAGGGTGTGCATTGAAGGATTTTAATGCACTTCCCAGGGGCATAAGGACACTTGGCCATTGGCCTTGTGCCTTAGCATGCCCCTAGGGCAGCCGATAGTAAGCATTAATGCTGTGAAGGAGGCCTCTACTGGGAATTAATGCATGGTTGGAGAGTTGTGGCACGAGGGCCTTGGCCGAGTGCCTACAACCACCCAACCATGCATTAATTCCCCAGTAGAAGCCGACTCTGGAGGGCATTAATGCACTTGTAACATGAGAATACTTGCATTGTTGTTGTTTCTGTTTTTACAGTTCTGCTCACTGGAACTGTTCAGCTTTTTATCGGTGTGGTGAGATCCTGCGTCTTCGCCGCAATGTGTATTCTGTGGTGTGCTGCTTTGTGGGCTATATTGTGTTTGCTGCTGTGACAGCTAGTGGTGCTAGAGCCTGTCCCAGTGACCCCGTGATTAATAGTTGGAGAGGGCATTACCTGTGATTAATCCCTGCTCCAACTTTGACCATGTGCTGCAGTTTGTCCAATCATGTTAATGTATATGCCGTTTATGTTGTTTGCCATGTTACAAAATCCTTTAATGCACACCTTGCCATGGCTTATTATTTATATTGTACTAATACAGTTCAGATTAAATTAGATAGGTGCATATATTAATTTGTACAACTTTTGAAAACCAAGGTGGTACTTCCTAACATTTGCATTTTGTAGTGCTGAAACTAAATTTGTACACAATAAGCCAAAACAGACAGACATTATAGGCAAAGGATACATATCCTAGATGCATTACGAGGCACAGTGTGCAGCTCAGAACTGTACCTTTAGCCATCTGTGAAGTCCATCAGTTTCTCAGTGTCCACCCTTTAGTGAGGTATTGAGTTTTTCACCCAAAATTGTAAGAACATTTAGAAAAAAAAGCAAAACACATTTAAAAAACTAATAATAACATTGTTCACTTCCGATGTGGCATGGTTGTGTTTATCTCTTTAGAATGTAAGTGCACTATTAAATGTCCATGTTACTATGATATGTTTATATTTTTAAAATGTGAGTGCATTCTAACCACAAAGTTCTATAGACATATTAGTTTTAACTTTTAGCATTTCTAAAATTCAAAAGTTTATTTACTCAGCTGGTTAAGTTATAAGCAAATATTGTCAGTGAGATCCCTTGTGATAGCGGCTGCAGTTTATCCCTGACTAGAAATAACTGCAAAGATTCATGCTGCAGTATCAATGGAGATGAAGTGTCTATGCCCTGACAGTCAGTTTACTTTTTAGTTTACTGTACCACTCGGTAGTAGTTTATAGCATAGTATGTGGCATTTACCCCCCCCCCCCCCCCAACACACACACCTCCCATTTGTTGCTGCTTAGTAATAGCTAATGGCATTTGATTCAGGGGGCTTAACACCAGCAACCCCCCCATTTCTAATCAATCAACTAAAAATACTACTGGTATTCTGTAATCACAATTTAATAGAAATAAATTGGTTTGAAATCTCATTCAAAATCTCGGCCATCATTTTTTGGGGCATAAACTGCAACTAAATCTCTCTTGGCTCATCAAGCATGTCATCTTGTGATGTTCATCAGGTTAGAGAACCACAAATGGTAACTGACTGGTTCTGCAACCATATGGAATCATGAGATGATGCTCTTAATAAGCAAAAAAGACATCTCACAGACCCATTACATTTTTTTTTTTTGAAATCGCACTTTATCCTCCTCACAGCCTGCCTCCTCCGACCCTTCAGCGATGACCCACGGACATCCCACTACCCGGAACCCCGCCCACACCGACCACAAGTCCCCATGGAGCCGCGGTTTACCCCCCGGGCGGGGACGAGGTGGGGGGGATCTAACCCCGTAACTTACATTTCGTCAGCCTCGTGGACTGCTGGGCGGGTACGGGCACATCATGGGCACGTCCTGGGTCCTCACATCTTCCTGGACAAGGCAGGTTCTTTTTCTCGGTTTCTCCCTCCCCGAGCAGTCAACGACCTCCCCTGATGTCATGATGCGTGTGTCGATGTCCGTACTGCTCAACGGCCAACCAGCCAATCCCTAGAGGGGCTTGCACTTCCTCGAGCCTCCCACTCGGGGTCATGCAAGTGCCGGGCTATGGCCGAATCCGTCCCCGGAGCAGGCGAGCTGTCATCGGACGCTCAAGCCTGTCTCCCCCCGGCCGACCCACCGACTACCCGAGTCCGCTCCCGAACCCGGGTCACCGGCGTGGAACAAGGTGTGGCGTCCAGCGCCTCAACCCTCGGCGCCACCAGGCCGGCACCCATTACATTTTTATTTGCTCATTTTTTTAAACTTCATTTTTTACGGTTGCATGGGCAGAGCTCTGCAGATGTTATGCAATTATCATCTAAGAGTAGCACTGAGGAAGCATGTGATCTGACCACTGTCCGGTGTACTTCCACAGTGCTGTGGTATAGCTTCCAGTGGTTGTGTTTATGCAGTGCTTCCCCTCAGCTGGCCACATAAACACACCCACTTCGAGGGGGCACTTCTTTTTCTTCCACAATTATGGATTTGATGGGTGCCATGCACAAGATGGACACTGGCTCAGACTGTGCACGTGCAAGTATGCCATGTGACTGGCATACTCCAGGACCACTATCTTGCTACATCAGCATGGGATACGGACACCTCCATGCATGAAAGAAAAAGTAAATAAAACAGTGTCGGCATAGCACACAGCTGAATCTGGGGGGGGGGACATAAACACCTTAGCTCAATTAGCTCTGCAAAGCAGAGCTGTGCAGGCACCCTGCAGACATTCTTCTCCCACTGCTCAAATCCTGTTCTTGGTGGCATTACATGCAGGCTGTCCTCGTGGATCCCTCCCCCCAATGAGTGCCTGTTCAGATGATTTCCACTCCTCATGCTCCGCAGAACATTTGCCCAGCACTTCATACCGGCAGTGGCTCAGACATATGAAGGTGACTATTGAAGACAGTAGAAAGCACCAGCAAGTATGAGGGGCACAGCATACCGCAGAGAGTGAGAGGGACTATTGTTGTTCCCCATTATGTGCCCTTCTAAAGCAGTACAGTTTGCAGACAGTAGAAACTGTCAAATAAGAAAAATGTAAATGTTATTACGTTATTACACTATTTTAGGATTACTTAGAACTACTAACAAGAGTCTTACCAAACTGTGAAAAGTATAACAAAATCTATTTTATTATACAGGGTTTCCAGTTAGAAAAACACAGAGCTTCTAGTATGACATTTTATGTCCAGAACCATCATATCAGTTGACCCAAACACCAGACACAGAAATAACAAATTTTTTTTATTGTATTGTTAAGTATCCTGCTATCCTAGGCTATTGCTGTAATAAGTACAAAAATTATACTTACATTGGTCACTATGCATGAAGCGGGCGGTGGAACATGGAAAGCCCGGGTAGCCAGCCTACACCCCTGTGCCCTGAGGACAGGTGAGCACCTGCCGCCATTCACCAATGCCAGCCACCTGTCCATGGCACCTCCCCCCCTGGTGCTCAGGGCTCTGCAGGGTGGCTGGGGGAGGAGTCGTCATCCCAGGCAGGCATCCAATAGGATGCCCCCCAGGGGTACACAGTGGATCTCTTGCACTGGGTGGTGCAGGTTCGGGACTGTGCATGCCATGTGCATGCTCCTAGACCTGCTGGTCCCATAGACACTGGCAGCAACATCTGGGGCACTTGCAGTCCAGCTGCCCCCTGAAGCCCAGAGGTCAGGGGCATCATGGTGAACCCCATCCCAGTCCTCCAGTGGCTCACAGGTGGTGCCCATGGGGGCACACAGTAGGTTACGGCAGGGTTCTCCCTGGTGTATCCTGTGCCACCCTACACACCCCTCAGCCAGCACTACTGGGTTAGTGAATCCTGCATAGTGCTGGCACACCCCTGTAATGCCCCCTGCATGGAGCTGTCCCATGGGTATGGGGGATCCAGTGCAGTGTGTCTGCGTGCCCCCCCTTTGTGCATGCCACACAGGGGAGCACAGTGGGTGCGGAGTGCCTACCCACCCCTGGTACATGCGCATAGCCACTCCGTACCCTTCGTGCATAGTGCCCAATGATAAAAGGGTCGTGCACAGCAGAAAGGCTGTAGTGATGCCATCGTTGGCTATCAGACTGTGGTGACAAATTAGATAACAGTTTAGCCCATATTTATATGTTATTTCATAGACAGGTTTTCTTCACTAATCCCACAGGCTTTGTATGATTTTTAAAAATACATGTTTTCTATGATGTTAGAAAATTACCACAGAGGTGCAAGAATAACATGTTTACCAGAGAGAAGGAGACAAGCTATCTGGACTGTTTCTAAACAAGGCAGCCTTTTCAAGGGAGCTGTGTGGTACAGTCTAAGTTATGGTGCATTTGAGGCATAAACAAATGCATTATTCTTCCACCATCACTTTTGAAGGTTTATAATTCAAGATGATTTACTCTCATTCTAACTGTCTGTATTTAACCCCATAAATGTGCCTATCATAAAATAATATGTCTTTAATGAACTAATGCTAAGGTTGATAAGGCTAATATATATTAATGCAATAATATAAAGTTTAAGAAAATTTAAAAATGACCTGTCTCAGTGCTTATACTGAGCTCATAGAATTTAATAAAAGAGTTATAGCTGTCTCAGTACATGTTTGTAGGAAACACACTGAGCTTCTAAAGTCTAACTAATAATATAAAAGATCCCAAAACTATCTGTTACAGTGTGAAGACACTGTGCTCATAGTATATAACTAACTAATGTACCTATCACAGTTCCTCATAGG
This sequence comes from Neoceratodus forsteri, assembly GCA_016271365.2. Taxonomy (NCBI): domain Eukaryota; kingdom Metazoa; phylum Chordata; order Ceratodontiformes; family Ceratodontidae; genus Neoceratodus; species Neoceratodus forsteri. Next base: position 149,221,282 of record CM057456.1, read on the forward strand.
TGTACTGCGCTCATAGAATCTAATTATCTAACTGTCACAACAAATGTGCTCCTAGATCTGACTAATGATATGTGCATGACCTCTATGACCTCCTACACCATGACCTCTTAATCCCAACAGAAAGCACTGGCGACGTTCACAAATACTGTTTTTAATTGTTTATTTTTTTGGCTGTGTTCATAGCTGCGGTCCCTTGCCATGCGGCTTGACTGCAAACAGACGTACTCAGTGCAACAGTGCCACAAACAGGTAAACCAAGTTCCATCAGCAGTACTGCATTTAGGCACTTTGTCACTGACACAGCGAGCAGTAGTAGAGAGAGGGTAATCCCTGTGCCACATGGACCCCAACCACAGAATTGCCATGCTGAGAGAAAGAGAGAGAAGAGAGAGAGACACACACAAACACTGAGAATGAGTTTGGGACAGGGAGTGCAGCATTCTGTGAGTGTTTGTGTATGTGTGTTTCTCTATCTCTCTGTATGTGAACTGTCATAAACAAACATACATTCTTTGTTTAATGGAGCAGGTTATGGTGCAGTGAATAAGTGCTGATGATAGGAACACAGCATTTACAGAGAGTGAGAGAGAGAGAGAGAGACAGGGTAACAGTGGCTGCTACTTTCCTTTTGTTCTGTGTGACAGTGATAGGCTGTCTCTGTGTCTGTTTGGGTGCTCCATTCAGGGACAGCTTTTGTGTTTGTCATCATCAGGAGTGTTCCCCAGTGATAGTCAGGGAATGGTATTGGACACTCCCGATGTCATTATTTGTGCAGTGGCAGCCGTGGAGTGAGTGAGACAGAGACACCAGGGGACAGTTCAGTGGTGTGAGTGTGAACCCCTGACAGTCATTTGCCAATACTGGCATGCTGACAGAGAGCGGTTGCTAGAGCAAGACAGCAAAAGAAAATAACAGCAGCCAGTACATTCCTTTTCTTCTCTGTCTGTTTGTGCCTCTCTCTCTCTCTCTGTCAGCCACGCCTCTAACAGTTTTCCTTCAGGTTGCAGGTTTGGGGAGCGGGGTGGCAGGGAACAACAGAGTATGTAGGAGTGAAGAATTGCAACACAGTGTGTGACTCTTTCAGGGAGAGTCATCTTGTGCCCAACAAAACCCTGTAATTCTGCCAAGAGAGACACACAAACAGACAGCAGGAGTTGGGGAAGGGGCAAATGATATCTGTTATGCATGGTACCAGAGGATGGTATGCAAAAGGAATGTCACAGATCATGTCAATAGTATATCTGTGACATTTTGACCTGCATAAGTGCATGGACATATGCAATTTTTCTTAGGTACTAATTCAGTGCACATTTCAGTTTAAATAAGACATCAATTCCCTGTGAGTCCAAACATCTTACTCATATTCGGAAGGGAACTGCAGTATTGCTGAGGATGTCTGTAAAAGCTTTTCTTAAATGTTATCACCAAATGGAGTGGTGTTGTGAGTGCCTTTCACAGACACTCCTCAGGCTCTTCATATGCTGAGGAGCAGCTTTACTAAATAACGACTCCTGTCACCCGGTGCACTCTCCCTTCCTGCCTTGCACTGCCACCAGTGAGGCTACACTTAATGGCAGCTCCTTGCTGCACTTGCTGTTCCTTTTCCCTGGCTGCCTTCTGAAAGAGTGCCCAATGAGGCATAAACAATGCTGTGAGAGTGGCGATTCGGGAAGGTGGAAGAAGGCACGTCTTCCCATGCCTCCTCCACCTCCCACTGACTTATTTATCCTTCTCCCCCCCCATGCAGAGTAGGCTGCAGCCTAAGCTCTGTAAGGGCTGGGAATTTTCAGTGCCCCCAGGCACTTTTAATATCAGCGGGATAATGCTAGCAATAGGCTGCAGCTGCAGCCCCATACTAACCTCCTGCTGCTGCCACCAATAAGAACTCCAACAATGCCCACACAATATTCAAGTTCTCAGGAAGCCCCCACTAGACTCCAGAGAGGGTATAAATGTATTAAAAAGAATGCTAGCCCCATCCCATAGGGAGTTAGCCCACTAGGCTATCAGGGCATCATTTTATACACTGCCCCCCCCACAGCATTTCTTAGCCCACACAACCTCCAATGCCACTCCTTAGTTAGACAAAATGGGCTACTAACCATCACTAGCCGCCTGGGATACTAAAATTACTGGCCACTCAGCCACCATTATGGGCAAAAGGTTTTTTAGCTGAGCCCCCTTCCCCAAACCACACTCCATTTACTCTGCTTTTGCTCATCTTACATCTTTTTCCTTCTTAACTAATCTATTTTTCCTGTTATCTCTATGGGTCTGACAGGACATGGACTCCAACCCCATCAGATAAGTATAATTTGATTTCTCTCCTGTCCTTTTTACCCTATTTAACCCCCTAAGAACTGCAGATCCTTTGTGACCCCCTTGTCTCTCCTTTTACAGTTGTGGTGGATGACATCTCCCCAGGACTACCCTGTGGCACCCTGCAATCAGGAAAGTCCCTCTCTTTTACCTATATTTTCGTTGATTGACTGTAATGGGGCAGCTGTGCCCGTTACAAACTTTCCTTTTGTAAAATTATTTTTTGCAGCATTGATTTATTTAATTAAAATACTGCTGCCATATTAAATACAGTCAAGCCGCTGACATGCTTCTGAAGCACAGCAGAGAAATGGTGTCCCTATTGTGGAAACTACTGGCCTCAGCATGCATGTATCATGTATGTATGTACTATATTTTGTTACTTTGCATATGTACTCTTCTTGCACATTTTTGCACATTTGTATCCATTATTATTACTTTGTATCATGAATGTAGATGGTGACAAACTTTTGAAACAAGCTAAACCTATTATAAAACAGTATATAAATCTAAGCATACCATTTAACTGAGTCATTTTCAGAAACATAGCACCAGTGAAAGCAGCTGGTGTCAAGAGTTCAGGGCAACAGGTAATCACCATCTTCACTCAAAAAAGAGATTACTGAAAACTACGTTTATACCTGTTATGAAACTGGGGTAGGTTCCATGATTTGGCAGGTGGCAAAATGAACACAAAAAACTATAGCTACAAAACATTGTATTCTTATACTACATTGTAAAAGTAAAATTAAAAAAAAATGATTGACCGTACTTTTTAATATAAAGTTTCAACAAGTAGCATTAACTGATCTGGCCTCACTGAGACAGCTAAGTGCATCTGCCCTTGAGACTGACAGGAGAAGGTCTACATAATAGGAAATCAGAATTTTAACAAATACATCAAGCATTTCTTTAGATTTACATTTATATGTCTGTCAGACATACTGTATGCACTAATGCAGTTGTGGAAATCCAGCACATCCAAGTGAAAATATTACCTAAAAATCTTCTTTTACTAAAATCTACACTCTCCTCATTGGGCCATGGTTGACTCAATCTGTGCTTATTCCTTAAAATTCACAACACAATACCAATTTACATGCTAAAAAAATAAGCCTAAGGTCACTTTACAAGACAATGCTAAACTTCATCTCACACCATCTCCAAGCTAAAGCTTACAGACATACTGTCTCATAAGCAAACCCAACAGCCAAGTAATACACATCACCTTATAGTAACATGTAGGTGTCAAATACAGTTTACATGCAGACAGCAACCACTTAGGCAACAAGTTGGCTTTCTGAGCTATGCATGTTATCCACCAAAAAACATAGCCTACATTTACTGCTGAATAGGAGAAGAATTTCTTCCATTACTTGCAACATTCCCACAGCAATAAAGTTTGACTCTCTCAACAGCAAAAGGCTAATATACTGTCTATGCAAGATGTGTTTGAATGGCTACTGCATTACCGCTAAAGGTATTTCATGACAAGAATATTTCAATTCAAAAGCTATTTACACAAAATAGGAGCATCTTCTGTTATTGGATTTCATAACAACACCTTCAGAAGACCTTTCATTTCAACTACTTCATTTATGGGTGTACCATTTTCATTTACATGCCTAGTTCCATAAGTTTTCTTTGCCTTTCTAATATAAGCCTGACATTACATATAATGCTCTTTTGTGAATCAATATTACATAATTATACAGCTTTCTGAAAATTTTTTCAACCACTATGTGATTAACACAATATAATATATGCTTGTAAGCTAACACATTTTGCATCACTGCAAAATGTGCATATGTCTCCACTGTTTTAATAAGCAGTGAAGGAAAAAGACTTTGCTCTTACCATTGTATTTATTTATTTATTTATTAGTTTAGTTAAATAGCGGCTCTTACTTTACAGGGAGAGTATTACATCACTGCATAAAGCACATAAACATTTGCCAACTATGCACTACACTAGATATGTGAGTAATTATCATTTCAGATGGTATGCATTACAAGTCCAGTTGGTATCACTGATTAAAAATATATTTTTTATTATTCTGCTGGTAATAATTGTCCCTGTACTAAAATCAGATTGCCTCTGATCCAGTGTTTACATCCAGATGAATATGAGGATGGGGAAAAGCTTATATTTTCTGTTTATCCTGCTAGGGTCATGTGTTACTGTTAGTAGTCCTACATGTAAAATTCAGCTCTGTCTGCTGGATGTATGGAGCTCATTCACAGTTCCTTGCTATAACTTCAAAGCAATAATGCCATGCTACCAGCCCCAGTGTTGCAGTTTGAAATGTTGTAGTGTCAGTGGAGGGAGTAAAGTGTATCACAAAATATATTGTAATTTGAATGCAGACCATGTTTTATAAATGTCAGAGCATCGAAACTCAGCACTTACAAAAATGTTCCAGGATTCACAGGGTCTACTTTCTGCTGTTGCCATAAGGTATATTCTTTGACAAAACCCTTGATATTCTCTCTGAAGCTATTCTTGCAACCTAAGAAAGAGAGACATGAGGAGGTATCTCCTCCCTATACCTGGCGGCAAGTTCCCTTCCCCCTGGGAACACCTGCCTGCCCCTAGTGGGTGGCAACTGCTTGCCCTTCTCCCTCAAACCTATCCATCCAGGTGTCCTGGTCATGCCTCTAGATAAAGTCCTGCCTCCTTTAATGCCTTGCAGGGAGGAAAAATTAAGTCCTCAAGCCAGAGGGAAAATAGTGCTCCCCAGATCCCATACACGCAGGCAGTGTAGTAATGAGGCTTCAGTGGAGGACACTATTTTTAACTCTATCGTGTTGTTTGGAAGGTAATTTATGCAGGGAGTCCTTTTCTAAGGCAAAACATCTGCAGTGCTACGCCCACTGCAGATGTAAAAACAGGGATGGAAACTACTGCATCTTGATTGACTAGGACCTGCACATTGAGAGAGCACAACAAATGGGTAAAAAAAGAGCTGGTAATCAGAACACTGCACACCAATAATATCAGTGCCTTTTTCAAAGCCCCGATTGCCATGACAGACATAGCTGCCACCTTTATGCACTACAAAAATAAAATAACCCCTTAAAATTAAACTCCCACAAAGAAAAAAGAATGAACAATTGGTTTCAATATTCTTTTCCTTTATATTCCTTTCCTTTCACACATGATTACATTAAAAAGCACTAGTCAACAGTTTTATTTTTTGGAGTTTCTTTTCAGACCTTGGACACCCCTCCCCATTTTTTACCTGCCTACTAGGGAAATCCTTGCTGCTTGCTTTATCCCAGATGCAACTGAATCCCTTGCTTCACTGAGGCCTTCTGCAGTGTGTGTTTGGATGGGAAGAAGTGAGGATCCAGCCATTAAAATTCTGAATTCCATGATAAAAAAAGAAAACCAAAATAAATCTATTAAATGTGGGACTAGACAGATTCTTGATAGCTGGGGAGGAATTACTTTTTAGTAGGTACGTCTAACAAAAGAAAATACCTGTCTTTTTATAAAGAAAACTTGACTTTTTGTTGTTCTTTTACATTTTCTAAGTTCAACCATTTTATTAGTGCAATAGAACACTTCAAGGAGAGCACCATGCTGGCACAAAGCACTTCCAGGGGCTAAAGACACTTGGCCTGTGGTGTTGTGCCTCACTACAGCCCAGGGCATGTATTTTGCCAGCACCATGCACACCTTATCATGTCTTATTCTTTCTATAAAATGGCTTTATATCAAATTTATATAGTGCTTTTCATACGCAATGTATCCCAAAGCACTTTGCAAGCAATGCTATACTGGTAGTGAAGTGACTGAATGTGTAGTGGTGGCCATTTCACACAGCAACACCCACACCCAGCCTGGAAAATTGTATGAACCAGTTTTCTGGGAAGGGGAATATTGGCCAGGATACTGGGAATGTCTATTACTCTTTGTGAAGAATGCCTTGGGTTTCTTTACTTCCACCTGGACACCCACCAGGACAGCACCAGGATGGGTAGAAGGGGCCTCAGTTTAACATCTCATCTGAAGGATAGCACACCCCAACAGTATATCACCCCCCTAATACTGCACTTGAGCGTCAGCATTTTAGGTTCAAGTTCAGTCCCGGTGTGGGTCGAGAACCCACAAACTTCTGGTCCAGAGGCAGATGTTCTACCAACTAAGCCATGCTGACACCTTGGAAAAGATAAAATTAAGATCTTTCTTTGAATATTGATTCAATTTTAACTTTGAAGAAAAAAATGTTTATTATCAAAACTGGTGAACCCACCAGGTTGTTAGGTGGGTGTATATTTTTTCATGAGCTGATTTACCCATCTCTACTTCAAATACATGCAATGTCATGAACATCAAGACTTTTGTGTCTACTTCTTCCCATTTAGCCATGTTTTCCCACCTTCTCCTCTTTGTTTATATTGTTTCCCTTCCTCACACTGTTTTGAGATGGAACATTAGTTTGGAATACAAGCATTCAAAATTCTGCACAGTTCCACTAGTAAAATGTTTATCTCCCAAAGTGCACACACACACACACACACACACACACACACACACACACACACACACACACGCACAGACACCTATCAAATGTCTCATGTAGGAGCCAGAACCTTGATTTTATGTAGGTAAAGATAGGAGGAGGAAACAACTATGACCAGTACTTCATTTTTAAAAGTATTTGTGTAAGGAGAGTTTGATTATCAGGAAACATTTACCTATGTTTTGTTATTAAAGTAGTTTTATTTCTAAGACATAGTTAAAGGTTTTTAGTGATTAAGGTGGCAGCCATGTTTATGATGACAGGTCAGTAATGGGTGTATAGGAATTAACCCTTGGGCTGCAGACACAATTAGAATGTATTGGGATTATGCACTGATCTATCGATCCATGGTACAGCAGGGGTTAATTTGTTCATTGTGCAATGGGGCTACTAATAAGTCCCAGTACTAAGGTGTGTAATTATGGTGATTGTAATTACACACATTGAAATGTTTGCCAGTCCGGTGGCATTATTTTCATTATCAAGTTTTCAATTAGATATTATTAATATTGGGCCATATATTCAAAGGTCTTGCACTGCACTAACAGGGTTTGGGACATGAGGTAGTGCTGCACAAATCAGTTTGCTCATGTGCACTACCTAGTGCATAGTACATATGCTCCTGAGGCAATATGCTGCATATGGGTGAACTGCAATGTGCAACTGTTCTGCTAGTGCTAACATGCATGCAGTGCCTCACTAGTTACTGCCCCCCCCAACAAACACACACATCTTTGGTGCCATTCAGTGAATAAAACATATGCATCACTCATTTCCTCTACCCTCCTTTGATCCTGACAGTGATAGAAAATAAATACCAAAGTCATTTCCTGGTGCTAGTGCCTCCCCCCCCAACATGATGTCCCAATCCTGATTGTTATACTACAGGCATATACCTCCTGAAACCTATCCCAGTTCCCTCACCCAATTTCAAATGTTATTGATATTAAAACCCAAAAGTCAACCCCTGGTGCCAGTGGTCCAACCACCCTCACCCAATAAATGCCTAATATAGCCTCCATGGCAGTCTAGTGACCCTCCATCCTCTTGGTGATACCTGTTTCTAACCCCTTTCCTTTAGCCCTGTGATGGCTGCTGTTACTTTCCATATCCTCACCTTTGCTGCTAACCATTGTCTCATGCAGACAGAAACATTCACTGCAGCTGTACATATCACAATCTCAATGTTGTACTCAGGCAAGTAAAATATTGATTCAGTGATTTGTACAGCCACAGGAAATGTACTTACATAAATGAGACAGCAGCAAGCAGTAGACGTTATCAGTGGGGGAATTTCTGGATGCTGTCTCGGAGACAAGGTGATGGCACCTGGGGGATGCCAACAGACTATCAGGGAGGGTTACTGTGACATTTATCAAGTGAAGGTGGGGGAACTACTGGCACCAGGCATTGACTTTGGGATGTTTAGGCCTAAAACAATCGGGATCAGGGGAGGGTGGGGGAACCACTGGCACCAGGAGTTGGTTTATCATTTCTTGTTTATCACCATCAGTATTGGAAGAAGGTTGTGGGACCACTGGTACCAGGGATTAGCTTCAGCATGTCTTTTATATCCCTATCACCCTAGCTCATCTCTCCCTGTCACAATGCATGTGGTCTATTAATCTGTGATATACACATTATTATAGGCATTAGTGAGTTATCAAGGTTTGCCCCCATTGTGTACCATCCTGCTGCTGTACTGCAGTCATACAATCATAGATCATATGGTGTAGAAAACATGAAGAGAATAAGATGAGGAGAAATAGATTCAGGGAGAGAAAATGTGCAGACAAATGTTCCAAATGCCAGTTAAAAGTACAAGTTCTGCAACTGGTGGTGGTAGAGATAATCATAGTAGGATTGGGAGTCATAAGGCTGTGACATATAGGACTTAATGTGTGACAGTATGGCCAAAGAACCTCTGCATCAGTACAGTAGTCCACAGAAGTACACTGATTCCACTCCCACTCCTCCTCACAGCAATTCAGGTCTTTCAGGGCATCTGACTCCACCAAGAACAATTCTGATGCACACTGGTTTCCTCTCCCTCCTCAGGTAATTCCAGCTCCAGTTCAAATTAGTCTACATGAGAAGGACATTGAAATTATCTATGCATAACAGAAAAAACTAGCCTACCCTGTCTGTCTTGCATAAACAATGAAACAACAGCTGCTACAGCTGCAGTGCATAGGTTGACAATTGTCAGGCAGCCTAGAAACTCTTATGACACCACTCTGATATCACACAGTAGCACAACACAGCCAAGTGCTGATCGGTCATCTAGCACACATGAGGATGGTAACCCTGAGTCATGCTCTTGCAAATACATGACATTATTCCTGTCAACAGATAAAAAAGTGCAGTTGTTCATTGGCTGAGGCAAAATATTCTGATACTGGAACTCTATAAAATTGAAGGAACTTACACCAAAGCAGGTTTTAAGCCAGAGTGTCATTGTAGAAAAGGGTATGGAAGTGGAGATGTCAGAGTGGCAGGGGGCAGAATGAGAAGCAGTGAAGGTTCAGTATGGAGTTGAATCATGAGACAATGAGGAGGAAGGGCAGGAGAAATCAAAAAGGAGGAACAGGAAGAAGACTGACTGGAGGAGAAGGAGGGAGAAGAGACTGATGAAGCATGAGCAGAGGAGGATAAAAAGCATGAGAGGAGGATGAGGGGCATGGGGAAGCACATGCACAAAAGGAGAATGAAGAATGAGTGGAGCATGAAAGTGTGATGTCAGTTACACCACTGACTTGTGATGTGTGAGATATTGAGTAGTATAAGCCATCACAGGAGCAGACAGCAACATCGAAAAAAAGGAAACGAAAAAGTGAAATGCAAGAAATGACATTTCTCAGGCTGGAAAATATAAAGTCAAGCCCCAGCCCACAAATCGGGCAATTTCACAAAGCCCCAAATTGCAAAAGCTTTGCCCATGATTCAGTTGGTCAGCTGTTATCTTATGCCATGACTCTTACCCAGCAGTACTTAATCTGCACATGCCTTTCTTCTTTCTGACATTCATTTGTATTGCAGCAGCCATATGGCTGCTGTTCAACTCACTCCTGCATCCCTGTCTTCTTGGCTCCTGGGGCCTATGGTTGTCATGTTTTGTGCATTGCATCTGCTGTGTTCTCTGTCTTCCCTGGTACTCCTGATTCCCTCACATTACTTTGGGCCCTGTTCTGTGTTGCTCTTCTTGTCAGTGTGACTTGCTGCTGTGTTGTGGCTCTTCCTGGTTAATTTTCCATAATGTGCTGCATTTGTGGTCTACCCCCTGCTTCCTTTCTGGTGCTATTCTTGGGGCCTTTTCACAGTCTTCCAGCCCTGCTATTTGCCTTCTGATCATTGATGGTGGGCTCCACTGTATTTCATTGTCCATCCAGGGACTAATGACTGAAACAGGTAGCTTACGAGGTGGCCTTCACTGTGGTGTTACCTGTATATGGCTGGGGAAAGGGTAGTGAACCATGAACCAGGGCCTTCAATGAGTGGTTGAAGGCATGGTGCAGGGAGGAGGGTTTTGGCTAGATCAGGGACTGCAGTCCTACTTGGGGGAATAGAGGTACAAAAGAGATGGCTGCCATCAATCCAATAGGGGAACAGCAGTCCTGGGTGGAAGGTTTAGATGCTACTATGATGAGCATTAAAACTAGTCAAGGGGGGAGGCTGGAAAACTGAGGGAGGCAAAGATTTCCCCCACAAAAGAATAGAGCAGCAGGGAGGAGAAGCCCAGGGAAAATTAATTCCTGAGGTAGAGGGGCATAATAGCAAGAGAGGGCAGAACAGGTGGGTCAGGAACAAGAACTAATGTTAAGAGTGAGACTAAAGAGGGAAGGCAGAGGATAGTGTAAGGGGAAGACAGGATCAGGGAAACAGGAGTGGTGAAAGATAGATACAGTTAAAAATGGCAGAATATGGGAAGGCAGGGATAAAGGAGTGCAGAGCCACGTATTCCAATGCAAGGAGCACAGGAAACAAAATTTATGACCTTGAAGAAATCATTGTAGAGGCAGACCTGGATCTAGTGGCCATAAAGGAGTTATTATGCACTAACAATCAAAACAGAGACGTGGCCATACCAGGCTATACTATGTTCCAGAAGGACAAGACAGGGAAGAAAGATGGGGGGTGTTTTATATGTGAGGGAAGGTATAAAAGCTGCTGAGATAGAGGGACACAAAGGGGGATAGGGAAAGGATGGAGATACTGTGATTCAGCTTTGAGATGGAGTCCAGGGCCTCTATGTAGATGGGGAGGTGTATAGACTGCCACAACAGGTGAGGAGTTAGACAAGGTTTTGGGAAGACCATAGATAGAATGGCAAGCAAGGGTAAAGTATTGACTGGGGGCGATATTAATCTGTTGGATGTAGACTATAGCATTTTGGCCTCAGCTACAACAGGAAGCAGGGCCATCCTTTAATCCCTTCATAGGGCATTTTTCAGGCAGGTGGTTACAGAACCCACTAGAGATAGGGCAGTGGTAGACCTGGTATACATACAGTAAACAAGGACAACATTGCAGACGTCACTGTGGGTAGTCCCCCTGGGTACAAGTGATCACCATATGGTGTGGTTTGGCATACAGACTGGGCAAGAAAAATCACACTAAGACTAGGGTCCTAGACTTCGGTGGGGGCAGATATTAAAGAAATGTTTGACTACCTCAATAAATACTTTGAAGGAAGGATGGGCAGGGGAAGGGGAGTAGAGACCAAATGGAAAAAGATCAAGAAGGGAATAGCTAAAGTAATGGCATGCAGTTTGAAGGAAGTAAGGAAGGGAAGGAGGAGGAAGAGACTACTGTGGTTCTCAAAGGAGGTGTCTAAGATGGTGAAGGAGAAAAAAAAACAGCATTCAGGAAGTAAAAAGAGAGAGAGAGACTCAGATGGAGGTGGACAGGGAGGTATATCTGGAAAAGCTGTGGGAAGCAAGAAAGAGGGTGAGGGCAGCAGAGGCACAAACAGAGGACTGAATCACAAAGGAGGTCAAAAAGAGTGATAAGACTTTCTTCAGGTACGTGAGTTGAAAGTGGAAAGCAAGGGCGGGATAGTGGGAATTAGGAAGTTGGGGGGACTGTGCAGGAGAAGATCAGAAAAAAGCTAAAAAATTAAATGAGTACTTCTGCTTAGTCTTCATTGTAGAGGGGAAAGGATGAACCAAGAAGTATAAGTAGGAACCTGGGAGAGTGAACACAAGTCCATTTTCAGAGGAGAGAGTCCAGAGGGGATTAAGCCCTAAAGGAGAACAAGGTGATGGGACTGTGATTCACCCACTTGTTCTAAAGGAATGGAACACTGTGCTAGCTGTCACTCTGACAACATTATTCATCAGCTCATTGGAGTCAACTGTAGTTCCAGGAGACTGGAGGAGGGTCAGTGTGGTCCTTCTGCACAACAGCAGCATCAGGTAGGAGGCTGGCAAATTCAGGCCAATTAGTCTCACATCAGTGGTGGGGAAATTAATGGAGACCCTGCTGAAGGAGAGACTGATGGAGTACATGGAAGTATATAGGCTACATGGCCACCAGCACCATGGTTGTCATGGCAAATAAATCTAATAAATTTCATTGGCTGAGTGACTAGGGAGGTTGGTCAGGGAAGAGCAGTGGATGTGGCCTATCTGGACTTCAGCAAGGCCTTCAATACTGCTCTGAACAGGAGGCTACAAGGAAGCTAGGGCATTAGGGAGAAAGTGGTAAGCTGGGTATGAAACTGGTTAAAGGACAGGAGTCAGAGGGAGGTGGTAAACGCAGGAACTCGGGGGATGGGAGAGTGACTAGTGGGATGCTACAGGTTTCAGTACTGGGACCGGTCCTCTTCAACAGAAACATAGAATTTCTCAGAAGAAAGGGACCAGTAGGCACATCAACTCTACCCTATTTTTTCCTACCTATTCCAACACCTCGGACTCTGTTTGGTCACTGGTTACCCTTCCACCTCCATTTCCTCTAATTATTATACCAGTGTGTCTATCCCATGCACACTTGAAACTCCCTAATGTTTTTACCCCCACCATCTCATCTGGCAGGCTATTCCAGGAATCCACCACCTTTTTTTAATGCTCCAGTATCCCCGGCCATCCCTCCTTACCACTGGTCCTCCCAGCCCCATCATCCTGACTTCTCTCAAGGGTTATCACTCCCATAATCCCCCATGGCTTGGCCTCTGTGGCACTGTGGCAGGACTCCCTCAACCTGCCACTACTGGATCCAGATTCTTGGAGGAGTCTGAATTACTGAGTGTTGGGCCTGCAGAGGATGGTGATCATCATTGTGATGGCCAGGATGTTTTCTGTTTTTATCCCCATGGGAGACATGGCATGCAGTGATGTCATGGTGCACATGCCAACATCTGCCATGCCTCCCCAAACTTCTAGCTTAGGCTGCCTCTCTCCCGGCTACTGCCAGGGACCAGTTGAGAACCACTCTCTTCCCCACAATCCCCACAAAAGGAGGAGAGCAGTACTATGGGCACTTAATCCTCCTCCCTGCGACCATCCCTCTGACACCCTGGGACTGCTTCTGAACCTGGGTCACCAGCATCGCAAGCAGTAGCACTTCTGCTGGCCTGGTGGGATACCTATCCTCCAGCCTTCCTGTAAAGAAGTATTTCCTCACATCGCCTTTAAACTAACCCCCCCCACCACCACCACCAGCATCATTGCATGCTTCCATGTTCTGGTGCTTTTCTTCCTTTGATGGAGACTCCCCACCTGCATCATGTTCACCCCAGTAAGGTACTTACAGGTAAGTCATACACCTTCACACTCTCCTCTCCTCCAGGGAGTACATGTTGAGATCCTGCCGCCTCTCCTCATAAGGCCTCTTGTGCAACACCCGTAGCATTCTGGTAGTCCTCTTCTGGACTGCTTCCATCCTGTCAATGTCCTTGCAGAGGTGTAGCATTCAGAACTGGACACAGTACTCTAGGTATAGTTTCATTAGTGAGTGATTCAGTGGCAACACCACCTCCCTCCTCCTGTAAGAAATACCTCTCCTTTTGCATCCTAGCATCTCTCTAGCCTTGTCTCCTGCCTTGTCACACTGTCCCACCACCTTGAAGTCATCAGATATGATTATCACATGGTCCCTATCTTGCTTAGTGACTGTCAGTACCTTCCCCCCATCTTAGACACAGCTTGCAGGTTTCCCCACCACAGTTACATGACTTTGCACTTTTTGGCATTGAAACCCAGCTGCCACCCCCAGGGCATTCCTTTAGTGTCTCCAGATCCCTTTGCATTCCCTCCACCTCATCCTGTGTGTCCACCCTGTTGCAGATTTTTGTGTCATCAGCAAAGAGACACCCTTTCCCCTCCAGTTACTCAGCAATGTCACTTATGAAGACATTGAAGAGGACTGGTCTGAGTACTGATCCCTGTGGCACCCTGCAAGTCACTCTCCTGTCCCCTGAGTGTCCACCATTTATTACCACCCTCTACTGTCTGTCCTTCAACCCGACTGATACCCAGCCTACCACTTTCTCTCAAACACACAGGTTGCTTTGTTTCTTAACTAGCCTCTTCTGCAGCACAGAGTTGAAAGCCTTGCTATAGTCCAGATTGGCTACATTCACTGCTGTCCCCTGATCCACCACCACAGTCAACCATAGTGTCATTCATAGTCTTCATAACTAACATTGCTAAGGAACTGGAGGTGAAGATGTATCTCTTTGTGGATGATACAAAAATCTGCAGCAGGGTGGACACTCAGAAAGGGGTAGGGAGAATGGAAAGAGATCCGTTATAAACTAGAGAAGTGCTCTACAGCATGGCAGTTTGGTTTCAATGCAAACAACTGCAAAGTCATGCACCTGTGGCAGGGAAACCTGGGAGCTCTGTATAAAATGTGGTAAACGTACTAACAGTCACCAAGCAAAAAAGGCACCTCAGGATAATCACACCTGATGATCTCAATGTGGCAGGGCAGTGTGACAGAGCAGTAAGCAAGGCTAGTGGGACAGTGGGGTGCATACAAAGGGGATTTCTAGCAGCAGGAGGGAGGTGGTGTTGCCACTGTATCACTCACTAGTGAGACCCCACCTAGAGTACTCTGTTCAGTTCTGGAGAACGCACCTCTGCAAGGACATAGACAGGATGGAAGTAGTCTACAGGAGGGCTATTAGAATGCTGTGGGGTTTGCATGAGAAGACATATTTGGAGAGACTGTTGAAACTCAATATGCACTCCCTGAGAGAGACGAGAGCAAGAGAGGACATGATTCAAGTTCAAGTTCAAGTTTATTAACAGGAAAACTCAATTGAGCAGGCTCATTTACAAGGAGGTCCTGGGAGGACAACATATACTTATATAATTTGAGTACAGAGCGAAAAGTGATAGTACAACAAGGATATGGGTAGATACAGCATAATTATATACAGTATTATTTACACAGGAAATCATATACAGTGTTATCTACAAGGATAGAGGTATAATGGAAAGGTGCATGCCTGTAGTTATGTGGGGGAAGAGCTCCTCCCCCAAAACCTACTTAAACTACCTGACTACAGCTGCTCTGCTTAGAGAGAGTCGCCCTCTAGTGGTGCCACTGGTGCTCGGCTGCTCCTTCCTTCCCTCCTGTCCCCCCCGTGCCTCCTTGTTCATTCTCCTGTTTTCTTCCTCATTTTCCCCTTCCTCTCTGTGCTCCTTGCTGTTTGCTTTTCTTTTTTTTTGGGGGGGGGGCTCCTTCCTCGCTGCTATCTCTGTGCTCTGACTGCCTCCCTGCCTACTACTCCCCCTTTCGCTGCCTGTGTTCTAGCAGCCATTGCCCACTGCCACCATTCTGTCTGTGCCACAGCTTACCTCCGAGCTCAGACCTCCATTCTCACTGCTACTTCCCCTATACTGCAGCCATCCGCCACTCCTCCTGGCTGCATTCCAGTTGTATCTGCTGGATTCCATGCTGCCACATGGACATCTACTCCGCAATGGTGAGCTGCCTTCCTTTGCACATGTTTACCTCTGTTGGGACTACTGGGTTTCGCATCCATGCGAACACTAAGGACCACTGCCATCATAGAAAAGGCAGATAGCTCCTAGGCTGGCAACATATGATTACGCTGCATTCAGCCCACACATAACAGCTGTTATAGGGATAGTGTACAGACTGATGCTTTAAAAATGAATTTTCCTTTCTGTGGCTATGGCAAACATTCTTTTGAAAACTGATTACCTGCTCTCCATATCCCCAATGGTTTCAACAATGTCTCCTTATCCTTTGTCGTGGGGATTAGCTTCAGGATAAATTGCCAAACAAAATGGGAAAGAGAAATCCTTTATGGTGATTGGAGGACACCTCTCATATAACCACATATTTATACCCTTTATGCACTGTGCAGTTTTCAAACAGCTCTCAAATCTAAATCTACCCAAACCATTTTATAACTGCATTATACACGCTGGGATGTGTATTAGGCTAAATTCATGCACTTTCCTGTTGTTTTAAGCACTTTTCATTGCCTCTTATCTCTGCAGCTGTGGCATGGTGTGCTATTACTTATTTATTGAGTCCCGCGCAATGTCACTGTTTGGGCAGAAACTGAGTTGGCAGTAATACTACAAGAAGGCAGAGGCATAACTGGTCCAAGGGGAGAAAAATAATCTATGACCAAGACAGGTCCTCCTGTTCTGTCTGCTACGTGCTGAGAGCTAAACCAACATACGGATAACGATTACACTCAGCTTATTTACTCCCTAGCTTGCAAATCAAGTTTTGAAAGTATACCCTATTCTTTCCTTTCTGCAATGCCAAGGTAGAGCATACAGGCTCCACCTGCCTTCTCTATCCTAAACTTTTGTCTGCTCATCTCCACATAGGACTGCAAGCAACATTGGGTTCTACGTTATTGCACCCTGGCATTCCTTGAATTCAATTTTCAGGAGTAACTTACTTGAATCATTGACTTGATGCTGTTTTCTTGCTTCTCCAGACTGGGCACTCGTATTGCTGTCCTAAAGTCACCCTACATGTGTGTTCGTGGTCATGCTAGCTTACGTGGAGCCTAGCTACTGCTCTCTACTTCTTTCCTCGGCTGACCTACGTGTGGTCCAGTCATTCCACCTACGCCACGCACGGGCTTTGCTGTTCATTGCCTTCAGCCTTAGAATTTCCTATGGACCCAGCCATATGCTACATACTTTCATTTCCTTGCTCCGGACTCTTCTTATTAACCATTGCCTACCTTGTACTGAATGATTGAAATATCTGCTCTGCATTGCATTCTGGATCACCTTCAGCGTACTTGCTATAGTTATGTCTCCTGCCGTTCACCCATCAGATCTGCCTATTCCTAAACATTCCTCATCTGCCTCAGGACTGGACGCATAGCCAGCGATATCTCGCCTTGTATCATCTTACTCCAGTTCTGGATGCTGCAGCCTTCGCCTTGCTTGTTCACCTACTCCACTTGTTAAGGATAAGCTTCTTCCTTCCACTGGTTTACTTCTGTTTACATCCCAGGATATGTTGTCTCAATTCCTTATCATAACTGAAACCTAAGACAGATCTACTACAGTTTCCGGATGCCTATTACCCCTGCTTGAATTGTCAACTCATCCACCCAGGTTTCTTCACTGCTATCCTACCACCCTTGATCAGGACACGACTGTCTATGGCGCCTTCTACTGCTCTCACAAATCTTCCTAGCATGCAGTACTACTCTGAATGGAATTGACTCTGGATATACTACCATTCACAGTACCATATACAATCTATTCTTACTCCTTCGCTACTACTCCTGCATTGCATACAGTTTTGACAATCACTATTACTCTACCACTACTCTGCTACCTACCTTGCACCGCAGGGCTGGAGGTGTCACTACAATGCACTTCAAATGACCTGCGCCCTTATGGGCCCAGAGGTCCTTGAACTTATATTATCATTTTCTTGCATGCTTACATGACCTGCTTCGCCTATCCAGGCCTGGGGGTCCGATTACTTCTACTCCATATCTGCCTCACCCAGCTTTGGGCCTGGAGGTTCACATGTTCTACTCTATGCCTGCCTGCCTGCTATGTTTGCTAGCCTTAGGAGCTCCTTTGACTAGACTTGCATCTGGATTTGGTTAGCCACTGGTCATTTATTCCTTTGGATGCTTCTGCCCTGCCGCTCCGGTTCATATGGATTTACTACTACCACACTCCTACTAGGACACTAGTTGAGCCTATCCAGAAAACATTCAACCTCATGATTTACACTTCAACTTACTCTACTTTAATCCTCTAAGGCTTATTGGATCCTGTTACTACACTACTTCATCAGACTTGGTTGGCCCTCTCCATTGTTTATCATCAGTTATGACTAAGTAAGCACGTTATGCAGGATTCGTCATCATTCTTATGAGTCTAATTCCAACTGATATAACACTCTAGCCTCCCTGAATGTGTATATCCTTCACTCAGTAGAATCTAATTGCTCACCAAATGAAAGCTACTTTGCCCCTAGGGGCCTGGAGGTGTACCCAACTATATTCTACCGATTCATAATCATGGATATCTACATCACTATGCAACAATTTGGAACATCAGATGAAGCTCTTCTATTCATGTGCTATTTCCAGTTCCTCATGCTCTTCGATGTATACTGTACATAATCTACACAATAATACTCCTCTGCTACTACGTCTGCATCAGATGCAATTACTACTATTACCGACCTATGTACAGGTCCACTTATCGACACTACTTACTTATATTACCTGCTTCACATTTACAAGGCATAGAGGTTCATCAAGACTGACTCACCCATTCTACAACCTACTTCATCCCTCAGGACCTGAGACACATATAACTTATCTTTACCTATTTATACTATAATCTATACCTAATTCACTTACCTCCTTCACACACTCTGGTCCGGAGGTTCCTGCTGCTCCACTCTCTCCAGATCATGTAGCATGCACCTAGTTCCTGTGCTTCATCACCAAAGCCTTCATTTGCAAAGCTTGCTAAGCAGAATACGAACCAACTGTCCTCCTACTCTGGACCTGGACACTTAGCCTTTATTACCGTTCTCCTCAGAGAAGACTTCCTCGCTTGCCCGAGTGATTCACCTATGCAACTTCAACAATTTGAATTATTATTGACAATGGATTCCAATCTACTATCATTCTGCCCTGGACATTGATTCTTGGACTAAGATTTCACTAGAAGGATGCCGCTATGGTCACCTGCTTCACTGGATCAGGATCTACAACTTTAGATTTCAGATTAGCCGAGAACTTAAAAATTATTAATTAGGATTACTCTCCTTTAGTATGCCCAGAAGGACGGGCAGGTCAGTAGCCACAAGTCCTCAGAAATTTCCCCCTTGGGGGGTTTTCCTCTACTGCATGCTACTGGTCACACTGTCTGGAGTTGGAGGAGATAATCGTACGATATTATTAATTCTTTTGTGTGGTCTCATCCTACTTAACTAAGCCTTCCTTTCTGAGGTGGGATACAGAGAAAGGCCAACACATCAAGTCATACAAGTTACTCATCAGTGTAAGTATCTATGCACCTTGTACACACCAGCCAGTTCACATGTACTATAATCACTGGCTTGCTCATGTCCATGCTGAAGTTCTAAGCACTAATCATTTCATAAGATTATACCTCATAAGCATTGCCCTACCTACTGGTCTGGCCTCTGTATCCAAGCAACCTACATCATTCGGCTACAATACGTATCATAAATACTGAGCTATGAACCACACATAAGTATATACAAGTATCTATACACAGTCTTTTATACGCATTTACAGATATGCAATCATCTATATACAAACAAATATACACCTGCAAGTTTTAGTCTTTCATATACATAAAAGGAGTGTCATGGGCACATATATGGGATCAGGACTCAGCTGTAGTGGGCAATTCCTCAACATAGGATAGGCAACCTGTACAGTTGCATTCCTGGCATACCATGGAGTATTGGCAGGGATATAACAGAGGTGGATGATAGTGTGGTAAGGGGATAAGTCGATAGGCAGGGTGGAGGGGGTGGAGAGAGTGTGCTAGGTAGGTATGCTGGGAAGCTGGGTGGGTAAGGATAATGGGGGGCACTGGGAGTGAGCTGGGATGTGAGTAAGGTAGCCAAAAAGGGGAGCAGAGGTACTCAGAACAGAGGTATGTGTAACAATCTGAGTAGTTTGTCTGAGATCAGCTGTGATAATTGTGCAAGCATGGATCAGAAGAGAGAGGAGGAGGGGGCACTGGGAAAGGTGAGTGATGGAATGGGTTAGCTGAGGTACACTGGTTAGTGGCATGTACAGCAATCTCTAAGTTTGTCTGCAATCAGCTTTCTGAAGCTGTGCAAGGGTATTAATTTTTGAAGCCTAAGGTGAAGCTGGGATTTGTTCCAGGTTAGGGGAAGGGCATTACTTATAGCCATTTCCCTGAAATGGGACCGTGCTAGGGGAACTTCTAATGTAATTAAGTCATTGCTATGTAACAAATTCGTACTGATTGTCTGGCAAAAGAGAGTAATGATATAGGGAGAAAACTTTCCCAGGAGAACTTTCTAGAGCCAGGTGAGGAAGTGAGAGAGTAGTCTAGCTAAAAGTGACGTCCAGCCCACACCAGCATAGAGCTTGCAGTGGTGGGTGCATCTGTGGGCACTGGAAATTAATCAGAGTGCTCTGTGATAGAGTGTGTCCCGTTGATGGAGCAGGGAGTCCAGGCCTTGGCTATAGACAATGTCCGTGTAGTCTAGGAGAGACATGAAAGTTGTCTGAACCAGGCGTTTTCTGGCATCAGAGGGAAATGGGTTTTTATTCCTGAAGAAGAACCCTGTGCGTTGTCATAGTTTTTTTGTTAGCGAGGAAATGTGGGTAACGAAAGTGAGGTATTGGTCAAGATCACACCCAAGATATTTAAAGTTTGTGACAACTTCAAGGTCATCATTGAGAAGAGTTCTAATTGAGGGCAGGGACGCTGTTGTGTTTGCAGTGGAAGTGAGGTGGCTAGAAAAGAAGTATGACTTTTTTTTGCATTAAGGAGGAGTCTTGAGTGCACCCAATGAAGTTGGAGAAGATTCAACTGGGACTGAAGGTCTGCCTGGATTTTGGTTACAGAAGGTCTAGAGATGTAAATCATCATATCATCTGTGAACAGATGGAATTTAGCTTTGGTGAGGATATTTCTGACGTTGTTAATATACAGCATGAAGGGCAGAGGACCAAGGACTGATCCTGGTGGAACCCCCCTTTTGATAGCTTTTAGTGGGGAGAGAGAGAGAGCCATCTACTTTCACCTGCTGGAGGCTGTCAGTTAGGTAGCTGTTGAACCATAGGAGTGCAGGTCCAGTAATGCCATGACAATGTAGGGTATTGAGAATTAGAAAATGGGCTTTTTATTTCCTGGCATCTAATTAGCTAGTACCCTTGCCAAGGGGGTACATTAACTTTTAATAGATGCCCAGGAAAAAAAAGTGCCACCCTATACTGCCCCTTTACCCATGCAAGAATTATTGAGCCCACCATGCTTGCCCATTGGCTTAAAGCACCCCCAGTAAATTTCAAATCACCACCATTGTTTTGAGCTCAGTTAGCGAGTGAGCAGACCCCACTTCCCTCACCACTTACAGTGAAAGTGCTTGCAGTCACCTAGTGAAATAAAATGTATGTAAATATCCTTTTTATGCCCTAGTTACCTGTCCTACACTGATTTGTTCAATTTTTCAGCCGTTCTGTTTCCATGATTTAAAAAAAAGCGGCAGCATGTCGCACACTCACCGGCACCACAAGTCACCCTGCTCACTCTATTAGCAGGAACGTTTCCCAAAAAATAAATCAAGCAGTGTTTTCAAGACAAAATATGGAAAGGCATAATTGTACTTCTTTTAGCTCCCCCCACTGATCACTGACATGCTTATCTTGTCTTAGGAAAAACTGCCATATTCAGTCAGCCCAGACTTGAAACTCAGTTTTTTTTTTTGTCCTGTCTACCGATGCCTTTCAATTTTAATGGCTGAAATAGAATTGAGAGGGTTCCCCATCTCTATTATGCTGCTGTCTGACAGGGATGAGATGTGCACACTTAAATGGCTACCCTCACTTTGATATTTTTTGGCGCTGGGCTGGAAAAGCTTGGCTGAATAAAGGTTCTCCATCGCTGCTCTTCCCTCACAGAACATTAAAAGTCGCTCACCTCTTCTCTTTGGACATCTGTCTCTCTCTCTCTCTCTCTCTCTCTCTCTCAGACACAAGGGCTCAGAGGCTCAGAACTGTACAGCCTGCATTTCATGAGAGGCTGCAGTTTCTAAAGCCCAGCAAATTTTATGCTGTTCATACAGGCACTATAACCAGCTACAATGTGTGTGTGTCTCTGTATATGGTAGGAGGGGATTAACCATGACAGTGAGCTCCCTAGTCCTCCGAATTCCCTAGTGAAAAAAAAACAGCATTCTATTACTGGCGGCGGAACTATTTTATAACTAAATAAATAACTTTTAGCATTTAAACAATTATGTTTTTTTTTTTAAACACACAGTTGCCCATTTTCTAAGCACAATAATACCTTCCAGGGGCTATGAGGCCCTCCACTTGTGGCGTCGGGCCTCATTACGCCCCTGGGCGGTCCAGTATTGTCCAATACCACCCACCCCATTGGATATTATTGCTTGCGTAAAGCATGATTGACAGTGTCAAAGGTTTTACTGAGGTCAAGAAAGACTGCACCTGTCACTTGTTTTTTTATCCATTGCAAGGAACCAGTCATTGGTGACAGAAGCTAGTGCAGAGCTAGTGCTGTGTGCAGGTCTGAAACCTGGTTGGGCAGGGTTAATTTGATCATTTTTTTTTCAAGGTAACTCCGTAGTTGGGTGTTCACAAGTTTTTCAAGGAGTTTGGAGATGAGGGGGAAGGATGGAAATGGGGCAGTAATTGTTTAGGTCCATGGGATCACCAGACTTGAACACTGGAAGGACATGCACTATCTTCCAAACCTTTGGGACAGTACAGGTGTATATAGAGAGGTTAAACAAATGTAGAAAGGGGCTACTAAGTATTGAATGTCGGCTCTAATTAAGACTGGGTCAGTGCCATCAGCGCCAGCTCCTTTATTTACATTTAGTTGGAGTATCAGGTCCTCCACTTCTTTGAACTGGAATGGGGAAAAGGAAAAATTGTGACTGGAGAGGGTTCTGGAGGGTCTTGGGGCATTGGAAGTAAGTGTTGCTGCTTTTGAGGTATCAAAAGTCATGCCTGCCATGGTGAAATGTTCATTGAAGTTGATCAGGATATCAGACTTTTCTGAGATGAGGCAACCTTTTACTGTTAATTTGTTGGGCATGGAGGAAAATAGTGTATTACCCTCTGCTGATTTATTTGCCAGAATTTGGTTGAGTTACCTTTGGCAGATTCAAATGATGATAGGTATTAATTGGCTTTTGTTGATCTGACTTTTTTTTGGTGAATTCATTTTGGTGGGCTCTGAAGGCTACCCAATCTTCTGGAAGTTTAGTACATCTGGCAATTGACCAGAGGTGGACCCAGAGATTTAGGGCAGCTTTTAGTTCCAGAGTAAACCATGTTAAAGAGTGTATTATTGAAGATTTCAGGACTATGTAATACAGTACAGTCTGCATGCCCATTGGCCCATGCAATGGACCAATGAGCTTACATCCGTACTGCACACTGACAGTCAGCAGGTGGCAGGGTGGCTTGCAGGTGGGGAGCTGCCACCCACCACAGACCGGGGGAGTGGGGTGGCGGGTCGAGTGGGTGGGTGGGGATGGGGTACCGTTGGCCCACCTGGGCATGTATTTACAACTCGAAGCCCACGATCGGGTTGGGGAGCGGGTCCACTGGATCACCAGAGAAAGTGATTTCTTCATCTGCCCATGATCGGGCTGGGGATCGAGTCCACTGGACCACCATGGAAAGTAATTTCTTCATCTACCCGTGATCAGGCTGAGGATTGGGCCACTGGACCACCAGGGATATTTAAGATATCAAAAGCCCATGATTGGGCAGGGGAGCAGGTCTACTGGACCATCAGGGATAATATAATACTATGCCCGCGATCGGGCTGGGGAGGCAACGATGCTCTGGACTGAGTCTCTGGAGGTTGGGTGGCCACCCACAGCTGGCAGCTGCCATGTTGCACCCTGCAATATGTCAGCTCACCTATGGGTGGCCAGGCCTTACTCCTGCTTTTTACTGGCAGATCTTTGCACCCCCCCTTTGCGGCGCAAGGCCGGTTTGTGCCTGCATATGCACCGCACATCCCGGGCTGCATATCGGGATGTGCTTCATATGCATGGGCATGCCCCCCGCACTTGCGCTGCATACATTACTGGTGCACCCCAGTGCATCGGGAATTGCGCAGTGCAACATCCCCTTTTGAATATCATATCGGGGCACATCAGTGGGTTGTGCATGCACAACACTGTTGCGCCACATGCAGCCTCTTTGAATATCCCACCCTTTGTGTCTATCATATATACTTTAGGAGTTATTCACATTTGTTTAAGGTATGGTGTGCACGGCTGACATTTGCATCTCAAGCCTCACCTAAACGCCTTGAATAAATCTGAAAAAAATACAGTTGTTTTGATATTTCAGCTAGTATAAAATAAAAACTAAATGGATTACAACTGATTGCATAGCACCGTTAGAAAGGTAATTTTGTACTGAACAATTTTGCCACTGATACGTTGCGTCTACCATGTATACTTTAAGAGTTATTCGCATTTGTTTAAGGTATGGTGTGCATGGCTGACATTTGTCTCTCAAGCCTCACCTAAGCACCTTGAAAAAATCTGAAAAAACACAGTTTGGTATTTCAGTTAGCATAAAATAAAGCTAAATTAGTGACAATTGATTGCATAGCACCATTGGAAAGGTAATGCTGTGCTGAACAACTTTTTCACTCATACTTTGTGTGTAGCACTTACAGTTCAAGAGATATTCACATTTGCTTGTGACATTCTGATTATGGCTTGATTTTGCTTAGAAAGGCCCAAGATGCAGTTCTAAGAGTATACAGGGCACAAGTGCTGGAAGTCTCAAAGAGCTCTTGTGGAGTGAATGAGTTAAAAGGTGGGTGGGCTAACAAGGCAACACAGGGGGAGTATTAATCTGAGGAGGGGGGGCTAGCTGGGGGTGTAGGCAATTCCTGGGGGGGTCGTATGTGCTTTGGCACCAATTTAGACATAGGGAAGGGCAGGTGGGGAGTGGTAAAATGGCGTTCTTAGAGAAATCTAGCACAGGTTGCTAACATTTATCTGGTATTAATAAAACTGCAGATACAAACATCGGAGCATTTAGCAAATAGTTACAATGTAAATCAGCAAAGAACTTCTACAATTTCCCTTGGTTAGTTAAGCTAGGTAACAGATTAGGAAAAGCAGGATTAAAGCAATAAGCTGGAGGTGAAATATTTAGAAAATCTCAAACCTGCTGCTTGTCGAGGTAGCTGGCGGACAGAAGCCACAGCCAAGCCCTAGAAAAGCAAAGGAACCTGGGCAGCCAATAAGAGCTACCACCTTGGAGATAACAGCCAATGGCTGGCAAGAACAAAAAGGAGTTCACAAATTGCAGTCAGGCCTGTGAATCCTGATTCCAGTACCTTGATCCGGAGCTTGTTGGCAGCTTGCTTGCGGGGAGTGCAGCCAGTCCTGGATGTTGGCCACTCCACGAATGGAGGACAGCCTCTCCCAGATGAGGTGTCTGCTGAAAGGGAGAGAACAGGGGAGTTAGTTGTGAATTAATAATCACTGACAGGGGGTGGTTAGCTTAAATTGTGGGTGGGCTAACAAGGTAAAACAGAGAGAGTAGTATTCAGAGGAGAGGTTAGCTGGGGGTGTAGGCAATCCCTGGGAGGTCACCTGTGCTTTGGCACCAATTTAGACAAAGGGCAGGGCAGAGGGACAAAGGTAAAATGTCGTTCTTAAAGAAACCTAGCACAGGTTGTTAACATTTATCTGGTATTAATAAAAGAGCAGATACAAACATTGGAACATTTAGCAAATAGTTACAAGGTAGATCAGCAGCAGAATTTCCACAATTTCCCTCAGTTAGCTAAGCTAGGTAACAGACTAGGAAAAGCAGGATTAAAGTAATAAACTGGTGGTGAAATATTTTGAAAATTCCAAACCTGCAGCTTGTTGGGGAAGCTGGTGAGCAGAAGCCATACCCAAGCCCCAGAAAAGCAAAGGGACCTGGGCAGCCAGTAAGGGCTAGCACCTGGGAGATAACAGTTAATGGCTGGCAAGAGCAAAAAGAAGTCTGTCAATTGCAGTCAGGCCTGCAAATCCTGATTTCAGTACCTTGATCTGGAGCTTGAAGGCAGCTTGCTTGGGGGGAGTGCAGCCAGCCCTGGATATTGGCCACACCATGAATGGAGGATGGCTTTGCCCAGTTGGGATGTCTGCTTGATCCAGAGCTTGTCAGCGGCTTGCTTGGGGGGTGTGCAGCCAGCCACGGATGTTGGCCATGCTACGAACGGAGGATGGGTTCACCCGGTCGGGGTGTCTTGATCCAGAACTTGTCAGCAGCTTGCTTGGGGGGAGTGCAGCCAACCCTGAATGTTGGCCGTGCCATGAATGGAGGATGGCTTTGCCTGGTCGGTGTGTCTACATGATCCAGAGCTTGTCGGTGGCTTGCTTGGGGGAGCGCAGCTGGCCCGGGATGTTGACCGCACCATGAATGCAGGATTAAGACCTGTAAGTACCTCTCAAGGGGTAACAAGGTGCAGGGTGAGTCTCTTTCAGAGGAGGAAAGCACCAGAACATGGGAGCATGCCATGAACCTGGGGGGAGGAGTTTTATTTATTTATTTGCTTTTGATAACCAGGTAAGGTCACTAGACAAAAAACTGCTTATTTTCAGACATGACCCAGGAGTGTATGATTTTAGAGAGAAAAAGACAGTTAAAGTAAACATGACAAAAAATGTTCACAATTTTAGAGGGATTTGAGGAAATACTTCTTCAAAGAGAAAGGGTGACAGATGCCTGGAACAGCCTGAAAAAAATATGGTGGGGGTGAAAACAGTGGGGGGCTTCAAGCATACATGGGATAGGCACTCAGGCGTAATCTGAAGAGGAACGGAAGGCAGGAGGAATGCTGGAGATCAAATTGGGTCTAACGTGTCAGAATAAGGGTTCAAAAATAGGGCAGAATGGATTGACCAACAGGTACATTTCTGCTCAGCACACTCTATGTGTCTATGTTTTGGACTGCATTGTCTGTTCTACATTGCACTCAGCTGACAAATGGGTCTCTTGCTGCCTGTCTAGACAAACTAAATTCATGGGCAATGAATCAAAGTGGAATCAAATCTGCCAATGGTCAACATCTTTCACTCTCAGCTTGTATTTTATTCCAGATCTGTTTTTGCCACTTGCTTTGAGCAGGAATGGAATCCCACAGATTCAAAGAATTTACTGCATTGCAGTATTTGTAATGTTGTTCATCCCAAAATGTTTTGTGTTTCATCAATAACCTGATCAGGATGAGAATTTTACTGTGTCAATATTGCTCTACAATAATAGCACATGAAAAACCACGCCATGCAAAGTGCTTAAGTAATTATTGCTACGGGGTAGAATGGTAGTAGTGAATTACCACTATCCCTGTCCCTTTATGGATGGCCTGCAGAAGGATAGAGTAGCCATGTGTTGGGATGCTGGTGAGCCACTCCAGAGGTAAAGCAGCTAGGGCACCAGCACACGGCACAGCAGGAGGCCTGGGACCGTAGTTCGGTTCCTGCCAGGTCTCCTACTGCAGCTACTTTCTTTTTACAAAAAAATAAATAAATAATCCCCCCTTCTGGCGTTCTCCCCATCCCTAAAATCCACAACCCCCAGAATGTCAGGGATGCAGGGGGACAGAGCCCCTGCAAAAGCGAAGATGTCCCATTCATTTCAATGGGGCTGCACTGTGTGGTTGGGTTACTGATGTACCCAAACTTGTTTTTGACTGCTGCTGTTTTCTTTGCACTTTTTTTTACAGTGCAGTATTTGTTTGGGTCAGAATGACCTTGTGCCAATCAGGATAATGCTTCTACATGCATATCTGATAGAATTTTGCATAGAACTTGCCACCAATCACAGATATCTCCAGTGCTGCAGATTTCACTGTGCTTGGAGATTCTTTATTAATATTCATAGTTTTTCCATACACCTGGTTTCCTTCCCCTCCTGGTATATCCAAACTTCTCTATGCTTATCACATTATGTTATCAGTGACATCAAATCATTCATTAGCTAATGACAGGGCTGCATTCCCTTACAGAAATAATTATATGAAATGTTTTCATGCTGCACACATAAAGCTATCCATGTGATATGCATGCTGTAAGCATGATTTAGATGTTAAATTTAAAATTGAGTGCATGCATGTGGCATGCATGCAGCAAACAAGTGTAGAAAGCATGCTTTTTATGTTAAATTGGAACAGACTGCATGCATGTAGCATACATGCAAAAAACAAGTGGTCACTGATAACTGCAGACATAAAAGTTAAATGACTTGCTAAGGATCACACCATATACAAGTGGGGGTTGATGAGATCCAAACCCAGGTCTTCAGGTCTCCAAGTCTCTTGGTTTGCAGTTCAGTGCCTTTAACCACTAAGCTACACTGCCTGTACACATATGGCTCACTTGTACTTCAATACAAATCTGCATACTTCTGAACTCATGCAGCATGCTTATAGCCACTGTTATGCTTTTTAGTTTTCTTGTCCCACCTCATCTCAACTGCACAACTGAACTGTATTACACATATCAATGAAGCACATGTGAGTCTTCCCTCCCCCAATACACATACATATCATAAAACTACTTAATTACTTCTGTCTGGCCTGTAGTCTTACTATTTTCTCTCCAAAGTTTTGAATGCTTCCACACAAACAAACTTTAAGCGGCAAACACAAAAGTAGCAATAACTCGACACCTAACCACATGGCCAGTCCCCTTCCCCATGCACACACACTGCAGCAGGTGTGGTCACACTGCTACAGACAACCAACCAAGTAAATATATAAGTCGACAGTCTCTTACCTGAGTACTAGGGAGCCAGAGGCAGGAGTCTTCAAGCGATGATGTCCATGGGTCAGAGTGCTGGGGCACACCCCCTTGAAATGAATTAAATTAGTTATTTTGTATTACTATTTTATACTTTATGATGGTGAGTTGGAGAATAATGAAGGCCACTGTTCTACTAACAAGGCCCTTGTTAGCCGAGCAGTGGCTTTCATTAATCTCCAACTCTCTATCAATAATATATAAAATAGTAATAAAAAATACCCCCCCATTCATTTCAATGGTGCACACCTCTGGAATCTCCCTTGCCATATATCATAATGTGCCTGAGTGTGGGGATGTAAGGGTCAGCTTCATTGGGGGGGAGGAGGCATAAGCCTGACTATAGTGGGGCTCCAATAGTCTGTGCATACCATACAGTTCAACTGTCCCTGAATGGAAGGGAAATCCCTCATTTTACCCCTGAAAACTGCTCTGCTCCTCATCCATCCTTCATTGAAAACCTGCTGCTCACACAGAGGATGTCCTGTAAATTTAGACTTTATGGCAGGGTCACCATTTTGATTAGAATGGGGGGGGGCAACAGCCAGTGGTGGCCAGTTGCTAGTTATCCCCTAGGTGGCAAGCTCTAGAATATCTGGAATGTCTCTAAAAGTTAAAGCTTATTTGTTGCACCTGAAAAGTGATATGCAAATCAGATTCATCTCTCTATACCCAGGAGCAGTGCATCAGATTTGAGCTTAAACCCACCCAATTACTAACCATTTTTTCTCCTGGCAAAAGTTCTGAACCCCCCTGCATTAAAAATACTTTGTCCTGATTTCTCTCCCCAACCCAGTTCCATTCAATACCCATCATATATGGGTTGTGAAGCTGCTCAAAGGCACAGAACCATGAAAAACACATCAATAGTTCAGTTCTTCCTCCTTCATCAAGCCTTCTTTAAAAAAATTACTTACTTTTATGTACCCGCCATCTGGCCAGATCCTGCAGCTTGGCCCAGTGTGCCACCAGCCCAGTTTTCAGTCTGATCCTCCACTGTCCTTCTGCCAAAGCTGGATGCTAGAACTGACCATCCCAGGCCCCCAACATGGTATGCAACCAAGTCACCTCACCAACCAAATCCACTCAACCTGTGTTGCTTGCTTCTTGCTTGGCTGCTGCTTTGCCTTCTGCCACACTGCACTGATCAAGGCCTATGAAGGCCACCCACACTGCTGTCACTGCTGCTTCTAAGCTTAGCTTGCCGATGCGGGGGGCCTCTGATTTTTTTTTTTTTGCAAGGCAAGCCTAGTAGAGTAAGTAGGTAGCCTAGTCTTGAGTTAGCTTCTAGCTCACCTTCTATACCTTCAGCCACCAGGGGAGACAGAGACTCACTAAGAGTAGACCAATAAAAATATGCTGCCACAACTTTGCTATTGAGAGTTCAGTGCTCACCGATTCTTCCAAGCTGTAGTGTGCAGTCTGTGTATTCTGTGGCTGGAAAAACAGTATTGTTCTTGTGTGACTCATGTGCTCTTGCTTGGTTAGAGCTCCTCTGTGACACATGTGATGGTGCCACCACTAATAGGTGGAGAGAGTGGTCAATACAACACAGACACAGTCAAGTCAGGAGTGCACCTGCAGCGTGAGTGCACACAGGCCATGGGGGCATTTATTGTGCAAAAGATTAAATCCAAATTTAATGCCATTATTGACACACCATAAGAACAACCTAGGCACAACTGCAGTGCAGTGAGGGGCAACTGACCCCTCTGCCCTACCTAAATGGCATCCCTACTTCATGGTAGAAATTAATTTTCTGGTGTTAATATCAGTACAAATAAATGCAATGATTTCTACTGTGTTCTGAGGTACTGTGTCTCCATGTTTCAGGATGTGTCCTGATCATTGTGAAGGTTAGTGTCCCTCATTGTTCCTCATTCTGAGTGTTCATGTCCCTCATTTCCTTGACAAAATGTGAGGTATGGTGCATGCTTCCAAGACCCTACTCAGCACAAAGAGTGCTGAGCATGGCCATAGTGTATATGCTCCATAGAGAATGACAAAAGAAAAGTAAGTGAGCCATATCAGTCATGAAGAAACACATTTGTAGCACTAAATATGCATAAAGGGATCTGCATGGCCCAAAACAAAAAGGTCAGGCTTCACAATACAGAGGCCCCTCTTCACACATCTGGAATGGAGGATGTTGGCTGACTATATCCTATGCATTTAATGCATTAAGCAAACAATATTTTACAAATTAATGGAAATTTAATGACAAAAATCAAAAGCCATTAAACAACTTGCAAAAGCATCCGAATTAATGAGTTTACCTAATTTTAATGGAAAAATCAATGAAAATTTGATTTTAATGGCTCTAATTGCTAGCAGTGGTATGACAAATAGAAACTGCTGTGTTTTTTTAGATGGACTTTGCAACAGTTTAGTTGCTGCACACATGGCAAGCATGCAACATGTGAACCTAATGTGATTTTTAAATGATGTTCTCACCAGCTTAACTACTGCACTCGTGACAAGCATGCAACATGCAAACCTTATGTAATTTTTAGAAGATGTTCGCACTAGGTTACCTACTGCACACATGTCAAGCTTGCAGCAGGTGAACCTGATTTGCGTTTTGGACTTAGTTCACTTAGATTCGCTTTGTGTATGTGAACCGCATGCAAACATAGCACAATTAAGGATGTGGCATGCATTCTGCATGTACACAGCACACTCATATTTCTGTAAGGGTTCTGCCGCAGAAATGAATAGTCATTTATATACCACTGCTTCCACTCCCTGAGGAAGTGGCACAGCACATCAGGTACGTGATATTTGTTCAACCTGTACTGAGCCTAATAAAGTATTCAGTCTTAAATTATTACACTGCGGCCAGCATAAACAAATCTTTCGTCTTTCGGATGAGATGTTAAACCAAGGTCCCATCTGCCTGGATTGGTGATAGTTCATGTGGATGTTAAAGATCCCATGGCATTTATCGAAAAGAGTAGGGGAATTTTTCTATTGAAATCAAACAAAGTCATAACAAAGTATATACAATCTTTCTAATATCTGATAAAGCCATAAATAAAAGAAAAGGAGTAAATAACAATAAAATAAGTATTAATTCATACAAAAAAAAAGATTCTGAATATACAAATACAAAATTATTGTCTAATACAAAAATATGGTTCTATCTAATAAAATATTCTGTCAAATCAATATGCAATTCATAGTATAAAATCATAATCCTTCCATAGTTCTCCCCAGACAATACTGTTAAAGCTCAGTTTCTCTTTCATCTTTAATTGAACCAAATCATGATAAACCATAAAAAACAAATCTATTACTAATATATTTTGTTGTTGCAACACTAATCAGCACCTTGATATCCAAATCCAATATAAAAAAAAATATATGTATGATTTGTAAAGTATTAAGAGAACCATTTGGCATTTCTTTTATAAAAAAAAAAAATAATAAAAGATCCTCAGAGGGTGGAACTAATATCTTATTCTTCCAACAATTTTTGACCACATCCCAGAATTCCTGCACATAAGGACATTGGAAATACATTTTTTCTAAAAGAAATGTACAACTTTCCCTTGGGCAGTATCGGTCCTGCAGTCTTTTATGCTTTTGGTTATTACGTACATTAATTTTTAAATGTAACCCCAACCAAACTGAATCCCACATATGAATAGGAATACGTTCATTCGATATATATTTAGCAATACTATTTTGAACCTGGGGGGGTTTGTCCACAAAGGGAGTTTCAGAAAAAAAAATCATATAAAATCTTGGAATACATCTTTTTCCGAGTGAACCGTAAAACCATATCCCATTTGACATTCCATCGCTGAATTTTATCAAAAACTTCAGTCCATTCCTTGTTTAATCTAGGGTTTCTTTTGTTTTTATGGACAAACTGATCCATTAACCATTCTTTTAAAACTACACAGAGTTTATCAGTAACAAAGAGAGTCCAAAGAAAAGTTTGTAACTTTAAAATTGGTAATATGTTGGCATACAAAAAAAATGGAAAAAAAATAAAAGAGGATTGAGCATGTTCAGTCCTCCTGATTTAATATCTAAATATAATATATTTCATTTAATTGGGTTTAAGTGACTCCCCATATTCCTAAAAAAAACATCGCATAACTGCTGTTTCCAATCATTTGGGTAATAGAAAAATATTACTTAAATATAAAAAAACCCGGATCAAGAAATTTTTTAACAAATATACCCTCTTTTTTTTGATAATTTCCATTTATTCCAACCAACTACTTTCTTATTACCCATTTGAAGGCTTTAGACCAGTTGAAACCTGCACTATCATCACCCCCAAAGTAAATGCCTAAAATTTTGCATGGGGCTTGGTCTACTATAATCCCACCTGCCATTTCGGTAGTAGTAGGAAATCCTGACAGCTTTAAACAATGGGATTTGTGTTCATTAATTTTTGCTCCCGACGTGTTGCCTATGTCTGTAATTAGCACACAGGCAGACTTAATTGAATTACCATCTCGCAATATTAGACATAAATCATCAGCATATGCCACAACTTTCGTATACACCTTAGTACCATCACATACACTCAACAATCGGGGGAGATCTATTTAATACCTGCAGCATAGGATCTAAAGCTAAAACATATAGGTATGGACTAAGTGGGCATCCTTGATGTACCCCTTTCAGAATGCGATGTCTAAGACCTTGACAACCGTTCTCATGTGGAATACTGTATGCTAATGCATAGTATAACTGAAGCCAGTGTATAAATAAAGAGGGAATCCCAAACCCTGCCAGACATTGCCATAGATAAGGGTGTGAGACTTCATTGAAAGCTTTGGCTTGGTCTAAGCTCATTACATACCCATCTATAGGATGCAACCTCCCCTCTTTTTCTCTGGGAGGCCGTAATTTCCCTAAGATATAATAAAACATCCTTAATATTGCGTCCTGGGGTAGAACAAAATTGAGAGCTGCTAATTAACTTGGGCATTACTAAAGGCAGTCTATTTCCTAGAAGTTTTGAAAAAATTTTAAAATCCACTTTAGGCAGGGTTAAAGGGCGCCAGTTCCCAATATCTGTACGAGCTCCCTTTAAAAAAAAAAAGATCAGCAAGCCTTCATACATTTGAGAGGGTAAATATAATTCATGCAGAAAAAAATTATATAATTCTACAAGCTCCGGTGCCATAATCTTCCACAAAACTTTGTAGAACTCGCTCGGCAATCCATCTGAGCCTGGAGAAACATTAGATTTAAGAGATGAAATAACAGTTTTGAGCTCCAGTCTTGTAAAATCAGTTGTTAACCCCCTTTGCATTTCAACTGGAACTTGGGGAAGATCAGCAGCTTGTAATATCCAGTCCACATAATCAGAATCCTTATGATGTACCTCAAAAGTGCATTTAATATGGGCATCTAAGGTTTGCATAATTTCAGCATTACTTGCAACCAATAACCCTGTAGATGTCCTTAAGGTCATAATTAACCGATTCTCACGAAGTTTTTGTCCAGCTAAGAAAGGGTTAGCATAGGCTGATTTGCCCTGTGTACCAAAGGATTGTTCTTTATATAAAGATTTTAACCTGTTATATTGGTATTTTGCCATATGTAATTTAATGTCTTTTATGTCTTGAGACACATCCATCCCTCCCAGTGTTTGGACTAACATAAGTGACCTTAATGATTTCCTAAGGGTTAAATAATGTTCATATTGTGTTCTGGCTCTATATCTCCCTATCGACTGGAGATAACAAATCAAACATTTTTTCAGATCAACCCACCAATCAGCTATAGAGTCATATAAGAAAATTGTAGATTTTTTATCTTGCACAATAGTATGTAAATCCACCACCACCAAAGATTGTAATAATAAAGACGTGTTTAATTTGCAAATCCCAGGACCTCTTTGTCTAGATGGAGGGTTTTCAAGTTTAACCCCAATCAAGCAATGGTCCGAAGATTCTACAGGGTCATAAAGAAGTTTCTCAAACTGTAAAGATTGATGAGTAAATAAAAAATCAATCCTGGAAGATAAAATACCCTTAAAAAAAGTGGGCCTAGCCTTAGCTTTACCAATTGAGTGTGAATCCACTAAACCTGCAGAAGAAATAAGGGATTTCAAAAAACTTTTATCACAATATTGTTTACCAACATCAGTTTTAGTTTGGAAACTTATATTAAAATCACCACCCAAAAAATTTGGCGACTAGTAAAAAGGTAAGGTTGAACCTTTTTCAACAATTCTATCCATGACGCTTTTGTCTGGGGCCCATACAGAGTAATTAAGCGGCAAGATAAACCTTTTAGGACCACGTCCAATATAAAAACTCTCCCAGGTTCTACATCAATCAGTCTTTGTAAGCATACCTCTGGGTTAAGAAAACAAACACATACACCACTGCATGCTTCCTCTCCCATAGACCAATAAGACTCACCCCAATGCCAATCTTTTTTTGCCTGTGAAACTTCATTACATGTATGTAATCTTGTGTCTTGCAAAAGATATACATCGTACTGTAAATTTAATAATATACTAAAGGTAGTCAGCCTTTTTTTCAAAGATTTCAAACTGTTAACATTCAATGTAGTTATCGTTATAGCAGAAGATTCAGGGAGGGGGCTTAGGGCATTTCACACTTGATCTAGTTAGGTGTTTCCTAGATCCAGGCCTAGAAGTTTTAGGGGGAACAGACTGATTTTTAACTAACCCAGTAATGTCTTTTAAAGTGGTAGGGTCTAAGGGTTGATTTTCATCAACCTGATCTCCCCAGGAAGAAAAGGCTTCAAACCTATTTGCCAAAGGTAAGGGAGACAAAGGAGGGTTACTTTGACCAGACAAAGGAATTTCCTCTAATTCTATAGATTCCATGCTATGCATCTCTGGTTCCTTATCAAGAATTCCAGGCAACAGGACAGAATCAGCTATTTGGTTTTGCAATCCACTCTCTAAGGAAGGCTCATTCAATCTAGTCATGGGTGTTAGTTGCTGAGGGAAACCTTGAGGAGTCACAAATGGAGTTTCCCCTATCGTCTCGTCCCTTATGCCTAAAGGGGGGGATGAGAATCATTATGCGAAGAAAGGGACTGTTCTCCTTGAGAATCTATAAACTGTAAAGGGATGGTTAATCTATCCTCAGTAGAACCCCCTCCACCTCTACCTCTTCCCCTACGTCTATTCCCTTTAAAGGGGTCAGGATCATTAAATTGCCTTTTTGCTTGTGCTAAATAGTACTCTTGGTCTGATGTTTCGTCAGTGTCTGTGGAAGCCCAAGGGCAATCTGCAAAAGAATGACAATGTTCTTCGCATAAATTGCATACAGGTAAAGCTACACAAGTCTGTGCAGCATGGCCTAGTACACCACACCTAAAACATTTTTTTTGGTCGCAGGAAGTATTTAAATGAGACAGAGAGCCACATTTGGAACAACTCTTTGGTTGGCCTGCATAAAAAATAATACCCCTATCGCGTCCTAAATAAAAGGAACTGGGCAAATGTTGTATACCCTCTTCATTTTGATGCAATTGGACTCTCACCAACCAACCCCCATTCCAAAATCCATTCTCATCAATAATAGGTTTAGGTTTGTCGTGCACTGAACAATGTTTCTCTAACCAAAACATTATATTTGCAATATTTACACCTTCGTTTCTAAAGAGTATCGTTACAATCTTTATTGTTGGTTTCGTAACAGGAATTGCTATAAAATCTTTCCAGATCTCTTGATCTTTAACATCATAATAAAGCCTCCAGAATTTATCAAGAGAAATGACTGAACAAAAACTAATATCATAATTGTGATCTCCCGGTGGATGAATTAAAGCATAAACTTCAGCTGGGAAAAATTTCATGGAGTCAATGAGTAAGGTCTTCCCTACCCATACTCGATCTGGAACCACCGGAGCTTTCCCTTTGAATCGAAGTCTAACTAGAAATCAATGCTTAGCTGCTACAGCAGATTTGCGAAAAAACCCTGCATAAGACTTCAGAGCAGCATTTGTGGACAAGTCAGAGTCATTCTGTGAACATCCAGCTGGAGAGGAAGAACAAAATCCATTCCTGGTTCTAAGATAGGAGCCGCACAAGGCTCTGTTTGTAGTGAAAAAGAGTTTTTGTTCATGACACAGTCAGCAGAAACATCAGCTTGGGTTTTGAAATCTTCTCTGTAAATTTCAGCGTCTGACGCAGCAGGTATTCCAGTCATCTCACCTAGAGGTTGCGCATCCTCAGTGGCAAATTCGAGAGACTTAGGCTGAATAGGGATATCTTTCTCTAGAGGATCCTGAAACAATTCAAGAGGATTTGATTGTTGTGAAGAAACAACCGGAGAATCTGGAACAGGTATGCCTGGGTCAGGTATCCACTTGTTTCCTGCCCATAACCATCCGGCTTGACTTAATGCTGCTCCCGGAGACCATTCCGACTGTTGGTCAGAGTCATTTGTAGGTATTGAAATATCATGTACTTGATCAGGTTGCATCATTGGTAATTCTTCCGAACCCAAAGGTAAGCATTTATTGCCTTCTTTCAGTGGGCTAGCAATGGAACGTTTTCGCTTAGAACGTTCCACCTCCAGTTTCTGTCTACACGACTGGTAATCCTGTTCTGCAGCTGAAAGTAAGTCCAACAATTGTATCTTCTTTTGTTCCAATTCTCTTTGAAGTCTTATTTCTTTGGCTTGAGTTTCAACACTACTTGATGAAGTACCCGGTATAACCATAGCAGTTTGCAGCATTTCAAAAGTCATCTCCATACCTTCCATATCTGAAGTTTGAAAGTTAGTAGCCAAAAGTTCAGAGCTCAAAACAGCATGACCGTTCTCCTCCACCACCTTCTCCTTACTGAGGTCATCCATCCCTGCAGACCAATGGACAGCGCCACCCACCTACAGAGTAGGGGAATTTCCCCGGTGTCCTGGCCAAATTTCCCTCATTCACTAAAAATACCACCAACAGCTTAATCTGGTTCAAGGTCAGTTGTCATTCATCTGTATCCTCCTCCCCCGGGTCATGCCTGAAAATAGGCAGGATTTGTCTAGTGCACTTACCCGGTCAACAAAAACTAAATAAATAAAATAAATAAAAATAAATAAATACTTGACAGTAACATAGACCTGTTAACTGAATACCTTATTTTGTACAGATGCATTTGTGCCTGTAAGGTACAGGGAATCCCTCTGAAAAGAATAACTGGTGAAATGAATTAACCAGTCTTTAAAATAAATAAATAAATAACTAAAAGAACTATGTCCATAAAGGTGTCTCTGTTACTGAGACATGATTCATGGGGAACCATAACTGGGATTTTACAATACCAGGTTATAGTCTATTCAGAAGGGACAGTGTGGGTAAAAAAGGAGGAGTGGCTATCTATACCATGGACTACAGGGAGAGGCAGAGGCACTGTGGATCATCCTGGAGACAGGAAATGGTACTGCCATTCGCACTGGTGTTATCTACAGACCTCCTGCACAAGGGAAAGAGCTGGACAGGATACTTGTAGGAGCCATCCACAGAATGACAGCTAAAGGGGAGGTACTTCTGGTAGGAGATTTCAATCTGCCAGATGTGGATCAGAGCAACCAGCTGCAGCCTCAGTCAGGAACAGAGATATCCTCGAAGCCCTGCAGGGGGCATGCCTATGACAGCTAGTGGTGGAGCCAACCTGAGAGAGAGCAACTTTGGACCTGGTATTCACCAATGAGGACAGAATTTCAGACCTAAAAGAGGGGAGCTATCTGGGATCAAGTGATCACAGTACAGTGTGGTTCAATGTGAGAACAGCAGAAGAGTCAAACCACATGAAAGCAAGGGTCCTGGATTTCAGGTGGGCTGACTTTGCAAAGATGAAGGAATGTCTTAAGAAATCACCAGCAGAGAAGGAGAAAACAGGGAGGAGGAGGTGGAGGAAAAATGGAAGAATCATACGGGAGCCATAACAGAGGCGACAAGCCATTGCATTACACAAGTAAGCAAAACAAAGAGAAAGAAAAAACCATGATGGTTTTCAAAGGGAGTGGCAGAGAAGGTAAGGGTGAAATAGGTGGCATTCAGGAGGTACAAGGAAACATGGAGGGAAGAAGACAGGGAACTGCATCTAGAAAAGCAGAGGGAGGAGGGGAAGCAGTCTGGAGCACAATGGCACAAATAGAAGAAAAATTAGCCCAGGCAATAAAAAAAAGGGGACAAGAACTTTTTCAGGCATGTTAGTGAAAGAAAAAAGACTAAGAGTGGGATTGAGAGACTAAAAAGGGAAGGAGGGAAGTGTGCAGAGGGGGGCCAAGAAAAAGCAGAAATCCTGAAAAAGTATTTTTGTTCAGTATTCACAGAAGAAGAAGAAGGGAGGGACCAAAGTTAGGCGACAAAAGCATGACTGGGAGGGAGGTGGACACCAGTACATTTAAGGAGGAGAGAGTCTTAAAGAAACTCACTAATCTGAAAGTGGACAAGGCAGTGGGGCAAGATGGGATACATCCCAGAGTATTAAGAGAATTTAGGGAGGTGCTGGTAGCAACACTGAAAGTCCTATTCAACAGTTCATTGGAAACAGGTGTGGTACAAAAGGACTGCAGGAGGGTGAATGTAGTCCCTATCCACAAAAGTGGGAGCAGGGAGGAGGTTGGCAGTTACAGGCCAGTCAGCCTGACCTCGGTGGTGGGGAAACTAATGGACTCACTACTACAAGAATGTTGTTGTAAACTGTGTTGTTATCTTGATGAGGAACCTTTGCAAATGAGCATTTTGCTCAAAGGTGTGTATCTGAGTAACAAAATAAATAAAAAAAGGTTTGTGATATATCTTGAATTCAATGGACCACAGGATCCACAGCAGCAAGAAATCACAGCAGGAAGATCTTGTCAAACAAATCTGATATATTTTTTTGACTGGGTGACTAGGGAGGTGGATCAGGGAGAAGTGGTGGATGTGGCATACCTGGATTTCAGCAAGGCCTTCAACTCTGTCCCACATTGGAGGCTAGTAAACAAGCCGGGAAGCCTGGGAGTGGGTCCCAGGGTGGTAAACTGGGTCAAAAAATGACTGAGCGATAGGACACAGAAAGTGAGGGTAAACAGAGTTCAATCCCAAGAGTGGGGGTGACCAACCAGGTCCCGCAGGGATCAGTGCTTGAACCAGTCCTTTCTAATGTCTTTACAAATGACATTGTAGAGGATCTCTGGTCCAGTTGCCATGACAGGGGAACCCTGTGTGCACACAGGTAGTACCGCACACATCTTCATTCTTACAGTCTGGAGACCCCACTGCAGATGACACAAAGATCTGCAACAGGGTTGACACTCCAGGAGGGGTAGAGAAAATGAGAAGGGACCTATGCAAACTTGAGTAGTGGTCGAGGGTGTGAAAGCTAAGAGTCAATGCAAAGAAGTGCAAGAACATGCACTTGGGGAACAGAAATTCAGGGGAGGAGTATATGATTGGGGGGCTTTGCACTATTGTGTGGAGTGGCTATGCACCACGTATCTGTGGTGAGTAACCACTCCACACCCACTGCACCCCCCCTGCTGGAGTCATCAAATGGGGCATGCAGCCCCTAGACACCCGATCCCCAAGCTGTGCAGACAGCAATGCTCCTGGGGTGGGATGGGGGCATGTCCACACTATGCACCATGCACTAAGGTGCGCAGTGTGACATGAAGTGGGGCGCAGTGGTGGGAAGGATAAACCAGGGGAGACCCTGTCGTAATGACCGTATGCAATACTACCTGTGCACACACAGGGTCCCTCCTGGCATGGCAACTGGACTGGAGTACCTGCACCCTGACACATGAAACCCACCATTCCTGCAGCCCGGAGACCCCCCTGCAAGTGTATGCCCTGTGCAGGCAGTGGGGAAGATGTCCGTTGGGCAGTGCCACCAGCAGCCTATGGCCATAGCACCTCCTGCCAGGTCTGTGGGTGCTGTGGTATGTGCAGCGGGCATTGACTCAAGGATGTGCACTGTCAGCGGTAGCACTATCCTGTGGTCAGTGACCCACTATGTGCAGGGGGGCTCACTACTGGGGACGAGGCTCCGCTTCATTCGTGGGCAGCAGGTGGGTATTGGGCATCTGGGGTGGGTGCTGCCCCATGCTGGGGTGTGGAGCGGCTGTGCTCCTGTCAGTGGATGATGCCTCTGGGGCAGGCTTGGGGGGGCTGTACCACTGTCAGCAGCCACCCGCACGGTTCACAGGTGCATCTGTGGATCCTTGCCCTGTGCCCAATGCACAATCCTGGTACTGCTCCGTCCTGCTTGGGGGATCCATTCTGGGTCCCAGGCAGGCCATTCAATTGGCCGCCCACCTGGGACCACAACTCCACCTCTGTGTGCCCCGTGCAAACATGCGCACCAGGGGGCAGAGCCGTGGACAGGTGGCTGTTGGTCATGAATGTCACTGGCTTGCAGGCATCCGCAGGTGCAGAGCTCTGCTGGCAGGATGCACACCTCTGGTGCTTAATTCCCACCCGTTAGTGCATAGGCACCAATGTGAGAAGGCTGTGAGGAGAGCCAGTGGAATGCTGAGGTGCATAGGGAGAGATATCTCCAGCAGAAGGAAGGAGGTGGTGATGCCACTGTATAGAACATTTGTGAGACCTCATCTAGAGTACTGTGTCCAGTTCTGTAGGCCTCATCTCTGGAAGGACATAGACAGAGTAGAAATGGTTCAAAGAAATGCAACAAAAATGGTGCAGGGGCTGCACCAAAAGTGATATGAGGGGAGACTGGAGGATCTCAATATGTATTCCCTGGAGGAGAGGAGAGACAGAGAAGGGTATGATAGAGACTTTTAAATACCTCAAGGGTATAAATAAGATACAGGAGGGAAGCATCTTTCAAAAAAAAATAATGCTCAAGAACAAGGTGCCATGAAATGAAGATAGAAGGGGGTAGACTTAAGGGTAATGTGTGAAAGTATTTTTTCACAGAAAGTGTGGTGGATCCATGGAACAGCCTCCCGGCAGAGGTTGTAGGGGAAAAAATGGTAGGGGAATTAAAAAAAGCATGGGACAGACATAAACGAAATCTAGCAATAGGAATGAGAGGGTAAACTGCAGATCATTTAGGATCTGTGGTATATGAAACAGGTAGGGAAAATGAGCAGACTAGGTGGGTCAAGCGGTCCTTATCTACCATTGAAATCTGTTTCTATGTTTCTATGAATATAATGATGTGTAGATGTTTAGAAGACCAGACCAGTTAAATGAATAATTGTGTTGTGCACATGTTTGCCAGAGTTATTGATTACACGTAGTCATGGTTTGATAGAGTTATTCAAAAGTTATGAAGAAATACTGGGTGCAGTGCCAGCAATAGCATGTTGTGTTCCTGTGCCAGTGACTGAAGTTCAGGGATGAGCTTTGGGAGATGGCTTGGTACCACAAGGGTGAGGGGAGGACAGCACTGTTGTACATTGCTGCATTGAACCTAGGAAGGTATGAGGCAGTGTTCTATCACACAGGTGACACCTTGTGATGGCCAGGGATCCTTCCCTCACAAAGCAGTTCATGTGCATGTCATGGCCTGATGGGACAACATAGTGCATCAGGAGCAGTGAGTTAGCATAAAAATTAGACTTGAAATATCTCCACTGGGGGCGTATCTTAGCCCGTAATTAAGATGGAGCCTTAAGTGAGGCGTGCTGCTATATCGGAGCAAAACATTTGTAATGCACCCATCCCGGTGAAGAAAAAAGCAACATGCCTGAAACAAAAACCGTCAGAAATATTCCTCCACCTGCTAACAAAAATTCAGAGGAATCCGACTACTGTAGCGGCTATAATCCAAACTTTTGGGTCTGCTTGCATTACATCCAGGCCGCATAGTGTACACTGCTAAGGAGGGTGAGGAGCCCTCAATCAGGGACATGTTCCACTCCATCATGCATCACATAGATGCATTAACAATTGCCACAAACACCGCGATTGGTTCCCTGCAGCAATTAGATGGGAGAATGGGGCACAGTGAACACAAACTGATGAAACATGATGAAGCCCTACAGTGACATTGTACTGTGCTATGGGATCAAGCTGCTCAAATTAAACAGCTGCAGAAGAAAGTCGATGACATGAAGAACCCCAGCCGACAAAACAATTTATGGCTCTTGGGCTTCCCAGAGGGAAGTGAAGGTGGAAGAAATGTACAATTCCTTCAGCAAGCTCTCCCAGAGCTCCTGCAGCTGCCTCCAGACACCAGGTTAACAATTGAGAGGATGCATAGATCTCTGCTGCAGAAACCAGCACCTGGGGATCAGCCCAGGCCTATTCTTGCCAAATTTTTGAACTTTACAGAGAAAGAGGCTGTACAAGCCAGGTCAAGAGATCTCAATAATTTGAGCAGGAGGGGACATTGGATAATGATTTTTCAAGATTACTCGAGGGATTTGGTGAATAGAGGGAAGGTCCATACTGATGTACGCCGGCGTTTACATGAGTTGCAAATACAATTCAGTCCCAGGTACCCTGCAATCTTGAAAATAGCTTTTAATGGTACCCAATGCCAATTTTATACTCCAGAGGCTGCCCTGGACTTTATTGAAGCTACCTGGCCTCATCCATCTAACCAGACTAACAGCTTGCCTCAGGCAGCATCAGAACACCCAAAATCAGCGTATACAAAACAGAGAGGACTGGCAGTAAATAACCAATATGTTGTACCGGGGGAATTGATGCGACAGTCTGTCCTGTAAGAGATCTTGATCCCAAGAACTCTAGAACCCAAAAGAGACCCCCCTCAGCTCCCCACTCAAAAAGAGAGTACCACAAGACTGGGGCAAGTGTGGAGCTCCGGCAGAATCCCTGGACTCGTATAGCAGGAGGGAAGAACCAAAGGAACAGATGTACACCAGTCAGTTCTTCACCAGAAACCAGTTCTCCCCAATTGCTCCATACAATCGGACTGTATCAGATGAAATTCTTGGTGAAATGGACTTGTCAGCACCACCAGAACCGGAAAATAGGCCTGAAGACCCACAGAACTCTTAGGCGGCCGCTGCAGATGCTTCCTTACCACTAAAGGTAGCGGTACTTGACCTCCAGGCCTCGGGCCTAGTTCCAGAAAGAATGCATCATACACCAGGGCAGCCTGTAGAGAAGATTCTGCAGCAAGAATTCCTGGATTGAGAACGCTTACAGATAAATATCTGTCTTTGTTATGTGTCTACAGGGGAGTAACTGTGGTGGGAAAAGGGGGGGGTGAGGGGCTAAGGATGCCTATGGGTGTTCATAGCTCTCTTATATAAGAATATAAGATGGGTCCGGCCTGGTGGTGCTGAGGGTTGAAGTGCTTGATGCCACACCTTGCATCACGCTGGCGACCCGGGTTCGGGAATGAACCCTGGTCGCTGGGGATCGGCAGGGGGAGAAGAGATCGACCATCCGTAGGACTGCTCTCTCTTCCTGGGAGGGTTGGGGAGAAGCGACCCTGGAGCCGCCCTCTGGTGGTGATTGGAAGGCCCCAGCCGCATCGACGTAGCGGACACATGGGGCAGAGTTGTGGCACAGAGTTGCCTTGTAAACAGCTACACTGTGAGGGAAACAGAAAAAGAGAAATGGCCCAGCCTTGGTAGGTGATGATGCGATCCAGGAGCTACCCCCCACGCCCAGTAGTCATGTACACCAGTAGAACTCGGAGCTCTTATGGTCCAAGGATGTCCTCATGAAGAAGTGGCAATGGTGAGATGTGGATTCCTGGAACAAGTAGGAGTTGCCCCCACCGAGTGTCCGGACTGGGTCTCAGACGTGGTGGGATGGAGGTAAACTGTGTGCCTCCATCAGACAGAGTCCAGGGCTGAGAGAGGTGGAT
Source organism: Neoceratodus forsteri (assembly GCA_016271365.2). Lineage (NCBI taxonomy): Eukaryota > Metazoa > Chordata > Ceratodontiformes > Ceratodontidae > Neoceratodus > Neoceratodus forsteri. The sequence goes on from CM057456.1 coordinate 149,265,906, forward strand.
AAAGAAAGTTTAAAAAAAAGAATATAAGATGGGCAGTGTACCTTACCTGCCCCCCCCCCGACACTTCTCCATATGGGATATTTGTATGTAAAGGACAAGTTATTGCATTCCAGAGGTGTATTGTACTGCTGAACATCACCTGTTTTAGGTTCCCTTGTAAGTACTACCCCCCAGCTTCCACATAACTCCTTCGCTCTCGAAAGCCCTAGCCTGAATCCCTACTGGGATGGATCACTCACATGTCCCCTTTATCCCATGGTAAGATTTTGTAAGAAGGGGCAGGAGTCCCCCCCCCCCATTTTGTTTGCTATGTAGGACCTTGGCTTCAGAAAGATGTGAAGCTCTTCTGGGTCACAAAATCTCTGGCTGGTTCTGGACAGCAGGCACATTGTAGTAAAGTTTGTTTAATTGTGTTTAGTGCCACAATAGGAGCAAATTTATCGTAAAGATTACCATAGGAGTCATTTGAAGCAGGAGCTGTCATGGCTCAACTCCATTAAGTTTGGCACCCCCCACAGAAACCACTGTGCATGCCATTGGCTGGGGCTCCAACCGGCTGAGAACAGTTGCATCCTCACTGTGAATTTACTTTTCTTAGGTTAGTAAATGGTTACTTACAGCATATATTAACTGTGTTTGCATGCTGAATTGTTGTATAGATAGACTGAAATTCATTTATCTTTTGGGGACAGGTGACTTGTACTTAGGTCACAGTTCCTCAGTTGGTTCTGATATCTTCCCTCTGGTCCAGATCAGGGCTTAAACACAGGGCAGATCCCCCATTTCCTCTCTTTTTTTGAACCTTTCTAGTGCAAGTGCAAGACAGGCAAAGTACATGTACACCCCCTGCTCCTTCCATATGGCAGAGATCCCTTTCCACATGTGGAATGTATGGGTCCTTAATCCCCCATAAAGAGGAAAAAAATGATTTCCCATCTCAAAAGGTCGAAAACCAAAGTGGCCTTCTTGCAAACTGATCAAAAGGATAGCACAATGAAGGTGAAAGACTGGGTACGGCAAGAGGCCCACTCCTGTGCCCCCACCAGAAAACAAGGAGTGCTTACCTTGATACATAAATCCCTCCAGTGGATCCTGCATGCTTTTACTGCAGACCAAGATGGTAGGTGGATACTGGCCCACTATGATACCCCTATGGGCCCCATGACATTGTGTAATGTCTATGCCCCCAACACTGATGACCCCCATATTTTTCATAATCTGGCTGACAACATATCTACCTTTCTACCTGTGGACTGCCCTTTTCTGATAGGGAGAGATTTTAATTTACCCTTGTGCCTACATTAGACAGAAATGATACTGATAAACCAACCCATATCAGAGGAGTTAGAGCCCTTCTGCAATTGGTATCAGACCAGGGACTCACGGAGGCCTGGAGACTTTTTCTCCCCTGAGTGAGAGATTACACCTATCAGTCAGAGCCAAACTCTTCCTATGGTAGACTCGATTTCTAGCTTGTGTCTCAAACTGTCCTATGCAATGCCATTGACTTAGCCATACTCCCTTGAGTTATTTCAGACCATGCTCCAGTACAGTTGCTGTTGTCATGGGGTAATCCCCCCTTCCCCTGAGTGGAGATTGGATCCTCTCCTTATGAGAGATCAAGATTTCATCCCTTGGGCCAAAACTGAAGCCTCAGTGTTTCTGGAAAATAACCCCTCTGCTGATACCTCACCAGGGAACACTTGGGAGGCATTTAAGGCCACCATGCGGGAGACTATTATGGGCTATGCAGCAGCTAAATGGCGGGCCCGGGAAAGCCAACTATGTGAACTGTAATAGCAGCTGGTACATGCTGAAAGAATTGTTAAATCCCTCTCCTCTCCTTCCCCTAGTTCTCCTCTTGGCAGGTCAATTTTGGTCCTTTGCTTTGAAATTAACCAGTTGCTGAACAGGAAAGATGAGGTGGCAATTCTCAGACTTCACCACACCTTTTGGGAAGGGGAAGATAGGGGAGAGAAAGTACTAACTTACCAGCTGAGACATCAAAAGGCCAGCAGACACATTCCAGGGTTCTGGGACACACACAAGGGGTGGTGACCACCACCTCACAGACAATAAATATTGTTCTGGCCTCATTCTACAGAAAACTATATACTACCATGCACAAAGAGGCAGTACCAGATACCCAAGCCTTCTTGGATGGGCTGCACCTCCCTAACCTATCATCACAGCAGACCTTGGAACTGGAGGCCCCAGTCACACAACAAGAAGTACTAGCAGCCATCAGCAGCCTACCTATTGGTAAGTCCCCAGGTAGTGATGGATACACTGCAGATTTCTATCAAGCCTTGGCCCCTGTGCTCTCTCCTCTACTGACAGAGGTATTTCAAGAGGTTGAACTTAAAGGGTTTCTTCATCCCACCCTTCAGGAGGCCACAATTGTGGTAATCCCCAAGAAGGGGAAGGACCCTACCTACCCAGCCCATTACTGTCCGATCTCTCTGATTAACTTAGACAGTAAAAATTATGCCAAGGTGTTGGCAGCAAGAATGAAACCCCTTCTTTCCCACCTTATTCACCCCTCCCAGGTAGGCTTTGTGCCTGTTAGGCACAGTACTGGCCATCTTAGAATGTTGATAAACCTGATGCACCTCACTGGAATGCTTCCCACTTCCGCTGTGGCCATTGCCATAGACTTTGAAAAGGCATTTGATTCTCTGGAGTGGGACTATTTATATACAGTACTCTCACACTTGGGTCTGGGGTCCAGCTTCAGTAAGATGGTTCAGGCAATTTATACCAACCTCACTGCCCAGGTCACCACTAATTCCATGCTCCCCCCCACTTTCCTCCTTAAAGAGGTACCAGACAAGGCTGCCCCTTATCATCCCTTTTATTTGTCTTGGTGGTTGAATCACTAGCAGCAGCAGTTCACCAACACCCTCACATTGGTGGCATAACTGTGGCAGACATAGCCTACCCTACATTTATGTACGCTGATGATTTACTCTTTCCCCTACAGGATGCTCAGATAGCTGTGCAGCACCTACTGAATCTGCTGGCCTTCTTTGCCCAATATTCGGGCCTAAAGCTTAATCAGTCAAAGACTGAAATGCTTCCTCTTAATGACCACGGTCCTCAGCACCTAGCACAGACCTCTGGCTTGCCATGGGCCCCTTCTGGTATCACCTATCTGGGCATTCATATTGCCCCAAAACTGGAACATCTTTAGACTTCCAACATACCCTCTTTTGCAGTCCACTAAGACTGAATTTGACAAATGGCGGCTCCTGAAACTTACCCTAGCAGGGAAGATTGTGGCAATAAAGATGGTATCCACACCCAGAATTCACTACCTTCTGGCCCACATCCCTATTCCCCTCTCTAAACAGTGGCATTTGCCCATTGACAAACTGATTGGAGACTTCCTATGGGAAGGGGCTAAATCCTGCTTTAGCTGCTCAAAACTCAGAGGTCACTGGAATAAGGGGGGGTGGAACCTCCCTTGGATGGAAGGGTACAAATGGGCTTTCCAGGTGGCTCAAACTGCGTGCTGGTTCCAGGACAATCCCCACCTTACCCCATAGTGGGCTACTATTGAACAGCATATGGCAAATATAATATCTCCCTCTTTCTTCTTTTTCCACCTGAAGAGCCCAGCTCCACTCACAGACCACCACCACCACCAGGCATACTACCATCACCCACAGTGGTGGCCTCCAGGAAAAGTTGGCTTTATGTTCACTCCAGACTCGCCTTGGATCCAGTTCCACTCCCTCTGGTCCCTTTTTGGCAGAATCCGAATATCACTATAGATAACAGGAGGGTGTGCTGGCTGCAGTGGTTTGGGGAGAGCATTAGTAAAATAAGTGACCTTTGTGACCCAGACCTGTTCACCATCTCCACTTTCCAGAAACTACAGGAGCAACGTAATCTCCCCTCCAAAGACTTTTGGAGATATCTCCAGATTAAGGTAGTCCTTAAACCTCTCCTGGAGACTACTAGGGACAAACCTAGCTCTGAGGTCCTTCAGTCCTGATTTACAAACCTAAGGGTCTAGCTGGAAGAATATATGACTGGCTCTGGGATACCCTTCCCTCCCAATCAGATGACTCCGAGCACAAATTGGAAAAAATGTTACAGTTCACTATCACTACTATACAGTGGGGACAAACCTGGAAGGACAGTCACAAATGATACCATGACACTCAGTCCAGACTAATTCAGAACAAAATTTGACATTCATGGTATAAGACTCCTGCAGTATTACATAAAGCCAAACTCATAGAATCAGACACTTGCTGGAGATGCCAGGTGAAGGGAGCTGACCTGGCCCACATACTCTGGACATGTCTAAAAATACAGAGACTGTGGTGGGGTGTGTGTTCCATGTCCTCGAAAATATTGCAGAAGCTAATTTCCCTGTGGCCCAAGTTCTTCTTTTGGGGGATTAGAGCTGATATGCCACCCCTTACATTGCTTGAATACAGATTGCTGGCACTTCTCGCCATACAAACCAAAAGGGCCTTTCTGTGCAAATGGTGCACACAGCCTGTCCCCTCTCTAGGTGAGATGATGGCCTCCCTTTCAGCTCTGGTGGTATTGCACAAGCTTGCTTACATTTGCACTTATCAACTGACCAACATTCAGACATGTTGGGTCCCCTATCTCCGCTATGTCAACCCTCCTGAGGGAGTGGGATGAACCGGAACTAGTGGGCTGGACTAACTGGGTCTGCTTACTCACTACTCACTGTCTGTCTGTCTGTATGGATGAGGGCAGATCAAGTGGCGTATTGGACCACTGGATCATTGATAGTAGTTTTGGCATCCTCTAATCTCTGTTATAATACACCCCCCTTGTTAGGGTGCAAACTGACTAGGACCTCTTACCACTAAGAGATGGGTCCACGATCTTTTTATCCAGACTAGTGGCTGATTATAGACAAAATGAGGTAGTACTAGTTTGAGATCAGATCCTTTGTGTATAATTTTACTCTCTCGTAGGGGAAATACCCTCGTCTTCTCCAACACAGAATGCTACTTGTGGCTTTCTGAGAAGGAATGACATAGCCTGAGCCCTGATGAGTGCAGTCACTGTAACTAGGCTTCGCAACCACAGGTAGTCAAGACCTAAATGGGGGTGAGTAATCTCAGCTGGTACCTCTTACCATAAACTACCTGTCTGATATTGTCAGTCTTCCTCAAGGTCCCCTTCAAGTTTGTTTATCCACCTACTGGCTACAGTTTGATGTATTATCTAGTCATGCCACTATGAATGGTTATGACTGTCTCACAGCCTATCACTGCTTTACCACATAGTGTACTGTTTCATATAGTTTCACAATATATACAATGTAACCATGTATATTTTGAGTTAAGGTCTGCTTCCCTTCTTTCCCTAGCTCCCCCCATTCCCACCTTCCCCTACCTTCCCTTAACCTTCCCTTTCAATTATTTTATTCTGATGATAAAAATTTAAAACTTACAGTTTTATGGAATAGCTGTCTATTCTAGATGATTGTACTGGTATGTAAAGCCGTTTATTTTTGGGAAAACAATAAAAATTTACAAGAGAGAAATATCTACAGTGTTCTGTTTATTCCATTTCCAAAGGGACCTATATAAATGAGGATACACTTTCACAATCACAAAAAGGGAAATTTATTAAAAAAAAACTATTTTACAAATTGCATATAAATATGTAAGTAACATGTAGTGGGGACCTCACATGTGGCATAAACAGTATGTGTATAGGTAAATCATTTATCACACAGGGTCCCCTAAGTGTATTTTATTTATGCACTAGGATAGGACCTTAAGTGATACATTATTATTTTAGCTTTAAAAAAAAAACATTATTAAAAAAAATCTGTGGGTTTATTTTTTGAACTAGTGGTACTGTGCATTCCCCAGTCCCCTTTGCCATAGCCACTGCCTTGGACATGGTATCAGGATGACAAGCTGACACTATGATAAGACAGTTCATTGGTGACACAGAACATCTGCAGAAATTACAAACCACCACCACAAAAATTCTGCAGCAAATGGTAATCCTGCTGCAGAACTTGGTTCCAAAGTGCCACTGAAAAATCGAGGCCTTGTTGATAGCACTGATGCAGTTAGCATTACTTTCAGCATCTTTCTGAACATCTGAACAGCAGAGCAACTGCTGTTCAGCAGCTGTAGCCGTGGGAGTGTTTTGGCAGCTGTTGCCACATCTGGAGCAACATCTGTTCAGCGGCTATAGCCGCAGGAGTGTTTCGGCAGCTATTGCTGCATCTGATCCAAAGGAGGAGGAAAAGGGACCAAACTGAGTGCTTGGCATCAAACTTTAAAAGCAGGGGCTGGGCTATAAAAGAGCCACAGCCTGCTGCTTGGAGGAGGCTTAATTGCTGTTCGGCGGCCATAGCCGTGGGAGTGTTTTGTCGGCTGTTGCTGCATCTGGAACAACTGCTGTTCGGTGGCTATAGTTGTGGGAGTGTTTCAGCAGCTGTTGCCACATCTGGAGCAAATACTGTTCGGCTGCTATATCTGCATCAGTGTTTTGGTGGCCATTGCCTCATCTGGCCCAAGAAGAAGTAAAATGGACCAATCCAGGTGTTCAGTGCCAAAGTTTAAAAGCAGGGGCTGGTCTATAACACAGCCATAGCCTGCTGCTTGGAGAAGGACCCACTGCTGTTCCATGGCCACAGCCATGATAGTGTTTCGGTGGCCATTGCCCCATCTGGAGCAACTGCTGTTCAGCGGCCGTAGCCATAGGAGTGTTTTGGTGGTCGTTGACACACCTGCCCCAAAGGAGGTGGAAAAGGGACCAATCTGGGCACTCGGCACCAAAGTTTAAAAACAGGAGCTGGGCTATAAGAGAGCCACAGCCTGCTGCTTAGAAGGGGAGCAACTGCTGTTCATCTTTTTTTCCCACCCACCCACCGACCCCATACCACCTCACACTGCCTTCATAATTAAATAGGCTCGCTGGAACCTCCCAGTAGAGGCTACACCCAACAGGAAGAGGAGAGGAGCAAAAAGGGAGAGTGGATAATAGGAGAGCTGTGATCAAGGGCTCAGTATGCTGGAAGGGAAAGGAACTGGAGTTGGCATGTGTGGACCAGAGGGTTCAAGCAAAGTATGGACTGGGTGTTTAGAGGACAATTGCAGTTAACAACTATATTGGAGGTACTGTAAATGTGGGGCAGTCCAAGAAAAATTGCTTTTGATTGGGGACAACTAGAGGTAACATGGCATATGGTAGGAAACTGCATATGACAAGGCTATGTATGTGTGGTCAATTTAGGTGGCGGAAGTGAGGTTGGTTCTTAGCAGATCAGGATCTACAAGGAGGGAAGTCAGGCTTGGGTAGTAGGACAGGGCAGGGGCAAGGTATCAGGGAGCTTGGTGAACATGGACAGAAAGGGAAGAGGAGGAGAGGAGGGGACATGATGGTAGCATAGGCATTATTCAACTGACAATGAGGGGGGTTGCTGGTGGGTCAATAGGGAGATGGGAAGGGTGGTAGGCTGTAACAGCTGCAGAGCAGCAACCTTTGTTAAAATGGCGTGGAGGGTGTAGGGTAGTATGATGTGCAGGCAAATAAGGCAGCTTAGGAACAAGATCAGCTGTTTAGAAATGGAGCTAAGGAGGAGGCTACAGGCAGCAGTGGAAGATAACTCAATGGATGGAAACAGTAGGAGGACAGCTCAGTTTGGTGGGCAAATCAGATCAGGAGGAGGGAGGATCTGCTGGAAAAGGATGGTAGATGGGAGAAGGAGACAGGGGGTGCAGAGACAAGGACAATCGAGGGCAGTAGAGGAGAAGAATGGAATGGAGAGGAAAAGATGAACTAACAGTCACTGATTCAACAACAGGGGGTGTCTAGGAACGTCTAGGAACGGGAAGGAGGGCATGGCACATGGTAGGGAAGGGACAACAACAAATCGGTTGGTAGTACTGGCAGGACTGGGGGATGGGGAGGTGGGCATGCTCGGTGAAGGAGCTGAAGTGAGAGCAGAACATGTAAATAAGGGTGGTATCTTAGTGCTGGGAGATTCAATACTAAAAGGGGTCTGATGGGGAAGCAAGGGAGAGAGGCATAGTCACATATGGGTGGAGGCCATGCCAGGAATGAAAGTGGAAAGGGTGGGTCAAACTGTTCTGAAATATTCTTGGAGGGGTATAGAGAAACCTCATATAATCCTGCATTTGGGAACAGATGACCTAGCAGGAACTATGGTAGATGTAGTTCAGGAGAGGTCTGAGGAGCTGGGTACACTATATGAGGAGGCAGGAAGATCAGCTGCATTCTCAGAGGTTCTCCCAGTAACCATGGCAAGCACTGCGAGGAAACTGAGAATAGTAGAATTTAACTTGTGGCTAAAAGGCTGGTGTCAGTCCAAAGGGTATGGATTGGTCGGGGAGTGGAGAAGGACCTGGAAGGACAGTGATCTCTACATCAGAGATAGGTTACACTTAAAGGAGAAGTCCACTCAGAATGTGTAAAAATGTATGTTATGTAGAGTGTTTTGATATGTATTTTAAGTCCTAGTGTGTCCTTCCCTCTGTCTGCTATTAGAAGTTTTTCCTAAATTAGCCTGCTAGCTGTATGGTAGTTTTACGACCCCTGGGGATCTCCATCACAAATAGGTTTATTGGCTTTCTTTCTCCCATGATGCACCCTGGTTCATGTGACAGTGATGTAGCTATGCCCCTAGATTTAGCAGCGTCTGTCACAGCTCAGCCACAAAGATAATACATCTTTCAGAGAAGTCGTCACATTTCTGCATTTTGGGTGAGTGTATTCATTCTTATTTTTTGATATTAGTACCTTGTCCCGCTATGTTACAACCTATAAGGTGATGTTTAATTTTTGCTACTTAGTACTGGTGCAAAAACTGAAAGTGACTGAGAGGAATAGAGTAAACAGTGACATGATTCACACACACACACACACACGCGCACTGACTGACACACACACACACACAGCAGAGCATAGCAGGACAAGGTACTGATATCAAAAAATAATAATGATTACACTCACCCAAAATCTAGCAGTATGTCTTCTCTGGAAGAAGTATTTTCTCTGTGGCTGAGCTGTGACAAACCCTGTAACAAGACACTGGCTTCCTGCAGGGGCAATCAGACATCACACCAAAGGGCACTCTGGGAAGACTAGGGGCCATAAAAGAAACCAGAATGGCAACCTCCAAGGGCAATAAATCAGTTAGGGAAAGTTAGAAAAACATCTCTCACAGCCAGAGGAAAAGAAAATGCTGGGAACTGGTTAGAACACAGAAAAACAGACTACTACATATCTTTTTCTGATTTTAACATGGAGTTTTCCTTTAAGTGAAGTGGGAAGGAAAGCACTAAAGCAGAGATTGGGGGATTACACAGCAAACCAGGTGAATTTAAATTAGGAGCGGGGGGATAGCAAGTGGTCAGGAGGCAGTCAGGATCCACAGGAAGGGAAGCCAAACGTGCTTGCCCCCATACCGGTAGCAAGGGACTTAAGAAAAGTTGACGAACTGATGCAAGAAAGGGAAGGCAATCAGGTAGAGTGGGGAAGGAAACATGGTGGAGGATGGTAACCCTAACTGCTAGGAGCTTAGAAAACAAATGAGCAGAATTGCAGGCCCTTATGGCGGAAGGGGAAGTGCATATGGTAGCCATCACTGAAACATGGGCCACCCAATACCATGATTGGGACCTGGCAATACCAGGGCATAGGATATTTTGCAAGGATATAGAAAAAGGGAAAGGAGGGGTGGCACTATATGTGAGGGAAGGTCTTAAGTGTGTCTAGGAGGTAGGGGGGGAGGAGGACAGTACGGAGACATCATGGACGCAGCTCCAAGATTCCAAAAATAGGACACTCAGGATGAGAGATAGAGGAGTTAGGCAGGGAACTAGTGGGACAGATCAGTAGGACCGGTTGGAAGGATAGCACAGTGATTGTGGGTGATTTCAATGTGTCGGGAATAGACTGGGGTACTCCAGCTACAAACAGTAAAAGAGAGCAAGTAATTCCGGATGCCTTCCAGGACAGCTTCCTATTGCAATTGGTCAGTGAGCCAACCAGGCTGGGGTACACCATTGACCTTGTGCTGGTAAATGGTGAGTGTGCGAGGGATTTAAGGGTGGAGGAACCGGTTGCAGGGACTGACCACCAATCAGTGTGGTTCACCATAAACATGGGCAAGGAGGGGTTAGGAACAGTTAACCAGGTGTTAGACTTCAGGAAGGCTGGCTTTGGGGTGAGGGGGTAATAGTACAGGGGAATCTGGCCAGGATACATCCAAATATGGATATTAACCAGAAGTGGGAGGTAATGAAATGGGGGATTGTGGAGGCAACCAGAGCATGGTCCAAGGTCCAGAGTAAGAGAACTAGGGCCAAGAAACCTAGCTGGGTGAGCAAGGTCATCATGGAAAAATTAGGAAGAAAAGATCTGCTTTTAGGAGGTTCAAAAAGACAGGAAGAGGGGAGGACAAAGAGGACTACCTGAAGAAGTTGAAGGCTGTGACAAGGGAAGTCAGGGCAGCGAGGAGGCATCAGGTAGGCTCGGGCTGGAGGCGGGAGAGAAGGACTTCTTCAGGTACATCAGGGTGAAAAGGGGTTGTAAGGACCAGATCATAAGGATTAAGAGGGATGAGGGATGGGTTGAAATGGGCAGAACAGGCAGAAGCACTAAACAAATACTTCTGCTCCGTCTATACTAAGAAAAAAGGAGGGGCTGTTCCAAAAGGAGGGGTGGGAGGTTAGGTACAGAGGGGAAGGAGGTGACAGGTGGGGAAATCACTTTGGGCAGGGTACTGGAGGGTTTGAGGGCTCTGAGGGTGGACAAGGTGGCAGGGACTGATGGCATACGTGCCATGGTGCTGAAGGAACTGGCAGAAGCCCTGGCAGACCCCTTAACATACCTGTTCAATGCCTCCCTGGTACTCCTCCACAAGAACAGCCCAAAGAATGTACCAGGCAACTACAGACCAGTACGCCTCACATCCATCATGGGGAAGCTGATGGAGACCATCCTGAATGAGAGGCTGGTTTCCTTTCTGGAGACAAATGGGCTACAGGACAGTAGGCAATCTGGGTTTCCCTCTAGTAGATCATGTCAGACCAACCTGGTGGAGTATTATGACTGGGCAACTAGGCAATTAGACATGGGCCATGCAGTGAATGTCCTGTACCTGGACTTCATTAAGGCATTCGATTCAGTGCCACATGGGAGGCTGGGAAGTAAGCTGGAGGGCATAGGGGTGGGGGTGAAGGTGGTTGGATGGGTAGTGAACTGGCTTCAAGGAAGACAGCAGAGGGTGGTGGTAGGAGGGGAGCATTCTGCTCCGAGAGTGGTGACAAGTGGGGTAACGCAGGGCTCGGTTCTGGGGCAGGTGTTGTTCGATACCTTCATAGCAGACATCTCAATCGGCATCAAGAGAAAGATCAGTCTGTTTGCAGATGATACCAAAATGGGAGCAGTAGTGGATGACTCAGGAGGGTGGCAGGGGTTGCAGGATGATCTGTTGACACTGGAGGCCTGGTCAGACACTTTGCAGCTGGGGTTTAATGACAAAAAGTGCAAAGTGCTACACTTTGGCACAAAGAAACCAAGGAGAGGCTATTAGATAGGGGGAATTAAGTTAGCCATGACAGAGGAAGAGAAGGATCTGGGAGTGATCATAACAGGGTCAATGAACAACTCAGCACAGTGTAGGAAAGCAGTGACCATGTGGCCAAATCAGCCCTTGCCACTACTACTCCTCCCCCACCCCACTTGCCCTTAGCACCCTCTGCATCCCTCTTATTCACCACCCCCGTTCTGCCGCATTTACCCAAGACTTACACACTGTTATGCGCACCTCCATAGCTTAGGAATTTCCATCCAGGCCTGTAACGTGTTTCTGCTGGACAGGAATATAAATAATCTTTCTTTTTTCTTCTATGGTTTGTATATGATATCCATACACATCCTGCTCCTGTGGGAACTGTACGTATATATTACGTTTGGGTTGTGTTATGTATATATTTCTTGTACATGTGACTTGGAATGTAAATATTCTGCTCCTATCAGTATAGTAAACATGTTGTTCCTTTTGTATTATGTATATTTATATGTAACTATACAATTTTCCCTGCCAACAGCAGGTCCACCTTGTAAATGAGCTTGCTCAATGGTGATCGCCTGGATAAACAGATTTGATTGATTGATTGATTGATTGATTGGTTGCCAAGGCCAACAGGATGCTGGGTTGTATTGCCAGGGGTATATCCTCCAGGAAGGGGGAGGTGATCCTGCTGCTGTATAGATCACTGATCAGGTCACACCTGGAGTACTGCATGCAGTACTGGCGTCCATACCTGAAGGATATTAGGTTACTGGAGGGGGTGCAGCGCAGGGCAATAAGGATCATTGAAGGGCTAGGGGACATGCCATATGACAGCAGACTGAAAGAGCGTAACATGTACTCCCTGGAGGAGAGGAGAGATAGGGGCAATATGATTGAAACCTTCAAGTACTTGAAAGGTATAACCAAGACAGGAACAGACAGACTGTTCAAGTTAAAGAGTGGAGGGACATTAGAGGGCATGATCTTAGAGTGGGGGGGGGTAGATTCAGGAGGGAAATGAGTAGACACTTTTTTATGGAGAGGGTTGTGGCTGGGTGGAAGGCATTGCCTGAGGAAGTGGTGTCCTGTAGTACAATGAGCTGCTTCAAAAGGGGATGGACATGGTAAGGTGGGGGGTCACAGGTAGGGGAGGGAGGGGCAGCTGCAGAGTAAGGGTTGCTAGCTGTGCAGTCTAGCAGACTTGATAAACCAAAAGGCCTTTATCTGCTGGCAATGTCATGTGTTCATATGTAGGTATGTATGTATGTTTTTCATCCAGTTATTGGTTGCAGGTGCCCAGTCCCATTGCTCATATCCCTTCCTGCCTATCAACTGTCTGAAGACTCAGTTTTTTTAAATAATTCACAATTGTTTCTTTGTACCAGGTAGAATCTCTAGAATATGATGTATGAGGAATATCGCTCAGATAAAACACCTGGTTCCACCCAATGATCTTCCGACACTGGTCCATGCCTTTGTGACCTCCCGTCTGGACTACTGTAATGACCTGTACCTTAGGCTACTCGAGGTAGATATTCACTGCCTGCAATTGGTGCAGAATGCGGCAGCCAAGTTACTAACTGGGCTTCCTCGATCTAGCCATATTTCACCCGTGCTGCACTAGCTGCACTTGCTGCCAGTTCTATGGTGGCTCACCTTCAAGGTCAGCTTGCTGACCTACAAAGCCCTACATGGACAGAGAACGGGTTACCTGCAAGAGCTTCTTTGCCCCTACAGACCACTCCACTCTGCTCCACCGATGAGGGATTGCTAGAGAGTCCCCAGGTTCGGTTGCAGACTTCAGGGGCATGAGCATTTGCGTTTGTGGCCTCCCACCTTGTGGAATTCTTTACCTCATCGGGTTCATGAGTGCCTGACTGTGGAGAGCTTTAAAACTGCACTAAACGTGTTTTTATTTAACCTAGCATTCTCTGCTACCTAATTATGATCTGATTTACATTGTCACTGAATTTTAACCTATTTATAGTTTTCAATATCTATTAGTTCAATTATTCTAAAGTGCTTTGACACCCAGAACTGCACTATATAAATACAGATTATTATTGCACTTTCATATTTTTTCATTTTATAATAGTAAAATATATGTGCCCTGTGACATCACTGGGGGGGGAAGGGTGTTCTCTGGAAGATCACCTTTTACCAAAACAATGAAAGATGCTAAGTGAGTGGAAGGCCTGGTTTGCACTGCATGTCCATTCTTGAGCATCAGAGGTAATGCCATCAGAAGCAGCAGCCATGCTGTAACCCACGTGTGGAGCTCATACTTTGGCTGATAAGGGACCAATCAGGTTTTACTATAGGAGTATTTAAACATTCAGTAATTTGTCTGCAGGACATGAGTAAGTTCCAGTGCTGGATATTTTTTTTTTTACTGGTACCTGCTGTGTTTTATGTATCCTTCGAAATCTGTGGCTGTAGGAGGAAAGAATTTGGTTGTTACAGGATGAGTAGTGTGTGGGGTTGTTAACTTTGTTATGAATTGGGGAACAGGCATGGGGTTATGTGGGGGTTGGTGGGTTTAATGATGTGGCATGGGTAGGAATTCAGCTGCTACCTGCTGATTATTATAACTTCACCAGGACTATTTTTTTGGGGGGGGGGGCAGGAGGAAGTCAAATGCTAGAGAGTGGTGTTCTGGGGTTGCAGTGTTTTAAAGGGACTGGGGTGGTATAGTAGTGGCAATTGTATGTCAGCATAGGGATGGTTACAACAGCTTTGAACATTTTTTTAAGGAACTTTGCCATGCAATGTTGAAGTGAAGTTTGAATACTTTGAAACATAATAATATAATAAATAATAATAAACTTTATTTTTAATGTGCCTTTCAAATATCAAGGTGCAGTACTCAGTTAAAATAGTTTAAAACCAATACTACATCATTATAAAAGCATACCATACAATTAGAGTCTGTCATCCTCAACACCATCACCATAAGCCCATGTTCCACAAATGCGTTTTCAATGCTTGTTTAAAACCCCCACAGTCATGCACTCCCTAATCCAATGGGGTAAAGAATTCCAGAGGGTTGGTACCACAAACATAAATGCCCGGGCTCCAGAAGATTTTAAAACACCCTCAGGATCTCTAGCAACCCCTCATTGGCCGAGCAGAGCGGTCGCTCAGGGAGGTAAGGAACCAGAAGCTCTTTCTGGTAGTCTGGGCCCAGTCCATGTAGGGCTTTATATGTCAGTAATCCAACTTTGAAGGTGATCCGCCACTGAACTGGCAGCCATTGCAGCTTCCACAGCACTGGTGTGATGTGGGACGATAGAGGAGTCCCCATCAATAACCGGGCTGCAGAATTCTGCACCAGCTGCAAGCGGCGGATATCAACCCCTGGAAGCCCTAAGTACAGGGAGTTGCTGTAATCTAAACATGAAGTCACAAAAGCATGGATCAATGTAGGAAGGTCCCCGGATGGAACAAGGTGCTTTATCCTAGCAATGTTCCTCAGATGATAAAAGGATTACTTAATGACAGCCGACACCTGCAAATGAAGTGTCAGCCCATCGTCAAGAATCACCCCTAGGTCTCGCACCTGTTCAGAGATAGGAAGCTCAGAGTCCCCAAGGAATAAACCTATGGAATGACCTGCTCCCCACCCCCCTATCCGACGACCTGGATCCACAGCCATCACCTCTGTCTTCCCAGGGTTCAACTTCAACCAGCTGGACTTCATCCAACCCTGGATTTCAGTGAGGCGGTTATTAAATACCGAGAGTGCTCCATCCTGGTCAGGTGCCAAAGACAGGTAGAGCTGGGTATCATCAGCATAGCAATGAAACTTCAGCCCATACCATCTTACAATGTCTCCGAGGAGAAGCATATACACCGCAAACAACATGGGAGACAGCACTAAGCCCTGGGGCTCCCTACAAGACAGAGAGATAGGGTTGGAGGAAAAAAAAAAAATGACACCACCCTCTGAGTTCTACCTGTGAGAAAGGAAGTAAACCATCTGTGGACCAAAGCAGAGATCCCACAGATGAATCTCAGGCGCTCAAGCAGAACCCCATGGTCAACGGTGTCATAAGCTGATAACAGATCAAGAAGTACCCAAATGGACATAGACATAGAATCTGATGGTGGAAGGGGAAAGATGGCCCAATGATTCTGCACATAGTTGACACAAAATGTGAAGAAATGACCTATGAGGGAAAACACTGCCGTCTTATGCATTGTACAAAGTTTCCGACTTCTCACTTTGCCAGTAAAGTTTGAATTCACATCTCTGGTTGTGATGTCATATGTTGAGAATTATGTCTTTATAAAAGGAATAGGACATGAAGAAATGAATTATAAGGGGGAAAGGAAGATTCTTCCACTGACAGGGCACCACCACTTGTCCTGCAGTCATGGCTCGGCCTCCTCCTGTTGCTGACTGCACTCTCTTGACCATGTGCCCGAAACTCAAGGAAGATTATGCCCCTGACAGTGAACAACTGCTTGTCCTGCCATTGCGACTCGGCCTCCTTCTGCCTCTGAGCCTTCACTCTCCTGACCACCTACCTGAAACTCAAGGAAGATTCTGCCTCTGACAGGGTACCACTGCTTGTCCTGTGGTCGTGGCTCAGCCTTCTTCTGCCATCAACCATGCTCTCCTGACCACCCCCGAAGATCAAGGAAGGAATGCTGTAAGAAAACCCTGAGATCCTCCCCTCTTTTTGGCATTCAAGCCGGCAAATTCTATTGGGCGACGTCGTTCAGCTAAAGCTTACTATTGGCTGGCTCCTAGCTGAGCCCACTCTCCACTGGCTGTAAGCTTTTCTCCTGTCAAAGCTCTTCTCCTCTGCTTCTCCTTCTCCTTCTTGAATTTTACTGCTTACATAGATATGAATTTTTTTTTAATCTGTAACTTTACTGTGAATGTTAGTGCAGGTTATTGATTGTAAAAAAATGCTGAATTTATTCTCTGCGTGACTCCTGTTTGTGCTAATTTTCCTTTTCTCCCCACCCTGCTGAACTCACTCTTTCTTCCTGCCCACTCACTCCTACTTATTCTACTACCCTTACCCTGGGCATAGACGCCCCCACCAGGCTGCTCTTTATCTGCCGCTAACTCTCCTACACTCTCTGTCTGACCTTTTCTTCTCCCTACCCTCCCACTGACTAAGTCTCTGGTGATTCAGCAGCCATCTAGCATAAATAACATTCTTTCTACTTTCCTTCCCTTTAGAGTCTACCCCCGACAGGGGACTACTGCTTGTTCTGCTGTCGCAGCTTAGCCTTCTTCTGCTGCCAAACTTGCCCTCCTGACCACCCACCCGAAGCTCAAGGAAGGTATGCTGCAAGAAAACCCTTAGACCCTCACCTCTTCTCAGCACTAAAGGCCACCAATTCTATTGGGCATCACCGTTCAGCCGAAAGCTTACTATTGGCTGGCTCCTAGCAGAGCCCAGTCTCCATTGGCTCCTAACAGTACTGTAAGCTTTTCTCCTCTGAAAGCTCTTCTCCTCATTCTCTCCTTCTCCTACTTTGAATTTTCTCCCACCAACCCCTGATCCCGGCACTCTTTAAATAGGCTTTTTGTCCTGAAAGCCCTCCCTCCTTGAGCCTCCAACCAATAAACACTGAACCCTCCCTCCTTCACTCCCAAAGACTTCTCTCTGTACAGCTTAGCTT
The DNA here is from genome assembly GCA_016271365.2 of Neoceratodus forsteri. Taxonomy (NCBI): domain Eukaryota; kingdom Metazoa; phylum Chordata; order Ceratodontiformes; family Ceratodontidae; genus Neoceratodus; species Neoceratodus forsteri. The sequence goes on from CM057456.1 coordinate 149,283,112, forward strand.
TACGGTAACCCTTCTTCGACTATTCTCACTCTGTGCTCACCCACCTGCCCCCTCTCTCCAAATTTCTGTTTGAACATAACACGGACTACAACCTTCTCAGTTCCTCTTACCCCTTCGATGGTCACCGATTTTGTTTCTCCAACATATAAGTCACCTCTGATCTGTGACCATCCTGTCTGACACAGTTCACTTAGTCTTCCATGTGCTCCCTATAAGTTTTGACCTCTAGACGATACTGCTGAGCCTTTCACAACCTCTACCTGAACCTAATACAGTCATCCCTACTTGTTCCCCCAGCTGCTCCTTCTTTTCCTCAATACCCTCAGTTTCCTTAATCTCTTTGACAGTCAACTCCTAAACTCGACCCCTTACCCTATTCATCTGTGGACAGTGACACTTTTCCCTGCTCCTCCATGCAAGACTTACTAATTCATTCTGCTTCTACCTTCCTCTTGCTCTCACTTAACCCCTTTACCCTGACTCTGCCATCCATTCCCCTTTTACTATTAAAACCCTGTTTTTCTCTTCCTTTGCTCTCCTGTTTCAGTTCCTCCAGTAACCTCATGGTGCTGTTAGCTGTCTACATTCTCATACTCCTACCTACGTGCTATGTTCTTCTAGATTACTCATTGCAAGCCCCTTCTACCTGTGGGTTTCTTATACCCCATGGCACGAACCCTTGCATAAACCTCCACCCCTTCCTGAGAAAGCACAACCAACACATTATCACTGTTACTCAGCACCCTCCAACCTCTGTGTACCCTGAGCTTCACCTGCTGTCGCTCTCTAATCACCATGGCAATCCTGACCACCCCTCCAGGTGTAACCACCCCCTCTTGTACAACCTGCTCAAGCAATTCTTAGCCAGGATTGCCTTGCTTCTTCTTCTCCTCTCAGGCAATGTCCACCCTAACCCTGGCCCACTACATAACCCATGTAAACACCACCACAAAAACAAGCCCTTAATACTTGCCTCTATCAACATCTGGAGCCTACTACCCAAACTAGCTGAACTTCAAGTCTGGATGACACAGCACACCCCTGATGTTCTTTCTGTCAGTGAAACTTGGCTCTCCCCCAGGGTCCCGGATATTGTAATCTCCTTGCCTGGCTATAATCTATATAGGATGAGTAAACGAGGTGGAGGCTGTGTGTTATATGTCAAAGACTACCTAAAAAGGCTAGCCCTTCCTCATGTTACCCAGTACAATAACTCCCAGTTACTTGCTGTCAAAATATTATTGGGGCAGCATAGGAAATCTTTTACCATACTTTCAATCTATATCCCCCTCGGGAACAGTCACTTGGGTTCAAAATGGTTACCAACTACCTTGAAACACTCCGTCAGCAGTCCAGAACTGTTATACTGTGTGACTTTAACATAAAGTGGCTTGCCCAAGAAGTGGCTCCATTTAAAGATACCGTCACATCAATCAGCATCACCTAGATGAATACTGCCTCCACAAGACTTAACCCTAGGACTGGCTCTAGCTCCCTCCTGAACCTTATTCTCACCACACACCCAAATAGGATTACAAGTACCCATGTCCTTCCTGATTCTCTGAGTCACCACTCCTCTGTCTTGTTTTTCTGGACAAATAAGTCCAACAAACTACCAGTGAAAACTGTTTACCATATGGTCCTCAAAAAAGGACAGCTCACCAACTTTAAAGCCTATCTAGTTCAATGTAGATGGTCCCCCCTCAGTAGTTTCAGCAATGTGAATGATGATCTTTCCTACTTTATCTCTGAATTCAACAAAGTCTGTGATCTCTTTGCCCAGTTCCGTGAAACAAAGATTACGGGCACATCCAACCCCCTGGATCACCACCTCCTAATTAACCTAATAAAACAAAGAGATAATCTGTGGCATCGGGCTAAGGCCACTGGGAAACCTAGTGATATGTAGCTCATCAGGACTGCTAGAAACCGCTGCACCTGGGAAATCCATGAGGCAAAAAAAATAATACTTCACAGGCGAGCTCGCTAACTAAAGGAGCAGCAGCTGTAACTTCTGGGAAAAGCTTAAGAACCTCACAGGCAAGCCCAATAAAGTTTTCCCCTCTCTGCTCCAAGTAAAAATAGAATAAAGTAGGGGTTGGGGTGTGTAACGAAAAGTTTACACCCACTCTCGGGGTTAGATGCTACATAAACCCCAAGAGCGAAGCTCGAGGGGTTTATAAATAGCATCTAACCCTGAGGGTGTGTGTAAACTTCGAGTTTACACACACCGACCCATATTTTATTTTATATAATTGCTGAGTTTGCCTTTTTTTGCCTCAGCAATTATATAAAATATGATAGCTTCTGTTGTGGCGGCACTCCAGTATAATTTTAGGCCTCTAGTTACAATTTTCATTTACTCATTTTAAAGATTGTTTTTGCCCCATGTGTTGTAAAATAGCTTTTTTTTTTGGTTTAAATAACATACTGCCAAGTTCCTCTGGTGGAAGGCAAGTGGCGAGCGATCACCGGGTCAGGAAGGGGCACAGTCCGGTGGGCACATGCTTAGTGTGAGGGAAACCATGCACGTGTTTGCTGTAATAAACACTCCTTTATTATGGCAGATTACACCATGGTTTCCCTATGGGAAAAAGGGGGAAGCCCATTAATTATATGGTGATAACATGCAAGACCACAATCTTATAGTGAATGCTTTTAATAACGCTTTCACTGATCTAAGTGGTATACTCCTGCCCGCCTTCTATGACTATCCCAGCTCTGCCCAAGTAGCTGCCTCTTCTAACCCCACTCCAAATATCCCCTCCCTCCATCCCTTCTACTTCAGACATGTAACAGTCTGAGGACAAAAAGTACAGAAAAAAGGTCATTGGAAAATCCAGGTTCAGTGGTGACACCTTGGACCTTAAACTTCTCCACCTCTCCCTTGAAGCTGTCATTGCCCCTCTCTCCAGGATACTTAACTTATCTCACTCCCTTAGACAATTCCTTAGCCTTTGGAAAGCTGCTATAGTCATGCCAGTCCACAAAAATGGTGACAAGACACTAACTAATAATTATAGTCTTATATCCATCCTCCCTCCCCTCTCTAAAGCCCTCAAATGCATTGTCACCAGCCAGCTAACAGAGTATCTTACCAAATAGAAACAACACTGCCCACAGCAGCATGGCTTTAGAAAGTCAGACAGTACCACCACTGCCCTACTGGCTCACACCAATTACATCCATAAGGCCTTGGACGATGGCCACTTAGTTGGATCAATCTATATTGAACTAACTAAGGCATTTGATACTGTGAACCACTCCTTCCTGCTCCACTACTTCCCTTTGCTCGGACTCTCCTCAGAGGTTGCATGCTGGTTCAGAATCTACCTTGATGGATGCACCCAGCAAGTCAAGAACTGCAACACACTCTCAGTCTTCCCGTATGGTATGGAGTCCCACAAGGCTCCATCCTCAGCCCACTACTCTTTAGCTTGTTCATCAGCAATCTCCCCACTGCCTGAAACAACAACATGGTCCTGTATGCGGATGATGCTGTCCTCTTTTCTTGCAGCCCTGAACATCGCATGCTTACGGCTGACCTTTAATCTAACTTCAGAATGGTGGAGACCTGGTTTGAGCAACACAAATTGCTCATGGATTACAAAAAGACCAAGGTCATGCTCTCCTCTAGCCCTCACAATGCTCACAAAGTGACTAGCCTTGTCATTTGCAACAACCAAAGCCAACCCCTAGAGCAAGTTCAAGAGTTTAAATACCTCAGCATAACATTGGATGCTACTGTCTCATACAATCACCATATTAACCAAATTGCCAAGGCCATTAACTCTAGGATTGGGATCCTATATCGACATCAACACTATATGACCACTGATGCCCTGAGCCTGGTGGTTACCAGCTCAGTTCTCTCACTTGTTGACTATGGTTTAGTTATCTATGGTGCTGCCTCTAACACCTCCCTACAGAGAATTTCACTTGCACTGAACAAGTCCTGCAGACTGGTCTCTGGATCTAACAAGCAGACCCTTACCTGTGAACTTTACAAGAGAACCAACTGGCTTCCTCTCCAGGCAAGGGTCACCTACCATACGTGACTACCTGCAAAAAGATCAGTCTTAGCTTTACTCCGCTTTTTACTGAGACCTAAGTCTTGTTAGCACCTAAAACAAGGTGTACATGGAGCATCTCTAAGCAATCCTACCTCATCTCCTTCTTCAGGACCTCTCTGGCTCAGTGAACTTTTGCTCGCAGAGCACCCACTCTTCTTAACTGTTTCCCCCAAGATGTCTATGCTGAATCTAAACTAGGCACTTTCAAGCTTAAACTTTGTCACCACCTACTTGCTCTAAGGTGTTGTGATTGCTTTACCCAGGCCGGCCCCTTGCCTTGCCCCCCCTTAACTCTACCTCTTCCCTCACCTCCCTCCACGTTCCCATAACTCACATTTCCCCCACTTCTCCTCTTCCCTCCCCTCTGTCCCATTCACCTCTCCCTGACCTCCTGCCTGCAGCACACTCCCTATTATACACCCCTTTTCACCCTCCGCTCCTCCTTCTCCTGTCATCTCCCTCTCCCCTTTGACCCCTGTCCCCCCTCATTTCTCTGCCCCTCTGCTCTCCACCCACCCAGACTCCCCAAGTCCCCGAATTCACATACCCTCTCTTCTGCTGTTTCATCCCCTTCTTCCCCCCTCTCTCCCTACCTGTCCCGCCTCTCCTTGCCTTGTATTTTCAACCCAATCCTTTGCACTTTTATGACTAGGTCATATTTCTGACTGCTTATTTTTCATGTAGTTTGTCTCATCCTTGTAACTTTGTGACCTTGTAACTGCAACTACCCTGTCTGTACCCATATTTGTTGTACCACTCCTTGTTTAAGCATGGAACCTTTGTAAAAGAACTTCTGGTTCAAAGGTCATTGTAATCCTAGCTCTGGATAAAAAAAATAAATAGATGAATAAATAAATAAATAAGACCCTGTTTACCAAAAATATCTTCAGTAATCAAAAATGGAAATAGCTGAAATTCAATTTTTGAGGGGAATTGGGTATAAGTAAGTCCTGATGATACCAGCTGTGAATCTGTTGTTAAAACCCAGAACATCTTTTTAGCAAAGACTCACTATAACAACGTTTTAGAACTAATGCTCTAATTAAGCAATAATGTGCAACAACTGATCATTTCCAGGGATTAATGCAGGCTAGGAAGTATTGATGGTCGAATTGCGAGGGCATTATTAGAATTATAAATCAAATACAATTATTATTTATTTAATTATTTCAGTTTTACACAGTTTATTTATGTTGGGACTCAGTACTCACTAAAAGTGTTAAGCAATGTGGGAATGGTAATGTGATGACATCACCTGTGCATCTTATCTGTTGAGACCATTAAAACCATCAGATGTTTGGACGTGGTCCATCAATTAGGTTCTTTTTGGTTACTATAGCTTTTCAATTTTCTAGTGATGGAACAGTGGTTTCTGAGACTTGGCACTCTGAGAATAAGAAATGTTTTGACAGAAAGATGTGCTTTGATGTTTACTAATGTGTGTCGCTGTTTCTGTTAGCTGTACCAAGCATTTCCAAGGCAATGCAGACCAATATTGTACTCTAATCAATCCAACAGCAGTTTTGCCTCATTACTTATTCATGTAGCTTATACTTGTAAGCAAGGATGGATGGAAATAATGTGTGCCTCATTTTCTCTTTAAAAACATTGGACTGAATTCTAGGTGACCCTCCCAAATTGTGCAGCTTGCTGCTGGACTATGACAGAAATTGCAATATTGCTAAGGCTGTTGTTGGTCAGCTGTATTTTGGTCCTGGGCAATTTATAATTATTTGTGGGACAATAATTTTTAAAATGAACTATGGCAGGTGAAAATGGATGTGGTAATGTAGAAAATGGTTTAACCATGTGAAAGGGCTACAATAAAGTCTCAGCACAGTTTAGTAACAAAAATGTTGATTGTTTCATTGTGTTCAAGAACTAAAGTTTTGAATAAACAGCCTAGTGTGTACCAGAAAGTATCTACCGTCTACTCCTTCCTTCCTTCCTTCCTTCCTTCCTTCCTTGCAGTTTATCCAAGCTCTGCTGCAGACCTCTGGCAGGAAAATAAGAAGGTTTTAGCAAGTTATTATGCTTTTCTTTGAAAAATGTCTATCCTAGTTGAAAATAAACATACATTCACTACAAGGTTTAGTCTTAGAGCATACACATGCCTAAGATGTGCAAGCAGTGCTGATTATCCATATTAAATTATTACCAATCACCTCACTGGCAAAAAAAGTTACAGAAGCTGGCATATTCCTGGAAGGGTAAATAACAGATTCCTAAATGTAAAGTCTTCTTCTCAAAAAGTCTTGTTCTTACTGTTGAATAGTGCTGAGAGGTATACAATGCCACACTACTCAGGCATATTCTGATACTCTAGTTGGTCTGATCTGGCCCCAAGTCTGAGAACTAATCTCATGTGCATATCATATTTTTGCTATACAGTGGATTTTGTACAGCCTAGTTGTCTCTGGGAAGAGCTGTGTAATTCAGGTGATTGCTTGACAGAGTCAGAGAAGGTCACACTATACTCAGAGACAGAACTGTCAAAAAATAAGGGCAAGGACAAACACAATTACACTGGTGTCCTAATTTTCTTGCTCCCTGTGTCTAGGAGAATGCAGAGGGAGCCTCCATGAGCTGTGGAAACAGAGCCCAGCATATTGTACAGTATGAAAGGCAGGGAATGTCAAAACTGTTTGCATTAGATACAGAATGATTACTATCCCAGTGGAATTTGCAAGATCCTGGAGAGTATTCAGTAGGCTCTGATGTGCTACTCTCCTACTAATAAAAGGTGCTAGTAATAAGTTGAACTTTATTTTTTACTGTAACTTTCACCTTCTGGAGATAAGTAAACAGGATTATTTTCAGATTTCAGTATTAATAAGAATAATGAAATGGGGTAAGAGGCTAATTTAATTATTTAAATAAGATCTGCAAGTTCAGTTCTGCAAAAAATATGGTCTGGTTGAACATGCCCCTTTCATCCTCTAATAGATCAAACCTTTCAAAAACTGAATATGTTTAGAACATACAGGTATTTAGAGTCTGGACTTTATCTATCTATCTATCTATCTAAATACACGTTTGTAGATAGATAGACAGGCAGGAAGACAGACATGCAGACAGATAACTAGATGCATGATGCATTTTTAAGGGCTGCTTTAGTGTTTAATTGTGAAAGTTGGTTTGGTGCAGTTTGCAGCCCAAAAACCATTAAACCATCCAATGACATTATGTGGGCAGAGACTCAAACCATATTTGACAATCAAAACACCAGTTTCAACAATTTATTATCAAGTAGGGTTCCTCTGATTTGTTGCTGAGGTCAGTAGATCACTAGGGACTACAGTAATCAAGACACAATCTATCTATCTATCTATCTATCTATCTATCTATCTATCTATCTATCTATCTATCTATCTATCCTGGCTTTGACTACAATTTTATTTTTGTATAAGGAAAAAGTGTTTGTATAACTAATAGAGTTATGAGTGAGTCAGACAGAATTTTGAGCTCTGTGGGGCTTAGACAAGCCAGTGTAAGGTGGGAGGCATACGCCAAATATAGATCTGAGAGGCCTGGAAGCCTATTCTGAGACAGACTATCTGAACCCAGTACTGATGACAGCTGATGCTTCCCTTCCTCTAACCTGCACTACCAGCCAGGTGGGCAGGTAGTGTGCTTCATATTTGTATGTTGTGCAGTGGCGGGTGTAATAGGAAGTCCTGTTATTATGGAATGATAAGATGAAACCCCTCCCCCTACTCTTCTTTTTCATTTTACTCTGTACTATCTTCTCTTATTTCCCTCTTAACTATCACTTTTCTTTGTCAGGGTGGCCAACCTGATAAAGCTCTTTCTGTTCTGTGCTATCTCTCTATGTTCTTTTCTGTATCTCTATTCCCTGGCAACAGAGCTAATAGCATTGCCATGCAGCACAACGGGTACTGAGTTATTAATAAAAACAGCCTGTGGTGCTAAGTGCAAAAGGTGTCCCCAGTAGAGTTCTTCTCTGCAGGGAAGTAGTGAAGCAATGGAGTGCCTGTTAGTAGTGCTGTTACAGACTGCACCTTTCAGTTGCAGAGCTCTTCTAAATGCTCTGATGCGGCGGAGGAAGGTGCAAAACAGAATAGGAAAACCCCTGTGTACTTCAGAGCAGAATGATGCTCTGAAGTGTGATATGTGATGTTTTTTTTTCCCTCACAGGTTCCTAGTGTGGAGCAGGATGTAGCAGAGCACTTTGACATCTCCCTAAATAGGAAATAAAACAGGGAAGTGGTGAAAATGAAAATAAATGCCTGCAGTGAGGACACTATGGGCAGAAAATAAATAAAAGTCCCCTAGTGTATCCTGCAGAAGGAGAAGTGTGTAATTTTGACATAGGACAAGCCCAGAGAGGTTGTAACTGGTCCGTCCAAGCATAAAAAGGGCCCAAATTAAATGTTAGCCGGTAGCTGAAATTTCAGCCATCGGCATCGGTAATTTACATCACAGAAAACAAAGAGATGTGCAGAAACATGAGGCACTGCATAAGGTTTACTATTGCAAAAGTAATAAAAGTTTCCAAAAAGATAGTTTATACTGGGAATGAATGTTCAATCTGTACTAGGTTGCAAGACTAATATGTTCTGGGCAAACAGTCCAGAGAGATGAGGAGCATGCCCTCAGTCCCTTTTGGTCTGGGTTGCCCAAACATATTTTAATTCAGCAAATGTTTATAGTCTATTTTATGTAGAGACCAAAGAAATGTAGAAGGTGGGTATCACCTTACTGTATGCGCCCCAATAGGGCAGGCTGGCCTCAGAATGACTGTTTTTATAGTACAAAAGAGGATGATGTCATGAGAAGGGGTGGAGCTAATATTTTTAATCAGCCTTGTTTAGCCTATTTTGGGTTTATATATAAGGAAAAAGCTCTATTTTACCAAATAGACCCTAGCAGGTAAAAGAGCAACATTGTCCCTTTCAGATCAAACATATGCCATCCTGCCTGTTATCATTTTGTAGACTCAATAGGCTTAATTGTGTATATCACCCTAGTCACATGATCATGATGTCATGTTCTGGGAGGGATAAACACCCAGCACCTAGAAACACACGGTAGTGGTAGGTCAGTAGGTTGCTGGTCCCAGAGGAGAAGGAGCTGTGCAAGAGCGTATACCAACAGTTATTAAGTCACAAAGAAAAGAGTGAGCTGCAAAAAGCTGCACATTTCTTTAGGTTTAGGTGTGATGACTAACACCATTTTTTTCCCATTTCTGATTTCTGTAAATACTGTCTTTGATTGAAATAAAAATTATAAACGCATGTATGCATTTATTTTATGCATTGTTCTCCTGTCTTTGTGTCTGTATTATCCCCCTCTATTAGAGATGGTATGTGGAGAAATAATCTAAGCATTTTGTATCCATTTTCTAGCAAATAGAAGTACAGTTCAGGAAAAGAAACTCACGCCATAGAGTGTCTTATGTATAAAATGTGGGTAAATAGTGCTGCTCAGTGTCAGGTTCTCTCTTGTCTAGTCATGTCAATTAGAACCTTTGGGCATGAATTGGCAAAAATGGACAGGGACATTACTGCTCATTGCTTAATTGATCTGTGTTTGCAATCATTATTTATAGTCATCACTCAGGGCATTATGACAATAGTGTCACAACATGACTAGAAATAACCAGCCCACCAATGCACAGGTGGCTCTACTGTACCTCTTGTGACACTGATGACCCAGGTTCATGAGTGAAACCAGGGCTAATGGAGGTCCCACTGGGGGGGGGAAGGCTGAGCATCTGTCAAACTATGTCCCTTCTCTGGGGGGGGGATCTGGTGCTCGGTAATTACTGGCCTCTAGTGATGGCCAGAGGTAGGTTAGTGAAGAACCAATACCAAAGGCTGGACTGGTGGAGGTAGCCAGACATCTGCACATCAGGGGTGGGACCACACCCAGCTGTGTGCTAAGGTCATTGCACATCCACCTCCATTTTGAGGGGGGCCATGGGGGAACCACACAACAGAAACACCCCTTGGATGAGTCAGCATGAAGTCAAGGATCCTTTCAGGGACCCAAGCTGACTAATGTGGGGTATACCCCAGGGCAACTTAATGAGAAAAAATAGAGTTGTGAAGAAAAAAAGACTCGACAAGATTAAGCCTGACAGTGAGCATCACTGTGTCACCAGAATTATAAGAAAATTCATAAAATAATTTAAAGAAAAGCATAAAAATGAAACATTTTTCACTATCATTTCTTTTAGTGTCGTCAAAGTAGTCCTTGTATAGCTATTCTGGGCACCAGTAGTTGATACTAGCTATGTAGGTGGTCTGCCAATAGCACTTCTCCTTCCTTTTTTGGTTGTGGCAATCATCTTCTCTCCCATGATCCCTTTTGGGTCCCTTTTATTAGCTATGCACTAGAAAGATTAAAGTAGAAAGATAAACCCTGACCCATTGTAGCTGTTTAATTTGTGCTGCTTTATTTGTATTACTATGTGTCAACTGTAATGGTTAGTGTAAGACAGGGCAAGCACCTCAGTACCTCAGGAGGAGTTAGTTTACCACTCTGCACTGAGACTGCAACTTAAATGATGATTTTCAGGAAGAGAGACAGCTGGTTCCTGGTATAAGCCTTCACAGTGGTGGAGCGGCAGATTGGCGAAAAAACTGTTTGAGTCCATCAGATCCCATGAGTATGAGATTTAAACTAGTTTCCATTTGTTTTTGTTATTGCTTTGAATCTGATCATGATCGTAAGTCAGAGAAAATATTTCTAATAGAATCGGGATGATTAGTGGAGCTGGAAGGGGGAGAGTCATGGCTGTAGCAAGAAGTAGAGGAATGATAGTGTCAGGACCTGTGGGAAACATCTTCTGCAGGGCATTTATGGTCTTGTCTTGGACAACAAGGTAAGGTACATCAATAAAGAATATGCGCATGGTTTAACCCAAGCTTAAAATATTATCTGAGGGAAGATTAGGGGTGGGGAGATAAAATAGTAACAGTACATTGTTATTTTGTAAAATAAATCAACTATTGGCTTTATATTACAAACAAGGCTGCCAAATAAAGTTTTTAAAACATGCCAAGATACACCAATATGTGAATGCACTGTGTCCTGCTTGATTTATGGAGTCTAAAGCCATGTTTTTCTTTTCCTGAACCACATGGCTTCACAATCTTCTTAAACAATCAGGGCAGAGGAAGCTCCCTACCCATTTTATAATGTACTCTATAAGGGCTTATCAGGTAGTCAGGTATTCAACCCTTAGCTAGTTCAGAATGCAGCAGAGAGGATTCTGATTTCTGCTAAGTAATTGAATCATATCACACCATTGCTCTGGACTGGCTGCTAGAGGTGTGTAGTAAAAAAACGTCCACTGGTAGAATTTCTACGAAAGTCAGATTTTCGCTTCTGCAAAAGTGCAGAAATCAAATTAGCAACTTTCGCAGAAATTCTGGCTTGCAACGGTGGAATAAATGTATAAATTGTGGATTATTCTATTAAACTGTGGAGAAAAAAGTCTGCAGAACTGATCACTGAATGGTGGAATAATTACATGTACTGCTGAATAATTCATCAAACTGAGGAAAAAAAAATTACTCAAAACTGTTATTCCACAGCTCGTGTGTATTTTCCCCACAGTTCACCAAAAAATTATGTGGAACACAGCAAAAATGAATCAAAAACATCCTGAAAATTTCAATCTCACCAATAATGGAAATTAAGACAATTCCATGAATTTCTGAATTTTCGCAGAAGTTTCATAAAAGTGAATTTGCAACTTTCTTCCACCTCTACTGGCTGCCTATTACTGTTGGTTGAGAGCTGACTGCAACTACAGAATAAAGTACATTCATTTGTGTATAAAGCACTGAATGTGCTGGTCCAGTTTACTTTAGCAAGTCTCTGACCCCCTACATGCTAGCTAGGGTTGTGACATTCACACGGCAAGGGTTTTTGTAGGTTCCACCTTCTGGTTGAAATCGTCAGGTGATCGAACTTTTTGCAGTGTCGGCTCCTGCCCTTCGAATTTTGCTCCTGACTGATGTTACTCTTTCTATACCAATTTAAGACAATGCTAAAAATATACAGTACTTGTTTAATCAAGCCATCAAAATATGTTATACTCAGTCTGTTCTGAGTTTTGCCCTTTTCTTGTTTTGCCTCTTGCACTGTATTAGCTTCCACATGTTTATTTATCTTTCTGTTCCAAAATGCTGCTCTCCCTGAGTTTAGTTTATATTTTGTGTACTTGTCATTATATTAGTGCCCTGAACTTTGGAATGGTGCTCTATAATCAAAAGCTACTAATATAAATACTACTTACATATATATGAAACAGTTTGTGATTGCCAAACAAATCAGTTTGGGGTATAACCAATATTGATGATGGGTTTCCTGCCTAATTTAAAAAGTCTCAAAAGAAGTCTGATTTTTTTAGCTAACTACTTTTTTAGGTAACTACTACCTGGGAATGCTAGGAAAATATTGAAAAGCGTGCTATAAGGATGAAGGTCTATCAGCTCTGTAAAATCCTATAAATCCTATTTTTCTTGAGTTAAAGAACCACTGACACCACTGGAATAGTGTACTCAAAGCAGAACATAGTGCACTGTGCTCTACATTTTCACTAAACATTTTAGCCTGAACATCTGGGTGCTCATTAGTGGGGTGTCATTTAGTACAGAAAGTCAGTGCTATGCTACCGATGTGATAGACCATCTAGAGGAGGAGGGGTTGTAATACATATTAAGAGCAAGTTTGTAGTCACAGTCCTTGATTGCACCTCGAAGGCTAAAGAATTTGAATGCCTAGCACTAAAATTATCTATTTCTAATGAGAAGACACTCCTTATTGCAGCCTGCTACCGACCACCGTCATGTGGCATGGTCCTCCTACCACACCTTCACAGCCTAATTGACTCAGCTAACATGGAGTGCATTCTACTGGGAGAGCTCAACCTAAATTGGAATGATGATAGCTCCAAGAAATTAAAGGATCTCTGTGATACAGTTGGATTAGTACAAATGACACCTGCAGACACCAGACCTAACAGGAAAACCCCTGAGTTTAATTCCCTTCTGGACCTCATGTTAGTAAACATGCCTCATAACATTTCTCACACTGGCGTGTTCTTCAATGATATAAGCAACCACTGTGCTACTGCCTGCATCAGACACTCTCCCCAAATAAAATCAGCCACCAAAGACAAATTGAAAAGATGCATGAAAAAGGTTTGCCAGAACACTTTTCTGAAAGACCTAAGTAACAGCAGATGGCAGGATTTCTATCTAGCCCCCTCCCTTACTGAGGCATTTAATATCTTCCATGGCCTCTTAATGGGACTGATAGACAAACATGCCTCACTAAGACTGATCAGATCTAAAAAAAGACCCCCTAGCTGGTTCTCCCCCATCTTGAAGAAAGCACTTAGAGACATGGACTACTTGTGGAAAAGAGTGAGGAAATCTCATCTGGAGGTAGATTGGGTAGCATTTTGCACCCCTAGGAATGCCTGCACCAAGCTAATTAGAGACAAAAAAGCTAGATATTTTCAAGCTGAACTAGAAGCCAACAAAAACAACTCAGCCAAATTGTGGAACATCCTCAGGGAGGTTGAAGGACATTCTGCTGACGCATCTCTTCCAACCAAAATTATGACCGCTAGAATCACCTACACGGACAGAGTCGATATACTAGAACAGTTCAATGAGCACTTTGCCACTGCCAGTCTGCCTTTGACACCTCACCGATCAATAAAATCAATCCACTGGGGACTCCGCTGCTGACCCTAATGCTAATCCTATCACTAACCAACCTTATCCTACCACCTTCAGCTTCCATGCAGTCAAATTTAAACAAGTAGAGGACCTACTACTATTCCTGGACACCAAAAAGAGTGCTGGTGCAGACATCATTGAGCCCTACTTTCTAAAGCTTGGCCATCTCTACTTGACCACCACCATCACCCATTTATTCAACACCTCCCTGAAGCAAGGAGAACTACCTATGTTATGGAAAACTGCCCACATTTTACCACTATTCAAGTTGAGGGACCCATGCAATCTGAATAATTACTGGCCTATATCTATATTATCCGTTCTGTCAAAGCTACTTGAAAAAATTTTCACTACCCAAACCTGAGAACACTTGGATTCACAGGAATTGCTAAACCCTGCACAATCTGGCTTTAGAGACAAGCATAACACTGTATCTGCACTCGCAAAAGTAAACACAGATTGACAAAGTGCCCTGGATTATAAGAAGCATGCGTTTGCTCTTTTTCTTGATCTTAGCAAGGCCTTCAATACTGTGGATCACAGCATCTTGTTTACAGCACTGAGCAATATCGGTCTCGAGAGCCCAGCAATCAAATGGTTTGCCAATTACCTCACCAACAGGTTACAACAAGTCAAGGCGGCAGGTGATCTATCTCCACAAAAAACGCTTCTACGAGGCACCCCCCCAAGGCTCCATATTGGGTCCATTCCTCTTTGCAATCTATATCAACAATCTGGACACCCATCTATGTGCAGCTAATGTTCATTTATTTGCAGATGATACTGTACTCTGTACCACAAATTCCTCACTTGATATGGCCCATGAGAACTTACAACAAGACTTCATTACTCGCCAATATAACCTTATCAAATACAAACTCCTCTGCAATGCCAAAAAGACTAAAGCCACGATCCTTTCATCAAAGGCAGTCCCTGGACCAACACATATTCCTCAAATTCTAACACTCCTAGATGAACCCCTTGAAATTGTTGAAACCTTTAAATATCTAGGGTTATGGCTGGATAATAAGCTTAACTTTTCGTGCCACCTAAATGAAGTCTCAAAGAAGCTAAGGCAATGGTTAGGCTTATTCTATCGTATTAAACATTTGCTTACCTTAGAAGTAAAAAAGAGGCTAGTACAATCCACATTCCTACCCGTACTGGACTATGCTGACTTTCTCTACAATCATTGCCCCTCAATAGTGCTCAATAAACTAGACACCCTTTACCACCAGGCCCTAAGATATATCTTCAACCTATCCCTTCGTACTCACCACTGCCTACTGTATCAGGAATCGGGTTGGCCCTCACTCTCAACTAGGAGGAAAAGAAATGCTCTCCTCTGGATCCATAGAGCACTTTCTGATAATCTTCCTGCATATATCCTGAGCCTCTTGGAATGGGCAAAGGGATCTTATGGCCTAAGATGATTCTGTATACTCTGTTTCCAGACTCCTAGAGCGAAAATATCATATGGCCAGGTCACAATCAATTTTTCACTCCCATCACTATGGAATACCATGCAAAGCTCATTAAAGATCTCCTCACTTCCAGGTCTATGTTCATTCAAAGTTCTGATAGCTGAATTCCTGAAGGAAACATGCGATTGTTTTAGATGACTTTGAGCTATTAGCCGCTGGTCCCCTCACGAATTCCATGACCGGAAACTTGTTCACCTCTCTTCCCAGTCAAGGGAAAACCAGCATTTCCTAGATCTTTCTCTCTAATCCTGGCCTTTCTCATTGTATCCTCTCCTACTTACACTCTCCTTACTCTCCCTACCTACTACCAATAAACTTGTGATGGTCTAGGATCGTTGGCTCTTCCCTCACTTTCTGTAAACCTTTTTTTATGTATTGTATCTTTTTTACAGCTCCAGCAGACCAGTATGTATTGATTGTATTGATCACTATCTGTACAATGGTTTCGCAAGATTGATTTATTGTATCTGTGATTATGTATTGTATTGTATTAATGACCAGGACCACCTTGAAAATGAACTTGATCAATGGTGTCTATGCCTGGTAAAATAAAGTTGATTGATTGATTGATTGATTGGTTGATGCAACAGTATACTGGCACACACATTCATTCTCTCTTTATGTATTAAGCAGAGATTAGAAGCTGAAAAAAAGTCTACAGTAGTTACTTTTTGATAGTTCAAAAGTTTTAATAGATGAAGGGCCACATACCACATGTCAGAGCAGTCATGCTACAGAGCAACTCTCTATTATAATAAAATGTTTAAAAACATTACATTTACACCAGTTATGTTTTAAGTTTGTTTTCCTAGTTATTTTTTTTTATTTTCCCCTTCTATTTGTTTATTAGATATTGTAGGCACTTATTGTACTTCACAGAGTCTTTCAAAATGTAGCTGACTCTCCCCTGCTAACCACACAATTGCTGTTTGTGACATCACAGTCTGTTGTCAGTCATGGCAAGCACTATGATGTTATAAACCAAGGCACTGTGAGGTTAACAGGGGAAAGGCAAATTGTTTCAAATGTTTTCTATACAGGCTTTTTAGATGGACTACCAAGTTATGCCGTAAATCTTGGAAACGGACATTGAAAATGAAAAAAAGATTATTCTCTAGTAAATTGTAACAGCAGAAACAAACATACATCTTATTTATGAAAGTACATACTGAAGTGTAGAGTTGCTTTCCAAGACATACCACATGCTTCTGTTTTCACATATCCATCCATTTTTCATCCATTTGTAGATGAACAAAATTGTTAGTAGTAATATGTAAGTAAAATTTCAACACATGAAATCCTTCTCAATACTTGCTGTATATCAGGTAGCCAGCAGAGGGGATGGAGCTGACGAGCACATAGCTGTGCACACACACACACACACACACAGAAGCAATAAAACTTTGCTGAGTCATCACTGCTTCCTCTGTTGAAGCCATGATGACACAGAGATACATCAGCCCATGCATGCACGTACATATACAAGCACTTTTACTTCTTTCTCTCTGCCAGCTAACAGTTTAGAAAGTCTGCAAATGGATGAAAAATGAATGGGCACATAATTGGAAGTATGTGAATTATCAAAACATGAGCACATTGACTTTGGGTATGTGGCACTTTTGCTATTAAACTTTCTGAATCATCTACAAATAAGTAGTCTTTGTTTTCTCAGCTGGTAATTCCTAATACCATACATGAGAAGAGTATGCCTGGACGTATTTACGAAAGTATGCCTTTGCATACTGGTATACTGGTGCATAGCATTAACATTTTATACCATTGGAAAAACAAAAAAATGTAACATTTAGACAATATTCATCTTATATATCTTTTTTATGTTGGCACACTTGCGGAGCCAACATCGTGGGACAGTGCAGCCTTGGAGGCAGGGTCGCTGTTGGGCGAATGCAGGGCATGCACCGGTAGGTGAGTCCTTAATTCCCCAATCAGCCAGCATGCCGGTGCCACACCATACATACATAACGTGGTGCTCACATATATGAAAAGGTCCATTGCAGTCCGAGCAAAGCTCATCTTATGCAGCGGACCCTTCCTACGTGCTCGCCGACATTATGAGCATGATGGGCAAGTGGGCAGCAGCCCAACTACTGCCAACTTCAGGGGTGCCCAATTCCTCTGTCGGTTAACCCCCCACTTTCTTTGTGTGCTGATGGGGGAGCCCACTCCCCATCGGCATAAACTTCCTCATCAATTGTTTAATGCTGAGGGGGGTGCCCAATCCCCCTCAGCTCGCCCCCTGCTTTCTTTGTGTGCCGATGGGAATGCCCAATCTCTGTCAGCATTACTTCCTCATCCCCCCCATGTTGTGTGCCAACAAGGGTGCCCAATTCCCCGTTGGCTATAGACCCCCCAAACAGTTAGGTGGCACCCTGGGAGCCCACCCCAGTGTGCCAAATCCTCTGTAAAACAAAACTGTCCCGTGATGGGTTTTTTTTCCTGTAAAATGAAAATGTTCCCTTGTAGTCTCGATGCCACCCTCCCCCCATCTGCACCCACCCTCTGTGCACCCTGCCTCCACTCACCCCCCTTCACCCCATACTTACCTGCAGAGTCTGGCACGACGATCTTCGGTGGACCAGGCACACGTCTGCACTCTTCAAAGCTGACCGCAAACTGAAGAAATGCCGGTAAGCTGTATAATGGAATGAATAGGGTTTTTTCAACTTTAATGCATATCTCGGGCATTTTTGAGAATTTTGGCCCAAAATTTTCAACATGGGGTTTTTGGGACCCCTTCTCATGAATTCTTGCACTGTCATGGCATTATTCAGTCCCGAGAAGTGATTTTGCAGTCACTGTGTGGAATCACCTTTCGGGACTGAGTAACAAAATGACAGTGCCACTGTTCATGAGAAGGGCTCTCAAAGAGCCTATGTCGCAAGTTTGGCGGGAAAAATCCCAAAAATGACTGTTTTACGAGCGTGCATAGCAACTGCGCAATGTACACTCATAAGTTAGTACATTCGCACTATTTTCATGCCACATTCTCAACATTGCCATTTTACCACACCTTCTTGTGAACCGTACAGCTGTAATTTTTCACATCTTGGCTGAAATGTGTTTTCACACTTCCAGCGCAGAATAGAGTATTCGCTGTGCGAAATCAGTGTTCATGACACATTACAAAAATGACAGTGACACTGTTCACAAGCAAAGGTCCTAAAATGCCTGTGTTGAAAATTTGGTGACAATACTCCATAAAATGGCTGTTTTATGAGCGTGTGTAGCAACTGTGTAATGCACGCTCGTAAGTTAGTGCATTTGCAATATTTCATGCCACATTCTTAGCATTGGCATTTTACCACACCTTCTTGTGAACCATACAGCTGTCATTTTTCACATCCTTGCTGAAATGTGTTTTCGCACTTCCGGCACAGAATAGTGCGGTCGCTGTGCAAAATCACTGTTCGGGACACATTACGAAAATGACAGTGAAACTGTTCATGAGCAGAGGTCCTAAAATGCCTGTGTTGAAAATTTGGTAACAATACTCCGTAAAATGACTGTGTTACGAGCGTGCGTTGTGCAGTTTGCACGCGCGCTTCTAAATTCACAAACTTGTAATATTTTCACTCCACATTTTCAACAGTGCCATTGTTCTACACCTCCTAATGAACATTACAGCTGTCATTTTTCACATCCTGACCAAAATCTGTTTTCGCAGTTCAGGCCCACAATAGGGCGGTTGCTGTGGAAAGCCCGTGTTCAAGAACATTATGAAAATGGCAGTTACACTGTTCATTAGCAGATGTAGTAAAATGCCTATGTTGAAAATTTAGGGACGAAAGTCAATAAAATGAGTGTTTTACGAGTGCACGTTGCGCAGTTTTCACACACACTCGTGACTTTGTGAATTTGTAACACTTTCACCCCAGCTGTTCATCACTGGCATTTTTCCATACCTCCTTATGAACAGTAGAGCTGGCTGAAATGTGTTTTTACATGTCTGGTGCAGAATTGCATGGTCACTGTGCGAAATCACTTTTCGGGACACTTTGAGGAAATGACAGTGACACTGTTCATCAGCAGAGGTCCTAAAATGCCTATGTTGAAAATTTGGTGGCGAAAGTTTTCAAAGTTGTCACAATGGTATCAGATGATCTTCAAAGTTTTAGTTTTGTACATCATACCCTGTACTTATGGGGGCTTTTCTAGACCACTGTGAAAGTATTACAACAAATTTGCTAGTCACTATTCTTTGGTTTACTAGGTGTCAGAGTTAGTTCTGCTATGCCATAACCAGGGAAAGTGGAGTGTGCCGAGCCCATTACAGAAAATATCTACAGTACACAATTTTACTAGCTGTTTTTGTTTTGCTTGGTCTGTGCCTATTTCAAATAAAACTGGCTGTACTTAACCTTTCCATGTTTTGGGGCTTTTGATACACTGCACTTTAAACACTATGCTCTAGGGTTGTGGCTCAAATTTAACCCAGCTATTGAATACCTGGAATTCCAGATGCGTTTGTTAAATAACCAAGTGCTTGAGTGTCAGTGTCTCAGTAGGTAGCACACTCGCCTCTGAGGCCGGGAGATCAGAGGGCTGTAGGTTCAGTTCCCACATCTGGCACTTGGGTTAATATCCCAGTACTGACATTGTAGTGCAGCATGAGAGGGGTGTTGCATTTCTGAGGTGTTATCTTTCGGATGAGACATCTGCAGTCCATTCAAGCCTGAGGGGAATTTCTCTTAAACCTGGTTAGCTTCTTCATTCACTAATAGCTCAACAGCTTAATCTGATTCAAGGTCAGTTGGCATTCATCTCTCTAGTGTACTTTTACTCCCGGTCAACAAAAATAAATAAATACTGGGGCATATTTGAGGTGTTCAACATGTGGGAATCAACAAGACTTTTAGATCTTATGTGATCTCTCCAGCCAATCCCCATTCCGCTCAGGGAGATTTCCTGAGCATGTATTTTTATTTTATTTAGCTTTTGTTGACCGGGTAAGTGCACTAGACAAATCCTGCCTATTTTCAGGCACAACCCGGGGGGGGGGGATACAAATGAATGCCAACTGACCTTGAACCAGATTAAGCTGTTGGAGGTATTTTTAGTGAATGAGGGAATTTGGCATGACACCGGGAAATTCCCCACTCTTTTCGGATAAGTGCCATGGGATCTTTAACATCCACCTGAACTACCACCAATCCAGGCAGATGGGACCTCGGTTTAACGTCTCATCCGAAAGACGGCACCTCAGAAATGCAGCAACCCTCTCATGCTGCATTACAGTGTCAGTACTGGGATATTAACCCAAGTGCCAGATGTGGGAACTGAACCCACAGCTCTCTGATCTCCCAGCCTCAGAGGTGAGTGTGCTACCTACTGAGCCACTGACACTGCTATTTGGTGCCAGTACACAGCAAGATACTCAAGCTGAAAGGTTCTGCTTTGCTGCTGCTCTCAAATGTGTGCATTTCTGAAGCAATTCCTGCTGAATAGTTTTTCTAAGACTTTTTTTTGGATCCTACCGTCAGTGGGTTCCATGTGATATGAGTAAAAAATTAGGCCTAGGAGCATAACAGCGAAAACAAAATGCTGAAGACAACAACAGGACAAACCAACTTTAGCGAGCGTCATAACCGCTACCCCATCTCTGACAGAACAGGATATGAGGGGAGCTTTGTCCCCACACCCTTTCACTTTTAATAACTAACTCCAACACCGCACAATGCCTGGGGAGGCTCGTGGCCCTGACGCATGCTGTTTTTTAAACTGTCGCCCTTATTGCAGGTGCTTAAATTGATTCGCTTTTGTTGAGTTGCTCAATTTGAGTCACCCATATCGTGGGGACACCCAGTCAGTGTGTCTGGTACTACTATTGACTCTGACACTTTAATGAGTGTTTATTTATCCATTTTATCATTTTTTTTTTACAACAAGTTATCTGAGCATGTTGAAAAGTTTAGCCACAATGTGCTCCTGCAATATAAACACTTTACCACCAACTACTGGGAAAAAATAATTTTAAGCCCTTTTTCAACAGATTTAGTAGACTGTCTGTGTAAGATAATCTTTGGTTGTGTGTATCATTTGTATTTACAGACTAGGTTAGCAGTATTAGTAGTACTCATTCTGTAGCTGTTGATTACCTGCAGACAATATAAATATATATATATATATATATGTGTGTATTTTTTTTATCTTTTCAAGATTTTTTTCTCCTAACTGTGGCAGTCTTAAGTATTCTTGTCATGGCAAACTGTAACTGAGTGGTTGATTTTTACAGCAGGTCAGCTGACTGTTGTAAACTTTCACTGCAGCTGTTTCTACATATAACCAGTAACTGCTGGTAACTAAAGGTGATGCAGGAAAAAAAAATGTAATAAGAAATTACACCTTTCTTCTTCTCAGATGTGTATCGGGGTGGACAAAATAAAGTGCTCTGTTGCTGTGAACACATTCAATGACAGGTGTCTACCACTTTCGTTTTACTACCACTTTGGCTGTTACATAACATCCAAATATAAATCTTTATTTTTTTTTTTATCACGACTCCTATCTCTTGGCACACTGTGACTGAGTGATTCATGTTTTACAAGTTTCTGACTGTTTGTACAATGAGCTTTCCCTGCAGCTGTTGCTGCATAAACCAGTAGCTACTAGTTCCTACTGGTGCCTGGTAGAAAAAAAGAAATAAGAAGTAACCTCTGTCTTCTCAGATTTAGCTTCTGGGCAAAATAAGGCAAGTTTTTGCTGTGGACATCTGCGGTGCCAGCTACCTATCAGCTTTGTTTTAGGTCCACCTTAGCTGTTGCATGAAATCCAAATACAAATCTTTTGAGTTTTTTTTCTCCTGACTCCTGCTTCATGGCACATTGCATCTGAGTGATGATTTGTACAAGTTGTGTGACATTTGTAAGCTGTCACTGCAGCTGTTTCTGCATAAAATCAGTAGCAAACTACTAGCATATACTGGTGCCTGCTGGAAAACTAATAAACAAGAAGCAGCCTTGTTTGTTTTCAGAGTTAATCTGTTCAAGTGAAATAAACCAAGCTTGTGCTGTGGACATCTGCAACACCAGCTGTCTGCTAGCTTTAAGTGCCACTTATTTTGTAACCATTGCATAAAATCAAAATATAAAATATTTATGACTTTTCTCCTGACTCCTGTAGTCAGTATGCAACATACTGTAGTTCTCTTGACATGGTACACTGTTGCTGGGTGATTGAGGTCTTATAAGTCAGTTGACTGTTATAAGCTTTCACTTCCTTCTGTAAGCTACAATAAATAAATACATATTTTTGGCAATTGCTGATGTACCAGATCAGTGAAAATGTCAGACAAACAATAATGTGTGTGGTTGAGCCCATCCAAAAGTAATTCAGAACATTGTCCACCTTCAGCATAAGTTTTCTGTCCTGCTGTTCCTTACTCTCTCAGCAGCCCTGTTGCTGCTAGTTGTAGCACAACTAGTTACATTCTAACTGTTTACTGATCAGATGTTGGGCTTGATTTTCAAAAGGCCCAAAAAACTGATCCATGCTGTGCCAAGTAACAGCTTGTGTTGAAGCCTGATGCACCAGGAATCCTGCACCAGATTTTGGTACAGGAGAGGTCCCAGCACCAAACCCTCCACAGTTACCACAACCTCTCCTGTGTGTCAAACAAATGGCTCATGGGAGGGGTTTGATGGAGGCTGACGGCACCCCTGGCCATAGCAAATGCAGCCCCTACTCAGGGATTGTGGCCAACAATACCAATGATGGAACCCCAATTGAGTGCAGTGGCACTACAAAAGTGGAAGAATGACATGTCCCCAGACACTTGAGGAGGGGCGACTAGGATCAAAACTGACACAGAAGTGGGATACTGAGGATGCACAATGTGCTGCAGCCCATGCACTGTACACTCCCACAATGTCTGTATTTCCCACAGGGGACTAGACATGTCATATTCACTGGACAGTTACTCCCAGTATGTGCCTAGGTATCCCTCACCCCCTCACTCCTTCACTCACCCCCTCTCTAGATGTGTCTCTGCCCACCTTTGCAGTGAGCTGTAACACCTGCAGTGGCACAGAAATAGCAGCACCAGTAGGCTGCACAAATGCATGAAGCAGTCCCACACAGGACATTAAGTGGTGATACCAGGACCCTGTGTGAGATCGCTGCACAGCCATGCTCCTCAGTGACATGCAGGTACATGACAGGCCACAGGTGCTATACACAAACCCACTTGGGGGCAGGCATGATGACACATCTGTGCTAAGCTATGGCACATGACCAGGAAGGCTGGGATGACTCTCTGCTGTTTTCCATCACAGAGTTGCAATGCACATGGATCATGCATGGCAATCGCCTCAGAGTTTGGTACAGCAGAAGAACACTATGGGCACCTACTGCCTCAGTGGACACACCAAGAAAGGCACCCCTTCAGTGGGAGTGCTTGATAAGGACCATATTAGAGCACACTGCTCCTATAGACTGTGTGGTATCCTATGCTGCACACCTGGGACACTATGGTGACCAATGCCTGACACAGCAAAACCTCACGGTATGGGTCACAAACCTGGGGGGTGTACCTTTCAGGCTGCACCTGTCTGCTGACAACTGTCCCATGGATATTCCATGCCACATGGAAGCCACTATGGGAGCTATTATCCCTGCCAGTGTTGTTGCCCACAGGTGGGATGTGGCGATACTGAGGACACAGGCAGGGACTGCTACATGGCACATTGCACTGATGGGATGTATGGTGATGCACTAAACATCTACAGTCCTGCCATACAGGCTGTGCTGCTCTGGTTGTGATCCCCCTGTCCACCACAGAGCAGCCCTATGTCCACCCCATTCGCAGCACAAACCTATCTGGCACAGACAGCCCCCATCCAGGTGTGGGCTATGTTTGAAGATTGGAATGGTGTACATTGTAGCACAGGCTGCCCCTTGGGTCATTTCTGTTTGAGAAAAGTACTGTGCATCATTCCTGGGGCTTTGAAATACAAGTCCACATTTCTTTTTTTAAAGTTTACAAAACCAGTTAGTGCCTGCTAAGATGTATATCCTGGGTTTCAGATGTGTAGGCAACTGACAGGTCCACTATGTCACAGAGCTATTCTTGAGAAAAGGGCAGGCAATGTGGAGTAAAGGTTAAGGGATTGATGAGATTGACTTATGAAGATGGGACATGGCATACAATAATGTGTATAGCTTTGTTACACAAACACACAATATAACGCACACCATTGTCGTCTCTACCATGAACTTTATTGGCCTTCATTGGCATTCTCCTGCTCAAATGCATGTCTAAGATCTTGGTTTATTACTTCTAATGTATTACAGAGTAAAAGTTGGCACATATGTTACATCCTGTCCCTTTGAGAAGGTCCCGTAGAGCAAGTGGCAACAAGCATCTTACTGTCCCTTGTGTGAAACATCTGCTAAATCAGAGGATCTTTTCTTATACGGGTCCTTTTTACTGGAGGAATATGTTGTATATTGTTGAACGCTCTTATACAAAATACTGCAAAGCTTAAATCCAGTCTTAAGAAACATTTGTTGAATTTGTCTGCACTGTATGTAAGTGTATATAAGATGTTATGCCAATTTCTATGTTTTTATATTGAATCACTATTTATGTACACTGTATAGTTTTATTTTTAAACAAGCAAACAAAGCTGTCCCATGGTTGGGTGTGCTTAAGAGAAAAACTTAACACACTTGCCAGGAACTCCAGCACCACCCATCAAACAAAATCGTATGGCCAAACACCAAATGGTTTCCAAAATAGTTCAAATTTTGTTCACAGAAAGCCAAAACATGTGCATTGGGGTCTAACCACAATGGAATAAAACCAGTAGGACCCCCAAAAACCTTTGACTGGTTTTGCTAAGGCGTCATCATGGAGTGTCCACAATTTTAAATTATCTTCTTTTTTTGTATTACTTTCTTTATTCACTGGGACCTAGAGCATCTCTCCAGGGTGTGACTCAACTTCTGTCTCTACTTTCTGCCTGAAACTGCCTCTATTGGGCTCCTATCGGGCTGTCTCCACTCGGTCCCACAGCTTGACCAGCCTACCAGATCACCCCCCGCACGGGGAGGGTCCACCTGCCCATGGTGGCCTATCTGTGATTAGATGGATAGCTGCAGGAGAGGGTAGAGCTGGAGCCCATGGAGGAAGGTCTGACATCGGGATGTAGGCAGGTCTCCAGGCCCCTTTCACCTCTACTAGGCCACCAGGATTTTTCCTTACTGTTTCCCCCAAGAGTGAGGATGTGCAATGCTGGTAGTGCACCTAAGTGCAGCCTGGCCACCCCTCAGCCAATGTAGAATCAAGCCCTGCTGCATGTAGGGCCCCTGATCTCAACCAGGAGCTGCAATGGAGCGGGTCATACCCTGTGCCCCACCCTGGGAAGGGAGGGCATTCCTCCAGATACTCGATCTCCTCTCTCCCCTGCCGATCCCTGACAACCCGAGTCCATTCCCGAACCCGGGTCACTGGCATGGTGTGAGGTGTGGCATCCAGTACCTCAACCCTCAGTGCCACTGGTTTGGCTCTGAAATTACCACCATTTTATGTGCAGTGCTTAAAGTGAACCACAGAAATGAATATGCAGATGCATTGGGTAAATATATATAATAAAAAAGTCACATAATGCAAATGCATTAAATATCCCAACCAGTGTGTAAAATAAAAAAAATGATATATATGGTCTGGAAAAAACATAAGAGGACTGACCGCTAACTGTAGTGATCATCTAAAAATAGCATTGCAGCACAAACCAAGAATCAATATCATAACAACTTGATCATATATAACATTACATTGCTGCAGGGCAACTAGTGAGAAAAATAACCATAAATATCAGATATGATTTATTTCCATTACATGTTGAATAAAATTAAATGGTTACTTTTTCAAATGAGTCAAAGAATGTCATAGTGATGCCTGCCATGGGACAATTTAGAAATCCATGTCAGTAATAGTTTATGTCCACATAGTGAAACCATTATGAGATATCTTACAATGTGATCAGAGGAGGAGGAAAAGCCAAAATTTACTTTTAAAGAAAAACAGAGAGCTCTAACGGACTCAGTGCTCCCAACATGACGATCCAAAGGCTTCCCTCCTACTCAACAATTGATCAACATTGACCTGAATAGATTCATCCAATATGACCAACAGCTTGTAAATGACAGAGCAAAGCATAGCGGTGGTCCAGGTTCTGAATGGAACTAAAGTGTTCCCACACCCAGATTTAGAAAGCTCGCTTGGTTTTCCCTATGTAGAAAGCACCAAGAACGCATGAAACTAAGTATACCACACTAACCTTACTACAATTAATACACTGATTAATATTAATTCTTTCCTACAGTTAGTAGTTAAAAAAAAAATTGGATTTGGCAATGTGAGTACAGTAAGTACATCTGCCAAAAGTATAGCAGCCCCTTGGTGCAGCAGATTTCCAGTCATGCATCTATAGTCTCTCCATGCGGAGAAAGCTATGAACCAGCAGATATCTTAAATTAGACCCCTTTTGTACATAATTTTAGGAGGATTAGATGCAACATCAGCTAAGGCTGGCTCAATTTCTAAAATGTAGTGGTGGGCAAGTGGGCTCAGTTTGCTCTGCGAAGTGATTCACGGAGTAAAGGCAGATTCGCGGAGTGCTATGCAACAAGAAGTGGAATACTTCATGTTATAATGAGTAACGTGAAGTCCATTGAGAACAATGACTTTGTGTTACTCTGCCTTCCCAGACCACTACTTCACCAAATTTTAAAGCTAAGTGCATTCAAAGCAATGCACTTCGCCTCACTTTGCCTTTGTTTTTTAAGCTCCAAAGGTGAATTTTACAGTGATTCATGGGATTTCAGGTCACATGGGCTCTATATTGATCTGCACAGCCTCAGTTCAAGGTAGTGTGTGTAGGAAGCTGTAGGAGACAGTGTGCTCTGAGAGCTGTCTGTGATTGAAACCTTCTAAAAGCTGTTAAAAAAAGGTTTTTGTGTTTTTATGGGGGCTCAAACTTTAGTTCTTCGATTTTAGGAACCCCCCGTGCTCATATCATCGAGCGTTTTTGTTTGTGTGTAGATTTTGAATGTTAATGTACAACATTGAGTGTATGTAGTAAAAGATAGTGAAAGTGTGCTTTGGGGAGGAGCGTATCTGTGATATAGGTAGATTTAAGTAGGAAAAATAGGAATTTCTTTGTTTTTGGTTATATTTTTGTTACATAACTGACTGTGTTAATGTACACACAGTAATATTGTCAGTAATTGTTGAAATTTTCTGGCTGATTGTGTGTTGTGTGGATCTGGTGCAGCAGTTCATAATTTCAGGTTGTTTACAATACGTGGCATATTACTGAACTTTTCAATTTGCTATGCATTACTCATTCACCATTGTAGACAAACTGTTCTGTGTGTGTGTGTGTGTGTGTGTGTGTGTGTGCGGTGTTGCATGACATCAAATAATACATCTTTTATTGTGCCACATTAATTGTTGAAATTTTCTGGCTGATTGTGTGGATCTGGTGCAGTAGTTCGTAATTTCAGGTTGTTTACAATACGTGGCATATTACTGAACTTTTCAATTTGCTACGCATTACTTGTTCACCATTGTAGACAAACTGTTCTGTGTGTGTGTGTGTGTGTGTGTCTGTGTGTGCGTGCGCGCTGTGTTGCATGACATCAAATAATACACCTTTTATTGTGCCACAGTGTAATTGCAGGCGCAGCAGTCTGAACCTGCTATCCACTGCAGCTGCCTGATTTTGTACTGCGATCATGGTATCTGTTTTTTGTTTTGCTGCTTGTACTGCCTTAAAAATCTGCAGTCAACGCTTCCCCCCACTGTAGAAGCGTGGGAAATAACAGATGTCCAGACCAAAGGTTTAAGATGCATAAAAAACGCAAAGGTATGCGTTTGTCAATTTATTTCCAAAAACAAAACAAAACAAAAAAATATTCTTAACTTAAAGTTCATAGAAAGGAAAACAATCGGTGTTAGTCTTCACACCCAAAAACAGGAAATACTTCTTTCCACAGACTCCTGAATTGCCTTTTCCTTTCCTTTTGTCTGTACAGCACTTTGTGTGGAAGCATACACACAACCTTCTTGCTCTGTGGTCAGCCGAATACTGACTCTCCTCTCTATCCATCTACACAGGTCTCTTAGTGGAGGGTTTATATACTTTCCAGAAGGGGTGTGTCTTGAACTGAGCCCCTTCCCTATTGTGACATCACATTACCTGAATACTATAAAAGCAGCCATTTTGTAGGCTGCCATCCCTATAGCAGGACCTCAGCAGGAGAAGCAAGACATTCAGGTACACATTCATTTTGTTTTAATACAGAAAGAAAAGAAACACTTGTTAAAGATTGAATTAAAATCTGCAGCCTTGGCAAGGAAAAACAGATGAGGGGCGCGCTCCCTATCTGTCTTCCTTGCAAGGCTTCAGGATTCTATTTACTTTTAAATGTAAATGCCAGAAAGTAAACATGCATTTATTTAAGACAACAATTCTAGTAAATCTTTTTTACACAGTAGTCTCCTCTAACATATTTTCTTTATATGTGCTTGTTTTTATGAAATTCCTCACAGCTAGAATTTCAGCTGACTGCTTTTCAGCTTATCAAGATTTGGATGCCAGATTGTTTTAAAGATAATCAGGGACAGTAAAGAAAGGTTTAAAGATTGCCAGGTTGGCCACCCTGACAAGAAAATTAGGATAGATAACGAATATAGAAGCAGACAGGATAGAGTGAAAATTGAAAAGTATGGGGGTGCATCTTGTAAATTCTTGATATTTCTCTTCATAACAGGACCCTGTTACACACCTCCCACCACAAGAAGGCAACATAATAAGTTTTTATTTGTTGGCTGAGACCCTTAACCTTTGAAAGGGTTGGAACTTCCGCCACCCACTTCAGAAGTTCCACCAGGGACCCTTATAATTAGTTCTGTACAGAAACAATATTTACTGTCTTATCAGAACTACTGTACAAAACAATTCCCTGAGGTGTCTAGTGCTTACTTAGCACCAATATTCATTTTACTTTGGTATTCTTGCAGCACCATATCGAGATAGAAAATCAGCATTTAAATGCTTCGCTCCTGACCTGTGTTTACGGTAAACTTATATGGTTTAGAGACAAATACCATCTCATAATCCGTCATGCTTTTTATCTTTCATCTGGTTTATCCAACACAACGGATTATGATCTGTCATCACTACAAAATCATTTCCCACAAGTAATACTTAAGGGACTCTATGGTCCACTTCAGTGCCAAACATTCCTTCTCTATCGTAGAGTACTTCCTTTCACACTCATGAAGTTTCCTGCATATACAATACTGGATGTTCCCTTTTTCATCATATTGGGTTAACACAGACCCCAAACCTGTCTCTGAGGGCATCTGTTTGAATTTCAAACGGTCTTGTAAAATCTGGGCTAGTTAGCACAGGGCTGAGCAAAGGACTGCTTTTATGTTCCTGAAGGCCTCCTCACATGCTTGTGTCCATTTAACTTTATTAGGATATTTGTTTTTGGTCAGCTCTGTTAAGGAGTTGCCAGAGTAGCAAAATCTGGGATAAATCGACGTAATAATTTGCTAAACCCAAAAAGATCGAACATGTTTCTTTGTAATGGGGTGGGCTGTTGGCCTTGCCTCCACTTTATCAATCTCTGGTTTCAAGGATCCCTTCCCAATTATGAAACCCAAATATCTGGTCTCTGTCCTTGCTATGGCACACTTAGCAGGGTTTATTGTTAATCCGCATCCTTAATGGTCTGAATAATTGCACTTAAATGCACCAAATGTGAATGCCAGTCATGACTGAAAATGACTACATCATCCAAGTACACTGAACTGTACTGGGCATGTGCTCTTAGGATGTGGTCCATGTACCGTTGGAATGTGGCAGGTGCCCCATGGAGTCCAAATGGCATAGTGGTAAATTGGTTCAATCCAATTGGTGTAGGAAAAGCTGTTATTGCTTGGGCAGTGGGGGCCAAGGGAATTTGCCAGTACCCCTTGGTTAAATCTAATGTGCTGATGTAGTGGGCATTTCCTCAAAAGATTTGCATGGTATACCCTCTTAGTTGGTCGAAGACCAGGCATTTCAATTTCAAAGTTGACACTTCCCGTTTGTCTGATTACATCAAAGGGACCCTGCCAGTGCATCAACAGTTTGTTCTCTGTTGAGGGTAATAATAACAACACTTTTTCTCCAGGTATAAAACTTTTACACTTTAACCCCACGTCATATGCTTCTTTTTGTCCCATTTGTTTCTGGGTCACATTTAAATGAGCCATATTTACATATTTGACCAATCTTTCTCTTAATGCAGTCATGTAATCTATGATGTTACTATAGCCAACATTTTTACCATCCTCCCAGTGTTCTTTTACCACATCTAAGGGTCCCCTGGGATTTCTACCATAAAGTAAGGAAAAAGGTGAAAACCCAGTTGTAGCCTGTGGTACCTCTCTGTAGGCAAACAGGAGGTAAGGGAGATATT
Organism: Neoceratodus forsteri; assembly: GCA_016271365.2. Classification (NCBI taxonomy): domain Eukaryota; kingdom Metazoa; phylum Chordata; order Ceratodontiformes; family Ceratodontidae; genus Neoceratodus; species Neoceratodus forsteri. The sequence continues at coordinate 149,313,892 of CM057456.1, forward strand.
TGTCCCAATCTCTACCTTCTTCCTGAACATACTTCTGTAGCATTTTTAAGGTTTTGTTAAATCTCTCCAAGACCATCTGTTTGGGGGTGGTAAGGTGAAATACTTTGCAGAGTACCCCTAGGAGGTGATATAACTCCCTCAACATAACAGAAGTAAAATTACTACCTCTGTCTGTGAGAATCTCCTGGGGTATTCCCATTCTGCTGAATATTTTGGCTAACTCTTCAGTTAAGCAAGAGTGCAGTAACTGTTCGCATAGGAACAGCTTCAGGGTACCATGTGGCATAATCACATACCACTAATATGAACCGTTATCCTTAGAACTTTTGGTAAGAGGCCTACAACATCCATTGCGATTCGTTCAAATGGGGTAGTGACATAAGGTATTGGCTGAAGGGGCACCTGATCTCTTTTTCCCCCTTGTGCAACCAATTGGCATTCTTTACAGGCACGACAATATTCAGCCACATCCTGATGTATACCTGGCCAGCTAAACCGTGCAAGTAATCTTTGCAAGGTTCGATCCCTCCCCTCATGGCCTGCCATTGGAATATTGTGTGCTAACTGCATGACCTTTTCTCTATACATTTTTGGTACCATTAGCTGTTCTACAGGTTCATTTATGGTAGTATCAACAGAGACTCTATACAAGATATTATTTTTCACAATAAAATGAGATTGTCCAGGGTGTTTTACTTGTTGAGCCTGTGAAAAAAAAGGTTTTAAGGAAACATCAGCTTGTTGTTCCTTAATAATGTCTTGCAAGGGTACTTCTGGCAAAATGCCAGCAATACTGTTCTTTTGTTGTTCTGCCCACTTTCTCTGCTCTTTTTTCTTCTGATTTTTTGATTTTCTGGGTTTCCTGAATCTTCAGCTCCTTCAAAGATATCCTCTTCAAAAGAAAACACTGGCTCTGACTGTTGTTTTTGCTTGAGCACGGAGTTACCACATTTACTGATTTTACATAGTCTTGTTGTTCTTGCACAGTGAGTTAAAGTGGGAAAGTCTTGGCCTATAATCACTGGAACTGGCAATCGAGGTACAGGCCAACAGTCATACAGTGGTGCTCATTATTGACAGTCATTTCAACCACTGTAGTGTAATACTGATGAATATCCCGTGTATGCACATTACTGTTGTATCATTTGAGGTAACTTTACTGTCCGGGGCCAGATCTGCTCTCAGCAGGGTCTGCTTACTCCTGTATCTAATAAACCCAATGTCTGTTGGTCTCCAATCCCACATTTGCAACATACCCAATATTAGCCAATGCTAGGTGAGTCATGTCAGTTCTATTCTTATTTGGACAGTTTCTCATTATGTGGCCTTTGCCAAGACACCCATGGCAAATCAGTTCAGAATATGGTATTCTTCCCCTCTGTCTCGCCTGCTGTAATTATTCTGACGTGCATTAGAATAAAAAGGCCTTACCATTTCTGATGTCTGAGGTGGGGTATTTTGTTGCCCTCTGGGTCTAGTGGGTCGAGCAGCTATATAATCCTCTGCCAGCTTCACTGTATCCTCTGCAGATTCAGGCTGATGTTCTTTCACCCATAGCTGGACATCATGAGGTAACACCTGAATAAACTGTTCAATGACAATCATATCCATCATCTGCTCTTTAGTTTTTACTAAAGGTTGTAGCCATTTCCCACCATAGTCCTTTAATTTTGCATAGATTTCTCTCGGTGTATCATGAATAGTCATTCTCTGGGTACGAAACTGCTGTCTATAGGTTTCCACGCTAATATCATAGCATCGCAATATCTCTTCTTTTACTCTATCATAATTATTTGAGTCCACCCACTTAACTGGCTATACACCATTTGAGCTCTACCAGTTAAATATGGGACCAGTCTTATGACCCATTGATCTTGGGGCCAAAGCATGAGTTTGGGCAATCGCTCGAAAGTGGTGAGGTATGCCTCTATATCATCACTCTCTGACAGCTTTGTTAATTTAATGTCTCTGGGTATAGTTGATCAGACTGACCTTGTGCAAGTGCCTGAATAGCCTTCAGGTTATCCAGTCCATTTCTCATCCTGTCATGCGATGTTCCTCAGCCTGGACCGCCTGTCCTCTTCCCTCTGGCGATGATCCTCATCTCTCTGGCGACGATCCTCTTCCCTCTGAGATCCATTTTGATCTGGTGAATACACAGACACTTTAATAATTCTCCGGGGTCATCTGGTACTGGGGTCACCTGGGCTGCCTCCTGCTTCAGGGGTTCCGTATCCATATTCTCCTCCTCTGTTCTTCTCATTTTAGGCCTTGCTCCAGGTTCTAGGCCAGGCAATAACTGAATACCAGTTTTTTCAGTCACTGCTCTAGTGACATGATATACATCTTTCTTTGTCAGGTCCTCTTTCTCCATCTGTTAGGGTACTTAACTTCAGTACCCCTGGCAACGCCTCCCAGGCAGTCTCGACGCTGCCAGTTATATCCCACTTCGACACCAGTGTAGGTGGGAAATAACAGATGTCCAGACCAAAGGTTTAAGATGCATAAAAAATGCAAAGGTATGTGTTTGTCAATTTATTTCCAAAAACAAAACAAAACAAAACAAAAAAATATTCTTAACTTAAAGTTCATAGAAAGGAAAACAATCGGTGTTAGTCTTCACACCCAAAAATAGGAAATACTTCTTTCCACAGACTCCTGAATTGCCTTTTCCTTTCCTTTTGTCTGTACAGCACTTTGTGTGGAAGCATACACACAACCTTCTTGCTCTGTGGTCAGCCGAATACTGACTCTCCTCTCTCTATCCATCTACACAGGTCTCCTAGTGGAGGGTTTATATACTTTCCAGAAGGGGTGTGTCTTGAACTGAGCCCCTCCCCTATTGTGACATCACATTACCTGAATACTATAAAAGCAGCCATTTTGTAGGCTGCCATCCCTATAGCAGGACCTCAGCAGGAGAAGCAAGACATTCAGGTACACATTCATTTTGTTTTAATACAGAAAGAAAAGAAACACTTGTTAAAGATTGAATTAAAATCTGCAGCCTTGGCAAGGAAAAACAGATGAGGGGCGCGCTCCCTATCTGTCTTCCTTGCAAGGCTTCAGGATTCTATTTACTTTTAAATGTAAATGCCAGAAAGTAAACATGCATTTATTTAAGACAACAATTCTAGTAAATCTTTTTCACAGTAGTCTCCTCTAACATATTTTCTTTATATGTGCTGCATAATGCTTGTTTTTATGAAATTCCTCACAGCTAGAATTTCAGCTGACTGCTTTTCAGCTTATCAAGATTTGGATGCCAGATTGTTTTAAAGATAATCAGGACAGTAAAGAAAGGTTTAAAGATTGCCAGGTTGGCCACCCTGACAAGAAAATTAGGATAGATCTGAATATAGAAGCAGACAGGATAGAGTGAAAATTGAAAAGTATGGGGGGAGGGGCATCTTGTAAATTCTTGATATTTCTCTTCATAACAGGAGCCTGTTACACCCACCCCCACCGGCAAAAGGAATTTTTTACCAGATTGGATTGTTTGTGACCTCAGCACTACTGGTTACTGAAGGTGTTTTCACTTGTGAATTTACGTGACCATCTATATGTGTTGCTGAAGCCACAGTTGTTTTTTTGGCTTCACATTCAGCGTCCCCCCAGTCAGAGAGTGAATGTACCAAAATCTAAATTTGTTTATAATATTATTGTTGATCCCCCAAAATGTCCGAAAAGAGATGTACAAGCAAAGCTGGTTCTTGCCATGGCACTGCTGCCAGTAAGATAGTCTGTGGGCATGATAGTACGCAGATGCAGAAGTGCATTGCTGATGTGAGGAAAGGTATTTCTCCTGCAATGTTTTTTACAGCCCAATCAGTGGCTTCATTCATAGTTGGAAGAGACAACGTTTTCCATGCTGGTAGTGTTAGTGCAGTTGGTAGTGGCAGTAGTACGAGTATTGCTGCCTCAAGTTCGAATTCTGACTAGTGTACCATATCCAAAAATATAGTGGAGCGTGAAGCAATGCAAGTGAGTGGCAGTGTAGATGATGTCATACTTTCCCGGAACATCCCAGTAACTAAACCTGAGGATTCTGATAATCATGTCAACGATAGCATGCAATGGGTGTTTACTCACGTGGTAAAGGTGATTGTGTTGGTTGACATCCATGGCACACCAGACATTACATCATGGGTTTTAGCCCACCTGATAGGCTAATGATGCTCATGACCTAGGATCAAATTTTTAGACCCCAGGTCCCAGAAGCCCCTGTTTTCCAGTTTGAATTTTCCATAGCTGAAAAAGTAAGGTTAGTAATAACACAAAAAATGCTTTGAGATAACAATACACAGTCATGCTGAGAGGCCTTCTGAATGTGGCTGGAGAGGCCCATTTTATTGTCCTATTGATACAATACTAGTACTCGGCCTGCTAACTGGCTGATGGTGGGCATCTTAGATGCCGGCATTTCCTTAATGAGGACTTCCCAATCTATCTGGCAATATTTTGCCATGGATGTCAACCAACACAATCACCTTTTCCAGGTGAGAAAACACCCATTGTGATTGGTTGACCATCCATGGCACTCCAGACATTACATCATGGGTTGCTAAAAAGCAGTACTATACCCATTCGGGTGGGACAGAGTGGTCTAAGAGTGAGGGGAGTGCTACCTGGCTGTCGAGAGGACCTGAGTGGTGAATGGGTTCTTTATCTTGTACAGGTGATCCAATCTGTAGTGCCTGGCAAATGTGTGGATGGAGGTCCAAGTGGCTGCCCTGCAAATATCCTCCATAGCCACGTTAGCTCTTTCTGCCCGGGAGGTGGACACAGCTCTGGTTGAGTGGGCTCTAATGCCCTCTGGGGGCACTAGATACTTTGCTTTGTAAGCCTGTTGGATAGTCCTCCTGAGCCAGCCCGCTATAGTGATCTTTGTTGCTGCTTTACCTTGCCGTTGCCCCTTTGAAACTATGAACAATCTCTCAAGTTCTACGTATCAGTTGCATTCTAGCTATGTACTTGGCTAGCTTACTCCCCACATTCAAATGATGAGGTATTCTTATATTCCCTGTCTGAGATGTATCTGAAAGGGTCGTAACTCAATGAGCTGATCTCTGTGGAACAGTGACGTGACCTTTGGCTTAAAAGCTGGGACTGTACATAATTGTACCCCTTGAGTGGTGAACATGGTGTAGGGCTCCCTACATAACAGTGCCCCAAGCTCACTAATCCTTCTAGAGGAGCACACAGCCACCAGGGAAACAGGTCTTTAGGTCTCCCCAATACAGGTCCACTTCGAGAAACGGCTCGAAAGATGCAGTGCTGAGGGCATCTAAGACTAGGGTTAGATCCCAGGGGGCAACTAGTGTTATGGCCCTGGGGCAGAGCCCTTCTACTGCCCTGAGGAAGTGTATGATGTCCGGATGGGCTCCCGGGCTGTGACGTCCATTAGGGCCGATGGCAGCACTGATGGCTGACAGTTGCACCCTGTGGGAGGAATGAGAGAGCTATTTTTCTACCCCCTCCTGAAAATACAGTAGTATAGTTGACATATCTGCTTGCTCTGGGTTTTTGTCTCTGTCCTTGCACCATGCCACAAAGAGAGACCACTGTCTGCCGTAGGTAGTGCTGGTCGATTTCCATCTGGACTGCAGCAATGTGGATATGACTGATGCATGATATCCTGTTTTCAGCAGTCTCTTCCTTTCAGGAGCCAGGCTGTTAGTTTCAAGGTTCCTGGTGTAGGATGGACTAGTGACCCTTGGGATAGCATGTCAGGTCTGTATGGGAGGCTGCGCTTGTCCAGCACCATGGCTATCACTGATGAGAACCAGGTTCTTCAGGGCCAGTATGGTGCTACCAGGATAATGGTCTTCCATGACTGGCGTATCTTCACTAGGACCTATGGTAGCAGGGGGGATGGGGGGAAACACATACGCTCGGTTCCGAGACCAGGTCTATGACAATGCGTTGACTCCTTGGGAGCAGTGCTCCCTGTATTGGAGAAGAACCATTGTACCTCAGCATTGCCCACCATCGCCATGAGGTCCATGGAAACAGGCTCCCATGCCTCCTGTATCAGCCGAAATAGGTCGGTCTGTAGGTGCCACTTCCCTGTGTGTATCTATTGACGGCTGAGTCAATCCGCTCGGATGTTGAGCTTGACAGCTAAATGGACCACTCCTATGTGAACAAGATGGGCCTGAGCCCAGTCTAGTACCCTCGTCACTTCTCTCTGCATGACCTTGCTTTTGGTTCCCCCCTGCTTGGCTATGTAGGCCACGGTAACCTGGCTGTCGGAGTGAATAAAAATTGACTGGCTGGAGATGTACATTTAAAAGGATATGAGGGTGTGGTAAACTGCCCTCATCTCCAGTGTGTTGATTGACAGTCTGACCTCTGCTATCGTCTAGCTGCCTTGAGCTAACTGAGGGCCCAAGCATGCCCCTCCATCCCAGTAGGCTTGTGTCTGTCTCGATGGAGACATTGTAGGATGCCTCTAGTGGAACCCCTTGCATGAGGGACCACTGAGTTGCCCACCAGCTTAGAGAACATCTCACCATGACGGTTAGTGGTATTCTGACTTTCAGATGCCACTCGTTGGGTGATCCCTGTGACAACATGTAGTTCTGTAGGGTCTCATATGCCACCTGGCCCAAGGCACCAGGTTGATGCAGGAAGCCATGCAGTCTAGCATCTGAACTATCTGACTGATAGTTGGCATGTTGTTTTCCTTTAGTTGGCATGTTAGTGACATCACTGTTTGCACCCTGTTCTGGGATGGTCTGGCCCATCCCTGGGATGTGTTCACCTCTGCTTCTAGGTGCTCCAGTTGTTGTGTAGGCATCAGGTGGCTGTTGGCCTGGTTCTTGACCCAGCCATGATCTTTCAGTGCCCTTAATACCATTATGGTGGCATTGAGGGATTGTTCCCTGGACCGGCACAAATTAGCCAGTCATCCAGATATGGTGCAATATCCATTCCCTGCTCTCTCAACCTGGCAATGAGAACTACTGACACCTTGGTGAATACCCTTGGTGCCAAGGTAAGACCGAATGGTAAGGCTTGGTACTGAAGATGCTGGCCAAGAATGTGGAAACGCAAGTATTTTCTGTGGTAGTGACGAATAGGAATGTGAAGGTACGTGTCCTTCAAGTCTATGGACATGAGGCAGTCGCCTCTCCAGATGCTGCAGAGTGTTGATCTCAGCGTCTCCATTTTGAACCTCTGAGTGACCACAAACTTGTTGAGGTGTTTGAGGTCTAGGATTGGATGGAGTTCCCCAATCTTTTTGGGAACGAGGAAGAAGATGGAGTATGATCCCTGTTCTTCCTAGTGGGGAGGAACCAACTGGATAGCATTGTTCTGCAACAGGTCATGTAGGATTTGTTGTTCCTGATGAGGTGAAGCCCTTTTCTTTGCTATGGGGAAACTTACAAATCTGAGAGATATCTGAGAGTTGAACAGATCTATAGAGTACCCCCTTGACACTGCCTCTAATACCCATCTGTCTATGGTTGTGCTGCACCACCAGTGGTGGAATAGCATGAGTCTTTTTCCCACTGGCAGGCAGGGGTCCTCTGTGGGTGTTCTCTTGAGAGGGGAGAGGGGTTTGTCGCATGAGGGTTGCACTGCCACTCCTGCATTACCTGCTAGATAGGTGGTAGCATAGGAGAGGCATAGAAATGGACTGCATGAGCTCCGCTTGGGAGGGGGAATGCCACAGTCTCCAGCATCCGCTTATGTGATGAATGATCAAATATGTCCAGAGAGGTCGGGCTAAGCAGTCCTAACGCTAGTTAGCGCTGCTGCACCGTGGGCCTCACTTGGTAGGGAGAACCACCAGTGACTGAACAGAGTAGCTAAGAGTGTAAACTTTAAATTCTACTACTGCGTGTGGTGCCCTGGCCAGTCAGCAGCCTATAATGCTGCTGAACTGCGCAAACCTCTAAAATTAGCTCAAGAGACGAATGCGCCCCCGATTTCAAACAAGCTGCCACTAAGTAGCACACCTTTCAATTTCTTTCTAAGCAGCTGTCTAACTAAGCGTAAAGGCCAACAAATAAAAAGGTCCTCACAATGGGGGGGGGGGACTACGGCTCTGCCTGGGCTAAGGATTAGCAACTTTTCAGTGTTATGCAAACAAACAGCATGGAACAAGCAGCTTATAGGACAGGATCAACAAACAATGTTCTCTTCAGATCTTAGAATCAACAACAATTCTCACTCTCTCAGTTTCTTAAGAACAAGCAATTGAAACTGCAGGGGGATAGCTACCCAACTGAAGTGTCTCACTTATGTCAGCTAAGGAATCTTAAATTAGTAGCTTAGCTAACCATCCTTAATTATTCCATCTAATTAATCTTGACTAACATTTTATCTAACTAGCCAGTTAGTACAATATGGTAGATCTGCCTGCAAGAGGACAGGCACATAAAATGGTGGCCAAGGGGATAGCCATACAAGCCATACAAATCCTACCCCTAAGTATCTCATCCACCCCACATTCCTAACAACAGAAACCTAGGACCTACAAGCCTAGTTCCCTTAATCCAAGATGACCCTGCCTATTCTCTACCTTTTACCTATTCTGGCCTCCCTTTTGGCTGTCTACTCTTTCACCCCAATTTCTACCCTATTCCTTAATGCCTCCTTATTTTTTATCACTTAGGTATGAGCTCTTACTCAACGGAGACTATATGGGATTGTTGTCTCTTTTCGTTTCAGTAAAGCTTATCATTATGTACCTTTGCATGTTAATTATGTTGACCAGTATGTATAGGCCCATATTGACTGGCACCTTCACAATGTTTTTTCTTTTTTTTTTTTTGCACCGTTGTCTACCGTAATTGTAATCTTATGAAGTGTACTGTACTGTATTTATGCCCAGGACCACCTTGAAAATGAGCTTGCTCAATGGTGTTTATGCCTGGTTAAATAAAGTGATTGATTGATTGATTTAAGATGGTGGCTGATTCCCTATTGATTCCAGCAGTGAGGCTGAATGACCCTGGGGTTGTAGACAGCTTCCTGAGCAAAAAATTCTCTATAAAATCATAATTTTTTCCCTGTAAGGTCCCTCTTATTTTTGCCCTGTCAACAAACCAAGATGCTGTCATCGGCCGCTTATTAGGGGCTGCCCAAATACCACTATTAGAGAGGGACAAGTGCCTCACCCCCCACAGGCCACAGCCACAGCCACGTGAGAGAGGGCCAAAAATGGAGCAGAGTCCGTTGTTTTCTGTTGCCTGGGAGTTAATTTTGCCCTGTTTTGAGCCTGCCTACAGCCTCAAGGAATGGTGGCTAGATTGGGACCAGGACCAGGCTGTTGTACTCCCTACACCACCCACTAATAGGGGATGGAGGGGAGATATTCGGTCCTGCACTATGTGGCCCCGCTTGTGAGGGTAAACCACACTGCCAGGCACCAGGACTGAACGAAACAAAGCAACCATGAGCCGCTGATGGAAGCAGCTCTAGAGCCTCTGCTAGGCTTGTTCTATGCAGTGGGACCCCACTTGGGAGGGGGGAGCACTGGTGTCCAAGGAACATGCTGGGCACGAGAGGCAAAGGCAACAGAAGCAGTGCATAGTTGCTGCGGGTCTCAGACGCAGGTGCGAGTATTCAATCCCAGGTAGTGCATATTTGCTGCATCTCTAAGAGATGCCATAACCCTAGCCAGCCCATAACACTAGCCTGTATGAGCAACAACTGTGGCTGAATAGATGTTTGTAAGTCCAAACAAACAGCAAGAGACACTGCACATAAAATTGCAAAGTTCCCAGCTCCAATTACCGCTCTTGTAACAGAGTAAAAACACCCTACAGTTGAATAACCAGTTAAACCAGGGAAAGGGGGGGGGAGAGAGACAGAATTAACAAGGGCTATTTGAAATGCAGCAAGCACACGGATGTAATTGGCTTCAGATCAAGCAGAGAAGAAAGCCAATTGAACTAACAAGGACTATTTATCATGCAATCACACCCAGGCTCACAGAGATGATTTGCTTCGAAAACACAGGATTAATTAACTCTCTCTCTTAATTTCTTCACTATTCAAATATTTTAATTATTGTCAGCAGTAGAAAGCTGTATTTCTGAAGCGATACAACAGGAATCTTTCTACCTGGTCACAATCTAACCAAGCGCTTGCTACACTGATCTCATAAACTTTCTCCAACATTCAAACACATTTCTGGTGACCAAAGAACACTAACTTCAACCTTTTACTATTTAAAAAAAAAAATAAATAAATAATCTGATCAAACTTCACAAACTGGCTAAACGCCAACATCAGCTTTATTTCCTTTCTTTTAAAGGAAGGAGTCTGACCAGTTTTACAACTAATCATGCTGCTGGCCTTAATTAAAGCTGTATGAAGTTGTGAGGAAGGCCCCTCATTAACTACACCTGCATGCATTCAGCTAATTAGCTCTTAAAGCCAGCATTAACTAGTTATTCAGGAACTCCCCTTGGAAGGATGATTCCTGAGGATGCAGTTTATAATGCAACTTTCTTTTCAGCAAATCCAAAGATAAACTGAGCAGTCAGAGACAGCCAATGGTATCAGAAAAAAACAGCACGATTTAAATAAAACAGAGCTCTGCACTATTCCTAGCTCTGTACATTCAAGGAATGGCACAAGAGCATTGGATTTGAATCTGGTGGGCCGCGGGTGACAGGCATTGGCAGGCCTGTACTTCGCTAGGCCCACCGAGGCAAATTTCTATGAGAGAATAACATTTCGGTCAAAAACAATGAAGTACAACAGTGAGCAGCACAATCTGCTCCAAAAGTGACTCCTCTTACTCTGCAGACCTTAAACAATTTAAACTGTAGCTACTGCAAATGGTAACCTAATACGTTAATGAACATTTGTAAGCATTGTAACATTCTGAGGACTCCAGTAATTAGAATGTACATTGTAGGCATGCAGAGAACAGCACAATTATCAGATAAATTAGCAGAAAAAAACACATTTTGTAAATTCCAGTTGCCTACATTTCCTTACACAGTACAGGGACTCATGGGGTGCTTGTAGTCTGATCAGATGCACAAGTAGAACTGTAGAACAAGGGCTTATGGGACCTGGGGTCTAGAAATTTGATCCTAGGTTGTGTGCATCATTAGCCTATCAGGTGGGCTAAAACCCATTATGTAATGTCTGGAGTGCCATGGATGTCAACCAATCACAATGTGATATGTTGTCCACCGAGGTGGTTCATGTCACACATTTTCCATGCAGTGATTCACAGTGTGGTGAAAAAATATCAGGTGGTGATGGTGGTGTAGATGATGATGATGATGAATGTGATGATGACAATTATGTTGCTGTAGTTGCAACATGCAGTCCAAATGCCAGCACCCAAACAGAAGATGTGAATGTGTGTGATGCTGATGAATATGATGATGTAACTGACCCCAGTTGGGAACCAGAGAAAAAGAAATTCAAGGTAGCTGTGTCTGAGTGAGTTTGCAGTAACCCCCCCATAAAAACTTGTGATTTACCAGTTTCAGTTGATGATGATGACTCAGTAATAATGATAGGTAGTCATGGTCGTCAATTGCAGTCCAGGTGTGCAGTGCCTGAAACATCACGTCGCCCCCCACACACACTTCAGTGCTTAAAAGAACAGAGTTAAATAAGCAGCATCATGGAAATGTTAAAAGTAGAGCTTCACAATCCCTTGTTTGGGATTTTTTTGTTCAAGATGCAAATGATGAGTCAGTTGCAATCTGCCAAGTTTGCTATGTGCGTGTGAGTCGAGGTAAAAGGGGAAGCCATCTGGGCACAGGAGGACAGTATATGCATCTTAAGACTAGGCACATGGTACTGTGGACCCAGCACAAGATGGCAGCTAATACCACAGTGGGGCATTCACCCTCGTCAGCAACCATAACGAGCATGTTATCCCCTTCCATGACTGTTAAGTCCAGTAGGAAATTAAACTTGTGCAGTAGTGAGGTAATAAGAGCAGAGGATTACAACAGGTATGATGAGGTGGAGGAGCATAATGACTTTGAAATGTTGTCCAGTGCTGTTGAGAGTAGCAGTTTTGGTGGTGGTGATGTTGAATGCAGTATGTCTAGTGCAAGTGGTGCATCAACCCCGGTTGGCAAATCTGGCAAAATAACTGCATTTCTGGGTTTGTCACCATCACCTGTGCAACTGTCTTCATCAAACGTCCACACTCCACCCCCTGCCAATGCCATTCAGAATCATCACAGAGCAGAACCATTTGTCATCACACCCATGTAAAACATTTAAGTCAGTCCACGTTACAGAGTACTTTTGAGCATAAGCTGAAGTACCCCCCCCCAATCATACAGTGTCACATGAACTTAATGCTGCTGTAGCTGAAATGCTGGCAATTGATCTTTTTCCCTTCTCCTTTGTGGAAAATTCTGGGTTCCAGCGGGTTGCTGCACGTGCCTTTCCAAAATGGAAAGTCCCATCCAGGACATACTTTTCTACCCGTGCTGTCCCTGAGTTGTTTTGTACTGTGTCCGACTCAGTAAGACATGCCCTTCAACATTCCTCCTCTCCATTCATCCATTTAAGTATGGATATGTGGACAAGTGGCAAAACAGGGGGAGTACATATTTGTGTATAACTGCACACTGGGCGCAGGTGCCGGGGGATGTTTGTGATGTTGGTAGTGAGAATAATCAGTGCAGTAAGGTGGATTGTCATGATAGCAATCTTTCAGGAATTTGACAGCATGCAATGATTGCTATATGCAATGTGACCTGTTCACACACTGGTGAAAACATGTTGGACATGGTACTGACTGAAATTGACAAGTGGCTGAACCCCCTGCCCCTGAATGTTAGGTTCATAGCAAGTGACAATGGGTCAAATGTGGTGAAATACATCATGAATAGTGTTTTTTTTTCATGTTCCATGCATGGCCCATTATTTAAATCTTGTGGTGCAGGAGTTTCTGCAGCGCCCTGATGTAAAAGAAATGCTGACCATTGCACATCATATCAGCTCTCACTTTTCAAGATCTGGAAAGGCCCATGACCAACTGCGGCAGTTGCAGATGCAAAACAGCTTGCCTCAGCACCGCTTGAAGCTGGAAGTTGTCCCCCTATGGAACCTCACTTTATACATGGCAGAAACATTGTATGAACAATACAAAGCCATCTAAGGATATCTTGTGATGCACACTAGCAGTGACAGTTCCAGGGCCTCCATGTCTATGACGACTGAATGGTGACACCTCATGGACTCTGTAATAACAATTTTGTGGCCTTTTGAACATGCCACACAGACAGTGAGTGATGAGTCTGCCTCCATTAGCCAATCAATTCCACTGCTGTGGGTGCTGAGACAGACATTGGTGAATGTACAGCATGTCCTTGATGTTGCCGGAGACAGTGCTAGCAATATGTTGCTGCAACACATGTTGACAGTATTCAACCAGAATCGTCACTTTGTGAGCATTCGGCATAGTGACAACTTTGCCATAGCAACAATGCTGGACCCATGATACAAACATGAATTTGCATCAGTACTGGAGGGAGGGCCTGAACAGGCAAAAAATATCAGTGGTCAACTGGTGCGCTTGGTTCATGGAGCACAGAAGTGACGTGCCAAGGTCAGCAAATCTTAGCAGTATAATCCGGCTGAAGGTGTACCTGGAGAACCATCAAGCGTATCATGCAAGGGAAAGGGGACTGCAGTTCCAGGTGGTCTGTCATCCAAAGTGGCTGGCATCAACCTGCTTTGGGATGCTTTGCCCCAAGTGGGGCTTTGTGAAATAAATGATTCCAGAGAACAGGATGATGCATCAATCACTGGACTTAGTGGGGCACAGAGAATGGTTGAGTCATATTTGTCTGAAAACAGGCATCTGACAATAACTGATGATTCTCTTTTGTACTGGAGTAGAAAGGTGAGGGAATGTCCAGAGCTGACTGCAGTGGCACTGAAGTACCTCATATGCCCACCCTCCAGTGTAAGTGTCAAGAAGGTATTCAGTTCAGCAGGTGCGATAGTCAGGGATCATCAGACAAACCTGTCTCCTGCAAATGTTAGTTTGCTAACATTCATTAAAATGAATGAGAGGCACATACCAGCACAGACTGCAATCTCGGTAGTCACTGTGGTTTTGGTGATGTGGAAATGGACCATCCTGGTGGCACTGGCAGTGGCAGCATGAAATGGCCTACCACTGACGTAGATGATGACACAATGGAGAAAGAATTTCCCAGTGGTCAGACTTCAGACATAGATGACTGTGAGGGCAGCTTTCTTTATGAGGATGATGATGTGGTTAATGTTGGCAAGTTTTAACTGAATCTGAAAGGTGGTGTGCCCCCCCAGACCACCACCACCACCATCACTGGTACTGATGTTAGCCACTGCCACCACTGAGCATGAGTCTGTCCGCCCCCTGGACCACCACCACTGGGACTGATGTTTGCCACTTCCATCTCTGAGCATGAGTTTGTCTGCCTCAGACCACAACCACTGGGACTGATGTTAGCCACTGCCACCACTGAGCATGAGTCTGTCTGCCCCCCAACCACCACCTCTGGGACTGATGTTAGCCACTGCCAGCTCTGAGCATGAGTCAGTCCACCCTGGACCACCACCACCAGGACTGATGTTAGCCACTGCCACCACTGAGCATGAGTCTGTCCACCCCCCGGATAACCACCACTGGGACTGATGTTAGCCACTTCCACCACTGAGCATGAGTCAGTCTGTCTGCACCCCGGACCACCACCACCGGGACTGATGTTAGCCACTTCCACCACTAAACATGAGTTTGTCCGGACCCCCGGACCACAACCACCAGGACTGATGTTAGCCACTGCCACCACTGAGCATGAGTCTGTCCACCCCCTGGACCACCACCACCACCGGGACTGATGTTAGCCACTGTCACCATCAGCAGATGCAGGAAGATATAACAGAATGTGATCATGTACCCCAGCTATTACCACCAGCACCCACCACCAGTGTCATTCAGACAATATTTCCCCATTACATTTACAGTTACCATGCCAAGGCAGAGGGAGTCGAACAGGAGACCACATCCATCAGTCACAGGCACAAAGCTTCTTAATATTTTAACTATAAAGTGAGTATGTGTACTAATGTTTGTTATGCTATTTAACTTCCTTTAGTTGTATGTTTTGTTTTCTGTACCTTTTCAGAGACACAATGGTCAAACACATATGGTACACTTATTTTGTTTTTTTTAACAGGTTAACAAAAAAACTCTCCTTCACTGAAAGTCGGTAGGAATGGCACCGTAGCTGTACCACACAGAGGAACCTATGGAATATCCATTTGAAATCCATTCTGGTATGAAGATTTTAATTCATCCTTTTCATTTTTTTTTCAGAAAGACTGCATCAAATGCGACTGAGTACGATTCATAAACTAGGTTACATGTGTACATCAACAAAACTATTTCTATAAGATATCATTCATGCACTGTATTCTGAACTTGCAGCTGTGCAGCTCTGACCATGACAGTGTTGAAAAAGTTGCACACAGGTTGCGTTACTTGACAAGATGTGGTTTTGACATGCAACCTGACTTGAGATTGAGAACCAGGGCAAATTACAATCAAGTTGTAAGAAGTCATTCACTTCTTTTTTTAGGAAATTTCCAAATACTTTGTTATTGTGTCAAAGTGGTCTTATCCAAAGAAGTTCTTCAACATCTGCCCCCGGCTGGGGCTCACATGCAACATGCAGAAGTCTTTTCATTCGATGACCACGACCATCATTAACAACCAGACTCGAGAAGGATGCAGATGAAATCTGTGAAGAAGTAACCAAATAAGAAGCCATTAGAGACAAACCTGCAAATATGCATCCCTCCACCCCCCAAAAAAAAATACTTACCTTCATTTGCTTGAGAGTTATCCATTTCAAATTTCTATGCAAAAAGTTCTTATCGAGCACTGGAATGTGCACACCAACAGCATCCGTGACCTGTGATACAGAACAATACAATGAGTACATGTCCTTGTCAACCCCCTCACCTACAAAATATACAAATATATATATATATATATATCAACTCACCAAGGCTACTATTAGTGTACAGACAAAGGGCACCCTTCCATCCAACTGAGATGATCACATTGCATTTGCTGGAATCACAGCACACATTGGACCAGCAACAGTTCGCTCATGGTCATCATTTTATTCAGGGGGACTTTATATGTGCTGTAATGCTCCCATTTCACTTTGTTACCACTTGTCAATTTTCTGGACACAAGGCAGATTCATTTTGGGCATGCAGAAAAATCTGGGAACTCTGTGCCACCACTGCATGCATGACTGAGTGCGCCATTAATTCTGGGGGACTTTGTAAGTGCTGAAACACTCCCATTTCACTTGGTTACCACTTGTCAATTTTCTGGACACAAGGCAGATGCATTTTGGGCATGCAGAAAAAATCTGGGGACTCTGTGACATCACTGCGTGCATGACTGAGTGCGCCATTAATTCTGGGGGACTTTGTATGTGCTGTAACACTCTCATTTCACTTTGTTACCACTTGTCAATTTTCTGGACACAAGGCAGATGCATTTTGGGCATGCAGAAAAATCTGGGGACTCTGTGCCACTACTGCGTGCATAACTGAGTACATCAATAATTCTGGGGGACTTTGTATGTGCTGAAAAGCTCACATTTCACTTGGTCTACCTAGACTTTAGAAAGACATTCGACACAGTCCCACACAATAGATTAATTGTCAAATTAACCAGCCTGGGAGTGGGTCCCAGGGTGGTAGCCTGGGTAAAACATTGGCTGGACAACAGGACACAGAAGGTAATTGTAAATGAAGTCCACTCTGAAGAAAGAGGGGTTACTAGTGGGGTACCACAGGGTTCAGTACTGGGTCCAGTCCTTTTTAATGTCTTTATAAGTGACATTGCAGAGGGACTGGAAGGAAAAGTATGCCTCTTTGCAGATGTCACAAAGATCTGCAACAGGGTTGATACACAAGGAGGCGTGGAAATGATGAGAAGTGACTTGGCAATTTTGGAGGAATGGTTAGAAGTATGGCAGCTTGGATTCAATACAAAGAAGTGCAAAATAATGCACCTGGGAAACAAAAACCCAGGGGAAGATTACACAATGGGGGGGTAGTAACAACAACAAAAATGGAAAGGGACCTGGGGGTAATCATATCAGATAACCTTAAGGTTAGCAAGCAATGTGAGAAGGCAGTAGGGAGGGCAGGGGGGATACTGGGATGTATAGGGATAGGCATCACTAGCAGAAAACAGGAAGTTGTCATCCCTCTGTACAGACAGTTGGTGAGACCCCATCTGGAGTAGTGCATCCAGTTCTGGAGACCCCATCTCCACAAGAACATAGACAGGATAGAGGCAGTCCAGAGGAGGGCAACTAAAATACTACAGGGTCTGCAAGAGAAGCCATACGAGGAGAGACTAAAGGAGCTTAATATGTATACCCTTCAGGAAAGGAGGGAGAGGGGGGACATGATAGAAAGTTTTAAGTACCTCAGTGGAATCAACAAAGTCTAAGAGGGTAGCATCTTACAGAAAAAGAGATGTGCAAGAACAAGGGGACACACTTTAAAGATGGGGGGATGGTGCAGGGGCAATGTGAGGAAGTACTTTTTCACAGAGAGAGTGGTGGATGCATGGAACAGCCTTCTTGAGGAGGTTGTGGGGTCTAAAACTGTGGGAGAATTCAAGAATACATGGGACATACATAAGGCAGTTCTTGTTGGGGGTAAGAAGAAATAGGCTGTTGGTTAACTAGGATCTGCAGCTTATCCTGTAGGTAGGGAAATGGGCAGGCTAGGTGGACCAAGTGGTCCTTGTCTGCCATCAAAGCCCATGTTTCTATGTTACCACTTGTCAATTTTCTGGACACAAGGCAGATGCATTTTGGGCATCCAGAAAAAATCTGGGGACTCTGTGCCACCACTGCATGCATGACTGAGTGCGCTATTAATTCTGGGGGACTCTGTATGTGCTGAAACACTTCCATTTCACTTGGTTACCACTTGTCAATTTTCTGAACACAAGGCAGATGCATTTTGTGTGTTGTGTGATTGTGAGCTCATGATGTCATACTGACATTATCAATTAAAGCAGCATTGCAAGAATGTGGTGACAATTCTGAACTGTGCTTTTTTATATTATTTTACATTGCCAGCCACTAGTTACCTCTGAGTCATGACTTGAATGATAGACTTCTTTTCACAATTTCTGTCTGCTTGACTTAGTTTACTACTTTTTGTCACGTATGAAAAAAAATGAGCACACCTTTCAATATTGTTATGACCAGGTTTGTATTTATTTGCAGCTGCTTTTCAATAAATATTGTTCTGTGGGGTCATAAAACACTGCCTACTGCATAACTGTTAATTTACAACAGAAGTGATATATAACAACTAACTGATGTGATGGAGAAAAGCAGCGGAAGATACTGACAAAGACCTGCTCAGCACCATATTAAAAGGAGTGTTCCTTTCATTATTTCATGTGTGAAAAAAGGTAGAACAGCAGACTCGAATACTGGAAATTGTAGTATCATACAAGTCAGGATGTAAGTAAAGGAAGTTGTAACATAGCATTAAAATATATAGGTCAAAGTTCTCAACAGAGTGTTGCACTGCTGCTTTACAGAGATTCACCACTTTACATAGTTATTGTGTTGCACTTAATATGTGGGCACCTTACTTCTAGGGGAATCTTTCTTGCTCCACATGTTCTTACATAGTGCAATACATTTCTGTGAAAACCACCTGTAATTTCATTAAAGTGTGTCACGTCACGGATGAATTCCCATTCAGAAAAGCTTCCCAAATTCTGCCCCCCTTTCTCAGCAATGTTAGGACATGATGCCAGGGAGAGCACAGGTGTGTGCTCCATTATAGTGAATATCCAATTGTCCGTCAGCTTTCCGAATGTTTCTTATGTTATAATCGTCAGTTTCTGGTGAAACATGTGTGCATGTTTCTAGTAACAAGAGCCTTGTTAGTGGAAACGTGCCCACATTTCATCACAAACTGAACATTAAAACATAAAGAAACATTCAGATTGCTGCCGGACATTCACTATAGTGGAGCATGCACCCGCGCTCCCCCTGGCATCACATACTAATGTTGCTGAGAAAGTGGGGCAGAATGTGGGTGGCTTTTCAGAATGGCAATTCCTCCATGATGGGACACACTTTAAGGAAATTACAGGTGTTTTTCACAGAAATGTATTGCACTATGTAAGCACATGTGGAGCAAGACAGATTGCCCTGGAAGTAAGGCACCCATATATCAGGTGCAATGCTGTAAGTTGCTGAATCTCTTTCATGTCTATTTCACAAACAAAATAGTTATAGAGCCTCAATAATGTTTACTTCGTCTTGGGACTCATAAATCAGATTTTAAGTGTTTCACAAACAGCATGAAGACTGAGCAATGCAAGTATGTTGTGCTAAACTGCATGTGTGCCATCAGTGTTCTTTCTTGTGTGTGCATACATTGTCCAGCTTCATGCAAACTTATATATGGTAAGACTTGTTGCAGTATCAAGAATAAAGATAACAAAGAATACCTGATGTACATTTTATTGGTACCATCAGCACCAGCGGAGTAAGTGATATGATATTTTTTTAGAGGTATCGGGTCACTGTGCACCTCAGTCACTCACAGTGCACACATGACTTTGCAGAGATCATAGCACAAAAAAAACATGCTCTCCTAAAAGTTATGCGTGCAGTACGTGACTAAGGTGCACTCTGGCCAGACACTTTTGGAAAAGTATCATATCACTTAGTCCACTGATGATGATGGTGGCAATAAAATATACATTATTCTGCTTGTTATTCTTTATAGCATAAACACTGCAACAAGTCAGCAACAGCAATATATGTCTGCAATATGCTGCACAATGTCTGATGTCTCACACACACACTCATACACAGGAACAACACTGGCTGCACACATGCAGTTTAGCACATCATACTTGCACTGCTCACAACTGCTTGTCCACAAGTACTCCACAACAGAAAATCAACATTACTGAGGCACTGCAACAACAGAAGGGCAAACAGCAATTATTACATAACAAGAAAAACACACAAAAACTGTACAGCACAGTAGTGGGGGGAAGGGTCCAGAAAAAAATCCCTTAATGGGGGATTCCATGGAGTTCGAGCAGCAGGTGGAGCATTGTCAGTATTTGCAGCTGCTGTTGCTGGATTTGATCCACCTGCTGCTGCACAGCACCCACCCTCTCGTTGCTTTCCTCAAATGCCGCCCACACCAGTGCAATGTCGGCCTGTGTTGCAGGCTCTCTGGCTGAGTCCACTGCAGCAGGAAAGCCAGGTAGTGGTGGTGGTGGAAAGGGTGGTAATGGTGGCTGTGGTGGTGGTGGTGGAGCAGCTGCTGCAGTTGCCCTCCTCCTGCTGTGGCAGGGAGGCACAAGTTCACCCCCAGCACCCTCTGCCACTGCCACAGAAGCGCCAGCAGGTGGATGCCTGACCCCTTTGGTGGCAGCCTACCACTCCACCTTATGGTGGTTTGCCATGTGCGCGCGCTCGCCACCAGTCCCCAAATGTGTCCCCCAGAGGCCATGGCACACCAGCACATCCCACAAACAGCAAATCACAATGGTGTTGTCTCTCCCCACACAGTTAAAAAACTGCCGCACTGGGGAGCTGCGGGGTGAGGGACTAGATATACTGTTGGAACCACCTACATTTACCTGGGGCTCCATCTGCAGCTGTGGAGGTGGTGGAGTGGGTTCTGCAGGAGCCCCTGCAGCTGCTACTTGTGGTGGTAGCAGTGGCAGACTGGGTGGATGCGCAGCCACCGGTGGCTCTGATGTTGCTGCTTTTGCTTCCACAGGGAGAGATGCAACACCCAAGAGTCGGGAGCGGTCCAATAACACCCGACTGCCCCCATGTGTGTGCACTCCTCTCCTCTGCCCATGCCCCAGGCCACAGACTGTCCTTGTCCCGGGTCCATCGTGCCCAAGTCCCTGACTATCACCGATGCCTCAGTACTGTGACCTTCACCCGCACTCACAGTCTCACACTCTCAGACATGCACACACACAGTCACACACACACACACACACACACAAAACAAAACTTATAAAAAAATTCAGTTGCAAAAAAAATGACAAACACAGCACAAAAAGAATCAAGATGTAGCTTTTAAAAAAGCTGTTTTTTGTGCTCAAAATCACAACGATGTAACTAGAAAACAAACTCTCCTCTCTCACCAAAAAGGCTTCCTCCTTCTACAACTGCAAAGGAGAAAGTAAAAGTAACTGCTTTCCTGACTCATTTCCTTCCTGCCTGGCTAAAGCATGTGACTTACAATACTGTTAGCCATGTGATGTGTGGGGGGCTGCCTATATTGTTGTCACTTCACCTTACTTCGCGTTAAGGCAGAATGACAATGCAAAGTCATAATGAGAAGGTGAAGTGACCACTTTACAGTGGCCACTTCGCGTTGTGTTCTGCCAACGCAAAGTGGCCACTTCGCATCCATTTCACCGGAGGATTTAAAATTTGCAGCATCTCTACTAAAATGTGCCAGCATTTCTCCAAACACTGTCTAACAACCCCACTTTTAGTACGATATTGTGTAATAAAATTCATGCCACCCAAAGATTATGCATCTCTTTGTATAAATTGAAGTGACTCATGTCTTGGGATGTTGTTTCCTGCTTACTGAACTTGATCTATCAGGTCTGTACTCTAACCCCTTTCCACAAAATGCTCCTGCAACTCCTCACTTCTTTTAGTGTGTTTTCAATTGCATGCAGTTTCTTTTAACATGCATGAATTGGATTTGGGGATGTTGTTGATGGTATGGGTGGGTGGCAGTTGCTGGTTTAAAAGAGGCTTTTCCAGTCAATTAATTTATAATATAAATCTGTCACTGCTGTGCCATCTGTAACTTTGGTAATGTCCAAATCCAAAAATTGTATGTGGTCATAGCTGTCATGTATGGTAAGCTCCAGATCTGGATTAGACATCTCCAGATATTGAACAAACTCAAAAAGCTCAGCAACCCCACCGTGCCATACCATCAACACTTTGTCTATATACTGACACCATAAATCTAATTGGTCACAGTAAGGATTTGTACCCTGGTTATATATCACTCTCTTATCCCACAGACCAAGGTATAAATGAACATATGTCAGGGCAAAAGTCACCCCGTGGGAGTAACTTTCACCTGCTGGAAGTGCTGACCCCAACAAATGAAAGTGTTGTTGGTTAGCACAAAATCTGACAATGTACACAAGGGCCCGGATATTCAGAAGGGTTGCGCATGGCGCAGCTCTGTTGTACCATGTGCAACCTACTGATGTGCCCCAGCATGATATTCAAATGGGGATTGTGCCTGGTACAAATCCAGATGCGCGCCGGAGCACATCAGTAATGTATGCGGTGCAGGTGGGTGGGCATGCCTATGCATACTCCGCACATCCCGATATTCAGCCCTGGATGTGCTGAGCCCAAACATGCGAAACCCCTACTTGTGCTGCACACAGGTGAGCCAAAAAAAAGGTACAATGGCTGGCCACCCACAGGTGAGCTGCAGTATTGCAGGATGCAACACGGCAGCTGCCACCTGTGGGTGGCCACCCGAGTTCCGGCTGCACCTTCATGACAGCGCCCCCCCCCCCATGCCCAATCATGGGCATATGCAGTTAAATGTAAGTCCTATATCCCTGGTGGTCCAGTGGACCACTGGCAGCTCGATTGTGGGCATAAGTAAAATTAAAATCATTCCTATATCCCTGGTGGTCCAGTGGACTGCTTGCAGCCCAATCACAGGCATATGCCATAAAACTACCAGTCCCATATCCCTGGTGGTCCAGCGGTACCCCCCTCCCCACCCACCCACTGAGCGCCACCACCCTGCTCCCCCAGTCAGTGGTGGCGGCGGCTCCCCACCTGCTTGCAGCCCCACCGCCCACCAACTGACACTGTACGGTAGGGCTGTATGCCCATTGGCCCACAGCATGAGCCAATGGACATGCAGTTCTGTATCAGATTATTATAGTCCAGATATGTGAATGGATCCATTCACATATCTGGATTGTGTATGTGTATGGGCTGCATGCCCATTGGCTCACACTGTGGCCATCGGGCATACAGCCCACGCAGACAGTGTCAGTTGTCAGGTGGCAGGGCGGCAAGTGGGTGGGAGCTGCAGCCCACCACTGACCAGGTGGGGAGCGGGGCGGGGGGATCAGTGGGCGGGTGGGGAGCGGGGATACTGCTGGACCACCAGGGATTTGGAACTAGTAGTTTTACAACATATGCCCACGATCAGGCTGCAAGCCATCCACTGGACCACCAGGGATATAGGATGAATGTATTTTGCAACCTATGCCCGTGATCGGGCAGTGGGGCACATTGCCGCAGCTGTGCAGGGGGCATCAGTCCCCAACGGCTGCAGCCTGGCAGGGAGCCAGGCGCAAGTCGCCAGGGATCAGTGCACCTGCATGCAAATGGAGCCATAATGACATGCAAATGGCCCCATTTGTGCCTTGCATGCATTATGGTCCCATTTGCATGTGCACTTTTGAATATCACGGTTGTTGCACCTATCGCAATGAAACTTGCGCTAGCGCATTCCACTGCTCCAAACTGGCCACTTGCACTGGCACAGTGCCACTGTGCCATGTGCACTGTGGGTGGCCAGGGTGCAATATTCAATGCTGCTGTGCCATGGAGCAGCTCCGTTGAAAATCACCCTGTCAATGCCCCTGCACAGCCAAGTTGCGCTGTGCCCAGGCTTGCACGACAGCCTGGCACAGTCTGAATATCTGGGCCAAGAGGTCAATAAATGATGGATCATATGTGGTTGAGGTCTCCAACCAGTAGTGGAGAGCTTCCAAACCACCATCATGGGGCACATTTGTGTAGAGTGCCTCAACATCTAATGCAACCAGCATTCAGTGAAGTTCCATCTGTAAATCTCCCAGGATGTTCAGTATCTGTGTTGTGTCTCTTGTGTATGATGGCAAGCTTGAAACAATGAAATTCACATGTTGATCAACATATCTGGATAATGGCTCAGTAACTGAACCAATTCAAGGCATGATAAGACATCCTGGGGGATCTACCAAGGTCTCATGAACTTAAGGTAAAATACATACAGTTTGCTTCACTGGATGCTGGACAGTCAAAAAGTCAAAAGTATCTTTCAAAATCACACCATCATCATATGCACTTTGTAAATAAACATCAATTTCATGTTTAAAAGTGCTAGTTTGGTCTGATTTAAGCCCTCTATAAAAGTCTGTATTGGAAAGTTGTTAAAATATCCCCTGTTTGTAAGACTCCATACGCAAAAGGACAATGGAACCGCCCTTATCAGTCCACTTAATAATAAGGTAAGGATTGTCCAGTGACTCTTTGATTGCCACTTTCTCTGCTACTCTTAAGTTAATAACATTTAAATGGGAAAGCTCTTGTTCATTTCTTTCTAATTCAATCAATAGTGCTCTTTTAAAAGTTAGCACTGCAGGTGATTAAGCTGGCACAAAGGTGGATGACTTTCCTAAAGGGTCAGTAAAAGTTTTAAATGCAGGTTGACCTTCCGATATTAATGTCTCAGGTGTCTCTTGAGAACCATTCTCATGCCTCTTCCTGGCAAAATGTACCTTAAGGTCAATTTTCTCAAAAATGTCTTAATGTCAATAAATGGATTAAAGTTATGAATCGATCAACTAGGAACAAAAGTCAGACCTTTATTCAATAGCTTTTTCTGAGCAGGCATGAGTCCAAAGGAAGTCAAATTAATCACATTTATTTCTTCTTCCATCTGTAGGACTTGTTGGCTGTCTCCTGCACTGGGGCACTCTGTAATTTCTTTTTCAGCAGCTTCTGATATGTCCATTTTGGTTTTGGATCCCCAGTCTGATTTGTGCCTCTTTCCAGCATGTCTTGTCCTTCTTCTGTCACCTCCAGTCCCCAAAATTGAACTGCTTGTGGGCAGCATCTGGGGGTAGAGGTAGTGAGGTGTGTTGTCTCGTTTCTCTCCTCCAAGTCTAAACAATCTTCCAAGGAGTCTGTGGCTGACTCACTGCATGAAGTAAAGAGTTCAGTCGACACATTAGCAATTTTGAGGATAGATTTAAGAGCAGCAGGTGTGCGCTGTTCAGTGGTCATATGTTCACCTGTTCATTGTTGCTGTTGCTGTTCCTGTAGCTTTTTCCTATATTTATTTTTATTTATGTTGCCTGTCTGTTTCTTCCAGGTAAAAACACAATCAGCCATATAGTCCAATCTGTCAAGCTCAAATTTGATGATTTTGATATGCTGATCCTCTGCCACGATTACTTGCATCAATTCAATCTCAAAATCATTGAAATCAGAATGCTGTTTAAATTCAGAGATTTTCTTTTCACAAATGTTTAATTGCCTCAAGTCCCTCTCGTTGGGCTATGTAGTCCCTGATCAAGCATTTAACAAACAGCATAGAGGCTATCTGCATTTGTTTCTTTCAGTCCTCCATGAATCCAGGACATTCATATCCATAGCCTAGCTAGTTAATCATCCTCACACTGGGGGAGCCCTGTCCACCAGGACATGCAGTGGCAGCCACAGACATTATGCCAGCTATTTCTCAAAATTTCTGTGATGTTTCTGGAGAAATCTCCTGCTTTCTGCATTTCCACAGTAGGGGCAGCAGAGAGAAACTCTTCAGAAATTTAGTGAAATATCTGGAAATAGCTGGCAATGTCTGTGGCTACTATTGTTCTATTCCAAAGAACTGCGATGTCAGTAATTTCTTCTGGACTTCAAAGATGCATGCTCAAGCTGTTGAAACACTCCTGCTACATCAAGCTAGTTATTTTTTGCTGGTCCGCTTAGATCTGTGCATACACAAGCTTTCTAACAAAAATAAGTTAAAAACAAACTGAAAGTTTAATTTTAATCTCCTCAAAGGCACTTTCATGGAAATAATTCTACTAACCTGTCAGTTTAATAATTTGAATAGGTATAGTTTTTGAGCAAAAACCAGGAACAAATCTGGTGTAGTTTATATGATTTCAGTAATTAATAACTTTTGAACCACCAAAGCATTTTTTGTTAAACTTACCATACAATTAATTCCTAGGACTGGTTAGGTGCACAACAAATTTCACAGTCTGAAGGCCTAAGATTACCAATATATATGTTGTAAAAAAAACAGTTTTGACACAAACACTAACTCAACCTTAACAAATAGGTGCTACTACACCTCTATAAAATATATTTTTCTATAAACAGCATTAATGCATCAGTTAGCATTAAAGCACAAATCATAAACTATAGGGAAAAGAAAAGCTTAATGTGTGTATGTGTAAGCTGTGTATGTGCTTGTGAAATGTAACTTATATGGTCGCTTGACTTGACTATTTTCCTCTGGATTTCCACCTCCTGTAGAGGTGTCAGGGGTTGTTTCTTGATGCTAAAGGAAACTGGTAGCTAAAAGAGTCAATAGACCAAAGTGAGTGTTAACTGAACCTGTCTACTTCAGCTTACTGACTAGAATGAATAACATAAAGTGGAGGAAAAACACCAGGAACCAAGGTCACAGGGTTAGCCATTCCTCCAGGCCATGTAGGATGTTTGCTGTTGTTAAGCTGGGCAGAGTTCAGGATTTGAATCTCTAATGTATGATCTGAGCAAGAAGAGTCTGACTACCCATGATACTGATGTTAATTGGAATGACCTTTCTGGATGCTGAGGTGACTGCTACATCTTGAAGAAATAGCTTAAGAATTGGGCTATGTCTAGTTCTGACAGAATAGCAAGAGTCTAACATGATAGACAAACCAGGCTGTAGTCATGATGGTATTGTTTTCAGTAATTGGAAGAGGAAATATGATATCAGGTGCCTGTCCATGGACTGGACCTGGTGCAGAATCTCCTCAGGATGACATGACCCAAGGCAGCATTGATTCACAGCAGGAAGGTCATGTCAGATAAATCTAATAGATATCTTTGACTGGGTGACCAAAGTAGTAGACCAGGGAGGGGCTGTGGACATGGCCTACCTAGACATTAGCAAGGCATTTGAACAGTCCCACACAAAAGATTAATTAACAAATTAGCCAGCGTGGGAGTGGGTCCCAGGGTGGTAGCCTGGGTAAAAAATTGGCTAGACAACAGGATACAGAAGGTAATAGTAAATGGAGTACACTCCTAAGAGAGCTGGGTTACTGGTGGGGTACCATAGGGTTCAGTACTGGTTCCGGTCCTTTTTAGTGTCTTTATAAGTGACATTGCAGAGGGACTGAATGGAAAAGTATGCCTCTTTGCAGATGACACAAAGATCTACAACAGGGTTGATACACAAGGGAAGGGTGGAAAGGATGAGAAGGGACTTGGCA
This sequence comes from Neoceratodus forsteri, assembly GCA_016271365.2. Lineage (NCBI taxonomy): Eukaryota > Metazoa > Chordata > Ceratodontiformes > Ceratodontidae > Neoceratodus > Neoceratodus forsteri. Next base: position 149,341,211 of record CM057456.1, read on the forward strand.
AGGTTGCAGGAATGGTCAAAAGTATGGCAGCTTAGATTCAGTGCAAATAAGTGCAAGGTAATGCACCTGGGAAACAAAAACTAAGAAGAAGAGTACACAATGGGGGGTATTGACAACAACAAAAATGGAAAGGGACCTGGGGGTAGTCATATCGGATGATCTAAAGGTAAGCAAGCAAAGTGAGACAGTAGTAAGGATGACTGGGGGGATACTGGGATTTATAGGGAAAGGCATCATCAGTAGAAAACAAGAAGTTGTTATCCCTCTGTACAGACAGTTGGTGAGACCCCATCTGGAGTGCAGCATGCAGTTCTGGAGACCCCATCTCCACAAGGACATAGACAGGATGGAGGTAGTCCAGAAGAGGGTAACTAAAATGGTGCAGGGTCTGCAAGAGAAGCCATACGAAGAAAGACTAAAGGAGCTTAATATGTATACCCTTGATTAAAGGAGGGAGAGGGAGGACATGATAGAAACTTTCAAGTACCTCAAGGGAACCAACAAAGTCCAAGAGGGTAGCATCTTTCAGAAAAAGAGATGTGTAAGAACAAGGGGACACAATCTGAAGATGGGAGGGGGACAGCTCAGGGGCAATGTGAGGAAGTATTTTTCACAGAGAGTGGAGGGCCATGGAACAGCCTTCCTGAGGATGTTGAGGTCAAAAACAATGGGGAATTCAAGAATGCATGGGACAGACATAAGGCAGTTCTGGTGGGGGGTAGGAAGAAGTAGGCTGTTGGTTAACTGCGATCTGCAGCTTATCCAATAGGTAGGGAAATGGGCAGACTAGGTGGGCCAAGCATTCCTTATCTGCTGTCAAAGTCTATGTTTCTATGTTTCTATGAGCTTCTAGGGCAATATGATTTATGGATTCCTCCATGACTTCTGTTTGTTTTTGATCTTGATAGAGAAAGAATAAGGTGATATGAAGATACTTTCTTGAAACTTGCATTAGAGAAGTTGATAACAGGATGGAATGCAGCCATGGATATAAATTTCTCCAGGTATCTGCAATCTGAACGGGGCCAAGGATGTTGCTACTTATAACTGTTGAGCAGTGTGTGTGAACAAAAGACTCCATCTTTTAACAGAACCATTGACATATGATATTGAAAATGGTCTACAGACTTCCTTGAGAGTGGTCCTTTTGCAGCAGATTTCTAAGCCCCTGAAGGAATACATTACCTGAATGATCGAATAAGTGTGAGATATTGTAAGAAAGACAGATAGACATTAAGGTAAACTTAATGCCCAATATGTATTGATTTATAGTAGTGGCATACATGTTGAATGCTTGTAAGCAGTATACAATGGCAACTAGACTGATTTCTTGTAAACAAATGATATGGCCAATAGGCCAATCACTTGTGAGCAGTATAATGTAGCCAACAGACTGATTTCTTGGAGCACTATCATGTGACTTACAGCCAGAAAGCTTATGGACAGCATAATGTGGCCAACGGACTTATTGCTTGTGAACATTGTGATGTGGCCAACAGGTTGACTGAATGTAAGCAGTATGATGTGGCTGACAGATTGATTGCTTGTGATCATTATGATGTAACCAAAATGTTGATTGTTTGAGAGCAGTATGATATCACTGACAGGTTGATTGCTTGAGAGCAGTATGATGTGGCCAGCAGGCTTACTGCTTGTAAAAAAACTGTGACAGGCTTGTGAGTATTATTATGTGGCCAACAGGCAGATAGCTTGAGAGGAGTATCATGTGGCCAGCAGCCTTATTGCTTGTGCCAAAATTGTTGGCAGGCTTGTAAGTAGTATAATATGGTCAATAGGCTGATTGCTTTTAACCCTTGCAGGGCCAAAGGACTGATATATCAGTAAACAATTCCTATACATTCTAATTCTGCTGGCAGTATAAGGGTTAATAGTATGATGTGACCAATAGGCCAGATACTTGGAGCAGTATAATGTGGTCAACAGGCCTCATGCTTGAGAGCACTGTGATATAGCCAGCAGACTGAATGCTTGTGAACAGGATGATATGGCTGACAGTCTGACTGCTTGTAAATAATATGATATGGCTAACAGGCTAATTGCTTGTAAGCAGTATAATGTGACTGACAGGCTGACTGTCTGTGAGCAATATGATGTGGCTAACAGGTTGATTGCTTGTGAGCAGTATGATGTGGCAGACAGGCCAATCACTTGTGAGTAGTATGAAGAAAAGGCTAAAATATGTAGAACTGAATGCATGAGATGATTTGTTTTGGCCCAAAAGGTAGAATATTTCTTTTAAAGGACACCTAAATAGGCAGATTTTTAAAATTGTATTTTTAACATCATTATTACTCCACATTGTAGGCAAACCGTGTTTGAGCAGTAGCCTACCTGATGTTTAGTCCTGGCATTTGTCGTATTTCCATGGTCATGTTTGTAATATAACCCCCTTCAAGCAGAAATCTCTCTACTCGCTTCTGTCTGTACTTGTGAGCGCGTACCCAATCATGTGCACGTGATGCAGACTGGTGACGTAATTGGAGTCATAATCGGTGAGCAGGAACAGCGTTCACTATGCCACTTCTGTAAAATCATCAGTCACTGAGCCCATATTACATTTTTTTTGAATAAAAATGCAGAGTTAAATTTCTTGCTGTCTGCCTAAATCATAATAATGACATGCATTTTGTGTTATTGGCAGACCTGTACTACTAGCTGTTTATGATCTAGTTTTTCCTCATGTCCTGGCAATATGTTTATTCACTTGCAAAAGCCTATGCAGTTACTATGATATGCTACCTCATTACCCCTAGCAGAAGCACATGGTTTTCGGTGCTGGACAATGTTTATGGAGTCACTGTTTTACTTGCCGCTGCAGCACAACTTTCACATCGAGGTTTATTCTGTCGTGCCACTTTGGGGAGGGGGGGTTATTCAACGTTCCTTTGTTTCTTATGGATAATTTTATCATTAAATATGTGCAGATCAGTTATGTGGTTAGGGATAAGATATTTTTTAATGTGCATTTTTAAACAGCCTACATTGTCCTTATATTCATTTCCTGGTCACTGCAGTGTGTGTGGCTGCTGTGCCTAACGTTTGTGGGAGGAGGCATGAAGGACTGAAGTAAACTATTCATTATTTTCTGAATTTATTATCATGTCAGCAGTATGTAAATCAATAAAATATATTTTTAGAAAACTTCCTGTTGTTTTTTGTTTTTTTTTAACATGTCTTAAATGTTTTTTATATTTGTCAATAGTAAACCAATGGACAATTTGGAGGGAAATACATCACATGCTGATAGTTTCACTGTTGGTCCATTTGATGTTATATTTGCTGAAAGATTTGCAATACGTGCTGCATATACCTGCTGATAAAGTGACAGCTACTGAAGTGTTCTTCACTTTCTATATTTAAGTACATTACTTTCATACTTTCAATTGAATTAATTTTGCTTAAAATGCCATATCGTGTGGTATATGGCTGCAAAAATAAAAGCCGAAAGGGCTGTGGTCTTCATGTCTTTTTTTTTCCAAAGGAAGCCAAGGCTAGGAAGGCTTGGGTGTATTTCTGCCAGCGTAAAAATTTTAAGCCTTCACAATATAGCAGAATTTGCTCATCTCACTTTGAGCATTCTGCATATGATCGCGATCCGATCAAATTAGCAGCACTGGACTGGGACAATGCAAAACCGAAACTTAAGGTCGATGCAGTACCATCCATCTTCCAACCGTCTGGCCAGTCGGAGTCAACTACAAAACCACTGCAGTGCTCTGTATTTCTGAAGAGAAGTCAAATACAGGTATGGGAACAGTTATTTAATTGTAAACTGCAATCTGTAGTGGTGGCATTTGGTGATCTGCTTTACCAGTGTCAATAGTTGATAATTAAGCGATGTGTGCCTGGTGGTGGCTGGGTCCAATATTAACAGTTTTGAACTAGATAGGTACTGCACCAATGGTTTTGGGATACATAGCTACAAGAACACAGAATAACATTTAGGCATATAGTAAATGACACATAACTGTGTAGCTATAAAATGGCTGAATAGAATTGTTGTAGTTTGATCTACTGAACTTAGTGAAGAGCACAGGCAGAACCAGTTTGGCAGGGTATAACAGAAGTTCAAGTTAAGTTCAAGTACAGTATAGATTATGGTTCAGCCATAGCTATGGATACGTAAGTGGGATTAGGGAAGTTGACAGACAGGTAGGTATGTCGCTAGGCAGAGAAGTGGGGATGAGGGTAGGTGGAAGATGATGAAATGAGTAGGCAAAGGAAGAGGTGTGAGGAGAAAGGTCTGGTGGTGCTTCACCCCTACAGTATGCTGATAACCCTGCCTTCAGAAGGCAGGGGTAAAGCAACAGAGAAAGGGAGCAGGTTGTGGCAGCGACAGCTAAAGCACAATCTGAGGGAAGCAGGTTGTAGGCAGCGAAAGGAGAATATGCTTTGGAAGAACAGAACAGAGACAGTGAAGTTGATAGAGAAGAGAGGCATGGATAACATCACTTCAGAATGTGTAGAAGTGGATGGAAGAGATTGATTTATTGTGTAATGATAGGGTAGGGACTGGCCCTTGGTACAACTTTGGATGATAGAGAAATCACAGTAACAGAACAATGGAAGATTTGAATGAAATGAATTCGAGGAAGGGAAGGAATGCTGATTTGTAGGTGGGTGGTGGTGGAGCAGCATCAGGGGCATTGCAAGTGTACTGAGAGGAGTAGGTTTGTCACTGGCTTACAGGGTGGAGTTAGGGAGGGTTGTAGAAGGAACAGACAGGTGCATGGAAGATTTTAAGGGTAGAACTGATGGAGTAGTAGGAGGATGAGTCACCAATTTAGGAGAGGATGAAATTCCACATTTTTGGGGATGCATAGAAATTAATGTGATTGGCCAACGAGGGTGGCTCTGCAGGGTACCACTGGAGTGTATGAGTCAGATGATGTGAGTGAGTGACAGGGTGTGGTGGTGTTATAAACGAGGGGGTGAGGTAGGAATAGAGTTCAGCCAGCCAGTGCTGTTATGTTAATTAGGGCAAATGGTTCACTCATCTGTTAGTAAGACAGGGGAAGGATAGGGCATGATAGAGTTCACAGTGGTGGGTGAAAGAGGGAGCATCGAGCAGAAAACGGCACAAGGAATTGAAGTGGATATCCACTCCCCAGAAGGACTTGGGAGCATCACTGTACACTACATCACAGTACTTGAAGATGGGCAAGATCATGTTCTGAACAACTGGACACCTACCTGTACAGGTGATAGAATTACAGTTGCTAAACAGGGCACCAATGTTGTGGCACAGTTCTGTTTAGACGGCATTAATATGTGTAGCTAAATGTAGGTGTTGATCCAGCCTAACTCCTACATAGCTAATGGATGATGTGTCCACAACTGAAGTCCCATCAATGTTGTGGAACGTGGTTAGAGAGGGAAACCTATAGCGTCTCTGCATTGTGCCAAAGGTCCTGGAGACATTGTATTTGTCATTCAGAAACAGTTGATGGTTATCAAACCAGAGTTGAACCTTGTTAAATGTTTGCTGCAAGTTGGATTTAACCTCAGCTGGGCAACAGCCAGATGCATACAGTACTGTATCATAGGCATACATGTATATGGCGGTGACAGAGGAGGTGACAGATGAACGGTCATTTGGTAAGATGGTTAATAATAGGGGCTGTAGCACTGAGCAATGAGGGACTCCAATATTAATCTGCAGTGGAGGTGAAATGACAGCAGAGATCATGGCTGATTGGGTTCTACCTGTCAGGTATGCATTAAACTAGCTAATGGCTGAAGGAGCTATGGCAGCTGTTGAGAGTGAGTTAAGGAGGAGGGAGTGGGAAACAGTGACAAAAGCTGTGGCAAGGTGGACAAAGATGGCAGCAGTGATTTGGCTATTCTGCATCCCGTTTAGGATAGTCAGTGATCCAAAGTAAGGAGGTAGCGGTGCGGTGATGTTTCCTGAAGCCATATTGTAAATGGGTGAAGTAGTAGGTGTTGGTTAGAAATGAGATAAGCTGTGACACGACAAGGTGTTATTTCAATTCAGTTATGGTAGGGATGAGACAGATAGGGCAGTTATATGCAGTGTGACATTGGTAGCTGCCTTTGTGAAGATCAAGAGCACAGCATGTTTCCATGGGGTAGGGGCAGAGATGGTAGAAGATGACAGGTGTAGTATTAGAGAGGGGGGTAGACAATGGCCTAGGTAGAGAGAGTAGTTCTGGGTGTAGGCCATCTGGATAGGAGCCTTTTGAGGGGTTGATAGCAAGGATGGCTTGTACCTTGTCACTCAGTCAGTCTGTATAGAAGGACAAAAGATGATGGGAGTAGGGGGGAGTAGAGGTACCATTGGAGAGAGGAGAGGAGTAAGGGTATGAAAAAATGGATTTCAGTAGCTCAGTGTCACAGGTGGTATAGTTCAGCAATAAGGCACAACAGGGTGTGGGTTATTTAAGCAATAAGACATAAAAGGGTGTGGGCTATTGGGGGTTTACCCACGCCTTGTGTGGTGTGTCACAAGGCACAGCCCAGTGACTTAACCATAGAAGAAGTGCATAAATAAAGGAATAATGCATGACAGGGTGTGTGTCGTGCTGGGATAACGCCATGCCTAGGGGGTTGGGCATGAGGCTGCAGGCTGTGTGCATCCAATGCCCCATTCGTGGCATTATCCCGGCACAACACACACCCTGGACTGCATTATTCCTATTATACAATGGCTTGTTGTTATATATAAAAAAATAAATAAATAATTTTAAAGAATGCCATAGGCCTTGAGGCAGGGAGGGTACCTACGCTTGAGGCAGGGAGGGTACCTAGGGATTAGCGAGAGTCACATATGGTGCCAATCCATAAAGAGGGGTTGAGAAAAGTACCAGGTAACTATAGACCCATCAGATTGACCTCGGTGGTGGGAAAATTAATGGAGAGTATACTAAAGGAACGATTGGGGGTGTACTTGGAGGAGGTAGGAGGTCTGGATAGTCGGCAACATGAGTTTGTGCCAGGTAGATCGTGTCAAACCAATCTTGTGGAGTTCTACGAATGGGTAACATCAGAACTGGACAGGGGAAAGCCTATAGATGTATTATTTTTGGACTTCATTAAGGCATTTGACTCTGTCCCCCACAATGGTCTGGTGGAGAAACTGACGGGGTTGGGAGTAGGCCCTTTGATGCTCAGATGGACTGAAAACTGGGTAGCTGGATGCACTCAGAGAGTAGTGGTCAGTGGGGAGCTCTCAAACCCTAGAGAGGTCGGTAGTGGGGTACTGCAGGGCTCAGTCCTGGGTCCGATTATGTTTAATGCATACATATCGGACATGAGGGAGGGTACAGGGTGTGAAATGAGTCTCTTTGCTGACAATTCCAAGATGGGAGCAGTTGTTGAGGGGGAAGAGGGGAGGTTGGCCCTGCAAGTGGACCTGGACACCATGGAAAGCTGGGCTCACACATGGAAATTAAATTTCAATATCACCAAGTGCAAGGTGTTACATCTTGGGCCGGGAATCCCTAAACACAGATACACCCTGGTAGAGGAGTTTCTGGAGGCTTCAACAGGGGAAAAAGACCTGGGGTCATGGTTAATGCATGTATGAATAACTCTGAGCAGTGCAGGAAAGCGGCTAGCAAGGCAAACAGGATGTTGGGATGCATCGTAAGGAGCAGGGAAGTGATTCTGCTGCTGTACAGTGGACTGGTTAGACCACACCTTGAGTAGTGTGCACAGTACTGGAGACCACACTTGAAGAGGGACGTACAGCTCCGGGAAAGGGTACAGAAGAGGGCAACTAAGATGATATGAGGACTAGGGGATTTGATGTATGAGAACAAACTTGAGGAGCTCTGCCTGTTTTCATTGGAGGAGAGGAGAGACAGGGGGGGACATGACTGAGGTCTTCAAGTACCTCAAGGGAATACATAGGGTAAACATGGAGGGGATCTTTAGACGAAAGCAGGGAGGTATCACCAGAGGACATGGTTTGAAGTTGGAAGGTGGAAGGGTGATAGGGAAAGAGGAGGAGATTTTTCACTGAGAGGGTGGTGGATCCTTGGAATGCGCTGCCTGGCGAGCTGGTTCAGAGATCCACAGTGGAGAGCTTCAAGAGAGGGTGGAACAGACACAGAAAGTGGATGTATCAGATGATGGCCTGGCCCAGGGGGGTGGGGATGGATGATAGGGGTTTCTGGAACACAAGGGCAGGGGAGGGCCTCAGTAACCAAATAAGGATCTGTGGTTCAAGCAGACTCAATAGACCATAAGGCCTAATCTACTGGCAATTAGTATGTTAATGTTTTTAGTAGAGTGGAAAAATATTTTTGTTTCTTAAGAGGAGATGGAGGGAACGATATCTAGCTTCAAATGGTCATCTGCATTGATTTAAGGTCCTGAGACTAGATCTACAGCTTTATGCTGGGATAATGCCATGGGTCCAACCCCAAACTGACCAATCACAGTCCAAGATTCTTTGTTGCCATTGTATAATGCCTAATAACTCACACCCTGGAGTGAGTTATTGCGAGTATAGATTGGACCCATGTGTAAAATAAATGTAAAATGTGTTTACTTATGTTTTCTATAAATGCAATTCCTCAGCCATGGATACTGCAGTATTTATCAACAGATGGTTAATGTAACCCCTGATCATGCCTTGTTGCTTAATTTACTTGACTTATTACATGTCACCATTGTGAAGATATGCTCACCCTGCCATCATCAGGTTGACCAGCATTACTGTTGAACTTTATCCTTTATTGTATTATTTTGTCACTTAATTTTTTTTGATTGCAGTCATATTACTAAAAATATTTTTATCTATACACAGGCATTACATGAAGTCCTTTCAAAGATCCCACTTCTCACAGAACAAACCAATACAGACACCGCTTCAACATCTTATGTTGTCCCCATGTCACTATCATTTCATTCAGCAGAGAACACTGTGGACATGGTACAATGTGACGATAAAGTTGATGAACTGCACACTATTGTCAATGTTCCAGATGTTGGCAGTCATGAATTGCCGATAAATATGATGACTGCAGTACCGGAGCAGGACCCACCACTTGACTTGTCTGTGCCTAGCAATCTATGTTACGTAGATGCAACATCTGTTGTTGAAACTATTATGTATGAATATGTCACTTTAGACCTTCAGGAAGTTAGTGTTGAAGACATTGGTACAGGTTCTTTTAATGTTTCAGCAGTTTCTATAACAGATCCTCAACATTCACAGTTCGCAGACAACATCACACCTGCATCAACCAGGAGCATCAAGTGCCAAGCAAATCTCAAACTGAAGTGTCGCTCACATGGCACACAAACTGACAAGTTTAAAACAAAATGCTTCTATGCCCCTATGTTTGTACAAACATATGATGTGGTGAGTCAGTGTAATCTGGATGCAGAAATCGGCACAAATTCAACTGATGGAAGCTTAACTTTTGACAATCCTTTTCTTAGTAGTGATGAGAGCTCATCTTCAAATGATTGCATAATTTCTGACAGTGATTCAGACTATCTTCCTAATACACATCTGCCACATTGATCAACTGAGACACCATCTGCATCACTATTGTCTTCAGAGTCTGTTCATCCAGCTGAACAGAAATATTTCATGGTATCCAAGCGTAACCTAGCAACACTGTTGCAACAATGTCGTAAATGCTTCTCGAACATAACAGCCAAAGTGAAGCAAACTGTGGGGACAATGATAATTTTATCATGCGAGTGTCCAAAGGCACATAAATTTGACTGGCAAAGTCGAGATTGCAGTGGAACAATGCCATGGAGGAACATCATAATGTGCTCTGCCATTTTTTGCAGTGGTATAACTCCATCCCAGACTCTTTGACTGGTGAAGTTTCTCAATATGCCGGATCTATCATCAGTCACGTGAAACAAGATTCAGTGTTCGTACATTATTCCTGCAGTGAACAATGTATGGAAGCATGAGCAGGATGAGATGCTGACTAAGCTTCAGGGAAAACAATTTATTTTGGGTTTTGAGGGGTGTTGTGATTCACCTGGCCATTCAGCTAAATACAGACTTTATACACTAATGAATCTGGAAAGTACAAAAGTTCTTTCCATCAAGCTGGTCCAGGTTAGTATCCATAAGTTATTAATATCCAAACCATATTCTGTGTATGGTATACTGTGTTATCATCATGGTGTTATTCCTGTTTCCAGAGTTCACAGGTCAAAAATACCACTGACATGGAGCTGGAAGGCCTTAAGTGTGGCATTGAATTTCTACATGGTCATGGCTGTACAATAGCCAGTATCTTCACGGACCGTCATGTACAGGTTAAATCCTTCATGAAGAAGAACCATCCAGCAATCAGTCACCACTTTGACATCTGGCATATGGCCAAGGGTACTAATATCACAAATTTCATCAAAATACTCTTGTGGTCATTGAGCACAACAGTAATGTATTTCCATGCTTTTTGACTTTGTAGCACTTATGTAAACAAATTTGTGTGACAGTGGTGTTTCACACCCTGTAGTGCCCAGTGCTTCACTGTGCAAATTGCACAAGCTTTTCCCGACAGTGTGTGTGTGTGTGTGTGTGTGTGTGTGTGTGTGTGTCTGTCACTTCATTTATGTCGTGCTATGGTGTGATACATTTATCCCAAACCATTAATGAAAACAAAAAATGTATCTGATTGTTGTTTATCAGGACAGTGTCTCGTACAAACATCTCATAAAAGGTATGCCTTTAAAGAAGCATCCGATGTCACAAACATATCAGGCAGGATGTGGTCTGTGTTGCATGAATAAAATAAGTGTAATATGAAATATTGTTCTACAGCATATCTCTTATGATATGTGTGTGTAACAAAGTGTCCTGGTCAGCACAAACATACTAGATGGTTTTCTATGGTGTTAGTACATTAAGATTGTGTTTTCCAGCCAGCCCAGTGGTGTGGAGGGATGAAGAATCTTACCGTACTTTCTGCCACGCTGGCGACCTGTGTTCTTGGTGCCAGCTTGTTGTTGGGGGTCGGCAGGGGTGGAAGAGGATCGAGTGGACGGAAGACAGCTATACTCTCCCAGGGAGTGGTAGAAAGGAGTCTGCTGCTGGAGTGACCCCTAGCAGTGGCTGGGGAATGATGTAACGGAACCATACAATGTTGGTGGAAGAGAGCTTGATGCCACGTGTGCTGCATGCGGAACTGAACGCGGCTCTGCCATTGGCATCATTGCATGCCTTGTCTCTGTGCTCGAGGGGCAAAGAAAAATGGAGGAGAAACAGTGTCGACTGACAGAATGAAGCTGGTCTCTCTGCTGCACTGGGATAGCTGGCACCTCAACTGGCAGAGGCTATGGCCAGTACGATGTCCAGTGGCAGTGATGGGGTGGACGGTGGAAGGGGGCTGGTGCATGGTGGGGTGGGAGTATGGAGGAAAAAAAAAGAATGGATTGTGTTTTTGTTTGGCATGGTGTCGCAGGTTCAGGTTGCCTAGCTGTGAACTGGGTAACAGGAATGGGCACAGAATGTTGGCAGGACATCCAGTGGCCAAGGATTGAGCATCCGAGTACTGCTGTCCTTCTCGGGGGGGGGCGTGGTAGTGTACTGTACAACACTGACTTTTAGCAGAGTCAGATTGTACCAAACACAGCAATGCAAATTTGTCAGTGGGGCATGGAGGACAATGGTTTATACTCCTGAGGCCAGATATTCACACTGCACCAGGCAGGGTCACAAGCCATGGCGCAGCGCAACTGGTTTGATCCAGGGCATAGTCCAGGCGATATTTATCGGTGCGGCGCCATGGCTCAGCACCATTGAATATGGCATTGGGGGCACACACACAGTGCATGGCACAGTGGCACTGTGCCAGTGCAAGTGGCAGGTGGGGAGCAGGGGGGTGAGCCAACGCAACTGCGGATGTGCTAGGTGCATCAACTGTGATATTCAGCGCTGGGTATGCAAATTAGGCCATTATGCATGCAAGGTGCAAATAGGGCCATTTGCATGTCATTATGGCCCCAATTGCATGCGGTGTGCTGATCCCCGGTGACTTGTGCCTGGCGCCCTGCCATGCTGCAGCCTTCAGGGACCGACGCTCCCTGCCCCTCGGTGGGCAATGTGCCCCATTGCCCAATCATGGGCGTATGTTTAAAATATCCCTGGTGGTCCAGTGAACATGATCCCCTGCCTGATCATGGGCAAAGTAAATAAATGTCCCTGGTGGTCCAGCGGTACCCCCCTCCCCACCCGTCCAGTGAGCACTGCCACCCTGCAACCCCCCCAGTCAGCAGTGGGTGGCAGCTTCCCACTTGCAAGCTGCCCAGCCACCCACTGACTGACAGCGTACAGTACATTTTGGGACTGTGTAGTACAGTACGGTCTGTACGCCTATTGGCCCACTGGCCCACGATTGGGCAGGGGATCAGGTCCACTGGACCACCAGGGCTATTATATTTATATGCCCGCGATCGTGTGAGTGGGAGACACAATGTACGGACTGTGTCCCAGGAGGTAGAGTGGCCACCCACAGCAGGCGGTTGCTGAGTTGAACACATTAACATTGACAGTTGCATTTAGTGTCCCTATAGAGATCACTCATGCTGTGGCCAAGTCATCCCTATGGTTATTTTCTGTGTTTCCTATTTTTTAACAGGAGTGAAGACGGTCATCACAAACAGAAAAAAACAATTAAGCTATATGACATGGCAGGGTGTGTGCAGTGGTTGGCTTCTGGCACTCCTAGGGTGTGTCATGAGGCATCACCGAGTGCCTTCACTTCAACACCCTGAGAAGTGCCATTACCCCACCACAATGTACACCACCTGGTGTCACTGCGCTTGTAAAATGTCAACAAGATTTTTCTTGTGGGGGGGTTGAGTAAATGCCCAAAATCAATAAAGTCCAAAAGGGTATCATCTTTCAGAAAAAATAGATGTATAATAACAAGGGGATGCAATTTAAAGATACAGGGGTGGACGGCTCATGGGCAATGTGAGTAACTATTTTATTAACAGAGAGGGTGGTGGACGCATGGAACGTCCTTCCTGAGGAGGTTGTGTGGTTTAACAGTGGGGGAATTCAAGAATGCATGGGACACACATAAGGCAAATATTTTTGGGTAACAAGAAGGACGCTGTTGGTAACTAGGATCTGCAGATTATCCAATCTGTGGGGAAGTGGGCAGACTAGGTCAGCCACGGTGTCAGTATGTGTCATCAAAGTATATGTTGCTATGTTTCTAATTATTTCCTGAGCATTGTGATTTAACTATGTACTGTGCTGTCTGCACACAAGAGTTGGAAAAAAACTGGAAAATCATTCAAAGAAAAAAAACTGTGGAGACATACGATTGTGGATCAAGTCCATAACAAACCACATGTTCTAGTGTGCTACAACAAGTGGAGGTGACTCAGCCATTGTTATTCAAAAATGAGAGCATGTACTAAATCACATCTCCGATGTGCATATCGGACATAGGCATCTATTTCCATCATGCTTGCACGGTCCTCTAGAAGAGGACAAAGAATGGATTAGACAAGGTAAATAAGCAGCTAAACACATTTATAATGTTAATCATTGTGGTGTGCATTCATTGCTTCCCAACACATCATCTGGCTGTACAGTCAGTTCAATAAACCACTTTTGTAGTAGCACAATTTGATGATATTGTGAACTATTACCAAATGGTAACAAATGGCGTAACTTTAATTGCACCAAAATACATGGCGCGGGCATCAAACTATGCCACTATTTGCGATATACAGCATTTTGCAAAGGAGTCTGTGACATGTGCGCCACAGTGCACATGCACCAGAAGTTACAACCTCACCCACCCATCTGACAGTGCAAGATCATCCAACACCCTCCACCCCTACACAGTCAGCGAGTGGCACAGCCCACCTATCAGCACCATGGCCAGCTGCCGAATTCGATCCATCTGAGTGTGTACTGTACATGGCATGTGCTCAATGAATGAATGACAGTTCATTCATTGAGCACGTGCTATGTAATGTACTACACACTAAGACATCAGTCAGTCCGCAGCTGCACGCGGTGGTGACAGATGTGGTGTGCCAATCGCGAGCTGGCTTTGGATGGTGGGTGGGTTTGTCTAGTGCTGCCAGGTGGGGATGCGGTACTGCACTAGTATACCATGGAAACAATTCCATATGTTCAACATGTGTACATATCAGGGTGTGGGATAGCAAGGTGTGCACAGTGTCAAGTATGTGGTATCACCTCACATACTAGTACTTTGAATGATCATATTATGTTTTTATAAAATGCATAGACAGTTTTTATTTACACTTAATCATTGCAGGTACCAGGCCACTCAAGTTGATAAGCGAGGTAGTGTCCAGCTCCTACCTACTGCGTAACCTGAGACAGGTGTCACCGATTTATCAAACTTATGCTCTTGAAGTATTCCACAGCATAGTTTGTCACCTCGCTTCCAAGTTTTCTCACTATTTTTCCCTGCAATGAACGCTTGGTAAGAAATTTATTTCAAAAAGAAACACATTTCATGCTTGGCAACATATTTCTGTGACAGCTGATGTTGATGAGTATTCATTAGTGATGAGGAATATATTTACAACCATTGAATATCACATAGGTTGATCATGGGGGTATATGTAAGCAATAAGGCATGAAAGGGATGGTGTAAACCATATTTTACAGCGTGCCTAGTGGTGTAGTAATGCACAAGGCCAAAGGATGAGTGAACTCGGCCACTGTCGGTGCTGTAAAATACGTTTTACAGACATCTCTGACAGCCTTATTGGAGTTATAAAATTGGCTTTTTTTTTACTTTTCAGTACTGTGAAAAGCATTTTTATATGTAGAAGACATAGATTTGCTTGTGTGCATGTGTGATAAAATAGTCCTTCTACCCAGTACTGATGTAACTGATCAAACACATGCTGTTGAAGTGTTCCACAGCGTAGATTGTAACTGGGCAAAACACATATGATTAGTTCTGATTGTACATTCACTGTAAATGGTGCTCTTAATGGTTCTACATGACATGAAATCCAATGCCATTGGTGGTCACAAACCAATGCATTGCATTTTCTTACATTGCTGAGGTAATGTGGTTCTAATTGACTGTTGCAAGAATGGTACTGGTTCAATCGGCAAACAATTGGTTGTGGAATTCACTATGGAGGCAATATGCAGAAGGAGTGATAGACCTGGGCCATGGTGATAGTTGCCAGTAACACAGTAGCAACAGCCAATAACAGTCAGTACTTTTGTGTTGCTACATGCTATTGACAACATTCACATATGTCATACCAAACATGACTGTAGGCCAATTCTATTGTGTATTATCCCAGACACATGACAGCTGCCCTACATTTTAATGAAAATGTAACTCACGGCCAGGCGTTGACCTCTGAAGGTGATCTTTGGTTCAAAATCGCGTTTCCAAAGGCCAAGAAAGGGGAGGAGACAGTAGTTAAACCAGTTAAAATTGCGATAACATATGGTAAGTTTAGCAGAATTGTGAAATGTGATGTCACAAGTTCATAACAGATCACATCATTTATGTTAACGTATTAACAACACAGTTATGTGTGTTACTCAGGGTTGATAAATTTATGAATGTACTTCTCGAACACCAGGCACTTGAGTTAAATCTGAATACTGACACAGTAGTACAGTATGAGGATGTGTTGCTCTCCTGAGATGCCGATTTTCAGCTAAGATGTTAAACTGAGTTCCCATCTGCGGGTTATGGTGGTAGATCAGGTGGTGCCCAAGCCCCGATGCCACCACCACCTCATATTTGCAGCCCCCCAGGGTACACCGGAAGTAACCCTTCGCCGGGTTGGTCCTCCACCTCAGAGGGAGATAATTGCCAGTCATGGATGGCAGCACACGCTAGTTTGCCATGGTGCAGCTGAGGTGGATCTGGGCTGCATTGGGTGGCTCAGCATCAGTGGGAGACAGTAACACCTGACCAGTGTGGGAACGTGTGTTTGGGTTCCCACAGCAGGGTATACTAACAATTCTCAGTGCTAGTGGGTTAAGACTGTCCTCTGTATATCGCATACTGGTTTAACAAATGTATGTACTGTACATCCACCATGATGTGCAAGTCCGTTAATTCGATTACCACAGTCCTCTACACTGTTGCTATACAGGGCACATATAAGTGCAGTGCCACTCTGCAGCAACACAGCATTTATGCATAGCTTACATCAACTGTCTTATCTGTGAATGTATTAGTTTCAGATTACATAAACAGCTTAATTATCATTACCTCAGATCTCTGCCTAACAACTGTGATATATTACAAACGCTAGCCTGCTCGGTGGTGCTGGAAGCCACACCTCATGCCACACCGGTGACCCAGGTTCGGGAGCAAGCTCGGGGAGTCAGGGGCTGGCGGTGGAGGGACAGGAAGGACTGCTCTCCTGTCCCATGAGGGAGAGGGGGTTTTTCTTGTGGCTCTGGGGACTCCTAGCAGTGGCTGGGAGCACAGTAGCCTGACACAAGGAGTTAGTGGGGACTGAGTGTAGCAGCGACCCTGTAGACAGACACGGTAGCATGCGTGAATGCGGTGTTCCACAATGCACGACTGAGCCAATAGGGTAGGGAAGCCAGATTATACCAAGTGTGTCAGATTATGACAAGTGTCTCAGAAATGCTACAATCTGATTGGATGTTAGGATTCCAACTGCCTTACATTAATCCATGTTATACTGTCATGTACAGCATCATCAACATGCACATGGCTTGTTCCTGACGGCATTCCATCCTCTAGCACTGCCGAGTCACTGGAATGTTTCATTGTGATTTTGAACCAGCATTGTTAAACTGTTGTTTGAAGAACTATTTTATTAGAAATGTCCCTGTAAATGAAGAAAACATTCAAATGTATACTTTTAACACTTTTCTTTTGTAATATTTTTTTATAATAGCAATAAGGCACTCCCATAACTTACATTAACAGTCAGTTAAGATTGAGGCAAAATAGCTATTTCATGCCTCTGCTTTTTAGAAATCACCCCCCAGTAATGTTCCACTGCCCCCATCCTCCCAATCCCATGCTGTCCCCTCCTCCCTTCTGAAAAATACCTAAAGAAGGTTTTTTCACCCCTCGTTGCCTGCTACGCTATCCTCTCCTCAGTGGCCTCCTTATGTCTCCTAATCTTTTTCCCTGCTGGCTTTCTTTTTTCCCCTGTAGGTTTCCCTGTCCTCATCCTTTAGTGTTCTCCTGTACCTCTTGAATGCTCTAGTCTTCTCCTTGACCCCTAACACCACCTCTCTAGAGAACCATAGAGGTCTTTTCTGCCTTCTATTCTTTCTTACCCTTCTTATACATGAGTCCATGGCTTTAAATATCCCCCTCTCTTGATGGCTGCCCATAATTCCTCCACCCCTTGCACATCCCCTATCCTCAACATTTCTTCCATGACTACCTTCCTCATTCCATGAAAGTCAGCCTTCTTGAAGTCTGTTACCTTGGTTCTCATCCTGACCCTCACCCTGCCCACTGTCACCCTGAACCTGACAGCCCTGTGGTCACTGTTGCCAAGGTCTTCCCCCATCTCCACCTCCTCTACACTGTCCACATTTGTGAGGACCACATCCAACAGGTTTACACCCCCAGTGGGCTCACTGACCCTTTGCTGCATGAATATGCTCTGAACAGCATCTAAGAAGCCCCTGCTCCTTGTGGAGATTGCTGTCTCGGCCTCCCACTTGATGTCCGGAAGGTTCAAGTCCCCAACTAGCACAATTTCCCCTTTCCGTTCCATCCTCGCTACAGATTCCACAAAGTGTCTACCCTAATGTGCAGGTTTTCCCCCTGTCCCCTGTGTCGGGTGACCCACAATATCTCTGTTTACCCCTCCTCATCATGTCCTTCCATGGCCCCAATCCCTTCCCTGACGTCTAATGCCCCCCTCCCCCCTTCCCTCCCGATCCTTCCTAAACAAACAATACCCTGGGATCCCCGTCTCCCAGGCATGGTGTTCATCCAACCAAGTCTCACTCACTGCTACAATGTGTAGGTTCTCCTCCATCATGGTGGCCTCGAGTTATCCCATTGTGTTTGAAAAGTTTGAAAAAAAAATGTATGCCAAAGTCTGAAAAATGATAGTTATTGCTTTTACTGACTGAATGAATTTTAAAGCAACATTTTCTGTCACAGGATATGTTCACACTATTTTACATGAGGTGGTCACCCTACGACAGCAGTTCCCTTCATATGCAAAGGCTAAAACACTGTTTGAGAACATGGACATTCCATCACCTGTCGCTTCTCGGTTTAGCCACCCAAGCAAAACAAAACTCTTGCAGAAACATTGTTCACTTTTCTCACCGAAGACAGCATGCAGTGATGCTAACCATCAATTGGAAAATTAATTGGTGGTAATAAAAGACAAATGCAATGATCTGTGAAGTGATGAAGACAGCTTATTGTTGAAATATAATCTGACTGCGTGATATTATCCTTTTTATTATGATTCTGAACTACACGATTCAAGTTTTACAATGACTTTTACAGCATTAACAGTTGTGATGATCTGCTTATGATAAACAGTCATTAGAATGACACATTTATGTTGAGTTTATTGTATACTGAAGCTGTTCATTCTCTTCAGTAACATCAATTGTTCTTGCAGTGTATTCAAAGTGGCAACCACGAGTGGACTTCAACAAGTTATTTGTGAAGTACCCCCAACGTTCACCACCCCCCTTCCCCCCCACCACCTCTGTGCCATCTGTCGCCAGTTACTGTTCTTTACAGGTGATGGCACCAATGTGTAAATCAATACTGTATATGTCGCCTTACCATTCACTTGTGAAGTGGTACGGACCAGGTGAAGACCTGCGGGGAAATGGTGCCAGAACATGGCTAATCCCTGTCTTGCTCCCATACCCAAGGGCACAGTGGATGATGCTGGTCAGGAGTGGAGGTCTTCCCAAGCATCTTATCCAACAAGGGCAGTGGAAGATGGTCAACACCTTGTCTATCTGGATGGATTCCAACAAACAGGAATTCATGGACATTGTGAAGATTATGTAGACCCTGCACCCAACCTGTTGGAGTTTTCATCCATGCCATACCTCCCTTTCAGCAGGTTGTGTAGATATCATCTGACTGATTCTTGACACTCCATAAAAAACCTTCCGTGGATTCCATCAATCCATCCAACTGGGATCTGCATAACTGCACAGAGTGCTCCTGATGGGGTCTCACCAAGTGTCTGTACAGAGTGATAACAACTTCCTATTTTGTACTGGTGATGCCTCTTCCTATGCATCCCAGTATCCTGCAAGCCCTCTTTACTGGCTTCTCAAATTGCTTAACCACATTAAGGTCATCTGATATGACTAACCCCAAGTCCCTTTCCATTTTTTTTTGTTGTTATTATCTCACCACCCATTGTGTACTGTTCCCCTGTGTTGTTCTTTTTCATGTGCATTACTTTGTATTTCTTGGCATTGAATGTAAGCTGCCATACATTTCACCATTCCGCCAACCTTTCCAAGTCATGAAAAAGGTACCCCATTAGAAACCCCCCTTTCTTCAGAGTGGACTCCGTTTACTATTACCCTATGCGTTCACTGTTCCACCAATTTTTTCACCCAGGTGACCACCTTGGGACACACTCACAGTGTGGCTAACTTGTATAGTATTCTTTTGTGTGTGACTCTGTTAAATGCCTTGCTAAATTCTCGGTAAGCCATGTTTACAGCCCCTCCCTGGTATACTGATTTAATCACCCAGTCAAGTAAATGTATAACATTTGTCTGACACGACCTTCCAGATGTGAATCCATGCTGTAGTGGCACATGTGCTTCAATGGCCTCTAGGAACTCAACAATTGTTTCCTTCAGAAGTGATTCCACCATTTTCCCTACTATTGAGTTCAAACTAACAGGTCTGTACTGTCCTGCCTCTGTCTTGCTCCAATTTTTGTGAAGGGGAATCACATCCACCCTACTCCTGTCCTCAGGTACCACACCATCCTCCCATGATTTGTTGTACTATACAAAGAAGACAAGGGTGATTAACTGTGAATTAACTGAACATACCATTCATTGGTTACTTCACTGACAGAATGGCCAACAGTATGCCAATATGCTACTGAGAGAAAACCTTCAGTTCAAGAACAGCTAGGCACTAATACATGAGTACCTTGTCGTGGTTTTAAAGACTGCTGTAGGTAGCCATGTGTCATCATTTGGAATATTGTTTTATTATGTTAAAGAAGATGTGTAAGTAAACATTTTTTTCTGTTATCCATCTGGTTACAAATTGCTGTTTTATAGAGTATGAAAGCAAGAAGCACATTCATGTTCTGTAAGTTTATAAGGGGAGGATGACTATTACTTTACTGGTGAGAAAAATACACTTACACTGAGGACATGCAACATGTATAGTGCTGCCTTAGCTGCCTTACCAATGTGTAAATCATTTGCTATATATGGTATAAAAAATGACATAGTAGTCATGCTGCCAGACTGCTCGTAAAAGCGTGTTTACCATGTCTTGCTTACTTCATGGTACATGCACCTGCCAACTCCCAGCAACCTCCAAACAGCCTCTGCACTGACCAATGTACTCCGTGGCATTGCATCACAACGAGGCTGCGTACATGGTAAGAGAGTTGGTGGCTCTATATACAGGTAGTGAGCAAGACCCAATTAACACAATTTTGCAAGTATTGTTACAGCCAAAGAAATGTGTTATGTTGTGGAACATAAGCAGAATATGGTTGTTGAATGGTTAACAAATAGATTGAGGGAGTGCTCACGACCAGAGTACTCCTTTTCTCTGCACATAAAGGAATTCTTATTCCATGAAGAGCATCTCAAGCGCAGATGCCCTGGAAGCAGTTTATTTTTACAAAAAATATATTATTTATGGGTTGCGATCACTACTATATTAATATATCCCATCACCAGTCATTTCTGAAAAAGAGTGGTTTCACTTGCCTTCAGCTTCAGCCAGAACAGCTCATCTTGGATTAGCTGTTCTCCCTCCAGCTGAAGGCATGTGAAAGCACTCATTTTCAGCAATGAGTGGCAATGAGGGATGTATTAATACATAGTATATGTCTTGATAATCAACAGTACTAGCAGGAATTGCGGCTCTGAGGGTTGAGGTGGTAGACACCACACCACAAGCAATGACATCTGCCATTGGGTTTCTGCAGTGCATATGATACATACCTGCTGCGAAGCAACGTGGAATGGCAGAGCATAGGGTCAGAGCTGTGACTGGGTCCAGGACAGAAGCAGAGACAAAAGAAGCTGGAATTAGGAACCATAGGAACACCACCCAGTAGAGGAGGTGAAAGAATTAAAAGAAAAAAAGAAAATGTACAGTACTGCTCCAGGGTAGAAATAGTACAGTACACCTTGAAAGACAAAAGTTGAAAGTGATTGAGTAATGTTCTATTTACTGTCAATGTATAGCTTATAAAGTATCACATTGTGCAGCCCAGAAAATGTTACACTTGATAGGTGGGTAGGTCACCTAATTGACCATTACCTGCCTTACGTAAGTCAAAAAGTGGGATGTCCTTTACAGGTGATCCAGAGGTTGGAGGGACAAATTTCATACTGTACAATGAGCCAATGGGGGCTCTCTGACTGCCAGTGCCAGAACATAATTGGGGCCCATATGCCATCAAATGAGAAATACACAACTTGGTGCATTGTCGTCTTGTGCCTACATCGCCCTAAGTGAGTACATCCGGTATAGATGACATTGTGAGTTTGGAATCAAAACAGACCTTAAAATGACACGGTGTTATGTGTCAGTCATTGAGGTGTACCACATTATTAAATAAAGTAGCAATCACCTTGTGATAAAGTTTCAATTGAGCACACCACTGACTTCTTTAGAAATTTGCTCTTTCATTTGTATTCACAACCATATCTACAAATTGTTATCCGTCTGTACAGACAGTTGGTGAGACCCCATCTGGAGTACTGTGTGCAGTTCTGGAGACCCAATCTCCGCAAGGACATAGACAAGATGGAAATTGTCCAGAGGAGGGCAACTAAAATGGTGCAGGGTCTGCACCAGAAGACATATGAAGAGAGACTAAAGGAGCATAATATGTATAGCCTCGAGGAAAGGAGGGAGAGGGGGTACATGATAGAAACTTTCAAGTACCTCAAGGGAATCAACAAAGTCCAAGAGGTTAGCATCTTTCAAAAAAAGAGGTATGCAACAACAAGGGGGCACAATTTAAAGATGAGGGGTGGCTCAGAGGTAATGTAAGGAAGTATGTTTTCACCAAGAGGGTTGTGGATGCATGGAACGGCCTTCTGGAGGAGGTTGTGGAGTCAAAAACAGTGGTTGAATTCAAACAGGCATGGGAAAGTCATAAGACAATTCTAGGGGGTGGGGGTAGAAAGAAGTAGGCTGCTGGTTAACTAGGATCTGCAGCTTATACATTAGGTAGGGAAATGGGCAGACTGGGTGGGCCAAGCGGTCCTTATCTGCCATCAAATTCTATGTTTGTATGTAAATATGAGTCAATGAAACCAAGATGGGTAACTGTAGCATGATACTATTCATAAACATCAGCAGAAACATGAAACTGTTTAATCAGTAATCATGTTTGTTGACTTTGAAAAGAAAGGTAACATTTTTTGGGAGGGGGGGTGACTGTAAACTACAAAAGGATTCCATTATACATGATGCTAATGTTCATGTCGATGCTGCTCTTGTACTTGTCGATGTCCTGGTGCAGGGCGAAAGCCTTTGTAGTTGTCTGATGGAAATGCATTTCCAATGGCCATCATGACACACGATGACAAAATCTTCCAATTCCAGTGTCCAAGATGTTTCCAAATCCAGTGAACAAAGCGCCTATAAGCAGCATGACGATAGGACCTGAGATGAAGATGCAGGAAGAAGAAGATATTAGTTGATGCATTAGCTGTGAGTCATTGTACTCTATGTCACTGTGAATTAAACTATCAAAAAAAAAATGGGTATAACAGGCACACCTTCAAGAGTGAACGTAAGCACAGAATTGCCTGCTATCAATATATATGCATAGCATAAACATATGGTGGGAATTGGTTTGCACTATTCCAAATTAGACAATGCTGTGTGAAAGTCCTGTAACCTCACTGGTAAAAACATGTCACATGACCGTGGGTAAATACTGCATAACCCACGGCTGAGGAATGGCATTTATAAAAAAACATGGATCCATTGTATATTCGCAATTAGGCACTCCAGGATGTGAGTTATTTAAGCAATATACCATGACTGGGAGTGGGTATATTGGTGGGTTTACCACGCCTGGTGTGGTTCTGTCATGGGGCACAGTTGACCATAAGTGGTAAATCCACCCATATACCCACTCCCTGTCATGGTATATTGCTATTAGACAATGTTCAACTTGTTATGTTTGCTTGCACGCATGTGCAAGAAACATGGTGCCATCATCGGAGTTTTTGGAGGTGTGTCAGCCCTCTTCCAATTCAGTCAGTGTGTTTGCAGGCGCGGCTACAGTTCTCCAATGCCTGCTGGAGCTGTCTATGACAGCTCCAAAATGCAGTGGCATACAGTTGAAAGGGGGAGCTATGCTTCAGTGATC
This sequence comes from Neoceratodus forsteri, assembly GCA_016271365.2. NCBI lineage: Eukaryota > Metazoa > Chordata > Ceratodontiformes > Ceratodontidae > Neoceratodus > Neoceratodus forsteri. The sequence continues at coordinate 149,364,746 of CM057456.1, forward strand.
AGTGATCAGATATCGCCTGCTCATGCGCGCTCCCCCTACACACACACACACACACACACACGCTGCTGCTGCTCCCCAATGCACGCACTGTATAGCCGACGGGGGTGCCCAATCCTCCGTCAGCTGTGCTGCGCCCCCCCAAAACACAGTTTCATATGCCACGCTGGGTGCCCACCCCAACGTTGCTACTTCATATAGCTGACGGGGGTGCCCAATCCTCCCTCATCTCTACTGTGTCTCCCCCCCCGTGTACATGGTGCCACGCTGGGAGCCCACTCCAGTGTGGCAACAGATGCCATGGCAGACAGGGGTGCCCAATCCCCCGTCGGCTCCACGCCCCCCCCAGCCGTCCTTCTGCCATGCTGGAAGCCCACCCCAGCGTGGCATACCATTGAAAGGGGGAGCTATGCTTCAGTGAGCAGTGATCAGATATTGCCTGCTCATGCATGCTCCCCTACACACACACACACACACACACTGCTGCTCTCTCAGCACACGCGCTGTATAGCTGACGGGAGTGCCCAATCTGCTCGGCTGTATGCGCCCCCAAAACACAGTTCCATATGCACGCTGGTGCCCACCCAGCGTTGTTATATACAGCCGATGGGGGATTGCACCCCGTCGGCTATATGACGAACGCTGGGATGTCTTTAAAACAAAAACACCTGTAAAGAAAAACAGTCCTCGCAGTCTCCCTGCCCCCACAAACCGCACCCACCCACTGTGACCCTGCCTCCCACACCCCCCACCCCTTACTTACCTCCGAGTCCGCACAACGATCTTCGGTGGACCGGGAACACGTCTGCACTCTTCAAAGCCGACCGCGAACTGAGGAAATGCCGGTAAGCTGTATAATGGGATAGACAGGGTTTTTTCAACTTTGTTGCATATCTCAGGCATTTTTTTGGAATTTTTGCACCAAATTTTCAACATGGGGTTTTTGGGACCCCTCCTCATGAATTCTTGCACTGTCATGGCCTTAGTTGGGCCCAAAGGGTGATTTCGCAGCCACTGCATGAAATCACCTTTCTGGAATGATTAATGAAATGACATTGCCAGTGTTCATAAGGTGAGCTCTCAAAAAGCCTATTTTTAAAATTTGGTGGAAAAATTCCTTAAAATGACTGTTTTACGAGTGTGCATTGCACAGTTCCTACGCACGCTCGTAAGTTCACGAATTTTCAATATTTTCACTCCAGATTTTCAACATTGCCATTTTACTACACTTTCTTATGAGCAGTACAGCTGTCATTTTTCACATCTCACCCAAAATGTGTTTCCTCCCATGTAGTGCACAATGGCACAGTCGGTGTGCGAAATCAATGTACGGGACACATTAAGAAAATCACAGTGACATGGTTCATGACCAGAGGTCTTAAAATGGCTATGTTGAAAATTTGGTGAAAAAAATCCTAAAAATGACTGTTTTACGAGCATGCATTGCGCAGTTCCTACGCACGCTCGTAAGTTTGTGAAATTTCAATATTTTCACTCCAGATTTTCAACATTGCAATTTTACCACATCTCACCCAGAATGTGTTTCTGCCCATGTAGTGCACAATGGTGCAGTTGGTGTGCGAAATCAATGTACGGGACACATTAAGAAAATCACAGTGACACTGTTCATGAGCAGAGGTCTTAAAATGGCTATGTTGAAAATTTGGTGAACAAATTCCTAAAAATGACTGTTTTACGAGCGTGCGTTGCACAGTTCCTACGCACGCTGGCAAGTTTGTGATTTGTAATATTTGCACACCAGATTTTAAACAGTGCTATTTTACCACACTTCCTTATGAGCAGTACAGCTACCATTTTTCACATCTCGCCCAAAATGTGTTTCTGCACATGTAGCGCACAATGGTACAGTCGGTGTGCGAAAACAGTGTTTGGGACACATTAAGAAAATCACAGTGACACTAGTCATGAGCAGAGGTCTTAAAATGGCTATGTTGAAAATTTGGTGACAAAACTCCATAAAATGACTGTGTTATGAGTGAGCATTGCGCGAGTTTCCATGCACCAAAGTAAGTTCATGAATTTGTAATATTTTCAGTCAGATTTTCACCAGTGGCATTTTTCCACACCTCCTTATGAACAGTACAGCTGTCATTTTCCACAACATGGACGAAATGTGTTTTCACAGTTTCAGCACAGAAATGCGTATCGCTGTGGGAAATCATTGTTCGGGACAGATAAAGAAAATCACACTGACACTGTTCATGATCGGAGGTCCCAAAATGCCTGTGTTAACAATCTGCTGTAAAAAAATCCCCAAACTAGTTACATTACGGGTGTGCGTTGCACAGTTTCTACGCACGCTCGTGACTTCACCAGTTTTTTTAAGATTTTCACAGCAGATTTTCAACATTGCCATTTTTTACACCTCCCATGAACAGTACCGCTGTCATTTTTCACATCCTATTCGGAATGTGTTTTTGCACCTGTGGTGCCAAATGCCATAGTCGCTGTGCAAAAGCAGTTTTGGCTAACAAACTGATATTGCCACTGTTTATGAGGTTGGGGTCACAAAAAAATGTTGAAAATTTGGAGTGAAAATACCAACGAATGCCTGAGGCATTAGGGTTTCCGACCATAACGCCCCACCCTGTAGAGAGTGACAGGCATCAGGGGTGTGACTTGGGATTCTTGCCTGTCATGCTCATACCATTCCATCCCCATCCACACCCTGCAGCCAGTGAGAGGCATCAAGGTGTGCCTCGGACTCTTCGGGCCCAAACTTCACCCCATTCTCCTTTACCACACCCATCTCACTGTATTTCCTGATGGAATAGGTGCACATAAGGGCCAAAGACCCCAAGGCACAACGTGACACTTGTCAGTGTCTTCAGGGTAGGGTGTGGTGAAATGGCATGGTCGTTATGCCTGATGTCCCAAAGGCACACCCCAATGCCTGTCACTCTCTGCAGGGTGTTGGTGGGGTTGGCTTCAGTTCAATACTTTGCTGCCATTCCTATTATGCAGCTCTGTAACTTCTACACTACCAGTGCCAATGCCAGCAAGCAAACATTCGGCATTGACAAATGCTTGTTTTTTTGGTTTTATAGTGACATAAAAGTTTTACAGTGGGTATACTGAAGGATTTACCACAGTCATGTGATCTGTTTTGACCAATGAGGTTACAGGATTTTCATACCCCATTATATAATGGGGATTTATCCACTTCTTGTGTGGTTAAGTCACTCGGATGTGCCTCGTGACACACCACACAATGGGTGGGTAAATCACAATTATACCATGTAGCTCGAAATGCAACCAATGAGATGGGCAGGCTGGCACCTTACTTCCATTGTAAATATACTGCTAATCAATGCAAAAGGTGCCAGCCGCATCTGTAAAAAAAACAACATTCGATACAGAAATAACGGAACTGCGCCCACCATCTTGTTTCCCCTTCAAGCAGAGAGCATAAAACAGCAGTTTCCTACAATGGAAAACAAAACAAAAACCTTTAAAAAAACAATGATTGAAACTAGAAAAACCCTGTCCCCCCCCCCATTAAAAAAAAAAGACTTGGTTTAATCGCAATAAGCCACTTGGGGGATCTGGGTTATCAGAGGATTTACCATGGCTGGCGAGGATTTACCCACTTGGCTGTGCCTCGTGGGCAAACCACTCCAGCTGTGGTAAATCCCCCGATTACCCACACACCTTTGTGGCTTATTGCTTAAATAATCCACACCCTGCTGTACCTTATTGCTTAAATCACTTTTATTTTATAGTTGTACTAAGAGACTCACACAGTCACTTAATCACCCTCTACTAGCATGTTCCCTATGATAGGCCTACAGGGTGCAGATGACCAGTAACTTTGAGGGTCACTTCATGAAGTGCGAATGACCAGTGTTTATAGTGGTGGACAATATGCAAGTAAATGTAATAATAGATGTACTGGTAGATGAAAAAGAACATAGAATTTACTGGAATGCGATCAATGCCATAGCGGTAATGCATGACACTGAAGCACGATGTAATTCGATCAATCTCGTGTCCCTGTTTTGTATGCAGTGTAGGGGGGAGACATGATTTTGCACAGTGCAGGCTACTGTGTTCCACAGGGTAGTGTGTCCGGCCAGCCATGCCACCTTAATGTCAAAATGGAAAGCCACATGTAGTGGTACACTGTGGAAGCACAAGTCAGTAGTAATGGACATAGGCCTTGACGAATGGTGGAAACACATCTACAACTGCATCAACTACTTTGATCACCTTCTGTACTGATTAAAGTTTAACACATGGCAAAACAAACAAACAAACAAAAAAAACACACCAGAAACTTGTACAGGTGACCATGCGGTCCATAACCTGTAGAACAGGGATAGTAGAGGACGGTTGGACCACCAAACACAAAATCATGGTGGTAGGGTGGCGTAATGAAATTTTCCCATACATGCCTGCCTGGGGTGTAAACAGTGGCAGGATGTTGTTTAGGTGTATAAGTGCAACAGAGGACTTACCCATGGCTCAGCAACATGAACGCGCACAGCCTAATGCTTCTAGAACAAAGTAGGTTGGTGTGTCGAGCACTGACTTAAAGATTATGTGATAGGGATGACATGCATTAGGAACAAAATATGCATCTTTTAAAAGATGAATATTATAAGTGAACACAGTTATTTGGTTAACCAAAATACTATGACTGCTAACGGCTCTATGATGACCGTTCAACAGCAATGCTGTCAACCATCAACACAGGAACGAATTTATGTTGACCGCAATTTACAGTTCACATAAATTGGACTGCAGAACATGGCTGTTGACTCAGTGAGGGGTGCAGGACCAGTAGACAGAGTGCCGTACTATGGTGAGGACTGTTACAACTAACATGTTGATACTGTCGGCATAGACGTGTTGGCTGTAATAGTGTCACTGTACAGGGTGCATACCATTCATAACTTGTTTTGTACGGTGCATGGGACAGACTTCATGTCCCATGAAAAAAGAAAACGTAATCTCAATATTGTACTGACACATTTACTAAATAACGCATAACCAGAATTTACTCATTCAATGGTACTGTATGTCATCATCGAAAGGACCCTCAGATTCATAATACTCATAGTAAGAGACAGTTATCACATGATTTAAGCAATTGTCCTGGAACATTTCCAGTTCAGTTATGCAGGAGACATCATCATTGCCATCAAAGTGTGCTTTCACAATGGCTAATTCGGTGCAGCACAGACATTCTGCCTCTGTATCCATGACTTCACACCCACCACATTCACACCTGCATAAGGAGAAGTAAAACAAAAGTACACATTTAATATTAATGTTACACAAAGAAGAATAGTACAACAATAAATGCAGCTCAACTGCCAACAAAGGCATAGTAGTAAGCTACAGCAGACACCTGGTAGTGAGTTTACTAGGCATGGATGTATCACTCAGTTGCATTGTGATGCATGAGGGTGCAGCTCGAGTGACTTCAAACCACCTGAGGCATGCTTTAATGCCAAGTGAAAAGAGTAAAAAAAAAAAATCTTACAATTTACTTTACATTGAATGATTTTTACAGGTCACAGTAAAACACAGAAAGAAGTTCATGCTGGCACGTTGCTGCATCAATAGAGTTGATGCTTGCTACGCCATCAATCTAGGTTTGGTGGTGAGCAAGGGTTGATGGAGGGCCGGCAGAGGATAAGCATTGAGTGCATGATGGGATGCTCTCATTTGCTATGATAAAACAACCCTGGTGACCACTGGTGGTGGTTCAATCAGAGGCAGCAGATGCATAGGAATCGGCAGACAAGGAAAATCACACCATGCATTTCTTACATTGGCCCAGGGGTGTGACAAGAAAAAAAACAACAGGAAATTGGAATTGGTAGATGGATCACAGCATCAGCAATCGGAGGAACCAGATGAGGGAGCTGAAGGTGTACACTTCCACAGTTAGTCTGGAGGGGATAGGGGAACAGTCCTCAACCACATGCAGTCTGTAAAAATGTTGTAGTTTTCACATTTACCTACCTACACCAACTCCTTGGGCCTGGTATATGCCATGTGGCGTCAGAATCATCCATTGATGAACCTGATCCAAAATGGGCACACGGACTCAGTGAGTTATTTTGCTAAAGCAATGCAGACAGTGAATGTATGGGGGGACATTAATGCACACCACAACTGGTTTACCTCAGTCAGGCAACCCCTTGTGCCTTACAATTCAGCCATGGTGCACATCACTCCCCCAATATGGCCATGTTATGATGTAGGTCACAGAGCGTATCACATGTACAAAACTATGAATAAAGGATATAACATTATGTTTTTATAATTATGTCAATCCTGCTACCTGGGCATCCTTCAGGGGTATCCATAGGGATGTTACTCTCACTCCCAGTCTGAACTGTTGTTATGCCCAGGACATCCCCCCCCCCAGACAACTTGGTAGGCCCAGCCCCGATTCACAGTCTGTCATGGGTTCACCCTCCATTGGCAAACAGTATCAGGATTATAGGGACCTACCTTGTCACCGAATCACCTGTGGGGATTCCTAGGTGCACAGGAACAATGTTGGGATGTGGATGTGCCTCAGGGGTCTCCATCACCTCACCAGGCAGCTGGAGTGTTTTCTGCACTTAGCAGATCATTGAGGAGCTGGGACATGCAGTATCGGCATGCACAACGAATGCCAGCTGCCAGGCTCCTCCCCAAACGTAGCCCCGAAAGACTGTGCTGCACCCAACAGACACTGGGTGCCCCCAAGGAGGGGAGAGCTGTCCTCCGGATGCTCAGTCCCTTCCCTCACCTGCCACCCCAGAATGACCATGGCTTGTTTCCGAACCAGGCTTGCCAGTGTGGTGCAAGGTGTGGCGTACAGCACTGCAAACCTCAGCACCACCGGTCACGCCTAAGGATATTAAATCTAATCAAATTTAATTATTACCATATATCAACACCCTTTCTTCAATTTTCACTGGGTCCATCTTCACTACTACTGCTGCTGCTGTCAGAGTCAATAGAATCAGCATTGGCTGGCAGACCCTGGCGACGTGGGAGTTCAAACATATAGGGTTGTATTAAAAATGACATGTTTAGATCAAGATCAGGTAGGTCAGCAACATCTGTCTGAGTATCCAGTGAGTACGCCATCTTGACTAGAAACTACCATCAGTACCTGCACATGAAGTACATAACATTGGTTAGAAATATGATGATAGTACTGGAACCAGCATTCATATAGTTTTCAACGTTGATTAAAAAATTAATTACAAAACCAGAACATGTTTTTAATCAACAGGATTGGTTGTAAGTGGTTTGTTACAAGTGTAAAACAAACAGCTCAGACTAGAGAATACATTTATAATACACATTATATTATGGGGTATGGGAATCCTGTAACGTCATTGGTCCAAACACATCACATGACTGTGAGACAAATCCTCCAGTATACCCACTGTAAAATTTTATATCACTATAAACACACACACACAAAAAAAACAGTTAAACATTTTATAATAGCAATATACCATGACAGGGAGTGGGTATATGGGTGGATTAATGACATGTGGTGTGGTTAACGCACTCAGCTGCGCCTCATGATCGGGCCACACCATGCATATTAAATCCACCAATATACTCACTCCCTGTCATAGTATATTGCTTAAATATACAATGGGGTATAAAAGTACTGTAGCCTCATTGGTCAAAAGACATGTACATATTTGCTTATAGTGCGGATCTGTGTATTATAAGTGGGGACTGTAGTTAGTATGTTACACAATTACACATCACTAAATACAAGAACTGTAAAGACATGTCTCATTTTGTGATGCATACATAAACCACAGCACAGTACAAGACAGTTACATTGACAATACACCCTATCAATATGCTGTCTTCACTGTATGATACAACAATACCTTCTGAATAGTTGAAACAGCATTTTGTTTTGCACTATGTAGTTCGATTGTGTCTTTCTCATTGACAGTCCAAATCATTATTGCATTGTTCAATGGATACTTGGGAGACATCGTGTGACTGTCTCTGTCAGCAACAACAACAATGACATTGCCACTGTAAGTGTCTAACAACTCTGTGGAACAGTGACACTGTGTGACTCCACAACCAGAAAGACAACAGAGAAGTGGTGTGGAAGACACGGTGAGACACTGTCCTTGTAGGAAGGAGTGACAAAATTAGTGACGGTATCCAAAATGTGTCCTGCTTAGGTGGGTACACACACATAGTGACAGACTACTTGTGGTTGTAAAGTGACATGGATAATGGGTCTTGATGAGGTGAGTGACACAAACACTCACAGTGTCATAGTCGGGAGGTGTACACACACAACAACACTGTCGTGCACTGATATGACAATAACATGATGTGATTCTACAGTATCCATAATACAACATGACATGCCACAAAAATGTGAAAGAAGCATCACATCACCATGATGTAGCATGGTATACAGATGAAGTCCAATAGCTATGACACATTATTGTACTACAAAAAAGTTTTCAAACATCAACAACAAATTACAGTTGCAGACACTGAGCTAACATAATGAAGAAAACTGCCCCCCCCACACACACACATTGATGACTTTACTTGACCAAGTAAGAACCAATGCCTTTTTTATTGATGGTAACAAAAACAAAATGTGTTGCTGTCCATGGACTACTGCTATATAATACCACAGTTTCTCCCTCACATATGCACATACTTATCTGTTATTCAATGCTAACAAAATGTATGTCTACCAATGTTAGCCAATGGTGATAAATGTTTTAAAACCAATTAGATGTATTTGCTTTGCTTCTCATTCCAAAAACAATTTTATGCCGCATTACATATGAAAACAGGACAAAATAGATGCATTGCATCTTCCAAGTAATAATTATTAGTTGCTCACTGTACCACATTGACTTGAGGTACAGTATGCATTAAACTGGTTCTATATCTCCTCAGTGCCTATAATCAAAATGAACTGTGGAAAATCATGCATTCAATATTAAAAATTAATAGGAACCATACAGGGAGTGAACAGTATCATTACAAGTATTATAATGATGTACAGAAAAGGGAAGACATGTACAAGTTTTCCAACAAGAAGCAGGCTGCAAATGGCTTCTGTAATGGGCAGGCTGCTACTGTGACTCCGATTATGTAATCACATTCAGATTGACCTCGACGCATTGGCGCTTGCAAAGGTCACAGAAGCAGCCACGTATGAAAGAAAAACACAGACTTGCGATGCCAGAAACATGGGGGAAGTGCTAAATTGCGAGCAGTGCAACGGGTCAACGGGGAAACACAGCCAAGAAATAAATGAACATGACATCACTACTGACCTTCTTCTACCAACAGGCAAGGTACAAAAGTCTGCAAATTGGCTACAAAAAACTTCTTTAGGTGTCCTTTAAGCAGTTCTATAGCTATCTTTGTAGATTCGGAGAGTGAATGCCAGACCATTGTGTCAGCATAGTTAGATAAAAAGTGAAGCCATTTGCAAATTCTAGAATGATGGAGGAGTCAAGACTTCATCGGATTGAGGATGGCAAGTTCTGAATTGCTGGAATTGAACAAGGGAGAGATGCCAGTTTGAAGGTTAGCAGGGTCTGGTATTTGTCCTCAATTCAATTCTGAAACTGTATAATAATGAAGTTCACATTTATCTTCTCAGGATGTTCCTTGTAGAGGAGGAGGAATGTTGTCCTTTATTTATGATTGCTATGGCTGCTTGGTTATCAGAACAGAATGCAACAAGTGGATTGCCCCAAATGTGACCCAAGGTGAGACAGCTTGCTGCATTGGATACATTTCAAAAAAGGGGAGAAAAAGTTCAACAATGAAGAATATCTTGGGAGTTCTGATAACCATGGATAAGCAAACTAATATGGGCTGCAATTTGCCACAAACCATGGGGTGGGGTTGGAATGGTGAACATTTTGTTGTTTCATTCTGGAGCAGGATATTTACAAACCATGGATGTGCTGTTCTAGTTGGAGAGAAAGTGTGACCGCATGGCAAAGTCTGAACAAGCAGAAGTAGTAATAGTAAGATGACTGTCCAGAGTAGAAACTGAGTGTGCCAGTGAAGGAGGGATATAAAACGTCTTTTTTTTTAAATTTAAAGTTTATTGATTTTCAGATACAACACAGGATAACAAATCCATCAATGACCGGATACACATATACCCCTTTACCCCCCTCACTCTCCCCTCCCCTTTGGTGCCACATGTAAAAAGCATATATCTATTTAGCAGAAAACAGCTGATCTCTTGTCGTACATCCACAACCATTTTACAGGAATAAAGAACATGAAGCTTCTCCCGTATCTTTTTGTATTTCCCCAATCGATTAAATAAACTTGCCATCATCTTTTCTATGTGAAGGTTAAAGAGTAACTCCTAAACCCACTCCAGATAAGAAAGCTGCGAGGAATCCCTCCGGTGCCTAAGCACTAGCTTCTTCACTGAGACGGCAATTATGGTAATATGATATCTGCTGTCCATTGCTGGAAACCTACTAAAATCCCCCACCAGGCATACTTCTTGGGTAAAATAATCTTGCATGCCTAACAGAGGGTCTATCCTGTCTATAATGGCTTCCCACAAAGGATTCACTTTATTGCATTCCCAAAACATATGTAACAAAGTACCTACCCCTTCGTTACACCTATTACACAATGGCATATCCAATCTTCCCATTTTAAACAATTTATATGAAGTCAGATACCTGTCGTTGGGGATCTGTAGTTTCATCAGCCTTAACCTATCCTGAGTTATGTATCGATGACAGCTTTCCCATATTGTCCCCCAGCGGGGAACAGTTTGTGGGTAGAGATCAGCCCAGTATCTAGGGGTCCAATCTACCCTAGGGAGCACTTTAGTATACAAGCTAGCATAGATAGTGGAGACAGCATGTGGAGCTGTTGCAAAATTCCTGCAGTTCCTAATCCAATTGTCCAAAGTTGAAGACACCCCTTTCTATTTAAAATATTTAACAAGCATGTGACGGATTTGATATAGTCTAAAAACCCATCTCTGATTGACCCTGAATTTGCTGATTAGTTCTGCTGTGGATAACCAGTCATTATCCTCTTTAAGCAGGTCTGTTACTTTGCACCTATTCAGCTGTGGAATCCAGTTAAAGGGGATTATTTTCACATCTAGCCTGAAACTGGGGTTCTTCACTATGTGTTGGTCAGGTCCCAAGTATTTATATAATTCAGGGATGCACGTAACGGAGAGTGGGTTTGCACCGAGGAGCCAATCACTGTTTGGCGAAGCCCTATTTGTAGCATTGCAACCCTAATGCACGGCAAAGAATCCAGAGATGTGCCATTACTTTCTGTCAGCTCCCTTTCAACCCTAAGCCATAAAGGAACATAGGTGGATGGCTCTGCAACCTGTTCCAGACTGGTCCATTTAAGATATTTACTGACCTGACTGGCCCAGTGGTAAAGACCAAAATGGGGCAATTTCAGTCCACCCAGCATTTTAGGAGCTGCTAGTTAATGAAGTGCTCTCTGTAGGGGTTTCCCCTTCTATATGAAATCAGAGACACAGGAATGAACTGCTTTGAACCAAGCTTTTGGGAGCCACTGATTCATAAGGTTTATAGGATAGAAAATCAGTGGGAGCACATCCATCTTAACAATGTTCACCCGGCCCAATAAGGTTAATGGGAAAGCTTGCCAGTGCTTTAGATCCTGCTGAATTACCTTGAGTAGTGCAGCTAAGTTCAATTTCTGCATTTGAGCATCACTTCTGGCCAATTGTATAAGTAAATATTTCAGAGTTTTAGAAGCCAAGTTAACCCCTACATCAATTATTTCCTGTTTAAACACTCTAGTGTTAAGAGGAAAGACAGATGTTTTGTCAGCATTAAGTTTATAATTGGAAAGTGTGCTGTAATTCTCAATTATTTGTAGGAGTCCTGAGACTGAGTCTTTGATTTGGGTAATATGCAATAAAATATCATCTGCATAGTCTGCCACTTTCTCCTCCCTAGTGCCAAGAGTAATACCCTTGACCAGTTGGGATTCCTCAATGGAGACAATAAGGGGTTCTAAGTACAGGCTAAATAACATGGGAGAAAGCGGACACCCTTGTCTAGTGCCAGCTTCTAATGGAAAGCAGGGAGAGAGCACCCCATTACAAAAGATGCGAGCACTAGGGTTAGTATGCAAGGATTGTATCCATGACACAAACCTGGGTGGAAACCCAAATCTTTACAGGGATCCGAAAAAAACTACCAATGCACTGTATCAAAAGCTTTCTCTGCATCCAGTGAAACCAATGCCATAGCCTGAGGGGCATCCCTGGACGCAGAGAAAACATGAGACAGCCTGCAGAGATGATCCACCAAAGACCTCCCTCTCATGAAGCCCACCTGGTCAGGACCAATAAGACCTGTCAATACTCCATCAATACATTCAGTCAACAGTTTTGATAGTATTTTGACATAATTAAGGAGGGAAATGGGCCTATAACTAGCTACATAAGTTGGATCCATCCCTGGTTTAGGCAGCATAATGATCATGGCTTCCAACAGTCTGGGGTCAATCTGTTCAGCATCCAGCATACTTTGGAAGACTGCTAAGAGCCACAGAGCAAGCTGTTTGCAAATTTCTTGTAAAAATTTGGGGAAAATCCATCAGGACCTGAGGCATTGTCTGGGGGGAGAACTCTTATAACTCTAAGGATGTCCTCTTCCGTGAAGGGAACTATCAATCCCTCTACCTGTGCAGCGGTAAGTGTAGGTAAGGGGGTCTAGGCCAGATAGTGATCTACCCTCTCATGCTGAGGCCTATTAGGCATTTGACTATACAAGCCCTTATAATAAGATTCAAATTCTTTAGAGATATCCCCAGCCAGGACTTTAAGGGCTCCACAAGGTTCTGGTTGTATGGCTGTAATAAACCTGGAGGACTCCTGCTTTCTCAGCCTAAGGACTAGCAAATAGCCATCCTTTTCCCCCTGTTCTGAGTATTTGGCCTTGGTTTTTAGAATGGCCAATTCTGCCTTTCCCTGAGTAGCTCACTATGTTTCTCTTTAAGCTTGATAAGGGCTTCCCTATCAGAATTACTAGTCTGCCTTGAGAGGTGTCTCTCCTTTTCCTTAATTTGTTCTAGTAGCGATTTAGCTTCTGCCTCCTCTCTCTTTTTCTTAGCTGCTGAAATCTTAATAAACTCCCCTCGGATATAACATTTAAGGGCTCCCCACTCCATAGACAGATTCTGCACTGTTCCCCAGTTATTCATCTTAAAGTGTTCTAAACAGTTAGCAATGTGTGTAACAATGTTCTTATCCTTCAGAGTCTGATTATTTAATCTCCACACCCTGTCTCCTCCCTGATTGGTGCTTAAAAACAGTTGGCAGCTAACCACTGAATGATCCAACCTCACTCCATGCTTCATTCTGCTGTCCAAACCCCCCCAGAAATGACTTACTAACAAGGAAGTAGTCGATCCTAGAGTCAGATCTGCGGACGGGGGAGTGGAATGTGAATTCTTTATCTAAGGGATGGAGTAACCTCCAGGGATCACATAAATCACATGATCTATCAGATCTCTAATGGTTCTCTGTGCTGGTGAAAGGCCAATTCCCAGCTGGCCTGCTGACTTGTCAAGAGAGGGATCAAAGGGGAGATTCCAATCCCCTTCCCAGTACAATTGGGAGGGAAAGGAAGGGCATTAACATCTTCAGTAAGTCCATATAAAATGAGGGAGAATCGAAATTGGGTCCATAAACAGATCCTAGCATCAACTCAGTCATCTAAATTTTGCCCCATAGCAGGACATATTGCTCTTGTTTGTCCCTGATACATTCTTTGCAGACAAAAGGGAGTGAACATGACAGCAGAATGGCTACACCCATACTAGCCGTACTATCCCCAGCTGCAAAGACTTGCCCCACATGCTGTCTCTCAAAAAGTTGGCTTCTTGCTCCAATAAAAGGGTTTCCTTAAGCATTATTATTTGTCCCTGCAGAATTGCCAAGTGATTAAGGATTTTCATCCTCTTACGTGGGTGATGAACCCCCTTTACATTCCATGTATCAAATTTAATTGGCAACGCCATGACTAAGTGGTATCTGTGCATGATCTTGGCTCCAACAGTGATTAGCTATATCCACACATGAAAACCTCTTCAACTGTCCTTTTTGGCACCAAAAGTCCCCAATAATCCTACCATCATACTCCCTTGTTGTACACCCCCATTCCATCCCTCCCCTGCATTCCCCCATACCAGAACCAGACCCCATCATATAACCCTTGAAAAAAATAATGAACAGATAATCCCTGAACCCATGAACAAATCAGTAGAAGTAGGAGATAATGTACCCCTCCTCTCCTCCCCCCATATGCTATAGCCTGTGGTGATCAGCTGACCGGCCATCCACCCCCCCATCCACCCGACACCTCCTTCTGAGCATAATAAACTGCTTCCCCCATAACAATCCCAATTTCTAATGAACATTTTCATATCACTCCCTTAAAAACAGAAAGAGTAACAACATATAGCACAGTAGCCACTATAAAACACCCCACACTATCATTGTTCAAATGTTATATAATAAAACTGTGCCTCCAATCTAACAGAGAGTCTCCCCTGCTAAAGCATGGTATACTGATGCCCCAGAGAATAATATGTACAGTCATTCTAACCCCAGAGATCTTAAAGAGGTGCAGATAAATGTCTGAACTCAAAAGGAGAGATATATAAGCAAAACTCAAAGTTCCAGAAGTTGTGGGTTGCCAGTATAACCAAAAGTACACTTTCCCCCTTCATAAGCAGAGAGAACACTGGGAGTTAGTAATAAGGAAGTCCATGCAGCACAGAACAAAACATAGAAATAAGCATGTAATGCAGGTCATCTAGAGGCAGACATAACCGATTCCCTTAGAGGCCCAGGTAAAAACAAAAGTGCTAAGGTCCTTGCAATAGTTCAACCTTGGGTATTTCACCTCAGTCTACTCAGGGCAGGTGGGAAAAACAAACAAGAACAGGAAAAGTAAAGAGGGCCTCCCTCTCATGATCTGGCTTGGATTCAATCTTTACAGATCAGGTAGCATGGCATAGTCAGTAGTGAAGACCAAACAGATAAAGGTATTACTGGCAGAAGTATGTCCAATTTAGCCTCCACCTCCTGGTGAAGGTGAAAATCCAGTAGTCATTTGTTTGGTACAGCTTGATGAATTAGCGCCCTACCATCAGGCCATACTGTAGCTACGGTCCACCTGCCAGTCAAACAAGTCCCCATTATCCACAGTCTAAGGACAATTGTCCCAAACAGGAATGCAAACTAAGGCCATGTTCTGCTTGTGCCCATTTTAGATGTAGAAATAACAATAGGAATTGAAAATCTATGCATATAATCAGACAAAGTCATGATACTTACACCAATGGAAAATGCCTGCCTTCTTCCAGGCTCCCTCAGCGGTCAGTGAACAGGGCTGGTCTTGCCTTTTTAAGCATTTTCAGAGCGGGTTCAACCTCTTCAAATGTTGACCAGGTCCCATCAATCAGGACTTGTAATCTGGCAGGAAAAGCCACCCTGAACTTAATGCCTGATGCAATACACTTCAACACGATTGGATGAAACAGAACTTGTCGTTGTCTGACTGTAGTGGGCAAGTCTTGTGTGACCCGAATCTTCCTTCCTTCCCATAGCACATCTTGAATTTCTTTCATTTTATTGAGAATGTGTTGTCATTCTTGAAAATTCAAAAACTGAAATATGAGAGGTCATGGGGCTGTATCTGGTGCTGGCATAGGTCGTAGTGCTCTGTGCGCTCTTTCAATAATGTAATTCACCCCAGAAAGAGAAGAGCCAGCCAATTTCACTAGAAGCTTCAGTACAAATGCAATGGTGTCTGCCCTCTCCTCTTTCTCAGGGATACTAATCACAACCACATTGTTCCGTCTGATACGTCCCTCAAGAGCCTCTATCTTGGATTAGAGTTTCTTAATCTGTTGCCTTTTAACAGTAAGGAGGGAGTCCATTTTCTCCACCCACTTTGCTATGGAGACAATTCTCACTTCATTTTCTGAGATTCATTTAGAAACCTCCTCGAGCTAATCCAAGATTGTTTTCACTTCTGATGCAATAGCTCGAACAGCTCCTTTGAAGGGTTGAAATTCCATCAAAAATCACTCCAAACTGAGCGGATACAATTCAACTGCAAGAGACAAGGAAGCTTCCGAAGTGTGAGTGCGGCTTTGCTAGGCGGCTGTGCACAGGACACTGGAGTGATAAAAGGCAAGATGGTAGCAGTTTAAGCTGAAAAATCAGTAGAATGGCAGGTTTTAAGAGCTGGATGGATGGACCAGAGTTGGAGAGCATCTCATTCGATTGCCTGCATCACGTGACTCCAAAGGATATAAAACTTCTGCCTTAGAAAATAATCCTCATTGCACACTTGAGGCACTCTTTTAAGGATGATGGTTTTCATTTCATGCAAGATTGTTTAGATAAGAAGGAAGAGACCAGTTCCGAAATGTGGAGCATGTTGTCTTGAGATGTCTGGATGTATGGTAGCAGATTGAAGATTAGGACAAATATGGTGAGGCCTGAGAAATTTAATCAGCTTTAACTGGATGGGTACATAGCAACTGCTGGAGATGAAGAATATTACCTGGAGTCAAAAGTTATTCAAATGTCAGCTGGGGCTTTAGTAAGGAAAAAGGCTACATGGTGGCACAAAGCAAGTGGGTTTGTTGAAAGTGAAGCAAATACTCAATTGAAAGAAAATACAAACTGTCATCCCCTTTTATCTAGAAGATCCTTTGGTGTGTCATATACTTGCTGAGCCATTCGGAGATGAAGATTCATAAACTATGAGGACATAAGGCTGCAAATTGAGAAAATGACTACAAATGAAAGAGGCAGTGAGCGTTGTCCAGCACATTGCCTACAATATAACTCATTACTGTGTCTACAGCAGCCCAGGATATCCATGAATTTAATTTTAATAGATAAGCAGCAGGTATGGCAGAGAAGGAACAGTGGTTATCATGGAAGTTTCACCACATCCGAAAGCAAAATCAAGTTGTGAAGGTGTAGACAAGTTACCTAGCAGGGGTGCTGTTGATTACTGTAACAGTTCAGCAGTCTGAGTTGGAGAAGCAATGATAGCTGTAGAGAAAGCAGCAGGTAAATGGAAGGTGAAGCCAGAGTCAGTATTGAAACAGAAATAATGCTAGAAAGACCCAGAAGTTGATTGGAAGGACCTCGATCCAACACTTGACTGGAAGGACTGGATTACAGGACACACCTCTGGAATCAAGCCAAGCTATTGCAAGCCCACATGGAGAATAAGTACCAAGAAAGGTTATAGGAGTGGGAGCTAAAGATGAAATTGGAGCTGAGTTTGTCAATGCTGCAACATATGACTCAAACAGTTTCTACTTCCTGGCAGAGGAAGAAATGGAGGACACTTAATATTCATTGTGAAGACACTGGCTCAGAAATAACCCATTCTTTAATAAGAAACTGAGATTTTGAGGAGGCTTGGCTATGAAGTGTTTACCGGGATGCAGACTGCATGGGATCCATGTCCTTTAACTTTAGATAAACTGAGCAGGGGTCTTCAAGGGTCAATATGCTGACAGCTAGGAAGAATTAAACCAAGAATTAGATGAGTTTGAACCAATCTTGGATTGTTGACCTGTCCCCGCGTGAGGTAACCAATATGGGCATATGACCCAGGGCACCCTGAATATGTTCATGGGATTGGACCCATTCCATGAGTAAGTTAGGCTAGCCATATGGTCACACAACTGTTCTTCTACAGGCCATTACATTACCCCTATGTCATGTACTGTATCCCAAGTGTCATTAGGAACTAACAAGGGGTCTCTGAATTCTGCAGCCACCAGAGCATGGGATAGGAGATGCAGAGGGAGAGCAATGCCAGTGAAATGCCTGAGCTTGATGAATAAAAAACAGACTGGAAGCAATCAAGAGCAGCATGAGATACAAATGTAAGCTGCAAGATAGACATCCATAAATGAAGCAGCTGAGGTCAGGATGGCTTCAGCACAACATGGCTGAATATCCCAGGGAAAGAAGATGGATGGCCAACAGAAGAAGGCAGGAAGCTGGTAACTAGAATGGTAGAGGAGAGCTGAAGGAAACATACCACAATAATCAGACCCTGAAAACAAACCAAATAGGGACAGACAAGTGGCACCAAGCTATGAGTGAAAATCAGTGGTGGCAGGAGGCAGGACAAACTAGCAAAACAAATGCACAAAAATGGGGAGGGGGGAGTAGGAAGAGGAGCTACAGCATAAACGATTCACCCTTGGGTTGAGAGAAACTGTGACAGAAAATCCCCTGCCCAATTTGTTTGGAGGATGGATTGGCACCATTTGGTGTGAGTGTTGATATTTTGGTTTTGGTTTTGTGCTTACTGCTCAACCACCCACATTAGCACACCAGTCTCCTACTCTTTTCACAAGTTTCTGTCTCATTGTTTGTCTTTGACCTATTAGCCAATAAAATAAATGTGCTAAATTAATTTTAAGGGTTTCTCTTTGTACTTCTTGGATTGCACCTGAACAACAAACCATTTTAGTATCTGCATACATTAAAGTATTAGTCACTGGGCAAATAGAGTGAATTTCATTAAAGAACTGTGTTGTGGAACCTGCAGGACATGTTTTCCTGTAGGAGCTGTTTTTCTTATACTAAGTTTCATTCAGTTATTTTTCAGTCTTTACTGAACTTTGAGATGATTTATTGGGTTTTCTGATTGGTGCACTGATGGTCAGTAGCATTTTAGAACTGTTTAATTGTATGATGTTTATGTCCCTTGGACTGCAGATTTTTGTGCTAGAACATGGATGCATTCTGACAACGATGTATGTTCTTAATAAAGACTTAAATTAAATCATACAGTTTTTTTTTAATTTTTATTAGAGCTGTTTGGTCCCCGTCGCTTCCTCCAGCTAACTGGCGATGGGGACACATACATATTTTTAGAAGTTTTATCCCCTTACCATCCCCAGAGGCCCTGGCACATGGCAGTGTGAGCATGTGGGGGCACGCTATGCACCCTGTGGTGCCAGCTCAGCCTCTTCCACCTCCCACAGCTGTTTGCTACCCCTTCTCTGCCTATGCTAACCCCGGACCTCAACCTGGTGGGAGCAGAACTACAGGGGGGTGCCAACCCACCCTCACCAACCTCAGAGAGGAGAGTTGCCCATCGGCATGCTTGATCCAGTTCCACCCTCCCCCCTATGCTGGCACCCCGATGACCAGAGGTTGCTTCCAAACTTGGGTCACCAGCATAGCACGAGGCGTGGCATCCAGCACATTAGCCCTAAGCACCACTGGGTCAAATCATATCATTTTACAATTAAGCAATAAGGTATGACAGGATGTGCATCACAAGGCCAAAGGCTGAGTGCATCTGCCACCCTAGTCGTGCTGTTATCCCACCATGACGCACACCCTGGAATACATTATTGTGATTATAATATGGCTATAAGAAATTCAACATGACTTTAATGATTAAGAAACAAAAAAAATCTGAAGATTTAACTTTATTTTAAATAAATTTGGCATGACATTGAGATAAAGCAGTCCCTTACAGAACTAGTCTGCATCATTTCACATTGTTTGCATTTCCTTTTTTTTTTGCATTAAAAAAACATGTAACGGAAACAAAACATCTGAAAGTTTAACTGTATTGGAATTACATTTAGCCATAACATATGAGATACTGTAGTCCTTTGTCAAGTCTTGGACTGCCTTTTTTAATTTTTTTATACATTAAAATGAAACAAAAAAAATGAATGTCTAACTGCATTGTAACAAAATTTAAACACATTTAACCACATTTACTGTACTCCCTTGCAGAGCTACCCTGCATCATTTGTTTATTTATTACATTTTACTGTTAGGTATAAGAAATACAATTTTAATTGCTTTACAGTACATGCTGGTGATAGTTTGGAGGAAAATAATGCCAAGCTCCTGGACACAAGCAGGTTGCCTGTTTCCTGGTGGAAGAGATTTCAGTAATATACCATGACAGGGTGTGGGTTATGTTACGATTTACCATGCCTGTTGTGTTGTTTGGTCATAAGTCCACAGGCTGAATGAGCAAAACACACCAGGCGTGGTAAATCCTAGCATTAACTACACCCTGGAGTATTATATTGTGATAATACAATGGCCCACATTATTTTTTGTTAAAAAAGAAATTAAGAAAAACAATACTTTTTGCATTTTAATATTTTTAATTGATTGTACAGTATAGCTCCGCCATAAAAAAAATGGTTCCTTGTTACTAGGGAGACAGAGCTCCATTTATAGGCAGGGTAGGATATCAGTGAAGGTAGAGTGATAATATAGGCAATAGAGAAAAGTGATGGTGTTAAGGGAGTAGGAGCAGCTGCTGATGTAAGCATCGCACCATCCCCATTCAGCTAACCTAACAGTTTAAAACTTTGAAGAATGCTGAACTGGGGAAAGTGTGTCTGCATTAAAAACAAGCATTTGTCAATGCCGAATGTTTGCTTGCTGACATTGGCATTGGTAGTGTAGGAGTTACAGAGCTGCATAATAGGAATAGCAGTGAAGTATTGAACTGAAGCCAACCACATCACCACCCTGCAGATAGTGACAGGCATTGGGGTGTGCCTTTGGGTCAACAGGCATAACGGCCACACCATTTCACCACACCCTACCGTGCAGACACCGACAAAGTGTCACGGTGTGCCTTGGGGTCTTTGGCCCTTATGCACACCCCATTCCATCAGGAACTATTGTGAGATGGGTGTGGTATAGGAGAATGGGGTGAACTTTGGGGCTGAAGAGTCCAAGGCACACCTCGATGCCTCTCAGTGGCTGCAGGGTATGGGTGGGGGTGGAATGGTATGAGCATTGCAGGTGACAGTCCCAAGTCATAGCCCTGATGCCTGTCATTCTCTACAGTGTGGGGTGTTATGGTCAGAAACCCTAACGCCTCAGGCATTCGTTGGTATTTTCACTCCAAATTTTCAACATGGGTTTTTTGTGACCTCCACCTCATGAACAGTGGCAATATCAGTTTGTTAGCTGAAAGCTGCTTTTCACAGCGACTATGGCATTTGTCACCACAGGTGCAAAAACACAGTCTGAACAGGATGTGAAAATTACAGTTGTACTGTTCATGGGAGGTGAAAAATGGCAATGTTGGAATTTGCAGTGGCAACTCATTAAAATGATGAAGTCGGCGTGCGTAGAAACTCTGCAACGTGCACCCGTAATGTAATTAGTTTGGGAATTGTTTACAGCAGATTGTCAACACAGGTATTTTGGGACCGCAGGTCATGAACAGTGTCACTGTGATATTCTTTATCTGTCCCGAGCAATGATTTCCCACAGTGACCACGCATTTCTGTGCTGAAAGTGTGAAAACACATTTCAGACATGTTGTGAAAAATGACAGCTGTATTGTTCATAAGGAAGTGTGGAAAAATGCCACTGGTGAAAATGTGGACTGAAAATATTACAAATTCATGAACTTAAGAGGGTGTGTGGAAACTGCGCAAAGTTCACTCGTAACACAGTCATTTTTAGGATTTTTTTCACCAAATTTTCAAAATAGCCATTTTAAGACCTCTGCTCATGAACAGTGTCACTGTGATATTCTTAATGTGTCCCATACATTGATTTCGCACACCGACTGCGCCATTGTGCGTTACATGGGCGGAAATATGTTTTGGACAAGATGTGAAAAATGAGAGCTGTACTGCTCATTAGGAGGTGTGGTAAAATGGCAATGTTGAAAATCTGGAGTGAAAATATTAAAAATTTGCAAACTTATGGGCATGCATAGGATCAGCTCAACAAACGCTCGTAAAACAGTCATTTTTGGGAATTTTTTCACCAAATTTTTAACATAGCCATTTTAATACTTCTGCTCATGAACAGTATGACTGTGATTTTCTTAATGTTTCCCATACATTGAGTTTGCACACCGACTGCACAATTGTGCACTACATGTGCGGAAACACATTTTGGTGAGAAGTGAGAAATGACAGCTGTACTGCTCATAAGGAGGTGTGGTAAAATGGCAATGTTGAAAATCTGGAGTGAAAATATTGAAAATGAGCAAACTTACGAGCGTGCGTAAGAACAGCACAATGCATGCTCATAAAATAGTCATTTTGGGGAATTTTTTCACCAAATTTTTAACATAGTCATTTTAACACCTCTGCTCATGAACAGTGTCACTGTGATTTTCTTAATGTGTTCCAAACATTGATTTCGCACACCGACTGCACCATTGTGTGCTACATGCGCGGAAACACATTTTGGGTGAGATGTGAAAAATGACAGCTGTACTACTCATAAGGAAGTGTGGTCAAATGGCAATGTTGAAAATCCAGAGTGAAAATATTGAAAATTGCAAACCTATGGCGTGCGTGGGAACAGCGCGCAAATAATAACAAATAAAGAAGTCATTTTAGAATTTTTCACCAAATTTCAACATAGGCTTTTTGAGAGCCCACCTTATGAACACTGGCACTGTCATTTCATTAATCAGTCCCAAAAGTTGATTTCACGCAGTGACTGCGAAATCACCCTTCGGGCCCGATTAACGTCATGACAGTGACAGAATTCATGAAGAGGTGTCCCAAAAAACCCATGTTGAAAATTTGGTGCCAAAATTCTAAAAAATGACTGAGATATGCAGCAAAGTTGAAACAACCCTATTGATTACATTATACAGCTTACTGGCATTTCCTCAGTTCGCAGTCTGCTTTGAAGAGTGCAGACGTGTTCCAGGTCCACCGAAGATCATCGCGCTGGAGTCCAGAGGTAAGTATAGGATGGGGGGGTGGGGAGGCAGGTGCGCAGTGGATGGGCGTGGGTGGGGGCAGAGACAGCGAGGACCATTTTTCTGTTGCAGGTTTTTTTTAAGAAAGGAGGAGGCAGCGGGGCGTTTGCCATGCTGGGGTGGGATCCCAGCGTGGCACAAGGATAACCTGTGGGGTGTGTGGAGCCGACAGGATTGTCACCCCACGTGGTGACAGCATCTGTGCCACGCTGGGTGGGCTCCCAACATGGCATCTTCTTGTACTCTGGGGGCAGTGGAGCCGACGGGGATTGGCCACCCCTGTCGGCTTATATGTAGCCACGCTGGGGTGGGCACCCAGCATGGCATGTACAACTATGTTTGGGGGTTGCAGCACAGCTGATGGGGGATTGGGCATTCCCGTTGGCTATACAGTGCAGGGGGGCGGGCACGCAGTATGCATGTGTGTGTGTGTGTGGGGAGAGCGCATGAGCAGGCAATATCTTATCGCTGCTCACTGAAGCGTAGCTCCCCCTTTCAACTGTACGCCACTGCATTTTGGACTGCTGTCATAGACAGCTCCAGCAGGCATTGGAGAACTGGGGCTGAGCCTGCAAACACACAGACTGAATTGGAAGAGGGCTACCACACCTCCGAAAACTCGGATGATGGCACTATGTTTCTTGAACATGCATGCAAGCAAACATAACAAGGGCTAGAAATGATAAAAATCACAGTCAAGAAGCTAGTTTTCATGTGCCTAAGGCTGTTCTTTTCAGCCATGATTTCTGTAACTTGTAACTGTCAATTTTAATTCAGAAACACTTTCATTAGTGCAGCATTCTTCAAAGTGTAAAAGTGTTAGTTAAGGTGAATGGGAATGGTGTGAGGTGAGTAGTAGTCTTGTGGTGTTCGGTTGGGAGGTAAAATTGAAGTGGAGCTCACACTCTTTTTTTTTTTTGGAAGGCAGCCAATCGTGGTGAAGGGCTGAAGTCCTTATTTTCTTCTTCTTTTTTTTTTAAGTTTGTTTGGATGACATTCCTCAGTGACTCCAAGGTAGGGAGTGCTTTGTGGTGGAGTGAGCATGTCCCTTGACAGCTGCTGTATTCAGCAGTTTCTGGTTCCTGCTTATTGAGCAGTGCTGTTTTGTTGGGCTGTTTTTTTTTTTTTAAATGCCTAGAAAGACAACATAATAATGTCATGGCCAAGCTGATGGATGCCAAGGTAGGTGGGCTGAGCTGCTCCAATACCACAGTGTGAGGATGACAGATGAAATAGTGGTAAAACTGGCAGAGCAGAGAGCAAGTGAAAGTGGACTGGAAAGAGGGAGAAGTGAGATGGGTGTAGCGGTCAGGTTACAGGAATGAGTTTTGAAAAACTCTGTTGGGTCATAGCTTGGTTGATCCATTTATTATCTCAGTAATGTAAATGTTGAAAGGAACCTTTTTTTTTCCCTTACAGGTATCTTTGAGCAGGATGTTGATAATGTTTGAGGGTTGTGTCTCGGCTTACCAAGCAACTAATCTCACCATTTGTGGCCATCTTTGGCAGTCCTGTGTTTGCCAGGATTGGAGTGGTTTTAGAAGAATTCATGATGCTGCTGACTGGCGACTGGAACCTATTCCCGTTGGTATATCAGAGGATTTACAATGGAGAAAAGGTACCAGTCAGCCAATCAGAAGCAGGATTTCTTGTACCCATTGTATAGTAATATTTTTTCACCAAACCAGCCAAAGGCACATCAGTGGACCAAGCCCTTTCTACCATGAAAATTTCAGACCATGTCTGCACTAGATGACAAAAAGCCAGCAAAAAATTGTATTTTTTAAACTTTTTTCAATAACTACATCCATATCTTGGAATCCGCACATCCAACTGGACCAGATCTTGGCATGTCAAGAGAACTGCCCCTTCAGACCATGCTTGTGAAATTTCATGCATATCCATTGAACAGTTCTAAAGATATCAAAGTGCAAAATATCCAAGAAAGCAGTTTAAGATACTTGTCTTGGGTTTGAATTCAAGAGATGGAATGTTTACTATATATGCAATACAAATATTCAGATCTCTGCTCAGCAGAATGTTCACCCCTACTATCATGCAACTGAAGGCTTTAGATAGAACCAGGGTGTTTGTTTTATCCGTAACAGGTTAAACAACACAGATTTCCCAATAAGCAGGTGAGGATAGGAGGGGGATTTTTCATGGTCAGCAAAGAAACACCATAAATTAAAACTGTAACTACTGTAGTACTTCATTTTTTAAGGTGTGTGTGTGAGTGTGTGTGTGTGTGTATAGGGCATTATGAGGGCAAATAACACTTTATTATGTTTTTAAATTTAAGACAATTTAACTTAAAGTTTTTCTTTTAGGGCCTAGTGGAAGGCTTTTAGTGAGTGAATGTGACAGCCACATTTGTGATGGCAGCCAGGTACAGTATGTGCTTGGTACAATTGATTTCATATGTGATGAGGCTACTGATCCTTCTTCCAGCGCTGTCGTGGTGGGACAGTAGCACTTGGTTCCAAACTCCTCAGCCAATCAGATTCTTGAAATTTTTATAGCCATATTATAATGGGATATACCAGTATGCACATCAGATATACTCACTGCATTTATGAAAAGGGCAGTGATGATGCAAATTTTCAAAACTGGACCCCTCAGCCAATCACATTCTTGACATTTTTATAGCCATATTATAAGGGGATATACTAGTATGCACATCAGATACACTCACTGCATTTATGAAAAGGGCAGTGATGATGCAAAATTTCCAAAACTGAACCCCTCAGCCTATCAGATTCTTGAAATTTTTATTGCCATATTATAATGGGATATACCAGTATGCACATCAGATACACTCACTGCATTCATGAAAAGGGCAGTGATGATGCAGAAATTCCAGAACTCAACCAGTATTAGAAACAGATCTTCTACATGAAACACAGGCTTGCAGGTGAAAGACAATTCTCCTTTAACAAATACTGATAATAGCATCGGTCCATGAATGGAGAACTCCTCTTTTTATTTTTAATGAACGTGAAGTAGCATTTCCAACATTTGCATGTTGTGCCTTTTCTGAGAGGTCGTTTCAGAACCAGTCTAAAGTATAGTTGCAAATCCTTATAATATGATGTTTCTGTAGTAATAATTGATGATCATCTAGATCAAATCCTTTAGACAAGTAAAGGAAAACATCAGCAGTGGCTTGTGCTCAGTCTATTGACTTTGATAGTTATTTTGTGTGCAGCAAACCTAAATGCTGACCCCAGCAAAGGCACAAGGCAAGTCTTAGTGGCGGCTCCTGGGGTGAAGTGGGGTAAAGTGGGAAGTAGGAGTCTGTGAAGGGTGGCAGAGTCTTTAGTGACTCCTACTCCCTGCAGATATATCCATCTATCAGCTTGCACTCTGCTGTACACTACCTGGAAACAGTAAGCTGTGGGGTCATTGGCACTGTGAGCCAATCCTGCATTTGCACTGTGAGCCAATCCTATCATTCGCACTGTGAGATGATCCTGTCATCAGATTGCAAAAAACAGAGAGGCAAGCAAAGCAATAAGGAGAGCAAAAGTGCAAACTGAGGAAAGAATAGGTCAGGGAATATCAAAAGGGGATAAGACATTTTTTAGCCATGTTAGTGAAAAAAGGAAGTCAAAGGAGGGATTGTACAGTTAAAGAGGGAGGGAAGAGATTACATGGAGGAGGAGGAGGAAAAGGCAAACATCTTGAACAAATACTTCTGCTCAGTTTTCATAGCAGAGGTGGAATGGAAGGGACCATAGAGAGGCACCAGAAGCTTATAGGCGAGAGAAGTGGACAGTAGTCCATTTTCAGTGGGGAGATTCTGGAAAGCACTGGACAACTTGAAAGTAAACAAAGCTATGGGGCCTGACAGTACATTCAAGGATATTGAGGGAACTTAGGGAAGTGCTGGCTGCACCTCTGACAGAGCTTTTTAACAGATCACTGGAGACTGGCGTGGCCTCAGAGGACTGGAGAAGGGAAAATGTAGTCCCACTTCACAAAAGTGGTAGTAGGGAAGAGGCAAGCAATTATAGACCTGTCAGCCTGACATTGATGCTCTGTAAGTTGATGGAAACACTTTTGAAGAAAAGTATTGTGAAATATCTTGTATCTACTGACCCACCAGTGTAGCACTAGGGTTTCTGCTTGTGACACCAATGTCCCGCGTTTGGGAACAGACCAGAGGAGTCAGACGGCTGACTGGGGGGGGGACAATTGAGCATCCAATAGACTGCTCCCCTCCTCCAGAGAGAGGGTTGGTGAGTATTAATCACGTGTCTGATCTCTGGTGGAGGCCAGAGGGAGCAGCTGCCAAAAGTCCAAATGGTGGGGAGGCGTGTGGGACGTTGGCACTTTGGTACTATTAGATTATTGCATGTCACACCTCCGATAGAGGGATAAAGCATTCAAACATTTGCCGGCCCTATGAATGATGCCCCACTCCATGGTTCTGCCACAACTGCCTGTGGTACTTGGCTGGGGATCAAGTTTAGTGTTCCATCAGGACTGGCCCAACCCCTCAGCTCTGCCCTGGGTGGCAAGCCAGGGAGGCACACCAGTGGTACCAACATGAATCTTGTTCAGACTCCATTGGGGGTGCTCTTGCTCAGAGGCCTCACCCTGGGAGGCAAGCCCTGGAGAATCTCCACCATAGTAAGTGCTAGGGGGCTGTGCAGGAGGAGTGGTGGCATGGGGACAGAGCCACTAGGGGACCAGGGACTGGCACAAAAAGAGAAAAAAAGAACTATCTTGTATCTAATGGATTGCAAGACCCAAGGCAGCAAGGTTTCACAGACAGAAGGTCATGCCAAACAAATCTGATAGATGTATTTGACTGGGTGACCATGGAGCTAAATCAGGGAGGTGTGGTAGATGTGGCTTAACTGAATTTCAGCAAGGCTTTCAATACTATTCCACACATGAGACTGGTGGAAAAGTTGAGTAACTTGGGGTTAGATTATAAGGTAGCAACATGGAGTAGAAACTGGTTGGCTGCTAGGATACATAGAGTAGTGGTGAATGGAGTGTGCTCAAAGGAAGGGAGAGTGACTAATGGGGTTCCTCAGTGATCAGTACTGGGATCAATCCTCTTCAATATCTTTATAAGAGAAATAGCCGAAGAACTTGAAGGGCCTCTTCACAGATCACAGCAAGATCTGTAACAGAGTGGACAGAATGTACAGGGATTTAAATAGACTGGAGGAGTGGTCAAGGGTATGGCAGCTAAGTTTTAATGTGAAAAAATGCAAAAGAATGCATCTTGGCCATAGAAACCCTGTATCAGAGTAAAAAATGGGTAGAGTGATGATGACAAAGACAAAGCAGGAAAGAGACCTAGGGGTTACCATATCTGATGACCTTAAGGTAGCCAGACTGTGTGATAAAGCAATCAGGAGAGCCAGTGGGATGCTGGGGTGCATAGGAAGGGGTATCTCCAGTAGGAAGTGAGAGGTTATTATACTACAGTATAAATCACTTGTAAGACTCCACCATGAGTATTGTGTACAGTTTTGGAAACTACATTTAGTTAGTTATTTCAAAAGTTTCAACAGGAAAAGCATACTCAACAGTAGTTGTTTGTTTCCAGATGCATTCTGGGAGAGATGAGAGTGGGATAAGTAATAGAAAGGAATGCAGTGTTACAAGTCCGAAATTCTCAAAATGAATATAGGTTAAAGGTATGTAATACATGATTTGAACTTTAACAGTCATATCTAATAGATGGGTAGAGGATTCAAGCAGGATATTGTACAAGGTTAAGTTCTTAAAGTAAAATATTCAAATCAGTTCAATGGGGTAGCCATAAGGGAAGGTTAGCAGTACAGAACTGATGATTGACAGTCTTGTGACTGAAGACCTGGTATAGCACTCATTACACTAGACAAGGAAGCAGGAAACAAACCTCAGTACCTAAGAACAAGAGGAGAAGGCAAGGTAAGTAGGTAGAAGTAGGGCAAAATGGGGAGGGGGGAACCAGGGAGGAAGGGGAGAAACAAGACAGAGAGGATGAATGGGAAAGAAGGGGGATAAGAGGGAAGTTAAATGAGCGATGAGGAGGAAAGGAAGGTGGAAGGGGGAGGGAGGGAGGATTAGGAGCAGCTGCGGTGGGGGGAAGAGGTCAATTAGGAGGGCAGAAAGGGCCTGGGGGAGTGGGCATGATGGATGGGAAGCACCATAGCTTTGGGAAGCTATTAGAGAATGTGGCTTGGCCAGCAGAGGTGAACCTGGAGGGAATGACGAGGATACAAGAGTCAAGATTTCTGAGGGAGTTGGGGGGGTGGACAGAGGAAGAGGAGGAGAGGTAGGGAGACAGAGAGATCCAAACCAGAATTTACCCAATAATTTAGCACTATGAGCAAGGTGCTTGCCCAAGAGGGATGGGAAAGAAAGATTGGTAGAGGAGACAGAGGTGAGTGCAAGGAGGGCAGTCGAGAGCAAAACAACAGAAAGAGTGGAACAGAGTTTCTAGCCTGGTAAGGGAAGTCCTATGGGTGGCACTGTAGACTACATCACAGTAGTCAAAAACATGAAGGACCATTTTTTGGGCAGTGTCATGATGGGCTGGCAGTGGGATGCATTCATAGTTCCTATACAAAGCATCTAGTTTGGGTGCAGTTCTTTTTTTGGATATCATAAATGTAACCAGCATACCTTTCAACTGTCCCTGATTTTTAGGGATGTCCCTGATTGTGCCTCAAAACATTCCTCTGTCCCTTGTAAAATTTGTGTTTTTGTGACTGAACAGTGAGGATTGCAAGCATAAAATAATGTGAAATTTTAAAGTTACAGACTTGTTCTTCAGAAAATGCATCTTACACTAATCCCTTCCTTCTATCAACTTTCTGGGTAAATGCTAGGAATTTTTATGATATGTCCCTGATTTGGGGTCTTTGTCCTTGATTTTTTTAAGCATTGTCCTTGATTTTTGAGGCAAGAGGTTGAGAGGTATGGTGACCAGTGAAGTCAAGATCTTAGAAAAGACTAGACAGAGTGGAGGCAGACCAGAGGAGGGCTACCAAAATGGTGCAGAGTTTGCATCAAAAGCTCTAGAGTAAAGACTAAAGGATCTAAACATGTATGCCCTGGAGGTAAGGAGGGAGAGGGGGGATATGCTAGAAACATTTAAATACCTTATGGGGGTCAATAAGGCACAGGAGCAGAGTATCATTTAGAGGAAAAGGTGCTATATAACAAGGGGATATAATATCAAACTGGAATGGGTAAATTCAGGAGGGATGCGAGGAAGTCCTTTTTCACAGAAAGGGTGATGGATACCTGGAATAGACATCCAGAGGAGAGAATGGAGGCAAAAGCAGTAAATGGTTGCAAAAACTCATGGGGTAGGCACAAGGGAATTGTGGGGTAGAGGGTATTATGAAAATAAAAAAAAACACATTTAAGCAGACTGGGTGGGCCAAGCGGCACTTATCTCTCTGCCATCACATTCTATGTATCTATGTATGTTTCTACTGTATATGCAAGTCTGTGCTGTGCTGCCAGTTTTAGACTACAGACTGTGCTTTTAAGACCAATTACTGCTCTATCCATTATTAACTGCTTTACTAAGTTAACAACTGATTGATTGCTATTTCACGCTCCCACTGTTAGAACCACTCACTCGAGTGTCCCACCCTCTGATAGGAGGTGGCAACATGTGGAGGTAGGGGTACTACATTTAAATATCTGCAGCCCTGGACAGGCAGTGTATTAGTGACAGCTCCTTGGGTGAAGTGGAGCAAAGTGGGAAGTAGGAGTCGATGAAAAGTGGCAGACTCCTGTGTGACTCCTATACCCTGAAGGAATATACAGCTATCTGCCTGCACTGTTCTACAAGCTAGCTGGAAAAAGCAAGCTATGGGATCCGTTGACCTGTGAGCTGGTCCTGTCATTTGCACTGTGAGCCAATCCTGTCATCAAACTCCAAGTTTGTGCTGCGCTGCCTGTTTTAGACTATGTGCTGTGCTTTAACACGCAGTTGCTGCTCCACTTGTTGTTAACTGCCTTATTAACAGTTGATCCCTGTTCTGTGCTCCCACTGTTTGAATAACCAACTCAAGTGTTCTTCTGCCTCTCTGAGAAGTGGTGTTCAACACCCTGGGGTAGGGCTACTACCTTTAAATATCTGCAGCCCTAGGTGAGCAGTGTCTTAGTGACAGCTCCTATGGTGAAGTGGGGTAAAGTAGGAAGTAGGAGTCTGTTGATGGTGGCAGAGTACTGAGTGACCTCTTACTCTTTGAAGGTATATTCATCTACCTGCCTGCATGGTGCTACACACTACCTGAAAACAGCAAGGTATGGGGTAATTTCAACTGCGAGCCAATCCTGTCATTTGCACTCAAACTGCAAATGTGTGCTCTGCTTTTAAACCCAATTGCTGATCTATCCATTTTCACTGTTTACTCAGTTAACAGCTGACCCCTGTTTTGTGCTCTCATTGATTATACTGGCCATTCGAGTGCCCCCTCCCTCATATAGGTGATGGCAGCACCTGCAAATGTCTTCAGCCCTAGATGGGTGGCATCTTAGTAAGGGCTTCTTGGGCGAAGATGGGAAAAGTGTGAAGTAAGAGTCTGTGGAGAAATAGTGGTTATAAGGATACTTGAAAGACCTTGAATGAGTTGCTGGGAAAGTCTAAATCATCCACAATCACTTCACTATAGGCTGCCAATGCATTTTTATTTTGTAAAAAGAAATTGCAGCTGAGTTGAATTTGAGTTTTTTGTAGTGCTATTAATTTAGACACCCAAACTGAAAATTCTTTACTTTTGGATGCAAGTTTCTAAATATTGGAATAATAAATCTGCATTTTAGGTTATATAAATAAATATTAGTTGAGGAAATGCTTGATTGTAGTGATGATGGTATTGACCTTAAACTATTTTCTCAAGTTATGAATTACAACTTTTCCCTTAGGTGCTTTGTCTAATTTTTATTTGAGAGAGGTATAATCTCTAAAATTTGGAAGCAGGCAACTGTGGTGATGATCTTTAAATATGACCAAAGCACTATACTAAAAAAAAACAAAAAAAAAAAAACTATAGGCTGCTGTTACTCTGCTCACCACTGTCCAAGACCCTTGTAAGGGTGATCTTCAGCCAGACCAAAACATACTTGGAGAAAACATCCCATCTTCTTATCAACATGGTTTTCATAAGGATCAGAGTATGCTTACTGCTCTGTTCAACATGATCACTTACCTTCATAAGGCCTTTGACACTAGAAATATAACAGCTGTGATTTTTCTTGATTTAAAATGGCCTTTGATTTGATCCACCACAGTTATCTGCATTCCAGACACAGGGACCTGAGATGTACTGAAACTGCTTTAAATTATTTAACTACTAGAATACAAAATGTTTTAGTTAATGGAGTTTTTTTATCTGCAGCCAGAACTTATATTGTCATGCTGCAGGGCTCAGTTCTTGGCCCTATGTTATTTTTTTCATGACTTATTGTTTAGGTATTATAATTCATGTATTTTATTTTGTGCAGATAATATTGTTTTACTTTTTTGGGGGAAAACAAATAGAACTTTTGATTTCTATGCTACAGACACACTATATTTTTGTTCAAAATGGGTTGCAAAGAAATGGCTTGTTACTTAATGTTTCTAAGACCAAGGACCTAATATTCAGCTTGGTGCAAAGCATTGCCAAATTTTTGTGCTGCACTTTGCAACTGCCCAGGGGTCTGGATTGTTATATGCAGTCAGGTGCTACCTGACTGAATGTAGGGCCATATTCAGGCAGTGCTAAGTCAGGGAGTGCCACACAACATGGCTCCTGAAGTTGGCCCCAAGAGTTGATAGCACCAGATAACTATCTGCAATTTTCAAAGGTACACATGCAAATGAGCCCTTTGGGCATGCAAGGAACTAAAGGGCCATTTGCATGCCTATTATGGGCTCATTTGTTTGGTTAACAGAAGCAGTTAGAGCAGCACTACTCCACCCAGGCTAGGATAGCAGAAGCTATCCCTGGTGTTAGTGCCCCCCCATCACCAGCCCCAACTGTACAATACTATTCCCTGCTGGTAGTGGTCCCCCTTCCCTTTGATTGTCAGTGCTAACCATATGATTGTAATCTCTGGTGCTACGGTTCCCATCTCCCCAACTACCAGCTGGGAATTAAAAAACAATCCATCCCTGGCATCTAGTGGTCCCCCTCCAAGGTGCTGAGTACCTCCTCCCACTCACCTTATCTGTATCCACAGTTCCCTGGGTGCCTACGGCAACTGGGGCAGCCCTCCTCATACCTTCTCAACCAGTTGCTGTATGCACAGGCAGGGAGCACACCTCATATTTAAAAGACAGGATGCATCATATTTTTATTGTACTGTCTCACCCTATTATTTGCATACCCACCATTTAGTTTGTGCAGGTGCTACCCTTGTTTGCTGGTGCAACAGAGACCTTTCAATATTGGGCTCCAGCATAAAGCCCAGTTTGTGCGGACAAACACCAGTTTCCACCCATGCAAACTTCTGAATATTGGGCCCCAAGTCCATTGTATTTGGTAGTAAACCAAAGGTTTTGTCTATTTTTTCTTCAGTTGATATATGGGATCAACAGAGTAATGAGGCTGAAATGGTGGATTCTTTTAAGTACCCATTTTTTTTTCAGTTATTATCTTACATTATTCATACTGATTTTATAATAAATATTGTAAATAGAAGACTTTTCAAACAATATAAAATGCATAATTGTCTTTCCTTTAATTCTAAAAAGAAAGGCGTTTGATCCAGTTGCTTATATGTTTGGTTATCCTACTGAAATGGCTTTGAACAGAGCCAAAATGTTATATCATCATGCTTGCAGAATTGTTCTCAACCGTTCCCGGTATACACATCATTAAATTTGTATTCGGTGTTGAATTAGTTTTCATTTTATGCTCACTGTTTTTATTTGGATTAATTTCCTTTTGGCATTGCTTAGTATCCTTTTCTTCTAAAGATTCACTACAGTTTTGTGGGACGTCTTAGGTTCCATATTCATCCACAGCATCAAAATTAAAACTTTTCTTTTATAGAATAGATTTGACCAACATTCATTTCTCTATAACATCATCGGAGATAGGAACTTATTACCTGATGACTTTAATTTGTCTAGTGTGACAGGGTTGGGTAAAAGCCTTTCCCGTTTGTTATGCAGACAGAGTTAAAAAAAAAAGATCTATTCTGTCCCCTTCTATTCCGTCACTTGTCTATGTCTTGCATTTCTAATTGTATATATTTTCCTTGTGGCACCTATGAATTGGCCACTCCGATGACCCCCACAACTTCTCCCTGTTTTCTCCCTTCCTTCACCTGCTGTTTCTTTCTTCTCTTGCTTCCATGTGGTTATATATATATATATATATATATATATATATATATATATATACACACAATACGTAGAATCTATATGTGAAACTGGGATCTCTTGATTTATAAACAAATGTAATTATACTGTTGCAATGAATGCAAAAAGCTATTTGGGTTTCTTTTAAAAATGGCAATCTGTAATGCAAGGTGTTAACCTTGAACTCTATTGTGATGTATGCAAACTTGTTTGCAGAATTATTAATGGGAAAAGTAGCTCTGGGACAAGATGTCTTAATTGGTTGTGCATGTTAAGAAGACTAATGTACTCTCCAGGCTGATCACAAGAAGGTCAATGAAAAAATCTTGTTGCATTTTGTGAAAAACAGGAAATGAAACTTACATACATAGGATTCAGAGGTTAAACTGCCAGGCAAAGACATTGCATATAATGAGAGCAAAGTTTTGTTGACAGAGAGAAAGTGAGAGACTGACATTTAAACTGAAAAGAGAATCTCAGATGAAGAACTCTTGTTTTGTTTGTTTATACTGCCTTTGTGAAACTCCATCCTGTAGAATGTTGTTTTATTTTATTATTATTATTATTAATAATAATAATAAAACGTTACTTGTCAATTTTACAACTTCTTCTGGTTTGCCTATGCTTACTGACCTATGTCTCTACAACATCTAAGATTTACAAATCATTCAAAAACAACATGAAACAATGTTTCATAGATAACTTAATATGTAATTGCTTTAATTGATATTGTTATTTGATTATATTTGTATTTTTTTAATGCACTTGTTTTGTCTTCCAGGTCCCCATGAAAATGGGCATTTGCTGCCCTCAGGGTTTACCTGGTTAACATTTGTTTTATCTTTCTCCTCTTCCTTGACCACTGCAGGCTACCCTTCCTACTGATGCTGATGCCCTCCAGACTCATCACCCACCCTCTCAAGGACTTACTGTTAATCCTGGTGCTTCCTCCACAGCGTACTTCCTATACCATGGGTCAGCAGCTTTCATCTACCATCAAGCATATCTGATCCTTGGAAATGGCCATGTAGCCTGGTGCAGAGATTGTGAGGGGGCAGTATCATACTGCACTGCGCCCAATCATTTTTCCTCCAGTTTTTCTCCCTAGAGGAATGGATGTGCAATGCTGTCCAGGCATACGTATGCATGAGCCTGTGTGTAGGATGTTGCCAGCTATCACTTCTCCAGTTCCCCAAGTTGTGGTCCCTGGCTGCCTATGCCCTTAACCATGGCTAGAGGTCAGACATGTGCAGGAACCCATATCCCTCCCTCCCCAGAGGATGAATGCAGTCTGCCAGACACTTGATCTTCCTCTCCCTGGCCAACCTCCAGTGGCCCATCTGCTCCTGAACCCAGGTCACAAGTGTAATGACAGGTAAGGCACAGTGACTCAGCACTCCATGCCACCAACTGGCTGGTTAACAAATTTAAAATAAAAACGTTTAAAAAAATAAAATGTTATGAATAGAATTTTAACAAATTGTATCTTGGAAAGTTACAATTTTTTACCTCATCCAACTAGTAGTATGGTGTGAAATGTTATGTATATACTGCAATTCATGTAAAATCAAGGCTACAAGCCTTGCCTTTTTAAAATCAAAATGCATAACTGCTTCTAAAACAGCCCTGCCTTGTCCAGCCATTGTGATCTACATCCTGGACCCCAACTTTCAACATATAAAATACTCACTTATTTTGGTACCATTCATCATGGTGATGTGGGTGGCACTTTTGATATAAATAGTGAACAAAACATGTAATATATAACACTGTGAATTAACAGGGTTATTATCAATGTGCGTCATCATTTACAATCATTTTGACACTTATAGAACTTTTCAGGGTTTAACCTCTGTAAATCAGAAATTCCCGTTGTGAGAGATTCACACAGCTATAAAAAAGAGATTCAGAAATGATGCCATGGCTACTGCAGTCTGAGAAGCTTCTTTTCATAGAGACACACAATGATTCAAAGTGCAACAACTCTATACATTTTTAATTACATTGAAAGAGACATCACTAGCATCTTGGTATAAGTTTTGAAAAATTCAGATCGAAAAATGCATAATTTAAAATCATTTTATGGAATTTATACTACATTTTCAAAATGGCTGTCTAGGTTTGCTTATTATGCCACATCTATTGGCTTCTTTCAGTATTTTATAGTGCTTCCCAGAATCCTTTCTCAGGTCTGACTTGTTTTGTATCTCTTAAATATCTCATAGAATATAACTGGTTTTGCAGGTCCTTGACAGCTCATTGAAAAGTTCATCATTTTACTTTTAAAATTTCCACTGGCACACAAACACTCACAGCTAAAGGTATTTCTAGACACACACACCCACACACACACACACATTGAAAAGCATCTAACGTAGTGCCACTAGGAGATGTACAAATCTGTGATCATTATATTCCTTCCTAGTTCCATAGTACATTATTTATGATGATAAGTTTTGTCACCATGCAAAAAAAAATTATTGATGGAATGAGACTCAGGTTGAACACTACCTGAAGCCTGATGTGGTTAGAATACATGGCAGTTTGTCATCCACTAGTTTGTACCAAGACACACATAGCTTGGCAGTAGTTTATCTTGCTTGCTTCAACGATGCAGATGGTCTTTTAATAATTGAACCACACTGTGCATACTCTGAACTCATTCATCTTTGCTGACATGAGATATGACTTGCTAAATGTCATTTCTTCTGAAGTAGGCTGGTAGGATAAAAGAAGAGCAGCAGAAAGTAATTTATTAGAATGTGTAAATTAAAAAGGGCTGCATGTCTGATTTTCAAAAAGAAAAGGACTGCTGTTTCCAACTCTGAGAACAATGATACAGTACATCCAATTTGCAAGCTTTCTTGCAGTTGTCTTCTGTGAAACATGCCAATCTAGATAGAAAGGACAACAAAGCAGAAATGTACATGATGTACAAGGCAGAACACAGAGTAAAGGTAGGCAAAAACCTGCTCTTACATAATGTACATGCTGTAGTAAGATAGTATTATTATGGTGGTCAACCTTTTTGGTGCATGACTGTGAGTAAGCAAAATATGAGAACACACTGTCAAGCTCATCTCATAAAGTTCTACAAGCATTCAGTCTGAATAATCTGTCTAATCTTGCTTTGAAAGCATAAATAGTGTAAGCCTCCACAAAGACAGTGGGTACGCTATTCTGCATGTTAATCTGTGTGAAATAATGGTTTCTGATGATTCCTCATATTCTACCCACTCACCCCCAGTTTGAGTGTAAAGTGTGTCTTCTAATTTTGGTCACCACTCTCAGAAAAACATCTATATATATCCCACCTTGTCTTTCACTTTTGGCATTAAGAACCTTGTGATTTTCTTCCCTTTCAGCCTTCTCTTCTCTAAGTGAATTAATCTCAGTATGTCCAATCTCTATTTATACAGTGGATATTCACCCCTAAACCACTAGCAAGCTTGGTGGCCAAACACTGGGTTTCTTTATTATCTTTTCTTTGCAGTGATGACCAGATGAATTTGAATTACTTCAAGCTACTCCAGACAAGATGTGTGACTCAGATTCCTTGCCCTTTGATGTATTAAACTGCACTTTACAACATTTAATATAAGTCTCCATTTTTTAGCCCACTCCCGTAATGTGTGCAGGTCTCCATGTAGTGCATATCCTTCCTCTGCTGTTTCCACTCTTCTTGCCAGTTTAGTGTAGTCACTAAAATTCAGCAGCCTGCTACTGACCTCGTTACCCATATTATTTATGGATTTTTTTTAAAGCGTAATGCATGCACCAATAACAACTGGGGTACTCCACTCAGAACATTCATCCACACTGAATTATGTAATGCCACAGCACAGAAGGAAAGGTCTTAGCCTTGCTTTAAACAATGCATCTCACA
This sequence comes from Neoceratodus forsteri, assembly GCA_016271365.2. Lineage (NCBI taxonomy): Eukaryota > Metazoa > Chordata > Ceratodontiformes > Ceratodontidae > Neoceratodus > Neoceratodus forsteri. Next base: position 149,402,763 of record CM057456.1, read on the forward strand.
TCTTTGGAGCTGGACTGATGTGAACCAATGTGTTTGATATTATAGTTAATGTGTAGACCAGCAGTTGGGAGTCTGGATGCTTACCCATATTGGCACATGTTTGAAGCAAGGGGTCATCTATAAGGCAAAGCCAAAGTGAAGAAAAGGAAGGATTTGTCTTAGGTCATCATTTGTGTGCATTTTGGAAAACATTATCCTTGTCTTGATCTCAGTAAAGCTTCATTTTCTGGATGGCCAGTTTCATAGGTAACAAGCTGGTGCCATTCCCGCCACTAGGATGAATGTCCCCCTCCTCCTCCTTGACAGTACTCAACCAAATGAGGGATCATCGTACTAGTAGAAGCACTCTATTATGACTTCATAGATATTGACTACATTAAAAAAAAACCAAAAATAAAGCCAGGGATCCTTCCTTCTGATTACCGTCAGAAGGAGAAGAATCAGCATTTACTGTATATAGCACCTTTCATACACATTGTATCCCAATCTGCTTTACAAGCAATGCAAGACTGGTAGCGAAGTGACTGAATGTGTAGTAGCAGCTATTTTGCATATCAACACCCACACACAGCCTTGGACAATTGCATGAACCAGTGTTATGGGAAGCAGAATGTTGACCAGGACACTGGGGAAATTCCCCTACTCTTTGGTGGGGGGGGCGCCGCTGTGGTCGGTCATGGCGGCAATCAGTGATGACTCGGTGCTGGAGATGGATGTGGTGGAGGTGAGAGGTTTTGTTCCACCTTCCTTCTCTCAATTGCCTGGAATGGAGCTAGTGAACGGCCCGCTTGGTGAAATCTGCACGGGAAATGCTGTGCAATTGAAAACGGCTCAAGATTTAGAGGATGATGAATTTCTGGCTCTAGAATGTCGGAAATGCCAATTACTGGAAATTATTACTCAGCAAGAGGCTCTCTTAGCAAAACAAACTGCTTTTATGGAAACTCAGGATTCAGCCGGTGTACCGGCAGCTCAGACTTGGGTGGAGGACGAAATTTCAGATGATGATTTACTTTCTTCAGTACAGCAGAATCAGTCTACCAGAATGGATACTCCTCTTATCAGCCCAAAAAGTATGATGGTAGATCCCTCTGAAGTTTCACATTTACCGTTGTCAAGCCGGACAATTCAGCTGATTCCGAACGCTGAGGTGGCAGCATCAAAGGCTTTGCAAAATGAGTCAGCCAGTGACACCACCTGCCAGATTTTGGCTTCTACTGACATGCCACCCTCAATTGCAGTGATTGAGCTGCCTAATACTAAAGATCCATGGTCTGTGGACACCGCTTTGTCAGCGGCAGGGTGGGAAAAATCAACTGATGGCAAACGCTGGGTCTCAGGTATGTCTCCATTTCTATTCCCACATTTGTGGGACAGACTTCACTACCTATTTTGGATATTGTCTCGCCACCAAGTTTACCTGCATCTACATCGTTTGAAGATACTGTACCAAACCAGCCTGAGTCTATTATCCCTGATGCACCTTTGAATACTAAATCTGACAAACCGAGGAAATCTTTTGCTTCCTTATTTCATCTACCTGTGTCCCCTGCTAAACACCACAATGCTGTGTGCTTACTTAATAAAGGTGGCTTAGATTGTGTCCCAGACTGCGTCTATGTGGGGATAACATTGAATAAAGACTCTCTACATTTTTTTGCGACAGAAATTTATGCCCTCATCCATATGTTGGGCGAACACACTTTTGATGTAAGCTTTAAGACTGCAGCTGGTTTAGAAAGTTTTTGGCAAAAACATAATGCTCTCTGAAATTCTCCTCTACGGATCCCTTTCAAAGCTATTCCCTTAACAAAGCCTGCAATAAAATTTGTAACTGTACTATTTCGAAATGAAGGGGTTAGTGTAACTGACCTCACTTATTGGAAGAAACAGCACTGTACTATTCTGGATGGACCTACTGCCATTTTTTTTTTAAATATAGCTTTTTATTTTATTTTGAGGTAGAATATCACATACATTATCACATTTTATGCAACATATTAATTGTTGAGGTTCCACAATGCATCACATGCAGGCAGTTAATTTGCAGGCATTTGATTTATACACATTAGATTGTTTAACATATCTCTGTAGCAACATTTTATTTTCTTTCATTATTTGGTTCTTTGACCAAACTAGGATCTCATAGACTATAGTCTTAAATAAATAGTAAGATTCCCTTGCTTCCCCCTTCCATCTTTTCCAGATCAACATCTTTCCTGAACTGAATCTCCTCCCCTTAGCATCAGACACCCCAGAATAATATACTATCCCAACTGTGATTAGCATGAAATACATAAGATTATCCTTTTTTTGTTTCATGATACAAAGTCTGAATAAGTCTCTAATTGGTATGCAACCCATTGTCCCCATCTAGTATTAAAAGTGTTAATCCTGTTATTTATCTTATATGAAAAACGTTCCAGGTTATATACTTCATAAGTAAGGTTTCTCCAAGAGGCCTTATCAGGAATCATTTTAGTGAGCCATAATACGGTAATAACTTTTTTAAGCTATTAGAATTAAAAGTGTGACCAGTTTATATTTCAGCCAGCTAATCTGTATGTCTTGTGGAGGTGTTGCTGTCAGGATAAATTCTGGAGTGAATAGATCAAATATATCAAAAATATTGTTAAGTTCCCCTATAATATCCCTCCAAAAGTCTGATAGGAGTGGACAGGCCCAAAATATATGATTTTGCCTGCAGGAGAATACCCACATCCTCTCCAGCACAGACTACCATTTGGTGCTCCCAGTTTTAGCTGAATGTCTGGGGTTCTAAAGAATCTAACCCTGGTCTTCCAAGCAAACTCCCTCTAATAAGATGATGATGAGTTTTTAGAATAAAAGTAGGTAGATTGAAACCGTCTGTCTGGGTCTAGTTCTATTTTAAGTTCTCTTGCCCATCTGGCTCTCACTTGGTCATGTTCCTGTGCGGACATAGGACACATTGCCATATAAATATTACTAGTAACGTGTTCCTGAGGTCTGCCTTCTATGGCCTGGGGAATCAACTGTACCCTCTTAGAGGGGGCTTTTGCTATCTCGGTCAAGAAGTCAGCCATCTTAACTAAAACAGCATGTAGTGCCTTATAGGTTGAGAGTTCTCTTTGGGGTAATCCATAGGAGAATTGTAAATATGAATGGATGAATTCATATTTATCAGTTGGAATATATCTGATGGAATAGTGTTCCTGTCTTGATAGATATGTCCCAAATGAGGAGGGATAAATCTTTATTATGCGTTAGGGCATTTAAATAGTATGTCTCTTGAGAGGTTAATCTATATCAAAAGATATAAAGACAGTTTTTTTACAAATTCCTCCATCATTTTCAGAAACCTATTCAAGGGATAACACCTGTTGTGGTCTCCCAATAGATATGTTGGTAGGGATTCCAGTCCATTTAAGGTTATCTCTATTGCTTTCCTGTGTGCCGTATATGAGGGGTTAATGAGTAATAGGGCTGCACGGGTTTGAGTTGCTCTAGAATATTCTTTCAAGTTAGGTAAATTTAGCCCTTCCTATGATCTAGGAAGCTGTAGCAAGGTGTATTTTACCCTTGGAGTTTTTCCTCCCCAAATAAACCTCGAGATAAGCTTGGCCCAGGATAGAAAATAAAAGTCAGAGGGAACAGTTGGCAAAGTTTGTAGCAAAAATAATAAATAAGGAAAAATATTTTGTTCGATTGTTTCTATGTAATTATTTAGGTATGGGGGAGTTGTGTCCACCTAGACAAATCTGAGGTAATTTGATGTGTAATTGGTTCCATATTTACCATTTCAAGATGTATTAATTTAGCCGGGATTTTTATCCCTAGATACCTCATTTCAAGTCTATGCCAGCGGAAGGGAAATTCCAGTGTCATCTGTCTGGATGGAGAGAAGGAGAAATTAAGTACTTCAGTTTTTGAACAATTTACTTTATAGCCAGATAAGGTGCTAAAAAGTTGAAGTTGTTCCCATACTGCTGGGACAGATGTCTCTGGGGAAGTCAGGGTTAGCATAATATCGTCTGCAAAAAGGGATAATGTAAACATTTTGCATCCTAGTGGGATCCCTTGAACATTACCATTTTCCCTTAATTTGGCAGCTAGAGGTTCTAAACAAAGTGCAAAAAGAAGTGGGGATAAAGGGCATCCTTGTCGTGTAGTTCTGGATAGAGTAAATGGTGAGGAGATCAAACCGTTTAATTTCAGATAAGCTACTGGAGAATGGTACATGGCCTGGATTTGGAATGTAAATTTTTCAGGGAGATTAAATTCTTTAAGGGCAGCCCACAAGAGGGTCATGACACCCTATCGAAGGCTTTCTTGGTGTCAAGCCTGAGTAAAATTAAAGGAATTTTTCTTTGAGTAGCATGTTCTTCTAATAATATTATCCTTTGTACTGCATCATGGGCTTGGTGCTTCATAATAAATCCCACTTGATCTCTGTCAATTAGCTGAGGTAGAAATCTGTCTAATCTATGAGCCAGAATAGACATGAAGACCTTATAGTCACAGTTTAATTTAGATATGGGGCAATAGAAAGTGGCCTGAGTTGGATCTTTTCCAGGTTTTGGGATAGCTGTAATTTCAGCATATCACCAAGATGGGGGGGTTTCTCTCCTGTGTTTCCCTGTATGCCGGTAGTAGGATGGGTATAAGTAATTTTTGAAATTGTTTGAGAAACTCATTCGGGTACCCATCTGGTCCCGGTGCCTTTTGTGTCTTGGTCAGCTTAAGGGTGGCTATAATCTCTTGGTCGGTAATAGGGCGTATCAGGGACTCAGCTTGCTGGGTATTTAAATGAGGTAATTTAATACTTTGGAGATATGCAGTCAGTTGGTGTGGGCTTGGGGAGATATCCTCAGTATATAGGAGTATATAATAATCAGCCATTGCTTGTCTAATAGCAGTAGAGTGGGATAACGGTTGGTTTGTGGGTGTTGAAGTTTGGCAACCATGGTCCTGCCTCTGGAACCCCGCAGGTGTCTCACCAGATTCCTGGCTCCTCGTGGTCCCCCTTCTATTGAGTTCAATTTTAAGTACAGCAGTTGTTGTTCAATTTTCTGGTCTGTTATTTTTTGAAGTTTTTGTTTAATTATTAACATCTCAGGTTTAACTGAGTTATCTCCCTGACATACCTTAGCTTGTAGCCTCGATAAAGCCTCTTGTAGTTCCCGTTCCCTTTTTTTCTCTACCTTTTCTTTTAAAGAAGTATACTTGATGATATCACCCCGAGCACTGTTTTGAGGGTGTCCCATTTAATAGTAGCTGTTATATCAGGAGAAGCATTATCTGCCTGGATAATTGGTATGCGTGACTTAATCAACTGAATGAATTCTGGATCCTGTAAGTGGGTTATATTAAGCCTCCAGAGGTTTTGTTTTTTAGGTCTCTCCATGTCTATTTTTAAAAAAAACAGGGTTATGATCTGACAGAAGGGATGTCCCTATATTTATATATCCCTAACATATTCAAGATGTTCAATCGAAGTTAAAAAATTGTCTAATCATGCTGAGGTATTGGTTTTGGGTGAAAAATGTATAAATGCCCTTACTGAAGGAAAGAAATGGTCCCAAGTGTCTATGAGCCCCAATTCAGGTAGGGTTTGTCTGAGACACTTCTGGATAGCAGACCGTCGATGTCTATTGGGATTAGATGAGTCTAATTTAATATTCAGGGTGATATTTAAATCTCCTCCAATAATATACATGCCTTGAATGGCTGGTAAAAGGGTATCCAGAAATCTCTGTGCCACCTTCACCTGACTTCCTGGAGGGAGGTAAAGTGAGGCTAGTGTAACCTGCCTCGAATAAAGTTGACCCACCACAATTACATAGTTTCCATCTGAGTCTATGATCTGTTTTTGCATTTGGAACTGTGTGCCATATGGAATTAGGATTGCAGTACCTCGTCTCCTTCCGGAGGGATGGGCAGAGGCCACCATTTTATCAAACCCCAATGCCCCTAGTTTTGATTGTTCCAATTGGGAAAGATGGGTCTCCTGGAGCATTATCACATCTGGCTTATTTTGTTTAAAATATTGTAGCAATCTTCTATGTTTTACCGGATTATGAATGCCATTTACATTAAAGGACATTATAAGTGCAGAGTTAGCCATCATTATTTCTAAAAAAAGTGGTATTTTTCTGGATATGGGCTCCCCCTCTTTGACACTCCAACCCCAACAGGATCATGCTGATGTTTATAGGACCCAGGTCCAAATCTCTCATAGGTTGTCCTTTATCACTTTGACTAGCCTCCTGCAGTCTCTTTCCACACACGACAAAATCATTTGACCTCCTGCCTGACATCTCAGTAAGCTGTGTTGCATATGATCGAAGTTTAAGCCATAACTCACATGCCAACAGGCATGGTTAAACATTAAGAACCTCATTAAGTCTAAAGAAAAAACTTTTTGTATGGTTGCTTTTATTAGGGCTCTCACATACAAATTTAAAGCAGTTATCTCTTTTACCAAATTTCTAGTAAATAATATAAAAATAAAAAATGTACAAGCTTCCAAGGTAGGGGAAACTATTATCCATTTCCCTTTAGGTACTGGGTATGCATTAGAATAAAAAAACTTAAACCCAGCAGGAGGGTTAGGATCGGAGCATATTTTGGGGCATATACATGGGCCCTCCGTGAGCTGTTAAGGCCCACAAATAAAAAAAGGGACAGAATATGCAGTAATAAGCTGAACTGATAATGAATTTTTTGTCCCAACTTACAAGAATAACTCGATGGTTGTCCCGTAAGAATGTTGTACAAGATTGCACAAAGTCCCGCTTTCAAACACCGCACCCCTTCCTGTAAGAATTGTCTTTACATTACTTAGGATGGCAGATTTGTTTAAAAATAATGCAAAAGAACCTGCCCCCAGATGGAATGCGATTCGTTTATTACATAAAGCGGACTGGATAATCATCCCTGACAGGGTGTATGTCAGTAGGGCATTGTTGAAAGACTCCATGAAGTTTTATGCTTCAGAAGTATTTGCTTTGATTCATGCAGATGATTCAAACTATGATATCAGCTTTAAAACAGTGGAGGCATTGGATAGGTTTTGGGTAAAATACAATGCACTAAAGGATTCCCCCGTATGGGCCCCATTCCTGGCTATCCCTATCACCAAGCTGGCAGTCAGAACCATTACTGTTTTGTTTAAAAATGAGGGGGTGGCAGTGACTGATATTGTGTATTGGTTAAAAAAGCATTGTGAGGTGTTGGAACAGCCTGTGCCTGTGATTGACTCTGAACAGTTTTGGACTTGTGGTTGGTGGATTAAATGTAAACTTTTTACCACTAACTATGGGATTGCCACTTACCTGGTTGCTTTTTTGGGGGGAAGGACAGAGGCTCTTTATTTTATCCTGGGCAGCCCAAGTCCTGCCACAAATGTGGTTCTCGGTTGCATCTTAGTAATGCCTGTGTCATCCCTAAATGCACACATTGTATGGGCATTGGCCATTTTTCTACACACTGTAAACATTTATTTTGATGTAATTTATGTGAGGAAAGGGGTCATCATTCCTATGTTGAATGTCCTTGGCATCTTATAATTCAGGAGATGGGCACACAAATGAGGCCTTGATCACACAAGCTCAGAAGAAAGGATGTGCTCAGGCCTCAGAAAAATGAATGCAGGACCTAGGAAATGAGCAGAACTGGGACTTGAGGGAGGCAATTGCCCCAGTGGTTTTCGCACCGCAAACAGTTGAAGTCCAGCAGCCAGAAGTGGTGGTTGGTGCTGCAACTCCATCAGGAGATGGTGATATTGGTCAGGGTGTGTTGGGCCTTGTAGAAACTCCAGATGAAGTTCTGGTGGGCCAGGTGATAGTGGAAACTTCAGCTGCTTCTTCTTCACCTGTTCCAGTACTTTACGGTATTGAGAAAGCTGTTGTGACAGATGCACTTCCGGTTATGGAAGCAGTAGGGCAAGTCTTGGAACAGTCTACTATGCCTCCCTCCCCACCTTCTAGTTCTGATAAATCTTTCACTGTGGTGGTTAGTAAAAGAAGAACAAGAGAGAAGTGTGGTTGTTAAAGGTCTGAAGGGGAAAGAATGGAAAATTATAGTGAAAAAGAGTGACCTGGAGCTGACTAACAAATTTGACTCTTTATTGATTGATAAGCACATGGATATTTCGGACCCAGATGATTCTGGGTCAGACACTTCTTCTGTTGCCTCCTCTATGGAGACATCTTCAGATATGAATGAAGATGGCCCTGGAAAGAAGCAGTGAGCAACCAGGTCTAAGCGTTGAAGGGAAAGTCTTCTTTCTAAACTTTTTCAAACCTCATGCAAGATTTCCATATTGCCATCATTAATGTAAATAGTATAAAGAATTGCCTACAGAGAGATGTGGCTTTTCATGAATTGAAGCAGTTAAAGGCTGGCATTCTTTTTTTGCAGGACACGAGGATTAAATATTTTCATGACATTGCACAACGTACTTCTAAATGGTCACAAGGTGTTACGTGTTTCGTTTTGGTCTCATGGTTTGGATAACTGTGATAGGTTGGGGATTTTGTTTTCAAATCCTGCTTTGAAAGTTTCTAGGCTTGTGGATTTGGAATGGGGGAGGGTTTTGATTTTGGATGTTACTTATAAGGCACAGTGGCTTTGTTTGATCAATATTTATGCTCCTCAGGGGAAAGCACTACAGGTGGATTTGTTCAAAAAGGTGCAACCCTTTTTGTATACTGCATGGATGATTATTTGAGGTGGGGATTTTAATTGTAGTGTACAGACTGAGGGTAGGGGCCTGCGCACTAATAAGTTGTTTTGTGATGCTAATGCCTTGAATAGTATAATTGCTATTGCACATTTGAAAGATGCATTTAGAACTTTACGTACTACTGGGGGGATTCACATTTCAGAAAGGCACACAGAAGACTAGGCTAGATTATATTTGGGTGTCTAAATCAGTCACTATAACAAAATCAACAGTTAGGGACTGGGCTTTCACTGATCATTCTGCAGTGAGTATTGACTGTCATTGGACTCCTGAATGTTCACATGGTAAACCTCCTTGGAGACTGAATGTTTCCTTGTTAGAGCAGGCTGGGGTGGCACAGGCATTTTGTAGTTTCTGGAATGCTAGACTTTCGGTTCAATGTTTATATGATTCTTTGAGTGATTGGTGGATTTACAGAAAGCAGGATGTGGAATTGTTTTTTTCAGAAATTTGCAAGGCGTAGGAGTAGAGATGAGTATTTTCAATATTTACAATCTTGGAAACAACTGCACCAGTTGATGTCTTTGACTGATACCACAGGTCAAGATTACAGTTTACAAATTCAACAAATTCGGAAAGATATATATAATTTTCAATATAATAGGGCCAAATCGTTACAGCAGGAATTACGGTTTGGTATGGTTAGTAAAAAAACAAACTTTTGATCCTTTTAAGGATAGCCAAAGGGTTTCCAAATTGAAAACCATAGAAGAACTGAAGGATGATACTGGAAAGGTGCATAGAGATAAGAATGCTATACTAAGTATTGTCAATCGCTATGTTGAGAGTACTTTTGGTTTTGCGCCTGAGACTCCCCACATGGCTGACTGTGGAGGCTTTGGATCAGAAAGTCTTGTTGTCAGAACAAGAGCCACAGATGATTAGGTTAATTACTGTAGATGAAGCTAGAGCAGTGATTACTGCAGCGAAGGCTAACTCTTCCCTTGGCCCAGATGGACTTCCGGCAGACTTTTACAAATTTTTTTGTGATTCTTTATGTTTAGAGCTAGCACACTTATTTAATGACCTGTTACAATCATGGGACATTTGTACTTCATTGGTGGAAGCTGAATTGATTCTATTGTATAAGAAAGGAGACAAAGATCAGTTGCAGAATTGGAGGCCTATTTGCCTTCTGAACTCTGATATTAAATTCCTTAGTAAGATACCTTCTAATCAACTTGTCCATTGTGCAGATAGCTTAATTAGTAGAGAACAGGAGTGTGCTATTCCTCACAGAGGTATCCAGGGGAACTTAACTCTGCTGAGGGAATTATTTTATAGAGACCACCGAGGTGCAGAGTCTGGTTATGTCTTGAGTTTAGACCAGAGGAAGGCTTTTGACTCCCTTTCTCAGGACTACTTATTTTTAGTTATTAGACACTATGATATTCCACAACAGTATGTTTTTTGGCTTCAGTGTATATATAGGAATGCATCTGTGACTCCGAGAGTAAATAGGTGGAGGGGTGAGAGGGTCACAGTATGTTGTGGGGTGCAGCAGGGGTGCCCAATGAGCCCCTTGTTATATGTTTTTGGGATTGATCCTTTATTGCAATGTATTAGAAATCATGCAGAGGTTTATGGGGTGAGTCTTTCAGATTCTCTCCTCCCGTTGAAAGTGTTGGCATATGCAGATGATGTGGTGGTTGTAGTTTGTGACCCTACAAAAGAGGGAGTGATACAGCAATTGCTTCATGATTTTTCAGTGGCCTCTGGCTCTAGTATTAATACTGAGAAGAGTGTTGGATACCGATTGGGTAGGGATACCCAGAAGAAGGACTCGTATGCTGGGATTACTGTATCTAGAGAACCCATTACAATATTGTGGATTCAGTTGAAAATATGGCACAATGGAATTGGGATCTGACGCTTAACAAAGCAGAAGGTGCATTGGAGAGATGGGTACATGGGTCCTTGTCTAAACAAAAGTGAATATTTTTGTTAAAATCTTTAATCAGGCCCATTTTGTTATATGTCAATTATGTTTTCCCCCCTCCGAAGATGGTGTACACTAGGTTGTACAGTCTGTTTTTTCGAGCCTTGTGGGGAAGTAGGCTAAATCCAATCAAAAGGAATGTCACATATTGTGACGTTTGGGATGGTGACATAGGAATGATACATCCAGTGACCTTCTACTTCAGTATATTCCTTTTTTATAATGTTATAGACCTCAGATGATGCAAGCTTAAAATGTGGTATCCAGTGTTGTTGGAATGGATTGGGCCATGTGTCATGGCTTGGGAACAGCAGAAAAGTAGGTTACTCAGTGCAGTGAGGGTGGTACCATGGGAAGTTAAGGACCTGTTTCAACAAGTTATTTCTTGGAAGTTTGCTTATGTTCTAGAGACAGTACAAAAGAGGTCTGAACTGTATATTGCAACGGCTGCTCCACAATGTATGGAACAGTTCAGCTTGCCTTATTATATTGTTACTCATGGTTTGGAAATGTTTCAGCAGCTATTGAATAAGAGGGTGCCAGTCTTTGAATGGGATGTGCTATGGCTGACTATTCATGGAAAGTTGAATGTCAAGAGCAGCAAAAAGGATAAGGCTTTACAGGAAAGATATTGCTTATGATGAGGTTGTGAACAAATTTTTGAAACTGAGGAGCACTTGCTTCTAGAATGCTATTATGCTAAGCAGTTTTGGGACCTTCTTGCAGATTGTTGGAAAATTCCAGTTTCGTACAATAACTTATATGGATTTGATTTATGTAGTTTGGTCGTCTGCTTCACAACAATTCTCTCAGGACACTTTACAAGTTTTATTTGCAATTATTAAATACTGTATGTGGCAGGCTAGATGTAAATGGGTTCTGCAACAACATTTTGTACAGCATGATGTTTTGTTACATTTAGTGCATATGACAATATTGAGAGTACATGACAAAGATTTAGGTAAATTCTCCAGACTACAGATGGGAAAGTTGTGGAAATGTTGTGAGACATTGTTATAATATTTGATTTCAGAATGCTGCACCTGATCCGTATTGTGCTCACTTCTGATCATATGGTTGCCAAAGTTCTAATAATCTGTGTGTTTGTTATGCTTATGTTATGCCTGTACTGATTTGTTTTGTTTATGGATTACTACTCCCTTTTTTCCTCAAATAATTACCCTACTCTCCTGTGGGGGAACCCTTGTCGTCTTGGTTCCTGACCATGATGGCAGCCACAGAGGTTGTGGAGGAGCTCATGGATGCTTCTGAAGTAGGTGGACTGGTCTCATCCCCTGCTTCTCCTTGTTCTGAGACCATGTTACCTGCTGCTTTATCTACTGATATGGATGGTGCTTCTATGGCTGTTATAGACTCGTTTCCTATGGATATCTCTCCTGCTTCAGCTGACCTGCATACAGACCTGGGGAGTGGCTCTCAGCTTTCTGCTTCTGACTCTGCTGATTCCCCCAAGATTCGATCCTTAGCACTACAACTGCAGGCTGAAGAGGAGCATGTTGCGCTCTGTCGTTTGGAACTACAAACCGCATTGAATTCTGCTCAGAAGATAGCCTCAGCTAGTCGGGAACCTTTTCATTTACAGAGTAGAAAGGACTCACCCTTACAGCAGCCCTCAGCAGTTGTTGAGAATCCCAACTGTGTTCCTGTGGGTTCTCCTCATTCTGGACCTTCAACAGTGAGTCAGCCTTTTTCTGGTGAGTCAGCTTTCTCTAAGTTTCCTTCTGAGGGAGCACCAGGAATGGCTTCGACAGATGGACTATCTGGCCTAAGACGCTACCCCACTGATTCTCCGATTCAGTCTCCTGAGGATGTCTCAGCCACACTTCTTGCAGCAGGATGGATATGCTCTGCTTTGGGATACTGGGGCTCTGGCCCCACTCAGATTTTTACCTCTCCTGTGTCCGCGCAGAATGTAGACCTGCATAATGATCTTCCAGTGACTTCTGCTTCTCCCCAGTTTCCATTCGAATGTTCTTTGCCTGGAACTCAGTCCCTCTTGCATCTCCCCTCAGAGCTTCAGCTTACTAAGGACACTGTTCTAGTTTTGGATGCCCCAGATCTCCCTCAACCAGCTTCGCCTGTCCCTTCCACATCTACTGCTCCAACAAAACTCCCTGATGCACTGCTGAACTTACCTTTGAAAATTACTCAAAAGCCATTTGCTTCTCTCTTCCATCAGCCCGTATATCCTGTTAAGCATTATAAGGCTGTTAGACTTTTGTACAAAGGGAGTATGTCAGAGTATCCAGATACGAGGTTTGTGGCTAAATCTTTGTTAAAAGGTTCAATGAAGTTTTTCGCCAATTAAATCTATGCCCTTATACACGTGTCTGGGGAACCTACCTTTGATGTTAGCTTTAAGCTGAATGTGGGGTTACAAAGGTTTGGGGTTCAATTTAATATTTTGAAAGATTCTCCCTTATGGGCCCCTTTTGAGGCTATTCCCCTTACTAAGCCTGAGTATAAAACCATTACTATTCTCTTTCGTAATGAGGGAGTTAGTGTCTCAGATTTGATTTACTGGTTGAAGCAACGGTGTTCAGTTTTGGGTTCCCTGGAGGCAATTTTTGATGATAAGAATATTTGGACTGGGTGGTGGAAGGTGAGGGCTATGCTTCATGTTATGGGTACTGGACAGAGTCACCTTCCTAATTTTTTTTTGGGGGGGACGAGATCGATGTGTATTATTCTATGCTGGTCAACTGAAGGTGTGCTACAAGTGTGCCTCTTGTACTCACTTAAGCAGCCTGTGTGACCAGGTGAAATGCAATCTTTGCCAGGAATTGGGACATACTAGTGGTCACTGTCTGAATGAACCTAAGTGCAACTTATGTGACTCTGTGGGCCATACATATCAGAGTTGCACCTGGGCAGCTCACAATAAGTCTGACTCTGCTGATGACGTGGAACAGAGGTTGCTGATTGCCATGGCTCAAAGGAATTCATTTCCCTCCCCCCAGAGACAACCTGAAATTCCTGTTGTACCCCCCTTTAGTAGTCCCTGAAGCCCCTGCCTCAAAGGAGGTACTGGACCCTTCTCCCCCTCCTCAGTCTTCCCTTGACAGTGTTGTTCAACCCCCATCTGCAGAAATAGTTCCAGAAGATTCTTCCTCTATGGTTATCCCCCTCCCAGTTAGCAAGCTGTCCTCTAGGAGATTCCAGGTGGCTGAACCAGCCCCCAAGGTATCTAAGACTTTGGACCTTCCTTTGAGCAATAAGTATGAGGCCCTACAGCCCTCTGATCTCTCTGATGCTGACTCAGAGAGTTCTTTCCTGTGGTCTTCCCAGGTCGATCCCCAGTCGGAAACTGAAATTCATCCTCCTCCAGTTGTTTCACAACGTAGATCTCGAAGGACACAGAAAAAAAACCTTGAGTGTTTTTCCCCGATTTTTTCTCATCTTCTTAAATGTCCCACCTACTCTTGGGTTCACTGAATGTGAACAGTACTAAGAGTTATAGGAAGAAGTGTTTAACACTGTCTTATTTTCTGTCCAGTTCCCTACAAGTTATCTTTATACAAAATACTAGATTACACACAATTGCAGAATTAGGACTGTCTACTAAACATTGGCATGTTGGACCCTCATACTGGTCCATTTGACCTGCCGCCTGCTCAGGGGTGGGGATTCTGTTCAGATCTTGTCTGCAAATGCACCTTCTTAAATTGATTGAGTTGATTCCAGGATGTGTTTTGATACTCAATAGTAAAATTAATTACCTTTATTATAGGTTTATCAATGTTTATGCACCTCAGTCCAAGGCTGATAGGGTTTCTCTATTTCAGGCCATCCAGCCGTATTTACTGTCTACTCAGGCAGTGGTTTTGGGAGGGGATTTTAATTGTGGGCTTGATAAGCACGACAGTGGTGCACAGTCTACTACAAGTAAGATATTTTGCGATATGTCTACCTTGAAATATGTAATTTCCACATCTCACTTGAAGGATGCTAATTTGTCTACTCATCAAACTGTTCATCCGACATTTCAGAAAGGTCACTTGGCCACTAGGATTGATTTTTTCTTTGTTTCTTCATTTTTGCCTGTTTCCTCTACATGTGTTATTGAAATTGAATTTTCAGACCACAAATTATTGCACCTATGTTTGGGGTCCACTGCAACATTTTCTCAGGGTCCAGGTTACTGGAAATTTAATTCCTCCCTTTTGTCCCAGACTTCTTTAGTTCAGAATATTCAGTATTTTGTGGCTCATAAATGTTCTGTTTTTGACATGTTTGACTCTCCTGCTTTCTGGTGGACAGATATCAAACTGGATTTAAGAAGGTTGTTACAATCTAGTAGTAAAATGTTTCACCACACTATTTCCAATACCTCCACCAACGTAGGCAGTTATAAAAACTGCAGTCCCTGTCCAGGACCACTTCTCATGATTTCAAGGAACAAATTAATTTACTACAGAAAGACATGTAATCTTTTCATTTGAGGCAATCATAAAGTCTGAAGAAGCATCAAAGTTTTGGGATTCATGGGAAGGCTGAAGTGATTTGCCCTTATTTGCATTGTTCTGCTAACATTAAACATAAAGTAATGGACAGTCTCAAAGACTTAGATGGCAGGGTATATACTGACAGGCAGAACATCCTTAGGATTGTGTCCCAGCATGCTTCTTCTCTTTTCTCCCCACATTCCTGTTCAAGTGCTGATATTGATGTATTATTGCCTTCTTCTCACGTCCCTGTTTGCCCCACATTCCTAATGATTGAACTCACTGCTAATATTACTGCTGCAGAGGTGGAACAGGTTATACAGTCCTTACCCACTAATAAAGTCCCAGGACTAGACGGGTTCACTCCAGAACTGTATAAACTGCTTGGACCACTGATTTCCAAGGAACTGGCAGTGGTATTCACTTTTCTGTTGAATATGGCTTCTGTTCCCTTAGACATGGTTCAGGGTTTGTTAGTTTTCTTTTATAAAAAGGGAGATAAAGCTGATCTTGTCAATTGGAGACCTATCAGTTTACTGAATACTGATTTTAAAATTATTGCCAACATTTTTAATACCAGATTGTTACAAGCAGCTATTCTTCTTTTTTCTCCAACCCAAACTTGTTCTATACCAGAGAGAAAGATGAGTGATCATCTTATTCTTCTACGTGAACTTATTGAAAGGGACAATGCTTAGTGTTTGGTTGGTTTCTTACTGTCCTTAGATCAGAAGCAAGCTTTGGATACTGTAGAACACACCTACACTTGGAAGGTGCTTGTGAAGTATGGTATTGCGGACCCCTTTATTTTATGGTTAAAATCTATTTATGCCGTGGCTTCCGTATCCCCTCTTATCAATGGTTGGGTGGGTCCTCTGATTCTGGTGAAATGTGGGTTTAGACAAGGTTGCCCTCTTAGTCCCTTCCTTTATGTTTTTAGTATAGACCCGCTATTGCGGGCTTTAAACTCTACACCTTCTCTGACTCACATCCGAGTGGACACTTATACTGTTCCTTACATTGCTTTAGCTACGCAGATGACCTTACTGTATTGGTTGGTGATGCAGCCTCTTCTACAAAGGTAATGGTTATCTACAGATCCTTTGGTTTCTTATCAGGAACTTCCCTCAATATGTTGAAATGTGTGGGCCACTTATTTGGCAAGCCTCTATTCCCCCTTACTTCGGTTGCAGGGGTTACCTTGTCCCAGGCACCGATTACTATCTTAGGTATACTGTTTGGTTACCAAGACCTGGACATATTAAATTGGACTCCAAACCTTTCCCAGGCTCAACGGCTGGTTAAGCAGTGGAACTTGTGGCATATGGGAAAGTTAAAATGTGTTTATCTCATTAAAACATTTCTTTTACTACTTTTTATTCATATTTGTTGGTTGTTTCCTCTCCCACATTCATTAGAGGCTTCCTTGCTTAGTGTTTTCTTCCAGGCTGTATGGGGCAGCAGGTTAAATCCTTTAAAGAGAAATATTTTGTATTTACCTAAATTTCAGGGTGGTCTAGGCATGGTTAACCCTGTGTTTTTTTTTATGTGTTCTATATTATTGTTAATCTTCGGCCTGTCTTAACTCATGTCCATAGGGCTTGGATCTCTTTACTGTATGTGTTTTGACCTGTAGCCCTGGGTTCCCACAATGGGAGGTAGCCTCTCTTCAGATAATCTAATACTCCAATATCTGTCCTTCTTACATAAGGGATGTTTTTGTTAAACTTAAGAGTTGGCAATTAACCGTTGCTATGGTGCGTGGTCAACACAGGACATTTTTGTATAAGCAAATCCTTTCCATTAAGTTTAGGAAACTGACTTCCTTCCCCTCCTGCCCTCCTACTTTGACACCAGTTCTGTTTGAGTTTTTGAATAACCACAGGATCCCTGAGAAAATGTGGGACATTCAATGGCTCTGTTGCCACAATCGATTAAATGTTAAGGAACACTATAAACATAAACATCGCTCTGAAAGAAATTGCTCTAGGCCTCTCTGTATTACTCAACTGGAAATGACATATCATTTATTTTTTTCTTGTTTGTATATAGTGAATTTTGGGTCCATTTTGGCTACTCAGTGGAACATGCCTCCTTTTCGCACTATGTCATTGGAAGTTTTACAGTACAGTTCTTTTGATTCCACTTGGCAGGCTTGGGATCCCTCCACACTGCAGGTCATTCTAACAGCTGTAAAGTGGTATGTCTGGAGCTTTCACTGTTGGTTTACCCTGCAACAAAAATCAGTATCTCTTCCTGACCTGGTGGAAAAAATAACTTGGGACCTTAAGCTACTATATTGTCAGGAAGCGAGAGTTCATCCTGCTCACTGGATTTTTCAGGCATGGTGGAATCTTCCCTGGGTTACAGACTCAGATGTCCCTATTACATGATTTATTTCATGATCTGTTGTTCAGTGGATTTATTTATTGACTGTTGGTTTTATTGCCTGTGTTTTTTTGACTCTGTTCATGTTACACTGCTGTGTTTCTGGTATTTATGTTTTTCTAGTTTTTGTCTGCTATAATACTTTTTCATATTTTTTATTTTTCACTAACACCTTTCCCAGCTCTTTTTATTGAGGGAGGGGGAGGTTCATAGTATTTGGCATTTTTGTTTGACACAGCAAAGTGATATACTATTTTCTTTATGGTGTTTGTGTTACCTGACTTTATATGCTGTACTACTTTTCTGTACTTTTTGTTTGAACTTTTGATTAGAGACTACCCCTACTCTTTTGGTGGGGGGAAGGGTCTGTAATATTGGGCCTTTTGTTTGACATCTGCTATGTATTGAACAATTTTCTTTTTGTTTTTTGTGTTTTATCCTTCTGTATACTGCAATGCTTTTCTGTACTTCTTGTTTGAAATTTTGAATACAAAATTCCCCTACTGAATTGCTGTCAGTAGGGGGAGCTGCTGTCTGGTTCTAGAATGGCCACTCGAGGTGAGGCTTCGAGGTGTGTGGAAGCTGTCCAGGTGGGAGAGCAGGCATCCTCTTCTACCTTAGTTCTACCAGAGGCTGAGACTGAAGTTAATGTTATGGGTCATGAAAAAGAATTCGACGAAGACATCGCAGATGTTTATGTTTCTTCTGAGGATCCTAGTGTCCCTGAAATTTCTGCAGAAGAAGTTATTGAATTGAATGAGGAATACTCAGAGGGCACCACAATAAAGTTAACTAATGATTCCTTGCTTGTGAAAAATCATGAAGGGAATGAGCTAGCTTACTTGCGGCTCTGATATCCGAACAGCAGGAGAATTCAATTCCTGTCAATAGCTCCGCTTTGCCTGTCAGTTCATCGCATGACACAACAGCATCAATGGCCCCTCCAGGGCCGTGTGAGTCACAACTGTCAAAAGCTTTCTTTTCTACCTCTCAACATATTGACTCTGGTAAATTACGGGCTGGCAGTTCTAACGTTTTGCAATCAAATGTGTGCCAAAAGCCTACTGTTGATTTAGAGAAAGATTCTCTTCCTGATATTACCCTAGATTCGGAGTCTCTGTCTGCACAATCGGGGGAGGGATTTCAATCACTCAGTGTTAACAAGAGCTCCACACTGGTCACTCAGCTTATGAAAGTGGCTAGTTTTGTTTTTTAACACCCTGTATCAACTGAGACACTGACTGGGTCTAAGGGCCCTGTTAAGTATCAAACAAGTCATAATCTGCAAGATGCAGTAACCTCCTTTTCATTTAAAAACTAGCTTGCTAAAAATAAGCTACCTGTTTCAGATGATAATAAATTAAAATGGGAGGCGCTAACACTTGCTAACAGATGAGGTTCTTCTATCAAGCCTGCTTTACCTGTCTCCCTTAATACTGCCATCCAAATTGCTGAAGTGCCTGTCTCCCCTTGAGCTCCCTGGTCCCCACAAAAAGTGCTTCTTGAAGCTGGGTGGAAACAAATGTCAGGAGGGATTTGGCTACCTGACCCTGCCTGGGATTCCACTTTTGATTTTTCCCAGGCATTCCCTGACTGGAAACCAAGGACTGGTGCAGAACTAGCTAATGAACCTTTAACAAAACCAGATTTGCCTGTTGTAGCATCTGAAATTCCGGTGACTGTTTTGGATTGTGTCCATCCTCCACAGGTGGACCCTTTAATTGAACCAGGCACTGTCCATTTTTATCAGAACAAGGAACAAGGCTGCTCTTCGCAGGATCCTGAACAAACTTCAGCCCCCAAACAAAAACCTTTACTGTCTGACCTTTTTTCCAAAGTTAAGAAAGAAGCAGCCCCCAGGAGGAATGCTGTCTGTATTAGATACAAAGAGGGTTGGCAGATAGACCAGATTGTTATTATGTGGGGAGAAATTTATTGAAGAACTCCTTACATTTTACTCCTAATGATGTTTTTGCCTTCATTAACATATCTGGGGAGGACAACTTTGATGTCAGCTTTCATACAGCCCATGCTCTTGATTTGTTTTGGGAATGCTATGGACAAGTGAAGTTTTCCCCCACATGGACCCCTTTCTTGGTGATTCCACTTTCCAGACCTTTAATTAAATATATCAAGGTGATGTTCTGTAATGAGGGGGTCTATGTGGAGGATATTACCTATTGGTTGAGCCAAAAATGTGATGTGCTTAGTGCTCCAAAAACAATTTTAGACACTGAAATGTTCTGGACAGGAGGTTGGAAGTATAAGGTGAAACTTCTACAGACTGACTCTGGGGTGGAACATATTCTGAATTCTTTCCTGTTGGGGAAGGATAGAGGGGTTTGTTTTTATGGAGAGCAGCCTAGGGTCTGCTACAAGTGTGGTTCTTGTACTCATCTATCCAGTACTTGTGATAGGCCCCACTGTGTTAATTGTGGGGAAATAGGTTACATCACTATGCAATGTGCCAATCACATGAGATGTGATTTATGTGAGGAGTATGGACATACTTTTTGGGAATGCCTTTGGGCTGCTAAAAACAAGGCTTCTTGTGTTAGTCCTGAGCTGCTAATTCAACAGGCTCAGGATTCTGCTGCCCCCCTCCTGACCCACTCCTCCCTCCCTCCCCTTCTACTACAGGGTGATTGTTGTTGAACCTGACACCCATAATATTTCTGTTTCCCCTTCCACTTTCCTAATAGTAGATCTGGTTACACCTCAGGTTGATCCTACAATAGGGTCTGATCCTGTCCCTGTTCCTGACCCTAGGTCTCTTCCTCCAGTGTGCTATGTGGACCCTGTAGGTTCAGAAGGGTTGGCTCCAGCTCCTCCAGCAGCATCTCCACCCTTTCGCAGGAGGTCATCAAGATTTTCAAAATCCAAGCCACCTTTCCCAGCACCCATTAATACTGGAAATTCCTATGCTGCACTTTTTTGGGGAGACTCTGAAATGGAGCAGGAAGATTCTGACTCACAAACTTCTCTTTTAGATCCTTCTTCACAGAATATCAGGGATTATAAAGGGAAAAAGAAGAAAAAGAGAAAAAAAATAGTCTGCATAAACTGGTACCTTGCTAAATGACTGTCTGCACTTGGGGCTCATTTAACATACATAGTCTTCTTAATCATGTTAAATGCAAGACTGTCTTCCAATATATTCATAATTTACATATTGATATCTGTTTTTTAGAAACACTTGGATGTTTTCTGCTGAACAAGTTGTGTCATTCAAGAGAGATTGGCCTTGGGGTCCTTCATATTGGTCCTTTGGACCGGATAAAGCAGACAGGGTTGGGATTCTTTTTAACTCATATAAATTCAATCTGCACAAATTAATAGATTTGACTGCTGGGCAGACATTAATCCTTGATGGTATATGAGATGATAATGTGGGTTTTCATTTAATTAATATCTACAATCCACAAACTAAGGCAGAGAGGGTTACTCTGATGAAAGCCATTCAGCCTTTTTTAGTTGTGTCCTATCCTATTCTTTTTGGAGGAGACTTTAATTGTACCTTGCCACAAAGCAGTAGTACTATTGCCTCGACCGCTACTAAAAAAGTCAATTGTGATTCCAGTGCTTTAACACACCTTATTAAAATAGCAGCTCTTATTGACTGTAGTAAATATCAGAAAAATGAACAAAGTTTTACTTATTCCCGTAATAAATTTCATACCATGATAGATTATTTATTTACTTCCCCTAATGTACCCAAAGGTAATTTTTGATCATACCCTGTAGAATTTTCAGACCACTTACTTTTATCTTGGACCCTACAATTTGGGTTTCAGACTAAGAAAGTGCTAAATAGATGGAAACTTAACACTTCCGTCTTATCAGCCCCGTATGTGCATCGTAGTATTTTGGGTCTCCTTATAGCAGGATTATCAGTTGCTTTTTTATACTTAAATTTAGGGGATGGGTGGGTGGATACTAAAGCAGACCTAAGGTCGTGGTTCATTAAATATGGGAAAAAGATAGGGAACAACAAATTTTTAAGATACTTATCATTCAGAAAACAGTTACAAAAACTCTATACTTTTTCATATACATCAAAGTTTGATTATACAGACCAAATCACACAGCTAAAAGCAACAGTGAAATTATATCAATATGATAGAGTGCAGACAATTCAGGCAATATTGTCTTGCAGAACCCAGAAAACCCCTGTAGGAGACCCTTTTGAAGCTTGCAAAATGACAAAAGACTCAACTTCCATTGAATATCTTATAGATCAAGATGGGAATAAAATTGATTCAGTGAAAGAGATTAATAAACTGATGGAGTGTTACTTCAGCTCTCTAGCACCTCAAACACCCATTTTACAGAATAATATAAGGGATTTTTTATGTCACATTAACATCCCATTCCTACCAGATGAAATTTCTGCTTTACCAGACCCAATATCTGTCACAGAAATAGAATTTGCTATTACATCTTTAAAAAATGATTCAGCACCAGGTGGGCATGGGCTCCCAAATAAGTTTTATAAAACTTTTTCACAAGCTCTGGCACTCTGTTTAAAGCTAGTTTTTGATTATTGTTTTTCTACTGCTAGCATGTACCCTTCCTTTTCAGAAGGTTTAATGATTCACTTATTCAAATCTGAAATAGATATGACATCGAGAACTGGAGACCTATTACCCTGTTGAATTTCGACTATAAAATTTTAGCCACCTTAATTAATACTCGTCTAAAGCGGTATGCTGCTCATGTCATTTCCCCACAGCAGCTTTGTGGCCTTCATGATAGTTGGCTGCAGACTGCTTTGATGACAATTAGGGATGTTATTGAACACTTCACACTTTCTGGCCTCACAGGATGTATAGTTGCAACTGATTTGGAAAAGGCTTATGATAAGGTTTACCATCCCTTTTTATTACAAGTTTTGGCTGCTTATATTGTCCCATTGGTGGTTATAAAACAAATTCAACTTCTATATCATTCATATCAGATTTTTCCATTCACACAGGGTCAAATTGCTTCAGGTTTTTTGGTCCACACGTGAGTGAGACAGGGCTGCCCCTGGAGCCCTTTATTATATGTGTTTTCGCTAGATCCCTTATTGAGATGGCTTACAGATCACCCTAAATGGGCTGGGATTACAGGAATGGGACTGCAGCAAGAGCTAATTATTCAAGCATATGTGGATGATGTGTGGTTTCTTTACTAATTATGAACATTAGGATGCATTTTTACTTGAATTTAAGAAATATGCCCTACTTTCTGATGTCAAATTGAACCTTACCAAAACCCGAGGCTTGTTTATAGGTGCAGGAAGCCAATTGACTGTAAGGAGTAACGGTATTGTTATTTCCATGGAGCTGCTTCCTATTTTAGGCATTTTACTTGGCCTGCAAAATTTGCCAGTAGTGAACTGAAATAAGGCTTTCCAAAAGGTGGAAGCTAAAGTTATGAGATGGAAACAATGGAAACTTTCAAAACAGAAAAGAATTCATATTTTGAAGCAATTTATTTTGCCCTGTTTACAGCATGTAGCTATGATCTTCCCATCACCTGCAGTATTGGAAACCAAGATTTATAGTTTGTTTTTTTCAAATGTTGTGGAGGAACAGACTAAATCCAAATAAACAACATTTTACCTATTTAGATAAAAACAAAGGGGGCATAGGAATGATAGATCCAGTAGTGTTTTGTTTTGCTTTATTTTTTTCACAAACAGTTCAAAGTGGATTACTGGTTAAGAAACATAGAAACATAGAATTTGATGGCAGATAAGGACTGCTTGGCCTACCTAGTCTGCCCATTTCCCTACCTAACGGATAAGCTGCAGATCCTAGTTAACCAACAGCCTACTTCCTCCTACCCCCCACTAGAATTGCCTTATGTCTGTCCCATGCATTCTTGCATTCCCCCACTGTTTTTGACTCTACAACCTCCTCAGGAAGGCTGCTCCATGTATCCAGAACCCTCTCTGTGAAGAAATACTTCCTCACATTACCTCTGAGCCATCCCTCTCTATCTTCAAATTGTGCCCCCTTGTTTTTGCACATCTCTTTTTCTGAAAGATGCTACCCTCTTGGACTTTGTTGACTCCCTTGAGGTATTTGAACATTTCTATCATGTCCCCCCTCTCCCTCCTTTCCTCAAGGCTATACATCTTTAGTTCCTTTAGACTTTCTTCATATGTCTTCTGATGCAGACCCTGCATCATTTTGGTTGCCCTCCTCTGGACAGCCTCCACCCTGTCTATGTCTTTGGGGAGATGGGGTCTCCAGAACTGTACACAGTACTCCAGATGGGGTCTTACCAACTGTCTGTACAGAGGGCTAACAACTTCCTGTTTTCTACTGGTGATGCCTCTCCCTATGCATCCCAGTATCCCCCCAGCCCTCCTTACTGCCTTCTCACATTGCTGGCCCACCTTTAGGTCATCTGATATGACTGCCCCCAGGTCCCTTTCCATTTTTGTTGTTGTCAGTATCTCACTCCCCATTGTGTACTCTTCCCCTGGGTTTTTATTTCCCAGGTGCATCACTTTGCACGTTTTTGCATTGATTCTAAGCTGCCATACATTTGGCCATTCCTCCAACCTTGCCAAGTCCCTTTTCATCCTTTCCACCCCACCTTGTGTATCAACCCTGTTGCAGATCTTTATGTCATCTGCAAAGACACATAGTTTCCCTTCCAGTCCCTCTGCAATGTCACTTATAAAGACATTAAAAAAGACCGGCCATAGTACTGAACCCTGTGGTACCCCACTAGTAACCCTCCTTTCTTCACTGTAGACTCCATTTACTATTACCCGCTGTGTCCTGTTGTCCAACCAGTGTTTTCCCAGACTACCACCCTAGGACAAACTCTGAGGCTGGCTAATTTGTTTATTAGTCTTTTGTGCGGGACTGTGTCAAATACCTTGCTAAAGTCTAGGTAGGCCATGTCCACAGCCCCTCTCTGGTCTACTGCTTTGGTCACCCAGTCAAAGAAATCAATTAGATTTGTCTGACATAACCTTCCCACTGTGAATCCATGCTGCTTGGGTACTGTGCCCCACTGGCCTCTAGGTACTCAACAATTCTTTCCTTCAGAAGTGATTCCATCATTTTCCCTACCACTGAGGTCAAACTGACAGGTCTGTAGTTTCCTGCCTCTGTCTCGTTCCCACTTTTGTGAAGGAGGATCACATCCACCCTCCTCCAGTCCTCAGGTACCACACCATCCTACCACGATTTATTAGAAAGGGTAGTCAGTGGTGTTACTAGTTCTTCCCTTAGTTCTTTTAAAATTCTGGGGTGAATCCTATCAGGCCCCATTGCTTTATCCACCTTCAATTTTAAGAGTTCTTTCAGAACCCTTTCTTCTGTGAAAGGACTAATATCAGCCCTCCTGTCCAGAGTGCTTCTATTGACTGGATGAGGTATTTCCCCCTGCTTTTCCATTGTGAATACTGAGCAGAAGTATTCATTCAGTATTCCTGCTTTTTCACTTCCGCTCTCTGCCCAACCACCTTCCTCTTTGTTCAGCCTCAGTATCCCTGCCTTAGTCTTTCTTTGCTCCCTAATGTACCTATAAAAGGTTTTATCCCCCTTCTTAACACTATGGTTGTTGAAAGGGGTGGTAACAGTTGGGTTGGGTAAAGTTGATTTTAGGAAGATATTTTGCTGCATGGCACAGCATGGCTCCGAAATACAGTAAATATTTACATATCCCATTGTATTTTAAACCTGCAGCATAGAAATTATATAAATGACATATTTCTAAGGAAGTGATACTGCATGGTACTGGGAAAACCATTTATAAAAAAATTATGTGTCAAATATATCCTATAGTGTCAAGCTTTAAGAACTGTCCTGAAGCAGATAACCACTATATTCTCTCCCAACTTAATAGTAGGAGAGTTCCCCCTCACATGTGGGAAACCTTCTGGCTAATCATGTATGGCAGATTGAATTTAAGAGGGAACGCTAAGTATAAGGCTAAGGAAGAATGAAACTGTCCATATTTAGATTGTATAAACTTAGAAGAATCTACAAAACATTTTCTTCTGCATTGCTTATATTCTAAACCTTTATATGAATTTTTGGCTAAGCAATGGAATTTTGGGTGGTTGGCATACCTTATGTATGATATTTTAGTGGTTGGAAAGTACCCCAACAGTTTTTCACATTTACATTCTGAAACTTTGTCCCTTTTTTGTTGCCTTCACTTTTATTTATGGAAAGCAAGGTGTCAGTGGGTTATTTATCAAAAGAAGATGGATTGCAGCTGTTTTAGTCAATTAATTATTCAAGAAATGGGGAAAATATGTTCATGAGATTTCAGGTTTTTCTTTCCTAAAAAAATTGATAGGTGGTGGAAAGGTTTTCATATTTTTATTAAATATAAATAATTAATTGCAGATGACACTGATTGGGGGTAATGTTTATAATGGAATGTTATAAAATTTGAATTTTGTTTTACATTATTTTGATTACGATTTTGTAATTTATCTTTTGTGTTGCCTTTGGTTTTCTTGACAATAAAAACTCCCCTACTCTTGCAGGTAGGGGGACCCCTTATCAGTCATCATCAAGATGGCTGACAGACAGGAGCAAGGTGGAGGTGGTGAAGGAGAGGTAGGAGAAGTTGGTGTATAGGGCTCTGGAAATCCAGAGGACTATAGCGAAGTTGCAGTGATGGTTTCTACTGTTACCGAAGAGGTTGTCAGAGGAGCAGTGGGAATTGCAGCAGTTGCTCCCCTTGTTATAGATGTAGCAGATAATTTGTCTAAAGCCCAGCTGTTAACAGGACCAGAATTCAAACCCATGGAATGCAACACACCCGATGTAAATTTAAGGGACAAAGAAGAGACTGCTGCTACTTTAATGGATGTCACACTTAGTACAGATTTCCCTAATGTGGCAACTGCTACCACTACAATACAGGCCTTGAAAGATATTGCCGTTGTGCTAGACCACCAAGAAGAACTACTATGACAGGCAATGAAAACGCTAGGCATAAGGTCTTTCTGCAAAAACATCTGCATGAAGAGGCTACTAAAAATGTTGCCAGTGTCTCTGACACAGTCCAAGCTACCTAGGATACCCATTGACAATTCCATCTCAGTTTTCAGACAGATCCTCTCAGGATGTAAATAGAATTCCTGAGTCCCCTGATCTTGCTGCACCTGACCCACCTCTGGCATCTCTGGAGCTCTGTCATGGACATTCAGCAGATGGACAGCAAACCCTTTGAAGTACTAATGCAGCACTTCGAGCTGCCAGATGGCAGAAATCCCAGGACGGCAAACACTGGACTTCTCTGAGCCAGTAAGGGCAAAGGAAATCATTCAGGAAAATGGAAAACAGTGGCGAGAAATATCTGCTGCTTCACTACACATGGCCACCCCATGAAAAACACCATTCCAGGGGCACAAAAATATCTATCATGCCTGCAAGGGCTACTGTTGTTTCAAACAATGGAAATCCAGGTGCCAACTCTTGGCACTGCAACACAGACTGTAACTCCTTCACAGCATATGGGGGTTCTTGCATCTGAACCTCACATTGACTCTGACTCATTGTCAGGTGTAGCAGCTACAAATAACACTGCAAAAACAGGACTGGGTTTGGATGCACTGGACAGGGAACCTGTCCAGCAGAATTCATTTTGTATGGCAGATCTTTTTCACCATGTGGGTGAACCAGCACAAAGGTGAAATTCTGTTTGCCTAAAATTCACAGGAGATGTGAATGGCGCACCAGACAGTAAAGTTGTGTTACATCAGATGTAGAAAGACTCAGTTGGCATTTCAGCCTCAGAAAGTATTGCATTTATTCATGTTAAGGTAGAGGCTGTATATGATGTGAGCTTTAAAAATGTACATACCCTCGAAAGATTTTGGCAAAAATATCCATGTTAAGGATAGCCCTTTGTGGGCACCTTTTTTCCTCATACCTCTCACTAAGCCTGCTGTGAAGACCATTACCTTGCTCTTCAGGAATAAGGGAGATAGTATTGCAGATGTGCAATATTGGTTGTGACAGTGCTGCGAGTTGATGGATCTCCCCAACCCCATCCTATATGATGATCTAGTCTGGACTGGGGGATGGAAGGTGAAAGTACAGCTAAAACAGACAAATACAGGCATTGTTCATTTACTAGGCAGTTTTCACATAGGTAGAGACAGGGAACTTTGTTTTTATCCTGGACAGCCAAGAACACACTTAAGCTCCGTTTGTGACAAACTCAGATGCAATCTATGCCTGTAATATGGGCATGTCAGTGTGGGCTGCCACAATCCCTTTAAGTGCAACCTCTGTGATGAGGTAGGGCACTCTTACAGGCAGTGCCCCTGGGCAGTTCATAATAGGCTTGACCGTGCCCAACAGAATAAAGTGCAATGTATTACCAAGTCACAAGTCTGGGCACAGCAGGCTGGTCCTTCTTCCTCTTTAGTGGAGCCAGTAGTGCAGACCTAGAGTGAAAACATCACTACACCCCCTACTGACTTACAAATGCAGAAGAAACAAACTCCATCTTCCTCTGTGGCTTTGCCAGTACCCTTGAATCTCATGGCCCCAGAGCACACTGCTCCTACACCTGCAGCTACCCAACACACCCCCATGACAGTTAATATACCCCCCCATAGCCTGATCCACCATTAGAAGTGGTGAAATTTTCCAGTCTAGGGAGAGGTAAAAGAAAGGCAGGTGTTACACTTCCTAAACTTCAAGAGGTAACTAGAAACTGTTTTCACTGTAGGGGTGGGTGAAAGTTGTGAATTCTGCTTTTGTGGAACTTCTGCGAAATTTCACAGAAATTTCTGAACTTTCGCCATTGGTGAAACTGGGATTTTCCAAGGATTTTTACCGGGTTCCACGGACTTTTTGGTGAACTGCAGAAAAATACATATAAACAGCAGAGTCTGTTTTATCCACAGTTTAATGAAATGTCAGTGAATGAGTGCGTACTTTTACAACCATGCAGTCATTCACTGACAGTTCAATGAGCCACCAATGTGGAGGAGAGAAGGGCTGTGCGGTGGCCCACTCAGGGTATGGGGGGTGGGGTTGTGGCAGATGAACTATTGGGGCCATTAGACACCAGGGAATTGGGATTACTTTTTTTATAAGGGATAGGGAATGGGGGGTCTACTAGACACCAAGGAATACTGGGAATAGAGGGGGATGAGTCGGTGGACTGCAGACTATTTTTTTGTGGATTAAGGGAATCCATGATGGGGAGGGGGTCTGCTAGACACCAGAAAAATAAAATGTCTTTGGGAGCCATGATTGGAGGGTGGGGCAACTAGACACCAGTGAAGGATTGGAGTATTTGTTTCTTCTTTACCAGGACCCATGGGCTGTGATCCCTGTGCTTTGGATGGGGGGACCACTAGACATCTGAGATGAGGGATTTTTTACTTGGGACCCATGATTGGTGAGGGGGGCACTAGACACCAGGATGGTCCAAGGGAGGGATTGGAATTCTTTTTATTTATTTACTCATTTACTGGGACCGCTGATCAGCTGGGTGTGTATTAATGAATTAAACTGCAGTTAAAAAAAGGCCTCAGAACTGACCACTGGCTGTGATCCATTCTGCAGACTTTCTTCCCACAGTTTAATAAATTAACCCACAGTTTGTATATTTATTCCACAGTTTTAAGGTGGAATTTCCTCAAAAGTTGCGAAAATGATTTCCGAACATTCATGGAAGCTGAATTCATACTTTTGCAGAAATTCCACCAGTGAAATTTTTTTTTCACACACCCCTTGTTTTCAGACTAAAACAATAGGGGGATACAGAAGAAGGGGGGTATTCAGATATATCCTCATTTTCATAATCCCAGCTGTATTTCTCATCTGATTCTGAAACTGAGTCTTCTGCTTCTAAAAAAGCTCAGAGTCATCGCAAGGGAAAGCCGTATGATATTTGAAATATTAATTTTTTGACATGCTTGATGGTTTACGCATCTCCCTGGTGACACTTAATGTTTGTAGCATTAAGTCAACAAGAAGTACCTGACTACTTTGCAGATCCTGTGGGATTTGCCAAACAATGTTATCTTTCTTCAGGATACTAGATTGAAGATGGCATCTGAAATCTCTCAAGGCAGGCGAGCATGGCTAGTGGGTGCTTCTTATTGTTCCCAGGGGATGGGCATGTGTGATGGGGTGGGCATCTTGTTCAAGGGGTTTGATTTCAGTATTACCCATATTGTTGACATCTGTCCAGGGAGGGCACTATGCTAGATGTTAATTATGGAACTAAGAAATTCCAGTTAATAAATGTTTATGCTCCACAGAGCATTGCTTTAAGGAAAGAACTATTTCATGCTATTCAGCCATTTTTACATTCCAGTAGGCATATCATTTTTGGTGGGTATTTTAATTGTGGACTTTCAACTACTGACCAGGGTGGGGCAACTACAAAACTATTTGGGGAAACTAACTGCTTGAAAAAATGTTTTACGTACAGCAGGTTTAAAAGATGACTACTTGGAACTACATTCCACAGGGGCCAAAACCTATGTACAGGGGTCATTGGCCACCAGAATTTGTTTTATATTTTTATCACAAAACCTCCTGACCCTTAGTGCCTTTACTACTCCTTGTGAAACTTCAGACCACTTGGGAGTTTCTTATCCTGTATGGTATGAGAGGTTTCTGGTAGAAAGACACCTAAGTCCAGGTGGAAATTAAATAATAGCTTATTATTAGATCTGGTGATAAAAAAAAACTGTGAGAAACAGCTTAAAGCCAGGATTTCAGTCATGGATGTCTACAAGCTTTATTCTGACTGGTGGTTGGATAAAAAGAGAGATCTGAAATCTTTCTTTCTGACCTCTGCCTGGAAAAAGCACCAAGGTTCTTATTTTAAGTATCTGATGCTAAGAAAGAAATTGTTTGAACTAATTTCATTGCCCACGAACTGAAATTTGATTTAAAAATGCAGATTGACGCTATTAAAGTTGATATGGTTTCTTACCAATATAATCATGCAGACACGCTAAAAATGGAAGCACAGTATGGTACACAGGGCACAAAACCTGCCCTGGATATTTTCAAAAGCTGTAAGGATAGATTGGAAGAAATTAAAGATCCAGTAATGAAGTCCTAATGTAGTACTCAAGATAAGGTTCAAGAAGTTGGACAGTTCTATTTAGAAATATGTTTTGTTCATCTTCTTTGGCTAATTGGAGTGGGACATATCTACAGGATGTAGATGTGCCTATCATTCCCCAGGAGCTGCAAGATAACCTTAAACTAGAAATTACACCAGAAGAAATTGCCCATGTCATAAAGAACCTAAATAAACACACCTCCCCTGGGCAGGATGGCTGGATGTCTGAATATTGCCAAACCATCATAGGTTGCTTAGTTTCCTGTTTAACTGTGGTTTTTAATGCCCTGTTAATCTCTAATACATTCCCAAGTTCCATGGTAAATGCAATAGTGATTTTACTGTTTAAAAAAGGGGATACATCTGACATAGCATACTGGAGACCTATCAATCTCTTGAATGTGGATTATAAAATCCTTGCTTCAAATCTTATGACAAGAATATCCATGATAACTTATACAGTGATCTCACAGTATAGTCCCGTGCTATCCCCAGTATATCTATATTTTACAATCTTAAGTCAGAGACCTGCTTTTTGCAGGAATGATGTTCCTCCAAGTATTATCCTTTCCCTGGATCAGGGGAAAGTATTCAGTTGGGTGGACCACTTCTACCTGTTTCAGGTTCTAAAGGTTTATCATATTCCTCATGCCTTTATTGGCTGGATTACTATGTTATATAGTCAGGCCTGGATTCAGCCTTATTTTAATGGGGTTCCTGGGAATGCTTTTTGGGGACAAAAAGAAGTTTGCCAAGGCTGTCCCTTAAGATCCCTATTATATGTGTTTCAAATCAATCCCTTTCTTAGAAAACGTTTATCACATCCTAGTATACCAGTAATCCAGCTCCCCAATATGCAGGTGGCACCCTCGATGTGTGTGCATATGCGGATGAAATCTGCATCTGTACTTCGGCTGAGGTAGTAGGCCCAGACTTGGTTTCTATCATTTCTGATTATGAATCACTTTCAGGGGCAAAACTGAATTAGGATAAAAGTCAAGAATTGTGAGTGTGTCCACTGGATAACAATGATTTAGTCCATCATATAGCAGATATTGAGATTTCTTCCATGCCAATTAAAATATGGGGGTTGTTTTTTGGCAGCTCTGATGATGCTGCTCTAAATTGGAATAACTCGGCAGAAATGGCCAAAGGACTTATTCGGTGGTGGACATATTTTTATTTATTTATTTATTGAGATCTAGGAATACACCTTTCAGCTAGAAGTTCATTTACAAAGGTTCTATGTCAGTAGAAAATAACAAGTTACAGACAATTCAAACAGAAAGAAATGAAAGTACATGAATTTTGAAAAAATGGGATTGTACAAAAATATAAGTGCAATAAACATTTTAAACAGTTAATAAAAGAGGTGTATATAGGGTTGCATACAATGCGAGAATAGGGCTGCAATACTTGGACTACTAAGCAGAATAACATTTCATTGTCAAAGTATAGGGAGGGACAGAGAGGGAGAAGAGATGTAGGGATGGATATAAGTGCATCAAGGAGTAGATGAGAAGAAGTGTACAAGTACGAGATTAGGTGGGCAAGATATAGGACTATTTTCAAGAGGAAAAGAGTATTTCTTTTTAAAAAAAAATTCTTCCACTTTTTTTACATTTAGTGCATGTCTTTCCACTGTCTTTGAATTTAGAAGCTAAGATAATTTGTTCTTTACTGTTTTTTGGGGCAGCAGTTTAAATCCCATCAAACGCAGTTATACTTATCATGATTATTGTTATGCTGGTGTCCAAAATGGTACACCCTGTGTTATTTTTGGGTAGTCTATTTATCTATTGGAATATTCTTCCATTATTAAAGGGGGTGACCTGCCCCTGGTATATGATTTCAAGTTATTGGTTCCGAACATTATGTGCTACCTGGACAAAAGACCCATTTGTGATTCCTCGGAATGTTAGGTCCTTTCATATTCCAAACTTTTTGACTACACTTTTCCTTAAATTGAGGCAGTGGAATATTACACCACACTTCTTACAGACACACAACAGGAAAAGCTTTTATTCCGCAATTCTTTGGGAGCATTATCATGACATCCCTTGGGTACTAAGAGGTCAGGATGCTGAACTTAATAAAATTTTCTTACAGCTTATCGATAAGAGAATACTATTAAAATTCTGGAATGTGACTTTGCTATCTTGTCATGGCAGACTCTGGGTGTGAAACACCCACAAACATAGAGCATTGGAAGAATGAATGTGTCCACAAGCTTCCCGTTCAAATATTTTTGAGACCATGACACATTTCTTTCTGTAATGTCCATTTTCATAAAATTTCTAGTTACTATTTTTGGATACTTGGGGAGACCAAAATATCTCTCCATTTACTTATAAAGTATTAATGTTGGAGTTATACCCACCTGCTCTCTCTAAGTATCACCCAAGTACTTCACATTTGATTTTTGATTCCTGTCGATTTACTTATGGCAAGCTAGATGTGCTTTTATGTTACAAAAAAAATAGTTTACTGCTACAACTGTATTATCACAGATATAATTTGGCTTAACTGTTATTTATAACAGAGATAAAACTTCCTCTCCAATATTTACTTTTAAGCTGCTCTGGAGGCATTATACTTGGTTTTTGAATGTTTAACTGAAATATATTAAGTTTTCTTCTTCTTCCTTTTTTTTAGATGAGTTCAATCCTTTCAGTTTTTTCTGCTTCTTTTGTAATTTGTTTTTTCTACTTTGATTAATTATATTTGAGCAGAATGCTTTGATTTATGTTATTTTCTACCTGAATGCATTATACTTATTTTCAGTAATAAATTCCTCTACTCTTGACAGGAGGTCCTGTTGGCCCACTGTCCAAGATGAGAGATTTGGGTTTGGAGGAGAATGAGCAGACTGATCAGCAGGCTGGGGACAGGTTCTTGACCTCTGTCAGTAATGCAGAGAATGAAGAAATGGAATGCAATATGCTGAATACAACTGTGGACCAAGCGAAGAGGGATGTCTGCATGGAGAATTTAGACTCAGTGAAGTGCTTGACTATAACAGTTATGGAGATGGACAACACAAGTGCTTCTGTTTCCCAGGATACAGGAAATAATATGAGGAAAGCACCACAGGCAATACCCTCGATGAGCTCAACATCGGATGTTCCACAACCCCAGCACACACATAAAGAACCTATGAGGAGCAACCTGCATGCAGTTATGGGAACTGTGACACAGCTCAACAACTGGCCACCAGATGCTGATTTGCATTGTAGTACAAGCGTGGCTGGGAGAATTCAGGACACAACAAGATACATTACTGGGGCTGGCTCACCTATTCAAGTTTGTTACATGGACCCCGAATCTCCTTTAATAAATGCGGGCAGGTGTCGGATCTTGGATTGCAATGGGTTCTGGACTCACAATGGACTTATTTCTCACAAACGACTGATGCACATATGATGAATTCTTCCAGGGCAAAACACAAGGACTTGGGAGAACAGAGTTCCTGGACTGCCTCAGTGCCAGAGCAGTCTCACTTGCTGCCTACAAAGGCTCAAATTTCCCCAGACACACCTGGTTCACAAGATGTTTCAGAATGAGGCATAGAGAGTGAACTACACGTTCCTGTGGAGCTGTCGATCTCCAGAGTTTCTTCAGGTACTTTATCACAAGCACATTTACCAATTACTATTGTCACAATTTAATAACTGGGCACACACCCAGACATTATGAGGCCAGGAAATGATCAAAGTGATATTGCTTCTGTCCCACAGCAGGGTGGTGCTCTTCTAGCAGCTACTGAGGCTCAGTGTAAGAAACAGAATCCCACTACTAATTCTGAGGGTGTGGTACTTACTGAACCAAGTTTGAAGGATGTGACAGATGATGAGTCACTCCACACCACCTCACACCCCCAGAAATGACCATGCCCGGACTTCTGCTATGGCTGGTTTGACTTTTTTAGAACTGTTTAAAAATAGTCACAGGCACCGAAAAGAATGTGGTGCATCTGAGATATTGTGGGGGACTACCTGAACAGCAAGATAGAGCTTTAGTGGCCGGACAGCTACTACAAGTTTCTATGCAATTCCAGGCTATGGAGATATATGCACTAATTCACATATCAGGAGAAGATATGGTTGATATCAGTTTTAAACATCACTCTGGATTAGACAGATTCTAGACAAAGTACAATGCATTAAGATCTTTGGCTTTGGGCCGGCCCGGTGGCGCTGAGGGTTGCGCTGGATGCCACCCTGGCGCCGGTGACCCGGGTTTGAGACGGACTCGGGTGGCGGGGGTCGGGCGGGGCAGGAGACCGTGAAAGTGTCCCAACGGATGCTCTCCTCCCTCAGGGGCGGGTTACCAAGAGCGCATTGCGCTCTGCATTCCTTCCGTAGCCGGTGGAAGCACCAGCAGTGGGAAGGGATGGAGGTGGCTTCGCTTGTCGGAGCCGGGGAGGGGGGACGTCGTGGCGCATGAGGGTCTGCGTGCGTAGGCTTGCTACCACTTGGGGACGTACATCCCTAGCGCAAGGTGTCCTAGGGGGAGTGGGGACGTAAGGGGAGAAAACCGGAAAATCCCCTCCGGCAGCCCTAGATGAAGGCCGCCCTAAGTCCACCCGGACCACCTACAGGACAGACCCCACTGTGCGAGGAGAGGAGGATGGGCACTCTAGGGGCAGATCCCTAAGGTTGGTACCGGGGGGACATGAGCAGATGGAAGGAGGGGGCACCGGAGGTAGGAAGGAGGAGGATAAAGACAAAAAAAAAAAAAAAGATCTTTGGCTTTGTGGATTCATTTCTTTGCCATACCTCTTATGAAACCCCTGATTAAAACTATTACCATTATGTTTTGGAATGAAGGGGTTAATATTGATGACATTTCACTCTGGTTACAGAAGCATTGCAATGTACTGGGGCAACCAGAGACAATCACTGATTCAAAAGACATCTGGACAGGAGAGTGGAGATTTAAATTAAAACTTTTTCAAAGTGATACAGAGGTGCAGCATATTTCAAACAGTTTATTTCTGAGCAGAGAATGGGGGGGGGTCTGTTTTTACATAAGCTGCAAAAGCCTGCTACAAGTGCGGAGCCAGAACCCATCTTAGCAGCACCTGTGATAGGCTTAAATGTGCCCTTTGTGGGGATTTTGGTCACATCAGTATGTCTTGTAGAAATGTATTTAAGTGCAATCTCTGTGAGGAAGGACAGCATGCTTATCATCAGTGTCCTTGGGAGAGACATAACAGGACAGATGGCTCGAATCAGGAAAACTTGTGCACAATGCACAGGATGGACCTAGACCAACCCCTAGTATGACTCAGAGTCAGGACCTTAGGGGTCAGCTAAGTACGGAAAGTAGACAAGCTGATCTGGATCCCACTCAGGATACTTCAAGTAGTGAGGCCCCATGCCTAGCAATAGTACTCTCCCAGCCCTGACACCCCCAGAACCCTTGCCCACTGAGGTAGGTCAGGATCCCACTGACAGACAGGGCACACTGTTACTCCAAAGTGCTGGTCTGCAGCCCCATGCCAACAGCTATGCCACCACCTGCTGAGTTCCAGTTACCCAGTACCAGGAAGGTTACTGGAGCCTCCTTTAAACAAGCCTCCTTAACCCATCCACTTCCCCTTCAAAATTCATTTCAGGTTTTACAGAGTCATAGGGATTGGGAGGGGGGACCATGATCTTGAGTCAGATGTGTCTTTTCGGTTAGAAGTTGTCTCAGAGATTAAAGATGAGTCCA
Source organism: Neoceratodus forsteri (assembly GCA_016271365.2). Lineage (NCBI taxonomy): Eukaryota > Metazoa > Chordata > Ceratodontiformes > Ceratodontidae > Neoceratodus > Neoceratodus forsteri. The sequence goes on from CM057456.1 coordinate 149,439,073, forward strand.
ACACAAAGGTACTAGAGACAGAAAAGAAAAAAGAGGAAAGCACTTTCTAGGTAAGGTAGTCCTAAACAGTGGTAGTACAAGCCACTCCTTTAGCTGGACCTATTGGGATTGCTGGGTGAACGCACAAGTCCAGAGGATCATGTACTAGCCTATAATAAGGCAGTGGGAGAGGCCTTTGACCTGGTTGCTCCTGTTCATGTTTGACCACTCACTCTTTGCCCAAGGTCCCCTTGGTAAGATGGGTCCTTGAAGGAGTTGAGGTGGGTTGGTCGAAGGTTGGATGCTGACAGGCTTAGATTGATGGAACATTATAAGGGCTATCAATCAGAAATCACCTGTAAGAAGGCAGAGTTCCTGTCCAGGGATATTTCTGCTGCACAGAACCGTCCTGCTCAACTTTTTTGAACTGTTGACAGATTGTGCAATCCAGTCTGTCTCCAGTCCAGAAGAGTTTTTTCACAAATTGAGAGTGATGGGCTAGCTCGGTTTTTTGCAGAGAATGTTGCCAGCATCAGGTCTGGAATTGGCCCGTCTCTCTCTATGAGGGTTTGCGGAGGTCGATGGGAGGTGGTGAACACCCAGTCTGTCTGGATGGATTTCAGCAGACTGGAATTCATGGATATTGTGAAGATTGTCCAGACTTTGCACCCAACCTGTTGTAGTTTGGATCTGGGCCCTAACTCCCTTTTAGTGGGTTGTGTAGATATCATCTGCCCGATCCTAGCTGAAATTGTATGAAGATCCTTGGAGAGGGGAATCTTTCCAGATCCCCTAAAGGAGGCAGTCATTTGACCACTCCTTAAAAAACTGTCCTTCTATCCCCTTGATCCAGCTAACTACCGATCTGTCTCTAACCATCCCTTTGTGGAGAAGGTTATTGAGAAGGTGGTTGCACTGCAACTGGATGATCACTTGGTAACTCACAATGCCTATAAAGCTCTCCAGTCTGGTTTCAGGAAAAGGCATAGCACAGACAATGCCCTTGTTCGGGTATTAAATGACCTCCAATGGCTATGGATCGAAAGGCTTGTACCATCTTGGTCCTTCTCAATCTCTCTGCAGCTTTGGACACTGTGGACCATGAGTGCTTTTGGAAACCCTATGGTTCCTCTGTGGACTATTGGGCACAGTCCTGGAATGATTTCAATCTTTCCTCATAGGCAGGTCTCAGAGGGTGGTCACTGGAATTTATTCCTCTGACTCACTCCTCCTGTCCTGCGGGGTGCCGCAGGGTTCCATATTGGTGCCCATGTTGTTCACAGTGTATATGCTGCCATTAGGAGATATCAGGCAATACAGCATGCATTTTCACTGCTAAGCAGATGATACTCAGCTGTATATGTCCTTTGTGCCCGGACAGGATGATGCGATTCCTGTGATAAATAACTGCATCTCCAAGATCAATGACTGGAAGAGCTTGGGTTGGTTGAGATTAAATCAGGATAAGACTTAGGTGTTGGTGGTGGATCTGGTTGCCCGGGGGTGGGTCTTGGAGCCAGGCTCATGTCGGGCCTATGGTTGATGGTGTCCAGCTCAATACATCAGATCATGTGTGTCACCTGGGTGTTATTTTTGATGACAGCTTGACCCTGAAGTCTCAGGTGTCAGCGGTGGTCAAATCCTCATTTTACCATCTGAGGAATATCATTCAGGTGAAATACTCAATTTCTATGGGTGACCTTCCAACATTGACCCATGCCTTCATTACCACCAGTCTTGACTACTGTAATGCCCTCTACCTAGGGCTGTCTGAGGTTGACATCCACCACCTGTAGCTAGTGCAGAATGCTGCAGCCAGGCTTTTGACTGGTACCTCCAGGACCAGTCACATTATGCCTGCGCTGTGCGAACTGCAGTGGCTGCCAGTTCAGTGGCGGATCACTTGCAAGGTAGGCTTGCTTACCTTTAAAGCCCTACATGAACTGGGACGCGACTATCTGAATGATCTTCTGACTCCCTAATCCCCCAGTCACCCTCTCTGATCCCACTGATGAGGGATTGCTAGAGATTCTCAGGGTTCATCTTAAAACATCTGGAGCTCGTGCCATTTCATTTGTAGCACCAACCCTGTGGAATTCTCTACCTGGTCGGTTAAGAGAATGCCTGACCATAAGCAGCTTTAAATAGATGCTGAAAGCATATTTATTTTCTTTGACTTTCCTTAATTAAGTGTCTATTTAATTGATTGATTTTAAAATTGTAGTATATTATTGCTTTTATTGTAATTTATATTGTGTACAGTGCCTTTACTATGAAAGGCACTATATAAATAAAGTTGGATTGCTTGCTTAGATGGCAGACCTACATTTAGCTTCAGTTATTCTTTGTAGCATGAAGAACTACAAAAAAAGGATCACCATTCTCTCAACATTCAATTTATGATATTATATCCCTGCAGAAAACTAGGTTAAATTGATTATTTCACACAGAACAAGCCAGAAAAAGTTGAATGTGGGGCCCATCAATTTTGACATTATGTATGGGCACTGTTAATGGCCTAGGCATTCTCTTTAAAGGCACATGCTTCTCAGTTCAAAGGCTTGTGGATATACTTCCTGGCAGAGCCTTATTGCCCGACTGCTCTTTCCAACACTTTCTGTAAGATTAAGAAACACATATACTCCCCAAACTAAAGCAGCCAAGGCTGGGATCTTTGATAAGATCAGACCATATCTTTACAATTCCAGACAAATTATCTGGGATGAAGATATGAATTGTGGGTCTGACATTAAAACTAGAGAGATGCTTTACAGAAAAAAAAGTGTATTGTGATATGCATGCATTGCAGAATATCATACAGACAACTAATTTGATAAACACTTATAGGTCTTTTCTTAAGGATCCAGGATATACTTATTTTAGGAATGCTTTTGTAACAAGAATTGATTTTATTTATTGTTCAAGACTCCTGGTACCCCACAGTTTTTTTCTCAAGCCTTGTGAATTTTCAGACCACATTGTACTAGCTTGTACCCTCAATTTGGTTAATATAACTTCTAGGCTGTGGTCTGCCACTAAACACTGGAGACGTAATATTTCTATATTGGAACAGGAATAAAATCACTCAGAGGTTTCTCATTTGATATTTGCAAGAAACTCAGTCCTATGCCTTTATGAGGACACCTGGCAGTGGTGGTCAGACACAAAGATAAACTTAAAAATCCTCTTTGTAAACTTTGGGAAGTCTAAGGCTACTTCTGATCATTTAACCTATTGGGGGCATAGGAATACTTTATATAAATATATGTCTTTGCCCCATACTGACAGACTTACACAAGTACAGAGGGTTTATTGATCAGCTTAAGCCATTACAAGATTCTAAAAACAAATACATACTGTACATACAAACATAGGCAGCACAAATTTCATAAGTTACATGAATTGCTAAATACTATAAATAAAGCTGTACAAAATTATTGCCACAAAACATCCAAGATAGAAGGTAATTAGTTCATGTTAAAGATGTGTTGACTTCAGGAGTTCCAGTAGATCATTACAATCTTGGGGAGAAAAGAGATAAAACAATATCATCAGAGGGGGAGAGGGAGACCACCAATAAAATCCCCCAACCACTTCCTCCAATTTGCCTCATACAATGGAGTCAATAGTACAACATGTTTGAGATCAGCTTGTACTTTATGAACACATTTACTAAAGGTTCAGAAACATGATCTTGTTTATGTCTGTAAAGAATGTATTCTGCATTATAAATTTCAATCCTAAATCTTGTTAGATGTCATCTTAAACAGGGGTCTGTAATTTTTTATAAATATTCCTCATATCTCCATTGTGTTTTCAATTGTTTATGCCAGTATTGCAATTTCAAATTGGACAATTGAGAGAAAGTAGATTGAATTTCCAAATCTCTAATCCTGGTTTTAGCCTCAAGAGCTATTTTTGCCCAGGGTTTGAAGTAAACAGAATATATTAGATATCCTAAACCAAGTAGAAGAATAACCTGCTGTGTTCTTTGTGTAGCTGCGGTGGGAGATGGGGCAGGATATTTTGGGGCCTCATTGGCGGTGGGAGAGAGAGGGACCACATCGGTGGTCGGAGGAAGCCTCGGGGACCGAAAGAAGCCGCATAGGCAGAGAGGGAGTGAATGGAGGGCCTCCGCCGCTCAGGAGCAAGGAGCAGTGCCGCCAATCAGTGCAGAGTGTGCAAACTTTAACTGTGCAACTGGGCTATAAAGGCCATTAGCCCAGTCGCAAGATGAAGAGATGCTGTGTTCTTTGTGTAGCTGCAGTGGGAGATGGGGTAGGAGATTTTGAGGCCTCATTGGCGGCGGGAGAGAGAGGGAAGGACCACACCAGTGGTTGGAGGAGGATCTGGGGGCTGAAAGAAGCCACATCGATGGAGAGGGAGTGAATGGAAGGCCTCCGCCACTCAGGAGCAAGGAGCGGTGGGGCCAATCAGCGCACAGCGCGCAAACTTTAACTGTGTGACTGGGCTATAAAGGCCATTAGCCCAGTCACAAAAGGAAAAGCTGTTGTGTTATTTGTCCTACACCATGCACCCCGGCCCCAACCTCTATTAAATAGTAGGTGGGGGTGGAGCCTTGGAAGGGGGAAGGTTGTGAGTGGATGTCCTGGACTACTGCTGCTGACTGGTGTCCTGGACTACTGACTGGGAAAAGATAGCTGTACTCTGGGCCTGCGTGGGCAGTTTTGATCATCTGCAAAGAGCAAGCTGAGAGAGGGTGACTTGGACTATGGCTGATTGAATGAGAGGGGGACTGTAAGCTGTGCCTGCTTGGGCACCATTGACTAACTGCTATATGCAGCTGTGGTATATGATAAATGTGAGCTGATAACTGGGCTGAATTGTTTGTTTATTGCAACTGATCCCTGAGGGGTGGGCAAAAATGGAATTGGGTCCGGATTCTGGCAGATTGCAGGAAAGTGGGAACTGTATTCTGTGCCTGCTCAGGCACCATTGACTACCTGCTATATATACGGCTGATAGCTGATAACTGTGATAACTGTGCTGAATTGTTTATTGCTATTTGACTTTGTGGGGTGGGCAAAAACTAAAATTGGTTCTGCAAGCAGTTGGCACTGCTCACAATTAAATGAGGGTGGATTCAAGCGGGCCAGAGCAGGTGCATGTTTGGCAGGGTGAATAAAAATGGGTGTGTGGGACAGCAATAATCTTAAATTGGGCATGGAGGTTTGGAGGGTGTCCAGTGTGTTTTCATCTGACAGGACTTAGGGAGGAGGTTGAGGGGATCAGAAGGGAGCTGGAAGGCATGAGGGGGGAGGAAGGGGGGAAAGGAGTGGAAATGATCCCATGGAAGGAGGAGAGACCACTACAGCATAACCCAGGGAGCAGGTAGGCATGGGCCCTATAGAAACTCCAGAGGGGTAGGGCACAATACATGCAACAGATTGAAAACACCTCACAAGAGGAGGGCCGCTCAGGGGGAGCAAAGAAGGGGGATAGGAGAAAATGAGCCGGGGGCAGACATCATACTTAGCAACAGATACACCATGCTGTACCCGGGAGAGGAGGTGGATGAGGCTGACAGGAGGGGGGGATCAGGTGGTTAGAGAGGGTTTGGTCAGCAGGCCGGAGGGTGGGGGCAGGAGAGGTAGCAGAACAGGAGGGGGCAGGCAGTGAAGGGGTGACTAGCAAGGTGGGGGCTGGGGGCAAGGGAGGCGACAGGGACAGAGGGAGGGAGAACTGGGTCAAGCAGGCACTCAGGCTGGGGAAGTCTGCCAAGGGGGCTAGTAGGGGTACTCTAGAAAGGCTAGCATCGGGCAGGAGAAATCTGATGAGGAGGGGGAAGGAGGAGGAGAAATATGCCAGACAAGATGGGGAGACAAGACCGGAGGGTTGGAGGCAGGAGAGAAGCAGTAGAAGGATTTCTGGGTAGGGGACCTGTGGATTCTGACCCAAAAGGAGTCCGGGGGTTCAGGGGCAGTGCCTCCCAGGAGGTTGGGGGGTGAGGAGTAAACAGGAGCTGCAAGCAGAAAAATGAGCAGGGTAGGACATGCACAGACTAGTGATACCTGGACTGAAGGGGTGGGAGAAAGCTGGGGATCGATGAAAGAAGGAAGAGCCTGGAAGGGATCAAAGGGCCAGTAGTTGGGGGTGAAGGTGATCCTGTTGGACACCATGACTAGGGGCACCCAGTGGGAGGGAGTAGGGGGGGAAGGAAGGTGCAGCCAGGTCAGGTTTATATGTATCCCGGTCCTATCCTTTCACAAGGCCAAATTCCTGCTATATTCATTAGCATTGGAAAGTGGGGGATCCCCAGATTTCCTAGTACATCTGGGCACAAATGATTTGGAAGGGAACAGCAATCTGGAAATCCAGGTGAGGTTTCAGGAACTGGCCAGAGTCTGCCATTCTATAGGAAGTTCAATTTCCTTCTTGGAAATTCTGCCAGTACATAGGGCATCAAGGGAGACCAATCACAAACTCAGTAGTGTGAACCAGTGGCTCAGGGACTGATGTAGGGCAGAAGGGTATGGGCTTGTGGGGGACTGGGGGTACACATGGGATGATAAGGGGTTGTATGCTAGGGATAGGATACATCTTAACTTAGAGGGGAAGGAGATCTTAAAACTGAAACTCGCTGGATTCATAAACGAGAAGTGGGGTTTAAACTTGTAAAGGGGGGAGGGATTAGTGAAAAAATGGAGTCAGGAGTGCTGCCCGAGGTCCCAGATCTAGGGCGGAAAATGAGGACAGGCGACTGAGATGTAAACAAGCAAGAGCTGTGCAGGAAAGGGCAAATAGGGAGTGTGCAGGGTGGAGTCAATTTGGTAGGGGAAGGGGGATAGGGTGTATGACGGTCCTGATCAATGCCAGGAGCATGGGCAACAAAATACCCAAGCTCCAGGCGATGCTGGCAGAGGGATCAGTGGATGTGGCAGCAATTACGGAAACATGGGCCACCCAGAAAAATTATTGGGATCTAAATTTGGAGGGCTACACAATATTCAGGAGGGAAAGAGAAGAGGGTAGAGGTGGGGGTGTAGCACTGATAGTCAAGAATAGCATAATGGTTAGTGGAATGGTGAGGCAGATGGGGAATTGGAAGCGATTTGGGTAACCCTGCAATCGAGGGGAGGCAAAAGACTGAAAGTAGGGATGGTATACAGACCCCCAGCAATGGATAAGGACCTGGAGGGAAAATTGGTTAAGAATATAAGGGGGCACTGTGACCATGGAATGGGTAGGGTGATGGTCTTGTGAGACCTAAATATGCCGGGGGCAGACTGGGACACTATGACATCAGTGGTAGCCAGGGAGCACAAACTGATGGATATGTTTCAGGATGCCTTTCTGGTCCAACAGGTGAGGGAACCTACTGGGGGGGGAGGATACTGGACGTTGTCCTTGCAGACAGTGACCAGATAAGGGGTCTGGAGGTGTGTAGCCCGCTGACAGGAGGAGACCATGCCACTGTCTGGTTTCTGCTGTGTCTAGGGGGGAGGACAACTGCTTTAACACAGTAGTAGTGGACTTCAGGGGCAGACTTTATGGGCATGGGCAGGATTCTGAGGGGGAGCTTGAACAAGATTAGGCCAGACATGGATGAGGGTAGCTTGTGGGAGACCATTAAAAATCGGGTGCAAGAGGCTACTAACTCATGTACAAGGGTAAGCCATAAAAATGGTAGGGTCAACAAGCTGTGCTGGTGGACCAGGGAGGTGCAAGAGGCAGTGAGGGATAAAAAAAACTGCCTATGCACATTTTAAGCACTCCAGGGGGGACAGGGAGAGAGATTAGTATGAGTTGACAGCTAGAAGGGTCACAAGAGTGGTGAGGGGAGCCAAGGTGAGGATGGAGCAAAACCTGGCTAGGTATATCCGGAGGGGTGGAAAGGGATTTTATAGATACATAGGGGAAAAGAGGAAAGGGAGAGCACAGATCTCCAGGATGAGAACTGGGGAGGGATGGGCTCAGGAGGCGGGGAAGCAGGTAGAGGTACTAAACAAGTACTTTGCTTCCTTCTTTATGGAAGGTGACAGGGGATCCATTCAGCCAGAAGGGAGGGGGGAGACAGCTGAGAGGAGAGGACAGATGGAGAGGAGAGGACCAGAAGAGGCTGTGGCACCGGGTGGGCCAGGCCTAGAAGAGGATGGGTGCTTTGTTGAAGGGGGGTTAGGGAGGGGGAAATCACAGAGGACAGCGTGAGGGAGGCCCTATGGGTGCTGAAAACTGACAATGCACCGGGACCGGATGGGCTTCATCTGAGAGTCCTGAAGGAACTGGCGGATGAACTAGCAGCTCCACAAGCTGCACTTTTCAACGCCTCTCTGCAGACAGGATGGGTGCCTCAGGATTGGAGGGTGGCTCACGTGGTGCCTATCCACAAAGGGGGTCTAGGGAGGAGATGGGAAATTACAGGCCTGTCAGCCTAATGTCGGTGGTAGGCAAACTAATGGAGGGCTTCAGCAAGGAGAAGCTCGGGAGGCAACTGGAAAGGCTGGGACACATGGATGACAAACAGTATGGTTTTGTCCTGGGGAGATCATGCCAGACCAACCTCATAGATTTTTATGACTGGGTGACGGAGACCCTGGACTGACAAAGACCAGTGGACATCCTATATCTGGATTTCAGTAAGGCGTTTGACTTGGTACCCCACATTGGGTTGTTGACAAAGTTGGGGGGATGGGGGTGGGAAGATAGTTGCGTAGATGGGTAGAAAACTGGCTCATGGATAGAACACAGAGGGTAGTGGTTGGTGGGATAGTCTCCTCCCCTAGGAAGTTCTTCAGAGGGGTTCCCCAAGGTTCGTTACTGGGGTCACTCCTGTTAAGTGCCTATGTCTCTGATATAAGGAGTGGTGTTAGGAGTAGAATGAGCCTCTTTGGAGCTGACTCAATACTGGGAGCACTGGCTGATGGGGAGGAAGCAAGAGAGACAGTCCAGAGAGATCTGGATACCCTGGAGGGTTGGTCAAGGAGGTGGGGACTGAGATTTAATCCAGGGAAGTGTAGGGTGCAGCATCTGGGAGACAGAAACCCAGGTCATGTATACACCCTGGGAAGGGTCTCACTGCAAGCCACAATGAGAGAAAGGGACCTGGGGGTGGTGGTAGACACCAGAATAAACAACACTGAAAAATGCAGCTCTGCGGCAAAGGCAAACAGTGATTCTGGGCTGCATAGCATGGGGAATAATGTCAAGGAAGAGGGAAGTGATCCTTCCTCTGTATAATGCCTTGGTTAGACCACATTTTGAGTACTGTGTGCAGTTCTGGAGACCTCACCTTAGGAAGGACATAGCATTGTTGGAGAGGGTTCAGAGGAGGGCAACCAGGATGATCTGGTGCATGAGTGAAAGGACCTATGAGGAAAGGCTGAAAGTCCTTGAGCTGTACTCGCTGGAGGAGAGGAAGGAGAGACAGGGGAGACAGGGGTGACATGATTGAGGTATTCAAATATGTGAAAGGGATTAACGGGGTAAAGCCAAAGAAATGTTCAGGCTAAGAAAAGGGGGCACAACCAGGGGGCATGAGTGGAAGTTGGGGGGGAACCTACAGGGGAGAATGTAGAAGGCATTACTTCACTGAGAGGGGGGTGGAGCCATGGAATGCATTGCTCAGGAATCTAGTCAAACAGGGCACAGTGGAGGGCTTTAAGAGGGGGTGGGACAGATGCATGGGTATACTGAAGATGAAGTTGACCCTCTCGGGGGCCGGGGGTGAGGAAGAGCTAGCGCCTAATAGAGGCTGGCTAACGAGCAGACACAAAAGACCATTAGGCCTATTCTGCTGGCTTTTAGTATGTTAGTATGTTAGTAATTAACTGCATGGGGGGGGGGGGGGAGCAAATCTCATCACAGAGTGTTTCATTTCTTCCTCTAAGCATATCTTAGGAAGCCTGTCTTCAGGAGATATTAAGGTTTTAAAAAAAATATGATTTGTCTTTCGTAGAGCAAAGACCGGACTGAATATTGACCAAGTTCTAATTTTATAATGCTGGTAGGGATCTCCGAAGGGACCATAAGAATATGTCTGTATAATTTATTAACTACTATATCTGGTGATTTGGAATTTACCCTACCCCAGATCTCTGCTGCATATAAAATGCATTCTTTAACTTTAGCATTGATAACTAATATAATTCCCTTAATTGAGAATTTCCCCATCTTAGCATTAAATATCCTTATTGCATTCATTACGGAGTTCATTTTATTCTTTATGTATTTCAGATGTATTTGCCATGATAAATTTTGTACAAATCTAACCCCAAATAATCAAAGTAGGGTACCATTTCTAACTTTTCTCCTTCTATCCAAAATTTAGAATTCTTTCGAGAATTATTTCCAAAGGTGATTACTTTAGTTTTGTTTAGATTAATTTTTAGTTGTTTATCTTTACATAATCCTGAGAAGTATTCTAGTTTCCTCCTCAGGCCAAGAACTGAAGTAGAAGTAAGGACAATATCATCCACATATACCAGACAATCAAGTCTACGATTAAAAACTTTTGGAGAGTGGATGTCAAGATTAGATAGATTGGTCAAAATACTGTTTATATATATGTTAAATAAATTGGGTGCGAGAAGACACCCTTGTCTCACACCAAGATTTGTGTTAAAAGAAGAAGTAGTATGCCCATACTGGTCATATTGTACTTTGGCCCAAGTATTCTCATGGAGTTGAATCAATATATCCGGTAAGGCTGGATCCAGACCTAAACTTTCCAGTGTGTGCCACAACATTTTCTGACTAATGCTGTCAAAGGCCACCATGCTGACAGACTTAAACAAATCACACATATGAAGGATTTGAAGGCCTAAATGTTTAAATTCCAATATGACAGAGCTGTTATTCTGGAGATGGAAACCAAATATGGGACAAAGAAACAACCTTCTGTGGACCCATTCATGGCCTGCAAGCACAGACTCTATTCCACATTAATGACTGGTTCATATGATAGTATGGTATGCAACAAAACTACTGATATCGACATGTTGAGTGTTGTACAGGAGTACTTGCATCATTCATTTGGATCTGAGTGCAGTACACATGCCCCTTTGATGGATTTTCTGATGGTCCCCCCCCCCCCGATTGACTGAAGTCCAACAAGATGCCCTGGATGCCCCCATTACTGCTGATGAAATATCACAAGTTATTGTTTCACTTAAAATGGGCTCTTCATCAGGTCCTGAGACTGTCTCAATGAATTTTATAAAACATTCATGCCCCAAATATCTGCTTTTTTGGAGATAGTTTATAATGCTCTCCTTACCTCTTCACACATGAGTGCTGAGTTTGGAACAGCAATCATGATTTTTGCTATAAAAAGGAAGGTATGATGGATCTTAACAACTGGAGACTGAAAGTTTTCATAATGCTGATTACATAATATTGTCCAAACTATTTTGTCTCAGACTTCAGAAAGTCGCTTGACACTTTAATTCACCTTGCCCAAACTTGTTCAATACCCAATTGAAAAATTAAGTTTAATTTAGCTTTATTTAGAGATGTGTTTGAGTTTGGCTGGCAGAATAGGATACAGGGGTTTCTTTTGTCTATTGATCAGGCTAAAGCCTTCGAAAAGATATCTCATAACTTCCTGTATCACGTATTGGAAACTTATGGAGTTCCCCCACGAATGTTGTAATGGCACAAATGCTTATATAAGGAAGCATCCATTGTTCCTTCAGGCATTGGACTTTTAGGTGATTCACTTCCTTTAAATGTTGGTGTGCACCAGAGGTGACCAGTAAGCCCCCTCCTTTACACCTTTGCATTGGATCCCTTGATTAGAAATATATTGCATACTCAAGATATAGAAGGAGTCTCCCTTGAGAAGGATTGGTTCCACAAAAGGTTTCTGCCTATGCAGACAGTGTGTGTCTTTTTATAAAAAAAATGGTCTTAGGTGTTGAAGCCTTGAAATTATTTATAAGCTATTCATTTATTTCAGAGGCTAAGATAAATTTTGCGAAAAGCAGAGGACTTGCCATAGGACCCTTTAACCCACCCCTCCCTTCTGAATATTGCTGGAATCCATAGTTTGCCCACACCAGCTAAGATCTTGTGTCTATATTTTGTCCAAAGAAATATGTCCCAAATTAACTGGGAAGAAAAAATTACTAACCATAGTAGTGTTGTTTCTTCTAATGGAGTCTTGCTATATTATGACAATTGCAGTAAGACCGCAGGTTAGAACTGCTCTGGAGGTGAAATAGTTAACTTTCCATGCAGGCATGGAACTTAGAGCACGAGCTCGGTTGAAAACTCTGTCTGTTGTGCTTCAAACGCAAACTGTTAGATCTTTACGAGCTAAAACTCACTAAGGTTCTGTGTGGAAGCTGTAAACCTACACTAGCCAACTGGCTACTAACATAAACACTCATTTTTGGCCTAAAACAAAGACTCAAGTCAGGAGACCCAAAAATGCAAAAACACAACACCAATTCACCCAAAAAGGTAGGTGAAAAACAACAAGGTGGGTATCAAAAGAGTGCTACTCCTGTACTGCCCACCCACATCCCAAAACAGAGGTTCTGAGAGGGGCAGGCAGGGAGGATAATATAGCAAGACTCCATTAGAAGAAACAACATTACTAAGGTGAGTAATATTTTCTTCAAACAACATGAAGTCTTGCTATATTATGACAATTGCAGACTACACAGCAGTACCCCTATGGAGGAGGGACAGAACCCACTTAGGAAATAGGCCTGAAGCACGGTTGTGCTGAAACCGAGCATCACTCCTAGCCTGATGTCCAGGAGTAATGCTTGGTAAAAGTGTGAACTGTTTTCCAGGTAGCTGCTTGACATATTTCTAGAATAGGTATGTCTCTGGCAGCAGCCAGAGAAGCAGCTGTACCTCTGGTAGAGTGAGCCCTCAGGCCTGAGGGGGGATCATTACCCAACTTCTCATAGCAGAATTGGATACAAGAGACAATCCACCTGGCAATGGATCTTTTAGTGGCTGGCTTCCCTTTACCAACTTCGCCATAGGTGAGGAACAGTTGGAGGGAGTCAAACCTATGACCCTTGGTACGCTCTATGTAGTAACTAAGGGCTCTCTTCACATCTAGGCTGTGCAGCCTCCTCTCCCCAGAGGAGGAGTGGTCAGTGAAGTACACTGGAAGAGAAATAGATTGATTAAGGTGGAAATCTGAAACCAACTTAGGCAGGAACTTTCTGTTAGTCCGAAGGACCACCTTATCTCTGTGAAAAGAGATAAACTCCTGCTCCACTGACAACACTTGTAATTCACTTATGCGTCTGGCAGAGGTGATGGCTACCAGAAACACAGTTTTCCAAGTCAAGTACTTGAGCTCAGCTGAAGACAAGGGCTCAAGGGGAGTTGCATAAGCTGAGCAATGCAAACATTAAGATCCCAGGCAGGGGCAGGATCCCTGAATGGAGGTTGGTGTGAAACAGTCCCTTAAAAACTTGGAAAATACAGGATGAGCTGAAAGAGAAGAGATTTACCTGCTGAAATAAAAGCAGACACAGCTGCCAAGTGCACCTTCAGGGTAGCTGGTCTCAGCCCCAAAGAATTCAGGTGGAACATATAATCCAGGACTGTGGGTAGATCAGCAGAGACTGGGGAAATATGCTTTTCCGAGCACCATATGGAAAACCTTTTCCATTTGGAATTGTAAGTAGCCCTGGTGGAAGGTTTCCTTGAGGCCTTCAATATATCCGTTACACCTTGGGAAAGGTGTAAATCAGCAAACTCTAACTGTTCAAGAACCAAGCCTTGAGATTGAGAGATATGAGATTTGGGTACCAGACCCTTCCCTGGGCACAGGTTAACAGATTGTGATTCCTGAGAAGGCACAGGGGAGGATGGACTGCTAAGGACAGCAGGAGTGGATACCAAGGCTGTCTGGCCCAATCCGGAGCTATCAGAATGACTTTTCAGGATTGGGATCTGATTTTGACTAGCACTTTGAACTGGAGAGGAAAGGGAGGGAAGGCATAGAGAAACTTCCCCTCCCAACTGAGGGCTGAGGCATCCAGGGGGAGTGAGCCCAACACTGGGGGCCTGCAGCAAAAGAATAGGAAGTTGGTGATTGTCTGGGGCTGCAAAAAGATCAATCTGCGGGGTGCCCCATCTGGCAAATACTACTCCCAAGACCAGGGGATCCAATGACCATTGGAGGTGGCCCTGGGAAATCCTGCTGAGAGCATCTGCCAGGACATTGTCCTTGCCTGGGAGGTGAACTGCCGTAAGGGAGGTGTTCAGGGAGTAAGCCAGAGACCACAACTTCATCGCTTTGGTGCACAAGGCCGTAGACCGAGTGCCCGCTTGCTTGTTGATGTACCACATTGTAGTGGTGTTGTCTGTTCTGACCTGAATACTCTTGTTCTGAACAGATTTGGAAAAAGCTTGAAGTGCTAGAAAAACTGCTCTGAGCTCCAACAGGTTGATGTGGAGCAGAGATTCCTGGGGAGACCACAGACCCTGGGTAGTGATGTCGCCCATGTGAGCTCCCCAGCCCAAGAGGGATGCATCTGTAGTAAGGATTAGAGAATGAGACTGAGTGACAAAGGAACCCTTGTCTCAGGTTGCTCTGATCCTGCCACCACTGTAGGGCTTGGATCAGGGTCTGAAGTTACTGGGATTAACTTGGTAAGAGGATCCTTTCTTTGAGACAAAAGCTCTCAAATGGAACTGGATGTCCCTCATCTGAAATCTTGCTCCTGCACAACTGCTGTGGAAGCAGCCATGTGTCCTAGGAGCTGCAGAAAATGTCTTGCTGGCTAGGAGACCTGCAGGGGTAAATGAGGAGGCCAGGGAGACTAGGGTCCTTGCCCTGTCCAGGGAGGAAGGCCCTGGCTTCCTGTGTGTTCAGTTCTGCACCAGAAAGGTAGAAGCTGGACAGGCTCTAGAACTGACTTTGAGATTCAGAGGAAACCTAGAAGTAAGCAGTTGCTGCGTTATCTGAAGGTGTAAATTGACCTGGTCTGGGGACTGGCCTACTATGAGCCAATCATCCAGGTAAGGAAAGATGGCAATCTTTGCCTTCTTAGGTAGGCAACTGCTACTGCCAGGCATTTGGTGAATACCCTTGGGGCAGAAGTGAGGCTGAAGAGCATTGCTCTGAACTGGTAGTGGCCTGAGGGCAGCTCGAACCTGAGGTACTTCGATGGGAGCTTCTGGATGGGAATATGGAAGTAGGCATCCTTGAGGTCCAGGGAAGCTAGCCAGTCCCCTAGCCTTAGAGAGGGTAGGATAATTCCCAGAGTCACCATTTTGAACTTTGGCTTTAAAAGGTGCTTGTTTAAATATCTGAGATCCAGGATGGGCCGCCATTCTCCTGTCTTTTTTGGGGTAAGGAAGTACCTGGAGTACAAACCTTTGCCCTGGTGTAGGGGAGGAACCCTTTCCACAGCTCTGAGAGCCAGGAGGGTAGAAACCTCTGCCTCTAGGGCGAATGCCTCTGATGGAGTTGCAGGTGGAAAAGATCTGGTTCTTAGCTTTGGAAATTTTTTGAAGCTGAGAACCAGTCCCTGGCTTACTACTTCCAGGACCCACTTGTCTGATGTTAAAGACTTCCAGTCCTGGACAAAGTAAGCCAGCCTGCCCCCTACAGGTAGAGGAGAATCAGCCCTGGCAATCCCATCAGGGTGCCTGCTTGGCAGGGACTTTGGGCTGAGGGGTGGAAGCAGACCTGCTTGTACCCCATCTGCCTCTCCCTCTAAAGAACCCCCTCTGAGCATAGGCGGAGGAGGAAGCTTGGGCTTGGTATAAAGGCCTATGAAAAGGCCTGCCCCTGCCTCTAGGAAGCTGCTTTTGAGGAATGGCCTGCCTTTCCTTGGCCTGTGCACTCCTATAGGTGGTCCTATATTCATCCATTTTCTTCATGTAATTCTCTGTTTGCTCCCCAAACAGAGAATTTCCCATAATAGGAAAATCCATGGCCTTAGACTGGGTATCCTGAGACAGGGTAGTACATCTGAGCCAAGCCATCCTGCGAAGTGCCACAGATGTAGCCATGACTCTTGATGAAACAGCATTAGAGTCCACTGCAGCATGAAATTGCACCTTGGATGCCTCAATACCATCCATAGCCACCTGTTCCAGCTCCCTGGCAAGCTGGTCAGGGACTTGTTTTGTTAGGGCTAGCACAGTATTCCATCTGGATTTCTGTTACCTAGCAGAATAAGCCATATAATTTGCTTGTCTGAGTCCCAAAGATGCTGCCATGTACTGTTTCTTTGCCATAGCATCAATCTTCCTGGAGTCCTTCTCAGTGGGGTGTGAAGCTAGGGGAATATTAGCCTTGTCACAGGCTGCAGCCTGCACTACCATCACATGGCTGCATTATTGAGTGAGGAAATCAGTGTCGGAGCCTGATAAGGTATACCTCTTGTCCATCCTTTTATCCACAGGAGGTAAGTGTGAGGAGTTTTAAAACTTTTACTGTCTGTTTCCGAAAAGATTTATGCAAAGGAATAGACAGTCTCTAGACTCTGGAATATCCATCATTTCTACATAGTCTGGCTCCTCCTGGTCATCAACAGCTTCCTCAACAGGGAGCTGGAGAGTTTCAACAACTTTTTATAAAACATGAAATGAGAAGGGACTCAGAAAGCCTTGGAGGAGAAACCCTAGGGTCTATCTGGAGAGATGTCCGGATCAATGGGCACATCCAGATCTTCAAAACCATATTCACTCTCCTCATATTCCTCTTCCCTCCCTGGTTCATAAAAATCCTCAAAATCATAATCTTGAACCGGTGGAACGGCCAGACGAGCGCTTACCTGAAGGTGTCGGTTCGATCGGAACTGGAGAGAGAGAGACTGGACAATTGAATTGCTTTAGCTATTTCCTCAGCAGTTGGGGAGAGAACTTTTGGATCTACACTAGCTGACTTTCTAGTCCTTTTTGCTGGGACCGGCTCCTCAGAACCGGCTCTTCGTTTGCCCGAGGAAGTATCGCCCTGGTCAGAGGGCACTCCCTCCGGTTCTGTTGGTACCGAACCGGGCTGGCCATCCGGGTCAGTGGACTTTTTGGCCTCCCTTTCCCTGAGCCTACCAACTCTCTTATCTATGGTGGCAGCAGGGAAATTGTGACAAATCTGGCAGTCTGAATTGAGGTGGTCAAACCCCAGACAATAGACACATGTGGTGTGTGGGTCAGCCTTAGCAAAAGCTTCCCCACAAACACTACAGTGTTGAAACCCAGTGGGTCCGGTTTTTCTTTTGGGTTTCTCAGACATAATGCCAGCCTAACCAACTTGCCCGTTTATGGCAATCCACCAAGCAAGACACCCATATCGGTTCCCAACCATGTCACGGGTCATGGAAAAAACTGTAATGAAATCTGTTTTTTAGAACCGATAAGAACTGGGAACTGCACTCTAAAAAAGGACTAGTAGATTTAAATACAACCTGATCGGTTCAAACCGAACCGATAAAGAATTACAAGTTCCACACAGAAAAACTAAATGTAAAACCTATCTATTACTTACATTACCACAGACAGAGCTTGAACCGACCGGTTGCGGTTTAATTTCGGCTAAAAACCGAAAAATAATACTTTTAAACTGACAAAATGAACCGAGCAGGAGAAATCTCCGGAGCGACTGTTCAGTGAGGCGGAGTAAAGAATCTGACAGTTTGCGTTTGAAGCACAACAGACAGAGTTTTCAACCGAGCTCACGCTCTAAGTTCCATGCCTGCATGGAAAGTTAACTATTTCAGCTCCGGAGCAGTTCTAACCTGCGGTCATACTGCAATTGTCATAATATAGCAAGACTTCATGTTGTTTGAATTACAGTTTGTGAAAGTAAATTACAGATTTGGAAATCTTGGAAATTTTCAAAAAAAAAAGATGGTTCCCACAATTAAAAGATTTTTACTCCCTATGTTCACTTATTTAAATGTTATGTTCCCACCACCTACTAATTTGGAAATTCGCTTACTTAGCGATTTTTTTCAGATGCTATGGGGGAGTAAGTTGAACCCAGTTAAAAGAGAGTACACTTATCTACCTTTGAAGTTAGGAGGCTTCAGCATGATAGACCCATTGGTTTTCTTTCACTCCTTTTTTTCACCTCAACTTTAAAATTAGGTTAGGTGACTACTCTCCATCCCTGACAGGAATGGACCAAACTTTTGTTGCAGCTTTTTAGTTCTAAGTGGGATTTAATTCCCCCAAAGGTGATGGCCTCATATTGCAGTCCAGAGTATGTGGACCCTTCTCTCTGTAAGGCTAGACAATGGAAATTATGTATAACATCAGTAACTACTGTCCCCAGGAAACAGCTATATGCCCGGGTGATGTCCACAACTCATGTCTTTTCTATTGTGTTTCCTTTTATGCTTTCCTTCAAAAATGAAACTAGCCTTGACAATGCTCAATGACTGCAGAGCCCCAGTTAAAACTCGGGATGTGCTGTGACTTAGTTGTCATGCCAGGCTACGGGTCAAAGGTAATTTGAAGCACAAATCACTAGAGGAGGGATTCTGCCCAGAGTTGAATGTCATCAGATTGAAGAAACACAGGAACATTTCATTTTAAGGTGCCCTGCTATTATGCAAATTTAGAGCTTTCTAGCAGTCAGATGGCAGTGGTCTTTTTTGAAATTCCTATCTTATGAAACCCTGATTCTCTGAAATTACACTGGGCTGCTTATAAAGTACAATCCCAGTGCCCTAAATGTTATTTTTATATGTTTAAAATTTTCCTCTGGCAAGCCAGATATCATTTTTTGTTGCAGCAATTGCAGTCATCCCCTGTGTCAATAGCTCTATTGGTAGAAAGCATGTTAAAACAGGTTAAAAAACTAGACTACCAAAGGCTACTTAAATGGCGGGCAGATGTTTTTTGGCATCCTATAACCTGAGTTTAATGATGATTCCTGTATGATATGATGAACTTTAGTACAGTGATAGTTATATTTTCTGTTTTCTTTTATGTAAATCTGGCTGTAATTCATGAAGTTTCTTTGATCTATTGTATTAATTCATGTTGCTTGTCTGTACACTCTGTTGGGTGTTATAGTTTTTGTTTTCAATATAATTTCCCTCCTTATTACAGGTTCCTGGTTTAAGGGTGCTTACTGTATAATATGAAGGAATATTGTATAGTGATTGATTTATTTTCCTTTTTCTTTCATGCCCTTATTGATGATGTTATGGGGTCTTTTCTTTGCTGTATTATATTATTTCTCGATGGCTGTATGTATATTCTGTTGGATGTTTTAGTTTTTGTTTTCAATAAAAATTCTCCTACTCTTGGGTAGGGAGAGCTGCTGTCTGCCTTTCAAAGATGGCATATTCTTCACAGCAGGGAGAGGCTCTGGCTACTGATCGGTCTAGGAGTGTCCCTACTATGGCTGTCCAGCCTTACTGATGGTGACTGAAGGATGTGTTACAAGTGCCGCAGTCACTATACTCCCGCTTTTGAAGTGGAACTCAGATTTACTACAAGAATTGTTGAGGTTGGATCCCCAGCTTGCTACTTGTTAGACACTGATGGGTGCCTCTGAGATGCATTGAAATGTATCGGGACTAACCTGCAGGAATTGCTGGCCGATGCTCCCATGGTTGAGCTGCATGAGAAAAATTATCTTGTGCTGTCTGATGCTGCACCACTTGTTTCAGCTGAAGAAGCTGTCCCCTCTGCTCGTCAGCAATCTGTGATTGTGGTAGCTGATGCACTTCCCTTTCTGGACCTGAGGGCTGTGGCTGCTCCCAATGTTTATATGGAGCTGGATTTTTCTTCAGTCCTATAGCAGCCTGATATTGCTTCTGATCTACCCCACTTTACTGTAGAGTCTGGGCTGTTTGTGTTTTGCTCTTCTCATCTGGCTGCAGGTACTGTCTTTTCGTCTACTGCTGCATTTTCGACTCCTGCCCCCCAATGACCCTTCCCCCTCCTGCAGATCCTACGGTGGCTGTTGGGTCTCTTGCATAGCCATGTTCAATACCTAGCACTTCTTTTCCCAGTCATGGAAAGATGTTTGGGGTTTGAAAACGGCATGCTAGACACTGTGGCTCTAATTACACACCTAAAGACTGGTCCCCAGGTAAAGCTCTTAATGAGGTCAGATGGTTGCAGAATCCCATTGGACAGTGGCATGCCAAACCACAATGGGGACCTATGCAATTTTCCTTTTCTGGCAGTTTGACTAATATGGTTTCCAGTAAAGTTTCTAATTTTGCTCCTTCTACTACAGACTTGTCTACTTCTATGATGGAGGGACCCCAGTACAACTCCAATCTGAACTCCTGCCCAGGGGACATCTACTGCTCTTACCCCTGGAACCTGGCAATTTGCAAACTGAGAGCCCTCAACTGGAAAGAGCACCAACACAGATGCAGCTGCCTTTGTCCATGGGATCCCCACTCCTTGAGATGTTGAATTTAAAGGGAATGTCCCAACTGGAGCCGAGTAAACATGGAACTAATCCTGCTTCTGTTGCTGGTCGTGCCACAGTTTCTTCCTGGGTGGCTTCTACTGTTCCTCCTGGTGAGCCACTGGTCTCTGATCTCTCCATATTACCCTGGGCTGATAGTGTGGAGTGTTCTGAAGCACTTGTGCTTGACCCCCCCAGCTGTTTCTGATACTCCAGCAGCTCATACTTGGTCAAAGTTTATGAAACAACACTCCTCTACTGTTTTGGCTCCAGCACAATGGTGGAATGCGGTTCACCTGCTCTATCAGTGGAGTTTGGATCTCCCTCCTGACCATACGTATGTTGGGAAAACATTATTGACAGAATCTTTACAGTTCTCTCCACATGATTTGATTGCCCTTATCTAGAAATCATATGCAATGTTCTCTATTTCCAATTCTGTACTTTAAATGTTCTTCTACATGTTATGTACTGGGCTAGGCCCCCAGGTCACATCTGGAATCGAGCATGTTGCTCAGTATGCCTTCCTGGTAAAACTCATAAATAAATAAATAAATAAATAAATCCACTCACCTTTGGATGGTTACTTCAAACTAAACTTCAAGACACTCGGACTTCTAGATAGATTTGGGGCTTCTTTCAACCTGTTAAAATCCTCTCCTCTTTGAAGTTCTTTTCAGGCCATCCTGATAATGAAACCTGCACTCAGAACAGTGACCATTGTATTGAAAAATGAAGGGTTCAACATCAGTGGCATTAAGTTCTGGCTGGAGCAGCGTTGCTCCATTTTAGGAGATCTGGAACCGATAATTGATACGGAACAGTATCGTCTGAAATGCAAATTGGTGATTTAAAATCCATCATCAGCATTCTCCATCAAGCTTGGACCATCTTCCCAGTGTCTTCTTTACTGGCCATGATAGGGTGTATTGTTTTTATAAAGGCCAAGGCCAGCCTAAAACCTGCTTTCGGTGCATTTCTGATACCCACCTTAGCACGGCTTGCGATAAGATTCGTAGTTACCTGTGTTTGTCCTTGGGGCAACAGGGCATGTTGCCTCTAATGGCTTTAATGACTTTCAGTATAACCTCTGTGAGGACAGTGGCACTCACATAGATCCTGCCCATGGGCTTCCCACAGTCATTCAGACTGCCCCTCTCAGGACACCTTGCTTCATGAGGCCCAGCAGGCATGCCAGCAGCACATGCATGAGGAGTAGACCTGCCACTTGGCCCACACAAATGTTCCTCTGGACCCCCTGCTGATCTTGCACCCCCTTCAGAGCCAGAAACTGCCCTCTCAGTTGTAGGGGAAGAGACATCTTTAATCACAGTGCGAGCAAGCACACTGATGATGAGGCACATTGATGAGTCCTGGTAGGATGAAACACATGTCTGTAACTTCTGTTGGTACCCTTTGCAGAGTGTGTGAGATGCCTTTTGGCACCATGCATTTCTGCTTAAAGTTGAACCAGCATAATATGCTGTGCTGATTTGCATATATAGCCCATGATGCTTTGCATTATGGGGGTATGTGTGTGATTTTGTATTACGACAGAACCATCTGACCTTCTGGATGATCTTCCACTGGATGATACACTGTCATGATCAATTCAGAAGTCTCTGCTGCCAATGCCTGCAATGACAGTGGTGTCCAGAATGCGAGCCCTCAGATTTAAAGCCTGGGATGCACGTCCTTTGCCACTAGTCCCTTTTTCCACCATGAACAGATTTGCGGTGCTTGATTCCTCCACTGCTGCTGATGCAGACAACCTGGATCTGGATTCCTCTTCCTCTTCAACCATAGAACAGTGTGCTACATCTGACATTTCAATGACACCTTCCAAGCCACCTGGTTCAAGGCAGACCAAACCAAAGCCTCACAAGAAACAGAAGAGGGCTCAAAGTCTCTCAGTTCTGAATATGTTAGTATATCTCTCCCCTCCCCCCAGCTCACCTGCCAATGAGCTTGATGCTTTTCTCAACCTTAAAACCACCCTACCCTATGGCAGGTAGTGGATTATCCTCGGGGATTTCAACTTAAACTGGCAGTCATCCCAGGCCGACATCTCTAAAGAAACCATTGTCAGCCTGGGTCTGTACCAGCTAATCATAACTCCCACCTGCACTAACTACAGGACAGGATATGAATCAGTCTTGAACTGGATTCTAGCCTCCAACCTTCACATGTCACTGACTCTGGCATTCTCCCTGACTACATGAGCAAGCACTTGGCAGTTTTTTGTTGCTGGTCTGCTAAAACCTCAAAAACAGAACATAAATATATATAATCTAGACAGTTTAAAAAACTTAAGCCAGACAAATTCTCCAAAGCCATCTGGGCCACTGACTGGTCATTCACTGAATTCAAGAACATAGACTTCACCCTAGACACATTCAGCAAGAAATTCCAAATGATCTGTGATTCCCTCATCCCCGTAAAATAACTGAGGGTCAAAGGAGTCAGAAATGAATGGGTCACTTCCAATCTCCTCAACCTGATGAGGAAGAGAGACAGGGCTTGGTCTCTCTATATAGAAAGCTCAAACTCCCAAACCTCTTGCAACAATACAAAACACTACAAAACAGTTGTAAATCTGCAGTTCGCACTGCTAAAATAAACTTCCTTAGAGAAAAACAACTTAGCTCCAGGAGTAACCCAAAACTTACCTGGAGATTCCTCAATGACCTCACTGGGAGAGGCAGATATAACAAAACTAATCAGCCACTCCATTGGGGGACAACCAATTAAAGAACCCCTAACCATTGCCAGTCACTTCAACACCTATTTTGGTGAACTACACAAATATAAACTCAAATCGTCTCCTGACCCTGAGTCTCCCATGCCCACCCCCAAGCCTAACCTACACCCCAGCTTCCACTTCCTCTACCTCTCATCCCATGAGTTAATCAAACTTATTAAGATAAATGATGCCAGGCCAACCCTAGGTCTTGATGGCATCAAATACCACATCCTTAAGCTGGCCTGTGAGTCTATCACCCTTTCTGTAACCAATGTCTTCAACCACTCCCTCTGCACAGGCTCCTTTTCCCTTAAATGGAAATGTACCACCTTAAAGCCCCTACTCATATCCGACCCTAGAAATGATGGAGTTAATTACAGGCCTATATCTCTCCTAGCACCACTGTGCAAAATTATTGAGAAAATAGTACTCAGTCAAACCTTTGAAAATCTTGAGAAATGCAACCTCCAAACAGATTCACAGCATGGCTTTAGGGCTGGCCATAACACCGAGACAGCAGTCATCAAATTTACCAACTTCATTAATAAGGCTAACAATGAAGACCTCTACACCAGCTCGGTGTTTGTGGACCTCACAAAAACCTTCAACTTCGTTGACCACATGGTACTACTCAACACCCTCTCCAGCCTCAATTTCTCCAAGGATGTTGTAAACTGGTTTTCTAACTACATAAGCCATAGATATCACAAAACTGTGATCTAAGGTGTCTTCTCAGACACCTGCCTCAACAAATATGGAGTCACCCAGGGCTCCATTTTGGGACCTCTCCTCTTCTCTCTCATTGTCAGCTCCCTTCCCAAGATTTGCAAGCACACTGAAATCATACTATATGCAGATAAAGCAGCACTGTTCTGCAAAGAAAAGTACCCAACCATCCTCTTAGTCAAACTCCAACATGATTTCCACTGGCTCCACTCCTAGTTTTCCTCAAAGGGACTAGTCCTAAACTCCCCAAAAAAACAAGTCAATGGTTTTCTTGAGGTCTAGAAGAACCATTCCCTTTGATTTCACCCTCATGGATAATGATGGCAATGTAATTCAAAGAGTCACAGAGTTCCAGTACCTTGGCCTCCGTCTCGACTGTCACCTCACAATCGAACCTCATATTTATTTATTCAACTTTTGTTTACTGGGTAAGCATATGAGCCAATGGCCCTTTTTCATATGTGACCCAAAACCATTACAATGAATAGTCAAGAGTATAAAATAGTGTTACAAAAATTACATACACAAAATACAAATAGCAGACACTGAGCATTATACAAAGGCAATCATAACAATTATGGTGGAATAAGAAAAACAATGGCATTGCACTTGGCTAAAAAGATGTTGCTTTAACTTTCTTTTAAAAAGATCATGGCTTATCCCTGATAGAAATTCAATAATGAGATCATTCCAATGTTTAGGAGCTTGAATAGAAAAAGCTTGGTCCCCTATTTTTGTTTTAGTCCTACGTATAAGTAATTTTGGGGTCACAATTTATCTTAGATCTCTAGTAGTTTCCTGGGACTGTAATAATGAATAGAAAGGTGAGATATCTTTTTGTCTCAATACTTTATCAGTTGTACAACACAAAGAATAACTTGAATACCATTTAGGTGCAAGCCAACCTGAAATTTGGTACAATATACAGTGATGAGTATTGCAGGGCAAGTTATGGACAAATCTACAAATACTATGATACGTTGATGTGAGATTAGTCTTTAATTGTTTAGGTAAGGCAGTAAATAAAAAGGAGTTATAATTTAATTATTAATCAGCTCATCAAAAAAAAGCACAGCAAAGGCATGGCATGCTCTACAGAGTCTCTATCTTGGAGGCCCCTGACCACGCGCTCCCTCCCTGATGGCGGCTCACTCTCCACCAGCAGCCACCAACCACTCCACTGACTGCCTGCCAGACCCAGGTACAAGGTTTAAAGCCCCTCACTGGGTGCTCCCTCCCTGACTGCGGCTTGGCTTTCACCAGCAGCCACCAATCGTTCCACTGACAGCACCCCTGCCCTACATACAAGCTTGGAGGCCCCTGACTGGGTGCTCCGTCCCCAACTGCAGCTTGGCTCTCCACCAGCAGCAGTTGACCACTCTGCTGACCACCCACCAGCCCCAGGTACAAGCTTGAAGGCCTCAGACCGGGCGCTCTGTCCTAAACTGCGGCTTGGCTCTCCGAGAAGGGTGCAGGGCAAAGATCAGAGCCCTGGATGGACTAGGACCAGAAAAACAACAGACCAGCAGACGTGAACACACACTGGCCATGTCAGACTCCACTTTCAGTGAACGACTAGGAGTGACTTGCGAGGCTTCCTCCAGTACATTCCACTTCCAGGCTGACTGAACCACAAGGAAACCAGGAGCCGGCGGTCGTGAGTCACACAGGGTGGCGTCGGTTTCGACCAATGGCAGATGACAGGGAAGGGGTTGCAGTGAAGTTCTTTACTGGCTGAAAACTGCTTTGGTGAAGAATCAGCTGGAAGCAACCCCACCAGGGGTGTTGCTGCAGAAGAGTGAGTCCATATACATTCAATTGGCACTAAGAACACTGGTAATTACACGGATATACTATCTTATCCCTAAACTCAGTTTCCTGATTCTCAGGATACCAACCTCACTGGCTGAACTGAACACTCCCTAGTCAATCAGATGCTCGAATATACAATTTCGGGCATCTGACTGAAAAAAACAGTGCAAGGCAGGAAGCATTTCCCCCCCAAAAAAAACACATGTGGGGGGCTCCACTCCCACGCCCCCCATAAATAATATATCTAACTATGAGAGTAAGCAGACATCGGAGTTAACAAAAAATAGTTACAGGGGGATGAATGGGTAAAAAAAAATTGAGCAGGCAGCGTGGGATAGAACCTGTATTTACCAGAGAACGGTGGCCGAGCTGCCAGTAGTTTAGCCTGCAAAACCCCTGTGGCAGCTCAGCCAGCCTCCTGATTCCTCCACAACTTGAATTCCATCCACAGGTGTAAGGTAGAAAGTTGTCGCATCCACTACCTTACCCCTGTAACTTCCGTCGGGTTTTTGTCATGCCGGAATGCTCACTGTCTGGACACTGAACCTGTCGGGCAGTACTGCCAGGCAGGTCAGTGTCGGGATAGTGAGCCTCGGCAAAACATAAGGGTACCAATTACACTTTGCACTGCCCCAAGGTATTTAGTGGTTTCTGGGGCAATTGTTTGTTGCAGGGGCAATTTTCCAGGAGTGGGGCAAATTAGCAAAATCTGAGGCAAGTGTTCATTGCAGGGGCAATTTGCCTGGAGCAGGGGCAAACTGCTAGAATCTGAGGCAATGGTTCCTGCAGGGGCAACTTGCCTAGAGCAGGGGCAAATCACCAAACTCTGAGGCAATTGTTCATTGCAGGGGCAGTTTGCCTGGAGCAGGGGCAAATTGCTGGAATCTGGGGCAATTGTTTGTTGTAGGGGCAGTTTGCCTGGAGCAGGGGCAAATCACCAAAGCTTGAGGCAAGTGTTCATTGCAGGGGGCAATTTGCCTGGAGCAGAGACAAATTGCAGGAATCGGGGGGCAGTTGTTCATTGCAGGGGCAGTTTACCTGGAGCAGGGCTAAACAACCACAATCCTAGTATAATACAGTCTTAGTACTTGGCAATCAACACAACATTTCAGGCATTAGTCATTACACAGTTTCATCAGTTGACATTCACTAGCTGTGTGCCAAGCACCCCTTCTGGCTAACCCTCCACTCCGTGGGTCCCTTTGGCACTTGGATATGGCTACCCCTGCCACTTCTATGATGCCTTACCTTTGAGGCCACCTGACTTATTCTGCAGAGCCCTCTCTCTCTCTCTGAGGGCCTTGCTACCTCCTTCCAACTGGGACTTTACCCCTTTCCTTTTCTGCCCCAATTTAATCCTGGGCCTATCCTGTTGCCCTTTTGTCTCTGGGCCCCTTTTCTCTATGGGCCTGGATTTCCTAGGTTTCTCCTAGCTATGGGCCACTTCTTCCACTTGGTAGGGTCTCGGACCCCTTCCCATGGGCATCGCCACGCCAAAATTGTTTAAATTAAAAAGGTGCCTTTTGGCAGCTTTTCCCTGGTAGTGCATCTAGTGCTAAATGATAAAAAAAATTTTTTTTTTTCTACAGCACTATGGGTGGGCAGCACTTTTCTCTGTATGGGCGGGCAGCACTCTTCTCTGTGCTGCCGCCAACTCACCACCCCGGCCCGGGGTGTAGCTGATGCTGGGAGGAGGGAGGTCTTGTAGGCAGAGGGAGGGAAAATTGGTGCAGGAGGCAGCAGATAGTGTGGCAGATGAAAGGGGCCTTGCGGTTCTGTGTAACATCCATCAGCTCTTTCTTTCTCTGTCTTTGACGTGGCTTTTCTCTCACTGCTGACGTGGGGCTGAATATTTCTTTTAAAATTAAATAAAAAATAAAAGGGGCTGAACTGAGCCCACACTGCTGCAGGGAACCAGGATTTTCAGTCGTGGAACTGCCGGACATATGACCGCATAATGAGCAGACACCACAACTGGAGCAGCAATCTTCGCAGGTGGGAGGATGGCACCATGCAGAGTCGATGGGACTGGTTTCCACACACAGACCAGGTAAGCCTAGGGTCCCGTTGCTCTCTCTTGGTCCACACTTCTCCACAGCCCAGCACGAACAGTCCATGGAAATGTCTCTTTCCCCTTTTAAAAGGTACTCGGGGTTCTAACTTTAGAACCCCAAGCCTGTGCCCAGGACCAACGGCAAAAATTCAAATGGGCACCTTGCACCAGGCAGGGACAGCAGTCCCCAAGTGTGGGTGCCCATTCTTGTGCTGCCTGCTCAAGGGGAGGTGGGAATAGAATAGAGCAAAGCAGACAACAGAGAAAAAAACTTTTCTTCATTTTTTTTCCTTCTTTCTTGGCCCTGCTTGGCCATAGTTGGGGGGGGCACACAAGAGCTCCTTTGTTTGCCCCCCTTTTGGGTCACACTGACAATGGGGCATATCAGGGCACATTTTGCTACAGTAGCCCCCCCATTTCTTTAGTGCCCCCATACTTTGGGGCATTACATACATATCACAGTTTCTATTTGGAATCAATGAAGTGGAGAAGAACAGGCCAGCCACCCTTCTTCATATGGGGGCTGCACTACCACATGATTATTTGGCCCTCCAAAGAATGGATTTAAAATTGGATGTGAGAGGGGCACGTAATCACCAGTTGTGTCTTGTTTAATGTAGGCATACATTTTTTCATTTGTAGCTTGAATATTTTCTTTAACTGGAGGGAACTATCACTGACCAAATGTTTTACTCATGTAAAAAATGGACACTGGCTTTGGATTAAAGAAGTGGGCAGGCCATGAAGTGATGTCCAAGATTCCCCCATCACAAAAGCTGTTATAGTATATGGTTAGGACTTATTCTAGATGGAAAACAGTGGCTTCCCAAGTGTTGTTGTAGGACAGTTCAAAGGTCAAAAAACTTGTTGTACTATCGTTCTGATGTCAGATCGATAGTACAACAACTTTTCAGCCTTGAGCTGCTACATGATTGGCTGAAAACAGAGCTGATCAAAAAATACACTATAAAATGGTGGAGGTGTCTAACGATCAGTCGGTAGTGCCATTCAGTCAGATAGTTGGGACACGGACTGCCATACTAGGCTCCGTGTTCCCAAATTATCAGTTTGCCAGTTTTTTTTCATTTCTTTTGCCAAGAGCAGGACTGCAGGAAGCAGTGAAGCACCGGTATCTTCGGTGTTGGAACTGGATGGCGACTGCAGCATGGACTGGGAGGGAGCGACCGAGCAAGCGAGCAGGACAATATTCACAAGGTATGAACCTTGTCAAAAGCAAAACCTCCTACAGTTTGGGGAACCATATACTATATAAACTAGTATATGGTTGCTTAAACACAACAAGGCTTTGTTGCCATCTCAGGGAAGTGATTCCGTCACACAGACCTCTCGAGCTTTGCTCTCAAGGTCTGTGTGATGTCATCACATCCCCTCGATGGCAACATAGCCTTGTTGTGTATGAGCAACCATACACTATTCTATATATTGTCCTTGCTACAATATGACACATTTACAGCAATTTCCATTCATCTAACTTTTCCCTTTTAATCTTTTAGATATATGTGCATGGTTTACATACTGGGTTATC
Source organism: Neoceratodus forsteri (assembly GCA_016271365.2). Classification (NCBI taxonomy): domain Eukaryota; kingdom Metazoa; phylum Chordata; order Ceratodontiformes; family Ceratodontidae; genus Neoceratodus; species Neoceratodus forsteri. The sequence goes on from CM057456.1 coordinate 149,468,255, forward strand.
ATACTGGGTAACGAAGGGGAGAGGCAACATGCCCATTAGTACCATCCACCTGCATCAGTGGGTCCAAGTAGTCCCTCCTTGCAACAATAGGGTATTGAGTCTCTTCTTGAATAATTGAAGTTTTGAAACTCTAGTATGTCTCCAGGTAATCGGTTCCACTGCCTAGCAGTGCTATGAATTAAACAAGCATTTGTCAATGCCGAATGTTGCTTGCTTCTATGTGCTGTTTAGGTATTTGGAAGTCATTGGAGTGCAAATATTGAAAATTTGCGAACTTACGAGCGTGCGTTGAAACTGCACATCGCAGCTCGTAAACTTCAATCATTTTGATTTTTTCACCAGATTTTCAACATAGCCATTTTAAGACCTCTGCTCATGAACAGTGTCACTGTGATTTTGTTTCTGTGTCCCATACATTGAGTTTGCACACCGACTGCGCCATTGTGCGCTACATGGGCAGAAACACGTTTTGGGCAGGATGTGAAAAATGACAGCTGTACTGCTCATAAGGAGGTGTGGTAAAATGGCAATGTTGAAAATCTGGAGTGGAAATTTTGAAAATTCGCAAACCTACGAGCGTGCATGAGAACTGTGCAATGCACACTCGTAAAACAGTCATTTTTAGGCATTCTTTCACCAAATTTTCAACATTGCCATTTAAGATCTCTGCTCATGAACAGTGACACTGTGATTTTCTTAATGTGTCCCATACACTGAGTTCGCTGCTGACTGCGCCATTATGCGCTACATGAGGACACGTTTTGGGTGAGATGTGAAAAATGACAGCTGTACTACTCATAAGAAGGTGTGGAAAAATGGTAATGTTGAAAATCTGGAGTGGAAATATTGACAGTTCGCAAACCTCTGGCGTCGCGTAGGAACTGCATAGCGCCGCAGCTCTAAAACAGTCATTTTAGAATTTTTTCACCAAATTTTCAACATAGCCATTTTAGACCTCTGCTCATGAACAGTGTCACTGTGATTTTCTTAATTTGTCCCATACATTGATTTAGCACACTGACTGCGCCATTCTCGCAACATGAAGCGGAGACACATTTTAGGTGAGATGTGAAAAATGACAGCTGTACTGCTCATAAGAAGGTGTGTTAAAATGGCAATGTTGAAAATATGGAGTGAAAATATTGAAATTTCGTGAACTTACGAGCCTGCATAAGACTTCATAGCACACTCGTAAAACAGTCATTTTTGAATTTTGGCACCAAATTTTCAACATGGGGTTTGGGACCCCTTCTCATGAATGATGTCACTGTCATGGTGGTATTCAGGCCTGAAGGGTGATTTCACAGTCACTGCGCATCACTGGCGAAATCCTGCCGGGCCCGACAACGCCAGAAACAGTGACATCATTCATGAAGAAGTCCCCAAAACCATATTGGTGATGCTCCAAAATGCCTGAGATATGCAATAAAGTTGAAACCCACCTATCTAGGCCATTATACAGCTTACTGGCATTTCCCTCAGTTTCGTGATCCGACTTTGAAGAGTGCAGGCGTGTTCCCAGTCCACGAAGATCGTCACGCTGGAGTCGGGAGGTAAGTATGGGGTTGGGGGTTTGGGGAGGCTAAGTCGCAGTGGGTGGGTGCGGGTTGTGGGAGGGGTGGGAGGCGCACTGCGGAGACGTTTTTGTCTTACAGGTACAAAACAAAAAAAAAGACTTGATGGGACCGTTTGCCATGCGGGTGGGCTCCCAGCATAGCACAAGCGATTGGGGGCGCTTCAGCTGACGGGATTGGGCACCCGCTGGCAAAGATTGATTGCCACGCTGGGGTGGGCCCAGCGTGGCACCAACTACTGGGGGGGGAGAGATGACACAGCTCAGCTGACGGGGATTGGGCACCCTGTCAGCTACACAGTGCGTACGGGGGCATGCACGCCTGCGGGTGGGGGGAGGAGCTGCGCGTGAGCAGCCTCTTATCGCTGCTCAATCAAGCGTAGCTCCCCCTTTCAACTGTATGCCACTGCATTTTGGAACGTGTCATAGACAGCTCCAAAATGCATTGGCTTACAGGGGCCGCACCTGCCAGATCACTGACTGAATTGGAGGAGGAGGTGACACACCTCCAAAATCTCCGATGATGGCACTATGTTTCTTGCACATGCGTGCAAGCAACATAAAAATGATATCTCCCTTTCTTTACAACAGTATCCAACTTGATCTGCAATTTGTGTGCTCTTACCTTTTTTAACTTGGCTATTTTTGCACATTGTAATTCCGTTTTGATTAGCTATTACTTTTTTTCTAGTTTTAAAAATATTGCAGTTAAATACTCTTGACATTTTGCTATGCATATTTGTAAACTGTCAACAGGCTGCTCTTCTCACTTGTTCCAAATTATATCAAAATGAACTCTCATCCTAGCAGCTAACTGAAACATAGCCACGTTAAACATGCTTTAAACTATAATATTTGTATTAGGTCAGAAACTGTTATGTTTTGCTGTGTATAGGCTTTTCTATTTAGGAAGCTACTTTTACCTACATACGTGTAGCTATCAAATACCTATGACTGGCTCAGACATTTATTTATTGTATATCCTATAATAATTTACTGTATACCCTATGATGGAGGAGTGTTTTTACTTTATGGTAAGTCAGTACATGATGCTTGACTTCTGTAAAATATAACAAATTTCCATGTTTAAACTCATATTTTAATTTGAAATGGAATGTAAAACCATAAAATCAGCATTATTTCAATTAATAGGAGCAATAACAAAAAATAAGTATGTGCTACTCAAATATGCAAGTTAGTTTGATGAGTCCAGCAAACATTTAACTCACACTTACTCTCTGTAGATAGTGCCACAAAATGTTCCTGTTAAATCATTTCCTAACAGAACATTCCCCATCTGCAAAAATAACTCCTCTTAACTTTTGTTTCTATAATGTTAGGTATTTGAACTCCTTGACAGTGGCATGGGCAAACAGGATGTTGGGGTGCATGGCCAGTGGGGTCTGCAGTAGGAAACAAGTGGTAATTCTACCCTTGTATTGGTCGCTGGTGAGGCCACATCTGGAGTATGCAGCACAGTTCTGGTGCCCTCACCTCAAAAAGAATATCAACCCAATGAAGACAATCTAACGGAGGGCTACGAAGATGATTGTGGCGCAGCAAGGTAGTTTGTACAAGGAGAGACTGGGTGCCCTGAACATGTACTGCCTGGAGGACAGAAGGGAGAGGGGAGACATGATTGAGACCCTCAAGTACTTGAAGGGGATCAATAAGGTGAATAAGGAGTGTCTCTTCAGGCTACGTGGCAACACAATTATGAGGACACACAGCCTTAAGCTGGTGGGGAGGGGGTTACAAAGGAGGTTAGGAGACATTTCTTCACAGAAATAATGGTGACTAAGTGGAATGCATTACCAAAAGGGGTGATCTCAGTGAGGACAGTGGTTAGCTTCAAGAAGGGCTGGTATAGACACTGGGGGAGGATAAGGATCATGGGAGGGGAGAAGGTAGTGGATGTAAATGTTGGGAAGGGGGAGAAGGGACAACAGCCTGAGCTGTAAACCCTGTGCATCGAACAGACTAGGTAGACAAGAAGGCCTAATTCTACTGCCTAGGTGATAGGTTTAAATGCTTCATTGGCAAGCTTTTAAACTAGCCGAGGGGGGAGGCACTGGAAAGGAGCAGGGAAATCCTAGTCCCCCCCAAATAATCACTGTAGTAAGTGCGGCAAACACCAACATAGAGGTGTCGATAGGGAGAAGGGCAGGGGTAAATGGAGAAAGTGACAAAGGCAAGAAGGACAGGGATGGGACAAAAGGGAGTAAGGCCATCAGGAAATGGAGGGTAATGAGTACCAATGCCCGTAGTCTGGGCAACAAGCTCCCTGAGCTGGTGCCCTTGATGGAAGATGGATGCCTGGATATCGTAGCAGTCACAGAAACATGATACACAGAGAACCATGACTGGGATGCTAACATTCCAGGGTACATAACCTACAGGAGAGACAGGCAGGGGAGAAGAGGGGGAGGAGTAGCTCTCTATGTAAAGGAAGGGATAAAAGCAACTGAACAAAAGAGTAAACAGGGATGAGAGGAGGCACTGTGGGTCACCTTGGAGACTGGAAAGGGCACCACAATCCGCACAGGGGTTGTGTACAGACCCCCATGTCAGGGGGAGGGAATGGACAAGGATATGATAGAAGGCATTCTTAGAATGGCAGAGAAAGGGGAGATACTGTTGATGGGAGACCTGAATATGCCAGATGTTAACTGGAGCACATTTGCTGCAGCCACATCCAAGAGCAGTGCCATTCTTGATGCCCTACAGGTGGCAGGCATTAGACAGCTAGTTTTGGAACCCACTCGTGAGGGAGCAATCTTAGACCTTGTACTCTCAAACGGGGGCAGTGAGAGGATCTCAGATCTAGAAGTGGGTTGCCATCTTGGGACAAATGACCATAAAACAGTGTGGTTCACTTTAAACTCAGCTACAGAGTCAAGCCATACAAAAGTGAGGGTACTGGACTTTAGGAGGTCTGACTTTTGGCAATATGGGAGAGTGCCTCAGAAAAGCACTAGCAAACAGGCTAGAAGGAGGTGTGGAGCAACAATGGGGAATCATCAAAACTGCCATCACAGAGGCAACAAGCCTTTGTGTGAAGCAAATAAACAAATCAAAATGAAAGAAAAAGCCACTATGGTTCTCAAAAGAGGTGGCTGTGAAAGTCAGGAAGAAAAAGATAGCATTCTGGAAGTATAAGGAAACACAGAAGGAGCAGGACAGAAAGCTTAACCAGTTAAGGCAGAAGGAAGCAGGGAAGGAAGTCAGAATAGCAAAGGCCCAAACTGAGGAAAAGATAGCCAACTCAGTTAAGAAGGGGGATAAAACCTTTTATAGGTACATCAGTGAGCGTAGAAAGACAAAGGGAGGGATAGTGAGGCTGAATAGAATGAACGGTGGGTGGACAGAGGAGGACAGTGAAAAAGCAGGGATACTGAATGAATATTTCTGCTCAGTATTCACAAAAGAGGAGGGGGAAGTGCCTAATCCAATTAACAGAAGCACTCTTGATAGGAGGGGGTCGATCCCAGTCCTTTCACAGAAGAAAGGGTTCTGCAAGAACTCCTAAAAATGAAGGTGGACAAAGCAATGGGTCCTGATGGAATTCACCACAGAATTCTAAAAGAATTAAGGGAGGAACTAGTGAAACCACTGGCTACTCTTTTTAATAAATCATGGGAGGATGGTGTGGTACGTGAGGACTGGAGGAAGGTGGATGTGATTCCCCTTCACAAAAATGGGACCAAGACAGAGGCAGAAAACTACAGACCTGTCAGTATGACCTCTGTGGTAGGGAAAGTGATGGAGTCACTTCTGAAGGAAAGAATGGTTGAGTATCTAGAGGTCAGTGGAGCACAGGACCCAAGGCAGCATGGGTTCACAGTGGGAAGGTCATGTCAGAAGAATCTAATTGATTTCTTTGACTGGGTGACCAAAGTAGTAGACCAGGGAAGGGCTGTGGACATGGCATACCTAGACTTTAGCAAGGCATTTGACACAGTCCCACACAAAAGATTAATAGTCAAATTAACCAGCCTGGGAGTGGGTCCCAGGGTGGTAGCCTGGGTAAAACATTGGCTGCACAACTGGACACAGAAGGTAATTGTAAATGGAGTCAACTCTGAAGAAAGAGGGGTTACTAGTGGCGTACCACAGAGTTCAGTATTGGGTCCAGTCCTTTTTAATGTCTTCATCAGTGACATTGCAGAGGGACTGGAAGGAAAAGTATGCCTTTTTGCAGATGACACAAAGATCTGCAACAGGGTTGATACACAAGGAGGCGTGGAAAGGATGAAAAGGGACTTGGCAAGGTTGGAGGAATGGTCAGAAGTATGGCAGCTAGGATTCAATGCAAAGAAGTGCAAAATAATGCACCTGGGAAACAAGAACCCAGGAGAAGAATACACAATGGGTGGGGAGGTAGTAACAACAACAAAAAAGGAAAGGAACATAGGGGTAATCATACCAGATGACCTTAAGGTTAGCAAGCAATGTGAGAAGGCAGTAGGTAGGGCTGGGGGTATACTGGGATGTATAGGGAGAGGCATCAGCAGCAGAAAACAGGAAGTTGTTATCCCTCTGTACAGACAGTTGGTGAGACCCCATCTGAAGTACTGTGTCCAGTTCTGGAGACCCCATCTCGGCAAGGACATAGACAGGATAGAGGTAGTCCAGAGGAGGGCAACTAAAATGGTGCAGGGTCTGCAAGAGAAGACGTATGAGGAGAGACTAAAGGAGCTTAATATGTATACCCTTGAGGAAAGAAGGGAGAGGGGGGACATGATAGAAACTTTTAAGTACCTCAGTGGAATCAACAAAGTCTAAGGGTAGCATCTTTCAGAAAAGAGACTTGCAAGAACAAGGGGACACAATTTAAAGATAGAAGGAGGGCAGTTCAGGGGCAATGTGAGAAGTATTATTTCACAGAGAGGTAGTGGATGCATAGAACAGCCTTCCTGAGGAGGTTGGGGTCTAAAACTGTGGGAGAATTCAAGAATGCATGGGACAGACATAAGGCAATTCTTGTGGGGGGGTTGGAAGAAATAGGCTGTTGGTTAACTAGGATCTGCGGCCTATCCTGTAGGTAGGGAAATGGGCAGACTAGATGGGCCAAGTGGTCCTTATCTGCCATCAAAGTCTATGTTTCTATGTTTCTATGCTGGCTACTTCATATGTCTTTATGTTATAAAAAAATAAACATGAAACTGTTAATGCCCATACATGACCAGTGATCTTTTCAAATGTTTACATTTTAATTTTAGCATTTGCTTTCTACACCATGCAAAAATGTGCCTATGAGACAGGCTCTAATACCTCAAAGTTTCAGGTTTCAAGTCTTTACTTCTCTGTTTTCCTTGAGCAGGAAAAGTATCCCAAAGTCAGTTAATTTTACTATTCTGTCTCCCTCCTAACTTTAAAACATATTGACCATATTTTGCCAACATTTGCTGTTTCAGAAATGTGCATACCAGTTTTCAAGTCCCTAGCTGACCGAGCTGAAGTGATCAAAATCACGATTTAGCATTAAATTGCCTTATCTACCCCAACTATAGTGGCTCTACAAGACCACTATAGCTAGACTTTTACATGGATTAAATATTCACTTACAAACATTTTGGTAAGGTCCTGCAATACTTAATCACTGAAAGTGAATCATACTGAGCATGTAAGCCAGATTTGATCTTTGTGGAGGCTGAACAACTGCTTGGGAGGCTGGAGGTCACATATGTTTTGGGGGTTTTAGTACTCTATGGAACATTTTTAGGCTTATACAGAACAGAAAACACTGTAGACTAACTACTGACTCACCACACTTCTAGCAGTTTATTTCTCCAAAAATGTGTTGTCTTTCTCTATTCAGTTCTGCTTACTTCTCAGTATTGATTACAAAAAATACATAAATTAATACGTTAACTTACCTTTGAATGATTTTGAGAATTGCTCTTAAAGCTGCTTCTCTGTTTTGCTAAGCATGCAGATTATGTAATGGGCATCTGGAGGAAGACATATAGTATTTGTTCCCATTTTCTCCATTCTGTTATAAAATCTTAAGGTACATAGACGATATGATAACCTAGGCACGTGGTATATTGAGAAATAAAAGTTTTCTGTTATTAGCTTTGTCAGTATTGAAGGAAGAAGTTAATAACTTGAAAATAATGATGTGTTCATGTGCATTGAATTCTTGATTTCCACTAAGATATTGTTGGCTGCTTTTGCAGAGCAAATGGATTCAGTGTTATGGAAGCATTGATGATGCCTGCATGTTAGTGAGCAGAGTAAATGACTGCGATATTGTTAAACATTGTATCCCAGGGCATACTAAACTCTGAACCAGGAGAAAAAAGATGGACATTTTTGCAAAGCTGAAGATGGTTTTGAAAATGTCACTTCCTTAGAGGCAGTCATGCTCTGTTCTTACTTACTACAATCCCTGTGAAGTTGATTGCAGAAACTGGTAGAACTGCCGATGACTAGGAGCTGGTGAGGTTTGTCTATCGGCATGCCCCTGGATGACACCTGAGGAGACAAGGCGTAGCTTCCATCCACTAGTAGAAGGGACAGGCAGGTATGCAGGGTTCCCAGGATGTGGCAGCTACTAGTTGCTGAAGGGAAGGAGGATTGTTAATTTAAGCTGGTGTAATGAAGGCTCTGTCTTGTTTCAGCTTTGTCCTCTCCAACAGATACCTTCTCAATCCCTCCCCTCAAAAAAGCAGGGGGTGAGGAATTGTGTGGTAGGGAACCCGCTGCCCCAGTGGGGGGAAATTGCCTTAGGAGTCAGGAAGGAATTTTTGTGTCTTTTTTCCCACTGGGTCTTCTATTTTTTCACCTTCTCTGGTGGGTTGTTAGTAGTAGGTGATTAGACAGGCAGGTTGTCACAGTGATGCAGGTGTGATGGTAACATGGTATTCTTGAAAGATTGGCAGCATGATAGTTTTGCAGGATTGCACAGAAGGGTTACAGGGTTTATCGCATCTTTTCAGATGGTTTGTACTAAGGATGGGGAGAGATGAGGCATTGGCAGCTGGTACCAGAGGGGGGCCAGCCACAGGCAAAAGATAACTCTCAGGCTTTAGTAAGCAGATGATGGTGCCCTCTCATGGGGGAGAGCACATTCAAGACTGACCCATTAAGGGTCATCCCTTATGCCTCGGAGGCCAGAGTCCCTTACAAGGATGGACCTAGTATGTCAGCCCCCTTCTAAAGGGCAGGGGGACCTATAATTTTTGATTAATATGATTAACAAAAGATCAGCTGTGACTACCTTGCTGCACACAGATTAATATATATATATATATTTTTTTTATGGCAGCACGGTAGTGCTACCATAGTTAGGGTTGAGGAGCCATTTCTATGTTAAACCCCCAAACTTTGCACCTTAATAACTTTGCAACCGTTTGACGGATTTGCCTGAAATTTGGAATACACGATCAAGAACCATAGGCCTTGGCATCTGCTAAGTTTCATACTGGTCAGATATACAGCTGCGGAGTTATTAAGTGTGATCTGTGTGCGCGTTTACGCTTTTTCTGGAATTCTACGGTCGCATCTACAGGTCATACGGTTTGTGCGACTGGCCCAAAATCTTCAGGGAACATGTGGCCAGGGTCCCCGATGTGCCTTTCAAAGATTTTGTGAAAAGATATTAAACGGTTCAAAAGTTATTCAAAAAACAATTTCCCATTGTAAGTCAATGGGAAAAATTAACAAAAAGTTCGACAGTGTCGCAAATGCACTTTTTACTGTCGTAAATGGCCCTGTTACTGTCGCAAATCCACCATCTTGTTTTCAGTTTGTGATCAGAAAAATGCTTGGCATTTAAAATTGAGACCCTCTAGCAACCTCATTCTTTTTGTATTCACCTAGTCGGGCCCTGAGGATGCTAGCCATGTCTTTATTTTGGGGTAAAACACCCCAGAAATATATTTTTCAGATTTCTGGAAAAAGTACTTTCACAAAGTAGTGTCGCACTCATGAAAGTGTCACAAATTTTTGTGAAAGCTTTCGCAAATTGCGGCACTACTTTGCAACACTATGCTCAAAATAACAGTAATTCTTGACTTTCAACAAATTCATTATATTGTGGCCTCCTGCACAGCAACATACTAAACAAGACTGCCCCATGTTCGAACTCATTTTCTTCCGTGTCCTCCTTTTTTCCATATCGCTGAGCTGATGGGAAATGGATCCCAGGAAAGTATGAGGCTTCATTCTTGAAGCCCTGGCTGATTGAAAGCTGTTAGTGAGCCACTAAATGTTCTACTTTTCTCACTTTCTGTCTTCAGGTCTATTGAATGGGCTTACATCTTTAAGAATGAGTGGGATCTAGGTATGAGTTAATCGTTTCAGAGCTGGGGCAAGATATAAAGAGATTCAGTGTCAAGTGAGAGGCGTTTAATAAACACCCTGCATGAGGCCCGATTTGGATTTTTCTATTTGAATGTCCTGCCAACTCCTGCGGAAGTTCTGGGTTTGAGAAGCCAGGCTAGCAAGTCAAGGGTTATAAAGGTAGCAATATACCTGCCAGACATATCCTGATCCCATTTCTCCCGACCCTTCCTTGCTAACCTGGCTTTGCTCTGTTGTGGTTGCTGGTTGACTTTGAGATGATTGCACTGTGCATTGACTCTGACTGCATCCGCCTGCACTGGTCTATTTGGTTTAAACACTTTTTTTTTTCAATTTTTTTATTTTGTTCAGTTTCCCAGGACTGGTGACCCATGTGTCAATGAATGCTGTGCTGCGACAGTTACCTGATGGTCCCAGTAACTGTAAGCCACCTGCCCGCCAGCCATGCTATCTTGCTTGTTTGCCCAGTCACCTGAAGTCCAGTTCATGTGTGCAAGGGACTGTATGTTGGTGTGGTCTGACTGTAGCCTCCTTGCTTTTGCATTTCCAGATCACTGTGTTGGTCCAGACCTGGAAAGTCAGGAGACACAAGAACTGAAGAAGAAGATTCTAAATAGTCAAATCCGCTCTGCTGACAGTAGCTGCCCCTGGACTAATATTGCTATTTGCCAACAGGCAAACTGAGATTTGCTTTGACATAATGATGCTACTTTATAACTCTGCTGGGAGGCATTTAAGTTATGAGATGAAAACCACGTCCACTACAAGTGCATAGCATTATGAATCGAAACATAGATAACCCAAAAAACATTAAGACTGGCTATCACAAGTTATCTTGTGGAGTTCAAAACGTTTTATGCAAGATCCTTCTCTGAGCCCAGTAAGTGTTTTTCCCGCTGCTAATAGTACTGTTGCCACTACTGTGATACTAGTAGCACTTTTCTTTCTTCCTACCTTTCATTCCTCTCTTTCCTTTATACCATGCACCTCCATACATTTCAGTCCTATTTCCCAGGTTGTTTCCAGTACTTGTCAACGTTGTTTATATGAGGTACTGTTGTCCTACATGAGAGCCTATTGTACAGTATATATTTTCTGTATTTTTGGTGTATTCTGAGTTCTTTTATAAGTTTATTAAAATATTTATAGAACAGTACGATGGCTGGGACATTATCCTATTTACTGAAGCGGCCGTTTTAATAGGATCATTGCATAATGATTTTGTAAATGAGAAAAATGGCTTAGCAACAAAGTGTTACTGTGCACTCAGCACTGCATAATATACAATCAACATAATATATGATCAGTAAAGCATAATATACTGTACTATGATCAGTAAAGCATAATATACTGTACAAGCAATATGATATACACCTTCAAAGAAAGGGATGCTTCTGAATGTATATGAAACAATGTAGCAAAATGTAGAAAGGCCCTAACCATGCCAGAACTTAAACAATCATGTCTATTATAGCGACCTTTGCAGGGAAATTCTTGCATTTTTTTGTAGCCCTAGTCTAGCGGAGTATTCTAACAAATAAGCCACTGATGCGTCTGACAGTATTTTTTCTGCTCTTTAATGCGCTGTGATAAGAAAACGCCCGTCTGACATAATGTAGTGTGAATGTATAACGCAATCAGTAATCAGAAGAGTTTGGGTTGTGTGCCATGTGGAATGGCCTTACAGTTGAGCCTGTAAACGTTAACTTCATCCCGTCCTTTCTCCAATGTTTATCCCATAAGGATGTGTTTTAATCAATCCCCCATCTCCCATGATACTGTTAAATATACTGTCTCTGCATTCTCTGTCTCTCTCAAAAGATTCAATATCTGAAGAAGATATTGTACACAGTCTAAGATTGCTCCAAATAGTAAAGTGCAAGTAAGCAAAATATAAGTAACAATATAGTACATGCAGCCTTTCTAAATAAATTACTGTGCTGTGACATGTAAGCGGTAATTATCATGGGTTCAAATAAAAGGACTTGCATGTTGGTGAGAGACGGAGAGAGACAGGAGAGAGTGAGAATGAACAGTAGTATTTTGTGTTCCACAATACAGAGTGTTTTTTTTTTCCCATGGGGGACAGCAATCCAAAACAAGGTGGTGGGTGGGGAAGGGTTCTCTATACACCGGGAATATTTTTCAAATGGGAACAGAGAACAGAATGGTGGGATTGTCGCTACATACCAGAGAATATTATATTTCAGAGTGATAGAAATCTGAAGGGTGGGGGGGGGTGCCAGTAGACACCAGATATATATCTTTTGGAAAAGGGTGACAGAGATTGATAGGGTGGAGGGTGGCACATTGGGCAGGATTCACAAAGCAGATGCACTGGGCGAAAATGAGATGCGCTGGCACAACTGGGATGTGCCATCCCCAGTGTAATTCACCAAAGGATGCATCACAAGAGGCACTGTGCACATCCCCACTGTGAATCGCATAGATGCAGCATGGCACGTGAGATGCCCCAGTGCAACAGGGATGCACCAAAGCACCCACAGAAGCGTAACAGTGAATATGGAGCAAGTCAGCAAGGGACAAAAGAGCAACAGGGGGAGACTGCAGTGGCACAAAGGATGCAGGGGAACACACCAGCAGGGACCAACCAGAGTGCCAAAGGGCCTGAGAGTGGCCACAGCAGAAGAGCTGAACAGACAGAGTACACAGAGAAATACCCAGAAGCATCTGACACACCCCACACAGGAGCCCAACAGGCACAGATGCCATGCCCAGTGGTGCCTTTCAGGGTGTGCCACAGCTGCTGAGGGGCACCATACAGCATGGAAGTGTCACCAGGAGATGGCCAGTTGCACAGTAACCCAGTGGTGTGGAGAATGGAGATGCCACACAGGGGTGGGACAGGCATGATGACGTACCCAGATTCTGACAGTATTTTTTCTGTTCTGTAATGCAGTGTGATAAGAAAATGCTCTTGTGAAATAATCTGGTGTGTATGCACAATATGTGTAATTACTTACACACAGACCACATTAAATATCGAAGAAGTATAGGTACTGGGTACGTTCAGTTTACTATATTATTTGATTAAATTGTGTGACGCATAATTGTGTGGCGCATTCAGCTACATCGGCAAATCATACTTTGTAAGGACAGAAGCGGAACAAAAGGTGAACTGAAAATGTTTCCTACATAATTATATGGCGTGTGCTTGTGACGTTGTACAGTGCTTTGTGGAGGCCAGTGCAGAACATGGCAGGCAGCTCATCATTCTAATAAATAAGCCACAGTGACAGTATGACAATATTTTTTTTCTGCTCTGTAATGCAGTGTAATAAGAAAAGGATCCTGTGAAATAATCTAATGTGTATGTAGAATAACATGTCCAATTAGTTTCACATACACCGCATTGAACATTGCAGAAGTACAACTACAGGGCACGTTTCTACAGAGCATAAAACCATGGTGCTGGGGGCAGGGATGGCGCTAGTGGTGAGAAGCTGATTGGAAATGCAGCCAATGGCAGAAGCTTGAAATTACTTTCTTTTTTTTGTTTCTGTTTGCAAATTAAGTCAGGGAACTGTGAGAACGTTCATGGTGCTGTGGAGTCACATGATAGTGAAGAACAGAAAAATGTCAGTGTGACAGTGGAGACACAGGATGGGGTGCTGACCTGCAAGTGAGTAGTTATCTCTACATGTGGTCTTCATGTAATCAGGTCATGTGTGTGCCTGAACTTGATACGGTGGTGTTATACTCAGAAAACATCACTGTCCCAGGTACACACTGACCAATCAGAGCAGAGGAAATGTTCTTTCATTGTATAATCTATTGTATTTTATTTTTATTTATTTAGAGTCTAGGATTACAGGTTCCTCCCCTTGTATGATGAACTGGGGGGGGGAGTCTGCTGGGGGAATTACAACAGGGGCAGACAAGGGAACTACTGTGTAGGAAGAAGAGGAGCTGAGAGCAAGAGATGGAGAGGAAGGGAAGCAAGCAGTTGGTAAGAGGGGTGGCATCTTCATGCTGGTGGACTCAATACTAAGAGGAGGCAGGTGGGGTAGCAAAGGGGAGAAGCATAATCACATTTGGGCGGAGGCCATGCCAGGAATAACAGTGGAAAGGGTGGGACAATCTGTTCTGAAATATGCTAGAAGGGGTAGGGGCAAGCCTCATTAAATTATGCATCTGGGGATGAATGACCTGGCTGACAAGATGGTAGATATTGTCCAGAGGAGGTTTGAGGAACTAGGACAATTATGTGAAGAGGCAGGAAGATCAGTAACTTTCTGAGAGATACTTCCAGTGCCCAGGCAAGCACAGCAAGAAAGTTGAGAATAGAGGAATTTAATGGCTGTCTAAGAACCTGGAGTCATGCTAAAGGGAATGAGCTGGTGGGACCTGGGAGGACAGTAGTCTATATGCCAAGGACAGACTACACTTGAGCAAGGAGGGAAAGAGAGTGTTGAAACAGTGGATGGAGGAGTACATAGAGGACATTGAGAATTTAAACTAGGAGCGGGGGGTGGCAAGTGGGCAAGAGACATGCAGAGACCACAGGTTGGGAAAACATGTGAGCTTAACCCCATAACAGTGACAAAGGGCAAGTACTAGTGGCCATGCTAGTAAAGGAGGGCAGGATGGGGAGGGGTGGAAGGTGGTCACCCTGAATGCTAGGAGCCTGGGGAAGAAAACTGCAGAGCTTACAGACTCTCATGGCAGGGGGAGGTGGACATAGTGGCCATTACAGAAACATGGCCCACCCAATACAATGACTGGGACCCTTCAATACCAGGGTACAGAATATTTCATATAGATAGCATGATTGGGAAAGGGGGGGTGGCACTATATGCGAGGGAAGGACTGAAGTGTGTAAGGGAGGAAGGGGAGGAGGGTAGTACGGAGTCATTATGGATGCAAATTCAGGATTCCAAGAATAGGACTTCAGGCTGGGAGTGGTGTACAGGCCACCTTCTCAGACAGAGGAGTTAGACAGGAAACTAGCAGACCAGATCTGGAGGACCTGCAAGAAGGGTAGTGTGGTGATTGTGGATCACTTCAACATGCCAGGAGTGGACTGGAGTACCCCAACAACCAGGAATAGAAGGGATCAGGTACTGCTGGATGCCTTCCAGGACAACTTCCTGAAACAAATGGTCAGTGAACCAACCAGGTTAGGGAATACCCTTGACCTTGTGCTGGCAAATGGGGAGTTTGTGAGGGAACTGAGGGTGGAAGAACCACTGGTGGGGAGTGACCACCACTCAGTATGGTTCATGTTGGATATGGGTAAGAAAGGAGTGGAATCCGACACAAGGGTGCTGGACTTCAGGAGGATGGGGGAAGTGGTAAAAGGGTACTTGGTCAGAATCCAACCTAGTATGGGCACTTACCAGAGATGGGAGCTCATAAAGCTGGGGATAGTGGAGGAAACCAGAACCTGCAGCCAGGCCCAGAGCAAGAAGGCTAGGGCAAAGAAGCCTTGCTGGGTGAGCAAGGAGGTCATAGAAAAAGGTAAGGAGGAAAATAACTGCCTTTAGAAGACACAAAAAAACAGGAAGTGGGGATGACAGGGAAGAGTACCTGAAGGAATCAAAGTAGGTGACAAGGGCAGTAAGGGCAGCCAAGGCATCTAAGGAGCTCAGGCTGGTGCAGAGCATTAAGAAGTGGGAAGAGAACTTCTTTAGGTACATTGAGAAGAAAAGGAGCTGTAAGGACTATATAGTAAGGTGGTTGGAAGCAGGGGGTGATAAGGCAGAAGCACTAAACAATTACTTCTGCTCTATATTTGCTAACAGAGGGGATGATACAAGGGGAGGAAGGCAGAAATGGAGGGGAGGGGTGACAGATGGGAAATCATTGAGGGCAGGGTTCTGGAGGGTTTGAGAACACTGAGGGTGGACAAGGCTCCTGGCCCAGATGGCATCCAACCCAGGGTACTGAAGGAGCTGGCAGAGGTCCTGGTGGAACCTTTGGCAGACCTATTCAATGCCTCACTACACTTAGGGTGTGTACCTCAGGACTGGAGGATGGCTCATGTGCTGCCCCTCCACAAAAGCGGCCCCAAGGATGAACCAGGGAACTACAGACTAGTGAGCCTCACATCCCTGTGGGTAAGCTGATGGAGACTACCTTGAAGGAGAGGCTGGTGGCCCTCCTTGAGGCCAAAGGGCTACAGGATGGCAGACAGCGTGACTTTGTAAGTGGCAGATCCTGCCCAACCAACCTGGTGGAGTTCTATGACTGGGTAACTAGGCAATTGAACACAAACAGGAAAAGCTGCACATATCTAGTACTTCATATTAGGTCCCAAATAGGTGCTTCACAAACAATTTAACATGTCCACGCAGCTTCATACATACAAACCCAACAAGCCGCAATTCATGGAACTTTGCTGAATTATATTTATTAGTTTGTGAATAGAATCAGCTAGTGTTACAACAAACTGCCTCGCCTTGGCACTTCGGGTAACAAACCCTTCTTCAGGAGGGATGGAGGGGTATGATTGAAACCTTCAAGTATATGAAAGGAATAAACAAGATAGGTACAGAGGGGCTGTTCAAAATAAGGGAGGGGAGGGCCACCCGGGGCCATGATATGAGACTGGAGGGAGGAAGGTTCAGGAGGGAGATGAGGAGACACTTTTTTATGGATAGGGTGGTAGCTGGGTGGAATGTGTTACCGACAGAAGTGGTATCCAGTATTTTAGATCAAGGGAGTACTCTTGACCAATTGGAGGACTCCTTTCCACTGTGCATGAGACACTCTTATTCTGTGAAGAGCATTTCATGCCCAGGTGCCCTAGAGATGGGTACATTCTCGGACTTTTAAAAAAATATATATTATTGATCACTCTTAATCAATAATATATTAATATGTCCCCCATCGCCACTCATTCCTGTATCAGAGTGGTTTCACTTGCCTTCAGTTTGAGCCAGAACAGTTCATCTTTGCTTCACTGTTCTCGCTAAAGCCAAAGGTGAGTAAAACCACTCTGATACAGTAATAGTGGCTCTGAGATGATAATAACTATATATAGAACAGTGGGCTGCTTCAAGGGGATGGAGCAGGACAAGGGGAGGGTCAAGGGAGGGGAGGGTGGGAGGAGGGCAGCTGCAGAATAGGGGTGCTAGCTGCATCTCGAGCAGACTTGATAGACCACTAGGCTGCCTTTATCTGCTGGAATTTCGTATGTTCGTGTGTTTCTGACATGCTGGTTATTTGTAGGTGCTGTTGGACTGTGAGCATTACCGCACTGGATGAATCACCTCCACCTGAATGTTGATGCCATTGTACTGGTTAGCTGTATGACTCTGTTTCACTAAATGTTGTTGTTTTTTTTCCCCCTCAGATTGTAAGTTGTTACTTTTGTACTGTGTGTTGAATCCCATTCCCATGTTACTGTGTCTGCCATGTTGATGGCCCAGGTCATTCCTTAAAATGGTCCCCTCAACAGTGTACCTACCAAGTTATCAAATAAATAACAGGCAGCATGGCATAGTGGTTCAAGGCTTTGAGCTGCATACCTGGAGACCTGGGTTTGAATCCCACAGCCCCCACTTGCAAGTCACTTAACTTCCTTGTGCTCCCCGGTCACACCTGTAAACAAGCTTTCAGCTTAGTGTGCCACTCCTAGTTAAAAAAAAAAAAACAACAAAATAAAACCAAGCTACAGGACTGTATTTAGTATACAATATTAACCAGATCTGAGGGACATAGTGAAACAAATATTGAGCATGAGGGATAAACAAATGGCAAGGAAGAGTTATAGTGCCTGAAGCTGGAGAACTTGCCTCTATATCCAGAGATCTCCTGGAAGTAGAAACAATGTAAAACTGGATTCAGTTACTATCAATAGAAAGCAGAGCATCCTGCAATAATTAGCATTCTACTTTTAAGGGAAATGGGTGCAGTTTTTCTCTTGTATGTGTGTATTATAACTGTTAGTGAACACACACCCCTAATCAACACCGTTCACTAGTGGATCCAGTTAGGGAGTGAAGTAGTACCCACTACTCTCTTAGGCCAGCACAAATTGCAGTTTTAACCTACTCTGAACTTCAAAAGGTAACATTTCACATTTTGGGGAAGAAGTACCCACTTGACAAAACTGCTACTATTTTGAAAAAAATCTGGCTCTACCCTTGATGCTGTAATACTATTACAATATTTATAGTTTTATATCAACACTGCTAGGAGGCAGGGATGTGTGGTGGTTAGAACACTTGCATGAGAGACATGTAGATTGTAGGTTCAAACCCCACTACAGCCAAATACTGTGTGACCTGGAGCAAGTAATTTATTTATTTATTTTGAAAGTCGGTTTACAACCTTTGAGACAGGGACTCATTTACAAGCATCTCGTCACAGGAGGGTGAGACATGGTTACAATGTGAGATACAACAGTTGTAACACACCCCTTTCTCTGCCTTATTCCTCCATCCCCTTGAACCCCTTCCCAGCCTGACTACTTCCTACTGGGTTTCCCATGTCGACCTCCCCTGCTGATTTCCAACCCATCTCCTATCCCCACTGTTGTCGATTTAGAGCCCCCATTCCCTTCTACCCCAACAGTGATGCCCCTGCCATCCTTCCCCCTTCCCCGTAGCCTTCTCCTTCAGTCACCACCCTCTCCTTCCTTACTAGCCCCCTTCTACCCTTTTGTCCTTGCTATCTCTTCCTCTACCTGTTGCCATCCCTCTCATGCCCCGCTTGTCCTCCCCCCTTCAATATGTTCCTGCTCCCCTCTCTGTCCGATAGCAGAGTTTCAAATCTATTCTAGTCGATATCTGTCTCCATCTCTTCCCTATCAGTTCCCAGATCCTAGCTGTTCCCTCCATGCCACCCTGGTCCCTCCCTACCTGCAGCCATCTGCTCTCTCCCTAGTACTCCTCGTGGTCTCTTCCTCCCCATCAGGAGACCTCCCACCTCGCCCAGGCACCCCTTCCTTCTGTCTTTTCTGTTAGTGACTCTGATACTGGGGTGCAGTTCCAGTCCCTAATATTCTTTCTCCATCTCCCTTGCCATCCCCTCCCCCAGGATGCCTACCATACTCATCTGCCCTGCCAGAGCTCCTCCTAACCTCCACAGTTCCTCCCTCAAACTAGGCAGTCATCTATAGACCATACACCCCCATCCTCCAAGCCCAGTCCAGGATCATGGCAGACCCACACCCTGTACACCTCCACCCTTCCAAAGATGCCGCCCTATTGACATGTGGCACCTGCCCCATTTGCCCCCATCTTGTGTTCTGGACTCTTACTCCCAGATTCTGACCCTACTACAACTGTTAGGCCCATATTTACTCCAAATCCTGTCTGCCCCACAGTAGTCCCCTACTGACCCCTTGCCAACTGGGGTAATTCAGTCTCAAATCATCCATTAGATACTGTATTACTGTAGCAATCCTAAAGCCTCCTTGTCCATTTTCACCCTCGGCTACCATACTTTTTGTTCTCAGCTCGTATGGTTTCACTTAGCCCAGTTAGAAATCTTATTGCCTCCAAGTATTACTCAGCTTGATTAGAAATAAACAGAACAAATAAATATATATTATTACAGCAATCATAACAGTATAGCTCAGTATTTAGCTCAGTTAGAAAATAAACAGAACAACAATCTGTATTATTACAGCAATCCTAAAGTATCAATCATTGCTTTGTCTCACTCCAGAGACCCTGCTGTAACATAGGACCACAGAGGACAATGGGAGGGAGGGAGGGTGGGCAACTGTAAAGTCGCCAGAGCTCCACTGAGCTCACTCACTCTCCCCTCTCACTCGCTCGTTCTGTTTCTCCCAGAGCTACAGGCTGCCTTTTGTACTGGGCTTCTGACTACGTTGGCCCCTTTTTCTGCCTACAAAGAAATCCACAGATGTCCCGACAGAGCTCCATTGAGGTCGCTCACTCCCCCTCTCTCACTCGCTCATTTTGTTTCTCCTGGTGCTACAGGCTGCCCTTTTGTACTGGGCTCATGCCTCTGTTGGCGCCATTTTCTGCCAAGAAAGAAATCTGCAGCAGTTCTGACAGAGCTCTGTTGAGCTTGCTCACTCCCCCTCTCTCACTCACCTGTTCCGTTTCTCCCGGGGCTGCAGGTTGCCCTTTTGTACTGGACTTCTGCCTGCATTGGCCTTTACTGCCCACAAAAGAAATCTGCAGCAGTCCCAACAGAGCTCCGTTGAGCTCACTCCTCCCCACTAGCTCCTTCTGTTTCTCCCGGCGCTGCAGAGCTGCCCCTTTGTACTGGGCTCCTGCCTGTTGATGCCTTTTCTGCCCACAAAGAAATCCAAGCAGTCCCAACAGAGCTCGAGTTGAGCTCAGGTCCCTCCCCTCTGTCACTCACTCGATCCTAATCTGTCCCATGCACTGATTTCCAAGCGGCTGCTATTCTGTGCGGAGTGTGAAAACACATTTCAGCCAGGATGTGAAAAATGACAGCTGTACTGTTCATAGGAGGTGTGGAAAAATGGCAACATTGAAAATCTGGAGTGAAAATATTTCAGATTTGCGAAGTTATAGCGTGCATGGAACCTCGCAATGCAGCTCATAACACTCATTTTATGGACTCGATCGTCCACAAAACTTTGAACATAGGCATTTTAGGATCTCTGCTCATGAACAGTGTTACTGTAATTATCTTAATTTGTACTTTTTGCAGTTAATCTTTTACTTTATTGAGGAGTAGAATACAATGGTAGCAGCAGAGGACACAATGCATGAATTGTTTACATATCAGTGCATTTACATTTCTTGTAATTAGGCAGACAGAATTTAAACTCTTAGAAACATAACAATGACTTGTATATGCGTATCATAGTATAGAGACCGGCATACTAGTCCAAACAGTGTAAAGTATCAAGCTGGTTGCTAGGACAGTTCAGGGGGGTTTCAATAAGTCCTTCCTATTGGATACCACCGGGGTGGGAGTAGGACTTGTGATACGAGCCATATATGGAGCCCAGATTTTAACAAAGGCTGTGCTTGTCTTTTTGGCAAAATAAATAAGACAGTATGAGAGACTAATGTCTCCATTGCTTTTAACCATGCTTGGAAACTTGGAGCGCTTGGTGTCTACCATTTCATTAGAATAAGTAGGAGAAATTCCACTGAAGCCTCGTGAGCCATATCAACTGTTCTTAGACGTAACCCACTGTCTGAAACAGCTTAAGTAGCCAAAAGAGGGGGTGAGGCAAGGTTCATACCAAGGTGTGGGAGCAAGATGAATCACTTTCCCACAATCCTTGCAGTGGTTTGCAGCTCCACAGTATGTAGTAGATCAGCCCAGGGCCTGGCACCTCCAGCACTGGTTGCTGGGTAATAACCCTATTTTGTGCAACTGGAAGGGGGTTCTATACCAGAGGTGTAAAACTTTGGTTTTAATAAGAAGGCTCCTCTGGTCCACACAGGCCTTGTGTGCAAGCTGCCAACAATTAGACCATTCCTGAGGGGTAATTGAAATTCCAAGCATTTTTTCCCACCTGATTTTAGCTGGCAAAGATGGATCTGCATCAGAGTCTCTAACCCACTTTTGAATCATACCTGCTAACCCTTTGCTTTGTTTAGACCATTGGGAGATTGGCAGTGTTTCCTTAGAGGGGCCTAAATGACACTTTCAACTCATACACTTACAGTTATTTCTAGACCAGACACCATATAAGCTTCGGAGCTGCAAATATTGCCAGAAACATTCTTTGGGCAAAGAATGTTGATCTCTTAAATATTGAAAAGAAACAAAGGTGTTCTTGTCTTCCTGAACTAAGTCATGAAATGTATTTAACTTCGAAGGCGGGAATTCCCTGATACTGACGATACATTTTCAGCTATGAAGGAGTACCATCATAACCGTATAACCCTCAACTCCCCAGATTTAGAGGAATTCCTCCCTCTTACATCTGCCACCAGAAAAAAAAAGTATGCTGCTGACATAGACAATTAAATCCACATTAAAAACTCTGACTTTAAGGCAGTCAGAAACATCCATAACATTCTGGGGTGGTGAATCAAAATTAAAACTCTACACATAAAATGCACAGCTTCCACGGTGACCTGAGCTTTGCATCTCTGTAGTTGATGTGTCCGCATGATGAGAGCCAATTAATGTCCCGGGTTTTCAATGGCAGCTTCAGTTTACAGCTGTCACAGGGTTGAGAAGGTACAGTATAAAAAACAAGTTTCATGGCTTACTATCACATAAAATGTTACACACACACACACACACACACACACACACACGTGTTCTTGTCGACTACCGTGTAGGGTTCCTGACAACACTACTTGCATGCAGATCAAATTGCTTATTTTATTCCCTTAGCAATGACAGAATAGAGTAAAAAACAAATTTGTTACGAAACAGCTGTGATCCTGCCTTGTTCTACACCGGTGCCATTTGGGAGGATCTTCCAGATGGAACCAGGTCCTAGTAGAGATTGCATTTCTCACAGTATGCCCTGCAAGTGGGCTAAATCCGTGGATGTGCTTGGGACAACCTGTCAGTCTGAGAGAGGTGATCACTTAGTAGAACTGGGTTATCCCCAGCAGGAGGCAAGAGGAAATGCTGTGGACCTGTCAAACCCCTCAGACCACCAAAGTAGCTCCTGAGCAGCTCAGCTGGTGCCATCAGGTCCCTGCTGTTTAAAATGCCCCAGATACGAAGAAGGAAATAAGTTCAGGTCCTAACCAAGCCTGATGAGTGCAGTCTGCACTTTAACCTTTATGGGAGAAAATGCAATAGATTCCCAGCCGCCTTCCTTTCCAGAGCTCTGTACACAGATAGAAGGCACACTGTTTGCATAACCTATAGCCTGTGCTGTTGTGTCTGTGTCCCAAGCAGATTAGCCTCCTATTTATATACACCATCTATGCATATAAGCCCTCTTGACATATGCTAATGAACCCTTCATACCACTAAAGATTCTGTTTGAAATTCTAAACAGACTTGCTATCATCCACCTTTCTGATCTTAAATGACCACATATACTCCCCACCACCCTGAGTTCAATGAAATGCAAAATGATCCACAAAAACAGACTGGGCAACTTACCTGCAGTTTTTTTTTCTTTTGTTTGTCCGATAAAACGTCTCCTCTTTCACGCAGGTGAATCTGAAATATATATTTGGGTTTAGAATGTAGAAATTGGCAGATATAAGACCCGGTACTGGATTGTTTTAATCAAGCGTTGCTGCAGACTTCAGTAAATTAAATGGACAGATGCAAGAAAAGCTATAAAGCAAGAAGAAGCTGCATTACCTTGGCTAGACCTGCCCAAAAATATATTAAAAGAAAGCTCATTTGAATATAGGATCTGACAGTAAGGCATTATCCCGATTTCAACGCACACCTCCTTTAGGCCCCACTTTTGAAATAACCAGACTAGCTTAATCTTCACAACATTTGTTAAGTTATACACATTGTGTTACTTTAAACACACTCACACACACACACACATACTCACTAAAACAAATACCAGCAGCCTAATCTGGTTCTGTAAGTCAGTTTACATTGTACAAATATTCCTTCCCTTGCCTCCACGACCCACCCCCACACTCTGAAAGGGACTGGTGCTCAGTGTGCCTCTCCCCTTCACAAACTTTCAACAACAAAATATATATGTATGTATATGTGTGTGTGTGTATATATATATATATATATATATATATATTATGGTAGAGGAGCCATTTCTATGTTAAACCCAAAATTTTGCACCTTAATAACTTTGCAACAATTTGACAGATTTGCCTGAAATTTGGAAAGCTCTATCAAGACTCATACACCTTGGAATCTGCCAAGTTTCGTACCAGTCGGATACACAACTGCAGAGTTATTAAGCGTGATCTGCACGTGCGTTCACGCTTTCTGAATTCTCTGGTCTGGTGCCTACAGGTTTGCAGTTTTTGGATCGTCTGAAATCTTCAGGGAATGCGGCCGGGGCCCCGATGTGCCTTTGAAACTTTCATGAAAAATATTAAGCGGTTCAAAAGTTATTCAAAAACAATTTCCCATTATAAGTCAATGGGAAAGGTTAACAAAAGGATTAAACAGTAGCATGAAATGCATTTTACTTTATAAATGGCCTGTTACTTTCGCAAATACCCATCTTGTTTTCAGTTAGTGATCAGAAAAATGCTTGGCATTTAAATTTGGGACCCTCTAGCAACCTAATTATTTTTGTATTCACCTAGT
Source organism: Neoceratodus forsteri (assembly GCA_016271365.2). NCBI lineage: Eukaryota > Metazoa > Chordata > Ceratodontiformes > Ceratodontidae > Neoceratodus > Neoceratodus forsteri. The sequence goes on from CM057456.1 coordinate 149,492,283, forward strand.
CGGACCCTGAGGATGCTAGCCATGTCTTTTATTTTGGGGTAAAACACCCCAGAAATATATGTTTTCAATTTCTGAAAAAGTACTTTCATAAAGTACTTTGAGTGCTCTAAAAGTTCGCAAATTTTTGCGAGCTTAATAAATTAGGCAGTACTTTTCTAGTCTGTGGGAAAATGACAGCAATTCTTTGGCACTCCGCTGCAAAAGAACGGTTTGGAGTTTTGGACTGAAATTTGGAGGGAACGTAGCTGACATCTCAAAGATGTGCATTTAAGTGTTTTGTTGAAAAAATATTGCATGGTGGCAAAGTTATGGTACTCCAAAGTTGATGCTTTTTCCCATAGGATAACATTACGGCGCCCGACGCATTACAGGAATCCTTTGGCATCCTGCTGCAAAATAACGGTTTGGTCTTTTTTCCTGAAATTTGGAGGGACTGAGCCAACAGCCCACAGATGTGCCTTTCAGTGGTTTGGTGAAAAATATTACTGGGAGGCAAAGTTATGGCACTCGAACTTCTCTTTTTCCCATAGGATAGCATTACAGGCGTTTGCGCACCTTTCAGGGCCTGTATTTTCGAGCAGTGATGCGAGATACGGACTTCATTAGAAAAATGCTTAACCCCTAATGGGGGTAAGTACAAAACTAGCCAGGACAGTGGTAAATCATATGACATTTTGATTTTTTTCTCGTTATGCGGTTCCTGAGATATAACCTATTTAGTATTCCAAGTCCTCATTTCTGCTCCGATACCCATTGTGTAGCATACATTCTTTGTACTCACTGTGTTTCTCTATACAGCTTTGGGAAAACCAGCCTGTAAGCTTACATTGCTGTTACGTTGCCCTTTCCACTTGCGGTTTCCTTACACTGTTTCACTTACCTTTGGCGTCCCGCCACCATGTGCGTTATCCTTTGCGTTTTCCTTTAGCTTGCGCTTCTGTTATTTTTGCCATTTGTGTCTACAGTACTGTTTCTCTTTCTGTTTCACTTTGCGTCACCATGCCCATTGACATTTCTGTTTGCAGCCACCATGTTACTATGTGACAACACATCACGTAGCAGACCGTTCCGTCTATGCATCGTCATAAATTACCCTTTCTGTTCTCATTCGGCGCTGCCTTACAATGTGCACCACTATTAGCACTTCTGTTTCCGTTGCTGTTCCTGTTACTATGCACAAGACATCACATGGCGGGACCCGGCCCGATGCTCCATAGCTGCATTACATTCACTATTTCGTTATCATTCTCGAAGAAAGGAAATTAGAGGCAAAAACTCTGTTGAATGCATTAGTTAGGTGAGACAAATCGTTGAAAACCCTAGCCCAATTCACCCCAGCACCACACACACAGACACACACACACATGCAAGTATGGGGAGGACCAAGTCAACACAACCAATGACAGACATCCAGCAGCAGGTGACAGAAATAACAAACAATTGTCTAAATGTACTACGAGACATCCCACCCACCTGACCAGGTACCATGCTCAGTGGAGATCAACAGCAAAACTGAGGCCATATGCACTAAACATTACACATCCTGATTGCAGCTGCACAGCGTACCACACTTAGTAGTTGCATGGCCATACCTACGATGCCCACACACACCACAACTGGTACTGTGCCGTTAGTTAATATAAATGCTAAAGGTGCATGATCACAGCTATGAAAGGTTTTAACACTAGTGAGTATACATTAATTAAGAGAAGTACACAATTAACTACAAGACACTGCATGCTCAAGATAAAAGTAGTGTTACATTTAGTATGTGATTTTCATAGTAGTACATTTACTGCAACTGTTTGCTGAAGATAGAGAGGCTGATGTAAACGTATGGAAAAGCAATGCCTGTTCAATGCTGTGAAATTCGTACTGCCAGTATCAGATGCATTCTTACTGATGAAGCTGTACTGCTAACGTACATACATAGACCTTCAGTGTGTTTCAATACTAAAGATGCAGTAAGTATTCTTTGTAAGAAACAGTGTAATTGCATGGATCAGGCCAAGCAACTTCTGGCCTCTGACCTCAGCTACGTGATAACTGGAGGTGGGGCTTAGTCACAGTTAAAGCAGCAAACAGGGTTCATCTTCTCAGAAGAAGCCAGAAGGTGAAGGAAAACATATTCAATTCAGTGCTTTAGAGTAACTGGTAATTGGTATTTTCTTTTAAACTTAGATTGTAGGCTTGATGTGACACTATACTTTCTTTCTGTGTTGTCTTTACTTATAATTGTTTTTGGGCTGTTGAAAATTTAAAACATAGTGGTGGTGTAATTCTGTGCTGTCTTTAATTTTCACCCCCTCCACCTTCCCCAACTCTTAATTATATGCCCTGATAAATCTGATTGACAGGAGCTAAACACAGGTTATAGTAAGAGGTGTAGTAGGAGGGCATAAGGGAAAGAACCACCCTCACACACGACAAGTGTTTTGACTCATTTATTGTTTATTGGTTTCTTTTTCCTAAAAAAAAATATATATCTGACGATCAGTTACAGGATTTTTAGTACTGTAAATAAATAAAAAGAGAACTAAGAGAGCTTCAGTAGCAGAGAAGTAGTGGAATTGCAGTACAATGTGGGGAGTGGTGCAATGCAGTGGCTGTGGGGCAGCCATATTCAGACAGACCTTCTGGACACTGAGGTGCTGCCCTATCTGCATGCATCTCTCTGGACTGTGGGATGAGGTAGCCAGACTCAGAGCGGAAGTAAACTGGATCAGGAGTACCATCACCCCTATCCATGGACCACCCAGTCCAATGCAGCTGCCTCAAAGGATGCCGAGAACGAGGAGCACTTGGATGACAGTGGGCTCAGGGAGGGTTAGAGCAGTCAGGCAGCACATCCCAGATCCTATTCCTCTCAAGAACTCTTATGCCACACTGGCAAATGAGGACAACCAAATAGAGGTACCCAGGAAGTGGAAGGAAAGGATGTGGAGGTTAGGCAAGGAGGTGACCTCAGTGGGAAAGCAGTGGACCCCAGAGGAGGAGAGTGAATCCTGGTGGGGGACTCCATTGTAAGAGGGATCCAGCTAGGAACACAGGAGGCGGGAGGACAGGAGGTGAGATGCCTACCAGGTGCCGCAGCATGGAGGATGGAAGGAAGATACTGGGGATCACTGGGAAGGCAAGGCAGGAGGGTGAGCTGGATGTCATTATCCACCTAGGTACTAATGACTTGGCAAATGGGAGCCAAAGGAAGTTCAGGAAGAGTTTGGGAAACTGGGGAGGGTCTCAAACAGTAGCTACTTCTGTCACTTTCTCAGAAGTACTACCTGTGAGAGCAGGAAACACAGGAGTGCATGCACTAGGAACTTTAACTCATGGTTGAAGAACTGGTGCTGTGAGGAAGGTTTGATTCATTGGTGACTGGGGACCCACCTGGAGGGATGGAGGTTTGTTCAAGCCTGATGGCCTGCATCCATCCTGGAGGAATCAAGCACTCAATGATAAGTTTAAATGCTACATTGACAAGCATTTAAACTAGCAAGGGGGTGGCAGGCCAGCAAGGACGGTACCTACTTGCTCACCCCCACAGCTAGTAGTGGAACCAGTGAACCAGAGGAGTGGCTATCTCTGCGAAGCAGTGTGCAAAGATGGAGATTAGTGTCCAAGAGTGGATAAGCAGAAAAGGGCAAAATTCAGCAGAAGGGCAAACAGCAAGGAGAACCAGGGATAAATGACAACCAAGGAAGGGGCTGGGTAGAACAGTGAAGCAGTCTAGGAGGTCAAATCATGGAAAGCCATGTGCAAATGCCAGAGCCTTAGCAACAAGATGGAAGATCTGGAGGCTGTCATGGTACAGTCAGACCTGGACATTGGCCATCACTGAAACCTGGTGTAATGATAACCATGACTGGGAGATGGCCATACCTGGCTACAACATATTCAGAAGAGACAGAGCAGGCAGGAAGGGAGGAGGTGGCACTGTATGTGAAAAAATGACATAAGGCCACACAGATCCAGGAGGAACAAAATGGGGAGAGATACTGTGGGTTAAGCTGGAAAGGAAAATGGGGCCAGCCATCCGCACAGGTGTGGTCTATAGACCACCAGCCCAGGAGGAAGAAACAGATAGGAGCTGATGCTAGCCATCCAAGGATGGCAGACAAAGTGAGTAGCACTGGTTGGAGACTTCAATATACCAGGCGTGGACTGGAGCATCCCAGCAGCAGCATCAACTAGGAGCAGATTTATCCTGGACTTCCTTCAGGGTGCATTCCTCAAGCAACTGGTCATGGAACCAACTCGGCAGAAGGCAATACTGGACCTTGTGCTCACAAACAGGGACAGTGTGATGGGGGTAACAGTGGGGAGCACCTGGGTAACAGTGACCACCAGTCATTGTGGTTTGAACACAGAAAGAGCAGAACCAAACCACACAAAACACGTATCCTGGATTTTAGGGGGCAGACTTTGAGAAAATGGGAGATACTTGAAAGAGGCATTAAGGGAATGGGACAGGAATCAGGGGTTGAGGAACAGTGGGCGTATTTAAAATGGGATTATAAGAACAACAGGAATTATGCATTAAGCAGGTTAGCAAGAGGAAAAGGAAGAGAGACCATTATGGTTTTCCAAAGAGGTAGAAAAAAGTGAAGCCAAAAAGATTGCATTCAGGCAATACAAAAGACACAGGCAGAAGGGGATAGAGAAGTACCAGGAGAAACAAGGAGGCAGGAAGTCAGTAAGGAAGCCAAAGTCAGACAGAAGAACACATTGCCAAATCAGTGGGTAAGGGACAAAACCTTTTACAGGTACATAAGTGAAAAAAGAAAGACAAAGGGAGGATAGTGAGACTGAAGGGGGAGGATGGGAGCTGCGTGGAGGATGACAACAATAAAGCTGACATATTGAACAGGTATTTCTGCTCAGTCTTTACTAAGGAAGAGGGGTTAATGGGTCTGAAGGAGTACAAGGGGTGAGAATGGTGCAGAAATGGACACAAGTCCTTTACACGAGAAAGGGTCCTGAAGGAAATGGAAGTAATAAGAGCTGATAAAGCAATGGGGCCAGATGGGTGCACCCCAGGGTCCTTAAAGAACTAAGAGAGGTGGTGGCTGAACCTCTGGCTATCCTGTTCAGCCAATCACTGGAAACAGGGAGTACCCAAAGACTGGAGGACAGCAGATGTAGTCCCTTATACAAAAGTGGGAACAAAGAGGAAGCAGGGAACTACAGACCAGTCAGTCTCACCTCGGTAGTGGGAAGATCATGGAAGCACTACTGAAGGAGAGATTGGTGGAACATCTGGTTGTCAATGGACTACAGGACCCAAGGCAGCATGGTGTTTCACCAGGGGAGGTCATGTCAGACCAACCTCATTGAATTTTTGACTGGGTGACTAAGGAGGTGGATCAGGGAGGGCAGTGGACATGGCCTATCTGGACTTCAGCAAGGCCTTTGACACTGTGCCACATAGAAGACTATTACACAAACTGGGAATATGGGTGTGGGCAGGACAGTAGTGTGGTGGGTAGGTAACTGGCTGGGTGGCAGGACACAGAGGGTGGTGGTAAATGGCTGTCACTCCACAGAGGGAAGAGTAACCAGTGAGGTACCACAGGGATCAGTGCTGGGACGGTCCTATTCAACATCTTCATCAGTGACATTGCACAGGATCTAGAAGCAGAATTTCACTGTTCGCTGATGACACAAAGCTCTGTAACAGAGTAGACACACCAGAGGTGTAGACAGAATGAGAAGGACCTGCAGAAACTTGAAGAATGGTCAAGGTTTGGCAGTTGAAATTCAATGCAAAAAGTGCAAGATAATGCATATAGGTACAAAACCCTGGCACAATATATCAGTTGGGGGTGAGGATATAGCATGCACCAAGCAGGAAAGGGATCTTGAGGTTGTCATCTCTGATGACCTCAAGATGAGAAACAGTGTGACAAGGCATCAGGTAAGGCAAATAGGATGCTGGGATGTATAGGCAGGGGCATCACCAGCAGGAAAAGGAGGTCATAATTCCGCTATACAAGACACTAGTGAGGCCCGCCTGAAGTACAGTGTACAGTTCTGGAGACCATACCTACATAAGGACATAGACAGGGTAAAGAAGGTTCAGAGGAGGCAACAAAGATGGTGCATGGGTTGCATCACAAGTCCTATGAAGACTGGTTGAAGGAACTGAACATGTACTCCCTGGAGGAGAGGAGGGAGAGAGGGGATATGATAGAGACATACAAGTATCTTACAGGGAGGAACAGGGTGCAGGAAAACACTATTTTTAAGCAAAAAAGATGTTTCAGGACTAGAGGGCATGGGATGAAGTTGGAGGGAGGACGATTCAGAGGAAACATGAGAAAGAATTTCTTCACAGAACGGGTGGTGGACAAGTGGAACACCCTGCCAGAGGAAGTGGTGGGGGCTGAAACAATCACGGGATTTAAGAATGCATGGGATAGACATAAAGGAATTCTAGAGGGCAGGGGTAAGGGGAAACAGACTTCTAGGAAAACAAACTGAACTTACAAGCTCAAATGGGCAGACTAGATGGGCCATAGGCCCTTATCTGCCGATACTGTCTATGTATCTATGTATCTATGTAAATATCATAGGACTTCTGAGCCAACAATGACGTACCTGTATCGGAGATGTCTATAGGATAGATTTTCCTGTAGGCACTTACTCAGTATGTTGTACCTGATAAAGACAATCTCATTGCATCTGTGATGACTAACTTATTCAAATGGTGATACATTTACTATTGTTGCAATGAGTGATCTATGCTACTTATGGACACAGCATAATTTTTTTAACAGTTGTTTCATACTCAGGCTGTATACGTAGTGTTTGGGTTTGCCACACTTCTGTCACTGATGCTATCAAAGTGATAACTATGTCAATTGTGGTACAACAGCAATCAAGTAGGTATAATGTAGATATAAACAGAATGTCTTTTAGTATTGCTTTAACTCACAATGGGATAAGTGTACTAGGATGGCAAGGGTTATTCTCTATCACTGACTCTGTCAGTTACAATCACACTAAGGTTTCGATGACTGTAATGATCAAGTTACACTATTCATCTTCATGAGTTCATATTTACAGCCATTCTCCAGTAAGTAGACAGAGTATGGTGTAACTGGGTGTGACACTGTGTTGCAAAACTCCTGCAGTGCCTAGCAGAGGGAGAGTATCTAGTCATAAAGACAATTAAGCAATAAGGCATGACCAATGGTTATGTTAAATGGTCTATTAATCACCATGTAGGGGTTTAATGTTGAATGAGGCGTGGCCGAGTGCCACATGTCGCTAGACAGTGATAAACTGACCATTAACATAATACCTAGGAGTGGCTTATTGCTATCATAAAAACTGTTTTTAAACAACATTAAAGCATGTTCATCATATGGTTAGGCTTTACATGTATTAATAAAAACTAAACATAAAGGCTGTTACAATGTTTACAGTCAATTAGAAAGCTGCATTTCTCAAACCCTTGTTATAATCAGAGATATATATACCTGTACAATTCCTTGGTTTTGCTCAACTCTATTGCTCAGGTGGCCCATCACATGTGGTGTCGTCTGGTGTGGGGCATCGGTAGGTAAGGCCATGCAAGTACTAAGTGTGGTACGTTGTGTGCAGCTGCAATCAGGGATGTGTACGTTTGGTGTACATGGCCTCAGTTTTGCTGTTGATCTCCACTGAGCATGCAGTACCTGGTCAGGTGGGTGGGGATGTCTCGTAGTACATTTAGACAATTGTTTGTTATTTCTGTCACCTGCTGCTGGATGTTTGTCATTGGTTGTGTTGACTTGGTCCTCCCCCATACTTGCATGTGTGTGTGTCTGTGTGTGTGTGTGGTGCTGGGGGGTGAATTTGAGTTAGGGTTTTCAACCCTAACAGCGAATTCTCACTTTGTCGCTGTGGAACAACCCTAACTAATGCATTAAACGGAGTTTTTTGCCTCTAATATATATATATATATATATATATATATATGTATACAGCTATATATAATAGGGGCACGGTAGTGTCCCTATAGTTAGGGTTACATAGGCTGTTGTTCAATGGTAAACTCCAATTTTTGCACCTTAATAACATTGCCCTCATTTGATGAAATAGCACAACATTTAGCATATACAATCACGTTATCGTAGTCTCAAGACGTGAACAGTTTTATGATGGCACCTTGTATGATTTTCGAGATATGGAGCACCAAAAATGGAAAAAAACTATATTTAACATTTCATATTTTTTGCTCTCATCTGCAGCCTAGACAATGTGGAAATGATTCAGGAAATTTTCATTTTTAAAGCAGCCTGTGGCAAGGGGGTGCCCTTCAAAGGTTTGGTGAAAAAAATATTATACCATTTTAGAGTTATAACAATTTTTGAGTTAATGTTCAACTTCAACCAGTAAAAAAAAAACCTTTGCATGTGCTTATTTTCATGATTTACTTGTCATGTGGAGATAAATCTCGATTGTGATGGCCACCATCTTGTTTTTTTTTTTATTTTCGAAATGGCATAAGTAGGAAATATTGAGGCAAAATAGGACCTCAGAACCTGTATTTTCCTGTATGGCAGTTGCTTAACTTGATTCTGGAATTTTATTTGAAAACATACCTTCCCAAATCTATCTTTCTGTATTGGGATTGACTTTGGCCATTTGTCACAATTTTACCATTTGCAACTTGTAATTTCTGCCTGTTGTGCAGTAATTTGTGACAATATTTGGAATATGTTATTTGTGACATGTTATTTGCAACATGTTAATTTGTGATATCTATTTTTCATGTGAAGTATGGTAAGCGCTGTTCAAGGTATTTCAATGGGATTTTGAACTTTGATTCATAACTGTGTGATTTTTGCATATTATGACCCCAAATTTTCAACGTGGACTTTTCACGACTCCATCTCATGACCAGTAGTGGTGAATTATGCAAATTTGGGCAAAGACAATTTTATTGTTACTTGGCAAAATCCTCTTTTGTATGGTATTTGAAAACTTTCACTGCTCTAGTTCATGAGGTGGTGTCATAAGATGGTTATGTTGAAACTTTGGGGTCAAAATATGTAAAAATGACAAACTTATGAGCACTCCTTGAAATTTTTCTATTCTCGCTAGAAACTTTGGTAATTTTAACTTGCATTCCCTGGCTGGTAGGGGGGATGTACCAGGCCATGCACTTCTCTAGGCAGAGTTTTCCCATGTCATAGATCCCAAAGGAACCCTGCACATCTGCACCGGTTTGCACAGGTACCTTTGGGATGAATAAGGCTATGATTCCATTGTCCCAAAAAGAAATAAAATTATTTTCAAAAAACTTTGTTAATGCACCAGTTAGGGTAACTTAATGCTACAAAAGTAGGGAAATGTGGCATTAGGGTTTCCAACTCTAGCTCCTCATCCTTACCCCCCCCCCAAGCAGCAAAAGGAAAAATATTTGGGTTTTGGGTCCACAAGAATCTTGGCAAATCAGTGGTGGGGTCTTCCTTGAAATTGTCAGTCCTATTGCCCATCCTGTTCCCTGAGCAAGCATGAAGTGAGCTACAACAAATTGTGTTGGCAGCACGTGGAGAGACATAGTTCTCTACCTATGAAGAGAGTCTCACTATGAGGCAATGGCTTGGGTTTGTACCTTATGCTTCAGACAGGAGGTTACAGGCTTTGGGAAAGGGTGAGCATTAGGGTTGGCAACCCCATGGAAGATTCCACCACTGTTTCCACCAACACTCCAGAAACCCGAAACCCTAAAACTTTTTTTCCTTTTGCTGCTTTGGGGGTAGAGGTAGGAATATAGGGTTGGGAATCCAATCACCACATTTCCCTACTTTTGTGGCATTAAGTTACCTTGACTGGTGCATTAACAAAGTTGTTTTGCCAAGAATATTTACAGAGGCCCAGATATTCAAAAGAGTTGCGTCATGTGCAATAGGGATGCGCCAGCGCAAGTCCAAAAATGCGCCATTCTGCGATATGCAGCAGGAGGCAGTTGTGTCCCCCAAATCACGCTGAGCAACAGCGCAATGATAATGAAAGTATGTGAAACTGAAGGGGGAGGAACCATGCATAAATGGCGCAGTGCGATATTCAACAACATGCGCCATGTGCAATAGGGGAGCAAGCAGAAGTTGCGCCATAGTGGAAATGAGCCAAAATAAAAAGGAGCAAGGGAGAGGTGCAAGAACGCTACAGGGAAGGCACATGAGGCTGAACCCTAGCCAGAGAAACTGGGCAGGAGGGACACACAGGGCAGGCCAGGGAAAGGGCACCTGGAACCCACAGGCTCAGGGGAAGGTGTGGGGAGCCACAGTGCAGAAGGAGGAAGTACTTGCCACACAGCAGTGAGGCCAGCTCAGTCAGGTGTTCCTGGTGCAGGGGAAGTAGCAGCCAGGACAGCGGGGAGAACACAGAAACAGCTGCTGGGGGGGTGAACACAAGCCAGTGACATGGCCAGTGCCACTATCCAGATGGAGGCAGTAATGAGGGGGGTGAGAAGGTGGGCAGCAAGGGGGTGAGCCATGGAAGGGCCCATCTGCGGTATGCCCCCATCAGGCAATACCGAGCTCGTACCAGCTTCGAGCTGTATAGTGATATGGAGATCGTGGGCTGGTACTGCCTGAATTGGGCAATTCTGAGGTGGCTCTGTGAGCTGTGCAGTGATGTGATGCAGGCACCCACACGATGGAGCCATGCTTTGTCAGTGGAGATGAAAGTGACAGCTTGCATGTGCTTGCTCACCACGAGTACCTTCCAGAGACCAACTGGGGACACCACAGGCATAACCCAGTTGGCTGTGTCACGTCACCTCACCCAATTCCTCAGTGCACTGCTGTCACATGCTGTGGAGTACATCCATTTTTCCAGCACAGCGGCAGAGCACACAGCAAACATACAGGAGTTCCACAGGGTAGCACATATGCCTGGCATGCTAGGGGCAATAGACTGCACCCACGTGGCCATCCGCACACCACTTGGCCCCGAGGGGGCCGCACATATAAATTGTAAGGGCTATGCTTGCATCAACTGCCAGGTGGTGTGCGACGCCAGGGGACGCATAATCAATGTCTGTGCCACGCACACTGGGGGAGCACATGATGCCTTCATCTGGCACCAGTTGACACTGTGCCACAGATTCGAGAGTGGGGATATCCCCACTGGCCACCTAGTGGGTGATTATGCAAACCACATGGACAATCATAGGGCCTGGAGGGGCATGGTCAGAGGTGACATGGGTAGTGACCTACAAGGCCTGGGGCAGGATGATGCTGATCACCAAACTAACCTCCATCCTCTACACACAAGTGACAGTTGATACCCACTCCGTCCCTGGCTGCTCACACCCTACCGGTGGCTAGCGACCCCATCGCAGCAACGCTACAATGAAGCACACGCCACCACACGTAATGTCATTGAACGAGTGTTCAGGATGCTGAAGGCACGTTTCTGTTGTCTGGACACCTCTGGCGGTGCCCTAAAGTACAGCCACTCAAAGGCCTGTGGGCTATTCCTGGCCTGTTGTATCCTGCACAACATGGCCAATGAATGTGGGATAGCTGTACAGGTCGAAGAGGGGGACAGCGAAAGGGACAATGAAGACACCGGTGACAATGGTGATGGGCAGCCCCCCCTTGGGCGACGGGACCCCCGACTGCTCCGGCTGGCACAGCTGCACTGGGACACCATCATGGAGGAGCACTTCAGCCAACCCAGGTAAGTCATGGGGCCATGTGCAACCACCAGTGGTTAAGGCACAACCCACAAACATGCATGGACACACACCAAGGGTGCATGCCATCAAGGGAACTGTCCGGGCATGGATCCACACACACCACCAGGGATGGGTGAGGTCTAACATGGCACGTGGACACACACACACACACACACACTCACACACACACACAAACACACAATGTACCAGACATGCACAAAGGGTAGGAGGCACACCTAGAATGCCACCCCTAGCCACACACATCCACAGACCACCACGCCCACTGCCTGTCATTGTGCATGTGTCAGATGCTGAGCACCATTGCACATTGGTGTACAGCACAAGGCAGGCATCATCATGCACATGCAACTGCAGACAGCAGCTGGGAGGGTGTGCAGGTGAACTGTGTGTCCACGTGCAGGGCCGGGTACCCAACCGTGCATTGCCTGCTGAATGACACAATGCACACAAGGCAGCACCAGACAGTAGCCGCAGTGGTGGACAGGCCAGTCACGTGCCACAGTGCTCTGGCCACCATGGATGCATGGGCGGCCCCACCAAGACCTGCCAGCACTTACAGGCTGACCACTGGCCTCATGGGGTGGCACCGATGGTCCCCCAAGGGTTCCACTGTGTGAACGTGACCGTGCTCACACAGGGGTCTGCAGCACACCAAACATTCCTGTGCCAGGCGTGCTCGGGATGCCCACAGCTGAACCCGGTGTCGACAAGGATGGTGTTGCACGACGCCAGGAACGAGGGGTGGACAGTGCACTGCATGGTGTCTGTGACGCATGGGCAAATAACTGTGTGCCCATTGTGGCCATGACAGCAGTGAATGCCTGTGTCTGCCTGTTAATGGCAGTGGTCACATCCTCCCACAACCGGTCCATCCCTGCCAGGATCAGAGCGGTGTCTCTGCTGTGATGCTCCTCTGCCTGCTCCAGAGCCACACGCAGTGCATACACTGACGTCGCAAGCTGCATCTGCTGGTTGACTGATGCTTGCAGTATGTGGGTGTGCTCATCCAAGAGGTCATCTGTCTGCTCAGCATCCTGTCCCTCAGGGGGTGTGCGGCCCTGATGCTCAGCACCCCTTGAAAGTGGGTGCTGCACACTAGGACCAGGTCTGGGCATGTCCACAGGCGGTGCAGTGACACTGCCCCCTGACACTGTACCCCCAAGCCCATTGGCTGACTGCTGATGCTGTCCCTCCGACTGCCACTCCCCAGGGCTCACTGGTGCTGCCGCAGTGGCAGCAACAGTCCCACTGTCCTGTACACACACCAGAGCTGCCCCACTGGTGCTGACAGGCACAGGCTGGGACTGTGATGACACACAAGCCTCCACGGCGGCACCACCCACAGCCATGGCCATGATGTTACCTGCTGTGTGGCCATCTTGTGGCACACAAGTGTCACTGCCCATGAAGTTAGCGACATCATCATCAGTGATGGACCCGGCACCAGCCCGAGACACAGCATGCCAGCATCCATGGATGCTGGCATGCTGGGACACTGGCAGGGCCTCCTCCACACCTGTTCTAACAACATCAGTCAGGACAGCCAGGTGGGCCCACTGTCGCACTGAGCCACGTATACCTGTGGAGGTGGATGGGCCCTCCTCCATCTCTATCTGACTGGCCTCAGTGGACAGGCCCACCACCACTGACCCATGCAGACACTCAGGATCTGTAAGGGAAAACAAAGTCACGTTACTGCATGTGACCTACCCTGCCCCCGAATAGACAGACCATGACCTACCATGCAGTGACGGGATACCACCCGTCTGGAAGCCACCACCTGGAACACCCTCAATGGCACAATGCTGCATGCTCCTAGCAATCCTCTCCTCCTGTGGGGTCAGGCATAGCATGTACGGCTGTCCCCACCTGTCACAGCTCATGCTGCCCTGATGGCAGCCACCTTCTCCTTTATCCTCCTCCTGTCTGTGCCCATCTTCTTGCACTCCTGCATGGAGCGCTGGTGGCTGCCATGCAGGTTCACTGCATGCGCCACTTCCTCCCATGCAGCAGCTCGGGCCTGTGGTGTTCCCTGCCGTCCGCTCAGAAGTGGCTCCTGGTCCAGATAGGCCTCAAACAGGGTATCCGTCTCAGCCTTGGTGAAATTAGACCTCCTCCTCCCACCACTCTGTTCCTCCTCTCCCACAACTCGCTCAGCCATGATTCAGCCTGTGAGAATGAAAGTTGTTACCTGTGACTGTGCAGTCCCATGCATGTCCCAAAATCCACAGTCCACACTCCCAAACAGCATGCAACTCACCAGTAGACTGCAGTAACCAACTATGGCCAGTGCTGCCCAATGTGGCACTTTTATAGCGCAACCCATGCAAATGAGGCGAGGTGCAACTTTAAGTGGATGCAAATTGCAGTGCTGCACCATTGAATGGCTGATTAGCTGATTTGCATATGACGGCTGAATATCACGCTGTTGCACTTTGCGCAATTGTGTTGAACATGCTGAGCCAAGGGTGCAGTTCTGTGACATGCGCAGTACACACCTAAGTGCACATGCCCAGGTTGATGACTCAGGCGCCTGCCACGCTGCTGACTTGCTGTGTGCAGGAGGCAATGCAGGGCACGGCCACCATTGTGCCAGTGGCGCTACAGCAATGTTCACCTATATGGCGCTGTGGCACTGGGGCATCGTAGGCGCACTGGGGAAACAGCTCGGTAGGCCGCTACTGGAGGTAGCACACAGGCACTCAGTCACGCTACATGCATTGGGTTCCAATCGCGCTGTGCCTGTCCATGTGCCAGAGACCCTTGACCCTGTGCCCGACCTTTGCCCACTACTCGCCATGCATCAGGCATGGGTGCACCACTATCACACTGTTCAGTGACAGCCCAATAGGGAATGGCAGCACTGTACCGCACAGCATCTGCACATGGTGGAACCACGCTGCAGAGCGCCATTTTGAACCTACTGAGCAAGAGAGACAGTACGGAGGAGAGCTGCCTAGTGGAGCCAGATTGAAATGGCAAACCTGGTTACCATTGTTGAGCCACTTTATGGCCCACTGTTTGGGGAGGCACCCCTGGACAGGTCCAGGAGCCAGGTGTGGCAGGAGGTGGCCGATGCCCTGGAGGAGGCCACAGGAATGGGGCGGATGGCAGAGCAGTGCCACCACAGGTATGGGGACCTGAGGCGGAGGGACCCAAACCTGTTTGCCCACCTGTGGGCACATGCCAGGAGGGGCACAGTGCCATGGCCAGGTAGGTGTAACGTCCATACACTTTTATCTTCCATATGGGCATCACAGTTGCATGTGTCTGGAACATGGTGAGGGGAATGTCCGGTGTTGGCTGTGGTGGTGTTCTCAGGGTGTGGGGTGTGTGGGTCTGGCTGGGTGGGACTGCACACACATGGGGGCAGGGGGACTTTGCTAGAGGATTATACTGATGTTCTTCTCTCCATGTTTGCACCTTAAGGCCAGAAGAGAGATGGCTTGTGAGAGAGTGGAGGTGCCAGCTGGAGGACCAGAACAATAGGAGGGGCAAAGATCCTCAGCGGCAGAGGGACCAGCCTAATGATGGTGAGTGCCTTACCTCCATGATTACTATTGCATGCTGTGTAACAGGGTGGGCAGTGGGGCATGGCCATCATCCATTGACACCACTGCCATGCACACAACTTGTTACAGTCAGCACTGTCCAGTGGCACTGCAAGTCTGGGAGTGCATCAATGGTGGTCCATGCATGCACCAGGTACCTGGCTGTGCCACTGCCTTCGCACCACATAGCCATGTCACTAAACAGCCTTGGTGGTGCTGTGCAGGACCTGGCCGGTGGGTGTGTGCAGTGGTCCGCATGGCTGTGTGCACCCCTGGGTGGGCAGGTCTTGTGGGCACGATCACTGTGGGTGGTCACACACCATCACAGAGGCATGTCCCACGACCGTATGCCATGCACAGTGGGTGGGCTGTATGGGGCTGTGCATTCACACCTATTGACTCTGCTCCCTTGTCCTAGGTGAACAGCAGCTGCAGGAAATATGAGCAACACTGCAGTAGATCCTTCAAGTTGCCAGGGCCTCCCAGCAGATCCTGGAAAGGATTGACTGTGTGGGAGTGCGACGGAGGCATGGCGGGAGGAGAAGCCAGAGCAGGGAGTGGGGCTCCAACTGAGCATACATATGCCCCTGATTTTCCCTACCCCCCTGGACCCACCTTCACACCCCTCCTTCCCTCTACCATTTGTTCACCCCTGCCCCTTACTCGCCCCCACCTGTTATGTGGCTCTTCCCCCACTATTGTATATAGTTTTGTATGTGGTTTTACTGTACATAGTTTTAACATATACATTTTGCTATAACAACTGTAGTGGTCTCTGATTTGCAGTGGGCTACATGTGCTCAGCTGCAGTGGTGTGCATGGCGTCAGGGGTGGTGCATGCATGGGCATGTGTGTGTGTGTGCAGAGGTGAACCACCTATGGTGTGGACAGGGGAATCAGTCACTGTCTGTGGTTTGTGTGTTATACTTTGTGCACTGGATGCCTGTGTGCAGTGGTCCACGGGGCCTACACTGTGTGCATGGCACCCCTGTCAGACCATACATGGCCTGTGCAGCTGACACCCTTGCATGTCTGTGACCTGCACAGTCCGCTGGCATGTCAGTGGTTGCTGTCCATGCAGGACAGCCACTGTACCGGTCACAATGATGGGTTGCCTCCTGTCACTGGTGTGGTGCATGTCTCCTCGGGTGACACTGTAGCCTCCACTGTTGTTGTCCCACCTCCATGCTGTGGCTTGTGTGTGTGTTGCAGGCATGTGCACCACTGTCTGTGACTTGTGCTCTGGGCAAATGATGGTGGAATACAGGTCCACAGTGCCTGCACAGGGTGGCTGGCACTCCTGTGCCATGGAGGACTGCTGGCTGTGTGTACATGGTTTCCATGGTCCCACGCTG
Organism: Neoceratodus forsteri; assembly: GCA_016271365.2. NCBI lineage: Eukaryota > Metazoa > Chordata > Ceratodontiformes > Ceratodontidae > Neoceratodus > Neoceratodus forsteri. The sequence continues at coordinate 149,508,887 of CM057456.1, forward strand.
GGGGTTTGGTTGCCCCGCTACTGCGTCCCTGTGTTGGTGTGCCCTTGGGTATGGATGGGTGTTTGTCCATGCACTGTGTTGCATCCGGTGTGGTGCATACTTCCATGCACCACTGTGGGTGTCTGCGCTGGCTGTTGTGGCCAGTGCTGGTCGGGGTGTGTCCTTGGGAGGGTGTTCAGGGTGCTGTACCACTGGTGGTGGGGTCCAGGGCATGCCCTGTCATGTGTGGGGTACCTCATGTGCCGACGCATGGTCGGTTTCTCAGCTGTAGCTCAGGGGGGCTGTGCATGGTAGCACTGTGTATGCCATCATTGCATCGCTGTGTGCTGCCATCCACTGATGGGTGCTCATGGTGGGGCTGCCTTGCATGGTTCTGTGGTGCACAGGGTTGCATTGTCACAGTGGGGGTGGTGGCATGCATGGGGTATCCTGCACTAGTGGACGCTGCTCCGGGGCAGGGTGTCTGGGGGTCATGGTGCAGGGTGTGCTCTGCACTGGGGGGACAGTGTGGCAGAGGGTGGTCGGCCCTCCTTGTGTGCCAGTCACTGCTTGCCAGGGGATGTGATGGGGCACCATGGCCCAGCTGTGGATTGGTTGCTTGTCTCCATGAGCCAGTGGTTTTTCCAGCCCTTCCCCAGTTGTGCAGTGCATGGGGTATGGGGGGATGATGTCTGTTCTGCTGTGTGTTCCTCTGCCCATCTGTGGCATGGGTGGTGGGCCCCTGCACCCCTGGTTGTGCTGTTGCATTGCTGCCCTGCTGCTGGGGGGCATCCCTGGTTGCGCTATGGCACATTTGGACTGCTCAGCTGAACATCCCTTGTTGTGCTATGGTGCATCAGATATCCTCAGCTTCCCCTTCCTAGTTGCGCTATGGCGCAGGTGGTGCGATATTCAGTTGTCGGCTGTAGGCGCATCTTGGCCAGTGCAGTTTTTGAATATCACGCCTCTTGCACATGGGCACAATGGACTTGCACTTGCTCCAGCTGTTGCACACTTTTTGGGTGCAGTTTGAATATCTAGGCCAGGGTATGTACCTCATCAGTTTAATAATTCAGATTCTAATTGGCTGTTTAATAAATATACAGTTGTGGCCATTTCCTCTATGCATATTGTCTGTCTCATACTTTTCAGGTGAAGGAAGGAGGTTGAGTCCTATAAGACGAAGTGGTGGACACACAGAATAAAATGTTGTGGTCTAACAATATTTAGTTTTCTTAACTTGTCACATGAATTGGTGTTTTGCAACATATATTGTATTTTTATTAATTCAGAATTTGAAGAAAAAACAAGGCTGCATTAGTGGTGGGTGTTGTTTACTATAGTGATATATTTGTTGCAGTTGGTAAGCTTTAAGTGTTCAACCCAACATCCAGGGCAAAATATTACAATGAGAAATAACAGTTTCAGTTAATAAAGTTAACTTATAAAAATGATAGTGATTACTTCTCTGCTGATTATCTTGCCAAGCTGTCTTTTTAAAGTAGATGAATGTGCAGATGCAAAAATGTGTAGGTCAAGGATGTAGTGGGCAGTTTAAAGACTAAAGGGACACTTATTTGCTATCCTTGCTATAGGGACCAATGAAAAAGATGACCACTAGGCTGGGCATCCGTTGGCTGTGCTCCTGTTAGCACAACAAATTTTTACACCCTGAAACCCTGTGTGACATAATTCTTAAGGAGAATCCTAAGCTAGATAATAGTTCCCCCAAGCCATCATAGTCTGGTGAGCATGGGGTTTTAAATTGTTTTTGATTAGCCAGGAAGTCATTTTAGTTTTAGTTTTAGTTAAGGAATGACGTGTAGGTAGGGGAAAACAATGAGGTAACATAGGAGCTAGCTTTTTTAATTTTAGGTTAATAATTCTGCACTGTATTCCAGAGGCTTGCTGTTTTAAAATTAGCACTGCTTGCCTGCAACAGTTGAAGGATCTGACCGGGGACAAAATCTGAAGAAAAGTTCTGGCATACTCTAGCTGGGAACCTGTGGTGAAGAGGTCCATTTTGAAGGGAAGGAAAGTCAGCCAGAAAACCATGTACAGAGTTGGAGATTGAGTTTGAGGTCATCTTTGTGCTTGGTTGTTACCAACAGGATGCAGTGGACTATACAGACTGGGCCAGATAGCTTTGAAACATTTCAGCTGGGTGCAAGCTTCAAGATCAGGCTGTCGACAGGAGTATGAAGAATGGAGGACTGAGTCCCAGGGTGGTTGCCCTGTCTCTCTCATGCTCAGCACTATGTGGTTTGGCTGGTGGACTGCTATGATGGACTGACATGGTGAGTGAATAATCAGTGAACTGTTGTGGAAGCTTACTGGTTTCTGGTGGTCACCCATCTTGTGTTTTTCCCCCTTTCCTTCTTGGACTGTTTTTGCTGTGAACGTCACAGATATTATCTTAGTGAGTGTTGGTGAGAGCAACAATTTTAATGCCACAGACCTGACTGTTCCAATTAAAGTCAGTGGAGAGAGCACTGTCAGAACAAAGGCTTATAATATCATTTTTTATAATAATGCACTTAGATTCACCTTGGGCCTTACCAAAAAATTATTTTCATAAATTACCAAAAATAATAAAAATCCACATATGATATTATCCTATGCTTTCCAGATTCAAATATAATGGCAAACAACACTGCTTTCCACACTTATAATTATGAAAAATATATTTTATTCACACCTATACAATAATTCTAAATGTTCCTTATTAGCATAAGTATTAAGCATAACACTGTGAACATCAACAAAATTGTTTCTGATAATCCAACACACTAATAAAACAACTTATAACAAATAAACAATGCAAATGAATAAGCAAAACTCAGCATAATAAATGGTATTAGTTATACTAAACTTTTATCATACCTAGTATTTAAAATAACCTTCATGCATAAGAACTTGCAACAACTCATTACATTAGTATTTTGTATTATACTTTCATAAAACTCAGTGTTAACTTTTCAGATCATGCCGAATATGTCTTAATTTAAAGCATTTAACTAGAAAACCAGGTTCTATAGTTAAAAGTAAATTCCCTTGTTACTTCCCAGATAAGTCAATTTAAATTACTTAACTATTATTTATAAATTAATTTGTAAAAGTGTTAAAATTATACCTATATTTCTGGTTGTAGAAGTGGCTCTTCTCCTCTCAACTTAGAACTCTTGGTTGAGTCTGGTTCTTGATGAAAAGGTCTCTTAGTTAATCTTGACCCTGGAACTTTTTGGCATGGACAAGCACTACAAGTTAAATTTCCTTTGCTGAAAGTCACTTTGCCAAAAGTCAGTTCTTGGATTTGTGGAACACAGCTTCAATCTGCACAGTCCATAGCAATACGGAATTTAAAGAACTTTCTTGTGGATAGCAAAGGTGTTTAAATAAGTTGAACTTTAATGACTTTTTATGTGTCATCTGCTCTCAAAACCTTAGGACACTAGACTTCCTTCTGCTCACAACACTGTATAGCTTGTGTGAGTTTTATAGTTAAGTCTGTGTCTAGGCATCAGCAGGCAACATTACTTCAGTCAAAATGCTCAGCAAATAAAACACAGACTTTGCTTCATACACAACGAGAATGTCCTTGCATCTGGTTCTTGTGCCTGGACCACATGGCAGCACTGCATAAGCTTCTGGCTATCCTTAAGGCTGATCCCAGTACTCAAAATACAGGCATGGTCCAAACTTCTTGGCCTAGATACTGTGCTAAAGCTATTACAATTCTTAGTTAGACTAACATAAGTCCTTCTGCATTGCTGGTTGGCTCAGGCCTGAGTCACTAGGAAGGTAGGACTTCTCAGAAGATAAATGATGACATAAAGACATGCCTCTTATTTTCCTTAATAACATTTTCATTTAGCCTAATTTAAACATTAAACTTACATATTCGGGCATTTTACATCAAGCAGATCATTTTGGCATAAATCTCATATTTCTAGTATTTATATTTTTCAAGTTACACTATTAAGGATTATAACTTGATAATTTTAATAAAACTTCTTAAAATAAAGTAATAGTCTTGCTCTAAATATTCTAAGCTGCAGAATAATATAAGATTTGTAAGAAAATCCATTATTAAAGTCTTTAAAACATTAGTTTTTGTAGAAACACATGAAGTTCTTTTTTCAACTCGGAGGTAATAAATTATTGTCAGAAAGGCTAATTTACTATAAACTTTAGACATGTTTTCCCCTGATAACAGCAAGTTACAAACTTACTAATCTTATTTTTAGACTTCTCAAGACATGAGCTATCACAAGATACTAGATTTGTTTAATTTTTTAATAACAAAATGATATTAAAATAAGTTTTAAACATAACTCTTGAACCCTTAGTCCTGCCCTTATGAAACTTGGTAAACTTATTTATTATACTATTATGTGTCATCTGTTTAATTTTCAAATTGGCACCATAAGCATTCAGGAAGTACAAGGAATCGCAGAAGGAGCAGGACAGAGAACTGTATCAGTTAAAGCAAAAGGAGGCTGGGAAGGCAGTCAGAACAGCAAAGGCCCAAACCGAGGAAAAGATAGCCAACTCAGTTAAGAAGGGGATAAAACCTTTATAGGTACATCAGGGAGCGAAGGAAGACCAAGGAGGGAGGGATAGTGAGGCTTAATAAAGGGGAGGGAGGGTGGGCAGAGGGAGACTGTGAAAAGGCAGAGATACTAAACAAATATTTTGCTCAGTATTTACGAAAGAAGAGGGGAGATACATAAAACAAACAGTAGTAACACTCTGGATACAGAAGTTGATACCAGCACATTTACAGAAGAAAGGGTTCTGAAAGAGCTCTTAAAACTGAAGGTGGACAAAGCAATGGGGCCTGATGGGATTCATCCCAGAATTCTAAAAGAACTAAGGGTAGAACTAGTGACACCACTGACTACCCTTTTTAACAAATCATGGGAGGATGGGGTGGTACCCGAGGGCTGGAGGAGGGCAGATGTGATTCCCCTTCACAAAAGTGGGAGCAAGGCAGAAGCAGGAAACTATAAACCTGTTAGTTTAACCTCAGTGATAGGAAAAATGATGGAATCACTTCTAAAGGAAAGAATTGTCTAGTATCTAGAGGCCAGAGGGGCACAGGACCCTAGGCAGCATGGATTCACAGCGGGAAGGTCATGCCAGATGAATCTGATATATTTCTTCGACTGGGTGACCAAAGTAGTAGGCTGTGGACATGGCCTACCTAGACTTTAGCAAGGCATTTGACACAGTCCCACACAAAAGATTAATATACAAGTTAGCCAGCCTGGGAGTGGGTCCCAAGATGACAGCCTGGGTAAAGAATTGGATGGAGAATAGGACACAGAGAGTTATAGTAAATGGAGTCCACTCAGAAGAAAGGAGGGTTACTAGTGGGGTACCGCAGGGTTCAGTATTAGGACCAGTCCTCTTCAATGTCTTTATAAGTGACATTGCAGAAGGACTGGAAGGAAAAGTATGTCTCTTTGCAGATGACACTAAGATCTGCAACAGAGTTGATGCACAGGGTGGGGTGGAAAGGATGAGAAGGGACTTGGCAAGGTTAGAGGAATGGTCAAATGTATGGCAGCTTAGATTCAATGCTAAGAAGTGCAAGGTAATGCACCTGGGAAACAAAAACCCAGGGGAAGAGTACACAATGGGGGGTGAGATACTAACAACAACAAGAATGGAAAGGGACCTGGGGTAGTCATATCAGATGACCTAAAGATGGGCAAGCAATGTGAGAGGGCAGCAAGGAGGGCTGGGGGGATACTGGGATGCATAGGGAGAGGCATCACCAGTAGAAAACAGGAAGTTATTATCCATCTGTACAGACAGCTGGTGAGACCCCATCTGGAGTACTGTGTGAGTTCTGGAGACCCAATCTCTGCAAAGACATAGACAGGATGGAAGCTGTCCAGAGGAGGGCAACTAAAATGGTGCAGGGTCTGACCTGGAAGTCGTATGAAGAGAGACTTAAGGAGCTTAATATGTATAGCCTCGAGGAAAGGAGGGAGAAGGGGGACATGATAGAAACTTTCAAGTACCTCAAGGGAATCAAATAAAGTCCAAGAGGGTAGCATCTTTCAAAAAAGTGTGCAAGAACAAGAGAGCACAATTCAAGATGGGGGTGGCTCAGAGGTAATTTAAGGAAGTTTTTTCACAGAGGGGTTGTGGATGCATGGAATGGCCTTCCAGAGGAGGTTGTGGAGTCAAAATCAGTGGAAATTCAAGCATGCATGGGATAGTCATAAGGCAATTCTGGGGGGGGTGGGGGTAGGAAGAAGGCTGCTGGTTAACTAGGATCTGCAGCTTATCCAGTAGGTAGGGAAATGGGCAGACTGGGTGGGCCAAGCGGTCCTTATCTGCCGTCAAATTCTATGTTTCTATGTTTCTATGTTTCTATATAGGGTTTTTAAGTTATAGGCAAATAATTTTCTTAATATACAAAGTAATGGGGCTTTAAACTAATTTTCTAAGACAAGGTTTATTTTTTCTCGGTTGTACCAGTCACATGATCTCCTATCTGATTGTAGTCTAGGATACCCAGCTCTGGAATGTCCACTCTAGCCTGGATTCAAAATCATGACTATAAATAAGTAAAGATTACAGAGATGCTTCTCTTGGCTAGTTAAAGAGCATTGAAGCCAGTCTCAGGGAAGCATTTTGTTTTAAAAGTCTCGCTGACCATTTTTCTTTTCTGAACTCTGAAACCGTCTCAATTTTAAATGGCATCATTCCTCTATTTGAATGTTTGTAAGATTTCCTAAACAGCAATCTTAACCATAAATTAGAGTCAACATTTCCAAAAATTGATACCAGATAAAATCACATAATAATAATTAAAAATCAATTCTTGATAATAAAAATAAAATAATTTTTTCCATCAAGGGTTTTTTCCCTACAGCACTGTCCATTTATGTGTCAGTTCTTTTCTAGGGGATAGGGTCTGGTGAGAGCAACATCCATATAATTCCATAGACCTCATCAATGTTCATTTAAAGTCAGTGCTTAGAGCACCGTCTCATTCCTGGTTTGCACTGCCCTTTAGCAGTAGTGAGAGTACTGCTGGACTTGAACCCTATGTCTTTTTTTTTCCTGGCACTTGACTAAGCTATTATTTACTGTTTCCAATAGATTATCTGGAAGCCTTCTGGATTCAGAGTAATATGATTCTCCATAGGGTAAAACTGATTTAGCTTTTTGGGGTGGTGTGTGGGTTTAGGTAGCATATGGTATGAGTGTGGTACAGTATGTTTGCGGTTAGGCAAATAGGTTAGTTTTTTCTTATATTAAGTTGTTTTAGTAATAGTTTCAAACCTATACTTTGTTTTTGAGCAGGATTAGCAAAATCTGTTTAGTTCCAGGCCCCTTCCTGCCATCTACACAGCAACCCTGCAGCATGACATCCACCCTGTTATGGATTTCCCTCTCCCAGCTGTAGCAGAGAGACACTGTTGGGAGGAGGACATTAGTAGAGGGCAGATGGGCACGTGGTGGGGTGCTGCACATACAGCAGAGGTGAACAGTATTAGGGTATTTAGAAGCAGGAGGCACCCTGGGGTTAAACAGATCTATGAGGGAGGCCTGACGTGATTGGTTCCTGTCCCCATGGTCCCACCAGACTGTGTGGGTAGGTAACTAGAGGGATGGCAGTCTCCAGTAGTCTTCTTTGGGCTGTTCCATGCAGTACCAGGTCAATGAGGAACAAGATTGCAATTATGGAGGACTTGATTTCCTCAGTTAACCTGAATTGCATCACAGAGATCTGATTGGGGGATGACATAGGTCCAATTTTGGAGGTGTTTGTCTCCACCAGGTACTCAGTAGTGCACTGCCTGAGGAGGGAATGCAGGGGTGGGGAAGTGGCCATCTGTTTTAGATCCAGCTTGAACTTCTTCATGCACCTGGTGGGTTCTACGTCATTGTTTGAATGTGCAGCAGTGCATGGGGGTCCAGGTGCAGGCTGCTGGGTTCTCCTCGTTTATCATCCTCTGGGATGGGGGGGTAGAATTCCAGCAGGAGGTGGCAGACTTTGTCACCAACAGGGTTCTGGAGTCACCCAGATGGTTAATTTTGGGGGACTTCAATGCCTAGATTAATGACAAATCCTCACATTTTGAATATGACCTCCTCCAGATGATGACATCTTTGGGCCTGGCACAGGCAGTTGCCTCTGTGACTCATCAACATGGCCATATCTTGGACTTAGTATTCTCACTGGGGCTTGAGATCACTGACCTGCGGACTGATCGAGTCACTTGGTCCCATCATTGCACAGTGGAGTTCTTCTTTGGGGTCCCCTGATAGTCCCATCTCCCTGCTGAGATGGTCAGCTGCCGCCCTTTAAGGGGACTGTCCCCAGAAGAACTGTTGGTGGTAGTAGACTTTTCTGGCATGAGTGCTGCATGTGCGATTGGCATGGGCGAGGTGGTGGCGAACTATAATGAGGCCATTTCCAAGGCACTTGTTGCCTTTGCACTGGTCCGTATACAAATCACGTCTTCTCACTTGAAACCCCCATGGTTTGACAGGGCTCTCAAGGAGATGAAGACCAAGGGTTGGAAGTTGGAGCTTTGTTGGCAGAGGACCTGATCCATAGAGGACAGATTGACCTTTAGAAATCATTTTAATGATTACCAAGGGGCAAACAACAATAAGAAGGTAGAGTTCCTGTCCAGGGAGATTGTTGCAGGAGGAACAGAGCAGCTCATCTCTTTTGGACTGTAGATAGACTATTGCATCCAGTCTGTCGACAGCCAAAAATGGCATGTTCAGTTTCACTGTGAGATGAGTTTTCTCTGTTCTTCTTGGACAGGGTGTCTTCTATTCAGGCCAGGATCACCCCAACAGGGCAAGTCCAGTTTCTCAGTGGTCAGCCTGACTGGAGCAGGAGCACTCCTATTGCCTGGGGAGAGTTTCAGTTGGTGGAGGTGGCTGATGTCATTGAGGTAATTTTGAAGCTGCTACCCACCTTTTGTGAACTGGACCCTAGCCCAACTCATCTCCTAGGGGGATGTGCCAAGCCCATTGGACCAGTGTTCATCAGGATTGTCCGGTGCTCACTCTCAGAAGGACTCTTCCCTGATGCCTTGAAGGACGCGTTGGTGAGACCACTTTTAAAGAAATCATCGCTCGACCCTGATGTTCTGGCAAATTATAGACCTGTATCCAACCTCCCATTCAGGGCTTCCATTAACTCAAGTTTGGGAGTACGTGACTTCCAAAAATTAGGCAAAAATATCCAAAATAAAGGGAAAGGAAGGCATTGACTTCCAAATGTAAAAAACAAAATTGTATGACTTCCAAAATTGAAGGTACAGAAGAAAAGAAATGATGGATTTTTTTCTAAAAGAAACTGTATTTTATCACTACTATTTATATTTGCATCCCTAAACTAATCCTTCCAATAATACTGGCTTTCAGATTGTGGGATATGGGAAGTATCTTGACTTCCAAAAAATTGGGACCACTTCCAAATTTTGACTTCCACTAAAAATAAATTAACTGAACCCCTGCGCCAATTCTTAGGGAAAGTTGTTGAGAAAATGGTGGATCTGCAGCTTGAGGCACACTGCATGGCTTTTGACATCTGTGAGCCATTCCAGTCCAGATTTAGGGCTCGGCATAGTATGGAGATGGTGCTAATTTGGGTGCAAAATGACCTCCTTAGGATGAAGGATAGAGGGGAATGATCTATTCTCATCCTTCTCGACCTCTCATCAGCGTTTGACACCATGGACCATATTGTGCTTTTGGATCACCTTAGAGTGTACTGTGGGCTCACCAGAACTGTCACCCCATGGTTTGAATCCTATCTCTCTGATAGGACGTAATGAGTGGTGATGGGGAATTTCTCCTACTCCTCAAAGGCCCTATCATGTGGAGTTCCTTAGGGTTTGATCCTTTTGCTTATGTTGTTTGCAGTATACATGCTGCCCCTGGGTGAGCTCATTAGACATTACAGTCTGGGTTTCCACTGCTATGCAGATGATACCCAGCTGTATATGTTATTTGCCCCTCTAATGAATGGCACCATTGAAGTGCTGAATAAAGGCCTGGACAAAATTCAGGATTGGGAGTACTCTTACTGGCTGAGGCTGAACCTCAACAAGATGGAGGTACTGGTGATTGAGCCTGGTCACTGGCAGGATGGGAGTTCCTCCAGGGTGGTGACAGGTTTGGTTCTTGGATCTACCCCATTGATGGCATCCCCAAGGTGAAAATTCTGGGTGTTGTCCTTGATGATAGACTGACACTGGACGCCCAGGTGTTATCTGTGGTCCAAAGTGGTTTCTACCACTTAAGGAACATTACCTGGATTAAACCCTTGATTCTGCCAGAAGACCTTCCCCCACTGGTACATGCCTTTGTGACATCCAGGTTGGACTACTGCAATGCTTTATATTTTAGTGTCAATAGAGGGAACCTCTGCTGACTAAAGCTGGTGCAGAACATGGTAGCCAGGTTGCTGATAGGCCTTCCCAGGTCCTGTCATGTAACCCATGTCCTATGAGATCTGCATTGGCTACCTGTCAGGTGGAGGATCATCATCAAGGTGGGCTTGATCACCTATAAGGCCCTATATGGCTCAGGACCTGGCTACCTGTCTGCCTTCCTCACACCTGCCATCATGTTACATTCCCTCCGCTCCTCCACCGAGGGCCTCCTAGCAGTTCCAAGGACCAGGCTGAAAACCCTGGGATACCACTCCTTTGAGGTGGCTGGCCTGGCCCTCTGGAACTCACTTCCAAAATCATTTAAGGAGGCATCTTCAGTGGAGGCATTTGAAAAGGGTCTGAAGATCTGCCTTTTTAGAAAAGCGTTTTTAGAAAGTTTTAGCTGATTTTAATTTTTACTGATTTATTCATTAATTTATTATGTACAGTATTTATATATCTCACATGTTTTCTGCTTAACCCTGCTTTTATTACCTGTAAGGCACCCAGAACCCTTGGATTGGGTGCCATATATAAATACAATTGTACTTACTTATTTATACCAAAGGAAAATTTAACTTGAAACTAGAAAAGTGGTGTTAAATATTTGCATGTGAAACATGATGAGTATTTTGTAGACAAAGTGACAGATGTTTCCTTTTCAACTTTCTGACTTTTTTTTATATTTTTCTTATTTTGATTCTGTGTTTTATTTTTTGTATGTTCTAAATAGTCCTTTACTGTATGACTGTGTTATAAACCACAAGATGAAGCTATTGAACATTGAAGAAAGTGTCACATTGAAACTGATGAAGAAATCCACTGGAATCACCCTTACTGTAACATTATTTGTGTCAGTAAAGAACTGAAACATTCCACTTTAATGAGAGTTTCTGACTGACTACAAAAAAGTTGCCTGCACTGTCTGTTTCCATGAGGATGAGAGTGAGAAAGTCAGAAAAACAGAAAATATATTTTAATATGAGCCATTGTTCCTGGGCAAACAAGATGACAGTGACATAGCATTACATACATATATAAACTTTGACTGGAAGTACACAGTTGATCTATCTATCCCACTTAACGCTACAAACTGAATCTATAATCAGTAAAAGCTTGCTGGAACAAATACATCATCAGGACCTTTTTAAAGGCTTCTACCAAGGGATCCTCCTTTAAATAACCAGGCAAGGAGCTCAATAGGGTAGGCACGGCTACCGAGAACAATCTGTCCTTGGAATGCTGCAACCTAACCCTGGGAACTCCAAGGAGGCCTCCTCCAGCAGAGTGCCCGGGGTGGTTGGTAGGGGACAAGGAGATCTTGCAGATAGACTGGTCCCCTTTCATGTAGGATCTTATACAGTAGGTAAGGAGCCCTATATTGAAGACAATCCTCCACCTGACCGGCAGCCAGTGCAGTGCATGGAGGACCGGAGTGATATACTCACACCTTTTCACCCCCGTCAACAGTCTTGCCACTATGTTCTGCACCAGCTGCAGCCTGCAGAGGTTGTCTCCAGATAACCCTAGGTACAGGGCATTACAATAGTCCAACCTGGAAGTGATGAAAGCATTTACCAGCATGATCAGGTCTTCAGGTGGGATCGGGGCTCAGATTAGGGCAATATTTGTTCAATATTCCAAAGATGGTAAAATCCACTTTTGACCATGGCCGACACCTGAGCATCAAGTGTCAGGCTTATATGTAGGATCACACCCAAATCCTTCACCTGTCTAGATGGGGCAAGGGGAACACCCCCTGACACTAAGCCAGTGGGTAACCCCCCCACCCCCCACAGCCCCGACTACCCAGATCCATCACCAGTACTTCAGTCTTGTCTGGGTTAAGCTTAAAACAGTTTGGAGTCATCCACAACTGGATTTCCTTGAGGCAGCTGTTAAATACAAAGGCCATCTCCTGGGTATCGGGCACACAGGACAAGTACAGCTGGGTATCATCAGCATAGCAGTGAAAGCCCTGCCCGTACCACCTGATAATGTCCCCCAGTGGCAGCACATACACCGTGAACAGCAAGGGTGACAAATCCGAACCCTGCGGAACCCCACAGCATAGAGGCTTTGGGTTAGATGAGACTAATCTCCCTGTCACCCTTTGAACTCTGTCTGTCAGGTATGACCTGAACCAGTTGATGACATTACCGGACAGGCCACATCAGAACCGCAGGCAGTCAAGTAACAGCTCATGGTACACGGTGTCAAATGCCACAGAGAGGTACAGGAGGACCAGGATGGTGTGGTCTCTCCTGCTCTTACCATCAGGAGGTCATTTAGCACCCTCACTAGGGCATTCTCCATACTATGCCCCACACGGAACCCAGACTGGAAAGACTCACAGGTGGAGGAAGAAGCAAGATGTCTCTCAAGCTGAATGGACACCACTTTTCTATAATCTTCCCTAGAAATGGGAAGTTCGACACCAGCCTGTATTTGCTGAGACAGTCCGAGTCCAAAGAGGTCTTCTTCAAAAGGGGTCTAACTAAGACCCCTTTCAAGGCCAATGGGAAGACCCCACTCCTCAAGGAACTCTGAACAACCTTAGCAACCACAGGTCCAATCAGGTCCAAATATCCAACCAAAAGGCAGGTTATACCTGGGTCCAGATCATATTGTGTTGGTCACAACTTAGAGATTATCCCCACCACCTCCTCCACCTTAACCAGCTCAAACTCACCCCAGACAGGAGGAGTGTTCTGGCATGGCTAAGGCTAGACCCTGCATCCCTTTCTAGAGATACTTAAAGAGATCTCAGCCATGATAGAGGACACCTTGTTGGAGAAGAACAGAGCCAGCTCCTCGCATCTAGTGCTAAAACCCGCCCCCCCCCAACAAGGAGACAGTCAGGATGTAAAAGCCCGTCAACCATGCGGAAGAGCTGAGCTGGTCTGTTCCTAGCTGCAGCAATCTCTCTAGACAAAAATCAGCCTTCTTTCAGGAGATTGCCCCCTGAAAGTCGAGATAATGCAACTTCAGGATCAATTTGTCCTCCATCAGGCCAGATCTCCTCCAGCATATTTCAAACCTCTGCTCCTAATCTTTAAACTCCAGAGAGCCTCATCATACCAAGGAGGTCTCTAACGAGGAGACAGGGGCCAGAAATGAATGGGTATGATTGAGTCAAAGGCCACAGCAACAGTCCCATTATAAGCTGCAACTGCTTCCTCTGCCCCAACCACACAAGCCGTCCAACACTTGATAGGTCCAGCACTGGTGACAGTCCCATAGAGAGGAAACTCCTCTTAACGGGTGGTACCAGACCATCTCCACAAGGGTGGGACCATTGAGGAAGCCCTGAACTTTATCCCCATGGTGCTATGATCCAACCAAACAACTGAATCTACTCTGAGGTCAATGACATCTAGACTCGAGTTAAAAAAACAGGTCCAGTGTGTGGCCACCCAAGTGCATCGCTGTTGTTACATTGTGTGTCAGGACTAGGTCCTCCATACTCCTAAGGAGATAATTTCCAAATCTCGACAGCCCACCCTCCACCCAAGCATTGAAGTCCCCTAGAACCAACCACCAGGGGGACTCTAACACCAGGCCCGTTATGAGCTCTTCGATCACTTGTAAAAGTCCCCATCTATTCCCAGGGGACGATGGAGCAGGAGAACCCTGAAGCCTGCATCAGCACCCCCTTAGGTGGCCACATACTCAAAGGACTGTGCAGGACCAACAGGTAGCACCGTAAGGTTCAAGCTAGATTTAAAACAAATGGCTACCCCTCCACCCCTGGATTCTCTCTCGGGGTGTGTATCATGGATTATCTGGCACTGATGTCTCCAAAATGGGAGCAGCATTCTCATCCAGCCAAGTCTCTGTGATGCAAGCCAGGTTGACAGAGGATATTAAGTCCACTATTATGGCAGTCTTGTTCCTCATTGACCTGGCATTGCATAACACAACCCAAGTTGGATGAGGTGAGGCAGTCGGATCAACCATCTGCCCACACTCTATAGTGGAGCACTTGGGTATGGGAACTAAGCATGGCATCCCCATCTCAAGTTCCCATTTCTCCCCAGGGCGATCTGTTGAGCCAAATGTTTGCGGCATGTAATGAGGTTAAATAGTTTTGTTTTGTTTGTCCCATGGTAGATCTTATTTACATCCTGATTCACCTAAGTGAAGAGAAGGAACATTCTTATAGGCAAGATTATACTGGTATAATTAATGCTAAGTTTGTGTGTGAATACGTTCTTAAAGAAGTACTTGCAGATGTTGTCGTTGTTCCTTTTGAAGTATACTGAGAACGTACTGAAAGGGTATCAGTGTAAGATTATGCTGCATTGCAATATTGCCAATTGTCTAACAATTTACCTCTAGAGATACAGCATCAAAATCTGACTTATAGTATGGGCATCTGTTATATACTGAGAACTAGAATTATTTCTTGTCAGCTTGTTGGTCTGTTTATCATAAGGTCAGACATGACAGATGTGAACGAATCACACTGTGCTTTGGTGGTGTTTACTACACACTGATAGTAACCTTGCCAGTATTGCTCCATGGAGATTGGAATCTTTGTGGAGAAGATCCATTATCTATTCATCGTGGAATAATTTGAGGCCTTGCCACTCATGACTAATTGTCTTGCAGTGCCTGTTGTATGCTGGCAAAATTCGGAGAATCTTTCACAGAGTTGATGATATCCTTCAGAGATTCAGTCATTACAAATCCTTAGTGGAACTGCATGCCAGTACTCTGTCAAGATGTATTGATGGGTTTCAGACAAGAGAGCAGAAGCAGAAGAAATTTAAGACTGCAGAAGGTGTCAGATTTATTGAGTTGAACAGTTAATCCATTTGCTTTTGCTTTAGCATCACTTTCTCACTAATTGCTAGTTCAAAGAGTATTCAGACTTCAATGAGGAATGGTTTAGGACTGAATAACTACTGAGCAGTAGTATGTGATGCTTGTGCAGCTGTATACTTTGCGGCCCAGATATTCAGAAATGCGACAAAGCCCTGTGCAAGGCCAGTGCAGCGCAAGTCTGATGCTCCATGGTGCAACAGGAGCCATAATCAGAGGTTGCACAGGTCGAACTGCACCAGCACAACCCGGCTGAATATGGCAGAGTTACACCATGGTGCAAACAGAGTTGTGCCATGGCACAAAAAGTGTTGTGCCACGGTGCAATCAGAGTTGTGCCGTGACGCAAAAAGAGATGCTCCAGCGCAACTGTGGGAGCAGAGCAACGGGGGGGGGCATGGCACAGAGAACAGAGCCAGGGAGACACAGTGATAGGCCACAGGAGGCAGCCACCAGTAAGGCACAGCAGGGCACCCACAGGCACCCAGACACCTGACCCAAGAACACAACAGTGGCAGAGAAAACAGGCAACAGGAGGTGCCAATGGCCAATGGAGGGCCACCAAGGGAGCCCCTCCTCAGGCCGCTGGTCATGACCCCTCCACCCAGACCATAGCAGGCCACACCCAGCACCATGCAGTCAAGCATACACACGCCACACAGGCACACAGGAAGCCCACACAATAGGCACAGAATGTTCCAGGTGGCAGGTAGCATGGCAGACCACATGGGACAGGCTGCACAATGCCAAGCTGGGGCCCCCAACACAGTGTGCGGACAGCACCTGACCAAGGACCATGGCAGTGTGCCACCACCACATACGCAACTGCCACACACCCCAACAGCCGTCCAAAGGGCACCCCAATGACCAGCCACTGACCATGGGGATGGACACCACCACAGTGGGACACACCACAGCACACAGCAGTGAACCACGGAAGCACAACATGCACCCCTGCACATGCACACCACATGGAGAGACACTGGGCCACTGCACATGGCTCCTCACGCCACCTGCAAAGCAGACACAGACACAGGTCTGTAAGTCAGAAAATACATATTTAAAGGAACTATTTACAAGAACCAGGGTCTGGGAAAGGGTAGGTAAGATGAGAGAAGGGGACAGGGAACAAGGACTGTACAGTGGGAGGGGGGACTGAAGGGGGGGTACAGCGGGGGAAACAGGGGGAACAGGGGCTGAACTAACTGCATCCCCATCTGGCCACCCTGGCGTGCTGTCTCTGCCTCTGCTTCACCAACAACATCTGCTGGACCTGGATGACCACCTCCACTGTCATGGAGGCCACCAGAAGAGTTTGGCGCAGCAGTCTTGACAGCATTGAGAGAGGTGGTCTTCACCACCAGACACCTACAACAAGGGACAGGACAGGTGATCAGTGCAATGTCCCAAGAAACCATGCCCACCCACTGTGCACAATGGGCAGTAGGAACACACACCCCTGGAGGCCCTGTAACAGCCACCCACTGGGAGGTAGACCAACACCAGCAAGCAACTCAGTGCACCACGACATTGCACAGAAGTGGTCCCTACCGCACAATGGCCACACGACTGTGCAATGACAGTCACATGGCACAGTGCACCAGCAGCACCACAGCAGAAACAGTGGCAGCTGGGCGCACCCCCACCCCACCAACAGCCGTCACATGTGTACAATGGACACGCCACTGTGGCATGCGCCATGCACAGAACGACACACACAGCTGCCACAACACATGGCACAGGTGGCCATGATTGCACCCACTCACCTGCCACCACCATGCACAGTGCAAAGGACCATGACAGTGCGTACCTGCCCTCTGTGGCCATGCTGGTGCCAGTCCCACTCCAGCATGTCCCGCTGTGGCTTGCTGCACTGCTACTGCAGCCTGGGCCCTCCGACGGTCTCAGGTCCTGTGAATGGAAAGAAGACAGGCACACATCAGGAACCAAACACAGCAGCTGCTCCCCACCTGCACCCTCACCCCTGTGCACAGGATGTGCCCCTGCCCGATATGTCCTGCACAGCTGCACGGCTGCATTTAATGCAAGTGGAAGCTGGCAATGCCACACTGTGATGTGCACAATGACAGTGTACCCCTCTGCAGGGCATGTCAGGCAACCAAGCCAACACCACAGTACAGCACCAGGGCAGACATACAACATGGGATGCCTTACCTGGCTGTGGCATGACCCCTCATCTGACATGTGCCTGTAGCCTCCTCAGACATTCTGGGTCCTGCTGCATGAGGTCCCTATAATGGTGGTGACACTATTCCCCAGTCCTGGACACCACTGTCCTGTGCTCCAGGCTTGTGATGATGTCCTGCCACACAATGCCCCTGGCCTGCTGCACGGGCACCTGCCCAAAGAGCTGGGGGGCATGGGGCTCCACACAAGCCACCAGGTTGGCAGCTCAATAGGTGACCAGTTCTGGGCCCTCCTTTGACGTGTCTGCACTATGTTCATATCACTGCGTTTGGCAGTGAAAATGGTGGCTGGAGGTGCACATGTCCACACCATGTGCCTGCCATGTGATGCACAGGTGCACGCGCAGTGCGCGCACATCAAGCAGTGACTGAGATGCACAGAATGGTCTTGGCTACACAGGGTCACAGGGTCAGAGGTCTGACCCAGGGGTCAGGGGTTGACTGGCCTTGTGCACGTGCACAATAGGGCATGGCACCCCATGTGTGGCCATGCACGTAGCCGGCCCATGCACTACATGTGCAATGCCACTGCATCAAGCAGTCGATGCACAGTGCACGATCGATGCCATGATGCTCATGTACACTGTGGGCCTGCTCACCATGCATGCATGCACATTGCGCCAATCGCAACTTGCTCTGGTGCAATCCCATTGGGCACGGTGCAATGTCATGATATTTAGACACCACATGCAAATGAGCTAATCAGCCAATGCATGGTGCAGTGGGTGCATTAGCATGTCATTACTGTTGCCCCCAACCTCATTTGCATGCATTGCACTATCTAAGCACCACGGAACAGCACAGGCCATGGACTGGTGTTCCAACCTTGATAGGTAAGTTGTGCATGCCGCTGCAGCTCACTTGGAGCGCTCAGCACTGCATGGTGAGATGGACTGGGGAGATGCTGCCACTGTCACATTGTGCTGTCCATGTCTACAGACAGCAACATGTCAGCACATGAGAAGGGCGAGGAGCGGGGTCCTGCACAGAAGCTCAGGCCCAACTTCACAAAGGCAGAGACTGATGCCCTGTTTGAGGCCTACCTGGACAGGGAGCCCCTGTTGAGTGGTGCCAGTAGCACACAACAGGCCTGGGCTGGTGCATGGGAAGAGGTGGCAGCCTATATCAACCAGCATGGCAGCCACCAGTGGTCGGTGCAGGAGTTCAGAAAGAATGTGGGAACGGACAAGAGGTGGATAAAGGAGAAGGTGGCGGACATCTGGGCATCCTGTACCACCACTGGAGGAAGGTCTGTAGATGCACTCACACTGATGCCGCAGGAGTTGGTGGCAGCCACCATGCACCACATCATGGTGGAGGATTTGCTTGGTGGAAGGTTCCAGATGGGTGGCAGCCCATCACTGCATGGTAAGTCTGTCTTCAACACACAGCCAGTGGCACGGAGGGTGCATACACAGGCATGCTGGCATGCATGCATGCAGCCAGCATGCATGTCATGTGCATGTGTGTGCACCCATGCACATGCCATGCTGCAGGACACATGCAGTGGCCATTTGTGGGGGGCACATGTGGGCATTTGAACACAGACATGCCTTTCTTTCTCTTGCAGCACCAGCATGCCTCTGTGCAGATGATGGGGCACCAGCAGTGGCAGCGACCATGGATGCTAGTATGGCCCGAAAGACCAGCCATCCACCTCCACCGGCATCTGGGGGCCCGATAGGCTGCAGCTCACCACTACAGTGCAGTCAGATGTCCTAGATCTGGGGTTGGACAAGGCCTGGATGTGTTCCTGCAGGATGCCAACCTTGGTGTCCTCTGTGCAGAGACACAGATCAGGGCGGGGTCTGACTCCGATGGTGACATCACACTTATCCTGGACAGCATGGGCAACATTGTGGGTGAGATGCCGCTGTGGGCCACTGACACAGGCAGCACGCCCAGTGCTCTGCCAGTGGCAGAACAGCTGCCTGCCACTACTGTGGGTGCAGCAGTGTGAGCTGCCCTGGCTGTGCCCTGCGGTGGTGGTGATGTGGCCATGCAGGCGTGGGGTGGCATACAGCAGTCGGATGGGTGACAGCAGCAGGCTGTGGGTGGCATCAGGCAGCTGGACACAGGGTCCTCTGCCAGTGCACCTGCTGTGCCCATTCCCCCTGCAGACCCCACTCAGCAGTGTCCACCAGAGAGGGGGGCTGTGCAGCATGGCCGGTCACCACATGAAGATCAGCATCCTGCCCGGGAGCCCCAGGATGCCAACCAGCTGGCTGAGCACACCCATCTGCTGTGGGCATCCATTCAGCAACAGGTCCTGCTTGCCACTGGGGTGTGTGCACTATGTGCAGAGGTGTGCCAGTTAGCTGAGCAGCAGGAGACGGGCACTGCGCAGATCCACATGAGGATGCAGCACATGCAGGAGGCCATGACTGCATCCTTGGATCACATTGCCATTGCGATAATGGATGGCTTTGCATTGCTGGCTGCCACAGGGAATGGCCATGCACAGGTGACTCCCCACAGTGCACTGTCCACCCTACAAACCCGGCGTCATGCAACCTCATCACAGTCAATGCCAGGCTCTGATGTAGGCATTCCAGGTGTGCCAGGGGGTGGCCTGTTTGGGCGCCTGCACACCCCCACCCAAACTCTGTCATGGTCCTGAGGTTCCACCCCAGAGGGGCTGTTGCAAACACACCCATTGCTGAAGCACAACCTGTGGCTGCCGATCAGCCCCAGGGCAGCTGCCCATGTGGCTGTGGTGGCCATGGTTCCATGCAGCGGTCCTGATGCACGGGCCACCCTGACCGCTGTCTGCTGCTGCTGTCCTATACGCACATGGGTGATGTTTGTGTTCCTTCCACTGGTATCATGCCTGTGTGTCATGCCACACACTGCCTGTGTGCATACCTGCCCAGCTGCTGGACCCTGTGGCATTGGAATGATGAGGGCAGGCTAGCACTGGTTGCATCTGTGCACTGGTGCAGTGCATCTGATCCATGCACATACCAACTCCTGGGTGTGTGGGTGCATGTGGGTGTGTGTGTGTGTGTGTGGTGCAGTGTGTGGCTGTGTGACATTGACTCCCCTACCCCTGCCTCATGCCACTGTGTGTGCATGCCCATTGCCATGCACACCCCTGCATGTGTGCTGTACCTGTTTGTGTGAACCATGCATGTGTACTGCACCACCTACCTGTGTGCACCATAGTGCTCCTGTGCAATGGTGTCCTGGTGGATTCACACCTGTTGGAGCAGCCGGGGGTCCCTCCACCCAGGGGGTGGCTGTCCACTGCCCTCCAGCCCATTGCCTCCATCATTCCCACTACTGTTGCCTCATCAGCATCGACAGCTATCCCACGATCAATGGCCATGTCATGCAGTATGCAGAAGGCCAGGAATAGGCCACAGACTTTCGAGGGGCTGTACTGTAGGGTACCACTTGACCTGTCTAGGCAATGGAATCATGTTTTCAGAATGCCAAAGACACGCTCGATGATGTTTGCACATACTGGCATGTGCCTTGTTGTACTGTTCCTCTACTGGGGACGACGGGCACCAGTAGGGGGTGAGCAGTCAGGGTCTCAGTGGATATGCGCTGTCACCTGTGTGGAGATTGACATGGTTAACCCTCTGCTCTCCTATGCTGTGCCCCTTGCATGTCCCTGGCATCCACGCCACCCTGCACACCCTTCCCACCCCCATCCCCAGGCCTGCTATGCCCATTGCCCCTTGCCCATGCCATACTCACCCACTAGGTAGCCCGTGGGGATGTTACCATGTTCAAACCTGTAGCACAGCGCAGAGCTGTGCCAGATGAATGTGTCATGTGCACTCCCAGGGTGTGTGGTGCAGATACTGGTGATGAGCCCCATGGCGTTGCACACCACCTGGCAGTTGACACTTGGGCTCCCCTTCTGATTGATATATGCCACATCCTCAGGGCCAGGTGGCATGCAAATGGACATGTGGGTGCAGCCAATGGCCCCAATCACACCAGGCATACATGCCACCCTGTGGAAGTCCTGCATGGCTGCTGTACACTCTGTCTGTGTGCTGGGGAAATGGATGAATTCTGAAGCACATGGCAGCAGGGCACTGAGGAACTGTGTGAGGTGGCAGGATGTTGCTGACTGGGTGATACCTGTGGTGTCCCCTGTTGGTCTCTGGAAGGTGCCTGTGGTGAGCAGGCACATAACATCTCCACAGACATGGTGTAGCTCCATTTGGTGGGTGCCTGCATCTCCTCACTGCACAGCTTGCAGAGTTGCCTCAGAATGGCCATATTCAGGTGGTACCAGCCCACAATCTCGGTGTCACTGTAGTTCTCAAAGGTGATGCAGCACGGTACCACCTGTGTCGGGCATACCACCAACAAGCCCTTCCTTGACCACATCACTGTTCCTCCTGCCCCCTCACACCCCTCATTACAGCCTCCATCATGAAGGTCACACTGTCCATGGCCCTTACTGTCCACTGTCCCCCTGGGAGGTTGGCTGCTGGCCATGTGCCACCCTGGTGCACTGCTTGTCTGTGTGTGTGTGTGTGTGTGTGTGTCTTTCTCTCTCTACCCCTCTCTCCAATGCCACCTCTGTTCCTCTCCCTCTGTGTGTGGGCTTTGGTCTGTCTGTCTGCCTCTGTGTGTGTCTCTCTCACTCACTCCCTCTCCCTCACACCCCTGGTGCAAGTGCTGTCTGTGTTTGCACCTTGTATTTATAGGAACAAGTCTGCTCAGAGCAACTTTGGTTTGCTCCACTCTTGTGCCATGGATTCACAGTTGAGTATGCCACTGCGCTGGATATTCATGAGCATGCCCCCCCCTGCTCTTGTGCATGCATGCATTCATTATAGTTGCACATTGGCACAATGGATTTTGTGCTGCGCACTGGTTCCCGTTGAATATGGCTCCTTGGCACAATACCGCACTTGCACCAGTGCAATTCAGTTGCGCCATGCGCAACTGCTCTGAATATCTGGGCCGGGGTGTATACTCTCTCTGTTTGTGCTATGGGGAATACCACCCTGTTGGAGTGTCATAAAGACACAGGAACCCTCATGGAAGGATTCTGATCCCTTGAGGGAATGCAGGGACAAGGTCTGAAAGACCAAAGGCACATTAGGGAAGAAAACCCACCAAATTCTGATTTTGTGGAATTTTCATGAAATTCTGCAAAATTTCATGAAATGTTGCAATGTTACAAAATTTTATGAAATTCTTTAATCAGTCGTAACACACTGTAGTCAGTATTATATATAGAGATATGGAATTTGGCATACACATTGTATAGAAGGCTATAAAATGCTGCCAAGTTTCAAGCCATTTGGATGAGGGGCTGGGAAGTTAGAGGGGCCCAAAGGCTGGCAATTTATTATTCATGTGAACATTTCTGAAAATATTTCTTTGCTTACAATGTGGCCACCATTGGAGCTAGATAATTGAACATTTATAAGCATACTTTCTTGAAAGGGTCATAGAAACTGCTAGAGAGGTAATTGGATGTGTAAATTGTAAATTCTAGGAGTTTAAAATTTCACAATTTAATTATTTGTGGAATTCTGTGAATATTTTCAAAACATTTAGAAGTTTAAAGCTCCTCTGCTATTGCAGGTATACACTCAAGATTTGGCATGCATACCAAAGTAAATATGTCATTGAATTTAGTTAAGCTGTGTATATGTGATTTGCAGATTAAGATTTATTGTGGTTACTTTAGAAATTACTAACTTGCAACATTTGCTCCAGGATTTATTGATTCATAGTAGATAATTTCACTAGAAGGCCAGCTGTGGAATTTAACTTTCACTAAGTACTTATCATTGTGGACCATGTGATGCAGCATGCCTGAAGGATGTTTCTCTAACCCTCTCCATCCACCCGCTTCAACAAACTTCACATTTTACCCCTGTGAGATTACCAAAACTTATCAAAATTGACACAGAAGCTCCCTAACTATATGAGTGTCTACTTATACCATTTCTGTAGCGATGGATGTGGAAATGAAGAAGCCGCAGCCAAGGCACACTCCTCCTCTAACTCCAGAGAAGGCCCCCCAAAAAACACAAACTAACAGTGCCACTAGCTCGCAGACTCCGACACTGCAGAAGATGGAACTAGAACCACTAATGCTCTCAGGCTTCTTAGCTGAATTCAGTCCCTTTTAGGAGGCCTCTGAAATTAAATCTTTATCCCAGGCAATCAAGGGCATTGCATTAAGAACAACAGATAGTGAAGCCTGTATTATTTCCTTGGCGAGACGGACTGAAAAGCCTGACCCAGACTTGGTTGCGATGAAACAAAAACTTACCAAGATAGAACAAAAAGTAGAGGATTTAGAAAGGCATAGTCGCTGAAACAACGCAGTGATTATTGGACTTCCAGAGTTGGAGGAGGGACAGGATACCATTCTTTTAGTCTAGAAGTTTATTGAAAAAATAGTAGGGCCCTCTCCTTTTGGGTCCCAGTATGTTATTGAAAGGGCTCACAGAGTGCTCCGACCTACTCCTCCACCTTAGGCAACCCCCTGATCTCTCATTTTCCATTTTCTAAACTATCTAGAGAGACAACATTTCCTTACAAAAATAAAGGAAATTCAGGAAGTGCAACGGGAGGGGAAAAAAATTTGTGTGGCCCAGGACTTGCCTCTCATTGTCAGGCAATGCAGATCTGCGTTCCATCCCTTGGTAGCAAAAATAAATGCAGCAGGCTTAAAGTTCAAAATGATGTATCCAGCGAAATTACAGGTGTTTATCTTGGGATCCTGGCAATCCTATGAGGACTCAGAGGCTGCAAGCATAGGCCTTAAAATGATTTTACAAGATCTATTCAGAGGTAGCTAAAATCAAGGATTTAGCCATTCAATGGGAGTGTGCAAGGACATTACTAAGCAAGGTCTGTGCTGCAAGATCTTGGACTAACAAACCAACAACTTTGGCTCATGGAACTGTTTCTTTGACTGAAAATATAACAGTAACATTTAGATAGACTGTTTCCTTTGCTTAGAGATTGGTAACAGTGAAAGTCAAAGTTTGCCCTCATTTTAATGCTGATTCCTACACCAATAATCCTGAAGAAGGGATCATTTTGGTATTGAAAATACTTAAGCGAATTTTGTGTTGGACTTGTTTTTAATGTTTTCCACAAGAGAAACTGTAGAAGAAGTACAGGATTAATGGCATAGAGGAGGACACTTTCCCTCTTAGTGCAATGAATAAGATTTCAGCAGAGGGGCTTATAATTCTGTAGTAGCATAGTGTTACCAGATAGAAACAAAAATAATTAGCTTACTCTACATAGTTTTGGGCTATTACTGTTTGTTCATAGGGCTGCAGTACACAGAATTCTTTTATAATTGCAAGGTTTTCTGCAGTCTCATTTACCAGGGCTATGGGTAGGTGTAGTTGCTTCTTAAGTTCACACGAGGGAGCCAGCCTGGTGGCGCTGAAAGTTTAGGCACTGGACGCCACACCTCGCTCCATGCCGGCGACCTGAGTTCAGGAGCGAGCTCGGGTGCCAGGGATCGGCAGGGGAGGGACTGAATTGAGTGCCCAATGGGCTGCTCTCCGGTCCTGGGGGGGGGGTGTCGGCACTCCAGTGGCCCCTGGTGGAGACTGGGGGCACCGCAGTAGCATGGAGCAGCACGTACACTAGCGTGCCTGAAACTGGCAGGGTTGCCGTGCGCCAAGCATCAGGAGCGGGCACACACTGGGGGGGACAAGAACAGAGGAAAAACCCGGCTCGTGGGGCAGGCGACGGCACTGGTCCCCTATGCCATCCACCGGGTTCTGCCTTTGATGGCCTTCCAGTATCCTCCCCCAGGTGCCTCCTTGCAGTTGGAATCTGAGTCGCAAGGAGCCCAAGAGGTGCAGGCTACCCTCCTCAGGTGGGTTAAACCGAGTTTGCCAGCTGCAGGTGGGAGGGGGAGAGAGGAGGTACCATCCAGAGGGGGCCTCAGGTGGGCAGAACAAGGATCAGTTGCCGGAGAGAGGTCCTCACGAGCCGCCACCGGAGTGAAAGAAAGTTGAAAAAAAAAGTTCACATGAGGGGAGAAATGCACACATTTTCTTTTTCCTTACACTCCTCAGAACCTGGTAGATGCAGAATTGGTTAGATTTGGTTAGTAAGGGAGTTGACTCCTTGTTAGATGGAGTATTTGTAGATGATACTTATAGGTGAGGATGACTGGAAGGGAGAAGTGAAAGTATGGGGTACTGCAAGGCGATATTCATAACAGTAGGGAGGGAGGAGGAGGTTTGGGATTGTAACTGATAGGTAAATTTTAAGGGGATTCTTTTGGGCTTTTGGTGGAATCCCGGGTTTGCAACAGGGGGGTGGGGAAGGGAGAATAGCCCATTATCCACTGACCTCAAGGAATACCAAGAAGTATTGTTTGCACTCCCTCAATGTTAACTTATGATTATCCTGTGTACAAGAAAATGGCTTATGATTTTAAGTTTTTCTCCATGGAATGTTAAAGGGGTTAGAAGAAAGCTAAAACAACACAAAATCATAAAGCATTTAAATGTTCTAAAATCACAAATTTATTTTCTTCAGGAATCCCATTTATTAGATGCTGAAGCTTTACAAATGAGGAGACAGCAAACAGGACAGGTGTTTGCTGCCCAAGGTACCACAAATAGCTGTGGAGTTATGATTTTAATTAACAGGAATATTCCATTTAACCCTTTACAGGTCATCAAAGATCCGGAGAGCAGGTTCATTTTAGTCCGTGGTACTGTCTATTCAATAGATCTTCTGTTGGGCAGTATCTATGGTCCTAATAAAGATGACCCGCAATTTTTTATGCACCTGATTAACACCATGCTGCCTTTGCTACCCGCATCATTAGTTCTAGGTGGTGATCTGAATTTGGTGTCTGACCCCATTATGGATCGCACAGGCTCCACTTATAGAGGACTTTCTCCAGCTCAATGTGCACTGCGCGACCTACTAGATCGGATGGGTCTGTGTGACGTTTGGAGAGTTTTGAATCCCAAGGATAGGGAATACACATTTTACATCCCCAGTCCATGGGACCTCCTCCCACATCATAGGTTCATAGGTTCACAGGTTAAACAGAGCCAAAAGACCAAGGTCCATATTGCTCGCCAACTTTTTAATTATACCCCTTAATTAAATTTGTGCACAAAAAAGCATCCAATCGTTTTTTTGAATAAATGCATACTTTCACTGGCAACCACTACAAGTGGCAGGCCATTCCATATTCTAGACACTCTAACTGAGAACCATGAACTTCTCTGTTTTGTTCTGCAGCGTTCTACCATTAATTGTAATGGATGAGCCCTGGTTTCATAAACCACCTCTCTAAAGACCAATCCCAAGGTATCCCACAAACTATCATCTTGTAAAGCATGACACACCAAACAAACATCTCCCCTCAATCTGTGATATTCCAGACTATAAAGTCCAAGTTTTAGGAGTCTATCATCATATTCTAATCCCCTTACTTCATCCATTTTTTTAGTTGCCCTTCTCTGGACTTGCTCTAGGGCATTTATAGAACCCTTTATCTCCTGGTGCCCAAAACTGGGCACAGTATTCCAGGTGCAGCCTAATGAGTGAGGAATACAAGGGGAGCAGGACCTTACTGCTATTACTTTTTATGTGTTTATTAATACAATGAAGAATGCCCCAGCCTTTTTGATAACTTGTTGGCAATGTAGTCCAAAATTTAAATAATTTTTTACCCTGATTCCCAAATCACGTTCATCTTCAGCTACTTCAAGCAATCAACCACCCATTGTATAATTTGCTTTTGGATTACTCTTTCTAAAATGCATCGCAGTACATTTATCTATATTAAACATGAGTTTCTTTACCTTTGCCCAACTTTCTAATTCACTTAAGGCATATTGTAAGGTAATTACATCTTCAGATTTATTAACTGTGAAACCAATATGGGTGTCATCAGCAAATTTGGCTAACCAAACATCCGTTGATGTAGTTAATGAAGAAATATAAATATTAAAGAGACAAGGGCCCAGAACAGATCCCTAAGGGACACCACTGGTCACTTGTTCACAGTCAGAATAAAAGCCCTTTATACAGACCCATTGAGTTCTCCCAGTTAACCAAGATTCAATCCATTTGGTAATATTCCCCTCTAGACCCATTTTTATAGTTGTATCTATTAATTCACCATGTGGTACCATGTCAAAGGCCTTAGAAAAATCAAGAAGAATAACATCCACAGCTTCACCTTTATCTAATGCCTCACTGACACCACCATAAAAATGTAACAGGTTTGTCATACATGATCTAGATTTTACAAACCATGTTGTGCAGTGTCTGGTTGCATAATATTCCCTATGTAACTTTTTACTATGCCCTCAAGAATCTTACCCAAGACAGATGTTAAGCTAATGGGTCTGTAATTGGCTACATTCTGCACTGATCCTTTTTCAAAAATGGGAATAACTGTGGCCTGTCTCCATGCTTCTATAACTTCTCCTTCTGTAATAGATTTTGTAAAGACAGCAGTGATTGAATCTGATAAGGGAATTGCCAATTCTTTCATTATATGAGGGTGGAGTCCATTGGGTCCAGCTGATTTATTGGGGTCTAATCTCAGAAGTAGTTTTTCAACTTCCGTTTTCTCTACTATATATTGTTTAATTGTTATTTGATCACTATGTCTTTCATTTGGGCTAGTTTTTTTTATTAAAAACAGAGGAAAAATAGTTATTACAAGCTGTAGCCATTTGCAATTTATCGGTTAGTAAATTACCATTTGGGTTCTTTATTGGGTCAATAACAGGTGTACCTCCCCTCTTTTTATTTATATATGTATAAAATGTTTTATAATTATCTTTTACATTTACAGCTAACCTGTACTCATAATCGCATTTAGTTTTTCTAATACTATTTTTTGATAATCTTAATTGATATCTATAATCAGCCCAATTTTTTTGAGAACCACTTAATTTGGCCTTTATAAATGCCCTGTTCTTGTTTTTTATATGCTTTTTAACTATTGTATTCATCCAAGGTGATTTAAGTTTTTTACTTTCTGTTTTCACCATTTAAGGAATATATTTTTTGGTGGCAATAGTAAGTTTAGTATTTATAATCTGCCACATTTCCAAAAGTGACTTATACTTGAAATCTGATTTCCAATCCCAATTTGCCATTTCATTTTGAAAATCCCAAAAATGTGCCTTTTTAAAATTATATATTAAAATACTACTAGGGTCATATTCTGGGTTAATTTTATAAGTAAAGCTAACCATGGAGTGATCACTGGAGCCGGGGGTGATAACCTTACAGTTAATAATATTAGTACCCAAGTTGTTCAATACTAGATCTAAAATATTTTCACCCCTAGTATTTATCTTCACTATTTGTTCCATATTATTCTCTAGGAATGTTTCCAAATGATTGCTTTCAGCAAGGGTATTTGTTTGTAGTGCATTCCATTTTATACCCGGTAAATTTAAATCCCCCATAATTATGGCACTAGTATGGCATCGACTATATTTTGATATCCCAGGCTCTTCTTCCTGGAGTTTTATCCTCTTCAATTTAGCCTGGACCTCCTTCTGATCATTCCTTGGTAATGGGCCAGTTGTCCCTTAGTTCCCTACCCAAGCAGGGCCCACGTTGGAAGTTGAATGACCAGTTGCTGAAGGACTCAAAGATTTCTGATCTAGTCAAAGACCATATTGAACAATTTTTTCATATAAATGCAACTCAAGATATTAGGCCTGCTATTATTTGGTGTGCCTTTAAAGCATACCTTAGAGTTATTCTAATTGGGTTAACCTGTAAGAGAAAGAAATCCCAAGACTCAAAATTAAAAAGCCTGTTGTCCCAAATTCAGGCTATAGAAGCAAATCTAAATTCTCATTCTCCTGATACTATCAAACAAAATCTAATTAAGATTAAAGACTCCTATCTGGGCTTACTCAGGCAAAAAGCTGAATTTGCAATCCTCCATAAAAAGGCCTCTTATACAGATCAAGGGGAGAAGGCGGGAAATTATTAGCTTTTAAGTTCAAACAACAGGAATCAGCCCAATTCATTCCCCCTATTCATTCTCAGATGGATGGTTCCTTGAAATCCTTTCCTAAAGAAATTGTAAACAAATTTACTATGTATTACAAACAACTATATGGAGCCATGATTAACCTCCCTTCAAACCTAACCCTATCTTCCTAACTAAAAGAGGCCCAATTACCCTCCCTTTCTGATACCCACAAATGAGCAATAATGGCACCCATTTCTACCCTAGAAATTGACGAGGTGATACAAAATCTCCCTACCGATAAATCTCCAGGACCAGATGGATTTTCACCCAACTTTTACAAGAAATTTAAAGACCAAATTGTCCCATTCCTCTTACCTTTATATCAACATATCCTATGTGGCACACAAGTTGACCCCACATTGTTTGAAGCCTTCATTGTTCTTTTACCCAAACCAGACAGGAATCCAGAATTGGTGAAGAACTACAGGCCCATTTCTCTGCTTAACCAAGCTATAAAGATTTTAACAAACTTATTAGCAGATAGACTCAGTTTACTACTCCCAGACTTAATAGGACTACAACAGGTGGGATTCACAAAGGGGAGACCCTCAGTGGACCACATCCGTACTCTCTCACATGTCTTTTCGGCATCCAGGGATGCCTCCTTTCCAGCTGTTTTGGTGTCCCTGGACACCAAGAAGGCATTTGACAGAGTTGATTGGAACTTCCTGTTTCAAACCTTGAATGCCTTTGGTTTTCCACTAGAATTTCAGGGGTGGATAAAAGTTGTTTACCATACCCCATCGGCCAGAATCTCAGGAAATGGAGTGATTTTAGATTCATTTCCCTTACATTCTGGTATGAGACAAGGATGCCCTCTTTCCTCCTTACTTTTTAACATATACCTTGAACCCCTTATCTGCAAACTGTAAGTCGGTTGGTACAGGGACAAACAATCCAAGGTAGAGAGGTAAAAGTCTCTGTATATGCAAATAATCTTCTCCTACACCTGTCCTATCCAGAAACATCTATTCCATCAATGATAGAAATTATTGAGGAGTATAGTAGACTATCAAATTATAAACTAAATGTTAACAAGTCAATCGTTTTTCCCCTAAATCATAAAGTATTCAAAAATACCATTATGTCTCTAGGCCTCTCATGGTCCCAAGATTCCCTTAGATATCTCAGTATTGAACTTACCAGAGATACACAGCTTACCATTAAGAAAAATTTAGACTTCTTGGTACAAACCATTATTCAGGATTTAGACTGGTGGACGGCTCATCCCATTTCATTATGGGGAAGGATACAGTACATTTTATTAAAATTAATATTTTTTTTTATTTTTGTTGACCGGGTAAGTGCACTAGACAAATCCTGCCTATTTTCAATCACGACCCAGGGGAGGGGGATACAGATGAATGCCAGCTGACCTTGAACCAGATTAAAATGTTGGTATTATTTTTCGTGAATGGAGGAAATTTGGCCATTTCACCAGGAAAATTCCCCTGCTCTTTTCGAGAAGTGCCGGGGATCTTTAACATCCACCTGAACTACCACTAGAACAGGCAGATGGGGCATCAGTTTTAAAATCTTATCTGAAAGACGGCACCTCAGGAGTGCAGCAGCCCCCTCATGCTGCACTACAGTGTCAGTATTAGGATATTAACCCAAGTACCTGGTGTGGGGATAGAACCCACAGCCTACTGATCTCCCAGCCTCACAAGCAAGTGTGCTACCTGCTGAGCCACTGACACTGCTCATTTATATGTTCCCCCATTTATTTTATCCCCTCCAGTTACTCAATATTTGTTTACCAAGTACTTGGTTTAAGAAAGTCCATAGATGACTTACAAAGTTCATTTGGTCCAAGAAACAACCAACAATAGCATATCATAAACTAGCTGCTTCCAAACTTAAAGCAGGCGTACGTCTACCTTACCTTAATCTATCCCATCATCTTCCTGCCCTCCTTGGCTCAAAATAGAACTGGAGTTGATTTGCTCTAGTAACATGGAACCCTCTACTTTGCTATATTTAAAGACATCCTGACTACCAAGAAACCTAAAATCAACCACGATCGAAGTTTCCATGAGAGTCCATTCCCAAATATGTGCCTTTCTTCAATATAAACATTATACAGATATGTCCCAATCTATTTGGAACTCCCCAACTTTTCAAATTGACAACAAGAGGCTTGCACCACATTGGTTACACCAATTGGGGGATGGAAAGTTATCCCTGTTTGTGGGAGAAGATGGTTACTGTCTCTCGACAGTTGAAATTATGAATAAATTTAAAATACCCCTGCCCTGTTTCTTTAAGTTTTTCCAATTGAGGCATCTCCTTCTCAAGGAGATAGGTAAGATACCTCCTTCCTTACCCAAATTCTCATTCCAGTCAGAGCTGTACCCTCTGGCCATCTCTCTTGAAGCAATCTCTAAATTATATGTAACTCTATATGAATGGCATTTCAATGAAAGCTTTGGACCCACAGTATACTGGTCAGCCATTTTTCCTCATTGGAACATAGACTGGTCCATCTCCTGGCGTAATTGTCACCATTTTGTGACACAAGACCGATTATGCCGTATGCAATTTCACATTTTACACAACCTGTACTACTCCCCACAAAAATTAGCTGCTTGAGACTTAATACCCTCCAATCAATGTACAAGGTACCCTTCTTCTCATTTTCTAGACATGTCCCAGGATAGCCCCCCTTTGGAACTGTATCAAGGCCAGAGCGGATCCCATTACTAGGATTATCAGAGTATTTTACACCTGAAATATGCTTATTGGGTGTCTACTCACAAATTTCAGTGGGTAACCATAAATATCACATCTCCTTGATCCCAATATCTATTAAAAAACTGATTCTTAAACACTGGAAAGATACTGACAATATCTCTTACTCTGAATGGCTCAACAAATTATTAGCTAACCTCAGAACTGAAAAGACTATAGCAAATCTTCATAATAATTTGTCTAAATATAAAGGGATATGGGACCCCTTGTATACTTTGTACTCCCTTTAAAGAGTGCATTTTGTTAGTAACAACATATTGTTTGATTCAGAATATATGGACTGTGGGGGGAGGGGGAGGAAAAGGTTTGGGGGATGGAGGTGGGAGGGAGGGATGGGAGACAGACCCAAGGTAACTTTTTTTGGAACATGTGTATAAAACCATCACTCATGGTTCTGTCTCATGTAAATGTGAAAAACCAGCAATAAACTTTAAATTGAAAAAAAAAGTACTTATCACTGCTGAATACACTGTCTGCACTATTTGATAACCCTGCAATACCCCTCCAACATTCTTGTGACAGTGATGCCCAGCATCATGGCCCTTCTGTACCCCTCTAGCATGCCTGTGATAGTGATGCCCAGCATCATGGCCCTTCTGTACCCCTCTAGCATGCCTGTGACTGTGATGGCCAGCATCATGGCCCTTCTGTACCCCTCCAACATTCTTGTGACAGTGATGCCCAGCATCATGCTCCATCATGACTAAAGATATCCAGGTACTTCTGTCACAATGGCCTAAGTCACAATTGATTGTTAAACCTTGAGGCTTGGCATCACTTGGTGCCACTGTTTTCAAGTAGTAAAAATATGCATTATGTATAGGGTTGTTAAAGAGTCATCAGGTGGCAATGTACAGAAACAATGCTGCACATGCATGTGCTTCCTCAGGTCATTAAGTCAGTGAGCACTACTGGCTTCTGGCATATTGCAAGAATTCAGGCTAGTACACAGGGATGTCCCTACCTATTCTTCACAGTTCATCACTCAAGACATTAGGCACCACTATACTTTTACTTTGCAGCCTCCTATGAATTCTACCTTACTGCAACTTTACCCTACCTTAACCTTCCTTTACTCAAGTGTATGACTGGGGAAAAATGCATTGACATGGCTTCAATAAAAGTATCACAGCATACCACAATGTCACAAATGTTCATGAAACTGAACTTCAATTATTGATGTTATTTTGGAATATTTGGCTGCTTATAACATGGCAAGCCACTGAGCAAGTGATTAGAGAGTTGACACACATAGCCTCTTTTTTCTTTTTTTTTTCTGGATTGCAGCTCATCTCATGGGGATATATCCTTTTCACAGGTATATACACTGATCAGGCTGAACCCAGCCATTATTTACAGTAGTTGGCTACAAGTTTTTTCTCCAACATTTTTTTCCTCCCATCTCCCCGGGGAGGGGGGGGGGTGTTTCTGTCAGCCTTGCACAACCACAGCTTCCCCTGTGGCAAGAGCAAGTTCCTTGGCCCAGCTGCAGGGGTCGCTGTGTTGGGGAACCTGACACCAATCCTCCCTGACTGAGATAAACTGCAAAGCAGCAGCTGTCTTGTCCATGGCCTGCATTCCAATGTAACTTCCCGGGCTCACTTCCAAACAAGGGTTGTCTGCATGGCAGTGTGATGCTATGTTGCTGGGCCACAGAGGTGTCCTTGGTGCCTAATATTTAGGGTCAATGAACCTAACAAAATTGGTGATATTCTGTTCTCTAGTTTTAAAGTTATAAAGGCTTAAAATTCTGAAGTTTACAGAATTGTGAAATGTAATTATAAAATTTCTGAAAGTTTGGAGGCTTTTAACTCCAACACATTTACATATAGAGATCTGAAACTTAGTACACTTCTGTCTGGGCCTTGTTAAAGTCAGCATACCAAATTTGGTGCAGTTTGGAGAAATACTTATAGTTAAATAATTATGAAATGAAATTTTAACATTTCTAAAGGTTTGGAGGCTTTTAATTCAAGTCATTTCAAAGAAAGGGTTCTGAATCTCGATAAACGTCTGTGTGGGTACTAGCAAGGTCACCTTACCAAATACAGTGTAATGTGAACAAACACTTTGTAAATTAATGGGAAATGACTGAAATCACAGTTTTGGTGAAATTTCACAACATTTTCATGCAAATGTCATGAAATTTCATAGAAACAAAATTGGTATTTTCCCAGAATTTTGCTACGAGATGATAAATCTGTCCAGCCCTAATGGAGAGACAAGTGCTACATGTGAAGGAGAAGAAGGTGACCTTTGGCACACAGGAGAGCAAAAAAATCATTTTTTCAAGAAACCTCTTGGGACAAAAGACCTAGGTTGCCATACCTCCAGAATAGGTGCAATAATAGTTATAAGTTAGCTGCTGTAATTTAGATTCCAAAGTCAGTGGAAAGCTTTTACAGAAAGGGCTCTCACTCTATACCTTTAATGGGAAATGCCATGAGGGTGACGCAAACCAATCTCTGTAGTTAATGGAGGCTCCTTACAAAGGAGGAGCACCCAACAAGGCATAGGATGAGGAGAGAAATGACAACTAATAGATGAATACATAACCTCTGGACTAGAAGGAGTCCTAACTGAATAGGAAGCAATGTTCTTGAAGGTAAGGCTGTATGAGATGATGGGCTCAGCCCTTATAGGGCAGGGCTGTACAAGATAATGGAGCTAAGCCTTTGAAGGACAGAGCAGTATGTGATGCAGAACTTCATCCATAAGGGGCAGATGAAGGGTAGGGAACCTAGATAACAGCAGATGTACCTTAGGTGGATGTAGGGAGCATAGCTTTTGGAAGTGTTGCTGACATAGTCTGCACAGCTAAAGGAACCCCTTACGACTTAGAGGATCCACCCTTCAGTAGTTGAAGTCCTAATACTGCATCACATGGTGCTGCTGAGTTGATCTGCATGGCTAAAGTTTCACCCAAAGTGTAGAACATTCTCACTCAAAGGGATGAAGGAGAAGGACCCTACCCGAGCTGAGGGACCCACCCACCATTGACATGCATACTTCAAGTGACTAGATAAAGACCATCATCTTACAGGACAGGGAAGCCCTAGAAGTCAGGCATATGGTCATGGCTGTAATGGGTCCTAGTCTAGCTATATACAGTAGTATATGCAAGAAGTTAGATAAAGGTGGATAGGGAAGCCTGATGGCCAATACTTTGTAAACAGGGTCAGTATGAGCTGATGGCAGTACCTGATAGCTAACTGATAGCCATAGACTGACATACAAATGAGTCATGAATCTGAGTGTAGAAAACACAATTAATAATAGTGGATGCACACAAACTAATCACACATACAGTAGGAGTTGCCAGTGAAGGTATTTGTATATGGCAGTAGCTTGTAATTGAAACTCTACATAAATATGCTGACTATGAATACCAGATAAACGCAGGCCTGGAAGATATGGCAGATTTCAGGATCCAGGAAGGCTGGTACAAAAAATGCAAAATCAGTGGAATATATGCACAGTGGGGATCTAGGCGGCAATACTAAGCACAATGGCAGGGCTACAATGAGACACAGATGTTGATGGTACAGTAGAACAAATAACATATTGACTTAAGGCAAATGCCTTAATTGAACAAAAGCCTTCAGTACTATGGAGAACTTCTAAAGCACACTGAAAAAACTAACCAAACTTGACTCAGAAGAACAAACTCAAGACACAGGGCTCGATTCTCAAAGAGGGTTTATACTGGTGCAAGCTGTGGCAAACTGCAGCTTGCACCAAAGCAGAGTGTGCCAGGGACCCTGCACCAGATTATAGTATAGGAGGGGTCCCAGCACCTAAGTCCCCACACTTGCCACAACCTCTCTTGTGTGACAAACACAAGGTGTAGGGGAGGAGTTTACCACAGGCTCCGTGTGGCAAAGGCTAGCAGTCCCCCCATCCCTGATCCCCTGATAAAATAATGCAAATCCAACCCCAGGTGGTTTAGTGGCCCCACCCCTGAGCCATGATATCACCCTTTATAACAATATTTCATAAATCCCCCTTCCCTAGTGGTCTAGTGGCCCCCTCCCTGATCCCCGATATCACCCATTGTAACAATATTTCATAAAGCCCCCTTCCCTAGTGGTCTATTGGCCCCCTCCCCAATCCTCTATATCTCCCATTATAACAATATTTCATAAAGCCCCCATCCCTAGTGGTCTAGTGACCACCCTCCCCATCCCCAATATTGCCCATTATAACAATATATCATAAAGCCCCCTTCCCTAGTGGTCTAGTGGTCTCCTTTCTCAATCCCTGAGATCACCCATTATAACAATATTTCATAAAGCCCCCTTCCCTAGTGGTCTAGTGGCCCCCTCCTGATTCCCCAATATTGCCTATTACAACAATATTACATCAATCCCACTTTCCTAGTAGCCTAGTGGCCCCCCACCCTCCCTCTCCACCAGCTGGTAACCATCATGCTGCTCCCCCATCCCATAACACAGCTAGCAACTGGCACAGCTCTCCTCTCCTCTCACCTCTGCAGCTGGCAGCTGACTGAACTGTCACAGAGCATGTACTATAATGTGTATGCGCTTATTGATTATTATTGAGTATGTACATTTTACGATATGCGCTCTGTGATGGTTCAGTCTGTGGTCGGCCATGGAAGTAAGGGTAGAGCTGTGCCATTCACTGGCTCTGTTACAGGATGGGGAGAAGGGTGCTGGTGGGCACTACCTGCTGAACTGGGGGTGGGGGGGCCACTATACCACTAGGGAAGGGGGCTTTATTAAATATCATGATAACGGTTGTGTCACAGTGTGTGGGAATAAACTTCAGACGAGGCAAATTTACAAGTTTAAAACACAACATGGTGTGATATTTATTTTTCAAAAGTTAGAAGAATAATAAATGAAAACAAAAAAACATTGCAAAGAAAATCACTACTTTGCATCAGCAGTTTCTCATATAATACAGTCCTGGATCTTAGAGCTCCTTAGACCTTTCTCATCTGCATTCAACAACTTGTCTGTACAAAGAATAGAACCTCTCTCCTTCTCTCTCAGAACTGAGCCTCACTGGACTGAACTGAAGTGAACTCAGTGAAGAGGTTTTTATATCTTTTGGTGGGGTCACTTGACTGAGCCCTTTCTATTTACTTGTCTGGATATGTTGTTTCATGTCTGAACACATTTCAAAATGAAGGTAGTTTATGTTTCAGGGGTCTTCCTGGTTTAGTTAAAGGTAGAGTATATATCCACAGATATTGACTCTATCTCTGATCCACAGTGACTAAGCACTTTTATACATAGAACCTTATACAGTAACAGGTTTATAGTGTGAATTTATGAAAATACCTTAAGGATTTCTTATAACTGTACTAATCATGAAATTATTAATGCTTATATGTCTTTTGAATCTTTTTTATTTAAAAAAGGCTTTATTAACTATATGTATTCCTATTTAAAATAACCTTCATGCTTTCTGTACACAAAATTCACTTATGCACTTTACACAAACATCTCTTCGGGTGCTTGGCATCATTCCAGGGACTGACTGAATGGAAATGGAAAAAGAATGAAAAGAGAGAACTAGCAGGAAGTTTGGTAGGGATAGTAAAAGCTACACTAGGTGGCTGACCTAGGTCGGGGAGAAGATAAGCAAAGAGAAAATCAACTGTTGTGCAACAGAAGTTTTGGTAGCTAGGAAATGAGGAGATAGAAAAGTGGTCCATTGTCACAGCCAAGGGTGTAGCCTAACTCTGCCACAGGTCAACATCAGGGATCAGGGAGGGGGGCCACTAGGCCACCAGGGAGTGGGGTTTCATTAGGTATTACTATGGGGACATCTGGGTTTGGGGAGGAGAGACAGTGGCACATTTGTGCACGTTGCTACACTCTCCCAGAGGAATATGTCTAAAGATACTTTGAAATCCTCCCTCTGAGTGAGTTTTGTGAATCCCATATTCAGGGATATGGCAACCCATGTCTGCCACAAGCCCCCTAGCACCATGCCTCAGCCTATTTTGTGGTGCTAGGCTGGCACAAGTCCCCTTTACCACAAGTCCCCCTTGCTGCATGCAGCCTGTGTTTTGTGAATAACGCAGGGCTCATTGTTTGATGCAAGGTACCACTTGCACCATTTATGTTTGCCACAGGCACCTTTGGTCAATCTTTGGGCTTTGGGAATTGAGCCCGGGGTGTACAGCATTTGGCCAGTAGAGAGCAGTAGGAAGAAAGGAAGGTAGGCAGCAGCAAAGTGTTAGGCTGTATGTGCCATAAACATACAAGAGCCAAATGAAATATAGGAAAACATTCAAATGAACACCGAGGCAACAAGCAAACAGAAAGGCAGGCAAGCCAGAGAGTTGCAGCCAAAGAGACTCTAAAGCCCAAAATGACAACAAAAACAAAAAGCAGCAGTAGAACAGCTATTCATGAACCAGGGCTAGCAGGGAGCAAGCAGGAATGGAGCTGCACAAAAGACACTGAAGCACAAAACAGGAGAATCAAATGAAGGAGAAAACAAGAACCAAGGAGATGTGCAGAGACAGATAGCAGGGCTGTATGGATACAGCCACATGGTGGCAACAGGTATTGAGAGGGTGGGAGTTGGCAGAGCAGCAGCAGTGTTTCAAGCAAGAAATCTGAGCTTCCAAGGGACATTTGGATATGCATGGCCTAAGTACTGCTCAGAGGATGACATGGGCATGTTGCCCATTGCTTATACAAACTACAGGCTGTAGCCTTTCAATTCATCATGGAGTCTTGAGCTGCTCAATGAAATTAGAGCTTACTGGTTTTATGTCATAAAGGCGAATCTGAAAGACCGCCTATCACATAAAGTGAGCAAATATGAGCCCATAGTCAAAAGGGTGACGGATATTGTACTGACCATCGCAAATAGCGATGGTCACTACAATACTTTAATAAAGCACACAAAAAACAAGCCCCCCCAACCCCCAAACTTAAATAATCAACTCCAAGGGGGTGCAGACCACGGGGCAAGTTTCTGGATTCTGTGGCAAAAAAAATGATTCTACCCATAGCCAGACCCGGGTCTGCTCACATTGCATGCGGTGGTGTACACCACTATGCTATGCGAGCAGCTGGATGGGGATTTGACACACAGGATCCTATATCCTGTAGTAGTGAGTACAGCTCCTTGTTATACTCGCTGTACAGGACATAGCAATGTATTGCACCACTCGCTGTCTTGTAGAATGCTATTATTGAGTCGCTCAAAAGTGCAGCGCTCAATAATCAGCGCTCTACATGGGTGCTACCGAGCAGGTTGACTGCAAAGAAGCTACCAGGAGTGTCCAGCATGTAAAGCAAAATGGTTGATTCACAAATGAAGTTTTTTGTTGACTTAAAAGTGTTCATATCAGCTGAGACATTTTGGAGAATTTCTGATGAATACTGTTAACTCACAAAGTAAACAAAGCCTATTTTCACGCATGATAACTTACATTACAATATCCCGAACAGACAAATTTATTTAATGTGCCAAAAAAAAGTGAATGTACTGAGTAGCGCTTATAGTTCTATCTCTTCAACAAGGGCTTGCAAACAATGATAATGACCAGCACCATTTGAAGCACCATCTGAACATTAGCTGTGACTCATCTGCATGTTGTCAGAAATCCTTTAAAACTCAAAATATAAAAACAGAATTTGTGGGCAGAAAAGGACTATTTATCCATCCCAGTCTGCCCAAATGTTCCCTGCCTAACCTGTATGCAAATCTTAACTGGTGTGTGCCAACCCTTTCTCCTCCTTGACTGTTTTCTAATACACTACTATGTCTATCTCATGCATGCTTGAAGCTCCCCACAGATTTTGCCTCCACCACTTTTGCTGGCAGTCTGTTCCAGGTGTCTACCTGCCTTTCAGTGAAGAAATATTTCCTCACGTCTCTTAACCCTCTCCAACCCAGCTTTATCGCATGCCACCGGTCCTGGTGCTCTTCTTATTTAAAATAGATTTCCCTCCTGCACCATGTTCACACCTCTGAGATACTTATAGGTCTCTGTCATGTCACATCTCACTCTCCTCTTTTCCGGGGTTTACACATTGATAACCCTCATTTTCTTCTCATAGGGCTTCTTGTGCAACCCCAGCACCATTTTAGTCGCCTTTCTCTGGACTGCCACCACTCTGTGTATGTTCTTTCTGAGGTGCTGCCTCCAAAACGGGGTCAAGTACTGTGGGGTTATACAAGTGAGCAATACAGTGGTAACACCACCAACCTCCTCTGGCTGGATATACCCCTCTTGGTGCACCCCACCATCCCACTAATTCTATCCACTGCTTTGTCACACTTCTCTTTCACATTGAGGTTAACAGATGTGATATCCCCAAGGTCCCTTTCCTGTATAGTAACTGCAAGTATCTCCCCCATCCTATACCCAGCTCCTGGGTTACTATGCCCTAGGTCAGTAGTTCTCAATACCCAAATTATGGTGGCCTCAAAGGGTTTCAAAGTGTGCCCATCAGAATTTAAATGTGGCCTCACACCATATTTTGTTTTCTCCACACACACTGAGAGACAAAAAATCACCTGATATAACATTTCTTTTCACACCGTATACATTAAATCAAGTCCCTGCAGTATTTTTAGTTTAAATTTTATCTCCTATGTTTTTCTAAAGGTAAGCAGTTGTCCATTTCATCACCTTTGTAACTAGGACTCCAAAAATCTCTATGACCACATAAAATTAGGCTGGTGGACTCATGAGGCCAAGATGGTCTCTTTTTAGAAACACATCTCTAGGTGCATTATCTTGCACTTTGTGACATTGGACTCCAACTGCTAGGCTTTAGACCATTCTTCAAGTTTTACCAGATCACTCCTTAGAGTCCACTCAATTTCAGATTTTGGTACCATCGTTCCAATTTCTCAGCAATGTCACTTATGAAGACATTGAAGAGGTCCAGTGCAGTTCTGATACCGGTGGCACTCCACTGGTCACTCTTCCATCATTTGCCATTTGCAACCACCCTCTGTCTCCTGTCTGTTAACATGTTACTAACCAAATTCACCAGTTTGGATCCCCCCCAAAGCTGCTCAGTTTCCTTATCAGCCTCTTGTTTAGCACAATGTTGAAGGCCTTTCTGAATTCCAGATTGACTATGTCCCCTGCCTTCCCATTATCTAATTCCCTGGTTATCCACTCAGAGAAATCAATCATATTTGTTTGGCATGCTCCCCCACATGAATCCATGTGATCCGTGGTCTTGTATCCCATTGAATTCAAGATACTCAACCAGTCCTTCTTTAGCAAGGTTTCCATTAATTTTACCATCACTGATGTAAGACTGACTAGCCTATAGTTATTAGTCTCCTCCCATCTGCAACTGTAATGTAGAGGGAGCATGTCAGCTCTTCTCGAGTTCTCTGGAACTGTATCTGTTTCCAGTAAGCTCTTGAACACCTTTGTCAGTGGAGCAGCTAGCACATCCTTGAGTTCCTTTATAAT
Source organism: Neoceratodus forsteri (assembly GCA_016271365.2). Classification (NCBI taxonomy): domain Eukaryota; kingdom Metazoa; phylum Chordata; order Ceratodontiformes; family Ceratodontidae; genus Neoceratodus; species Neoceratodus forsteri. Next base: position 149,550,506 of record CM057456.1, read on the forward strand.
CCTTGGATATATCCTGTCTGATCCCATAGCTTTGTCCACCTTCAGAACTGAAAATCCCTTCTGGACTCTTCCTTCTGAAACTAGACATGTGCCCACCCCCCAATTCTGGTGGTATGTCTCCCCGTCATTCACTAAGAAGACTGAGCAGAAGTACTGTACTTGTTCAGGATGTCTGCTTTTTCTGAGTCCTCTTTTTCACAGCCTCCTCCCTCTGCCCTTCTAATACTTATTGTTCCTCACCTTACTTTGTTCTTCTCATGTATGCATCTGAAGATGGCCTTATCCCCGTTAATGACCCATGTGGAAACTCTTTCCTCTGTCTGTGCCTCTGCACACATCACCACCTTGCCTACTTCCCTCTGCTTTACTAGGTGTACCTCTCTGTCCTTGTCACATTGTGGTTGCATATACTGTAAAATTACTTATTTTCACAGCCAATAAACTTTCGCTATGCTTACAGTCAGCATGCTGACTATGAAAGATAATATACAGTGAAATAAGATTTTCATTCAAAAAACAGTACAATAATTTATTTGTCACAAAGGGTTTAAAACCAACATAAATTAACATACAGTAAAGTGCCCACAGAACCACCAGCAAATTTCAGTACAAGAACCACCAGCAAATGTTAGTACAAGTAAATTTTATTGCAAGTCAATTTCATTCAGTGGAAACTCGGTTCCGATTTGTTTGCTACTGCATTTGCTACTGCGTAGTTCATAGCAGTATTTGGGTGTTTCAATATACAGTAAATCAAAGTACAGTGACATGATGTAATTCAGCAAAAATGTACAGGGACTCACAGTTCATTCTCTGGAGTCTCTCTTGGTTGTGTGGTGGAAAGGCAGAAGAAATGAGCATCTTTGATCCCTGCCATTTCAAAACCGCATACCACATCCTCATGATGCCAACAAAGTTTTTCAAAGGCAGTAACCAGCCATTGAGCATGTTTCATCTTCACAGACATTATCCGTAGGTCCATGCTCACAGCTGATTGTGACATGCCATGGGCTAGTTGTGCTGAAACTGCCTGACTATCACTCCATAAATTGATCTTTAAGGAAGTCCTTACAAAGTTTGTTAATGCTGACAGCCAGTGGCTGCAGCATGTCAGTTCAGGATAGGGGCATGAAAATGGGGATGATATTATGCTCCTCCAGCTGTTGTAATAGTGGTTCTGTGGTGCGTGCTCTAAAGAGATCCATTATTAACAAAGGTCTCTGTTCAAAAGGGAGGTCATGATTTTCCTTAATTTTATCAATGTAGGGCACTAGAAAGTGGTCAATGTAGTTTGTCATTGTATCACTGTTTGCCCAATGGTTTTCAGATTGTGTAACACACCACTTGTCAGGGAAATGAAAAGCAGGCAGACAGTTGTGCATTTTGCCCTGGTATATGACCTGTGGGGGGGGGGGCAACATTTCACCAGATAGAGTGCATGCCTGGACAAGTGAAACCTGTGTCTTATCACCTAACCCAGTGACTTCAACCTGTTTGGAGTCACTCTGGGCCATCGTCCATTGGGACCAGGGTGCAAGCTGAACCCCAACCTCATCCACATTAATGATTAGTATCAGGAGGAATCAGCTCCTGAGCTGAAGCAGTTGAAATGCACTTTAGAAAGCAGAGTTCAAAGACTCAAAATTCCCATGGGTCTTTTGACCTGCTTTGATGCCCCTTTCTTTCTTTCTTTCTTTCTTTCTTTATTTTGTTTTTGTTGACCGGGTAAGTGCACTAGACAAATCCTGCCTATTTTCAGGCAGGACCCGGGGGAGGGGGATACAGATGAATGCCAACTGACCTTAAACCAGATTAAGCCGTTGGTGGTATTTTTAGTGAATGAGGGAAATTTGGCCAGGACACTGGGGAAATTTCCCTACTTCCTGCTTCCTGTGAGCAGGGGGGACCTATTTTCCTGTGGGACCAAGATGACGGAGGAGGAGGTTGTGTGTTTGGTGGAAGGGGAAATCCTCACCTTTCACTGCATCACAAGAGGAGGCCCTTCAAGATGGTGAAATCGAAACAGAACAAGAAGAGATTTATCATGAAGCAATGGGATTTTCAGAGGATGATCGTCACAAAGTTCCTATGTTACAAGATGCTGCTACGGCAAATTTACAGACCTCGCTACCTCAGGAGGAGCTCCTTGCTTTTAAAACATCTAACTCGGCTGTGCATCTGGCTACTGAAGGTTCTTATGATAAACAAAGTGGTTCTGATGAGTCCTTCTCATTTATTTCTACTTCTAAAAATTTGACTTTACCGCTCCTGGAACGTAACAGGCTGGCAGTATGTTCGTTGCTTCAAACGAGTGCCTAGAGCCTCATACATTGTTTCCTTACCCTTTGAGTTCACAGTCTTCTGCTCAAATACAGCATGTCTCAGCTATGCCTACAGATATAACTGTTTGTGATGTTGGGAAACCTAATGTGGAGGCCTGTAAGGGTGCAGATAACTTTGGGACAGTTAAGGAGCTTAGTGCGGTAGCAAAAGTAAGTGCTCAGCTGCCGCCCACTTCAGAGACACTCCCTGTCATGATTACTGCAAATGCTGTCAGTGGAACAGCTGCTAGAATTGTTGCAAGTGCTCCTGCAAAGCAGGGTTTGTTGGAACTAGTGTCTCCTGCTATGCACTGTAATAGTACTAGCCCTCTTAACACACAGCAGGCTGGCAGTTTTAACGTTGTTTCAAACAAGTGCCTACAGCCTTTATCATCACAGCAGTATGAAGGAAAGGATTTAAGTACTATCGTCATACAGACACTGCGGGGGAAAAATAAAAGTTATAAATCTGTAGAGGTCTTACATACTGAATCCACCCCGCTTAGTAAATCAGCAGGGTTTATGTTTCAGCAACCAGTTACTGGGACATTTATACTTCCTACAAAGGAAGTTATTTTATCCCCTGATATTATATATCAATCCATGCCAGAATCTCAAACAGGGGTTATGCATTTCACCTTTCCAACTAGACCTCCTCTTAAACAAATTATAAAAGGAACTGAATCCTATGAGCCTAAAGCCTCTTCTCAAAGGTCTGAATCTGAGACTGTTTATTCACACTCAATATCAGAGTCCTGGTCGCCAGGGAAAGCCTAATCCGGAGCAGGATGGAAACAGACCTTATCAGGTACTTGGGTTCATGACCCAACATGGGAAACTGATTTTACTTTTTCTCAAAATTCACCAGTATGGAAACCTGGTGTTCAGATGGATACTTCAACTAAACCTGTGGAACTTAAGATTTAGCCAGTAGCTCCGGAGCTTTCTTTTATTAACAGGCCTATGGATCAACAAGCACCTCAGCCTGAGACTCCTGAAGGTACTAAGTCTGCCTCTAGAGCTATTCCACCACAAGAAGAGAGCACTCCACCACCATCTCAAAAGCCTCTCATGTCCAAACTTTTCTCTACAGCTAAAAAAGAGGCAGATCCAAGAAGGAATGCTGTTCGCATTTGTTATAAAGGGGGTTTGGAGAATAGACCTGATAGGTATTATGTGGGGAAAACTTTGTTAAAGGATTCACTTCATTTCTCCCCTAAGGATGTCTTTGCCTTTATCAATATATCAGAGGAAGATAATTTTGATGTAAGTTTCAGGTCTGCACAAGCTCTTGATCTTTTCTGGGATAGATATGGGCAAGTAAAGTGTTCACCACTATGGGCTTCTTCTTGGTGATTCCTTTAACAAAACCTTTAATAAAATTTGTGACAGTTATGTTCCGTAATGAGAGTGTGCATGTAGAAGATATTACCTTTTGGCTTTCACAGAAATGTGAAGTATTGAGTGCTCCAGATCCTATCCTAGATTCGGAACAATTTTGGACAGGGGGATGGAAGTATAAAATTAAACTCAGACAGTCAGAATCAGGTATAGAACACATCCCTAATTCTTTCCTATTAGGAAGGGATAGAGGAGTTTGTTTTTATGGGGACAGCCTAGAGCATGCTATAAGTGTGGCTCTAGGACTCATCTATCTAGTGTGTATGATCAGCCCCGATGTGACAACTGTGGGGAAGTGGGGCATGTCACAATGCAATGTGGAAATCATTCCAGATGTGACTTATGTGAGGAATATGGACATGTGTTTAGTGAATGCCCCTGGGCAGTTAAAAACAAGGCCACTTGTATCAGTCCAGATTTGCTGATTCAAAAAGCCCAGGATGCTGCAGGTTCTCCCCCACCTCCCTCACCACCATCACCCCCTACATCTCCTTCCCCCTCCCCCTCCCCTTATGGAAGGAATGGGGAGGTTTAAGGCTCCCCCTTTGACACAGTCATTACTTTCCAAACCACAGGTGCTTAAAAAGGCAGTAGTGGTAGCCCCTCAGATGGTTGAACCCAGTATAAGTATCCCAGAAATGTTACAGTTGGCACCGGTTAGTTATACTGAACCTGTAGCTTCTAAACAGGAGCAGGTTGCTGGTGCCTCTGTTTCTCCCCTACCTAGGCGGAGGACCTCACGGAACTTGCCACTCAAATCTCCCCCTCTTACAGTTGCTGTTGAAGCAAGTAATTCTTATGCAGCATTATTTACCCCATGGGGGGAGACGGATATGGATTTGGGAGACTCAGATTCTCAAAAGTCCTCAGTTTCTGCCATGTCGCAAATCATAGATAATTATAAAGAGAAAAAAAAAGAAGAAAAGAAAGAAATAACTGGTGGAATACTTTTTCTAGATATTGCCACATGCAGTTAGTCTGGGGATCTTTGAACACCCACAGTTTGTTAAATGTTAACAAAAGAGAAGCTTTGTTTCAATTAATGTATGATTTAAAAATGTATGTTATGTTTGTACAAGAAACCTGGATGCAGTCTATTGAACAGTTATTAGCCTTTAAATGGGAATGGCCCTGGGGACCCTCTTATTGGTCATTTGGGACTGACTGTGCAGATGGTATTGGAATTTTATTCAATTCCTTTCAGTTTTCCCTTCTTAATTTAATTGACCTTATTCCAGGTAGGGTGATGATTCTGGATGGTAAATGGCTGAATTCTACCTACAGGTTTATTAATATCTATAACCCTCAGGGTAAAGCGGATAGAGTGGCATGCATGAAAGCAGTTCAGCCTTTTTCAGTCACCACTACAAAAGTATTATGGGGGGGTGATTTTAATTGCTGTCTGTATGGAACATCTCAGCAGCATAACAAAATTTATTGTGATTCCCATGCTCTGGCTTCTATCATAAGGATAGCAGGATTGGTGAATTGTTTTTCTTACTGCAAGCAGGGACCTAGGGTGTCTTTTATGAAGGGAAAAATTGCATACACTTATTGATCATATGTTAGTATCTCCATCTGTACAGGTAAAGACTTTTACTATAAAACCATGTGAATTTTCAGATCACCTTTTTTTGATTTGTTCTCTGTCTTTAGGTAATTTATCAGATGGTCATAAAGGGAGATGGAAATTAAATACATATATTCTAGATTCTTTTCACATAAAGATAGGAATACAGGCTTTATTAAAGGCCCGTTTGCCTGTAGTTTTTTTATATACTGATATAGGAGCCTGGTGGGCAGATACCAAATTAGACCTGAGTAAGTGGTTTAAAAAACAAGGGGTTTTAACTAAAGGCCACAACTTTTTAAAATATTTGTCTCTTAGGCAGCAGCTGCAGAGGGGTGATTACATTTTCTTATAATACCAAATTTGATTATTCAAAACAGATTAAGCAGCTGAAAAATGATATGAGACTATATCAGTATGACAGGGCCAAGACTTTGCAAGCAATTCTAGTAAATTCTACAAGCAAGACCCCTACGGGGGATCCCTTTGAGGCATGCAAATCTTTAAGGGATTCATCCACTACTGATTATCTGTATAATGCAGATGGGTCACATGCCACCACATTAGAGCAGTTAAAAGACTTAATAGAATTACATTATCATTCTTTAGAACCAGATTCCTCAATTAAGGAGGATTCTGTAGTCCACTATTTAAGTTTGGTTAACATTTCTTTGGTTTCCACTGAGGTGACTCAGTTATCTAGGCCTATTACCAAACAGGAAATCTTAGAGTTTATTAAAAAATTGAAGCCTAACATTTTCCCAGGGATAGATGGGCTCCCTAATCAGCTTTATAAAAAATTTGCAGAAGAATTTAGTGATTGCTTACTACATTTATTTTTTTTTTTTTAGAAACTAATACTATTTTTTCTTCTTTTACTGAAGGCCTTTTGATACACCTGTTTAAATCTGGAGATAAGGCTAATATTAAAACTGGAGGCCTATTACTTTACTAAATATGGATTATAACATTTTTTCCAGTATTCTTAATAACAGACAAGGCTTATGCTGAAGGTATAATTTCTTCTTACCAATTTTCTAGAATTCCCAATAGATGGATCCAATCAGCCTTAATGATTTTAAGGGATGTCATTGAGTATTTATCTTTGGCTGGAAGATCTGGGTGTATTTTGAGCGCTGATTTTGAGAAAGCTTTTGACAGAGTGTATTTATCTTATTTGTTTTTAGTTCTCCAAACATATGGGGTTCCTGCAAAGATAATGGATATGATCAAACTATTTTATCAACACAATACAGTTTTTTCATTCTTAAAAGGCTGTATTGCCAAAAGTTTTAGAATAAAAACAGAGGTACGTCAGGGTTGCCCCCAAGTCCACTTTTATATGTTTTTTCATTGGATCCCTTTTTGCAGACCTTAGTTAAAACCCCAAAATGGACAGGGATAACAGGGGATTTCTTTACAGATCAGCTTTATCTGCAAGCTTACGCGGACAATTTAAATTTATATTTTGCAGGTATATCTCAAATTCCTAAATTTTTAGAAGAATTTTATTCTTTTTCATTAGTTTAAAATGCAAAAAATAAATCTGCAGAAGACTAAAGGCCTATTGATTGGGGCAATTGGTCCTGCTGAGATGATACAAAATGGTATCAGTATCTCTCGAATGCCACAAAACATTTTAGGAATATTATTTGGCCCTCAAAATTTGCCTGCAGAGAATTGGACTTTGGAACTAGAGAAAGTGGAAAAAAAAATAAGAGATGGAAACAATGGACATTTTCTAAATTGAAACGTATTCAGATTTTGAAACAGTTTATTTCACCTTGTTTGCAATATGTAACAATGATTTTTCCTCTTCCACCACAGTTTGAAACAAAGACCTATAGCATTTTTTTTCAAATGCAATGGGGAATAGATTGAATCCAGTAAAACGGCATTATACTTATTTAGGGAAAACATTAGGGGGTTTAGGGATGACTGATCCTATTACATTTTTGTATTCCTTATTTTTTATAACCACTGTTAAGAGGGGACTTTCTTCAGTAGTAAGTTTAGAAAAGGGGTGGATGGATAAGGTGTTAGGAAGATATTTTCAAGCTTGGAAAATTTTAGCCTCGAAATTAAATTCCCATGTCTGTATTCCTAACTATTTTAGACCTGCAGCACAATAATTGTATAAATGGCAAATCACTAGAGACATGATTAAAGAACGTAACACTCAGTCTCTGTATTCCTTAGTGATGGAAGCAATTCATCCACAAGTTCCTTGTTTTAAAAATTGTCCTACTACATTTAATAGTAAAATATTGCCACAGCTTAATAATCCTAGATTACCTCCAGGTCAATGGGAAATGCAATGGTTGCTTTCATATGGTAGATTAAATGTTCAGGGAAATGCGAAATATAAGGCCGAAGAAGAAAGAAATTGTCCTTATATGGAATGCATACACAAGGAAGAAACTATGGAACATTTTCTTTTCCAGTGTTCATATTCTATAGGTTTGTGGAAATATTTGGCCAAGCTATGGAAGTTTTCTTGGTTACAGTTTCTTACGTATAATATTCTGGTTTTAGAAATTTATCCATTACCTTTAGCTAGCTTCATGAGGATACCTTGTCTCTATTTTTTTGTTGTGTACAGTATTTTTTTATGGCACGCTAGATGTCAATGTGTGATTTATCAGCGAAAAATGACATATGAATGTTACAGCATTTTGGTTACAAATGAGCTTTTAAAAATGTATTTACAAGATATGAAGGTGGTTTCTTCACGTAAAGTTAATAGGTGGTGGCAGGGTTTTACTCACTTTATTAAATATAAATAATTTACTGTTCATATTAAGTCCTTAGGATTGGGTATATTGTGTTTATTTAAGGTATTATTCATTTTATTTTCTTTTTTTTTCTTCCGTGTTACAGTGAAATACTGTGTTGTTTGATATTTTGAGTTGTATTATATGTTTATTATTGCAATAAAAACTCCCCTACTCTTTTCGAGAAGTGCCATGGGATCTTTAACATCTACCTGAACTACCACCAATCCAGGAAGATGGGACCTCGGTTTAACGTCTCATCTAAAAGACGGCACCTCAGAAGTGCAGCACCCCTCTCATGCTGCACTACAGTGTCAGTACTGGGACATTAACAAAAGTCCTAGTTGTATACCCCATCCAACACAAAAAGAGCCAGGACCATTGCCTAGAAAAAGTCAGGTTGCCACCAAACTCAGACTGAGCTATGCATTTGTGTGTGTTGACCACACCACAGGCTATGGCCATCACAACTCTGGCATTCACAACTGCACCTTTGGCTTGCAGACAGCTAATGAATTTTTTAAGTTCCTCTTCTGCTTTTGCCAGTAAAAGGGTCAGCCTCCCATGGGGTTTGGTAGGCAGGATGTGGGGTAGTTGACTTGGGTTAGGGGTTTCTTGGAGTTTCTCTAGGTAGTCCTTTTTAAAATTGTGCATGGTGGACTCATTGATTTCACCACTGTGCATTGCTTTGTACAGTCTAACTACCTTCATGACACCATTCTCTGTGGCATGTTTCCTGATCTGAAAGCGTACATCATGGCTGCACACAGCATACTCTGAGTGCAGTTTTTTTGCAGATTGAGGGGAGGCACGGTGTAGCTCTATAACAACATTCTCAGTTACACGGAGCAGGACATCTGCATTTTCTGCAAGCAGCACTGGATGATCTAGCTGCCAGAAATCCTGATTCATGGACTTTCATTTCAACCAGCTTACCAGAGACATGCTGTAGCAATAGAGACTGCAAGAATGCAAGTACGTAAGTCACACTAACTTTATAGTTGTTAATTCTTCTGGCGTTGATCAGAGTGGGGCATGTGAAGGGAGTGCTAATGATGATCAGGAGACCTCAGCAGGAGCGTATCTAATTGAGAAGTGCCAGAGGTATAGTAATGATCATCAGCAGACCTCTGGCTATGTATTGGGAGTGTATCTTATTGGGGAGTGCTAGCAGACCTTTAGCTATGTATCAGGAGCAGATCTAATTGGGGAGTGCCAGGGTATAGTATCGCTCTGTAGACTTTGAGATCGCAAAGTTATATTACCACCAACAGGGCATCAGTGGCTAGACCACTAAATTAAAAAGCAGTGATACAAAGTTATCCTACAGAACCTCCTGAATGCCACTCATTTTTCCTTCACCATCTTCAAAAGCCTTCATCGGATCAATGTAAATTGCCCCAATTGTATCTCTGTTGTCTAAAGCCTCACAAAGGAAGTTAGTGTACTGGTACTATTTAATCTCCTGCACCCATGTTCTTGGATACACATTATGTCATACATATCTACTCAGGAGATAAGTTGACCATTTACAAAATTTTCAAGCATATTGGACAGTGGAGGGAGGATTGAGATTGGCCTGTGGTTTGCTATATTTGTTTATTCACCACTCTTGAAAACATGTGCTACCAGTGCTGATTTCCATTTTTTGGGGAATTGGGAATACTGCAGAGAGAAAATAAAAATTTTTCTTCTCGGGTATGTTAGTTCACACAAAGCCATGGATAACAAATCTCATGTCAATGGTATCACTCCCCACCATATCCTTGTTTTTCCCAGCACTTTTTTGATACATTCTAAAGTCTCACATTTGGAAATGGTCCTAAAATAACATTGGTGGTGGGCAAGATCAGATTTTCTCTGCAGGTTCAGGTAAGACCCTGAGCAATAGTAGTGGTGGTCCAGATGGGATGAAAGAGGTTATGTCTGTTAAAGCTTTATTAAATGTGTTTGCAGTTTTGGTGCGGTCTAGAACCTCTTCCCAGCAATAATTAGCATAGCTAGAGAAGTCTTGTTTTATTTAAATAAAAGACTGTTGACATTTTCCCAGAACTTTTTTCCCATTGCTCCAGTTCAGGGTTTGTTGGGTCTTGCAGAGTTCATACTTATCAATTTGTTTTCTCTTTTTGCATTTGTATCTTACACGTAGCTCCCCATACCTCTGTAGGTGTATCAAAGACCCCGATTCCCTAGCCATTACCCACCAATGATCATTTTCCTTTATTATGGCCAGCAGTTTGAGGGAGAGCCAGGCATCTGAAGCACCCCTAACTTTCTACTTCTTAACTGGGGAAAATTGGTGATATAGATTGTTAAAGTCAGTGATTAGAAAGTCTAGGGCCAAATCAACATCCAGGATATGGTCAAGATTGCACTAGTTGATTTGGCCACTTTATTTTTAAACTCAGTTAACCTGTCCTTTTTTAGAACGCAACTAAGAATAACCCATGTAGTGGTCCTCTACGGTTTAACCATCCATTTACACTGTATTGTTGAATGGTCACTTATGCTATCAGAGAGGATCTTAACATCCTTTACCCTGTCAGAGTGGGTTACCAATATCCAGTCATTAAGTGTCTGCATGCCAGTTTTATAACTGCAGTTTGAAACCTTTTGGGTTAAGAACATACTTGTAATCCTATCACTGTGGCCATTATTATTAGCAGTGTCAGTGGCTCAGCAGGTAGCACACTTGCCTGTGAGGCTAGGAGATCAGAAGGCTGTGGGTTCTAGCCCCACACTAGGCACTTGGATTATTATCCCAATACCGACACTGCAGTGCAGTATGAAGGGGATGCTGCACTCCTGAGGTGCCGTCTTTTGGATGAGATGTTAAACGAGGTCCCATCTGCCTGTTCTGGTGGTAGTTCAGGTGGATGTTAAAGATCGCATGGCACTTCTCGAAAAGAGTTGGGGAATTTTTTATTCAAAACTTCAAAACAAAATATACAACAAATGTATTACAGCATACAAAATCATAATGGAAGAAATCAAAAACATAAATAAGTATTACATCATATGTAAATTCCAAATTTGCATAATCTATATTATTACAGAACCCCCTACCCATCCCCACTAAAATAGTAGGGGAATATTTTGTTGGTATTATATCATACATGCAGTCCTATACAGAAAGACAATTATCTTAACCAAATCCCCTTCCTGCATCCTACTAAATGAGTAGGGGAATTATATATGCATGACTTAAAAGAACAGGTAAACAAAACAATAAGTACATCATACAAAATCATAAAAAGAGGTATAAAAGGTGAAATCATAAAGCAGTATTACATCATACATGCCACCCTAAACCTATAAAACAGACCCCCCCCCACTACAGATATAGGAGATTTTTTACTCTAAACTCAAAAGAACAGTCAAACCAAATTGCTTTACTTCATACAAATTCATAATAAATGGAAGGAAACCTCATACAAAATCAGTATGGCACACCATAAACCTCAACTGAAATGAAAACCATACCCCCACCCACTCTCTACTAAAGGAGTAGGGGATGTTTTTTTTTGTTTGTTTGTTTTCTATTTCCATAGCACAAAAGATAATCCAGACAAATCAGTCTAAGACCTGTCTTAAACAGCATCTATCCATTCCATATATCTCCACCAAGAAAGAAACTGTCTTTGGGAGTTTATTTTTTTCTCCTTGGTTTTGATATCTAGCAATGTTCCTTGAATTAACCAAAAGACTTGTACTGCCATAGTGTCTCTTTTGTACAGAGAAAATCGACAGCGGACATGCCAAATATGGTATTTTAACAGGAGCAAAATAAGATGGACTGTACCACTATCATACTTATCCCATGCATGAGGTAGCACACCTAAAAATAAAATGTATTTTGTGAGCATTGTAAAAGGTGACACAGCCCATTTTGTATACAAAAGAGACCAAAAAGGAAGACTAAAGGGGCACTCAAAATACAGATGCTCCACAGTTTCAAAAAAAACAGTGCAACAATCACTTCTAGGCCAAACTCGTTCTGATTTATCCTTATGTTTAAGATTATTCTTCACATTATGCTTCCCATGGGCTGCCAGCCACAGGATATTCCACATTTTACCATGTAACCTCCTATTGCATAACATGGCACTAATCTGTATGAGTTCCTCTGGTTCCTTTTTCCCAAACCAGGGATATTCTATATAAAATCTTTCAACTTTCGATGTATAAAACTCCTTTCTTACCCCTAGCCTCCGCTGAGTAATTTGAACAGCCCAGGTTTTCAATTTTCCAAAAGCATAAGTCATATAATAGGATAAAATCAACAAACAACTGCACTCCTCAGCTGCTACAAAAAAGGCTTTAATGAAAATAAAAAGACCACTGATAACCGAGAGATTGTGTTACATGCCTCACTCAGACCCCATCATAGGGTAATCCCAATAAGGATTTTTGTTTTGGAATAAGACCAGAGTTATCCCAAGCCACCATCCAGGGCCCAATTTGGTCCCATACTCATGGTTGCCATATTCTACTACTGTTCTAAACAACAGGTTTAATATTATGATATATGAACATGGAAAAAAAGAGAACTAATGGTTGTATCATACGTAAACCCCCTTTTTGAATAGACAGGTAAGTAATCCCTCTTTTAATGGGATTCAAATGACTCCCTCAGAGACATTGAAAAAAACAACTATACAATGTAGTCTCAAGTTGCTTAGGTGGAGGGAAGACTATGCTGAGATGCTGAAATAGTGGTACTAAAAAAGCTTTAATCATAAAAACACTCTTGAGTTTCGACATATGCCACGTATTTCATCGTTTTACTTTAGCCAAACCTTCGTCCAACAATCGAGTCCAATTATAAATGCCCATGTCCCCTTGGCCAAAATAAACACCCAGAATTTTTATAGACTGTCTCTGAACGGGACTATCATAAAACTCAGACACTGAATCTGTAACCTCTCCTGTTGGGAGACACTGACATTTTTGTAAATTGATACCCGAGTTGGTAAGTTCTAAAAAATATCTAACAACAGTTTCAGCCATTTTGTAAGATGCCTGATCTAGCAGCATCAGGCACACATCGTCAGCATAAACAATATTTTCAATTTCTCAGTCTTCACTATGCACTGATAAACTCACAATATCGTCTTGTCTTTGTAAATAAAACAGTAAGGGATTCAGAGTTAAAATATAAAGAGACAGGCTCAAAGGACACCCCTGCCGCACCCCTCATGATATCAAAGTGTGTGACCCCAATCAATCATTCACATAAAGTTCAACATTAGCAGGTATATAATACATCTGAATCCATCCAATAAAACAATTAGGAAACCTATATGCCTGAAGACAGACCCATAAATACTCGTGACTGACCTTATCGAATGCTTTTGTTTGGTCAAGACGTAACCAAAAACCTCTGAGTTCCCCATTTTCTCCTTTCTCCACAATTTCCTTAAGAAGAATCAGAGCATCATGTATTTTTCTCTCAGGTACTGCACAGAACTGAGATGAAAAAACAATACTATCCAAAACTACTGATATTCTGTTATTTAATATTTTCCCCAGAATTTTACAGTCCACATTTAATAGTGTAATAGGTCTCCAATTTTCCAGGAGACTTTTGTCTCCATACATGTATAGAAATATGCTGAGGCCTTCATACATGCTCTGAGAGATCTTATTTGACTGTAAAGATTGTGAATAAACTAGGGTTAATTCCGTAGACATTTTGGAGAAAAGCTGTTGAAATAATTCACAAGACAATCCATGTGGCCCTTGGGCCACCCCAGACCTTAAAGCCCATATAACAGAGACCAGTTCAAGCTCAGTCACATCCTGAGTCAAGGATAAAATAAGCTCCTGTGGAATCTGTTGAAGACAACAGGAGTATAATCAAGTCTTGACCCCAGGCCCTGAAACTGAGACAGACTGAAACATAGAGCTAACATAGTCTTCCATTACTGCCAGGATCTTCTCCTTCATATATACTTCCCTCCCGTCTGGTGTTGTGAGATGAGTAATGATTCTATTTAATCTCTGCAAATTACAGGTATCAAAAGGACTGACACCCCCCTGGACCCCAGTATGTCCAAATCTTTGTTCAATCTCTAAAGATTTCATCCTGTTATATTGCAAATCGAGCATTTGTTCTTTAATTTCTTTAATTTGTTCACTAAAAGCCTCCCCTGTGTCTTGTTGCATCTGTAGTAACCCAAATAACTGACCACGAAGCTCAAAATATTTATCCTTTTTTTTTGCTTCTCATTTAATTAACCCATAAGTTTGAAATAATCCTGGAAGTATTGTTTGCTGTCCTCGCACCACAAGGGTAGGGAGTCGTAGAGAAATATCACAGATTGTATAGCTTCAATTAGATAATGAAACCCGTCTAAAATGTATTTGTTCTCCAGCAAACCATTATTCATTCTCCAATACCCCCTGCCTCTAGAAGTATCAGAAAATCAGAAATTGTCACCACCAGTAAGCAGTGATCAGAGGTTGCAACTGGCAGCACATTTTTATTCTGTTTCGGTAATGTTGGGGTGACAAACCAAAAATCTATCCTAGTGGAGATCGAACCCCTATGGTAAGTACATGGAGCTTGGCCATCTCCATTCTAAAAACATCCACTAACCCTGTGGTCCCCAAGATTTGGTTTAAATAAGAGGAATCACAATACACTTTTGTGGTTTTTGACCCCCTGTCTTGTGAGGATCTACTTATATTAAAGTCTCCCCCAAACAAAATGTTTTTAGAAGTGTACAAGTATGGGAGAATTTTTTGCAACAGATCAATTCTAGCTGACTTCAGCTGTGGGGTGTACACATTTGTTAAGCGAAAGGGAATTCCTTGTATTGTGACATCTATTAATAAAACACGTCCTGGGTCAATATCAACTAAATGAGTGATTTTAACATGATGCTCAAAAAACAAATACCCACCCCACTACACATGCCAGGCCCCCTGACCAAATACTAGAACCCCACACCCATGTGTTTGTGGCAGCTGAAATATCATTAGGGAGTGACAACCTAGTGTCTTGGAAAAAAAAAACAATGTCATACATGTATTCAGAGAAAAGAGAGAAGCTAGCCAGCTTCTTTCTCTCTGATAAAATGTTATTTGTCTTTAAGGAGGCTATTCTGACCTCATAATGCCTCATTTAGATAATCCCAAATACCAGGGAAACTCATCAAGACACTTTTCTGGATGAGGCCCTGACCCCATCCTTCTTTTCTTTGTTCTGGCAGAAATGGAATCCAGATTTCCCTGTATATCAGTATCCGACTGGACATTAGCTTGAGACAACACCCAGGATGCGGCATCCGAGTCACCGTCCCCCTCTGATAACCCTTCCTGTAGCACGGCATATGAATTAGATAACTGAACAGGTGTCACAGCTGGAAGGGTCACCCTCTTGCTGGTTTTCCCCTTCCCTTTGGAATGCATCACCTTAAATTCTGCTATTTTGACCCCCAACACAGTCAGGGGGGAGCCATTTCCCCTACTTCTGGAACATCCAATGCCACTTCCAAAGACATTACTTATGAAGGAATAGGTGCATCTTGTGCTGTTGGTGACCCAGCAGAGATGTCTGTCGATAGGCCAGGTACAAGAACTGGTCTAACTGAGGGTATAGGTCATGGGGACCTAAACCCCAAAGCAGATTTAGTTTGGCAAGGTACAGATCTTGAGCCCCAAAATCTGCTTCATCCATGTTGTGGGAGGCCCAGGGGCAGTCTGAGAAACAATGACCTTCTGTGTCACAAAGGTTACACTTTTGTGGATTTCTACAGTGAAACCCAGAATGACCCACGTCTCCACATTGGGGGGATTTAAGGACATCACAATTAGGGCTTATACATCTGGCCGACCCACATTTGAAACACCTACGGGGTTGTCAAGAATAAAAGATAAATCCCTTATCCCTCCCTATGTACATACAGTTAGGGAGGTGCTGTAAATCATTACCCTCATATAACAGTTTTATTTTGATCCTCCAGTCCCTGTTCCAGAACCCTTCACTATCCAGGATGGGCTCAGGGGTGCCTTGCAGGGTGCATCTTTTCTCCAACCAGTAGAGAATGTCCATTATATTGACTCCTTCATTTCAAAACAGCACAGTAATAACCTGGAAAGATTGTTTGGTAAGGGATATAACTTGAAATGGAGTCCAAAGAGGATTAGTTTTTAAGGATACATATTTTCCCCAGAATCTTTCAAGCAAGTCTGGGGTTCTAAAACTGATGTCGAAGGAACTTTTACCAGAGGCATGAATAAGAGCATAGACATCAGATGGTGTAAAGCCCAGAGATGTTTTCAACAGAGTTCTGCCTATGCAAAAAAGGTCAGGCAGAGACTCCACACACTCCAGACAGCATAGACGGATTGTGTTCTGTCTTTTGGCTAATTCTACAGGTTTTCAGAACAAACTGGCAAAATTCTGGGCCTTCTCTGTCTGGGGAGTTTCCTCGCTGGACTACCCCTCAGGCTCAGTAGCAAGTGTTGCATTAGAATCAGTGATTGGTGCTTGGGAAGTGACCAACTGCCCCTGATATTGCAAAAAGGGGGAAAAGGAAATTGTACCTTAGGCCACATCCTGTGGCTGGGAATCCATTGTTTCCATGCCATCAGAGCCATTGCAGTGTATAAGCTGTTGTGGTGCCTCCGAAATACCACCTGGTACAATACCTGTGTTACCTCTAGTATACGATGGATCGGGAACCCATCGACCTTCTGGAGTTTGTAGCCATCCAGCCTTTCCAAGCGCGCCTTCCAGCGACCAGCTCTCATGTTCCGCAACTGAGTCAGAAACCAAAGCAACCTCTGGAGCGGCTACCGCAGGAGGCAATCGTGCTGAAATAATAAATACCTTTGCATCCGCATTTTGCAGAGCTCCTGGCTAGGCCTTCTGAGACCGCTTCCATTTTTTCTCCTCTTCATCCAGGTTAACATTCTCCTCAAGCATTTGGGATTCGACCATGAGTCACTTCTGCTGAAGAATAGCTCATTTATCAGAGAGCTATAATGCTTCAGGCACACTCTGCACCTGACTCGCTGAAATTGATTCCAAATTTTCCATATCCTCCTGTTCTGACTCCATTTGCTTGACAGCTGAGATAAGAATACGAGTGTCAACAGCACCCTGTTGCTCTGCAAGCACACAACCTGCCTGCACCTCAGTCTCATTCCATCTGTGCATGAGCGGTTCCCCCTACTGGACGAGTAGGGGAATTTCCTCGGTGCTCTGGCCAAACTTCTCCCCATTCATTAAAATACCACCAACAGCTTAATCTGGTTCAAAGTCAGTTGGCATTCATCTGTATTCCCCTCCCCTGGGTCATGCCTGAAAATAGGCAGAATTTGTCTAGTGCACTTACCAGGTCAACAAAAACTAAATAAATAAATTATTGGTCTTTGAGTTCCACTTGACAGTAACGCCACTGTGGACTATTCTTTTCTCAATTCTGATTTATTTGCTTAAGGTATCTAGTAAAGGATTTGAGGCCCTTAACCCATTTTGCATGTGGGATGTTTCCACGTGGGATATAGGTTGTCATAAGGACAATATTCTTGTGACCATTACCCAAAGTCAGTTTATTAGCCAACATTCACAGTCACTCAACTTTTCTTTTACTGTATATAAATTTCTGAGAACTTTAAATCATCCCTAAAGTAAATTATGCACCCCACCCTGTTTTCCTATTTTATCCTCTCTCATTAGAGTGAAACTAGGGAGGGAAACAGTGGCATCTCAGATATGGGAAGTTAGACAGGATTCTGTCAGTGATACACCAGGTTGTACTGAGTCTACCCAGGCTTTAAACTGGTCAAATTTATTAGTTGAGCTTCCAGTGTTTATGGAGATTACATTTAAATTCCCTTAATTCTTTTGGCTGGAACCAAGTCTATCAGTTGGCCTTGGGCTGATTGCATATTTTCTAATAGCAGAAGTAAAAGAATAGTAATTAACAGTAGTACAAAGATTATAGTAATATACAGCAATACAGTACATTTAAAGGAGCTTAATCATAAATGTTGTAAGATATAACAGTTCAACAAGGTTCATGCAGTAGATAAGAGTGAGTTTTCATAGGTATGGGAAAATTATCCCTTCAGGCAAAATGTGAGGGGGTGGCAGAACAGACAGGGCAACATGAGTATGGGGAGGGAGATCAGCAAGGTATTGGTCATGTACAGATGCTGGCGGGACTAGAAAAGTCACAAAGAAGAGACTCAAAGGAGACAGGAGAAGAGGCAAGATGGACTGACTGGGGAAGGGTAGACCAGAGCTTAGGAAACTGATAGGAGAATGCAACTTGACTAACAGTAGATTTCCAAGATGGAATAAAAAGTAAATGGGAAACATTGCTGCAGAGATGGCAGGAGGAAGAGGGGGTAGGAGGACAGGAAGGTAGGAGAGAAGGGGGCCAAACCACAATTTAGATATAAAAGAGCCACAATGGGAAAGGCACCTGGCATAAAGAGAAGGGAGGGAGGGAGAGGGCAGAACAGAGCAAGCAGTGGTGGGTATGAGGAGAACAGTCTAAGGCAAAATGACAAAAAGAGTGAAAGAGTGGGCCGGGTACAGTCTGGCAATGGAGGTTTTGGGAGTTCCACTGTAAACTATATCACCCTAGTGAAACACAGGGAGAATAATCTTTAAAACAATCTTATGATAGACAGGAAGTGGGATACTCATTTTGTTCCTTTATGGTGCACTAAAAGTGATCCACATTGTCAATGGGTCAATGGGTAGTTAGTACAAATGGGTAATGTGCACCCCCTACTAGGGGAAATGGCACAGTCCAAGGCTGAAGACTAGCACAGAATCTTGGCACATAAAAATTCCAGACAGCAGAAACTCCTCAGTTTTTGCTGTGCCATTGAAGGGGAAGCAGACCAGAAGATTCCTTTGAAGAAAATTTATTTTTTCTGTGCTTAATATTTTAGGACAGTGATTCTGCAGGGCAGGTCGGAGCTGCCTTGTGCCAGAGAGAACCCCAAAATTTAGAAATTATGCCTGTTAAGCTGTGGCTTTCAAATTGGCTAACTTGCATTATTTTTCCCATTTCCATTGCCCTATTGTACTTGGATTGGGGGCCACATTCTGCCACTCTCTTTTTAAGGGTGTTTTTGCAAGCTCTCTAATTTCTTTTGCACTTTCTTTGGTGCCTCAGGTAAGTGAATTGCTTGGTGTATTAGTAAGGGTCTGTTAGCTAAGTTTTTTTTAATTTTCTTAGTTTATCCCTCATGTCTATATTGGTGTCAGATTTCCCCTCCCCCAGGGGACTGTTAGTAGGCAGCCATTGTTTAGGGCTGTATGTGTTTTGTACTTGAGTTGCCTTGAGGGACTGTGACTGATGCATTATTCTCCATTGGGGTTTTTCATTCTTTCTCTTGTCCCTAGGATATTCTGTTTTTTTTTTTGTGGGGGACTGTGTTTTTCTGAGCCTGCTTTTGTCAGGCTCGCACTTCTGTTCACTATGTTGTGATTGC
This sequence comes from Neoceratodus forsteri, assembly GCA_016271365.2. NCBI lineage: Eukaryota > Metazoa > Chordata > Ceratodontiformes > Ceratodontidae > Neoceratodus > Neoceratodus forsteri. The sequence continues at coordinate 149,570,038 of CM057456.1, forward strand.
TAGTACTTTTGCCAGCTTCTTTATGGCTCCACTGAGCCACGTGGACCCTGCCATTGTTTGCAGTCTGTCAGTTGGACTCATGCTCCTTTTTGTTATGTAGAGGTATCCCACACTTCAGAGCTAACCTTTTGTCATGCCCTTAGTCGGGGCGTGTGCTTTCCAACATGGTGATGTCACCTGTAATGGTGTGACATCACCGGATCACATGCTCATGTGCCATCCACCTCTGATCTCTGTGTCCTAGACATGACTGGAGAAATTTACTTCCTTGCTCTTTTTGAGCAGCACAATCATCCCTATCCAGACAAGCCTGCTTTATAAGGCTAATAGGAACATTAATCATGTTTCAGTCTCTCCTCTCTGAGTGTTTCTGATCTAATAGCTTCTCAGTTACTTTTTCTTTTACAGCTGTTTGCTACAGCGGGGAATCAGATGTTTGGGACACCATTTGAGCCATCTAGAAAAAGAGGGTTTTGTGTAATCTGGGTGTTCATCTGGTACAGAACCACTGGCAACATACTGTAACTTATCAGAGACTTATGGCTTTTAAAAGGTGAAAGATCTGCAGAAGGGTAATGAGATCCTCTCTGTTTGGCTCCTATTGCCCTCACTGTGTAACTCAAGCTAATATGTGTATCACGGTTCCCCCCAGCCAGAACCCAGAACTGTGGGGGGTGGGGAGGTACCTGATTTACTGGCTGGCAGTGGCAAAGAAGAATTGCACAAATCTTTGTTGCTGCTCTTAAATGAGCTTTTGAGCCCTGATGCTTTGCAGTGCATCCCTTCTAATATACCTGAACCCAAGCTGGTCTCTCATGTTGGGGGAAGGGGGTCCACACAGGCATGTCCAGGTGTGCCCAAACAGGACAAATCTGCTAATCCAGATCTGCAGGCAGACCTTGACCATGACCATACAGAGGGTCAGGTGGATGATAGTGGGGACTTTGGGAAAATCCTGAACTATAAGTGCTTCTTGATGAGGAATATGACCCCTCTGATGAAGAGGAGGATTCCAATCCTGCTCCTGTTTGATACAAAATCTCTGTCCTATCTTATAACAGAACTTTGTAGGACATTGCAGTTGAAAGAAGTGAAAACCATGGAGGTACTAGAAGTAAATCGAATCCTGTCTGTGTTCTCCTTCATACCGAATTGTTTTCCAAATTTTATACACTGTGACCAGATTATTGAACAGAAATGGGCAGGCACTGACCAGAAAAAATATCTTCCTTGAGGCATTGAGAGGATGCAGATGTCAGTTCCGGTTCTGAGGAGCTGAGCAAGTCTCCGGTCCACTGTACAGAAATTGCACTCTGACAGAAGATGTTGGATTAACAATCTTTTTATTCCTTTTTTTATTTTAACTTTTGGCAGCATTTTTCTTTGAATAATATTCCTAACCATGGTAACCATGAAAAAGTGTGTAGCCATAAATCAGTAAGGGAGTTGAAGGAACGGATGTGCCCGGTGAGTCTCACTATACATGTGTGAAAAAAAAAGGTATTCTCGGTACTGTTTGGCACTGGCTACTCAGGTGCAGTATGTCTAAAACCATCCAGAGTGTAAAGGAAATAACTAGACAAAGAGCTAAGCAACATAAGCTTGAAGAGGCCACGCAAATTTCTGTACCTCAACCAGACAAGGATCAAAGCAATCTCAGACAGAGGATAGCAGATACGGCACTGGTAAGCTTTACACCACTTTCCCCTTTATCTGACTCACCAGTAAGTGCAAACTCAAACATTACTCTATTGGGCAAAATGTCCTTTTATTACAAACAAAAGGATACAATAGCTGCGTCCAGAGGTTTGGACACTCTCAAGATGCCTCCCAAGAAAAACAATGTTAAATCCCAGGATAGTGGGGATAAAGTGACTACTGTGGACCCAATAACTAGTATGAGTAGTACGGATCCCCCACCACAGATCGAAAGGGGGAAACATCAGAGAAAAGTGCTAGTGGACACAATCTTGATCAAGTGGTGGCAAAAGGGGGCAAGAGGGATTTACCAGAGGAATTTGTTCAGGCTTCTGATATCCAGGAGCCACAGATTAGCCCCTCTGAGTCAGCAGAAATTATGAATGCAGCGAACTCACTGCAAGTTGAAATGTTGCAAGCGTTGGGGGAGATTAATGTTTCAGTTAGAGGCATCTTGGATTCAGTAACCACATTAACAGAAAAACTGGCTTGTTTGACAGTCCGCACTCAGTAACTAGAAGAAAGAGTGTCCCAGACAGAGGAAATTAAAGGCCCTATTCTTAAAATGCAAACTCTTCATGATAAGCAACTGCAAAATCTGATCCAGAAAGTTATAGAGATGGAGGATAGGTCCAGAGAAGCAAATGTAAGACTTTGCAATATATCTGATGAAATGGAAGGATCTGAAGATGCTGTTTCCTTCTTTGAAAAAGTATCAACAGAGACTATGGGGAGGAATTACTCAGAGAAAAAAAAATCAGTCTGGATAGAGTGCACAGGGCCGGCTCCCATTTCAGCAATGTCTCCCAACCTTTCCCTAGACCTGTCAATGTAAAACCACACAGGTATCAAGACAAGAATGCTATCTTGTATAAATCTAGGGCAGAAAGAGATCTTGAATACCAATCCATAAAATGCAATGTGTACCCAGACCTTTCAGTAGATACAGTAAACAAGCAGAAATTGTTTAACCTTGTTAAAAAAAAAAGCTTTATGATATGGGTATAAAGTTTACAATGTATCCAAAGAAGTTGCACTTTGTGGTTAATGGTAAATTAACCACATTTGATGACCATGAAGAGGCAGAGGAAGCTTTTGAATGCTACTATGCACAGCAAAACTCAACATTTCCCCCTAGACGTCAAAGGCAACACCAATATCGGAACTCAAATAACCCTTCCACGAACTTTGAAGGACAAACATAATTGAAGTTCCCTGCTTAAATTTGCTTCAGAAAAAAATAATTATGTGGTAAAAGAAAAAAATAAGTAGACTGCAGAGAGAATACCAGTACAAGAGGCATCAAAGAAGAAGAAATATTCCTGTACTTAGTGAACTGACTTAATTCTATTACTTTGTGTGGTTGCAGAAATGCGCATGTTTGCAGTGGAGGTGGCAGGCGCTTCCTGTGACTTGGGCTCTTTGGTGCCTTGTCCCCCTTTGTTTTGCGGCATTTGGGAGACTTGTCCCACTTTTTCTGTGTTCAGAAGAGAGGTCCCACCCTATTTAGGGCAAGAAAACGACAGGAAAAGAGGGCTTATTAGAGCACAGCTAAGAAAGGTTAAACAGCATAATGGGGAAAGATGATTGGAGTGGTACAATGCAATGGCTGTGGGGTAGCTGTTTTCAGGAGGACTTTCTGAATGCTGCAGCACTGCCCTATCTGCATCACCTCTCTGGGCTGAGGGCGGAGGTTGCTAGTCTCCATGCCGAGTTGGCTAGGATTCAGGTAACCTCCTGCCCCACCAAGGGGCCACCAAGTCATTCTCCACTAACTCATAGGATGCTAAGCAGAAGGAGTGGATGGACTACAGTGGGCTCAGAGTGGGTGAGAGTGGTGGTGCAGAGGCACATCCCCCATCTGGTAACACTACAGAACTCCCAAATAGTGTTGGAAGAGCAGGAATGTCTCACAGTGACACCCAAGGTAGTGACCAGGAGGGATAAGAGGGTTGTCCAAAGTGGATCCCTGAGGGTGGGTGGCAGAGGACACCAGAGGAGGGGGAAGCAGCTCCTGGAGGGGGACTCAATTGTAAGGGGAATAGAGTTGGGAAGAGGGGGAAGGGGAGAGCAAGGGTAAGTACCTACCTGGAGGCATGGCTCAGAGGGATGGTGAGCAGATCCTGAGACTCACAAGGGTGATAGCAAAGAAAGGGGAGCTGGATGTAATTGCCCACCTGGGGACAAATGACCTGGTGGGGGAAGAGGAAGGAATAAGAAAAATGCAGGATGAGTTTAGAAGATTGCAGAGGGGCCTTAAGCAGGCAGCAAACTCCATGACTTTCTTGGAGGAACAGCCTGTCCATGGCAAGGGGAGGCTAGCTCACACTGTATCAAAGAATTCAATGCATGGTTGAAGGAATGGTGTGGAGAGGAGGGGTTTGATTTCATGGGGGACTGGGGCCCCACCTGAGGGGAAGAGGACCTGTACAGGGGAGATGGCCTGCATCCATCCAGGGAAGGGACCATCATCCTTAGTGAACAGTTTAAATGCTTCACTGGCAAGCATTCAAACTAGCGAATGGGGGAGGTGAAAGGTGGAAGGGAGGCAAAATCCCCCCCCCAAGATCATAGGCTTATCAGTGGGAGCCTGGAGAGAGAAAAAAACAACAAAGTACACAAATAAATATGGAGTCATGGAGCTGGGAGGAATGATTACTACAAAAAAGGATAGTGGACAAAGTAATGCTTGGCAAAAGGGTAAAAGAAGGGGGAAGGAGCACAACCTGGAGAACCATGTGCACAAATGCTGAAAGTCTGAGCAACAAGATAGGTGATCTAGAGGCTATCATGGCAGAAGCAGACCTGGACATAGTGGCCATCACGGAGACCTGGTGTAATGATAACCAGGACCGGGAAGTGACCATACCAGATTATACTCTCTCATTCATTGTCATTCATTCTTATTCAGGAGGGACAAGGTATGAAGCGAATGGGGAGGAGGTGCTCTTTATGTGAGGAACAACATAAGGACCACAGAAATCCAGAAGGAACAGGGAAGGGAGGCAATACTGTGGATCACACTGGAAAGGAGAAAGGGGCAGCTATCCACACAGGAGTGATCTACAGATCTCCAGCATAGGAGGAGGAGCTAGATAAGGAAATTATGGTAGGAAGTGATGATAGCAATCCAAAGGATGGTGCATAGGGGAGAAGTGTTGCTGGTAGGAGACTTCAATTTACCGTACGTGGATTGGAGCCTCCCCACAGCAGCAACAACAAGGAGCAGAAACATCTTGGACTCCCTATGGGGAGCATTCCTCAAACAATCATGGAAACCACTCAAAGGAGGCAGTACTGGACCTAGCACTTACAAACTGGGACAGTGTGATGGATGTTACAGTAGGGGAACACCTGGGGAACAGTGATCACTGTACAGTGTGGTTTGACATAATGGATGGGCTAGAATCAAGCAGATCAGCAAGGGCAAGTGGAAAAAGAGACCACTATGGTTCTCTAAAGAGGTAACAGAAAAAATAATGGCAAAGAAGATATTCTGAAAATATAAACAAACACAGGAGAAGGGGGATAGGGAGAGTTACCAGGAAAAGCAAAGGGAGACAGGGATGGCAGTTAGGAACACTAAGGCACAAACAGAGGAAACCATTGCAAATTAAGTGGAAAAGGGGCTAACACTTTTTATAGGTGCATAAGTGAAAAGAGGAAGTCAAGGGGAGGGATAGTAAGGCTGAAAAATAAGGGAGGTGGTTGTGTGAAGGAAGACCACCAAAAATTGGACATATTGAATGAATACTTCTGTTCAGTGTTTATGGAGGTGGGGGCAGGTAATGGGCCAATGATAAAGAGCAAAGGCATAAAGAGGGGGAGGACAACACAAATCCTTTTTCTGAGGAGAGGGTCCTCAGGGAACTAACAACACTGTGACTGGGTTAGTCCTGCCTGGGGTGGATGCCCATGTGTTGGGTGTGCTTGCCCCCCCCAAATTCCTTTTACTCTTTGTGTTTGTGTGACAGCCGCTTGCGTTGGTTATGAAAATGAAAACAAAATATGTTTACTGTATGCTTGTCTATTTTAGGGTGTCACATTTAACAATTTAATGAAAATAAAAAGGAAAAGATAAGATGAGTTCCGAGGGCTGGCAGTAGAAGGGAGGAGAGGAGCACTCCCTCGTTCTCCCATTCCCCTTGCAAACCCTGTGGAACCCTAATGGACTTACTATCTTATTAAAACTATCTTTTGAGATGAAACAAAATGGAAACATAAAACCCCTTTAACACAAAACCCACTTAACCAAGAAAAGATGAGTTGAGTCTAGGCTAGAAAAGATAATAAGTATGAACATGTATGTCTTTACTGTTTGATGGGAAACTCCTGAGAATAAAAGATTTATACTGGTTTTAGCAAAAAGTGGTCTATCACCTGACGGTGATGTCATCCATAAAAGGTTTAAAAACCCACCACTTGGAGTAACAAAGATAGACAGGGAATCAGCTGAATACTGTCTACAAAGTGAGGAGGACCTCAGAAAAGTGTGCTTGTTTCCACGCTGCTCTGTTTGCAAAAACTGAAGCTAAGCCTCAGGAATTTTCAAAATTATAAAGTTTTGCTGGATACAGGACATTGAATAACTTTTTGCTTTCTGTATGTTTACTATTCTTATTTTTTTATTTTCTGATTTGAAGGAAATAACAATGCATGTTTGCGTTTTTATGCACCTGAAATCTGGTTTGTTGTGTCTGTTTTATCCCACACCTTCACAAGCACTAAATGTTGATAAGGCAAAGGGACCAGATGGGGTGCACCCCAAGATACTGATGGAACTAAAGTAGGTGCTGGCTGCACCTCTGCCATCCCTGTTTAACCTATCAGTGGAAATGGGGGTGGTATTGGGAGACTGCAAAAGACAGATATAGTCCCGCTACACAAAAGTGGAAATGAGGAGACAGCAAACTACAGGCCAGTCAGCCTGACCTCAGTGGTGGGCTAGATAATGGAAATGCTATTGAAGGAAAGCATAGTGGAACACCTTGCTACAAATGGTCTGCTAGACCTGAAGCAGCATGTTTCATGGGGGAAGGGTCATGCCAGTCAAACCTCATAGAGTTCTTCAACTGGGTAACCAGGGAAGTGGATTGAGGGGGGGCAGTGGATGTGGCATACCTGGATTTTAGTAAGGCATTTGACACCGTTCCACATAGAAGGCTAATAAACAAGCTGGGGAACCTTGGTTTGGGTTCTAAAGCAGTGAAATGGGTGGAGAGTTGGTTGGAAAATAGGACTCAGAGGGTGGTGGTAAATGGCATACACTCTGGAGCAGGCAGAGTGACCAGTGGGGTGCCACAGGGATCAGTTTTGTGCCCAGTCCTCTACAATGTCTTTATCAATGATGTAGCAGAGGGTCTAGAAAGGAAAGTATGCCTGTTTATGCACAAAACAAAGCTCTGCAACAGAGTGGACGCACCAGGGGGGTGAATAAAATGGGGGGAGAACTAAAGAAGCTGGAGGAGTGGTCAATGGATTGGCAGCTGGGTTTCAATGCTAAAAATTGCAAAATAATGCACATGGGGCACAGAAACCTGGAGGTAACATATGACCTGGGAGGGGAGGCAATAGCAGGCTTAGAACAGGAAAAGGACCTATGGTAATCATCTCTGATGACCTAAAGGTAATGAAGCAGTGTGACAGGGCAGCAGGGAAAGCCAGCAGGATGCTTGGATGCATAGGCAGGAGAATCCCCAGCAGAAGAAAGGAGGTAATAATCCTACAGTATAGATCATCAATGAGGCTACATCTCAAGTACAGTGTCCAGTTTTGGAGACCCCATCTTCGAAAGGACATAACAGGGTGGAGGCAGTTTAGAGGAGGGAAACCAAAATGGTGAAGGGCCTACATTAAGAATACTATGAGGAAAGGCTGAAGGAATTAAATATGTACTCCCTGGAAGAAAGGAGGGAAAGGGGGGATATGATTGAAACACTCAAAAACCTCACAGGAAAGAAGAAGGTATAGGAGGGTATCATTTTAAAAAGGAAAAGACAATTAAGAACAAGGGAGCACAATATGAAATTGGATGGGGGGGTTCAGAGGAAATGTGAGGAAGTTCTTCTTCATGGGAAGGGTGGTGGACAAGTGGAATAGCTTACCAGCAGAGGTGGTGGGGGCGGAAACAGATACAGGATTCAAGTACACATGGGATTGACACAAATGGATCTTGGAAGCTAAGGGGGGGTGAGATCTTAGGCCAATTAGGGCCTGCAGTGTCACTGTAGGTAAAGAAAACTGAGCAGTACAAGTGGGCCTGGAGGCCCTTATCTGCTGACAACTTTTATGTTTCTATGTAACAACAACAGGAATTTACTTGTAGCTTTTGCTAGAAAAACAACCAAAATTACAATAACAGCTGCAAAAATGGGTAAACAATAGGGCAGATAATACAAATGTACTTCACTGATTTGGAAAGGGGGTAAGGGCAATGTGTTCCTCTCTAGATGATACAAAAACTGTGCAGGAGGTAGACACTATGGAAAGGCTTACCAATTTGTAAAAGATGTGGAAAGATTGCAAAAATGGTAGCTGAATTTCAATGACAAGAAGGGAATGGTGATGCACATAAAGAAACAGAATCCTAAAATGGATTTCTGGATTAGTGGGGTGAGGTGGGACACACCACGGAAGATAAGGATTTGGAGGTTGTCATCAGTGGCACCTTGAAAGCTACTACATTATGTTACAAGACTTACAGGAATGCCAGCATAATGTTGGGGTGAATAGGTAGGGACTTTTCTAGCAGGAAAAGGCAACTCCCTGGTGTACTCTGTTCAATTCTGAAGAAGCACTGTGACAAGTTGCAGACTGTCCAGAAGAGAAGGATGAAAGTGACATACAAATGTTGCAAAGTCTGAACATGTTTTTTCTAGCAGCCAGAGGAGAAAGACGAAATTATAGAATCCTTTACATTTCTAAATGAGATCAGCAAGGGACACTCATCAGAACTGTTCAAAAGCAATGAGAGCTCATATACCTCAGGTCACAATTACACCCTGTTGGGGACACTTTCAAATGGGATGTAAGAAAGTAGTTATTCATGGAATGGACAGTGAAAAATGGAACAGCTTGCCAGGCATCATGAGTAACACTACCTCTGTAGCTGGGTTAAAGTGAAGATGGGACAGATTCAGAAGACAGGTGATAGTGGCAGGAGAGTGCATAGAGGAAGTACATGGCCCCATGAAGTGCACATGTACTGGATGCTCCATCAATGTTTGTGAATGCCATGCCTATTAACTAGGGGCTCTGGGCAGACTGGATGGACCACAGTTTTTTTTTTTATTTCTGACTTTACTGGTCTGTTTCTAGCTCTCATTTTAATGAATTTCCTTCCATTTTTGATTTATCAGTGTGGGATAAATAGGGATGGGTTCACCTACTGTATTTCTATGCTACAGAAGGAAAGTAACTGAGCACAAAGCAATCTTAACATGACAACTTACTATCAGCTGAAAAGGTTCACTTTTGAAGTGACATAAATATAGTAATTTGGCATTTCATTATATTTGACAAAAGAGAAAAAGAAAGCATTGTACTGTATGGTGAGCACAATACCACATTGGACTTTTTAAGTAGTACTTAGACTGCTTTGAATTTGAAAGCAGTTGTGGATGAAATCCATTTATAAAACTATTAGGATGTTTTCCATTGTACAATAATACTATAACATAAATATAGGAATAAACATTTCCTTTGTATTAGTAAATTAAGCCTTAAAATTAGATATTCAGATATGAGCTACTATCTTTAATATCTTGAAATGATATTGAAATAGGAAGGCAGTATAGTGCAGTGGTTTAAGGCTTTGCACTGCAAATCTGGTGATATTCAACAGACCCGACCTGGGTTTGAATCTCACAGCTTCCACTTGCAGACTGTGTGACCCTAAGCAAGTCACTTAACTTCCCTGTGCTCCCAGGTCACACCTGTAAGAAAGCTTTTAGCTTAGTGTGCTAGTCCTTGTTAAAAAAAGAAATATAATTTTATATTTTAAAATAAGGCTTAATGGGCCTGAATTTGAAGGGATAATGCTGCATAAAGTCACTAAGCATGGGACTCGCTATACTCAAAACCTTTCATTCTGCACTACAAATTAATATGTGTGGCCATACACAAAATAGTGATGGATTGCCCATATGCAAATGATTTGGGTGGGCGTACTCGAAATGCACAAGTCTATGTTAAAAAGTATTTAGTTGGGAAGGGACCACGTGATGCAGAGTACCGGGTAGAAGCTCCTCTGCATAGCTCCAGCCTCCCAATTCAGTAAAAGTGCTTTTTGGAGCGTTTGACTAGCCTAAAACCCTACAATTTTATGGTCTACTGCCTTCCTAGCATTGTGTGCTTGTGCTGGGTGAATTTGAGAGATAATGGAGGTGTATATGAAACGCGCGCCGCAAAAGCATACCCCACCAGTTTCCCTGGAGAAGGCCCCAAAGAAATCATGGGCCTCGAGTAGAATTGATAAGCCAGAGGCCACAAATCAGAGCACGGAGCAGGAACCGCTTATGCTAAGCAGATTCCTAGAGGAATTTAAGCCCTTTTGGGAAGAAATAAAATAAATGGCATCAGAGATGAAATCTTTAACAAGAAAACTCAAAGAGATCTCAATCTTAACTATGGATAACACTGCCAGAATTTCCTCCTTGGAGAAACAAGCAGAAAGGTTTGAGCCTGGGATGGTGGCTATGCAGCAGAAACTTGCACATTTTGAAGCTAAACTTGAAGACCTTGAAGGTCGTAGTCGTAGAAATAATATTGTGATCCTTGGGCTGCCGTAGGGAGAAGAGGGCCAGAACACCATAGCATTTGTCCAAAAGTTGGTGGAGAAGATCGCTGGCCCCTCGCCCTTTGGGGCTAAAAATATAATCGAGAGAGCCCACAGATCCCTGAGGCCGAAGCCCCCCCCCCCAAAGCAACACCTTGCCCTATAAAATGCCAATTTCTAAATTATCTGGAGCGGCAGCACTTGTTGTACAAAGTTAGAGAAATCCAGGAAGAGAGATGGGAGCAAGTCAAACTCAGGCTTGCGCAGAGACTTTTGCGACTCTGTCCATTTGAAAGCATAGCGCATTTCACCCAGTTGTTTCTAAGATTGTGCAGCTAGTCTGAAGTTTCGTATGGCGTACCCAGCCAGGTTACAGGCGCAAGTGGCCGGTACCTGGGTTTCTTATGAGGATGCTGAGGCTGCGATTGAGGGCCTAAAGCTGTCCCTACCTGATCTCTTCAGGGATACATGAGAGGCCCTTCGTCATTTAAAGAGAAGAGTTCTGGATCGAAGAGAAGTGGCTGTCACATGAAGGACTCTTAGGGGATGAATATAAATATTTGCTAGATTCCTATCCAAGCCTGTTTAGTGGGCTTAAGGGACACAATTTCCTTACTATTATCTGGATTTTCTATGGTTGCTTATGCCTTAGCTTTATCTGGGACTTTGATTTCTTCTAAAAAGACTGTTTAATTTTATCGTTCACAGACGTTGGCGAGAGTAATTTTGTAATGTTTTGGTTTAGTACCTCCCCTGCGAGTATGCGAGGGGGACTGGCTCTGTTAAGGCCTATGGTTTACACCTTGCAGGGTATCAATACCCATCTTATGGTGGGTTGCTTGGAGAGGGTCTCAGGGCATTTTCTCTACAGCACCCTATTGCGCGCTTTTGCTTTTGCACCACCAGAGGGATCTTGTGTCTCAATGTAATAGGGGCCAGTGATCTTAATGGCCCAGGATAGGGGGTTTCCCTGGCATAAGGGCGTTACAATTGATGGGGTGCAGCAGGACCCATTTTCTTGAGTCAAGTGAGTCCCGTTGTGGGCGTGTCCCACATGGGGACCGGAAACATTGTCTTTGGTCTGGCTCTAACAGCACCTATTGTGGTGCGTTCCTTTTAGTAGGCAAGGCGTGAGGGTTGGTAACTCTCACTTTTCCTGGTGCCTATGTTCTATCAACACAGTGTTACTCCCATGGGTTATCAGGAGTAGATCAACTGAGGACCTCACAAATTGTTACTGTAACTCAGGTCATTTATCTCCTGTTGTTTTCATATGAGGGGGCTCACAGATCTCTTTTCTTTTCCTTTGGGTTTAGGGGCATAATGTTGGGGGCCTGGAGGGGAGAAGGAAGCGGTATGTTGTGAACGTTGTTGGTGACAGTTAGGGGGTAGGGTGGGGTAGAAGGTAAAATCTTGTGTTTATTAATGTTATGTTGTGATTGGGTGTTGCTTGGGGGGGATGGTTGGGGTTGTTTGGGCAGGGCTGGGGGGTTTGTGGGTGGGAGGATGGCACAGCAGTCTTAGTGGAACAGGGGTACTTGGATCACAGTAGTAGTAACTGCCAAAGGATAACCTTGAGCTTGTTTTGCCAATATAGATGGCTAGCAATATTAACCTAGCTATGTGGAATGTGAAGGGGGTTAGGAAAAAACTGAAGCAATATCAGGTGCTTAAACACCTGAGCTTGCTGCATGTGCAGATAAAGTTCTTGCAAGAATCTCATCTGTTAGATACTGAGACATTGCAACTCAGAAGACAACAGGTGGGGCAGGTCTTTAATGCCTCTGGTTCTACTAGCAGCTGTGAAGTCATGATGCTGGTTAATAGAGATGTCCCATTTATCCCCACTCAGGTTTTTAGGGATTCAGAGGGAAGATACGTCCTAGTTCATAGTACCCTTTGGGCCATGCCACTATTGCTTGGTAGCATCTATGGACCAAACGTGGATGATCCCACCTTTTTTGTGAAGTTGACCACCACAATTCTCCCCTTGCTCCCTATTCCCATTATTATGGGGGGAGATTTTAATCTAGTTTTGGACCCTAATATAGACAGGTCTGGAAACGTGTAGAGAGAACTGTCCCCAGGGTAAAGGGCCTTCAGGGAATTGTTGGATCAATGCAGACTGTGTGACGTATGGCGAGTCTTGCATCCCAACTCCAGGGAATTTACTTTTAGTTCGCCAATACACGGCTCGCAGTCTTTCATTGATTACCTTTTGGTCTCTCATGAGCTCTTGCCGGGAGTGCTATCCACCTCAATCGAACCAGGTCCTGGATCTGATCATTCTCTGGTGTTATGTAATCTGGCTTTCTCTAATATTCCCAAGAAAGAGACCAGATGGAAATTAAATGAGCAGCTATTGAAGGAGGAGAAATATTGTCAGCTAGTGAAGGATCAGATTGATTTCTTTTTCTCTACCAACCCAGTAGAAAGTGTTATGCCGGACATTTTATGGGGAGCTTTTAAGGCTTACATTAGGGGTATTCTCATCAGTTTAGCTACAAAGAGGAAAAGGGCTCAGAAAGCAGAGCTATTATCATTACTGTCTCAAATACGAGAATTAGAATCTAGACAACCAAATAACACTTCCAAGGAGGAGAGGCATAAATTATTAGTAGTTAAGGACAGATATTTAGAATTATTAAGAGAGAAAGCCCAAAGCAAGTTTCACGGATCAAGGAGAAAAAGCGGGGCATCTGTTGGCCTTACGTTTAAAACAGCAGGAGTCTGCAAAATGTATACCTCCTATTAGGGCACAAGCAGACGGATCCCTGAGGGTATCCCCCTCAGAGATAGTGCAGGAATTTGCTACATATTATGAGCAGCTATATAAGGATATGGATAGCCCTACTTCCACAGAAGAGTTGGAAGTGTACCTTAGGGATTCTCGATTGCCTTCTTTGTCAAATTCCCCCCAAAAATTCTTATCCTCTCCCTTATCGCAGGAGGAAATTTTGTCCGTTATAAAGGCCCTGCCCTCTGATAAAGCTCCAGGACCAGATAGGTTTTCCGCTTTATTTTATAAAGTTTTCAGGGAACAATTATTGCCTGTGCTCCACCGTCTCTACCTTCATATTCTCTCTGGGGCTGCAGTAGACACTCACTTGTTTGAAGCCCTAATAGTCCTATTACCCAAACTGGACAAAGACCCTGAATCGGTTCAGAGTTACAGGCCAATATTCCTACTGAATCAGGATGTCAAAATTCTTTTCGAGGATATTGGAGGATAGGGTAACATTGGTCTTCCTCCATTGTGTCTCAAGTGGTTTGTGAGGACGCTCATCTTGGACGTTTGGGCATTTTCAGATTTTCTGGAGTCCAGAGATGCCACCTTCCCCGCTGGTTGGTCTCCTGGATGCTACACCGGGTAAACTGAATTTTATCCAAGTTCTCAGAGCATTTGGGTTTCCCGCCATGTTCATAGGCTGGATCAGGTCGCTATATCGGTCTCCCTCTGCAAGGATTTCAGGTAATGAGGCTTTTTCTAAATTTTTCCTGCTACATTCAGGTATGAGACAGGGATGTCCCCTTTCCCCCTTGTTATTTAATCTTTATTTAGAACCCCTAATTCAAAATATTCTTAACAACATGGGAATACAAGGTATTCCGATCCGAAACAATGTGGTGAAGATAACAGCATATGCTGATGATCTCCTCCTCCATTTGGCCCACCCTGTAACATCTATCCCGAATATGTTAAGTGAGATTGCCAAATTTAGTCTTTTTTTGAATTATAAGTTGAATGCAAACAAGATGTCCTTTTTTCCCCTTAATCATAAGGTTTTTAAGACAGACATTATCCCTCTGGGATTGTGCTGGTCTCCCCGTGTTATCAAATACCTGGGTATCAAGTTAACATGTAATACTTCCCTACGGTTTAAAGAAAATTTAGAACCTCTTTCTCAGATGATTGTGTAGGATCTAGAGAGATGGGATAAGCTGCTGATTTCATTATGGGGCTGCATTAACATAATTAAGATGAATGTAGTTCCCAACCTTTTTTACCCCCTGTCGCATCTCAACTCATTTGTCCCTGTAGCCTGGTTTCAGAAAATGCATAAGCTTTTCACTAATTTTATCTGGTCTAATAAACATTCCAGGTTTGTGTATCACAAACTAGCCGCCCCTAAAAATGAGGGAGGGGGTTGTGGATCCCTCATTTGGCAATTTATTACTGGGCTAGTCATCTTGCTAAGTACCTGAAGTGGGTAAGGCTGGGTCCGGAAAATCTGAGACTAGCCTGGCTCAATATTGAATTAGACTATATCCAGGCTATGAACATGGATCCCTCGACCATGCTCTTTGTCAAAGTCTCCCCTCTTACAGAATGCTAGTAAATGCCCCACTCTCATGACCTCATCAAAGGTTCTCTTGCAGCTGTGTTCATTTCTAAGATATAATCCTAGTCCAGACCTGTCTCAGTCTATCTGGAATTCTCTGGCTTTCACCATAAATAGGCAGATAATCTCTCGTACATGGCTACCTCAGTTAGGTGAGGGGATAGCTTCTTCGTTCTTGGAAGACTCTCGGTCTTGGCTCCCAGTAACCGAGATTCTCAGAAGGTACAATATTCCAGACTCTCAGTCATTCAGGGTTTGTCAATTGAAGCATTTGTTAATCATGGTTTTTGGTAAAGTCCCTCCCCATCCAATAGACTTTGCTTTGGTACCTGAACTTTCTTCTCTCCTCGAATCCCCAGGGGTTATCTCTAAGATATATCAGGTATTGTATCAATGGCAGTTTGGGAGTGGTAATGGTCCCACTAGTTTTTGGAACCCATTTTTCCCTCAGTCCACTTTCAATTGAAGAAGCCAGAAGGGGAAGGAAGGAAACATATTCAATTCAGTGCTTTAGAGTAACTGGTAATTGCTATTTTTCTTTTAAACTTAGATTGTGGGCTTTTAGTGACACTATACTTTCTTTGTTGTCTTTACTTATAATTGTTTTTGGGCTGTTGAAAATTTAAAACATAGTGGTGGTGTAATTCTGTGCTGTCTTTAATTGCTGCAAATTTTCGATTCCCTCCCTCCCCTTCCCCCAACTCTTAATTATATGCCCTGTTAAATCTGATTGACAGGAGCTAAACACAGGGTATAGTAAGGGGTGTGAAGTAGGAGGGGCATAAGGGGGAAGAAGCCCACCCTCAGCACGACAAGTGTTTTGACTCATTTATTTATTTATTGGTTTCTTTTTCTTTAAAAAAAAATTATCTGAGGATCAGTGGCAGGATTTTTAGTACAGTAAATTAATAAAAAGGGAACTAGGAGAGCTTCAGTAGCAGACAAGTAGTGGAATTGCAGTGTAATGTGGGGAGTGGTGCAATGCAGTGGCTGTGGGGCAGCCATATTCAGGCAGACCTTCTGGACACTGGGTGCTGCCCTATCTGCATGCATCTCTCTGGACTGTGGGATGAGGTAGCCAGACTCAGAGTGGAAGTAAACTGGGTCAGGAGTACCATCACCCTATCCAGGGACCACCCAGTCCAATGCAACTGCCTCAAAGGATGCCGAGAACAAGGAGCACTTGGATGACAGTGGGCTCAGGGAGGGTTAGAGCAGTCAGGCAGAGGCACATCCCAGATCCTATTCCACTCAAGAACTCATATGCCACACTGGCAAATGAGGACAACCAAATAGAGTGCCCAGAAGTGGAAGGAAAGGATGTGGAGGTTAGCCAAGGAGGTGACCTCAAGGGAAAGCAGTGGACCCCAGAGGAGGAGGAAGTGAATCCTGGTGGGGGACTCCATCATAAGAGGGATCCAGCTAGGATCACAGGAGGGGGAGGTCAGGGAGGTGAGGTGCCTACCAGGTGCCACGGCATGGAGGGATGGAAGGAAGATCCTGGGGATCACTGGGAAGGCAAGACGGGAGGGTGAGCTGGATGTCATTATACATCTAGGTACTAATGACCTGGCAAATGGGGAGCAAAGGAAGTTCAGAAAGAGTTTAGGAAACTGGGAGGGTCTCAAGCAAGTAGCTACTTCTGTCATTTCTCAAGTACTACCTGTGAGGGCAAGGAGAGCATGGAGTGCATGCACCAGGAACTTTAACTCATGGTAGAACTGGTGCTGTGAGGAAGGTTTGGATTCATTGGTGTCTGGGACCCACCTGGAGGATGGAGGTTTGTTCAAGCCTGACGGCCTGCATCCATCCTGGAGGGGAATCCAAGCACTCAATGATAATTTTAAATGCTACATTGACAAGAATTTAAACTAGCAAAGGGGGGTGGCAGACCAGCAAGGATGGTACCTACTTGCTCACCCCCCACAGCTAGCAGTGGAACCAGTGAACCAGAGGAGTGGCTATCTCTGCAAAGCAGTGTGCAAAAGATGGAGATTAGTGCCCAAGAGGTGGATAAGCAGAAAAGGGGCAAAATTCAGCAGAAGGGCAGACAGCAAGGAGAACCAGGATAAATGACAACCAAGGAAGGGGCTGGAGGAACAGTGAAACAATCTAGGGAGGTCAAATCATGGAAAGCTATGTGTGCAAATGCCAGGAGCCTTAGCAACAAGATGGAAGATCTGAGGCTGTCATGGTACAGTCAGACCTGGACATTATGGCCATCACTGAAACCTGGTGTAATGATAACCATGACTGGAGATGGCCATACCTGGCTACAACATATTCAGAAGAGACAGAGCAGGCAGGAAGGGAGGAGGAGTGGCACTGTATGTGAAAAATTACATAAGGGCCACAGAGATCCAGGAGGAACAAAATGGGGAGAGATATTGTGGGTTAAGCTGGAAAGGAAAATGGGGACAGCCATCTGCACAGGTGTGGTCAATAGACCACCAGCCCAGGAGGAAGAAACAGATATGGAGCTGATGCTAGCCATCCAAAGGATGGCAGACAAGGGTGAGGTAGTACTGGTTGGAGACTTCAATATTCCAGATGTGGACTGGAGCATCCCAGCAGCAGCATCAACTAGGAGCAGATTTATCCTGGACTCCCTTCAGGGTGCCTTCCTCAAGCAACTGGTCATGGAACCAACTCGGCAGAAGGCAATACTGGACCTTGTGCTCACAAACAGGGACAGTGTGATGGGGGTAACAGTGGGGGAGCACCTGGGAAACAGTGGCCACCAGTCATTGTGGTTTGAAATCACAGAAAGAGCAGAACCAAACCACACAAAAACACGTATCCTGGATTTTAGGGGGGCAGACTTTGGGAAAATGGGGAGATACTTGAAAGAGGCATTAAGGGGAATGGGACAGGAATCAGGGGTTGAGGAACAGTGGGCAGTATTTAAAATGGGGATTACAAGAACAACAGAATTATGCATTAAGCAGGTTAGCAAGAGGAAAGGAAGAGGAAACCATTATGGTTTTCCAAAGAGGTAACAAAGAAAGTGAAAGCCAAAAAGATTGCATCTAGGCAATACAAAAAAAGACACAGGCAGAAGGGGATAGGGAGAAGTACCAGAGAAGCAAAGGAGGCAGGGAGGTCAGTAAGGGAAGCCAAAGTCAGACAGAAGAACACATTGCAAAATCAGTGGGTAGAGGACAAAACCTTTACAGGTACATAAGTGAAAAAAGAAAGACAAAGGAGGGATAGTGAGACTGAAGGGGAGGATGGGGCGTGGAGGATGACAACAAAAGCTGACATATTGAACAGGTATTTCTGCTCAGTCTTTACTGAGGAAGGAGGATGGTAATGGGTCTGAAGGGAGTACAAGGGGTGAGAATGGTGCAGAAATGGACTACAAGTCCCTTTATCACGAGAAAGGGTCCTGAAGGAACTGGAAGTAATAAGAGTTGATAAAGCAATGGGGCTAGATGGGGTGCACCCAGGGTCCATAAGAACTAAGAGAGGTGGTGGCTGAACCTCTGGCTATCCTGTTTAGCCGATCACTGGAAACAGGGAAGTACCCAAAGACTGGAGGACAGCAGATGTAGTCCCTTATACAAAAGTGGGAACAAAGAGGAAGCAGGGAACTACAGACCAGTCAGCCTCACCTCGGTAGTGGGGAAGATCATGGAAGCACTACTGAAGGAGAGATTGGTGGAACATCTAGTTGTCAATGGACTACAGGACCCAAGGCAGCATGGTTTCACCAGGGGGAGGTCATGTCAGACCAACCTCATTGAATTTTTTGACTGGGTGACTAGGGAGGTGGATCAGGGGAGGGCAGTGGACATGGCCTATCTGGACTTCAGCAAGGCCTTTGACACTGTGCCACATAGAAGACTATTACACAAACTGGGGAATATGGGTGTGGGCAGGACAGTAGTGTGGTGGGTAGGTAACTGGCTGGGTGGCAGGACACAGACGGTGGTGGTAAATGGCTGTCACTCCACAGAGGGAAGAGTGACCAGTGGGGTACCACAGGGATCAGTGCTGGGACCGGTCCTATTCAACATCTTCATCAGTGACATTGCGCAGGACCTAGAAGGCAGAATTTCACTGTTCGCTGATGACACAAAGCTCTGTAACAGAGTAGACACACCAGAGGGTGTAGACAGAATGAGAAGCGACCAGTAGAAACTTGAAGAATGGTCAGGGTTTGGCAGTTGAAATTCAATGCAAAGAAGTGCAAGGTAATGCATATAGGCACAAAACCCTGGCACAATATATCAGTTGGGGGGTGAGGATATAGCATGCACCAAGCAGGAAAGGGATCTTGGGGTTGTCATCTCTGATGACCTCAAGGTAGGGAAACAGTGTGACAAGGCAGCAGGTAAAGCAAATAGGATGCTGGGATGTATAGACAGGGGCATCACCAGCAGGAAAAGGGAGGTCATAATTCCGCTATACAAGACACTAGTGAGGCCCCACCTGGAGTACAGTGTACAGTTCTGGAGACCATACCTCACGTAGGACATTGACAGGGTAGAGAAGGTTCAGAGGAGGGCAACAAAGATGGTGCATGGATTGCATCACAAGTCCTATGAAGACAGGTTGAAGGAACTGAACATGTACTCCTGGAGGAGAGGAGGAGAGAGGGGATATGATAGAGACATACAAGTATCTTACAGGGAGGAACAGGGTGCAGGAAAACACTATTTTTAAGCGAAAAAGATGTTACAGGACTAAAGGGCATGGGATGAAGTTGGAGGGAGGACGATTCAGAGGAAACATGAGAAAGAATTTCTTCACAGAACAGGTGGTGGACAAGTGGAACACCCAGCCAGAGGAAGTGGTGGGGGCTGAAACAATCACGGGATTTAAGAATGCATGGGATAGACATAAAGGAATTCTGGAGGTCAGGGGTAAGGAGCAACAGACTTCTAGGAAAACAAACTGAACTTACAAGCTCAAATGGGCAGACTGGGTGGGCCATAGGCCCTTATCTGCTGACACTGTCTATGTATCTACGTATCTATGTAATTAGTCGGCTCTCTGGATGTTCTGTCATAAATATGTGTCCCAAGATAGAATACACCTCATGCAATTTCATATTTTGCGTAATATGTACTTGTAGCCAGTCAAACTGGCAAAACGGGGCCTTCTCGATACTGATAGGTGCACTAGATGCTCTCAGGAAGATGGGATGCTTTTTCATATATTCTGGTTGTGCCCCAAGATAGCTTCGTTATGAGATTTAATTAAAACCCACCTGAATCCCTTATTGGGATTACAGGACTGCTTTACTCCGGATATTTGCCGTTTGGGAGATTTGTCTTCTATTAAGGTTAAAATTTGGAGATTTCATATATCTATGATCACACTCTCGGTTAAAAAAATTATTCTCAGGCATTGGAAAGATGGGATTTGTCCAACATATCAGGAATGGACACATGAAATCCTTGCTAATCTCCGCACAGAAAATGACGTAGCAAGCCTTCAAAATAGGCTACAAAAGTATAAGTATATATGGGATCCCCTTCACACTTTAATTATCACCGCTAGGACTTAGTGTGTAACTGGTTTACCTGCTATCTTATTAAGTATTTGATTATTACGGATAGCTAGTTACTACAAGACTTGAAGGAACTGCTGTGCCGGGAGGAGGTAGGGGGTTGGGGGCAGTGTTGGATTGTACTACTAACTGTCTGTTCATATTTGTATCACTGCCTCCTGTATTGTGGAAATTTTGTGAATAAAGTGTGAATTAAAAAAAAAAACATTTAGTTGGTGCTAAAGGTAGATTTGTGCTGCACATTTACTGCATTTCGAGTTTGTGTTCTAACTGCATGCTACATAGAGGGGATAGTGGAAAAGCACCCAGAAATGCAAACAGGGATGCAGAATGTATGCAAACCCCAGAAATACATTGGTTGGAGCCAGCTCTACTACAAGGAGAACGTGTGTAAATCAGGGTATGACAATTAGTTCTGCCTGATCCATTCACAGGGAGTGCACCATTACACATAGTAATGGCAACAGAACTATAATCACAAGCATGAATGACACTCTGAATGCAATATATTTGTTTCTGTCATCCAGTGCTATGATGTTCACTGTTGTATTACAGTTCCAATAAGCATCTGGAACCATGGATCTCTTGATCCACCTTCTCGCTATAAGATTGCAATGGCCACATTATGATTTAGTAATGATGGAATAGTGCCTTGAATGGGAAGTTAACTAATTTGCATGGTAAGTTCTAATGTTGCATGGTTGCACAATGACCTGCAGATGTTTGCAGTGTGCTAACCAATAGTTTGTTCCTGGGCTGCCTGTTCTTTATCCAGATTCATACCCTCAGTGGCCAGCAGGGTGATATGCTTTGCAACTATGCAAACCCATCAATTACCTTCTTTTCAATGTACCTGTGGTCTGCGGGAGGGGGTATGTTTGTACATTCTTTGCTCATTCGCAGTGCGTTGTGCTTATAGACTATAAGCACAAAACTGTGTATGGATATACCACATTTTGTTTACCATGTAAAGTAGCATGTGGGGAAGGGACTTTGAGAGGTACAAACCTTCACCTTCGATTATCAGGCCCAATATCTTGACATACAGTTTAATATCTTGCTAAAATCTTAAAATATCCATATCTTAAAATGTATTCCTCTGTTTTATAAGATACTCATATTCTGAAAATAAAAATTACTTTCTGTTTTAACAAAAATTTTATTGAGCTAATTATCTTGTCTGATTGGAAACATATTTGGCTTGTTTTAGGAAAAAAATGTCTAATTTTCACTTTTTCCTCATTTTACAAGGGTCATTGTTTGCAGTGATTCATGTTTGTATAAATATACCACCTTTTGTTCATCATGTGCTGTAGCACATGGGGAAGGGACATTGAGTGCTACGGACCTTGACCTTTAAATATTAGGCCCAAAATCTTGAAATTAGTTTTAGTACCTTCATAAAATATTCTTATTTTAAAATGTATGCCCTGTTTTATAAGATATTTAGTTTCTGAAAAATAATAATTATGTTTATCATTAACAAAATATTATTGAGATAATTATCTTACTGGATTTGTAGATAATTTGTTTTGCTTTGTGAATGAAATATAGTAAAAAGAGATTTTAGCTATATTGGTGTTTGGGAAACCAGAGCTGCTGGATAGTTTTATGCCTTTTATTGGACCAATATATGTCTTATACAAAGATAGTATAGACACAAGCTTACGGGGCCCAACAGATCCATTCGTCAGGTGCAATACCAAAGTAAGCAACACAAGCTGCAGTTATATACAGTGAGATAAGTTGTTTCAAACTAATTTATGACAGGTTAGTAAGAAGACAAAAGGGAAGGTGGGTAGACAATGGATAGGATCAGGTCTATAGCTGTGAGGGAATATTTCATAGGTAGTGATAAGATATTTGTAAGAAAGGCTGCTAGGGTGCCTGAAGTGCTAATGTAGGGTTTCCAGACAGAAAAAATATAGCAAGTACCAGAGATACACAAAGTGCAGGGGGCATGTTTATTTTGAAGCAATGTATCTCGCTATATACAAATGCAGCTCTTATGCTTACTTTGCTATTGTACCTGGTGACAAGACGTGTTGGGCCATGGAAGCTTAGGAACTATACCAGCTTTGTACAAGACATATGCTGGTCCAATAAAAGGTATCAAAACATTCAGTGACTCATAAATAAAATATATATTATTTTTTTTTCATTTTAAAAGGGTTTTTTTTTTTTGTAGTGCCATTTTATGCACACATCAAATAGTAGTACTATCACATTCATTGAACTTTCCCTTACAGCTGATCCCACTGGTGGCTTTTCCACCACTGGCCATAGAAAAGCTACAGCTATCAGTTCATTACTTCATGCCAGCAATGCCGACCTTTACAGACTTAAGTGCAGCATTCCATATGACCAGTCCATTTGCTTAAGGGTAATTTGTTCCATGATGGAAGCATTTGATTTTGAAGCATCTTATCTGAGAGAATAATTTTTGTGGAGGGGTTATTCTATCCAGGTAGTGGACAGAGCTCTGAATAGGGCAATGGAGCTGGAGAAAAAGCCTATCCCCACAAAAAAATCCCTCACCACTCCTAATACTGTCAATTTTATGACAGAAATAACTGGATAGCATAGCACCCACAACTGGCCACATCATGACCAAGCATTTGCACATCCTGCTATACTATGAAGAACTGGTGGACAGCATTGCTACCCATCTTTGTGTGTTATTTAGCTGTGGCCAGAACCTGGACAGCTATTTGTTGCAAAGCCATTAGCATCCCCCAAACAACTTACAAACACATGGCTCCCACTCCCTCACTTTTTTTTTAAATGTGGGGTTTGTACAGTGTGCACATTTGCAGTAGCAGTTGTGTATTTCAACATACTGTACTATAGCTAGTCAATATGTTGAAGTGTACTAATTACCTGAATGGCTGCATTTGTGGTTTATGTCCTGTGGTATAAATGTCCTAGGATTTACATTGGTTGCACCATTCAGGCTGCCAAAGTCTGATTTTCAGGAGCATGTGTGTTCCATCATCAGTAGGAGCCCACTTTCATGACTACCATCCATATGATCCAATGGGTCTATGATTCATGGTTAAAGATCACATGACCTCATGATCCATAGGGGAGATAAAAACTTTCTTCAAAATGACAGCCCTTAGATCTACAGTATCTGCAAGCTCGCCATCCCCTTAGACTCAATGACCATTTAAATATTGTGACCTTCTTGTAGATGTTGTATAAAATATAGAAACATAACATGTGTTGCCTGAAAGAAGCCTAGTGGTCCATCAAATTTGTCCAGACCCTATCTATGTTGTGCAATCCTGATCATGTCAAGAACTAATCTGAACACCCTATTAGTGGGCTAATTAACTGCCTAACTCCCTCCTCTACAGTATGCATATGCTATCATTAACCCCCTGTATCTTTTCCACCCTCTCTTAAATGTAGTTAATGTCTCTGCATTAACTATGTCACCAGCAAATCAATTCCACTTATTCTCCAGGCTCTCAGTGAAAAAGTACTTCCTCAATTCCCTCCTGAATGACCCCCTCAACAGCTTACAGTTTCATATATTTATCGCTGTAGTCTCACATCACCTGTCCAACTGTTGATAATCTCCCCAGTTAATCCCCCTTAGAAACTGAAATGTCTTTAACATGTCTTTCTGCTCCCTTCTAGCCTCCAGAGTGTACATGTTCAGGCTACCAAACCACTCCTCATATATCACCTGTATCCCTTGAATCAGCTTGGTTCTCTCCTCTTTACTGATTCAATGTGATCCATACCTTTTCTCAATTCAGGACACCAGAACTGCAAACACTGCTCCAGGTGTGGCCTCACTAGGGACATGTGGAGGGGAGAATCACCTCTTTCCTTCTGCCATAAAACCCCATGCCAGTGCACCCCAGCATTTGGTGGCAATGGGCTGTAAATTTCAGTTTAACACTTATGATAACTGCAAGGTCCCTGTCCTATCAGGTCTGGTGCAACCTAACACTGTCCCATCAATACTCTGTTATATGGTCCCTTTTCCTATTTGCATAACTCTGTACTTTCATGCATTGAACTTGAGTTGCTAGATCTTTACCCAGCATTTGTACCTTTCTAAGATTCTCTTGATGTCCCTAATTCCCTCATTGCTGTCTACACTGTTACATCTTTTACTGTAATCTGAAAAGAGCCAATTCTTACCCTTGATCTCTTCCACAGTATCTCAGCTGGACATGTTATTGAGTAACAGTCCCAGAACTAATGGCAGCAGCAACCCACTCATCACTTCCCTAACTCCCAAGTATTGGCCATTTAGGGCTCTATTTTTGGCCCCCTCTTGTTCTCTGCCTTTATAAACTCCCTCCACTTGGACTGCCTCTCCTGTGATGCCCTCCTGTAGGTGAACAATCTTGTCCTCTTCCACAGTGATAAGTCCCTGACAAACAAATCTTCTATCGTGTCTATCAAGTATGGTCTGGCCTATAACTGGTTCCATTCACATAGGCTACTGGTCAATGGAAAAAAAAAACTAAGGCAATGCTTCTAGGTTTGAAACCATACCTGGCCAGCACCACTAAGTCTGGCACCTCCCTCTCTGTGCTTTCAACCGATGGCTCTGTGCTGCAGAATGTTCCCAATTTTAAATACTTGGGTGTAACTCTCAACTCCTCTGTCTCCTATATGAATCACATCAACTCCATTGTATATTGGGTTAACCAAAAGCTCTGCGCTGCATTTAAGTTAAAACAGTATACACCCCCTACAGCGACATTTCGACTGCGGGGTCCCCTACAGCAACTACAGTGCCATCTCACTGTAGGGAACCTGCTGGAACCCGGCACTGTCTGTTGTGGGTCCTGCACTCCCCCAAATCAGCTGTTACTCGGAGTTAAGAATCCTTAATGGGTGTGTGTGGGGATCGTAGCCCCCCACATTTGGTGTTTTGGGGGGTGAAACCCCCCACAGAAAACTCTTGTTGATCTCCAAAACCGGCAGTCAACTGCAAAATGAGGTCGACCTTCTGGTTTTGCTCTCTGGTCATTCAACAAAAATGTTGTTGATGACCCATTGTAAATCCAGTTAAAACCTGACCAGTGAGGCCTGCTTAGGGATTGCTCAAGGCAACCTGCTCCCTATCATTAACTGCTGCTCCCCCATATATTCCCATGTGCCTTCTGCCTTGCACGCACATCTAAACTTGGTATACAATAACATATGTCATTTCGCACTCCTGGCACCCTATTTCACTCACCTCTGTGACCTCTACTAGGCACTAGGTTGGCTCCCACTCTCTGGTCATTATGCACTAGGTTATATCCTTGACAACACCCTTAGAAACAGCCATGCATCACCTTATACTGACTTTCTGAAGGCCAGAGCTCCTCCCAGATGCTTACTGGAGTCCTCGTTCCTCCTATGGAAATACCGAAGGTCTCCACTGGAATAGGTGGCAGACCACTGTCTGTGGCTGCTCCCGCTCACTGGAACAGGCTCCCTGCTTCACTCCGGTCTGCAGATACCCACAGCTCTTTCAAACACAGCCTCAATGCCTGATTACTGAACAAGCCTAAATGCCTGTGCTCTCCAGGATAATTTCCAACAGCATAATACCTTTCTTACCCATCTTATCTGCTAACTCTGCTCTTACAACTTGTTTTGCCTCATTTAGCTGTGAACTAGACTGTAAACTGTAATGTGTTTTTTTTCCTTTTGATTTCCTCCAACATATTGTAAACTGTACTGTATATATTGTGTTGCTGTATTCCTGATGATCTGTATGTAACTCGGTAGTGCCATATTTATGGCCCAGGTCATGTCTGAAAATGGTCCCTTGGATCAGTGTACTTACCCAGTAATCAAAGAATTGAATAAATAAATAAATAGATAAATATCACCTGTTGGATACTCCCCTGAACCAGTTGCTTATCTATCTTGAGATCCACACTTACCCAACGTTACCCAGTTTCTTCATCAGCCTTCTACACAGCACTGAGGCCTTACTGATGTTTGGATTCATGATATCAGTTGTCAGACTCATGTGGCCTGCCTAAAACACCATGTTGAAGATGTCTGTGAGGCTTATCTGTCATGACCTACCCTTCAGAAATCCATGCTGTCTCCTATCCGGGAGACTATTTCCTTCAAGGAACTCCACAATGTGTTCTTTGATGATGATCTCCCACATTTTCTCACAATTTAGGTCAGACTAACTGGTTTGTAATAACTGGGTATTCTTCTATCCACACATTTTAGGAAAGAAAAGACATCAGTCACCCTCCAAGTGGCTGGGACCACTCCAGTCTTCAAGGGACAAATAAAAAAACAAATCTGTCAGAGGTGCAATTGCCCACCTCTCTCAGCACCCTAGGGTGAAACGCATCTGAGCCTGGAGACTTACTGACCTTTAACCTCCCTCTGTTCCCTAAACATGCTTTCATCCATAACTAACCCCATCTCCATCTTCTGAATAAGTGCCACAATAAGTGTTATACCGCATTCCTGATGTGGCCTATCCTCTCTGCCATCAGTACGCACCTGAAGTACTCATTCAGTATGATCACTTTTCTCCAGTCCTCTGCTACCCATACTCATTATCTCCCCCTTTCTTCAGTCTTTCTATTCCTTTCTTTATAATTATTTTCTTGCTAATGTAACCGAAAATGGCTACAATTGTTGTATGACAATTTATTTCTGCATCATAAAGATATGCTATTGATGTATATATTGATAATCTTACTTTTTTAAAACATTTGCCTCTTAGAGATCAAACTGAAGAAATGTCACTTTGTGCTAAGGTGAGCAGATCTTACAGTATTCCACCCAGCATGTGAAATGTAGATTATTTTCCTTGTCCCCTTATCTCCACACATTATGCATCCTTCATTGGATGAATTTGCACTTTGGCTTTGCATCTAAACATCAGCACTCTCTTTTTATAGCTTACAGCAATATCTTTTGACACACAGCTGTGGCTATTTATTTTCTCCATATTTATTTCCACTGCCTGTTCTGCAGTTTGCACCATGGTCTTTTACAACTGCATATGAGTACATGGCCTTATTCTTAACACATTTGAATGAGGATTTTTAAAACTGGGTTTTACGTGAGGCTGATTACATAGTTAAATCACTTCCATTTCTTTGGGCTAACTTCTGTCTACCAATACATGTGGAACGTTCCCATTTTTTTCCCTAGTAATTTGTATGTACTGTTTGCTAGGATTCTTATTATTTGTGCCTACTTTATATAAATTGTTGGGTGTCTTTCTCTTCAAGATAATGTGTATTTGGGCTCACCAGCTACTATGTTGCCATGCCCTCTGATGAAGCATCTGATGACATGAAGCACTGGGATGTTTGCGCACACTCGGGGAAGGGCTGGCATGTAACTTCTGTTTGGCTCACTTAAATGATTTTGCAACATTCCTGTTAATCCATTGCCATTTCTTATAAGTACATCATTGGAGTGTTCTGTGTGTGAGCCCTTGCCCACTCTAGCAGCAGCAGAGAGTGACTGGATCATCACCTCTCTTTGAGCATTTTGCCTTGGAGCTCTGATATCTGTGTATAGAAAGAACAATCTCATTTTGTACTTTATTCACATTCACTTTTACTCTCATGGTTAACATCAGCCTCACAAGTAGTTTGCTTTCTGTGATTACCATTGACATTTAATTTTATGATGAAATGCATTTATCCACGATTGAAGCTTTACATGGAAATAACATGACTTAAAGACTGCACTTTACTGTGATTTAACATGGAATAACTGTCTCTCTGACTGTGACTCTGTAAATGATATGTAAAGTACACTAATAAAACTAATTGCAAGTGCTTTTGCATAACAGCTGTAGAAAACAATTCCACTACTTCCCTGTTGACGTCTTTTCCAGTTACAGTAATTGGTTGTCATAACTGCAATGAAAGTTACAGAATGTGACTTTTTGGTCATTTTAACTCTGCAAGGTGGAATATGGACATAAACTATGATACTAAACATAGTAGTAGTTTATTTCCCCATATCTGAAATATAACTTAATTAATGAACCACTGCACCAGTTAAAAATGGTACAGAGAACTGTGCAGAAAGAGCCAGTTTGAGGGCCCCAGTATTCAGGTTAACATAGCACTAACATGAACAATACCATGCTAACCAGGCTGTGCATATTCAGATGGAGTGGGCAAATACTCCAAGTGCTCTGGCATACAACACTCAGTTGATATTGTGAACATGCTGAACATGACACTGAGCACATTAAAATGAAGGGGAACCCTGTAGCATACAGGGCTTAGTGTTGCAGCAGGATTTGGAAATGTAAAGGCTGCCATAGCAACACTATTTACTGCTTCCAAAACCCTGCTCTTTACATTGCACACAGTGGTACACAATCACCCGAACCCTCCTTCAGCCTGATCCCCGAACAGTGAACTGACAACACAAGCTGTCATTCTCTGGTAGTCTAGTGATCTCCCCCTACATCACTCAATCCCTATTGGCATGTACATATGATAATAATAATACTCTGTCCCTGGTAGTCTAGTGGTACCCTTTCCCTCACCAGATCTCCACTGGCACATAAAAATTATAGCAATACTCCATCCCTGGTAGTCTAGTGGATCCCTCTCCCTGATCTCCCTGAACCAATCCCCATTTCACGTAAATATTATATTATTACCCTGTCACTGGCAGTCTAAGTGACTCCCCTCTCATGTCTGCTCACCAGTGGCATATAAATAGGATATTAATACCCCTTCTCTGGTTGTCTAATGACCTCTCCACCCCAACAGCAGTTTCTACATTATGTGCATATGTTCACTTCTTGTCATGCAGATGGTGGCTGGCCTAAGTGGTGAGTAGAGGGTCTATGCTGGTTGTTGTCTCTGCTGCACTGATGATGGCAGTTTCTTCTATGGATGTATAAATTGGGTGTGGACAGAGGAGTGAGTGATGGGTGCTGAGTGAGTGGGATGGAGAGGGTGGGGGTATATCTGTTATACTGAGGCCTGAGCAGGGTGGCCATATGTGGTCATTAGCATACTGGCTGCTGGAGCAAAGGCGCTATCCCTTTCTCTTTCTTTGTTCATGGGAATCTGTTGCCAGGAGGGGGCTGTGTTACTGCCACACATATTTACTCTGCACAGTGCTAACATGGCCCAAATTCATGCAGGCAGTATGCCCTTTCACAGAGCATACTGCTTGTATGAATATGGCACCATGATGGCTGCACGTTATCTTAAGCATGATGTTATTGCTTGCTCAGCACTGTCAGACAGCTTTAAATATGAGGTCTAAGATCTTTTTCATTACAAGACAATATTGTATGATTTATATTTTAATAACTGGTAATGAAGATTTGTTTTTCTTCAGTGAGGTCCTTTTGCAATTAAGTAACCTTCAAAATGCATCATCATCACGGGTACAGGCTGTACCTGTGGATATATACTACA
This sequence comes from Neoceratodus forsteri, assembly GCA_016271365.2. Taxonomy (NCBI): domain Eukaryota; kingdom Metazoa; phylum Chordata; order Ceratodontiformes; family Ceratodontidae; genus Neoceratodus; species Neoceratodus forsteri. The sequence goes on from CM057456.1 coordinate 149,599,777, forward strand.
GGAATTATAGGATAGAAAGATTATGATGAGAAGAAAACAAAGTATTATTTGATAATCAGAAGTCCTTTTTTTTGTTCGTCAGCAATCTAATTAAAAATAGTTCCATATCTTAACTCACACATATTTTATTTATTGAATAAGTTGAGCATTACCCAACCAATTTTAAATACTGTATTTCATCAAATAGAAGCCTCATACATAATACTTAAAATTAAGCACAGGCCATGTGCTTATTGGTCTGGTCAGCAATATGTGCAGTATGTTTTGTTACTAAATGCATAGAGAATATTAAAACATACATTATATTTTTTGTCATCAGGCATCGGTTGCTACACTAAAAGCCACTGCAGAGAACCAAGCAACATCTTCAACAGACAATTTTAAAATGACAGACCGTAACGCACTCAGACACTGGATTTTCTTGAAGGAAAAACATAATTTTATCTACTGCAACTCCTCCCTTAGGCTATTGTCCTCCAGAAAAGCCCTCATCCTCAGTAATATTACTGAATGGTATAATGCCACATCATAATTCAACGTTGCACAAATCAAGGCACTGATTTACAATGTATTGCACTTGCATTTTTGTACAATGAGGTGTCCTGATGGCAATAAGTATCACACATTTCAAGTATTTGTAACACTCATGGGTGTGAGTTTGCACTTGGTAGAAGGACTTCAAGAAATTACACTAACCCACTTGCATTTGCACTAGTAGTCCACAGACACAGCCAGCTGTGTCCATATGACAGTCAATTAGGAAAAATAAAATCATAAATTTAACACAAGAACAAGGTATACAAAAAAAACAGTTTTACAGTATTTTAATAATGTACAACCAATCACTATTAGGAGTGACTGTTCTGCTACCAGAGAGGAAGCACGTAACTTCAGCATGATTTTCCACACTTGCCATCTCAGATAGGTGAGGGAACTGTATTGGTACCTCAGTAGCCCCCACCAGCATGTATGCAACCCTGCCCAGTCAAACGGCATATCTTGTCTCCATTACCCAGTGCAAGCATGGCATGCATGCACCCACCCACTATCACATGTTCATAACAGCCCAACCTCCATCCACTCTGAAAAACAAACAACGCCAATCCACTTATCTTCTGTCTCCCGTCAGCCTCATGCTGTTGAGTGACATTGAAATACGACTGCCAACCACTCCAGTACTACTGCTGTCTTAGTCTGTAGGGCAGGATGCTGCAGGACTGTTCTTCATTGCCACCATGCCAGTCCTGGTGTTGTGTCTTCTAATCTTCATCTAAATTATACACAGGGGAGGTGCAGTTTTACATAATAAATGCTGACTTCATGGTGCATCCAGTGTTGAAGCACAGAGTGCACTTAAACAGCATACTGATAGTTCTAAATCACCATGCTGCCAACCATTACTAGAGGCATGGCAAACGATAAAATGAGGTGCTACTTTACCTCACAAAACATCAACTTGAGATACAAAATGTCACACTGTCACAGAGTGTAAGCACTGTGCCCAGTAGGCAGTTTAGGTCCTGTAGAGGGACACCTCTTTGATACTGCTCATCTTGGTGATTATTTCTGTTTTCTCCTTGATCCCCTAGGTGTCTTGTAGACAAAGACTGCAGAGGATGTGAGCATGCAAGCATTTTCATGTCACAGTCATGAGGCACCCACATACCCACTATTGGCTTCTGCTTGCATTGCCAGTTATTGTAACCCAGGTGATGGTATTGCAGCTTAGTGCCCAGACTTCCCTCTCCATACAAGGAGAGCTTCCTAAAGGATAATCACCTCATCCTCCCCAGTCAGCCACCAATGACTCAGGTATGCTTCTGAATGCAGGTTGCCAGTTTTGTGAGTTGTAGTGCTTCTGCTGCACTGATGGGCAAGAGATGATTTATGCGCTTGCACACAGAGGATCTTTGTTTTTTGACTTGTTTTTTTGTTTTAATTAGGTTCAGCACAACATAACCCAGATAGACCATCTTAGGGTAGCTGGTTCATTTCACTGGGGTGTCAAACAGATGAGGCACACTGATGAGTCCTGGTAGGATGAAACACATGTATGTGTCTTCTGTTGGCACCCTTTGCAAACTGTGTGAGAGGCCTTTCAGCACCATGCATTTCTGCTTAAAGTTGAACCAGTATAATATTCTGTGGTGATTTGCATATGCAGCCCATGATGCTTTGCATTATGGGGGCATGTGTGATTTTGTATTTCTTTGAAATTTGGCTTCCCGGCCAATGCCCTTTGGGGTAACCATTGTCTCAGTGCTTGCATATATATATATATATATATATATATCACAAAAAACATCATTAACACATCAATTAGGATTCTTATGAAAGTGATAAATACATGGAAATTGGGCAATTGGGTGTTAGGGTTTCCAACCCTAACACTCGACCCTCCCACCCAACCATACCATCTCAATGCCACCCCCAGCCTCCACACACCAACAAGCACTGGGGTGAGCCTTAGGGTTGTGGGCCCCACCTCATCTGACTCCACCCCAACCCCCACCCAACCCTACCAATCCAACACTACCCCTACCCTCCACACACAAACAAGTATTGGGGTGTGCCTTAAGTTCATGGGTTCTAACTCTCATCCCATTCTCCTATACTGTACTATGTCGGGTTCCTTACAGATGGAACTAGGTAAGCATTAGGGCTCACAATCCTAAGGCACACCCCAACACTTGTTGGTGTGTGGAGGGTGGGGGTGGTGTTGCGATGGTAGGGATGGGTGGGGTGGGGCCCATGACCCTGAGAAACACCCTGACACTTGTTGGTGTGTGGGGAGTGGAGGTGGTGTTGAGATGGCAGGGTTGGGTGGAATGGAGGGTTGGGGTGTTTGGGTTGGTAATCCTAGCACCCAATTTCCCTGCATTTATCACTTTAGTAAGAACCCTAACTGATGCTTTAATGATGTTTTTTGCAATTAATTCCCTTACTTTTTGAGATAGTATAATAGTATCCCAATTTTTTGGGAGTCCTTTTGGTATTTTTGCTGCAAATGTTCAACATGGGCTTTTTTGGACCCCACCTCATGAACACTGGCACTGCCATTTCATTACTCAGTAGAAAAGGTGATTTGGAGCACCAACGGTGCCATTCCACACCACAGCTGCAGAAACACAATTTGGATAGGATGTGCTAAATGACATCTGTACTTTTCATGAGGTGGTGTGCAAAAATGACTATGTTGAAAATTTGGAGTGAAAATATATTGAATTGGAAAAGTTATGCATGTGCATAGAAAAATTCCAATAACAGAGCATAACTCATGGATTGTTAGGTATTTTTGCACCAGATTTTCAAAATGGTCGTTTCGGGACCCCACCTCATGAACACTGACACTTTCATTTTGTTACTCAGTCCCAAAAGGTGGTTTCATACAGCTACCATGCCATTTCATGCCACTGCTGCATAAACACATTTTGGGCATGATGCGAGAAATGGCAGTTGTACTGTTCATGAGGTGGTGTGAAAAATTGGCAATGCTGAATATTGGAGTGAAAATATTAAAATTTGCAAAAGTTATGCATGTCATCATGAAATGTCAATGACCACACATCTTGGGAGCTTTGGGGTATTTTTGCACCTAATTTTCAACATGGCCTTTTTGGGACCCCACCTGATGAACAGTAGAACTGTGATTTCATTAGTACATCCTGAAAGTTGATTTCACACAGTGACTGTGCCATTCTGTGCCAGAGGTGTGAAAACACATTTCTGGCAGAGTGTGAAAATGACAGCTGTACTGTTCATGAAGAGGTGTGAAAAGATCTCAGGGTTGAAAATCTGGAGTGAAAATATAAAAAATTGGCAAAGTTATAAGTATGCATAGAAACTGCACAATGCACATTCATAATGCAGTCATTTTTGGAGATTTTTGCACCAAATGTTCAACAGGGGCTTTTTGGGACCTCCCCTTATGAACACTGGCACTGTCATGTCATTACTCCACCAGGAAAGGTGATGCCACGCAGTGATCATGAAATCACCTTTTGGGACCAAATAATGAAATGACAGTGACAGTGTTCACGAGGTGGGGTCCCAAGAACCCTGTGTTGAAAATTTGGGGTACTAATTCCTATAAATGGCTGAGATATCAATATAAATTGAAAACTCCATTGAGAGTCGAAATACGGCACCCACCTTTATTCCTCAGTTTGCGGTTGGACTTTGAAGAGTACAGACATGTTCCAGTTCACAGAAAATCACAGCCGCTGACCTCAGAGGGTAAGTATGAGTTATGGGGGGTGTGGGGAGATGGGTGCACAGAGGGAAGGTCAGGATGGGTGTGAGGAATGGGGGAGATGACGAGGGATGGTTTTCTTTTTTACAGATAAAAAAACATCAGGGGACAGTTTTCTTTTAGGGCAGGTTACATAAAACATTATTTCAGGACACTGGGAGTGGGCTCCCCAGTGTCCCTGAATACTGGCAGGGGGGTTCACTTCAGAAAGTCAGCTCAGGGATTGGGTACCCTGATGTCAGCTTTTTAAATATTGGTACAACAAGCTTTGGGAAGGGGGTATCCAATATCGGGGGTGGGCATCCCGATGTCGGAAAAATACTATTAATAATTAATTTTTTTCAGAACACTGGGGGTGTTCTCCCCAGTGTGCCACAGTAGTGGAGGGGAGGATAAATGCTGACTCAGGGATTGAGCACCCCGATGTTGGTGCAAGTGAGCACTTCGATGCAGGATTCTGAATGGAAAATGGCATTTTGATGCAGGATTCTGCATAGAAAATGGCATTATGCAGGATTCTGCATTGAATTACAAAAATGATATCGGGAAGTGTTTTATTTTTTTCAGTGAAAAAAACGGATTACGAGACACTGGGTGGTGGGCTTCCCTGTATTCCATACTACTGGGGTGAAGTTATACTTTCATGCAGGATTCTGCATCATAATATGGCAGTTTGATGCAGAATCCTGCATCAATGTATCATTAATGCAGGCTTGTACAGCAGTGCTGAGTGGTTTAGGGACACTGGGAGTGGGATCCCCAGTGTCCCAGAGTAGAGGGCAGTTTGGGGACACCAGGAGTGTGCTCCACAGTGTCCCACAGTCATTTTGGGGTGTTGGTGACAGCCTGCACCTGTACTCTTCAGCAGGATGCTATGACATACAATCCTACACTGGATAGCAGCTCCAACATAGAATCGTATGCCCATTGCCAAACTTTGACATAAAACCATATGCCGGACTTCTGTTCTGTCCTAGAATCCTATGCCGCTGGGGGCATATATTTTTCCCATAAGAAATAATGGGGAAACAAAGTTTAATAACTTTGGAATGGATTAATATTTTTTCACCAAACATTCATAAGGCACATCTGTGAGGTCATCATTTTCTACGCTAAACATGTCAGCCCTGTAGCTACAGCCATTTCTGAGATACAGGTGAACAAAAAAACAGCAAAAAAAACTAAAATCTCTATTTTTTTCAACACTCTGTATCTCAGAAACCGCACAAGGAATTCAAACCAGATTTCGCACATCAATTCAGCTGCACCTTTCAATGACGCTTCCCAAATTTCATGCAAATCCATTAAACCATTCCAAGGTTATTAAACTGCAAACATTATCCTTTAACATTAAACACTCTCACTTACCCTAACTATACTGGCATTACTGCGTCATTATATTATATATATATATATATATATATATATATATATATATACACATATATATATATACACACATATATACGTATGTATATGTATGTGTATATATATATATTTTTTTTTTATAAAATGCTTGAGACAATCATGGTCAGCAGCACCAACAGCACTGGACAAACACCATCACATGACCGTGCGTATATCAGAGTGCAACCTCACATTTGCACTTTTACCCCCCCAAAACAATTTTGACATTTTATAAGATAGATAAACCACTCTGAGGTGTGCAGTCACGCTCTGATATATACTGCACGCCTTGCGGTTGGCGTTACTCGGCCTTACGGCCTTGTGCGTATATCAGAGCGTTGACCCAGACCTCAGAGTGGTAGGTTATCTATTACATATATATATATATATATATATATATAGACAGATATATATATCACAATGAGGAACAGGCAGGAAGGAGGGGAAGCACCAGACTACCAGAGTGACACTGTCATCAGCACCAGTGTTGCAGGCAGGGTGGGGATCTTGCACCACTGTGCATGTTGATAAAGGTAGGGTTTCAGATGTAGAAAATAGTACTGCTATGGATGCCTTTAATCACTTCCAAAATCTAAAAAATGTACCTCTGTTGCCTGTATGCAAGAGGGTTCTCTCATGTGCATAGGTGCAGTGGTGTATTTAGTGCAATCACTCTATCTACTGAGTGCTATGCTGTGCTGTGGACAGTTCTGAATATGGCTCCTGCCCAGTTCAGACAAGCTAGAATATGCCCAGTTAGCTATGCTATTGATGTTAGCGCCACAGTAACCTCTGAGTAGTGGGGTCCACATGTCTTCTTTTTAATATAGTCTTATGGTAAAATATTAATTAATGATAAGCAGTTGGATTTTCAAAGGCTGGTGCAGGGCTTTCATCAAGCCTTGTGCCACAACACTTTGAAACTGCTAGCATGCCAACACCTTGTGCCACAACAGGTGCCGTGCTCGTGGACTTGACCAAGGCATTCGACTTGGTGGATCACCAGTTGTTGGTCTCTAGACTAGAATCTTTGGGAGCTGGACAGTCTTTTTTGGTTTAGATAAGAGATTATTTAACCGATAGGTTTCAAAGGATTAAATATGGAGGTGTTGTTTCTGAATCTGCAATAGTAAAGCGTGGGGTCCCACAAGGCTCCATACTAGGACCGCTTTGGTTTTCTTTATTTTTTGATCAGCAAGTGAATGTAATTAATAATGCTTTTCTAACTCTTTACGCAGATGATGCAGTTGTATATATGCAGGGTTCTTCTGTTGGGGACCTAGGTAATTCCTTAACAGAAGAAATGTGTAATTTTCCATCATCCCTTATGGCTTGAAAAATGGTCTAAAATAAATCAAAAACAAAGGTGATGGTTTTTGGAACCTCGGCTAGATTAAGATCTGTGGGACAGTGTTTGGAAGTTAAATCTCTTGATGGATCATTGTTTGATCAAGTGGATACATTTCAGTATTTTGAGGTACTATTAGATTCTAATTTAAGTTACAAACGTCATTTTATGAGGGTAACCGCGATAATTCACTGTAGAATGGCCCCTTTATATAGAATTCGTTAATTTCTTATTATGGAGTCTAGGTTAGCTATTTCTAAACATTGTTTAGTTCCTATTGTAAATCATGCTGCCATTGTAACTGATACTGCTTCTGCGACAGTAATCTCTAGGAAATCCACTTTACTTCAGCCGATTGCTAAATTCTCTTTAAATTACCCTAAATTATCTCATCATTGTGAGATTTTGAAAGAAATGGGTTGGCTACCAGTTCCATTAAATTTTTGTTATTATGTAGCTAAATTTACCATAGAATTGTTAATTCTGGAGTTCCACAAAAATTGTGTAATTTGTTGAGGCCGTACAGTAAGGGCTACTTTTCTAGGCATAGGTCAGATGGTATGGTTCTCAAGATTCCATTTATGAAAACTAAAAGTGGACAGATAGCCTTTGCTTATATTGCTCCATTTATTTGGAATGAAATTCCCTGTGATATTAGACAGTTACATTCTGCTAAAATGTTTGCAGATGAACTAAGGATGTTTTAGAATCTCAATTTGATTGTAAATGTTTTTTTATGATTATCTTTCTTGTAACAAAGACATTTTATGTCTGCTATCTTGTATTGTATATGTATGTCTTTTGTATGGAATACATGTAATTTTATGTGGGTCGTACCTGTAACAGGAACTAGTTTTCCAGTGTGCTTACATGTTAAGCGAATAAACAAACAAACAAACAAACAATTGAGAACAGTTTTAGAAGGTCCTGTGCAAGTGCAACAGTTTTCCAGACTTACAACATCTTGTTCCAAATCTTTCTGGCATGAGCTCCATAAAAATGGTCTCCAAGATTGATGCAAGCTAGACCACAAAAAGATGGTCTAACTTGAGACATTTGCCACATGGGATGGGAAATCCCATTGGGTTGCTGCAAGTCAAGTGTGCCATATCTTTGGCACACCTAGGGGTTGCAGCAATCCAGAGCCTTTGGAAATTCAGCCTAATATCTCTTCATTTAACATCTAATTGAAAAAAATAATTAAATAAGAGTTTCTGTAAAAACTTACACTACCAGGGATTTCCTACTATCTTGTTAATACTTTTCATCCCCAACTGCTTTCACAAACATAGCCATCTTAGTACTGTAACAGTTATCAAGTACAGGATATGATGCTCATCCTAAAGAAGAATGTTTTACTCTTCTTTTCATGTCAAGTATAATAAAATGCCAAATTGCTATTTACTCGGTATCCCTTCAAATAAAATCCTTTTAACTGAGGGTGAGTTCACATGTTAGATTTTTTATATGCTCAGTTAGTTTCCTTCACTAAAGTATCTGTTTCAATCCTAAATTGCAATAATTATTATTTTTGTGATTATTTTCATAAGTTAACAAAAAAAAATGTCAACTGGTTGATCCTGCTATGCATTGCCTTGGGTGACACTGGAAACACGAATGGCATCACCTGGCCGCACCACAGAACCGGTCTCCAAATCACAATCCCAAATAGTAGAACACACTAAACATGGAGACAAGGGGTGTGTGTGTGTGTCTGTGCATGTGAGTGTTTCTGTGAAAACACTAAGAAAAAAATGGAGACAAGGTGTGTGTGTGGGGAGGTCACAGCACTACGGTGTGTGAGTGTGTGTGCGTCTCTGGGAGAGAGGGGGTCACAACACTAGGGCAGAAAAAAATTGCTCACCAGAAAATTATATAAAATAAAGGATGTTGAAATATCCATGAGAATTTAATGCACACACTCGGTGTGGGATGATTTGATAAACACCTCAGGCTTCGCCCTCGGGGTTTATGTGACATCCCACACCTCGGGCGTGCATTAAATCCTCATATCACTCACTTCCCCTTCCTTTATTCTATATATAAAATGGTTTATTTGTTAAAAAAAGTAAAAGTTAAAAAGTTTATAAAATTTAATTTTTTTTATCATGTCATGGCCGCTATTGCAGAGCTACTGTATGCTGATGTACTGCTATTATGTAGTAGAGAGAAGGATTTCTGGAAGCACAGGACTGCATACCTGCACTGTGTCCTTCTACAGTGGAGTTGAAGCATTTGCAGTCCTCTCCATTCCCCACAGTGCTTCCCCCCTTCCCCCACACTGGGTACACTATTTTGCTGCTCCGCGCTCCCTTCCAATTCACTTTGGGGTTCAGAGCTGGGTGGCATCCCTAGCCTGTAATGCTTCCCTGGTGTCTAGTACCCCCTTGCTCACCACCCCCATATTTATATAATGTTTCTCTGGATTCTAATGCCCCCACCATCAGATCATTGGCCACACATTTCTATATCTCTATGGTGTCTAGTGGCACCCCCACCCTGTGATGGCATCCCCATATTTTTATATTTTTCCCTGGTGTCTAGTGGTCCTCCCACCCTCCAATCACTACCCCCATGTTTCCATATTGTCCCCTGGTGTCTAGTGCCCACCACCCTCCAATCACCATACCCATATTTCCATATTGTTTCCTGGTGTCTAGTGCCCCCCCTGCCTCTGATTGTCATCCCCGCTTTTCCATGATGTTCCCTGGTGTTTGGTACCCCACCATCCAATCACCATCCCTGTCTTTCCATATTCTTTCCTTGTGTCTAGTGCCCCCCCACTCTCTGATCACCATCCCCATCTTTTTGGTATTGTTCCCTGCTGACAAGTGGACCCCATGCCCTCCAATCACTGCCCCAGTGTCACTTTTAAAAATGTGACCTGTAGTAAAGAAAATCATCCCTCACAGTTTTTCTTCTTTAAACTGGTAAAAAGGAAAATGGTCCCTTGCTGATTCCCCCTGCCAGCCCGACCTACCACTCAGCAGTCACCACCCCCACACCCTCACACACCCCCCACACCCTCACTCACCTGAACAGGTTACAGAGGGATGATCCACTCTCTGATCAAAAACACATCTTGCTCCTGCAATCGCCAACTGCAATATGATAAACTAATGTACTGTTAGTGCAATTTGATGTGTTTCAATGGAGTTTTGAACTCTGAGGCATAACTTTGTCACTTTTGCATATTTTCACCCCAAATTTTCAACATGGCCTTTTTGGCACCCCTCCTCATAAATAATGGCAATGGAATTATGCAAATCAGGCCAATAGGCAATTTCACTGTCATTGGCAAAATTGCCCTTTCCAGGTAGGTTGAAATCTCTATTATAATTATGCATCAGGTGGGAGTAAAGAAGGCTATGTTGAAATGTTGGGGTCAAAATACTTAAAAATGGCAAAGTTACAGGCGTACATTGAAATTTTTCTACACTCGCTCATAACTTTGGTCATTTTAAATATTTTGACCTCAAATTTTCAACATAACCATTTTTCACACTGCCTCTTGACTATGAAAGCTATCAATTTTCAATTCCTGGCCAACATGTGTTTTCACACCTGTAACATGGAATGATGATGATGGTGATGAAATGTTTATTTTTATACAGGATACAGTTTATTAGGACAGAAGCCTATTTTCAACAACTACTGTACCTGTACACTTAATATAAAATATGATGATTCATTAACACTTGAGTTTCAACACATACACAAAGAGTTACACGTTGGGACAGAAACATGAGTGTCATAAATAACAATCACATGCACAACATAAAAATACTCTAATATCCTTCTGAAATTTGTGGAGTGATTTTATAGGTTTTATATCATTTGGCAAAGCATTCCATGCCTTGGCAAGGGTTATTTGTAGTGTTGCATCCCCAAAGCTATGACATGTCCTACATAATGGCAAATTTAAACTATTAGCTCTAAAATTATACCTATTATCTCCCAATATTTCATATTTTACCAATGTTGCAATGGATGAGACTGAATTTATGAGTTTATGATTCCAGGACAACCATAGATATAGCCTTTTTCCTCCAGCCATAACCAATCCAAAGCCTGATAAACTTTACAATGATTTGTCACATATACACTCTTAGTTGCTAATCTTGTAGATTTGTAGTACATTTAATCTATTATACATAGAACAAATTTTGTGGAACTCCTGTATATCAGAGATCCATATAATAAAACTGGAATTAATAATTGTTTTACTATTTTTAACCTGGTATCTTTTGTGAGGCAGTTAGATACACTTCACAATGCACCCATTTTCTGGTTCAGTCGTTTAACTGTTTGATATACATTTTCTTTGTAGGTCATCCTATCATCAATCAGGACCCCCAGATATTTATCACACTTTACATTATGTATTTTGGATCCATCATATCTTTTTAGTCAATACAACATTCCTAATCTTTGAAGTAACTTGCTAATTAATTTCTGTAAGTGTAATTCAAAAGATAAGTAACAGTCTATAGTTAAACCCAAATAACATATTTCAGAAACCCTTTCGATTTTATTATCATAATTATCATTCAAGGTTATCTCAAAATTTACTTTAGATCTAGAATTTTTGAAAACCATGCATTTTGTTTTAACATGATTCAACACTAAATTATGCCCAATAAACCAGTTATGCAGTAGGCTAAAATCCTTTTGCAAATGCTGTTGTACAGATTGACAGGAATCTCCAATACATAATAAAACTGCATCATCTGCAAATAAAAAAAGCTCAGTATGATTACATACATTATGCAAAGAATTAAAAAAAAAGAAAATAACAAAGAGCCCAAAATGGACCCTTGTGGGACACCACACATCAAATTACCCTCATCAGACATTACACCAGTAATAAAAGTTTTCTGCACCCTTCCAGATAAATAATTATCAATCAAATATAACACTTCATTAGAAAAATTCACCATAAGTAAACTCAACAATAGTTTCCTATGGTCAACAAGGTTGAATGCCTTGGTGAGGTCCACAAACCCAGCAGCCACTGTTTTACCCTCATCTAAGGCTTTATATACCAGGCCTGGGAACCTCACCAAGGCAGTCTCCATGCTGTGTCCAGGTCAAAAACCATGCTGAGATGGGGACCAAAGCTGAAACTTATCCAGATGCTCCTTGATCTGATCTGAAACAACCCTCTCTAACAATTTAGATAATGGAGCTAACAATGTTATCGTTCTATAGTTATTTACATTTAACAAACTACCAGATTTAAATATGGGTTTAACAATACCACATTTCCATTTTGTCGGAAAAACATTATTACATAAGGACAAATTTAAAATTTTAGTCAACATTGGGCAATTAATGTATTATTGTGTAATAAAATAACTGATGTTTTAGTGTTAGTGGTCTGTATTTTCAAATCAGGTAGATCAGTAAAGTATAGATTTAATATTTCCACTACTTTGTTTTGTTCTTCTATTAGTACATTATCAATTATCAAGTGTATTGGGGCCCTGATATTTATTGTTTTTTGTCAGTTCTTTACACAATTCAAAAATGTCTTCGGATCTTTTGCTTGATCGGTGCTTTTCTTATGATATTGTTTTTTGCTGCCTTTATTTCCTCAGTGCATCTATTATGCTATTTCTTGAAGGTATACTAATCTTCTTGTTGCTAACTTTTTTAGCTTTTCTCCACAATCTATTTTTAATCCTTATGTGGGTTTTAATATTATCTGCAATCCATGGTAGATTTTTATCTACTTTTTTAATACCTTGGGTGAATACTGGTTAATTATTTTTATCAATATGTTTGTGAAATCTTGAACAGCCAGGTCTAAGTCTGGAATTAATAATAATCTATCCCATCTAGGATATACTGTCATAGCAGTGACTGAAAGTGAGCAACTCAAATATAAGCAACTCACTTTTAACGCCTATTTTGTGGGCTATCCTGCAAGAGTAGTGACAGTCGAAAAACAGGGCAAAGGGAAGAATGGGAGAGAGACCAGAAGAGGAGGGCAGGTATATAAGGGTAGTGAGGTGGTAGGCTGCCTAGCTGGCACCTGTGGTGGAGTGGTGAGGGTGGCTAGCTACAGTGGGGAGGGTACAGGGTTCGAGGCTGGGGAGAGACATAGTATTTTGCTGTTTTTCTGTCTGGGAGTTATTTTTTTTCTGAGTTCCTCCCCTTCCCTCCCCAAAATGCACCCACCTGGAATTAGTAATTCTTTGTAAGGGGTGTGGGGGGTGCAGCCCTCTGCAGAACAACCTTCTCAGTGTTCACCATGTTTCCTTGCTGGGTGTGTACATCGCCTTTCTGTTTTTTGGCAATGTACATTCACCGTAGTGGCGATCACTATTCCGTGATCACCATTATGACATGTAACCCCCATCTAGCCTTAGATAGCATCTGACTATAGGCTTCTAGATGGAAGTTTTTTTAGATTTGTTACCCAGTAGATCTCAGCCTCATTCTTACTTGGTTTATTCCAATTTATTATAAATTTTATTGGACAATGATCTCCCATATTCAGGGTCATTTCTCTTACATATTTTACTTCCGTGTCCTGTGAAACAGACATTAGAAATAGAATTGAGCCTTGCTCTATGGTCATTTTACACCTAGTTAGATCCTGTATCACTTGCCTTAACCCCAAAGCCTCTATGGTCTCCCCCAGCCTCTGTCCCCTAATTTGCAAACAGTTTGCATTGAAATCATGGGTCAATACCATTTTTGTATATTTCACTACGTTTGTTAATGTATTAGCCAATAGATCAACATGTTTTAACTTCATTTAATGTGGGGCATAAGTCACTCCAACTGTTAATTTAGTTGTCAATATTTCAACCAGCAAGCAGTCTATCCCTTCTAAGTTTTCAGAAAAGAATTGCTCTAAATGCTCCCAAGCTGCCATTGATGTATAACATTACCCCACCACCCCTATTATCCAGTCCACTCTTCTTCAAAATCTGTATCCTTTGATTTGTATTTCACTGTTTTCAATTCCCTCATGTAGCCATGTTTCAGATAATCCTAGGTTATCTGTTTTTTCTTTATCTAATCAGACACTAAGAGCATCTATTTTACTGCCAATCTTTGCACATTTTCATGTATTATTTTTAATCCTGTTACATTTTTAGGCCCAGGGTTTGATTCAACATCTCCACTTAATGCTGGCAAAAAAGCCAAAGATAAATCCTTGATCTACCCCCAAATGTTTCTGTTTTTAATAATACAAGTTTTTTGAAAAATGTTCTCCATTGATTAGTAAACCTGTTTCTTCTTTGCACATGATTAGGCCCATTTAGTTAAATCATTTTAGATACAGAAAATAATCTAATAACCTTGTTGTTTCATTTTGCAACAGCTCCCAAGCTATTTTGAAATCCATATATGTAACCTGTTAGATCAAGACCGCATTTTAAAATAACAACCCTCAAGTTTATAAAATACATTATTAATCTATTTGAGTAAGCAATTTGGAGCCACACACAGCCTCTGTACCCGTACCCCAAGCTAACACTTCAAATACTCAGCTTTTAAAGTTTTAAGTAAAAAAGGTACTCTGACAGTGCTTTGTCTTAAGCTGTGAGAGACTTCAGATCACAACCTTCTTCCATACTGTAGATTACCCAATACTCAAAATCAACGTGCAATTGTCAAGCTTTAGTATCCGCAAACTGACCTTTGTTGTTTTAAATAAATACATTGTTCATCAAAATTAAAATTTTCTCAGAGTGGTGCACTCACACAGGTGCCGCGGTGCTTGTGTCATAGGGTGTCCCAGACTTTTGACCTGGAGTGGTGCCCCACTCCCATGCTGAAATTTACCAGATATGGCTCATCGCTGAGCCCCCTTTACGCTTCAGCCAGTACAAAAGTACAGGTACACAACATTTTAACATATACATGGCTTAGTTTCTAAATGGATGTCCTACAATAAAGGCGGATGTTTCTTTGGTACACTCCATTTCTCAATAGCAGCCCCTTTCTTGTTTCAGCCCTTAGTGGCTCTCACCTGTAGATGACAGCTGTTTTAATAGGAATGTTCACCTTCTGGTGGCCCGGACTTTTGAACTGGAATGGTGCCCCATCCCCATGCTGAATTTACCAGCTTTGGCTCTCCGCCAAACCTCCTTTACACTGGAGCCAGTACAACAGTGCAAGCACACAAAGTTTTAACATATACAGGACTCACAGTTTCTGAATGGTTGTCTAGCAGTAAAGGTCGTGAAGGTGGTAAGTGGGTGTTTCTCTGGAGCAGTCCAGACCTCAATAGCAGCCCGTTTCTTGTTTCAGCTTTTAGCAGCTGTTACCTGTGGCCATCAGCTGTTACAGTAGGAATGTTCAGCTTTGGGTGGCACAGACATTTGAACTAGATTGGTGCCCCACCCTATGCTGAAATTTACCAGCTTTGGCTCTCTGCTGAGCCCCTTACACTCAAGCCAATCAAACAGTGCAGGTACACAAAGTATTAACATATACAGGGCTCACAGTTTCTGAATGGTTGTCCTGCAATAAAGGTACTGAAGGTGGTTGCCTGGTGTTTCTCTGGTGCAGTACAGACCTTGATAGCAGCCCATGTCTTGTTTCGGCCCTTAGCAGCTCTCTTCTGCAGCCGACAGCTGCTATAGTAGGAATGTTCACCTCCGGGTGGCCTGGACATTTGAACTGAATTGGTGCCCTGCCTCCATACTGAAATTTACCAGTGGCTCTCCATCGAGTCCCCTTTACACTCAAGCCAGTACAATAGTTCAGGCACACAACATTTTGGTATGCCCCACGTACAGTGACACCAATACAATGAATTACAACCCTATCGGCAAAATCTACACTTTGCCAACAGGTCACTGTATTGGTGTGCCTGAGACAGGGGCACACTGTCTCCCAGTTCTGCACCCCCACCCTGAATAAACTCCAACTAGAGATAATAATACTAATGGGGGGGTTGGGGTTTGGAAGGCAAATCCCCCTCATAAAAAAAAAAAATGACCGGGAGACACACAGGAATCATATAAACCGCAAGATGCCGGTTGACAAAAGGGTTGTTGAATTGGCATCGTAGAGCCCAAAGTTTTAATATATACAGGGCTCACAGTTTCTGAAGGGTTGACATGCAGTACAGTAGTAGCCAGAGAAATGGTCAGATATTTCCAGGTATTTCACAATATTTCTAAATAGTTTCTCTCTGCCCTAATATGGAACTGCAGAAAGCAGGAGATTTTTCTAGAAATATGACAGAAATTTCAGGAAATATGTGACCATGTCTTTAGCTGTAATTGTATTGAGGGCAGTTGCTAGGTGTTTCTCTGGTGCAGTCCAGACCTCAAAAGCAGCCCATTTCTTGTTTCAGTCCTTAGCAACTCTCATCTGCAGCCATCAGCTGTTATAGAAGAAAAGTTCACCTTTGGTCAGCTCAAATTTTTGAACTGGAGCACAGTTCTGCCCCCACGCTGAGATTTACCAGCTTTGGCTCACTGCCGAGCCCCCTTTACATTTGAACCAGTAGAGTGGTGCAGGCACACAAAAGATTAAAAACATATAGGGCTCACAGTTTCTGAATGGTTGCCCTGCAGTAAAGGTAGTGAAGGCAGTTGCTGGGTGTTTCTCTGGTTCAGTCTTTTCCTCAGTAGCAGCCCATTTCTTGTCTTGGCCCTTAGCAGCTCTCACCTGCAGCTGTCAGCTGTTATACCAGGAATGTTCACCTTTGGGTGGTCCAGACATTTGAACTGGAGTGATGCCAAGTCTTCACATTGAAATTTACCAACTTTGGCTCACCACCGCGCCCCATTTGCACTTGAGGCAGTAAAACAGTGCAGGCACACAACGTTTTAACATATACAGGGCTCATAGTTTCTGAATGGTTGTCCTGCAGTAATGGTATTGAAGGTGGTTGATGGGTGTTTTTCTGGTGCAGTCCATACCTCACTAGCAGCATGTGTCTTGTTTTGGCCCTTAGCAGCTCTCATATGTGGCTGCCAGCTGTTATAGTATGAATGTTCAGCTTAGGGCAGCCCAGACTTTTGAAATGGAGTGGTGCCCCACCCCCACACTGAAATTTACAAGTGTTTGGCTTGCTGCTGATCCCCCCTTACACTAGCACCAGTAAAACAGTGCCGGTGCACAAAGTTTTAACATATACAGGGCTCACCGTTTCTGAATGGTTGTCCTGCAGTAAAGGTACTGAAGGTGGTTGCCAGGTGTTCCTCTGGTGCAATCCTGACCTCAATAGCAGCTCATTTCTTGTTTTGGCCCATAGCAGTTCTCACTTGCAGACATCAGCTGTTATACTGCAGTGGGAATTATTTTATTTATTTATTTAACAGACTTTAGGATTACAACCTTTGAGTCAAGGACTCGTTTACAAAGGCTTCGCGTCAGAAAAAACAAACATAAACAATACATATAGACATAGAATGGCAGCTAAAGGTTACAGTTTTTTTAGTTATACAATATTGCAGAATCAAGATCAGCTATACATTTCATAGAATGTGTTACCAAGAGCTGTATTTTACAGTTTTCAAGAGAACAATAAGTTTGCTGATGGAGGGAGTACAGGTTTGATATTTACAGAGAAGTAGAGAATTAGACAGATATCTTGTGAGTATAGCCAAAGGAGGCATTGTTAATAGGTAATGTTTGGTAGCCCTATCGGTAGGAGCTCAGTGGTGGGGTGGTCCCATGAGATGATAGATAGATGACCCAGCACTGGCTGGTACATTGGCAGCACCGTGAAGCAAGAATGTGCTCTTTGAGGGCTGACTTGAAAGGTCCTAATTTGGAGATGGAGGAGATGTTTGAGGGGTGTTCATTGTACCAGGCTGGGGCCCTGTGTTGGAATGACCTTTGGGCTATGGAGGTTCTAGCCCTCGGGATGGACCACACCTGTCAGTTGGCAGTACGGGTGTTCACCAAGGTGTGGGAGGATAGGAGAGGGGCAGAAACCCCCAAGGGGGTAAGCCCCAGGTGTATTTTCTTTGTGAGGAGGCATGTTTGATAAACTAGCCTTTCATCCAGGGTGAAGGGATTTGTCAGGGCATATAGGGTACAGGTATGGGTACGCTTCTCTGCCCCAGAGAGGAGTCTGCATGCTTTGTTTATGGCAAGGTGGATTTTGTTAAAGGCTGTGTGGTCAGCAGCCAAGTAGATAGGGAGCCCATAATTGACTAGGGAGAGAACTGAGGAGGTGACAGCCAGATTAAGGGGTTCCAGAGGTAGGCAATCCTTGTGCCGATACAATAGGCCTATAAGGACATTTATGGCTGATGATAGAGTGTCAATGTGTGAATGGAAGGAGAGGCTGGAATCAAATGTGAGGCCCAAGTATTTATATGTATGGACCTGTTCTAGAGGAAGAAGAGTGGGAGAGGATTGTTAGCTGCACATTCTTGGCCTTATTCTGTCAGTGGGCAAAGAGCAAGGTCTTTGTCCTATTTACATTGACCACAAGTCTTTGGTCTATGAACCAGTTTTTAATCTGGTTAAATGTGTGTTGGAGGGAGGACTGCAATGCTGTGGGATCTGGGTGTGAGGCAAAAAGAATCACATTGTCCGCATAGAGTAGTAGGTTGTCAGAGCAGGAATTGGGCAAGGTGTTTGGGTAGATGCTGAATAATAGAGGGCAGAGGATGGAGCCCTGGGGAACCCAAGAGTGGACTGGCAGGGTGGTTGAGAGGGTGTTGTTTATTTTGACACATTGTGATCTAGCTGTGAGGTAACTGGTAAACCAGGAGACGGGTCCTTGGGACAGACCTATGTGGCAGAGTGTGCTTAATAGTAAGGGATGGGAGACTGTATCAAAGGCCTTTGACAGGTCGATGAAGACAGCTCCAGCTAGGTGTTTTCTATCCAGGGCAGAGTGAATAAAATTAGAGAACTCAGTGAAAGCCATAGTTGTACTGTGCCCAGATCTGAAGCCATGTTGCTCCCTGCAAAGTAGGTTATGAGCAAGCAGGTACCCAGTGAGTTGGGTGGCTATAATTTTTTTGAGGGCTTTTGAGAGTGATGGGAGAATGGATATGGGAGGGTTGTTATTGGGAGAGGTGCTGTCACCACTCTTCAGTATTGGGGTGACTGTGGCAGTCTTGTACGCTGCGGGGAACTGCCTCAGATTTAGGGAGCAGTTAGTAAAGTGAGTCAGTGGGGAGAGGACTGTATCTAGTAATAGATGTAATATTGTCAGATCAAAATAATCTTTGAAATATCAAGAGCCACTGCGCGCTTTAATGAGAAAAGGCCTTGCCTCATTCGTAGAGATCACCCTGAGATGGAAGGGGGATGCTGGTTGTTATGGGGCGGGGTTGCAGGAGTGGGGTTGAAGAAGTTATTTGGGAGTACTGCACTAAGGTCAGAGAAAGATGAGTTGAGGCAGTTGGCGATGGCCAGTGGGTCAGTGGTAGGGACATTGTTGACAGTTAGTAGGGCGGGAGGGGAGCCGTAATTTGCCATTGAGTTCCTTGATATTGTCCCAGAACAACTGAGCATTCCCCCAGGACAGGCAAGGGTCATTTTGTAGTAGCCTGATTTGGCCTGTTTAATGACCCAAGTGCATCTGTTACAAGCCGCTTTATAGTCTTTCCTGTTTGCCTGTGCGCCAGATGTGACTGCTTTATGCCAGAGATCCTCTCTGTGCTTTAGCTGTTGGAGCGGTGCAGGTGTGACCCAGAGGGCATTACGTTTCTTGGATTTCACTTTTGCTAGTGGGGCATAGATGTCACATGCTTTATTAAAAGAACAGGTGAAATAATCAAGGGCTTCATCTATAATAGAGGCCCGGGAGATGGGAACCAGTCCCACTGAGTTAAGTATTTTCTTAGTTTTGTGAGGCCTCCAGGTCAGAGATGATGCTGGGCAATATAGTTTGGTTTGGGTTTCTGCTGAAGACATGACCAGGAAAAGAAGATGAGTGAGTGATCGCTTAGGGAGTCTGAAAGGACCACCAGGTCAGAGATTCTGTTGGGACGGTTGGTGAACAGTGGTGCACAATCACATTTTGGTGGGGATTTGAACACTTTCATTTATGTGGTTCATGAGATCAGTAATAAGAAAGCTATGCTGCAAATTCATCCTATTTCATCTATACTGGATCTGATCAGAACTTGTTTTCAATGGGTACATATACTTAAAGAAACATACAGTAGTGCTGATTATTGGTTTTATCCAGGAGGTGAGGCTGCTGTGGTATTAGTGTGGCTTTGTACCCCTCCACACCTTTTTTCCATTGTTCACACATGTTCTTGTCTGCCCTGTCTTCTGTGCACCCCACCTGTATTTTTTAGTGTTTTTGCTGTTTTCTATCTTTCTCTCTCTCTCTCTCTTTCTGTCTCTGTCTCTGTTTAGTTTGCTGTGAAGCTGAAAAGCTCCCTGGCCACCTTCCTTGGTGTGTAGATCACAATGACATTCAGGTCTGCCTGCAGTTCTTCCTGTACAGTTGGTGAGTGTTTTGTACTGGGAGAAGAAAATAAACTGAAAATGAAGAAAAAATGGTGAGTAGCTGAAGCTCAGTGTGCTTTTGAACACAGACGCTCAGTCTGTTTGCAACAGGCAGGGAGACCTGATGCTGAACAGCATGCAAAGAGCTGAAACTGATCCCAGTGACCACTTTGTTGCAATGTTTGCTTTATAAAAATCAAAGAGTGAGAACTGAAATGTGTTCTTATGTCAGGCTGACACAACTAAGTTATTTACAAGTTATTTGGGATTTTTTTGTGACCTTGGCAGGCAAGGATTTTCATTTTTATGAAGTATTGAAGTAGTGGAAATGCCATAAGAGCAATGCCAAGTGTGGACAACTTGAACATGGGCTGTGGATTGATTTCTGTAACATTCATTGTGGTCTTCTGTATGCTGGGACTAGATCTGTGAAGCTGTGCTGGGATAACATCAGAAGTCTAGTAACAAACTGACCACTCAGAGCCCAGGAATTTTTCTTCCCATTTTATAATATGAAATAACAATTAGATAATTGTTTATTAAACAGCAGTCTTCCTCATTCTCCTCTTTCCTCCATCATGGATACTGTTTTCCTAATTATGGATTGCTGCTGTATGTGGATGACACCACCTTCTTCCCTGCCTGCACACTGCACAGAGATGATACAGTAGGATTGGTGTCCATCAAGTAAGCAATAATACCCTCCAGGGTGGGCAGTATTGGGCAATACTGGACTACCCAGGGGTGTAATGAGGTCCGACGCCACAGGTGGAGATTCTCATAGCCCCTGGAAGACCTGGTATTGCCGTATACTGTCCACCTGGAGGGCATTATTGTGCTTAGACAATGGGCTCAAGTTAAATGCTTTTACAGTAGTTAAAAAGTATGTAGAAAATGAAAAGAAAATCTCAAAAATACAGAAAAAATGGTTTATGGTAAAGTAGTCCTATGGTGGCACAGTTGATTTCCTGCCTACCAGTACCAGTACCAGTAGAGGGCACTGGCAAAGGAGGCTAGCAGTTAAGATTTTAAACTTTAACGCTCTCCTGCTCTTCATGACCTCTTTCTGTAGCAAGCGCTAGCATCAGCATTGGGTGCTTGTCTCCTACTGAGTGTGTGTGTGTGTGTTTTTTTTAGATATGTGAACTCTTGTGATGGTGCCCTTCCCCCCCAGATCAGCTGAATGTGGCTGAGGAGCAGTCATGGGACTTTCAGTGACTGGAGATGGAGGGACCTGAATACTAAGGGTAATTGAAGAAAAAGTAATCCTGTGTAATTGTACATTGTTTCTTTCCTGTGCAGTTTTGAGCAGGGGTAGTCATCAGAGCTGTTGTGTTCATAGTTAATGGCTCAGGGAATTGGCCCAAGGAGCGACTGCACTTATTTTCAGAGTTTGAGTCCCGGAACAGGCACTAGACTGCCTGATCATTGAGGGAACAGGGATGAGAGTAGTTCCGTCCCATTACAAAGCTCTGCTCGGCTTTTTTACTTTTACATGTTCTGCAGTTTTTCCTGAAGCAACACAACCATCCCTGTGTGGGACTTCACTAGACTGAGTAAAGAAAAGTAAATGTATCTAGAATCTGCAGCAGGGCTGTGGTAGCAGGCGGGCAGTCACACTGAGAAGTAACATGCAGTAGAAGATAAGGAGGTGCAGTTGGATGGAATACAAGTGTGCTGCCAGAGAAATATGATAGTAGGGCTTTTCTTTGTGCTGACAAGGAAGACAGGCAGCCCCAGGGGCACTGGTCAGTGTTATTGTTTGGCATTTCTGTACAGTGAGCTGGGGGGCTGACCACTCGATAAGTGTGTGGCAAAAAAAGGCAGTTAGCGAGAGTGGAAATTCGGGGTGCCCCAGGATATCATAAGTGATGGGGCACCTTGAATTGGTACTTGTTCTTTAGTGGGCTTTACTGAAAAATACCCACCAGGCAAAGCAAGTGTCCCAGCCAATCAGAATAGTACAATTTGCATGCCCATTTTCTAATATAGAAATAGTACTGTGCACTTTGGGTGAAGACAAGTCCCTGTCTGCATATAGAATGTGTTATTTATTATCATAATCACATCTTGTCACATGCTTATTATAAGCAACATGATAACAACTGCCAGTGTCAGTGCCACCACAGCCAGCTGTGCACAATGGGCACTGACAAACAACTCATCATGTGTTTTAGCAGAAAGCATGCTTTTAAAACAATATATTTTATTACACAATTTTAGACTAAACAAATATAACAAGGAACAGTGGGCCATATGTGTGTCCTTCAGCATTCAGGACACCAGTGGGCATAAGGAAAATCCAGGTATGTACTAAACTATATAGTACCTAGGTGAATTTCATTCAGGCATACAAACAGTTCAAATTATGATACAGCTCAAACCCTGTGTTTTCCTTGCAATCCTTTAATTCTGCAACTAATAACAAGTTTTGTAGGTTTTCCCATTTTCTTTTAAAGCTATTAAGACAGGAGCTCATACTGGTTGTTAGGGGTGTGCATCGAATTTGAACCAGCCATGGAATACCTCCAATACCAGGAGTATTCGACAAATACCCAAATACTGAGGTGTATTCAAGGTATTTGATAGTCCCATATTCAATGAGACTTTGAGCTCTTGTGAGATCTACTCAGCCACTCTCCAGGCTGCTCAAACAGCTTTTCAGAACTTAAGCATATGACCTTGCCAGTGCATAGAGGAACTTGAGCTGAGAGGAAGCTGTTTCTCTCCATGAAAGGACATTTTTCTGAAGACAAGTGGAAGAAAATAAGTATTTACAAACTTTTTTTGGACTCCTCTGTTTCGTTCTGAGACTGTGGTGCTCCACATCAGGGTCAGATTGATTGCTAAAGTACTTTTTCAACAGAAGAATTCATGTTGAAATCTTCAGATTAGGCAGGGCAGAGGGAGGAGGGAGAGGGGTCTGTATGCAGTTGTGGGCATTGCTCTTGCTTGTTGTGTGGCTCGAAAAGTTCCAGTTCCTGTGACTTGCTTTTAGTTCTTCTCTTTATAGTGCTGTGCTGAGACTGAGGAATTTCTTTTTTTTTTATTTTGCTGAAAGTAAAAATACCTTTTTGTTTATGTGGGAGGAAGGGAATGCAAAAACTGTAGTGTGCTCACTGCTAGTTCTTAGCTTACTGCTGTGTTCTGAAGCCAGTTGCTGCCAGTTTCTGTCTACTACTAGTTTATTTAAATTGTGATTAAAAAAATTCTAATTTCTTTTTCTCCTGGGACATTGCAGTCTTTATCTTGGTAGTGCACTTCGGCATTTGCTACCTACCAGCACTGCAGTTGGTGTATTGAAAGTAAGGCGGGGAGGAGCACTGCCTTTCGTGCTTTGTAGAACATGCATCTTTAGACTTACACTTGTTGTTTCTGACTATACCTGGGGCCATCCCATAGTACCTAGCTTAGTGGTTAGTTTTTAAAACACCTGTATAAAAAAATGGTGTACGTCTCCTTTTGTCTCATGACAGACTTTGTCTCTGCCCAGTGCAGACAGGAGCGAGGGGGCACCCTTGCTGCTCAAATGACCACTGCTAGTACCCACTGCCATTCTGTAGTACTTAGCTGAGCTGTTAGTTCATAAAACACTTGTGTTAAGTCTGTTTCTCTTGCCACAGACTTTCTCTGTGCCCCAGGTAGGCTGTAGCCAGGGGGCTGCCTTGCTGCCCAAGTGCCCACTGCCCAGTATTAGCTGTCTGAGTTTCTGACTGTTGTTAAAACAGTAAAAAGTTACAAAAACAAACTACAGTATTAAAATAAAGAAAATTCAACTTTTTGGGCAATTTAACTGACAAGTGAAAATGTCACACAAGCAGTCAAGTACAGTCAAAAAATGTTTGTGGTCCAAAAGTGATTCTGACATGAGTTGACATTCGACATGTATTCACTGTCCTGCTGCCCCCTTCACTCTAAGCAGACCAGCTGCTACTTCAACCTGTGCAAGCACCGCTAGTACCACTGCTGCCACCTCTGTTCCAGTGGAAGTCATAGCTTCTGTAGTGATTTATTTTGTTGCCACATTGGTTGCCACCATCAACACCACCTCTACTGCTGTTGCCAGTGCCACCGTCAGCAGTACTTCTGATAGTGCTATTACCACCATCACCACCACCACCTTCACTACTACTGCTGCTGCTGACACCATTACCACCACCACCAAATCCACCAATACCACCATGACCACAGTGCATGACAGAAGTAGTCAGCCATGACCTTGGCAGTTAAATCCAAGCAGTTCTGAGTATGATGAGGACAGTAAGACAATGTCTTCTGGGTCAGAATATGCTCCTACCCCAGAAGAGTAAAAATGGCTTCAAGATGTGTTCCATAACACATCCTCTGAGACCAATGACCTGAGTGAGTCTGAGGATGCTGAATCTGAGTCCTAACCTCATTCCACAAGGAAACATTCATGTCAAAAGCAATCCAAAAAATCAGCTGCTGAAGACAGGAACAAAACATCTGCCACTGTTCCTCCTTATCCTTATCATCAACCCCTTGCTAAAAGACTAAGCACTGCAGTCCATTCTAACTTTTGGTTGTCCTAGTGGTTCTGATACTGTATCTGGTGTCAAATCACAACAATTTCCTGCATCACTCCAAACTGAATCTGGTAGTCATGGGCTCAAGTAGAGTACAAGAATGTTGAGGTCAGGCAGAAGTTCAATTTCCAGTAATATCTGCACATATTTTACTCAGCATTAGGATGATAAAAGAAGACCTGTGTGTTCACACTGTGGGCAGAGCCTCAGCTATGGTAAAAAAAAATGTCAATAAGCTGAGCATAACATGTATTTGGAACAACCTTCTGCAAAAGCATCCTGAAGTGGCTAGCTTGGATAAAGCCCCTGCTGGAGTTGTCTCTTCACACCACTGCATGCAGAATTTCAAAAAAGCAAAACTAGTTTCTGATTCTGTAGATTGAGCTGCTGGTGGTGATGGTGGCACATCAGTCAGCAAGTGATCAAACACCAGCAACATCTTGTTTCTAGTCTTTGCCCAAGTACTCTGACAGGCACAACACCAAGTGCCTCACAGACTGGTTCAGATGGTGAGACAGTGGATGTACTGTTTGTGGTCCCCCCACAGCTTAAATCACCTGCATTTGTCTACTTTGCAGCCAGGGCTGGGAGCAAGGCTATGGCATTTTAAAAGCCTACTCACACACTAAAGGAAGCATTTGAGGCCTTGACAAAGTTCTTGCCAACTCACCCCACAGCTGTTTAGATGATGCAGCTCATAGAAGAGATGGTTGCACTGGACTTGCAACTTTTTTTAATAATTAAACTTTATTAAACCTTTTTGGAAAACAAGTAACAACGAGGGTAATAGTCCACAGTGATGTACAATAAGACCAGTGGATTCATGTGGATACATAAATACATGAAATCAAAAAGCATGTCCACCTCAAAATGTAGCAGTCAATACCAAAACAGCATAATGAATCAATACCATTAATATCCTATAGACGTAATTGAAAACAAAAACAAAAAAAAAGGGGGGGGGGCAGGGTCAAAATGTAATGTGTTGAAAATCTTTTGTCTAAAATGTAAAGCACTCCAGGACTGGAAATAGTGTAAAAAAGAATCAAGGAACAAAACCTGGGTTTACTCCAAGCTAAAAATTTACTCATGTGCCGGGATATTCAAACTGCACCAGGCTGTGGCGCAAGCCTGGGCGCAGCTCAACTTTGTTGCGAAGGGTTGTGGCCTGGTTGATATTCAACAGAGCTGCGCTATGGTGCAGCAGCTTTGAATATTGCACCCTGGCCACCCCCACTGTGCATGGTGCAGTGGCAAGTGGCCAGAGTGGAGCATGGAGATGTGCTGGCGCAAGTGCCATTGCGCCATGCACAGCACCTGCGATATTCAAAAGGGGACATGCAAATGAGGCCATAATATATGCAAGGCACACAGGGGGCCATTTGCATCTCATTACAGCCCTATTTGCATGCCATTAGCATGCAGGTGCGCTGATCCCCAATGACTTGCACCTGGCACCCTGTCAGGCAGCAGCCGTCGGGGACCGACGCCCCCTGCAGCCCAATCGCGGGCATTCCTGTAATATAAAAAAAGTCTAATATCCCTGGTGGTGCAGTGGACCTCTATGTGCCCCGATCATGGGCATCACTATAGTCCCCCTCCAATATCCCTGGTGGTCCAGTGGACGCACTGAGCCCACGGGCATCATTAATAGGAACCTCCCCAAGTCCAATATCCCTGGTGGTCTAGTACCCCACCCCACCCGCCCACTAAGCCCCACCACCCGCTCCCCCATCAGCCGGCAGGCTGCAGCACCACCACCTGTTGCCCGCGCCAGCTGACTGAGCAGCTCGGTAGGGCTGCCGCCCGATAGTTCTGGCATGAGCCAATGGGCGTGCAAGCCTATCATACTCTCAGTCCAGATATGTGAATGAATACATTCCCATATCTGGACTGAGTAGTGAGATGCTGCCCATTGGCTCATGCTGTGAACCAATGGGCGCAGCCCTACCGAGCTGACAGTCAGCAGGCAGTGGGATGGTAGGCGGGTTGGGTGCTGCCGCCCACCAGCTGATGGGGGGAGCGGGGGGGTGGTGGGGCTCAATGGGTGGGTGGGGTGAGGGGTACACTAGACCACCAGGGATATTGGACTTGGGGGGTTCCTATTAATGATGCCCGTGACGGGCTCAGTGCGGTCCACTGGACCACCAGGGATATTGGACTTGGGGGGCAGGGCTATAGTGATGCCCGTGATGGGGCATGGGGGGCACCGCCAGGTGCGGCAGGAACTCAGGTGGCCAGCCACAGGTGGCAGCTGCTGTTTTGCACCCTGCAATGTGGCAGCTCACCTGTGGGTGGCCATCACTTGTTCCTTTTTTGGGGGGTGTAACTTTGTGCAGTCGCAGGTAGGGGTTGTGCATGCATGACTCTGCACATCCCGGGCTGACTATCAGGCTGTTCAGGTTATGCATGGGCACGCCCCCCCATCTGTGCCTGCATATATTACTGATGAACTCCGGTGCATCGAGAGATTTGTGCGATGCACTTTTCCCTTTTGAATATCGCACCAGGGCGCATCAGTGGGTTGTGCATGGTGCAACACTGTTGCGCCATGCGTAACCCTTTTGAATATCTGGGCCATGGACTCAAAACCTCTCGATGAATTGCTTCTTTATTCAAAAATTTATAGGAGGTTTGCTCCTGACCATAAATAAAATTGAGTACATTGTACCAATCCTGTCGATCAGGCACAGATTGTGTATGCCATTTCTTAGTAAGGGCTTTTTTTGCACACACAATTAAGAGTAAGAACAACTTGGTGTAACACCGTGATAGAGATGTACCACAGGGTGGATAACGTATTAGGACCAAATCAGACATCAAAGAAATATTGCACTAGAAAGAATGGATTTGTGGGCAATTCAAAAAAATATGGGCTTGGTCCAGATGTAATTCCCCACAGTGACACCAGCACTGAGCCGCCTGCTGGCCCTTATAATTCGCCACCCAGGCTGGTGACCAAAAGAATCTGCAATGGCACTTCCAGGCAAACTCTCACAGGTAGGGAATGGATGTGATAGTGAAACTCAACAAGGAAGAACTTTCTCATTCCTCCCAAGTGCATGGCATATCCAAATCTTGTATCCACTTAGTATAAAGTGAGTGCATCAAATCGGCCCTTTTTTCCTGGATAATTGAATACCAGATACTTATTAGGTGCTCCTGCTCCACACCCTGCTGAGCCAGGATAATTGCTCTGATCCCAGGAGATTCAAGACTGATGGGAAGCCAATCTGCATAAACCAAAGAATGAAGATAGGTGTATATCTGCAAATCTCTATAATGATCAAAGGTGGGAGAGTATATCTAGCTTGGAGATCCACTAAGGTCAATTGCCCATGTGGACCAATTAACTGATGATAAAATTTCAGACTTAATTTAGCCCACCTGTGTAGAAAAACATCAGACTAATGTAATGGATTATGTTCGTCCGAGGCCATCGCTGTCACCTGCTACCGTTCTTCCACCAGTAAACACCCCCAATACCTGAACTATACCCTCAGGACATCATGCGTTAGATCATAAAAATGAGAAAAAAGGGGTCTATTCATTGTGGTAGACTAAAAGACCTTACTCGGGTTTGAAAAATCATTAAGCGCTGACTCGATATCCTTGCAATAGGCCCTATAAGTCAGATTCATCCAGTGACAAAGAATACAAAGCAGGGAGGTATAGGTGTGCCACTCATAATTAGAAAGACCAAGCCCTCCACAAGAAGTAGCCTGGTATAAGATAGAAGCACAAATTCTAGCCCTTTTAACCTTCCATAGAAATTGTGGGGTAAGACACTGCCATTCATGTAAATAGACCCTGGTAGGGAGGATAGGGACTGTTTGCAGAAAAAATCGTATTCGAGGAAAGATAACTAAACAAATTGATTCAAGACAACGTAGGGAAGACAGTGGCAAGGTGGACTAGACCAAGAGTCCAGTTTTAATTTTCTGGGTAAGAGGTTCAAGATTAAGCAAGGCTACATGCTCCAAAGATTTTGCTGTGACCACTCCTAAGTACCTAAAATGATTCCATGTCCACTATACCAGGAGGAGTTCCCTGATTTCGAATGATGGAGAATAATGGCATGCCAAGACTTCAGTTTTAGATTTATTTAATCAGAATCCTGCTACACATTCAAATTCTCCCAAAAGATTAAATAACTCCCACAAAGAAGAGGAAGGATTAGTTAATATTACTAAAATGTCATTGGTGAATAATGAGACATGGTAGTCCCTGCCCCACACCAGGATACCCCGAATTTGTTGTGACAGCCTAATGTGAGATGCCAAAGGTTCAATATATAAGGAGAAGAGAAGAGGAGATAAGGGGCCTCCCTCTCAGATAAAGTTACATTTGTCTTGACATACGCTGTTGACTTAGAATAAAGGACCCGAAGCATAGTAACAAAGGGGGAGGGGAACTGAACCCAAAATCTTGTAAAGCTGACCACAGGTAAGGCCAGAAGACATAGTCAAAGTCCTTCTCAGCATCCAGACTGGCCAGTACCAGGGGGATTCACCTTTTATTGGCTTATTCCAAAAGAACATAAGTACTGCACATATTATCATGGACCTGCCGTTTGCAAATTAACCCAGCCTGATCCTGGTCAGTCAAAGAAAGGAGAAGGCCCTCTAACCAAATAACATAGACTGACATAAAGAACTTATAGTATTAATTCAGCATTGAAATAGGTTGATAAGATTCCACCTTAGTGGATTGCCCCTTACTTTTTTCATGAAAGATGGTAGTTCGTGGCTCTTATCACCTGAAATTTTGAACAAAGCCCATATTCCAAACTCTGTTATTTTTAAAATATTTCAACTACAACA
Organism: Neoceratodus forsteri; assembly: GCA_016271365.2. NCBI lineage: Eukaryota > Metazoa > Chordata > Ceratodontiformes > Ceratodontidae > Neoceratodus > Neoceratodus forsteri. The sequence goes on from CM057456.1 coordinate 149,629,558, forward strand.
TTTAATATTGAAATCTTTTGGACCCGCTCCTCCCATATCTCCAAACTTGTCTTGCTTAACAGAACTAGCCCCCCCTAGCAGGCCTCTTTCATGCTGTATCCAAAATGTATGGAGTAATCCATGTTTGGAAATGGCTTGACAGTTTTGGTCCAGCACAATACTGGTCTTCCCTGTTTCTCAATACAGAAATCAATTGGTCTTCTCTATGGCAAAATTGTCCTAAATTTGTCATACAAGACAGGCTCCGATTAACATAGTTCAAAATCTTGCATAACCTCTATTACTACCCCCATAAATTAGCTAGGCTGGGACTTCTTCCATCTCCCACATGTACTCAGTGCCTTCAGGATGAGGGTAATTTACTGCATATTTTCTGGACATGCCTCAAGATATTCTCCCTCTGGAATGCTATCAAGTCGAATGTTGACCCCTTACTAGGTCTCACAGACCTATTTACTGCAGAAATTTGTATATTGGGGGATTTTTCTTCCATCTCAGTTATCAACAGAAAATATCACATAACCCTCATTGCCATGTCAGTCAAAAAATTGGTCCTGAGGCACTGGAAAGATACGACTGAAATTAATTATATTGAATGGGTACAAGAATTGTTGGCAAATCTTACAATACAGAAGACCATTGCTAGCCTAAATAATAAGCCTAAGAAATTCCATACAATATGGGGTCCTCTTGTTGCTCTGTATTCTCTCCAACTGTCCTAAAGGTATCTTACTTGTAGGTAGATTGCTCTATATTGAATGGCCATGCTCTGTGTGAATGGGTGGGTAAGGGAAGGGAGGGAAGGGGGGAGGGAGGTGGGGGAGAGTTGATCTAATTTACTATTACACATTATCCTACTATCTATATACATGTATAAATGGATCTTCTCTCTGTAACTGTATAAAACCAAATAAAACTTTGAATTGTAAAAAAAAAAGATTCCACTTTAGTGGCATCTTTATCGGGCTTCGGCAAAGCCAAAATGATGGTAGAGTGCCAGGATGGTGGAGGAGACTCCCCCTCCTGAACCCATCTCATGGCCTTTTGGAGTATGGGTCCTAACACTGTTTGTAGTTCTTTCACCTTGTAAAAATCAAAAGGAAATCCATTGACACCAGGACTCTTCCCTGATTTTGCCCTCTGACTTGACGATTGCAGTTCAGTAAAGGATATCAGCGCCAATAAAGACACGCTTGCTGAGGTGTCAATTTTGGTAGCCATGCTTGCATTTAAAAGGAAGAAACAGTATATTGAGATGGCTGCAAATCTTCCTCTTTATAAAGTGAAAAATAATAAGTTCGATAAATAGATAAGATTTCCTCATTGCTATATGTAAGCTGTCCCGTGCCAGAATTGCAGAGCTTAAGAACAGTGACTGCCATTTTAGAAGAATGAAGATGGCGTGCTAGATATCTAGCTCCCTAGCACCCCCATATAGAAACATTGGCAAAGATAATACAGAGCAAGTTATGTTTATTGATCTAGACATCTCTGTAATTCTGTCTTAGCTGCCAATAGTCTGGGGCGAACTGATTTGTCACCCTGCATCAATGCTGCCTGAAGAATTTTTACTTCTATAGAGAGCAGTTTTATCTGTTTTTCGTGATCCCTATGTTTTGCTGCCACATATGAAATAAGTTTGCCTCACAAAATGGCTTTTAAAGCATCCCAAAGAATGCTATCCAATACCTCCCCCACCATTGGAGGCTAAATAATTATGTACCAAATTGACCAGATCTGCCACCAGAGCCTTGTCTCTCAGATGAGCTAAATATAGATGCCAAAAAGACCTATGAGACTCAGTATGTAAACTAAGGGTGACCAAGATGGGGAATGGTCTGATAGATGGATGGGGCCGAATTCGACTTTCTTAAACTCACCGAGATGTTCTACCATGGAAAAAAATAGTGCAACTTGGCTGAGGTCTGATAACGGGCAAAATAATGAGTAAAGGCGAGCTCTTTTGGATATATGGAGCACCACACATCCACTAGACCTAAATGTTGAATCGGGCAACACACATACTTGGAACAATCAGAAAAATGATGGATATCTGAATGTAAGACATCTACAGTATTTCCATATTTAAAACCAGAATTAAACCCTCCCATCACCACCAAAGTAGCTTATCCTTTAAAATCAACAAAAGCTGGTGAAATAAACCTAGCAAAGACTGACTTTTTGAGGCCGGGGGAAAATAGATATTGGCCAGAGTAACAGCCTGGCCCTGGAGTACTCCAGTCACCACTATAAATCGCCCCTCGATATCTATTATTTTATCATGAACCTCAAATGGCAGCCCCTTCCTACACAGTATAAGAATGCCTCTCAGCTGCCCAGCTGGATGAGAGGCATAAAAAATATGATCAAACCCAAACTTGGAGAACTTTTTGTGCTCCACCAATGAGAGATATGGCTCCTGAAAAAAATATAAGATCAGCTCACTGCAGGTGACAGTACTGCAAAAGCTGGAACCTCTTTACTGGGTTTGAGACTCCATTGACATTATAGGAGAGTATTCAAATATTCTGTGCCATTTTGTATAAATACTGAAAAATGAGCCATTAGTTCAAGACCTAAAAAGCAAGTCCCGTCACCCCTCCAAATTAAACACCCCAAATAGTCTGGAGGAGAGCTCCACAATGAATGATTAGTCAGAAGAAGGGAGTCTTTAGAACTAGAAAAGTAGATCTCAAGGATATTGACCCCGGAGTCCTTCCAACCTCAAAAACTAGGTTGCACCTCCATAACAAATAATTTAAGTTATAACACTGGCATAGAATTATAATACACTTTCAATATGGAAAATTGTGGAAAATCAATCTAAAAAATGCCATTTACCTTGGTATAACACAATTATTAAATATGCAACTAAATAAATCTCTGAAAAACATAGAAATAACCCCCCCCAGTCTAGAAACACTAAGCAAACACCCATTTAAAAATCACAGTCTTATATTTAAAAAAGGAATTTCCAAAAGCAACCCAGGCACAGAAATAACAATATTCGTAGACACCCAATGCCTGTGGACTGTTGCTAGTAATGAAATAATAGAAAAATATTTGAACAATAATTACATCCCAAACAGTAATGTAAAAACAACAAACATTGCTATATAAAACTTGCCCCAAAAATACTCCAAACCCTGTAACAATCATAAATAATCAAGAAATAAGTAACAAGGGCAACAGACTACCAAGAGAGGGAGCTTGGAAATCTAATTAGCAACTTTCAAGGAAATTCTGACTTTTCACCAGTTCCCTAACATAATATTTACCTGGTGTCTAGTGCCCCCCTGTCGATCATGATCGCTGCCCAATATTAAGATTTCCCTGGTGTCCAGTGTCCCACCACCCATATCCCTGCCCAAAATAGAATAATTTCCTTGTGGCTAGTGGTCATTTCCTCCACCCGATCACTTGCCCTATCTATAAAAAATACTTCCCTGGTGGCAAGTGGTCCCACTTCCCACTGTTCACTCATCCCATATATTAAAATACTTACCTGGTGGCTAGTGGTCCCTCCCCCCACCCAATCATCCACCTTATGTGGACATATATGCCCTGGTGTCCAGTGTAATCTCTCCATCCTGATCCCCCATATAGCAAATATAACTATTTCCCTGGTGGTCTATTGACGCCATCCCCATCCCTGATCCCATATGTGAATTTACAGGCTTCAGCCTCCAGCTATTCCCTGGTGGCCTATTGACCCACCATCCCATCAGGTAGTGTCCCACCACCCTGCTTACCCCCCTGAGTTGGCTACTGGCTCAGCCCTCAGTTATCTACCACACCAGCTTCCCACTAAACTGTCAATGAATGAGCGCATGCTTGTGCAAGTACACACATTCCTTGACAGCTCGGTAGGTGGCCGGCTGTGGTGGAGGGCTGAGGGCTGTGCAGGTTGCCCACTTGGGTTTGGGATGGTGGGAGTGGGGTGCAGGGAACCACCTGGTGGGTTGGGGTGGGGGGAATTAAACACCAGGGTATAGTTGGAGGCTGAAGTTTGCGAATTTCACAAACTGGGGATCCGGGATATGGAGGGGGATTCACTACACCACCAGGGAAATTTTTATATTTACTACAGTATATGGGGGATCAGGATGGGGGATTTACACTGGACACCATGGCATATGTGTCCACATTGGGCCGCTGATCGAGTGGTGGGATGGATTGTTAGCCACCAGAGAAGTATTTTTTTAATATATGGGGTGAGTGATCAGATGGGAGAGGGACTGCTAGCCACCAGGGAATTATTTTTAATATATGGGGCAAGTGATCAGGTGGGGGAAGAGACCACTAGCCACCAGGGAAGTATTTTTTAATATAAGGGGTGAGTGATAGGGTAGGAAAGGGACCATGAGCCACCTGGGAAGTATCTTTTTATATATAGGGTGATTAATTGGGTTGGATGAGGGAATGCTAGCCACCAGAGAAGTATTTTTTTATATATGGGGCAAGTAGTCGGAGGGCGGGGAGGGGCCACTAGCCACCAGAGAAGTGTTTTTTTTATATGCAGGGTGAGTGATCAGGTGGGGTGAGGGACTGCTAACCACCAGGGAATTTTATTTCCATTTTGGGTAGGGTTGGGGGGGCACGAGACACGAGGTAACTTTTTTTTGTGTGTATTTGAGTGGAACAGGGCAAAAATTAACCAAACACATTCAGAAGATTTCAGATCAGCAAAAGGCAGAAGTTAGGAAACGTATGTGAAAGTTGTGAAATTTTGTGGAACTTCCGCTAAAGCGGAATTCACAATTTTCATCCAGCTCTTCTTATTACATGATAGAAAGATTGGTGGAACAAAAGAAGGCAGTACAGACAATGGCTATGCCTCATGACATTGGCAGAACTATCCACCACTGAACAACTATGGACTAACTTTGTCACATTCTTGCATCATTTCACACTACTACCCAAGAACTCAGCAGCAGCAGTGCCTCTGTTAGTGAGATCCCAAAAAATAGATGATTTGATCACTTTTATTGAACCAACAGAGTTGTTAAAAAAGAAAACAGGTGCTTCGAGCTTTCAGACTACACAGAGTCCTTCATCAGAAAATGAATGACAGTTGGTTTGGAAAAATACACTTACTTAAAGCCCAAATCATACATAAAAAAAAAAAACAGATAAAAAGTTGTTAAGAATAACATTGGCCTAAACTTGCATTTAAGAATCAACATAGAAACATATAAAGACAGCAGAGTTCCATAAAAGGAAAGGCTTTTCAAGGTCAAATGTCATAGAATAGATAACTCTTTCACTGAGAAAAGTCATAAAACATACTAAAGCTACATTTTAAAACTACAGTATGCCTGTGTGCGTCTGTGCACGCATTAGCAAATGACTATGATTTTAAACCACAAGTTAAAGTAAGCTTAAAAATACATAGGCCTGGATATTCAAAGCAGTTGCGCATGGAGCAATTGCGTTACACCGGCTCAAATGCGGACTTGCGCCAAGGAGCGATATTCAGTGAGAGCCATTGTGCAGCGCAAATCCCATTGTGCCAATGTGCAACTGTAATGAATGCAGGCACAAGTACAGGGCGCGTGCCTATGAATATCCACACAATGCCATATTCAACCGTGGAACCATGGTGCAAGTGCGGAGCAAATCTGACATGCACCGAGCAGACTTGAGCCTATAAATACAGGGCGCAAGCACACAGACAGCACTTGCACCAGGCAAGAGGGAGTGAGAGAGAGTGACAGAAAAATGAAAGAAGGAGGGACAGACAGACAGAAAGACAGACTGAGAGAGACAGAGCGAGTGAGAGAGAGAGAGAGAGACAGACAGAGGCAGCCACAGAGGGAGAGAGACAGAGGTGGCAGTGGAGAGGGAGAAAGGAGCAGAGAGAGTGAGAGGGACAGGAAGGAACAGTGCCAGGCAGTGCCCCAGGGTGGCATACAGCCCGCAGCAGCCGAGCACCCAAGGGGATATAGGACATTGGGGCCATGGATAGTGTGCCCTTTATGATGGAGGCCATAATGAGGGGTGTGAGGAGGCAGGAGGAACAGCAACATGGCCAAGGAAGGGCCCGTCGGTGGTATGCCCAGAATAGGTGGTACCGTGCCTGCTCCACCTTTGAGAACTACTCCCGGCACAGAGAATGTGGGATGGTACCACCTGAACAGGGCCACTCTGAGGCTGCTCTGTGAGCTGTGCAGTGAAGAGATGCAGGAACCCACAAGACAGAGCCACGCAATGTCTGTGAAGACCAAAGTGACAGCTGTCATGTGCCTGCTTGTCACGGGCACCTTCCAGAGACCAACAGGTGACATAACAGGCATAACCCAGTCTGCCATGTCAAGCCTCCTCATGCAGTTCCTCAACACTCTGCTGCCACATGCTTCTGAATACATCCATTTCTCCAGCACACAGGCGGAGCATACAGCAACCATGCAGGACTTCCACAGGGTAACACGTATGCCTGGCATGCTTGGGGCCATTGACTGCACCCACATGGGCATCCACATGCCACCTGGCCCTGAGGCTGTGGCCTACATCAATAGGAAGGAGTTCCCGAGTGTCAACTGCCAGGTGTTGTGCGATGCCATGGGGCGCAATACCAATGACTGTGCCACACACCCTGGGTGTGCACATGATGTATTCATCTGGCACAGCTCTGCACTGTGCCACAAGATCGAGGGTGGGGACATACCCATGGGCCACCTAGTGGGTGAGTATGGGATGGGCAAGGGGTGATGGCAGAGCAGGCCATGGGATGGGGGAGAGCTGGGTGGGCATGCTGGCGAGGGCACCAGGGACAGGCAAGGGGCACAGTAAAGGATGGCAGAGGGCTAACCATGTCATTATCCATGCAGGAGACAGTACCTATCCACTGAGGCCCTGGCTGCTCACTCCCTACTGGTGCCCATCATCCCCAGCAGAGGAACAGTACAACAAGGCAAATGCCAGCATGCAAAACATCATTGAGCAAATATTCAGCATGCTGAAGGCACATTTCTGTTGCCTAGACAGGTCTGGTGGTGCCCTACAGTACAGCCCCTCAAAAGCCTGTGGCCTATTCCTGGCCTGCTGCACACTGCACAACATGGCCATTGACCATGGGATAGCTGTTGAGGCTGATGACAGTGACAGTAGTGGGGTGATGGAGGCAATGGCCCAGAAAGTGGTAGACAGCCCCCCCTGGGTGTAGGGATCCCTGGCTGCAATGAATGATGCACCAGCATCGTGACACCATCACACAGGAGCACTATAGTGCATGCAGGTAGGTGGCACAAAACCCATGCATGAGCCACACACACAGGTACAGCACACAAGCAGGGGCATGCATGGCAATGAACATGCACACACAGAGGCATGGTGCAGAGATAGGGGAGTCAGTGGCACACAACCACACACAACTGCACACAGCATCACATAGCAACACACACATGCACACACGCACCCACACACCCAGATGCTGGCATGTGGCAGGGATCAGATGCATTGCACTGATGCACAGGTACAACCAGTGCTGAACTGCCCTCACTATGCCCAGCCACATGGTTCAACAGCTGGACAAGCACACGCACACAGGCAATGTGTGGTGCGACACACAGGTGCCACACCAGTGGTATGCACACACACATGCCGCTCATGGGCATACATGGCAGCAGCTGCAGACTGCAGTCAGGGTAGCACACACATCATGGCTGCCACATGGAACCATGGCCACTACAGCCATGGGGCAGCTGCGCCGCAGCCTATTGTCAGCCACAGGTTGCCAATCAGCCACAGGGGGTGTTTGCAACAGCCCCCCAGGGGTTGAACTGCAGGAGCATGACTGGATCCATGCAGGGGGGTGTAGGTGCCCAAACAGGCCTACCCCAGGCATGCCTGGGATGCCTACATTAGAGCCTGGCATCGACAGTGTGAGTGTCACCCGACGCCAGGATCATCAGGAGCGGACAGTGCACTGCATGTGGTCTGTGGTGGCTGGCCATGCCCTGTGGCAGCCAGCAGAGCAAGGCCATCCATGATCACATTGGCAATGCTATCCTGGGATGTAGTCATAGCCTCCTGCATGTGCTGCATCACCTCCAGGAACTGTGCAGTGCCCCTGTCACACTGCTCAGCCACCTGGCACACCTCTGCGCACAGTGCATGCACCCCAGCAGCAAGCTGCACCTGTTGTTCCATGGAGGCCTGCAGCAAACGGATATGCTTAGCCAGTGGGTCAGCATCCTGGGGATCCCAGGTGGGCCACTGACCCTCCTGTGGTAAGAGCCATTCTGTGAAGCATCTCTCTCAGGTGGACACTGCACAATGGAGTCCTCATGGGGTATGTCATTAGCTGGTGCCCCGGCAGCAGACCCTGTGTCTGGCTGCCCTGTGGCACCTGCAGCCTGCTGCCATTGCCTGTCTGGCCACTGAACACTGCCCAGTGCAGCACCACCACCATCACCACATGGCACAGCTATGGCAGTCCACACGGCTGCACCCACAGTGGCGGCAGGCAGCTGTTCCCCTGCTGTCAGGTCATGGGGTGCATTGCCTGTATTGGTGTCTGGTATGGATGTCTCCCCCACAACAGCGCCCATACTGTCCAGGATTAAGGTGATGTCGTCATCAGCATCGGACCCTGCCTCGATCTGTGTCTCCACGCAGAAGATGCCGAGACTGGCATACTGCAGGAACACATCCAGGGTCTTGTTTGACCCCATGCCCAGGACATCTGGCTGGACAGTGGTGGTATTCTGCAGCCTATCAGGCCCCCAGATGCCCATGGAGGTGGATTGCTGGTCCTCTGGTGCTGGTCCTGCTTCCACATTCGCTGCCGGCACCCCATCCTCTGCAAGCAGGTATGCCGGTGCGGAAAGAGAATAAGGGTGTGTCAGTGATGCAGTGCCCACATGTGCCCCCCCACACAGCCACTGCATGTGTCCAGCAGCATGGCATGTGTGTTGTTGCACACACATGCACAGGACATGCATGGTGTTAGCATGCATGCCAGCATGCCCATGTACGCACCCTCCATGCCCCGGCTGTACGTGGCCGACATACATACAATGCAGTGATGGGCTGCCACCCATCTGGAATCCTTCTCCAGGCACACCCTCCATGGTGCTGCAGTGCATGGTGGCTGCCACCAACTTCTCCTGCGCCGTGAGCTGTGGTGCATCTGCAGCCCCCCTCCGGTGGTAGTCTGGGATGCACATATGGCCATCACCTTCTCCTTTATATGCCTCTTGTCCATGACCACCTTCTTGTGGCACTCCTGCATTGACTGCTGGTAGCTACCCTACTGGTTTGCACATGCTGCCACCTCCTACAAGGCCCCAGCCCTGGCCTATGGTGTGCCTTTGGCACCACTCAACAGCTGGTCCCTGCCAAGGTAGGCCTCAAACAGGGCTTCTGATTCTGCCTTAGTGAAGTTGGGCCTGCGCTTCCGAGCAGGCCACACTCCTCACCCTCCTCACATTCCGACATGTCACTTCCTGTGGACATGGACAGCACAGTGTGTCAGTGGCAACAGCACCCTATTCTGTCCTTCTTGCTGTGCTGTCTTGGCTCAGTGTGCTCCAGCAGCATGCACAACTTACCTCAAAAGGATGCAATACCGGTCCATGGCATGTGCTCATCTGTGGTGCTTTTATAGTGCATTGCATGCAAATGAGCTTTGGTGCAATGGTAATGGCATTCTAATTCTCCCAGTGCACCATGCATTGGCTGATGAGTTCATTTGCATGTGGTGGATGAATATCGTGATTTTGCTTCGTGCACAATGAGATTGCTCTGGAACAAGTCGCGATGCAATGAGCACGCATGCATGGTGCAAAGGACTGCAGTGTGCATGTGATGGATGGTGTACTGTCACCTATTGCACACTGTTTGCCTACTGTGTGATGGGGCCATGGTGCAGTGCACCAGACCTGCTATTGTGCACATAAGCACTGTGAAGTGGCCGACCTCTGACCCCTGCTGTGACCTCTGCCCCTTGGTGACCCCCGAACCCATGACCCCGCCTAGCCATGTCCATGCTGTGCATCTCAGAGACTGTACAATGGGTGGACACATCGCACGTCCCCTCGGCCCACTCATCTGGTGCATGCTGTGGCCACATGCACCTATTGCTGCCATTTTGCTCTGCGGCTCCCAGCTAAAGCATGGTGCAGCAGTGAGCAGGATGAGCGGCTGACTGGACGCAAGTTGAGTTAGTCAACCTTGTCACCTGCGTCCAGCCCCATGAACCCCAACTGTTTGGACAAGTGCCACTGCGGCAGCCCTGGATGGCTGTGTGACAGGCCATTGCTGCCTCACTGCGGCAGCACACAGGGATGGCCAGGACGGGGGAGTAGTGTTGCCATCACTATGGGGACCTGACTGGAGGGGACCCAGAGCACCTCAGGAGGCTGGAGGCATGCGTCAGGTGTGGGCTGCATCACAGCCAGATGAGTATGGCCATAATGTATGTGTGCCCTGGTGCTGTACTGTGGTGTTGGTTAAGCTGCCTGGCATGTCCTGCAGGGTGGTGTACTGCCATCATGTGCATTGCAGAGTGACATTGCCCTCTGCCACTTGTGTTGCGATGCCACTGTGTGGGATGTGTTGGGCAGGAGCTCACCCTGTGCACAAGGGTGGGGGTGGTGGGCAGCTGCTGTGGTTGGTTACTGATATGTGCCTGTTTCTGTTCCATTGCCAGGGCCTGAGGATCAAAGAATGCAGTGATGGCAGGACACCAGGCTGCAGTGGACCAGGGTGGGAGAGTGGTCCTCACACCAGTGGGGCCACGGAGGACTGGTAGGCACTGTCATTGTCCTTCACAATATCCATGGGGGGTGGCATGGTTCCTTGGGATGTTGCACTGACCACCTGTCCTATCCCTTCCCCTAGGTGTCCAGTGGCAGTGCAGGAGGCCCCTCTACTGCTGGATCCTGCCACAGTTGATTCTCATCACCTCAACAACGATGGAGGCAGTGCTGCAGGTCTGGCAGATGCTGTTAGCAGACAGGAGGTAGCGACGTCTGCAGGGGGTGGCAGGCCATGGCCACCACTAGTCAGGCCCTGATTTCCCCTGTTTCCTCAGCCGTACCTCCCCCTCCAGTCCCCCTACCCACTGTACAGTCCCTGTTCCCTATCTCCCCCTCTTGCTTTCCTTCCCCTCCCCCACACCCTTCTCTTGTATATAGTTGTTTCCCACAATATTTATCTTTTGACATACCTGCCTGTGTCTGTGTCTACTTTGCAGGTGGCATGAGGAGCCATGCTGCAGTGGCCCAGTGCCTGTCCATGTGTTGTGCATATGTTGGGGTGCATGTTGTGCTTCTGTAGATCACTGCTGTGTGCTGCGGTGTGTCCCACTGTGGTGATGTCCCTCCACTCGGTCAGTGGTTGTGCCTTGGGGTGCCAATGGGGCAGCTATCAGGGGTGTGTGACGCGGGTGTGTGTACTTGCCTGCATGGTCCTGGGTGTGGCCTGCATTGGTTTGGCTGTGGTCTGGATGTGCAAGAGTGCATGGCCTGCAGCATGTGGGGGCCCCCTTTGTGGCCCTCCATACACCATTGGCACCCCCTGTTGCCTACTGTCTGTGCCACTGTTGTGTTCTGGGGTGGGGGTCTGATATGTGATGCCTAAAACTTGGGATGGGAATATTTAAAGGTTTGACATGGAACATAAATGGCCTAAACTCCCCCATAAAGAGATCTAGAGTTTTGTCCAGAATAAAAAGATTGAATGTGGATGTAGCAATGTTACAAGAAACATTTTTGAATGAATTAGAGACATAAAAAATAAAAAAGAGGTGGCCAGGTAAACTATTACACTCAAAGAGTATAAGCAAAAAGAAAATACAGTGGTTACAATTTTATTTAAGAAAAATTTCAAAGGGTAAGTAATAGAACATATAGAGGACAAATTAGGCAGGATGCTTTTGTTAAAAGTCATTTTAGGAGGGAAAGTGGTAATACCTGATTCTATCTATGCACCATTTAAAGACTATAATGGATTTTTGGCAGACTTGAGTGAGTTTTTATATGTGTGGGACTATGTTTATATTATTTGGGGGGAGACCTGAACTGTGCATTAAATAAGAGTATGGATAAAACCTCAAAAGGGACTGAATGGGACAATAATAAGGCTAGACTTTTGAAGGGTTTTCTGGATACACATAATTTAATCGACTTATGGAGAGAAAGTAATGGTGTAGAGAAAGAATACACCTTCTTTTCAGCAAGACATAAAATGTATTCAAGAATAGGCTAAATTTTTATGTCAAGGGAATTGATAATTGATAATTCCTATACATCTGCACAGATAGAACTATTATTGATCTCTGATCACAGTCCAGTAAGCTTTAGCATAATTCAGAAGGACAGGGAAAAGAAGGATAAAATATGGAAATTTAACAACAATTTGTTAAGAGATTCAGATTTTAAGGAAAAAATAAAAAAGAGTATAGAAAACTGTATAATAAATAATGACATTTCAGAAGAAAATATAATTGACTCATGGGATGCCCTAAAAGCTACTATTAGGGGGCTATTCTATCGGAATCAACTTAGATAAACAAAGAAAGGAAAAAGATAGAAGAAACCCTGGAAAAAGAACTAAAGGAACTAGAAAAGGCAATTCAAGGGGGAGACAAGATAAAGAAAAACAACTTAAGGAACTGAGGAATATGATATCAAGTACAGATATATTTAAAACCAAGTGTAACTGGGCCAGAAGTGGGAAAAATTGGAAATTAAATAGTGAGGTTGTTGGGAAACTGCTGGTGAAAAGAATACAGAATGCAGAAAAGGAAAGAATAGAAATGACTTCAATATTAAATGAGGAAGGAGAGAGTTTGATTAAGCAGGGGGATATAATAAAGGAATTTGAGACATTTTATATAAACTTATACACTTCAGAGTGCGATCCATCTGAAGAAAACATTAAGTATTATGACCGATTAGGGTTAAAGAAGATAACAGAAATAGAGACTGAAGGATTAGCCTGGGACATAACTGGAAAAGAAACTGAAAAGACTATAGAAGGAATGACGAAATATAAATGTCTTGGATTGGATGGGTTTATTTTAGAATTTTTTGGGGCCTTTAGGGATACCTTAGTGCCCATATTGTTGATGTTATTTGCCAAAATACAAAAAAGCAATAAGATGCCAGATTCATTCTATATTGTTTATATTTTGATACTGCTAAAACCAGGAAAGGAAAGAGATAGGGTAGAGAACTATAGGCCAGTGGCTATACAAAATACAGACTACAAGATATATACAAAACTGATCAATAACCGGATATTATTAATTCTAACTGATATAATACAGAAAAATCATACAGGTTTTATTCCAAACAGGAAAATACAAAATGGCCCAAATAAAATACAGTTCATAATCGATCATTTGGAGGACTCAGAGACTCAGGCAGTTTTTCTAGCATTGGATGCCACAAAAGCATTTGATATGCTAGAGTGGGAATATTTATATGGGTCACTAAAGATATTCAGATTCCCTAATAAATTTATTAACTACATAAAAACAATATATAGGAACCCAATAGCATAGGTCAAAGTGAACAATCAATTCTCTGTGAAAATAAATTTGAAAAGAAGGGTCAGACAAGGCTGTCCCTTGTCCCCAACTTTATTTGTTATTGGTTTAGAATTATTATTGAATGATATTCAAGGGAATAGAAAAATAAAAGAGATAATAAATTTACCATATGAAACTAAACTCAATGCATATGCAGATGATGTATTAATAATGGTACAAATCCAGAGGAAAGCTTAGTAGAGCTTAAAACAACAATAGGGAGATTTTCAAAAGTAGCAGGATATAAAATCAACAAAAAAAGTCTGAAATATTATTTAATTTGGATAGAAGATATACTGAAAATAAATGGTAAGCAGAAATTAAGGAAAAGGCCTAAAATATCTAGGAATCAAGATAGACTTTAGCCTATCCAATTTATATGACTTAAACTTTAGAGAAATGACAAACATTAAAGGAGAGATCTGAGGGCTGGTCTAAAATAACACTCTATGGGGGGAATAGAGATAATTAAAATGGCAGCAATACTGCATATTATATATAGATGACAAACAATTATGACGTCAATACCCACCAATTGGTATAAACAGATAAATAATATTTTTAAGAAATTATATGGAACAACAGGAGGGCAAGAATAGCCTGGAAAAGGCTATGTCTACCAAAAGATAAAGGAGGATCGGCATGTCCCGATATTGAGACTTGCCACTTTACCTTTGTGATGAAATTGGCTATTAATTGGACAATTAAAGATGGGGCGGGGGAAGAAACTGATTTTATAAATACCATGGTAAAAGAATTATACAATGAAGAAGTGGAAATTCAACAACTACTTTTTAATGCAAAACACTGGATAAAATCCAAAAATGTAATAATAAGGAATCTGGCAGGACTTATAAACAAATACACTAAAATATTTAAGTGAATGACACATTGTTCACCTTTAAATAAGATTTGGAAACACCCTAATTTTTGAATAAATGGAAAATACTTAAAAAATAAAGAGTGGGAAAGGGATAAATAGATGGGCTGACTTATATGAGGGGAATAAAAAAATTAGATTGTTTCAACTTAAAAGGAAATACTCCAAAAACAACTTCATATTTCTTTTTTTTACAACTTTCAAGTAAATTAGAAAAAATATAGCAGATGGGAATGGGATCCTAACAATAGGAGTTTAGAAAAAGAATTATTTACAATTATGGAAAACAACTCAAAGAAACTTTGTGTTTGGCTCACAAAGTTAATACAGCAACCACCTAATTTGCTTTATAGGCCAATAATGAATACATGGGGAAAAAAGAACAGGACTTCACTTGTACAGAACAACAATGACAATTGGCATATAGGTCAATAGGGGCATATCAGTTAAGTAGATATAGGGTCATTCAATATAAAATATTATACAGAGCATATTTTACCCCTAATCAGTTATATAAGATGGGAATGAAGGAAATAGATGAATGCTAGCATTGTGGGGAGAGGAAAGCAGATATGTATCATCTTTTCTGGAGTTGTGAAATGTGTTATTCCTGGTGGAGACATTCCTTCACCCTCTTAAAACAGATAGGGGTGATGTTTGAGGTATGAGAAAATCCTAAGGATATAATTTTAGAAATGAATGGAGAAGAGGAGAGGGATGCCAAAGGAAAGAACATAAGGAAGGCAAATATAATAACTGTTAAAAGATTAATTTTGAAAAATTGGAAAAGTAGCAATATTGTCCCATTCCCCATGGCAGATTGGAAACAACTATTTTTAATCACATCATAGAATTATGGGGTGTTACAAGATTTGAATGGCTTGTGGAATCTATTTAAAAAAGAGGGTAGAGGACTGGAACCAATAGGAATTTGGATTATTGTAGATTGGAAATATAGATTAATTATTTAGTCCTTGGTTAAGGAGGATATTAAGTGATGACATCCAGCGAGATGGATTATACAAAAAATAACCTGCTTGTGTGGATGATTAAATGCCGATGCGAAGCCAAGAAATTTAATCATGAACAGAAGCAGGTTATTGTGAGTATACTCCATCTCGCTGGATGTTATTACTATTATGCGAGTTGGAGATTCTCGCATAGCTTTTCAACTGCCCGAAGTTCCTTTACTTCAACAGCTCCCCATCGCAGTGCCTGCCGACAGCACAGAACGTAGTGGATGTGCTTTGAAGGTTTAGTCAGTCACACTAGGAAAGTGAAGTCACATACTTTGTTTTTTGTGGAGTGTGTTTTTGTGGTTTTGTCTTTCTGGAACACGGAGGCAAACAGCACGTGGCAGGAGGTACCATTTTTGTTTTTTTTTTTCACTGCAGTCATGCAGTCAGAATCGAAACCACTGTGGGCATGGAAGTAGGTTGATTAAACAACTGTAGGCATGCCTATGGGTTGATTAAATGACTGTAGGCATGGCTATGGGTTGATTAAACAACTGTGGGTAGGGTTTGACTGAATAACCAACTCTGGGGGTTCTCCAGTGCGGTTTGTGGGATAATAACTGATGGCAACTCTGTGTTCCGATTGGCTGAGAGGAGATGCCTTTCATATAATTAAATATAAACTTTAAGGGCTGATGCATTCACAAATGATAGATATTAGTAACTTTCTTAAAGATAATTTAATATTGGTATAATAAGGAGGAACTGGTACTTCTATGATTGTAATCTATGTAAGGACAATAATAAATTAAAAAACTGTATTTGCAAAAAAAAAAAAAACATTCTGGGATGCACATGTACTGTATAATTCTCTGTGTCCTGAATTGTTTGTTTTGTGGGGTATTAATACAATCGGAAGTGGAAATGTGCTCACAAGTCTTTCATCTAGAGTAATTGCTGGGTCTTGTGCCACATAGTGTTTTGTTATTTTGTTCAGGTACAAGTTTGCTCCTAACAATCAGGTTGGTTAAATTAGGTTATTGCTTAAAAGAAAGTAAATATAGTTCTTGAAAAATACACTTCAGGGTGTCATCCTCACTGAATATTGGTTGGAGGTCCTTAATAATTTTATGTAGAAGCGCCAAATCTGGATGATATGTGACAACTAAGGGCATTCGGTTGGTGGTAGTCCTTTCTTTATACTGTAATAGTTGTTTCCTTGGTATTGGTGTTGCACATTTACTGCTCTACCAAATTCTCTGGAGGAATGCCCATGCCCAGTAAATGTCTTTTTCAATGTGACCAAGTGTTTATCTCTGTCCTCCTCACATGAACAGATAGGGTGGTATAGAAGCGCTTGACTGTACATTACAGATTTATTAGTGTGCCTTGGGTGAGTACTGTTCCTATACAAGTATTTTTTTCTGTCTGTCAGTTTCCTTTAACTACATGTCTGCAAGGTTCCATCTTTGATGGTAACTGTGGTGTCCAGAAAATTAACGCTAGTATCTGAATATTCCAAGAAAAGTTTAATGGATGGGTGTAGGTTGTCAAGTTCCTGATGGAACTCTTTAAATTTGTTGGTGCCTTCTGTCCAAATTATAAATAAATCATCAATATAACAGAAATAAACAAGCAGCATTCCCCACAAAACAAACAATTCAGGATACAGGGGAATTATACATGTGCATCTCAGAATGTGCATACAGTGTTAGTGAGGACATTCCGATGGCACATATTCTCCTGAGCTTCCCCAATGAAACATTTTACAGTGACTACTCTTCTGATATAATACAACTGACACAGACATTGAATGACAAGCTTTATAGGAGGTATGACAACATAGTAAAAGATTAAAATGATGTCACAGCTACAATATTAGAGACTTGTTTTATGAACTTGTTGAAGTCACACTGAAAAAAAAAACAATGCCATATTTAGAAATCTTGTCACAAGAGGATTTCACTGCTGAAAGAATGCTCACTGCATACCTCGATGAACCAAGAGACCCAGACCCTGAGGCAGAGCCTTTGTTGTACTGGAAGTCAAAGAGATTGCTTTGGCAACCTCTTGTATAAATTTTAATTGTCCACCCACCAGTGTACCTTCAGAAAGGATATTCAGCACCACTTCTGACATACTATCTCCAACCAGAGTTACGCTTCTCCCTGAAGGTGTTGAACAACTGGCTTTTTAAAAGTCAACTTGCCAGCCGTGAATTACAGTTATGACCTGCAGTGTATAGCAAGATGAATAATGGACTGATGTCAAATGTAACAACTACTAAACAATGCAATGCTACCTAACTTTCTCCTGGTTGGAGGAAATACAGGAGAAAACTTCACAATGGATACTAACTTTTGACTTTAGTAAGATTGGAAGCCTTATTGCTGTCTGTTGCTACTGCTGCTGCTGTTACTGAGTTCTTTTAAACAGACACTACACCATCTGCCACTGTGTCTAAATGAAACCTTCACTAATATTGTGACTCAACAAAACAGGAGCCCAATTCACAAAAGGCCACAAAGCACAGCACAAAAGTTTGCATTGCACTTTGTGTTAGTCCAGGTGTCTATGCTTGCTTTTTCACTCAGATAGTGCACCTGAGCTATCCGACTGAGAATAGGGCCAGGTTGAGTCAGCGCTAACCCCACTAATGTTAGCAATAACCTCATCAGCACCACCCGACATAGAGCGAGGCATACAGCAATGCAATCAATAGTGCAGGTGTGCTATTTACAATTCTTAAAAGCAGCCATGTAAATGAGCCTATTGGGCATGCAAGGTGCAATGTGGCCATTTACATCCCCATTATGGGCCCATTTTTCATAGGCTGCACTGGACCCTAGCGCACCTCCCAACCCTGCCCCAAAGCAGCCCTGACTCCATGGTGTCCATTGATCCTTCCCCCCACCCAGTGCCTGACCAATCTAAAATATGTCTTCCCTGGTGTCCATTGGTCCACCCTCCACAAGATGCCCGATTGATGCAACATGTACAGTATGTCTGCCCTGGAGACTAGTGGTCCCTCCCCTCAGCTGATCCTGTGACAGAATAAGACAATAGGATTCTACCTGGCGCTAGTGCCCCCCCCCGAAGATTGCTGGCCTGATGTTACCATTAAACTCTCCCTGGTGCTAGTGGTCCCCCCTGCTGATTGCTGACCCAATGTGAACCATAAAGCCTTCCCTGGTGTCCAGAGGTCCCTCCCCCACCTGTACCCATGCCCAATGAGGTATGCCATAGTCCCAGGTGTCCAGTTGTCTCGGCTCCCCATCTCATTCCCCTGTAAAAGAATGGTATACCATTTCCTTGTGCCTAGCAGATCCCCCTCCCTATCCCTGATTCCCTGTAAAATGATTTTCATCATTCCCTGGTTTCCAGCAGCCCCCCAGCAGTGCTAGATAGTTCCCACAACCTTGCTTCACCACATTCCAACCCCAAGCCAGCAACTAGCAAAGCCCTCTGCTCTCCATCACTGCCGGCTACTAACCAAGCTGTCAATGAGCGCATACTGTAACAGCTGATTGTACAGTACATGCTCATTTACAACTAATTTGGTGGTCAACCATGGTGGAGAGCAGAGGGCTGTTCCAGTCCCTGGCTTGGGGTTGGGATGGAGGGAAGCAGGGGTGATGGGGCACTATTTGCTGGGGTGGAGGGTTCTGCTAGACACTAGGGAATATTATACCATTGTTTTACAGGGTATCAAGATGGGGGTCAGGATCACTGGACACCAGAGGCTATGGCATACCTCATTGGGCATGGATGCAGTTGGGGGATGAGACCACTGGACACCAGGTATTGTTTATGGTTCACATTCGGCCAGTCATTAGTGGTGGGGGACCACTAGCATCAGACAGAGTTTAATGTTAACATCAGGCCTGTGATTGTCGAGGGGAGGCCACTAGCACCAGGGAGAATCCTATTGTCTGTCATATATGATTAGATCGGTCAGGCATTGGGTGGGGGGAGTCACCACCGGACACCAGGGAAACGTTTCAATATTATCGGGCATGTGTGTGGTGGGGTGGGACCACTGGACACCAGGGAAAACAATGTCATACATCGGGTGAGGGATCAGGAGGAAGAGAGACCACTGGACACCAGGGACTATTGTGCTGAGGGTAGGATGGGGAGTGTCATTGCAGTACCTCTGCCAAACAGTAGGGTTTCATGGGATTATGGCAAGGTCTTGGTTGGTGGTATTTGCTCAATGCAAGGGACCCGTGTAAAAGGCCCTTGCACAGAGCAACTGCTGTGTAATTCAGACTGCACTGATATTCAGGTCCCCTACCCCTCATTTGCATTGTGCCCTCTTCCACATTTTGCTGGAGTGCAGAGCTAGTTTGAGTGCACAAACCAAGCTTCTGTGAATAGAAACTTGGAGGAAAACCATGTTTGCTCATGCAAAATTGGGTTTGAGGCCGGGGAAAGTTTTGTGAATCCTGGCCCAGGTTTACATATTTAGCCTGGCAGAATTGTTTGATGCGTTTCTTCTGAGTACACAACCCAGCCTCAATGATATCTTGTTCATCATATACCAAACATTACTTAGGTGCCCACTTGTCATCTTTCATCATTCTGTTGCTGCCACTGCATGCACCAGACAACTGTCATTCATCCCGCTGTCACAGAAAGTCATTATAAAATATTCATAATACACATACTGAAAATTAAAGGTCTTTCACTGATCTTCCACCATGGCTGGCCACTGACCAAGCTGTCAATGAGCACATACTGCAACAGCAGATTGTACAGTACATGCTCATTGACAACTCAGCAGCCAGCCATGGTGAAGAGCAGAGGACTGTGCCAGTCATCGGGTGGGGGTCAGGATGGAGGGGTGTGGGGTTGTGAGGCACTATCTGCTGGGTACAGGGTCTGCTAGATGCCAACAAATGGTAAGCATTATTTTACAGGGGATTGGGGATAGAGAGAGGGATCCACTAGACACCAGGGAATGGTGTACCATTCTTTTACAGGGGATCGATATGGGGGCTGGGACCACTGGACACCAGGGACTAGGGAATACCTAATTTGGCATGGATGCAGGTGGGGGAAGAGACCACTGGACACCAGGAATTGCTTTATGGTTCACACTGGGCAGACGATCGGTAGGGGGGACCACTAGCACCAGAAAGAGTTTAATTGTAACATCAGGCCTGTCATTGTCGGGTGGGGGACCACTACAGGAAGAATCCTATTGTCTTACTCAGGCATGGGATCAGATGGGGGAGGGATCACTAGACACCAGGGAAGACATATATGTTAGATCGGTCAGGCATCCAGGTAGGGGGAGGGACCACTGGACACAAGGGAAAAATTTCATTATTATCGGGCATGGGTGCCAGTGGGGGTGGGACCACTGGACACCAGGGGAAAATGTTGTCATACATCGGGTGGGGGATCAGGAGGAGGGAGGGACCACTGGGAAACAAGGACTATTGTGTTGAGGATCAGATGGGGAGTCTCTGCAGTACCTCTGCCAACCACTAGGGTTGTGCCAGATTAGGCAAGGTCTCGGTTGGTGGTATTTGCTCCATACAAGGGGACCACATAAAAGGCCTTTGCATGGAGAAACTGCTGTGTGAATCAGACCACTCTGGTATTCAGGTCCCCTCCCCCTCATTTGCATTGCCCCCCCTTCTACACTTTGCTCAAGTGCAAATCTGGTTTAAGCGCACAAACCAGGCATCTGTAAATAACAACTTGGAGCAAAGTCTGGTTTGCTCGCATAAATCCAGGTTTGAGACCAAGCAAAGTTTTATGAATCCTGGTCCAGGTTTCCATATTTAGCCTGGCAGAATTGTTTGATACTTTTCTTCTGTGTGCACAACCCAGCCTCAATGATATCTTATTCATCACACACTGAACATTATGAAGGTGCCTGCTTGTAATCTTTCATCATTCGGTTGCTGCCACTGTATGCACCAGACAACTGTCATTCCTCCTGCTGTCACTAAGTCATTATAAAATATGAAGTGCAAGGCGGCCAGCGGTTAGAATGGAAGAGCTGCAGCTGGCACCTGTGTGAAGTCAGGGAAACCCGGCGCATGTTTGCCATTATAAACGCTCTTTTATAACAGCAAAATACGCTACAGGTTTCCCTATGGGAAAAAGCGAAATCCAGTTATTACATTAAAATTATCCCTATGAGATTTTCATTTCCATTCTAATTCTGTTGCTGCCACTGAGTACATGCCACTGACCACTGTCACTCTTCCTGTCATAAATTGTCCCTGTGTGACTCCTCTTTGCATTTCTGTCATAATTCTGTTGCTGCCGCTGCATGCCTTGGAGAACTGTTGCTCTTCCTGCAGTAAATTCTCCCTATGCAACTTCTCTTCTTCTTATTTCTTCATCATAATTCTGTTGGTGCCACTTCACCATCAATATTCCTGTTGTCTCTGTCACTAAAAAGACATAATATGTACTGGCTGTTAGATGTGTCTTCACTGATTTTTTGAAAGAAAGTTACATACAGTACTGCTTATCCACTTCTATCAATTCCTCATAGGGGTCAAGGGAAACATCTGTCACACTGACAAGGCCAAAATTACAGCTGTGTGAGAAATGCCTCATTGTAGCAGGGTGGGTGGGATAGAATAGATGGAGGAAGAAATGATGCCACTGATTCACACCAGCCTTTTCAGTGCAGCGGATCCAGACTTGCTAATAACATTAGTCTAGTCTTGTTCGGTTAACAGCACTACTAATTATTAATATATTATACTTCTGATTCTGGTTTTGGTTTTTAATCTGATTTACCTGAGCCAAACTAACTTGGCAGAACTAGAAAATCCAACCTACACACCTCTATAAAAGTACTGTGTGACAAAGTCTTCTTGTTCTGGGAACCATTTATTGAAGCAATAGAGCATGAGATTTTTCCTTCCTGCTGTAGCTGTGACATCCGATTGTTTTACTGGTGGATGGCTCTGTGGAATTATTGGGTGGGTGATGGAGCCTGATGTTTTCACTATGGAATGCGTAGGTGTTGCCTGAGTGAGAATGACCCATGTTCAGTACTCTACTATAAACTCCCTAAGGTTATGTAATGTATTTACTGATACCTGTCTAGGCCTGTAACCAAAAAGGATGTATTGAAGTACAGCACTGTCTGTCTGGCACTTTGCTGTGGCATGTCAGTGTATGTCATTTCCTTGATCTGCTTGTCTGTAACCTTTAAGAACTGAATTAAAAAATGCTTTCCAAAAGAAAAAGAAACACCACCAAAAATAAAGGGAAAAGACTATGCAGCTTTGAAAAGTGTAGAAAGTGCCATTCATCAGCTCCTTTAACCAGTTAAAAAAATCTAACTTCAAAAACTAGAATTTTGATCTTGAAACAGGATTGTGTCATTAAGTTATAAAATACTATTTGTAATTAAATGAAACCCATAGCTATTAAAACAACAACACAATACAGCATGAATGTTTTCCTTAGCCAATAAGAAATAATTACTAAAGAATATCTTTGGGATTCAGATACAAGATTTCAGTAGTGCAAAGGATGGAGGTCGCTGCTGCAGTGTGATTAAGGGTAACTGTGAGTACCTCAGCAGGGCCCATGTGCCCTGTGACATGCATCCATAGAGACGTTAGATAAATTCACAGTTGTGCTATAAGTTTGTTGAACTAGGCCATTTAGGCAGGATTACAGTTTTGGAGTTTGTTCGGGGCAACTGTAGACTTATAGAGTAGGTGGCTTAAAAACTTAACATAACGGCTGAGGGCCTTGGGCCACCTAGGCACCAGAGGGTATGGGGAGTTGGGTGCAGTAAAATGCAATACCTGACATTTGAAAGTTATATTTTCTTTTTGAAATACATATGTTGTAATATATTTTATCTGCCTGTTAAGGGGAGGGTGTTGCTAGCTAGCTCTTCGAGTCCTAGCACTGAACTCAGAGTTTCACTTCAGTTAGTTGCTTTGCCTGCAACTTGTAGGAAAAAGCACTCCCTTGTTAATCATATAGTCACTGTACACAGTTCATTTTCTCATTTTGCTCTGTGTGATGTATTTGTGTGTGCATGCATGCACATGTGGACACGCACACGTGTGTGTGTGTGTGTGTGTGTGTGTGTGTGTGTGTGTGTGTGTCTGTCTGTCTGTCTGTCTGTCACAGGTTTTCTTCCTTTAATTTTGCAGTTTTTGCTCATTTTAGTTTTGTTGATGATTTATTTTTTGTGTGTGATTTATCTGAATCCACTCCAGTGAGCTAAGGTTGATCTAGTAAGTGAGCTAGCCAGGCTGATCCAACCCCCACAAGACACAGACTCTTGAGGACTGACCCCCACCACTAGTGATGTGAAAAGTTGAAAGACTTCGCTCTGCAGATTCATTTGTGAATTTGCCTCATTTTGCAAAGTTAATCCACCATGCAAAGTCCAAATTCATGGAAAACTGATAACTCTGCAAAATGTAAAGTTGGCAACATTGCCGGTGGAGTTTGGTACAGAGGTGAAGTTTGCAAAGTGTGAAGTTAGTGACTTCACTGGTGAAGACTGGTACAGAGGTGAAGTTTGCAATGTACTATGGGACTGGAGGTCACATGTTGCAGAAACAAGATGTATACCTCAAGAAGGCTGTCTTCAGTGCAGTCTTCTGAAGACAGAGTAAGAGAGACGTCTGTGTGTGCTTGTCTGAGAAACAAAACTTTTAAAATACCAGTACATCTCCAGACCGAGCTTTTGGAATCCAAATTACTCTCAAATTGTTCTAGAGGCCTTGTGCTGATAGATTTGTGTTCTTTTGTTTGTTTTTTTCACTGATTATTTACTTTAAAGTAGTGGTTTCTGTTTTTTCAGTCTGTGAAGCAGTGGTGTGGGAGAGGGTAGTTGTACTGTAAAGCAAGGCACCCCAGAAAGATCCGAAGCTTTTCTGTCTAAGAAGGAGATCTGTGTTATATTTTGGTTTTCTCACTCTTTCTTGTTCATCATTTATGGTCTGTAGTGAGTAATTTCTCATTTTTAAGCTGTCTTATGCACAGGCGTAAACAACATATTGTGGTAGCTTGGAGTAGCAGGTTTTGGAGGTGCAGTCGTATTATGGCCAGCGGTGCCACTGCTTTTTTGGGCTGGGCCCTGTGGCATGAATGAAAAAGCATGCTGTGTATGACAGTGCTGCAAAAGCATGCCACCAACTTGAAACAATTTCGCCGCTACAATGAGGGAGTGACCCATCTTTGCAGACGTGCCTTGCCTGGTGTAACATTTCAATAAACATGGCAGCAGCTGTCGCCGTCCACCTCTCACAGTCCTACCTGAAAGCCAACATCAGGGGTGCCCAATCCCTCTGTCAGCATGCCCCCTTGCTAGTTCATTTGCCAATGGGGGAACCCAATCCCTGTCGGCATAATGTCCCCCTATTTAAATTTGTCTGCTGAGGGGGGGTGTGCAGTCCCCCTCGGCATCATGCACCCCCCAAACAAAGACACAGTTTCTGTGCCAATGGGGGGCCCAGTCCCTGTCGGCTTCAGTCCCTCTCCCAAAAAAAAACACAGGTGGAACACTGGGAGCCCACACCAGTGTGCCAAGACAAACCTTTAAAAAAAACCTTCCCTTGATGTCTTTTTTTTTTTTAACCTGTGAAAGAGAAAATAGTCCCTCGTTGTCTCCGTGCCTCCTCCCCAACCCGCACCCACCACCCTCTGCACACCTCACCTCCCGCACCACCCATACTTACTCTTTGGAGCCTGATGCGATGATCTTCGGTAGAACGGGAACATGTCTGCACTATTCAAAGCAGACCGCAAACTGAAGAAATGCCGGTAAGCTGTATAATGGCATCAATGGGGCCTTAGATGGAGATCTCAGCCATTTTTGTGACTTTTGGCTCCACATTTTCAACATAGGGTTCTTGGGACCCCACCACATGAACTCTGTCACTGTCATGTTGTTATTCAGTCTCTAAAGGTGATTTCACAATCACTGTGTGGCATCACCTTTCAGGACTGATTAATGAAATGACAGTGTCACTGTTCATGAGGTGGGCTACCAAAAAGCATATGTTGCAAATTTGGTGATAAAATTCCAAAAAATAACTGTGTTATGAGCATGCATTGCACAGTTTCCATGCATGCTTGTAAGTCTGAGAATGTTTAATATTTTCACTCCAGATTTTAAGTGTTGCCATTTTTTCATACCTCCCTATGAATAGCACAGATGTCATTTTTCACATCATTCCCAAAATTTGTTTCGCACATCTGGCTCACAATGGCGCGGTTGCTGTGGGAAATCAATGTTCAGGACAGATTAAGAAAATCACAATGATACCGTTCATGAGTGGTGATCCCAAAATGTCTTTGTTAAAAATTTGGTGAGAAAATTCCACAAAATGACTGTTACATGCATGCATTGTGCAGTTTCCATGCAGGCTCATAACTTCGAGAATTTTTAATATATTCACTCCAGATTTTCAACATTGCCATTTCTTCACACATCCTCATGAACGGTATAGCTGTCATTTTTCACATCCTGCCCAAAATGTGTTTTCGCACATCTGGCGCAGAATGGCATGGTTGCTGTGGGAAATCAACATTGAGACAGATTAACAAAATCACAGTGCCACTATTCATGAGCAGAGGTCCCAAATGCTTTCATGATGTGGGGTCACAAAAAGGCCATGTTGAAAATTTGAAATGCAAATATCAACAAACGCCTGGGGTGTTAGGGTTTCTAACTATAACGTCGCACCCTGTAGAGACTGACAGGCATCAGGGACATGCTTTTGGATTGTTGGCTGTAATGCTAATGCCATTCCACCCCTACCCCCACCCTGCAGCTAGTGACAGGCATCAAGGTGTGCCTTGGACTCCTTGGTCACAAAGTTCACCCCATTTTCCTATACGGCACCCATCTCAACATATTTCCTCATGCAATGGGGTGAGCGTAAGGCCCGATGACCCCAAAGCACAATGCAACACTTGTCAGAGTCTACAGGGTAGGGTGAGGTGAAATGGCATGAGTGTTCGGGCCAACGACCCAAAGGCACACCTCAATGCCTATCAGTCTCTGCAGGGAGGGGTGCGGTTGACGTTGGTTCCATA
This sequence comes from Neoceratodus forsteri, assembly GCA_016271365.2. NCBI lineage: Eukaryota > Metazoa > Chordata > Ceratodontiformes > Ceratodontidae > Neoceratodus > Neoceratodus forsteri. The sequence goes on from CM057456.1 coordinate 149,655,986, forward strand.
CTTCACTGCCATTCCTATTATGCATCTCTCTAACTCCTGCACTACCAATGCCAGCACCAGCAAGACAACATTCGGCTATTGACAAATGCTTGTTATTTCTGTGGTTTAGTTTGGTGTGTTTAAATAAAGTATATTGTCAGTGTCTTTCTATAGCAGTTTTAGTTAGTTTTTAGTTATAGTTTTCTTAAAGTGATGGTGTTCTACACTATGACATTGTAGTAGTTCAGGCACAGGAATGGGGAGCACAGAGTCTGAGACTTCACACCCTACATCCCAAATGTCCCATAGGATAACACTGCAACTTTATCAAGCCATAACTCCACCAGTCATTGGAGTTAAGGGACTCTCTATACTTTCAAACAAGAGCCTCAATGTGTACTACAATAGTAACACATTAATATCCCTGGAAAAAAATCATGAGGAGTGCACAATACCTCAGAATCAGTCCCAACTTGATCATGGAGCCAAATCCACAATTTAAGACTGATAATCATCAAATATGCACCAGATCTGCATCTCCTCCTGGACTAAATTTTTCTAAGTTCCAGGCAAATTCAACAAAATTTGATCAAGTTATGCCTAAAAAACTCAAAAGGAGTTGTTGGTGGAAGTCATTTTGACCTAGTTTCACCTTCCTGTACCCAAGTAGAAGTTGCAGGTGAAGTTACCAATGGTGAATTTCCTATTAAGTAGAAAAATTTTGCAAAATGATCTGCGGAGGCGAATTTGGTGACTTCACCTTAACTTTGCCAGTGAATTAAAACTTAAAGAGCCAGTGGATTGATTGAGCAGCTATTATGTTTAATTTAGATTGATTACCTTGTGTGGTGGTATTCTGTTTCATTTTATAATACAGATATCTCATAATATTGTATCATTTTTATCTTTCTGGTTTTTCCATTAGTGGGAAGTTCAAAAAGACATGCAGCACCATTTGTTGTTTTTCAACTGAAAGTGATGAATTGAGGGGAAGGTGGTATCGAGGAATTTGTCGAGTGCACTGAAGGAGCACTGTTTCTCATAGATGATCAGTTGTTTTTAATAAAAGTGTAGAATGATGGCAAACTCATTCTCTGTTTTCAGTAGATGTTCTGTTACATGTAAGCTATGGCATGGATAATAAAAAATGCTGATTTGAAATCTTTCTCTTTTTTGTCTTTGTTTTCATGCTGTTAGAGCATATTCATTCATGTAGAAGGCACACATGCAGGAGGGGTGGTGTGATTATGTTAACCCTCAACACAACATAGTAGCTGCACTAATTTTATATATATGAATAAGCTGTCATTACGAGTCTGGAATGTTTAGGCAGTTAATAGCATTCAAAAAAGTCAGTTATCTTTGTTATCAGTCTGATTCTGGTATTTGTGAATTCACTAGTTGATCCATTGAATAGTCGGAGGCAGTATGCCTTCAATATCCATGGATCGAGTGTTTTAAAAATGGCACTACATGTCTGGCTTGCCGAAATCACTTAACCACTATTTTTGTGATGAGTCCAGAAGAGGGAAGATAGAAATACACTGAGCATTGATAGAGAGGGCTGATCAGCTTAAGAGCTGCCACCAGACATGAAGTCAGAGGCAAATGTCTATGAGTCAGGATAAGACCATCATCTCTCCTGGTGCTGGAGATCTGCTGGTCATCTCCACACTTTTTAAATCTTGTAAAACCAGAACCAAACAACAAGGCATTCCACCGCACTTCTAAAACCAGCAAGGAAGTGCCATGTTCACTGGTGCTGGGCAGTGGCAGGGTGCAGATTCGGTGCTGCTAACCCCTTCAGTTACCAACAATGACCACAAACGAACTGCACTCGCAGACACAGAGGTTCGAGTGTGTGCTACAACAAGTAAATTGAGTCGCCTTCAACTCCTAAATGCAAAGATGTTTACTCACAGCAGAGAAATTGCAGACAAAATGGCAAATAGTGAACACACTAAGCAAACAGACTAACCAGCCACCCAACTGTTATCCAGGTGTGCAACTCAATTTACTTGTAGCACACACTCGAACCTCTGTGTCTGGGAGTGCGGTTAATTTGTGGTTGTTTTTCCAATGCACTCCTTCATCAAAAGTGATGCAAAAATGCAAGCCCATATGACAATAAATTTATAGGCAGTACAAAAGAATGTTTCATCAGGCAACAAAGAGACTGCCCGAACCAGCGACTGTTTTTTTCTTTCTGTTATATGAGCTGCTCGGTTTCCTCGCATATGATTTTTAGGTAAACTGGCTTTTTTTTTGTATGCACATATTTAAACCTCACATAATCTCTTCTCAGTGACTGAAAGGGTCAGCACATTAAGTCAGGTAGGGTGGACTGAAAGGTTCGAGATAAAGCCATTTTTAGTGCAGGCATGCAGGAGGTGCCATGTTAGAGTAGATGGAGGTAAAGCACTACAGAACTGCTATACAATTGTCTTCTGTTTTATTTCCTTAAATGTATTCACTTGTAACAAATTATTTATATTTTACATGAAGTGTTTTTAAAAGGATGATTGGGTGTTGGGGGGATACTTGGGCATGCTAGTGACTACGGCTGTGCTGAACTATATGCCCTGATTGTTTTTTCAGAGTCCCTTGATGTAACAAATAGGGAGCTTTAACAAGCACGTTTTAGCACCGATTCTGTTGGTTACAGCAAGAGACTACTACATTAATTATGTGTGAGTATTAGACTTTCTTGTCTGACAGAAAATGAACAGCATGCAACCCTGAATTAAGTGTCTTTTGATGCAGGTCTGCAGTCATCAATGCAGCATTGTGAAGTGCTAAGCTTTCAAATATTAAACCAGTATGCTTGCACAATACTTCTTTCTCTGGAATAAGCACAAGAACATATTATTCCATTGACAGATATGTTAGAAAGGCATACCGACGCTTTCTCAACAACTTTGCTGTGACCCACACTACAGCGACAACAGCAACAGGTCACTGTAGTGACCACGCCGGAACCCGGCATTGCTTTCTGGGGTTATTACACCCCCTTCCTGAAGCAACTCTGACTTGGAGTTGATTATTTAAGTAGCAGGGGGCAGAGCCCCCCACATAGGGGGTTGGGGTGAAGTCTCCTGAAGAAAACAAAGATTGATGTGACTCCCTTTATGCCAACCGCAAATGAGGTCACCTCAAAGGAGTCCCTGTAACGTCGGTCGACAACGAAATTGTCTACTGACTGTCATAGATTATGTTAGAAATGAACTGTGAAAGAAGGTAAAGTACCATGTTAAAGCCATCTAGTCTTGTTATTACAGAGCAGCTTACCCCCCATGGCATCACCTCCCCTGTATGCTCACACTGCATGCCCTCTCCACCTGCTAACTGAATCCATGAGTGAACAAGGTTTATTAGGAGTCAAAATCAGTAACTTCTATCAAACACACAGCTTTATTTACAGAACATCATATTATGGGCAGCAGAAACATAGTACTCTAGATCTAAAAATACTAAAATAAAGCCTTAATCCACTAGTTCTCTAACAACATCTCTACCCACCAAACTCACCCAACCAGTCCCATCTGATCCCCCAGATAAGCCACTCATGGCCCATGCAAGACTGATCTGGCCCTGACTGTGAGGATTTTTTTTCTTATCTCTGTTTATCGATTTCTCCATTAACAAACTGAGATACATCCAAACCTCCTGACTGTGAGGATAGTGAGAGGCTAAGTAAATACATTGTTGCTGGGATGGGTAAAACACAGATTGATTCCCTGGACTGCTTACAAAGAGATCAGTGTGTGAGACTGAGACAATGATGGGCAGCCACGGGCCCCACCATGGTGAGACATAATCACCAAAGGAAAAATGCAGTTCAGTCAGGAATCAGTCAGGAGTGTCAGTTGTTGGAGAGTCAAGGGAGATGGAACACAGACTATTTTGGTTTTAGCTAGACAAGTATTCACTTTCTCAGTCCTTATCCTTTTAGCCAGCTAATTCTCCTCTGACTCAAATACTGCTACACAATTGTCAGCTCTTATGCCTGCCACTTGCCCACCTTGACTGAGGACACTATTCTAGGACTCAGGCTCATCTTACTTTGAATTACTCTCCATGCCAAACAACAGTGACATCACACACTGACATGCAGGCAAATGATGGCTTTTACTATAGCCGTTACCCTGTGGTGTTTCACATCAAGTCAGCTGCTGACACTGTTGTATCATAACAACATGCATTCAGTTTCAGTTGAGATCAGCTGTTCTGTTCTTGAATTGACAGGCAGTCAGGATAAATGAATGATGTGGTGATATTGCTGCCATGCTGCTGGAGGAAAAGGAATCTGACAGATTCTTCAATGTGACAGACAGAGAAAACAGCAGGCAGGCAGCAGCAGCAGCAGTGCAGGTTGGCATCAATAAAAACTATGCCAGGTGTGAATTTTATGGATGACTACAGTCCCCAAGCCCCCCCCAACTCACCAGTGGAGTTGCTACAAGTAACTTTTTGTTTAATTGATGTGCACCAGTGCCAACCAACAATGTGCAACTGTCATTGGGCCTGTAACATTCCAACACCTGGGTACTTAGGATTCCTGCGAGATCCTTAGGGCTAGGGCACTTACACTGGTTTCAGTGATGTGTGGGTAGTGCCCTACCATAAAGTCAGGCAGGGGCACTGTGTTCATATTTTGGATGAGACGTTAAGCTGAGGTCCCATCTGCCTGTTCTGGTAGTTTTTCAGGCGGATGTTAAAGATCCCATGGCACTTCTTGAAAACAGCAGTGGAATTTTTATTGAAAATCAAACAAAACATCATGCAAACAAGTACACAAAAGGAAAAAAAAACAGGGTTTCCAACATTCCAGCTATATACGATCAGAAAAATATAAAGAATCTGTGTATTATCTTCAAATTTAATTCTGTTTTTTACACCTGTATATAAAAGAGAAAACTTTTTTACATGTGAGTTTATATGAAAGGGACACTTTTTCCTCTTTTTTTTTTTTCTAATATTATATCCAATAATTTTACATCATAGGCAATCTGCTTTACTTTTGAAGAATCATCTGCAATCTTGAGATCTAACTTGTTGAAGTGTGGATTCAATTAATAGTGCTATTGACACATCTGTAAAGTATACATTCTGTAGTGGATACTGACATCTATCTTGCCATAAGAAAAACTTAATACAAGCAAAAATGACATTGCGAGATCTGGGATGGTATTGTTTTGAAATTTCACTGTAATCACACAAAATCAGAGTTTCATATGTATATATATTTGTAGCCAGAAATTTCCAAAACTGGACACTTGAGGTGAACTGTAAGTAAAAATGTTACTGAGTCTCTTCGATTTTTTTACAATCTGGCCCGATAACACAACCATGAAGTATCCCAAGTTTTGGGAGGGGACCTGGGAACAGGGTCATGGATTGTGGGGGAGGGACAGCCAGGTCATGTGTCCCAGGTCTGGTAGCTCAGTGGCCACATATGGACTATGGTGGCAGCCTGAAGCTTCTCTTCCAGAGTTGAAAAAAATAACTGTTGCTATTCTGCTAATGTTGTTGATACAATAACAGCCACCACAGCATGGCACAAGGTTGATAGGTTCCTCAATTCATGCTGTTGCAGCCCAGAAAGCCCTGTGATTAGGAATAGGCAGCAGTAAGCATCCAGGATGAGGTTGCAGCACCCCACAAAGTGCATCCAATGAAGGACCTCTTTCTTGTTACCTCTAATCTACGGGTCCCTGGGGCTGAGTCCAGCCCTCTTTCCCCTATGGCTTCTGTTCCATTTTGCAGCAGAGTATTTAATGAATACTGTGATGCTGAACCCCTATACAGTGTGCTGTCCCCCTGCACCCACAAAACCCTATGTAAAAAAAAAAAAGTGTGCCACTGACCTACTGGCCTCCTGAGCCCGACTTGGACCAAAGTGTCCCAAATGTTTCTGACATGCCCACCTTTGCAGATAACACCACAGCAACACTCCTCTCCAAGACAACATCACCCATTCAAGGAGGAGCATCACCTACTAGCTGGTAGCAGCCATACCACAGTAGCAATGACTGAATGCCCATCACCAAATGGCACCCTCCCCCACAGCATCCTGCCTGGTGTCCTCAGCCCACTTACTTACTGTCTACCTTCTCCATCTTGATTCAGGTGAGGCTGAGAGTCAGTTTGATAGCCACGGCCACCTTCATGATGATCATCAGCAGGTGGGCATAGCGATGGAGACAGAGGGAGAGGCTACCTTCTAATCAGCACCCAGTGCAGTCCAGTCCCTATCCCCCCCTTAAAGAGCAAGGGGAGGTTTGCGCAGCCACTGAGAGAGATGTGATGTGCCCTAGTGGTGCACTGCATCAGTCACAGAGGACCCTTTTGGAATATGCACAGCAGCAATGACTGCGTCTCTCAGTAATTCCTTCTCTCTGGTTCTCGCTCCTCTTGCCCAGGCCCGATATGTCTCTTCTGTGCCCCCATTCTCATTCTCTCTCTCTGTTTCTGGACCTGTGTAGGGGCTGAGAGGGCATGAGGCCCAGTCCTAAAGGTGTCTTCTGAGCCTGGAAATTTCTGTCGGTGCCCCTGCCCAAGGATTGTTTTTTCCCCCACTTATTTAACCAGGTGAGACACACTAAGTTGAAAGCTTGTTTACAGGTGCAACCTGGAAACATGAGGAAGTTAAGTGACTTGCTCAGGATCACACAGTATGCAAGTGGGGGCTGTGGGATTCAAACCCAGGTCTCCGGATTTGCAGCTCAGAGCCTTAAACCACTGTGCCATATCATCATTTAGCATTGTTACTGCTGTTTTCATTTTTGATGAGAAACATTGAGGAAATTCTATTCTGGAGGCATAGGTTTTCCCCATAATGTAAGAATACAACTGTTTTCTTGTAAGAGTAGTTATTGTTGTCTTATTTAACTGCCATCATTTGGCTTTCTGGCTAGAAACAACTGCATATTCTGGTATGTTATGGGAAGCCAGTAGTTTTTTTTTTTCTGGGGGTGTTCTTCATTCCATTTACTGAAGTTATATAGGTAGTCAGAAGGTTTTTGTCCACTCATGCCGTAGATGTACTGCCTCATCCCATCCCCTTTTTATAGTGGAGTGTAAAAAAAAAAAAAAAGAGTGAAAGAATATCAAGAGATTTATCATAATATGTCCTCCTTCTTCATATGGTAAATATGTATAATCCCTTTTGACCAGATTGATCCTGCTCTGCCACAACATTTGAAAGAAGTCACTGTATAATCATATGTCTAAACTAAGAAGGGGGAGATAAATGAAACTTAAATATGTAAACATGGGTAAAAGAAGTTTCTTAATCATAAGAACTATCTATTTCTTAGAGAATGTCCATGTTTTCCAGATTTGCACTTTTTGTTTGCATGTGGCTAGTTGGTTTTCCCAACTAAGTTGTGCTAGGTTACCTTGTCTGAAGAAGAGTCTCAGATTCTTTATGGGGGAAGGAAACATTTTAATACTAGTTATTCCCTGAGAGGTATGTTTATCTGGTCCTAATCTTAAATTAACACTTTTTTCAAAATTAATTTTAGCCCCAGATATTTTTGAGAAGGTTTATATCACTTTTAATGCTTCCTCACCTGAGGTCTGATCCTTAATCAAAAGCCACACGTCGTTTGCATACATAGCTATTTTTTGTGGTGCCATCCCATCTTTTGGTGAAATTCCCTTGATGTTCATATCCCAAATTATTCATCTTATTAAAGGGTCTATAGCAAAGGTACACAAAAGGGGATTTAATGGGCATCCTTGATGTACTCATAATTTTTAATGGCAATGCTTCCCCTAATAGTCCATTTACTGATGGTATAATTAAAGCATCTTTATATAGAGTTTGCATCCACGTTATGATTTTTCCAGAGATTCCATAAGACTGAAAAATCTAAAAAAGGTATCTGTGTGACACCTTATCAAATGCTGTAGCTTTGTCTAGAGATGGTATATAACTTGTCAATTTACCTTATTTACTGTATTCACATACATCTCTCAACAGCATTAAATTTTGTGTAATGTTTCTGTTGTGTATGGAACATGTCTGTACCAGATTTATTAGGGTTTCTGCTACTTTTTGTAATCTCCTACAAAGTAATTCAGATAGAATTTTATAATCAGTATTTAGTAGGCTAATTGGTCTCCAGTTTTGTAGGTTGCACTTGTCTCCTTTTTTCAATAAACAAAAATTGTAATGGATGTTACAAAATCAGGGAAGGAGCTAGGAGAGGGTAAAGTACAGTTATACACTATTTCTAAAAGTTCACTTATTTCTTGTGTGAAAGTTTTATAGAATTCTTTGAAATACCATTGATTCCTGGGGAGGTGCCTTGTTTTAGGGAAAAGATTATCTGTGCTATTTCTTCTGCTGAAATTGTGCCACTAGGGTATTCTGTTTTTAATTCTGGATATGGTGATTCCAAGAAATTTGATAATGAAGCACTGGGGGTGTATTCTGATCCAAAAGAGGATTGTAGCGATTTCCACACTACAGTTAGCATGTCTATATCTATTGTTTTTAGGTGCCCCTTCTCATCATAAAGGCTATCCATTAAGGTAGCGTGTAATCTTTGTTTACATGCTATGAAAGGGTCAGCAGATGATTGTTTTTCTGTTCCATATCTCATCTCTGCATCTAGAGAAACTGCTCTGTTGTGTTGAAATTGAAACATTTGGGTTTTTAAATGGTCAATTTGAGTTTTGAAACAAGGTTTTTCAATTGGAGGTAGAGACATAAGTTTATATAGTTGGTTTCTATATCCTAAATATTGTAAACATTCTAAATTTGTTTTGGCTTTACCATTTTGCACAAAAACCTCCTTTATATCTCTTTTAGTGTCAGCTCACCATTCCCTCAAATACTCATAAAGGCACAGGACTGAGTGTCTGGCCTCTAGTAATTGTAAAATTCCTTTTTTTAATATCTTCTGATGTTAGTACTGAGTAGAGATGCAGGAAATAAAATTTCACTGCCGAAACTGTGGCGAAATTGGCAATTTCACCTCATGAAATGTTTCACGAAATTTTGCCCACAATTTTGCAAATCACAAATCCAGTACAATTAGATATCCCTGGTGTCTAATGGTCCCCCCGACTGATCATTGGTGTACATTTTTAGTAAATATCCCCCGCAGATAACTCATCATCCTCTCATCCCCAGGACCATGGATCCTTAATTAAATGCCCCCTCCCTGGTGTCTAGTGGTCCCCCCCAGGATGATCACTGGCACAAATTAATAATAAAGACACTGTCTTCCCCCAGTTAACTCATTATTCACCTATCCCCTGGATCCAAATCCTTAATTAAATGCCCATTCCATGGTGTTTAGTGGAACACCACCCTGTCTTCAGCACCCAACCTGCTCCTCCACACCCTGATCAGGCCACTGGTCCAGCCCTCCACTCACCTCCATGGCCGGTAGCCCAACTGAGCACTTCATGAATGAGTGTGTACTTGTACAAGTGCACGCTCATTCATTGAAGCTAGTCGGGCTGCCGGCCATGGAGGTGAGTGGAGGACTGTTCCGGTGGTCTGATCGGGATATGGGGGGAGTGGGTGGTGCTGATGACATGGTGGGGGGTACACTAGACACCAGGGAGTGGACACAGGGAAGGATTAAGTCAGACAGGGGCCTAGGACTGTTATAGTTTTTGGGGCACCTCTTTCCTTGGAAACAGACGTGTTGTTCCAATGATCCAATCCAAGATTTAAGAACTTCAAGATCAAGTGTGAATGTTTTAGTTAATTTAGTTACATTTTAGCATCTCCACTGCCATTGTTATAAAATATTCCCTTTGCATACAAATATGTCACACTTCTTTTTTTAATTTTTTTTCATGATAGTACAGCAGTGTGGACATTCACCTGTCAATAACAACCACCCATTACCAAAAATCAGAAAATACCCTTTCAGTACAGCATTTTTAAGAGGAGCTTCCTTCTTATACCTAGCCTGTTGCACTCGAATGCCTGCCAAAACATGAGTACAAAACTGAAAATCAAGGTCCTTACATGGCTAAAAAAAAGCTGTAGTGACATATTTAAAGACACAGACTGCATCGCAAATATCAAATCTACTGTGCCCAATCCTCAAGCTATGCAATAACACAATCCTTTTACTTGCTGCTGCAAAAGAGCAGTTTCGGAGTTTGAGTCACCAGAACACGGAACTATAACCAGAGAGTAAATGCCCATTCCTAATTGCAAAATGAAGCAAGGTAAACACTCATTTAGTTATGGTACTAACTCAACAACTTCAAAACCACAAATGAAAGCACTGCCATCAAAGTAATTTATGGGTGCTACATTAATATTATAGAATTCCTTGTGGGTATTGGTGTTATCTATCATTATTGGCTTCCTTGCTAGATCTGCTGTTTCCTGTAGGTCTCAACTGGGTTCCATTACTATGCCTCACATGAGGCAACCTTTTGGGGCAATAGAGTGCACCATGACAAAGCACCCAGTGCAAAACATTGGTGGTGGTTGATGTGTGTCAGAACTTGCGGTACAGTACACTGCTTTAAATTATGGGTCTGCCGGATTATAAAAATTTCCCCACGGAAGTCACAGAACATGACGGCCAGGCATTTGCCTGATGTAGTGCCCCCCATTACACCACTGGCTTAAGCCCTCTCAGTTAATGTGGCAATGGAGTTTTCAAACATAAAGTCAAGGTGGTGGGGTTCTGTGTACCCAGGAACTCCCCAGGCTATGCTCCAAATTTTTGGTGGCCTCTAAAACCCCTATGTTAATCTGGCCCTGGAGTGGGCATTTAATTAAGGAGCAGGGATCTGGGGGATGGGGGATGATGAGTTAACTGGGGGGGTTCTTTATTAATTTGGGCCAGTGATTGACTAGGGGGAAGGGCCCATTAGACACCAGGGAGAACATTTCTTTGGAAATATGGGCCAGTGGTCCACAACCACATTTTGAAATTTCACTGGCAGGTGGCAAAATTTCACCAACCAGCAAAAATTCACCTGCTCAGGGGCAAAATTTCACTTGCATCTGCAGATGACATTTTGTATTTTGTCTGGTGAAATATTTCGAGAAATGCGTGAATTACATGAAATATTTCGCCAGATGAAATTTTCCAATTTTGCACAACACTAGTACTGAAGTAGTCAGTCTCCATCTCTTATGGGCTGAAAGAAACAAAATGTGGTGGAACATTAACGAAACTCAAGGTACATGCTAACAGAACATGATCAGAAAATTCACAGGGGTGAAGCTTGAAATTGCTTGCTTTTAAAAGTTTTGAAAGAAATACAAAATTGATTCTGGTAGCATATGAACTCCTGTAGTAAGACTAGCCTGGGTCCTGATGTATCTGTCTGTAAGCATCTTTTAAGTTAACAGTAGATGTAATGTTTTGTGGCACATGAGTATCACAGTAAACCTTTTTTTTTGTATAGAATCTTTTGTTTTTATATCTAAACTGCAGTTCATATACCCACCTCAAATAATGCTCCTGGATGTGTAAAAATAAGGAATGATTTTCTCAAAAAATAATTTCTGGTGTTTTTTTATTGTGGGGCTTAGGTACTGATTAACCTGAAAGGAAGGCCTTTGTATACACAACTCAGTAGCAGTGCCTTTCCCTGGTAAGATCTCCACTAGCTCATGAATTGTAAAACAAGTGCCCCTGAAAAGAATGCCTAGTCCATCTACTGTATCAGTTTGAAATATCTAAGATGATGGTCCCCACATTCAGCTTCTCTTTGCTTGTGTTATATTGAATAGAGAGTTTAATCTAGTTTCTTGCCAAGGTGACTTGAAAATAAGTTAGTATTAACATTCTTTTTTTTATAATTTGTCATAATGTATACATTTGCAGAAGCTAGATATAAGGATGACATATTTGGATTTGGACAGGGTTAATGCCCATCAGAACTTCCTTCATGAGACAGTAATTTTCTCTTTCTACCTTTTTTTCTTTTGGTTTCTAGAAGAACAGGATTTATGTTCGCTTCTATTTCAATTTCTGAGATTGCCTCATACTTTGATGAAATATCTGAGTCTGGTTATGAGTCTCCCCAGTTCCTATGTCCTGGAAGAACTTGAAATGAGTTTTGCAGGGGTACAGCACTTGGCTGTGATGACTGTTTGGAAAGTGCCCTGGTTAGTCTTCTGGAGCTTGGAATTTGAAATCCTGAAGGGAGGTGGGTGGGGTTGACATTCCCTCATTCTGGGTAGGGTCTAAGATTTTTGCAGTCTATTTTGTGGTTTCTGTTGTGTTTTTCTGTTATCAGTTCTCTGGGATAAGGGTTCTAAGGCAACAATGTTAGCATTTTCAGGGAGGTTTTCCTCAGGAGCATCTGGTGTTTATTGATGTGTGCTCAACCCACCTTTAGGGTCTCTTCTTTCAGGAACACCCTGCCCCCCATTTTCTTATGTAGGAGTAGCTTCATGTGGTCTAACACTGTCTTGTGCTTTCCTTACCAGGTTCTCTTGATTTAAGCAATCTGTCCTGTTTTGTCCTGCCCAGGGACATTGGTGGTAAGCATGTCCTGTTTCCTCACATAAGATACATTTAAACATTTTTTTACACCCTATACTCACATGCCCGAAATCACATACGCTACTTAAGTGAGTCCTAGTTCCGCATTTGTAGCATGCTTTTTGGTTGGCCTGCATAAAACAGACCCCCGATCCCTTCCGAAGAAAAAAAATATTGTGAAAGTGTTGTATTTCAGAATCTGTTTGAAACAGTTTAACTTAAAGCATCCCCCAGATCCTTCAGTGTCAATAATAGCTTCAGGGGTCAAAAACATTACATTGTTTTTGTAACCAGAAATATATATAGCCTACACATACCCCTTAATTTCTAAACATAACAGTTACTGCCTTTATTAGGGGTTTCGTGAGAGGGATGGACCAAAGAGTTATCCATAATGGGGAAGATCTCATTGCATTATATTTTGTTCAGAATTTATCCAGACAATCAAAGGTTTTAAAACTTATAGCAAAAACATCCTCCCCTGACACATATTAATGCATAAATGTCTGTGGTTTGAAAATTCATAGATTCTTTAAATAACTTTTGGGCCACATAGACCCTGTCTGGATGTTCTGGCAACCCTCCCCAATACTATAGACATACTGCATTCTTTTTTGTAGCTTGCTCCAGTCTGTTCCTTAAAAGATCAGAAAAGGTCAGGTCAGAATTTACACTTCAGTGTCTCCCCTTTTCTTTTGAGAGGGGGGTTGTAGACCTTGCGAAAGGTCCCTGAGAATTTTCTGGTGTTGGTTCAGCATTTAGATTTTCAGTGGGAGGAATCACTCTTTCTGGTGCCCCAGCTGCATGGTCTGACATCCCAGGTGCAGTTTTTGTTTTGTCGGACCACAATGTAGGCTCACTAAAATGTGGGGAAATGTCTGAATTACAGCCTTGATTTATGCTTTCCTCCTCTGATACGTTCAGCTCTAGTGCATTAGTGCAATGTGTTTGCAAATTCACTCTGATAGTGAGTGGTACCTGCTGCAGAGTTTATTTTGTTTTGACATTATCAGTATCTGGGTCTGAAGTCCCACTGTCCCGACTTGTGAATGGTTCATTCACATTTCTGGACTATGTAGTACAGTACGATCTGCACACCCATTGGCCCACGTGGTGGACCAATAGGCGTACATCCGTACTGTATGTTGAAGTCAGCGGTGGCCCGTGGCTTGCGGTGGGAGGCTGTCCACCACTGGACCGGGGGGTGCAGGATGGTGGAGCACAGTGGGTAGGCGGGGAAGGGGGTACCGCTGGTCCACCAGGGTTATTATTTACATTTGCCTGAGGTGGGGCAGGTGATCAGATCCACTGGACCACCAGGGATATTATATTCATATGCCTGCGATTGGGCAGGAGATCGGGTCCACTGGACCACTAGGGTGTATTTGACTACAGGGCCACAATCAGGCAGAGGATAGTGGTCCACTGGACCACCAGGGTTATATTATATCTATGCCAGTGATCGGGCAGGGGATCGGCACCACTGGACCACCAGGGTTAAATATAACTATGCCCATGATAGGGCATGGGGGCATGACACCCGGACTGTGTCCCAGGAGGTCGGGTGGCCACCCACAGCAGGCAGCTGCCATGTTTCACCCAGCAATATAGCATCCCACCTGTGGGTGTCCCCCGACTTGTTTCTGGTTTTGACAGGAACATCTTTGCACCCCCCTGTGTGGCGCAAGGTGAGTTTGTGCCTGCATATGCACCGCACATCCCATGCTGAATACTGGGATGCGCCACATATGCATGGGCACGCCTCCTGCACTTGCACCGCATACATTACTGGTGCACCCCGGCACATCTGAGATTGTGCGGAGCAACCTACTTCTTTGAACATCACACTGGGACGCATCGGTGGGTTGGGCATGGAGCAACACTATTGCGCCACGTGCAACCCCTTTGAATATCCCACCTTGTGTGTTCCAAATGTACCATTTTATCATTGTAAGAACTAACAAAAGTGCATTTTTATGCCACTTAGCCCATCTTTTATCTAAGTCACCATAAATTAGATTTCTGTAAGTTAAACTTGAGAAATAATGAACTTTCCATTGATTAGCTAGATACATCCAAAATCCTGAGATTTAACTACATTGAAAAAACAAGTGTTCCATTGTTTCAAGTTGTTGATAACAACCAGGTCTTGAACATATTCTTTCTGATACTTGCCTATGTTTTTGGTAAGCTTTTACATTAAGCCATTCATGACAGCATAACCAGTTTGTATCTTTCATTTTTTCTGGAATTCTTGGTTATTTAATACTTCCAACAGAGAAGACAGAAGATTTGCTGGACATTTAGGAAAGGTGACCTCTATCCTAAAGCTTGAAACTATAATCTGTTTATAAAGAAGTATTCTATCTATGGTTAAAACCATTCAACTAGATATTTGCCAAGACTTAAACTTTACAAAAACCTACATTAAATATTGAGGGGATTAATTAGCTGTTTTTATTCTTTGTAGTGAACCCCCTGTCCATAATGGGAACCAGGTACAGCAAGTTTTTCTAAAAAACAGAGTCGAAGGACATTCTACTTCAAACAATAGGGACCTGAAATTTATAATTAAATATGTGTTATAGAAAAAAAAAAACAAGGGGTTTATCACATTAAGCCACCCTTGTTTTAATGGCAAGTATGGTATATTCCTTTTGATAGGGTTTAGCCTACTCCCCCAAATGGCTTGAAAGAAAATAATATACATAGGGGTTTATATGGTTCTTGGTGGTAGAAATATATAGCTGACAAACAAAAAAACTGGGATTAAGAAGGTTTTAATGAGGTATATCCTTGTTTTTCTTTAGACATTTGTCATTTATTCCATTGCTGGGCCATCCTTCTACCTTTTTCTAGTTTAGGTTCCCAATTGAGCACATCCAATGGATTGGATCCAAATTGTATTCCTAAAATGGTAAACAGGCTGTTAATTATCTGTATGCCCAGTATATCCATAGTAGTACAGTCAGAGTTCTTTAACTGACATCCTTTAATTTTCTGTAAATTTAAATTGGAACCTGAACAAAGGCTGTAATCTGAGGTTATTTTAGGGCTTGTTTTACAGAAGCAACATCTTGTGCTAAGATGCAGAGGTCGTCTGTGTAGGCCATCACTATATAAGGGACTGGACGGCCTTCAATTTGAATGTTTTGTAATTTTACAGCTAAATTTAGGGCTCGTAATAGGGGGTCAATGTTAAAAGCATATACTAGTGGACTTAGAGAGCATCTCTGTCTAAATCTTCTGTGTACTGGTAACATAGGATCATTCTAGCCATTAAACTGTGGATTAACAGTGGTTGGTTTTTACATGCTCTGAATCCATTTTATAAAGTCCTGGGGTATACTGTAGTATTTTAAAACTTGCCATAAAAAGTATGATTTACAGAATTGAAAGCTTGCTTTTGATCTAATGATAATATATAACCAACTAGTCCATGTAAATTATCATACTCAATGATTTCCCTTAACAATATTAATTGATCAGTCATCTTCCTTTCAGGAAATGAACAAGACTGAGCTGGGGAATCCCACAGCCCCCACTTGCATACTGTGTGACCCTGAGCAAGTGACTTAACTTCCCTGTGCTCCCAGGTTGCACCTGTAAACAAGCTTTCAGCTTAGTGTGTCTCACCTGGTTAAACAATTGGATATATATATATATATTGCAGTCTGTAGTAGTCTTGTATTCAAAATTTTAGCTAATACTTTGAAGTCTATTGGCCTCCAGTTTGAGATTTCTTTTCTATCACCTTTCTTTATATAAATAAAACAAACTATCTTTCACCATATGGAGGAGGATAGCATCTTCCTTTAGCATTAGGGTAAAGGCTGCCGCTAATTCTTTTGATATTAGTGGACTTTAAACTCTGGGTTGAGGCCATCAAGCCAGGAGCAGTATTACTGGATAGAGAATTTATTGCAATTTCTATTTCTTGGGATGAGATATCTTGTGTTAGCATGTTAAAAATATGTCCAGGACATATGGGAGGGGGGCATAAAAGAGTGTAAAAATTCTGGGATTGCATCTACATTAGTTGATTGTTTAGTAAAAAGTGTCTTAGTGTGCTGAGTGATGATTCTTAGTATATTTTGTCTGTTTACATACTCTGACCCATCAGTATCTATTAAACTATGTGTAGATTTGTGATTTACAGTACTTTTTCCTTATAACTGAGGAATGGGCAAATAACATTTACCTTTCCTTGAGTACCAAAGAACTGCCATTTTTGTAATCTATCATGTTTTTTTAAGTGGAAGCTTAACATTTCATTTTTTTTAATGTCTGTATCTGTGGCACAAAGTTATGCTTTGTGTCTCTAGCTAAGGATTGTAATTTATGGAACTGTTGTTTATTACATAGATATTAGAAATTATCTTTATTTCTACATATTTTACTATTTTAATATATGGATTCTCAATTTAATAGTATTGTAAAGTATACAAAAAAATGTTGGTAATAGTATCAGTCCTGAAGTGATAATACCACACTTTGAGAGTGATAATACCATCATTCAGACCCAGTAATAGTATAATTAGGGGTCTGAATGATGGTATTATCACAGAAGCTCAATAGTGCAAGCACCAGTCTCTCTGCCTATGTCTCCCAAGCGTGCCTTTCAATTGGCCGGTTTTCCTATTTATGTGGTCAAAAACAGTTTTAAAAACATGGCTGCCAGTCTCTCACTAACCGAGAGAGTTTCTACTCCATAGCACTTTGCTTCAAAAATGAAAGTGCCTGGTTGATCCTACATCAGAAGAACAGAAGAAAGGTAGGATTCAACCAGAAAACACAAACAAATGTTTTCGACAGCTAACAGAGCTGACGGGGGAGTGGTAGTCAGGGTGTGTGGAGCGCACTGGTTCTGACACACTGCGGGGGTCAGCCAGCATGACAGACTCCTTCAGTACAGGGGCCGACCACCCACAATATCCACAAAATGACCAAAAACACCAAACAAACAAATGATCCAACTCGGATCCATATATTCAAAAAAACCATGGATAGCCAAGCATGTATTACCGGTGAGCTTCAGCAACTCGAGGTTCTGGTCACTCAGAGACCTCTCGAGCTTTGTTCTCAAGGTAAATGAGTGTTCAGAACCTCTTGATGCTATTACTCACTGGTAATACATACTTGGCTATCCATTATTTTCTTTTTGTTTCAGCAGACTTTGTAAGTCTCTTTTTAAATCTGTCCACCATAAAACTGGGGTGTTGTATATCACAAAGGTAGATTTTTGGGTAGTTAGAAAGTGTTGTACATTTTGAAATACTTGTGTGTTGGAAAGTAAAGAGAAATTACATTTTCAATTTCCTGGACCATTTTCATCTATAGATACATCCCTTAGGATAAGTTGTAATATCTTGCGATCCAAAAATTCTACTTCTTGTACAGTGGCTTTGATGATAGACAGAGATCTAGATAAACAGAAAAAGTCAATACTGGTTGCTAGAGAACCTTTCTGAAAAGTTCGGTCTGAGTTATTATTAATTACTAGGTATGTATCTGTCCGCATTGTGTCTTGTATAATGTTTTTTAAAAGTCATGTCAAAATAAACTTTTATGGTTTTAGAATTTTTTCCTCAGTCTTGTAGTGACAAGCTGCAGTTAAAATCACCACCTAAAATAACTGGGTGTGAAGAAAAAAGATAAGATTGAATGACCTTAAATATTTCAATTCTAGCTGCTTTTGATTTGGGAGCATAATCATACATTACCAATTTTGGTATCTAAAATTACAACCCTTTCTGGTATTAAATCAATTAATTTAATTATCTGGAAACCAACAAGAGCTTTCAATATGAAACCCACCCCAGAACAGGCCTCCATTCCTAAAGACCAAAAGGAGAGACCAATATACCAATATTTTGTAGCAGTGGAGATTTATAAAACTGTATGTAGCTTGGTGTCTTGTAAAACAATTATTGCATATGGGCAGGTGCCTAAAGTAGGTGTGAAAAAACTGCCTGTCTTTTCCTAACATTCTTGATGCTGTTTACATTTGATGAGAAGATGCAGGGAGAATTTTCCATTGTGAAAGATAGGGTGGAAAGGGGTGCATTTGTTAATTAACTATGGGGGCTTAGTTCTGTTTCTATGAGACCTTCTGGGCTTCTCCTGCATATCTGGGGGGGTAGAGGAAAGGTCTTGATTGGAGCCTGAGTTTTGTGACTTATGGTCACTTGTTTCAATGTCTATTGTAAGATCTGGTCAGGAAGATAGAGCAGTCTTCTGACTCTGGGTCTAAAACTTCTAAAGCATCCTGTAAGGCTTCAAACCTGATGGACAAGGGGAGTTATGTTGTCTTCAGATCCTTTGAAACAGATTGTTTCTGGAGATGTGGTTCTCTAAGTGTCCTGCTTCTCTTTCCTTTTCCTGTGATGGTGGTGGAGGGGGGAGGATGAGGAGGAGGAGGAGGAATCTCCTTAGTTGTCTTGGGAACAGATGCAGTAAGAGGGGGGAATCAGAGTCTTCCACATCTAATGTCTCTGCTGGAGGTAAATCTGTCCAGGTTTCTGCTTGGGTTTGAGTAGGCTCTGCTACTACAGGGGGCTGAATTAGAACAGCCAGAATGTTTTTTTGAATTGAAGGGAAAGTAGCTCTTTGGGCAACAGCTATTAATAATCTTTGTTCCTTATCGTCTGTAGGGTCAGTTTGATTGTGTGCTGCCTATTGGCAAGTTTGGTAAGAGTATCCTAATTCACATCTAGAGCTGTGCAAAATATAAAATTCCTGCAGAAGTTTCATGAACATTCTGCAGACTTTCACCACATTTTAAATTTCTGTTATTTTGCTATGATTTTAAAAGTACACTTCTAATTAACACCAAATTTGGACCATAAATAGTATCCAATGACATACAAATATGTTCCAAATTTCAGATTAGTAGGTTGAAAGGGTGGATCTATTGGTGGTCAAACCTTTAACCAAAATTACATTTTCAGTTACTTTGAAATAATTTTAAAATTTCTTATCCAACTTTCTCCTCAATGTCTGTATTTAGAGAAGCACCCAATATGATATATATACCACATTTTAAGTCTCAAACTTCAATGGGAGCTGAGTTATAGGTAGCCAAACAATTTGCCAAAATTTAGGTTTCTGTAATTTTAGTATAATTTTGACAGTATTCATTGAAATGTTATAACATTTGACAGGTATACAGGTTATCACTGTATTTATATATGTACTGTACACAGTATCAGATTTCTAGCTTCAAACATGTTGCCAAAATTTACATTTCAGATATTTCCCTCTAATTTTAAAACAACATATCCAAATTTAACCAGAGTTGAAGCATTTTATTTTTATTTAATTTAGTCTGTGGTAACTGGGTAAAGCCCACTAAGCACAAGTGCCTATTTTCAGGGGTGACCTGGGAGCACTGGGCGGTTAAGTGACTTGCTCAGAGTCACACAGTATGCAAGTGGAGGTTTGGGAGAATCAAACACAGGTCTGGTCTGCTGGATGTACCAAGCTCATTTACAGCTTGTTACTCTACCCTCTAGGCTATGCTGCTAGCCCAAAACTATTAAACTAATACAAAATCACACATGCCCCCATAATGCCAAGCATCATGGGCTACAGACGCAAATCAACACAGAATGTTATGCTGGTTCAACTTTTAGCAGAAATGCATGGTGCCAAAAGGCCTCTCACACAGTTTGCAAAGGGTACCAACAGAAGACATAGACATGTGTTTCATCCTACCAGGACTCATCAGTATGCCTTATCTGTTCCATTTCTATCCATATTTAGATCATTCTATAAGTTTTACAAAAATGTTATTCATGCTAATTTAACCCTTAGGCTGCTGCAGACAAGATATCTTGTCCTAAAAA
This sequence comes from Neoceratodus forsteri, assembly GCA_016271365.2. NCBI lineage: Eukaryota > Metazoa > Chordata > Ceratodontiformes > Ceratodontidae > Neoceratodus > Neoceratodus forsteri. The sequence goes on from CM057456.1 coordinate 149,676,300, forward strand.
CCTATGCGTTCTAAATCTTCCGGCAGCCTAAGGGTTAAACATGTCTAGTGCCAAAGGTGCCCAAGAAATAAGCAGATGGAATTTTTCCAAGAAATTTCCCGCAAAAAATAAAATGACAGATTTTGATCACGTGTAATTTGGATTTTTTTTAACTGAATTCACTTTATTGAACATTTTCCAATACAAAAAAGAAATAAAAACTACAAAAGAATACATGGACACAAAATCGGAGCTACTATAGGACAATAGACAGTAGATCCGCAGGACAATGGCAATGCATAAAACAGCAACATTAGGTAAAATATTCAACGAAAATAACAAAATGCAGTAATACAAATTACAAGTATCACCTGAACCTCATTCATCCGTAAGTAATATAATACATATCTATATATACTTCTCCTCCAGGTCACCCCTCTTCCAATGTTTATGCATTTTATAGATATAACATAAGCTAACTGGGGTGCCCAGCAGTGGTACCACTATTTTTGACACCCCTTCCTTCCCAATCACCCACCCCATTCACATTATGTACATGGCAGCACCAGGGTCCCTCATGCCACAGAACAGTAGCCTGACATGGGGGTGCCCAATCCCCAGTGGCAAGTCCCCTAGAAATAAAAATCATCCCTCATTGATTTTTTTAACCTGTAAAAAAGAAATCAGTCCCTCAATGATCTGACCCCTCCACACACCCCACCTGACCTCCCACTCAGCACCCACACATGCCCTCACACACCCTCACTCAGCTGAACATGCCCCATGATGTAAATCCACTCTGTGATCCAAGACACATTTTGCTGCTGGAACTGGCAACTGCAATATGTGAAAAAAGGTAAGTCTGGGTTAATGTGTTTCAATGAGGTTTGAACTTTGTTCCATAACTTTGTCATTTTTCATATTTTTACACCAAGCTGTAAAATGTGGCCTTTTTGGGACTGCACTTCATGACCAATGATGGTGGAATTATGCAGCTCTGACCTGAACGGCAATTTTGTGGTCAATTTTGCAAAATCATCTATTGGGTGGGGTTTGGAAATTTTCACTGCCCTTGTTCATTAGGTGGGTTCAAAACAGGGCTACATTGAAAATGTGTGGTCAACATATGTAAGAATGACAAAATAATGAGCATACATTGAAATTTGTCTATGTCCACTAATAACTTTTGAAATTTTCAACATTTTTAACCCCAAATTTTCAATATAGCCACTTTTTCACACCACCTCATGAATGTAAGAGCTGTCATTTTTTTGAATCCTGGCCAAAATGTGTTTTTGTTCCTGTGGTGCAGAAGGATGTTTCAGCAGGGATTTGAACATTTTCACCCACCAGGTTCATGATGAAGAGTAATAACAAGGCTAGGCTGAAAATTTGGTGAGCAAATATGGTAAAATGCTCAGTTTGTTAGTGAACTTTGTAATAGTTTAACATTCACTCATAACTTTGCTAATTTTCAATATTTTCATTCCAAAATTTCAACATAGCCATTTTTCCACACCACCTCATAAATGCAACAGGTGTCATTTTTTAAGTCCTGGATGAGACTTTTTTTCATGATTGTGTTGTGAAATGACAGATTTTGGAAAATACACGTTAAATGCCACGACATATTTATAAGGGTAGTCATAAAATTATTATCTTGAAAATCTGGAGTAAAAATAAAAAAAAATATATATACAGCTTTGTGTTTTGTGCCAGTTTTCACCCCAACAGAAATGCATTTTGGTCCTGTGCCAGTGAGCTGAGTTTGGGGGTGAATGCAGTGACCCAGCTACACTGGGTGAGGGTGGGGGTATGGCACTGTTATGTGACACTACCCCAGCCAGGAATGAAAGCTGTAGGGTTGCCCACAAGGTCCTGGGTACCATATAGTGAAGATAACTCTTCTCTTAGCATTGGACTGTACACTCTTGCTCCTGTGGGTGGAAGACATCCCTGTGCATTGGCTGAGAGGTAGACTGCCCTGTTAGTTTATATATGTGGCCACATGAACACACAGGGCCTAGAGGGTTCAGCACTTCCATAGTGCATCAGACAACCCCATGAATTCTTGACATCTGTCACTGCCCCACATGAAGAGAGCTACAGCAGATTGTATTGGCAACATGTGATTAGACATAATTTTCTGCCTTTGAAGAGTGTATCACTATGAGGCACTGGCTTGGAATGTAACTTGTGCATCAGACAGGAAGCTATGGGCTAGTGGGAGGGGTAAGCATTAGGGATAACAACCCAAAGGAAGACCCCACCATTGATTCTCCAAGACTCTGGAGACTCCAAACCCTATTTTTTTTTCCTTTTGCTGCTTGGGAAGTGCGTGGAGTTGCATTAGTGTTGGAAACCCAAACACAACATTTCCCTACTTGTGTGGTATTATGTTGAACCCTAATTGATATAATAATGAAGTTTTTTGCAAAGAATATGAATGGATTTGACCACAAGTTTTTAACTTGCACTTATTGATTCAAGATAGGTGGTTGAAATGACAGTGTAACTAGAAACTGTACTGTGTATATGCGTATCACTTTTTTATTCATTTACTGTTTGTTACTGTATATTAGAACTAGGGATGCTCAGAATGGGAGAAATTCAGATCTTATTGAACTGTTTATAAAGTTATGAATTTCTGATTCCTAATCGGACTCCAATCTGATTTGAAAATGGAATTCAAAATTGGATTAGAAATTGGATTTGATAACCTAAGTCCTAAATTTCTACAGTATGTAAAAATATGTTTTAGCCCTAAATTTTGGAATTAGGATTTTCAGTCTTTGATTTTGAAAAACTTAATTCCAAGAATCAGTTTATAATCAGACAAATTCAGTTCCACAACTCAGAATCCAAGCATAACCAATTAGGATTCTATAGTGAATTGTGCCCCTAGCTTACTCTCCATCTCTTGAGAGAAGGTTGTGAAACTATTGAATCTGTTACACCATTATTGCTTGAGGAGGAAGACCCTGAGCATTTCAGCTGTAAAAGAGTTGAGAATCTAGTAAGAATGGATTAGTAACTGCTGACTATAGCCGAAACGGTTTATTCAAAAGGGAGACTCACAATGGTGAGAGAGTTGTGAGTTTTACTCCGTGATTCCAGCCTTTTTCCTTTTACTAAGTGGGGTAAGACATTTATAGGAAGGTATTTCTGTATTGTAGAATCTAAGTCTTTGCTTTTGGTATAAGGATCAATGGACATTATTGATGAATTTAACCCACCGACCCTACTAGCACTTTTCAGGCCTGAAGTTTCCATTGCTTAACCTTATTTCAAAATGATCACCTCAGAGCCAAGGAAAAGAGCAACAATTTTTGTTTGTTATTGACTTTGGAGTATAGCTGGCAAGTTTATTGCATTTATTACAGTTTGAGTGTGAGTGAATTAAGTGTGAGAGATATCAAATTAGTTGTATTACAATTTTAGTTAGTATGAGTGTGGTGGTGGGGTTTTAGGGCTTTTCAAATATATGCTTGTGTCTGGAGCATTTGTGTTGGTTTACCCCTCAAAAAGGCTAAGGCAATTATACCCTATTTATGATTGCATACCTGATCTAGCAGAGAGGTGTTTAACAACATGTGCAGGCATCAGCATGATTCAGAATGTTGGGAGGACAACTGGGAACAGGGTTGTGGAAATGGCACCACAATCCGCACAGGGGTCATATACAAACCCCATCTCAGGGGAAAGGAAATGGACAAGGAAATGATAGAAAGTATCCTTAGGATGGCAGAAAAAAAGGGGGTATATTGTTGATGGGGACCTGAATATGCCAGATGTTAACTGGAGCACCTTTGCTTCAGCCACATTTATTTTATTTATTTATTTTATTTCATTTTATTCTTTTCGGGTAAGGCCCACTAGGCACAAGTGCCTGTTTTCAGGGGTGACCTGGGAGCACTGGGGAGGTTAAGTGACTTGTTCAGAGTCACACAGTATGCAAGTGGAGGTTGTGGGAATCAAGCCCAGGTTTGTCTGCTGGATGTACTAAGCTCATTCACAGCTCGTTACTCTAACCTCTAGGCTATACTGCCAGCACCACTGACATCCAAGAGCAGGGTCATTCTTGATGCTCTACAGGGGGCATGCCTCAGACAGCCAGTGTTGGAACCCACTTGGGAGGAAGCAATCTTAGACCAGTTACTTTCAAATGGGGACAGAGAGAGGATCTCAGATTTAGAAGTGGGTAGCCATCTGGGAACAAGTGACCACCAAACAGTGTGATTCATTATAAACACAGCCATAGAGTCAAGCCATACAAATGTGATGGTACTGGAGTTTAGGAGGACTGACTTTGGCAAAATGGGAGAGCACCTCAGAAAAGCACTAGCAAATGGGCAAGAAGGAGGGGTGGAGGAACAATGGGGAAACATCAAAACTGCCATCACAGAGGCAACAAGCCTTTGTGTGAAGCAAATAAAGAAATCAAAACAAAGGAAAAAAAAACACTATGGTTCTCAAAAGAGGTGGCGGGGAAGGTTAGGGAGAAAAACATAGCATTCAGGATATATAAGGAAACAGAAGGAGCAGGACAGAGAACTGTACCAGTTAAAGCAGAAGGAAGCGGGGAAGGGTGTCAGAATAGCAAATGCCCAAACTGAGGAAAAGATGGCCAACTTGGTTAAGAAGGAGGAAACAAGGGAGAGAGGGGTCATGATAGAAACTTTCAAGCACCTCAAGGAATTAACAAAGTCCAAGAGGGTAGCATCTTCCAGAAAAGAGATGTGCAAGAACAAGGGGCACAATTTGAAGATAGAGGGGGATGGCTCAGGGGTAATGTGAGGAAGTATTTTTCACAGAGAGGTTGTGGATGCATGGAACAGCCTCTCTGAGGAGGTCGTGGAGTCAAGAACAGTGGGGGACTTCAAGAATGCATGGGACAGGCATAAGGCAGTCCTAGGGGTGGGTAAGAGGAAGTAAGCTGTTGGTTAACTAGGATCTGCAGCTTATCTGTTAGGTAGGAAAATGGGCAGACTAGGTGGGCCAAGCTGTCCTTATCTGCCATCAAATTCTGTGTTTCTATGTTTCTAAACAATCTTTTATAGGTGCATTAGGGAGTGAAGAAAGACCAAGGGAGGGAAAGTGAGGCTTAATAAAGTGGAGGGGGGTGGGCAGTGGGTGACAGTGAAAAAGCAGGGATGCTGAACGAATACTTCTGCTCAGTATTCACAAAAGAAGAGGAGAGGGAGGTACTAATCTAATCAATAGAAGCTCTCCGGACAGGGGTGTTGATACCAGTCCGTTCACAGAAGACAGGGTTCTGAAGAACTCCTGAAACTGAAGGTAGACAAATCAATGGGACCTGATGGGATTTACCCCAGAATTCTGAAAGAACTAAGGGGAGAACTAGTGACACCACTGACTACCCTTTTTAACAAATCATTGGAGGATGGTGTGATACCCATGGACTAGAGGAGGGCGGATATGATTCCCCTTCACAAAATTTGAAGCAAAGCAGAGGCACAAAACTACAGACCTGCTAGTTTGACCTCAGTGGTAGGGGAAATGATGGAATCACTTCTGAAAGAAAGAATGAATTGTTGAGTACCTAGAGGCGAGTCATGCTCAGGACCCAGGGCAGCATAGATTCACAGTGGGAATGCCATGTCAGACAAATCTAATGGATTTCTATGACTGGGTGACTAAAGTAGTAGACTGTGGATGGGGCTGTGGACATGGTCTACCTAGACTTTAGCAAGGCACTTGACACAGTCCCACACAAAAGATTAATAAATAAGTTAGCCAACATGGGAGTGGGTCCCAGGGTTGTAGCCTGGGTAGAAAATTGGCTGGACAGCAGCACACAGAGGGTAATAGTAAACAGAGTCCACTCTGAAGAAAGTGGGGTTACTAGCATGGTACTGCAGGGCTCAGTACTGAGAATGGGCCCTTTTTAATGTCTTTATAAGTGACATTGCAGTGGAACTGGAAGGAAAAGTTTGCCTCTTTGCAGCTGACACAAAGAACTGCAACAGGGTTGATAAACAAGGGGGGTGGAGAGGAAGAGAAGGGACTTGGCAAGGTTGGAGGAATGGTCAAATGTATGGCAGCTTAAATTCAATGCAAAGAAGTACAAAGTAATGCACCTTGGAAACAAAAACCCAGGGGAACACTGCACAGTGGGGCGGAGGTACTAACAACAACAGTAGGGGGTAGTCATATCAGATGACTTAAAGGTAAGCAAGCAATGTAAGAAGGCAGAAAGGAGGGTTGGGGGATTCTGGGATGTATAAGGAGAGGCATCATTAGTAGAAAACAGGAAGTTGTTATCCCTCTGTACAGACAGTTGGTGAGACCCCATCTGGAGTACTGAGTGCAATTCTGGAGAACCCATCTCTGCAAGGACATAGGATGGAGGCAGTCCAGAGGAGGGCAACTTAAATGGTGCAGGGTCTGCACCAGAAGCCATACGAAGAGAGATTAAAGGAGTTTAATATGTATACCCTTGAGGAAAGGAGGGAGAGGGGGGACATGATAGAAACTTTAAAGTATCTTAAGGGAATCAACAAAGTCCAAGAGGGTAGCATTTTTCAGAAAAAGAGATGTGCAAGAAAAGTGGTCACAATTTGAAGATAGAGGGGGGACTGCTCAGGGGCAACATGAGGAAGTATCTTTTCATGGAGAGGGTGGTGGACACATGGAATGGCCTTCCTGAGGAGGTTGTGGAGTCAAAAACAGTGGGGAAATTCAAGAATGCATGGGACAGACATAAGGCAATTCTGATGGGGGGTTGGAAGAATTAGGCTGTTGGTTAACTAGGATCTGCAGCTTATCCAATAGGTAGGGAAACAGGCAGACTGAGTGGGCCAAGCGGTCCTTATCTGCCATCAAAGTCTATGCTTCTATGTTTCTAGAGCTGTGTAAAAAAATGTCCACCAGCAGAATTTCTGTGAAAGCTGGACTTTTGCTTCTGTGAAAGATCAGAAATCAAATTAGCAACTTTCATGGAAATTCTGACATAGAACAGCTAAATAAATTATGAATTGCAGATTATTGTATTAAACTGTGGAATAAATTCAGCAGAACTGATCACTGTCAGTGATCAGTTCTGGAATTACTTTCCACTGTTTAATACATTAATCTGCACTTCTTACATTCATTCCACAGTTCAAGAGTCACGGAACTGTGGAGAATGAATATATGAATTGGGGATTAAAGTGCAGGAGGAGGAGGATTCACAAAGCTTTGCCCATGCTCAAACCCAGTTTGCCTGGGGCAAACTGAAAATAGAATTTGATGGCAGATAAGGACCGCTTGGTCCACCTAGTCTGTCCATTTCCCTACCTGATGGATAAGCTGCAGATTCTAGTTACTCAACAGCTTACTTCCTCCTACCTCCCACTAGAATTGCCTTATGTCTGTCCCATGCATTCTTGAATTCTCCCACTGTTCCTGACTCCACAACCTCCTCAGGAAGGCTGTTCCATGCATCCACAACCCTGTCTGTGAAAAAATACTCTCTAAAATTACGTCTGAGCTGTCCCCCCCTCTATCTTCAAATTGTGCCCCTTTTTCTTGGACATCTCTTCTTCTGAAAAATGCTACCCTCTTGTTCTTTGTTAATTCCCTTGAGATGCTTGAAAGTTTCTATCATTTCCCCCCTTTCCCTCCTTTCCTCAAGGGTATACATATCAAGCTGCTTTAGTCTCTCCTCGTATGTCTTCATGTGCAGACCCTGCACCATTTTGGTTGCCCTCTTCTGAACAGCCTCCATTCTGTCTATGTCTTTGCGGAGATGGAGTCTCCAGAATTGCACGCAGTACTCCAGATGGGGTCTCACTAACTGTCTGTACAGAGGGATAACAACTTCCTGTTTTCTACTGTTGATGCCTCTCCCTATGCATCCCAGTATCCCCCAGCCCTCTGAACTGCCTACTCACATTGCTTGTCCATCTTTAGGTCATCTGATATAATTACTCCTAGGTCTCATTTGTTGTTGTTATTAACTCACCCTTCATTGTGTACTCTTCCCCTGGACTTTGTGAATAGCTGGTATGCACAAAGCCCAGTTTCACCCTCAAACTGGGTTTGTGCCTGGCCAAAGTAGTGAGGGGGCCACAATATAAATAAGTGGGAGGGGACCTGCATATCCCCATAATCACATTCACTAAGGATTTGTTCCATGCAAGGGCCTTTGTGAAGATCCTTGCCTGAAGCAAATTACTGCTGAAAAAACCTGGTGGTAATCCTCACAACCCTAGTCGGTAGTGGAGGTACTGTGGCCCCCCTTCCCGGTCCCCAATCCCTTGATCTCCCACCCATAAATCAAAAGAATTATGTTCTATAGTGTAGTGGTCCCACCCTGATCCCTGATGGGTGGCCCCTTTTTGCCCGACACCCCGGAGGCGAAATATGGAAAATGACCACTACAGCGACAGTCGCTGTAACGGTCCAGTTCCGTGTTCACTTTCTCTCAGTGCCCCTTGGACCAACTCTGACCTGGGTGTGTGGGGGGTGCCTCACAGAAAACACTAGGAGTTGGATAGCACAATACCTGCATCGGTATTGTGCCATCACTGTGCGGGTGGTTGACAGATTTACTGTCGACCAAAGTCGGTGCTTCCATCCCTGATCACATGAATCCCACCCAGTAATAACAGGAATTATTTTCCATTGTGTAGCAATCCCACTCACATCCTCAATCTCCTAATATCCCTCCCAGTAATTAAAGGAATTATTTTCCATAGTGTAGTGGTCCCCTCATTCCCCCACCCACTCTGGTAAGCACTTACCACCCCGTTCCCACCACCCCACCATGGCCACCAGTTGGCAGGCAGCACAGCCCTCCTCAAACCTCCACAGCTGCCTGCCAACTGAACTGTAAGTGACAGCTTACAGTATACACTACAAGCCCATTGGTTGACACTGTCAGCCAATGGGCGTGTAGTGTATACTGTAAGCTATCATTGACAGCTCTGTTGGTGGGCAGCCATGGAGGTGTGTGGAGGGCTGTGCTACTCGCTGACCGGGTGGCCGTGTATGTGGCAGGGGGAGCGAGGTGGAAGGTGCTTACCAGAGTGGGTGGGGGGGTTGAGGGGACCACTATATTATGGAAAATTATTCCTTTTATTACTGGGTGGGAGATCTGGGGATCAGGGACTGGGGTGGGACCGCTACACCATGGAAAATAGTTCCTGTTATTGCTGGGTGGTTTCATGTGATCAGGGACTGGTGTGAGACCGCTACACTATGGAAAATAATTCTTTTGATTTAGGGGTGGGAATTTATGAGATCAGGGACCAGGAAGGGATCCTACACTATGGAAAATCAGGGACTGAGGCAGGACCCTACACCATGGAAATATATTTTCTTTAACATCAGGTCCCGTGATCAAGGTTGAGGGAGGGAACCACTTCACTTTGTGGGATTGTGGCTATGTGGGGCTTGGGCTGGCTGTGGGGCTGTTCACCGCCACACTAATGGCATGCAAATGAGCCCATAATGGGTATGTTAATGGCCACTAGCACCTGGCATGACCAATGGGCTCATTTGCATGCCTCCTTTCATGAACAGCACTTTAGCGCCTGAGCACTATTGACTGCAGGACCATTTTCCTGGCTGCCTTTGGGGGCATCGCTAATGGGTATTCCATTGCTTTTCTTGGGTTAGCACTGGCCCCACAGGCCCTTTTTCAGTTGGATTGTGCACTGTGCTATATGATTGTGAATAGCTTCTTTGCCACCTATGCAGCCAAGATGTGCAGCATAAACTTTTGGACCCACTTTTCATTCCTTTTGTGAATCCTGGCCTAGGTATCCACTAAGTGTCACTAGTATTTTAATTTAAAACTTTTCCAGTGAGTAATAAAATTTGCTTTAATACTTGTTGTCTTTGTGGTATGTTCCCCCTGTATGAGGTCTTTCTGTACACTGTGCTTCTGAGATGAAGGTGGAAGACATGTCTTTGTTTATTTTTTCAATCCCTGATACAGTGAAATCCTAGTCTTTGTGATGTCAGTTACAGAAAATGACTCAGGCAGGTTTATCGGGCTGCCTCCCACATGCTCCTGCTTCTAGGAAAACTTTGTGCATTCAGGACAGCAATGCTAGAATCAGTCCTCTTGGTAGTCAGGGACTCTCTCATTCACAGAGCAGAGCCATCATTTGAAGCAGCTGGCTATTGCAAGAGACTATTTTTTCCAATAAGTGTCCCATGACCACTGTTACTTCAATAAATCTAGTGTCCACAGACACCAAACGGACTATCAGTTTAATGTATATTTTATATTTGACATGGCTCTGGGGGGGGCGCAGATCTAGTGCCCATCAGGTACATCTACCTAATATACTGTAAATATGTGTAAATTCAAGCTCATGAAAATTTACAATAAAACGCTGTCCCAAAAATTAAACAGAAATAAAATACAATCTTGTTCAAGACTGTATGGTGGATGTTAACAATAACAGTAAACAGAATGTAAAGGACAGTAGAGTTACATTAAAAATACAGCATTAAATATTAATTTCAACTTTTAGTAAATTCTCCTGTATGCTATTCATCTATAAGGAGCACTACAAACTGAATCATTTCAACCCAGATCATTGCAGCAAAAAGATCTTCTTAAACTAAAGTGCAAAATGAATGTGAGGTAGTCAATCAAAAAAGGCTTCCCTTGAAACCAAAGTGAATGGTGAAGGGGGAGGTGGGGGGAAGGGAATATTGAAACAAAATATAAGTCCAATACTATTTTCTAGGACAGGCTAAATCTAAAAACAGAAACTAGCCAATACCAATAGTCTAATTGCATTATAAATATTCCCAAAGGTGGAACCACAAAAAGCAACACTGAAATGACAATTACCTTTCAATCTAACAGTGCCAAAGTTTTACATGATGGTATGCACTCCAATAGATAAATTAATCCAGCTCTTTAGAATTACAAGAAATATAAAGAAAGAGATTTTTAATTAGAAAGTACAAAAGGGTCCTATATTTTTTTTAATGGAAGGGAACAGGGGGGGGGGGACCACAGGTATAAGAATAGAAAACAAGGAAGTCAAGCTGAGCATGTAACCTCAGATGCTAAGTCCACAAGATCCATCTTCCTTTGTATACATTATGAGTATTTAAAAGGTGAAATCCCATGATACGGTACTCCATTCCTGACCACTTATCAGCTTGTAAGTTAAATTATACTAAACAACTATAAAATGTATTCAGTATAAAATAAAATAAAAAAGGGAAGGGGGGAAGAAAAGGGGGCTGAGTTAAGGTCCTATATTAGTAGCATTTTCCAGTCAGGTGAACTAATATGCTTACATAAAAAAATTCCTAATCATAAAGTCACAGAAGACAGTGTTTCAATAGTTGTTATGCAAAAGAAAGAGTGGCTAAAGAAAAAACACTGACTAGAGCCTAGCTAAACAAACAAAATGAGTGCAAAAGGAGAGGCAGCTGGGTTATATGGAATAGGACACTGTAGCCCACTGTTAGGATATGATTAATGCATGTATTTATTGTTATAAAAACACCAAGTAGAAAAGATAACATTTGTTCAGGTACCAGACATGGTAGCACCCTGCACAATGCACTCGTCAATGTTTCATGTCTGCACTTGATGCTTTATCAAGACATCAGCAACCAGACATAGTAGCCTTTTTATAGTCCATTCCATAGCAAACAATTAATTATTAATTAATTCAAAAAGGCACACTATGCCTTTTGAAGGTTTGGTGAAAAAATATTAACCCATTCTAAAGTTATTAAATTTCGAAGTTTACAATTATTTCCTATGGGAAACAATAGATGTTCTGCATGAAAATTGATTCTGTGTTGCAGGAGCCAATCCTTTTTTGCAGACAGGGTCATCCTGTGTTACAGGAGCCTAATCCCTTTGTGCAGATGGGTCATACTGTGTCACAGGTGGGAACTGCTTTTTCGCGTATCCACCATTTAGTTTTTTTCAGTTAGCGAGAGAAACTAAACAAAACAAAAAACCTAAAAATTAATGGATTTCAAAAAACAAACATCAGAACATAGCTAAACAGGACCTGTTTAAATATATTCTGATGTTTGTTTTTGAAATTATGGCACAAAACACCTTTTCTGGTCGCACAAAATTCCATGTGCCCAGCTTAGTGAGAGGAATGCTTCCCCCACATTCTCTGTAGGAGAACAGCAGGATTTTCTTGACTTTTTTTTTTTAACCAAGAGAGACACACTAAGCTGAAAGCTTGTTTACAGGTGCGACCTGGGAGTACAAGGATATTAAGTGACTTGCTTAGGGTCACACAGTATGCAAGTGGGGGCTGTGGGATTCAAACCCAGGTCTTCAGGTTTGCAGCTCAGAGCCTTAAACCACTGCTCTATACTACCTCCACAGTTGAAATTCATGCTGCAGGCTACAATTTCAGCTGTGAGCCACTGTTTCCCTGGGGTCTACAGTAGTGGTACCCCTGACCATCCCAAATCTTTCTCTGCTGTCTAGTGGTATCCCCACCCTCTGATGCCCATAGTTAATTATTAATCAATTCATTAATTTATTTATTTATCTGTATAATCTGACACCGGGATGACAACCCCCTGTGTCAGATGCCCCCCTACAGCCTGTTGTATTAATAATACTTGGCAACATTGGGGGCCTAATTCCTATGTCAGCATTTACAAGACCCCCCCTAGCAGTGTGGGACACTGGGAGCCACCCCAGTGTCCCCAAGTAGTTCATTATTTTGCTGGGTTTCCTGAAAAAAATGTCTCCCAATGTCTTTTTTAAACCTAAAAGAGAAAAATAGTCCCTCATTTTCCCTGCGTTTCCTTCCTCCATCCCAACCCTTCCACTGAGCACCCAATACCCCACCCACCTTACCCTATACTTGCCACCAGAGGTCATAGGCTGTCATCTTCTCTGGACAGAGACATGTCTGCAATCTTTAAAGCTGAACCGTGAACTGAGGAATCAAGGTGAGTGCCGTATAATGTATTTCAAAGGTGTTTTGAACTTATGTTCATAACATAGAAACATAGAAACATAGAAACATAGAATTTGACGGCAGATAAGGACCGCTTGGCCCACCCAGTCTGCCCATTTCCCTACCTACTGGATAAGCTGCAGATCCTAGTTAACCAGAAGCCTACTTCTTCCTACCCCCACCCCCCAGAATTGCCTTATGACTATCCCATGCATGCTTAGATTCCACCACTGATTTTGACTCCACAACTCTCCTCCGGAAGGCCATTCCATGCATCCACAACCCTCTCTGTGAAAAAATACTTCTAAATTACCTCTGAACCGCCCCCTCTATCTTCAAATTGTGCCCTCTTGTTCTTGCACACCCTTTTTGAAAGATGCTACCTTCTTGGACTTTGTTGATTTCCTTGAGGTACTTGAAAGTTTCTATCATGTCCCCCTCCCTCCTTTCCTCGAGGCTATACATATTAAGCTCCTTAAGTCTCTTCATATGTCCTCCGGTGCAGACCCTGCACCATTTTAGTGCCCTCCTCTGGACAGCTTCCATCCTGTCTACGTCTTTTGGAGATTGGGTCTCCAGAACTGCACACAGTACTCCAGATGGGGTCTCACCAGCTGTCTGTACAGAGGGATAATATCTTCCTGTTTTCTACTGGTGATGCCTCCCTATGCATCCCAGTATCCCCAGCCCTCCTTGCTGCCTTCTCACATTGCTTGCCCACCTTTAGGTCATCTGATATGACTACCCCAGGTCCCTTTCCATTTTTGTTGTTGTTAGTATCTCACCCCCATTGTGTACTCTTCCCCTGGGTTTTTGTTTCCCAGGTGCATTACCTTGCACTTCTTAGCATTGAATCTAAGCTGCCATACATTTGACCATTCCCCTAACCTTGCCAAGTCCCTTCTCATCCTTTCCACCCCACCCTGTGCATCAACTCTGCTGTAGATCTTAGTGTCATCTGCAAAGAGACATACTTTTCCTTCCAGTCCTTCTGCAATGTCGCTTATAAAGACATTGAAGAGGACTGGTCCTAATATTGAACCCTGCGGTACCCCGCTAGTAACCCTCCTTTCTTCTGAGTGGACTCCATTTACTATTACTCTCTGTGTCCTATTCTCCAGCCAATTCTTTACCCAGGCTGTCATCTTGGGACCCACTCCCAGGCTGGCTAACTTGTATATTAATCTTTTGTGTGGGACTGTGTCAAATGCCTTGCTAAAGTCTAGGTAGGCCATGTCCACAGCCCCTCCCTGATCTACTACTTTGGTCACCCAGTCAAAGAAATCTATCAGATTCATCTGGCGTGACCTTCCCGCTGTGAATCCATGCTGCCTAGGGTCCTGTGCCCCTCTGGCCTCTAGATCTGCGACAATTCTTTCCTTTAGAGTGATTCCATCATTTTCCCTATCACTGAGGTTAAACTAACAGGTCTATAGTTTCCTGCTTCTACCTTGCTCCCACTTTTGTGAAGGGAATCACATCTGCCCTCCTCCAGTCCTCGGTACCACCCCATCCTCCCATGATTTGTTAAAGAGGGTAGTCAGTGGTGTCACTAGTTCTACCCTTAGTTCTTTTAGAATTCTGGGATGAATCCCATCAGGCCCCATTGCTTTGTCCACCTTCAGTTTATTAGTTCTTTCAGAACCCTTTCTTCTGTAAATGGGCTGGTATCAACTTCTGTATCCAGAGTGTTACTACTGTTTGTTTCTATGTACCTCCTCTTCCTTTGTAAATACTGAGCAAAAATATTTGTTTAGTATCTCTGCCTTTCACATTCTCCTCTGCCCACCCTCCCTCCCTTTATTAAGCCTCACTATCCCTCCCTTGGTCTTCCGTTGCTCCCTGATGTACCTATAAAAGGTTTTATTCCTCTCTTAACTGAGTTGGCTATTCTTTCCTCCATTTGGGCCTTTGCTGTTCTGACTGCCTTCCCAGCCTCCTTTGCTTTAACTGATACAGTTCTCTGTCCTGCTCCTGCTCAGATTCCTTGTACTTCCTGAATGCTTTTTTTCTCTTGAACCTTCACTGCCACTTCCTTTGAGGAACCATAGTGGTTTCTTACATCGTCTTGTTTTGTTTATTTGCTTCACACAAGGCTTGTTACCTCTGTGATGGCAGTTTTATTATTCCCCATTGTTCTTCCACCTCCTTCCCGCCCATTTGCTAGTGCATTCCTTAGGCACTCACCCATTTTGGCAAAGTCAGCCCTCCTAAAGTCCAGTACTTTTGTCTTTGTATGGCTTGACTCTATTGCTGTGTTTATTGTGAACCATACTGTTCGATGGTCGCTAGTTCCCAGATGGCTACCCACTTCTACATCTGTGATCCTCTCTTCATCTCCATTTGAGAGTATCAAGTCCAACTTTGTCATTTTTAGGAATTTTTCCACCAACTTTTCAACATGGCCTTTTTGGGACTCCAGCTCATCAACACTGGCACTGTCATTTCAATAATCATGCCCAGAAGGTGATTTTTTGGTCACTACATGAAATCACGTTTTGGGAACAAATAACAAAATTTCACCACAAGTTTTCATGAGGTGGCATCCCAAAAAGGCCCTGCTGAAAATCTGATGACAAAATTCCTAAAAATGGCTGCATTAGGAGCATGTGTTGAAATCTTTCTTCTTATGTGCATAACTTTGGTAATTTATAAATATTTTGTGTCCAAATTTTAAACATAGCCATTTTGTCACACCAGCTCATTAACAATACAGCTGTGATTTGTCACATCCCATTCAAACCAGGGAAAGATATTCATTACTCCCCAATAATGGATCTGCCCTTTAGCCAATAAGATTCCATAAGGGAGCCACTTTAGGAGGCAGTATAGTGCAGTGGTTTAAGGCTCTAAGCTGCAAATCTGGTGACATCCAGCAGACCAAACCTGGGTTTGAATCCCACAGCTTCCACTTGCATATTGTGTGACCCTGAGCAAGTCACTTAACTTCCCTGTGCTCCCAGGTCACTCCTGTAAAAAAGCTTTCAGCTTAGTGTGCTACTCCTGGTTAAACAACTTAAAAAAAAAGTGTTTTCACACCTGTGGCATGGAAGATTGTTTTGGCACAGATTTAAACATTTTCATCTATGGGGTTTACGAGAAGGTGAAATTAGAAGACTATGTTCAAGATTTGGGATCAAAATATGAAAAAATGCAAAAGTTATGAGAATGTATTGCAATTTTGCTATGCTTGCTCGTAACTTTGGAAATTTTTAATATTTTGACCCCAGAATTTCAACTTAACCTTGTTATTAACCTTAACCTGGTATCCTTATTATATGTTATTGACTCATCATACTTGTAACCAAATGACTATAAGCTGTACCATTGCTTTCTACTTCTCTGGAACATGTGCCCACTGTATTCTCTCATCTTGCCTTGCTGTTATTATGCTGTTGTGTCCTCAGTATTTCCATCTTATATTGCCCATGCTGTCAACTTGTATTTGAAATGTTGTCTTTGTACCATCATGTTGTATTTTCCTGGGTCGTTCCTGAAAATAGGCATAATACTTGTCTAATGTACTTACCCGGTAAACAAAAGCTAAATAAAATAAAATAAATAAATAAAATTACCTGACCTCATGTATGTCAGCTGTCATTTTTCTTTTTTTTAATGTAATATATTTTATTAATTAACTTCAACAATAATAAGAACAACCACAATGTTTACAACATCGCCAACATCCTCAACAATAATCAGTAACCCCCCCACCGCCACCCCACCCAACAGCATAGCAGCACTGGACCTCACGTTGATAAATAAAGACATAGACAATGCAATTTTAAAAACCAAGAAATAAAAAAAAATACTTCCAAGGGAGAACTGGGACCTGTCTGTAAAGTATAAAGGGTGTATAATTTACCCAAAGTTTTATTGAACTGTGAGAGACAGTTGTGTAAACCTGCAGTCAGCAGATCAGTTCTAAGATTGGCTAGTAGCTCCTGCAACCACTTAATATAGGATACACTTACCGAGTCACACCAGTGTTGCAGAACAACTTTTTAAAAGATAGTGCAATTAAGGCCAGGTAATATCTACATTCCCATACACCCACCTTAGAATAATCCCCTGCTATGCATACTTCCAGAGAAAGACATTCATTAATCCCCAATAATGGATCTGCTCTTTAGCCAATAAGTGTCCATAAGGGAGCCACTTTAGGACATTCCCAGAAAACATGATCGGGGGTGCCTTATACCTGCCCACATCTAACACGCACAGAAGTCGGGGCTTTACCCATTTTGAATAATTTGGTCAGCATAAAGTACATATTGTTCAAAACCTGAAATTGCAAAAGCCTTAAATGGTCCTGTGTGACATAAGTGTAGGTGTCCTGCTGCACCTTGTGCCAATCAAAAGAAAACACAGAAATTGTGAATTCCAATACACCGAGACACCATCCACTTGTGGAAAGGCCTTGGGGTACAAACATGCATATAACTTAGAAACTGAATGAAGCAAATTGGCCAAGTCAATAAGTGATTGCAAGAGCAAACTAGCATCAATATCCACAAAGTTTACAGTGAAACTTTGCAGCAACACATAGCAGAGCTGATAAACCTTAAAACCATAGGGGTTATCCAACTGGAATTCCCACATGATGTCCAATGAGGGGAGACACACCCCACCTCTGCACAGGTCACTAACCCTCACTTCTGCTAACTGAGGTAGCCAAGAGGGGGTTGGGGGTTGCAACCAGTCTTAAAATTGGGGTTTCTAAAAGCCAGTTGGGAGACATATCTCTTGTGCTAATATTTCAGAAAAGTGCATAACTGGGCATGAACTTTGACTGTTACTGCAATCACAGAGGAATGCAAGACAATCAGCAAATCCCTTGGGCCAACATGCTACAAAGCCCTTGTGGAAACCCCAGAGGAAGCAATCAAGTCCTTCTCTAGAGCCAAACCGGCACATATGGCGAAATGTCTTCTCCAAAAGGTGAAGAAGTCCACCTCCAAAACTTGCTAGCATGGCTGGCCCAATAATACAGTCCAAACTGAGGTAACCAAAGCCATTTGAGCTGTTAATCATGTGGTATTTAACAATATATTTGTATGATGTATGAGTTAGGTGGAAGGACACCAAGGGATATATCAAATAACTGTCTTGTTTCTAATTTTTGCAGAGATTGGTGTTGTTGTGCTGATACACGTATTAACCCTAACATTGAATTTCTGTACTTTTAAAGTTGTAATGGAAACCCTAACTGGTTTTGTAAAATTGAGTTTTTTTACAATGAATTTCCTTACTTTTTGAGATAGGTGTGTAACAAAATTATAACAAATACTCATAAGTTTGTCATTTTTTTCACATTATGACCCCAAATTTTCGACAGTCTTCTTATCACCCCACCTCATAACCCTCATACTGTAGGTGTAAATTTCTTAATCCATGTCAAAATGCCATTCTATGCCACAGCTGTGGAAACACATTTTGGACAGGATGTGAGAAATGGAGTTTGCCTCTAAAGGGCAGATCAGATTTTCCAGGTGGCCACCCAAGTAAAGGCTGTGTGGAAACAAAAAGAAGGAAAAGGGAGGGGGAGGGGAGATAACTCATCAAAAGGAGAAGGGCTAGGAGGGTGACTCAGAGGAAAGGAGGGGTCAGAAGGAAGAGGAGTTGAAGTGGGATGACATCACGAGGGGGTGGAGAAAAGAAGAGGAGAAAGCAAGATGATTGGAGAGACAGACAGGAAAAGGAGTGGCTACACTAGCCTTTTTAAGGGGCTGCAGAGGGAGAAAGAGCCCTCTTTTTAGCTTGCTACTCTCCGGTGGAAAAACCCACCCAACCACCCTAAAAAAGTGCAAGAAAAAGAGGGATATGGTTGGACCCTGCTGAAGGTGGACGACTGGGGGAAAGAAAAAAAGGAAAATTAGAGATCGGTAATACCAAAAGGTGAGGACAGCCAAAGGTGGA
This sequence comes from Neoceratodus forsteri, assembly GCA_016271365.2. Taxonomy (NCBI): domain Eukaryota; kingdom Metazoa; phylum Chordata; order Ceratodontiformes; family Ceratodontidae; genus Neoceratodus; species Neoceratodus forsteri. The sequence continues at coordinate 149,695,121 of CM057456.1, forward strand.
TGGCTGTGAGGGGAAGAAACAAAAAGAGTATAAGAGCTGCCAAAAGGGGAGGGGGGGAGCACACATTGGTAGAGAACAAAGAAAGAGGAGAAGAAATGCTGTAATGGGTGTCATACCGCTACCTCCCAAGACGAAGGAGAAGGGCCCCCCAGGTTCTACGCCTGGGAGATGAGAAGACGAAGAAAGAGGAATACATAAGAAAGAAAATCAGTGTTTGGAACTTTTGGTATAAATGAAATGGACATTTGCATAAAAATGATGTATAAAAATTGGGAAGATTATTGGAAAGTTTGGGACCAATGGTCTTCAAGTTGCAAACATGATTGAAGGAAAATAATGATACTGTATATGAGGCTGTATAAAAGAATAAAATAATTGCTGATCTGAGCACCCACCACTACTGTGTAAGCCTCTTCTTGGGAAATCCAGGACAATGACAGCTGTATTATTTATGAGGTGCTGTGAAGAAATGGCAATGTTCAAACTTCGGAGTGAAAATATAAATGATTGGCAGTTACATGCATACATAGGAAAATTTCATTGATTGCACATAACTCAGGCATTCTTTGTTACTTTTGCTCCAAAATTTCAACATTGGCTTTTTGGGACCCTACGTTGAGAACACTGCACTGTCATTTTGTTACTCAATCCTGAAAGGTAATTTTGCACATTGACCTCACCATTCCGCACCACAGGTGCAAATGCACATTTTGTGCACGATGTGAGAAATGCAGCTGTACTGTTCATGAGGTTATGTGAAAAGTGGCTATGTTGAAAATTTGGAGTGAAAATATAAATTGACAAAGTTACATGCGTGCAAAGGAAAATTTCAATGACCATGCATAACTTGGGTGTTTGGGGATATTTTTGCACTAGATTTTTCACTGGGCATTTTGAGGCCCCACCTCATGCACAATGGCATTTCCATTTCACTACTCAGTCCCAAAAGGTGATCTATTTCAGCCACAGTGAAACATCTTTCAGGACAGAGTAACAAAATGACAGTGCCAGTGTTCATGAGGTGGGGTTCCAGAAAGTCCATGTTGAAAATTTGGTTCATGCCGGAGGGTGTAGACAGAATGAGGAGGGAACTACAGAGGCTTGTGGAAGCTTAACAAATGATCAAGGGTTTGGCAGTTGAAATTCAGTGCAAAGAAGTCCAAGATAATTGCATATGGGGTACAAAAACTCTGGAACAACATATCAGTTGGATGGTGAGGATATAGCATGCACCAAGCAGGAAAGGGATCCTGGCGTTATCATCTCTGATGACCTCAAGGTATGGGAAACGTGTGACAAGGCAGCAGATAAAGCAAAAAGGATGCTGGGGTGCATAGGAAGGGGCATCACCAGCAGGAAAAGAGAGGTGAAAATTTCAATATACAAGACACTAGTGAGGCTTTACCTGGAGTACAATGTGCAGTTCTGGAGAACTTACCTTTGTAAAGATATAGGGTAGAGAAGGTTCAGAGGAGGGCAAAAAAGATGATACAGGGATTGCATCGCAAGTCCTATGAGGACTGGCTGAAGGACCTGAATATGAAGTCCCTGAAGGAGAGGAGGGAGAGAGGTGATATGATAGAGACATACAAGTACCTTACAGGGAGGAACAGGGTGCAGTAATACACTATTTTCCAATGAAAAAGATGTTCCAGAGCTAGAGGGAATGGGATGAAGTTAGAGGGAGGGCAATTCAGATGAAACATAAAGTAGAATGTCTTCACAGAATGGGTTGTGGACAAGTGGAACACCCTGCCAGAGGAAGTGGTGGGGGCTGAAACAATCACTGGATTTAAGATTGCATGGGATAGACATAAGGACATTCTGGAGTTCAGGGGTAAGGGGCAACAGACTTCTAGAAAAAACATAAAGTGAACTTACAAGCTCAACCGGGCAAAGTGGGTGGGCCATAAACCCTTATCTGCCTACAGTGTCTATGTATCTATGTAAAATACTTACAAATGACTGAGATATAAACATACAGTATGTTCAAAATGCCATTGACCACCTCTATATGGCACTTACCTTTATTCTTCAGTTCGCTGTTCAACTTTGAAGAGTGCAGACATGTCCCAGTCTGCAGAAGATGATGGCTGCTGACCTTGGTTGGTATGTATAAGGCAAGGGCATGTGGGGTGGTTGGTTGCTTATTGGGAGGGTCGGTATGTGACAGGGGGATGGGGAAACCATGAGAGATCTTTTTTTTACAGGAGTTTAAAAAAAGATGTGGATTGTTTTCTTTTTTCACAGGAACAGTAGAACCATTTCTTAGGGCACTTGGGGTGGGTTCCACAGTGTCCCACACTGCTCAGGGGGGGAACAACATAACTGGGTACACTATGTACACAGGGAGTGGGCTCCCTAGACTCACACATTGTTGGTGGGGGTCAGTGTAGTGCTGACATGGGGATTGGGCACCCCGCTGTTGGAAAAGCCATTACATACATATTTCAGGACACTGGGAGTGGGTTCCCCAGTGTCCCACAGTGGGGGGAGGGATACTTTATCTGGGACACCTGGAGTGGACTCCACAGTGTCCTACTGTGCTGGTGGGGGTGGTGGTAGTGATGGGGGAATAAGATACTGAAATAGCAAAAAGCACAAAAGACAGTAGCTCAATGGCACAAAATGTTTAGCCTTCAAGCATGAGGTGCACTTACCAGGTTGCTAAACTCAGTTGAACAGCACCAAGCTGGAAAACCAGCAAAAAGGTCAGCACTTCATTCAGTCCTATAGTAAGTTTAAATCTCAGGTCACAGTGTTGCAGAAAACAAAGCCTGGCAGATCACCCCAGAGTGGAGATTATGTTTTAAAAAAACTCTAGGGCGTTTATGCAGCCTGGGGTGGGGCCCTTGGGGCTGTAGAATAGACAGGGCTGGTAGAATGTTGGTTCCTGTTCCCCCACTGTATTGGTTCTGTCTGCCAAAAGGGATTTAGTACTGCAAAATAGCATCCTTGTTCAGTGTAGAATCCTTTTCCATAGGGCTCATACAAAGCAGAATCCTAGTTCAAAGCAGAATCCTAGTTTGATGCAGACTCCTAGGTTGAAGCACAATCCTGGTTTGAATCAGAATCCTAGTTCGAAGCAGAATCCTGTGTTGTGTGGGCCATCTATTTTTTCCCCATAGGAAAGAATGGGACATTCAACATGTCATAACTTTGGAACAAATTTATATTTTCCCACCAAATCTTCAAAAGGCACATCTGTGAAGCCAAGGCTTTCTACCCTGAAAATGTCAGCCCAGAAGCTAAAGCCGTTTCTGAGATACAGGTGGACAAAAAATATGTCAAACCCTCAAACATTTAATTATAACACTCTGTGTCTCAGAAACAGCTGAAGCTATTAAGATAAAATTTATCACTTACAAACACCTCCCCAGGGTAATTATGTGTGCCATATTTTGTAGAAATCACTTTAGCCTTTACAATGTTATTGAGATCCAAACATTGCCTTTTAACATTAATAAACAAACAGCAAACCCCTCAAAAATCTGTTTTTTTTCAACACTATGTATCTCAGAAACCAAACAAGGGATTCAAACCAAATTTGTCAGTTGAAGAGACCTGTGCCCTAGGCTGATGCTTGTCAAATTTTCTGCAAATCTGTTTGGAATGTTGCAAAGTTATTCAGGTGCAAAATATGCAAAACTGGATGACAGTGTGCAAAAATCACTCACTTTTACATCTATTTTCTCCCGTAGGAAATAATGGCAAATTCAAGATTTAGTAAATTTGGAATGGATAACTGTTGTTTTACTAAACCTTGAAAAAGCACATCTGTGAGGTCAAGGCTTTCTATGCTGAAAATTTCAGCCCAGCACCTAAAGCCGTTTCTGAGATACAGGTGGCCAAAAAAAAAAGCAAAAAACAGGGAAATCTCTGTATTTTCAACACTTTATTATTTCAAAAATCTCAAAAGGGATTCAAACCAAATTTGGTACATCAACAGACCTACCCCAACAGATGATGCATGACAAATGTCACGAAAATCTGTGAAACCAATTTAAAGTTATTGACCATGAAAAATTGCACTTTAACATTAAACACTCCTACAAAACCCTAACTATACTGGCCCTACCTGGCCAGTATAATATATATTTATACAACATGTGTTTTGGTGTAAATGTAGGTGTAAAAATTGATATCTCAGGCAGGCAGTGGAGATATCACTGATATCTTCATTTTCCTATACGTCATAGCAATATCTCCATGTTCCTATACATCATGGTGATATCTCTATGTTCCTGTATGTCACACAAAAGAAAGTGAAAGTGTTTCACTTTCCATCAGGTGGTTCTCAGCAGCACCTGTATCTCCCCCACACCTGTGACACCTCGCAATCCAGCCACTATTTTTAATTAAAAAATTATTTAAAAATATATTCCGTTGATCCTGCCACTTTCTATTATCCTAACAGTACTTTCACTTCCCCCCCGAAATGTAACATGACTGAGCGTTATGAACAGTAACACAATACTTGCTGCCAGAGCTTTAGCAGGGGTTTTTAAGAGGAAACATGGAGGTTTGTTTGTTAAGAGATTATCAGCATCTTTTACCTGAGAAGCCTCACAGTCGGAACGTTTTTCGTCTGCATTCAGTGACTGGTTTTCTTGCACACATTAGTTAGTAATACATACAGCCTGCCCACTGATCTTTTGTCTGAATCTCCCCAGGACTGAATGCAGAACCACACTTGATAGGCAGTCATCCATAGCCTTCTCTAAGTTAGCCATCAGGGACTCCCTACCAGAGCACTGCTGCTCCAGAAACCTGTTTGTTTATTTTTTGCTCAAAACCAATGCTGCAGCATCAAGCTCCCTGCTCAAATGTGGCACTTAAAACCTTCAGTGTATTTTCTCTTTTGAAACAAAAATACAGTAGTTGATAGTTCTTTGTAAAGTGCAATCTGGTGCAAATAACTTGTGCAATGTCTGAATTAAATAGTACTGAACGGTTTGTGATAGCTAAGTTGTGCAAGCAACAGCAACTTTAACAGGGGGTTTCTAAGACAAAAAATAGCGGTCTGTAAACAAAGTTGCAGCATTTCTTAAATAAGAAACCTTACAGACACTCAAGGCTCTTTTCTTTGGCAGACTGATCATATTACAGCCTGCTCACTGATCTTTTTGCCTTACATCCACAGAAGTGAACCCAGACAGACGCTTGCACTTCATCTGCTGTTCTGAAACTGCAGACTCAATTACTGTCCTCTCAGTACAGTTGGCAGCTTCTTTAAAAAAAATATACTCAACTTCAGCAAAATGACACACTTTTCTAAGTGTTCAAACACAGACTCCTGTTCTGTAAAGCTCTGGTAGCACTCATGTGTCACTGTTCAAAATGCTGGGTTATGCTACATTTCTTGGAAAAGTGAAAGTACTGTAAGAATAATAGACTCTGAAAGTGGCAGAATCAACCAGATACATTTAAAATTATTGTTTATAGATAATTGCTGGATCAGACAGATAGGTTTCATAAAATAACTTTAAACTAGTTGGATCAACCAAAATCATTTTTTTTAAATAACATATGTAATCTGTTGTGAGGGGATTATGGAGGGTTGTGTTGCGGGTGGCCTTGGCTCAATCAAGCAGACTCAAAAGAAGTTTTTAAAAATAACTTTAGAGTAGCAGGATCAATAAGTTTTTTTTTGTCATCTGTTGTGTTGAGGGAGATATGGAGAGTTCTGCTGAGATGGCCATCACCTCTATATCGGAGATTGTATAGTGGGGGGTATGTCTGGGTTGTGTTGAGTGGGGACCAAAACACATGTTGTATAAACAGAGCATAACATGGCCTGACTGAAGATATCATATTTATCTTCACTCGAGGCCAGTGACATCAAGATATCACTTGCCGCTCGCAAAGATAAATATGATATCTTCAGTCAGGCCATGTCATATCCTATATATATATATATATATATATATGCAAAAACTTTTTAATACTCCATTAGGGTTAATGCAACAAAGTAGGAAATGTGGTCTTAGGGTTCCAGACCCTAAGACCCCAACCCCACCCTCAGTTTCCAACCCTAACACGACACCCCCACCCTGCATGCAGGAACATGCATGGGGTCTGCCTTTGGGGTTGTGAACCACAACACTCACCCCATTCCATGAGTAAGCTGAGAAGGTTACAGTTTAAGAGAACATGGTTAATATTAGTGTTCACAACCTCAAGACACACACACCCATGCCTGTTCCTGCATGCAGGGTGGGGATGGCATGTTAGGGTTGGAAACTAAGGGTAGGGTCTTATGGTTGGAAACCCTAAGACCACATTTCTCTACTTTTGTCACATTAACAAAGTTTCTTGCAGAGAATTTCCTTACTTTTTGCAAAAAGCATAATCCAAGGCTTATTTGATTGTGGGAGTGCAGCTCTCAATCATCCATAACTTTGGAGAGATTCTAATTGTATCATTATTTCCCTGTGGGAGCGTAGGTCCCTTTGAGCCTTGTGCTCCCATCACCCTTTAATCTTCTTTGTATTTCCATGTGGGAGCACAGGGCCAACCATGAATGCATAAGGTCTGCATTCCCATCACTCCATAATGCTATTCATATTTGCATGTGGGAGCACACAGTGCCATCCACCCATAATTTTTTGAGATATTATAATTGTATCCTTATTTCTCTGTGATAGCTCAGGGCCCTCCAGGCCCTGCTATCCCATCAGCCCTTAATGGCATCCATATTTGCATATGGGAGTGCAGGCCCTCTGGGTCCTGTGCCCCCATCTATGCATAATTTTTGAGATAGTGTAGTACTACCCTTCTTTGCCTGAGGGAGAGCAGACCCAAAGAAATACCTGACATTGCAATGTAATCCTATGGAAAACACAGGAAAATTTGAAACCTGTATAACTCAATGTCAAATGAATATATTTTCATGAAACTAGCAAAAGGAACATCGGTGCAGCAAGCCCTTTGTACCCTGAAGATTTCAAAACAAAATTGCAAACCATTTCTTCACAGTGGAGTGACAAAGAAACAACTGGGTAAAACTCCTATTACAATGTTATCCTAATGGAAACAAAGGAAAATATAACCCTGCAGAACTTCAGAGCCAAGTAATACATTTTCACTAAACCAGCAAAAGGCACATCTGTGGGGCAAGCCCTTTATGTCCTGAATATTTCAGACCAATGTAATAAACCATTCTAGAAATATGCAGTGAGAAATATTAACAGCTATCTTAAAATCTTTTTTCACAAATTGCAAAAAATCATTCTTTTTCACAGTTGCTTTTTTCGCAGTTTGAGATAAAAGAAAATCCTTTTTTTCAAATTGTGAAAAAGAATCCTTTTTTGCAATTCTTGTTTTGCAATTTACAGCAAAAGAAAATTATTTTTTGCAACTTACGGAAAAAGATCCTGTTTTGAGGCAAACATTTTCCATGGTTTGTGAAAAAAGATTTCTGCAGTTTAAAAATATGCATTTCTGAGTAAGTAATCAAAAAACTAACCCCAGAATCTGATTCTATGAGACCCAAATAGGTAGACACAACAGTTGGTGTGTCCTAAAGCCCTCTATTGTTTTAGTAATTTTATTTTGTTGCCAACGCTAACTGAAAACAAGATGGCAACAGCATGAAAAAAGATTCTGCATTGACGACAAAAAAAAATCCTGTGTTTGCAAGAAAGGATTCTGCATATGCAATAAAAAATCATTTTTCCAGGTGAACATCTAACTTTTCCAATAGAAAATAATGTGAAACCTTGAAATTTAATAACTTTGGAATGGATTAATATTGTTCACCAAATCTTCAAAAGGCACCCAAGACCTATATATCCTAAAAATTTCAGACCAACATTCCAAGCTGTTTTTGTGCAGCAGCATGACAAAGAATTTGACAAAAAGTGGTAATTTACATGTTTTATGACACTCTGTATCTCCCCACTTAGACCTGAACAAAACAAAACTTGCCACATCAATAGATCTTTTGTCCCTGATGGTGCTTGGAACATTTCATTCAAATCGCTTGAACAGTTGTTAAGTTATTAAAGTCCCAGATTTTCAGTTTAACATAGAAGTGAAGGTTTAAACCTAATATAGGGGCACTACCACATGCTTTTATATATATATTTATTTTATAATTACAAAGAGTCAGATTAATTTATCTATTGGAGTGTGTGTCATCATGTAAAACTTTGGCATAGTTTGATTGAATGGCATTCATTATTTTAGTGTTGTTTTTTGTGGTTCCACCTTCGGGATACATTTTTAATAAAATTGGATTTATTTATTTATTATTTATCACTTTGTTTACCAGGTAAGCACACTGGGCCAAGGTCCATTTTCAGGAACGACCTGGAGCCACCAACATATGCTGCTTAGATGAAATTACATTGAATTCATACAATGATTTACAAATAGTACACACAATACTAACACACAATAACATGCAACCTTAAAAACATTTACAAATAGCTTGTTGTTGCAGTTAGCATTTTATCACTTTTTGAAAATTAGTATGATTGTTAACATCCATCCAATGCTGAGGCAAAGTGTTCCACAACTTGGGACCCTGTACTGAGAATGCCCCTTCCCCGATACAGGTTAAAGTCTTAGGTAAAACCAAATGAGAGGTTGATGAGGATCTTAGTATTCTTGCTTCTCCTTTAATTTCAATTAAAAGAAATAGTGGAGATTGACGCCCAAGCTTAATGGTGTTGTTAAGCAAACAGCCTAAATTGTATGAAAAATTCAACTTGGGTGGTAACCACTCAAGCTTGTAATAAAGTTTTTGTTTATTAACTTTATTTCTGTGTGCAGATATGTCAACTGTAATGTAGCCTGTATGCCCATGTTGAATGAATATTAGTTTGAGAGGTTACAGCTGATGTACTTATTAACAGAAGTCATTTTAAACAAGCATTTGTCAATGCCGAATTTTGATTGCATTGGTCTGTTGAGCTAGCTCAGTGGACCTCTGTCACTGGCTCATTGTGTTTGTCCCGACGCTGCAGGCTCCCTTTTTGTACTGGGCTCCTGCCTGTGTTGGTGGCTTTTTCTGTCCACAAAGAAATCCACAGCTGTCCCGACAGAGCTCCGTTGAGGTTGCTCTCTCCCCCTGTCTCACTCACTCATTCTGGTTCTCCCGGCACTGCTGGCTGCCCTTTTGTACTGGGCTCCTGCCTCTGTTGGCACCTTTTTCTGCCCACAAAGAAATCTGCAGCAGTCTCAACAAAGCTCCATTGAGCTCACTCACTCCCCTTCTCTTACTCACTCATTCCGTTTCTGCTGGCGCTGCAGGCTGCCCTTTTCTACTGGGCTCCTGCCTTCGTTGCTGCCTTCTTATGTCCACAAAGAAACTTGCAGCAGTTACAATACAGCTCCATTGGCTCGCTCACTCGCTCATTCTGGTTTTCCTGCCACTGCAGGCTGCCCTTTTGTACTGGGTCCCTGCATGCATTTCTGCCCACAAACAAATCTGCAGCAATCCCAGCAGAGCTCCGTTGAGCTCACTGACTCCCCCTCCCTCACTCGCTCGTTCTGTGTCTCCTGGCGCTAAAGGCTGCCCTTTTGTACTGGGCTTCTGCCTGCATTGGTGGCTTTTTCTGGCCAGAAAGAAATCTGAAGGAGTCCCGACACTGCTCCATTGAGCTCGCTCACTCCTCCTCTGTCACTCATGCATTCTGTTTCTGCCAGTGCTACAAGCTGGCCTTTTGTACTGGGCTCCTAAAATGCTACGCATTTTCTACCCAAAATCCCCAGCAGTCACAATAGAGCTCTGCTGAGCTCGCTCACTACTGCTGTGTCAGTCACTCATTATGTTTCTCTTGGCGCTGCAAACTGCGCTTTTGTATGGGGCTTCTGGCTGCATTGGCACCTTTGTCTGTCCACAAAGAAATCTGCAGCTGTCTCAACAGAGCTCCGTAGAGGTCACTCAGTCTCCCTCTCTCATGCGCTCATTCTGTTTGTCCTGGCGCTGCAAGCTGCCCTTTTGTACGGGGCTCCTGCCTGCATTGGCGCTATTTTCTGCCCACAAAGAAATCAGCAGCAGACCTGATAAAGCTCCGTTGAGCTCATGAAGTCCCCCTATCTCACTCACTCATACTGTTTCTCCCACCACTGCAAGCTGGCTTTTTGTACTGGGCCCTGCCTGCATTGACACCTTTTTCTGCCCACAAAGAAATCCGCAGCAGTCCTGACAGCACTTCTGTGAGTTCGCTCACTCCCCCTCCCTCAGTCGCTCTCTCGTTCTGTTTCTCCCAGTGCTGTAGGCTGCCCTTTTGTACTGGGCTCTTGTGTTGGGACCTTTGTCTGCCCACAAACAAATCCGCAGCAGTCCCGACAGAGCTCAGCTGAGCTTGGTCACTCCCCCCTCTCACTCAGTCAATCTTAATCTGTCCCAAACACTGATTTCCCAGAGTGACCATGCTATTATCTGGCAGGAGTGCAAAAACATATTTTAGCCAGGATGTGCAAAATGACAGCTGTAGTGTTCATAAGGAGGTGTGAAAAAATGCCACTGTTGAAAATGTGGCGTGACAATATTACAAATTTGCAAAGTTACAAGGGTGCATGGAAACAGTTCAATGCACGCTTGTAACACAGTCATGTTATGGAGTTTTGTCACCAAATTTTCAACATAGGGATTTTAAGACCTCTGCTCATGAACAGTGCCACTGTCATTTTCTTAATCTGTCCTGAACACTGATTTCCCACAGTGACCATGTTATTCTGTGCTGGAACTGTGAAAACACATTTTGGTCAGGATGTGAAAAATGACAGCTGTACTGCTTATGAGGAGGTGTGAAAAAATGCCACTGTTGAAAATCTGGTGTGACAATATTACAAATCTGAGAAGCTACAAGGGTGCATGGAAAGTGCGCAACATACACTTGTAACACTGTCAATTGATGGGCTATCATCACCAAATTTTTAACACAAGTATTTTAGGACCTCTGCTCATGAACAGTATCATTGTCATTTTCTTAATCTGTCCCGAACAGTGATTTCCCACAGTGACTGCTCTATTCCGTGCTGGAAGTGCAAAAACACATTTAGGCAGGATGGAAAAAATGACAGGTGTACTATTGATGAGTAGGTCTGGGAAAATAGCAATGTTGAAAATCTGGAGTGAAAATACTATAAATTCATAAAGTTACGAGTGTGCGTGCCAACTGCGCAACGCACGCTCTTAACACAGTCATTTTATGGAGTATCATTACCAAATTTTTAACACAGGCATTTTAGGCCCTCTACTCATGAACAGCATCACTGTCATTTTCTTAATCTGTCCTGAACACTGATTTCCCACAGCGGCCGCGTTATTCTGCGCCGGAAGTGCAAAAACACATTTTGGCCAGGATGTGAACAATGACAGCTGTACTGTTCACAAGGAGGTGTGACAAAATGCCAATGTTGAAAATCTGGCATGAAAATATTGCAAATTTGCAAAGTTACGAGCGTGCATAGCAACTGCACAATGCACACTAGTAAAACAGTCATTTTTTGGATTTTTTCCACCAAATTTGCAACATAGGCTTTTTGAGAGCCCACCTCATGAACACTGGCACTGCCATTTTGTTAATCAGCCCCAAAGGGTGATTCCATACAGTGACCACAAAACCACCTTTCAGGTCCGATTAATGCCATGACAGTTCAAGAATTCATGAGGAGGGGGTCCCAAAAACTCCATGTTGAAAATTTGGTGAAAAAATTCCCAAAAATGCCCGAGTTATGCACTAAAGTTGAAAAACCCTATTTATTACATTATGCATCTTACCGTCATTTCCTCAGTTCACGGTCGGCTTTGAAGAGTGCAGATGTGTTCCCGGTCCACTGAATATCGTCATGCCGAGCTCCGGAGGTAAGTATAGGGTGAGGGGGGGGTGTGGGGAGGCAGGGTGTGCAGTGAGTGGGTGCGGGTTGTAGGAGGGGGTCAGGGAGACTACGAGGGACCATTTCCTTTTTTCAGGTAAAAACAAAAAAAAGTTGTGGACCATTTTAACTTTACAGGCATGTGGCACACTGGGGTGGGCTCCCAGCGTGCCACCAGAGTCTTGCTTTTGGGGAGAAGCTGTAGCTGACAGGATTGGGCACCCTGTTGTCAAACAACAAAAGGGGATTTTTCTGCTGAAGGGATTGAGCACCCATCAGCAGACACAAAACTGGGTGTTACATTATGCCGATGGGGAGTGCTCCCCATTGGCAAATAAACATGGTGGGGTAAATATTGTTTGTGAATGTAGTGGCTGCCATGTTCACAAACAATATCAGGGATCCTACATCCGCCCCTGCAATGACAGGTCGACCACTCACTGCAGCGGATGGCTGACGCTGCAATGATGAGGCGGCCCCTGATTGCTAGTGGCTGATTTTTGATGTCTGTGTGCTCGGTTGAACTACTGTCAGCAGCAGTGTGCCATGGCATTGGGGACAGGGGAAGCCTTTGCAGGCTGTGAGGGCATTGGCACAACAATGCACCTCCACAACCTGCCTGTGGACAAAACTGCTCACATGTTTCTTTGGGCGCAATCAACATTAAAATGCTCCCTCCTGAGAAGCTCTGAAGAAAATGATGCCACTTGGCTACAGGGCATTCAGGTTAGATCTGTGTAAATGTACTGTACATTCCATAGCTTTTCTTACTTAATTTATTGTTGCTGTGCCTAGAGACCCTGCATCATTCATGCTTTAAATCTGCATGTAGCATTAAAGGTCTCATTAACTAAATGTAAGTCATTTACTGTTAACTTTGTGAACAAAAATGAATTATAGCAAAGGCAAAAGTACTCTTCTTGATATGGATTCCCTAGCTTCTCTTGTTAGGCTATCTTTAAATCTGCATAAAACACCTAACTTCTGATTTACAGTCTTGACTGTTTTCTTTATATGTGCTGAAAAAGTAAGATTGGAGTCCAACAGAACTCCTAGATATTTAGACTCTGAAACTTGTTGTAACATCAAGCCAGCCAGATCATGTAATTGTAATGGGTAACATTTACTCAATTTAGGTTTTGAACCAAATAGGATACACTGTGTTTTTTTTTTTATATTTAACATCAGTCGATGCTGCAATAACCATCCATTTAAAGTGGAAAAATCATAATTTAAAGAATTGATTTTGTCCACTGATACTGAACTAGTAAAAAGAATAAAATCATCTACACAGTAATACACTTGACTTAGATGAAATTTTTGTGATTGGACCAATATATAGTGAAAACAACAGGGGTCCTAAAATAGACCCCTGGGGTACTCCTTGTTCCAGTACAGTATGTGTGTCTGGGACAGCATTCCATCAAAGCCAACTCTCAAAGGGTGATTTGAGAGAGAACTTTTGAAGCAAATGCAAGAATTGTCCACTGGGCCAATGTCCTTCAGTCTCTAGAGCATCATGGCATGGTTTACCATTTTGAAAGCCTTATTGGTATTGGCTAGTTTCCATTTTTAGATTTAGCCTGTCATAGAAAACAGAATTGGACATATGTTTCATTTCTATATCCCCCCACTCCAACCTCTTTCCCATTCACTTTGGTTTCATGGGAGCTTTCTTTATTGATTGACTACCTCACATTCATTTTACACTTCAATTTAAGAGGATCTTTTTGCTGCAGTGATCTGGGGGGAAATGATCCAGTTTTAGTGTTACTTATTAATGGATGGAATACAGGAGCATTTACAGTACTTAAAGTTGAAATTAATATTTAATGCTGCATTTTTAATGTAACTCTACTGTCCTTTATGTTCTTTTTGTTGTTATTTTTAAGATCCACCATACAGTTTGGAACACGTTTGCATTGTACTTTAGTAGGTTTAATTTTTGGGATGGAGTTTTATTGTTAATTTTTGAGAGTTTGAATGTATGCAATATATAAGATGAATGTACCTGACAGCCACTAGATCCTCCCCCTGATGAAAACCTGGACAGGGCTGAAGTGCAGGGGCTTTGGATCATAGTCGGCTTTCATATCTTGCCAAATAAAGCACTTTAACAGTTTAACTTTGCTTGTAATTCAGTGTTTGCACTGAGTGCTGTTTTTTGACAGATTTCTGTGTAGCTGGCTGGCTACCTTCAACAGCACCACTCCCTACTCCTAGCACTACACTTTTTTGCTGTTTTCTGTAAATAAACTCATGCAGAACTGATCACTGAACTGCAGAATAATCCATTAAACTGCAGAATAAAATTCTTCAGAACTGTCATTCTGTAGTTCATGTGTATTATTCTCACAGTTCAGCCAAAAAATTCCACAGAACAGACTGAAAATCAACCAAACAAATTTAGAAGATTCCGATCTCATCAATTTATGAAATCTCATGAAAATAACACAAAAGTGGAATTCATAACTTTTGCCCAGCTCTAGTTGGGGCAGCATGAAGAAGGGTAAAAGTTTCTGAAGCCATCTAAATAGGGGTTCACTTTGTCTGATCAATATTCCTATTTTCTATGACAGATGTCATGCAGAGTGCGTGAGAGGTGGCCATGTCTCACAAATAAGAGTGGTATTATTTAATGCTTGGTCGACTGTTTATAAGACAGCTCGGGCCAGATATTCAAGAATAGGCTAATGCAGGCCACAAAGGTTTGTGTTGTACCTGCATCTGACTGAGAGGTTATGATATTCAGTGGTATAGCAGACTGGCGCTATCCAACTAATATCAGCACATGTCATTGCAGCACCAAGTTAATCTACTCTGCCACAACATGAACCTGGGCTGTATGCAGCCCATACGGAATTGTGCCCCCTAGACAGAATGGCACCAGGAGCCATGGTGCGATATTCAACCACAAAATGCAAATAAGGCCATTAGACATGCCAGGAACTAAGGGCCATTAGCATGCCCATTACAGACTGATTTGCACTGGAAGCAGCAGCCAAGCTATGATCGTCCTAACATCATTCCTAGTGGCTAGCAACACCTCCAACCCCAGAATGCCCATCCTGGTTCTTTGACAGTTTTCCCTGGTGTCTAGTGGTACCCTCTCACCCCAACTACCCATCTTGTGTATGTTCTTCATTGCCCTAGTATCTAGTAGAACCCCCAACCCTCCAATCTTCCATCCCAGTTTTTTACCATGTTTCCCTGGTGTCTAGTGACATTTCTCACCCTCCAATCACCCATCCCGGTTGGTTTAAATGAAGCTCTAGAGTCTAGTGGCAGCCTATACCCTCTGAGCATCCATCAAGGTTAGTGCAAATTATGCCCTGGTATCTAGTAGCACCCACCAACCCCCCCCAGTTGGTTTAAATGTTGCTCTGGTGTCTATTGGCACCCCCACCCTCTGAGTACCAATCTTGGATAATACACCTATCACTGGTGGTTAGCAGTATCCCTACATCCAAAACACCCATAACATCACTTTGAAGATATTACCTGGTGTCTAAAAGCTACCCCACACACCTGTCCTGTTGATGACAATATAGTCTTTGTGTCTGGTGGTATCACCCTACCCACAAATAACCCAGCCCAGGTATTACAATGCATTCACTAGTGTCTAGTGACGCCCCCACGCCCATCATCCATCTAGGTGAGTATCACCATATCCATGGTTTTCAGTGACACCACCCACCCCTCCCATACTCCAGGCTCATGTCCCATATACAGTCCCTGGCATCCAGTGGTACCCCTGCCCCTCCCCCCAAATGTCAGTTGACAAACACACTGGTGAACATTGGCAGTCCTGCGGCCCTACATCTGCCGCGCCTGCACCCAGCACAGAACCCACCCAAATCCCTCCTTACAGGTCAAGACAGAGACATGTAATGAATCCCTTTACAGCTACTGGCACAGCCCTACTCTCACCTCCTTGGCCAGCTGACATGTGAACTGCAGTGAGTGCATGTGCAGTACACTGTGCTGGATGTGAGTGGGGGAAGTGGGACAGCTGGACCACTAATGTTCACAGATACATCTGTCAACCGCATTCAGGGTGTAGAGATGGGTAGTAAAATTTTCGTATTGATTTTCATAATATATGGACTTGATTAGGTTTATACTGACTCATGAATTAAATTAATTATGAAACTATTTGCATGCATCAAATGAAATTACTGAAGGATTTTTTCAGTGTATCTTAACTGTTTTGGTATTAGACACATGTTGACTGCTGTATATATTTAATTTTAGTATGCACTGTTTTGTACACATATATCACAGTGTCACTTTAAATGCTATGAGCTTACCATGGTTAATCTTCACTATTTAAGCAGCTGAGGTACAGCTCTAAGAAACACACCTTGATGACAGGAGTGTAGCCAGAAATTTCCATTTTGTACCCAATCTCCAACAGTTACACCCCCCCAATTAAAAAATGTACGCATCCTTTCCAAATGGCACCCCTTCCAAACAAGTCAGATTGTTGTCAGATGACTCCTCTACTCTCTCAAGAGGTTATACATGTATTGGACACTCCTCAGTGGCCTACACTAACCCAAATACTACAGATTAGAATGATCATATTAACAGAGTGGCTTATGGTTTGTGACAGGCACTCAACAAAACTGTACACAAATGTGTACAGTGAGTATGCCTGTCTACACCCTTGCTTGATGAAGTTCAAGGGCAATTAGGCACTGGAGCCTTGGGAGGCGGCTTGAACTATTGGCTGACCTGCATTACAAATGGTATATTCACTCTTGCACTTATTATTGCACTGTATACTTGATTTGCAGATAGATAGATGCACTGCATTTACGGAGCTGCTTCAACACCTCTGTTTTGCTCATGTACACAGTGACCGGATATTTAGTGGCAAAGCCATAGTTGTCTAATTTCAAGTTCAAGTTCAAGTTTATTGCAGGAAAGCTCCGTTGAGCAAGCTCATTCACAAGGAGGTCCTGAGACATACATGCATTCACAATGAAGTCCTGTGACTGACTTACAGACAAATAGTTAAGTGCTTACATCATAAAGAACAGAATTCATAATGATAAGAGCTTACAACATAATACGTAGTAGGCAAAATGATAAAGAGCTCCCAGGATGCTCTCGGTTCATGAAGATAAATTTGTACTGTTTGTAAAGGCAATACATTACATACATTGGAAAATAACAGTAATTTGACTGCTGTCTGCAGCTTGAAGACCAAATAATATTATTATGCTGTTGCTATCCTTTGGCAAACTTGTATCAGATGGTTTCTAATAAACTTTTGTGAAGCGTGAATCAAGATTTTGCTAAGGTGATGTATATCATATATATATATATATATATATATATATATATATATATATATATATATATATATATATATGTATATATTACTTAAGTCAGTAGTTTCAATTTAGTGTGGAGATCTACAGTTTGGAGGAGTTGTTGTTTAACTAGGGGCATTAGCCAGCCCTGATCTCCTGCACTGTCCTTTTTCACATTTTTGGCTTACCATTAGTCCCCATTTTTTGGAACAGAAAGGGATTTCTAGCAGGAGGAGGGAGGTAGTGCTGCCATTGTATTGCTCACTGGTGAGGCCCCACCCAGGGCACTGTGTCCAGTTCTGAAGGCTGCATGTCCACAAGAACATTGAAAGAGTTGGGGTGATACAGAGGAGGGCAACCAGAATGGTAAGGTGGTTGTATGAGAATCCATATGAGCAAAGGCTGCAGGAACTTCAACGTGTACTCCCTGGAGGGGAGGATCACACTCCTCTCTTCCAGGGAGTACATGTTGAAATTCCTGCAGCCTTTGCTCATATGGCTTCTCATACAACCACCTTACCAGGGGACATGATTGGAACCTACAAGTATCTCACAGGAGTGAACAAGGTGGAAATGGAGTGTCTATTTCACAGAAAGGAAGACATGAGAACAAAGGGGCATGCAACAAAGGTAAGAGGGGGAAGTTTAGGAAAGATATACAGAAATAATTCTTCACGGAAATTGTGATGAATGACTGGAACAGCCTACCAGAGGATGTAATAGGGGCAAAGACTGTGGAACTTCAAAAATGCATGGGACAGGCACAGGGGCATATAAGGTAGATGAAAAAAAGGAGGGAGCAACACCTACAGTATGACCAAGTAGGGTCAGTGGTGATGAAACAGGCAAAGACATGGGGCAGACTTAATGGACCAAAACACCCTTTTTCTGCCAACAAAATCTATGTTTCTGTGTTTTTGTTTTAGTAAAATTTTTTTATTTAATTCTGTTTCTGATTGATATTTGTGTCATGATATGACTTATTATATATATTTCTGGTTCACTATATTGTCTTATTAAACATGTATTTATTTTGCACTGTGAAGGGCTTTGAGCCTGGGAATGGCACTATACACATAATGTATGCATTACAGATTACTTGATTAAATATCAAGTTTTAAATTTAATAGTTGTTCTATTTAGTCAAGGATCTGAAGGATGAATTGAGAAAAGGATAGTAGGTAGTAGATACTGTACTAAGCATAAAATAATTTGTTATTGAATTGTACTTCAAGCAATAAGACATGACATGGTGTGTGTTATCTTGTGATAACACTACATCTAGAATGTGTTGTGAGGCAAAAGATGTTGCTGAGTACCTTCAACCACCCGAGGAGTGGCATTATGCTACATTATAAAATGGGTGAGAAATGTCCTGAGTCCTGATTGACTGTGACGTACCTTTAGTCATGTGGATCTACGATGCCAGTTCGACAACCCTTTTGTCGACCCTCATCTCGCCGACAGGAATCATGTCGACCGCAAGTTGCAGTCGTCATGATTCCTGTTTGTCTTCTGGTCCTTTTTTTTTATCATGGGGTTTCGTCCTCCAAACACCCCATGTGGGGGGATCTGCCCCCTGCCTCCATGACTTTAGAATTCTTAACTCCAATCGGAGTTACTTCGGGGTTGGGGTGCCCCGTCTCTGCAACACCAACACAGTGACCTGTCGGTAAAGTGTTGATTTTGCCTACAGGATTGTAGTTTGCTGTGTTGATGTCACCCTAAGGGGCTCATATGTAGTCATGTCCTTATCAGTGCATATTTTGCCAGCTGGTACTTATTCAGCCAACCAGGACACAACACACCAAGAGATTCAAGCCTCCATAAACTTTAGAAAATAAAATGTGGCAGTCATGTTAGTCAAGTAATAAAACTTTCACACATTACTTGCCCTTATGTATAAAACTCAGTTTTGTACACAAAGCAATTGTCTCACCACCCCACCTATACCTAATTAGCAGGATGTGCAGTAGTTAAACAAAAAGTGGTTAAACCCTTTATCTGACTGTTCAATTGTTTTCTCTTTATTTTTGTTTAATGTAGGCCTCTAATCCACCATCATTAAGTCAGTATTCTCTCATGGAGATTGTTGATAATTTCAGCTGCCCTCTCCCCAGCATGCCTTGCTGCTGCATGTATGTTGCTCATTTACAACACCTACTATTCACTCACTCTCTGACACTGCCACAAAACTTGATCAGTCTCCATATTTTTTTAATGCATGATCACACTCTTGTACCAGTGACATTAAATTTCAAACATGAGCATTTGCAAAAAATGGCCGGCACCTGGCTTTTGGCTCTGATCTCATGGCTCCTCAGTCCTCATCACATGTGTAAAGTTCAAATAAACACAAACAATGTAGTGGGCTGAGTCCTGTTCTTCTGACTGTTCTCTAGATCTGGTCTAAGGGGCTACACAAAACAAAGCTAGACAATGGTGGGGAGGTGTACAATGCAAATGCAAGATATAACAAACTCTTGCAGAAGCCAATATGGCTGCAGCTGAGGTCTGGCAGAACACAGCACCTTAGTTATAACTAGTTATAAACAGTGGCGCTCAATGACAAGTTCCACCATTACTGAAGATATCCTGATACCATACTAGTCTCATGATTCCCTTATTCATAACTAGTTATAAGCAATGGCACTCAGTCACAGTTTTCACTATCACTAAAGATACCAAATTTGGGTTCCTTCAAAAGCTGCAGATCAGGGAATTCAGACAAAACATCTAACAATATCTTTCTTTCTTTCTTTCTTTCTTTCTTTCTTTCTTTCTTTCTTTCTTTCTTTCTTTCTTTTTGTAACTCTGTAACAGATGCTCTCCCAGTTTTATGTGATGGCAAAACTATGCAGTCCTACAAGAATTTATGTAATTTATAAATGGTTTATATTACTTTCGTTTTCAAGAAAAATATTTATTTTTTTTAATTTATTGAGAATATCAGATTACAACCTTTGAGTCAGGACTCATTTCAAAAGCTCCACGTCAAGTACAATACATAACAATAAGCAGTCATAATACAATATTACAGTGAGTAGGAAGGAAAGTAACAATGGGGTAAGGGCAATATATATCAAGTATACAGTATAACAGTGGAGAAGGAGACAAGATAACAACAGGGTATGAGCAGTGCTGTTAGACCTATACAGTAGGGTAGCTATACAAGTCCTGAGTGAAGTTTGTGAACGTCAGCTAACAGTACAATCAATGTTAAGGTAAGGCCTATATGCTAGCAGGTGGCACATGCAGTCAAGATACCAACATTGTCATTAACACACAGTAGTAAAAGTGTAATAAGTATATCTATTAACCCAGAATCTTGCCATCCATAGGCAGATTCCTTTACTTATTAGGAACAATGGCAGTGACGGGTGGAGATTATGTGGTTTCTTAGGGCTGTTTTGAAGGAGCCTAATCTGGAGATAGAGGTGATGGCCTGGGGAGCTCATTGTACCAGGATGACACTCTGTAAGAAAAGGACCATTGTGCAAGGGTGGTTGTGACTCTGGGAACAGCCCGTGTTAATTTATCTGCCACGCGGGTGTTTACTGAGATATGTGCAGCATGGAGGGAGGCTGAGATTCCAGTGAGAGTAGGGCTTAGTTGGATTTTCTTAGTAAGGAGACATGATTGATAATGTACTCTTTCGTCTAGGGTGAGAATTTGTGTTAGCTCATGCAGGGTACAGCTGTGGGTACACTTATCCACTCCAGCAAGGAGCCTACAGGCTTTATTAATGGCTAGGTGGATTTTATTTAGTGCAGTGTGGTCAGCTGCTGAGTAGTCTACAAGGGAGAGAACAGAGGAGGTAATGGCAATGTGTAGTGCCTCTGTCGGTAGGCAGGCTTTGTGCCGATACAGTAGACCTGTGCGTGTATTTATGGCAGAGGAAAGATTACTAATATGTGGGTGGAATGATAGATTAGGATCGAAGGTAATGCCTAGATATTTATATGTGTGGACCTGATTCAGTGGGAGGTGGGTTTTGGAAATGATTGTTAACTGGGCATTGTAGTCCTTATTCTGGCAATGGAAAAAGAGCATTGTTTTAGTCTTTTTTATATTGACCACAAGCCTGTGGTGAGTGAACCAGTTTTCAACGTGGTTGAAGACAAGTTGTAGGGAGGATTGAAGAATTGTGGGATCTGAGTGGGAGACATACATTACCGTGTCATCTGTGTAGAGTAGAAGGTTACATGGACGGGATTTAGGGCAGGGTATTCAGGAAGATGCTGAATAGCAGTGTGCCAAGGATGGAGCCCTGGGGGACCCCTGAGCAGACTGGTAGGGTGGGTGAGAGGGTGCTGTTTATCTTCACACATTGGGATCTTTCTGTGAGGTAGCTTGTGAACCAAGCGATGTGTCCAGGGGACAGGCCAGTGCGGCGGAGAGTATTTAGGAGCAGGGTGTGGGATACTGTGTCAAACACTTTTGACAGGTCTATGAATACGGCTCCCACTAGCAGCTTCTTATCTAGGGCATTGTGCAGTGAGTTGGAGAACTCTATGAGGGCAGTAGTTGTGCTGTGACCAGCTCTAAAACCATGCTGTTTCTTACATAGGATGCCCTGCACAAGCAGGTAGTCTGTGAGTTGTGTGGCAATGATTTTTCCCAGGGCTTTTGAGAGGGGAGGGGAAGGAGTATGGAGATGGGCCTGTAATTATTGGGTAATGTGGGGTCTCCATTCTTTAGTATTGGTGTGATGGTGGCCACCTTCCAGTCAGCTGGGAACTGCCCTAGGCATAGGGAGAGGTTAAGGAGATCAGTCAGAGGGGGTGAGTCCAGTACTAAAATAAGGATTTTCATGCCAAAGGTGTCATTTCAGTAGTTTGAGACCCTAGGGCTTTTTTTAAGGTAATAACTTGCTTCACTCATTGTAATAACCCTGAGGTAGAAGGGAAGGTAGGTATTGCTGGGTTCTGGGGTCATAGGTATGGGGTCTAAGAAGTTGTTAGGGAGAACTGTGCTTAGGTCAGAAAATGCTGCGTTTAGGCTGCTGGCAATTATGAGTGGGTCCGAGGTGATATTATTGTTGACAGTTAGCTGGGCAGGAGGAGGCATCCTGGATTTTCCATTCACTTCCTTCAGGTTGTCCCAGAACAACCTAGCATTCCCCCAGGATGAGGCCAGGGTGGATTTGTAGTAGCTAGATTTGGCCATTCTAATTGCCCAGGTTTACTTGTTGCAAGCCATTTTATAGACTATCCTGTCTGCCTGCACACCAGAGGCAACTGCTTTGTACCAGAGGTCGTCATGGTTCTTTACTTGCTGGATCAGTGCTGGTGTGATCCAGGGGGTATTTTGTTTTTTGGTTTGAACCTTTGTGAGCGGGGCAAATGTATCACAAGCTTTGTTGAATGTGTGGGTGAAGTTATCAAGGGCTACTTCTATGGAAGTGGTGCGTCTGATGGGTGACCAATCACACTGGGCCAGATATCGCCTTAGTTTAGTGAGGCCACCAGGCTGAAAATGGTGTTGGGTAAAACTTCTTGGTTGGGGTAGTCGCTGTTGGCATGACCAGGTGAAGAGGATGGGGGAGTGATCGCTTAATGAGTCTGGGAGTACAGTTAGGCCTGAGATTCTGTTAGGTCGATTGGTGAGTAGGAGGGCGATTAGGGTGCCAGAACCATTTCTGGGATTAACCCTGGTTGGCTGGTCAACTAATTTGGTTAGATCTAGTGCTGAGAGGGTGTTTTTTATCGGGAAGGCTGAGGTTGATAACTAATTCACATTAAAATCCCCCAAGATAATGTGCTCTGTTTTGGGTGGGAAGCTGGTGATGTAGTCGGTCAGAGATTGCAAAGCTGAGTCTTGGTTATGTGGTGGGATGTACACCACCTTAATGGTTACAGGGGCCCTGGTAAGGTCAGGTGTGAGTTTTAGTGTCATAGCCTGTGCCAAGTGGTTCAGGGAATGTGTTGGTAGGCTTTGGCATAGCAGCGAGTCTCAGATGTAGAAAGCACACACCCTCTCCATTTTCCAAGCCTGTTGGCTCTATAAGAGGTGAGGCCAGGGAGTGCGACGGCAGAGTCCAGGACCTTCTTTGACAGCCAGGTCTCAGTAAGGGCTAGCACATCTGGTTGATGCAGCTGCATCCAGCATTGTAGCTGTGCTATTTTTTTGGGTAAGCTGCAGATATTCATCGTAGCTATACTTAGCCCATGGCGTGAGGTGCCAGGATTGGCTGAGAGGGGGCCTGGGTTAGGGTGAACATTGCCTGACATAAGTAGTAGTAGGGTGAAGATTCTAAGTAGGGCCAGTACTCTTTGTCTGCAGCTGTTGGCATGATATTTTGTAGTTGATGTGCTGCCTGTGCAAGGGATGGCTAGGGAGATGTGGGTGGGGTAGGAGAGAAATGTAATGGGATATGGGGGGTGGTATTGAGAGGAAATAGGTGGACAAAGAGTTGGGGAGGTGCAGTGGAGTTACCATGACAGGGAGAGTAGGTGGGAGCAGGTGTTGTGTCACAGGGGTGCCAGGGGGTGAGTCACTGATGAGGGACTGGGGTGTCCCTGGAGGAGGATGAACAAGGTGAGGAAAAGGGTAAACATTCTAGTGTTGGTGCACTGCTGCCAGGGGAGATGCCAGGATTTAAGGGGCAGTGGAGAAACTGCCTCAAGCAGTACAGGAGAGAGATTATTAGGGTAGAGTATGAGGGAGCGATAGAAGGAACAGAGACCAAAGGACATAATACACAAGTTTACAGTAAGGGGATTCAATGCTTGGGAATGTAGGACGATGCTGCCTCAAGTGCTGAGGAGTTATAAGCTGCTAATGGTAAAGTGGGCTGATTGGTTCAGACTCAGCCTCAGCCCTATTGGTTCTTTTCGTGGTGCCTCAACCCTATGTAAGGGCGTGTTGACCAAGGGTGATGGTGGGGGTGGTAGGGAGCCGACGCGGAGTGACGGCGGAGCAAACACCAGTCCAAAACTGCACCACAGTCCTGTGGCTTACTGTGCCCATGCTCTTTGATCCATACCTGCTGTTTGTCTTGGGGGTGGGGGAGGGCATCTAAGAGCTGGCCCTCACGACCCTCACAAGGATCCTGAATGTGTGGGCTGTGGTCTGCTGTTCATCTCTGGGGGTAGGGGAGGGCATCTACGAGCTGGCCCTCGCAACCTTCAAGGATCCTGAATGTGTGGGCTGTGGTCTGTTACTTCATTTGGCTTAGAAATTGTATTGTAAAACTGACAAAGGGTTAGGACAGAAAATCAAAACACATATAGCAAACAGACTACGACTCGACCAGGAAAGCAGAGCTAACATGTATGTTTATGTTTCATATTAATAGAAGCTGGAAACTAGCTTTCTGGGAAAATATTTTTCATTACCTGCTGGTTTGTTTTACTATAAAATGTGTTGTTAGCTAAAACTTAATTTTCTTTTTAACTTCTGATGTTTTTTTTTTAACTTTGTTTATGCTCCCTTCTTGGCTGACCCCATAGGACCTCTCTCCAGTGTGGACTCCACTTACTGGCTGTCTCCCGCTTGCCGAGATTCCCCTGTCTAGACCTCCATCCCGGGATGCTCCTATATCCTTACCCCCGACTTGCCTGACCCCCAACTCTGAGTCCCCTGTGGTAGGACTGCCAATTCCTCCAGCACTCTATAATCTAGTGGGTGGCCGGAGTGAGGGCGAGAGCCAGAGACTGGCAGGGCAGATGCAGCACTGAGCATGGGTGATGTTCATGGGTCTCACCTTCACCTTCCTGGGTGTCAAGGCTTTTCCTTTAATTTTTCCCTCCCTGAGATGTGGACATGCAATGACATCTCTGTGCAGAGAGCAAGCTACCGCCCCCCTCCCACAGACATCCACCATCATCTCCCCCCTTTCAAGTCCCCACAGGTATGTAGTGCTCCCGGTCTCCACCGGGAGCCACTACAGGCCAGTGATCCCTGAGTAACTCACCCCAGTAAAGCAGAGCAGTCCTCCAGACACTTGATCCTTTCCTCCCCTGCCGACCCCTGATGACCTGAGTCTACTCCCGAACCCGGATTGCCAGTGTGGCACATGGTGTGGCATCCAGTGCCTCAATCCTCAGCACCTCCTGGCCAGCCTAGCTTCTGATGTTGATGCAATAGTATGCCCTGATGCATGTTTCTGGTATATAATCTATGAACGATTTCATTTTTAAATTTTGTCCAGGACAGAATATGCTCAGTTGTTAGCTCATTTCCAGATGTGTCATGGGGGATTCTACATGAGACTGACTAAGCAAAATACATAATACAGTAATGTGACAGACCCCATTTTGAAGAGTGAAAATGAGTAACACTAAGCTGTTTGTTGCTTTGGATACACCGGCAAAATTGCATTGGCACAGTGAGGTATAGATCTCCTTGAATGTTTACAAATGAGCAAATGATCATACTGTGACTTTATAGAAAAACCAGTAGGACAACAAGTGAAAGTGGGTCCATAGATCTCCACTAACGCTGAAATCAGCAGAACAGAGTGATTGGAGCAGGGTTTAGAGTGTGTGGAGGAAATGTAAGAGCATGGCATAGAATGTAGTATTGTTTTAAAATAGTATAAGTAGGCCTAGAGTCTTCCACTACTGCTTAAAGCCCCCATCCCTCAAAAATCTGCACCCGAGACAGCCCATTCATATTTTATCTGATATTTTCATCCAGCTTTTTCTTGTTCTCGAACTCACCTGATGGCAATGACACCTCCCCCACCCCATTATTGATGTTCCCACAGACTCACTGGTTATTCACCACTTGCCCAGGACCATGACAGTGGTGGGTGGCCTGCCATGATTGTTCTGTGTGGGCCTGTGGGACCCTTGCTGCTCTGGGAAAAGCAAGGCTGAGCCAGTGCTTTTGACAGTAGAGAACTTGCCTCTCCTGCAGTGACACATAAGATTTCACCCTGATTTCTCCAGAAATCTCCTTTTAGTGATCAGATGAGTGTAGAGAATCCCCAAAAACTGTTAATGAATCAGGAGCTTTGTCCTCTTTCCCCCCCAAACACTCATGGTCAGCACTGCTATGGCTGACTCCCCCAAAATCACATAATTTATTTGCCTCGATACGAAATCTCATCTGCCTCTTGCAGTTTAAGGATGAAATCTCATCCACCTCTGCAGGAGAGGTGTGAGCTACACTCATTGTTTTTTTCAGTCAACTCCTGTTTTTTCTCCCCAAGTCTGCCAGCATGCACATCATCCCCTGGCTGTTCCTCCTCTTGCTGAGCTCCTGCTCTGCTAATTTATTGACTAGTGGGGTGGCACTGACATACCAACACTGGACCGCAGATTTCTCTCTCCTGGAGGGAGAACAACTGCATAGAGTTACTACTGCTCTGTTGGGCCGTCACCTGAGCCCCCATGTTTTTTAAATAAAATAATTTTTTTTAACTTTGAAATTCATATCTTACGTTCTATATTTGAAGATGCCAAATTAAATTAAAAAAAAATCAGTTCTGTATTTTCAGGGATATAGAAACATAGAAACAGAAAATGAAACATAGAAACATAGAAGTTGACGGCAGATAAGGACCGTAAGGCCCATCCAGTCTGCCCATTTCTTTTTCTACCTTATAAATGTGCCATCGGCCTTTGCTCTGTCAGTGGCCTATCTATTCATAGTCATTTGTATTGCTCCCTTATGCCTATCCCATGCCTGTTTGAAGCCCTGCACTGTATTCATAGCCACCACTTCTTTTGGTAAGCCATTCCATGCATCCACCACCCTTTCTGTGAAAAAGAATTTCCTCACATTCCCCCTTAATCGCCCCCTCTAATCTCATGCTGTGTCCTCTTGTCCTGCTATTTTTCTTATATTTAAACATGTTAGACTCTTTCACCTTGTTTATGCCCTTAAGGTGTTTGAATGCCTCAATCATATCACCTCTCTCCTCCTTTGCTCAAGGGTATACATATTGAGCTCCGTTAATCTGTCCTCATATGTCTTCTGATGCAGTCCCTGCACCATTTTGGTTGCCTTCTCTGGACTGCCTCAATTTGGTTAATGTCCTTGTGAAGGTGTGCCTCCAATACTGCACGCAGTACTCCAGATGGGCCCTAACCAGTGTCTTGTACAGAGGATTATTACCTCCCTCTTCGACTCTGTGATACCCCTACTAATACACCCTACACCCCCCTAGCTCACCTACTGCTTTAGAGGTCTGCTTGGATGATTTTAGGTCATCAGTGATGATGATGCCCAAGTCTCTTTCTTCCTTTGTGACTGCTAGCAACTCCCTCCCAGCCTATAGGTGGCTTCAGGGTTTCTCTTCCCTATGTGCATGATTTTGCACTTCTTTGCATTAAATCCCAGTTGCCACTCTTCTGACCATTCTGCTAGTTTATTCAGATCTCTTCTCATTCTGCCCACCCATCTGGATCATCTACTCTGTTGCAGATCTTGGTGTCATCTGCAAACAGACAAGCCCTTACCCTCTAGTCCATCTGCAAGGTCACTAATGAAGATGTTGAAGAGGACTGGCCCCAGGACTGATCCTGAGGGTACCCACTTGTGACTTGCATCTCTTCTGACTGTATACCATTTACCACCACTCTCTGTTTCTGCCCGTCAACCAGTTTGCCACCAGTTGACCAACTTCTGACCACGAGCCTACCCAGCTTGTTTATCAATCTTCTATGTGGAACAGTGTCCAAAGCTTTGCTGAAGTCAAGGTAGGCGACATCAACTGCTCCCCCTTGGTCCACCACTCTGGTTACCCAGTCAAAGAAATCTATGAGATTAGTTTGACAGGACCTTCCTTTTGTAAACCCATGCTGTCTTGGATCCTGTGCCCCTATGGATTCCAGGTGTTGCACTATCCTTTCCTTAAGGAGTGCCTCCATAATCTTGCCCACTACTGAGGTAAGACTGACCGTCTGTAGTTCCCGCCTCCTCCCTACTACCACTCTTGTGGGCGGGATCACATGAACCCTTCTCCAGTCTTCTGGAACCTCTCCTGTGCTCAGAGACTCACTAAACAATTCTGCTAATGGCTCTGCTAGTTCCTCCTTTAGCTCCTTAAGTACCCTGGGATGTATGCCATCAGGTCCCATTGCCTTATCCACCTGAGCTTAGCAAGCTCTTGTAGGACCCTTTCTTTTGTGAAGGGAGTAGTGCTCACCTCCCTCCCCCCTGTGTCCATGATGCTGAGCTGTGGGCCCTGCCCTACCTTCTCTTCAGTAAATACTGAGCAAAAGTATCTATTTAGGATAGATGCCTTTACAGGGTCCTCCTCCTCACATGCTCCCTTTTCTCCATTAAGCTTAGCAATGCCCCTCTGGACTTTCTCCTTTCACTAATGTATCTATAGAAAGTCTTGTCACCTTCTTTTACTGTTCGTGCTAGTGTTTCCTCAGTTTGGGACTTTGCCTGCCTTACTGCCTTACCTGCTTCCCTTAGGGCAGTTTGGTATGCCTCCCTATCTTCATCCCACTGTGTTTCCTATATTTCCTGAAAGTCGGCCTTTGGCTCTGACCTTTCTGCTACTGTATTTGAGAACCAAAGTGGTTTCCTTCTTCTTTGCACTTCCTTTTCTGTCTAACACAATGGGATGTTGCTTCAAGTATTGCATCCTTAATGCTTGCCCACTTTGCCTGTACCCCTCACCTGTGTTTTTTTACCAGGGCTAGCTTAACTCTGTTGGCCATCTTATCAAAGTTAGCTCCTCTGAAGTCCCATATTTTGCCTTGGAATGGGATGATTTAGATATAGTAGCCAAATTGAACCATACCATGTGATGGTCACTGGCTCAGGTGACCTTCTACCTGGAGATCTGTGATCCTTCTTTGTTAGTCAGTACTAGATCTAGGATAGCCCTGTCTCTTGTGGGTTGCTGTACCAGTTGTTTGAGGCCCTCCCCCTGCAGGGACTCCACTATGAGTCTAGTTCTGGCAGATGTTCCTGCTGGTATTGACCAATCTGTATCCGGCATGTTGAAGTCTCCCATTATCAGAACCTCCCCTTTAGCTGTCATGTTTTGTATATCTTCTAACAGTAATGTGTCTATGTCCTCCCTCTGGTCTGGGGGCCTGTAGACAACCCCAGTTCTTATGGCTGTCCCATTTCCTATTTCCAGGGTGACCCACAGTTCTTCTAGCTCCTTATGTGTATTCTGAATTTCTGTAGCTTTGATATTTTCATTAACATACAGGGCTACCTACTCCCCTTTGCACCTCGGTCTCTTCTGAACAATACATAGCCAGGTACTGAAGTCTCCCAAGTGTGGTTACTGGTAAACCACGTCTCACTAATTGCTACTATGTCCAGTTTAGCCTCTGACATTATTGCCTGCAGGTCTGGGATCTTATTTCCCAGGCTGTGAGCATTTGTGTACATGATTTTCCATTGGCCAGATTTTGGTGTGTTAGTTGTTGGGTGAAGTTTGGCATTACCCCTGTCAAGTCGTATGTGGAGACAAACCTTTTTCTTACCTGGTGATGCAAATGAGACGGCAAACATGCTGAATTCCTGTTTGACCACTAGCTGAGGGGAGGTGTTCTTCCATTCGACGATGGGTGCTGCACCCTCCCCATTTGCTAGTTTAAATATTCTGCAAAGATGTCAAACTTCTGCCCCAATGCACTGACTCCCTTTTTAGTAGAAGACTTGGTTTGCTGGCCAAGGCACCTAGCTTCACCTGAGCTCTTTCCTTCTAAGACTGCTTGAAAGGCAGAGTAGAGAAACTTACCAGAGCAAGGGAAAAGGATTAAGACTTAATTTGGCTAAGCAGATTTACTGTGTGGTGGTGTTTTTATTTTTTACTCACAAGGATTGCTACTGTTTGTTGCTAACATTTAATTGCTTTATTTTTTCTCTGATTCAAATTGTTGTTGCTGGTATACCTTCTTCTGCATTATTACAAGGTGTGCCTACAGGTGTGTGCTAACAGATTACTCCTGTAATCTTCTGATTCAAATTGTCTTTTGTAAGTATATCTTCTGTTACTGCTTTATTTTCTCTGGAGCAAAGTGTTTCTTACAGCGTATATCTTCTCTGAAATTATTACAGGTGGTGCTTTACAGGTTTTACAGTTTTATCTAACATTAGGATAAGCTTTCAGGGTTACTGCATTTGTTGTTGACTGATTGTTTCTGCTCTTACCTCCTTGTTCTTTAGTCCGTGGTTCTTCTTTTAGGCAGGAAGGGCCCAACCACCACCCATCTAACCACCCCACGCTACACTCCTTTTATAGGGTACCACAGTTGTGACATTTCCTGTGGCAGAGCAGGAAGGGGAGGATCAGTGGGGCCTCCACAAGGTGATCTCATTTACAGGGGCATTAGTAATTTAACTTGTTATAACAAGTTAAACAAAGCACAATTAAACCATTACTTGCATTTTTTTTCCTTTTTTTTTCCTTCTAATTACTCTGACTAGGTTACAAACCCAGCAACTTATTTGGAATGGATTTCATTAACTGCAGGTACTGTGGAACAATTTTCAGAAGGACAGTCTTACAGGACTTAGGACACTGTCCTACATCTGGGCCTTTGAGATCTTAGGGCTCAGCTCCGGGCAGCATGGGCGAGATTGCACGCCTCAAATTTCATATTGAAGAAATACATTATAAGAACACCCGCCATTTCCCAGCATCCAACAACAGAAAAACCTCGACAAGAGAGGGTAGTTGGTCCAGGAGGTTGGCAGGGTGGTTAGAAGGAGCAAATCAGGTGCCCCATCACTCTCTGCTCTCCAACACATTACCTCAAAAACCATATAAACACTACAAACAGGTATCTGCCTCTATCTCTGAAATCAAATAAAGAGGCAGAAGACACTGCAGAGCAGGACACTGCGGCACAGGAGCTAGCACAACAAAACTCACCCAATCAGGAACCAAACAAAACAAGCACAAAGGAAATCCCAAAACCTTCTGATCATAGGAACTCCATGATTCGGGGAGTTGATACCCATCTCCAGCCAGGGTGATGGTCAGATGTCTCCCAGGTACATCAGCATGGAGAGACACTGACCGCATTGCTAAAATTGTTCACAAAGCAGGAGAAAACATTGATGTCCTAGTACACATAGGGACTAATGATCTCGCCAGCCGGTCAGTTGTGGAGACCAAGGAACACCTGACTAGGCTGGGTGACAAACTATCATCTATTTCGTCTGCATCTCCTTCTCTGAGATCCTGCCAGTCTGGGAGAGGGGAGCAGATGGACGGAAGGTCAGAGAAGGGGAGATAGGGGAGCTAAACACGTGGCTCAAGGGCTGGTGCCAGGAAAAAGGACACAGATTTGTAGGGAACTGGCAACAGTTCTGGGAGCGAAAGTTCTTTAAATTTGATGGACTGCATCTGACTAAAGAGGGAGTCAGTGCATTGGGGCAGAAGTTTGATGTCTTTGCAGAATATTTAATGATGGCAGATAAGGACCACATGGCCCACCTAGTCTGCCCCTTAACCCACTGTAACACCGCAGACCCTACTTAATCTCCAGCTTTATCCCATCTTCCTATCTATGAATAAAATGATAATATATTCAAGAATTAAGATTTATTTATAAAAAAAGTAAGATTTATAAACAATAAGATTTATTAATAACAATAGATAATTTATAAACGAGATTTATTTGTGATATGAAAGCAAAAAAAAAAAGGAAAATGCAAAAATTAAGACTTGTTTTGCATACCAATAACTAAAAAATGTCTCTGAATTGAAATTTGAAATTTTTCAGGTTGATAGCAGTTTGCCCCAGAATAGTGCCTTTTTGGCAGTTTGGGAATTAAATCTGTATTGTCTTTCTTTTTTTTTATTATTATTTTTATGGTCCTGCGCCCCCCCCACTCACTGAAGAGAGCTCAGCCCAGCCATTCCCCATGCCCAAGCTTACCCGCCAGGGCAGGGCCACTGGGCAGGTGCCCCTTTCCATGGTCCTTCATATCTTGCCCTGGCTTACCCCCCAGGTGGAGCCATAGGAACAGGGCCTCCCAATAGACACTGGTGGCAGTGGGGACAGTGGCAGAGTAGGGCATCATGCACGGGGGTCCGGAATTTTTCTGTTGGCTTGCGGCAGAACCCTGGGGGTGGGGATGTGTAATGACATCCTGGGCCTGCCCCATTCCCCTCAGGTGATGGCACCGGCAAAATGGAACCCCCAGCTTTCACCAGAGGTCTGCAGTGTGCTGGACATTCTACTCTTCTCCCTCTGCAGAAGAAGACCAGTCCCGGGGATGCTCACTTCTTCGGCTGGTCCTCCGACGTTCCGAGTCCATTCCTGAACCCAGGTCCTCAGCATCACAGATGGATGCCCTGCCTCTGCTCTGGTGGGCCGGCAGCTATATTGTTTTTCAAAAGATGTGTCACATTCCATAGTTCTTCCACTTTATGTAGAGAACTGAAGACACTCACCAACACTGTACATGTGATCTGGTGTATCCTACAGCACACTACTGTACATCCTGAAGTTTTGTGACACAATATTCCCTCAACACAGCCTCCCACTGCAGACCACTGACAGTCTATAGCCTTGCCCACACTAAATCCCTCATGAGATTCCCTCTTGAATTTGTTTACAGTTGTTGCACCATTACAGTAGTGGGCAGGGCTGGGTGGACATCACAGAGCTCCAGCTGACTGATGCAGCAAAAAAGGGCAGTGATGCCAGCTGACTATCATTGCCACTGGCAGGAGTCCTGCCACACTGGGGATGGGCCACTAGAACCTTTTTTCCTAGTTCTATGGCATGGGTGGCTAAATTTGCCAGTTCCAAGGATCAACCTCACTGCAGCGGATGGAGGCATAACCTTGCTGTCAGGTACTGCTGAATGTTCCAAGAATAGAGAGGAAGAGGGGGACAGAGTGAGGTGAGGAGAACTGTTACTGCTATGGAGTGGTGGTGGGGGTAGGGATAAGTGGGCAGAGAGGACCAAGGCATACTGTAATAATTCCAAATTATGCCGAGGAGATATAAGTGGTCTGCATTAGATGGAAAATGTAATTCTTAATTACTGGGGGAGAGCAGTATCAATCATAATTAAGAGGGGTGGTGGATTGATATAAATAATACATCTGCAATCTGCATAAAATATAAATCTTAATGGGGGTGGGATAAAGGGACTGGCGAAAATATAAATCCAAATGAAAGGGGAGGAATAAATGTTTCTTTACTATTAAACAAAAACTCACTTGTGTGTTCCTTACAGTGACTGCACCTCAGTGATCACAGTGCAGATTCTGATGCCACTCACATATGCTCGTTTCCTGACCAAATCTGGAATGAAATGTAAAAGGGCTATGTTTATATACTGTAAAAAGAAGTAAGAAACTGTGAAAGAAACACACTCACCTTCTTTTCATGCTGTTGGGGAGAGAGAGAATGTCAGTTTCTCCCAGCCATTCTTAATTCTGATGGTATCACTTTCCTGACAGCTCCTGTCAATTAGTATCAGCATTCTAGAAACTTGAGACTGAGCCGGGAAGGTGAGATGCGAGTAAAGAGCAGTAAGCAGAGACTGAAAATAAGACACTTTTAGACAAGCCAAACAGCTGTCAGCTATTATATTGCTCTTACATTTTCAACCTGCTGCATAATCCACAAACAATTGCTTCAGAGGAAATCAGGCAAGGCGAAGGTGACAGCGAGTGCCACCTGTCTTTTTGGGGTCACGCATTAGCGGGTTCTCGAACTGCAATGCAAATCACTTCAGCATGTGTGGTACTTATGAGACACTTCCATAAGAACAACAATCTGCAAGTATGCCACGCTCTCCATTATTTTTAGTAAAGTTAGGAGACTTGTGTTGTGCCGACTAGAAGCCAAACTCGGAGAAACTGAACTCAGGGTTACTGATGACTCAGTAGCACTCTGTGGCTTAGGTTTTACTGTTCTTTATTCTGTTTGTGCTGTTTAAACTGTTTCATTTATACTGGCCCGACATGGCTGTCAAGGGAGCTGGGTGGACTTTTACTCAAGAGTTTAGTTGCCAGAACTTTTGCCCCCCCAGTGAACACACCTCGGGGATGAAATACCTAGCAAACACTACAGAGCCTTCTACTGGTAAAAACATTAGATACAGGGCCTACTTTACCAAAAAAGAACTACAAATTCAATTGTAGTCATTTTGTTATAGCATTTCTTTAGAGTTTTCTGTAATCCTATAAAAAAAGACACATGTAGCCCATTTTCTAAGTGCAATAATACCCTCCAGGGTGGGCGCGATGGGCAATAAAGGACCTTCCAGGGGCTAAGAGGCCCTCTGCCTGTGGTGTCTGGCCTGATTGCACCCCTGGGCAGTCTTGTACTGCCCAATAGCACCCACTCTGTTGGGTATTACTGTTTGTGTAGTGCACTACTGAGGTTGCATGCTCATATGCACACTGGGTGGAGTACATTTTTATTTATTTATTTTTTATTTAGCTTTTGTTGATCGGGTAAGTGCACTAGACAAATCCTGCCTATTTTCAGGCACGACCCGGGGGAAGGGGATACAGATGAATGCCAACTGACCTTGAACCAGATTAAGCTGTTGGTGGTATTTTTAGTGAATGAGGGAAATTTGGCCAGGACACCGGGGAAATTCCCCTACTCTTTTCAATAAGTGCCATGGGATCTTTAACATCCACCTGAACTACCACCAGTCCAGGCAGATGGGACCTCGGTTTAACGTCTCATCCGAAAGATGGCACCTCAGAAGTGCTGCACCCCTCTCATGCTGCACTACAGTGTCAGTACTGGGATATTAACCCAAGTGCCAGATGTGGGAACTGAACCCACAGCCCTCTGATCTCCCGGCCTCAGAGGCGAGTGTGCTACCTACTGAGCCACTGACACTGACTACATAAAACTCAACAGTAAAAAGAAATGTTCAGCTGTACATTTTTAAACTTTTACACAGTTTTCTGATGCCATCTTCTCACATATTGCACTTCAATATAATGACAATAATGGGAGGTGTTGGAGGGTCAGTTCTTGGGAATAATGGCACTGGGTGCGACAAATAGTGACTTTGACCTTTGGCCTAGAGTGTCTATCTACAACGGCGAAAAAGATCAATGAATGGCTCAACTCCTAATTCCACTATCAAGTCTTTATTACTTTCTTCCACCAAAACATCAATGTTTGACAGTTAATGTCACCTCATCAAGAGAGGAGGTTACCGATAAAGGTCGCTAGGTCTGCTAACTAGAAAATACAGTTTCTGGTATAGCTTTTATGTTATGTCAACTAATCTGCCCTTCCACACAGTGCATAATTATGTAGTAAACAAGAAACAGAGTGCACTAAGTGATGCAGGCCTGGGTTCACAGTCAGGATACCAATCCTCAATACCAGGGCAAACAAGAGGACTGTGCACTCATAACAGGAACTCACCAACACAACAAAAATTAGAAGCTGAATATAGAGTCAGCAATGGCAAAATATTTTATTGCAAAGTGACTGGATGCACCACATATGGTGCAAAGTGGTGACGAGCTTTAACATATACAAGAATCACAACAGATGCCATGGCACTTCAATCAGGTTGGTCTTTGGCAGGGGGCAGACTCCTGTTGAAACCAAATACCTTATATAGTACCCTAGTGGCTATACGATGCAGTCATTGGATAGGATCATTTACAACCATAATTGGCCCTGGAAGCAAGGGGTTAAACACCTCAGGTGACACAGTGCAGAACAGGAATTAGCAACGTATTTCATGATATTTAACACAGCATCAAAAATACAAAAACTGGTTTAACTTTGGAAAAAACTGCTAAAAATCAGGAATGCAAAATTCAAGTACTAGAAAGTTTCAAATGTAGAATACAGATAGAGTTCAGTAAGGTGAAGCCTTAGAAACAAATGCATATACAGTAAGTACATCATGATATTGAGTAGTATACTCCCTGGAGCTCAGTGGGTAATGCATCCAAACAGAAAGAATCTAGGTGGCAGGATTGCCTAGAAAGGAACTGTAAGCACCCCAACATTCCACAGTAAGGTCCATGTAAATCCATGTGGAGGTCTGCTGAAGCTTCTGGAGTTTTCTGCACACATGTGCAGAAAACTCCAGTGAACATATTGGACACAGCAGACAGTGTCATGTTCCACTGATACCGACGGGCAAAATAGTGCAGTGAACACATAGTGATTGCCATTCACCTCCACTATTAAAAGTCTGTTCGATATCCAGAAAGCTGCCTTTTCTCTACTGTGCTCACAAGGTGGCTGCAGGACTATGCCCACTGCAGCCGTAAAAAAAAAGAATAATATTGGCAAGCACCATCTAGTGGTATGCCATTCTAATGAAACAATGGCACTACTTTGGCAAAAATCAGCAATAAACTGATGATTTTAAATATTAGATTTTTATAGTTAAAATAATTTTAAACCCATTTTTTTGCAAGCAGCAAGACATAAGTTGTCCTAATGCAGAGATAACAGCCCACCTTGGAGTGTAGTGATGCCTGACGCCACAGGCGGAGGGCCTTACAGACCCTGGAAGGGAGGTTATCTCAGCATAATCATCACCCTGTACTGTCTTATTGTGTTTAGAAAGTAGGTGTTAAGTAGTTAAAAACAAAATAAAAAAGAAAATAAAGACATGACAAAACCCTGCAAGAAAAGAAAAAGATTGCTGTCCAATGTAAATTATTTCCTCAACTACTTGGCACTATGTGGAGCTGTGATGTATTTGGCTGTTATGTTTCCTGCTGTTTCCCAAGCCTTGCTGCCTTCTCTTTGGACTGGGAGTGACACAGACAGATGTTGCCTGTTCATGTTTCTTGTTCCAATTTTTTTTTTAACAGTTTGTCCCTCATTGTGGTTTCTGGCCATTTTCCATTGTTGTTTCCTTGTCCTCATTGCCTGCTCTAAGGACAGAACAAAGTGTAACTGCTGTTTAATTATGTTTTTAAGTATTTTCCCTCATTCCAGTATGTGGCCGTACTCTGCTTCTTTTCCAGTCCTCACTGCCTGCCCTGAGGAGTGGGACAATGTGTAACTGCTCTTTGTGGTTTAATTACCTTTTTAAGTATTGTCCGTCGTTATGGCTTCTGGAGTTACTCTGCTCATTTCCCGGTCATTGCTGCCTACTGTGAGGACTGGGAAAAGTGCAACCACTCTCTGAGGTTTTATTTATTGTACTGTTGTCTCTTGTTGAAGCTACAGACCATCCATTCTTACAAAAATAAATTGCCAGTGTCACACGGGACCAAATGACTTGAAGTACCAAAAGTATCTGGTGCAAAATTTATTTATTTGCCTCAAAATAATCAGTTCCTCCAACAGTACAAAGCTCCTTCTCGATTGAGAAGGAGCTTTGTACTGTTGGACCAACTGATAATTTTGAGGTGAATAAATTGATTTTGCACCAGATACTTTTGGTACTTCAAGTCATTTGGTCTCAAGTGCCACTGCCAATTTGTTTTTGTACATTGAACTTTTGGGTTGGCTGCCTGAACAGTGGTGAGCACCATCCCAAGCTGAATAAGTTGCAGCATCTCTTGATTTGTTCACAGACCATTATTACCTCATGTTTCACACTTCTAGCTGCCTACTCTGAGCACAGAGAATTAGTTTGCAAAATGCAGAGCTGACTGTTTTTGGTCCTTGCAGTCTGCTTCCAGGACTTGGAGTAAGCGCTTACGTGTGAGTTTATTGGTTATGTAGCCTGGTTCGGAGGCACCGGGTTTGGAGGGAAAAATGCATTGAAACAGAAAAGTGATAAAAAATATGTAGAAAAAGGGAAAGGATGGAATTAGATGAGCAGCCAGCCAAAGGAGCAGGTAAGAGGGCAGCTGAGCAGAGAGTTGGGTTGGCTGGTATGAAAAAGTGGTGAAAAAGTGGTGACTGTTTTTAGGTTTTAACATTCTGAACAGGCTTAATGCCATTTAAGGTAATGGAGTGGACTGGTAGAGGTATTTATTTGCACCAGGGCACTATGCTGAAGTAAATGTATGGGTGCCAGTCCTCTTTAGTTAATCACAGGCCATGATTTTCCCTACCTATTTTATAAAACCACAATTAAAACACTCTGAGGTGTGGGTTATTGCCTGATAACAAGACTTTGGAGGTGCAAAAGGCACTCTGCACAAGTGCCTCATGCCTCATTTGGGATCTGGGGTATGCTCTTATCAGGCAATAACCCACACTTCTCTGCATTATTTCTTGCTTATAACACTCATTCTGGTGTGTACTACTGCAATGTTTTAAAAGGAATACATATGCTGTATGTCAAGAACCTTATCATAATATATCTCCACAGTTGAGAATGGTTCTTAGTCAATCAGATTGTAGGAATTCTCCAATACAAAAACATTAAGGCCTTGAGAGGCTTAAAATGTACTGCATGTGTTCTTTTACAATATTCTTAAAAGTTTGAGAGACACAGGTTCTGAATTTCTCTGCAGAATGTAGAAGGTGCAATGTCCTCTCATTATCTCATGGAATGACATCTTCTGTAAACTGAATTATAGGTTTGAAAGAGTACATGCCAGACCCTGGGATTTGTTCTTGCAACCCTGGGATTTGTCCTTGCATCCCTGATCTCATAGAGAGCAACTCTAACCATACAGCTAAATAAAATGTTCCCTAAGCCAAGGTGTTAGACTGAGCTCATGTTCTTTGCATGTTTCTTTTTTCATCTCTATCCCCCCAATGCACCCACAGCTTGGGACATTCTTCGACTACCACTTGGGTCACCAAGAATTCCTGAAACACCCATGACACACCATTGCATTTCCCCCTCAGCTTGCACTCTTGACAGTGTCTGCTGTCTTCCCTGTCAGCTCCAACAAGTCCAGACACCCATGGCAGAGATGAACCTGAAAAGCCATTCCAGGAAGCAAAGGTAGAGAACCCATTATCAGACATGGGGGTGGCAGGGCTTCATCTTCGTAACTGGCTGCCTATCTTCCCATTCATAATCCCTTCCCAAGGATGTCACCAAGGATAACATGCCTTTGTGAATTTCCTGGCATGTGAACTTCAGTGTTGGTATTAGCCATGGCCCTCACCTACTTCAGCAGTATCCATGACCACACTCCCAGCAAGTTTTCACTCAGTGGCAGTCACATGGCCGGCCACAAAATTCACCCTTCCTGAAAGAAGACAGCAGTTCTAAGGGCACTGTATACTCTTTTCCCTGGCTAGCTGGTGACTACAGCTTGTTCACAAACTCAGGCCAGCTGTCAAGGTGAGCAGTAGCACTATCACTGTGCTACTGGCCAGCCTCTTTTCTTTGCATGCTGCAGTTCCAACTTGTAATGGCACCCACTGCACTGTCTGAATACTGATTCTGTATACCCAGGCCTGAATATTCAGACTGCGCCAGGCTGTGGCGCAAGCCTGGGTGCAGCGCAACTTGGCTGTGCAGGGCGTTGACAAAGTGATATTCAATGGAGCTGCGCCATGGCACAGTAGCGTTGAATATCGCACCCTGGCCACCCACAGTGCACATGGTGCAGTGATACTATGCCAGCGCAAGTGGCCAGAGTGGAGCAGTGGGATGCGCTAGCGCAAGTTCCGTTGCACTAGGTGCAACAACCGCAATATTCAAAAGTGCACATGCAAATGGGGCCATAATGCATGCAAGGTGCAAATGGGGCCATTTGCATGTCATTATGGCACCATTTGCATGCTGGTGCGCTGATCCCCGGCAACTTGCACCTGGCGCCATGCCAGGCTGTAGCCGTCGGGGACCGACGTCCCTTGCACAGCACGGAAATGTGCCCCACTGCCCCATCGTGGGCATATGTAGAATTAAATAATCGTCCACTACCCTGGTGGTCCAGTGGACCACTCACAGCCCGATTGCAGGCATAAGTAAAAATAAAAACATTCCTATATCCCTGGTGGTCCAGTGGACTGCTCACAGCCTGATCGTGTGCATAAGTAAAAATAAAAGCATTCCTATATCCCTGGTGGTCCAGTGTACCGCTAGCAGCCTGATTGCGGGTATAAGTAAAAATAAAAGCATTCCTATATCCTTGGTGGTCGAGTGGACCGCTCGCACCCCAGTCATGGGCATAAGTAAAAATAAAAGCATTCCTATATCCCTGGTGGTCCAGTGGACCACTCGCAGCCTGATCGTGGGCAACAGTACAACATAATGCCACACTACACCAACCCTAGTGATCTAGCGGTACCTCCCTCCCCACCTGCCCACTGAGCCTCACCACCCTGCTCCCCCCTGGTCAGCGGCGGGCGGCAGCTCCCCACCCGCTTGCTGCCTTGCCGCCCGCCAACTGACACTGTATGGTAGGGCTGTATGCCCATTGGTCCACAACATGAGCCAATGGCGTGCAGCCTTACCGTCTACACAGACCATATATGTGAATGGATTCATTCACATATCTGAACTAATGCAGTGCAGGGCTACTACGCGCCATTGGCTCACTCAGACCAATGAGCACTCCCATCAACCGCCGGACGGACAGCGGGCGGCAAGCAGGTGAGGAGCTGCTGCCCACCACTGACTGGGGGTGGGGCAGTGGGGCTCAGTGGGGGGTGGGAGGGTACTGCAAGACCACCAGGGTTGGTGTGGTGTGGCACTATGTTGTACTGACGCCCGTGATTGGGCTGCGAGCAGTCCACTGGACCACCAGGGATACTGGACATTTTTATTTCTACATATGCCCACGGTTGGGCTGCGAGTGGTCCACTGGTCCACCAGGGATATAGGAATGCTTTTATTTTTACTTATGCCCACGATCGGGCTGCGAGTGGTCCACTGGACCACCAGGGATATAGGAATGCTATCATTTTTACTTATGCCCGCGACTGGGCTGCGAGCGGGCCACCGGACCACCAGGGGTAATAGACGGTAATGTTAATACTGAAGCCCATGATTGGGTATGGGGGGGTTCCGCTATGAAGGTGCAGCCAGAGCTTGGGTGGCCACCCACAGGTGGCAGCTGCCGTGTTGCACCCTGCAATACGGCAGCTCACCTGTGGGTGGCCAGCTGTTGTTCCTCTTTTTTTTTGGCTCACCTGTGTGCAGTGCAAGTAGGGTTGTGCATGCATGGGCTCAGCACATCATGGGCTGAATATCAGGATGTGCTGAGTATGCATGGGCATGCCCCCCTACCTGCGCCACAGACATTACTGATGCGCTCCGGCGCATCAGGATTTGTGCCAGGCTCAATCCCAGTTTGAA
Source organism: Neoceratodus forsteri (assembly GCA_016271365.2). Classification (NCBI taxonomy): domain Eukaryota; kingdom Metazoa; phylum Chordata; order Ceratodontiformes; family Ceratodontidae; genus Neoceratodus; species Neoceratodus forsteri. The sequence continues at coordinate 149,736,337 of CM057456.1, forward strand.
TATCGCACTGGGGCACATCAGTGGGTTGCACATGGTGCAACACTGTTGTGCCATGCGCAACCCTTCTGAATATCTGGCCACAGTGTTGCTTCCTCTGTACTTCATATTCTTTGTTTCTCTACAAGGTGGGGACCTCAACCATGTCACCAATGTAATGTCCTCTCCCTAGCTTTTAGGGTAGGGGGTGCATCTTCTGAAAAATGAATTATAGACCTAAAAGAGTAAGTGCAGGAGTCTCAGATCGATACTTGAATCCCTGGTTTCAAAGGCTTTACATATACTGGAGCACACTACCTATATTTCAGTACCTTGTGGAAACATAAACAATTCATACTTATTGCAGCCTCTTATCTCCTTTATTGAAACACTGAAGAAGCAGATGTTCAAATCAATAATCCTCAGCAGAGCCAAAGCCAAAGCTGGCTGCAAATCAAACCTACTGTACAGAAGAAAGCATTATTGTTTCTGAGTTTCTTTAAGTTGTTCACTTGGGCAATGATATATTACGCTGGCTAAGAACAAAATGACTCCGTTTGATCTGTTGTTGAACCCAAGGTCTCTTAAAGTCAGGTACTGTATGCCAAGATCATGTTCTCCAGTTGCAATAGCCTAAACCCAACCAGCTCAACATGCGTTTCTTTTCAGTCAAGCCATTTGCCATTTCTTACATATTTACAGTACATGTTGAAATAGTGGAGCTGTAACACTGTACTGTCTATACCTAAGGAACTAGCTGAAACTCACAGTCTTCCACCTACTGTTGTAAAATAACAACATACTCTTTGTTCCTTTCTTATGTAATCTGAAATTAAAGGCAATCTTCTATCATCATTCCTAGCTGGATATTATTCTACTGCACTTTTACCTCCACTAAAAATACAAGCCTTCAATCACAAACCTAGATCTCTGTTTTTGAATCAAAGTGACCTAACCAGATATCCTGAAGCTACAGAAGATATCATGTGATGACATGATCATGTCCAGAGCACTCCAATTCAGCTGTGGTTGCCAGGGTTAAGTAATTATAACAGCATGCTGCCATTAGTTACAAGAGGCACTGAGCAAGCATGCAATGACTGTGGAGAGCCCAGACAAAGTATGGAGACTGGCACAGTAAACAGATACTCAGAGAAAAGTAAAAGGAATGCCGGGGGTCAGGGTTGATAGAAGTCTGGGGGCTCCTATGTAAAAAAAAAACTTGAATAGTAAATGCAATAAAGGCAAAATGTATTTTTATGCATGTGATTGTTTTATCTGACATTCTCTGGCAGGATGCAGGAACATGTCAGAAGCACGACTGTGGTAAATTCAGGGTTTAACATTATAAGACACTTTTGCTACTAGAAGGTAATGAACCTGTGAAACAGCACCCCCCCCCCCCCAGTGAGCCAGTGGACATAAAGACAGACCTCAAGTTGGCAAGCCAGTATGACAAGAATGTTGAGGTGCATTAGGAGAGATACCACCAGCAGAAAGAGGGAGGTGGTGTAGTGCCACTGTATAGACTGATAGTGAGACTCCACCTGGAGTACTGTGTACAGTTCTAGAGAACACATTTCAGAAAAGATATAGACACAGTGGAGACAGTCCAAAGAAGGACAACTAAAATGGTGCATGGTCTGCATCAGAAGTCCTATGAATAGAGGCTGAAGGACCTCAAAATGCACACCGTCGAAGAGAGAAGGGAGAGGGGGGATATGATAGAGACATATAAATACCTCAGAAGGGTGAATGAGGTACAGGAGGGGGTATTTTTTAGAGGAAAAGATGCACGAGAACAAGAGGACTAGAAATGGGAAAAATGCAGAAATTCATTCCACTAAATATTTAGTGTAATTCACGCATTTCATGAAATATTTTGCGAGTGCAAAATGCAAAATTCTGCTGGCAAAATACGAAATTTCACCCGTAAGAAGTGGAATTTCGCCACCCACAGCTGAACGTTCATTGTTTGTTGGTGAAATTCCACATTTGAGGGGGATGAAAATAGTGTATTTAAAAAAAAAAGTGTTTTCCCCTCTCCTGGCCATAGTGGCCAACATTAAAGTAAATTTTTAATCCCAGGATCCCTGGAGTCTAATGGTCCCACTCCTCTGGCCGATTGCTGGCCCAATATGAAGAACTCACTCCCTCTATCACCATGACCACTGAGATTAACCCCAATCCCCCATCCAGAATGTTAATTAAAAATAAATACCCCTGGTGTCTAATGTCCCCCTCCCTGGCCGATCGCTGGCCCAATCTGAAGAATGCCCCCCCCCGATTCACGCACATGTCCCTGTCATCCATGAGTGTGGCAAGATGTTTTAATTCATTAAAAAACAAACAAAAAAACCTTCCCTGGTGTCTAGTGAACCCCCTCCAACCTGCCCGGCAGTGACCCCACCCTGCTCCCCCCATCCAGGACCTGGACTCCAGAGGGCCACCAGCATACTCCTCTAGTCCTCCACTCACCTCCACAGCCGGCAGCCTGACTGAGCACTTGTGCTTTTCATGAATGAGCTCAATTCGACTGAGTTCTTTTGGCACTCAGTCGGATTGGGCTCATTCATACCTGTTGCACCTATTATAATTGTTACATTTGGAAACTTTTGGTAAAAGATTGCAAGTTTCTAATTTTGCAGGGTACCTTTTACCTTGTGATTCCCTTTACTTATTTTATTGGTGCACTGTGGGTCTTCCCCAAGGGGTTTGGTGAGTCTTAGAGTAGAGGTCATTTGCTGCTAGTGTCTGAGTGAAGAAGTTCTAGCTGTCAAAATCCTTCAAAGAAAACAGCCTTTTTATGAAAGAACTGCAAAATGTGAAGTTTTAAACTGAGTTACTTTAATTTAAGAGTTGCCTTTTGGAGTTCAAAATATTTAAAATACTTAAAGGCAGTTTTCTTGTCTTGACTTTTCAGGATTGCATATCCTGGTTTACAAAGAAAACTGCTGCTTACAGCACGGTAAGCTTTATGATTTTGAAAACTATAGCTTAAAATCTGAAGTAGGTATTTTTACTTTTAGAATAATTTTAATAGTATTTTTTATGCTTCATGTGTGAGTTGCATTCACAGTTTAAAAACAAATTGTGTTAACTTTCAATTTGGGAAACTTCTACCTCAAAATGTAAGGTGTGTCTCTATCAGGGAATTTCCAAAAAGGGAATAACCCAGTGATTTGAGGAACATGCACTGCCAGCTTCAAGCAAACCTGGCCAGGGGGGTGGAACCACTAGACACCAGGGATCTTGGGGTTTAAATATTTACTTTAATGTTGTCCACTATGGCCAGTAGGGAGGAAACATTTTTTGTTTAAAATACACATGTATTTCGCACCTGCGAAATATTCGGCGAAATGCTTGAATTCTGCAAAATATTTCGCGTGGCGAAATATTTCATTGGCAAAATTATTTTTTGCTACATGTCTAAAGGGGACATGCAATGAAGCGGGTAGGGGATACGTTAAAAAGAGATATGAGGAAGTACTTCTTAACAAAGAGCGCGATGGATTCCTAGAACAGCCTTCCAGTGGAGGTTGTGGAGCAAAAACGGTGGTGGTCATCAACCATGCATGAGACAAGCACAGTGGGAATCTTAGTGAAAAGCAAGTTGGGGGGGGTGGAGACCATGTAGTGCCTGTGGTGACAGTATAGGGGGAAAAACGGTCTGACTACATGAGCCTAGCAGTCCTTACCTGCCAGCAAACTCTATGTTTCTGTTTCTAATGCACTTGAAACCAACCAAAGCCTGTAGCAGGGTGATGGTGGTGATCACTGATCAGGCATGCCCACCCAGAATCCAACGCCCCATGACTAGACCCCAAGAACAATGACGGGCAAGTGACCAATCCCAAGTGATCCAGTCACCAGGACAGGGACAGACATCAAGTAGATGCAGCAGCCATGAGGCTGAGATAACAAGACTATAGCTAAGAATCCTGAAACTCATCAACCAGAGCTGATTCAGCACAAGAGCCTGCCGCAGAAGATTAGAGCCTGATCTCCTGTAAGCAACTGAGTCACTGCTCCCTGAATTGTCAAAGAGGTCATCATTTCAAGGTGCCAAGCCAGTGGCACCTCCAGAACCTAGCTCCTGGGCAGATATAGTGGATGCTGAGGCCCAAGGCTTAAGCAACATGCTGCTGAGCACGGCCTGAGTGGTCCTGACTGAGTACATCAGTCGCTGACAGTGGAGGGCACATGTGGGTACTGAGAAAGTTAAACTTTCCCCATACCTGTGTTAGACTGCTGACTGTCTTGGGTACTATATAGCCCAGGGGAACTTCCTTTTATTTGTATATGACTGTGTGAAAACTTTGTTGTACTTTAATTAAGTAGTATTCCCCTTCCTCCAGCCTCTGGCCTGCTGACTCCTCAAGTCCTCTGCCCCTCTTCACCTGCACCCTATCACCTTGTGTAGCCAGCAACAATTATGGCATCTGGCCATAGTGAAGATACAGAAGCATATAGAGGAGGTTTGTTTGTGGTGGCCAAGGAGGATGTGCTGGAGCTGTTCAGTGCATGTCCTTGAAGTAACTTAGGCATCAGCTTGGCAGGTCTACAGAGCAAGCCTTGTCATACCCCTCCACTACTAGTTGTTTAGTGCCCTGTATGAAGAAGCCCATTGGAGCACAAAGCTGTAGCCCCCTGACTCCCCAAGTTAGAAATGGACTCTCCCTCTTGCTCAAGGCTCTGTGTTGTACCTCTGACATGCACAAGAGAGCTGTATTTATCAGCTGAGTCATAGGCGGTGGTGCCTGCCATTTAATCTTTGTGGGTGAGAAACTTAGGGAGCCTTCTTTAGCCCAGCATTCTCTTAACTTTCTATGTGGGCCCCACTATTTCCATAGCTGCCCTATATCACCCTTACCCCCTCCTCCTCCCGAAGGCTGTTAAATAGGCCTAGCAGTGATGTGCAGCACACACGGACCTGTTCCAGCTTTGTCTTAACCCACTGTCCCCAGTACTCACAGTTTTGACAGGATTTCATAATGCCAAGCACTACAGCCTCATGGCCAGACACATCATGGCTGTTAATAAGGGAAGAGGCTGTTTCACAATGTCAGTAGAAGCTGCAGAAAGTTTGACTCCCACCAGAGCCACTGGAGTAAGACACCTGAAGAAGGGGGTCCTCAAAATGTCAACACTGTCTGCCTGCTTACTTGATTCTCAGGTTGGTATAGCTCCACCCTTCTCTCCACCCCTCTTCCCCTCTTGGTTATAAAGGACTTGAGAGGTGGAATACCTATCACCCTACTATGGAAAGAGGTCAGACAAACCTCCTCATGAATGTGTTTACCTACAGTTTCCCACCACCCAAATCTTACTCTGTCTTAGCTGTCTAATCAGGCAGTCAAGATCCCATTCTACCAAGACGCTAAGGGCCCAGGAAAGAGCAACCCCCCTTACAGGGTATCCAAGCTGAGGATTCATGGGAAGTCAGACACCGTACCCATGCAGCAGCATGGAAAGGTGGTATATCATTCCCCCTAACATTCCTTCCTGAGGTGCTATTTTTAACAACCATCACATGTCCAGTCATAACATTAGGGTGAGGAGCCATTCAGAGGTTCTGATTGTCCGTGGCTCAAGAAGGCTCTAGAAAACTGCAATGACTGGATTGGGTGGCCCTCCTCATGCAAGCCACAGCCTAGAGGCTGGAAAGGGTTATATTTTTACATTGGCTTGAGTTTTTGTTACTTAAGTTTTTAATAAGGAATTGTTGATCTAAGGACTACCCTCATTGTTTGGTTTAGTGAACCCCAGTTACAGTCACAGCTACTCCTGACTCTGGAACCCTTTATGAAGGATGTGCACAATACTTCGCCCCAATCTGCAGACAAGGGTATTACAGAGAACCAGCACCCCCCAGGTTAGATTCTATGCTACTGCTCTGTTTTTTGTCCTCCATACTCCATGGCTACAGAACCAATTAAGCTATTTTCCTGGAATGTCAGAAACAGTCACTTCCTATAGGGGTGGAAAATGTTAGATCACTTATGTTGGGTGGGGGAAAAATAGCATTTCTTCAACAACCCACCTCTTACATGCCAAGGCAGGAAAACTGAAAATGGGATGGGTTTCCCAGGTGCATAGTATCACATGTATCTCAAAGAACAGGGGAATAGTTATCTTAATTCATAAAAATGCTGGATTCATCCCTGGAAAATACTACTACTGAGCCTGATGGCAGGAACATCATAATGCTGAGTAAACTATGTTGGTGCCAGATCACCTTCTGCATAGTACTGCATGTGGTCCAAACAATACAGCCACCTACTTCTGCTACACCATGGTGCAAAGGTGGAGTGAATTAGGCCCAATTAAGGCAAACTCTAATGGGATACGACATGAACACTATTCTTAATTACATTTTAGATAGAAGCATACCCCCATGAGCCCTCACAACCAAGTATCTGCTGCGTTGTAAGACCTGACAAATGAAGTAGGAACTGCAGACATTTGGAGACTCATTCACCTACATGGAAGAGACTATTAATTTTTCTGCCACCCACACCACATCTTTTCACATATAGATGTGTTTCTAGCCTCCTCAGCCTTGGTCCCCGATGTAGTATAGGTAAATAGAGGATTTGTGCTATCTCAGACCACACTCTGGTTTCATTCCCCTAGCTCCCTCCAGACATAAAGAGTAATGAACATTTTAACTCTTCTATTCTGATGGACATGCCCTTTTGCAAAAACCCGGTGACAAACATCAGGGAAATATTAGAACTTAGCTAGCCCACTGACAGCGTTGCAGCAACTCAATGAGATGACAGGAAGGCCTTTATTAGAGGCAGGTGCATCAGCCATACCTTGGGCCTCAGGAAAGCAAAACTAAGCGACCTGGAGGATCAAAGGCAAAAGCTTAAACAGCTGGAAGGGAAGATTAGATCCAGTGTAACTGATAATAGCAGTCTTCTGGAAGAGATCACTGGGACCATGTTCAAGTTAAACATGCACCTACTGTATATCAAAAGGATGAATTTGTACTGTCCATTAGTAGCACATTATGATAGTGAATGAAATTGAGAGACTCAGTTTTGAGCGACTCAGTTTTAGCACCTGGGATGTGAGCTACCCTGAAAGGGTGTGAGGCATGGTTATAGCACCAAGGTACAGGAAAAAAGAACAAGCTACTAGGAGGGCGAAGGACTGGAAGAGGAGGGTTCAAGAAGGAGAAGATATGTGGGGTGTAGTTTGGCGGTGTGCTGCTGAGCTGTCATTCTGGTGTGGAGGCGAGGGTGGTGGGCTGTAGTGAAGGAGGTCCAGGGTTCGGGGCTGGGTAGGGATTCTGTTTTGTTTTGAACTTGTGCTGCACTTACATTTTTTTTTTCCATCCTAGTTTCTGCCCCTCCCCGACATGCACCTCCCAGGGGTTGAGAATCCTAATTTAGGAAGGTGCTGGGGGCAAATCCCCCCAGGGGGTAGTACAGGGGCTGTTTTTCCGTCACTGTTGTTGGGCTCACTGGGGAGTGTACATTGCCATTTTGAGTTTCAGCAATGTACACTCGCTGTGACAGCGATCGCTGTTTAGTGATTGCTGTTATGACATGGAACCCTTTCTATCTCAGGTAGATCTTCTGGGAGGCTGAGGAGATACCACTGCTCTCACTGGCTTACAGTACCAGCTAAAGAAACATCAGTAGCAATCCAGAATCTAAGGTATCAGGAAAAAAGATGGCACAACATTTAGGATGCGAGGGGCATTAATGGTGCCTTCATGGACTTCTATAAATCCTTGAATGCTTCCAAAGCATCTGACCTTTAGGGGAAAATTGAGTCCTTTACCAAGAACCTCATGCTCCCTACCTTGTCACCTAGCCAAACAGATACTAACATACTAAAATGTCAGCAGAGGAGGCCTAATGGTCTTTCATATCTGCTCAATAGTCAGCACCCATACTTGGCACCAACTTTGCTGTCTCCCCCACCCGCTTAGGTTTCTCTGTCCCCGGCCCAAGAAGTTCCCTTTGTCTTGGACTTTGCCAGATTCACCCTCCCCCATATCTGTCCCAGACCCTCTTAAACCCCTCCATAGTCTCTTCCTCCACCAGTCCCTTGTGCAGTTCATTCCATGGTTCCATCACCCTCTCAGTGAAGTAACATCTCATCCTCTCCGACGAGTCCCCCCTCCAGCTTCCACCCATGTCCTCTAGTCGCCCCCCCTTTCCTCTGGATATCTTTGACCAGTCAGTCTCCTAGCAGGAACTTGAAACAACCCTCACTGTTATGCCTGTAGGGAAAGCTCCAGGAGAAACAGTCTGCCAGCAGAATCTTTTGTCACTTTCAACAGGCAGTCCTGGGCCCTCTTGCAGATGCCCTGAAAAGAGCCATAGAGGTTGGAATCTTTGCCCACACCATGTGCACTGCCCAAATCGCCTTCATCTCAAAACCAGGAATGGATCTCCAAACCTCTAGGAACTATCATCCAACCTCCATTATTTTGATCAACTGCAAGTTTTTTGTAAATATTTGGCATCAAGGGTGGACATGGTCATCCCTAGCCTGATTGATAGGCACCAGGTAGGATTCATCACAGGTTGCAGATGCATAGACAACACACAGCCTCTACTCAGCCTACTCTGGCATGCCTCATAACACCACCCTGAGCTGTGCTTTTCTCACTGAATGCTTACAAAGCATTTAAAGGATACCTAAACAACATTTTGACAACAAACTATTCAAAAATCTGACTCCGTAGGTGACTAAATGAAAGGCTGCTGTATTTATTAATGTTAAAACTACATTTATTTAATTTACCTAAATGTGGCTCCAAAGCATTTGAAAATTGAAAAATCAGCCTTTTAATTTCAGAAAAACTGTCTTACCTGTTTCCTAAAATGGCTGCCAAATGTGTTATGTGATGACATCATCGGAGATAAAGTCAGAGAGATATATGACTGTTTATGGTGATAAATAGTTCTTTTTTCCCTTTGTATGGAATCGTTTCACCCAAATGTTCAAAACCATGTGCATTATTTTGTATAATACACATGTTAGGCTATGGTTCTGTTCATTTTGTTTACTGTAACATGCTGAAATTTTGTTTTAATCCAACTGACTTTCTTTGTGGCAAACCATAGTACAGTACAAATCTTGAATAATCTGGTGGTGTAGTGGTTATGGCGGATCCTGGATCTTACAGGGTTGCTGGGGTGGTGTGCATACTTAATGTGTACTTTTTAAAATTTTTATTAAACCTTAATATTTTCTGCTATTATTCTTTTCTAGTACATTTTTGACAGAACCTACAAATGTAATCCATAGTTTGAGTGTAAACATTTGTACAATCAATAAATCAGACTTCTTCAACAAAAAATTAAAATGCAGCAGCAGCAAGCAAATAAGTTATAATGTGTGTGTGGGGGGGCTGCAGCCACACCCTTCACCACCCATAGATCCACCACTTTTTTGTAGCAAAGTTTTTGTATAGTCCAATGTTAAAGTTCATACTTTCTCAAAAATCAAATGTATGCTTGTTTTGTCTTCTTTTTCCATGGGAAATAATAATACTGAGAAGAAGAAGGAGAAGAAGTAGAAGAAGAAGAATCAGCAGTGTTATAGTGGTTTTCACACAAACTGCATCCCAAAGTGCTTCACAAGCAATACTAGACTGGTAGTGAAGTGACTGAACGTGTAGTGGCAGCCATTTCATACATTAATATCCACACACAGCATTGGACAATTGCATGAACTGGTTTTATGGGTAGGGGAATGTTGGCCATGACAACTGGGTCAGGTAGTGATCATGGTGCTGTGCTGGAAGACCCACATCATATTTCTCACAGTGATCTGCTCATATTTCTCTCCTTCTGTCTTTCCTCTTCCCATAGCAGTATCTTGCAAGAGTGGCCTTCTCAGTCCCCTTCTGGTATTCATTCTTCACTACTCCTCCTCACACCAAAAACTGATGAGCTCATCACCCTTCTGCATCATGAACGCAGGTAGTACAGACCTTATTTTTTGTTTGACATATCAAATATAAACATGTTTTCCAGTAAGTCAGGCTGATAGATGTAGGGAACAAAGAGAATGATCGGCTTTCCTATCCATAAAAGATCTAGGCTACTGTCGACTGGGCACTATTAAATGACGGGTGTGCATGTCATTATGCACGACATTTAATAGTGCCTAATCATAGGTGGTTTAGATCTTATATGGGTAGGAAAACCTGTTTTTCCACGTGTGCCATGCTGCTATCAGCCTGGCTTACCAGAAGATCATGTTTATTATTAATATGTAAAAATAATACGGGAGACTCTACTAACCACATTCATTATGTGGAAGGGTAGTGAACTCACCAGTTTTTGGTGTGGGGAGCAGGTGAGAAGAATGAATGTCAGAAAGGAACTAAAGAGGCTATTCCAGCAGGGTACAGCTACATTCAGGTTAGTTAAAGACAGGAAGGAGGATGTTGAGCAGATCACTGTGAGATCTGAAATGTGGGTCTGCCAGCATCTTGACCATTACCTGACTGTGGATGAAAGTACCAGCAATGACAAATACTTAGAGTGGCAGGGCTGCATCTAAACTGTTTCTTGAACTCAGTGTAGTGAGATTACCCTCAGTTGGGGGGAGGGTGTTGACGTTTGTTAGGATAGTATTGAGGGAGTTGTATATAGCTCATTCAATATTTGGAAGAGTGGTAGCCAGCCAACTGGCATTGTGGAGAAAAGCATAGAAAAGCACTGGAGAAGAATTTCTGGAAACTGTCCTGTGGGATTCTGCAGATCACACATAAAGGAGTAGACTGACACTGGAAGTCAGGTGGATTCACTCAAGGTATTAGTATGCCTCTCCTGCTAATAATATTGTTAGCCATTGTAAGTGCAGCCCTTATGAGAGCATGAACAGCATTTTTTCTGGTGGATCATGATGCTTATTGCTTGGCCCTCCAGGAAGACCTAGTTGTAGTTTAATGAGGCGGGAAAAAACATAACAGGGGAACTGTACATACAGTACTACCTTCACTGTGCAGAAGGGTGGTGATCCACTCAATGTTTACTGTGGGTGCAGAAGTCAAACAACGAGAAAGTGGACTAAAGAGTGGTTTGGGAGACATTTTAACAGTGCCAGCTGATGATGCGTATCTGTATAGGTGTGCACAACTCTTTGAGGTACAAGATTACAATCTGAGGTGTGATCATTCTCTTCATGAGGCCGTAAGCACATATGCGAACCCAGGCAGTACTAAGGACAGGGTATTGATGGTGGAGCATTCAACAGAAGGCAGGCTAGGTGCAAGGGGTTCACGTGGAAAAAGAAAACCGTATTTGTGGATTAACAAGAGAGCATGAGCTTTAGAATTGAACTAGACCAGTACTTTGCTATGTGACACTGAGCAAGTCAATAAACTTCCTTGTCCTCCCAGGCCACACCTGTAAACAAGCTTTCAGCTTAGTGTGTCTCTCCTGGTTAACAAAAAACAAAATTCAGGTCATCACATAACCGCTAGATCATCAGGTATTTGATGTGTTTTACTGTACTGCGGTTTGCCAAAGACACAGTCATCTGGATTGCAAAACATTTTCAGCGAGTTAAAGTAAGCAAAATGAACAAAATCATAGCCTAACATGTGTACTGATCAAAATAATCCATGGGTTAACACATGGTGCTGATCATTCAGGTGCAACAATTCAAAATAAAGAAGGAAAGAAGAACTGTTCAGCATAATAGGAATATATGTGGGTCTCTGGCTCTGGCTTCGATGATGTCATCATGACTCATCACTAAACACACTTGGTAGACATCTTAGGGAAGAGACCAAGGCTGTATTTTGAAAGTGAAAGGCTGATGTTTACATTTGTCAAAAGCTATGAAACTGCATGTATGTTACTTATATAAATGCAGTTTTAGCATAAATGTAAACAGCAGACTTTACTTTACCTCACTATGAAGCCAGATTTTTTGAGTTTGCAGTTTTAAAAAACTGCTTATTGAGGTACCTTTTAACTGAATGGAACAAGGTTATCTTTTCCATACCCTACAGGCTTTTGGCTTTGGGGCCACATTCTTGGCCAGATTAAAACACAATATCAGGGGACCTCAGCTCTTGTATTCTCCAACAGCCTAGCTTCATCCACCTCCTCTCTGGCTAGAGGGACCCACCAAGGATTCCACCCTCTTCCTCCTACTCTTCATCCTGACACTGGATCCACTGCACCGGACAATCCAAGCCCATCCACGGATTAATAGAATTAATCTGAGAGATGGGCACAGGGCTTTATCAATCAATCAATCAATCAGTCAAAATCTTTATTTATCCAGGCGGGCACCATTGAGCAAGGCTCATGTGCAAGGTGGACCTGGCCATGAATACATCAAAGTACAATACAGAAGCAGGTATACAAAAAGCAATAATATACAAGGAAGAAAAAATATATACAGTTTATATAGTACAGTACAAGGTTGAAATAAAAAAAACAGCATTATTTTTACAATTGAAGAAGTCGCAGATGTACAATCAACCATAGGCATACAGGGGTTATAAGCAGAGATCTTTTGAGTGAGGCAGCCGGCAACTACACATATAGGGGAAAGAGGCCATGTATGGGGTGGCAGGTTAGAGAGGTAAAGAAGAGGAGGGATATATTACCGACGACTGGGGGGAAAATTGGGCTAAAACCACAGAAAGTGACAGTGGCTGTCGTGTACTTGTTTATTTTGATAATGACGGAGGAGGGGTAGATAACTGGGACACTACTATGGATGAGGAGGGACTTTAGCCAGGCTGGAGTGGACAGGGATGGGTGGGTGCATCTGGAAGAGTTAATAGGGAAAGAGTGAGGGCCAGGGGTAGAAACACGGTGAGCATCATGATGGAAAGGGGGAGTTGCGGAATTAGTGGGCTAGCGGTGAGGAAAACATTTGCAAGGCGCTTTCATGTAGTGAACGTAGAGTGCCTTAAAGATATTCAGGCTAACTGGGCAGCTCAGCTTCAAGTTCCTTTATAAACCATTCCGCAATGTGGGTAAAGAGAAGCTTAGAACAGCTTTGCTGAAACAAGTTCGGACCCTTGGAACTTGGAGGGCAAATAGGGAATAGCTCCTTAGAGTGTAGGTGCCTAACACACTCCGGGGAATACAATCTGAGACATATGAGGGGAGCTTGTTGGTCACTGCTCTGAAGGCCCATAGGGCGGTGTTTCTATTCCTTCTATAGTGAAGGGAAGTCTAGCCTAACAATGAGTGCAGGGAGCAGTGGTGTGTGGAAAGTGGAAGGCCAGTAATGAACCTGATAGATCTGTGGTAGAGGGTGTCCAACTTAGCCAGTGCAGAGGCAGTGCAGTGGCTGTAGAGCAGGTCGGCGTAATCTATTAAAGATAGGAAGGTAATTTGAACCAGTTGAATCTTGACCTCCTTTGTGAGCAGGTGGTTAATTCTGTAGAATAGTCCTAATCTTTGCCTTAGTTTCTTCTGTAGTTCTTTGAGATGGTCTGCGAAGGAAAGTTTATGATCGAGCCAAACTCCTAGATATTTGAATTTAGCGGCATACTCTAGTGTTTCTCCAAGAACAGTGGTAATTTGTGTGATAGCGCCCAGCAGGAATTGCCACATATAGGGAAGGGGAGAAGAGCATGGCTTTTGTCTTTCTTTAACTTATGCAGATGACATCATTTTAACACTCACCCATTCTGGGGTGTCAGTTCCAGTTTTACTCTCCCTAATACAAATATATGACCATCTATCTGGGTACAAGTGTAACCCCCCTGCAAATGGGGGTTCCCAAAAGACTTCCAGGAGCTTGTTTGAATGCTCTGAGCCTGAATAGTGTTTGGCGTTTAAGCCATATATCTATGAGTGTTTTTAGAGCCTCTGGTACTGTCTCTTTAAGAGCTGTCTGCTTGCAGACATAATTAGTTTGTATGGGGGGACTGTGTGTTTCTCTGCTTGAGTCCCACTCGAGCTGCTGCCAATTCACTCTGTTTTTGCAGTCACTAGGAGTGCAAAGGGAACCTATCTGAAAGATGTAACTGTTTGCCGGAATTATTAAGAGTAATAATGAAAATACAGTTTGTCTAACCTGCTTTTCTTTGCAATCAGAACTGTGTTTGCCTAGTTCCCCATTCTAGTTTTGAACTGCTGAACTGGACCAATCAGTATGGGTTAAGGTAGCTCTAAAATGGTGCCTGTGGACGAAACAGAACTTGGACTCGTAATCTGAGCCAGCCACAAGAGGATTGTATGGGCAGTGACTCTGGGAAATGTAGTTTGGACTTCGGCGCCTTTTTGCACCAACAGGGGGAGACTATTGTGAGTGACAGCCAATCCAGCCAAGAACTGGGAGGAACTCAAAGGAAGTGCCCAGTTTTCTCTACTGAAGTCTCAGTTTAGCTCTGGCAGTGAAGAGGGAAGGAGCCCTGTGCTCCTTCGGTGTGCAGTTTGAGTCAGGAAACGCGTGTAAGGCCCCAAGTTTTGGTCTGCAGCTTGTGCAAGTGCTTGTTTGGACTGAATCTGATCTGTGAAGAGGATCAAGAACATCTGAAAAGTAGAAACCAGGCTCACCCTGTAGAAGACTGGAGAAATTGCTGAATCGCGCTCAGTCTGTCAGGAACTGAATCTGCTGTGTGTTCTCCCGGGTACTGTGCAGTAATTGTGATTGGGATAGAGAAGCAGTCTGCCTGGTATAGTACTTTCTTTTTCCATATAAATGTGTGTAGTGCTAGTGGATACTCGCGTTTCAAATCCCCTGTACAGTGAATTGCGTGCATGAAGCTGCAAGTAAACCCCAGCTTAATCCAGACTACATCCATTTGCTCTGAACTGCCTTGGGGTCCAGTCACAAGGACCTTGTCCACATGGTCTGCTCCGCCTGGCAATCCAGGACAATCTGCCTTCCATTCAGTTTCAGCACTAAATTTGTGAGTACAAATCAGGGTAGCTCCCTGCCATCATCTAATTGCAAGTGTTCCATCTGATTTCTTTTCCTTTCTTTCTCCACAAACTGAGCCTACCGGCTCCGGATTACAATTTGGGTATTGTGCATGCATTTTCCATCTTCAGGGCCCCAACCAGCTGCACCAAATAGGCTAGCCTCTTATTACCTGGGTACCCAGTAAGAGTGACATTAGGAACATTTGGGATTCTGAAATATGTGCACAGTACTGTGATTATTAATGCGTTTAAACTAATTAACCTGATTTCCTCCTGTCCTTGTTATATCCCCCTAAATAAATCAGATATGTTGTTTCAGCAAAGTTACACTGCCTGAGGTATTCGTCTATGTTAAGGTATTGTACTGTGGTTTTTGCACTGTATCATTTTATTTTACAGGGAGTCCCAGGAGTCACACTGTCCGAACCAGTCCTGGGGGTAAGTGTATACTGTGAAGGTAATTCTGATATATTGTGTGGGCCACTAGTGGGAAGAAAAGGGGGTTGCAGTGTCCCAGAGGGCTGTGACCAAGTTAGTTTAACTATTGCAAACCCTGACCTCTGGGTGGAGGCACCCACCATTGGATCCAGGCCCCTCAACCTGTTAGTGGCAAATCAGGCAGGGGTAGTAGCCCTTGGGATAGCACCATCTATGGGTTACACAAGTTGCTGCTCCTGCATTCCAGCATCAGTGTTCACTTCCTGCCCAGTTTCCCTTAGGAACTAACACTGGCCTCCACTCATGTGAAGTACTGTACCTTGGACTTAACTTCTCATAAGGCTTAACCCAAATGAAGAAGCTCAGCCTGGGGCTGCATCTATCTGAACTCGACACAGATACAGTAAGGTGGGGCCATCTGCACCTCTCCCTCTGGGGTAGAGTGCACACCTCCAAAATGATGGCAACACTGAGAATACAATATATTTTGGACAACATGTACTGCCATTAAGAATAGCCATGGTAAAATGCTGTCATTCTTTTGGATTAGGGCTCCCAGAAGCTCAGCCTCAAGAAACCAGTCCAGGACTACTCAAAGGGGGAGGCCTTAGGCTTCTGGATTTCTCCCTAAGGAATGCAGTGCAGGCCATATTGCAATGAACACAATCCCCAGTGCAGAATCTAATCGAATGCAAACATAAAGGAATACTCTGTAAAGCAGTTCTGCTGCATGCCTGCACAGACTGTGCAGCTCATTCCAACACTATTCCCCCCTCATTACAAGGAACCACCCTGAAGCTAACAAACATGGCTTGGTCCCAGTTTACCAAGGTACTTGGATGGGCCCCTTGAGAAATCCCCCCATTCCCCATATGGTCTAACAAGAAGTTGTGTAGTTGTGAGAAGCCAATTTTTTGGCAAGACTGGTCTAACCTGGGCAACTAATATCTGGAAGGAACAAGAAGGGGACAGAATCAGTTGTGTTCCAGTACAGTAGCTGCTTCTTGTTGTTTTTACAGGGTTTCTTGTGGATTTTACTTGGTAGAAGGTTATTTATTTTGTTTCTTGCTTCTGAGGGGCTAGCAGGGTATTGTTTTTGGAGCTGTTGGAAGTTTGAAAACTGGTTTGGTGGCTGTAAGTGGGCTCATTTGTTGGATGTTTCACTGTGTAACAGGCTGCACTGGTGGAGGCCTATTTCTTCTGATTCAAAACCTATTTGGTGGGATTTGCTTGGGACTGGCTATTTGAATTGGAGACCTATATCTGTTAATTTCAAGCCTATTTTGATGTGTTGTTTGTAAAGCTGATTGAATTGGAGACCTGTTTCCTTTGGTAGCAAACATATTTTGGGGGCTTTGAGTTAAATTTTGATTCCTTTTTGCTGACTTCACTAGCTGTAAAGGTTAGTGCTTAGTGGGGGAACGGTGTTAATGGTCTAGCCTGGTCTCACTCAACTAATTGACTGGAGGCAGAGCTGAATCAGGTTTGTGGTGTCAGTTGCTTGGCTTCTCAGAAGGAACTAGAAGGGAACAGGATCAGTTGTGTTCCAGTACAGTAGCTGCTTCTTGTTGTTTTTACAGGGTTTCTTGTGGATTTTACTTGGTAGAAGGTTATTTATTTTCTTTCTTGCTTTAGAGGGGCTAGCAGGGTATTATTTATGGGGCTGTTGGAAGTTTGAAAACTGATTTGGTGGCTGTAAGTGGGCTCATTTGTTGGATGTTTCACTGTGTAACAGGCTGCGCTGGTGGAGGCCTATTTCTTCTGATTTAAAACCTATTTGGTGGGATTTGCTTGGGGCTGTTTCTTTGGTTGCAGGGCTTGGAGGGGCATACACAGGGCTGATACAATCTCTCAAGAGTCAGGTGTAGGCCCTAATCCACCCCTCCCTCCCCAGAGCTCTGCTTATTTATATAGGGAACACCTGCCCTGAAATTGGATGAAAAGGCTGCATGTGCAGGTCATGTAGTACTAGCCACTGGGGGTTGGATTTAAAGGCTGGGAGAGAGAGGAACTTAGCGAGTTGTTCACTTCCCTTTTAAGTTTACTGTGTTGCATTGCACCTAGTAACAGGGCTACTGGTTTACTGTGGGACTGAATCTAGGATTAGTGGGTGACCTGATTAGTCAGTAGGGATGTATCTTGGACTAGTGAGGAACCTGGTGGCTCACCCAAGGAAACTTACTTGGAGGTGGATGGAACCACATGTCATTAGGACCAGCATCTTTGGGAGGGTGGTGGGGTGCACAGGATGTGGGGCAGCCATGATACTGGTCTGGGCTTGGAAGTTCGGTGGTTGCCCAGTGTGCTACCAGCTGGCACAGCTTAGGGAGGAGGTTGCCGGGATTAGGAGACAGCTGGGGAAGGGGGCAGGTATGGTTGGGGAAGAGGGCAGGGGATCTCCCACTGGGTTGTACCAAGCACTAAGGGCGTAAGCATAGGGAAAGGAGTGCAGGAGAATACTCTGGGGTCACATAGGGACCCTGGCAGAGGGGACCCAAAAGGAGGACACTACCAAGGAAGCAGACAGGTAACTGGGGACCCTCACAAAGGGGAGACAGAGGGACACCATTCTCAGAGAAGTAGGCAGAGGGCTGGGACTGGACAGAAGGAAGCAAGGTGGGGAGGTGGATCGGACCTTACGCTCAGTAACCACTTCAATTCTCTTCTTCTGCTTGAAGATGAGGGGGGTTGATGTAGCCATGATGGGGTGGTTAGAGATGGAAAGGGAGTAGGGGGCAGGAGGCGTGGGCCAGATAGCAGGAGGAACAGGGGGAAACCTGGAATGCAGGAAAATGGGGGGAGCAGTGGATCAGAGCAGGGGTAAGAGGGAGGAAAGTTCAAGGAGAAGGACCAGTTGGGAGGAAAGGGCAAGGAGAAGGACCAAAAGTACAAGGAGGATACAGTAAAGGGAGCTGAGGGTTTAGGCCAGGGGAGCACAAGCAAGGAGGGACTAAATGGAGACAGGAAGGAAGGGAGGACGAGCCAGGCTAGTTTAGCAGATGGGGGAGAAGGACCAGTGGTGAGCAGTTAGGGGGGAGTTAGCGAGGTACAGAAGGATACTTGGGAGGAGGAGATGTATAGGATTGGAGGGGAGGGGGTGGCCAGGGTAAATAAGAAGGGGGCGGCATGTGGCACCCAGATAGGGGGAGGAACAAGGAGCCGGTTGGGTGGAGGGGCCGGTAGAAAGAATAAGGGACATGGAAGGGGGAGGAATGGAGGAAAAGGAGCAGTCAGAGTGTTCCTGTTGGGGGATTCTATGATCGGGGTATCAAATGGGATAGGGAAGGAGAAGCCTGGCCAGTTAAAACAAAATGCTTCCCTGGACTAACGGTGCACAGGGCCAAGCACGGTATATCAGCTGGCAAAGGATTGTGGTGGTTCCCCAGACATACTGGTCCACCTGGGGACAAATGACATTAAGGGAAATAATGAGCTGGAGATACAGGCAAGGTTCAGGGAGCTTGCCAGGGTCTGTCATGACATAGGATGCACAATTTCCTTCTCGGAAATCCTGCCGGCGCCAAGGGCTAGTGGGGAACACAAAAGAAAGATTAGGGAGATAAACCAGTGGCTCAGGGAGTGGTGTGAGGCCAGAGGGTATGGGTTGATGGGGGATTGGGGGGGAGACCTGGGAGGATAAGGAGCTGTATGCTAGAGATAGGATCCATCCCAGTTTGGAGGAGAAGGGAATCTTTAAGTTGAAAATAGAGGGGTTCATTGGTGAAAAGTGGAGTTTAAACTTCTGAAGGGGGGGAGGATGGGAGAAAAAGCTGTCAAGGGGGTCCAGTAAAGGAGGGACTCTGTCTCCACCCCTCCGGGGAGCTGGATGAATGCAGGAAAAGGCCGACTGGTAAAGTGCATACCAGGGAAAAATGGAATCTCCATGGAAACACGAGCAGGGGAAATGGAAGTATTGGGAAAGGGTGGAAGGTAGTTCTGCTAAATGCCAGAAGCTTGGGCAATAAAATGTCTGAGCTCCAGGCGATGCTAACTGAGGGAGCGGTGGATATGGTAGCAGTCACTGAGACCTGGGCCACTGCAGGACATGACTGGGACCTGAACCTGGAGGGTTACACTATGTTCAGGAAGGACATGGGGGAGCGAAGGGGAGGAGGGGTAGCAATAATAGTCAAAAACTGCAATGGCATAGGGGGAGTAGAAGAGGCAGAGGGAACCGTGGAGGTGATTTGGGTCACCTTGATAACAAGGTGGAGCAAGAAAGTAAAAATAGGAGTGGTGTATAGACCCCCTGCGCTGGCGGAGGAGCTGGAGGAGAGTCTGGAGGCAGATGTCGGGAGACACTGCAGATTGGGCAGGGGAAGGGTGGTGGTGTTGGGGGACTTAAACATGCCAGGAACAGACTGGGAGACTATGACATCCTTGGTGGCCAGGGAACAGAGGTTATTGGATGTCTTTCAAGATGCATTCCTAATCCAACAGGTGGGGGAACCGACCAGGGAGGCGCGGGTACTGGATGTGGTTCTGGCAGACAGTGACCAGATTGGGGGCCTGGAGGTAAGGGACCCACTGGCGGGGAGTGACCATGCCACAGTCTGGTTCTGCCTGGAACTAGGAGGGGTAGAAGGCTGCACAAAGAAGGAGATAACTGACTTCAGGGGGGAGGATTTTAAGGAAATGGGAAGGATACTTAAGGAGCATTTAGATGTGATTGGGTCAGATATGGACGCTGACAGTAGGTGGGAAATCATCAGGAGAGGGGTGCAGGATGCTACCAGCACCTGTGCAAGAGTAAAATGAAAATGCGGTTGGGCCTGAAAACCCTGCTGGTGGACCAGGGAGGTCCAGGAGGTGGTGCGGGGAAAGAAGGCAGCCTATAGGCAATTCAAGTGCTCAAGGAGTGAAAGAGATTGAGAGGAGTATGAGCTGATGGCTAGAAGGGCCACTAGGGTGGTGAGATCAGCTAAGGCAAGGAAGGAGCAGAACCTGGCCAGGGAAATTAGGAGAGGGAGCAAGGGGTTCTTTAGATACACTGGGGAAAAACGAAGCGTGAAGGGGCAGATTAGCAGGATTAAAACAGGGTAGAGATGGGCACAAGACCCGGGGGAGCAGTCTGAGGTACTAAATAAGTACTTCACCTCAGTTTTTACCAAGGAAAATGGGGGTGCTGCATCATACATGGGAGGAGACAGTAATACTGAGGAGGGGGGACCCTTACTGATCTGTGGGTCTGAGGAGAACGGGAGACATCACTGGCAGGAGGGGGGAAGGCTAAGCAGGAAGAAGAGGTAGCGGAGGTAGAAATCACAGCAGAGAGAGTGAGGGAAGCCCTCAGGTCCCTTACGACAGAGAAAGCACTGGGGCAGGATAGATTACATCCCAGAGTGCTGAAGGAACTTGCGGATGTCCTGGTGAACCCCCTGGTGGAACTTTTCACCATCTCTCTGGGGATAGAGTGGGTGCCCCAGGAATGGAAGGTGGTGCATATAGTGCCTATCCACAAGGGGGATCAAGGGAGGTGGCAGGGAACTACAGGCCTGTCAGCCTGACATCGGTGGTGGGCAAGGTGATGGAGGGCATTGTCAAGGAGAGGCTGGGGAGACCTGGAAAAGTCAGGGTTCCTGGATGATAGACAGCATGGATTCGTCCCGGGGAAATCGTGTCAGACAAACCTTGTGGAGTTCTATGACTTGGTGACATGTGCCCTGGACCTGGGTAGACCAATGGATGTCCTCTTCCTAGACCTCAGCAAGGCATTTGACTCTGTTCCTCACAAGGGCCTGTTGGATAAGCTGGGAGAAATGGGGGTGGGAACCAGATGATCAGATGGATAGGCAACTGGCTCCAGGACTGGACCCAGAGGGTCATAGTTGGCGGGATAGTCTCATCCCCAAGGAGGGTTATAAGTGGGGTCCCACAGGGATCAGTCCTTGGGCCCCTCCTGTTCAACACCTTTGTCTCTGACATAAGGACAGGTATTAGGAGTGGGATGAGTCTCTTTGCACTCAAAACTGGGGGTGGTGGATGGGGAGGAGGGGAGGGTGGCCCTACAGGGGGACCTGGAGGCTCTGGAAAGATGGTCTAGAAAGTGTAAGCTGAGGTTCAATGCAGGTAAATGCAAGGTACTGCACCTGGGGGCCAGAAACCCAGGCCAAGTGTACACCCTGGGGGGGAATGCTACAAGTCTCGATGGCTGAGAGGGACCTGGGGGTGGTGGTGGATGTCAAGTTGAACAACTCAGAGACTTGTAGGAGGGCAGCAGCCAAGGCCAACAGGATGCTGGGATGCATCACTAGAGGGATCACCTCCAGAAGGTGGGAAGTGATACTCCCTCTGTATAACTGCTTGGTGAGGCCGCACCTTGAGTACTGCTTGCAGTTTTGGAAGCCACACTTAAAGAGGGACATTAAACTCCTGGAGAGTGTTCAGAGAAGGGCAAACAAAATGATTTGGGGCCTGGGGGAGAGGACCTATGGGGAGAGGCTTGAAGAGCTAAATATGTACACATTGGAAGAGAGAAGGGACTGGGGGGACATGATAGAGGTCTTCAGCTACATGAAGGGGTAAACAGGGGAGGAGCAGTCAGGGTGCTTCGAAGGAAGGAGGAGGGAACAACTAGAGGGCATGGGTAGAAGTTGGAGGGGGATAGATTCCAAGGAGAAAGGAGGAGGTGCTAATGCAGTGAGAGGGTGGTGGAGCCATGGAATGCACTGCTCAGGGGACTGGTGGAGGCAGAGACAGTGGAGGGGTTCAAGAGGGGGTGGGACAGGTACAGGGGAAGGGTTCTGGAAGCAAAATCAAATGCAGCAAGAATATCCAGAACTGGGAAGGGGGAAGCCAGAGAAGACAAGGGGTGCAGGTGGGGGCTGGCCAAATGAGCAGACGCGAAAGATGGTTAGGCCTATTCTGCTGGCATTTTAGTATGTTAGTAAGACTTTGTTGACCCCATTTGGGGGTGTTGAAATCCTTTAGTTAGCTGCGGCCTGACTTCTTACTTGCCACCCAGGAGCACTGGAGATGTTTACAGCTAAACATACTGTACCTTGGCTTATCTGTTGGATCTGCAACTCAGATTTCAAGGTCTGAACTCCATAGACACCCTCCTGAAGCCATGGAGGTAAAAAAGCATGCAAAGCTTTCAAAGCAGCCACAAATACAGAGCACTCATTGACCTACTGCCTGACCCAACTGTGCTGGTGGTTCAGATACAAAGCATGGACCTGGGCTGTAAAATATCTCCAAAATCTGAAAAGAATGCTGATAGATACTAATATGAGGGGGGAAGGACACCAATAATCATTTTGCAAGGGACAAAATATTACAGAAATGTCACAGAATACCAAAACAATTACTATACGTACAAACAGAGAAAGAAATAAGTGCCTTAGCTGGGACTTGAATCCAGGTCACTCAGAAAACAATTCTGGTTGCGGTACCAGCTGCGTCACCGAGGCAACTGGAAACTGGGCCATCCTGGAGCACATTACTCTTTCTCCAGTGCACAATATGGTGCTGCACAGACAATTACATTTTCAATCACAAGAGTGAGTTGTGCACATTTATGGAATACATACAAACTGCAGGGCACAGGAACCATTAGACATATCTTTTGGGCCTGTCTGGTACTATCTGTGCTTAGACAACAGGTACAATGGGTACGTAGGGCCCTGATACATCTTGGTATAGTGACACTACCACAACAATTTTACATCACCGACACTACAGCGACAACAGTGCCAGGTCACTGCAGTGTTGGCGTAGGACCCCGGCACTGCTTTCTGGGGGTATTGCACCCCTCCTCGAATCAGCTCTGACTCAGAGTTGATTATTTTAGTACCAGAGGGTGTGGGAGGGGCAGAACCCCCAACATGGGGGTTCAGGGGTGAAACCCCCCAAAGAAAACAATGTTTCCTGTGACTCCCTTTATATCAACTGCAAGTGCAGTCGACATAAAGGAGTCTCTGTAATGTCAGTCGACAACTAAATTGTCGACCGACTGTCATGGATCCATACATTCCCATATTTCTCTATTTTCCTCATTAATCGTGTTGGGAGTCAAGACCACACACCTTTTTTCCAATGGGGCTCAACCCATTCCTGGCTTATGGAGGCACTAATCAAAACCAAAAGAATCTTGCTGCAGCCCTTGAGAGAACAAAACCCTTCCAACACTGAGGAATGGTTGTTGGAGTTGAAGAAGGTGACCAGCTTCGAACTAGTACAGTTTTCTCAGGGGTTAACTGGAGGACTTTGCTGATATCTGGGGTTGCTTCCTCTCATCGGACTTTTGTTCCATTCCCAATAACTGCTACCTCCCTGAGTATCTTTCCTATAGGAGTGGTCTGAACCCTTCACAGGGTACTTGCTTCCCATCATCTGCTGCTCCCCTTTTCCTCCTCTGCAGAAGTTCCCAAATTTAGCCCAGTGACAGGAAGGATATGCCAAGATTAAATCCTTAACAGAAACTGTGTTCACAGCTAGGTAGCATGCAAACATCAACACCTAGTTTTAGATCTGTAGTTAGTAGAAGTGTTGTATAAACTTGAAAATTTGTTAAATAGTTCTACTAAACCATGTGATTGCTGCAGCATCAGTCAGCAGCATAGTTCATTAATAGTTCAACTTTCCATCTTCCTGACTAATTGTCATTTAGTGCCTTATCTACTTGGGGCTAGCACTGGCCCCAGCTATGAATTAGTTATACTGCTGCATTGTTATATTTCCTGAATATTAACAAAACAAAATTAGAATTATAAACAAAACAAACAAAAAATCTGAAGACCAGTGTACATGTTTCTAGTTTGTCTTGAACCAAATATTTACAGGGGACTTTAAAGTTAACCTATCCAATGTTTATACAACCCCCCCCCCCCCCGGTTAATCTCAGACAGAAATACTTACACTGTAGACTGGTTTACCACTTTGCGGTATCAAAACACTGTTTTTTTTTTTTGGGGGGGGGGACTGCAATGTTTGCTGTCTATGTGGCTGAAGTAAGAAATTTATGAGGCAGTACCTCAAGAAGGACATGGAGAGGGTGGAACAAGTTCAGAAGTGGGTGACAAAGATGGTAAGGAGATCAACCATTTGCCATATGAGGGAAGACTGACAGACCTAAGGATGTACTCACTAGACCAGAGAAGGGAGAGGGGTGACATGATCGAGACATTTAAATACTTAAAGGGTATCAATAAAGTTGCTATGGGGAGCCTTTTACAATTAAAGGAGTGACCTAGGATGAGGGGACATGAATTCCAAATCAAGGAGGGGAAGTTAGAAGAAACATATGGGATTACTGGAATGGGCTGCCAAGGGAAGTGGTAGGGAAGAGGACAGTGGAAGAATTCAAGAGGGCATGGGACCAGCATGGTATCCAATGATAAGGGTGCCTGCCTTTGAATGCATACAAAAAGGATGACTCAATAGTGATGCCTGTTCACAGGGCTACTGGACAGGAGGGCGAATATGGGTATAGCAACATCCTGTCACTATATGTATACGTGTGTGGGGGGGTGAGCACGCCGTGCAACAGGCAGAAGGGGAGGGAGGGTTTGTGATGTGTAGTGTGATGGTGGGTTGCAGAGCTGGTCATGTGGTGTGGTGGGTTCTAGGCAGGCTAGGTTTAGGAGGGTGCTGGGCATGTCAGGATATTTGCGCCGGTCCGTGAATTTTTTTTTTGTTTTTACCCCCTGACATGCACCCCCCTGGAGCTGAGAATCCTTCAGTAGGGGGTGCAGTTGGCACAGCCCTCTGCAAAAATGAAAAATACTATCTTTTTGGCACCCTTTCAGTTTGTACGGTGAGTGTACATCGGCGAAATTGATTTTCATCGATGTACATTCACCCTAACGGTGATTGCCTTTCTGCAATCACCATTATCATATAGATCTGACAGGTACAGAGAACTACTGGCACAAGGAGGGAAGACTACTGAGAAGACCTAGTGGATAACTAGGCAAACTGGGCAGACTAGGTGGGCCTGGAGGTCTTTTTCTGCCATCACATTCCTATGTTCCTATAATATCCTGGATCAGTCTCAGTCTGACTAGCATCATCAGTGACACACCCACTCTGTCTTCTACCTTCTACCTTCTAGTCACTTACTTGCTTATCACAGTCACTGCTACATTTATATTGAAAGAGGCATGCAGCCGATGGGGGCTAACTGATCAATCCTGGAAATTTATTACTAACCCACCCTCTCAAAAAAATCTTGGCTTAGTGGTTATTAGGGGGGACAATTTAAATATGGCAATTTGTGGACTGTGAAGATAGTTGAATTGTTTGCTTGTTTTATTGATTATACTGGTAAGCATAGTAAATAAACAATGCTCATTTTCACTAGTGACCAGAAAAGGTTATGTATTTAACAAAATGTACATTGACAATAAAAAAATGTAAATAAAACAAATTAAAATACAACACATATCATGTTTTGTCAATACAGTGGCATGAGGACTTCAAACTATACCAGGAACTGTGACTTTGGGTCCAATTTTTAAAGATCCCTTAGAATGATGCAAGTTGCGTTGCTCTAAGGGTTGTGGTAAATTCTGGGTGTGCCAGAAACCATGTGCCCGATTTTATAAAAATCAGGGTCCCTGTGCCAAACTCCCCGGGTTTACCACAAGCCACTAGCTGCATCAAACATCTGGTGCACCTACAGGAATTGCTGCAGTGTGCCCGCCCCCCCCCACTCAGCACAACACTAGAGGAGCTGGGATTGATGGGGGGACTACTTGCCAGTAGGGAGGCAGGAGGCATAAAGGGCATGGTAAATAGCATAGGGCAAGTCAGAAGATTGTGTATCATGTCAATATAGTGCATACATTACAGAAAAACCATTTTGGCGAATATTATAGCGCTAATACAATTACAGCACTTGTATATACCGCATGACTTACACAAAGGTTTAAAGGTACATAACATCGAACGTGTAATCATGGCAACCGGTGTACATGACAGCAAGAGGTAGAGTGCAGAATACAGTGCATGCAGCAATTGGCAAACCCGGAAGGAAAACATTTCACAGCAGTAAATGATATGGACTTACCTACATGACCCATAACCTACCCCCACAATCCAGGTGTGCCGTGGAGTTAGAATCCTAGAGATGGGGGAGGGGTTGGGAGGCACAGCCCCCCATGAGGGGTGCAGGGGGTAAGCCCCTCTGCGTCACATGCGATCACATTAAATAATAAAGTTTGTTTGCATTATGGGCAGGTGCTTATCTGAAGGGGTGAATATGCATAGTGTCATTCACGTGTACCAGTCGCTCATGATGGAATCGCTGTGATATGCTGTTGCCCACTGTTGCGGTTGCTGTAATTGATGATGCGGTATAATTTTCACTCAAATGTTAATCACCATGTAATTCTCACTGTGTTGACATGGAATCAGGAGATTGGGACATAAAAGTAGTGATGTGGCACCCGGTGGGGTGCATTTACAATTGTATTAATGTTGCACATGTCCAACAATTCATATAGTAGTGTAGTACTGTGTACAGTAACTATTAGTCATACTGTACATACACATACAGCTGTAATGCAACACATAGCAGGAGAGACAACTAATAATTCTGCATAACACAGCACCATATTGAATGCTAACACAGAAGACACAAAATGGTACAGTTATACAGACAGTAATGTTATGGTTTGTATAACTGTACAGTTATGAGGTCTGCTGTGTCCACTTGGGAATGGGATCTAAAGCTGTGCCTCAAAAAACACAATAAGGGTATTTTTGCCAAAGCGTATTTTCAGTTAAGCTATTGGGACTTCTGTTTGCTCTTGACAAGATTGTGAGTATTGTTATATTGATGCATATTTTCAGTATGATATACCAGAATTTGCCTCACACTTTCTTTTTTTGTCTCTTTTTCTTAGGAGATTTACACAGGAGGCTTTTACTTGAGACTTCTGCATCTCTCTTCATCTCTAAGTATGTGGATCCCCTCTAAGGAATTTGAAGGTGGCACAGCAAGAAAATACCATGTGGGAGATCACTACAGTTTACTTCATGTACCTTTTAGATTCTTGTTATCCTCCCCCCTTGAATCTCAGCTTCATCTCAGTAGTTTCTCTTTTGTGTGGTTAATCTTCCCCTCATTTCTTCCTTCACTAAATTTGCAGATCCCCAGTATTAATATAGAAACATAGAAGTTGACGGTAGATAAGGACCTCAAGGCCCATACAGTCTGCCCATTTTTTTCTACCTTATGAATGAATAATATTACATTTAGAGAATAAATCATTACTTGGAGATTGCGAAAGTTAGTTTATCACCTCTTTTTTCGATCTTTTTCTATTTGATTTTAGTGAATATCACAGCATATATATATATATATATATATATATATATATATATATATATATATTCTATGCATCAGTTAGGGTTCTTCTACAGTGAAAAAGTGAGGAAATTCAATTTAAGGGTTCCTACCCCTTGCACCCCACCCCACCCTCACCAACAGGCATCGGGGTGTGTGTTGGAGTCATCGGCCCTAACTCTCAACCCATCCCATGTGTAAACAAGCTGAGGTGGTGCAGTGTAGGAGAATGGGGTAAGAGTTAGGGCCGATGACCCCAATGTACACCCCGATGCCTGTTGGTGGCAGTTGTGTGGGGGGTGGAGTGCAAGGGATGGGAACCCTAAAATCAAATTTCCTTGCTTTTTTTGTTGTAGAAGAACCCTAACTGATGCATTAACAAAGTTTTTTGCATAGAATTTCCTTACTTTTTAAGAAAGACTAGAAAAGTAGAAAGTTGCACAAGTTGGTGCTCCAACCAACTTGAAGTGTCAAGCCACATTACACACCCAATGACTAAAAAATACATTCACAACAGCAAGGCCAGCCACCAAATAAATGTTAATCTAGCATAACAATAGAAAACACTGTCCACAAAATGTAAACTGTGCCACACAATATCCATGCAAAAATATATTGTCCAACATGTAAACACCTTTATTAACATCTACAGGACATACTGTCAACACCCTCCAAATTTCAAGTAAAAAGACCAATCCATGTCCAAGATATGACATGTCAAAATTATAAATTTTCATTCATCAGAGTGGCACAGTTCTGCACCTGTTGACATTTAACACACACAACAACTGAAAACTACATCCATGACACTAAGTCTAGGTATCCTATCAATTTCAAGCCACCACCACAAGCAAAATGCTGCCCGCAGAATATACACTGTGGCGCACCATATTCCACCCAAAATATAATTTCCAACACAAAACACTGTAATTTACATCCACAAGACATGCCATCAACACCTTCCAAATTTCAAGTGAAAAGAACAAACTGTGTCCAAGATATAACATTTTAACGTATGAGATTTTCATTCATCAGACTGGCACACAACGACTGAAAACTACATCCATGACACTAAGGCTAGGTATCCTATCAATTTCAAGCCACCACCACCACAAGCAAAACACTGTCCGCAACACTTAAAGTGCATCACGCAGTATCTCCGCAAACAAAATTTTCTCTGACATGGAAACACCATAGTTCACATCTACAGGACATGCCATAAGCACCCTCCAAATTTCAAGTACAAAAAGACCAAACCGTTTCCGAGATATTCAATGTTAAAGATTGGTAAAATTTCCCTATCTATTCCATTATAAAAAATTTGGCCATCTTGTCCTTCTCTCGCAATCAAAGATGGTGGTCAAAGAATCTCACGATCAAATAATTTGCAGGCTCACAAACAAAGAATTAAAAATTGTATAAATCAAAAAATTGATGGAATTGTGGTTCAACAGAATGAATCCCCCTGAGTAAAATCCACCCTCACTGGACTTCCTGGGACACCTCTGTGCTGTGAAAATTGATTTTTGAATTGGGCCATCTCGTCCCTCGCTCACGATGCGCAATCGTGATCAAAGAATCTCACGATCAAAGAATTTGCAGGCTCGTGATCAAAGAATTTGCAGGCTCATGAACAAAGTATTAAAAATATTAGAAATCACAAAATTGAAGGAATTGCGGTAAACCACTGCCATGGTTCGACAGAACGAGGCCGCCTGAGTAAAACCCACCCTCATTTGACTTTGGCTCACGAACAACGAATTAAAAATGGTGAAATGCGAATTTTTCACCGATTTGAACCGAACCAATGGCATGCAGCAATAGAACAGACCCTCCAGAGCAAAAGTCACCCTCATTTGTGTCCCTAGCCCCCCCCCGAGCTGAGATATTAGTGTTTTTAGGTCACAATGGAAGACTGCGATCAAAGAATTTGAAGGCTCGCAATCAAAGATCATTAGCGAGCCACGAATTAAGATTTTAAAAGCTTATAACTCTATTTTTTGACCAATTTGGATGAAACCAAAGGCATGGCTAGATAGATCGGAGCCCCTGAATAAAACCCATCTAAGTTTTACTTCAGAAGTGACCCCTGAGCCAAGACATTTGTGTTTTTCTGATTAGAAATTAAAAAACAAGATGGCAGACCTCACAATCAAAGATTTTGAAAATTCTCGGGGACAAAGATTCTTGAACCACGAGGCTACAAATTCTTTGATCACCAGGAGGGACAACATGGTCAGAACCCCATTCTTTGTTCACAAAACAAACATATAGGGATCTTGGGGTTATCATCTCTGATGACCTCAAGGCAGAGAAACAATGTGCAAAGGCAGCAGGTAAAGCAAATAGGATGCTGGGATACATAGGCAGGGGCAACACCAGCAGGAAAAGGGAGGTCATAATTCCACTATACAAGACACTAGTGAGGCCACACCTGGAGTACAGTGTACAGTTCTGGAGACCTTATTTACATAAGGATATAGACAGTGTAGAGAAGGTTCAGAGGAAGGCAACAAAGATGGTACATGGATTGCATCACAAGTCCTATGAGGGCAGGTTGAAGCAATTGAATATGTACTCCCTGGAGAAGAGGAAGGAGAGAGAGGATATGATAGAGACAAACAAGTATCTTACAGGGAGGAACAGGGTGCAGGAATACACTATTTTTAAGTGAACAAGATGTTCCAGGACTAGAGGGCATGGGATGAAGTTGGAGGGAGGATGATTCAGAGTAAATGTGAGGAAGAATTTCTTCACAGAACAGGTGGTGGACAAGTGGAACACCTTGCCAGAGGAAGTGGTGGGAGCTGAAAAAATCACAGGATTTAAGAATGCATGGGATAGACATAAAGGAATTCTGGAGGTCAGGGTTAAGAGGCAATAGACTTCTAGGAAAAGATAAAGTAAACTTACAAGCTCATCTGGGCAGACTGGGTGGGCCGTAGGCCCTTATCTGCTGACACTGTCTATGTATCTATGTATCTATGTATATAAATTTTCCCCTTGACTTATAATGGGAATTTAAAAGTGGCATAACTTTTGAATGCCTTAATAGTTTTTCACCAAATGAAATGCGTCATGTTCAGCCACCAAAGCTCTTTCAAGCAAGCCATCTCTCAGAGTGACAAGCCATACGACAGCCATGCAGGGCCACATCCAAAATCCCAAAAGCTGCCTCCAAAAATGGATAATTTTGCATTTTCCAGTGTTTTTGTACACAAAGACTGTAGGTCCGACAGAAACAAAATTTGGCAAATCAAGAGATCTATCATGCCCCACCGCACATTCCAAATTTCAGGCAAATCCGTTGAACAGGTCCAAAGTTATTAAT
Organism: Neoceratodus forsteri; assembly: GCA_016271365.2. Taxonomy (NCBI): domain Eukaryota; kingdom Metazoa; phylum Chordata; order Ceratodontiformes; family Ceratodontidae; genus Neoceratodus; species Neoceratodus forsteri. The sequence continues at coordinate 149,767,256 of CM057456.1, forward strand.
GAGCAAACTTTTGACTTCAATATGTAAATGACCACTGAACCGTAACTATAGTGGCCCGACTGCACTATATTTTATATATATATATATATATATATATATATATATATATATATATAGTCATGTAAAAAACTATTTAAATACATCATTTAGGGTTAAAGTGAAAAAAGTCAGGAAATGAAACATTAGGGATGAGCCACTTATCACCCCACACCCCCAACCCCCACACCCATTCTACACAGACTGACAGACACCGGGATGTGCCATTTGGGTCATGTGGCCAAACTCTCATCGCATTCCATGTGGCATACTACTGTAAAGGAAAATGAGGTGAGATCTAGGCCTCACAACCCCAATGGCACACCCTGGCATTGTCAGTCTGTGGAGGATGTGTGGGGGGGATTAGGGGCTCAACCCTAATGTTTCATTTCCTGACTTTTTTCACTTTAACTCTAAATGATGCATTAAATGTAATTTTTTGCCATGAATTTCTATACTTTTTGGAAAAGTGTAATATAATTAGTAAAAACATGTACTGGGGTAAGCACAGGGCCCCCACCCACTTGCCAATTTTTGCATAACAATATTCATCTGTGGGAGCATGGGCCCTCTGAGCCGTACTCCCATTTATGCAAAGCTACAGAGCCATACAGCAGCCCTATAATTCACCAAACCCTTGTAACAGTAATTTGCAGATATCTTGTGAACTGTAAGAGCTAGAAAAAAACTTCAAGTGTCATTGTATTCATGACAGAGAGTACTTCATGCATTATGCAAAAGACTGTACCCATATCTCACATCGTTTCCAAGACATGAGCGCCGAAAAGCACTGGACAGGCACTCTTTGAAACTTTGTGACAGTAGTTTTACAATATCTCATGAACTGTGCAACATACCAAAACAATTCCACTGCTGGCTTACTCTAGGATTTCAAGTCTTTTTCCTGCAGCCTAGATCACTTTTAAGTGATCTAGGCTGCCAGCAGCTAAAAGTCTGTATCTTGCTTCGTTTCTGAGATAACGGCGCTAAAAGTCGTGACACAGACCGCAATCTAATCCTATGGGAAAAATGTCAACTATGTCATTGAATATCTCTGCAATAAATTAATTCCCCAATACCTAAGCAGCATAATTCACATATCTAGGATATCCCCTGAACACTCTGCAGATTTCAAGTAAAAAGACTAAACCGTTATAGAGATATGGTCATCCCAATTTGGGCCATCTGGTCTTCCATAGGGACATCTGGTCTTTCCCATGGACATTGGAAAATATGCATATACATTTTCTTATAGGATATAATGGGAACTTCAAATTGTAATAACTTTTGAACAGATTAATATTTTTTCACCAATCAAACACTGGCATGTTTCTTGGCTCAAGCTTTTTCTACATTCCAAGTTTCGGACCAATAGACCACACGGTGTCCACGCAGCGCCACAGACAAAAACACACAAATGTGGTGGAAAGAACATTTTGTGGCACTTCACTCCACAAAAAACATATGTCTGCCTGAAATGCAACTTGGTAAATCAAGAGATCCATCAAACAGACCATGCATTCCAAATTCCGTGCAAATCCATTGAACAGTTGCAAAGTTATTAACACACAAAATCTGAGGTTTAACATTAAAGTGCCTAAAAGTGCATTTTTTGGTGCTTCGCTGTGCAAAAACCATATGTCTGCCTGAAATGCAACTTGGCAAATCAAGAGACCTACCATACCAGACCATGCATTCCAAATTTCATGCAAATCCATTAAACAGTTGCAAAGTTATTAATGCACACAATTTGAGGTTTAACATTAAAGTGCCTACTCAGCCCTAAATACAGGGGCATGACTGCACCCATATAATAATTTCCCAACATCTAAACAGCATAACTCACATCTCTAGGGCATCCCCTCAACACCATGTAAATTTCAAGTAAAAAGACCAAACCGTTAATTAGATATGCAAGCCTAAAGTTGTAACATCTTCAAAAACTTTTCAGCTGTGAGATAGCAAAATCTTCAGCTGCAAGAAAATCTTCTGCTGCGAGCATGCAAAATGTTCAGCTGTGAGTAAACATCAGATGACCAGATTGCCGTTCTTCTTTCACAAAATATACTTATAAATTTTCCCATAAGATATAATGGGAAATTAAAAATGTAATAACTTTTGAATAGATTAATATTTTTTCACCAAACCATTAGTGGCATGTTCCTTGGCCCATGCTCTTTCTAATTCCTATGTTTTGTACCAATAGCCTACACAGTGTCTGTGCAGCGCCACAGGCAAAAAATGTGCAAAAGTGAAGAAAAGTGCATTGTTTTGCACTTTGCTGCGCAAAAATCATACATCCAACTGAAATGTAACTTGGTAAAACAAGAGATCTACCATACTAGACCGTGCATTCCAAATTTCGTGTATATCCATTTAACAGTTGTAAAGTTATAAACAAGCAAATTTTGAGGTTTAACATTAATGTGCCTACTTAACCCTAAATATAGGGGCGAAACTGCACTCCTATAAAATATATATAGTTTATTATATTACTGTAATGTACGTTATAATGTTGTTGTTTTTTTAAAGATACAGTAGCTGCAAAAAGCGGTAGCTATTTTCTATATGAGACTGATTCTAAGGGACTAACAAACATCTTTTGTTTTGTGTTGCTTTAAATGAAATGTGACTTAAGTAGTAGTTAATTAAGTTACCAACTCATGTGATTTGATTTTATTCAACTGTATTAAATAAAATATGAGGTACTTAAAGGTTGGATTTCTGTATATTGGCAGACCCCCATTTGAAGGCTGTTCGCCAAAGCACTTGGGGCCAATTGCCAGTGTTAGCATTGTGCTCCTATGCAGATGCAAAATAAAGATTTTGGATTTCCATTACAACTTCACTGTTTGTGACTGCTTTGTTTTGCTTGGAGTGCTGACTAATTGGAGCAGATTGTATAAATGGTTGACTCTGGTTAGCAATCCCACCCCTGTCAAGGAACTGCAAACCAGACCATAGTCAAGTATAGAGAATAGGAAAATGATAGTAGAGCTGTGTGAAAAAAAAAAACTTCCACCTGCGGAATTTGCATGAAAATCGGTCTTTCACTTCTGACTTAGAATGGCAGAATATATGTATGTACTGCAGACCTAAATTTCACAGAACTGATCATTGTCAGAGGTCAGGTCTGTGAAATTTCTTTTGGCAGTTTAATACATTAGCAAAATGCATACATTCATGCTGCAGTTCCATGAGTCACTGAAATGCAGAATGAATGTATGAAAAAATATGTGTTACAGTGTCATGTACCACTCCCACCACCCATTTATGTATATTTTCCAGTCTGGGATCAAGTGGCACCCCCACCCTCCAATCACCGGTCCCATAATAATTTTATTTTTCTCTGGTGTCTAGTGCCACCACCATCCTCTGATCAATAGCCCCCAAACTATTTACTATTTCCCCAGTGTCTACCGGCATCCCCCCCAGTTGACCATCTTCCTAATAATTTACCATTTGCCTTGTGTCTAGTAGTCCCCTCCACCCTTCAGTCACTGGCCCCTTAACATTTGTCTGGTGTCTAGTGGCATCTGCCTCCCTTTGATCACTGGCTCCATATTTCCTGAGTGCTGTCCACACTGCAGCTACCAGGCCTCCAGAATCAATTGCCCTATGGATGCTGTGAGTCCCTCCAAACCGTTTTGGTATTGTGTTTCTGTCAAAATACATGCTGCACTGAGTATAAAGCTCATGGCTCACCATAAAATCATTTAACTGATCAAAGAATATTTTTCTAAAACTTTTGACAAGGTGACCAGTAATGAAATAGGGCTGAAATTGCCATGGTCCATAACTCGGCCACTGTTTTTAAATGGAATAAATGGTCACAAACTTCCAGGCTTGTGGAAAATCAACATTACACAAAAAGTGACAAAACATATTCCTAATAGGAAATGCATGGAGCCTATCATAATTTTTAACAGCCTGTAGTCCAGACCATCTAGATCAGATCAAGGCTATAGACAGCACCTATTTAAGTAAAATTTTACAAAAGAACATGCTAAAAAATGTAAAATAAAATTTTGGTAACAAATGATCGAGGAAGTCAGGACAGTGAGTTTATTGCTGTCATATTCAGACAAGAGGGGCCCCAATATTCAAAAGTTTGCATGGATGCAAACTGCTGTTTGCCCATGCAAACCTTGTTTAGTGACGGATCACGATATTCAAATAGGGCTTTTTCGAGGGTGCATAGGGTTAGTACCTGTGCAAAAGATAATGTACGCAGGTGGGCAAGGGTAGGGGCATGAACATGAATATCCACACAGCCCTACATTCAATGGTATTGTGCTGTGCAAAAGGGATTAGTGTGGTCCTGTTACTCAGCGAAAATACTACTGATGGACCCCCCCCTTACTCCGCGTAACTCTAGTGGCTGCTGGAAGTACTACAGCAAACAACCCAGTTGTCCAGTGTGGGAGCACTCTGTGATCCATCTCCCAAATGCCAGCCCATGTATACAGGAACATAACCCTGGTACCTAGCGGTTCCCCCCCCTCTCTGAACACAGTCCCCATGGCCAACGTACTAATCCCTGGTGCCTAGTGGTCCCCCTCACTCCACTCATCATCCCTGTGCCCAACAGAGTAACCCCTAGTCTGTAATGGTCTCCCTTCCCTCTTATCACAGTCCCCATACCCAACGTCATAATCCCTGGTGCCTAGTGTCTTCCCACTGGTCACCGGTCAATTAAACATATAGTAATCCCAGGTGTCCAGTGTCCAAACCCACCGGTCCCCCCCTGTAAGGGCTATTATATTTCCCTGGAGTCCAGTGTTCCCCCAGTCACTGTTCCCCATCCCTGTAACAGACACACCATCCCTTTGCTTATAGTGTAAGTAACAGGTAAGGTGCATGGAAATACACACAGCAGTCTGTGATGTGTTTTGTTCCCCCCAATTACCAGTACTGCTGGCAGCAATTCCTGGCATCAAGTGCCCAACTACCACAGCACTGAAAATCCACCCAACCCCCACAAATCCCTTACAAGACTTTTCGGTGCCATGGAAGTGCATAAAGCAACTGGTGTATCCTTCCTAACACCTCCTTGGCCAGCCACCGTAAGTCCAGAAAGAAAGTGAGCATCTAATTTATAGGACAGGATACATCGCCCTTACCTATAAATAAACTGCATGCTCCCTGCCTGGACATACAGCAGCCGAGCAAGGAGTTGTGAGGAGGGCTGCAACAGTCACTGTATGCTCACCCATGGCACCCAAGAGTCTGGTAAGGGGATGGAGCAGTTGGGTGGGAGTTGTGTGCCATAGTTGGGGGGGCTTAATGCCTGAGATTACTGCCTGGACATAGGCAGCACTGGCAGTTGGAGGGGAACAGGACACATCAAGGACTGGTGTGTGTCTGTGTTTTCCCTGCACCTTATAGATTACTTACACCATCACCACAGGGCCAGATGGTTTGTCTGTCATGGGGCTGGAGATCAGTGACCAGAGGAGGCACTGGGCACTAGGGACATGTTGTACCCTTAATGGGTGGTTACCAGCAGGGAGTTTTGGACACTGGGCACCTGGGATCCCTATATGTTTAGGTGACCAGTGATCAGTTGGGGGGGCACTAGGCACCATGGAGCTCTTTGTTAGGCATGAGGACAGTGTTTGGAGGGAGGGAGGGAGCCCACTAGGCACTTGAGATTACTACATTAGACATGGAGACTGTGATCAGAGGGAGGTGGGACCACTAGGCACCAGGGATTACTACACTGGTCATGGGGACAGTTATCAGAGGGAGGGGGGGACCACTGAGCACCAGGGATATCAACATATCCATGGGACCAGGCAATGTGGGACAGCACCCCCCCAACCTGCCTCCAATACCTATGCAAATGAGCCAATAATGGCAATCAAATGACCATGTAGTCCCTTGTATGCCAAATTGACTCATTTGCATGGTACCCTCTGCATAGTGCATGTATTGCCCCAACGCTGTCCACTGTGGTGACACTATACCCTGCATAGCAGTGTTCCATGTCCAGGGCAGTCCTGTTTGCCTTAGTGATGAACCATCATGGCGCTATATTCAGTTGGATAGCACCAGTGCACTATATGACTGAATATAGTATCCTTGGACTCCTGGGCAATGGCAAAGTGCAGCACAAGCCTTTGTGTTCTGCTTTGTGCTTTTTTAAATATTAGGCCCCAAATCTCTAAATTCATGAAGATTCCCAAACTGTTCATTAAATACTGTGGCTATATGTTCTGGACCAGTAATTGTTTTCTGGTCATGTTTAAGTGTATGTACACCACAACTTGATTTTTTTCCGGAGAGTTCTTTGAAAGTTTCTCTAAAGTGACGTTGATGGCCCATGGTTTGGAGTTGTTTATTTTTCTAATAAGCTATTCTAGTTTTTCTGATTATTAATGTACACATATTATGCAAAATGTCACACTCAACTAACCTCTCACATATATATATATATATATATATATATATATATATATATATATATATATATATATATATATAAATGGGTAGGAAAAATTATGTCTGCTGATTTGTTTGATCCCATCACATGACCATGCATACATCAGAGCGCAACAGCACATCTACACTTTTACTCCCCTAAAAAACTATTTTGCCATTTTATAAGATAGATAACCCACTCTACAGTGTGCGGTCATGCTCTGATATACACATGCCTTTGGTGGTTGGTACACTTGGCATGTGGCCTCATGCGTATAATGCACACCAAGGCGTGCATATATCAGAGTGCGACCACACACCTAAGAGTGGATTATCTAATACATATATATATATATATAAATATATATATATATATATATATATGTATGTATATATTATAGTGGCACAGTAGCACCACTAGAGTAAGGGTTGCACAGCCATTTCTATGTTAAACACCTGCACTTTAATAATTTTACAAACGTTCATCAGATTTGCCTGAAATTTTGCATGTGTGGTCTGGAACCACCAATATGTGGATCTGGCAAGTTTAGTTCCAGTCAGATATATGGTTGCAGAGGTGCGGAGTGCCAAAAATGTGAAAAATCCTCACTTTTTGGCAAATTCTTTGCTTGGGGCTACAGCCCAAATTGTTTGTGGTTCTGGTCTGAAATATTCAGGGTATATGGGGACTGGGTCACAGATGTGCCTTTTGAAGGTTTGATAAAACAATATTAATCCATTCAAAAGTTATTAAAGATTTAAATTTCCCATTACAGCCTATGGGAAATAAATATATACAGTATGTGCAACTCGACAGTACATGTATGCATTCACGAAAGCATGTTTTATTGTCCCACATGGGTCCAGTACTATCATGCTGCTGCCATCTTGTTTTCTCTTAGCGATGAATAAAAAAACATTGTAATTCAAATAGATAGATAGATAGATAGATAGATAGATAGATAGATAGATAGATAGATAGATGGATGAATAGATAAATATTACCCAAGTTTTATTCTTTTCCCTGGGCATTTTCAGCATTTTGGAATTAATTCTACCTGATTTATTACCCTTTATTCTCAGTTTCTAAATGGGAATAATTTGTTTCTTGTCATATTGGTCCTTGTTCAAAAAGATGAACAAAGTGGACAATTTGATAGGTTTAATTGGACCAACAAGAGATTTACAGAATTTTAAGTTCAAGCTACATTTGCAGCCAAGACATAATCAGATATGTATTGAAATTTCTGTAATATGTCTAGAGAAATTCCCTGGCTGCCTGAAGTACCTCAGGACCACCAGAGAGAATCTTTTTAGAAATATTGTGAAATATCTGTCCATATCATTGGCTGTAACTGTACACTGAGCTCTTCTTCAGAAGAATTTGGAATAAGGGGGTCACATACTGTGTTAAACATTAAGTATAGTCTATTACAGGCTGAATCAATTGTCAGTGGTATCCAGGAATGACCAGTCAAGGTTAAACAGTGCTTATTGGAATGTGTGTGGATCAAGATGCTGATAATTGTGAAAACTAATAGTAAATGTCTTTGCTTTGGGCTTTTTTTCTGACCAGTGACAATATATAGGACAATGGTTGCTAATGCCATCTGGCAAAGCACCATAGTCAACTATTTTCTGTGGTTGAGAAGCGACAAGCCAGATGAGCATTGAGTGAACGCTTGATTTATCATTGCAACGGGTGACTAAATTTACTACTATGTGTATGTCAAGCTCCTGAAACAACAAAGTTTATCTGAACTCCAGTTTGTCCAGTTAGAATTAAAATCACCCACTAACAACTATTCCCTTAATGTTTGAAAAACAGATTTAATAACAGCCATTCCACCATGCTGGAATCCTGGAAGAACTTAAACCTTTCTACCAGTGATGATCTTAACTCTCCCCAGTATCAAATTAATAGTCAGAAAGTCATACTCAGACTTATTTGGGTAGGTGCAGTTCAACCACCTTTAAACTATCCCTAACATAAAATATACAACCCCCACCCCTCTTGCCCATTCTACTTTTCTAAATATTGAATAACCATCTATCTGAATACAATTGTCTAGTACGCCACCATGTAGCCATGATTCAGAGATCCCTACAATATCAAAAAAGTTCTCCACCATCCAGGCTTTGAACAACTGTTTGTTGGCCAAAATACTCCATACATTCAAAATGGGCTATTTTCAAAGCTGGTTGCAGTCCTTTATCCTGATTAGGGGTACTGAACTGATCATGGGGTACTGGGTAGACAATAAAATAAATTTCTTAAGTCCAAAATACATTACCTCCTGGCTCTTTGTTACACCACACTGTGTTTTTTTTTTATTTTGCTTCTAAAGGCAATAACTCTTACCCCTTTTATTAAGCCATGATGTGTTCAGAAGAAGGAAATATGTCACCTTAAAAATACTTTTGTCAAATGAAGAAGTTATTGGATGAATTAAATTCATTAAAAAGGAGTTAGTATATTTACCCAAACATTTGTATTCAGCCATTCCCAAAATTCTACATTTAAAAAACATTGTGTATGAGTAAAGTTCTTGATAAACAGACAGAGGTCTGCAAACAAATTAAATTAGAAAATGGTGTCCTTAAAATTAACTAATAACCAGAAAAACCTTGCAAAAAAACAACAAAGGAACAAAAATGGAAACAGAACAAACAACAAAAAAAAGAGAGAAAAGAAAGAAAAGCAGCCTCCCCACTGACTCTCGGTACAAACTCCCATCAGTGGCACCTGCAACACTAGTGGGAGCCACTCACATGGAGAACTGCTCCACAGAGAGCCACTTGAGCAGCTTTCCTCTTTTAGCAGGGTGCTGTCTGCCCCTTCAGTCCATTCACACCTCAGGTTACTAGAACTGACCACTGCCACCAGACTGTTCTGGTCCCTTGCAAGGCTTATTATATCCTTGTGTCCCATGAATCAGGTATTTCAAAAGCACAAAAGACCAACCAAATATCCCCTCTCAGCCTTTGATATTCCTATGTATGTAGATTCAAAATACCCAATCTGTTCTTATATTTTAAATTCCTCACTTCAGAAATCATTTTGGCTGCACAGCATTGCACCCTCTCTAATGATGCAATCTCTGTCTTATTGCAAGGTGCCCAAAACTGAGCACTGAAATCCAAATGATGCCTGACCAATGAACTATAAAGGGGCCAAACCACCTCTCTGTCTCTGCTATTAATATGTTTTATTATACATCTTAATATCCCATAAGACTTATTGTCTACCTGTTGTCAATGTTTTATCAATTTGAAAAGTCTGACGTAATAGTGATACCTAAATCCTTCATTGGAACTGACCACTGGTAGCTGGTTGATCCAGTCAGTTGCACATGGGGTTTGGAATGACAAGCTGTGCAGTTCTACTGTGAATGGAGACACAAGGTAGGCTGCAGAGTTAGGTGTACAATTAAAGATGGGAGTACTCCTAAAGATGTAATTTTCTTTAATAGTAAAAACCTTTTCAGCCCCTGGTACAGTGCCAGGAGCCAGCAGTTTTCTTAATCAAACCCCATGTAGAACAGGTAGTGTGATTAGAGGGTAAAAAATTACTTTGTGGTGAGTAGATTTGCCCAGGGAATAGCCTTGGCTACTTCAGAAGAGCTAGACATTTGTTTTTGTCCTCTGTATATGAATAGAAAGCAATGAATACCCACATTTCTGGGGTGTCATACTACAGCTCACTGAGTATTTAAAATAAAGATACTCACACATCCCTAGTATAAGGCTTCTGCAGATCAAAAAACTGAAGGCAGTGGTGCACCGGCCCACAGCAAAGGCTGCTGGTCCCAAATGTTATGTCCATTCATCAATGGCAAACCAGGAAATGGCAAGAAGTTCTGCTAAGGATAAAGTGTTAGACTCACAGTGCGTAACCAACTTTAAAAAACAAAATAAATGTTTGCAATTATTTGTAAGGCTGATGATGACAAGGGTGAAATTATCAGCCCATATGAAAGACCAGTATCTAGCAAAGGGTTTCATATAAAAAATTGCTGCAGTTTAAACAGGAATAGTCTTGCTTTGTTAATGGTGTAAAATAACATTAACAAAGATTAATCCCACTGTTAAACAATCTGTTCAACTGCCAAAAAGATAATCTTAGGGTTGTACAGTCTGCACAGAAAAAGCCTGACAGCATATAAACTTCAGTTGTATCTCAGATCAGACAGACCATTTTTACAGCAGATGAGGAAAAATCAGAGAATTAGCGGTATTCACGTAGCTAATGAAACAAAAATGAGTGCCTTTGCTGAAGACTTCTTAATATTTCAAAAAATGCAAATGTGTCATTAGAAGTATACCTTCAAGCAGTAGAGAGATTCTCTACTGTTTCAGGGTATATTTTAAACAAACAAAAATCTATCATTATGTATTTATCGGAAGGAGAGGATGGAACTTTAGGAATATTTGAGAAGGATTTCAAAACTGAAAACTCAGTTGCAGATTTGGAAACAACTCTTTATAACAGTCTAATATAATTAACATAAATCTTAATAAAGCCAAGCAATAATCTGGGAACATATTGGAAAATGGCAAAACTTTCCATCATCAGTATGGTAACAAATAGAGATGATTACCATGGTGGCAATGACACCTATAATATATTTACTAAAGGTTATATTTGAACACAACCAGATTCCTGTTTCTGGAATTTTAAAGGATTCTTGTGAAATTCATATTGTTTGGCACAACCTAATCATTCCAAGAAATATAGGTGGTATGGTGTGCCATGACCTTTAAGTATCATCTGAGTCAAGCACTTGGCATACTATGAGATGGGCTTTCTTCCAGGATATGGAATATAATATAATAAAGAAATTTTGAGGACTCAGGGACTTTTCATCGGTGCCTCCTTGCCTCCATCTGATCAGAGTCCAGATCCTGAATCCCTCCTGGACTATCTAGCTGCATTGGGGCTGCTGCAGTACTATATTTCCCAGCCATATCACAAGCCAGTGCTGCCTGAGATCATCCTCCCCTGTCTTGTGAGTGCTTATGCTTCAACTCAGTGCCCTACCCCTGCATTGAGCTGCTGCTGCCTGGATCGTCTATGTTCTAGCCCTTTTCAGAAACTGTCTCTGCACCCTTGAAACCATGCAACCAGTTACCTGCAGCATTCAATCTATGGGCATAGCCATGCCTCGGTGCCTCCATCAAACCAATCAGCAGCCAAATCATGAAGCCTTCCAGGACTACATAGCTGCACTGAGACTGCTGCTGTACTATCACTCACCAGCCAACACTGCCAGAGATCATCCTACCCTGGGACATGAGTGTTTCTGCTTCAACTGTGTGCTCTCGCCCTTCATGGAGCTGCCACCACATGGACAGTAAATGTTCCAGCCTTTTCCAGAAGTCATCTCAGCACCCTTGAAGATGTGCCTCCACGCTACTTGCTGCATCCAGTTTTTGGGCATAGCTGTGCCTCCTTGCCTACATCTGACCAATCAGCAATCATATCCTGAAGCCCTCTTGGACTACATATCTGCATAAAAAACTGCAGCTGTACTATTACTTCCCAGCTAGTATACCAGCCAGTGCCACCAGAGATCATCTTCCCCTGGGTGTGGAGGGCTCCTGCTTGAACTGAGCATGCTCCCTCTATATTGAGCTGCTGCCACTTGGATCAAGTATGTTCCAGAGTCTTTCTAGAAGCTGTCTCTGCACCATTGAGGCCTCAACTCCAGCTACCTGCGACATCCAATGCTTGGGCAAAGCCACACCTTCTTGTCTTCATCCATCTAATCAGCAGCCAGATTATGAAGCCCTCCTGTACTACATAGCTGCATCAGGACTGCTGCTGCTGTGCTATCACTTCCCAGCCAGCTTCACCAACTAGTGCTACTGAAGATCATCCTCCTCTGATTCCTGAGTGCTCCCGCTTCAAATGAGCGCCTTCACTCAGTATTGAGCTGCTGCCACCTAGATGGCTCATATTCCAGCCCTTTCCAGAAGGCTTCTCTCTGTCCCTGAAGATGCACCTAGAGCTACCTGTGGCATCCAATATTCGGGCATAGCTACACCTCCTTGTCTCCATCTGTCCACTAAGTGACCGGATCCTGAAGCCCTCATGGGCTACAGTCTGCTACTAAATTGCCAACCCACTAGTGGTCCTCCATGCTGTGGTCCAGAGTATTAAAGGCAACATAGGACAGGAGTCTGACTGCAGTCAGCCATGAGTCAACTGTCAGCTAGTCACGCTGCTTTCCCACTGTTTTACCAGTTCTTCTTTCCAGAAGCCACTCTTTGGACATTCTCTTGCATTAGTAAGTCATTCTGTCTTTTCTACCTAGCTTGAAACTGTAACAGCCACCTCTTACTGGACTGCTTTTTTTTAAATTTACTTTTGTGGCCTGTCATTCAGTCAATGTTTCTGAATTAGAGAAAGTTCCAGTACCCTTGCTACACACTCTCTGAGTATACACTCGTTCCTAGTGCATTGTTTAATCCTCAGTAATTCACAACCATCCTCACTAGTTGTCTCAGTTCATGCCTGTATGATAGGTGTATCTGGGTAAACTTAAGTAATCCTGCTTATTTAATATACCCTACATATGTGTATCCTGTTCCAAGTTTTTGTACCACTAGATGTAAGTCATCTTAGGCTTGCTCAGTTGCTCATTTTTATCTAGCTATCTTCTAGCCAGGCACTGCTGTTAACTGCTGTTTTTGCTTAGGCTCTGATACTGTCTTGCATGGGTAAGCTTAATCTTGCTGTCTGTTAAACATGCACCCTGCCCCTTCCTCTGCCTCCACCTTCTTCCCTTTCTATCCATGACCCCACTTTCTCACTCACTCACTCCCTTGCCTGTGTTTCTCCCTTCCTCCCCCCTCCATTTCCATTCACAGTGGTATCCTTTATTCCCCCTTCCTAAACTTTCAGTTCCTCCACTGAACCACCCTTTTACTTCACCTCTCCATCCCCCCTCTCTCTTCCCCCAACCTCAGGGATGCAAGCCCCACTCTGTCCTCTGCTCTTTATCCTGCTAGTCCTCCTAGCTGGTGACATTGAAACTAACCCTTGTACCTCTTCCCCTGCTCTCTCTCCTTCCTCTACTCCCAAAGTCCTTAGAATTTTGTATGTCACAGCTAGAAGCCTTCTACCTAAAATTGATATTCTCAATGTCTGGGTCTCCCCGCACTCTCCTGACCTTCTCTGCATTTCTGAATAACGGATCTCCTCCAGAACATCTTACTCTATCTTGGTACTCCCTGACTGCCACTTTTTCAGGTAGGACAGTGACAAACAAGATGGTGGTGTTGCCATCTTTGTCAACCAGAACCTCTCCTGCTCTATCACTCTCAGGGAGTCAGTAGCCTTCTCCTATGAGCTTCTTCTTGCCAAGCTCTTTTCCTTCCTGTCTACCCATCTTCACTGGAGTATTTTTTGCCTTCCCTTAATCTTCATCCCTCCTTCTCTGGTTGACTTGCTTTCTGTTCTTGCCTCCCACTCTTTCTGCAGTGAACTCATCCTCCTTAGGAACTTCATTATAATTTGCTATCCCTGGCCTCCAAGACAGTTTCCCACAGGACTGAGTCCATAAATCTCATCCAACTGATTACTGAACCCACTCGACTCAATACTCACTCCTCCAACCACATGCTTCTGGATTGGGTTCTTTCTTTTCATCCCCACCAAATGTTACAGCAGGTATTCTGCCGGACACCTTTAGTAGCCACTGTATGACTTTCAGTGTTATGAAAATCGATTGCACTCATCCTTCCCCACATATATTTTGTCTAGATTCCTTTGGTCACTCATTGTTGACTCCTTTCTAAATTATCTTGCTGCAAACGGTCAGTCCCTCATCCTGTCCACCCCTGACATTGATATGACTCTTGCTTGTTCCACTCCAAATTCATACCCATCTGGGATAAGTACACCCTCCCTGAAAACCTAGGGTCAAAGGATCCCACCTCCCCTGGATCACTCCTGATCTCATTGACCAATGCAAATCTCAGAATCAATCCTGGGTGCTTTTCAAACTCTCCCAATCCCTGCCTGACGTCCTATCCTATAGGACAATTAGAAGTTCCTGCACAAAGACTGTCCACACTGCTAAACCACTCTAATTTAAAAGCAGCTTCCAAAATAATCTTAACACCTCAACAAAATTCTGAATGGTTATTCACCCTCTTTTTTTGATCCCCCTACCCATTCCACTCCCCCAGTCCTCATGGTGAATTGTTCACCTCTGTCTGATCCTCCATTTGTTGCTGTTTTACTTTCATGAATGTTTCTGTATTTATGCCCTTCCCTCTCCTCTTCCTTCTAGCACCTCTGCTCTTCCCCCTCCCTTCATGCTCTCTGCCCCAGCCTTCTCAGGGTGTTCACTTCTCCCCCCCAAACTCCTCAGGAAACCCTGCTTGCCCTTTCCTTACTCAGCTTGTCTGTATCATGTCACAACATTTTGGATCCTAAACATCTCCATCTCTCAGCTCTCGCTATTGCCTCCCCCCCTTACTCACCTTCTCAACATCTCCTTGTCCCACTGCACTGTTCCTTAGACTTGGAAGACTGCCAAGGTCCTCTGCCTTCACATAGTGGGTAACCCCTCCTCTCCTGACAACTTCTGCCCTATCTCCCTTCTTCCTGTTCTTGCCAAGATGCATGAAAAGCTTGTTTCTCCAGGCTTGTTGATTTCCTCTGATTCTCCAACCACCTCTCTCCTTTCCAGTCTGTTTTTTGGAAGTACCTCTCCACCATCTCCTCCCTGTTGCAGGTCACTGATTCCATCTTCACTGAGATGGATTAGGGGCACATCATGGCAGCATGTTCATAAGTTTCATAAGTTAGGTAAGAGACAATAGCTTGCACCAAGAAGTATTGTTAAGTACAACTATGTCCTTATGCCTACATAAAATCAGTACAAGTTATTCTTAAAACATGTGATAGAAGTACTATTAATTATCTCAGATGATAGTCTATTCCATAGGGATACAACCCTTTGGTTAAACCAATGACCCCTTTTGTTAGATTCATATAATTGGACTTGGAGTTGGTATTTATGTGCTCTGGTAGTTTTAGTTATGATTTTCAAATTCAGTCCCAAGCATTCCCATAAGTCACTATTCAAAATGCAGAGTAGACCAGACACAGGTCTCCCCAAAATCACCTATACTCAACCGAGTATAGTTTTAGCTCTCTTAGTCTCTCTTCATAAGGGAAATTATGCAGACCAGCAGTTCTCTTTGTTGCTCTTCTCTGCACTCTTTCTATGTTTGCAATGTCTACTCTATGATAAGGGCTCCAAATCTGAGCCCCATACTCCACAAGTGGTCTCACCAGTGTGCTGTATAAGGGCACCAGGACTGATCTGTCTCTGCTTTTAATATTATGCACTATACAATGCATCATCCTATTAGCCATATTAACTACTTTGATAGTTTGCTGTTTAAAGAAAAGATCATTAGAGACCTAGATACCCAGATCTTTCTCACAATCTACTTCTTTTAGCATACGTCCAGACAGAATATAGCCAAATTTAAGATTGTTATGGCCAAAGTGCACAACACTACACTTATCAGTGTTGAAATTCATTTTCTGATTAATTGCCAGGAGCTTATTTTATTCAGTACAAACTGTAAATTCTTGGCATCAACTTCTGATCTTACATTAGCCCCTATGTTGCTGTTGTCTGCAAAATTAGATTTCCACATCCTGTTAGATGTTTGGAAGGATGTTATGAAGATGTTAAATAACACTGGGCCAAGAACTGAGCCCTGAGGGACCCCACTGGTCATCTCTACCCAGTCAAAGTAATATCCCCTAATGCACACTCTCTGCCTCGAATTTGAAAGAATTCATCTACCACTTAACAACATGGGGTTCTACTTCCAGGACATGTAGACTATTAATAAGACTATCATGGAGCACTAAGTCAAAAGCCTTGGGAAAGTCAAGATACACTACATCTACTGGTAAAGCATCTTCTAGAGCCTTGCTCACTGTTTCAAAGAAACTCAAAAGAGTGGTCTGACAGGACCTCCCCGAAGTAAAACCATACTGAGTAACATCTAAGTAACTTTCATTGACTTTGCAAAAGCTTTTGACTCAATGGCCTACGCACTCCACCTGGTCAAGCTTAGCTCTGCCAGTCTCCAAGCTCCCACTGTCTACTGGTTCTGTTCCTACCTCTCAGGCCATCAGCAGTCAGTACAGTTTGGTGACACCCAGTCCCCTCACAATCTTATTCAGATGGGGGACCAGAGGGCTAATAGTAGAAAAGCCAGGCACTCTCCACCTCAGGAACAGAAGAGGCAAAATGCTGATAGTCACTGGAAAAACTTTAATTCAATTCATGAAAAATGAACAGTTCAATCAGTTCAAAAATGATGACCCAAACTGAAGGAAAGTGCATCACCTGACATGTTTCACATCAAATACATGCTTTATCAAAGGCTAGATACAGAGAGGTGACACTGCAATTTATACTAGCTGGATATTAAATGAGATATCAGATTAATAATATGCATCATCATCCTCAGAACTCCAAGGCAAAAAGTGACAAGTGCAGTGAATAAATATGTACAGATAAAACAAATATATATATAAGTAAAACACATAAGTGAAAAAGTACAAAAACATTGAATAAACACTTAGGCACATCATTTCAATATTAAAAACAATGGGCCAGATATTCAAAAGGGTTGAGCCATGCGCAACAGGGCTGCGCATGCTCAAGTCCTACATTGCGCCATTCTGCGATATTCAGCAGGAGGCAGTTGTGCCACTGAAAACAGGCTGAGCAACAGCGCAATGCAAATGAATGCATGCTCAACAGGAGGGGGAGGAACCATGCATAAACTGCACAGCCTGATATTCAGCCGGCTGTGCAGAGTTGTGCAGGCGCAACCCCAACCTGAGCCTGCAGGACCTTGAGCCAAAAAGGCTTAAGTCGAGGGCCACCCACAGGTGAGCTGCTGTATTGCAGGCGCAACACAGCAGCTGCCACCTGTGGCTGGCCCCAACTCAGTCCCTGTGCCCCCAGCCCGATCGCAGGCATAGTGTACTCCCAGCCCGATCGCAGGCATCAATGTTGCTCCCCTGTTCACATCCCTTGTGGTCCAGTGGACCAAATGCCCAATCAAGGCAGAATGTAAATTGAACCCCGAACATGTCCCTAGTGCCCGATTGTGGGCAGAAAGTAAATTGAACCCCGAACATCTCCCTGGTGGTCCAGTGGACGTATTACCCGATCGCGGGCAGGATAAATGAACCCCCGAGCATGTCCTTAGTGCCCGATCGCGGGCAGTAAGTAAAGTGCCCCCACCCCAAACATCTCCCTGGTGGTCCAGTGGACGTAATGCTTGACACCCCAAACATCTCCCTGGTGGCTGAGTGTCCCCCACCCACCACCACGAAGCCCCACCACCCGCTCCCCCGGCGCGGGCGGCAGCATCCCACCTGCCTGCCCTCGCCGCTTGCCGACTCAAGTTTCAGGTGGCTGCACGCCATTGGTGCAGAGCAAGAGCCAATGGGCGGCAGCCCATACCGTGCATGACAGTCCAGATTTGTGAATACTAGCCACCAGGGAGATGTTTGGGGGTGTCAATTTACATTTTGCCCTTAATCAGGCATTACGGTCCACTGGACCACCAGGAGATGTTTTGGGGTGGGGTACTTTACTTTACTGCCCATGATCGGGCACTAGGACATGTTCGGGGGTTCATTTTACATTCTGCCCGCGATCGGCATTACGGTCCACTGACCACCAGGAGATGTCTGGGGGCACTTTACTTACTGCCCGCTGGTCGGGCACTAGGGACATGTTCGGGGGGGGTTCAATTTACTTTCTGCCAGCGATCGGGCATTTTGGTCCACTGGACCACCAGGGAGATGTATGGGAGGAGGAGGGGGAGCCACATTGCTGCCCGCGATCGGGCTGCAGGGTGCGTCAGTCCCCGATGGCTGCTGCCTGGCAGGGCGCCAGGCACAAGTCCTCGGGGATCGGTGCACCTACATGCTAATGGCATGCAAATGGGGCCATAATCAGATGCAAATGGCCCCCTGCGCCTTGCATGAATTATGGCCCCATTTGCATGTCACCTTTTGGCCACCGCAAGTTGAATGCTCCACTCTGACAACTTGCGGTGGCGCAAGTTTCATAGCGCCATGCACAGTGGCTGTGGCTGGTGGGTGATATTCAAAGGAGTTGCTCAATAGCGTAACTCCTTTGAATATCGCCCAGGCCACACCCCTGCACAACTATTTTGCGCAGCGCAAGGGCTTGCGCCTCAGAATGACGCAGTTTGAATATCCAGCCCAATATGTTTTTCTAAAGTCTCAAAGATCGCAAAGTAATTGAACAGTCCTCCAAAAATGTCTCCTTTTCTGGACTAATACTGCCACACAAAAAAAATCCATTTCCACCACGGCAATGGAGTAGAACTGTTTATATAGCACTAAAAGAGAAAGTAGACAATATTAATCCAATTACTTAGACACGTGAAGCTTGTTAAGTTAGTAGTGCTTCACTTCAAATACGGTGTTGAATCAAAACTTTTGTTTAACCCCAGTCAATTTGTAGTACCCAGAGTAAATATCCAGAATACCTCCCTTTTTAGCACTGTATCATCAAAATTTTCACTCCTGTGATTTGGAATGACTTTTTGAATGCCCAGGAACTTAAATTTATGTCTATCATCAGTACCCTAATCTGCTATATGTTGTGCAGTAGCGTAGTCAAGATCACACTGGCAATAGCTGTACACTGCTCCTCGACCCTCTGTAAACAGCCTGACAGTTTACCCCACATAAAAAACACAGCAAGTACACATTGCTAAATATATTACCCCCATACTGTCACAAGGAATGTGTGCATTGATCTGATATGTTTTACCATCTTTTGGACTCTGGGAATTTTGACTTTTCTCAATAACTTTACAAAAACTACACCTGTGACAAGGGAAGCATCCCTTGTTAGCCTCATATAGCCTGGGTTGCTTTCTATTGCAGCACTGCCTGCTCTGGACTACTTTGTCCTTAGGGGATGGTGCCGTCCTATGCACCATTCTTGGGGGCATTGCAGTCATCACCTTAAATCATCTCACAAGCAAATGTTGACTGATATTATTTTTTAAATAATGCCTTCCACACATCTAGAGTGAGATGAAAAGCTGGTCACAAAATTACATCTACCATAATTTCTGTTATTTTTCTTTTTCCCCTTTATCAATACTTCTCTGCTATGGTTCAAGGTAAAATCATAGACATTCTGTATAACAGTGCTATTGTATTCCCTCCCCCTGAAAATATCTGTTAGATCTTTGGCTCCCTTCTCAAAGAACAAAGGACTTCATTGTGTCACAATTCCTCCTCAGTCTTAGGAACTGACCCTTTGGAATATTGTTAACAATATGCCTCAGGTGGCAACTTGATGCCAACAAGATAGTGTTTTTATCAGTGGGTTTCTCAAAAAATGTCCGTATAAACATTATTAGACACACGTCTCTTAAGGTCTAAATACAAAAAAGTTACCCTGAGTCATTGGTAACAGAAAATATTAGATGAGGGTTGGTACCATGTAGATAGTTAACACAATTGTGCAAATATGACTCACTTTCCCTCCAGATAACAAGCACATCATCAATAAAACATCTCCACAGTGCAAACTATCAAAAAAGGATTGTTATCCGGGTCCTGTACACATTTATTTATTTATTTACAGTTTTACGAGGAAGGTATACTGAGCAGACAAACTGCTCGATTCCAGATGTCCAGATGCGTCCTGGGGGAGGGGTAAACATGGAGACATTTACAAATAATATACAGCATACAATAAAGGAACAGTACATTGTACACAGAGATTCAACAGAAATAATGTTACAGTGCAAAAGGAAAAATTCATATGGTATGAAACCAAGCTCAGATGATTACAGTGAGTAAATAAACATGTACAAAAAGTTTCAAATCAACAGCATGAACTGTGACCCTGCCAGACAGGTTAGTAAGTGCTCAGACCTAAGCCAGGGAAATCGGTGGATTAGGTACATGTACAAGTGGAGCTGAAGTGGGCATTGATGAAGGAGTTTTGGTAGTGTGCAGAGGGGGTGTGCCAAATGGCCAAGGGGAGTGAGTTCCAAAATTTAGGCATGCAGTAGGAGAAGGGCTGCTTGGCCTGCGGAGGTGGACTTGCATGGGACAATGAAGGAGCAGGAGTCACTATGCCTGAGGTAGTGAAAAGTGTGGGAGATGAGGATAGGGCTATTTAGAGATACAGAGGCAGGGACTGAGTCCAGAACTTGACTGCAAGCCTAGCACAGTGGGACAGCCTTCTGTCCTGAAGAGAGGGGAGGTACAGAGATCGGTAGAGGACACACTGATGGGAACTAGAAGGACAGTCAAGAGCGAAATGGCAGAAAAGGTGGAAAAGGGTATCCAGTCTGGTTAGGGAAGTTTTGGGAGCAGCACTGTAGACTATGTTGCCATAGTCAAAAATCGTGGGAATCATTTTCTGTACAATTGCATGGTGAGCCTGCAGTGGGACACAGTCACGGTTGTGATACAGGGCACCCAGCTTGTGGTGCAGCTTGCTGTGGATGGTATCAATATGTACTGAAAAGTCAAGGTGCTGGTCAAGCCAGAACCCAAGGTATTTAAAGGAGGTGCAGTCCTTCAACTTAGTCACATCCATGATGTGGAAGGTGGGGAGGCAAGGGAGCCAAGAGAGTCTCTGCCTAGTGCCGAAGGTCATGGAGACAGTCTTCTTGAAATTCAGCAAGAGCTGATTTGAGTGAAGCTAGAGCTGGACATCAACGAAGTCACACTGGAGCCTGGCTGCTACATCAGAGGTTGACAGGCAGGATGCAAACAGGGCAGTGTCATTCACATACATGTGAATGGATGAATGGGGACAGGCAGAGGGTAAGTCATTGAGGAAGATGGAAAACAGTAGCCGGCCAAGGACGGAGCCTTGGGGGACACCAATCGAGATGGGGAGGGTGGAAGAGATGCAGTTTCCAATCCTGACAGACTGTGTTCTGCCTGCAAGGTAGGAGTGGAACCAACTGGTGGCCTCCCTAGAGAGCCCAGTGAGGGAGAGTTTTGCTAGGAGGAGAGGGTAGGATGCACTGTTGAAAGCATTTGCGAGGTTGACAGAGATGGCGGAGGTCATGTGGCCTTGATCCATACTGGTGAGGATAGAATCGGTGAGCCTCAGGAGGGAAGTGGTGGTGGAGTGGGCCTTCCAAAATCTAGACTGGTAAGATGTGAAGAAAGAGATGCAGCAGAGGAAGGAGGAGAGTTGGGAGAGGACTAAGTGTTCCTGGAGCTTTACAAGGAAGGGGAGGAGGGAGATATGGTGATAATTTCCAGGGGAAGAGGAGTCACTGCCTTTCGGCAGGGGGATGACTGTGGTGTGTTTCCACTCAGTTGGGATAGAAGTGAGTGATAAGAAAAGGTTGAAAAGTGAGGCATGGGGAGGCAATGGTGGCAGCTGCCAGGAAAAGTAATCTGGAGTCCAATCCAGTGGGACATTTACCTTTAGAAGGGTTTAGGGCAAGTAGTGCATTGTAAACATCAGCAGGGGTCACATGGAGGAAGGAGAAAGCATGGGAGGAGGTTTGGACAGGGAAGGGAGAGGAAGGAGCAGCTGTTGTGGCAGGAGGGAGCAAGGACAGGAGTGACAAGGTATAATTAGAGAAGAAGGAGTTAAATTCTATAGCCACTGTGAGTGGTTCTGTTACTGAGGAATCTTCTGCATGAAGGACAGGAGTGGGGGGTTGGGGTAGAGGGGAGAAAACCAATTGTACTACCTTCCAGAATTTAGAGGGGTGTTTAATGCTGGAGTGGAAGTTGGATTTGAAATAGTAAGCTTTTGCCTGGCTTATTTGTCTTGTGCAAGCATTTCGAAGGATACTGTACTTTTAGTAAGCTGAGGTGGAGCTGGTAACTTTATGGGACTTCCAGGCCTGGTCTCTGGCCCTGAGGCTGGCCATGATATCAACCATGATCCAGGGCAGGTGAGAGCCCCGTGGGGCATAGGTGTACTAGACCATGAGGAACCTGGTCTTGAAATAGTCCAGGGCAGAATCGATAGACGTGGCATGAAGAATGAATGACCAATCTATGTTAGCCAGGTCATTTAGGAAGGAATTGAGATCCAAGGATTTGATAGACTGAACCAATAAGGTTTTTGGGGGTGGTGCCTTGGACGTATGGACTTTCCTCACCAAATAGATGAGATGATGGTCGCTTAGGGAGTCGGGTAAGAGACCCACAGCTATTATCCTATGCGGGTGGGAGGTGAGAGACCAGTCTAGTAGAGAGTGATTAAGGGTTTTTGAATTTAGGTGGGTGGGTTCCTTAATTAGTTGGGTCAGGTTTAGTGCGGCTATGTCATTATGAATTTTAGAGCTAGACGTGGAGAGCCAGTTTATGTTGAAATTGCCAAAGACATAGAGCTCCCCACCTGACACATGAGAATTCAGGGCAGCTAGTAGGTCCATGATAGAAGTTACAGGGGTGTAGGGGGACAGTAGGAGCCCACTACAAAAACAGGGATGGACTGGGGAGGCTGATTCTCACCATCAGTGAATCAATAGTCTGCATGTGAGGATGTACACGTGACACTAGGCAGTGATTCCCATTTGCCAACATATAAGTTGGCTAAACTAGGTGCCGTCATATGGCAGTACCCATAATTTGTAGATAAAAATCAGACAAAAAGGTGAAGCAATTAAATTTCAAAATTTCAAAACAAACTCAGACAGTTTAAACAGAAACTTTGTGGGTGGGCTAGTTGGCTCACATCTAGAATTTAAACTGAAAGCCAGGGCTGAACACTGATTTTTGATTTGACACCATATTTGAAATAAAGCACTAGCTTAATTAGCTTCAAATGTCTATCTAATTGGATTAATATTGTTTATTTTCTATTTTAGCAGTATACAAACAGTTATACTGCTGTAACAGAAAGGACATTTTACCAAAGTGTTTGTCCAGAAAAGAAGACATTTTTGAAGACTAAAGTTGAACCAGTATAATATTTTGTGGTGATTTGCATAAACAGCCCATGATGCTTTGCATTATGGGGTATGTGTGATTTTGTATTTTTGAAGACTGCTTAACTACTTTACTGTCTCTGAGATTTTAGACATACATATTCTTTTTATTATTGAAGTGATGTGCCTAAGGGTTTATTCAGTGTTTTTGCACTGTTTTCAATTATGTTTTTTACTTGTATATATTTTTTAATCTGTACATATTTATTCACAGCACTTGTCACTTTTTGCCTATGAGGTCAGGAGGTGATGACTCGTATTATTAATGGGATATCTCTTTGAGATCTACTGTAGCTAGTATAAACTGTAGCATCATCTCTCTGTGTCTAGCCTTTGATAAATTATCTAACTGATGTCAAACAAGTCAGGTGATGCACCCTCCATTGGTTGGGGTAGGCACTTATGAACTGATTGCACTGTTCGGTTTTTATGGGCTGAATTAAAGTTTTTTCTAGTGACTATCATCGTTCTGCCTCTTCTGCTCCTGTGGGGTGAGTGTCCACCTTTTTCACTGTTATCTTGCTCTTACATTTTGCCATGAGTGCCCAATTTTGTGTGTGACTCCTTTCTGTTACAGTGGTTCACAGGGCTCCATATTGCATCCCATCCTCTTCTCCATCTTCCTAAATGACTTCCTCTCTACCTGCTAACTTGCATATCCACATGCATGCAGAAGACGCAGACATATGTGCCCCTAGCCCTTCAGCCCTGGCTCTGGTAGTCTCACTTCAGCGATAGTTCCACAGTGTCCTGGGCTGGTTCCAGTTCAACCGACTGTGGGTTAGCTCATAAAAATTGTGTTCAGGACCTTGGTTACAAGCCAGAAAATGGCTAGGCTCTCACCCCCAACATCTTCACCATCCTGGATGGCACCCCTCTTGAAGTAGTTTCCTTCTTCAGGTACCTCAGTGTGTGGATGGATGACGATCTTGACTTCTCCACTCACATCGATGCCATCCACTCTAACCCCCACCTCAAACTTGGTGCCCTATACTGCAACAAGGAGTGTCTCTCTCCTTAGGTCAGCTGGTCACAAAAATGGTTCTCCCAGAATTTGACTATGCTGATGTGGTCTATGGCACTGCCCCCAGCTCTTTCCTCACAAGACTAGACAGCATCTGTAATACTTTTAATTGTTTTAGTAGTAACTCCCCTGTAGGACTTACCACTGCTCCCCTTACTCCTCCCTAACTACTTTTCCCCTCTCCCCTCACATCACTAGTCCCACTGTACTTCCTTCATCTCCAAATACTGGCTTGTGTCCCTTCCCCATACCTCTTCTCACTCAACTCTCCCATCCCCTATGCCTCATACTCCTTCATCCCAGGGACTGCTGCACTGTCTCTTTTCTCCACCCACTTTCTTCTGCTGGATTATCTGCTTTCACCTATTACTTGTCCTCTCCTTAGGAACTCAGTCCCTTCCACCATCAGTCTCTCATCCTCTCCCCTCTCCTTTAAACACCAGCTGAAATTCCTTCCTATCCCTTCCTGCTCCTGCTAGTCCTCCACCTTTCCTTCCTTTGCTAGGCCATTCCACACCAGAGTTCCAGACTTGCACTCACCTGTATAGGTGTAATTAGCTGTACAGGTATAATTGATTTGTCATATTAACTGCTTTCCCTTCCCCTTCTACACCTGGCTTTATCTTTGCTTACGCTCCACTGCTACTCTATCAAATCACTCCTCCCCCCATATCAGTTGTAGACTGTTGTTTGTTCTAGCTGCCAAAATACTGTATATGTATTGCACACACCAGTCATCATGTTTCATTTATCAGTATGCAATCTGTAAGTCGTTTCCCCGTCTCATATCAATGTTTACCACCTGCGGTCACCCTATGTGGTACCCTTGTATGTATATCCAGCCTGTATCATGTAACGTGCATTTCATGTATATACTGTTATTACCTATCTGTGTTTGTACTATAAGTGTTTATGTCACAGGACCTGCTTGTGAATGAGCTTGCTCAATGGAGTTTTCCTGCAATAAACTTGAACTTGAACTTGAACTAACTTGTATACTCCTGATGTTTTCTCCTGACTGTTCTGCACAGTTATTGCAATGTATTTTTTTGATTCCACCTGCACTATTGGCAATTTATTGCATGTATTTATTGCTGGATCCATAATGGGGGTTTGACAAATTTCTCGTTGAATGCCCCGACAGCAAAACCAGCAGGTTGACCTCATTTAGCAGTCTGCTGCTGGTTTTTCAGCACACAAAGTGTTTTCTTCTAAGGATTATCAACTCCGAATTGGAGCTGATTCAGGAGGGGAGTGTGCAGGACCTCTGACAGACAGTACCCGGTTCCAGCAGGTCCCCTACAGCGGCATGGTGCTGTAGTCATTTTGGGGGACCTCACTGTCAAACTGTCGCTGTTGGGTGGGTACACCTTTATGGCTCAGTGTTTAACCTCATGGTTCAATCATTGTCGTAATACTTCTAACCTGTTATTTGAACATCATTCAACACTTCATTTTGTGCCTAATTTATTATTGCTGTTTTATTGTGCTGTACTCCTCTTCCCCTTCCCCCCAGGTCATGTCTGGAAATGAGCCTTGGTTGAGTGTGCCTTTCCTGATTACCAATTTTCAAATAAATAAAATAATAAGTCATATTTGACAGCAAATAATATGTAAATCCAAAGGAAAATAGTAGATGGGGCCTATTTTATACCTGTGGTATTCGTTAAAATGAACATAAAATGGTAACGTTAGATGTTGACATAATTGTAAGAATGGAGGTGAACTGTTCCTCCTTTCATTGTACTGCCCAGTGATTAAAAGATGGTGGGAATTAACTAGAAAGCATTTAGAACACATTTTAGAATTAGAAAACCCTATTTGCATGGAAATACTAAATTATTTCATTAACTTTCACCTGAATAGGAATATGGGAATTATCTTAGCTCTGGGGACTATAGCAACTAAGAGGCTTATACTCACAAACTGGAACACCCCAGAACTTCCTTTATATGATAAATAAAAATGGTGGCTTATTTTTAAGGAATCCATCTTTAAAAAAAAAAATTATGGCACAATTTTAAAGACACAGAGGATATTAAGGGTGATAAATGGAAGAAAATACAAACAGTTTTACCCCTCATAATAAACATTATAGCAGTTAACCCATTTCACCCATAAATTGTTGCTGAACTTTAATAAATATTGCAAATTTTCACTAATACTCTCACCTATCATACTGAATTTTTTTCTTTTTTTATCTTACCTTATTTTTCATTTACTATCTTACAGAAGGTCTAAAAGCAGCAAGGAGGAATTGCACCTAGGACCTGCTGTGCCATGGCCAGTGAGGGTATTATTCAAAAGAGTTTCGGTGGCCAGTGCCAGCATAAGATGGTAGCCATGGTATACTTATAGTAAGTGATAACATTCAGTTAGTTGGAGTATACAAAGCATTAACTGGCTGATGTGGGTCATTAAATGCCAAGGCTGAAGGCTGAACTATTTAATACAATCCATACCTCCCAGTTATTGCAAGTATCTTCTAACTCACTGGATGTTATTACTATTATATGAGTTGGAATTAGTTTTGATTTTTTTTATATATTGCTATTTCACTTATGGAGGAAAGGGACTACTGAAATGGGAGTATACCATGAAATTGCAAGTAGGTTGAGTAATGCAGTTCCAAGTCTTTGTAGTGTAAAAGCTGTGTGTGTGTGTGTGTGTGTGAAATGTTACTTGAAAAGGGAAATAAATATTTTCATAGGATGAGGAAACTGTTTCTGTATCGGGCAGCATGCTGCAGGCAGGAGACCACCAAAAGTGCAGTAGCATCCCAAGATGGCCCTTGCCAGTTGGGTGGTGGTTTGGGATAGCATAGAATGAAGGAAAGGAGACTTTCTGTGAAAAGAAAGGTTGCATAACAAGCTGACTTCTGTAAATAATGATTTCTTTGTTATATGAGTGGTGGACTGGGTTTTGGTAGTTCTGTGAGGTGAACTATTACGGTTTCTACGACTCCAATTTTTTTTGGGGGGTTATTTTTTCAACTCCAGTTGTGAATAATCTACTGTGGGCATAGTAAAAATTTGATTTACCAACTGTGGGCATAGCAAAAGTTTGATTAACTTACTGTATGAGGGGTTTAGTTGAATTATGGACTCTGGGGATTCTCAGATGTTGTTTGTGGCACAATAAATGACAGCTGTTCTTCACTGTGATTGGCTGAGAGCAGATACCTCTCATATGATTTATCATAAACACAAGCAAAGCAGAAATTTATTACCATAACTGTTACCTTTATTTTCATGCAAAACAAGTGCAGTTCAATCCAGGCACTACATCGATAAAGGATGTTACAGAAACTTTTGTAAGCAAGGAATACATAAGCAAGAATGCCACACAGGTGCAGCAGAACCCCTTCCCCAACACTCACACACACACAAATGTTGCCTGGATTAAAGGGTTTAACTTATGGTCAGTGTTGGGCAAGTTACCTTTTCTATTACTTTCTATTATGTTTGGAAACTTATTCCAGGAAGCTCTGTGCAGTCACTAGCAAGGAGGGAGAAGTACTAGAAAAAATAATACACCTTACAATTAGTTACTTATTTCTTTTTATACAAAAACAATACAAAAATAATAAATCACTCTAACAGATTACATGTTTTGAAAGTAATAGGTTAATTACTCATTACTTTCAAATAAATGTAATCAGTTACAGTTCCGTATTTCTTTTGTATAAAAAGACATAAGTAATTGTAAATGTAGGGTGTATTACTTTTTCTAGTACTTCTCCATCCTTGCTAGTGACTGCACAGAGCTTTCTGAAATGAGTTTCCAAAAGTAATAGAAAGTAACAGAAAAAGTAACTTACCCAACACTGCTTATGGTGTGCTTTTTCAGTGCCAGCACACATCAGCTCTGTTACTCTTCATGTCACAGTACAAACTAAATGATATCAAACCAGGTTAATTTGCTGCTGGGTAAGGAAATTGGTGTAATTTGGTGAGAACACTTGATGAGTTCTTTCTGAGTAGTAGTATTATGGAATTTTCAACTATCACATGAACAACTAACAAAGATGCAGACATTATCAGTTTAACATCTCATAGATAAAGAGAAGCTTTCCATGAAATGAAACCATTGGGGCAGATGAAAGTTTGAAGCAGCCAGTGATCCTATTTTCCTTAGAATTTTATTTATTTATTAAAAGTATTTCATTCTTGGTGATCAGATATGTGCACTAGACAAGACATTGTTTATTTTCAGGCACAACCTACAATACAATTTGATTTAAACTGATACGCCAACTCATTGGTTTTGCATTTGTTTAAGTCTGCAATGCATCAGCAACTCTCATTGTGTTGTTTTTCAACATTTAAGTATCTAAAGAGAAACTTTTGTAAAATGTTTTTGCAACTCAACTGGAATGCATCTGCATTCCTGATTAATAAAATACAAAGGTGACTTGTAACTTTAGGCAGCTGTTTTTGCAAGGGTTTGTGCAGGTTGGAGCAACACTCATGTAATGCACTGAGATATGCAAAAGCAACTTCGAGAGACAGTTTAATGCAAATTGTTCTGTGTATTGTAAAGCAAATCGGGTACTAAAACATGAAATATACATGAAATAAAATTAAATATGTTTTAACATTGTCTTTTCAAAGGTTTTTTCTCAGATGTGAGTGGCTCTTTCAAATACTACAATTGCTACTGGAGGAGCTGCACAACTATGGGAAGACTACATTTTAATTAAGCAACTAGACATGATAGGGTGTTCATTGTCTTCAATACGGCATACCTCACATAGGTTAAGCAGGACAAGGTGTAGAAGTCTATACAGTACTTAGTCTAAGTAGGTCAGTGGGATTGGTGGCCAGCAAAATGGAGAAATTAATAAAATCGAATTGATTACCGCAACTTGTACTTAAATCTTCCTTGGCTGATTCCCAGCTCTGATGTCAGTCACTTGAGACTCTGGGATGTGCTCCTGGTGGCTTTTTCCATATGATTTCAGGTGGGATGGAGAGCAGGATCAACCAGATTAATATAAACTGTTCAGAAACGAAATATGTGAAAATTTAAGTTTTTCAGTAAAATTGTTAATCGGTGCACTCCATACCATTGCTTGAGCCTTTAGGCCATGGACATTTCTCTTTAAAAAGCCAAATGGAACCAGTGTCAGGGAAAAGGCATTGACTTTGCACATGAAAAATCAGTGAGCTATTTCATTCCTTTGCACTCTTGCTGTCATGGCTTGGAGCACGAGTTTATATCCTTAAATAATGATTATTTCAAAGTGATACACAACTGCAGTGCTGCAGGCTCTTTGTGCCTTGGTGTGGTTAGTCTTTTATTTCTATTGCCCTTGATTTTTACCTGTGATATCCATGGTTCTGAAGGATCCTGCCCATTTGCTTTGCTTTGGCCTCAGCACACAGAAGCCCATAAGAGATGTGCAGTAAGGTCTGATGAGCTTAGAGGGCCGTGCTACTAGTAACAGGCAGACGATTTAAAGGCCTGACTAACGTGAACCTGCTAAGCAGGGCCTTAGAATGATATAGCTTCAGACAGCAGCATACAGTACTTCAGACTTAGGACTGATTGGATACTGCCACCGAGACTAGATAATAAGATAGATCAGAGCCAGAGGACACATACAGAGAGAGTGAGCAGTTCACCTAACAAGTTGCTTTTTGTTTTATTTGTTTTTCTGGACATACTGTGCAACCACAAACAACAAAAGGCTGCTGTAAAATTAGTGCCATAGGTCAGAGATATAGGCATGTATCTCATGTAAACAAGGGGATCTTCTTGTACAGCCATGAGTTAAAGTGCATCAGTTTCCATTAGGGTGCAAAATAATATTTCTGCATTTCATACGTAACCCGACCACTCCAGAGAATTTCCAATTTTGGTAGGGTCTGAGATACTGTTGCAGTTAACTTTTCCATAGTATATACTTCTCTCATTAGATTATTCCATATAGTTATGGTAGGGAGCATATCAGATTTCCAATTTTTAGTTACAACTTTCTTAGCCATAAGGATACAGATTGTTGAAATCTTTCTAACTTGAAGGGATTGAAAACCCTCAGGCATATCTAAGAACAATATTATCTGGTATGTGAATTCTAATGTAGGATCAGATAATGTTCTCCATTCTTGCTGTAACTTGTCTCAGAACCCCCCCACACACACACACACACACTTTGGGGCAAACCCAAAATATATGTGTGTGGCTTGCTTTGACCTCTCCTTCTCCAACAATGGGGAGAGATATTTTAATTTCATTTTTTTTTTATTTTAAATTTGGTAATCAGGAATAGTACACTGAGCCAAGGATCATTTCCAGGTGTGACCCGGGGCATGGAGAAGGGAAAATATACATAAGATACAAGTGATACTTAAGGAACAAGAAAACACAATCATTTACAAGTGATACATAAGATACATTAGACAGAGGAAAACACAGTAATTTACAAAGATCCAGATGTTCCCAATTTCTTTACATGTGATCTAAACTAGCCAGAGGGAAACCTGAGTTATAGGCAAATGGGTCATAAGATATCTCTTAGGTTGCAGAGTGGAATACATAAGCAATTAAGCCCAATGTTGGAATGTACAGTACTACTTGTAAGAGTGATTTCTTCTCAATCTAAATAGGAAACATTTGCATTCTGTAAGATAACTTTAGTAGTAAGAAGCAGTGTCCTCCTCTACTAATTCAGTAGTTTTACATAAAGCCATATACAGTAGTTGGGAAAAATCTTGTGTAAGCCCATCCATATATGGGCCGCTTGGTGGTAATGTTCCAGATGTCACAATGCCAACCCTCCCTTTGCTTTAGGTAATTGCAGTGTGGAATATCTGATACAGGGATGTGTCCCCCACCCCCACAAACCAACAGATGAGTCCATTCCACTGCCAGAATTGGGCCTTTGGGGGTGAGATTGGGAGAGTGTGGGATAAATATAAAATTCTTGGGAAAAGGTTAATTCTTATACAATCTACTCTCTGGATAAATTGTAGATTAATGGCCTGACAGCAATGCAGACCTTCTTGTAATACTTGAGAAACACATAATTTAATTCATTCAAGGTATCTAGTTTAGCTGTTAGGTATACTCCCAGATAACATAAGGATGATAGACCCCATTTAAACTGGAAAAGCTGTGGAGTCTTAGAAGTAGGTTGATAGTTAAATTGAAGGACCTCTGTTTTGGTTGTGTGAATTTGGTGACCTGCACAATCACTGAATGTCTGCAAGAGCATTAATAGAGTGGTTGATATTCGTCTGGGGAGGCTGAGCAAATTAGCAGGTCATCTGCATATAAGGAACATGTTTTATGTCTACTACCAATATCCAAGCCTGTAATGTGTGGGTGCTGCCATAAATTCTGAACCAGGGATTCAAGTTAAATTGTGAAAAGTAAGGGGGTTAGGGGACATCCCTGCCTAGTTCCCCTATTGAGAGAGAATAATGGAGAAATCTGGCCATTAATTTTTACATAAACTTGTAGTGATATATACATACAGTAGCATCTGGAGGATGTTTGAAAAAGCAAAGGGGAAGGCCATCTTATGAAGAGTTGTAAATAGGAATTTCCCATGCTACCCGGTCAAATGCCTTCTTGGAATCCAAACTTACAATAATAGTACAAAAGGAACCTTTGATCAGGCAGCATGGTGTAACATATGAAAAGTGTGTTTAATATTGTATTGGATTTGACTGTCTCTTGCAAAATCAGCCAGTTCTTTCTTAACAGGGGAGGGAAGAATAGGGTCTATGTCTCCACAAAAGAACCATGCACTCTGCAACAGTGGTTCTTTCAGCTAAATATTGAACATTATCTCAAAAAGCTGAAGCACTCACTAACCCCAAATATAGTTGAACACAGAGTTACTATTTTAAATATGTTTTGCACCAACCAGTCCACCTGACACATTGCAGACACAAGTCCTTTATCAAAAGTTAAAAACATCTCAAAGCAAGCATCAGTTAAATACCATTTCATATCTGATATCATAATGATGTTTTACAAATTCATTGGTTATAGCAAGCAAAAACAAATTCAAACACCATCACCCATAAAAACAGTGAAAAATAGATTGGAATTCCACAATATCTGAATACTTAAATAGTACATGACTAAATTGAAATAACAGATATAAATATTTGTAGTACTGACAACATTTTTTTTTTTACAATTGAGTGCAGATTTTAAACCATTTTCAAAAACATTGCAGTGTAATTTCAAATCTTACTATACTATAAATACCACAAGAGCTAAAGTTAAAAACATTATCACATTCTTAGTTCTTTTATCTATATTCCAGATGAGGTTTTAATTCCAAATTAATATTAATTCCAGGTCTTTTATGATCTTTTAATCTTAGAATCCATTCAGTTTCTTTTTCTAAAATTTTGTTAAGGTAGTTACCACCTCTTTGACCATGAAAATGTTTTCTATTCCCATAAACTTAAATTCATGTAGTTCGGTCTTTCCTTTATTCTCCGCTATATGGGCCGACATAGTATAAGTTCAATTTTGCTTGTCTATTGCATGAACATGCTCTAAAACTCTTAGAATAGGGTCTGCTCTACAAACCACGACTGATGCATATACCTTGTAATCAATATTAAGCACCAAAATCAGTCTATATGAGAAGCTTTGCGTGTTGTCCTTGGTTTTAGTATAGCTGAGATAGTGGCAAGGTTCCAAGTTGGAGGGACAGATTTACCTTGCATTACTCAATTACTTACTTTAAGAAGTGGGGACAATAGTTTATCACAGGACATTTTATTGAACTCACCCTTATAGTCTTTGGGTCCCAGGATTTTATTATTTTTTTAGGTTTTGATGGCCTCAGAAAGTTCCTTGGTGAGTATAAGTGCACTGTGTTGGTGTATTTGTGTTTGTGATAGAGAGGAAAGACAAACTGTATAAGAAAGAAGCAGTCTAACATGGGTCTGCAGGTTGTTCCAGAGTATAAAGGGTTTCTTGAGATGTGTGGAAATTCTCCAGGATTTTATTTTGGCTATAAATTGGAGGCCAGACTGTGGGTCCTTAATGCGAGTCACCATAGACTCAATCATACATTTTCTAAGCCAATAGGCTAATATTGTAGGAGCTCTGGCACCTGTCTGATAATATCTTTGCCAGAGGAAATGCAGAGCAGCTTCCATTTAAACATTAAGTATCATCTAACTCTCCTGCTGGAGCTTAAGAATGGTAGGCCTCACTTACTGATCTTCCTGCATATGTTAGTGTTGAGCCTCTGCTAGAGTTTGGTGGAGATGTGCTAATTTCTCCAGCCTCTGCTTTTTTAACTGGAAAGCATAACTGATAATCTCTCCCCATAAGACAGTTTGGATAGTGTCCCAAAGTATATTAGGTGAAATATCTGTTATCGGTTATCATTTGCTCTATCTTACAGTATCTTTACCTAAAGTTTGAAAGTCCTTGAAATTCAGTTAAAACCCCATAGAGTGGTAGGTTTCTCTAAACTCCAATTCAGAGTCAAAAACAGAGGGGCATAATCCAAGAGATATATGGTCAATATATCACATTTTGCTAACACATGTAGGCGTTCCCTTGAAATATGAATATAGTCAATGTGGCTGCAAACCTGGTGGGGAGCCGAATAATGGATATATATACCCTAGTGGTGGGGTGGATTGAATGCCAGGTGTCTAACCATTCATATTGTTTAAAAAGGGTTGTACTACATTTTGTAGCTCTTGACTGTCAGGGAGTGATGGAGTTAGCGGTATCCATGAAGTCATATGTCATATAATGATCACCCCCTATGAGGAGTAAGCCCTTTTGATATTGTAAAATTTTACCCAGTAGAAGGTTGATTGCTGGTGGATCTACCCCAGGAGGAAAACATAAACTTGCCAAAATGATATCTTTTCCTAAATAATGTTGGTGGTAATTGCTAGCCAACCTTATGGGTCAGAATAGGTAGTTTCCAGTTTAAATGGGGTAGCCTTATGTATTAAAATTGCTTTTTCCCTACATTTCCCTTTACCATAACTAGAGGCTACTATTAAGGAATACCCAACACCTACATGTTTTTTATGCTCCTCAGATGAGAGGTGGGTTTCCTGCAATAGGGTAAAAGATGAGTGCATTTTCTTGACAGTCATAAGCACTTTAAATCTTTTAATAGGATTATTTAATTAATTCACATTCTGGGAATCGAGCGAGCCATGGGACATTGTAGCTAAAGTTTAAAATTATCTGTTTTTTAGCCATATCTATGTTTAGCAGGGCAGGGCTTTGTGACGGTCCTTTATTAGTCCCAGGGAGCCAACAAGTTACAAGGTTGAGCAACCAACCCCACCACCAACACCAAGCCACTATATCTCGTTGTCCCCAACCACAAAACATCAGCAAAGGACATGTCTGAATTAAAGCTAGGCAGCAAGAACAATAAAACATGCACAGAAATAGACAGCCAGTACTTGTATTTGGTGCTGTATAGTAGATGACCCTCTCACCTCCACTGCATGGGCCCAAGCAAAATCTAGACCAGTCTGTGAGCTTGAGTGACTACCCAGGATAAGGAGTGAATTGCACTGCTGCCAAATAAATTTGACATCAGGATATATATAATCCTTACAACAGGATTTAAATACTTTACTATGTAACCTAACAATCACAGTGTAAGAAGACAACTTGAATCATAGCAAACCAGAAAGCATTCAAATGTAATAACTTCATGTCACAACAGGAAAGTAACCCCAAAAATCATGGGAGGTTAAAAGGTACCCCTCATCTATCTGACACACATTTGGCAAAAGTCAAAAGGGGTGGGGGGGTTTCAAAAAAGTATGTCAAATTTCTATGAGACTCACTATCTCTGGGGGGTGTAGGACTTCCAAGGCAGGATGCCAGCACTCTGGCTTCCTAGAACCTTGGGGAGCCCCACAAATGATGTGAAGGAGTACCGCAGTGAAGAGAAAAAGTGAATGCTAATGAGGGTTCAGGTCTCCTAAGGGCGGTGTGAGTCCACCCATGAGGTAAGGGGATAGGCACAGAAGGGTGCAGAAAAAATGTCAACCAACCCAAGAAGCAGGGAAGCACCAATTAGTCAAAAAAAATTGAGGGTGGAAAGAATGTTGGCTAATTCTCCATCTTACCATTCCCACCTAGAGAGTTGGAAACATGCTAGTGGCAATGACAGAACCAGCTGTGGGGATGGGGTCCACAATTTTGGTAGTTTTTAATAAAGTCAGCAAACCTGCACGTTTTGTGGGTGAGGTGGGTTGGAGAAAGACAAGCACCTACAATAATCCTGGCAGTAGAGATGGGCTTGTGACTTCTGTTTGTTGGAGTGGAGCAATATCAGCTTTACAGTTAGCTTCAGAACACTGTTTAGAACAATTAATATGCCTCTGACTCCTCTGTGCATGTCAAAGGCAATAGTGTGTGAATGGACCAATGTTTAAAATAGTTTGTCTTTTTTACATTTTTTGATAATCTCTAGTCAAAAGAACACTTACCAAAATGTTACCAAACTTGCCAGATCTGGAGATTCTGGACCACAAATCACACTTTCAAAAGTTTTGTGAACACTGGCTGAGATAGAGAGTAAGTGGGTGAAAATCATGATTCAACATTAACATGCTTAACTATATGGGCAATACCATGCCACTGTTATACTTCACACCTCCATACAAAACAATGTTTACGCAAATGTTGCTTCAGAACAAATTCAGTGAACTTCTGAGTTTACCCTGAGATTATTCCTATTATCAGTAGGCCTACTATATTTGCTAAAGAGGGAAAGATATATTAAGAGATACAGCAGAAAATTAATATCAAATACATTATAATCACAAAATCTAAAAGGGCTTGTAATTTTTCTAGTTCTTTAGGGCTTAAGAAAGATAATCATTAGTTGAAAAAAATCAGTATAACCTTTAAGGTACAACTGTTCTTCCACATTTATTACAAAAAGCTGTCAGAGGCAGTGAATTACTGGATACATATTTCCCAGTATGATTTCTTGAAATCCTGAATTTTTAATGGAGAATGCGATTTAAATGATATTTCCTGGTAATTGGGCTGGCTGCATACTAAATGCTTTAATCTAGCCCTTTCAATGAAGAAATGATTTCTAAAGAGCAGAGAAGAGATAAGCCCCAGAATTTATGTGTTGTCCAAGCAACAAATAAGGTTTAGATAAATGTAACAAGCAGATTAAATGAAAAAGATCTACTATGAAATAACAAATAAACTGTAGCTATGGAAACTTCCCTTGTAATTAGAATGAATTTAGAAAGTCACAATACATGTTTAATCAGTATGCAAATAAAATGACACTAATTTTTAGCATGGGTAATACAAGACAGTAACCCTTTGTGGCATCTGGGTTATTTAATGAATTGGTGTATAACAATTCTCAAGCAGCTACAGTGGTTTCTAGTAATAGTTTTACCGTGTGGTAGTGATAATTCTTGAGAACTGATTTGTTCAGAAATGCTTAACAGAGTAAAGCTTTTTAACATTTAATTTATTTTTTGGGATTATTAAAAGTATAAATGTGTAGATTGCATTGACCACATTTTGGATAGTCTGGTTGTTAGAACTTTCCAACAAATGATTTTTGTGGCTGTGGGCAGAGCCTACAGCCATCTTGCTGTTTGTAGCTGGAAAAATTGAATACTGTGGAACACATTTTTGGAGTTGTCAGTGTATCCTTCCACAACCATAAATCAATATGCCAGTTGAAATAAAACACTCCCTTCTTTCTGTTTATAATGTTGGAGACAGAACTTCAAGCTGCTTATCAGATGGCCATTAGGAAACTGAAACAGCTTGTTAAATATTGATTGCCTGTTAAATTGGAGATTTGTCTACCCCCTTCAAAGTGCAATAACTTGCACATTTAAATACTTAGCATTTAAACATGTTCTTGTTACTAGCTTCAGTTGATCAGGTATTGTCTTTCAAGAAAGAATAATACCTCATAATTGTCACCCTTTCCCAGCAATGAATCTAAAAAGATTTACACTGTTTTTGAACCTCTTAAGAAACTATCTGATAAGACTGTCTCAGACATATGCCAGGTCTTCTTTGAACTATCCAAGCTAAATATATAGCAATCAGCAGCCATTTTTATGTTTGTTTGCATGCATGTGCAAGAAACATAGTGCGATCATACGAGTTTTCCAGAGGGAGGACAATTCAGAGGAAACATGAGAAAGAATTTCTTCACAGAATGGGTGGTGGACAAGTGGAACACCCTGCTAGAGGAAGTGGTGGGGGCTGAAACAATCACGGGATTTAAGAATGCATGGGATAGATATAAAGGAATTCTGGAGGTCAGGGGTAAGGGGCAACAGACTTCTAGGAAAACAAACTGAACTTACAAGTTCAAATGGGCAGACTGGGTGGGCCATAGGCCCTTATCTGCCAACACTGTCTATGTATCTATGTATCTATGTGTGTCAGCCTCTTCCAATTCAGTCAGTGCGTTTGCAGGCACGGTCACAGAGCGCCAATCACTGCTCCAGCTGTCTATGACAGCTGAAAATGCAGTGGCATACAGTTGAAAGGGATAGCTCCTCTTGAGTGAGCAGAGCTCTCCCCTCCCACACACATGCATGCACACTGCGTGCTCATGCACCTTTCACCTCCCCTGCACACTGTATGGCCGACGGGGGTGCCCAATCCCCCGTCAGCTCCACGCCCCCCCAAAGCATCCAGGTGCCACGCTGGGAGCCCACCCCAGCATGGCAAAATGTTTTATGGCTGATGGGGGTGCCCAATCCCCCATCGGCTGCATGCTCCCCCCAAAGCATCCAGGTACCATACTGGGAGCCCACCCCAGCATGGCAAAATGATGTTATGGTTGACGGGGGTGCCCAATCCTCTGCCAGCTCCACTGTCTCTCCCCACCTCCATGCTGTCATTGACGAGGGTTCCCAATCCCCCGGCGGCTCCACTGTCTCCCCTTCCGAGTACAGGGTGCCACACTGGGAGCCCACTCCAGCGTGGCAACAGATGCCATGGCCGACGGGGGTGCCTAATCCCCCGTCAGCTCCACACACCCCCCAGCCATCCTTCTGCCATGCTGGGAGCCCACCCCAGTGTGACAAACGTCCCTCGTTGTCTCAATAGAGGAAAGAATACACCTGCAAATAAAAAACTGTCCCTTGGAGCTTCTCCCTGCCTCCCTCCCACAACCCACACCCACCCACTGCACACCCTGCCTCCCCCACACACCCCCACCACATACTTACCTCCGGAGCTCCACGCTGTGATCTTTGGCGGACTGGGAACACGTCTGCATTCTTCAAAGCCGACCGCGAACTGAGGAAATGCCGGTAAGCTGTATAATGGGATAGATAGGGTTTTTGTAACTTTATTGCATATCTCAGGAATTTTTTGGAATTTTTGCACCAAATTTTCAACATGGGGTTTTTGGGACCCCTCCTCATGAATTCTTGTACTGTCATGGCGTTACTCTGGCCCAAAGGGTGATTTTGCAGCCACTGCACGAAATCACCTTTCCAGAAAAAGTAATGAAATGACACTGCCAGTGTTCATAAGGTGGGTTCTCAAACAGCATATTTTGAAAATTTGGTGGAAAAATTCCTAAAAATGACTGTTTTACGAGTGTGCATTGCGCAGCTCCTACGCACGCTTGTAAGTTTGCAAATTTTCAATATTTGCACTCCAGATTTTCAGCACTGCCATTTTACCACACCTCCTTATGAGCAGTACAGTTGTCATTTTTCACATCTCGCCCACAACGTGTTTCTGCCCATGTAGCGCACAATGGCGCAGTTGGTGTGCGAAATCAATGTATGGGACATTTTAAGAAAATCACAGTGACACTGATCATGAGCAGAGGTGTTAAAATGGCTATGTTGAAAATTTGGTAAAAAAATTTCCAAAAATGCTGTTTTAGGAGCGCACGTTGCGCAGTTCCTACGCACGCTGACAAGTTTGTGAATTTGTAATATTTGTACACCAGATTTTCAACAGTGCCATTTTACCTCACTTCCTTATGAGCAGTGCAGCTACCATTTTTCACATCTCACCCAAAATGTGTTTCCGCACATGTAGCCATAATGGTAAGTCGGTGCGAAACAATGTTTGGGACAGATTAAGAAAATCACAGTGACACTGGTCATGAGCAGAGGTCTTAAAATGGCTATGTTGAAAATTTGGTGACAAAACTCCATAAAATGACTGTGTTACGAGTGAGCATTGTGCAGTTTCCACGCACCCTTGTAGGTTCATGAATTTGTAATATTTTCAATCCAGATTTTCACCAGTGGCATTTTTCCACACCTCCTTATGAACAGTACAGCTGTCATTTTCCACAACATGGCCGAAATGTGTTTTCACACTTTCAGTGCAGAGATGCATGGTCACTGTGGGAAATCATTGTTCGGGACAGATAAAGAAAATCACACTGACACTGCTCATGATCGGAGGTCCCAAAATGCCTGTGTTAATCTGCTGTAAAAAAATCCCCAAACTAGTTACATTACGGGTGTGCGTTGCACAGTTTCTACGCACGCTCTTGACTTCACCAGTTTTTTTAAGATTTTCACAGCAGATTTTCAACATTGCCATTTTTTACACCTCCCCATGAACAGTACCGCTGTCATTTTTCACATCCTGTTCGGAATGTGTTTTTGCACCTGTGGTGCCAAATGCCATAGTCGCTGTGCAAAAGCAGTTTTCGGCTAACAAACTGATATTGCCACTGTTCATGAGGTGGGGGTCACAAAAAAACCATGTTGAAAATTTGGAGTGAAAATACTAACGAATGCCTGAGGCATTAGGGCTTCCGACCATAACGCCCCACCCTGTACAGTATGACAGGCATTAGGGGTGTGACTTGGGATTCTTGCCTGTCATGCTCATACCATTCCACCCCCACCCACACCCTGCAGCCAGTGAGAGGCATCAAGGTGTACCTCTGACTCTTCGGGCCCAAACTTCACCCCATTCTCCTATACCACACCCATCTCACCGTATTTCCTGATGGAATGGGGTGTGCATAAGGGCCAAAGACCCCAAGGCACACCGTGACACTTGTCAGTGTCTGCAGGGTAGGGTGTGGTGAAATGGTGTGGTCGTTATGCCTGACGACCTAAAGGCACACCCCAACACCTGCCACTCTTTGCAGGGTGGTGGTGGGGTTGGTTTCAGTTCAATACTTCACTGCCATTCCTATTATGCAGCTCTGTAACTTCTACACTACCAATGCCAGTGCCAGCAAGCAGACATTCGGCATTGACAAATGCGTGTTTACTATGCTTTTTGGGAAAAAAGTATTGAGCTACAGCAAACAGACACACACACACACATGCACAGACACGCACACACATGCACACACACATACACACATGCACACACACACACACACACACACACACACTACACACCATCCTTATGGCCACAACATTCAGAATAAATACTGCAATCTAATATGTTATAAAACAACAAAGAAACTGTTTATGTCAGTGAACACAGTGAAGTTCAGTTTACAGTAAAGTTACTTTAATTATTTTATCCTATATTTTGTATCCTGGATAGTGCAGGGGCGATGCTACATCTCATTGTCATAGGGATCTTCATTTTACACATTTTTGTACTGTATTTACTCAGGATGTCCCAGATAGATGCAATAGCTTGTTTTCAGTGGGATCATGATTTTAACATTTTTATAATGTATATATTCAGGGCAGCCTAGTCCAGATGTAACATTTTGTTTTCAGTGTGTTACACAATGTAACACAGTATTGTGTAGATGTAAAGCTCCACTGAAAATAAGATGCCATATCCTCTGTGAACTATCCAGGCTAAATATGTAGCAATCAGCAGGCATATTCTAGGAAAACACATTGTAAAAATTTGTAAAACGAACACCACATTGAAACTGCCTCTCAGCCGTTCTGCATTGTGCAAATTCATTAGAAATAATGGGTAAAAGTATCCCAAAAGTTATCCACAGTCAAATAGGCTCTGACCAGAACTTGTTTTTCATGCATCTGTTTCTCTCTACACCTCAACTTTAAGTATTTCAGATTGGTTAGTCACTAACACTGATCTGATTAAGAGCCAATCTACCTCATCCTACTCTCCGAAAGAAGTAAATGGTTTGTTTACTTTTGTCCTAGGGCACAGTGTTGGCCATGAAAAGGGCTAATCTCATTTCCAGGTCCATAGTAGTAATAGATGTCCCTCCACTAAATGCTCATTCAAAGCAAAATCCCAATCCAAAAGCACAAAGACCTGGAACTCTGGAAAGGGCTAGGTGTGTAGACAAAAGAAGAAAATTCAAGGCAAAAATCATAGGAGGCCCTCAGTCTCCACTATGGTGTGGAAAATCTTAAAAGAACAACAGTCACACTCTCAAATACCATGCAGGGTATATTTCAGTGAATGATTTTAGGCAGCAAGGGTACAGTGAATCACCTACAACCTGGCACCTATGTACTTTGAACCTCAGTTGCCCTTCATCAAAACCTCATCTCACCTGTGCATCCCACCCCCACCAAAATTAGCACACACAGTATATTCAGCACAGGGAGGTGGCTGAAGTAAGGAAAAATAAAACTTCATATTTGCAGATTTTTTCCATGATATATGCTACTTTGTTGAGTTTTCCTTTTCGTAAAGTTTGACTTCCAAAATTAAAAGAAAAAAAAAACTAGGTGAAATATCAGTTCATGAGGACAATACTCTGCAAAGTACCTACCTGGATGCATTAAGGAGATCCTACAGTATATCCTCACATTACATGCCATCCCCTCTGCTCTGTTGGGAAGAATTTGTTAGAGATTCCCCAAGCATGCCTCAAATCATCTGGCAACAGGGCTTTTGCTGTGGCAGTGCCTCTGCTATGGATTACTCTACCATTATACATCTGTTCTAACTCCTTGATGGAGCTTTTTAAGAAGGCTCTGAAAACCCATCTGTTCACCCTGTTTTTAAGTAAGGAATAAGACATGACAGGGTGTTGGTTGGGATGTCTTAACCACACACCCAGGGGCATAGTAAGGCACAAATATGCAGGTTGAGTACCTTCATCCCCTGGCAGGGCAGTTGTGGCACCACAACTAACACCTTGTTGTGTCTTGTTGCACTTATAAAATGGGTTGTACATGGAGATTTTTAAATAAATACAATTTAAAAAAAAAATTATTTTTGTATAGACTAATCCTTCCTCTGCTGGGTTAGCAGTAGAGGGTGCTAGTAGTGATGTTGTGAAGGTTTGATTCACCAAAGCAGTTAAGTCAACGTTGTCAAATTCACCTCTGTGGATATTTTCACAAAGTTTTTCTATTTCATAGGACATTCGCCATTGGTAACTTCACCTTGCAACTTTGCCTGTAACTTCTCCTTGGTGTACACCAAGGCAAAGTTGGGTTAAAATGAAGCTATTTATACACAAAAGTCTCAAAGTCAGCAGTCCCCTGTCTCCCCTACTCCACAGCCTGAAGACCCCGTGCCAAGCCCACCCCCATGGTACCATCATCATAGGCTGCAGCCACTCATCAATCTCTGTCAGGAGTAACATTTTTTTGACCTGTGTCTGTGATCCAGTCACTCTCTTAATTGCCAGTATGACATGTTGGTAAATACCCAGAGTGTTTCTCCTACTGCAGTTGGACTTAGCACAATTTTCTTCCCTTATCCAGAGTCAAATACTACCTCCGTTTTCTGTACCCAATCCACAGTAATTCACAGAAAGGAGTTAGCAGCTGTTTGGTAACAGCTCCATATACCCATACTGGGAACCTATTATCCAGGTCAGGCTTAGTGCCACCACACCACCAGCAGTCAAGGGAACATCGGCATCCTCCTCATTGACCACTGTTTCTGAACCAGAGATTTTGCTACCTCTCAGACTGATCCACTTGTTGCCACCATCCCCTAGTACTCACCCACATGGATGCCACAAATGTGGCAGAGAATAATTTGGGAGCAGGAATGCCACCGCCCACTTCCACCAGCTTCTACTTTTGGGATCTTTTAGGCATAACTAAGTCAGCTTATGTTGAATTTGTCTGACACTTGGTATGGTTGTAGTCCAAGAAGAGATGCATATTTGATGAATTTGTGATGATTATTGGACTTAAAGTGTGGATTTGGCACCATGGTAAATTTGGGAGATAATTTTGGGGTGCTGTGCATACCCCATGAATTTTTCTGGATGCATTAAGTGTTACTATTTTGGTACTCATTGTGACCTTTGTTTGGATACTGTATATAGAGCAGTCCTTAACTCCAAAGACTGGCAGAGTTAAAGTTTCAGTGTTATCCTATGTGACATTATGGTCAGGGTTAGAGTTAATTTTAGTGTGGTCATTTGCAACCTATGGAATAACCATATCCCCTAGGTCAAGCAGGGAAAACACATGGGTGGGGGGGCAGAGGACCCATCTCATGGCAAATCATTGGGCTGAGTGGGAGGAAAAGCATAGGAAACTGGTCAGTGGAAGTGGTGGAGGTTTAGGCCCTTCTATTCCAGCAGCAGTTTGTAAAGGCCATAAGGGAAGTTTTGTGTCACAGTGGGGGCAGTGGGCACTCCACGTGGAAGTGGCAGCACCCTCTGTTGAAGTTCAATCTCCTTCTGAACCAGTATCACAAGCAGCTGCACTGCCACCATTTATTTACATAAACAACACAGGACAGGGATTTCAGGGACTAAGTGGACACACGCAGGACACAACAACTCGGATAATTATAATGACATTACTGTGTACCCAAAAAAAACATTAACTTCAATCAGTAAACAAAAATGAAATCAATATAGTCAAACTATGGTGACAAAAAATCATTCAGTAAAACACACCTAACTAAACTAAAATTACAAAGCAAAGAAAAGGGGAAAAAAAATCACACAAAATATTGACTAAAACAGCACCAGTACTGCTAAGATAGAAAAGGCTGCCTAACCTGCCTTTCTCTTGCTGGACGTCACTGCAACTAAGCTCCCCTACTCCCCAACAGCACTGCCTCACTAACCAATACAGACAACAAAACTACAGCTTTAAACTAAATCACAAAAAAATACCACAAATAATTGGTGATCTAGAGGCATAAAGCACAGCAGACTCTTAGTGGAGTAATT
This sequence comes from Neoceratodus forsteri, assembly GCA_016271365.2. Taxonomy (NCBI): domain Eukaryota; kingdom Metazoa; phylum Chordata; order Ceratodontiformes; family Ceratodontidae; genus Neoceratodus; species Neoceratodus forsteri. The sequence continues at coordinate 149,811,829 of CM057456.1, forward strand.
TTGTTGAAAACATTACCTATTTTAAATGCTTTCCAAAGGTTTTTCACAATGATACAGAGCACACCAGCTGTCTCTTCCTCACACTGCACTGAATTCAGCCTGCACATGGCAGTACAGCTCATTGCAGTATCATGTGACCTCCAATACCATGGATCCTTGCAAACTTCACCTAAGAGGCAAAATTCATAGTCGAAGTTTGCAATTTCACCATTCACAAAGTTCCCTTTTAATGCAAAGTAGAACTGTGCCTTAAAGGAGAACTTCAAAAATTCAGTAATATTTATACATTTCTTTGTGAAGCGATATTTTTTAATTTCACCTGCCTCTAGGTGCTAGTGTGCTTGGTTTAGTGTCTCCGGTAAGAATGGCCTTTTTTCTGATTCATGTTGTTTGTTTTAGTGTAGGAATAGGCTTTGTGTTTGTGAGTGCATGGTATGGTAGTGTTCTACTTATAAATGTATTTTCAGTTGCAGCGAGTGACCAGAGCAGATTTGGAAAACTGTAAGTTAAGTGAGAGTGCCCTGTGGGTAGGTGTGCTGGCAGATTGCACGGGCAGGTGTGCTGTTGGATGAGGGAACTTGTGGCAAAAAGTACAGAGAAAAAGAACATTTTTTAACTGGTGAGCAGTTGCAGGTGAGCTGTTGGGTGCATGAATATAAGGGAGTGGATTCCGGCAGGTGGGCAGACATGAAAGCTAGGGAATTATGCAGAGCAGAAAAATGGCTACTATTCAGAAAAAAAGTGGCACAAAATATTTTGTGTACTGTGTCTTGAGTAGTAGGAACTTGTTTTTACCCATTGGTTGTTGTGTCCCAAACCAATGGGCAAGAACATGTTTCAGCCAATCAGCTGCAAGATTCCTAGTACCCATTTTATAATGAGTTCTAATGTTGCTGAGTGAATTTTATACTATAATTGTATATGGATTTACTGCATTTTTACTGGCGGCTGTACATTTATGTGTTTATGTACAGTGCCCCAAGCCTCCAGGATGGGGTGCTATATAAACAAAATTGTCTCTCTGTCTACTTTGCCATGTCACAAAGTTTTTTTCCCGTGAAGTAGGGATTTCATGGTAAGTGACTACATCATGGCAAGCTCCTAAGAGTGGACACTTTGCAGACACTTTGCCCATTAGTTTAACATTTACAACACCCCTGCAACCCAGCTACTAATCCAACTCCCTCCACCATTCACCAAGGGATTCAGCAGCTACCATTTCCCAGTTTATCAATTTATTTTTATAGCAGCACTGACTCCATCTAGACACACTTCAGATTCTGAAGATGGGCCATAGTGCTTGTGCTACTGTCACTAGTGACTCAAGAACATGTTAATGCCCATAGAAAATGTGAAGGAATTGTCTTGAGGATCAGTTAAATGGGGATTGTGTGCTCATTTGGCAAGAAGTAGGATAAGCAGCTTAGAATGGGGGGGGGAAGGATGTTGATTTAGCAGGAGCACCTCTTAGTACTGTACTGTTATGGCCCATGAAGCAGTACTAACCCTCCAAAATGCCCAACTTACTGGATGAGTTAGGGGGCACAATGTCTTATTTTTACTTTAATTACCCCTATTGTATTAGTGCTAGTGTGTACTTACTTATATTTAATTTATTTTCACAATTTACTTACCCAAGATTGTTCAGATGAGATGCAATACCACATTTCCAGTGGGGCTCTGCATCTACCCATTTCTGCAGCTAGCCGGACTCAAGCAGTGGGAGGTTAGGTGACTTGTGTAATGTCACACAAGGATTATTTGGCTGTAGCTAGGTTGAACCTGTGATCTCCTGGTTTCCCGGATAGTGCTCTAACCATTAAACCATGATATGAATCAGTGTCTTTGGCAAAACTCTGCATCTACTGTAGGCCATTTGTGGTAGTAACTAAAAGGAATACTGTTTTAAATAATTGTCAAGGACATCACACAGAGCTGAAGAAAAGCTTGTTTTTAGGTTAGTCCTGATGATAAAGTGGATTATAAAGTGGATTGGAATTACAGCACAGTATATACATTAAAAAGGAGCATGGGCCAGCCCGGTGATGCTGAGGGTTGAGGTGCTGGACGCCACACCTCGTGCTACGCCAGCAACCCAGGTTCAGGAACAGACTCAGAGTTGTCTGGGACTGGCGGGGGGGGGGATTGAGCTTTCCAATGGATGCTCTCCTTCACCAGGGATGTGTTACCAGTTGTGCCTTGCGCATTCGATGCTCCTGGGGGCCATTGGAAGCACAGGCTTACAGGGGGCACTGGCGGCTCTTCAGAGCAGGGGAAGGGAGAATGCTCTGGGCAGTTGGCAATGGTGTGCATCAGCATGTCGTCTGCCTGGACACACATCCTTTGTGCTGACATCCTCGGAGGCTGAGGGGAGAAAACGGGAAAAAATCACAGACAACCCCGGCCCCCCAAGCACAAAGAAGCCGGAGTAGGGGTGGCCTTGAACAGCCAGGCGGATGAAGTAGGAGGGGGAATGAGGCCTCCTCTGAAAGCCATGGGAGCCAGGCAAGTGCAAAAATAAAAAAAAGACAATTACAGAATTCATGTAATAAGAGCAACATCAAAACTGCACTTGCACAGGTCTTCACATAAAAGAATAAATAAAACAAATAACCAACACTTATATATTTATTTATTTAAAATTTTGGTAACCGGGATAAGCACACTGAGCCGAGGATCATTTCCAGGTGTGACCCAGGATAGGGTTTACAGAACAATCAGGGGACAAAGTAAGCAGACATAAGGTTGAACAAAATAATGTGTGTAGTTTTGGAAGAGCATACACGAACATACAAACTTGCCAGCAGATAAAGGCCTTTTCATCTATTGAGTCTGCTTGATTGAGCAGCTATCAGCCCTTATACTGCAGCTGCGCCTCCCTCCCCTTCCCCTTACCCTGTCCCATCCCCTTTTGAAGCAGCCCACTGTCTTACAGGATACCACTTCCTCTAGAAGTGCATTCCACCCTGTCACTATCCTCTCTGTAAAAAAGTGTCTCCTCATTTCCCTCATGAACCCCCCCCCTCCAATCTCAGATTGTGCCCTCATGTGTCCCTCCCCCTCCTTAATCAGAAAAGCCTCTTCATGCCCACCTTATTTATTCCCTTCATGTACTTGAAAGTTTCAAACATGTCCCCCCTGTCCATCCCATTCTCCAGGGAGTACATGTTCAACTCCCTCAGCCTACTATCATAGGGCAAGTCTCCTATCCCCTGGACCATTTTTGTTGCTGTACGTTGCACCACCTCCAGTAACCTAATGTCCTTCTTCAGGTACGGATGCCAGAACTGCACACAGTACTCCAGATGTGGTCTAACCAGTGACCTATATAGTGGCAGGATCACTTCCCCCCTCCTGAAGGATATGACTCTGGCAATACAACCCAGCATCCTGTTAGCCTTGGCAGCTGCCTTTTTATGCTGTGTGGAGTTGTTCATTGCTCCCGGTATGATCACCTCCAGATCCTACTCCTCCTCTGTTTTGGCTGGCTGAATCCCCCTAGCTGGTTGCTCCTCCTTGTGTTTTTTTTGCTCTGAAAAGTAGCACCTTGTATTTCTTGGCATTGAACCCCAGCTGCCAAGTGTCCAACCAGTTCTCTAATATTTCCAGATCCTCTTACTTCGTTTACTTGGTTTATAGGACAAAAGGAGGCAGTTTGCCCATCGAGATTGTCCTCCATATAAATGGAACATTAACCCATATCCTGTTCATCCATCCATTTGTCTAATTTATTCTTAAAAATTGTAATGGTAGGTGAATCAACAATATTCTGTGGTAGTTTATTCCATATCCTGGGAGATCTGATAGTAAAGAAATTTAGCCTCTTATTATTTGCTTTTTTAACTTCCAGTTGTTTATTATGAAGTCTTGGCACAATTTTCCTTAATGAATAAACAATGCCACATTGGGCCATTTGAACTGGTGATTTAAGAATTTTAAACAATTTCAGAAGGTCACCTTTAGTTCACCTATGCTTAAGTGAGTGTAATCCCGGTTTTTGAAGTCTAGTGTCACATTCTAAGTGAGCAAGGTGGGGTACTAGCTTAGTGACTCTGTTGGACCTGTTCAATTTTATTAATATCTGACTTTAAATAAGGGCTCCAAAATGGAGATCCATAATCTAAATAAGGCCTTCAATGTGATCTGTACAAAGTTAAAAGGCATTCTTCTGATTTGGAAATAAATGTTTCATTTATTCTACGTAATAGTGCATTAGTTTGATTTGCAAGTCTGGAACAATGAGAAGTAGAAGATAATTTATTGTTAACCAAGATTCCCGGGTCTTTTTCAATATAAGATGTCCTAATGATAATATTGTTTAATTGATATTCTTGTTTGGGGTTATCTTTTCCCAAATGAAGTACTACACATTTAGATATAGTAAAGTGCATTTTATTGTTATATGCCCATTGCTTTTGCAACCCCTGCCACCCCTCCAAGTCATCCATTACTGCTCCCATCTTGTTGTCATCTGCATGCAGACTGATCTTGCTCTTGATGCCTTTGAGATGTCTGCTATGAAAATCCCAAACAACACCAGCCCCAATACAGGGTCCTGTGGCACTCCGCTTGTCACTGCCCTGGGTGAAGAGAGTGCCCCTCACATCACCACTCTCTGCTGTCTCCCTTGCAGCCTGTTGACTATCCATTCCACCATCTTTGCCCCCACCCTGTGTCTTCCAGAATTCTACCTAGCCTCCCATGCAGCACCAAACTGAATGCTTTACTGAAGTCCAGGTACAGGACTTCCACTGCATGGCCCCTGTCTAATTGCCTGGTTACCCAGTCATAGTACTCCACTAGGTTGGTCTGACAGGATCTGCCAAAGACAAGCTCATGCTGCCTGCTGTCCTGCAGCCCATTAACCTTTAGGAGGGAAACCAGCCTCTCCTTCAGGATCATCTCCATCAGCTTTCCCATGATGGATGTGAGGCTTACTGGCCATATTTCCCCAGCTTATCTTTGGGGCCGCTGTTTTGGAGGGGCACCATGTGTGCCATCCTTCAGTCCTATGGAACACTCCCCAACTCCAGGGTTGCATTAAACAGGTCTGCCAGGGGTTTTGCCAGGGCTTCTGCTAGCTCCCTTAGCACCCTGGTGTGTATGCCATCTGGTCCCGGTGCCTTGTCCACCCTCAGAGCTCTCAAGCCCTCCAATACGCTGCCCACTGGGATTTCCCTGTCTGTCTCCTCTTTGCCTCCTGTGCCTGCACCCAACCCCCTTGGGTATTACTCCCCATTCTCTTTCATAAATACTAAGCAGAAATACTCGTTTAATGCTTCTGGCTTTTCTGCCCCTTTAGCTACCCACTCCCAACCCTTTTTATCTTTAATATTTGGTCCTTGCAGCACCATTTCTCCCTGATGTACCTGAACACATCCTTCTCTCCATATTTAATGCCCTGTGCTAGCCTGAGTTCCTGGGATGCCTTGGCTACCCTGACTGCCCTTGTTGCCTCCATTGACTCCTTTAGGTTATCCTCTCTGTCCTTCCCTCTCCCTGTTCTTTTGTACCATCTAAAGGCAGCTCTTTTCTTTCTTACTTTCTCCATGACTCCCCTGCTCACCAAGCTAGGCATCTTGGCCCTATCCTTCTTACTCTAGACTCTTGTGCATGTTGTGATTGCCTCCTCAATACCCTGTTTATTGACCTCTCACCTCTGATTAGTGTCCATATCTAGAATGATCTTGGTCAGATACCCCTCTACTATTTCCTTCATCCTCCTGAAGTCAACCCTTCTAAAGTCTAACACCCTTGTTCCCAATCCTGCTCCCTCCACCCCATGTTTAACCTGAACCACACTGAGTGGTGGTCACTTCCTGCCAGTGGTTCCTCCACCCACAGCTCCCTCATAAATTCTCCATTTGCCAGTACTAGGTCAAGGGTATTCCATAACCTGGCTGGCTCATTGACCATCTGCAATAAGAAGCTGTCCTGAAAGACATCCAGAAGTACCTGCTCCCTACTATTTGTGGTTGCTGGGGTGCCCCAATCTACTCCTGGCAGATTGAAGTCCCCTATTATCACCATACTGCCTCTTGGATTCGCTATCTGCCTCCCATAATTTCAACCATAGCGCACTCCTAGCTCTATTAGTTAAAGCTGAAGTTCTAGCCTCTAGTTTGAGCGTATCTATGGCCATATCTCTCAAAAGTCAACTTCTATGTTTCTAAATGCTTTGCAGTGTCTAAGGAACATTCCAGCAACTCTGCATCTCTTGACTTGGGATCTGCTCTGTCTAAAAGTTTATCCAGCCATCTGATCTGAGCACGAGCCACATAGACTGCTGTGGTGACCACCCATGCTGCCATACCCATGATCTCAAACATCTTTTTTAACATATCCTCTACCTTCTTGTCTGTTGGATCCTTCAAGGATATAGTTCCACATGGCAACACTGTTTTCTTCCAGAGAGTGGCAATCTGTGGGTCTGTTGTAGGGGCCACACACCAGAGCTGAGCCCTGTCCTCCTGGATAGGGTACATCCTGTCCAGGTTCCTCTTCTCTTCTCTGATATGTTCCCAGGCTCATTTGACTCCCATTTCTTGGTGACTATGTCATCGATCGCTGGGCACACTTGGAAAGTCTCTTTACACTTGGGTCTTTGTTGAATAATTGGATCAAGTTTATATTCTGGCCCAGTGGTACTCTCCTCAAATCCCACTGTGAGCTTTATGGCTTTCATGATTCCTGGGATGAGATTGAAGGGACATAACTTAGATGTCAGGGATGGGATTGACTGGGAGACGTCCATCTCTTCCTCTTCCAATTCCTCACCCTCTTCATCTTGCAGTTCATCCTCTCCTTCCCCATTGTCTGGTAGCAGAGGGATGGGCCCCGCGGGTAGATGATCCCTATTGCCATTGTCAGCAGGAACAGGTTCCAGTCTGGGGTTTAGTGGTGATGACAAGTTCTGAGCGACAGCCTCCAGTTTCTCCATGACCCACAACACAAAGTTCTGCTGACTTTCCATCATGGCCACTGTGGCCTGTTGGTTTTGGATGAGGAGGGCCCCTGGATTAACCCACATACTTCCACTCGTTCCTTGGATGCTTGGATCCAGTGATGGAGACTGTTTCAGGGACAAGTCATCTTCATCATGGAAGCAGGCTGTACACTGCAGGCCCGAGTTGTGAGGAAGGAGAGTGGTGCTGCAAGAGGTGCACTTTTTGGTTTTTGCCATTTAAAAGATATAAATGGACAAAAACAGGGTGGTTGGGGAAGTACTAGATATGGAGCCCAAGGGTGAACCAGTGGTCACACCTACTTGACATTCTAGATGGCATGCAGTCACCACTAGTAAGATCTATATTACACTGTGATCTAGAGGAAACAGAGAAAACTCTGTCTCAACCCACTTGTTAGGTGGTCTGGATAGGGGGAAAAAAATTCACTCCCAATATCTTGTCGCCCCTTACTTATCCGAGCTGCCACTGATGAGGGGCAATCCAGATAGATATAATGAGTGAGCTTTGATGCACTGTGATAGGTGACCGAAGCTGACCTAAACACTTTAACACAGGATTATAACGGTGTTATTACCAAACTAATTATTCTATTCCTGTTATTTGTGTGACCACGTTGTGCCTTCTTCCAATCCACTGTGTGAGGTGATCGAAAGGCCAGGCCAGCTAGTGAGGGCTGGGAGTTACAAAATGGTGGCTCTGTTCAAAATGGCCACCATAGCCCTCATTGTTCTCATGACTGCATGGCCAGGCCATGGTAAGCCTGTTTGTAAAAGTTGAAAAACAACAGGAGAGGACTGTGGGATTGAAAACCAACAGGAGAGGACTGTGGGATTCAACTCACATCTCTAGATTTTGCAGTTCAGAGCCTTAATCCAATGTACTATGCTGCCTCTCCTATGATTTGCAAGAGACTGCCATATCTCTCTATCTGCCACGCTGGTTTGGCGTTGGGGGGGGGATGAGTTGTAGGCCTGTAAACAAAAACCTCAGTTTCAGGCTTAAAGCATCTAATTTCTCGTTTTCTCCCCTACTGTATGTGATGGGAGCGAGAGTGGCTTCCGACTTGCTTGTGAATACAAGCTGACTCCAACGGAGAGATTCTCACTTTGTGGCATCTCGACCCCTCATTACGAGTGGAACACCAGAGAGAGAGAAGAATGAGAGTGCTCACTGCTTGCTATCAGGCTGTTGGGGAGAAATGTACAAATAACGTTGTCCGCCAGTGTAAGGAATGCGCACGCTAGAGAAAAGGGGCATGGAAGCACTCACAGCCTGCTATCAGGCATTCTGGGGAGTGCAGCATGCTGAACGCAGCTCGCCAGTTCGAGGAGTCATGAGGGTGCTCGCTACCTGATTCCTAGGTACTCAGGGGTGAGAGCATGGTGCGGAAAGCTGAGCTGCTCTGCTAGCAGTATGGCAGGGGCTTGAAATTCAAAGCAAATGCAGGCACCTGTATTGCCTATTTTCTCGTCTTTTTTCTTTTTAACTATGCTATATTCTTAGCTGCTCTTTTGAACAGCTGCCTGAACTCAACACCGACAAATATGAGAAGCTCTCACACAAGACACAAACAGCTATTAAACCAGCTTGCTCACCAACTAAATTCCACAGAGCAATATCTTAACTTATGAGACTCGCTCCTGAGCGGCTCCAATAACCAAACTACTTTTCTTGCAGCACTTAAACAAAAATAAAATCAAGTAAACACCAACATCAGCTTCTCTTAAAAGGTATGTAATACCCAGATAATACACCTCTTTAGCAAAAAAGAATCTGAGCAACTCAGCAAGCTAGTCACTGCTAGGCCCCATTAAGATTTCGTTTAACTGCCCTTAAAGTGAAAAATTCCACTGCATTCATGTAATCTTTTAGGACCAATTAACTAATTACCCAGGTATTTAAAGACAGCTTTTAAAATTAAGAAGTCAGAGCTAAATTTCTTTGTCTCTTACCTTGTTTAGATTCTAAGCAGGAACCCCTGTGTGCTAGCCTTTCAGATGCACAAGAGAACAGGAGAAGCAGGGACTCCTGGGACCAAGGTATACTGTGAAATTTTATACTAGGTCAAATGTTCATCTATAGCTTATCAGGTAGTCTAAAACCCATAATGTAATGTCGGGAGTGCCATGGATAAATGACTAACACAATGACTCTGTTTTGCCTTCCTCCCCTTCCTCCATGACACACTTCAGACCTTCTCTCACACACAGTGCCACCCCCTCCCACCCCTTTTACCCTGTCCTTCCCAAATATCCTATACCCTGGTACTGCCAGGTCCCAGTCATGGTAATGGCTGGCCAATGTCTCAGTTATGGCCACCATATCCACCTCCCCAACCACCATGAGAGCCTGTAGCTCTGCTGTTTTGCTCCCTAGACTCCTAGCGTTCAAGGTTATCACTCTCCACTCCGATTCCTTTGCCCCTCTCCCTACTTGCTCTCCCTTTTTTGCACTCCCTCCTGACCTCTTCCTAAGTTCTCTGCTACTAGCATGGGTGGTAAGCTTGTTAGGCTTTCCTGCTTGAGGATCCTGCCAGACTCCTGCCCACTTGCCACACCCCATTACTAGTTTAAATTCTCATTGTTTGCTAAGTATTCCTCCAATTTCTGTTCCAAGACCTTCTTTCCCTCCCCACTTAAGTGAAGCCTGTCCTTGGCATAGAGATCCTTGTCCTCCCATGTACTTTCCCACCCTCCCACCAGCTCATACCCTTTGGATGGACACCACTCCCTTAGCCGTGTGTTAAATCCCTCTATCCTCAGCTTCCTCACTGTCCTCGCCTGGGTACTGGAAGCACCTCTGAGAAGGTTACTGATCTTCCTGCCTCTTTACAAATCAGCCCCAGCTCCTCAAACCTCCCCTGGACTACATCTACCGTATGGCCTGCCAGGTCATTGGTTTCCAAATGCAGAACTATGTGAGGTTTCTCCCTATCTCCTGGCACACTTCAGGACTGATTGACCCACCCTGGCTACTGTCATGCCTGACATGGCTTCCATCCATATTCGACTATGCTTCTCCGCCTTCTCCCACATCTAATCCCCTTCAGAATTGAATCCCCTAGAACTAGGATCCCACTCTCATTTCCTTGTTTTGCTTGCCTTGTCCAACCCTTGTCCCTCCCTGCCAGGTCTTCTGTTCCCAAATGTTTTGCAGCTGTTTCTCCTTCCACCCCTGTCTCTGGTCTGACCTCCCCTTCCCCATTTTCTCCTTATTTCATCTCCCCTCTGCACTGGACTATACCTGACCCTTCCCCCCTATGCATCCCTTCCCTTATCTCCTCATAACTCCCCCCCTCCATCTCCTTAGCTACTGCCCTCTGTTTAATCTCCTCGCTCCCGCTCCCTTATCCTTAACCATTGAAACCTTTCCCCCTTCAATCACCCTACCAGTGCCCTCTGGGCTTTGAGTAATCTCTTCTTCACCAGCCTTTTCTACAAGGTCCTCCTGATTCATTGCCTCCAGGGTAGCTAGCACTGAGAACCAGTTGCTTGATATCTCCCCCATGCTCTGAGTTCTCCCTGGCATACTATTGAGCAGCCTGCATTTGCAACCTGCTCTAGAGCCATTCCTGCTGCTGTTCCCTAGCCTCCTCCACCCACATTCATCTGTACCCAGTGGTTTCTGAGGTGGCAATATTGATCCATTTACCGCTTCCCCCCTCACCCACCTTGGCCTGGTTTGCCTGCAGTCCTCTGAGGCACTCCTATGTGCCCCAGTCCTGGATTATGCCATCACTCTGTTCCCATCCCTCTTCTTATCTCTGCCCATAACCACCTAATCTCCTGCTTGAGCTGCTTAAGTTGCCTGCACACCAAGCATCCCCTGCTCCCCATGCAACCCCTAAAAGGACAGCTTCCCCACAGTCATTGCATTCTACTACCCTCCCCATGCCCTACTTGACTCCCTACCTCCCTTCCAGCTTACCCTCACTTCATACTGCGTGCCCCATCCCCTGGGACATTCCTCCTTACTAGGGCTAATCATGTTATTGTCTTTCCATTGCTCTTCATTTGAACTGGTCAGGAACAGCCAATCAGCCCTAAGACTGCACCAGTGTGTTCCGACTGCCAATCCTGACACATCACCTCCCCTTTAAAGGCAGATAAGCCAGGGGAGGGAGTGATGGGGAGGGTGGGTTGGGTCTGTCAGACTCAAGAGAGAGTTAATCAGTCCTGACTAGCTCCTGCTGCCCAACCCAGTTCCCTCAACATTTGTACCCCACCCCACTCCGGCAAATACACAAGTACGTCACACAGAGCCTCCCAGAAGTCTGGCTTCCCCCACCTCCATAAGCAAAGAAGCTCAGCTACATCAATGTCAACTCAATTTAACTGAAACAGTTACAAAACACAGATTACCAGAAGCTATTACATCACACAGAACCTCCCAGAAGTCAGGGTTCCCCCATCTCCACAGTAGACATATATAATGGTTGATTGGACAAAGAAGGATACAACAAAGCAAGCAGCATAGCAACAGAGAAGTGGTAGCTTAGGTGAACAATGATCTGGCTTGCAGGGCAGGTTATGCGCAGAAACATTTGAGCAACCAGATGTTGGTCAGAAAGGGGGCAGGGAATGGATAAGTGGAGGGATTTCAGGTGTATTAGGCTAAGGTGGGGGAGATAGAGAGGAGAAGCAAGGGGGAGGCATAAGAGCTGCTTTAAGGAGAAAAAACAGGGAGAGTTGCAGAGCTGGGGGTGAGGACAGTTCCAGAGGAGGGGGAGCCTGTAGGAGAAGGCAGAATGACCAGCTGAAGTGTGGGGGTGGATAAGGTAGAAGACGTGAGGGTCATTGGTGCACAGAGCATAGGAGGTGGGGTAGAGGGGGACATGATAGAGGAGAGATGGGGGGCGCGGAAGCAGGCCAAACCAGAATTTGTCAATAAACATCAGGAAATTGACAGAATGCCTTTGGGATATGGGCATGAAGAGGAAGGAGGGGCAGAGAATGCAATGATGAGTACGGGGGGGAGCACTGGAAGCAAAATGACAGAACATTATGAAAAAATTATGGAAAGGAAATGCCAAACCTGAGCACTGTTGTAACCAATGATGGGGTGTGAGCTGGGAGATAGGAATAAGGGTTTAGGTGAAACAACAAACATTAGTCGTGTAGTTGCAGAAAAGGGATTTAAGGCTGGATGGGGAGGAGGATGAATGAACAGAGGGAGGAAAACTCTGTCATAGCTGAGGGAGCCAATGTGAGAAGCCAACTGCCCTGCTGAGGATTTGGTAAAAGGGAGAGAAAGTGAGAAGGAGTCAGAGTCATGGAGGGAGTAGGAGGAGGGGAAGGGCAATTAGAAAGAGAAGAAGTAGCAGGGAAAAGAGTTATACTAGAACAGAGATGAAGGAGCTATTATGAGATAGTCATCTGCTTTCCGGAATGGAAAGACATAGCGAAGAATAAGGAGAGCAGTGTAGAGTGTAGAAAGGAGAGTTGAAAGCAAAATGGCAGAAAGAGTGGCTACATTGGTCTAGTCTGACCAAGGTAGTTTTAGAAGTAGCACAATATACCACATTTCTGCAGATGAACGATGTGAGATGCATTTTAACAAGGATTTCAAGGTGGGCGGGAGACAAGAGACGCAAGCAAGCAAGCAAATAGACCACACGTAATTTAAAGGAGATACAGCACCACGCGACCAAATTACAAGAAGGCAAAGGTTGGTGCATAAAAAACAAATCGCACACTTAAATAATGGTGTGAAAAAAATGTATATTTATTGTGCTGAGAACAACAAAAGGAGTGAGTCTCACATAAACTCCCCAACACTTTGAACTCATGCTGATTCTTCCTCTGGGGCACTAGAGGGAGATGGAAATGTTTGTATGCAATATTGTAAATGGATATGCACCAATGCAAGAAGCTGTTGCAACAAAATGCCTGAACTGAATTTGTTAGTTGCAGAGTGTAATCTGAACCTGCTGGCTACCACAGAGATCCAAAATCATTAACGGGACATGTCCGTACTAAGATATTCCTTGCTCAGAAAGGATAAGACAAAGAGCAAGGGAAGGGGTGGCACTTTATTTGAGAAAGGAATCAAGGCCACAGAGACAGATATCTAGGTGACTCTTGCTGTTTCGAGACTCTGTGGGCACTAGTGGCCACAGGGAAATGCTAACAAATTAGAGTCTGAGTGGTTTATATAGCAACAGGCCAAGATCAGCCAAGAGAGATAAGAGATCAGGGAGGGGCAGTGGACGTGGACTATCTGGACTTCAGAAAGGCCTTCGACACCATCCCTCACAGGAGACTGGTAAGCATGTTAGGCAGCTTAGAGATAGGGAGCAAAATAGCAAACTGAATGGAAAATTGGCTGGTAGATAGACCTCAGAGGGTGGTGGTTAATGGGGTGCACTTCAGGAATGGGGGTGATGAGTGGGGTTCCTCAGGGTCAGTTTTGGGTTCCATATTGTTTAACATACAGTGTACTATACATTGGGGACATTTCAAAGGGCCTGCACGGGAAGGTGTGTCTATTTACAGATGATACAAAGATCTGTAACAGGGTGGACACACCAAGAGGGGTGTAAAGAATGAGGGAGGATCTGTCTGGGCTGGAGGAGTAGTCAGGGAAGTGGCAAATGTACTTTAACATAAAGAAATTCAGAATTATGCACATAGGGCTAAAGAACCCAAGAGAAAAATACTGGTTGGGAGGGAGGAACTTGAGGCAACAGAGCAGGAAAGGGACCTGGGGGTCATCATTTTGAATAGCCTGAAGGTTGGGAACCAATGCAACAAGGTGGCAGGGAGGGCAAACAGAATGTTGGCATGCATAGGAGGAAGGAGGCGATCATGCCACTACACAACACTATGGTCAGACCACATCTGGAATACTGGGTTCAGTTCTGGAGGCCACACTTACAGGGTGACAAAGACAGGGTGGAGATGATCCAGAGAAGGGCAACCAAAATAGTTCAGGGACTACACAGGAGGTCATACGAGTAACGACTGGAGGTACTAAACTTATACACACTGAAGACAAGTAGGGAGAGGGGGTATATGGTAGAGACCTTCAAATATCTGAAGGGAATAAACAAGGTGAGGGAAGGAAGCATATTCAAGATGAGTGAAAACAAATCAACTAGGGGACACACATTCAAGGTGGAGGGGGGCAGATTTAGAGGAAATGTGAGGGGGAAGTTTTTCACTAAGAGAGTGGTGGGTCTTTGGAATAGGCTACCAGAATGGGCGGTCGGGGTAGATTCAGTGAGCAAATTCAAGAGGGCATGGGACAGCTACGTGGGGCTGAACAAAAGAAGCAATGGCATAGCATATGGGGAGTTAGAGAAGGGATAATGGGCATAATGGATGGGTCAAGGGGTCCTTTTCTGCTGGCATAATGTTTCTAACTCTCATGTGAGCATATTAGTGACTGTACATCAGTGCAGGCCAGGTATGCATGACTGGCACATACCCTGCCAGTGCATGGCTGTACCCATAGACAGGCATACAGGGCATGGCATGCACTACCAGTGGCCACCACAGGCCACCTGTCTGTGGCCTCGCCTCCCAGGTGGGTAACCAATCAGATGCTCATCATGGACAAAAGTAGATCACATGCTCTGCATGGAGCAGGGGATTGTGGGACACTGAATATCCTGGAATTTAAGTAAAAGTGGGTGAGTTCCCAATGGTTGCCACAGCACTATCTGTCTGACTAAAAGGAAGGGCTGCATGGCACAGGTGGCTAGCTTTCACACCATGGCCAGCAGGTGTGATTCATGGTGGGCATGCAGTGGGTGTGGCAGAATATCTGCTCCTTTAACATGTGCCCCACTCTCCCAGCACACCATGCCTAAGTGAGAAGTGCGGAGTGTGGAAATGCCCCAGGTCACTCCCCCAGTCCATCCGCATGTGTAGATGCATGGACAAACATGGGACCCAGTGCAAAGGGGCAAGCACCCCTTCCATGAATGCCATGGGGGTCTACAGGACCCTTAATGTGTGGCTAAACAACTTAGTGCTGCCTACACACAGTGGATACATGGTGTATAGGTTCTACACACTTATGTGCATAAAGTCTATTTTGAGTATTAAGCAATCCCATTTACATCAGCTTTCTCCAGTTTCCTTGACAATAGATTACATGCTTTCACCTCTCATCCCAATATATTATTTAATTCTAATAAACCAAGAATGTGAAAAATTCTAAAAGCTTAACACTTACCAAACACTTTAATATTCTTATTAGGACTTGGTGAAATTTATCTCCCTAATGCAGAATTCTGGTGAAATTATTATTTTTTTTAAATTCAATATACTTTATTGAAATTTTACAAGTCACGTATAGATTACAAAGCTTAAAGGGATGTAGTTAAGGCAATCAGCGATACAACTATGTAGATATCTCAGACAGACAATTTATTTATACCTTACTAACATCCCTCCTGACCCTTGTTATCTTCCCTCCCCCTCCCTACTACCATACAGCCCCCTACCTCCCTCCCTTTAGTCAGCCTCTTTCCTTCCTCCACCCACCCTCCCCTCCATTCTCTAGCCCATGGCAGAACATTCCATAATATTTAGCTCCAGGAACATAGAGTTGTAAGAGGGACCTTTTAGGCCATTTATCAGATGTCAGTGATTCAATCTGCCTTAATCTCGGCAGGTTAACTTGTGTGTTTCCGAGGGCTACTGTCAGATATCGCCATAAAAAGGTTACTTCCTGGTGGGCATCCGGACTGTCCTTTCGGATATATAGTACAATGTGTGGAATTTGCCCCATTTCTTGCAGTAATAGGGTGTTTGATGTCTTAAACATGCAATCATCCTTTCTAACCTTAGATTGCATAGTAACTCATTCAGCCATTCCAGATATGAAATACTGGTTGAGTCCTTCCAATGCTTTAGTACTAATCACTTTACTGAGTGGGAAATGAGGGACATACTATATCTTTTCTCTTTATTTGGAATTTGGGAGTAATCTCCTATTAGGCAGATTTCTGGTGTAAACAATGTTTCTAGGCCTAGAAGGAGATCATCATTACTCTGTATTTCTCTCCAAAGAGATGAGGTCATAGGGTAATTCCTGAAAACATGCCTGACCACATCTAGTTCACCTTACCTATTTCTGCCAATTTAGCTGGGGTAAAATAGATATTATGCAATATATAGAATTGCATTAGATGTAATTTATCATTAGAGATGTAGGTGTATACATCTTGCCAGATTTTATCCCACCGAAAGTTAATGGTGGGGAACTGGGAGGCCAATATTTAGATTCCCCTTGAAGGTCAGGGTAAATGGCAGGGTACAGTACTGATGTCAGTTGTGAAACTGAATGTGGTTGCCAGGCCAGGTTACATAGTTTACTAAGCAATTCAGATTGCTGTATAGTCCTTAGCCCAGAGCCAAACCAACTAATCAGGAGATGTCTTATTTGGTTACCCTTAAAAACCTTAGTACTCGGCAGATTTAAGATGGTTAACAGATCCAGGGTTGCTTTAATTTTCCCCTGGTCCATTAAATCACTTATTGCGATATCAGATATAGGGGTTACCCTTTTATTTTTTATCTGGTGCTCCCCTAGTGTACAATTAGGTTTGCAATACAATGGTTGGAAATGTCTTTACAACTGTCATAGCAAAGGGATTTGCAAAACTGGGAATGTGCTCTAATAGATACATAGATTAACTCACTCTGAAAGATGCGTAAAGCAATTCTGGGAGATAGGTAGAGAAGAGTATGGGGAGAAACTCCACTTCATTCTATTATTTGACACTCTATCTTTATTCAAATCGTCAAGTATGAAGAGGCGCCTTCTACAGATGGGAGAGCTATCCAATGCAACTACTTGGCCACATGGCTCGCTAAGTAATACTTAAAAAAGTTAGGTAGTTTAAGACCTCCCTATTGCCTGTGGGCACCTAAATGCATATAGGAGCGCCTCGGCAGTTTGTTATGCCAGAGAAACACAGAAATTATTCTATATAGTTTTTGGTACCAGGCTTTGGGGAGATAAAAGTTTAGCATATTTAGTGGATAAAACACCTGAGGGAGAGTGTTCATCTTAACAACGCTGATTCTCCCTTGCAGCAATAAATAAAGTGAGGATCACTGGTCTAAATCTTCAGTTATAATCATAAGAAGAGAATCCAGATTTTGCTTTTTATCAGGCACATATTGGAGGATAAAGTGAGACCTAGGCATTTAATTTGGGAGGCCCAGGCCAGTAGTAAGTTAGCTATATTTGCTCGGTAGGTGTGGGGATTCAATGGCATCACCGATGACTTATCTCTATTCAGTTTATAATTTGGGTATTTATCAATTTTTTTGATAATGACCAGTTTTGCCTGAAGTGTGAATGCTGGATCCAACACGTGCAACAGAATATCATCCGCATACGCAGAGAGACAAAGATCCAGGCCTTCAGTCTGGATGCTCTTGACAAGGGGAGAGTTGTTAAAGTGGTAAAGGAGCAGCTCCAAACAAAGATTAAAAAGCAATGGTGAGTGTGGGCATCCCTGTCGTGTGCCCGAGTGTAATTCAAAAGGGGCTGAGTAAACCTCATTACAGTAAATCTTAGCTGTGTGAAGTGAGTACAATACTTTCACACATTGGATAAAAGATTGTGGGAACTTAAATTTATCTCACACAGCAAATAAAAATGACCAGTTGACTCTATCAAATGCCTTCTCCATGTCCAGGGACAGCAAAGCCATTGGATGTGATGCCAGCCTGGATGCAGAGAAGACATGGAAGAGTTTCCTTAGGTGATCTGTAGAAGAGCGACCTGCCACAAAACCTCCCTGCTCTGGACTTATTGAGTGATGCCAAATGTTTGCCAATCTTGTAGCCAACATTTTAGCAAAGAGTTTAATATTGTAATTCATACTGGAGATTGGGCAGTAATTATGTACTTTATTTCTAGGTTTATTCGGTTTGGGTAAGACTATGATAATGGCTTCTAGTAGGGATGGGTCTGAAATGCCAGAGTCACAGAGATAGTGGAACATTTTAAGCAATAGGGATGATAGTTGTTCTTCAAATGCTTTGTAGAACCTGGATGGAAAACCATCTGGCCCCGGGGCTCTATCATCTGGGAGTGAGCGTATTGCTTCAGGGAGTTCCTGCTGCATTATCTTCTGGGACAGGAAAGTTTTCTGTTCTTGCAAGAGGAATGAGAGAGGAATATCAGCTAGATATTCTAGTATGGCTACGGGCTGTGACATTTGAGACGGTAGCATATGTATAGTATTTTTATAGTAGTCTTCAAATTCCTTGACAATTTCTCTTGCTTTGGTAAGAAGAGTGTTGTCTTTGAGGAAATTGAGTGCTAGTACCATTCTAGATTCCTCCTGTTTTTTGAGTTGGAGAGCCAGGAGATGACTAGTCTTGTCTCCCTGTTCTATGTATCATTCTTGGGCTTCAAAAAGGGCATACGAATTCTGGTGAAATTCTAATTTCACTTCTGTGAAATTTTGTGAAATTTCACCAAAACTGTGATTTTGATTATTTCCATCTAATCTAAACAGTATTTGTCCAAATTGCACCAAATCTGTTACAGTGTCTGCACCGATACATATAAAGAAGTGTGCCAAATGTTATATCACTACCTTGAAAGATGCCTGAGTTATAAGCCTTCAAATGTTTGGAAATTTTAAAGTTACAAGTTAACAACTATGTTAAATCAAATGGTTTGTCCAATTCGCACCATGTTTGGTGTGCTGACTTTACTAATACCCATACATGTGTGTGCCAAGTTTCATATCTTTAGCTGAAAAGGTGGCTAATTTATAAGCCTCCAAACATTCAGAAATTTAAAAATTATATTTCACAATTACTGTACATAAACTGATGAATTATAAGCCCCTATACATTTACTGCTAAAGAACAGAATATCACAAATGTTTCCAGGTTCATTGAGCCTAAATATTAGGCTGTATGGCAACCCTCATGACCAAGTATCATATCATCATGCTGTCATGTTGATGACCCTGGTTTAGAAATGAACCTGGGAAGTTGTGTCTGGAGACAGGTCATGGTTAAAACTTACAATTTATGAGGTATGATATATTTCATAATATTTTGGGGTGGGTGGGAGGTAGGGGAAAGCTGCAGCTTTTGTTTAAATGTTATTGTTATACTTTAAATGAAATTCTATTCTTTCTACTAGGTTAAATTTGATTATCTCAAATTAGTAATAGAACTAAATATTATAGAAAATTTATTTTATTGGAAATTACTAAGTAACAAGGTATACACTATGGAAGGGATGGAGTTATGACCTGATGTTTAATAGATAAGTTGATGGGAAATGTACTCTTCCTAATGTTTCAATAAATAGAAGTATAAAAAAAACTTACAATATTCATAACAAATACTTCTCTATTTAGGAGTTTATATGACTCTTCCAGGAAAGTATGCATCTAAACTTTTAATTATCTAGCTACAAACATGGCTAAGTTGTAAGCATAGAAATATTTTCAGAAATGTTCACATTGGGAGCTATGCACGAAGGGGCAGGAAATACACATTGGAGGCACATATTCTACCTGTGCAGCTCTGCAGAACCCAGATAGGTGCAGGGTGCATGATATGCACAACTGCAGACACCCACAGGGCACCTGTCCATGATCGTGCCCCCATGGTGAGAAGGACCACACAGGGCAGCCGGGAGTGGCATAGTGGATCCAGGCAGGCATCCATTTGGATGTCTGTCCTGGGTCCCAGAATGGATCAACTTGTGCCCAAGGCATGGGACTGGGTGCATGAATAGTGAACACAAGCACCCGGACACATATGGCATGGCCTCATTGTCTGTTGAACCTCCTGCCCATGCCCTTGTGGCATCACGTTCCCCTGCATGCATGATACATGGGTTTGGGCATGTGGGGACACATTAGTGGTATGAAGTCATGCCAAGGAGCCACACTGGATGGCTGGTAGGGGCTACCATCCAATCAGCTGTCCCAGCCCTCCTCATCTGTCCAGTGGGCTGGGACGGCATGAAAGGTCACTTCCTGGCCCCGCCACATACAGCAGGTGAAGTCTGTGGGGGCATGCAGTGTGTTATGGCTGGGTCCCAGATGCCATACCCTGTTCCACACTGTGCCCCCCTGCAGACAACACTACATTCTTTTGTGACTGGCACGGAGTGCTGGCCTGCCCTGGCATGCTCTCGCCCAACCCAACACATTGCTTCCACACGGCCAGGGGTTCAGGCATGTAACTGCATTATGCCCAGTTCTAGAATGCTGCATGGGGTCTGCAGGAACCTGCTCCACAGTATTCATGCGTATCGATGCCAACGAACCCGGTTTCCACGGCACATTGGCATCATGCATAGGGCTCATTAATATTAAATTGACAAATTCTGAGCCCTTATAAATTTTCTACACTTAATCCAAATGATAGTAAACTTGGTTCACCTTTAGTGCCCACACATGACAATACGCAAGCCAAATGTCAAGCCTCTAGCTGCAACCAGCACTGAGTTATAGCCAATTAAAGAATTTAGGAAAATTCCTCCTGCACCCAAAATTTTAATTTTGTGAAATTTCATGGAATTTCAGGAAAATTCTGCAAATTTGGAATCTGCTATTTTTGCCAAGCTCCAGTTCTTACTAATGGTGGGAAGCAATTCGTGCACTTATCTTTTCCTGCTTTGAACCATTCATATGTATTGTATTGGACAGGGGTGATATACTACAACAGTGTACAGTGACATCACTATGAGTGATGTGTTTACACATCTCAGATATGTTCTCCTACCTTCCTGACCTATCTAAAAGACAGCAGCAGTTCATAAAGCTACTGACAGCCTAATGGAAGACCAGTACAGGCATTACAAAAGTCCTCACATTACACCACTAAAGTCTGATTCACAGCAGCCTCCCTTTCTAATTTAATATTACCTTATCATTAACAGAATGATTCATATCATATCATATCAAGTCTTTATTTAACCAGGCGTTCATCGTTGAGCAGAAGCTCATTTGCAAGATGGACCTGGGTGGAGCATGAACAATTGTATATACAGGTCAACACAGGTATTTACAAGGCAATACAGATAATACTCTTTACAGAGAGGAAGAAAAAGAACTTCATATGTACATAGAATTATACAGATATTGTACAGATTACACGGTATTTACATACATAGAAGTGTCTATAGGAAGATAAAGCAGGTTATCTAAGGTTGCAGGAGGAAGTAACGGAAGAAAAAAATAAAAATAAAATATACACCAGGTAGAGGTGAAGGTAGGGGGGAAGAGAGGGAGGGAAGTAGGGGGAGAAAGGCTAGGAGGGCACGGTGCACAGAAAGGAGTTGGTAAAGCTGGATGTAGAGAAGGTGGATGGAGAAAAGGAGTATGTGTGAGCCCCGGGATTGAATGCTATAGCACGGGGCATGGTAGGATGTCACAACCCAGGGTAGTGAGCTCCTATCCGAGGTTGGGAAAGGAAGAATAAGGGGATGGATGGGCCTAGTGTTGATAAGACAGGGGGATAAGAGAGAGAACAATTAGGCTGGTGAGGAGCAAGCTGATTGTCCAGTAAAACACACCAATCTAATATTACAACATTGGACATGGCACCAGACCTGTAGTATGTGTTTCTCCGGGCGCTGTGGACCCTATTCCATGGGAAAGATCCATCAGGCAAGTCACCCCTCAACCCTGAGAACATATGGCAAACCATGCTTGCAGCATTCCCTGGCTGGCAATCAGGATTCTCACTCCCTTGCACTGATTGTCATTAGTTAGACCAGCATTTTCTGGTCTAGCTTGTGGCAGCTTGGCTACTCTTTTTAAGGGACTTGTGCCAAATATTCGGCACAAGTTGCTATAAATTAGGAAAACTGAGGTAAATCCACTCAATCTTCTTGAATTGGGTGCAGTGTGCAGCAAAGTTTTCAGCACAGTTGCACCAACCACTGGATCTGATGTACAGCCGAACAGAAGCCCTGCATCTTCCTTCATGAATCTGACCCATACTGTAAATACTGAGGGTTTACATAAGGTCACTTTGATTGCCTATTTCCAGTACACATTCCTATGCAGCAATATTACTCTAGTGCTGGCAGACAACAACAAAGGTTTGACATGCCTGATCAAGGAATGGCTTAGGCTTCTACTATGCAGCTGTTTAAGAGAATGCCTTAATCTTCCTAGCTTCTAAAGGTCCCATCACTTGCCAAAATATATTTGCTGTACCATGTTAAAAATTTGGCAATGGAAAATTATCCAACCACAGCTAATGACAGTCTCAAGTAAGAAATTATATGATTCAATTCTGGTAACAAACTTTAATATTCCAGTACGTTTTAGAGGATGCCCAAATGTACAGGTAAATGAGGTTTTGAACCAATTAACAAATAGGAGAATTTCCACCCCCTCCTTGCATGTGTGACATTGAGTGGCTTTGTAGCCATGTCAAATTAGGAGTGAAAGACTCCTTTAAGCATAAAAGCTTCAAAGAAGGGTATTAATTTACTGTAGATCCTCTTTTCAACAATTGTTTAAAACCCTTGAGTCTTTTTTTTCTTTTTTCATTGTCCCTTTTCACTATATTTTTGTGGCCACATTGACTCAGGAGTGGAATGAACTGTTGTTTTGCATTGTAACATAAAGTGAGGTAGTGTTAGGCATTTTCATATTTGCTGCATGCAAATACTATACTGTATGTGGAAGGAAAGATAGGCTTAAACCCTTCAAACAAAACTGATTTTATTACTGGAGATAGTAAGTAACATTACAAAGTGCCTGAAAAGAACATATTTCATGGACACAAATTTCCTAAAATCTAGACATCTTTGAATTCAGGGCCATGGGTTACCTCTGGTTTGGGGAAATAGCACATGATTGGATGTTTCTGGATCAGGCACACTCCTGAATGAACATTCTTCATGTACAGACTGACTGATTGCTTCTTGTGCAATCCTTTTATTTGGGGGTTTAACTTTTCTTATGAGTGAGTTTTTTTTCTTTTCCTTTCTTTTTTTTTTTTTCAATTTCCCTGCAAATATTGTGTAGGGTTCTATGATGTCATTGTTTTCAATAAGTTTCCTATTCTTCTTCAGTAAGTGTCCATGGGTCTTTCTCTTCCACCTGTACAGTGAACAGAGATGGACTGACGGGACCTGTGCTTGACATCTTATCTGCAGGACAGCACCTCCACCATGCAGCACTACCCTCATGCTGTACTACAGTGTCAGGTCTGGGCATTACTCCATGTAACTGAAACCCACAACCTTGTGAACTCCTAGCCTCAGAGGCAAGTATGCCATCCACTGAACCATTGACACTGATACTGACACCCATGTCCATTCATAATGGACCTTCTCGGTTTATCAAAGCTGTTGGCAGCACCATGTTAGAGAACCAGACAGAAAGTGCTGCAGGGTACATTATAATGTATAACCACTTGTATCACACACTGTGGAAAAAAACACTAAAAATGCAAACTGCAAACATTTAACACAAGCAACATTAAAGAAAAACATGGTTCAAACAGCAAAAAACACCCTTTAAATCCTATTGACAAAATGGCTATGGTAATGACTTCTACTAATCTTTCTGGGGCCCACCTGGCACTAAATAAAATTATTAATAAGAAACAATATGTTTCAGAGGTAGCTTATTACAAACCATAGACAAACACCATAAAAGAAACTAATATTATCTGCTCATAATTAAGTAGGAGGTTTTTTTTTTTATTTGGTGCATGCAAAACAAAATAATTATTTGCCAGAGGCATTCAATAAAATAAGTAATAAAACTGCAGATTTGTTTGCTAAAACAAACATAGTCTTACATACTGAAGTCAAAATAAACAATATCAGCTATGTGCACCAGCTTTAAATGGGATTTATTGCACTCAGGGGAAGCTGGAAGCTGTCAAATTCCCACATATTAGATGTGCAGTTCAATGCTTAGGTAACTTTTAGTCAGTAGGGATACAATAAAATGTAACATAAAATAATGTGTGTGTGTGTGTGTGTTAAGTTGTTTAGCACATTTCTTCGTAAATGAAATGCAATATATTCTAAGAATTGTTTTTCATTACCTTTCAACCTTTGGAAAACATAATGTACACTCCATGGTGCCAGTTTTGAAATTGTGCACCATAAGAATTGTTCTCTCAAATCAAGTGCCAGTTTTTATGGCCTTATACAGTGAGTCTAAGTTGTTGATATGATTATCCTTATGTTGTGGTGCAATTGCTTGGGTATCTTCAAAAGACCTTGTATCAGTGACTGAAAAACCTAGACGGTTATGGCTTCCAACTGAAAATCTTACAAAACATGTACAGTTCAATGCTCAATAAAGAAAATATATTAAAATGCAAGATAATGTCAAGATGCAAAAAAAAAAAAGCAAAGGGAAGCATGGCCATGGGGGCTACTTCTCAAGCCCCTGTTTACAATAGAGATGAAAGAGGTCAGTGGCAAATGACCAATAGCAGGGGTGCATTTTGAATAATGGTGGTGAAAAGCATCAGGAGTTTTTGCCCTGAAAGGGTAGCACAAAAGAGCAAAGTAAAACTTGCCTAGAGTAATGGGGAAAGTGGGATTTAGCAGCTAAAACCTGAGGGAAGTCTGTATGTTCCAATTGAATTATAGGCAGCAGGGCAGCCTATTTCTAGCAGGGGACAAGAATTATATTGCCTTACTATGGAGGCAGACAGGGAAGACTAACAAAGTAGATCCCCAATTCAGATTTGTAATGTCAACACCCTTGGGGGGGTCATAGGGGTGTGTGGTAGAAGGCAGTGTTTTTAAAACATAGAGAACCTTGCTTCAGATTCTGATTAGTGCTAGAACTCTGGGAGATCTTTTGAGAAGAGGACCTGCAGAAAAAAACGTACTGTGAGCCTTTACTCAACTGATGTCACTGGGTTCTAAAACAGATATGTACTTATAAAATGAATATGAGGTGGGGAAAGGCAGTATCAGCAAAAGGCTCTGAAAAGCAATAAACAAGAAGATTTTAAATCAAACAAAAGAAAAGCACAGAAGAGAAATAGAGGTTCCACGCAAGCCCAGATTTCCAAGTGCATTCAAACAAGTAAAGAAAGCATTATGTTCCCCATGAAAGTGACACTGAGAAAGTCATCTTGATATTTACTGTCATTGTATTCTACAGTCATAGAGATGACACATCCATATCCCCAACATTGAGAGAATCAATCATGACATCAGAAACAGCTTGACATACATGGCACAACAAAGGCTAGAGGGTGAGCTGGATGTCATTATCCACCTAGGTACTTATCACCTGGCAAACAGAGAGCCTAAGGAAGTTTAGGAAGAGTTTAGGAAATTAGGGAGAGATCTCAAGCAAGTAGCTACATCTGTCACCTTCTCAGAAGTACTACCTGTGAGAGGCATGGGAGAGCATAGGAGTGCATGCACCAGGAAGTTTAGCACATGGTTGAAGAACTAGTGCTGCGAGGAAGGGTTTGGATTCATTGGTGATGTGTGACCCACTTGGAGGGATGGAGGCTTGTTCAAGTCTGAAGATGTGCATCCATCCTGGAGGGGAATCCAAGCACTCAACGATAAGTTTAAATGCTACATGGACAAGCATTTAAACCAACCAATGGGGTGGCAGACAGGCACAGAGGGTACTTAATTGCCCACACACCATAATTAGCAGTGGAACCAGTGAACAGGAGGAGGGGATATCTCTACAAAGCAGTGTGTAAAAGATGAAGCTAGGCACCCAAGGGGTGGATAGGCAGAAAGGAGGCACAATTCAACAACATGGCAGACAAAAGGGTGGACCAGGGATAAAGAACAACTAGGGAAGGGACTGGAGAAGAAGAGCTAAACAGTCCAGGGAGTTCACATCAAGGAAAGCCTTGTGTGCCAATGCCAAGAGCCTTAGCAACAACATGTAGGATCCGGAGGCTGCCATGGTGCAGTTGGACCTGGACATTGTGGCCATCACAGAGACCTGGCATAATGATAATCATGACTGGGAGATGGCTATACCTGGTTACAACATAGTCAGAAGAGACAGGGCAGGCAGGAAGGGAGGAGGAGGAGTGGCACTTTATGTGAAAGATGGCATAAAGGCCAAAGAGATCCAGGAGGAACCAACTGGTGGAGAGATACTGTGGCTTAAGCTGGAAAGAAAAATGGGGTCAGCCATCCGCACACGGGTGATCTACAGAACATCAGCCCAGGAGGAAGAGACAGATAGGGAGTTAATGCTAGCCATCCAAAAGATGGCAGACAAGGGGGAGATGATGCTGTTTGGAGACTTCAGTATTCTGGACGTGGACTGGAGCCTTCAGCAGCAGCAGCATCAACCAGGAGCAGATTTATCCTGGACTCCCTTCAAGGCACCTTCCTTAAACAAATGGTAATGGAACCAACTCAGCAGAAGGCAATACCAGACCTCATGCTCACAAACGGGGGCAGTGTGATAGGAGTAACAGGGAGGAAGCACCTGGGGAACATTGATCACTGGTCACTGTGGTTTGAAATCACAGAAGGAGCAGAACCAAACTGCACAAAAACACATATCCTGGATTTTAGGAGGCACACTTTGGGAAAATGGGGACATGCTTGAAAGTGGCACTAATGGGAATGGAAAGGGAATCTGGGTGGAGGAACAGTGGGCAATATTTAAAACAGGGATTACAAGAGCAACAGAATTATGCATTAAGCAGGTTAGCAGGGGGAAAAGGAAGAGGAGGCTATTATGGCTTTCCAAGGAGGTAATGGAGAAAGTTAAAGCCAAAAAGATTGCATTCAGACAATGCAAAAAGACACAGGCAGAAGGGGATAGGGAGAAGTACCAGGAGAAGTAAAGGGAGGCAGGGAGGTCAATAAGGGAAGCCAAAGCTCAGACAGAAGAGTGCATGGCAAAATCAGTGGGTAGAGGGGACAAAACCTTTTATAGGCACATACGTGAAAAAAGAAGGGCAAAGGGAGGGATAGTGAAACTGAAGGGGGAGGTTGGGGGACACATGGAGGATGACAGCCGTAAAGCTGACATACTGAACAGATATTTCTGCCCAGTCTTTACTGAGGAAGAGGAGGGTAATGGGCCTGAAGGGAATACAAGGGATGGGAATGGTGCAGAAATGGACACACGTCGCTTTACATGGGAAAGGGTCCTAAAGGAACTGGAAAGAATAAGAGTCGATAAAGCAATGGGGTCAGATGAGATGCACCCCAGAGTCCTAAAGGAGCTAAGAAAGGTGGTGGCTGAACCTCTGCCAATCCTGTTTAGCTGATTAGTGGAAACAGGGAAGGTACCCAAAGACTGGAGGACATCAGATGCAGTTCCCTTATGCAAAAGTGGGATCAAAGAGGAAGAGGGGAGCTACAGACCAGTCAGTCAAACCTCGGTAGTGGGGAGGATCATGGAAGCACTACTGGAGGACAGACTGGTGGAGCATCTGTTTGCCAATGGACTACAGCACTGATTTCACCAGGGAGGGGTCATGCCAGACCAATCTCATTGAATTTTTCGACTGGGTGACAAGGGAGGTGGATCAGGGGAAGGCAATGGACGTGGCCTATCTGGACTTCAGCAAGGCCTTTGACACTCTGCCACGTAGAAGGCTATTAAAAAAAAAACTGGGGAATATGGGAGTGGGTAGGACAGCAGTGCAGTGGGTAGGTAATTGGCTGAGCGGCAGCACACAGAGGATGGTGGTAAATGGCTGTCACTCCACAGAGGGAAGAGTGACCAGTGGGGTGCCACAAGGATCAGTGCTTTGACTGGTCCTATTCAACATCTTCATCAGTGACATTTCACATGACCTAGAAGGCAGAATTTCCTGTTTGCTGATGACATGAAACTCTGTAACAGAGTGGATATACCAGAGGATGTGGACAGAATGAGGAGGGACCTGCAGAAGCTTGAAGAATGATCAAGGGTTTGCAGTTAAAATTCAATGGAAAGAAGTGCAAGATAATGCATATGGGGCACAAAAACCCTGGAACAACATATCAGTTGGGGAATGAGGATACAGAATGCACAAAGTAGGAAAGGGCTCTTGGGGTTATCATCTCTGATGATCTCAAGGTAGGAAAACAGTGTGACAAGGCAGCAGGTAAAGCAAATAGGATGCTGGAATGCATAGGCAGGATCATCACCAGCTTCATAATTCCACTATACAAGACACTAGTGAGGCCCCACCTGGAATATAACGTACAGTTCTGGAGACCTTACCTATGTAGGGACATAGACAAGGTAGTAAAGGTTCAGTGGAGGGCAACAATGATGGTACAGTGCTTGCATCACAAGTCCTATGAAGACAGGCTGAATGACTTGAATATGTACTCCTTGGAGGAGAGAAGGGAAAGAGGGGATATAATAGGGAAATACATGTACCTTACAGGGAGAAATACTCTGCAGGAATACATTATTTTCCAGTGAAAAAGATGTTCCAGGACTAGAGGGCAGGTGATGAAGTTGGAGGGAGTGCGATTCAGAGGAAATGTGAGGAAAAATTTCTTCACAGAAAGGGTGGTGGACAAGTAGAACACACTGCTAGAAGAAGTGGTGGGGGCTGAAACAATCACAGGACTGGGATTTAAGAATGCGTGGGATAGACATTAGGGAATTCTGGAGGGATAAGGGGCAACAGACTTCTAGAAAAATGTAAAGAGAACTTACAAGCTCAAATGGGCAGACTGGGTGGGCCATAGTCCCTTATCTGCTGACAATGTCTATGTATCTAAATAGGCTTTGTCTGCATCAGGATGTCTTGTATACAAAAATGCAGCAATATAAATGTCCTTAAACACCAATAACAGATTTTAATTGATAAAACTATTTTATGTTTACTGAAACTGGACATGATCCTATTCAAAACACAATCACAATAGAAAGACCTAGATCTTAGCTAGAGCTATGAAGATGCATTACTACATACTCGTATCTACTAGGATATTTGAATGGTCTGAACATGTGCTAACTGTGGTAATCCAATCAGTTTTGGTCAGAAATTGGATTAGATAGAGTGCAATCTGATCAAAATCTGTGCATGATATGCAAACACTATCAAAACTATTTGATCTTTATCAGACACAACCCTACTATTAACTGTGTAAATAGTTTCAATGCAAAAAGAAATAAGAAAGTTTCAAGTTTCAAGTTTTCTTTTCTTGTTAGACTGAACGTCTTTATAGGTAACAAATAATAAACATTATTACAAAAATGCAAAGCTAGATAATCAATTTAAATAATTGAAACAATAGCCTTGCCATTGCCAAGTCATACAAAATAATAAAATCCAGAATTTCCTAATTCAAAAACAACAAAGGAAGAAAGGCAGATGTAGAACTGGTCTAGCAAATGCTAACACATTTATTAAAATGCAAACAGGACATCAGGAGGATGGAGTTTGGCTACCTGCTCCCTTTATGTCGATATGTGAGCCTGTAATCCTAATTCCCTTTCGAGACAAGACAGATGGCATGCGGGCCTAAAACACCAATCACCTCATCTGCCCTTTTCCCATATTTAAAAACTGCAAAAAATGAGGACCTCAGATAAATAACAGCATTACAATGTACATAAGCTATTACAACCTTTCCCTTAATATAATGAATTGTCTCAGGAACCCAAACACCTTTTTTAATACTCTTTTTCAGATTGAGGTGTTATTAGTCTGATTAACACATTATCCAAGTGTATTTGCCAAAAGAAGAAGAGCCAACAATATGTTTCTTTGAGTATTAAATGTTGGGGAAATTAACATAACATGTTTGGGATCTTTTTTAATCAGCATTCCACAACTAGTCAATAGAAATACTTTTTATCTGATGAATGTCATGATTTTAGAAAATTGTCTTCTTAAAGTTCAAATTGGCATTGCATGAATAATTTACTTTCTTTAGGCAATAATGAAAGCTTAAGGTAAGATTCCATGTTATGCACTTTTTTCTGTTCAGTGCAACCCATGCTGATGCCTTTTCTTCCACAACTTGTTCCATATCTAATTGTTTAGCTTGATCCTGTAATTGTGACTTTAATTTACTCAGTGAAAATTTCATGGGCTCAACTGAGGGAAAATTTGTGAGATACCCTTACCAGGATTTATACAGAATTTAAACAGAATTCTTATACCCCTCAGATGAAAATGCATTATCTTTGTAATATATTTTCTCTTTAAACATAGATCCAAAATAAACCAAGTGCATATTAATTTTCTAAACTAACTAATATTTAGAGATTCTTGTTTCTATAAATGGTTTCAATGACAACTGTTCTAATTCTGCCCTTGTTTGAACAGTTGGAGTCAACTGCAGAACTTGACGAATCCTTTCATTATGCTTGAGTCAGGGATTTTTCGAAACCCTCCATTTTAATTGTTAAACAAAGTGCTGCCCCATACAGAATTCAGACTTGCAATTTTGGAGTTAGGGCATGAATCATAAAATTAACTGGTTTGCCACCCTATTGTTACTTGAACCTATTCCAGTTGCCAGTGAAATTTGGAAGAGTGAGGGTTGTGGGTCAGAGGCACCGCCCCCCAAATGGTACCACTAGACAACTCTTACACTACTCTGGCAGAACGGACCTGTTCTGCAGAGGCACCCACTCTAGTAACCAGGGAGGATGTGGGGATCATCCATAACAGAGATCTCGAGAAGGTTGGAAAAGGACCCCAGAGGAGGAGGAAGCAACTTTAGATGGGGGACTCAGTTGTTAGGGGGATAGATTTGAGGAAAGGAAGGGAGGAGGGGAGGGAAGTTAGCTGCTTACCAGGCACCACTGCTCAGAGGGATGGGAATCAGAATCTGAGGATCATTAGGGTAGCAGGATTGGAGGGAGAGCTGGATGTTATTGTCCACCTAGAGACCAATGACCAGGCTAGGGCCAAGGTTAGGAGCGTGTTGAGATGAGTTCAGGGAGTTGGGGAAGGGGTCTTAGTCAGGTAGCTTGCTCAGTGGCCTTTTCTGAGGTGCTACCTGTCAATGACAGGGGGAAGGATAGGGAACTCCATATCAGAAGCTTCAACACATGGTTGAAGGAATGATGCAAAAAGAGGGATTTGGCTACACTGGGGACTAGGATCCCACCTGGAGGGATAGGAGCCTATACAGGGGAGATGGCCTACATCAATCCTGGAAGGGAACCACAATCCTCATTTAACAGTTTAAATGTTACGTTAGTGAGTATTTAAACTAGCCAAGGGGGATGGTGGAAGGAAATGGGGAGACATAAACTGCCCCCCCAAACTGAGTAGGTAGTAGGGAGAATCCTAAGGAAGGGATATCCCCAAGGGTACCCAACAACAAAAGAAACAAAATGGTAGAAATGAAGAGAGATTGGAATGACAGCAGAGGGAGTAAGGTGAGAAGGCAAAGGGGGCAGAGGAGGTTGACAAACAGGGTGGTACCAGATCCTGGAAGACCATGTGTGGAAATGCTAAAAGTCTGGGAAGCAAAATTCCGGACCTAGAAGCCATCATGGCAGAGCCTAACCAGGACATTGTCGCCATTACCGAGTCATGGTGCACTGAGAACCATGACTGGGATATAGCCATACCAGGCTACTTTCTGTTCAGGGTGGAGGACCGACGTGTAGCACAGGTGGGTGGGGGTGGCAAAGTATTGGGAGGATGCCCTGGAGCTGTGGCATGTACCTGCCTGAACGGAGAGGAGCAAGGGCCAAAACTGGGGGAAAAAACACACAAAAATATAAATTAGTATTAAAAAAAAAAAGGACAGGGTGGGAAAGAAAGGGAGAGGACTGGCTCTTTATGTAAGGGATAGCATAAAAGCTATTAAGATACAGGACAGTCAAGGAGGGGTGGAGTTACTGTGGGTCATCCTAGAAACAGGGAAGTGAGTCGCTATTTGTGCTGATGTGATCTACAGACCTCCAGCATGGGGTGGGGGGGGGTTTGGATAAGGTTCTGGTGGAAGCCGTCCAAAAGATGACAAGCAAGGGAGAGGTGCTGCTAGTGGGGGAATTCAGTCTGCCAGATGTAGATTGGAGCATCCCTGCTGTAATGTCAGCTAGGACAAGGGACATCCTGGACTCCCTGCAGGGGGCGTTTGTCAGGCAACTAATAAAAGACTCCACTCATGAGGGGGCAGTACTGGACCTTGTACTCACCAGTACCTGGACAGTGTTGCAGATGCCACAGTGGGTGGCCACTGGGGTATCAGTGGCAGAATTGAACAACACAAAGGCAAGGGTCCTGGACTTCAGATAGGCCAATTTTAAAAAGATAGGGCAATGCCTCCGGGATGCCCTGGTGGTTGGGGCGACTTGGAGGGAGTGGAGGAAAAGTGGGTGAACCTCAAAGAATGGATACAGAAGGCAACAAACCTCTGAGTCAAACAAGTAAGCACATGCAGGAGGAAAAGAGATCACTATGGTTCCCAAAAGAGGTGGTGGAGAAGGTAAGGGTAAAAAAGTTAGCATTCAGGAGATATAAGGAGACACAGAGAGAAAATGATAGAAAAGTGTATCAGTAGAAACAGAGGGAGGCAGGGAAGGCAATTAAGAGCACAAAAGTGCAAACAGAGGAGAAAATAGTCCAGGCAGCACAGAAAGGGGACGAAGTATTTTTTCAGGTGTGTAAGCAAAAAGAGAAAGACTGGAGAGCGATAGTAAGGCTTAGAAGGGAAGGACTGCGTGGAAGTTGACCATGAAAAAGCAGACATCTTGAACAAATTTTTTTGTTCAGTGTTCACTGAGGAGGGGAAAGGCAAGGGACCACAGATAAGGGCCAAGAGCATCAAAGGAAGGGAGGTGGACACTAGTCCATTTACAGAAGAGAGGGTCATGAAGGAACTCACAAATCTGAAAGTGAACAAGGCAATGGGAGCAGACAGGTTGCATTCTAGGATACTGAGGGAGCTCAGGGAAGTGCTGGCTGCACCTCTGACAGCTCTGTGCAATCATGCACTGGAGATCGAAGTAGTTCTGGAAGACTGGAGGAGGGTAGATGTACTCCCATTTCACAAAAGTGGGAGTAAAGAGGAGGCTGGTAATTACAGGCCAGTCAGCCTGATTTTGGTGGTGGGGAAATTAATGGAATCGATACTTAAGGAGAGCATTGTGGAATATCTTGAATCCAGTGGACTTCAAGATCCGAAGCAGCATAGATTCACTGGGGGAGATCATGTCAAACAAATCTGAGAGATTTCTTTGACTGGGTGACCATGGAATTACATCAGGGTGGAGTGGTGGATGTGGCCTACCTAGATTTCAGGAAGGCCTTTGACACCGTTCCACATAGGAGACTCATAAACAAGCTAGGAAGCCTAGGAGTGGATCCAAATGTGGTAAACTGGGTAAAACATTAGTTGGGGGACAGGAGACAGTGGGTGGTGGTAAACAGAGTTCACTCCATGGAAGGGAGGGTGACCAGTGGGGTGCCACAGGGATCAGTACTGGGACAGTCCCCTTTAATGTCTTTATTAGCAACATTGCAGAGGGGCTAGAAGGGAAGGTATGCCTCTTTGAAGATGACACTAAAATCTGCAATAGGGTAGGCACTCCAAGGGGTTGTGGAAAATGAATAGCGATCTAAGAAAGCTGGAGGAGTGGTCAAGGGGGTGACTGTTAAGATTCAATGGGAAGAAGTACAAAATCATACACTTGGGACACAGAAACCCAGGGCAGAGTACAAAATTGAGAGGCCGGTGTTCACTACCACCAAACAGGAAAGGGACCTGAGGGTAATCATATCTGATGATCTCAAAGTAGCCAGACAGTGTGACAAGGCAGTGGGGAGAGTTAGTGGCATGCTGGGCTACATAAGGAGGGGTATCACTGGTAGAAAGAGAGAGGTGGTACTACTACTGTATAGATTACTTTTGAGATTTCACCTAGAGTACTGTCTCAAGCTCTGGAGACCACATCTCTGGAAGGACATAGACAGGGTAGAGACAGTCCAGAGGAGGACAACTAAAATGGTGCAGGGTCTGCATCATAAGCCTAATGAGGAGAGGCTGAAGGACCTCAATATGTACACCCCAGAGGAAAGGGGGGAAGGGATTTATGTTAGAAACATTCAAACATGGGGGGGTCACGTGACGCCAATGGAGGAGTAGCTGCTGCTGTTTGGGGCTCCATCCTAACAAACTGAACTTACCGTCTTTTACATACTTTTCTTGACTTACCTCACTCTCTCCTGGGTCATATATATGAGCGGATCTCTTCTGGATCGCTTTGAGTAGCGATCGACTTTCGAATGCAGCAGGCGAGCGAGCAGGAGCTGGAAGCGAGCTGCCACGCCGCAGTTCTTCACCGCAGATCGAAACTGAAGAGGTTACGCCTTGGTAAGATCTATAATGACCCTCTCAGTCATAAAGGAAGTGCTGTTTGGCTAGTGGATGAGGTGGCTGAAATCAAACCTGCTCTGACCCAGCTTGCCCATCGAGTTACGGACACAGAGGCTCGCATTTCATCAATTGAGCGAGCGTTTGAGAAGTTGAGGCCTACAATCACTGAATGTAAGAAAATGGTTACGAGGTTGGAGGAGCGGCTGGACGACCTAGAGGGAAGAAGCCGGCGAAATAATTTAGTTCTTTTAGGATTGCCAGAGGGGGAAGAGGGCTCCAATATGTTACTGTTCTTACAAAAGCTGCTTAAAAAATCTGCTGGCCCCTCACCAAATGGGCCGGAGTACGTCATAGAGAGGAGGCACTGTGCCCTAAGAGCTAAGCCCTCATCAACAGAGCCTCCACGACCCATTATTTTCAAGCTTCTCAATTTTTTGGACAGGGAGCACATCCTAAAGGAAATAAAGAAGTTATCATCTTTTCACTGGGAAGGCAAAAAGCTTCGCCTTGTCCCTGACCTGACTTGGA
Source organism: Neoceratodus forsteri (assembly GCA_016271365.2). Taxonomy (NCBI): domain Eukaryota; kingdom Metazoa; phylum Chordata; order Ceratodontiformes; family Ceratodontidae; genus Neoceratodus; species Neoceratodus forsteri. The sequence continues at coordinate 149,846,553 of CM057456.1, forward strand.
AAATGAGACAAGTTAGAGCCTCCTTTCGGCCTATTACTTCGCAGCTGTGGGCGGCTGGGATTCGCCATCATATTTTGTACCCAGCTAAGCTTGAGGTCACCACTAAAGAGGGGGTAAAACGATATGAATCGGCGGACAATGCTTTAACTTCCCTTCATGGTTTGATGCCTGACCTGTTCCCTAAAGGTTAAGCCATGGTGTGGACTATGTTGATCTACAGGGGCTTAATAGCCCAAATTGAGAATGTATTTGGACTGCTTTACTATCTTTGTTTACTTTGGACTATAATTTCAATAACTTGGCTATGTCATAAGATTTCGGGGGACTTTTTCAATATCTGTTAAATCTAAAACTTGAGCATCTTTGTTTGGGTCAGGTAGTTATTAGTTAATGTTGATCTTTCAGTCCAGGAGAAGATTGTTATTTCTCTCTATGTCCAGTAGAGGGAGTTGCCTGTTTTTCATGTTATGGATAGCTTTTTTTTGCAATTTTGATGTTACTGCTGTTAGGATTGGACATAGCATTATTGTTTGGCTATGTGGTGGGAGGCCATGAGGTTTATGCAGGCTGCCCTTCTTATATCAGTGGTTTGGGAAGTATTAGGGCAGGAGGATTTGACAAGCTACATGTTTTTTTGCCTTGAAAGGGCATTCCCTTCTTTACCCCTCCTCTGAGCTGTCTTTCACCTGCATGTATATCCAGTTTTCACAGGACACTGCTCCAGTTGGGGCTAGGACTTAGCCATTAATTAGATTGAGGTGTTTGTGTGGTGGGGTTGTCTCAAATAGGTATGAGACTTCTCTTACTATGTGTCTGCTCAATTTTTTTGGGGGTTATTTCCTTTTTTCCGGAGGGGCTGGAAGGAGGAATCCTCTGTTAATTGTTAGGTTCCTTATTTTGTTTAATGGCATTTAACAAGGGCCTCCTGTTAACTATTTAATCTGAAGTATTCGAATTAACGATTGGCATCCCTACCACTTGTGAGGCGAGGGTTATATCTGTACATGCAAGTAGTGTTCTTACACTCGGTGGGTTTGCAAGTTTATTTCTGCTGATCTGGGACCGTAGTGGGGGGTTAGGGATGCCCTACCTCTATGGCGCACTTTGAACCAGTGTAAGAGGAGTGGGCTTCGGGCCTGGGGGGTCGAGTTTGGCAGTTTGGTTGGGGGAATACTTTTGGGGTGGGGGGTTGGGGTGGAAAGGTTTGGGTTTTTTTGGGTTTATGTGGTGGGTGGGGCAGCTATCCGTATATTGTTTCAGGGGCAAGATAGGACAAATGGTCTCTAACCTGAATTTTTTTTCCTGGAATATCAAAGGGGGGAAGGATAATTGTAAGAAATATGTAATTTTGAACCACCTAGAGCGTTATCAGCCGGCATTTGTATTTTTGCAGGAAACCCATGTCCTTTCGGACCACCTCTCTCATTTTAAGAAGAAATGGGTAGGCCAAGTGTTTGGGTCTGGGTACTCTTCTTCTAGCCGGGGTGTGGCAATTTTGATAGCCCGGGGCGTCCCCTTTGTACATTCGGACATAATTGATGACCCGAATGGCAGATACATTATTGTTTCTGGCAAACTTGGAGGGAAGCCTCTTGTGTTGGGGTCTATTTATGGTCCCAATGCTGAGACCCCCTCCTTCTTTGCCCATTTGGCCGTGGTCTTATCTCCCTTTAGGGAAATGCCACTTATATTAGGGGGTGACTGGAACTTAGTTCAATCTGACAAATTGGATAGATCGGTCAGTAGGAAACCACATTCCTCTCCGGCCCAGCAGGCTCTAGCTGAATGTATATCCTTTTTAGGATTAATAGACCCCTGGAGATTGTTTAACCCTGCAGCTCGTGACTATACCTTTTTTTCACTGGTTCATAAATCCCTTTCTAGGCTAGATTATTTTTTGGTGAGCCGACGGGTTATTTCTGAGGTAACGGAAACCGAGTTGCTCCCAAGGGTGATTTCCGACCACTCTCCGGTCAAAATTGTCTGGACTCTGTCCTTCATTCCCAAGAGATCTTACACATGGGCCTTAAATAACAGCATACTTAAAGATGTCCAGACTTTAAGTAGATTCCGTATCTTTCTGAAAGACTCAATTAAATTCAATTGGGGTACGATTTCCGATACAGATAAATCATGGGCCGCTCTTAAAGCGGTGTGGAGAGGGGAGTTAATTAGGGTAGCTTCGGTAAGGAAAGTGAAACATAATCAGAAGATGTCCATTTGTCTGAACAAGATTAAAGAATTAGAGGATATCCCCGAATATTCGAGGTCAGTTGACCAAGAACTGGAGTTGTCCGCTTTGAGAGCATGGTATGCCGGGGCTTTGAGGGATAAAGTGGCTAATTCCTCAGTTAAATCTAAAGCCCTATATATCGGGCAGGGTAGTAAAGCTGGGAAACTGTTGGCCTGGCAGTTAAAACAAAATCTGAATCCAAGTGGTGCCGCTTTAAAATCCTGACTCTAACGAATTGGTTACTGATCCCAAAGGAATTCTACAGTCTTTTGTGTCCTTTTATAGTGACCTATATTCGAGCCAGCCGCCCTCCGCATACCTAACTTTCCAATATGCAGGGTTCATGATGGACTTACTACCTAATTTATCACAGGGACTCTAGGCTGAGGCTAATCTCTCCTATATCTAATGAGGAGGTAATGTCGGCCATTGACTCACTTAGGGCTGATAAGGCATCTGACCCGGACGGATTTACGCCATTTTTCTACAAGTTATTTAAAACTGAAGTTGCTCTGCTGTTGAATCAACTCTTTACCTTTTGGTCTGAGTATGGAGTTAGGGATGCGTCACTCTTCGAAGCCAGAATAATTCTATTGCCCAAACCGGGTAAACCTACAGACTCTGTTGGTAACTATAGACCCATCTCTTTGCTGAACTTAGATGTAAAAATTTTTGCTAAGATATTAGCTTCCAGACTTAAGAGTGTCTGGCGTGAATTGATTAGTCCGGAACAAGCTGGCTTCGTGGAGGGATGCACCTCTGCTGACCATTTCAAGAAATTGTTTTATTTAATTTCAGCATCAGCGGCCCCTAGTGTCGAAGCTTCTCTTATTTCATTGGATGCGGAAAAAGCTTTCGATCGGGTGGAGTGGTCATATATGTTTGATACCCTTGTTAAATTTGGAATCCCCCAACAATTTATACAATCAATTAAGATCCTCTACTCATGTCAAACTGCTAGAATTCAGTGCAATAACTTAATTTCTGCTGTTTTTCCGTTACAGAGGGGAACTCGTCAGGGCTGTCCTCTATCACCATACCTGTTTAATTTGTATTTAGAACCTCTAATTAGAGCAATTAAGACTGACAAACAGATTTTGGTATTAAGATTGAGATCAGAGCATAAATTGTCGGCATTTGCGATTTATATATTGTTACATATCAGGGACGTAACCTTATCCCTCCCTAGAGCCCTAAATCTTATTGAGGACTTTAGTGGTTTTTCAGGTTTCAAGTTGAATCTAGCCAAAACAGTATTTTTTCCTCTCTCTACTAATCTTGTAAAAGGATGGTGTCTATCCTTAGGCCTTCAGTGGCAACCCAAGACCTTGGTATATCTGGGCATCCAAATTTCCAGAAATCTGGAAGAGTTGGCTCAGTTGAACTTGAAACCTGTCCTTAAATCCATTAGAGAGGATCTGGAAAGATGGTCTAGACTTCCTTGTCTTTTTTCATGAGAATTAACACAATTAAAATGGTGGTCCTCAGGGAATTCTATACCCTCCTTAATCTGAACATATACCTCCCCAAATCTTTGTTCAATAATTTAAGTAGGCACTGTTCGGAGTTCATATGGAAATATAAACCACCCCGCAGAGCTTATTTTAAACTTTGTCGGCAACGTAAACTGGGTGGCCAACAACTACCTGACTTCTTTAGATATTATATGGCTATACATGCGGCCAGGGCTTTTTTAATGGATGGAAAAATTGATACTCCCGCTACAGGCCTAGAATTAGACCAGGCTGTAGTTAAGGATTTAAAGATAGATCTAGAATCTCTTTTATATATCCCTTGGACCAAAGTACCCAAAAAGTTCAGAAATACCCCCCTGGGGTGGGATATTAGGGCTATTCATCAATTATATGCCAGGTTAAAAGTTAATCCACGGTTCGATTTCTCACAGCCCCTATTGAGGAACCCAAATTTCCTAATAGGTAACCAACCCGTTTGTAAACTATTTTTATCATCCTATTCCAAGATTCGGATCTCTGATTTCTATGAAGGTAACTCTATGCTCCCACTTTCATCATTAGCATTAAAGTTTGGAGTTAAATCCCAGTTTATGTTAAATTTGGCTCAAATTAGGAGTTCTATCCAATTTTCATTGAGAAACGTCAAAAGATCAGACCTTGTGGGGGACCTATGGGCACAATTATCTGTCTCTTGTTTATCTGGTAAATTGGTTTCTAAAAGTTACCAATATATTGCTAAAAAGATCGACCTGAACTCATCTCCTGTTCCTTACTATTGGAAAGTTAACATGTCTCTGGATTGGTCCGAGAGAGTTTGGGAGAAAGTTTGGATAGATATTTATACTATACTAAGCAAGATAGATTAAGAGATCCAGTTCAAACTGTTGCATAACATGTATTGGTCCCCTGCCAAATTACACCGCTGGAATAACAAATGTTCTCCAGCCTGTGAGAATTGTGATGGTTCTTTAGCTACTACTTTTCACAAGCTATGGTCCTGCCCAAAAAGTACTACACTGTGGGAGGTGGTCAAATGGGGGCTGAAACCTTTTTACGACCTTACAGCATTTTTTATACCAGAGATCTGCATCTTTGGGATGTACAGATTTATCCCATGTAACAGTCTAAGGGCCCGGATGGCACTAGTGGCATCGGTCACTAAGTTGGTGATTCTGCGCCACTGGCGGGATGAATGGACTCCTTCTTTTAAGGAGTGGTGGGAGGAATTTTTGACTGCTTTATATGCTGAAAGAACAGTGTATGTATTGGCCAATACTCAGCATAAATTTGATAACTATTGGAAGGAGTTTTGTCAATGTTTGAGGGATAAGTTTGGTTTCTAGTAATGTGGGTATTTTGAGTATATTCGGCTTTATTTGGTTCTCTCTATTTCTCTTCTCTTTTCTTCCGTATCCCTCTCTAATTCCTGCCTACATTTGTTTTCTCTGTTCTCTTTTTTTTTCTTTAGGAGGTTTCTATGTTGCAGATTTTGCTAGCTTCTTTGTAACTTTGGTCTCCTTTTCCTTTTTAGTTGATAATTAATATTTCTTTCCTCCCTTCTTCCAAGCTCTGACCTTGTTAGTGGTAATGGTTTTGATCTTTAATTTATTCAATACCAGATACACCCAATTTTACGGATAGCTGCGGGGTGGGGGATGGGTTAGAAGTTTGTAGGGTTGGGGAGGTTTTCTTTGTTTTGCTATTCCCATATTGTTCCAGTAATTGTATTTTGGTTACTGTGCACTATCCTTTGATGCAGTCTGTGTAACCATTATTATTTGTGTGCACTATGTACGGTTGATGTATATTCTTTTTTTTAATAAAATAAAAGTTATTGGCAAAGAAACATTCAAACACATCTTGAGTATAAATAATGTTCAAGAGGGGAGCATTTTTCAGAAAAAAAAGGTGCTCAAGAGCAAGGGGAACTGACGTGAAGCTGGAGGGGGGAGTACTCAGGAGAGATCTGAGGAAGAACTTCTTCACTGAAAGAGTGCTGGATGCCCGAACAGCCTCCCAGCATATGTGGTGGGGACAAACATGGTAACTGGTTTCAAGAAAGTATGGGATAGGCATGAGGGAACCTTAGAGGTAGTGAAGGGGGGGGGGGGCTAAAGCCAAAGATCAAGTAGGTTCTGTGGTGTTACAGTATGTAGGGAAACTAGGCAGACTAGGTGGGCCAAGCAGTCCTTATCTGCCATCAGTATCTATGTTTCTATATTTATTTTGCCTTGTAGCATATTGATGTGTGCTACTCATGTAAGATTTCCCATTACTTTAAATGTATTTCAAGATAATGATGTTGTTTTACCTTTTGTAGTTTGTTTTTATCTAAACTCGGATACTTTTTATTGCAATTAAAAACAGCCACAATTTCTGACACCCTGTAAAAAAGAAAACTGTCCATTGATGTATTTTGCTGCTGTTCACATTACTGTCCCACCACCCAACCCTCCCACTCAGCACCCAACACCCCACACCCGCCAAAACATAACACCAACACTGTGGGTGCCTAATCCCCAGTGTTGCCACCTGAAATAAAGAAAACCATCCCTGGTAGTTTTTTTTTCATTATACCCTGTAAAAAAAGAAAACCGTCCATTGATATCTATTGCTGCTACCACATTACTGTCCCCTCCACCTGACCCTCTCACTCAGCATCTACCAGCTCACCCCCTCCCCCCCGGACTACAGACACATCTTCAAACTTCAATGCTGGACCGCGAACTGAGGAAATTAGGCACGCAGTTCAATGTATTTCAAAGGGGTTTTGAACTTACTGCCATAATTTGGTAATTTCTGAATATTTTTATCCCAAGTTTGTAACGTGCCTTTTTTGGGACCCCACCTCATGAACAGCAGCAGTGAATTTAGGCAAATCTGTCCTAAAGGTGATTTTGTGGTATCTGTGAGAAATCACCTTTCAGGCAGGAGGTGAAAATTGTCTCTGCCATTGTTCATGAAGTGGGGTCATAAGAAGGCTGTGTTGAAAATTTAGAGTACAAATATTAAGAAACAACAAAGTTATGAGCCTACATTGAAACTGATGAACACAGGATTATAACTTTAGTAATTTTCAATATTTTAACCCCAAATTTTCAGCATAGCTATTTCTTCAGAGCACTTCATGTATGGGACTGCTGCCATTTTTTTCAAATCCTGGCCAAAATGTATATTTGCACTTGTGGCAAAAAATCACCTTTTGAGCAGGATTTAAAAAATTTCCCTGTCTTTGTTCATTAAGTGGGTTCATAGAAACATAGGGCAGGATTCACGAAGCTGTCAAAAGACCAGCAGCTGTGGGTAAACCGCTGTGCAAGTGGGTTGCCACTTGTGGAGCTACGGGTTACCCGCGGCGGTAGTATTCGAAGGTGGAGCCGGATTATGACCAGCTCAACGGGTTACGGCCGCTTGTGGGTGGTGTCACCAGGGTAATGGCCACAGCTGTGGGAATGGGCTACAGCTAGTGGAAGCAGCTGTAACACCCTCCGCAACTGCTGCAGCTGTCAATCTCCACCGCAGCTGCAGGCGATTACAGTTGGCAGCAGCAGTTGTGGAGTGGGACTAGGAAATTTATGCTTCATGAATACCGCCCATAGACTTTGACAGCAGATAAGGACGACTTGGCCCACCCAGTCTGACCATTTTCCTACCTATTGAATAAGCTGCAGATTCTAGTTAACCAACAGCCTGCTTCCTCCCACTCCCCACTATAATTGCCTTATGTCTATCCCATGCATGTTTGAATTCCCCCACTGTTTTAGACCCCACAACCTCCCCAGGAAGGCGATTCCATGCGTCCACCACTCTCTCCATGAAAAAAAATGTCCTCACATTGCCCCTGAGCAGTACCCCCTCTATCTTTAAATTGTACCCCCTTGTTCTTGCACATCTACTTTTCTGAAAGATGCTACCCTCCTGGACTTTGTTGATTCCCTTGAGGTACTTGAAAGTTTCTGTCATGTCATTGCTGGGCCTCCCAGCGCAGGGACCACAAGCTCCCACCACCGAGCCACCTCGGCCACCGGACCGACGGCTCATCTCAAACTGCCACCCAAGCTCTCTGCCCCAGATCCTCAGCCTTCCAGCTGGGCCCCCCACCGCAGGAACCGCGAGCTGCCGAGCCACCTCGACCACCGGACCGAAGGCTCATCTCAAGCCGCCACCTGAGCTCTCTGCCACGGATCCTCACCCTTCTGGGTATGGCTCTGCTGCCAGCCAATCAGAATGTGAGCGCCTCTCCAGGGCCCACTCCAACTGGCCAGAAGCTCTCCTCAGTCTCTGCTCTCCAAAACCGGCATTATTTTAGAGAATTTAAGTACTGTATGTAAAATATATGCAATTATTATTTTTATTTATTTTATTTATTTATTTTATTTATTTTAAATAAATAAATAAAATATGCAATGATTACAGCCAGTTTACAGTTCTAAGTGCAATTTGTCTAAAAAGAGCTGTGATTACAGGCCTCTCTTGTGGTTTTGTGCAGTTCCAGACTTTTGGAGCCCAAACAAACCACTCTATTGTTGTACAAATTGGGCTCCCTGCTGGGCTGACCATGTCTCTGTGCCTCAGACAGCCTACTTAATCCCCCCTCTCTTCTTCTCTTCAGCTGGGCCCCCCACATCAGGGACTGCAAGCTACCCTCCCTCAGCCACCAGACCGATCATTCCATCTCACGCGCGATGAGCTCTCCTCCCTGGATCATCCGCCTCCAGGTATGGCTCTGCCACCAGCCATTATTGCCCCTCCCACCCCATCCTCCCACCCAAGCTTGACACTTTTATTTATACCCTACCGCTGGTCACACGATCAGCTTTTTTATCTAACAGCCCACTTCCCCATTGGCTGCTTATAGTACTCTACCACTAAAGGGACCCACTAGCTGCGCCCCTCTAAAACACAGTTTACTAGGCCTCACATTCCCGCCAGTCACTCCGCCCTTCTGGACTTCACCATGGTGTCCTGGCAGGCACCAAAATTTTGGTATCTACTTTTGGTACTGTCCCTAGCACTTCTTTTCCCACTCCTTACTAAGCTGCCAAGGGGCTCACCCACTCTGGTTAAGCCACTGACGGTGGGTAACAGCACAGTCAGCCTCTCTGGCACAGCGCTCCACCCTGAGACTATGCCCCTCCTCTGCTGCCCAGTGGTCCCCTGTGCTTCAATTACCTCGGTGCCCACCCACTTCATCACCCTCCACAGGCTGGTATCCTACCCTATGTTTTCATTTCTCCCCCATATAAAAGCTAAACGGCTAATCCTTAGCTCCTATAAGGGAAGCAGGGTACCCCTTCTCCTTTTTTTCTTACTTTTGATAGCATCTGTGGATATCCACCCAAACCCAGGCCCTGTTATAGATTACCCACCAGCCAATGCCCTCCAAACCACCACCCCTCTGACATTACCAAATGGTCTTAAAATCATTCACCTAAACATAAGAAGCCTGGCCCCAAAAGTCTGTCTACTACAACCCATGGTACTTGCATATGCTCCAGATATCAATGTAATTTCTGAAATCTGACTGACTAAAAACATTCTGGATCATGCTATCGCTGTCCCTGGCTTTACCATCTCTAGACAAGACAGGGCAGGGAGAGGTGGTGGCGTGGCTATCTACACCTCCTCTACCCTCCAGTTCACACCCTCCTTCACTTCAACCGTCCAATCCTTCCACGAGGCCTTACTTTTAAAAATCTCCTATCTCCATACCAGCCCTATCTTCATCGCTGGAGTCTACTGTCGCCCAGGGCAGCCAACTTCCAATGTCACTGACTTGGTCACAAAACTTTCCTCAACGGCCAATGGTGGCAATCTATTCATCCTGGATGACCTAAATCTAAACTGGCTGGCCCTGTCCCTGACTCATATTCGCTCTACCATCGATGCTTCAAACCTTTGGCAACTTATACTGGAGCCCACTCGACTAAACTATAAGTCACTAATTCACTCCCTGCTTGACTTAGTCTTCACCTCCCATCCCCACCTGTAGTGGCCTCGGGGCTATTACCTGAATCTATCAGCGACCACCGCATGACCTTTGTAATGCATAAAATACATAGGTCCAAGCTTCCAGCAAAAACGATTCTCACTCTTCCTTTCGCATCTCTTGACCTGCAACTTTTGCTTCAGAATCTCGCTCAAGCCAGCTGGTCCCCCCTGTCCTCAGCTTCCTCAGCTGATGTGGACCATGCCCATTTCACCTCAAAGTTCCTACAAATTTGGAACTCCCGTGCTCCGCTCCGCAAAACTAGGGTACATGGTGTGCACCTACCTTGGATCTCACCTGTGCTACTGGCCTGCCAAAGAGCTCACGACCTTGCATGACATCAGGCTAAAGCCACCAACTGCACTAGTGACATCAAACATTACCGTGAACTCAGAAATGGCTGTACTAAAGCCATCCACCTAGCCAAAGCTGAGCATTTCAAGTCTAACTTCCAGACTAACACAAACAACCCATCCAAATTCTGGAAACTCATCTAATCTCTCTTCTTGCCTTCTTCAAACACTCCACCACCTATCCTCAGGCACAACCATGCTGTCCTTACTGAACCTATGGCCATTGCCAATTGCTTCAGTTTTCACTTTGCCACCTGTGCCTCTGCACTGCTTAGCATCCTCACAACCCCCTTTCTTGCCCTGGTATCCCCGTTTACCTCCTCACGCACTGCTCCCCTACCTGCCCCTATCTCATCCCCACAATCTTCCCTCTCCCCCTGGCTGTTCTGCCCCTATGCCATCCCTCACCCCTACCTCCCCCCCTCAGTTCTCCTTCTCTCCTGTCTCTCCTGAAACTACTCTATCAGCTCTCCTGGCACTTGATTCTACCAAAGGTTCCTCACCTGATGGCCTTGACCCTAGTCTCCTCTCTCTCTCGGCTCCTGCCATTGCCTATCCTCTATCCTTGATACTAAATCTCTCCTTTGAGTCTGCCACTGTTCCCTCAGCTTGGAAACATGCTGTAGTCCTCCCCCTCCCTAAGTGGGGAGACTCCACCTCTCCTGGGAACTATCAATCTATCTCTCTCCTTCCTACCTTAGCCAAACTCCAAGAACACATAGCACTCAACCAACTTTCCTTGTTCCTCTCTGACTATGCTTTTTTCACACCTTTCTAGTCTGGCTTCAGGAAAGCCCATTCCACCACCACCTCTCTGTTGAGGCTAACTGAGACCATCTCCTCAGGCTCTGACAAAGGGAACATTACCTCAGCTATCTTTGTCGACTTGGCCAAAGCCTTTGACACTGTCTCTCACCCCCTTCTCCTACACAGCTCATCAGCAGCTGGACTCTCCCCTACTGCCACAGGCTGGTTCAGCACCTACCTGTCCAGCAGGTCACAATCAGTTAGAATAGCTGATGTTATCTCACCCCCCCCGCCTATTACCACTGGAGTCCCCAGGGTTCAATGCTAGGTCTCATCCTGTTCTCCATCTTTTTAAATGAGCTCCCCTAAGTTTGCTCATCATCCAGCATCCACATGTATGCTGACGATACAGTGCTGTTTACCTCTGATAAATCAGTCCTTGATGTCACTGCCAGGCTTCAGTCGGACTTCACCAAGGTCCAACTGTGGTTTAACTCACACCAACTATTTCTAAATGCCAAGAAGGCAGTCTCCATGTCCTTCGGCACAAGGCAGAGACTTGCTTGGCTAAGCCACCTTCCCTCCTTTCACACCCTTGACTGGACTGCTCTTGAGGATGTCTCCTCCTTCAGGTATCTCGGCATTTGGCTGGATAGATACCTCGACTTCTCTGTACATATAGATGCCGCTCTGAAAAAATTAAGGCCTAAGCTCGGTGCCCTCTAAAGAAACCACAGCTGCATCCCTCTTGCCACCAGGCACAAGCTGGTACAGAAGATGATCTTGCCCATTTTTGACTACTGCGACATAGTCTATGGTGCTGCCCCACAGTCCCACCTATCCGGACTGGACCCTCTCTACAACTCCTTATGTAATTTCACTCTTGACACCCCCCTCCTAACCCATCATTGTGATTTTTAACACTCCCTCAACTTCCTTCCCCTCCACAATCAGCGAGCTTTACATGGCACTATGTTCATCTCTAAATTCTGGCTTGCTTCACTCCCCTCATACATCTCCTCCTCTCTTGGTACCCATTCCCCCTCGTTCTATTCCCTGAGATCCCATGCGGACACACGCACCCTTTCTATCCCTGGCAGAACCTCATCCTCTGGCCAGAAAGCCTTCTTGTATCACCTGCCTAAACTGTGGAATTCTCTGCCTTCTCAAATCCACTTCTCCTCCTCCCTTTTTTCTCTTACCTCTGCACTACACAACTATCTCACTCCTTCCTGCACCTGCTTCTGACTCCTTCCTTACCTAACTTCTTTCTCGCCTTCTCTCCTGCCCTCTTACCTCATGCACTTGCCCTACCCCTCATGGGCTAGCGCTTAACCTAAAGACATGCTCACCTATGTTTCCACCCAGGCTACTGTGACTGCTGCAGTGTACCACCCAGATAATACTTTTGCACTCCACCTAGGCCCAAGTCTCAGCATTGTTCTTAATTGTTTGTATGTATTATGCATTGTATACCTGCATCATCTATGCTCCTCATGTATTGTAAATGGATGCCTCTCGCATGGATGTACTTTTTACTATGTTCCATATTCCTTGAGCATGCTTGAAAGTATGTATTGTATTGTATTTTATTGTACCTCCTTATAACTGCATTGCTGCAATTAATTGCACCTCTGTATTGCTGTACGATTTGTCATTGTTACTACTGTACATACCCCACCCCTTCCCAGGATGTACCGTGTGATGAGCATTAAGTAGTTCAGTGTATCTTTCCTGGTGAAACAATTCAATAAATAAATAAATAAATAATAAATGTCCCCCCTGTCCCTCCTTTCATCAAGGGTATACATATTCAGCTCTCTCAGTCTCTCTTCGTATTGTTTCTGATGCAGACCCTGCACCATTTTAGTTGCCCTCCTCTGGACTGCCTCCATCCTGTCTATATCCTTGCAGAGATGGGGTCTCCAAAACTGCACGCAGTTCTCCAGATGGGGTCTCACCGACTGTCTGTACAGAGGGATAACTACTTCCCTTTTTCTACTTGTGATGCCTTTCCCTATGCATCCCAGTATCCCCCTGGCTCTCCTTACTGACTTCTCACATTGCTTGCCCAACTTTAGGTCATCTGATATGACTACCCCCAGGTCCTTTTCTATTATTGTTGTTGTTAGTACTTCCCCTGCCTTTGTGTACTCTTCTCTTGGGTTTTTGTTTCCCAGGTGCATTACTTTGCACTTCTTTGCATTGAATCTAAGTTGCCATATGACTAGAAGGCCATGTGGAGTCACAAGAATGCTGTGTTGAAAATGTGGGGTAAAATATGAGAAAACAACAAACTTATGAGTCTATATTGTATTTTTTTCATCACACCCTAGTAGCTGTGGTAATGTTTAATATTTTGACCCCAACTTTGCAACATAGCCATTTTTTCACACAACCTCATGAATGTGACAACTGTCAATTCTCAAATCCTACCCAAAATGTGTTTTCACACATGTGGCACAAAATGACTTTTCAGCCATTACATAAAAAACATAGAAGCTGATGGCAGATAAGGGCCGCTAGGTCCATCCAGTCTACTCTTTGTGTAATAAATGATGCCTGTCATGCTCAGAAGGAGTTGTCATAAAAGATTATGTTGAAAATGCTGGGTAAAAATGTGAAAGACCAACTAAGTTATGAGGAAATAAACTGTCCCAACTTTACTTAAACCTTTGATTTTTTTGCTGATTTCGGCGCCTAATGTTCAAGGTATCCTCTGTTTTACCCCACCGTCTGAACATGGCAGATGTCATTTTTCAAATCCCCTCCAAGACTTGTTTCCACAGTTGCACAGCGAATTCACATTTCAGATGGGATTTTTAAAAGTCAATGTGTCTTGATCATAATGTCAGGCCATAAAAGAGTGTTGGACATTTGGGGTCAAAGTGTGGGAACCCACTTAAAAGTAGATATGGCCTCTCAGCTACCCTATCCTGGGAAATTACAATCTAAAACTGTGTCAAAGCACCACTAAAAATGAGACATTGCATCTTATATGCTCTATCCTGTGTAAATATATAGTAAAAATAAGTGTGACTACAATACCAGTGGAAAACATGCAGCATTGACAAATGCTTGTTTGAAGACACTACTTCTGGTCAATACTAATTAGAGATGCAGCAAATTTAAAATCCGCCAGCAAAGTGAACGGAAAGTGGCCACTTCGGCTTGGCACTTTGCTATGCGGAGTGCCCCTTAGGAAAGGCTCACTTCACCTGCTATTATTGCTTCGCATTGTCATTCAGCCTTAAACGTGAAGTAAGACGGAGTGACAGCAATATTGGCAGCATTCCACTCACACAGTCACCAGAATGAATGTGCAACCCCAAAGTGCTACTGTTTTGTGTCCAGAAAACTCCCCAGTGCTGATGAAGTGAAATGAGAGTTTAACAAGAAATGCAAAGTCTCCCAAAATTAATGGCGCACTCAGTCATGCGCGCAGTGGTCAGGTCACACACAGAGTCACCAGAATTAATGTGCAGCCCCAAAATGCTACTGTCTTGTGTCCAGAAAATTCTCCAGTGCTGACAAAGTGAAATGAGAGCGTAACAAGAAATGCAATCTCCCAGAATTAATGGTGTCATGCAAATGCAGAGACAGATTAAGATTGCACTGCACACTCAAGGGATGCATACGAAAAAGCCACAACACCTAACCAGTGCTTACAAGTAGTCATAAATCCAAATCTGGAAAGGAATACATTTTGCCAGTTGGGGGATTAGTGCATGGCAGTAACAATCCTCTACCAGTAAAGATACCACAAAGCAGTATAAAAAATTAATTCAGTTGCGGTGGATAGCCGGTTCACACTGCTGCAATTACTCTGTAACACAATAAAAGGTGTCTGATTTAATGGCACACATTGCATACACACACACACACACACACACACACGCACACACACACACACACTCAAGTAATGCATAGCAAATTGAAAACCTTTAGTAATATAACCAAATGTTTTAAACAGAGAAATTGTACCCTGCTGCACCACAACAATCACCAAAAAAAGTCAAGAATTACTGAGAATATTACTGTGTGTACATTAACACAGTTACACAAATATAACCAAAACAGAAAGACTGCCTTTTTCTCCCAGTTAATCTACCTACACCACAGATACGGCCCTCCCCCAAAACACACTTCACAGTACACAGACTGTTCTAAATGAACATTCAAAATCCACACACAACAATAAACACTTGATGATATTAGCACAGAAGGGTTTCCTATAATTGATGTACTAAATTTTGAGCAAAAATATTACTCAAAAAGGCATTTTAAACAGCTTTTAGAGGTTCTGAATCGCAGAGCTCTGAGAGCAAACTGTCTCCAGCTACCAGTGACACACACTACCCAGGCCAGAACTGAGGCTGTGCTGAACAATCTAGAGCCCATGTGACCTGCAATTCCATGAATAACTGCAGAATTTCATTTGGAGCTCAATTGCAGGGTGAAGTGAGGTGAATTACATTGATTTCAATGTACTTTGCCTTAATATTGGTGGAGAAGTGGGTTGGGAAAGGTGGAATAGGAACCATATCTTTAATACCCACTGTTGTAGGTGCAACTAACCCCCCTATTGTAACCTGTGGTTCCCGCCCACCTTGCCCCCTGGCTTGACAACGTCCACTGGACAGCCTCTCCCTCCCCAGACCTACCCCTTCCCTACTAGGTCCAAACAGGGATGTAACCCACTGTCTTCTCTGAGGACCTACTATACCCATGAGTGTAACTCACAATTTTGTAACATTATGTAACCTAAGTAACATACAAACTACTACATTATGTAACATAAGGTGTATCTATGTTAAATGTTCCTTTTACTGCACTTGTAATGTTATCCTCTGATTTAATCTGCACTATAATAACTGTCTTGATGTCTGCCCCCCCCCCGACGATGAGTAGTGGTGGGCGAAGTGGGCTCAATCCGCTCCGCGAAGTGTTTTGCGGAGCATGGGCGGATTTGTGGAGTGTTTCGAAATGCAAAGTGGAGTACTTCGTGTTATAATGAGGACAAGAAGTCCATTGGAAACAGTGACTTTGCATTACTCTGACTCCATTGGTCACTACTCTTTCAAATTTAAGGCGAAGTACATTGGTAGCAGTTCATACCTCACTTATTGTTTTTGAGCTCCAAAGGTGGATTTTGCAGTGATTCATGGGAGTTTAGGTCACATGGGCTGTATATTGATCTGTACAGCCTCAGTTCGAGGTAGTATGAGTAGGAAGGAGTAGGAGACAGTGTGCTTTGATAGCTGTCTGTAGGAATCTTTTAAAAGTTGTTTAAAAAGCATTTTTGCTTTTTTATTGGGATCCAACTGTAGTTCATCGATTGTAGGAAACCCTCCTGTGCTCACATCATCGAGCATTTTTGTTTGTGTATGGAGTTTGAATGTAAATTTACAACATTGAGTGTGTGTAGTGAAAGACAGTGAAGTGTGCTGTGTGGGGGAGGGGTGTATCTGTGTGTAGGTAGATTTAAGTTGGAGAACTAGTGATTTCTTTGTGTTTTGGTAATTATTTTGTTATACAACTGACTGTGTTACTGTACACATAGTAAAATTGTCAGCAATAGTACACATTTTCTTGATGCTTGTTGTGTGAATGTGGTGCAGCATTTCATAAGGTCAGGTTGTTTAAATTACAAATTTACATTACGTGGCACTGAATACACTGAACTTTTGCATTTGCATCGCATTCCTTGTTCAGCATTGTACACAAAGTGTTCTGTATTGTGTGTGCAGTGTTGCATGCATCAAATATAATACACCTTTTAAAATTTGTGACACAGATTAGTGTAAGTGCAACTAAGCGCAGCAATGTGAACCTGCTCTCCACTGCAGCTGCCTGATTTTGTACTGCAATTGTGTTCTTTGTTCTTAGTTTTGCTGCTTGTAGTGCCGTAAAAATCAGCACTGTCTGTATTCAGTGCCCCCCAACCCCACGTTGAAAAGGTATTTTTTACCAGACTGGATTGTTTTTGTGACCCCATCAGCACCACTGGTTACTGAAGTTGTTTTAATTCCGTGACAGTGTCACAACACAGTAGTCTCTTATCTGTTGCTGAAGCCACAGTTGTTTATTTTGCTTCACATCCAGCTAGCGACCCTCCAGTCAGAAAGTGAACGTATCAAAATCTGAATTTGATAATAATATTTGTGGTTGATCCCCCAAAATGCCTGCAAAGAGACCTGCAAGTAAAGCTGCTTCTGGCCATGGCAATGTTGGCAGTAAGAGGGTCTGTGGGCGTGGTAGTAGTATGCGGACAGAGAAGTGCATTGCTGATGTGAGGAAAGGTATTTCTCCTGCAATGTTGTTTACAGCCCAATCAGTAGCTTCACTGATAGTTGGAGGAGATGATGTTTTCCCAGCTGGTGGTATTAGTGTTACTGGTGTTAGTGGTGGTGGAGGTAGTATTAGCATTGTTGCATCAAGTTCTAATTCTGACCAGTGTACAGTATCCAAACATATTGAGTGTGAAGCAGTGCAAGTGAGTGGCAGCGTAGATGATGTCATACTTCCCCAGTAACATCCCATTAACTGAACCTGATTCTGATGATCATTTCAACGATAGCATACAATGTGATATTCCATCCACTGTGGCACTTAACGTCACTCATTTTCCATGCAGTGATTCACAGTGTGGTGAAAAAATATCAGGTGATGGTGGTGTAGATGCTGATGATGAATGTGATGATGCTGATGATGATGATGTTGCTGTTGTTGCAACATGCAGTCCACATGTTAGCATCCAAGCAGAAGATGTGGATGTGTGTGACAGTGACATTGATGAATAGGATGATGATGTAATTGACCTCAGTTGGGAACTGGAGAAAAAAAATTAAAAGCGGCTGTGTCTGAATCTGTTTTAAGGAACCCCCCCCCCGTAAAAACTTACGATTTACCTGTTTTAGTGGATGATGATGATGATGATGATGACCCAGTAATCAACATAATAGGTAGTCATGGTGGTCAGTTGCAGTCCAGGTGTGCAGTGCCAGAAACATCATGTGCCCCCCCCACTTCAGTGCTTAAAATAACAGACTTAAATAAGCCACATCATCATGGACATGTTAAAAGCAGAGCATAACAGTCCCTTGTTTGGGATTTTTTTGTTCAAGATGCAAATGATGATTGAGTTGCAATCTGACAGGTTTACCATGTGCGTGTGAGTCTAGGTAAAAAGGGGAGCTATCTTGGGACAGGAGGACAGCATACGCATCTTAAGAATAGGCACTTGGCTCTGTGGACCCAGCACAAGCTGGCAACTAATACCTGACTGGGGTGTTCACCCATATCACTGGCAACCATAGCCACCATGGTATCCCTTTCCATGGCTGTTAAACCAGTAGGAAATTAAACATGTGCAGTAGTGTGGTAATAAGAGCAGAGGATTAATAGAAGCATGATGAGGTGGAGGACCATAATGACTTTGAAATGTTGTCCAGTGCTGGTGAAAGCAGCAGTTTTTGTGGTGGTGGTGAATGGAGTATGTCTAGTGCAAGTGGTACATCAGCCCTGGTTGGCAAATCTGGAAAAATAACATAATTTCTGGGTTTGTCATCATCACCTGTGCAACCGTCTTCATCAAATGTCCACATTCCACCCACTGCCAATGCCATTCATCACAGAGCACAACCATTTGTGAACAACAACACACCCTGTGTAAAATGTTTAAGTCAGCCCACGTTACAGAGTGTTTTTGCGAATAAGCTGAAGTACCCCCCAATCATACAGTGTCACATGAACTTAATGCTACTGTAGCGAAAATGCTGGCAATCGATCTTTTGCCCTTCTCCTTTGTGGAGAATTCTGGGTTCCGGCAGTTTGCTGCCTGTGACTGTCCAAAATGGAAAGTCCCATCCAGTACATACTTTTCTACCCATGCTGTTCCCGAGTTGTTCCGCACTGTCTCAGACTCGGTAAGACATGTTCTTCAACATTCCTCCTCTCCATTCATCCATTTAAGTATTGACATGTGGACAAGTGGCAAAACAGTAGGGAGTTCATATCTGTGTATAACTGCACACTGGGCACAGGTGCCAGGGGTTGTTTGTGATGCTGGTAGTGTTAATAATCAGTGCAGGAAGGTGGATTGTCGCAGTAGCAATCTTCCGGGAATTCGCCAGCATGCAACAATTTCTATGTGCAGTGTGACCTGTTCACACACTGGTGAGAACATGTTGGACATGATACTGACTGAAATTGACAGATGGCTAAAACCTCTGTCCCTGAGACCTGGGTTCATAACAAGTGACAGTGGGTCAAATGTGGTGAAATGCATCATGAATGGTGTTTTTTTTCGTGTTCCATGCATGGCCCACTGTTTAAATCTTGTGATTCAGGAGTTTCCGCAGCATTCTGACATAAAGGAAATGCTGACCATTGCACGACGTATCTGCTCTCACTTTTCAAGATCTGGAAAGGCCCGTGACCAACTGTGGCAGTTGCAGATACAAAACAGCCTGCCTCAGCACCACTTGAAGCTGGAAGTTGTCACCCGATGGAACTCCACGTTATACATGGCAGATAGGTTGTATGAACAAGACAAAGCCATTACAGAATATCTTGTTATGCACACTAGCCGTGACAGTTCTGGGGCCTCCATGTCTATGACGACTGAACAGTGGCGCCTCATGGACTCTGTAATAACAATTTTGCAGCCTTTTGAACATGCCACACAGGCAGTCAGTGGCGAGTCTGCCTCCATTAGCCAATCAATTCCACTGCTGCGGGTGCTGAGGCAGACATTGGTGAATGTACAGCATAGCATTGATGTTGCTGGAGATGGTGGTAGCAGTATGTTGCTACAACACATGCTGACAGTATTTGACCACAATCATCACATTGTGAGCATCAGCGTAGTGACAACTTTGCCATGGCAACAATGCTGGACCAATGATACAAACATGAAATTGCATCAGTACTGAAGGGGAGGGCCTGAACAGGTAAAAAATATCAGTGGTCAACTTGTTCGCTTGGTTCATGGGGCACAGAAGTCACGTGCCAAGGTTTGCAAACCTCAGCAGCATAATCCAGCTGAAGGTGTAGCTGAAGGACCAGCAAGCATATCATGCAAGGGTAAGGGGACAGTAGTTCCTGGTGGTCTGTCATCCAAAGTGGTTGGCATCAACCCGCTTTGGGAGGCTTTGTCCCAAGTGGGTATTTGTGAAATCAATGATTCCGGGAAACAGGCTGATGCATTAACAATTGGACTTAGTGCAGCACAGAGAATGGTTGAGTCATATTTGTCTGAAAAGAGGCATCTGACAATAAGTGAAGATCCTCTTTTGTACTGGAGTGGAAAGGTCAATGAATGGCCAGAACTGACTGCAGTGGCACTGAAGTACCTCACATGCCCACCCTCCAGTGTAAGTGTTGAGAGGGTATTCAGCTCAGCAGGTGCAATAGTCAGGGATCGTCGGATAAACCTGTCTCCTGCAAATGTTAGTTTGCTAACATTCATTAAAATGAATGAGAGGCACATACCAGCACAGACTGCAACCTAGGTATTCATACCCCAGCCTATTCATGGTGGTCTTGCTGATGCGGCAATGGAGCATCCTGGTGGCACTGGCAGTGGCTGCCTGAAATGGCCCACCACTGATGTAGATGATGACACAATGGAGAAAGAATTTCCCAGTGGTCAGACTTCAGACATTGATGACTGTGAGGACAGTTTTCTTTACGAGGATGATGATGTGGTTAATGTTGGCAGGTTTTAGCCGCAGTATTTAAAAGGCGATGTGCCCCCCCACCACAGACCACCACCACCGGGACTGATATTATCCAAGTCTGCTGCCACCATGAGTCTGTCTGCCCCCCATGGACCACCACCACCACTGGGACTGATGTTATGCAACTCTGCTGCCACCATGAGTCTGTCTGCCCCCCCACAGACCACCACCACCACCACCAGGACTGATGTTATACAACTCTGCTGCCACCATGAATCTGTCTGCCACCCACGGACCATCACCACCACCGGGACTGATGTTAGGCAACTCTGCTGCCACCATGAGTCTGTCTGCCCCCAATAGACCACCACCACCACCGGGACTGATTTTATGCAACTCTGCTGCCACCATGAGTCTGTCTGCCCCCCACAGTGGTCAGTGGTGTCACTAGGTCCTCCCTTAGTTCTTTTAGGATTCTGGGGTGAATCCCGTCAAGCTCAATTGCTTTGTCCACCTTGAGTTTTAGGAGTTCTTTCAGGACTCTTTCTTCTGTGAATGGACTGGTGGCAAACCCCCCTACCCAGAGTGCTTCTATTGTCTGGTTTAGGTAACTCCTCCTCATCTTCTTTTGTTAATACTGAGCAAAAGTATTCATTCAGTATCTCTGCCTTTTCACTGTCTCCCTCTGCCCACCTCCCCTCTCCTTTATTAATCTTCACTATCCCTCCCTTAATCTTTCTATGCTCCCTAATGTACCTATAAAAGGTTTTATCCCCCTTCTTAACTGAGTTGGCTATTTTTTCCTCGGTTTGGGCCTTTGCTATTCTGACTGCCTTCCCTACTTCTTTCTGCTTTAATTGATACAGTTCCCTGTCATGCTACTTCTGTGATTCCTTATACTTTTTGAATGCAGCCTTTTTCTCCTTAATGTTCCCTGCCTCCTCTTTTGAGAACCATAACGTTTTTTCACTCCACTTTGTTTCTTTATTTGTTTCACACAAAGGCTTATTGCCTCTATGATGGCAGTTTTGATTTTTCTCCATTGTTCTTCTAGCCCTCCTTTTTGGCCATTTGCTAGTGTATTCATCAGGTATTCACCCATTTTGCCAAAGTCAGCCCTTCTAAAGTCCAGTATCCTTGTTTTTGTATGGCTTATCTCCATGGTTGTGCTCATGGTCGCTTGTTCCCAGATGTCTACTGACTTCTAAATTTGTGATCCCCTCTCCATTTGAGAGTACTAGGTCTAGTATTGCTCCCTCCTGAGTGGGTTCCAACACTAGCTGTCTAAGGCCTGTCCCCTGCAGGGCATCGAGAATGACCCTTCTTTTGGATGTGGCTGCAGTACATGTCATCCAGTTAACACCTGGCATATTCAGGTCCCCCATCAACAGTAACTCCCCTTTTTCAGCCATTTTGAGAATGTCATCTATCATTTTCTTGTCCATTTCCTCCCCTTGAGATGGGGGTCTGTTTACAACCCCTGTGTGGACTGTGATGCCATTCCCTGTCTCCAAGGTGACCCAGAGTGCCTCTTGTCCTCCCCCTTTACTTTTTAGTTCTGTAGCTTTTATCCCTTCCCTTATGTATAGAGCTACTTCACCTCCTCTTTTACTTTCCCTGTCCCTTCTGTAGATTGTGTACCCTGGTATGTTGACATCCCAGTCATGGTTCTCTGTGTACCATGTTTCCATGACTGCCACAATATCTAATTGTTCATCTTCAATCAGGGCTACTAGCTCAGGAAGCTTGTTTCCCAGACTATGGGCATTGGTACTCATTGTCCTCCATTTAATGTTGGCTTTATCCCTTTTTCCCCCAATCTCTGCTCTTTTTGCCCTTGTCTGTTTTTCCATTTACCCCTGTCCTGCCCTGTGTTGAGCTCTGTACCTCAGTGTTTACCTTACTACCTGCCATGTTTTGTGGGAGGAGGCTTGAAATTGTCTGCCTCTTATCAGCACCTCCCCCCTTGGCTAGTTTAAAAGCTTGCCAAGGAAGAATTTAAACCTGTCACCTAGGAGCTTGCTTCCCTTCATGGACAGATGCAGACCATTGTGCCAGTATAGACCTTTATCTCTCCAGGTGGACCCCCAGTCCCCAATGAAGCCAAAGCCCTGTGCTCTGCACCAATTTTTCAACCATTCATTAAACTGCATGGTGTGCAGTACCCTAGCCTCACCCCTGCTATGGACTGGCAGCACCTCTGAGAAGGTTGCCATTCTTGCTACCCATCTGAGGCCTCTCCCCAACTCCACAAATTCATTCTGCACTGCACTGATCGCATGCCTAGCTAGGTCATTTGTTCCAAGGTGGACAATGATATCTAGTTCTCTCTCCTGTGATGCTGCTTCTGCAGTCCTGAGGATTTGCTTCTTGTCCCTCCAAGCCATGGCACCAGGCAGACACCTTACTTCCTTCTCCTCTCCCTTCCCCAGTTTTACCCCCTAACAATTGAGTCCCCTATCAGAAGCTGTTTCCTTCCCCTGTGGTGTCCCTTGCCACCCTTTGTGGGTCTCCTTGTGGATGTCCTCTCAGCATTCTTCTTGGTCTCCACTGAGGTGCCATCATAGACTAACCTTGCTCTGCCAGAATGGCATATGATTTGTGTAGAGGTACAACTAGGGGCTCAGCTCTGTTTCACCACCCGCAACCTCCCAGAACCCACTGTGGTCCAACTGCTCTTCATACTTGGCAACCTCTGAGGCAGTGGTTGTGGCAGTGGTGCTCTTTGGGTGGGGGAGGCCTCTTAGTCCTTTCTAGTTCAGCCTGGAGGTTGGAAACCTCCTCTCTCAGAGCTGACAGTTGCCTGCAAATAGGACAGCAGCACAGTTTCCAGAATGTCTCCCAGAAAACTGCTGCCCCACAGCCAGTGCATTGCACCACTCCCCACATCTCCCTCTCCCTTATAATATACAATATGTATATATATATATATATATATACACACACATATATATATATATATATATATATATATATATACTGTATATATATTTGATTATTATTTGTGGTGTGTACCTACCGTTTATGCACTGTTCTAGGTTAGCAAGAATATGACAGTTCTGCCCCAAGACCTGTTGAGGAAGTGATGTCAGAACTTTGGCTATAAAGGAAATGCCACACGGGGAGGGGGTGGGAAAGGGTAGGTGGGTGGGTAGTCCACAGCCACTGGTGACTGTTAGAAACAATCAAATACACAACTGCTCCACCACCCTGGTGAGTACTGCCCTTTATAGTAATTCAACTAACACCACAATTTACTAGACCACTGCTCCTACACAAACCACTCTACTGAGTCCAGGGATAAAAATGAACTCACTCCTCAGCCAGCAGAACACTTTTAAAATGTTGCAAAAATATCCTTCCAAATCCTAGGTCTTAACCCTAGGAATCAAGCAACTTCATTTGTATCTCACTCCCTCTGGTTATAAAATTACTACACTTTTAATTGAATCCTGCAATTCTCTGCTTAATGCCAATAAGGAAAAAAATTAAACTTTCTGTAGAAAGCGTAGCTCACCTTCTTAACAAGTAACCAACAATATTATGCCTTACCAGGTTTCCAGGTCCTAAACAGAGTTACAGTTTGTCCTTTGCAGTGTAGCAAGGTTCTCAGCCTCCAACAGACAAATCAAAGTCAGTCTGACTCCATCAAAGTAACTTTTAAGAAGTCATTCATTTCTTTTTTTACGAAAATTCGCAATACTTTATTGTTCTGTCAAAGTGGCCTTATCCAAAAAAGTTCGACAACATCAGGCACACTCCTCCACTGACCTGAGTTGGGTCAGACATGCAACATGCAGAAGTTGTTTTATTCGATGACAATGACCATCAACAACCGGACTCCAGAAGGATGCTGATGAAATCTGTGAAAAAGTAAAAAAATAAGAAACCATTACTGGCAAAACTGAAAATATGATTCCCCCCTCCAAAAAAAATAAATACTTACCTTCATGTGCTTTAGAGTTATCCGTTTCCAATTAAGTGCAAAAAATTCTCATTGAGCACTGGAAGGTGCACAGCAACAGTTTGGAGTCACCTGTGTGATGCAGAACAATAGCATGAGTACATGTCCATGTCAAGTTCAACCCCCCTCATCATCACCTACAAAATACACAACCATATATCTATATATATGTATATATATATATATATATCTAATCACCAAGGCTACTATTACTGTACATCCAAAGAGCACCTTTCAATCCAGTTGAGATGATCACTTTTCACTTTTCTGCACACAAGGAGGACGCATTGTGGGCCTGCTGAAAATCTGAGACTCTGTGCCACCACTCATGCAGCATGACTGAGTGCCATTAATTCTGGGGGACTTTCTCATGTGCTGAAACAGTCTCTTTTCACTTTGTTACCACTTATCAATTTTCTGCACACAAGGAGGATGCATTGTGGGCCTGCAGAAAAAATCTGGGGACTCTGTGCCACTTTTGTGTGTTCTGTGATTGTTGCTATGAGCTCATAGTCATGATGTCATAGTGACATTTTTACAGTTAAAGCAGCATTGCAAGAATGTCCTCACAGTTCTGAACTGTACTTTTGTATGCTACTTTAAATTGCCACAGTAACCACTACTTACGTGCAAGTCGTCAGTGACTTGAATGATACGATTCTTCTCACAATTTATGTCTAGTTCTCTTACTCCTACTTTTTTTCATGTATGAAAACAAAATGGGCAAGTCTTCCTACAGTGTTCCGACCAGCTATGTATTTATTTGCAGCTGCTTTTCAATAACTAGTGTTCTGTGGTGTCATATTAAACACTGACTGATGCATAACTGTTATATAACAACAGAAGTTATATATGACAACTACTTGATGTGATGGAGAAAAGCAAAGGAAAACAATGACAAAGACCTGATCAGTCACACTCACTGTCAGCAGCACCGATTTAAAAGGAATGCTCCTTTCATTATTTCACACATGAAAAAAGGTAGTACAGCACACTCAACTATTGCAAATTATCATATCGTTCCAGTCAGTCAGGATGTAAGTAAAGGAAGCTGTAACATAGCATAAAAAAATATAGGCCAGAGTTATCAACAGATTGTTGCGCTGCTGCTTTACAGACAGTCAACACATTACATAGTTATGGTGATTCACATAAACTAATATGAGAGGGCATTACTACCACTGGAATATTTCTTGCTCCACAGAGTGCAATATACAGTATGTCTGTGAAAAGCACCCATAATTTCATTACAGTGAGTCACATGAAAGAGGAATTAACAATCTGAAAAGCAACCCACATTTGTGCCACACTTCCTCAGCAACGTTAAGACGTGATGGCAGGGGGAGCGAGGTGCATGCTCCACTATACTGAATGTCCAGCAGCTATCCCAAGCAATGTTTCCTAATGTTATAAGGTTCACATTGTGGTGAAATGTGGGATGTTTCCACTACCAAGGCTCTTCTTAAGGAAACGTGGCCACACATTTCACAACAAACTGACCATTAACATAAAGAAACATTCGCAAACCTGCACATTCCGATATTCACTGTAAGGAGCAGAGCACGCACACGCACTCTCCATGCCATCATGTACTAATGTTTCTGAGAAGGGAGGCAGAATGTAGGAAGATTTTCAGAATGGGAATGCCTCTGTCACATGACTCACTGTAAAGCGTTTACGCATTGTTTTCAAAAAAATGTATTGCACTATGTGGTGCAAGAAAGATTTCCCTGGAAGGGAAAATATGTATGATTTCATAATAACAAACAAAAAACACACAACAAAAGTACAACACAGTAGTGGGGTGGGGAGGCAGAAAACAATACCTGGACTTACTATGGCCGTTGAATGCCGTAGTGGTCCAGCAGCAGGTGCAACACTGAAAGTATTTGCTTCTGCTGTCCTTCCACTCTGGTAACCTGCTGCTCCAAATTAATTAAATGCTTCTTGTTTTCCTCCAGTGCTGCCCACACCAGGAGGAGGAGGTCAGAATGGCCAACAGGGACTGTGCCGGATCCACTGCAGTGGGTAATCCAGGGAGTGGGGATGGTGGTGGACAAGGTGGTGCTGGTGGCTGTGGTGGCGGCGGCGGTGGTGGTGATGGTGGAGCACCTGATGAAGCCCTCCTCCTCCTCCTGCTGCGGTGGTGACTGCTGTGAGGCACATCTCCCACCCCAGCAGCACCCTCGGTCACTGCCATGGAAAGGTCAGCAGGTGGACACATGGCCCATTCCGTGGCAGCTTGCCATTCTGCCCTGTGGTGATTCATCATGTGGGTTCGCTGGCCGCCAGTCCCCAAATGTGTCCAAGGGGGACCACAGTGCACCAGCACACCACACACATGGCACTGCACCACTGTGCTGCCTCCCCCCACACACAATTAAAAAACTCCCACACTGGGGAACTGCGGGGGGGGACCAGACACAGTACGCACTTGGCGGGCATGAGTCCCACCACCACCACTGACTATTGCTGGGGCCACATCCTGTGGCTGGGGAGGTGGGGAGGGTGTGCTGCTGGAGCCCCAACAGCTTTTGCTACTGGTGGTGGTGAAGAAGGTGGATGAGCAACAGCCACTGGTGGCATTGGTGCTGCTGCTGCTGCTCCTGTTGCTTCCGTGGGGGAAGCAACACTGGCCAGGAGTCTGGAGCGGTCCAACATAACATGACCGCCCCGCCCCCCATGGGTCCGTACTCCTCTTCCTCTCCTAACACTCCCACATGTCAGCGACTCACTTTCCCCGACTCCAACCTGATCCTCCATCCTCCTGGGTCCACGGGACGACACACACACACACACACACACACATATACACACACACACACACACACACACACACACATAGTCAGTCACACACACAAAACCAAAACAAAACTTATACAAAAAATGTCACTAACCAAAAAAATACTAATACAATACAAACACTAAATAAAACAGCTTTTAAAAAAGCTGTTTGAAATAGCAGTAACAAGAAATGACTCCGAGAGCCAAGCAAACTCCTCTCCTCTCACAATTCTGCTGTCTCCCTGTACAAATGCAAAGGAGAAAGTGAAACTACTTCTCTGACTCACTTCATCCTGCCTGGCTAAAGCATATGACTTACAGTACTGCAGGCCATGTGATGTGCCTATTTTCTTCTCACTTCACCTTACTTCGCGTTAAGGCATAATGAGAATGCGAAATGGAATAATAATGATAAGGCGAAGTGAGCAGTTTATGAGGTCCACTTCCGTTGTGCTCTGCGAATGCGAAGTGGTCACTTCACATCCACTTCGCGGGCGGATTTATAATTCACTGCATCTCTAGCGATGAGGTGCCTTTGTAAATGAGTCTCTGACTCAAAGGTTGTAAACTCGATTTGTAATGAATAAATGAATAACGCAAAGTCATTGGTTTCAATGGACTTCACATTCCTCATTATGAATCGAAGTACTCCACTTCACATTGTGGAGCTCTCCAAGGATTCCACGTTATTCAGTGAATCACTTTATGGAGCAAATTGGGGTCACTTCACCCATCACTACTTACAGTACTGTAACTCACATGCTGTACGGGAAGAAACACGAATGCCTACGGCTGTACTTCCCTGATGAGCTGTAGCACAAAACTCCCAGACTTAAAAATGCTTATAAATGAGTACAATGGTGGAGTGGTGAAGCCTGGAATGATACTGCAAAACAAGCTTACAATACATCCAAGTAACCAGTAAAAAAATGAATGCTATGATTTGTCACGTGATTGTGAATCATGATTTGTGACTGCATTTGTGACCGTGAAGATAAAGAATGTGATTCGGTGTCGATGGTGTGAGATAACCAATATGAAAACTGTATTGGAAACGTGAATGACTATGGCTGTACTTCCCCGATGAGCTGTAGCACACACTCCCAGACTTGAAAACGCTCATTAATGAGTACAATGGTGAAGCCAGGAGAGATACTACAAAACAGGCTTACAATACATCCAAGTAACTAGTCAAAAAATGAATGTTGAGATTAGTGACGTGATCGTGAATCATGATTTGTGACTGCATTTGTGACTGTGATGATGAAGAACATGATTTGTATCATGAGTGAATCGTGATGATATTCCTGACTTTAAAACACATGTTAATGAGTACAATGTTCATGCAGAATTATGCACCACACCAGTCCAGTACTCTGAAGGTAAGTCAAAGAAACAAGTGTGACTTAAGTTACAGATGGAGATTGGGCCCTAAAGAGATGCAAATGCACAGACAGATTAAGATTGTGCTGTGCTCTGAAGAGTTGCAGATACAAAGGCACAACATTTAACCAGGTCTCACCATCAGAAATTCAAATCTGGAAAAGAATACCTTTGCCGGTTGGGGTGAGCTGTGGGTGGGGTTGGGGACAGTGTACTGCACTGCTGCAGTAACAGTCACTAGCATTAGTACCAGTAAAGATACCACAAAGAAGTACAAAAATCACACAGCTGCAGAGGATAGAAGGTTCACATTGCTGAAATTATTATGTGGCACAATAAAAGGTGTCTGATTTGATGACACGTGTCACACCCATACTCACACACACTAAGTAATGCATAGCAAATTAAAAACTTCAGTAATATAACCACATATTGTAAACAAACTAAAATTATGCACTGCTGCATTACTGTGTGTACATTAACACAGTTACACAAGAAAAATATCACTAAAACAGAATGCAGTCTTTTTCTCCAAGTTAATCAACCTACACCACAGATACATCCCTCCCCCAAAGCACACTTCCACTGTCTCTCAGTACACAGACTGAATGTTGTACATTAACATTCAAAATCCACACACAAACAATAAATGCTCAGTGATACTGTATGAGCACAGAAGGGTTTCCTATAATAGATGAACTAAAGTTTCAGCAAAACAAATGACTCAAAAAGGTTTTTTTTTAACATATTTTAGAAGGTTTGAATCGCAGAGAGCTCTCAGAGCAGATTGTCTTCTACACCTTCCTACACACACTACCCAAACTGAGGCTGTGCAGAAAAATCTAGAGCCCATGTGACCTGAAATCTCATGAATCACTGCAAAATTCGCCTTTGGAGATTAAAAGCAAGACAAAGTGAAGTGGAGTACATTGTTTTCAATGTACTTTGCCTTATGAATTGGTGGAGTAGTGGCTTGGGAAGGCAGAGTAATGTGAAGTTGTTGTTATCAATGTACTTCACGTTACCCATTATAACGTGAAGTACTCCGCTTGCATTGCAGAGCACTCCACGAATTTGCCTTCACTCTGCGAATCACTTCGCAGAGCGAACTGGGGCCACTTCGCCCACCACTAATACTAATGTGGTTCTTATGGTTATCTCTAAAATGTCAACACTATAACATGCAAAAGAGTCAACTATTTATGGCTCAATCAACCAAAAAAGCCTCACACTCACCACTATCAGTAAACATTGTCTAGATGAAATAGATGTAGTAATCATTTATTAGTTACTTACAAAAGCAGTATAAGTTGCAAAACAGCTAGCTCAGTACCTAACACGTTTGCAACTTATGCTGCTTCTGTGAGTAACTAATAAATGTTTTATATAGCCAGCTAATCTAGCCCATGGTTTCTGTTAATTGTGAGTGTGAGACCCTTTCAGCTGGTTTCAATTGTGTTCTGGCCTTACCACCACGCAGTGTGTGGCAACCCCATGTACAATCTTGCTATTTATAGCTCACCAAACAAAAATTGCCTTAGAACAAAGAAAAACAATTACAACCAAAAGTGCAAAATTGTTGACAGTTGTCTTTGCTGTAATTGTACACTCTGTAGGTGAGCAGTCCTTTGAGGTTATTGCCAGTGATTATTATAAAACCTACAAACTAGAAGTTCTACTTTCTCAGCTCAAACTATCTGAAACAAAACATTGTGTGTTAGGTGTCTTAAAAGGAAGGAACGAGGACTACACACAACTGTAAATCAACTTCATGAACTGCAGAGAAGACCCCCTATCACATGACTCTGGACTCACTGCACCTTCAGATTCTTAAAGGTGCAGTAGCAAACACTACATCGCCTCTCTTTGCTTTTAAACCTAATAACACATGGAATAAACATGTGAATAATCATTGTTTTTTAGTAACTTTAGTATCTTGGAATCAATGGTTTCAGAACATGATCCGACATTTGAGTCAGTCTCTAGCACTGTCCCTTACAACTAGCAGTCCTTGAATCTAGCAGGCAAATGCATTGACCTTCTGTTAGATGTAACATGCACTTGTTCAGATTCTGGCACAGTCATCTCTTTTGGGTCACAGTGTGGGGTTACATTGTGGTGAGATTCCACGTCCTCTAGATATGACTCCTCTGCCTTGGCTATTCTATTACTTGGAAGTCCTTTAAACTTCTACAAATGCCTTTTGTTTCTCCTGAAGACAACTCATCTGGGAGTGTCCACTTTAAAGGACCTAGGCTGTGAACAGCTGGATTCTTCTCTAGCAGGTTGCCATCCATGGTTTGTCTACATCTTAACCAAGCCCCCAGGATACAATGGCAATAATGGCCTGGTAGTTCAGTCATAGTATTTATTCTGATGGGATTGTGCCATTACTAACTTTTACTTCACTCTGGCGGGTATCTTTGGTCTCAATAAATCTTTTTTCACTGGGAGACATGCTCTCAACACCCTGCCCATCAGAATTTGGGCTGGTGGGTAGGGTATTCTTGCCACCGGTGTGTTTCTGTACTCTAGAATGGCTAAATGAGGATCTGTACCTGCTTACTTTGACTTCCTGAGTAAAGCTTTCACAGTC
Source organism: Neoceratodus forsteri (assembly GCA_016271365.2). Lineage (NCBI taxonomy): Eukaryota > Metazoa > Chordata > Ceratodontiformes > Ceratodontidae > Neoceratodus > Neoceratodus forsteri. The sequence continues at coordinate 149,877,760 of CM057456.1, forward strand.
TGGACAGTTCTGTCAGACATTCCATTAGACTGAGGATATGTTGGGCTCGATGTGATAAGCTCAATTCCCTATTCTCTTGCAAAGTTACAGAATTCTTGACTGGTAAAAGGCACATGATCACTGTTGAGTTTCTTGGGTATGCCATGTTGGGCGAATACAGCTTTGATCTTGGCAATTACTGACTGCACAGTTTTGTCCGTCAACCTCAGGACCTCAGGATATTTAGAAAAGTAGTCCACAATGATTCAAAATGAGTGGACCTTGAAATAAGAAATGTCAGCTGCTACCTCTTGCCATGCAAGCTTGGCTACTGGATGAGGTAACAGTGGTTCCTTTTGATTCCTGTTATGATGCCTTGTGCAGATATCACATCCTTCTACCATGCATTCAATTTCTATTGACATTCCTGACCACCACCACATTACTGGTCTTTTGCGCTTTCTTTTGTTTTTGTATGCCATGATGGGCTTCTCATATTTTTTCTTATACTTGTTTATTGATTTCTATATCTCATACCAAACAATTAAAACATTTTAAAGCAAGAGCACAAATCATTTTAAGTTTTATCATTCCAGTACATAAATATATTTCTACTGTATTGCTAATCAATTAACCTTTCATAAATAAAGATAGACTACTACCAAGCTCAAAACTGAATAAGGAAACTTCAAGTTAATCTAAAAAAAAATCCCTGGAGACATTACAACAACGTTTAGAAAACAGTTCATGTGTTTGAACGTTTTTCATCTGTGTGGTTCACCTTTAAAACATAATAAATAAATAGCTAAATGCATAAGTAATCAGATCTATAAGTTAAAGTCAATATACCAAGGGGTCATACATACGACTGTTCATTTTACATATATTTAGGGCTCCCCCAATCCGCTGTGGGAGAGGGTCCAAACTAATTATTAATTAAATTGAACCTGAGTCCTGGTAAATCTCCCACCTAGTCCCCCTATTATTGCATTACTTATTATTGTGTTAGACTTTAAAGGTAATTCTTTCCATAGTCTGCATCTGTTGGACTATGTCAACCCAGTCTGTTAACTGGGATGGAGATACCTGGAGCCACTTTTTTGTAATGGTTTTATGAACTGCTGCCAATCAAATGGCCCATAAATACTGCCCCTCCTTACCCACAATTTCTGGAGGATTCAGGCCCATTATCAAATTCTCTGGGCCATGATCTGTCGTGATACTAAACAATGTTTTTAAGCTGATGCTCTGTTTGACTCCAATAGTGTGTTATAAAAAGACATGCCCAAAAGATATGGGCATAGTCTGCATCCCTCTCCCCACATTTTCGCCAGCAGCGCGATGTCTCAATTGGCCCATATGCCTTTGCTGATTTGAGGTAATAAAACATCTAACTTTAAGCTTCCATGTGAATTCCTGTCACATAGGCGAGGACAAGGTTTTCCACATGGCTTTCCAAATTTGACTCCACTGTTTAGCTTCTAATCTCAAATTCAGTTCCTGGTGCCATTTATCTTGTATGGCTTGTATAGTATGGGCCTGATCAGCTATATACAGTAGTTGGAGTATAGCATGGTTATGGTCCTTTACCATGAGGCAAGCCACAAATTAGTTAAAATATTCTAGGATATGGGCTGGGGTCATCACAATCTATGAGGATTCTCTGCTTGGTGTTAATACAGTCTCTCAACTAGTAATAATGAAACAGCTCTGAGGGGGACCAAGCAAATTTCCTAGCTGCTTATTCAAAAGACAGGGCAGAATTATATATTAAAAGTTGCCATGGGGTAAAAAGGCCCCATCCACCTGTTTCCTTAACCAAGGATCATGTAGAGATGGCTGGAAAGAGGGATCCAGGTACCACCAGGTATATTGCCACGGGCTTTGAGCAGTATACCCCTTTTTAGTCCCTCTCTCCTAGCCCACGACCATTGCTTTAACTCTTGTGTAGGATGAAGGGAGTACGTTTTGCAATTTGGTTGGAACAATACTGCTGCTAAAGGGTGCTATCCTCTCTCTGTACTTCTATGTGTTGCCAATGAGCTCTGTATATTGGGTGAGTCCATAATGAGGCAAACTTCATTTGGGCGGCCAGCCAGTATCAATGTAGATTTGGGCAAGCTCGTCCACCTTCCATCTTTGGAAGATACAGAATCCTCCGCACTACTCTAGGTCTTTGATGGGCCCAAATAAAGTCTAAAATCATTCTTTGCCAGCTTGCTATTTTTTGGGGGGGTTACCAGGCATGGGACACCCTGTAAAATATATCGAAATTGAGGCAATACATTAGTCTTTATTGTTTATATTCTAGCATGGAGGGGGCAAAAGCATGGACCATCTCTGGCAGTCTATTTTAATCTATCTGATCAGTTGGAGGTAATTATTAGTAAATAAACCCAAAGAGTTGCAGCCTAGTCAGATTCCCAAATTATTTACAACATTTAGGCCCCATCTCATGGGAAATTTGTGTTTAATGGACTGAGAGAAATCTGTTAAAAAGGTCAGTACCTCAGTCCACGACCAGTTAAGGGTATACCCTGACAGACTGGAAAATATTTTAATCTGGTTGAACACCTCCTGTAGGGATTCATCAGGGTTGGTTAAATGTAATAAAATACTGTCCATGTACAATGCTAAATTATGATGGAAACCACTCCACTCCACCCCCTTTATTTTGTTATTTAGTCTTATACTTTGGGTCAATGGCTCTATGTACATTGCAAACAGAAGGGTGGATGGGGGCAACCCTGTCTAGTACCCCTATGGATCTGCAAGAGGTTAGAAATGCAACCATTAGCCTTAATATATGCAGCTGAGGAAGTGTAGAATTTGGAAAGAAATTTACGAAGGACTGGAGAAATCTGAAGCCGGCCAGGACACCCTGCAGGAAGGCCCATGACACTTGATCGAAAGCCTTCTATACATCCAAACTCATTAAGCAGGCTGACTGTTGTATCCGAGTCAAATGATCAATAATGTTGATCGATCTCCAAATATTATCAATTGTTTGGTGACCTGGGACAAAGCCAGTTTGATCTAGATGGATTATTGATGGTAAAATTGTCTCCAATCTTCTGGCCAAGATCCCGGCTACTATTTTATAGTCCGTGTTTAGCACAGAGATTGGTCAGTAGGAGCAGCAAAGAGTGGGGTCCTTGGTCAGCTTTGGAAGGACAGAAATTATAGCCTGGGCCCAGGAAGGGGCCAACATCCCCCCCTCTGACCAGGTCCAATTAAAGGCCTGTAATAACAGCGGGGATATTGTGTCCCTAAACTGTTTATAAAATTTGTTGGGAAGACTATCCACCCCCGGACACTTACCGGTTTTGAGGTGCTTGATTTCTGAATGGATCTCAGTGAGTTTAAATGGGTTAGAAAGGGCTACTCTATGCTCTGAAGATAACTTAGGGAAGTGCAATGGTGCAAGAAATCGTTCAACCTCTGGATCTGTGGGGGAAGCCCCCACGCTATATAAATCTGCATAATACTGTGCGTGCAGAACGGTTCTGCTATTTGATCCACCTGATGGTGCCACTGCTTAGTTCTGGGGTATATAATCTTTGGGATACTGGCTTTGGCTCTATGTTGATGCAGCCTTGTAGCCAGCAACCTGAGGGCCCCCTTCATAGTAACGTCACCATAAATAAAGTAGTTTCGGCTCTATGTGGTAATCAAAACTGAAATGGTTATCAGTTCCTTTTTCAATTTATTTAATAACTTGCCCCATATCTGTTTAGTTTTTGTTGCTGTAGTAACTCCAGCTCCCTAATCTGCCATTGCAAGGCTGTCTTTCTAGCTTCTCTCTGGTTTTTAAGTCTGGTGGAAGTTTCAATAAATTTGCCTCTAATGATGACCTTAACTGTATCCCAGAGGATTGCTACTGATATATTGGGGGTTGCATTTTCCTGTAGTGTTTGCTCTATAGTCTCTTTAATGGTTGTCTGGATGTTCTCATCCTGCAAAAGGGAGATGTTAAGTCTCCAACAGGAAGACTTTTTAACTGGTCCAGTGGTCAGCTTCAAATAAATTGGAGCATGGTCCGACAGTACCAAGTTCCCTATCCATGCAGAACTACAAAGACCTTGCGACTCCATAGGGACTAGAAGTAATCTATTCTTGAGTACATTTGGTGGGACTGTGAATAATACGTGTAGTGCCTAGATTTCCCATTAGGCTGATGCCACATATCAACATAACCAAACTCAGCCATTAAAGGAAAACTGCATGTTAAAATCAGGAACATATATTTTTTACCATCCATTGTGTGTTCTTAGTTCATCCCAGTGTTATTTTTCAGTTTAGACTGTGTGAGGTGTTTTTTCTAACTTTCTCTTGTTATTTTATGGCCCTTGGGAGCTGCCATTTACCTTTCTTTTATTGCTTCTTGTCCCAGATAGTCTTTCCAGCGTGCCCTCTGCTCTGAGGTCTAATAGTCCATGCATCTGACCAGTGTCTTGTTACAGTGTCTGCATTGTTTATAGTAGCCACAAGATGAAAGAATATATGGAGCATTGGAATGGTTTCTATGGTTTGCAAACATCATGGAGCACAACTAACAAGTCTGTTTGCTCCAACAATGCTAATTTACTCCCCCCCCCAGGGCACAGCAGAGAGTTTATATCAGCAGCACTCACCGTTGCATGCAACCTGTATATAAACTGTTACTTTGTTTAGACTCGTGCTCTCCCTCCCCCTTTTATTCGACATATTCTGTACTTTTGATTCAGTTGCTCGTGTCCTATGTAGAAGATTCATGCTTGTAGATCAATGTGATCCTTTTAAAGCAGTTGTCATCCACTGGCTAAGCAGCCTTCAGTATTTTTGTGTTCATGTGATCTGCACCAGAAGCTCTCTGCATGATTTCATCCTGTTTTGTTCTTAATACCAGCTCGTATCATTGCCTTCAACTTTAAATATTTAAAGAGCAGCTTGTATATGTCGAATAAAAGGGGGTTGGAGAGCACGAGTCTAAGCAAAGTAACAGTTTATATACAGGTTGCATGCAGCGGTGAGTGCTGCTGATACAGACACTGTAAAAAGACACTGGTCAGATGCATGGGCTATTAGACCTCAGAGCAGAGGGCACTCTGGGAAGACTATCTGGGACAAGAAGCAATAAAAGAAAGGTAAATGGCAGCCCCCAAGGGCCATAAAATAGCATGAGAAAGTTAGAAAAAACACCTCATACAGCCTGAGCTGAAAAATAACACTGGGATGAACTAAGAACACACAATGGAAGGTAAAAAAATATATTTTCCTGATTTTAACATGCAGTTTTCTTTAAGGTTCTCACCTGTTTGGCTACCTTGTGCTCCAGTCTCCTGGTCTGAGAGGTGGTATCCAATGCGAGGTTTAGGTGCAAATTAAGATCTTCCCCTATGATTAAGAGCCTCTCTGTCCATTCAGTTACTTTTGTTAAAAAAATTTTATAAAAGGAGAAATCCAAGCCGGGGGCATAAACCAACACCATAGTCACCATTTGTCCATTAAACATTCCCTTTAATAAAACATGTCTCCCATCCTTATCAGTATGGGTGTCTCAGACTTCAAATGCTATTCGAGATGGTATAAAAATTGCTGTTCCTCGCCTCCTCCTCATATGAGGAATACATGGCCATGCTGTATCCAAACTGTCAGAGCTTTTCATGCTTCCCCTGGCTCAAATGCATCTCCTGCAACAAAATGAAAGTTGCCCCTAATTTTTGTAAAAAAAAAAAAATTAGACCCTACTCCTCTTGATAGGATGGGTAAGGCCATGGACATTATAGGATAATACTGTAACCTCTGATCTATCCTTTATCCGTTATGCCAGAATGACCATTTTGGGTTATAGCCACATCATTTCTCTGAAATCTCTACATCTCTGTGTACTTACTACAATAAACAAAAAAAAAAAAAACAGTCTTCATGGGTGGGATATTCAGAAATGCACCAGAGGGAGGCACAAGAGGGGCACAGTGCAACTCCACTGCACCATGGTACAACAAGCGTGATATTCAAAGGATGCACATGACAAGATGCGCCTGCACAACATGGCTGAATATCGCACAGATGCACCATAGCACAACCAGGGATGCACCAGGGAGCAAGCCAAGAAGCACAACAGCGCAAAGAGGGATGCGCAAGGGAGCAAGCCGTAAAGCACAAAAGCAGCAACCAGGAATGCACTAGGTGCAGTGGTGCATGCACCAGGACACAGATGGAATGGCAACAGGCACAGCAAGGAGCAAGCCACAGGGGTGGGAGGGCCTGCTACCCAAGTATAGAGTGTGCCAGGAGAGAGGCATGGTAGGCACACAAAGGTACACCACCAAGTGTGCATGGGGCAGCAGCATGCCCCGTACCATGCACACCACAGAGGCACATGGAGGCAGCATGGCAACAATGGCCACTGGCAGACAGGCACCAGCAACCTCCCACAGGGAGGCATGAGACACGCCACCTGGACCACAACCAGCAACACACAGGCAAGCAGCATACAAGGCACACACCACATGACCCATACAGAGAGCCCACAGCCACCACAGCCTTCCAATGGAGGAACACCACCAGGTACAACCCCCAGTCCACCCTAGTCGAACCACACAGCAGCCAAGCACACCACTACAGCATGGCTCCGCATGCCGGCTATGAAGCAGACATGGACACAGATGGATAACCATAAAAAATGTAATGCAACAGGTAAAAAACAACTATGTACAAATATACAGGTAACTGGGTAACGTGAACAGGGAATGGGGAGGCCACAAACAAACAGGAAAGGCCTGGGAAGGGAGGCAGGGGGACAGGGGTAATGGTGAAACAAGGGGACAAGGGAGGGCAAAGGAGGGGGGTCAGGGAAGGGGAACTGAAGCAGGCCAATGGGCCCTATGGCTATCCATGCCCCACCGGAGCCAGACACCAGTGTTAGCACTGCTGCCTGTACAGCAACCATTCCATCATCCATGCCACCTGGAACAAGGCAGTGGTGACCCTCAGGATGTGGCGCAAGAGCCTGGTGTTGGACACCTAGGACAAAGGAGGGAACATGGTATGAGTGTAGGTCTGGAACACTGTAGCCACCCACCATGTGCAATGGACATCGGTGACATGCACCCCTGAGATGGCACCCAGCCACCTGCAGTGTGTGCGCCCACACGAGCTGCCAACCCAGCGATCCATGCAGAACACTGCACACCAACACCACCCATGCACTGCACACCACTGCCAAGTCATGCAGGTGACATGACAAAGCAGCAGGATGGCAGTGGCACAGCCTGGACCCGGGTGCACCCACAGTCCACCTATAGCAGCCACACATGTGTGATAGCCACAGCACGGTGCAATGGTCACTGTGGGTAGTGAACAGCTGGATTGGCCATATGCACAGAGAGCCGTGTCCCACCCCCACCCCCTGCTGCCCACCCTGCACAACAATGTAGCATGAAACTGTGCCTACCTGCATGCTGTGGCACACCATGCGCCTGTCTGGCAGCACCGCCCATGTGGCTGGCATCCTGTACACAGGCCGGTGCGGTTGCCCTCCATGGCCCAGCTGCAGTGCTGGCCAGACGTGCCGTCCTCTGATCTTCAGGGTCTAGGAAGGAAAACATGAATAAAGATGCATCAGTACCTGGCAACACCACATGTCCCCCCGCCCTGGCACAGTGTTCCACCCTGCCCAGAATGGCATCGGCGTGGTGGTACAGGGCACCCATGGTGCACCACCACGGCCAACAGGATGCACTGCCCCAGCTCCCCCAGGCAGCATGGTGTGGCAACATGACTGTCCCATGGACCACTGGTTGGGCATGGACACAGGCATAGCATCCCTCTGGACATGGGCCTGTAAAGACTGGAACTGCTCAGGGTCCCTCCGCTGCAGGTCCCCATAACAGTGCCTGCGGTGCTTTCCACTGCACCATGCACCCGTGGCCTCCTCCAGGCCATCAGCTACCTCCTGCCACACCTCCGTCCTTGGCCTGTTCAGGGGCATCTGGCCAAACAAACACCCAGCATGTGGCTCCACAAGGGCCACAAGATTCACCAACTCCACCTATATCCAGTTTTGAGCCCTGGCACTGCTATGGCACGGCATGGCTGTATCTCGGTCGGGGAATCAAAATGGCGCCCAGTAATGCACGTGCCACAAGTGCTGTGGTTGTGCGCCTCTCATGGCAATGCGCTGCCAATGCCAATTGCGCAGCCACAGGGATGCGCGATATGGCAACGCAGCACTGGCACATGCTGCAGAGCTCCCAGATGTGCAAAGGGCAACCATGGGGTCAAAAGTCGGCATGCGCACCCTGCACAACAGCGCGGTTGGGCACGCCATGCATGGTGTGTGGTAAAGGCATGTGGGCACCTCAGTGCACAGCCTAATAGTGCATAGGTGCCATGGCACCCATGGCGCTGGAGTGCCATTGGTAACATGGCGCAACAGCGCCATGGGCACTATGGTGCCTGGGTGCCATAAGCCATATAGCGCATGAGCGCCTCCTGTACAACAACAGCAGCCGAAAGTGCTATAATGCCTCGCCGACATTGTAGCGTGAGGGGTGCACCGGAGGTGTACATGATGGCAGTGCGACATGCATACTGTAGGGCCTATTGCACACATCACAATGTTGCACCAGGACTTGAGCATGCGCAACTCCATTGCGCAATGTGCAATTTCGCGATATTCAGCCAACATATGCAGATTAGCCTATTAGTATATCTGTGGTGCATTGGAGGCATTTGCATGTCATTACAGTTGCGCAAGCCCTCATTTGCATGAGATGCACTATAAAGGCACCGTGGGACTGCACAGGGCATGGACCGGTATTGCATCCTACAGGGGTAAGAGGCATGCTGTGGGCCTGTCGGGACAGTGGAATGGGAAGGTGGTGTGGGTATCAGCAGGCATTTAACACATGTCTATCTCCACAGGACTGGGCATGACCAGTCAGGAGGAGGTTGAGGATCGTGGGCCTGCATGCAAGTGCAGGCCCAACTTCAACAGGGCAGAGACGGATGCCCTATTTGAGGCATACCTGGAACAGGAGCCTCTACTGAGTGACTCAACAGGCACTCCAAAGGTCCGGGCAACAGCATGGGAGGGTGTGGCCTGTGCAGTGAACCAGCAGGGCACCCATCAAAGGTCTGTGCAGGAGTGCAAGAAAAAGTTCTGCACAGACAGGAAGATGATTAAAGAGAAGGTGGCGGTCATCCAGGTGGCGTGTGCAGCCACAGGTGGTAGACAGCCGTTCGTGCCCCAACTGATGCTGCAGGAGGAGTTGGTGGAGGCTACCATGTGGCACAGCACCCTCGAGGGCATGCCCAGTGAAGCTTCCAGACAGGAGGCAGCCTATCACTGCATGGTAGATATGGCAGCAATGGGGGCAGGGGGGCCGGGGACAGGGGTGGGTGACAACGGCACTAATGCGACTGTGTTCCCTTTCAGCTCCTGAGCACCTGCATGCAGTGGCTGAGGTGGGGGTGTCCACCGTGGGGGCAGTCTTGAACCCGGAGGACCATCCGTCCACCTCCACCTGTGTTTGGGGGCTGGATCGCATGCAGCCCAGCACCGTTGTCCAACCGGATGCCCATGGTGAGGTTGCGGATGTGATTCAGCACGATGCCAGGTATGGCATCCAGTGTGCTGAGACACAGATCAGGGCGGGGTCCGGGACCGACCATCATTTTGGACAGTGCTGTTGTGGTTGTGGTGGAGGCACCCATACCACACAATCACCATGTCAGCACAGGTGGTGCCCTGAAGGTGGTTGCCTGCCCACTGGCCACCACCTCCTGCATCGCTGTGTGCGCCACTGGTGTGGCATGGGCTGACGGTGGTGGCAGTGGTGGTGGTTGGGCAGCTGAACTGGTGCTGCCCTGTGCACAATGGCAGGAGGGGCAGCAGCGGTGGTTGGATGGTATCAAAGGAGGGCCAGGTCCAGCACCCGCCAATGGTGCACCACATAATGAGCAGCCCCAAGAGGGCCTCATTGTGCAGTGCCCACCATCGCAGGTGGCTGGGCCACGGGATCAGGCACCACTTGTGGGTTGGCACACTGCCCATGCTCCCCAAGGTGCTGACCCCTTGCCTGAGCACACCCGTCTGCTACGGGCCTCCATTGAGCAACAGGCACTGGTGGTGGCAGGGGTGCGAGTGCTCTGTGCTGAACTGCACTAGGCAGCAGTGCAGCGTGAATGGGACTTTGCCCAGCTCCTGGCAGAGAACACGCAAATGTGGGTGGACACTGCCGTAGCCATGGATCGGTTCACCACTGCAGTCACAGCTGGCCTAGCCCCACTGGCCTCCCTGGTGCATGGCCGTCTGCCGCATACCCCGTGGAATGCATTCTCCACTCCTTGGTCACTGCATCGAGTGACCCCCTCTGTGTTGACACCAGGATCCCCTGTGGGCATTCCAAGCACACCTGGAGCAGGCATGTTTGTGAGCCTGCAGACACCTCCCAGGACCCGGTCGCGTTCCCACAGTGAGACCACTGGGGGAACGTCATAGACACCACTTGTGGCTGTCGCACAGTCCGAGTCCTCTGGGTGGTCATGGTGAGGCCGTCCACATGTCCACAGCAGCCGTGCAACCGTGTGGCATTCCTGAACTGCCCACCTCCCCATCTGCTGTCTGCTGCCCTCTGTGCACACTGGTGTGGCGTGGTCATGTGCATCCCTTGGACGTGGCAGACATGGTCGATGCTGCACACGGGCCTTGTGCACACCCGCCCAGCTGCTGGCCACTGTGGCATGTGGATGATGATGCCAGCAAAGCACTGACTGCCACTCTGCACTGGTGCTCAGAGTCTGACACACACCCAGTGCCCACCTCTTGGCAGGGGCATGATGAGTCCTGTGTGATTGTGCATGTGTGTGGGTGTGTGGGTGGTGTGTGCGGGGCTGTGCTGTGTGCTTCCACTGTGTCCAGTCCAACTACTGTCTGCACTCCATTCCTGCCATCCCTGTCACAGAGCCTGCCCATGCATGCCAGTATGCTGTGCCATTGACCCTGGGACATGCATGTGGACATGGTCACATACCTGCATGCTCCATAGTGCTCCTCTGCAATTGTGTCCCAGTGCTGCTGGGCCATCCTGGTCAGCCACTGCTCCCCTCGCCCGGAGGGGGCTGCCCATCACCACCAGGCCTGGCCACTGCGTTGTCCCCACTGCTGTTCCCCTCGTTGACCTTGAAAGCTATCCCACAGTCAGTGGTCATGTTATGTATTATACAACAGGCCAGGAATAGGCCACAGCCCTTTGAGTGGATGTACTGTAGGGCACCACCAGACCTGTCCAGGCAATGAAACTGTGCCTTCAGCAGGCCAAACACCCACTTGATGATATTACATGTGCTGGCGTGTGCCTCATTGTATTTCTCCTGTGCTGGGGTCGACGGTCACCTGTATGCATAGAGCAGCCAGGGCTGGAGTGGGTAGCCACTGTCACCTGTGTGTAGAGACGTCTGGTTAGCATGGTGGCCTGTGTCGCTGCACTCCCTTGCCATCCCACCTACACCCCCTGGCACCCCTGCCCTAGCATCCCCCATGCCATGCCCTGTTGCGCCCGGCTGTCCGCTTAAGCAGCATACTCACCTACTAGATGGCTGGTGGGGATGTCCCCACTCTCAAACCTGTGGCACAGTGCTGACTAGTGCCAGATGAAGGCATCGTGTGCTCCACCAGGGTGTGTGGCACAGACATTGATTATGTGCTCCCTGGCATCGCACACTACCTGGCAGTTGACACTGGTGTAGCCCCTCCTGTTGATGTACACTACCTGCTCCAGGCCAGGTGGTGTCTGGATGCCAATGTGGGTGCAGTCAATGGCCCCCAGCACACCAGGTATAAGTGCCACCCTGTGGAACTCCTGCATGTTCGCTGCGCACTCTGCCTGTGTGCTGGGGAAATGAATGTATTCCACAGCATGCGGCAGTAGAGCGCTGAGGAATTGTGTGAGGATCCATGATGCGGCTGACTGGGTTATGCCTGTGGTGTCCCCTGTTGGTCTCTGGAAGATACCCATGGTGAGCAGGCACATGACAGCCATGACTTTTGTCTCCACCGACAGGGCATGGCTCCATCTTGTGGGTGCCTGCATCTCCTCACTGCACAGCTCACAGAGCCTCTTCAGAATTGGCCGGTTCAGGTGGTACTGGCCCACAATCTTTGTGTCACTGTACTGTTCAAAGGTGGTGTGGGTGCGGTACCACCTGTTCTGGGTGTACCCCCGACGGGCCCTTTCATGGCCGCACTGGTCTGCAAGCTGCCTCCTCACACCCCCTCATTACTGCCTCCATCTGGAAGATAGCACTGACCATGACCTGGGTTGTTCTTCCCCCCAGGTGGCTGTCTCCCCAAGACCCCCCGGCTGTGTGCTGCTGACTATGTCCCTGCACTGGGCGCACACCTGTGTTCTGGCTTCCTGGCCGGTGGACTGAGGGCTGTGGTCTACGCCTCCCACCTGTCTGGGCCCCTATGCAGCCCCTCCTATGCTGGGTGTCACAGGCACCCACTGTGGATGTTGCCTCCAACACTGTCTCATGCCCACACACACACGCACACACACTCACACACCAGTTCAAACTCACAGCCTCTGTCAGTGTCACACACCCTGGCCCACACTGTGTGCCACTCCCAGCCTGACTCTGTCTCTCTGTGGCTCCCCTCCTGCTGCATAGCATGCCTGCTCACTCTCCCTCTATCTGGCTCCACTCTGGCACAAGCCTTCTTCCCTTGCTTGCTCCTTCTTTTTATGGGCTCAAGTCTGATCCACCCAAGTCCCGTTTGCTCCTCGCTTGCGCTGTCTGGCTGCTGTTGAATATCGCACTGCGCTGAATATTCATGGCTACACCCCCTGCACTTGTGAATGCATTCATTACCATTGTGCATTGGTGCATTGGAAATTGTGCTGCACAACTGCTGCCATTGAAAATTGCTTTCCAGTGCATTGGCACAGTTGCGCCAGAGCATCCCTGTTGTGCATTGCTCAACTGCTTTGAATATCCGGGCCCATGTCTATACCATACAACAAACTCTGAAATTTGAAATAACATTTTAGAAAAAGTGTTAACCTTTATTTATTTATTTATTTTTTTATGTATGTATGTATTTATTTATTTATTTATGTATTTATTTATGTCTTTGATGACCAGGTAGATGCACTGATTCAGAGGACTGTTTGTTAACAAGCAAACTGTAAATGCTTCCATATATGGAGAACCTCAAAAAAATAGGGTTCTCTAGTACCAGCTATTTCCTCAAAAATGAGAGGGAGCCAGCTAAAGGAGATGCTATGCTATCCTCAAGAGGGCAACCCTCCCCTGGAGCCTAAGGTGACTACTGAAGGCTCCTAATCTGCCAAAGGCAGAGTCTTTAATAATATCACATTATGCACACCTTCTATAGGCAGCAGAGCTGTTCACATGTAAGTAAAGGGCTTTTACCTATTGACTGAGCACTCGCAGCCCCAGCCCCTCCTGTTATGAACCCAAATAAAACAAAGGCTGCCAATGATATTTGCACTGTGAGCATTGAGAAATAAAATGTAGATACAACCTTTTTTTCATCAGGATTATTATCCCTGGGCTTCTCCCTTATCCAAAGTGTTTTTACACATATATGTTTAAATTAAATCTACATTTCCTCTCTTAAAAAAAAATTACTTTGTCTTCATCATTCTCCCTCCTTCTCTTGACCCTCCATCCCCAGAACAGAGGACACGTGAACATCAATTAACTGAAAAATCTCCAGTTCTTGTGATTGTTGGCTGGCTCTATTAAATCAAAAAAGCCCAGTTAGCAGTTTAGCTTTGTGTCTAGAACCAGTCTGAACATAACCTTCATCCCTGGACAAGTCCATATGGGAGCAGTCAAATAAGTCATTTTATTTGTAAGCAATAGTACTATGCATGAAGAGAGGGGAATATTAATGGTAAACATACAAAATATTCCCATTGAACGTTGTGGAAACAGAGTAAACTAGGCAGCTGTATTGTTCCAGCCTTAAATGTCAAGCTTTCCAGTAGAGAGCAACTTGCTAGGTAAAAAAGAAATTAAGCAAAGTTACCCAGTCAAAGAATTGTTTCAGGAGTTGTTTTGTTTTGCTTCCATGGTTTCCTGGAACTTCTGCAGTAAACAGCGAATGGCTTGCATCGTGGTTGTTGAGGACAGCTGGGGGTCAGATCCTCTCCTCCTCCTGGATAGTGCAACCTGCCAATCATCCACTGAACTTGTTGCCTTTTTGGAGTTGAAGTATTTTGGGAGCTGGTCTGCTGAGAGTAGGCCTTTTTCCACAAGGCCCTCCTTGCTTTGTTAGGATTCTGGTAGATCTTAGTTTCAGCAGGCCAAAATATCTAAAGTCTCACTGGGTAGGGTGTGTGAAATCACATATTTTTCAATCGGAGGATTTTACAGATGTCCCCGTACATTAGCCTTTGGCACTGTACCTCAGAAGGATAATCATGGTCAAAATACAGATGCGCTGTAAGGTATGTAATGTATTTTTTCTGCCAGGCTCTCGTTAACACCTCTTCTTTAACTTTGTAGCTGTTAAATGTTATTACTATAGACTTAGGTCTTTCAGAGGGGTCCATGGGCCTTGATAAGAGAGCACAGTGTGCTCTTTCTATCCCCATCTGAAAGCCTTAAGGCAATTGTAGTACTGTACGTCCGTGTGAAGATCAGACATAAAATCAACCATCCGGTCAGTCTCCAATCCTTTGGGGAGATCATATACTCTCAAATTGTCCCTCCTTGAATGTCCCTCCAGGTCAGTACACTTCTCCTGAAGCTGAACTGCCTGATGTAACAAGGCCTGTATTGCTAGACTGCTAGACATGTTGCCATCTTCGGTGGAAAATATACGCTCTTCTGCTGCCTCCATCCGCTTCTCCAGCCCAGTTAATTTTTGATTTAGCTGTTTAAATTCTTGCTTGGTTTCAGCCCGCATAGCTTTAATTTCTTTAAAAAGTATCTCAAAATGGGACCATGAGAGGCGCTCAGCCTCCTCTTCAGTGTCGGCCATGCTTGCTGGAGAAAGGCTCAGATTTCTGCTTTGTTGCTGCGATCTACTACCGTCCATAGCACTGTGAGCTGTTTTGTGCCTAGATCTGCTGCTACTCTCGTTACTCCATCCATTGCAAGTCATTGTTTTGTTTGGTAGTGATTTGTGGAGTATTATAGGTGTTTTGGGGCTAGTTAGGCTGGGAGCTCCCGAGTTTAGCTGCTGAACAGCTTTGTGATGTCACCAGTGGACCTGTTACAGCTCATGCTTGTCGGAATTATGACTCTTTTTCCTTGAAATAGAATTCCTTCTTTTCATCTCAGTGTCTCTCAAAATGGCCAATATGGTCTGACTTTATCATCTACCTTCTTTTTGTACTGGGGCCAGTCTTGTCTGACAAGCCCTTCAAGTACTTGCAAGATGCTGTCACTCTGGGTATTCATCCTGATTTCTTGCATCAGCTGACCCTCAATAGATAGTTCACAATACATGGAGTGAATCATGCTTTCATCTTGATTATTCACAAATGCTTCAGAGGTATCTGGTAATAGTGCTCTTGAGAGTTTGTCAGCGATACTCAACAGTTTCCCAGGTGTATATTGTATCTGGAGGTCATATTTCTGTAACTGTAATAACATCCTTTGGAGTTGGGCTGGAGCTTTTCCTAGACGATTATGGAATATGAACTCTAACGGTTTGTGCTCTGATTGCACAAGAACTTGTTTGCCAAACACGTTTTGGTGGAATTTGAGGCTAGCAAAGATGATACTAGTAGCTCTTCCTCTATCTGAGCATAATTCTGCTCCATGGTTTTCAGACCTCTGGAAGCATATGTGACTGGGCTGTCATTCTGTAGAATACATGAACCATGTCCATCTCTCAGTGTGTCTGTTTGGATAGCCACTGGCTTCTTCACATCAAAATAGCACAGGACTGAAGCTTGGCA
Source organism: Neoceratodus forsteri (assembly GCA_016271365.2). Classification (NCBI taxonomy): domain Eukaryota; kingdom Metazoa; phylum Chordata; order Ceratodontiformes; family Ceratodontidae; genus Neoceratodus; species Neoceratodus forsteri. The sequence goes on from CM057456.1 coordinate 149,893,668, forward strand.
TACGGCTTCCTTTAATCGCTTGAAGACTTGTTGCTGCTCATGTTCCCATTGCCATAGCTGATCTATTGGAGAAGTTTTCTTAATGCGGCAGAGATGTCTGCCTCCCTTGGGATGTATTGGGCTAGGTATTATATCATGCCTAGAAGAAATAACAGTCCAGGCTTATCAGTCAGTGCAGGCATATCTGGCCTTCACTTTAGTCTTATCAGGGAGAATCCCTTTGGCAGCACTACATGACTCATGTATTTGACTTCTGAAACTTTGAATCGTAACTTGTCTTTATTTCACATTTTCAGTTCTCACCTGGTCCTTGACCCGCTTCAATATCTTATCATGCTGTTTCTTTTTATCATGTCATCAACAATGATGTACACTCCTTCTATGTGGCCAGACATTTCCAAATTTTTCTGTTGAAACACTTCACTTGTTGACTTTACACCAAATGGAAGTCTACAAAATCTGTAGCAGCCCCATGGAGTGTTAAATGTGCAGAGGCAAGGCGACTCCTCATCCAGCTATATTTGTCAACAGCCATCTTCCTCATCAAGAATAGAAAATACTTGTTTTCTGTTGAGTCGGCTTTGTACTTCCTCTGGTGCTAGGATGTTGGGATGTTGCCTCTTTATAGCTATATTTCACTTATGTGGGTCAAGACAAACAAGCAGTTCCCCATTCTTTTTTTCAATGATTACCAGGCTGTTAACCCAGTCAGAGGGCTCGAGGACCCAGACTATTATGTGGGACACTTCTAGATTGTCTAGGTTTCCTTTAGTGTGTCCATAATGCCAAATGGCACCTGTTTACAGCCATGTACAATGGGTGCAATTTCAGGGGCAACATGGATATGATCAATAAAAGAATCCCAGAGCAAATGCACTGGTGCAAGGGTTATCCTGGAGGATATTGGCCTTACAGCCAAATTTTAAAGAAAACACAAAACTGCACATACTCCAATAATGCAAAGCATCATGTGAAGCATATGCAAATGTCCATGAATTCATCTGGACTGGCTCAACATTAAGCAGAATTGCATGGTGCCAGAAGGCCTCACAATACAATCAGCAAAGGGTGAGCACAGCAGACACAGACACGTGTTCTGTCCTCATCAGTGTGCCATATCTGTACCTCAGCCCAGGGAGAGATAGCCATCTTCCCTATAGGGGATCTTATTAATTTGGGTAGTGGGCAGCCCAAAGTAGAGAGAGAAAAAAACAACAAAAGAACCCCAGAGCAAATACACTGGGGCAAGTGTTATCCTGGAGGATATTGCCCTTATAGCCAAATTTTAAAGAAAACACAAATTGCTCATATCCAAATAAAGCAAAGCATCATGGGAAGCATATGCCTATGCCCATGAATTAATTTGGACTGGCTCAACATTAAGCAGAACTGCATGGTACCAGAAGGCCTCACAATACAATCAGCAAAGGCTGAAAACAGCAGACACAGACACATGTTTCATCCTCATTTGGACTCATCAGTGTGCTATATCTTGTATCTCAGACCATGGACAGATAGCCAGCTACCCTACAGGGGATTGTATTGGTTTGGATCATGGGCAGCCCAAAGTAGAGAGAGAGAGAGAAAAGAACAAAAAAAAGAGAGAGAGCAAATGCACTGGGGCAAGGTTTATCCTGGAGGATATTGTCCTTACAGCCAAATTTTAATGAAAACACAAATTGCACATACCCCAATAATGCAAGCCATCACGGGAAGCATATGCAAATGCACATGAATTAATTTGGATATGATGCTCCCTTTTAACCTGCCCTACCCCAGTGAAGACATCTGCATATGTTTTGATTAGGCTTTCCTTTGTCAGGGGTCTTGGAAGTACCACAGCCTTAACTTTGTGCACCAGATCAAGTCTTTCACATGCAGCCTTGCCCAACAATAGTATGGGAGACACATCTGTGACATAGAATGGGAGATCAGCTTCCTTATTCTTAGTTTTACACGTCATGTTGATCACTTCTTTGAGTTTTATTCATACTCCTTCATATGCCAGCACTATGACTGAAGAGTCTGTCATATTTCTGGTACTTGCCATCTTTTTGCACACAGTGATTGGCCTCACATTGGCCTCGGCCCCCCTCACCCCATATCTCCCAGAACATAACAGTGACAATGAGGGTGCCCAATCCCCCAGTGTTGTGATCATGCAACCCCCCTCTCTCCATGTCCCGATCAGGAAATCCCGCATCTCTCCACTACCGTGCACTGCGCATATGCGTTTCTGCCTTTTTTAGGGAGCATTTTTGTCAAACACCTACCAATACCTACATTGTCACTGCAGGGAAAATAAAATAAGCCTGCCTGCTCTGATGTCCCAGAACATTGGGGTACTGTGACATAGCATAGCAGGGTTCTCTCATCTTGGGAGATGCTATGTGTAATAAACAATTTGTGAATTACAGCATCCTGGAGTAAATGATTTAGGGGAATTTGTGATATCGTCAGTCTTCACTTTTCTAGATGGCAACCAACAGAGAGGGAACATCAGATGGAGCACCAGAAAGAGGCAGAATAAAATAGGCACTTTATTTGAGAAGTAGCCTCTCAAATTACTTATTTTTAATTTATTTAAGTTATCATTGTGACATTGTCGGCAGTCAGATTGATCTGCAGCTTTTAGTGCAGTGCTGCAGGGCTGGTTAGTTGCCAGCGCATCTAAGCCATCCTGCCATGGTCTCCGTCATTATTCACAACTGTGATTTACAGGCAGAGTCTGAGCCGCAGGCTGTAGCAGTGCAGTTCAATGTTGTAAAATGTAGTTTTCATTCCTAAAAGTCAAAATGAAATAACATTTTACAACATTGGCATTTCAGTGTTTCTCCTTATCACAACTAATTTACCAATCACTTAAAACCATATACTTCAGAAGCAGAATACAATACAAACACATACTGTATTTGACAAAAACAGAATATCTCAGCAGTACATTTCAGTGAGAAAGCATGGCTCTTTACCCTGCACATTCATCCAGCCCTTGCCCAAGTCCTAATCCACTCAAATACAGAATTCACACAATAAACAGTGAAACACTTAAAAGAAAAGATAAGGTCTCTCTCTTAATGCAAAAAAGTGACATGCACTGTACCATGCTCCTTAGCCGGTGTGATGGGGAAAAGCAGATGAGAAAGCACGGATGGTATACAAACAGTAGCACTGGCAGTTTCCAGGCTGAATGCTGCAGACTCTTTACAGGAAAACTTGTTTTGTGGGTTTTATTTTTTTATATATTTTTTTACTTCAAACAGCCCTTTCTGACACAAAATGTCAAACAATTGTGTGCTGTTGGTTAGCAGATATGATATGCATGTGTCTCCTCAGATGCAGATCAAATACTTGTATGGATGAGAGAAAGAGAGAGAGAGAGAGAGAGGGAGAGAGAGATCAAACTTACACTGCAGCCTGCTCTAAAAGTTCAGTGGATATCAAAAGTGTCTATTTAACTTCTTTACAAACCACTTTAGCACTGTTTATCGTTATTATTAAAATACAAGTACCAATAGCAAAGCACCATACTTTTCTGGAGGCGGGGTCTGCTATTCAGGCTTTTTGTAGATCATTACTGTTGACTTTTACACCCCCCCCAACACTCATCCATTCTGTTCCCTTCTGGTAAATGCTACTCAGAACATTATTTTGCCCTGAAATGTACAAGAGTGGAACTTCTGCAAGGAGCTGCTTTCCTGTGGTAGCACTGCTTTGGGATAGAGTGTCTAGCCTGTTTCTCTTATTGTTAAAATAGCCTCTATTCTGTGGCCCACTTTCAAATACAAAAAATTAAAATCCCTTCTATGATGAAGAGCATCTCCCTCCCTTGTATGTAAGCGTCTTTTACATATTGTTTTTTTTTTAGCACAGAAGCCAATGGGGAAACATTAAAGTGCGGAGCAGTATTCCTATCTCCTAACTAAATGCCTTGTAAAGGATCAAGAAGGAACAGTTTTTGACTTAGAAGTCAGCTGTCTGCTGAGTCAGTGGCTACACAAAGTGGCTAGAACATAGGCTTGAGATCCAGGTACAGATCTTGTCAAAGCCAGTTACTCACAGTGCAACCTTGAGCCATGTATTATGTGGCTCCTGGGAAATGTTAGTGCTGCACTGCTGTGTAAAATTCTCGGATAAGGAAATCAGTGTGGGAGCATAAAATCTATTTTGTCAAACAACATACTGAATAGTGTTTTTTTAGAAACACCTGTACTGTAGTTTACAGTCTAATAAGCAGGATCTACCAGCCTACCGAGATTACAGTGTGACCATGGTTCTTGGCCTTCATGTGTATTTCTGACCTTCCCACACTACAACCGCCAACCAACTGCATTAAAGGTAAGTAAATTAATTCAGTTAACTGATTTAAATCAGTTTTCTGTTCTCAGTTAACTAGCACAGCATACAGGGAAGTAAAAACAAAACAGCTGAGAATGAATGTTGGAAGCAGCTGAGCTTTGAGGCAGTGTGGGGGCATGACATAGTGTAAGCTAGGCAGTAGTCACTGACTAACATTATAAAAGGTAAAATACATTAATGGCAGATCAGATAAATGTATAAAATATGTTACTAGTCTGAAATGTGTCAGCTCAGCTTGTATTTGTTTGTAGTCAGCGAAGTGGGTGGGAGGAGACTCAATGGCATTATTGTAAGGGAATTCATTGTTCATCATTGTTAGGCAGTGCTTCAGTTTTTTAGTAACCCAAAACTCTTCCAAGGAACTGCAAAGAAAAAAAAATGAAAAGCGGGTTTGTACAATAACCCAGCATAGTTTACACTGCTTCTGCATTCCTTAAAAGCATTCAATTAGCACTGCTCCTTTTTGTTGACTGGCATTTGGAAGAAGAAGAATCAGCATTTATATAGCGCTTTTCATACATCCAAAGTGCTTTACAAGCAATGCTAGACTGAATGTGTGGTGGCGGCCATATTGCACATCATCACTCACACACAGCCTGGATAATTGCATGAACCGGTTTATGGGAAGAGGAATGTTGGCCAGGACACCGGGAATGTTCCCTACTCTTTGCGAAGAGTGTCCTGGGTTCTTTTACTTCCACCTGGACAACAACCAGGATGGGCAGAAGGGACCTCAGTTTAACGTCTCATCCGAAGGATGGCACACCCCAGCAGTACAGCACCCCCCAATACTGCACTCAGATGCCAGCAATTTTTAGGTGCAAGTCCAATCCTGGTGTGGGACAAGAACCCACGATCTTCTGGTCCAGAGGTGGATGTGCTACCAGCTGAGCCACGCTGACACCATGGAATATTACGCTAGAAGATATTGATTCCTTTTCTCATGTATTAGCTACTTCTACAACTAGTTTTAATTGTTGTGATTTCTTTGAGAAGAGTGCTGCCTTTTGTGTTCTTGCTCGACTTAAGTTTGGAAAGCACTCATCCCTTTTCCCTACAAGTGCATCAGTACCTGTGTTTCTGTTTTCAAATTCAGCAAGAAACCATTGGAGTGGAGCTTATTTTAACACTATATTTTGGATTTTGAAAAACAAATGTAGCTCCATGAAGAAATGGTTTTAAAATGTAAAGTTATTTCTCTTCACCGAGAAATGTAATCCTCTTTCTGGCATGATCCATGAGCTACTTGCTGCAGCGAGAGATTGCTGGTGCTAGGGATGAGAAGATCTGCATACTAATAAGCAGTAACACACTTGCATACTGTGCTGTTCTTTCAAAAATGTTACTTCCATGTCAGAACTTTATTTGCAGAGCAGCAGAGCTTCTTTTAATAAATAAAAAAGTAATTTTCTCCCATTAACAATAGTGGTAGCATTTAGTAAGTTTTTCATCCTTATCTCGGCAGCGCGTGGGTTGCAAATGGCTGTAAATGTTCAGATTGTTTTTGTAATCTGCCTGTGATCCACTTTTTACCATTTCTTTAGTTTTGCAGCTGCTAGGGACTTGCTCATATTTGTTTATTGGGGCACTACCAACTAAATAAAATTACTCCACATCAGATGCAAAATGTTATAATGCCCTGTTAATTTTGAAATTATACTGGAGGTAATATTCAATCAGATTCCTCCTGATGGCAAAAGTGGTGAAAATGTGAAGGGGATGGGGTGGCAGTAGAGGAGTGCTAGTTTCCACTAGTAGTTCAAGGTAGCATTTTGCTACATTCAAAGACAAGTATTCCTTTGTTCTCACTGTATTAAGATTTAACTTACTCCTCTTTTGCTGTCCTCCCCCAACCCTAACCCATTTCCAAAACATTTGTTATTGGGGAACCTGATAGAATATTTATCACCGCTGGTAATTATGGAGAACCTTATAGATCCTTCCTTGAGTTTAATTTTTACAAAAAAAAAAATTATTGTTTGCAGGGCAAATAAATTGTCATTATGGGAGCACTGTCTCCTGTGAATCTACCTTAGAATTTTTCATAATGTATTCAAAAGAATACTTGTGTTTGGATTTAGAAAAAATGTGATCTTGAACTGATTAGTGGCAACTCACATTCCTATTGCCGCCAACCCATTTGTCTCCTTTGCTGTTCCCCCCTCCCCATCCCCATCTCATTTTCATCACTTTTGTCATCACGAGGGAGCCTGATTGAATATTATTACCTCCTGTATAATTTTTAATTATCAAGTCATCAGAATCTTTTGATTGGATTTATTTTGCTGTTTTTTTAACATGTGGGCTCTGTCTCCCACACCATCCCATGTATTTTTTGTTTTAATTTATTTAAAAAGCTACCTCTGTTATTCCTTCTTTCCCTGGTCATCAATTCCTATAATAATACTGTAACTTACAAGTGCATTTCCAGTAGCAACAGTAGGGTCCTTATAGTCCTCCACTGGTGAATTGATTTGCATAGGTATACTACTAGGGTATTCACTTAGGAATTTACCTGATGGTGCTTAGTCCTCTGCTGATGTCCTAGAAAAGTGTTAACTAAGTTGAAGTGCTACCACCTTAATATCTATCAATGTGTGCAGAAGGTTAGCAGGCATACAAATGTGCTTTTAGATAAGGGACCATGTGTAAATGGAGGACTTATGAGCCTAATATTGTTACAACATACCAATATGCTACTGTTTAAGTGTACAGCTACACATCTACAGTTCTACACACTGCAACACTACTCCTACAGGAACCAATACTCAGGGAAAATGTAAATCAGGGCAGATATTTTAATTAACAAAAACTGAAATAAATTGGGGGGCTGGAACACCTGATGTTAAATAAAAATATAAGAAATAAAAATTAACAGGCCAGCCCACCGGTGCAGCGGCTAGGCATCCACTTGTGGCACTGACATCCCAAGTTCAGGAATGGACACAGCAGTCAGAGTGATGGCCGGGGGGAGAAGGACTGAGCATCCCAAGGACTGTTCTCCTTTTCCAAGGGGGTGGGGAAAGAGAGTCCAGTGCAATACAGAACTCTGGTGGAGGTTGGGGGTACTGTTGCAGCTGGCACCACATGTTATGGGGTGGGGCCGATGCTGGTGTAGTACCCCAAATTTGGGGGGGCAAGGAGGAAACTGAGAATCTTTCTCCTATGTGGATATTTTCTTTTTTCTTTTTTTTTTCTCTTTGCTTGCTTCCTTTCCTACTTGCTGGCCCCCCCCCACCTGCAATCCCACTGACCCCTCCCAGTCCCTTTGTCCATTTTTGCACCATCTGATGCAGCAAAAGGGGGGGGTCAGGGCAGGAGACCCTCCTTGCAGGGCTTCACTGCCCAAATCCCTGACTGAATGCCAGGACCTCCCCTGCCCAACAAAAGGGCTGGGAAGTGGTCAAGAGGAGGGTTAGTGGCCAAAGCAAGGAGGGTGGAGGACGCAGAGAGCACAGAGTAAAGACTTACCTGTGGTGGTCCTGAGGCTCCTCCAGTGTCACTCCCCTCTGGTCAGCATCGTGGGTGTTGCTGCCATCCAGCACCACTCAGGTGGCAGTAGCAGCAGCCTGGACGTTTGAGGGAAAGCCTGGCTCCTGATGCGAGATGGCCATCTTCCATATAGTGGTAGGAGTGGTTTCCAGGTGGACCAAAAGATGCACCAAAAAATCGGTGTGGGTAGAAAGCGCACCCCAGACCAATTAGTTCCTACTGGCTATTGCAGCAGCATAGGAATGCTGCCAGGTGGCAAAGCAGCTCCCTGGCCACCTCTTGCAGCCCCAGCAGCAGTAAAAGGACCCAGCCAGGTGGTAAGTGGGCTGCAAGCCCAAACAGTATATTCTGAGCCCCAAGGGGAGGTTAGGTAGGGTGCTGCATCAATGCCCTAGGGATAACAAAGCCTAGGTAGGCCCCTCTAATGGGGCCAGGCAGGGAGTGGGGAGAGAAAAGCTAGGAAGGGGAATTTAAAGGGCCAGAGTACCAAAAGAAGGAGAAAGGAGGCATAGTGAACTCCCAGGGAGGGCGGTCAGCCCTAAGAGAAGGGATAAACCTGTGGCAGTGGGCCAAATACTCAGAAAGTGAGGGGTTAAGGCCCCATTGCCTCCTTCAGTGCCTTGCTGTCCCAGAGTGCAGGGCTGGGAGGTGGAAGCCCTTGGCTGGCTGCCGTAAAGGATGGGCTAGCTGTAAGGGTCCAGCATTCAGGTTCCTCAAGCATAGAAAATAGTGGAAGAGGCCTTACCCAAGGCCCAGGAGTGTTTATTACTAGTAACAAAATGGGGCAGATCTGCAAAGATAGCTAGGATAGGGGAAGACCCATAGGTAGCAGCAACCTTTGAGGAAAAGGGGGGGATGGTCCTATAGCCTAAGTTGCCCGGTACCCAAACCGAACTGTGCTGTTGCCTTCCTAATGCCCCCTAGAGACTGTATTCTTTGTAAAAACTGATCTGTCTTTTAAAAATCGGAACTGTTTTCTTGATGCTGAACTGTTATCAAATTGTGCCCTGGTGTCCCCAATGTCCAGCTTCATTTTTGTTGTCCGGATCAGCTTTGCCAGAGCCTGACACTGACCCAGGGAGATCCCCAGCCCATCTGCTGTCTGCAGCACAACCACCTCCAGTGATGACAGCTGGTTCCAATATTCCGCTACAAGTGTTCCCGCATCAGTCCTGTGATGGTAAGTGGTAAAGAGCTGCTAGTGGGGTATCCAGTAGAGAGTCATCTTAGGAGCCACCCCAGCTCAAGCTTATGGGACCACAGTTAAAATCTTGCATGCCTTTTTATTATTTTGCCATCTGTCCGTAAGTGTGTGTGTGCCCATGTCACTCTGAAGAGGCAGCCCGAAGATTGTTCCTTCAGCAGTCATCTTGTTGAGAGGTCTTCTGGGGCTGGGGAACTGCCAGTGGTCATTGCTGCTGATCATCCAGAAAACCATCCGTGAACCAGAAGTCTTCAGCTTCTTACTCAGAGCCGCAGGGAATCACCACCTTCTACTTGTCCTGCTAACAGGGTTTCTCTTTGTGTGTGTTCATCAGGGGGACGCCCCATTATGGCCTATTTGTAACAAGTGCTTTCTGGAGTCAGTGCCCACCTGCTGATCAGCTGATGCGTAGAAAAGTCCAAGTTTGATTCATCTGTAGTTGCCTCATCTCAGCCAAGTGCACGCAAGACTTGGACTAAAGGGGTTAACCCCCGTTCTTGTTTCGACCACTTGTTTGTCCCAATCGCATTGTTTTGTTGTTTATTTTTTTTTTTTATTGATCCTGTAACATTGTGGAACACTGTTATCTTGGTTGTTATTGTTCCTTGTAAATAAACCTCTTGCATCTTGGTCACAGAGTAAGCTTCCTGCCTCTCTTCCAGATTCACCTGGCCTGTCCTATAATTGTTTAGGGAACCTTTTGGCCTGCTACACTGGCATCATTACATGTCCCTACCTCGAGGACTAAACTCTTAGGGGGGGAAACGCCTTGCTCACTAATGATGGCCCCATCTCCCCCACCACGCCCACTTCAGATCATGGTCTGCCAAGTGGGTCCTGCTCCAGTCACCCCACCCTGGAGGCAAGCCAGGGCTACAGAGACCAAGTTAGATGGGAAGGGGTTGCCCTCCTGGTAGTCCTACCCAGGGGGGTTCACCTGGTGATGTGGGGCGGTGAGCGTTGCGGGGAGTTCAGTGTCCCTGATTTTAGGTGGAATAGGAGCCCAAAAAAAGAAGAAAAAAAATCAACAGTTATGTAAAACCAGGTAGTTCTATTAAAATGTGGAGCTCCACCATTTACACAATTTATTTTAAAAAATAAAGGTTATTGGATTTCATTTGCTATTTATATTTTTCCACCTGAGACTACCATACTCCCAGCCATGCAGAATGACCATTACAGTACTGAATACAATGTTGTTTAGTGGCATGTGAAAGTCTTGGATCATGGGGCCAAACGTTATTCCACAGGTGGCACGCCTGATTTTTTTTTTTTTAATGGGGATTAGAATAAAAATAAAAGATGTGCTAGTGATAATCCTTTAGGCTGTAGGTGTATGTGAGTACTTTCTCACTAATACTTGGCAAGTATTCATACTTAAGATCCCTAAGTTTCAGCTCTTTATTATTTGCCTGAAAGATAATGAAAAAAGTATAAAATCAAACTGGAGCCATCCTAAGGTGGCCAGGATTAGTCCAGTGGCCACCCTTTCCCACCCCTGTCATCTTGTATACTCCTTGCCCGTCCATCCTCCTATGCTCTGAATTGGGAAATCAAGAAAAATTAGGTGTTGGCACTCTGGCAGAAGGCACCATGTAAGCAATAAGCCACTCCATGGTGTGCATTAAAGGATTTTAATGCATGCATCAGGCCAGTGAGACATGAGGCCAAAGGCCGAATTTCCTAAACATAGAAACATAGAAACATAGACTTTGACGGCAGATAAGGACCACTAGGCCCATCTAGTCTGCCCATTTCCCTACCTACAGGATAGGCCGCAGATCCTAGTTAACCAACAGCCTTTATCTTCCTGCCCCCCACAAGAATTGCCTTATGTCTGTCCCATGCATTCTTGAATTCTCCCACAGTTTTAGACCCCATAACTTCCTCAGGAAGGCTGTTCCATGCATCCACTACCCTCTCTGTGAAATAATACTTCCTCACATTGCCCCTGAACCGCCCTCCTTCTATCTTTAAATTGTGTCCCTTGTTCTTGCAAGTCTCTTTTCTGAAAGATGCTACCTCTTGGACTTTGTTGATTCCTTGAGGTACTTGAAAGTTTCTATCATGTCCCCTCTCCCTTCTTTCCTCAAGGGTATACATATTAAGCCCTTTAGTCTCTCCTCATATGGCTTCTCTTGCAGACCCTGCACCATTTTAGTTGCCCCTCTGACTGCCTCTATCCTGTCTATGTCCTTGTGGAGATGGGGTCTCCAGAACTGGACACAGTATTCCTGATGGGGTCTCACCAACTGTCTGTACAGAGGGATAACAACTTCCTGTTTTCTGCTGCTGATGCCTCTTCCTATACATCCCAGTATACCCCCGGCCCTCCCTACTGCCTTCTCACATTGCTTGCTAACCTTAAGGTCATCTGATATGATTACCCCCAGGTCCCTTTCCTGTTTTGTTGTTGTTACTACCTCCCCACCCATTGTGTATTCTTCCCCTGGGTTCTTGTTTCCCAGGTGCATTATTTTGCACTTTTTTGCATTGAATCCTAGCTGCCATACGTCTGACCATTCCTCCAACCTTGCCAAGTCCCTTTTCATCCTTTCCACGCCTCCTTGTGTATCAACCCTGTTGCAGATCTTTGTGTCATCTGCAAAAAGGCATACTTTTCCTTCCAGTCCCTCTGCAATGTCACTGATGAAGACATTAAAAAGGACTGGACCCAATACTGAACCCTGCGGTACCCCACTAGTAACCGCCCTTTCTTCAGAGTGGACTCCATTTACAATTACCTTCTGTGTCCTGTTGTCCAGCCAATGTTTTACCCAGGCTACCACCCTGGGACCCACTCCCAGGCTGGTTAATTTGACTATCAATCTTTTGTGTAGGACTGTGTCAAATGCCTTGCTAAAGTCTAGGTAGGCCATGTCCACAGCCCCTCCCTGGTCTACTACTTTGGTCACCCAGTCAAAGAAATCTATTATATTCATCTGACATGACCTTCCCGCTGTGAACCCATGCTGCCTTGGATCCTGTGCTCCACTGACCTCTAGATACTCAACTATTCTTTCCTTCAGAAGTGACTCCATCACTTTCCCTACCACAAAGGTCAGACTGACAGGTCTGTAGTTTCCTGCCTCTGTCTTGGTCCCACTTTTGTGAAGGGGAATCACATCCGCCTTCCTCCAGTCCTCAGGTACCACACCATCCTCCCATGATTTATTAAAAAGAGTAGCCAGTGGTTTCACTAGTTCCTTACTTAATTCTTTTAGAATTCTGGGGTGAATTTCATCAGGACCCATTGCTTTGTCCACCTTCAGTTTTAGGAGTTCTTGCAGAACCCTTTCTTCTGTGAAAGGACTGGGATCGACCCCCCTATCAAGAGTGCTTCTGTTAATTGGATTAGGCACTTCCCCCTCCTCTTTTGTGAATACTGAGCAGAAATATTCTTTCAGTATTCCTCCTTTTCACTGTCCCCTCTGCCCACCCACCGTTCATTCTATTCAGCCTCACTATCTCTCCCTTTGTCTTTCTACGCCGCTGATGTACCTATAAAGGTTTTATCTCCTTCTTAACTGAGTTGGCTATCTTTTCCTCAGTTTGGGCCTTTGCTATTCTGACTTCTCCCTGCTTCTTTCTGCCTTAACTGGTACAGCTCTCTGTCCTGCTCCTTCTGTGTTTCCTTATACTTCCGAATGCTGTCTTTTTCTTCCTGACTTTCATAGCCACCTCTTGAGAACCATAGTGGCTTTTTCTTTCATTTTGATTTGTTTATTTGCTTCCACACAAAGGCTTGTTAGTGCCTGTGATGGCAGTTTTGATAATTCCCCACTGTTGCTCCACACCTCCTTCTAGCCTGTTTGCTAGTGCTTTCTGAGGCACTCTCCCATCTTGCCAAAGTCAGCCATCCTAAAGTCCAGTACCTCACTTTTGTATGGCTTGACTCTGTAGCTGAGTTTAACGTGAACCACACTGTTTGATGGTCACTTGTCCCCAGATGGCAACCTACTTCTAGATCTGAGATCCTCTCACTGCCCCGTTTGAGAGTATGAGGTCTAAGATTGCTCCTCACGAGTGGGTTCCAAACTAGTTGTCTAATGCCTGCCACCTGTAGGGCATCAAGAATGGCCCTGCTCTTGGATTGGCTGCAGCAAATGTGCTCCAGTTAACATCTGGCATATTCAGGTCTCCCATCAACAGTATTTCCTTTCTCTGCCATTCTAAGAATGCCTTCCATCATATCCTTGTCCATTCCTTCTCTCTGACATGGGGTCTGTACACAACCCCTGTGCAGATTGTGGTGCCCTTTCCAGTCTCCAAGGTGACCCACAGTGCCTCCTCTCCTCCTCTGTTTACTCTTTTGTTCAGTTGCTTTTATCCTTCCTTTACATAGAGAGCTACTCATCCCCCTCTTCTCCCCTGTCTGTCTCTCCTGTAGGTTATGTACCCTGGTATGTTAACATCCCAGTCATGGTTCTCTGTGTACCATGTTTCTGTGACTGCTACGATATCCAGGCATCCTCTTCCATTAAGGCCACCAGCTCAGGGAGCTTGTTGCCCAGACTACGGGCATTGGTACTCATTACCCTCCATTTCCTGATGGCCTTACCCCTTTTGCCCCATCCCTGTCCTTCTTGCCTTTGTCACTTTCTCCATTTCCTGCCCTTCTCCCTATCGACACCTCTATGTTGGTGTTTCCACACTTACTACCGTGATTGTTTGGGGGCTAGGATTTTCCTGCTCCTTTCCAGTGCCTCCCTTGGCTAGTTTAAAAGCTTGCCAATGAAGCATTTAAACCTACCACCTAGGATCCTGGTTCCCTCCCAGACAGATGCAGCCCATCATGCCAGTATAGGCTTGCATCACTCCAGGTGGACCCCCAGTCCCCAATGAAGCCAAATCCCTGAGCTCCACACCAGTTTTTCAACCACTGATTGAATCCCATGGTACAGAACACCCTAGCCTCTCCTATGCCATAGATGGGTAGCACCTCCGAGAAGGTTACCGTGCGTGCTACTTGACTAAGGCCCCTCCCCAATTCCCCAAACTCTTCCTGCACTTCTCTAATCCCTTTCTTAGCCTGGTCATTTGTCCCTAGGTGGGCAATGACATCCAGCTCCCTCCCCTGTGCGGCTGCTCTGTCAATCCTGAGGATTCGCTTCCTGTCCCTCCAAGCCATGGCGCCAGGCAGGCACCTTACCTCCCTCTCCCCTTCCTTGCCCAGTTCTACCTTCCTAACAATGGAGTCCCCCATCAGGAGTTGTTTCCTTCCCCTGCAGGGTCCCCTGCCACCCTCCTGTGGGTCTCCTTTGTGGAGGTTGCCAGCATCCTCCTTGGTCTCCACTGTAGGTGCCTCTATAGAGGAACCACACTTTGCCAGAATGGCATAGGAATTGTGGAGAGGTACAACTGGAGGGATGTGCCTCTGTTCCACCACCCTCACCCTCTCTGAGCCCAATGTGGTCCAACCGCTCCTCTTTCTTGGCAACCTCTGAGGCAACGGCAGTGGCACTGGTGGTCCCTGGATGGAAGAGGAGGTCCCACAAATCCTGGCCAACTCACCCTGGAGATGAGCAACCTCCTCCCTCAGCCTCCAGAGAGGTGCCTGCAGATGGGACAACACCGCATCCTCCAGAATATCTCCCGGAAGACTGCTGCTCCACAGCCACTGCACTGCACCACTCCAATCATGTCTTATTTCTGACCCCTTAACTGTTTGCAATCCTTACTCTTTCGTCTGTTTCTTTTCTCTCTCTCTCCTTACTTTCTGCCTGTGTGCCCTTTAAGCTCCTGATTGTCCTGTTCTGATACAAGAATATCCTATTTTTCTCAGTAGACCACTTGCTTGTTCAGAGGCTGACCTTCAGCAGCTAGAGGGGGCCAGAGAGCTACTCTTGCCCTTCTAGGATGGTGGGTCCTTTGTGGGTCTGTGATCACTCACTTCCTGCCCCTAAACAGGAAGTTCCTGTTGTCAGTCAAATCCTGTGCCTATAAAAATAGAACTAGCTTTGGGTGGGGGGGTAGAGGGGAAGGAAGGAGGGCAATATAGTCCCAGTAGAGAAGTTCAGTCACACAGCAGTCCTTTCTCTTGGTGTCTTCTGCCAAGCTATTAGCAGAATCTTTCTAAGGCAGTCTTTAAATGTAGCTTCCTTCTAGCTAAGCCACTCCCCCTACTTACCAGATCTTTCTACAAGTAATTTAAACCTCACAGCAGTTAAGTCCTTTCAGTCACCTGAGATTTACACCTAGATGACTTTTCAGTTACCCATTCAGTTCAGTTAACCCAAACACACACTTTTTTTTGTTTTTGTTTTGTATGTTAGTTTTTTACCCTAAATTAAAGGTCCAAATACAAAAGTTCTTCTACTTTAGTCCCAGCAGAGAAGTTCAGTCACACAGCAGTCCTTTCTCTTGGTGTCTTCTGCCAAGCTATCCAAGCTTACATCCCTATGAAATGCTATTGAATCATTTAATGCACACTGTGGAGTGCTTATAGCATCTATGAAATGGTTCACTGCCCTTATGAATTACACTGCATTTAAGATGTATGCGCACCCCTGAGACATCTGAAATCTTTGCATGTATCCAACTTTTCACGCAAACAGAATTACAGCTTTTCACTGAAGCAGTCATGTGGAGAATAACTCACAAAGATGCTGACATAAAGGGTTAGCAAAGCAGTTGTCTTTATCAAATTACTGCACAATTAAAAACTTAAAAAAATGTGAAATAGCATGAAAACATGTAAAGGCAAGTAATAACCCAGCAGCTTAAATATTGTAGTAACTTAAATAATGAAAGAAAGTTTTTGTAGGTTGTGAAAGTCCTTGTTACATTATGTGCAGTACTGTGAGTTCAGTCTTGGAGATAGCATCTTGCTTCCACTTGAAAAGTCTAAGATTAGGGACTGTTTGCAGCTGTCTGTGCTAAGTGGTAATATATGGTGCTCAAAACTGGGTTCCATGTCAAGGTAGTGCACAGGTAGTGCTGTCAATAACAGTGCCATCAGTACTATGAAAGGTGTGCATCCATGTAAACTAGACTATTAAAAAGTGCGACAAGGGAAAAATATCACACAACACACACTAATACAAAATCACATTCTATCAATGCTCTGCCCCAAAACTCAAAAAAACAATGATATCCATCAGTCCAAGTTTACTGGTTAAAGCAGCAAAATCAGTATTTTTTTCAAAGCTAGAAATGATAGGCTGTTCCATAAAGGAACTCATAATGAGTTTTGCTGGGATATTCTAGGGCTAGTGTCATGATCCTCTTCACAGTATCTCTGTACCTCTTCCTTGAGGCAAGTAGCTCCTGACCAGAAATACATTGCTCAATCTTCATTTAATTTAGTTTTTTTTCTGCCTTGATTCCATCAATAACTTTAGAAATGGTCATATGATTGGCTCTGAGTAAGTTGTTGAAATTCTGGTGCCAGCCTTCTATGGAATTAATTGTGCGTGGAAGGCCAGATTTTGCAACTTCATGTCAGCTCCAGAACATGGTCAGAAATAAGGGTCGACAGTGCACAAAGTAGTCTACTAGTGGTTTGAGCCTACATTAATTTTACAAACACAGGCTTCTAACTTTGCTAATTTTCAACATTTTTACCCCAGATTTACAACATAGCTATATCTTTACAGCACCTAATGAATGTGACAGTTGTCATTTTTCAAATCCTTGTGAAAATGTTTTTATACATCACTAAAGGTGATGTTGTGGTCCACGCACAAAATCACCTTTTGGACAGCAGTTTAACATTTTCTCTGCCCTTGTTCATGAGGCAGGGTCATAAGAAGGCTATGTTATAAATCTGGTGAAAAAATATTTAAAACAAATAGTGTTCTGAGACTATGTTGAATTTTACAAACGCAGGCTCTTAAGTTTTTTTATATTCAATATTTTTATCCCAAATTTTCAACATATCCATTTCTTTACATCACTTCATGAACTTGACAGCCATCATTTTTCAGTTCCTCACCAAAATGTGTTTTTGCAGATCCAACAGTTTATTTCTGTGTGAAATCACCTAAAGGACAGGAGCTGAACATTTTCTCTGCCCATGTTGATGAGGCAGGGTCATAACAACAACAAGGTTATGCTGAAAATAATTTGGTGTACAAATAGTACAAAACAACAAACGTATCAGCCTGCATTACATTTTGCTGATGCAGGTTCATACCTTTGGGTAATTTTCAATATTTTACCCCCAAATTCCTCCCATGCTGCCCTATCAGCTCTGGCCAGAGTATTTTTTTTGTTTTGTTTTTTGTTTATGATCCTAAGTACTATTTTGCCTCTTAGCTTATCATTCACAGTGGAACCAACTGCACAGTTTTTAGCTAGGGCTCTGAGCTCTGTCAAGTACTGATCAGTTGTTTCACCCTCTGCCTGCTTTCTCTCCCAAAATTTATAGTGCTCAAAAACCAAATTTCTTCTGAGGTTGCAGTATGTTTAAAATGTTCTAGCACAGTGTCACTATCTTTAGGAGTAACTTCTCCCTCAAAGCTGAAAGCGTTAAATACTTCTAAGGCTTCTTCCCCTATAGTATGGAGCAGTATTGCTGCTTATGTTTCTTTTGGGTTTTCAAGCTGCACCCAATGCTACCAAGTAAAGCCTGAATCTCTGTTCCCAGCCTCTCCAGTTTTCAGACAGATTGCCAGTCAGGACAAGTGGCTCTGGAGGTTTAAATTGCTCCATCTTTTCCTTGCTTCATCTTCTTTTTTTCTTCAGTAATGTTTATTTTCCTTTCTAATCAGCATTACATTTCACTGTTTCTGACAGAATGTTATGTGTCTTAAAAGGAAGGATAAAGGGACTGCACACAACTGTAAATCAACTTCCTCAACAACAGACAAAATTCCCAATCCTATGACTCCAGAGTCACAGCACCTTCAGGGGCCTGAGATTCAAAACATTGCCTGGGTGCAAAATTGAGTTTGTCTGTGCAAGCTGGGCTTTGAGCAGAAATGCAGTATTGAAAACTTGGTTAGACAGGGCAAACTTGGTTTCCACCCAGACAAAGGACAGAGGGAGTGCAATGTAAATGAAGGGGAAGGGATTTGAATATTGTGCAGTCTGATATTCAGAGTACGTATGTTGTGTAAAGCCATTTTGCATGGTCCCCTTTGCTCAGTGCACATACAACTATTTGAAACCTCATCTTACTCCAGTGCAACCCTAGTGGTTGGCAGAAGAAGTGTAGTGGCTCCCTGACCCCAACACAGTGGTTCCCTGGTGGTCTAGTGGTCCCCGCCCTCATGGATTGGCATTCTGTTCAAAAATAATATTGATCCCCATGGTGATATTCATCAGTATTACTCAGTTTGTAAGGTAGAAGGAGGCTGAAGCCCATCCAAACTACCTTCCCACACCGTGTGGGATAATCATGTGGTTTTGAGTCCCAACAGGTACTTATCCAAGTCTGATTTAAAACTATTTAGGTTAGATGAGTCCACAGTATACTGGGGGATCCTATTCCAGGTTTATAAGCCTGGACAGTGAAGTAGTTGTTTCTGCTGTTTGTATTTGCCTTAGGATAGCTAATTGTTTAGTGTGGCATCTCAGACTCTCAGGTTTATTGGCATATATGATATTACATTCCTTCATCAAATCAGGGTAATTTAAAAGAGTGTAATAAAAGTAGATCACCTCTTATTCTGCTTTGTGATAACTCATAAAGATTTAAAACCTTCATCTTTTCCTGGTATGTCAGATTGGTCACTCTCAGAATAATTGTAATTACTGTTCTCTGAATACTATCTAACATCCTTATATCCTTGGACAAATGTGGAACCAAAAAGGATGCCACATAGTCTAGATGTGGTCTGATATATACTGTAAATTATATAAAGGTTTCATGTTTGGAGACTAAAGCTCTTTTAATTTCCCCTATGATCTTATTAGCAGTTGTAGTCACTTTTCGGCAGTGATCTCCTGCAGACAACTGGTTATTAATTAGAATCTCAAGTTCATTTTCAGTAGTTACACTCTTTAATAAGGTACCGTTTATATAAAATGAAGTGTGGGGTTCTCTTGCCCCCAAGTGCATTATCACTCACTTATTTTCATTAAATGTCATACCATTTTACCTGCCCATTCTTCCAAACTGACGTATATCTTTACTTAATTGGTTTATCTTGTCAATGGTATCTACTGTCCCACAGATTTTTGTATCATCAGAGAATTTGTTTAGATGCCCCTTGATACCATGGTGTAAATCAGCTATATATGTACCAACCTGTAGGGGCCTAAAACAGAGCCCTGGGGAACACCACTAGTAACTTCAATACTATCTGAGTATTTATCCACGATTCTCGCCATTTGATTTCTGTTTTCAAGCCAGTTAGCCACCCAGTTAATGATATATGGATCTAGACCTAATTTTTGCATTTTGTTTATCACTATCTTATGAGTAACCAAGTCAAAGGCTTTTTTAAAGTCCAACAAAATGAAATCCACAGGAGTGCCAGTGTCAATATTTTTACTTACTTCTTCATAAAATGTTATTACATCTGTAACGCATGATCTACCAGCCTTGAACCCATGTTGCATGTTATCAAGTATACCCTTATTTACAAGGTTATTTTCTATTCTTTGTTTTAAAATTCTTTCCACTATTTTACATGTGGTCGAAGTCAGACTAATTGGTCTGTAATTTTATACTGCAGACTTATTTCCTTTCTTATGGAGTGGTTCAGTGGTCCCTCCTCACTCGCCAATCACCATCCAGTTCAGGAATAATGTAACTCCCTGGTGGTCTAGTGATCCCTCTCCCATTGCTGATAGCCACCACATTCAGAAATAAAATTATCCCTGGAGGCTAGTGGTCCCACCCCCCACCCAATCATCTGCCCAGATCTTAGCAAGCAATAATGCCCAACAGGGTGGGTGGTATTGGGCAATACCGGACTGCCCAGGGGTATAATGAGGCCCGACGCCACAAGCCCATACCGCCCACCCTGGAGGGTATTATTGTGCTTAGAAAATGGGCTACTGTTGGCAGTTTTGTGTGGGTTTTTACAAAATTAAAGAAAAAATTAGAAAAACATAGTAAGGGTGACTTTTAAGTGTTTTGCTTTTAAAGTAGTCCCTTCCTTTCTGTGCTATTTCATCTTTTGTTTCCACTCCCCCTACAGTGCCATTCTGGTATGCCCAACCCCAAACAGGACATTGTGTTAAGTTTTTCTCAGGAGCAGTCTTCTAAAAAAAAAAAAACAACTACAATCCCCCTCCCCAAAAGATAAATAACCACGACAAAACAGTTTTCTGCCCCACATGAAGGAGTGTTTTTTTTGTTTTGCAGTTTTAAGTTGTGGCTGTTACGTGTGTGCCATTATTTGACTTGCTATGTAAATCAGAAAGTGCAGATCAAAGCATACAATGCGGCAGGGCAATGCTGCAAATGTATTTTTAACTTGCCCATTACCACAGACATGCCACGAAGAGGATCGCTATCGGGGATAGTTTTTTAAGGGGGTTGAAAAGGAGACATAAAGGATTATGTCTGGCGGGTGGTGACAGAGTACCAGGTTGAGGTTTGGCCATTGGAACGCAGCACCACGATCTCATTGCAATCAAAGACATGGACATAATGTAGAGAGGTAACTGCATTACGTTAGGAGAAGGGGATTTACGTCTAAAAAACAGAAAACTGTAAGTTTTTTACTGTAGCATTTTGGAGTGGTTTGTCTGAGATCGCCAGTGTCATGGAAGTGGTAGTGCTGGTAGTATTCATAAAGGGAGAGGTGCGTGCTGCAGTTTAAAAACAAAGGTACTGCTAGTTCCACTACAGTTATGGGAAGCTGATGATCACAGTGACCGCTTAATAATTACCTTCTGAAATGTGTTGATTCAGTGTAATTTTTTTTCATGTTGATATGAGTAAGCGCAGCAGATGGTGGTGTGTGGTTTCTTGAGGGAACATTGGTTGGGCAGTATCTCTCGCTAAGCGAGAGAAAAAAATGGCGGCAGTTTGAAATTGTATACCCAGCACTTCAACCAATGAGGAAGCAGGGTGCTGGGCACACAGACACTTTGCTGGCTATCAGGCAGACTTAGGCTGGGGCTTTTTATTTGGTGGGCATCTATTGTCTGATAGATGCCCACCTAAATAAGTATCTCAGCCAATCAGAAGAGAGAATGGTCTTTGCCCATTTTCTAATAACAAGTATTCCATGGTGTCCAGTGTAATCCCCCCATCCCCGACCCCTTGTATTGGAAACATACTTGTATGCACTCAGTGACAGCTCAGTCAGTGGCCAGCCATGGTGGAGAGAGGAGGGCTGTGTTGGTTGCCAGATTGTGCTTCTGGATGGGGGATGGAATGAGATGGTAGGTCACTACCTGCAAGTGTTGAAGGTAGGGGGTCCACTAGACCACCAGGGAATGGGTTACATTAGAAATACAGGGGATTGGGGATGGGGGTTACACTGGATACCAGAGAATACTTTTTATAGGTAGTGGGTGGATGATAGGATGGGGGGAGGGACCACTAACCTCCAGGGAAAATATTATTTCTAAATAGGATGGCGATCAGCCATGGGACAGGGACCACTAGACCACCAGGGAGTTTACTGTTATTTCTGCATGGGATGTCAATCAGTGAGGGGGGAAGGACCACTGTACCACCAGGGAGTTCTATATTCTGTTTGAATAGGATGGTGATCAGGGAGGAAGGAGGGACCACTAGATTACCAAGGAGATATATTTTATTTATTCATGGAATGGCAATTGCTGGGAATGGGGCCACTAGCACCAGAGAGAGCTCTAAGGAAATGGGCAATTGGGGGAGGTGCTGCACAGTACAGTTTTGCTCCCTATGCAAATGGGCCTATAATGGGCATGCAAATGACCCCTTAGCACCTTTTTGCCCAATGGCTCATTTGCATAGGACCCTTTGAATATGGGAATTTTTGTCTGGGTGCAAGCCATTGTGCCACCCTATTGTGGGGGCCCTGTCTGCCAGGTGCTAGGTGACTTAGCACTGGGTCTCACTGGCCCTATATTCAGTGGAATAGTGTTGAAGCACTATTCCACTAAATATAGCAGTTTTTGACACCTGGGCAACTGCAGGGGTCAGCACAATGTTTTGCCCTCTACTTTGCCCAGATTTGAATATTGGGCCCCAGATCCTTAAAAGTGCAGTAGCATACACTACACTGTATTTTTATTTATTTATTTTTTGAATCCTCAATGCCCTCTTGGCCAGGACCAGAACATACTCCTGTGGTACACACATCTAATGCCCACCTGGTAACTGTTCTATCCAGGACCCCATACTCGGTCACTATTTGTGCCTTAAAGAGGAAGTATACATTGCATGAGTCACTCAAATTGTGAAATCTCATAAAATGATCTTTCAAATGAGCTATTGATCTTATCTGTAGGTGTCAAGAGTCCTGAGATATGAATGCCTAAATCATCTGTAAATCAAAACAAGGCAGCAGCCAATTCACTGAATAATGAGACCAACAGTGATGTCACTGAAGGTCAAGCTGCAATTAACAACATGCTTCTTGCCCGTCAGTGACATCACTTTCTGTTTTAAACTCATTCTATCCTATTGTCACTTAGAATGTTCAGGTACCCTCTGCCTGCTGCTAGAACACCTGTGTTCCTGAGGGGGTTTTAGTTCTGCAGCATTCCTAAAACACACTGGCCCAGATATTCAAACTGCACCAGTTTGTGGCGCAAGCCTGTGTGCCGCTCAAAATAGTTGTGCAGGGGTGTGGCCAGGGTGATATTCAACAGAGTTGCGCTATGGTGCAACTGCTTTGAATATCGCCCCCCTGGCCACCTCCATAGTGCATGGTGCAGTGGAACTGTACCAGCGCAAGTGGTCAGAGTGGAGCATTGAGATGCAGTGGCGCAAGTTTCATTGCTCCATGCACAGCACCTGTGATATTCAAAGGGTGACATGCAAATGGGGCCATAATTTATGCAAGGCGCACGGGGGGCCATTTGCATCTGATTACGGCCCCATTTGCATGCCATTAGCATGCAGGTGTGGCGATCCCTGACGACTTGCACTTGGCGCCCTACCAGGCAGCAGCCATCTGGGACCAACGCCCCCTGCAGCCCTATCGCGGGACGTCCCGTAAGGGACAATGAATGTCTCCTATCCCTGGTGGTCCAGTGGACCGCGATTAGCCCGATCATGGGCATAACAGTAGTCCCCCCCAATTAGCCCGATCGTGGGCATAACAGTATCCCCCATTAGTCCGGTCGTGGGCATAGCTGTAACACCCCAGTAGCCTGATCGCGGGCATCAGTATCCCCAAAGTCCAATATCCCTGGTGGTCCAGTGGACCGCACGGAGCCGATCGTGGCGGCATTCCTTACCCCAAGTCAGGCCCTGGTGATCTAATTGACCCCCCACCCCACCACCCACAGAGCCCCACCACCCGCTGCCCCCCTTCAGCTGGCGGGCGGCAGCACCCCCACCTGCCACCCTGCACGCCCACTGACTGACAGCTCAGTATGGCTGCATGCCCATTGGTTCAGAGCACGAGGTCAATGGGCATGCAACCTACTACTAGTCAGTCCAGATATGTGAATGAATTCATTCACATATCTGGACTGACTATATATATGAGCTGCATGCCCATTGGCTCATGCTCTGAACCAATGGGCATGCAGCCATACTGAGCTGTCAGTCAGCAGGCGCGGGGCAGGGTGGGGTGCTGCCGCCTGCCAGCTGATGGGGGAGCGGGGTGGTGGGGCTCCTGGGCGGGTGAGGTGGGGGGTCCACTAGATCACCAGGGATTTCGGACTTGGGGGTGAGGAATGCCGCCCACGATCGGGCTCCGTTCGGTCCACTGGACCACCAGGGATATTGGACTTGGGGGATACTGATGCCCATGATCGGGCTAATGGGGAGTTACAGTTATGCCCTGATCGGGCTACTCGGGAATACAGTTATGCCCGACGTCGGCTACTCGGTCCACTGGACCACCAGGGATATTGGACTTTGGGGGCGGGATCAGTAATGCCCATGATTGGGGTATGGGGGGCACCGCCAGGTGCAGCAGGAACAGCCGATGGCCACCCACAGCTGGTAGCTGCTGTGTTGTGCCCTGCAATGCAGCAGCTCAGCTGTGGGTGGCTCTCGACTTGTTCCTTTTTTTTAAGGCTCAACTTTGTGCAGGCACAGGTAGGGGTTGCACCTGCATAACTCTGCATGGCCCGGGCTGAATATTGGGCTGTGCAGTTTATGCATGGGCATGCCCCCCCACCTGTGCCTACATACATTACTGATGTGCCCCAATGCATCGGGATTTTTGTGGCACACTTTTCCCTTTTAAATATCGCACTGGGGCGCATCAGTGGGTTGTGCATGGCCCAACACCGTTGCGCCATGCGCAACCTTTTTGAATATCTGTGCCACTGTGCTTAAACCTACATATCTTAAAAACCATACATCCAATTTTAAAACTGTAAAAAGAAAAGTTTTTCAGGACGTAAAGTTGTTGAAAATAAGTGAGGTTTGGTAATGTCTATTTAACTTGATTTAATGTTGTGTAAGGTTGTTTTCATATTTTAATAAATTCTGATGATTTTATCTAAATATAATTATGCTCTGTGTACTTAGTCATGCAAAAATATTACATTTCTGTAAAATTGTTGGTTAAAATTGTTAAAAATATACAATAAACATCTGTCATTGCCTAAATATAAATTTTGGAAGTTTTTTACCATTTTTTTAGTTAGAAATCGATATCTGAATCTCTTGTTATTACAGTTTGATTTTTTTGTTCCACTCCACTGGTTGGAATTTTTGCAGTGTTAAATTCTTTTTACCCAATGATTTTAGTTTATGAATCTGATTATTAATTTTTTTGTTTTTCCCCTAGTTTAGTAAGAACATATTTAAAAATTACCTTAGAAGGACATATCAGGAAGTGATACAGGAAGGAAGTGCTTTGTGAGGTCAAGTGATGTAAATAGGAAGAACACTTCCAATGTAGGTCAGTGAGCTGACACAGGAAATGGATGCATTTTTTAGCGCTGGAGGTCTCTCTATGATTAATTGCATATTTGCTGTAGTTAAAATGTGTAATTTCATTGAAATAAACTATTTTATTTTATTTTTGTAATACAATCCCATAATAAGTATAGGAAGCTGTATTTTATTTTTGCTGTCTGCTTTATCATACTGTAAATGAAGCATGATGTTGTTCATGTAAAGGTTCACAGTCTTTTTAGTAAATATCATGTTACATAAATCTGTGTATTATTTAATTTCCTGGCATAGTTTATTTTTGGGGGGTTGTACTATGGGATGGTTTAAGGTGAGGGAATGACTGTATTATAAAGCACTGTGTGTTAGTGGTGGTGGGGGTGTTCTGCATTCATAATACATGCTCAGATGCACTTCATATGTTCTGGGTAAATGAGAGGGGCTATATGCATGTAATAATGGTGCTAGCAGACACTGTAGATACATTATGGGTATACATAGAAACATAGAAACATAGACTTTGACGGCAGATAAGGACCGCTAGGCCCATCTAGTCTGCCCATTTCCCTACCTACAGGATAGGCCGCAGATCCTAGTTAACCAACAGCCTATATCTTCCTGCCCCCCCACAAGAATTGCCTTATGTCTGTCCCATGCATTCTTGAATTCTCCCACAGTTTTAGACCCCACAACTTCCTCAGGAAGGCTGTTCCATGCATCCACTACCCTCTCTGTGAAATAATACTTTCTCACATTGCCCCTGAACCGGCCTCCTTCTATCTTTAAATTGTGTCCCCTTGTTCTTGCAAGTCTCTTTTTCTGAAAGATGCTACCCTCTTGGACTTTGTTGATTCCCTTGAGGTACTTGAAAGTTTCTATCATGTCCCCCCTCTCCCTTCTTTCTTCAAGGGTATACATATTAAGCTCCTTTAGTCTCTCCTCATATGGCTTCTCTTGCAGACCCTGCACCATTTTAGTTGCCCTCCTCTGGACTGCCTCTATCCTGTCTATGTCCTTGCGGAGATGGGGTCTCCAGAACTGGACACAGTATTCCAGATGGAGTCTCACCAACTGTCTGTACAGAGGGATAACAACTTCCTGTTTTCTGCTGCTGATGCCTCTCCCTATACATCCCAGTATACCCCCGGCCCTCCCTACTGCCTTCTCACATTGCTTGCTAACCTTAAGGTCATCTGATATGATTACCCCAGGTCCCTTTCCTGTTTTGTTGTTATTACTACCTCCCCACCTTGTGTATTCTTCCCTGGGTTCTTGTTTCAGGTGCATTATTGCACTTTTGCATTGAATCCTAGCTGCCATACGTCCGACGCATTCCTCCAACCTTGCCAAGTCCCTTTTCATCCTTTCCATGCCTCCTTGTGTATCAACCCTGTTGCAGATCTTTGTGTCATCTGCAAAAGGTATACTTTTCCTTCAGTCCCTCTGCAATGCCACTGAGTGAAGACATTAAAAGGACTGGACCCAATACTGAACCCTGCGGTACCCCACTAGTAACCGCCCTTTCTTCAGAGCAGACTCCATTTACAATTACCTTCTGTGTCCTGTTGTCCAGCCAATGTTTTACCCAGGCTGCCATCCTGGGACTCACTCCCAGGCTGGTTAATTTGACTAATACTATTTTGTGTGGGACTGTGTCAAATGCCTTGTTAAAGTCTAGGTAGGCCATGTCCACAGCCCCTCCCTGGTCTACTACTTTGGTCACCCAGTCAAAGAAATCTATTAGATTCGTCTGACATGACCTTCCTGCTGTGAACCCATGCTGCCTTGGAGCCTGTGCTCCACTGACCTCTAGGTACTCAACTATTCTTTCCTTCAGAAGTGACTCCATCACTTTCCCTACCACAGAGGTCAGACTGACAGGTCTGTAGTTTCCTGCCTCTGTCTTGGTCCCACTTTTGTGAAGGGGAATCACATCCGCCTTCCTCCAGTCCTCGGGTACCACACCATCCTCCCATGATTTATTAAAAAGAGTAGCCAGTGGTTTCACTAGTCCCTTCCTTAATTCTTTTAGAATTCTGGGGTGATTCCATCAGGACCCATTGCTTTGTCCACCTTCAGTTTTAGGAGTTCTTGCAGAACCCTTTCTTCTGTGAAAGGACTGGGATCGACCCCCCTATCAAGAGTGCTTCTGTTAATTGGATTAGGCACTTCCCCCTCCTCTTTTGTGAATACTGAGCAGAAATATTGTTCAGTATTCCTGCTTTTCACTGTCCCCTCTGCCCACCCACGTTCATTCTATTCAGCCTCACTATCCCTCCCTTTGTCTTTCTCCTCGCTGATGTACCTATAAAGGTTTTATCCCCCTTCTTTACTCAGTTGGCTATCTTTTCCTCAGTTTGGGCCTTTGCTATTCTGACTTCCCTCCCTGCTTCTTTCTGCCTTAACTGGTACAGCTCTCTGTCCTGCTCCTTCTGTGTTTCCTTTTACTTCTGGAATGCTGTCTTTTTCTTCCTGACTTTCACAGCCTCCTCTCTTGAGAACCATAGTGGCTTTTTCTTTCATTTTGATTTGTTTATTTGCTTCACACAAAGGCTTGTTGCCTCTGTAATGGCAGTTTTGATAATTCCCCATTGTTGCTCCACACCTCCTTCTAGCCTGTTTGCTAGTGCTTTTCTGAGGCACTCTCCCATCTTGCCAAAGTCAGCCCTCCTAAAGTCCAGTACCCTCACTTTTGTATGGTTTGACTCTGTAGCTGAGTTTAACATGAACCACACTGTTTGATGGTCACTTGTCCCCAGATGGCACCCACTTCTAGATCTGAGATCCTCTCACTGCTCCCGTTTGAGATCGAGGTCTAAGATTGCTCCCTCACAGTGGGTTCGAAACTAGCTGTCTAATGCCTGCCACCTGTAGGGTGTCAAGAATGGCCCTGCTATTGGATGTGGCTGCAGCAAATGTGCTCCAGTTAACATCTGGCATATTCAGGTCTCCCATCAACAGTATCTCCCCTTTCTCTGCCATTCTAAGAATGCCTTCCATCATATCCTTGTCCATTCCTCCCCACTGACATGGGGATCTGTACACAACCCCTGTGCGGATTGTGGTGCCCTTTCCAGTCTCCAAGGTGACCCACAGTGCCTCCTCTCCTCCCTGTTTACTCTTTTGTTCAGTTGCTTTTATCCCTTCCTTTACATAGAGATCTACTCCTCCCACCCTTCTCCCCTGCCTGTTTCTCCTGTAGGTTATGTACCCTGGTATGTTAACATCTCAGTAATGGTTCTCTGTTTACCATGTTTCTGTGACTGCTACGATATCCAGGCATCCCTATTCCATTAAGGCCACCAGCTCAGGGAGCTTGTTGCCCAGACTACGGGCATTGGTACTCATTACCCTCCATTTCCTGATGGCCTTATCCCCTTTTGCCCCATCCCTGTCCTTCTTGCCTTTGTCACTTTCTCCATTTACCCCAGCCCTTCTCCCTATCGGTACCTCCATGTTGGTGTTTGCCACACTTACTACCCTGATTGTTTGCGGGGGCTAGGATTTTCCTGCTCCTTTCCAGTGCCTCTCCCCTTGGCTAGTTTAAAAGCTTGCCAATGAAGCATTTAAACCTATCACCTAGGATCCTGGTTCCCCTCCCAGACAGATGCAGCCCATCATGCCAGTATAGGCTTGCATCACTCCAGGTGGACCCCAGTCCCCAATGAAGCCAAATCCCTGAGCTCCACACCAGTTTTCAACCACTGATTGAATCCCATGGTACCAGAAACACCCTAGCCTCTCCTATGCCATAGATGGGTAGCACCTCCGAGAAGGTTACCGTGCGTGCTACTTGACTAAGGCCCCTCCCCAATTCCCCAAACTCTTCCTGCACTTCTCTAATCCCTTTCTTAGCCAGGTCATTTGTCTCTAAGTGGACAATGACATCCAGCTCCCTCCCCTGTGCAGCTGCTCCAGCAATCCTGAGGATTCGCTCCCTGTCCCTCCAAGCCATGGCGCCAGGCAGGCACCTTACCTCCCTCTCCCCTGCCTTGCCCAGTTCTACCTTCCTAACAATGGAGTCCCCCACCAGGAGTTGTTTCCTTCCCCTACAGGGTCCCCTGCCACCCTCCTGTGGGTCTCCTTTGTGGAGGTTGCCAGCATCCTCCTTGGTCTCCACTGTAGGTGCCTCTATAGAGGAACCACACTTTGCCAGAATGGCATAGGAATTGTGGAGAGGTACAACTGGAGGGATGTGCCTCTGTTCCACCACCCTCACCCTCCCTGAGCCCACCGTGGTCCAACCGCTCCTCTTTCTTGGCAACCTCTGAGGCAACGGCAGTGGCACTGGTGGTCCCTGGATGGAAGAGGAGGTCCCACAAATCCTGGCCAACTAGCCTGGAGATGCGCAACCTCCTCCTTCAGCCCAGAGAGGTGCCTGCAGATGGGACAACACCGCATCCTCCAGAACATCTCCTGGAAGACTGCTGCTCCACAGCCACTGCACTGCACCACTCCAATCATGTCTTATTTCTGGCCCCTTAACTGTTTGCAATCCTTACTCTTTCATCTGTTTCTTTTCTCTCTCTCCTTACTTTCTGCCTGTGTGCCCTTTAAGCTCCTGATTGTCCTGTTCTGAGACAAGAATATCCTATATTTCTCAGTAGACCACTTACTTGTTCAGAGGCAGACCTCCAGCAGCTAGAGGGGGCTGGAGAGCTACTCTTGCTCTTCTAGGATGGTGGGATCTTGGTGGTTTTGTGATCACTCACTTCCTGCCCCTAAACAGGAAGTTCCTGCTGTCAGTCAAATCCTGTGCCTATAAAAATAGAACTAGCTTTGGGTGGAGGGGAGGGAAGGAGGGCAATATGGTCCCAGTAGAGAAGTTCGGTCACACAGCAGTCCTTTCTCCTGGTGTCTTCTGCCAAGCTATTAGCAGAATCTTTCTAAGGCAGTCTTTAACTGTAGCTTCCTTCTAGCTAAGCTACTCCCCCTACTTACCAGATCTTTCTACAAGTAATTTAAACCTCACAACAGTTAAGTCCTTTCAGTCACCTGAGATTTACACCTAGATGACTTTTCAGTTACCCATTCAGTTCAGTTAACCCAAACACACTTTTTTTTTTGTATGTTATACGTATAGGATGATGAAATTGCTGAAAAGGCACTGATAATTTGGGGTATGTTGTGTCATGGTGAAGGGGGTGGGTGTGCCTGTACCAAGGAATAATGTTCATAGGCACTGCAGTAATTTTGTGTCATGAACTGGCACCCGTCCTTGGGTTATACTCAGTTGTAGGGAAGCAGATGGGGCTGCCTGCACCTGGTAATGGTGTTCATATGCCATGCAGAGACATTGTGGGTACACTTACAGGGTGATGACATGGGCACCTGTAAAGGTTGTGTACTATGTGCTGTGTCACATGGTTTGCCTTCATACACATGTGATATGTTGCACCCAGTATGGCGACTGTGTGTGGGTGGGAAGGAGGTATGTCTGCACCATGGAGTGATGCTCATTGGCGCACATGTGTACTGTGTGCTATGTTTCATTTGAAGGGACTGTATAAGTCATACACTGGCACTGATCACATCACAGTGCATCAGAGGTACGCGATGGTCTGAAGCATTATGAGCACAAGGAACTAAACAAGTGGTTGTGGAGTGATTCGAATTTGAATAGAACATTACAGTGCATCTGAGGGTAGTGTTGGAATGAATCTTGATGTGCACAATGGACTACACCATGGTGACTGAGGAGGGATCCATATCAGTAATGCACATCACGGAGTGCTAGAGATAAAGGTTGGACTGAAGACTGATGGACAGATGGACTAAATCAGTGACTCTGGTGGGATCTGAACCTGAACAGCACTTTACAGTGCAGTAGAAGTTGGGGCTGGACTGACACCAGATCAGTCAATGGACAACACCATTGGCTGTGGATGGATCTGAACCTGAAATGTACTTCACTGTTCACTACAGTTTGGGGCTCGACTGATGCATGATAAGGAGATAGATTTTACAAGTGGCTGTGGAGGGATTTGAGCCTGAAGAATACTTTACAGTGCATCAGAGACTGGGCCTGAACTGATGTCATATGAATTGATGGCTACCAGTGGATGTGGAGGGTTTTGGACATCAAATGCACTTCACAGTGCATTATGGGATTGGTCTGGACTGATACATGGTAAGTCAATGGACAGCACCATCAGCTGTGGAGGGATCTGAACCTGAAATGCACTTCACTGTTTATTACTGTTTGAGGCTCAAATGATGCATGATAAGGAGATAGATCTTACAAGTGGCTGTGGAGGGATTTGAACCTGA
Organism: Neoceratodus forsteri; assembly: GCA_016271365.2. Taxonomy (NCBI): domain Eukaryota; kingdom Metazoa; phylum Chordata; order Ceratodontiformes; family Ceratodontidae; genus Neoceratodus; species Neoceratodus forsteri. The sequence continues at coordinate 149,924,906 of CM057456.1, forward strand.
AGAATACTTTACAGTGCATCAGAGATTGAGAGATTGGGGCTAAACTGATGTCATATGAATTGATGGACTACACTGGTGGATGTGGAGGGTTTTTAACATGAAATGTGCTTCACAGTGCATTATGGGATTGGTCTGGACTGATACATGGTAAGTTGATGGACAGCACCATCAGCTGTGGAGGGATCTGAACCTGAAATGCACTTCACTGTTCACTACAGTTTGGGGCTCGACTGATGCATGGTAAGGAGCTAGATCTTACAAGTGGCTGTGGAGGGATTTTAACCTGAAGAACACTTTACAGTGCATCAGAGGTTGAGTTTGGACTGACGTCATATGAGTCGATGGACAACAGCAGTGACTGTGGAGGGATTCAAAACTGATTTGGCCTTTACAGTGCATCAGAGATTGGGGCTGGACTGATGCCAGATAAGTTGAAGGCAACACCATTATTTTTTCATTTTAAACAATCAGCAACTGTGTATTAGGGAGAAAACTCAAGTGCAGAGCATGAAACAAACATTCTACTGACCCTAACCCACTTATCATCCATAATGCAGGGAACAACATGCCACATAGATTTTAATATAGCCGTAATCCGAACATAAACTCTTTAAAAAGTAACAAATGGTGCTGAATTCATGTGACCTCATCTAGTACATGCACAAGAAACACTGTCCCATCAGGAATGCCAGCCGGATCCATAAGATGTGATCACACAGGATGACCAGAAATTATCCCAAAATGAACAAAGTGATAACTATGAATACTTTTATCATAAATAAAAATAAAAACAAATAAAGTAAATACAGATTACAAATCGAGGTTTTGGCACCAAAATGAAGTGCATATTTTAGGATAAGAGCAGCACCTCCATCTTGAAACTAAGCTTCCAGTCACCATGCTCTTCCTGCACCAGTGTGTGCACTGACTGGTTAATGGAAATAGTGATGTGTACAATAAGCATAGAGCAAGCATGGCAACAGTGAGGATCACTATGACCAAATAATGACACACTACAGAGCTAGGGCGGGTGCAGGTGAGGGCTGCGACCCCTAACTGAAATCAAAAAAAAAAAAACACTGTACACTCCAGAGCCCAGAGAGCCACTTTGCCTCCAGTGATGGTTGTAAAAAAAATACAAGTCCTTGCTTGAATGCTAAATAAGGATTTAGTCTAATGTTTCAGGCACACACATTGAATAGAATAGTGGAAGGCACAAAAAGAGCTACGTGCAGGTTCCCTGGTGCTTCAGCAACTAAGGCTTCATTAGGGGATGGTGCCTGCATCTAAGACAATCCCTTTAAACCATTTAAATTCAGAATTGATGATGTCAGAAAATCTGACCAATCACAGAGCTTGATTTTTAAATACAGAAATATTCAGCTCACTTAGTGGTATACATGGACTAATAGTTATAACAATCATGATCTCAGTGACATGTTATTGTAGAAAAATACCACAAAAGACATTAAAAAATTCACCAAAAGTGGTGACAGCCAATCAGATTGCTCGAATAAAAAAATATATAAGTTATGAAATGAATTATAGTGTCAACCTGATCAGCTTAACATGTTACACTAAAAGAAGATGATTTGTTGTTACAAGACAAACTAATGGCAGAATGAGCATAATACATTTTTCACAGCACATGCAAAAATTAGTAAATTTATTTATTTATGTATTAAGGCTTGTTTTCTCAAAAATAGCCAATGGGAATGCATATTATATTAGGTAAAATCAGTAAGGGTACAATGTCCCCTATTAGCTGGTACAACTCAATTCATCAAATGTAAACAAATTCTCAAGCTGCACTAAGAGAAAGTCATGGACACCAATCGGCATCATCAGGCACTACAGCACATGACTTAGGATGCCATATGACGTCATCAGGAAAAAGAGGTATTTTTTTTATGACGCTATATGGTTTCATCAGGAAGGAATGAGTTAAAATGGCTGCTGCCTTATTCTGATTTACAGACTAATTAGGTTGTTATATCGCAGGGCTCCTGACACCTACAAAGAATTCCAGTGCCTTATCTGAAATATCTTTTCATGGGCTTTCGCAATGTTTACTTCCCCTTTAAAAAGGCTGCAGGGATCACTTCGCTGCACATCTCTTACATAAACTCCTTTATGTTATAAAAAAAAGGGTCCCAAATGGTTCCCTGTGATAGTGCACATATTAGTTCACAAGCAGAGGGAAAGGGGTGGGGTAGACAAGTTTAATTAGTGAGCACTAGTATGTATGGAGACACTGTGCTCTGCACTGAAGCTCCCCAGCTCCTTTACCCCCCACACCCAATTATAAGATGCAGGACCTAGGAGCTGAAGAACTACTGATAGCAGTTCTAGATGGGGTTGTAGCTTTGCAAGCTGTAACATTCATTCAGGAAGGGGCCAAAATTAGAACATGATGCCATTGAGGATAGTGAAAGGAGTTCCTCTGGTGGCCAGGGACATGACAGAGGAGGACAATTGATTCTATGCCCACTGGATTACTAATGATGACCTGCAATGGATCAAGTAAATTAACTAAGACTGCCCATTCAGCTACAAAAAATGTATTGAGTCTCGTCGTTGGGGGATGACTTTGGCAGTAGCATTGTGTGCCCAAGGCACAGGCCAGTGCATGACATGACCTTTACAGCTGCTGACTTTCCAGTATGCCAGTGGTCACACAGTCTTTGTGCAACCACTAACATCTGAAAATGCCATTTGAAGGGGATAGAATATGTAGCACTGCTGACAATCTATTCTAGACAATCCACCACCTGCAGACAGTAGCACCAGTTTGTGTATGATTGCTAAGTGGAGGAATGGAGAGCCCGATGTGCCACCTAGTAGTGACACCCACCTCTGTTATTGTACAATGAAGCACACCAGGATGAAGTGCAGTGTCACAGGTTTCCTGCATGACAAATGGGATTAACTCCCATTGAAACTGCATTGTTTGCTGGAGCAACTCTACTGCAGTATGCTGCAGAGTTGAGCTTCATCCTGGTGGGCTTCACTGTGTAGGAGTCCCAGATATCTACTCATGGGCACTGGAGCCTGGAATGGCATAGCCCCCTAAAAAAAAAAAATAAAATAAGTTATACTCACTGCAAACATATTTTCCTCTTGATCTGCACAATATGGCTGAGAAACTCCACTGGATAACTCTCTCATGGGACGTACTCCCCCTTTCTGACCCTGAGGGGAGAGGTGAGCTCCTTCCCTAAAGGCAAGTAAAAGTATGGGTTTGAGCTCCTCTGCTTCAGGAGGATACATTGAGAGACTAGAACAGCCCCTATAGGTGTGGTGGCAGCAGCCACTTCATCTGCCTTGACCTGCCTACTCTTCTTCAGCCCATCCCTCTCCCATTCCCTGGGACCCAAGGTTGTGGTTACATCATGGCATTCATTCTAGTATACAACACCTCCTGCACCTTATCCTCTCAGCAAGATGTGCCTAATGTTTTGCCTTTGTCTAACACTAGAAGGCAGTTGAGAAGTCAGAAAATTCAACCCACCAGATGAGCAATCCTTCCTTCCTTCCTGACCTCCAGTCCACACTAAGCCTCCCTGGTTCGGGGCAGAAGCCTTGATTACCAACATGCAGAGTGGTCCTCTAAAGCTTGGAGCCATGCTTCTGGTTGACAATATATTATTAAAAGGTATGTATTTAAACCTAAGGTTGACTTGCTTGCAAACCATTAAGTGGTTTTACATCCTGATTCAACAGCATCTCCGCCAGCCTATTTTTCTAATGGTGTCTTTAATTTGATTTAGTGCATGCCAGCAATCCTAATGTTGTAAAACTGATTAAAATACCTAAAACAAGTTTAACCTGCATGGCTAAACTGTTACTTATTTTTTATTTGTATTAAATCATCAGCAGCAGTTCCTATGTAATTACAAAACCTGATTAGACTCATCTTTTAGGTGAGCACTAAAATCCATAAATAAATCTGCACTTTTTCCCAGTTATAGTACTTTTAAAACTTTCTAACTGCTTTTCACTTGTGGTTTAAAAAACAGTGTGGCATTGAAGATTAACTTTTAAAAGTTATTTGATTCTTAGGATAATTTGTGGTACAGACAACTAAAATGGGCCACTCTGGCACAACTTAGAAACATAGGGCCTGATTCTAGAAAGCATACACCAAAGCACTATGCAGATGCACCAACAGGAATGGCGCAAGTCGCAGATATGTCCAGCAAATGCACCAAATGCAATTCTGCATTGTGAGATGCGCATTGACACAATGCAGTACGCCAGTTCTGACTTATGCCACAGTTGCGACATACCAGCAGGTATGCCAATGCGCAACTGAACATACACCAAGAAAAGAGAAGAGAAACACCAGGGCGAGATTCTAGAAGCAGCAGTGCCACAACTTAAACCAAGACCAACCAGCATAACATACACCAGGTGGGAGCAGGTGTAATTTACACAGCATATAAAGGATCAGGGACAGATAGGCTGGACACAGAGCAACATACCATGGGAGAGATGACAGACAGACTGTGCGAGGAAGGCAGGCACACAGAGGCAGTGTGGCACAGGGTACAAAGGATGCACAGAGACCACAGGCACAATCCTGGGACAATGGCAAAATGAGACACAACACGCCTGCCATAGCAACTGATACATGTAAACAGTGTAAATGCAACAGGGATACAACACCGTGTGCACAGACCAGTGAGCAAATGGCAGTGAGGCACACCAACATCTGTGCCAGTGGTGCCACCTGCAGGGAACAATGGTACACTGAGATGGAAGGGTGCAGCACAGGCACCATGACACCACACAGCTGTGAGGTGCAATGTGAGGTGGCATGGACGCCATAGCATGCATGGTGACCCGCAGCATACCACACAGATGTGGCCTGGGGACAGTGGCCTGGGCTGTGAACAGCACAAATGGCACACCAACCTGTTGCACAGGGAGGGAACACTGGGGACAGCAGGCACCACCACCAGTGTGCACCCCTGTGCATGGCGACACACACACACACACACACACACACACACAGCACAGCCATGCACACCTGGAACAGACACACAGACACAGTGAGTATGGTAAAAGGTTTAATGTAAACATCGGGTACAGGGATACAGGGTAACAATGGAAGGAGCATGGGGATGAAACACAGGCAACAGCAACATGCAGAAACAAAACAGTAAACCCACACCCAAACAGCTACCCACACCAACCCCGAACACCAACCCACACCCACAAACAACCCAACACAGTCCCAACAACAAAAACACAATCCCACCCACAACAATTAACAAAAATAAGTAGCCCCACCCACACGATGACAACACCCATATGTACAGTCCCACCCACCAATGCCATCCACCCCCTATATACATGCCCACCCACAAATACAGCCCCTCCCATGTCCAGATGTTGTGGACCCATGGGACCTAGGTCTGCTGCAGTTCAGTGAGAAGGGCACCCACTGACCCATGGAGGTGCCCAATGTCCTGCAGTAGGGCTGACACCAGGGCCACAAGGCGCTCCTGGTCCAGGCTCCCACCCTGCACAGGATCAGCACTGGGCCTCTCAGCCACAACAGGCAATGCCACTCCCTGCTGCATCCCTGGCATGACTGCATCCTGCCATGGACCGGTGTCCCCTGCTGCAGGGGCAGCAGCGCATGGCACAGTGTCAGGTGGTGGGGCATCTTCTCCTGCCCATGCTGCAACATCCCCATCAGCAGTCCCAGAAGAAGGTGCAGCCATAGCCAGCTCTCTGTCAGCTGCTTCTATGCCCTCTGTGGCCAAGCTGGGTGTCGGTGGATGTTCTGGCCCCTGGCACCCAACATCTGTGGGTCCCCTGAACCGACTGTGGGTTGACTCTGGTCAGGTCCCCATCAGATGCCGTTGCTGTGGAGGAGGAGGAAGATGAGGTCAGTGGCAATACCCTGGCCCTCCGCTGCCTGTGCTGGGTGCACATCAGGTACTCAGCTGCATCATGGGCCTTCACCTTGGCCATAGCCCTCAGCAGGGCCCTCTGCCACTGTGGCAGCCTGCTATGGACACCTGTAGGTATGTAAAGGATGCAGTCAGTGCCCAGCCCGGACAGGGAGGCACACACACATAGGCAATCAATGTGAGGGTGTGGCATGAGCCACAATATGGCTGCCTGCCATGGTCACAGCACAAGGGGACCAGTGTATGTACTTATCTGACCTCCTGTGAAGTGCCTCCTGCTTGAGGCCACAGCTGCAAGCTGTGGGTCACGCCAGTGGAACCTGTGGGGTTAAGGGACAGGTGAGTGTGTGTGAGGCACCACATCCCATGGCCACCATGCCAGCACTGCTGCAACAGATGAACTGCTGTAGGTAAACATACCATCACCCGGGACCTGCCCAGACCGCATGTCCGCATCTCTGTGCTGTGCCATGCTGAGCATCCTCTGCAGAATCCCAGCCTCCCTCTGTGACAGGTCCTGCCAGTGGTGTGTCAGCTGCCAGATGCTCCAGCGTGTCCCTGTCATCACTGCCATGTGGGCACTGATGGCCGTCCCCGTCCAGTTGACCAGCACCACTGTCTCAAGGGGAGTGAAATTTGAGACACGCCCGCTGAAGCTGAGAGATGACCCTGAGGATATATGGTCATCTACATGGCACCTGTAACAGGGGAAGGAATGGCAGATGCATCACTACACAATATCACCTTGGTTGTGCAGTCCACCCCCTTCCACCATGCGCAACACTGGACACTGGCTGTGGGACATGGGTCAGGGCCGGGCCACAGGACTATAACTGAGGGCCACCACCTCAGGAGGTTCCCTCATGGTAATGACATGCACAGCATGAGATATGGAAAGGCTGAGCAGTGCCATACAAGGGCCAGGCACAAAGTGCTGCACACAGTGACCACAGTGCCCCAACTCGGCACCCATCCCCTGCAGAGGCATGTCGCAGTCCAACCCTGCATGGTGTGGGCGTAGAGCACCACATGCAGCCCTGCCACACGTCTGCACCACCACCCCCATGTGGAGCAGCATGTGGCCACAACCACCTGGTGCCCATGGGGCTTTCCCAAAGCCAACCGTGGGTGCCGGCATGGAGACTGACAGATACCTACCTGGACTGTGCACCATCATGACTGGAGTGGGTGGCGCTGATGGATCTGGAGCACACCTGGATGGAGAAAGAGCAGGGAAACATAAGCCTGTGGCACAGTCGGTGACCCCAGAGCAGCTGTGGTGTGGCAGCGTGAACCTACCTGGTCCTGTACAGTGGTGCTGAATCCTACACAGGGGACAGAGAATGACAATGTCAGGTACACAGTGCAGTACAGGCATTTGAAAAGTGCATGTTCAGCAATGGCATATACTCACCGAAGACCCGTAGGTGTCTGCTGTGGAGCTAGGGAGGGAATGGACATGGGTTAGTACACAGCCATAAGTGCCACTGTGGCCAGCTGCTTGTGGGTGCTGCAACCCCCATGACTGTCTCCATTCTACAGGTATGTCCCCGCACATGGTCCAGGATGGCCCCCAGGACACCCTGCCATGACCGACCCTGCTCAGGGTGGATTTGGCCAGGTGCATGCCTGCAATGACAGTGGGTGTTAATGCAGACAGGCTGTCATTGCATACCCGACAGGCATAACATGTAGGGCATGGTACAGAGACAGAGGTACACAGCCAGCTGAGCAGGCAGCCAAGCACCTGTGTGTCCAGCACTGGAAATGACCTGTGTAGCCCCCCACTGCACAGTCTGAAGTCACGTCTGGCAGTTCCCGACCTGTGACATGCAGGACAGCCAGGACATGGGCTGCTACGTGCCGCACACAGGCATGGATGGTGTTACATGGAAGGACAAAGCATCAGGAATGGATACGGCACACAGGCCAACATGTGGGCAGCCTACCACTGCAGTGACACACCCCCACCAAATAGACATGCATCCCTGTTGCAGCGGCACAGTGACAGTGTGACAGGGCCATAGCCCTAGCTGTGTGGGGTGCACACGTCAGAGGCACCGTGTGGGTACGTGCACCATTACGGTGGTGCCCATGTCACACCAGGCCAGGTACCGCCCTGGGCATGGGCCTGTGCAGCCATGGCCCATGTACACCCTGGTGTACCACTGGCCTGGGATGGGGCAGCACACAGGTGCAGGTGCACACCCATTGGCCAAGGCACACAGTAGTGCCACACTACCCCCCCCCATATTTTTCCACCCTGCGACAGGCAACATGGTCATAGGTCGCTGGCACTATCCCCATGCCCCTTGGGCCGATCAGTCATATGGCACCTGGGCGTGGTGTGGGGGCAGGTGTGCACAGCAATGCAACTGTGGGAAGCCATGCATGGGGGGGCCGCAGCCAGTGGCATGTACACACCACATGACCAAGCCTCGGTACTAAGTACCGTCCACAATCAACAGCAAAGTGGCACCCTGTGCCACGATGGGTGGCCCTTGCCCACAGGTAGCACTGTACCAACATTGGAATGCACATGTCAATAGTAGATGGGGACACTTCCTGCATATGCACGGCATACCTGAGCAATGGAACAGACCTGCACACAACATGACAGTGGGCCATGCCCCCTAGGCATAGATGTGTGCAGATGTACCCCACTGGAGCTGCAGGCACACAGTGTGATAGGTAGTGTACCATGCCCGGGGACTGGTGAATGTGGGGCATGACCATGGTGAACAGTGTAGGACAGCTGACACCAACAGGGCCAACCAACACAGACCCATTGACATGCCTACATGGCTGGCAGCACCCCTGACCATGGGCCACCCACAGGATGGTACACTGTTCTGTGGCTGCTCTGGTTGGGGGGGGCACCCCTCACCAGCAATGCTGGCTGCAGAGCACTCTGCAGGGGCAGCCCAAAGGGACCCATACACCACAGTGGTGTAGTGCAGTCCACCAGCATGACAGAGCCAGTGCAGGACCCAGAGTGAACAAAGGAATGACAGCTTTGTGTCACTGCCTGGGTGGTCCGGTATGGGCGCCATGTTAGCAACCCAGCACAGCATCCCATGATCACTCCCAGCTGCACTGTGAACCCATGGTGGGTCAGCTGGCACACTGTCTGTGCAACTACGCCTACGACACAGGACTAGTGTACCACCCATACAGAACAGTCCGTAACATGCCTATGTGACCCTGTAGTATAACATGCCATCGTAGTATAGCAGCACTGCCCTCCAGGGTGTGTGTAGTGCTCAGCACTGCCATGCCTCCGGTGGTTGACGCACCCTGCCTGCGGCCCATGCGCAAACACCTGAGGTGCGATGGAACGCCTGCATGCCACACACCATGACAATCAATAGTGCCTACCGCAAACACAATACTGAACTGTGCTTGTACAACCCTCCCTGATCACCCACAGTGTGGGGCACACCCATGGTGGACTGTGTACTGTGCACAGTGAGGTCATGCCACACAGACAGGCCCATACCTCTTACCCTCCCACAGCACATCCCAGGGACAGGGTGGCCAACAACCAGGGTCCCAGCTGCCAGACCAGTGTCTTCTGTTCCAGGGCCTGCGTACACCATGCCTCTTGGTGTGCCCAGTGTTACCCTGTTGTGGACTATGGACATAGCTTGCATGGTGGTGTGGGTCCCAACCTCACCCTGCTGTAGCAGCTGTATGAACCACATGAGGGACCACTTGGATAACCACGACTGCAGCAGCCACAGCCCTGTACTGCAGGGGCCATTGAGGGGTATGGCCTGGGCCTGTGCCATGCAGGTATGCTGGCCTGTGCCATAGGTAGTGCTGCTGAGAGGCTCAGAGGTACAGGGGCATACCTCTCAGGTGTCCCTCAGCATGGGTGACTTCCCACCACATGCCCCAGCCCAGTGACCTCGCCCACGGCCACCCCACTCACACAGCCACTGCGCAGTGCCTGCAAGTCGCTGCCCGGATACCATGTACACAACACACCCAACACCACACTACACGGTGTATGTCTCAGCACCATGGTGGCCACTGTGGTCTGACTATGTTCCCCAATGCGAGGGGCAGTGACCCCCATCATGAGGGTCACTGTCCCTCATAGTCCCACAAGTAGGAGGGGTGCTGTCAGTGCCATCAAGGTGTGGACACAGCCATAGGACGTCTTCCCCCACTGCAGGCATGGGGCAGTAATGATTGGCCTACTTGCATGGGTAAGAGATGTATCACTCAGGTAACTTGTTTCCAACCACACATATTGCATGTCCAGTATACCAACTGCCACACAGTGGTGTGTGGATGTACTATGCCCCCCCATAACCCTGGGAACCATGCTGCAGCACAGCCCCTGGATACTGTACACATCCATTGCACAAAACATAATAGAACCTCTGAATGTCCACCATTGGGAGGGTCCATACCTGTTCCTGTCCCTCAGGGCAGTGACAGATGGAGTAGGGGTATGTATGGGGGAGGCCTGCTGTGGCCCAGTACTCACCAGTCTGTAGATTGTCTGTCCCTGTCCCTGTCCTGGTCAGGTTGGCACTGTAGTGTCCCAGCTCTGTCCTACACCCAGCTCTGCAGCTCCTGTACCACTACACTGTGCCTGGGCCTATCTACTCGCAACCGCACATGCCCGTCACACATGCATCGCATATCGCACATCGCATATGCGCAATTGCGGCATGCATGGCAGCAATTGCAATATGCGATAGCGATGTGTGGCCTGGCATCTGTGATGTGGGGTTGCAGCCTGCCTGATGTCATGCAGTTGTGTGTGCTCCCTGCGGACTCAACACAGTTGCGGAATGGGTATTGGTACACCTGCACGTGTAGCACCAGTGCCTGCAGGGCTCTGTGTGTGCACGTGTGTGTGTGCACGCATGCACCCTGGGGAGGTCAGAGGCAGGCAGCTGCCCACCGGCAGTGGCCCAAGCAGGGCTTTGTTGTGAATGGGGGGTTATGCCCTAACCAACATGTATCTTGTATAGCTCTACCATTGCACTGATGATAAATAGACAACACATCATAGGGATGAGGTGCAAAGTTTTATTAACATGGTGCATTATACACAACAGGTACTCATATCACAGTGCTCCCCAGTCCTACCCATCACACATGCCCCCACACTCACCCATGCTCACAGTCATACATACACACACATCCACACACACACCCTTGTGAACGCACAGTGCCCCTGCCATGGATATGGCCTTGCCTCCCCATTGCAGCCCCACTCAACAAACCACCAACTGCACAGGACGCCTGAGCATGTCACAGCTGTCTGCCATGTGCACACTGTCCTCACACCGACCCCTCCAGTGCTAGGTGCTGGGCAGTGGGGGGGGGCCTGCCAGTCTGGTGGGCTGTGCGGTGCCCTGGTGGCCCAACCCTGGCATCACACCTTGTGGGCCTGTGTGTGCCCCCACAGGTGCTCTGCCATACGTCCACCATGCAGACCTACTTGCCTCTGTACCACATGTGGCAACAGCTGTGCGGGGCTGCATGGTGTGTTCCCCCATCATGTGCTGACCACCTCAGGCCCTGTGCAGCTTGCGGAGCACCCTCCTCAGTGTTCCCGCCCCCCTGTGTGTGCCCTGTGCCTGACCCTGTTCCAGTGGGACTGTATGTGGGGGGCTCGACCTGGCCTGCACCTGTGTTGCCAGCATGCCTGTGTGCGTCACTGTGGATGCACCATGGAACTGTCCCGTGCCCGGGTCAGTGTGTGTGGTGCCTGGCAGGGCGTGCGGCTCCGGCAGCATAACTGATGGGTGGCGCAAACCGACACCTGGGCTGGAGGGGGAGTGCAACTGGCTCCCGTGGCTGTATCTGGGTGCTGGAGTGAGCGGTGGCCGGGGGAACCATCCACTGGGCCAGGTATTGCAGGTGGTGCAGCGGCTACAGTGCACATGCTATGGCCTGCATGGCCATGGCCATGGCTGTATCTTGGTGCTGCTGGTGTGCCAGCATATTTTCCAGGACTGTGCTGAGGTGGTCCATGATGACCACCTGGCATTCTGCTCAGTGCCATATGCCCTGTATGGCATCCCCCAGGCTAGCCATGCATGCCGATGAGTCCCTGGTGAATGCCTGCAGACAGCCAGCAATGCTGGACAGCTGCAGCTCCATGCAGGTGCGCTGCTCCTGCATGCCCTGCCGTATGTTCCCCAGCTCCTGCCTGACATCCCCCTTGCCGGCCAGCACCGACTGGCAGTAGTCCCCAATGTAGGCTGATGGGGACAGCTGGTCCTGCAGCTCACGGATGGCCTTTTCCAACTGGTCTTCCAGTCCAGCGGTGCTCAGTGGGCTCAATGACCCTATGGTAGTGTCTTCTGCATCCAGCTGTTCTTGCTCTGATGCCTCATGCTCGGCCACAGGTATCTGCACCGCCTCCACAGATGTGGTGGCACTGCTGGTGGTGTCCTCCGTGGTCCCCTGCTGCACCCATGGCAGTCCTGCTGCATCCTCCTCACTGCCGTCCACTGTCTCCTCCTCCATGGAGCTGTCACCATCACCACTCCCCTCAGGCTCTGACATCAGCTCCGGTGTTCCAGCCACAGGTGTACTGGCATCAGGGCTGCCTCCAGAGGCCGACGGGGCTGCTGCCATCATCTGATACCATGCCGGTGGCTTGAGCCATGCTGGCACCATCCTGACCCTGCTGCTGCTGTCCCCTCCTTCCGGCTCCACTAGGGCTACCTGCGCCAGCTGCTATGGCACCTGTTGGATGGGAATCTTGTTAGTGTGTCTCCGCATCACAGTGTGCCTTCACCTGCCTGATCAGTATTGCCCTCACAGGGCTGCTTCACAGTTGCACTATGGCACTGCACCCACCACGCATCTGTGCAGTCCCACCTGGTGTATGCCACCACTGTACATGCGTCCTGTGCTGATGGCGTGGATCCCCCACCATTGCTGCCCTTTTGTACCATCCATCCTGGTACATCATTTCCAGCTGTCACATGGCTGCCCTGTATGGCTCCCCACTGCACAGTGACACCATGCACGGCCACGCCCATGGGGCACCACTGCGCTGCAGGGATCAGCACCACTGGGTGACTACGTTGTCCCTGCCATCCATGCACATCTCCTGCAGCCCTCACCTGCACTCTGCGAGCACTGGGACTGTGACCCATGCCTCCTCCCTACAGCCCAGCCCATGTCTTTGCATGGTCCCTCCCCCAGTACACAGTGCATGTCACAGCAACACCCAGTGCCTCCCAGTCCATACCTCAGCATGCCCCCCCAACAGTATGCGGTGCAGGTCACAGCATCTCCCAGTGCAGCACAGTCCATACCTCAGCATGCTCCCCCAACAGTCCACAGTGCAGGTCACGGCATCTCCCAGTGCAGCACAGTCGATACCTCACCATGCCCCTCCCAATAGTATACAGTGCAGGTCAGGGCATCTCCCAGTGCAGCATAGACCATATCTGTGCACAGCCCCCCTTCTGGTTCATGTGCATGTGCCAGCCCCTCCACAGTTGGGCATGGCTCATTCCTGTGCACTGCTGCACATGCCAGCTGCACACATGCCTGTCCCTGGCCTGCCCCTGGACATTGTCTGGTTCCCTGGGCCCACTCCATGGCCAGCTGTGGCCATGTGGCATTCCTGTGGCATGCCACCTCACCACTACATCTGCCTACACATTGTCACCCCACCCACCTCACCTTTGCTGTTGGCTGCAGTGCTGTTGCCATATCTGGCATGTCACATGCATTGCTGTTGTTTGTCCCTACCTTTGACCATGTGCTGTCTGAAGGTGTGCAGCTGTTTTACTCCAGAGATGCTCTGCTGACTGAGGTGTGCTGCTATCCTCTTGATGCTGCTGAGTGGCTCCTGCTGAGTGGGTCCACCCCCTGGGCCCTGTGCACTGTGCCTGTTTTGTCCCACTTTGCGCTTCACCAGCCACTAGAGATCGTTGTACTTCTGTACATCCCAGGCTGTCCAGTGCTGTGCAGCGATGACATTAACTCTGCGTATCGCCCTGTCCCATGCCCTCTTCAATTTTCCCTCCTCTTGGCATCCCCTCCATGACTCATGAGGAGTGCATGGTGCCTGTCTATTTGCTCCACCAGTGTATTCACCTCCTCATGGCTGAAGTTCTTCTTCCTACTCTGTCTCTCAGCTGCAGCTTCTGCCATGGCTGCGGTGTATCTGCTGGTGTATGTTGTGCTGCAGCTGCATGTTACGCCCTTTTATATGGTGTATCTTGCATGTCACGACTTGCGTAGTTGTGTTTTGGCGTATCTCTCGCAGGTTCTAGAATAGGCCTTACGTTGCATGTCACAGTTGCAGTTGCGTAAGTTCTGCAAGTACGTTACTTGCGTCTGGTGTAATTTCCCTTCTAGAATCAGGCCCATACTGTATAAAGTTAATGGCAGAAAAAGTCATGGGAGTCCATACTGTCTGCCCTGGAACCTTAATGGGAGCTACAGGATGGTTCTTTCCATCAGCTTCCCACTGGTACTCCTCACCTCCCTTGATAATAATTGCTTTATAGTCATCCCAGTCTTTTTTTAAACCCAGCTCCAATATTTATGTTGACTGCTGCGCTGGGTAGGCTATTTCTCTTATCCATTACTCTTTCCATGGAAAAGTACTTCCTACCATCTTTTCTGAAGCTGTCCAACTAACTGGCTTTAAATTGTGGCCCCTGGTGGATGAATGTGTTGAACAACTCTTGTCTCATACACCTTGTTTTACTCCTTCAGGTATGTCCTGTCCCCCCTTCTCTCCTGTCTTCCAGGCTCTTCATCCTGCTTTTGTAAGTTTTACCATGTGCCCCTGTATTATCTTGGTTATCTTCCACTATATCATAGAAACATAGAATTTGATGGCAGATAAGGACTGCTTTGCCCACCTAGTCTGCCCATTTCCCTACCTGATGAATAAGCTGTAGATTCTAGTTAATCAACAGCTTACTTCCTCCTACCCCCCACTAGAATTGCCTTATGTCTGTCCCATGCATTCTTGAATTCTCCCACTGTTCCTGACTCCACAGCCTCCTCAGGAAGGCTGTTCCATGCATCCACAACCCTCTTTGTGAAAAAATGCTTTCTAATATTACCTCTGAGCCATCCTCCCTCTATCTTTAAATTGTGCCCCCTTGTTCTTGCACATCTCTTCTTCTGAAAAATGCTACCCTCTTGTACTTTGTTAATTCCCTTGAGACGCTTGAAAATTTCTATCATGTCTTTCCTCTCCCTCTTTTCCTCAAGACTATACATATTAAGCTGCTTTAGTCTCTTCTTGTATGTCTTCTGGTGCAGAACCTGCACCATTTTGGTTGCCCTCCTCTGCACAGCCTCCACTCTGTCTATGCCTTTGTGGAGATGGGCTCTCCAGAATTGCATGCAGTACTCCAGATGGGGGTCTTACCAACTGTCTGTACAGAGAGATAACAACTTCCTGTTTTCTACTGTTGATGCCTCTCCCTATGCACCCCAGTATCCCCCCAGCCCTCCTTACTGCCTTCTCACATTGCTTGCCCACCTTTAGGTCATCTGATATAATTACTCCTAGGTCTTTTGCGATTTTTGATGTTGTTACCACGCCCCCCTCCATTGTGTACTCTTTCCCAGGATTTTTGTTTCCCAGATGCAGTACTTTGCACTTCTTTGCATTGAATCTAAGCTGCCATACTTTTGACCATTCTTCCAACCTTGAAAAGTCCCTTCTCATCCTTTCCACCCCCCTTTCATGTATCAACCCTGTTGCAGATCTTTGTGTCATCTGCAAAGAGGCATACTTTTCCTTTCAGTCCCTCTTCAATGTCACTTACAAAGACATTAAAGAGGACCAGCCCAAGTACTGAACCTTGCGGTACCCCACTAGTAACCCCTTTTTCTTCAGAGTAGACTCTGTTTACTATTACCCTATGCATCCTGTTGTCCAGCCAATTTTCTACCCAGCCTACCACCCTGGGACCCACTCCCAGGCTGGCTAACTTGTTTATTAATCTTTTGTGTGGGACTCTGTCAAATGCCTTGCTAAAGTCAAGGTAGGCCATATCCACAGCCCTTCCCTGGTCTACTACTTTGGTCACCCAGTCAAAGAAATCTGCTAGATTCATCTGACATGACCTTCCCCATTGTGAATCTATGCTGCCTTGGGTCCTTTGCCCCGCTGGCCTCTAGGTACTCAACAATTCTTTCTTTCGGAATTGATGCCATAATTTTCCCTACCACTTAGGTCCAACTAATAAGTCTGCCTCGCTAATACTTTTGTGAAGGGGAATCACATCCACCCTCCTCCAGTCCTCCGGTACCACACCATCCTCACATGATTTGTTAAAAAGAGTAGTCAGTGGTATCACTAGTTCTCCCCCTTAGTTCTTTTAGAATTCTGTGGTGAATCCTGTCAAGCCCCATTGCCTTGTCCACCTTGCATTTTAAGAGTTCTTTCAGGACCCTTTTTTCAGTGAAAGGCCTGTTATTGAACCCCCCCCCATCCAGAGTGCTTCTATTGTTTGGTTTAGGTACCTCCCCCTCCTCTTCTTTTGTGAATACTGATCAAAAGTATTCATTCCGTATCTCTGCCTTTTCACTGTCACCCTATGCCTTCCCTTTCCCCTTTATTAAGCCTCACTATCCCTCCCTTGATCATTCTTCACTCTCTAATGTACCTATAAAGGATTTTATCCTTTCTTAAATGAATTGGCTATCTTTTCCCCTGTTTGGGCCTTTGTTGTTCTGACTGCCTACCCCGTTTCCCTCTGCTTTAACTGATACAAATTTCTGTCCTGTTCCTTCTGTTATTCCTTATACCTCCTGATTGCTATCTTTTTCTCCCTAACCTACCACACACCTCGTTTGAGAACCATAGTGTTTTTTTCTTCCTTCTTTTTGTTTTGTTTATTTGCTTCACACAAAGACTTGTTACCTCTGATGGCAGTTTTGATTTTTTCCCATTTTTTCCTCCACCCCTTCTTCCTGCCCATTTGCTAGTGCATTCCTTAGGCACTCTCTCATTAGGGTTGTCAGAACCCTCTGAAGTTCTGGGTTCTAGTTTTAGTCTAGAACTTTTGAAAAAGTTCTAAGGTTCTAATCTTTTTTAGAATTTTTTAGAACTCGAACCCTATTTTTTAATTGTGCTGCCAGTAATGAAGATAGTAATGAAATACACGTAAAGGAAAAATTGTTTAATATAAGGGGAGAAAAATGATCATGTGTGACATTGATAGAAACACAACTAGGTTTATCTATGGTTTCTTCTGTTTGCTAAAGCCAGCAACTTAATACGTAACAGTCCCACCCACCCATATGTTAAAAGTTTTCCTGCTGCAGCTGCATCATAGTTCCTTAGCGAAAGAAAGAGGCACATCAGCCATTTATGTACTCAGTTATATATACTCATGGTCATGAATTATTAGAAAAAATAACTGATATTACCTAATTTCAGCTGTTTGCTGCTTTGTGTTTTAAATGAGTAAATCAAAAGTTGCTATGTTTAAAAGAAAGCTTTTATAACAAAGTCAAGCCAAGGTACTGCAGCTGCAGCAAATGTAACTGTTGCAAAACATATTGGCCCAGATATTCAAAAGGGTTGCGCCATGCACAATAGGATTTCTCCAAATCAAGTCCGAAAATGCGCCATTCTGCGATATTCAGCAGGAGGCAGATGCACCCCCCCCAAATCACGCTGAGCAAGAGCGCAATGATAATGAATGCATGCACAACTGAAGGAGGAGGAACCATGCATAAATGGCGCAGTGCGATATTCAACAACATGCACCATGTGCAATAGGGGAGCAAGCGGAAGTTGAGCGATAGCGGAAATGAGTCAAAATAAAAAGGAACAAGGGAGTGGCACAAGAACGCTACAGGGAAGGCACGTGTGGCTGACCGATAGGCAGAGAAACAGTGCAGGAGGGACACACAGGGCAGGACAAGGAAAGGGCACCCTGAACCCACAGGCACAGGGAAGGCATGGGGAGCCACAGCCAGTGCAGAAGGGGGAAGTGCCACACAGCACTGAGGCCACCACAGGAAGGTGTTCCTGGTGCAGGGGAAGTAGCAGCCAGGACAGCGGGGGGAACACAGAAATAGCTGCCGGGTTGGGAACACAAGCCAGGGACATGGCCAGTGCCACCATCCAGATGGAAGCAGTAATGAGAGAGGTGAGAAGGCAGGCAGCATGGGGGCATGGCCGTGGAAGGGCCCATCGGTGGTATGCCCCCAACAGGCAGTACCGAGCCTGCACCAGCTTCGAGCTGTACAGCGATACCAAGATCGTGGGCTGGTACAGCCTGGACCGGCAATTCTGAGGCGGCTCTGTGAGCTGTGCAGTGATGTGATGCAGGCACCCACACGATGGAGCCATGCTCTGTCAGTGGAGACTAAAGTGACAGCTTGCATGTGCTTGCTCACCACGGGTACCTTCCAGAGACCAACAGGGGACACCACAGGCATAACCCAGTCAGCCGTGTCACACCACCTCACCCAATTCCTCAGCGCACTGCTGCCACATGCTGCAGAGTACATCCATTTCCCCAGCACACTGGCGGAGCACACAGCAAACATACAGGAGTTCCACAGGGTAGCATGTATGCCTGGCATGCTAGAGGCAATAGACGGCACCCATGTGGCCATCTGCACACCATCTGGCCCCGTGGGGGATGTATATATCAATCGGAAGGGCTATGCAAGCATTAACTGCCAGGTGGTGTGCGATGCCAGGGGGCGCATAATCAATGTCTGTGCCACGCACCCTGGGGGAGCACATGATGCCTTCATCTGACACCAGTCGGCACTGTGCCACAGCTTCGAGAGTGGGGACATCCCCACTGGCCACTTAGTGGGTGAGTATGCAAACCACGTGGACAAACATAGATCTTGGAAGGGGCATGGTCAGAGGTGACATGGGTAGTGGCCTACATGGCCCAAGGCAGGGCGATGCTGATCACCAAACTAACCTCTGTCCTCTACACACAGGTGACAGTGGATATCCACTCCGTCCCTGGCTGCTCACACCATACCGGTGGCCCGCAACCCCATCGCAGCAATGCTACAATGAGGCACATGCCATCACATGCAATGTCATCGAGTGGGTGTTCAGGATGCTGAAGGCACGTTTCTGTTGCCTGGACACCTCCGGCGGTGCCCTACAGTACAGCCCCTCAAAGGCTTGCGGGCTATTCCTGGCCTGTTGCATCCTGCACAACATGGCCAATGATTGTGGGATAGCCGTACAGGTTGAAGAGGGGGACAGCGATGGGGATGATGAGGATGTCGGTGACGATGGTGATGGGAAGCCCCCCTTGGGTGATGGGAACCCCGACTGCTCTGGCTGGCACAGCTGCACTGGGACACCATCACAGAGGAGCACTTCAGCCAACCCAGGTAAGTCATGGGGCCATGTGCAACCACCAGTGGCAAAGGCACAACCCACAAACACACATGGACACACACCAGGGGTACATGCTGTCAAGGGAAGTGGCCGAGCATGGAACCGCACACACCGCCTGGGATGGGCAAGGTCTAACATGGCACGCGGTCATACACACACACACATGCACACCTCACAAGACATGCACAAAGGGTAGGATGCACGCCAACCCAGACTGCTACCCCTAGCCAGACACATGTCCACAGACCACCACGCCCACTGCCTGTCATTGTGCATGTGTCAGACACTGGGCACCATTGCACAGTGGCATACAGCACAACGCAGGCATCATCATGCACATGCCACAGCAGACAGCAGCCGGGAGGGTGTGCAGATGGAACGTGTGTGCGTGCAGGGCTGGGTACCCCACCTGAGCATTGCCCACTGAACGACACAATGCACACATGGCAGCATCAGACAGTAGCCATGCTGGGAGACAGGTCAGTCATGCACCACAGTTCCACGGCCACCACAGATTCGTGAGCAGCCCCACTGAGACCTGCCAGCAGTGACAGGCTGATCACTGGCCTCATGGGGTGGCACCAATGGTCCCCCAGGGGTTCCACTGCATGAACGTGACCGTGCTCACACAGGGGTCTGTAACACACTGACATGCCTGTGCCAGGCATGCTCGGGATGCCCACAGCTGAACCCGGTGTCAACAAGGATGGTGTCGCACGACGCCGCGAACGGGGAGTGGATATTGCACTGCGTAGTGTCTGCAATGCATGGGCAAATAACTGTGTGCCCATTGTGGCCATGACAGCTGTGAATGCCTGTGTCTGCCTGTCAATGGCAGCGGTCACATCCTCCTGCAACCGGTCCATCCCTGCCAGAAGCAAAGCGGTGTCTCTGCTGTGCCGCTCCTCTGCCTGGTGCAGAACCGCACTCAGTGCATCCACCGCCGTCACAAGCCGCATCTGCTGATTGGCTGATGCTTGCACTATGCTTGTGTGCTCATCTAAGAGGTCATCTGCCTGATCGGCATGCTGTCCCTCAGGGTGTTCACGGCCCTGATGCTCATCACCCCTTGAGGGTGGGCGCTGCACACCAGGGCCAGGCCTGGGCATGTCCACAGGTGGTGCACTGATGCCACCCCCTGACACTGTACCCCCATGGCTATTGGCCGACTGCTGATTCTGCCCCTCCAGCTGCCACTCTCCAGGGCTTAATGGTGCCACCGCAGTGGCTGCAACAGTCCCACTGTCCTGGACACACACCAGTGCTGCCCCACTGGTGCAGACAGGCACAGGCTGGGACTGTGATGACATGCAGGCCTCCACGGCAGCACCACCCACAGCCATGGCCATGATGTCACCTGCTGTGTGGCCATCCTGTGGCACACACGTGTCACTGCCTATGACGTTAGCTCCATCATCATCGGTGACGGACCCGGCACCAGCCCGAGTCTCAGCATGCTGGCATCTATGGACACTGGCACACTGGGACATGGGCAGGGCCTCCTCCACACCTGCTCCACCAACATCAGTCCAGACGTACAGGCGGGCCCACTGTTGCCCTGACCCCCATATTCCTGTGGAGGTGGATGGGCACTCCTCCATCTCCATGTTACTGGCCTCAGTGGAGAAGCCCAACACCGGTGACCCATGCAGATGCTCAGTAGCTGTAAGGGAAAAAAAGTAGCATTACTTCATGTGACCTACCCTGTCCCCCCCAATAGACAGACCATGACCTACCTTGCAGTGATGGGCTACCACCCATCTGGAATCCACCACCCAGAACACCCTCAATGGCGCAACGCTGCAAGCTGCCAGCAACCCGCTCTTCCTGTGGGGTCAGGTGTTGCACCTCCGGCTGTCCCCCACCAGTCGCAGACCGTGCTGCCCTGATGGCAGCCACCTTCTCTTTAATCCTCCGCCTGTCTGTGCCCATCTTCTTTTTGCACTCCTGCACGGAGTGCTGGTGGCTGCCATGTAGGTTGACAGCACGCGCCACATCCTCCCATGCAGCAGCAAAGGCCTGTGGTGTCCCCTGGCGTCCGCTGAGAAGCTGCTCCTGGTCAAGGTAGGCCTCAAACAGGGCATCTGTCTTGGCCTTTGTAAAGTTTGGCCTCCTCTTCCTCCCACGACTCTGTTCCTCTTCCTCCACCACACGATTGTCATGATTCATCCTGAGAGAATGACAGGTGTTACCTATGACTGTGCAGTCCCATGCATGTCCCAAACACCACAGTCCACACTCCCAAACAGCATGCAACTCACCGTAATAGACTGCAGTAACCAACTATGGCCAGTGCAGCCCAATGTCACATTTTTATAGCGCAACCCATGCAAATGAGGTGAGGCGCATCTTTAAGTAGATGCAAATACAGTGACTGCACCATTGAATGGCTGATTAGATGATTTGCATATGCCAGCTGAATATCGCGCTGTTGCGTTTTGCGCAATTGTGTTGAATGTGCTGAGCCAAAGGTGCAGTTCTGTGACATGTGCAGTACACACCTAACTGCGCATGCCTGGGTTAATGACGCAGGTGCCTGCCACGCTACTGACGTGCTGTGTGCAGGAGGCAATGAAGGGCACAGCCACCATTGTGCCAGTGGTGCTACAGCGCTGTTCACGTATATGGCGCTGTGGCACTTGGGCGTCGTAGGCGCACTGGGGCAACAGCACTGTAGGCCACTACAGGAGGTGGCACACATGCACCCAATCATGCTACATGCATTGAGTTCCAATCGCACTGTGGCTGTCCATGCGCCAGAGACTCTTGACCCTGTGCCCGACCTTTGCCCCCTAGGTGCCATGCGTCAGGCATGGGTGCACCACTATCATGCCGTCCCATGACAGTGCAATAGGGAATGGCAGCACTGTACCGCGCAGCATCTGCACATTGAAGGACTCCACTGCAGAGCGCCATTTTGATTAAATGAGACAGCAGAGACGGCGCGGAGGCATGCAGTCATTTGGAGCCAGGTTGATCTTGCCAACCTGGTGGCTATAGTTGAGCCCCATGCTGGGGCTTTGTTTGGAGAGGCACCCCTGGACAGAGCCAGGAGTGCGGTCTGGTAGGAGGTGGCCGACGCCCTGGAGGAGGCCACTGGTATGGGGTGAACGGTGGAGCAGTGCCACCACCATTATGGAGACCTGAGGCACAGGGTCCCGGACCTGCTTGCCCACCTGCGGGCATGTGCGAGGAGGGGCATGGTGCCACGGCCAGGTAGGTGTAACATCCATACACTTTTATCATCCATATGGGTATCACGGTTGCATGTGTCTGGCACATGGGGGTGGGCCGACCGGTGTTGGCCATGGTGGTGGTATCGGGGTATGGGGTGGATGGGTATGGCTGTGTGGGACTGCACACACATGGGGGTGGGGGGACTTTGCTACCAGATTGTACTGAAGTTCCTCTCTCCATGTTTGCACCTTAGGGCCAGAAGAACGCCGGTGGAACAGGGACCGGAAGCACCGCATGGAGGAGCAGTGGGACAGGAGGGGTGATGGTGGTCAATGGTGCATGGACCAGCCTGATGATGGTGAGTGCCTTACATCCATTATTACTATTGCATGCTGTATAACTGGGCGGGCAGTGGGTCATGGCCACCGTCCGTTGACACCACTGCCATGCATGCAACTTGTTACAGGCAGCACTGTCCAGTGACACTGCATGTTTGGGAGTGCATCAATGGTGGTCCATTGTGCACCGGGCACATGGCTGTGGCACTGCCTTCACACCGCATAGCCAAGTCACTGTACGGTCATGGTGGTGCTGTGCAGGACATGGGTGGGGGTGGGTGTGTGTGTGTGTGTGTGTGTGTGTGTGTGTGTGTGTGCAGTAGTCCACAAGGCTGTGGCTGCCTGGGTGGGCAGGTCTTGTGGACACAGTCACTGTGGGTGGTCGCACACCATCACAGGGGCATGGCACATGGCTGTATGCCATGCACAATGGGTGGGCTGCAGGGGGATGGACATTCACACCTATTGACTCTGCTCCCTCATCCTAGGTGGACGGCAACTCCTGGAAATCCAGCAGAGTCTACTCAAGCTGCTCCAGGTGGTGAGGGAGACCTTGCAGCTCCTTCAGAGGATATACCACCACAGGGTGAGGAGGAGACGGAGGAGCACACATCAGCGCCATGAGGAGGAGGACCGGGGCGGCCATTGATGTCCCCATGCCCTGACTACCACCTTCCTCCCCTTTGACCCACCCTCACACCCCTTCTTCCCTCTCCCATATGTTCACCCCTGCCCCTTACCCGCCCCACCTGTTATGTGGCCCTTCCCCGCCTCTTGTAAATAATTGTATATAGTTTTTCTTTACATCTTTTAAATATATGCATTTTGTTCTGACAACTGTGGTGGTCTCTGATTTGCAGCAGGCTACAGGTGCTCAGCTGCAGTGGTGTGCATGGCATCAGGGGTGGTGCACGCATGGGCGTGTGTGTGTGTGTGTGTGTGTGTGTGTGTGTGTGTGCAGAGGTGAACCGCCTATGGTGTGGGCAGGGGATCAGTCATTGTCTGTGGTTTGTGTGTTGTACTCTGTGCACTGGATGCCTGTGTGCAGTGGTTCATGGGGCCTGCACTGTGTGCATGGCACCCCTGTCAGACCGTCCATGGCCTGTGCAACTGACACCCTTGCATGTCTGTGATATGCATGGTCTGCTGGCATGTCAGTGGTGGCTGTCCATGCTGGATAACAACTGTCCCCGGCACAATGCCAGGTTGCCTGCCATCAACAGTATGGTGCATGTCTGCCTCCGGTGACACTGTGGCCTCAGCTGTTGTTGTCCCCCCTCCATGCTGCTGCTTGTGTCTGTTGCAGTGGTTGTGCTCCAGTGTCTGTCACTTGTGTGCAATAAGGGTGCTGGCCATGTGTACACATCAGCTGTGGCCACACGCCAGTGGCTTGGTTGACCCACTACTGTGTCCCTGTGTTGGTGTGCCCTTTGGTATGGGTGGGTGTTTGTCCATGCACTGTGTTGCATCCTGTGTGGTGCATGCCTCCATGCTACACTGTGCGTGTCTGTGCTGGCTATTGTGGCCAGTGATGGGATGGGATGTGTCCTTGGGAGGGTGTGCAGGGTGCTGTACTGCTGGAGGTGGGGTCTGGGGCATGCCCTGTCGTACGTGGGGTACCTCATGTGCTGAAGCATGGTCGGTCTCTCAGCTGTACCTCGGGGGGGACGTGCAGGGTGGCACTGTGTATGCATCTGTTGCATTGCTGTATGCTGCAGCCCACTTCAGGGTGCTCATGGTGGGGCTGCCTTGCATGGCTCCATGGTGCACAGGGTTGCATTGTCACAGTGGGGGTGGTGGCATGCATGGGGTGTCCTGCACTGTTGGGTGCTACTCCTGGGCAGGGTGTATGGGGATCATGGTGCAGGGTGTGCTCTGCATTGGTGGGATGGTGTGGTACGGGGTGGTCGGCCCTCCTTGTGTGCTGGTCACAGCTTGCCAGGGGGGTGTGCTGGGGCACCATGGCCCGGCTGTGGGTTGGTTGCTGGTATCCATGGGCCAGTGGTTATTCCAGCTCTCCCCCAGTTGTGCAGTGCATGGGGTGTGGGGGACAATGTCTGTTCTGCTGTGTGTTCCTCTGCCCATCTGTGGCATGGGTGGTGGGCCCCTGCATCCCTGGTTGTGCTGTTGCATTGCTGCCCTGCTGCAGGGGGTGTCCCTGGTTGTGCTATGGCACATCTGGACTGCTCCACTGAGCATCCCTTGTTGCACTATGGTGCATCAGATATGCTCAGCTTCACATCCCTAGTTGCGCTATGGCGCAGGTGGTGTGATATTCAGTCATCGGCCATAGGCGCATCTTGGCCTGTGCAGTTTTTGAATATCGCACTTCTTGCGCATGGGCGCAGTGGATTTGCACTTGCACCTGCTGTTGCGCACTTTTTGGGTGAAGTTTGAACATCTGGGCCTTTATGTCATAACGTAGCCAGTCAAGACATTTGAATAAAAAAAATATGCCAGTCGTTGCTGGCAAAAAATGCATAAAATTTTCTAAGATAATGCATACATATACCAACATTCTTGATGGCAAATTAAAGTAATACATGCAACTTTCTAAGATGATGCATTTTTCCAGCTGATACATCAATAAAATCTGTATTTCAGTCACATAAATAAAAAAAGTGGTTTCCTCACCACATACTAACTTAAGGAACATTTAATGTAGCTGCAGCAGTTGGCATGTGATGTTTAAGGGACAGTGTCTGTCAAGCCCATTATGTATCAAATTATCACTACGGGTAAAGCAAAAACACTTTATGATAGGTCACATTCTGTGAAAACAGCTGATGCAGATTTTCTTTCATTTCTGATTCCTTTTTTTTTTTTTAAAAGGGACAGGACACTTGTGCTAGGTGGCAGCAGTTTACAATGTATTTAATAAGAAAAAATAATATATATATATATATATATATATATATATATATTATATCTATAGTAGGTTCCACAGTGGGTAATCGGTGTAGCCCTCCCATACCATCGGTCTGTCATCATCTTTTTCCTCACCATCCCCAGCCGATCACGAATCTGTAAACGAAAGGACTAAAACAACACCCACCTTTCACCCCAACACCCATTCCACTTTTCTTCCACCACCCTCATCTATGCAGTAGCACCCGTACCACCCTTACACCCATGTGTTAAAACCAACCCACAACCCTCACCCCTCAAGCACGATTCCACCTCCTCCCTCACCCAAATATTTAAACTACCTCACACTTAGTCATGAACTACCATTCATGTCACCTTCTCCGTCCTCACCCGTTAAAACCCACTCCCCCAACCATCACCCATGTACTAACAACTATGCCATGTTTCTCCCTCTTGCATCCATGTTAAACCAACCTCCAGCCCTTTCGCACCCTCCAGCACCCATTCTACCCTCCTCCCCCTCTCAAATGCTAAAACTACCCCATGCTTACTCAACAAAAATGGAACTCTTGCCTCCAAATGAGCCATACTTAACTGTTCCTTAATTAACAACAGTTATGTGAATAACTGTGTTTTCAATTGCTTTCTCTTTATGGACAACATTCTGTACAATCATCTTCATGGAACCAGTAATTTGAGAGGGACTGGAAGGAAAAGTATGCCTTTTTGCAGATGACACAAAGATCTGCAACAGGGTTGATACACAAGGAGGTGTGGAAAGGATGAAAAGGGACTTGGCAAGGTTGGAGGAATGGTCAGAAGTATGGCAGCTAGGATTCAATGCAAAGAAGTGCAAAATAATGCACCTGGGAAACAAGAACCCGGGGAAGAATACACAGTGGGTGGGGAGGTAATAACAACAACAAAAAAGGAAAGGGACCTGGGGTAATCATATCAGATGACCTTAAGGTTAGCAAGCAATGTGAGAAGGCAGTAGGGAGGACTGGTGGTATACTGGGATGTATAGGGAGAGGCATCAGCAGCAGAAAACAGGAAGTTGTTATCCCTCTGTACAGACAGTTGATGGGCAGATGGACATTGGGATGGTGGACTAGGACTTATACATTCAGTGCCATCACTGGATGTGCAACTGGTACTAATGGTGCTGGCATTGGTGGTAACAGTGAGCCTAGGGCTGGCAGTGGTTCTGTCAGCATCAAGTTCAGACAATTTAGTATCCATTTCAGATTCCTGACCCTTCTCACGTGTGGTCTGGAAGATGGAGGACATGGGTTTTGGATGATCAAGCAAAACTGAATGCATTTTCAGATGGCGTTTAAGAGCTGTAGTGTCAAGGCATGACACAACTTTACCACAGCTTACACTCTGTTTACACAGGGAACAAATTGCTCTGCATGGATCAGTTTTACTGACAGAGATATAATTCCACGCTTCAGATGTGACAGATTTTGTTCGAGTGCTAGTAAGATAGTTAAAGACTGTTTGCATCTTTTCACCTGTCCTAACAGAACCCGGGACATGCTCCTTGGTGCTAGCAGAGTGGGCAAAAGACTCTGATGGATTTTCATTGCTGGACGACACAGAAGTGGTGGATTCAATGGATATGTCCTTTTTCATTGCCAACAGTGCTGGATGTATTTGCAAGTGCACTACCTGATTCATTGTCAGCAGACTTGCTTATTTCACTTTGTTGAGGAAGTAATGATCCGTCACAAGACACAACAGTGTCAGACTGAGACAAAGAGCTACTGTCTGAGTCTGAGTCAGACAGGGACTCACTGTCACTTGCATTATTACTGCTTGTCACAGGGATTATAACAGCATGAACGGCATACCTTATGGTGCCTCTTTGTGTGACCCCAGCAGCTGCACAGGTTTTCTTAAAAGGTCCCCCTTTACCACACTTCACTGTTGCTCTTTTGCTGTTTGTTGAATTTTTATCACTTGAAACATTTTGGGTTATTTCTGCTAGCACCAGGATTACCACTACCACCAACACCTGCTCCAACACCAGCACCTGATGCTTCACCTATGTTGGTGTCAGCCATAACAGTACCAGTATACTGCAGTGAACACACCCACACCCACACAATTCCTGTGTAAGAAAGCAATGTGATCTGTGATCGCTGGCTACAACTCCAAAATGTTAATTTGCTTGTGTGACACTGTGATGCAGTGGACTGAAAGTAATTGAAGAATATGACAGTTTGCAACTAAAGGATCCCAGGTTCAAGGCTTACAGAATGATTGGGCTGCTGTGCATAGGCATACACATAACAGTCAAGGGGCGCACAGCAGCAGAGTGATGGGCTGACCACAAGAGATGGAGTTACACACACAAACCGAGGAAAGATCTTTTTCTGTCTCTCCTCCCAACGGGGAAATATATTTTTAGGCTTCTGTCGTGTATTTAAGGATAATACCACCACACAACTGGCCACTGGGCTTCACATGGTAACACACACTGGTTAAGGTACAGTGCAGTCAAGGGGTGCACAGCAGCAGGGTGATGGGCTGACCACAACAGATGGAGTTACATGCACAACCCAAGGAAAGAGATTTTTTTGTCTCTCCTCCCAACTTGGAATTATATATTTTTAGGCTTCTGTCACATATTTAAGGATAATGCCATCACGCAACTGGCCACTGGGCTTCATATGGTAACACACACTGGGTAAGGTACAGTGCAGTCAAGGGGCGCACAGCAGCAGGGTGATGGGCTGACTACAAGGGTCAGAGTTATACACACAAACCGAAGAAAGAGATGCCACCACAAAACTGGCCACTGGGCTTCACACAGTAACACACACTGGGTAATAGCCAGGTAAGTGCAGTCAAATGGCACAGACAGCAGCAGGGTGGCTTGCTGGCCACCTCACAGAAGATGCAATGGAGATATTTTTGGGGAGAAAGTTTACTGTAGACCACCCCCCAGCACAGTTCTGGCTGAGAGAACTGTGTCTTCCTTCCAGACAATTTTTGGGTGGAACTGGGACCAAATTATTTTTTCCTTTTTGTGGGCTAGAACATCAAGTTTCACACAATCAGTAAAGTGTTTTAATTTAACCTCTTTTTTCCCAAAATAAAACACCCCTCCCCCAGCCAGGGAGCTCTCCCAAGAGTGCCACGGCCCACGAGTCACAATTGTGATCTGCAAAGAAAATGTGTTTAATTCAGCAAGCAACTTGAGGTATGTGTGATTGAGCACTAGCACATAGGCAGTCTTCAGGCAGCAGTCTGCAAGTTAACTAATTCCCAACCTTGAGTCTTCCCAACAGTACTGAGTCCCAACCATTTAGCTCCTTTCTCAGTTCCCACCCTAATTTCTTTCCTCAGTTCCCGATCCCAAGATTCCTGACCCCCCTTCCTTTTCCCCACCTGCCCATTAACTTTTTTTTTTAATTTTCAGGCAAATACACACTCGTACAGGACCAGGTTTACTAACAAAACAGTTGCTCGTGTCATCACACGCACAACTGAACTGAGAGCACACAGACACCGCGGCTCCTCCTTCTCCACTACAAGACTGAATGGCAATGGAGCCACAGCTGTGCAGATGACTTCAGCAGAATCCCTTGACTCATGAGACTGACTCGAGTTGCACTACCACCACCACCTGACTGCATAGCAGATGGTCAGGTGGTACAGTTACACTAGCGTGACAAACCGAGAACAGCTGCCCCCCCCAACAATAACACTGATGGGAGGGGAAGCGAAGTGAGCTCCATTATTCAGCTGTTGCCAAAATCAGGAACAATGGGAATGGGAGGTGGGGGTTCGGGGATGCAAAGCAAAAGCACACAGAAGTGAGAAGATTCATGGATGATTCAAACCCTTTTGTGAACCCTGCAGTTTTCAAGTTCTAAATTAGAACATGAACACCAGGGTTCGAGGAGGGTTTGAATCTTTCTCGAACTAGTTCTGACAACACTGTCTCTCATTTTGCCAAAGTCAGCCCTCCTAAAGTCCAATATCCTCAATTTTGTATGGCTTGACTCTACAGCTGCATTTATTGTGAAAAACACATTTTGGTGGTCACTTGTTCCCAGATGGCTATCCACTTCTAAATTGAAGATCCTTTTACCGTCCCCATTTGAGAGTATCATGTCTAAGATTGCTCACTCCAGAGTGAGTTCCAGCACTAGCTAGCTGAGGCATGCCCCCTGTAGAGCATCAAGAATGACCCTGCTCTTGGATGTGGCTACAGCAAATGTGTTTCAGTTAACATCTGGCATATTCAGGTCCCCCATCAACAATATTTCCACTTTTTCTGCCATTCTAAGTATGCCTCCAATCATTTTCTTGTCCATTTCCTCTCCCTGAGAGAGGGGTCTGTATACGAACCCTGTGCAAATTGTGGTACCATATCCTGTCTCCAAGGTGACCCACAGTGCTTCCTCTCTTCCTTGTTTACCCTTTAGTTCCATTGCCTTTATCCCTTCTCTTATGTAGAGAGCAACTACTCCTCCTCTTTTACCCTCCATGTCCCTCCTGTAGATTGTGTACCCTGGAATGTTGACATTCCAATCATGGTTCTCCGTGTACCATGTTTCCTGTGACTGCTACGATATCCAGGCATCCCTCTCCCTTCAAGGCCACTAGATCAGGAAGCTTGTTATCCAGACTACAGGCACTGGTACTCATTGCCCTCCATTTTTGGCAGCCTTACCATTTTTAGCCCCATCCCTGTACTTACTGCCTTTGCCTCTTTCTCCATTTGCCCCTGCTCTGCTCCCTATCAACCTCTCTACCTCGGTGTTTACCTTGCTAACTACCCTGTTTTGTAAGGGGTGGCTGGGAATTCCCTTCTCCTTTTCAGTGCCTCCTCTCCAGCTAATTTAAAAGCTTACCAATGAAGCATTTAAACCTATCACCTAGGATCCTGGTTCCCCTCCTGGACAGATGCAGACCATTGCACCAGTATAGGCCTGTATCCCTCCAGGTGGACCCCCAAGTCCCCAATGAAGCCAAAACCCTATTCTCCATGCCTGTTTTTCTGCCATTCATTGAATCCCATGGTGTGGAGTACCCTAACATCACTGATGCCATAGACAGGCAGCACCTCCAAGAAGGTTTCTGTGTGTGCAACTTATCTATGGCCCCTCCCGAACTCCACAAACTTATCCTGCAGTGCTCTAATCCCATTCCCAGCAAGGTCTTTTTTCCTAGGTGGACAATAATGTCCATCTCCCTCTCCTGTGCAGTTGCTCCCACGATCCTGAGGATTTGCTTCCTGTCCCTCCAAGCCATGATGCTGGGCAGGCACCTTAACTCCCTCTCCCCTCCCTTCCCCAGTTCTACCCCCTAACAACTGAGTCCCCCACCAGGAGCTGTTTCCTTCCCCTGTGAGGTCCCATGCCATCCTCCTGTGGGTCTCCCATGTGGAGGTTCCCAGCATCCTCCTTGGTCTCCATTGTGGGTGCTTCCATAGAGAAATTATGCTTCGCTAGAATGGCATATGAATTGTGGAGAGGTACAACTGGAGGGAAGTGCCTCTGATACACCACTCTCACCTTCCCTGAACCCACCGTAGTCCAACCGCTCCTTTTTCTTGGCAACCTCTAAGGCAGTGGCAGGTGCCCTGGTGATTCTTGGGTGGAGAGGAGGTTTCCAAACTCCCTGCCAAGTCCTGGGTGGGGGAGGAGGTTTTTCTACTCCTTGCCAGGTCATCTTGGAGACAGGCAACCTCCTCTGTCAGAGCAGAGAGCTGCCTTCAAATAGGGCAGCATCACAACCTTCAGAATGTCTCCCAGAAGACTGCCGCCCCACAGCCAGTGCATTGCACCACTCCCCACATGTCTCTCTCCTTTCCTGTTGAAATTGTTTTTTTTTTTTCATTTAGTTAGTTTTTTTTTTATCAGGAAAAACAAAGGCAAGCAGGAAAGGCAGTTAGGAGAGCAAAAGCATGAACTGATGAAAACATTGTCAAATGGGGATAAAACATTATTTAGGTACGTAAGTGAGAACAAGAAAAGCAAGGCAGGGATAGTAAGTCTAAAAGTGGAAGGGGGGATTAGTCCCTGGAGCTGCCGTCTGCTGCTGGAATTGCCAGTTGCAATTTACTGCAGTTGCAATTAGTTGCAATTGCAGTAAATTGAAATCATTATGTGAGCAGTTGCAATCATCAAACTCGAACCTACCTCACAGTATACTAGCAACGCCATGGTGTGCTGCAGCTTACCAGCGGGGGCGGTAGCAGCGGGAACCGCTGGGCTCTGGCATGTCTACTAATTCCATTTGTTTGTTTGTTTTTATTTTTGCAGGCTTTTCCTGACCGCGACTGCTTTCTACTGGCAAGCCTGTAAGTTACCTGTCCTGTGTGACGTAGTAGCCCCGCGTACCTGACTGAGATGTATATGCTGCCATCTCAATCAGGTCCGCTTGCGAGGAAAGGAGGCATGGTAGCTAGTAAGAGGCAGGCTGGTGGGCTCTTTAAATGCCCCTGGAAAGACAAGTTCAGTCTGTTTGTTTTCCTGTCAGGAATCGGGATAGTCCAGTCGAAGCACCACCCTGTAAGAGCTTTGGAGTGTAAGATGAGGGGAGAGAGTGTGGTGATCAGTCCAGTCATTGAGAAGAGCTGCTGCGGAAGACAACTAGAGTAACTGCAAGCTGAGACTAGAAGTTTTGGGTCGGGAGCGAGGTTACGGTCTGACTTAGCAAGGAGCAGCTTGACACGGAGCTTTGCCGCAGGAGAGACACACACTGTGTGTAGTGTTAGTGTCAAGCCAAGCCAACAGAAGCATTGAGGAAGCAGAGGAGCTGTTTAATAACTCCCTGAGTTTGATTTTTCTCTCTCTGTCCCGACTCTGAGCGGACCAACTGTTTCCATTACTGCTGTCGGTCAGTCAGTCGGTCTGGTACTGTTCGTGTTTGCAGTGACTCTAGTCTGTAGTGTAGCAGCCAGCTAAGAACTTTATTGCAGTCTCATCAGACACAATGAAGGGATCTTCATCAGCTCAGCCTCAGTCATCAGGTACTCTTTTTGTTGTTTGGATATTTGTTTTGTTATGTACACTACTTCTAAATGTACTGGCTACAGCCTACAAAATATTTTAGATTGGTGTGGTCATCTGGTTTAGAACTGGGGGGGGTGCCCCTTGTAATATGGGGTAGGTAATAAAATACAAAAATTAAAGCTAAAAAAATAGTCTGGGAGTTACATGGTTGGGGAGATGAGTACTTTCAAGGCTCAAACTTTGTTCACAGCCACATACATGTGCTGGAGCAAAATAATATACTTTGAAAATTATATGGATGTGGTTGGATGTATCATACTGTTAAACCCACATATTGACCCAATGTTTACATAAGTAGAGGTTATATTCCTCCACCTTTGTTATGGCCATGGTGGACTGATGGGGTGGGGGGTAACACCACCTGCAGTATGGGGTAATCCAGTCATCAAAAAAAGGGCAAATAATGGTCTGATTTTCATGAAAATGTTATGAGTAACCCGAGAACCAGCCTCTACTTAAATCCAGATCCCATGGATAACATGGCATGAGTCAGATTGGTGTACTGTAGGTCTTTGCAGATGACAAAAACAACCAACATAAGTTGTGCACCCCAAAAAACACAGAACCACAAGTCAAAAGCTATTTTGTTCAGTGTTTATTAAAAAAAAATATACTCCCAGTGCTTTGAACCATGCAATTCTCCCTCAAGGGATCACAGATGATACATTTGTTTGTTTGAGAACATGATGCTTGTGTCGGGCGAGGGCATGGACAGTGGGGGAAGGGGTAGTTGGCCCAAACATTGAGGGGGGTAGCAATGAGTCTACTTGGTGTGCACATCTAAAATTCCTGGCTACACCCCTGTGCACCGAGGACTGGTCACGGAGGCACATCAGCACAGGGATAACTAGACAAACGTAACGTCTGTCCGTCAATAGGTTAAATCACTGCTAATATATGTTGCCATGCCCATTAGTGCCATGCTACCAAGGTTGACATTGACTGCGTTCATTACAGGCCAGCATGTGAGTTGGGGGGGAGTCCAGGTGGAGAATATAACAAAGTTACAAATATAATCAAATTTTACTCCCTCTGGCCCTAACTTAGGAGTGTACTCCATTAAATGGAGACCCTACCAGTCATCGGCACAACATGGGTTCAGGATGATGGGATCTGTTTTTGGCAGAAGACATTTTTTCAGTCTGGACCAGCCTATTCCTAAGCCAGGGTGGGTGCCTGGTATTTTATGAAAGTCTGCATTGAGTTTAGAATTGGTGAGTGACTATTTTAGTAGCAGGATGTACTAGGTCCTATCATGATCTACATACAGTGTGATACTGCAGGAGGTTGTGTCTGGCTGAGATATAGCTGTAATGGAGGGAAACACAATGGAAAAAATGTATTTGGTTCATCACAATCACTGCTTAACACCTTAGGTCTCTTAGTGTTGAGGTGCTGATGTGAGGGTCATCAGTGTGGTATGGTTGAGTGATTTAGCTTTTGCTTGATGTCTACTGCTCCCTCCTGAATCCTACCTCTATTCCACTCCCTTTCATCTTGATAGGTCATGGTGTGAGCAACTAAATAGCTTCTATGACTGTTATAGTGAGTCATCATAGTTTGTCTTTGGTAGTCACTGGCTGCTGCATTGTTAAAGTGTCATCTGTTGTGTCATGTGTAAAATCTGAAGAAATATGTTTAGTCTCTCAGTGTCTCAGTGGTCCGGTGTAAGGGTCTTTGGTCTGTGCTGTCAGTGGTGTCAGAACTAGTGAATTGGGGCTGCAAGGTCTGATCAGGTGGAAAATGTTTAAAAGTGAATCAATGGATGACAAAATATTATGATGGGCAGCGTAATGCCCTACATTTAATTTGTTTTCATTTCTTTTGTATGTTTTTCAATGCACTCCTTTATTGGGGGGATAGAATTACATCATTTGAAAATTTATGGGGTCTGAGGCAATATAGTATTTGGCATGTAGGCAAATCAGAGACCAATGTTGAGTATATGCCTTGACATCAGTAATGAATATTAGGTACTACTGTAGCTCACTACTGGGCCATGGTGGTCTTAGTGGGTTGCAGACTCTGTCACAATCCCACAAATCCAGCAACCCAGAACAGTGGTGTGCTAACACCAACTGCCACAAAGAGGCTAGACAGTAATAGTTATTGCTGACTTCAAGTCTGCCATTACCACAAATTTGTAGTCTCCTTTACACCATGCCAACAACTGCACTGGGATTCAAAGTGGTTTTGCTGAATTCTTGAATCTACACCAAATTCATGAGGCCCAACTTAAAGCCGAACCGAATGTATCAGTTCCCACTTCTTTCCACCTTTTATCCCTGGTGTGTGCTGGGAGCAAGGCCTCAGGTCAAATGCACCTCAACACACACCAGAGGAGTGCCTGCCTATACTTCCCCCATCAAATGCTGTACCCAGGAGTGTGCAATTGTACTTTTAGACTGTCCTAGTATTAATTTTGCAATGAAAATGAAACACCCTGTACAGTATATGTGACTATGTACAAGCATGGGGGGTGACTTGGGTGACTTGGTTCCTGAGTACCGCTCAATTCCAAATGTGCCACTATCCTTTCAGCAGTGTCTCCATGATCTTTCCCACCACTGAGGTGAGGCTCACTGGCCTGTAGTTCCCCGCCTCCTCACTACTGCTGCTTTTGTGCAGTGGGATTACATGTGCCCTCCTCCTGTCCTCTGAAATAACACCTGTGTTGTGACTCTGAACAGGGCAACCAGAGGCGCTGCTAGTTCCCTTCACAGCTCCTTTAACATCCTCAGATATAAGGTTGATCCATCTGGCCCCATGGCCTTATCCGCCTTCAGCTTTGTGAGTTCTTTCAGAATTCTCTCCACTGTGAATGGACTGGTGTTCACCTCTTCTTCCCTCTAATCATGGTTGAGGGGTGTTGGCACCAGTACTGAAACACATGCTCTGGCTAAGGCCTTACCAGGGACCTGTACAACTTCAGTATAACCTCTCTTCTCCTACATTACTTTAGCAGTGTTCATCTGTGTGGTGTTACTATGGCAGAAAGGAAAATGCTTGGGGCACTTGGAAGCTAACTCTTGCCTGCCTTGTTCAGCTAGGCCGGTGTGGGTAAAATGCAAGAGAACTTCCACAAATATAAAACACATGGGTTGGGTGCACATGGCCTAACTAAACTAAGTTTGCATTAAAGGATTAAAATGGTTTATAATCTATAAAATAACTCTTCGGGGGGGTGCTCTAACCCCCACCCCCCAGGTGCACTGATGAAGCTACCTATTCTCAAAGGCAATATTGTACAACTTCATCAGAGCATTCAAGGCTGGGGGGACAGTGCCCCCACAAAAGGGTTGCCTAATCTGAGTTTTATTTTATTGTAGTTGCTGCAGTGATTTCTTTCTGCAGGGGCACTCCACCCCCACCCCTGGGTGTTCAGATTTCCAATTGCTGCCGTAAGTTTTTGCAGTAGACACTATCTAATCTCAAATGTGTTTTTTGGGGATGATGTATTGAATTTTCCAGGTGCAGCTATGTTTCAGCATTACGTCACCACATTGCAGCTGTAAAACAGACTTCCTTGATGAGGTACACAGGCTTGTCACAATGCAATATTGTAAACAAAAGCCAGTCTGTTAGTCTGACACCTGTTGGTGGTGGCATGTCTAGTGTGGAGAGTGTGTGTGAGAATGGACCTCTGTGGGACTGGCTACCTTGATGAGGTACAGAGGCTTGTCACAATGCAGTATTGTAACCAAAAAACAGTCTGTTAGTCTGACAATCTGCACTCCCAGATGAAAATATGCACCTTGAGGGATGAGGCTGTATGTAGTATGCAAAACAAATAAAGCACAGAAAATCAATCCAAGAATAGCTTTGTCTGGGTGATGGAAGTTCTTCTTGGAGTTATGTTCTGTCATGTTCTGTGCTTTTTGCATACTACATACAGTATTAACCATCAACTGAAGTGGTGTTTTTGTCTGGTACAGTACAGCAGTGAGAGTGACAGTGTGTGCATGTCTCACATCTGATAGTTTGCTTTACCACTGTGTTTAACATACATAGAAACATGGACTTTGATGGCAGATAAGACCGTTCTAGGCCTTTTGGTTCATGTGATTATGTCAGTAAGGTTACGATTCTGGGGGGGGGGTTGAGACAAGATGGACTTCATAGGCCACATCTGCTGGCACATTCTATGTGTAGAAACCTAGACTTTGACTGCAGATAAGAACCACTTGGCCCACTCAGTCTACCCATTTCCCTGCCTACAGGATAAGCTGCAGATCCTAGTTAAGGATTAAAGTAAATAGGACTCCATGGATTGATCATTCTTTTATGTAAAAAAGTGCAGATTAAACACTGGCCAAAGTGGCTGTCAAACTCTGAAGAAACCTGGCAGCATGCCAGGAGAAATGTCAGTTTATTTGCTCGCCACTTTGGTCAGTGTTTATCTGCACTTTTTACATAAAGTAACTCTATCCATGGAGTCCTAGTTCTCCGTCTGGGGTGTGGGTGCTGAACTATTTACTTTAATCCTTGGATATGAATGCAGAATAGCACCACACAGGTGCTCACATGTGTTTCTCTGAAGACATCCTAGTTAACCAACAGCCTATTTCTTCCTACTCCCCCACAAGAATTGCCTTATGTCTATCCCATGCATTCTAGAATTTTCCCACAGTTTTAGATCCCACAACCTCCTCAGGAAAGCAGTTCCATGCATCCACCACCCTCTCTGTTGAAAAATACTTCCTCACAGTGCCCCTGGCCTGGGCTATGCCACCCTCTATCTTCAAATTGTGTCTGTCCTCTTGTTCTTTCACAACACATTCTGAAAGATGCTACCCCTTTGTTGATTCTACTGAGGTACTTAAAAGTTTCTATCATGTCACCCCTCCCTCCTTTCCTCAAGGGTATACATATTAAGCTCCTTTAGTCTCTCCCTGTATGGCTTCTCTTGCAGACCCTGCACCATTTTAGTTGTCCTCCTCTGGACTGCCTCCATTTTGTCTAAGTCCTTGTGGAGATGGGGTCTCCAGAACTGGACGCAGTACTCCAGATGGGGTCTCACCAACTGACTGTACAGAGGGATAACAACTTCCTGTTTTCTGCTAATGATGCCTCTCCCCCATACATCCCAGTATCCCCACAGCCCTCCCTACTGCCTTCTCACATTGCTTGCTAACCTTACAGTCATCTGATATGATTGCCCCCAGGTTCCTTTCCATTTTTGTTACTGCCTACCCCCCCCATTGTGTAATCTTCCCCTTGGTTTTTGTTTCCCAGGTGCATTATTTTGCACTTCTTTCCATTGAATCCAAGCTACCAAACTTCTGACCATTCCTCCCACCTTGCCAAGTCCCTTCTCATCCTTTCCTCACCCATCCCCCCTTGTGTATCAACCCTATTGCAGATTTTTGTGTCATCTGCAAAGAGGCAGGTATACTTTACCTTTCAATCCCTCTGCAATGTCACTTATAAAGACATTAAAAAGGACTGGTTCCAGTAGTGAATCCTGCAGTACCCCACTAGTAACCCCTTTCTTCAGAGTTGACTCCGTTTACTATTACCTTCCATGTCCTGTTGTCCAGCCAATGTTTTACCCAGGTTACCACCCTAGGACCCACTCCCAGGTTGGCTAATTTGTTAATCTTTTGTGCTGGACTGTGTCAAATGCCCTGCTAAAGTCTAGGTAGGCCATGCCCACAGGCCCTCCCTGGTCTACTACTGTGGTCATGTTTTGTATATCTTCTAACAGTAATGTGCCTATGTCCTCCCTCTGGTCTGGAGGCATGTAGACAACCCCAGTTCATATGGCTGTCCTATTTCCTTTTTCCAGGGTGACCCACAGTTCTTCTGGCTCCTTTCAGACCTGGGACGGGGACTTTTACAAAAGTGTGGCTCATGAGCCAAATCATTAAGTTTTATTAAGACCTGGCAGACAACTGAGTCAGCTAACTCATGACTCATTAGCAGCTCTTTAAGTGTGCTGATAGAATGTGCTGTGAAGGCCAGATGGATAACATAAATATAGATGTAGATACATTAGCAGGTAATTATGTACACCTGGTAGAATTTGTAGGACAAATGTAAAAAAAAAAATGGGGACATGTTAAGTCTGATTTGGACTCATTAACACCTGCTTAGTATACTTGGGAGATACTGCATCACAAAGGTGGACATTGTTATCCAGCTATCCAAAAGTGATGCTGCTCTTCCTCCATCTCCCCCCCAACCTTAGCTGTACCCAGGTTCATTATTGAGGAGCCAATATTTTCTTGCCCTTTGTAATGTGTCTAATGTGTATTGTTAGCAATGTAATTGTGACTTTAGAGTTTAGAACTCATGATAAAATAGAAAGTGACACATCTGAAAAAAGACACCAATATAACAATTGTATTTAATATATTTATTAGAGTTGAAGTGGAGACAGCCTCAACAGCAGCTGGACTACAGAGTACAAAGTAACCTGCCTCCTTCTGGACCTCAACGGAGTCATCAACCCCAGGGTAAGTAAATGTCTTATTCTCAGTCTCTGTCTCAGGGGAGCCGTAGTCTTCTTCTAACACATCCACACTAGAAAGTAAGACCACAATGCAGTTATGCATTTTATTTCTATGCACATGCACATTATTGTGAAGTAGTATTTTGGCAGCAGCTTCAATGCAAAGTTAGCTTAATGGGGATGTGCACTGGACAGTTCTAATGCACAGCTAGTGGGTTCAACCTGCAGCCTCATTCCTCACCGTGCCCCCTAGCCATGCGTTTGCATTAAAACTGTCCAACACACACCCCATTGTTTGTTATTGCACTTTTGATGAATCAGTCTTCCTATTTGATTTCAGAATGCTTAAAGGGACACTGTCAGCCTATGTTTCATTGTATTATGTCTAGCTAAAAACCTATATTTTATCATTACCTGCCTTCTCTAAAATTCATTGATGGTGCTGTTTGTTTTGTCTGCCTTGATGTTTAGTAGAACTACTAGCTAGGGCTGACCCGGTGGTGCTGAGGGTTAGGCGTTGGACACCATGCCTTGCTCCACGCCAGTGACCCAGATTCGTGGATGAGCTTGGGCCACTGGGGGTCAGCAGGGGAGAGAATGATTGAGAACCCATTGGTGGCTCTCCTTCTCTGGGAAGGGTTCCATGCAAGTCTCGATGCACAGCTGCCATATCTCAGGTGTACCTGATGTAAGATTGCTCAACCGAGGTGTAGACAAACTTGATAAACACTAAATCAATCTTCCTATTTAAAGAATGCTGAAGCTAAGAAGACTGTTTCAAACATTGTTGAAGAATCAATCTTCCCATTTAAAGAATGCGAATACTTAACATAAGAATCAATCAGGGTCTGGCCCGGTAGTGCTGAGGGTTGAGGCAGTGTACGCCACACCTTGTGCTACACTGGTGACCCGGGTTCAGATATGGACTCTGGTTGCCAGGGTTGGCAGGGAGAGGATGAAGCATCTGGAAGACAGATCTCCTGTCCCGGGGAGGGCTAAGGGCTGTTCGGCATCTAGTGTCCCCCAATGGAGATCAGGGACACTAGAATGCAGCGAACACAACGTAACAGGGTAAGCGCACCAGACATCAACAGAGTTGCCATGCACCTTGATGTAATTGCATGTCTCTCAGAGGGAGGGGCAGCATTCTCTGGACACAAGCCAATAACCCCCTTGCGGATTGCGGAGATGAAGAGGGCTCCAATGGCATAGCCCACATCCCAAGGCTGGCAAAGCGCAGCAGGATTCTCCCCAGGTGTCAACCCGACAGCCATATAGATTGTGTTTCAGATTACAGTATTTGAGACCATGTTTTTAGTGGTACTTATTACTTAAGTGATAAATGACAGTGATAAGGATGCCATGCAGCATTCTCAT
The DNA here is from genome assembly GCA_016271365.2 of Neoceratodus forsteri. Lineage (NCBI taxonomy): Eukaryota > Metazoa > Chordata > Ceratodontiformes > Ceratodontidae > Neoceratodus > Neoceratodus forsteri. The sequence goes on from CM057456.1 coordinate 149,965,432, forward strand.
CTTGTTGCTTTTGCAGTCTTTCATAGATGGACACAGTCACAGTTCCAAATTCTGGTAGATAAGCAACTGCAGTTTGCACCACTTGACTTACCATTTCCATAACTTAGTGGTCGGACGGACAAAATGTGCAAAGCAGTTGTCAGTAACAGTTGTCAGTTCCCTTTTTAATGAATTATAGCATTTGTTTCTAGCTATTCAGTTTGTTAATGTAGTACAGCAAGATATAGTAACCATACCTGGCCCTTAAAATAACTTTCTGTATTGTAGGATAAGGTAGATTGCCTGAGAACTAATCGAGCGGAAGCAAGCAAGGCTCATCTTCTTGAATTGGAAAGACATTTTGTATTGAGGACGGACACTTTGTAGCGAGGAAGTGGCAAAGACTTCGAGTGTACAACATTAACAAATAGACTTTTTCAGAACTAAGCTGTATCTGCTTTCTTGTGTGTGCTGGACATCTCATCCTGATCTTGGGTACCCAAGTCTTGATTTGACTTTGTGTTCTGTATTATTTCTTACCAGTGTATACAGAAAAGCCAGTACTTATTGGTAGAAGGATAGTATTCTGATTGTCAATATGGCTGGTGCATCTCCCCATTGTAAAACTAACAAGTACGTAAGTACATCACTACTGTCACAAAGTGAAAAATCAGAAATATGCAACCTGTTTGTCGCCCCCAAATTGCGGTCTCATGGCAACAGTAAATCCATTGTTTGGAAATACTTTGGCTCACTGTATGTTAAAACGCAGGTCCCAGGTACCTCTTCAGGTGACCCAGGTTCAGTTTCTCCTGTTTTGCTTGATGACGGTAGATATTTCTGTTCCTTTTGCTTAGATGCACAGCAGGCACTGTATGCAAAAGGACCGTCTTCTGCACACATTAGCAGAGTTAAAAGTTATGCCCTGCAAACGGCTACTACATCCTTAACAGAATGCTTAACCCATGTTCATAACATAGATGTACATGACGGTAACAAAGTACAGAAACTTAAGCAAAGTACAATTAATATGAGCCTTGGTGGTGCCAGTGGTAGTGTTCAGCCAGCTGCATCAGATTTTGAACTTGTTCGTGATGTTTTGGCCTGGTTTTCTTTGGATATGATGCCTTTCGATTCAGTCAACAAAAATGGCTTCCAACTATTCTTCTCCAAAAATTTCCCAAGCATAAAAATACCAAATGAGGGGAGTCTGCATGGACAAAGCTTTACATGATGTATACAGCTTACTACAAAACAAAGTGAAGGAGGACCTCAGTACAGTGCGTTCCATCTGCGTTATGTTTGATGGATGGACCAACAAACACAAATGTTGTCTCTACCTTGGTATATGTCTAGCCTACATTGATGTGGGTTGGGACTTTCACATTGTTACATTGTCATGTAAAGTGTTGCCTAACCACACCAGGGAAGCTGTGGCACAGCATGTCCTCAGGGAGCTTGAGTATTTCGCCATTGACAGAGCAGTGAAACTTTTCTCAACACATGATGGAGCAGAGAACATGAAGAAGGCCAGCCGCATGTTACGGGTGAAACAATGCAATCACTGTGTTGCACATGCATTGCACCTATTGCTGATGACTGACTCCATGAATCGTGTCAGTGATGTTCAAGATTTGATGGAGAAATGCAAATCAATAGTGACCACATTACATTTCAAAGGGTACCTCATTGAAGAGGAAGTTGCCAACAGTCATGACTGGCAAGTGATGAACAGCCTCCTGGAGAAGATTGCAAATGTGCAAAACATTCTGGCACTGGATTCTGATAACCCAATTGAAGATGGTGGAAGTGGAACAGATGAGGAAGATATGCATTCAGAATTTGGTCTCTTTCTCAGTGGTGATGATGCAACACCAGACACCATTCCCAATCCCATCAGAAGCGCACAGGAAAGAAACAGTCAAGGAGCCACTTTTTCCAGAGTCATGCAACACAAAAGGCATTCTCACATAACTTTAAAACAGCAGGTCATGATGCAATGGAATTCAGTGCTTGTTATGTTTGAAAGCATCATAGATCTTCACCGGGAGGCTGAGCAAGCTTTGAAACGCTTCAGGACACAGCGTAGCCAGCTCACAACTGAAGAGTTTGATATTGTTGAAGAACTAAAACATTTTCTTCTCCCACTTAAGGAGCTCACTGAACTGGTCAGTAGCAATCAGCCACACCTAGCACTAATACTACTCATAAAAAATGAGATTATGGAAAAATCACAGACCACTAAAAAAGATCATCCAACTGTGCAGCAGGTGAAACAGCTCATGCAGAAAAATTTAGAAAAGCGATTTCCAGAAAGTGACACAGTCAAACTGGCATGCTTACTGGATCCATCCACAAAAGAAGCTTTGCAGCTGTCTAGGGAGGAACAAATGGCAGTACTGAAACATGCAGTTCAAGAACTGACTGAGTCTGGAACTACGTCTACAGCTTTCTCAAGTTCAAGAGCCAGCAGCACACCATCTATGACATCATTTGCAAGAATCTCAGTCAGTGATGGAGAGGCAGAGGACGATCCAAATTTTCAGGAGGATGATAAATGTATTCCTGTGAGTAAGAAAAGGAAAATGCTTCAGAAGCTGAAACAAAGCTTTCAACTCAGCGAAGACAGCTCAGCTGTGGAAGATGAAATCAACCAATATTTGACAGTGAAGCCTACAACTGAGGATGAAGATTTCCCACTCACATTTTAGAGGAATAACGAACATAGATACCCTACTCTGGCTCAGTTTGCAAAAATTTACCTTGGCATTACGGCATCCAGTGTGCCAGTGGAATGCATGTTCTCGGTCACAGGGCTATTGTTGAATGGTAAACGATCGAGCATTGCCCCATACCGTCTGAACTACATGTCATTTATTCACGATAACTATCCACTCTTTTTCCCATTGCCAAATAAAAAAAACTAAGCTCCTTGGACACTTTTTTGTGGGGAAGGGAACCTGTCTGCTACAGTAAAACTCGCCACCTGCACCCACCATGCCCTGGAAAAAACACTGCCTGTTACTGCTCTGGTTAGACTACAAACAAGAGGTTCCTTCAGATATGCTGCCCTTCTTGGAAGTTGGCACCAATGTCAAATGGCTTCTTAGAAGCTAGCTACCTAGATCATACAGCTTACAATCAAGAGCAACAGTTTACTAATGTGGGGGCAGGGGGTTGGCATGCGCAGTTTGCACACTGTACATTGATTAATTTTTTTATTGCTGACCGTTCACCTTTAATAAATCTTAAAGAATTTGAATTTATTTCTTGCAGGTTTATATATGTATGTGCTGTTGCTAATGTGTGAGACTTCACTGTATCCTTCATGGGACACTGTCAATGGAATCTCTCACTATTATTATGTTTAAACATTTTGCTGCTGAGTGATTACTGTATGTACTGCAGGTCATCTAAGTTTGCCTCTTAGGTCAGTGATATTTCTGTATTATGTAACATATGCCAAATAATTAATAATTTATTAAATGATGTGAGATTAAAGTATGTTAAACTATTAATAAATAAAATTCAATGATGCCGAAAGTTGAAAAAATTGGTTGTATTTTCTTTAGTTAGTTGAAGTCACAAATTTCAAACTAGTTGGAAAAGTCAGTTGCAATATGTGTTAAGTCAGTCATAATTGGTTTTTCAACTGAATCCTGGTCTGGGGGGGATATGTGGAGTAGGACAATAAGAAAACAGACATATTGAACAAGTACTTTTGTTCAGCATTCACAAAGGAAGGGGCAGGTGACATGTCACAGATAGGGGAAAATGGCATTAGGGGAAGGGAGGGAGGTGGACACTAGCCTTTTTACAGAGGAGAGAGTTCTCAAGGAACTAGCTAAACTAAGAGTAGACAAGGCAATGGGGCAGAATAGGGTTCAATCCAGGATACTGAAGGAGCTCAAGGAGGAACCGTCAGCACCTCTGATGGTCATGTTCAATCTATCACTGGATATGGAAGAAGTTCCAGGGGACTAGAGGAGGGCAGATGTGGTCCCACTACACAAAAGTGGGAATAGGGAGGAGGTAGGAAACTATAGACCTGTAAGCCTGATTTTGGTGGTGAGCAAGGTTATGGGAACACTACTTAAAGAACTGATTTGGGGAATACCTTAAAATCAGTGGATTGCAGGATCCAAGGCAGCATGGGTTCACAGGGGGAGACCTTGCCAAACAAACCTAATAGAGTTCCTTGCCTGGGTTACCAGGGAGGTGGATCAGGGAGGAGCGGTGGATGTGGCCTACCTGGATTTCAGTAAGGTTTTCAACACTGTTCCACACTGAAGACTGGTAAATAAACTGGGCAGCTGGGGAGTAGGTCTAAAGATAGTAAAATAGGTATGAAATTGGCTAAGTAACAGAACTCAGTTTGTGGTGGTGAATGGCATTCACTCAGAAGAAGGTAAGGTAACCAGTGGGGTGCCTATGGGGTCAGTACTGGGACCAGTCCTCTTCAATGCATTTATTAGTGACATTGCAGAGGGGCTGGAAGGAAATATATACCTGTTTCTGGATGACACAAAAATCTGCAACAGAGTGGACTCACCACATGGTGGTGGGGGGGAGATGAGGGAAGATCTGAAAAAGCTGAAAGACTGGTCAAGGGTTTGGTAACTGGGCTTCAACACCAAAAAGTGCAACATTATGCACATTGGGAACAGAAACTCAAGGGCAACATATCATTTTGGGGGGAGGTGTTAACCACAAAACAAAAAAGGGATCTGGAGGTCATTGTACCTGATAACTTGCAGTTAGCAAACTAGTATGGTAAGGCAGTGGGAAAGGCTAGTAGAATGTTGGGGAGCATAGGGAGGGTTATCACCAGCAGAAAGAGGGAGGTGGTGTCACCCCTGTATAGATTAATGGTGAGGCCTAATCTAGAGTACTGTGTCCAGTTGTGGAGGCCCCATCTCAGGAAAGACATAGATCAGGTGGAGGCAGTGCAGAGAAGGGCAACGAAAATGGTGCATGGCCTGCATCAGAAGCCCTCTAAGGAAAGACTCAGAGAGTTAAATATGTAATCTCTAGAAGAAAGGAGAGAAAGTGGAGACATGATAGAAACATTCAAATGCCTCAAAAGTATCAATAAGGTACAGGAGGGTGACATTTTGCACAGAGATGCTGAAGGACAATAAGCATGTTATGAAACTGGAAGGGGGAGACTTAGAGAGGATGTGAGGAAATACTTCTTTACAGAAAGTGTGGTGGATGCCTGGAACAGACTCCCAGTAAAAGTGGTGGGTACCAAAATGGTAACAGGTTTCAAGCATACATAGGATAGACAAAGCTGGACCTTAGTAACAGGGCTGGGGATGAGAAAGACTGGAGATCAATTATGGTCTATGGTAGCACAGTAGGTAGGGACCATAGGGCAGACTAGGTGGTCCAGGAGGTCCTTTTCTGCCAATAGCTTCTATGTTTTTATGTTACTAACTGGCAATGTCTCATGTGCTGTTTGATAGGGAAGTCTAGGTGGTCTGGGTAATGGGGCATAGGTTATTGTTAGCTAAGGCGGACATATACTCCATGTTCTGCCTTTTGCTGGTATACTCGGGATAAGGATTTATTGGGGATGAAATTTGATGGTCAGTACTATGTTGACAACTGCATGGCAATTGGGTGTGCACTGGCATGCACTGTATTTGAACAGTTTAGCATGCTACTGCACTGGCAACCACATGCTAGTTGTGGGCCCTTACATCCAGTGGGGAAGGGGCACTTGTTGCACAGCCTTCATTGGCCACACCTTATGCCCCGGATTCTGGTCCCTCTGGAGGCTATACCCTTCATCGGCTACCCTGTGGGTAAGGGGATGGCAATGGTCAAAAGCTGGACCATTCAAAGCCTTGCCACAACTTCCTTGCTGTGCACATCATGCTACTTATGTAACTTAGGTTATAATTATATCTCAATAAACACATGGCCATTTTTCTCCAACACATTGTATATGTCCATCTGTTTGGGTGATTGGGTGGAAATGTGGCCTACCAAGACAAAAGATAGATGGTGAAGAATTGCTGCAGGTTAGGATTTGTCTGTGGCCACTTCCCCTCATGACACCTGAGCTGGCAGGTCAGAGAAGGTAGGCAGATAGATTTCCACTTGAGGAGAGGCTAAGCAGGCAGGTACAGGGTTACTGGGGAGAAGTCTTCTGGCTGGAAGGGAGGAGCAAGAGGGTACTTAACCAGGAGCACAGCAGTGCAGAGTCCTCTTGTTCTTTCACTTTGACCTAAATTTCCATTGACTACAATAAAGGACTTGCTTTTAAAAAAAGAATGCTTTATTATTTTAAAACATTGCGACAAAGTAAGTAAAAAGTTGGAATCTCATATGTCAAAAAGTTTTCATTATGTACAGAATAATGAAGTTCTTAAACAAATAATCTGAACAGATTATGTTTGGTTTATTAGGAGGAGATATAGGCAGACTATATCAGAGCTTGTAAGTAACTGTAATAAGGATTAAAAAGCTAATTACTTACAGTATACGTAAGGTGTAGTATAAACCCTGCTGATTTTTAGGTTACAGTACCTGCAACATATTTAAAGGGACACTGTCAACCTTGTTTGTGTTATATCCCTTATAGAAATAATTATATGAAATGTTTTCATGCTGCTGACATAAAACTACTCACGTGATATGCATGCTGCAAGCATGATTTAAATGTTAAATTGGAACTGATTGCATGCATGTGGCATGCGTGCAGCACGCAAGTGTGGAAAGCATGCTTTTTATGATAAATTGGAAAAGACTGCATGCATGTGGCATGTGTACAGAAATCAAGTGGTCACTGATAACTGCATACATAAAGGTAAGTGGCTTGCTCAGGATCACACAATATACAAGTGGGGGTTTTAGAGATTGAAACCCAGGCCTTCAGGTCTCCAGGTCTCCTAGTTTGCAGTTCTGTGCCTTTAACCACTAAGCTCTACTGCTTGCATACATGTGGCTCGCTTGTACTTCAGTACACATCTGCATACATCTGCACGCATGTGGCATGCTTATAGCCACTGATACATGTTTTAGTTTTCTTGACCCCCCTCATCTCAGCTGCACAGCTGAACTGTAGCACACATACTAATGGAAACACATGTGGTTCTTCCCACACCCAATACACACAATTAGCCACAAAACTACTTAATTACTTATGTCTGGCCTGCACTCCTACTATTTTCTCTCCATATATTTGAAGGCTTCCATGCAAACAGACTTTAAGAGGCAAACTTAAAAGTGGCAATAACTTAACACCCGCCAACCTACATAGCCAGTCCCCCCTCCATGCACACACACTGTAGCAGGTGCAGCCACACTGCTACAGACAACCCACCAAGTATGGATATAAGTTGAGAGTACAACCAGCCCTCAGAGGAGTTGTTTTCACCAGGGCAGCTTTTTGCCACATCAGCGGCAATCAAGGGGACCAGCAGCTGCATCAGCAGCTAGGAAGCTGAGGAAAGTCACATTGGTGACCAGGGAGCAGGGGAAAAGCTGCATTGGCAGCATCCACAGATGGCACCAGTCACATTGGTGGCAGAAGGACGAGAGACTACACTGGAAGGGCTGCTGTCATCGGCAGCAGCCAGCACCATAGAGGGACTTGGAGCTAAAACAGGGATTGAAGTAGCTGGCTGCATCAGACTTGGAGTTGTATGTGAGGGCCTGCATTGGCAGGGATGTAGGGAGCCACAGCCAATCAGGAACCAGAGCAGGCAGTTTAACAGTTCAGCTGGGCTATAAAAAATGCAAGCCCAGTCGCTGAGTAAAACCAACACCCCAGAGGAGCTGTTTTCACCAGGGAAGCTTTTTTGACTGGTCCACCCACCCCAGCCCTGACCTCTATTAAATGCTCATAGCAGGAGGAGCAAGCAAGGAAGAAACAGGCTGGGGTTATGTCAAGCAGGAAAGGCGAAGGAGTACTGGGTTGGACTGCTGTCTGTTGTGACTGCTGGAAAGAAAGTGACTGTTGCAAAGAGAACTGCCTAAGCTGCCTTGTTTTGAGTCTGAGCAAGCAGGAAAATCATAGGGCAATAGTTGGTACCCTTGAGTTGTGCACCAGACTGCGCTGCTTGGGCTTGTTACCAACTGTATGTTTTTTTTTTTTACAACTCGGCAGTGGAATTTCTAGCCAGGCAGCTAGTGTCACTGTTGTGCAGGTTCAGTGGGTATTGGCTTCCAAGGGGTTCTTGGAGGAGTGTTCAGCAACTGCTTTGAACTGTTTGCAAGTCTATTTCTAACATTCACCATGTTAGCTCTAGCCAAGGAACTTGTGCCTCGTGACTTTTATTGCATGTTCATAGAGTAATAGATGTTTACAGCATGTTCATAGAGCAATAGGCTTTTAAGGGGTTCTTCAATTTGAGTACAGCAACTGCTTTGACTTGATTACTCACTTCTTTCTCCCAGTCAACAGGGTAAATCCAGTAAAGGAGCTTATGCCCTTATTGCATGTTCACTGCGTAGTAGGCTTACGAGGTGTTCTGTAAAGACTGAAATTAAAGGGAAACTCTGAAAAATGGAGGGGCAACTGAGTAGGAGGGGCAATTGGAGTGCAATGGGGACTGGGGGCAGGCATGGTCCCCAGACTGCAAGGGCAGGTACCATCTTTGGAAGGGTGGAAGGGTGCACTGGATGTGAGTCAGCCATGGCAATGGCTATGTTTTGGAGGATGGGGGTCTGCATAGTGTGCCTGCAGCTGGCACAACTGAGGGAGGAAGTTAGTGGCTAAGCTGGATGATAGGAGAGGCAGGGGGAGGGGTGGAGAGGAGGACAGGGGATATGCTGGGGGAGAAAGATGGAGTAGGGCAGAAGGGAGAGTAATGGGGGATGTATGGCATCTAGTGGCAAAAGCTGAAAGAGGCATGTATGGTCAGAAGGCAGATTGGAAGAACACAAAGAAATACACAAGCAGGGAAGGAGGTACAGGGGTGGGCATGAGAGGGGCTCCTGCGGGCTTGGGTAAAGGCAGTACAGGATGAGAGAGGGGGCCATGAGCTCTGGCAGGAGGTCAGGTACAAACATCCAAAGCCAACAAGAAAGAGGAGTGAAGAGGAAAGATCACAAGCAGGAAAAAAGACAGGAGACATAGAGCACGAGAACAGATTTGCACCACTTGCATCACTAAAAGGGGATGATAATAAAGAAATTGGAGTGGAGGTGGGCTCAAAGGAAATGGGGGAGGCTGACACAGTGGAGGGCATGAGAGACATGATGAGCAGGGTCTGCCTGTTGCAAACAATCAAGGAGTACAAAAGAAAGGACAAGGGCACTGAGGCATATTCACTACAAAAAGGGTAAACCCTCAGGAGTGAGGGAAAAACAAAAGGAGGCTTAGAGGGATCAAAACAGGATGGAAACAGGGAAGTGACCCAAGCACAGGATACTTTAATCAGGGTATTGGAAAGGCAGGAAAACAGGGGAGATAGAACTGGGGGATGGAGGAGTAGGGGGGAGTGATTTTAAAGGGAATAACTGTGGTAGACTGGAACCAAGAAGTGAGAAGGGAAAGTTAAGTATCCAGGGGGATACAAGGGGCAAGGAGGGAAGTGGGAATAGTGAAATTAAGGAATGTGACTGGGAACATGGCAGAGGAGAAATACAAGCAGAAGATGTTGGAGAGAAATATCTTGCTTGTTGGGGACTCAATAGCAAAAGGAATTTGTTGAGGGGGCAGAAGCATTACAATATGGGTCAAGTGCCTACCAGATATGAAAGCGGCGGAGGTCATACACTATATCCCCTTTGGGGGGAGACAGTAGGATGGGAAAATGCATCTGGTTTTCCACATTGGAACAAATGACTTAGAGGGACACAGCTTTCTAGAGGTGCAGACAATATTTTGGGCACTGGCTAGATATTGCAGCAGCCTGGGATTTAGATCTGTGGCATTTTTGGAGGTCCTGCCCATTTCCAAGGCTAGCAAAAACAGGAGACTGAGGATTAAGGAATTTAATAAGTGACTGGTGGGGCGGTGCGAACAGATGGGATACGGGTTCGTAGAGGACTGGGGATCAACATGGCGAGATGAGAGTCTATTAGCCCCGGATAGACTACACCTGCACAGGGAGGGAGCAGGAGTGCTAAAGAGCAAGGTAGGGGATTTCTTTCAACAACACTATAATTTTAATTAAATTGGGGGGGGGTTGGGAACAAACCCACACCATGAAACAGAAGCAATGGGGGGCTACCAGCCTCCCCTCCAGGATGGACAAAAACAGGCTAGAGGAGTTGGGAAGGTAACACGTACCAGGGGACAACAGAATGGGCCTTGCAAGTGGAGAGCCATGTGCACCAGTGCTAAAAGTCTGGGCAGTAAGATCCCAGATTTGGCAGCGGTCATGGCTGAGGCAGATCTGGACTTCATGAGAATCACAGAGATGTGGGGACATGATGGCCAGGACTGGGACATGGCAATGCCAGGGTATGTATCATTTAGGAAAGACAGGGTGGGTAAGAGGGTGGGGTTGCACTGTATGTGAAAAAAACATTAAGGCTATGTAAATGCAGAGTAGATGGGGAGGGGTGGAGGCTCTATGGGTATCACTGGACACAGTGAAGGGAGAAGTCATACCCACCAGGGTGATATATAGGCCTCCAATGCAACAGGATTCAGTGGATAGAACAATGATGGAGGAAATCCAGAGGATGGCACACAGAGGGGAGGTACTGTTGATGGGGGACTTCAACTTGTCGGACGTGGATTGGGGCACTCCATCAACAGCATCCGCCAGTAGCAGGTAAATTGTGGACTTCCTACAGGGAGCACTCATGAAGCAGCTAGTTAGTGAACCAACCAGGGAGGGGGCACTCCTAGATTTGATTCTTACCAATGGGGATAGTGTGGGTGAGACATTTGTGGGAGAGAATCTGGGCACGAGTGACCACAATACTGTCTGGTTCTCAGTAAAAACGACTGCTGAGGTCCATCAACCCAGAGTGAAGTTCCTGGATTTTAGGCATTCAGACTTTCAGAAAATGGGGGCAGAGTACAACAAGCATTAGCAAGGGTGGGGGAACTAAGGGGAGTGGATGAAATGTGGGGTCAAATAAAAGGGGCAATAGTGGAGGCCACTAGCCAGTGTGTCAGGAGGCTAAATAAAAATAGGAAAAAGAGGTAGTCACTCTGGTTTAATAGGTATGTGGCAGAGATGGTCAGGGCAAAGAGAAGGTCATTTATGAGGTATAAGAGGAAGAAGGATAGGGTCATATACCAAGAGAAACAGAAGGAAGCAGGTAGGGAGGTCAGGAGGGTGAAGGCAAGAATGGAAGAGAGAATTGCCAACACAGTCAAGGAGGGAGATAGATAATGGAAGGAAACGTTGTTTAACCAGGAGTAGCACACTAAGCTGAAGCTTGTTTCCAGATGCAACCTGGGAGCACAAGGAAGTTAAGTGACTTGCTCAGGATCACACAATATGCACCTAAGTGGCTATGGGATTCAAACCCAGGTCTCCAGATCTGCAGCCTTAACCCACTGCGCTATACTGCCTCCTAAAAAAAAACTTCTTCCTGTATGTGAGCGAGAGGAGGAAGTCAAGGTAGGGGATAGTCAGGCTGAAGAAGGGGAGTTGGTGGAAAATGACTGAGGGAAGGTGGAAATACTCAGCAGCTACTTCTGCTCCATTTTCACAGTAGACTATAATAATATAATAATAAATAATAAATCTTTATTTGTACAGCGCCTTTGTTAAAACCAAAACCAAGGTGCCTTTACAATAGCTGCACATAAAACAGTAAAATAAACACAGTTCAATAACTGCTAAATTAATAAAATACAATAAAATATCATCATCAGTGGTAAGCTTTTGACCATGAATGGGTCTTAAAGGCCTTTTTAAATTCCTCCATGGACGCACACTGCCAAAGCAGATGGGGTAGAGAATTCCACAGGGCAGGGGCTGCATACATAAAAGCACGGGCCCCCCAAAGATTTAAAAAAAAAAACTCAGAATCTCTAGCAACCCCTAGTCTGCCAAGTGGAACGATCACCTAGGGCAGATAGGTACCAGAAGCTCTTTCAAGCAGTTTGGGCCAAGTCCATGTAGGGCTTTGTAAGTCCAAAGACTGACTTTAAAGGTGATCCGCCACTGTATTGGCAGCCAGTGCAGATCATGCAGCACCAGAGATATATGACAGGTATGAGGAGTACCTGTCAATAACTGGGTTGCAGCATTCTGCATGAGCTGCAAGCGGTGGATATCAACCCCTGGTAGCCCTAGATACAAGGAGTTGCAGTAATCAAGGCATGAGGTCACAAAGGTGTGGACCGAGGTAGGCAGATCACCGGAAGGAACTAGGTGCTTAATCCTGGAGATGTTCCTCAGATGGTAAAAGGATGATTTGATGATTGCCAACAACTGCGATTGAAGTGTCAGACCATCATCAAAATCACCCCAGGTTTTGCACCTGTTCAGAGGTAGGGAGGTGGATGCCACCCAGAAAAAGTCCTGAAGGCAAACCAGCTCCCATCCCCTCTATCCAGCTACCCGAATCCACAATCATCACCTCCATCTTCTCTGAGTTCAACCTCAGTCAGCTCAAATTCATCCAGTTCTGGATTTCAGTGAGGCAGTTGTTAAATACTGAGATAGCTCTATCCTGTTCGTGTGCAACAGATAGGTAGAGCTGGGTGTCAGCAGCATAGCAGTGAAACCTCAGCCCATACCTTCTTACAATGTCTCCAAGGGTCAGCATGTACACTGCAAACAACATGGGAGACAGCAGTGAACCCTGAGGAACCCCACAAGACAGAGAGACTTGGCCAGAGGAATTAATCCCCGATACCACCCTTTGAGTTCTTCCAGAGAGGAAAGATCTAAACCACCCAAGGACTGTACTAGACAGGCCACAGATGAACCTCAGGCATTCGAGAAGTACCCCATGGTCCACAGTGTCAAAAGCTGAAGAGAGATCGAGAAGAACCAAGATGGAATTGCTATTTCAATCTCTTGCCATAAGGAGATAACTGAGCACCCGAACCAGTGCCTTCTCGGTACTATGCCTCTTTTGGAAACCAGACTGGAGCGGTTCATATTTGTCATGGATGGTCAAATAGTTCTCCAGTTGTATGGATACTACTTTCTCAATCAGCTTCCCCACAAAGGGGAGGTTAGAGATTAGTCTGTAGTTAGCATGGCAGTCTGGGTCCAAAGAAGCTTTCTTCAGGAAGCGTGTTACCACCGCCTCCTTCAGGGAGCTAGGAAACCCACCCGTCTCCAAAGAGCACCAGACTATCCAAGCAAGCACCGTGCCAATAATATCACAACAACCCTTTATTAGGGAAGTTGGGCCCAGATCCAAACTACAGCATGTAGGGTACATACCCTGGACAATCCGCATGACATCAATGAACTCCGGCTGGTCAAAGGAACTCCAAGAGAGCCTAGGGACTGTGACCGTCCACCGATCCACAACTTCTAACATAGAGGGTGCAGGCTGGAGTGCCACCCTGATGTCAGCCACCTTAGCCACAAAGAAGCAAGCAAGCAATTCACACTCAACCTGCGAAAAAGCTCTTCAAACCTGCAGACAGGCTGGGTTGCACAGGTCTGTCTACAGTTTAAAGGAGGGGGAATTCAAAAAAATCAGGGAACATGAGGAGATGGGGGGTGGGGTGGACTCCAGTCCATTCCAGGTGGAGGAGATCCTGAGGGAGCTAGAAGATTTGAAGGTGGATAAGGTGAAGGGGTCAGATGGAGTGCACCCCAGGGTCCTAAGGGAGCTTAGTAAGGTGCTAGCAGAACCTTTGACCAGCCTTTTGAACTGATCATTGGAATCAGGGGATATCCCTGATGTTTGGAAAATGATGGATGTAGCGCCTTCATAAGGGGGGGTAGACAAGGAGGAAGAAGGCAATTATAGGTCAGTGAGCTTAATATCGGTGGTGGGCAAGCTCATTGAGAAATTGCTAAAAAGAGGATCACTAGTTACCTAGAAGCCAATGGCCTGCAGGACCAGTGGCAGCACTGGTTCACTGAGGGAAGGTCAGGTCAAAAGAATTTGATATATTTCTTTGACTGGGTCACCAGGATACTGGATCAGGGTGGGTTGATGGGCATTGAATATCTAGATTTCAAAAAGGCATTCGATTCTGTGCTACACAGGGGACTGCTGCACAAAATGAAATGCCTTCAGCTGGGGCTGCTCATGGCGTGGTGGGTGCAAAACTGTCTGGAGGGCAGGAGGCAGAAGATAATTGTTAATGGGGTACCATCTGGGGAGGGTAAGGTCACCAGTGGAGTGTCTCAGGGGTCAGTGCTGGGGCCACACCATTTCAATATATTGATAGGGGACATAGCGTAGGGGCTGAAGGGTAGAGTGTGTCTGTTTGAGGACAGCATGAAGGTCTGCAATAGAGTGGACATGCCCGAGGGGGTTGAGAGCATGAGCAGGGATCTGGAGAAGCTGGAAGAATGCTCCATGGAATGGCAATTGTCCTTCAACACAAAAAAGTGCAAGATCATGTACTTAGGAAGAATCAAGGTGTGGAATACCATAGGGGGGCAGGCCCTAGAGGTCACCGAGCTGGAAAGGGACCTTGGCATATTCATTTCATGGGACCTGAAGCTGGTGCAGCAATGTGAGAAGGCGGTGCCAAGGGCCAGTAGGATGCTGGGATGTATTAACAGGGGAATAATTAGCAAGAAGAGAGAGGTCATAATACCCTTTTACAGTAACCTTGTCAGGCCTCACCTGGAGTATGGTGTCCAGTTCTGGAGACCATATCTCAGGAAGGATGTGAATAGGATAAAGTGTGTCCAGAGGCAGGCAACAAAAATGATAAAGGGTCTTAGTCATGTGTCCTACAAGGAAAGACTGAAGGACCTCAGCATGTACTCTTTTGAGCAAAGAAGGGAAAGGGGACATGATTGAGACCTTCAAATATATCAGGAGAATGAACAGGGTGCCAGTAGGGATCATCTTCAAGATAAGAGAGCAATCGAAAACAAGGGGGCATGGTTTGCAGATAGTGGGGGAGCTTCAGGGGAAACATCAGAAAATTCTACTTCACAGAGAGGGTGGTGGAAAACTGGAATGTACTCCCAGAAGAGGTGGTACGGGCAAGTACTGTGGGGGAATTTAAGAGAAAGTGGGACAGACACAAGGGGCTGTTAGACACGGGGAGGTGGGCAGACAGCAATAACAAAGTCCTAGTGGCATGCTAGTCTGACTGGCCTGACTGGGTAGGCCTGGCGGACCTTTACTGCTGACACGTTCTATGTTTCTATGAGTGTCTTATGTGAGTACTTGGGAGCCAGAGGTAGGAGTCTTTAAGAGATGATGTCCATGGGTCAGAGTGCTGGGTGTATCCCCTTGAGAAAAATAGAGTTATTTTTTATTACTATTTGTTTACATTATAATGGTGAGTTGGAGAATAATGAAGGCCACTGTTCTACTAAAAAGGCCCTTGTTAGTCAAGTGGTGGCCTTTATTAATCCCCAACTCTCCATCAAAAATGTATCAAATAGTAATTAAAAAATTCCCTTATTCGTTTCAAAGGAGCATGCCCCTGCACTCTCCCTTGCTCTGTCATAATGTACCTGAGCATGGGGATGTGGAGATCAGCTTCACTGGGGGGGAAGGGGAGCAAAGCCTGACTATGGAGGGGCTCCAATAGTCTGTGCATACTATACCACTCAACTGTCCCTAAATGCAAGGGACAGCCCTCATTTTACCCCTTAAAACTGCTCTGCCCCTCATCCATCCCTCATGGAAAACGTGCTGCTCACACAGAGGATGTCCTGTAAATTTAGACTTTATGGCAGGGGCACCATTTCTGATTTTAGCAGAGGGGAAAAAACAACCAGTGGAGGTCAAGTGTTAGTTATCCCGAAGGTGGCAAACTCTAGAATGTCTTGAACATCTCTAAAAGGTAAAACATATTTGTTTTGACTGAAAAGTGATATGCGGATCAGGAAAAATATAGATATATAAGATTAATCAGTCTATACCCTGGAGTAGTGCATCAGATTTAGGCTTAAACCCTCCCTGTTAATAGGCAATTGTTTTTGTTGGTTGAAGTTCTGTCCCCCTCCAAAAAAAAGTCCCAATTTATTTCCACAGCACCACTCCATTCGATACCCTTCCCATATTTATCATGAAACTGACCAAAGATGCAGAAACATGAAAAACACATCAATACTTCATTCCTCCCTCCTTCCCCAATCCCACTGTAAACAAAATATTTACTTTTACTTATCTAACCATCTGGCCAGAACCTGCAGCCTAGCCCAGTGTCTCACCAGCCCAGTTTTCAGTCCACTCCTCTTCCGCCCTTCTGCCAGAAGCTGGATGCTAGAACTGATCATCCCAGGTCCCCAACGTGGTCTGTGACCAAGTCTCCTCACCAGCTGAACCCACCCAACCTGTGCTGATTGCATCTTGCTTGGCTGCTGCCATGGCTGCTGCCACTCTGCACTGATCAAGGCCTATGAAGACCGTCCACACTGCTATCACTGCTGCTGTGAGGCCTAGCTTGCTGCTGTGGGGGCCCTGTGCTGTTTTTTTTTTTTTTTGTGAGGTGAGCCTAGTAGAGGAAGGAGGTAGGCAAGTCTCAAGTTCGCTTCTAGCTTACCCCCAGCCAATTCAGCCACCAAAGGAGATGGAGACTCACCAAGAGTAGATCAACAAAAAAATGCCACCACAACACTGCTATTGAGAGTTCAGTGTTCACCAACTCCTGCAAGCTGTTGTGTGAAGCCTGTCCACTCTGTGGCAAGAAAGACAGTGTCCCACTCATGTGACTCATGTGCTCTTGCTTGGCTGGAGTTCCTCCATGTCATGTGTGATGGCACCACCACTAATAGGTGGAGAGAGTGGATAACACAATACAGACACAGTCAAGTCATGAGTGTACCTACATCATGAGTGCAACATAGGTCAGGGGAGACTTACTGTACAAAAGATCAAATCCAAATTTAATGTTATTATTGCCACACCATAAGAACAATCTAGGCACAAATGTGGGGGGCAACTGCCTCCATCTGCCCTACCTAAATGGCAACCCTGCTTCATGGTAGAAATTAATTCTCTGGGGCTAACATTGGTACAAGTAAATACAATGGTTTCCACTGTGTTCTGAGGTACTGTATCTTAATGTTTTAAGATGTGTCCTGATCATTGTGAGGGCTAGTGTCTCTCATTGTTCCTCATTTTGAGTGTCCATATCCCTCATTTCAGTAACAAAATGTGAGGTACAGAGGATACTTTCAGGACCCTACTAAGCACAAAGAGTTCTGAGCATGATCATAGTGTGTATGCTCCATACAGAATGACAAAGGGAAAGTAAGTGAGCTGTAACAGTCATGGAGAAACACATTTGTAGCACTAAATGTGCATAGTGGGGTTTGCATGGCCCAAAACCAAAAGGTCAGGCTTCACAACACAGAGGACCCTTTTCACTAGTGTTACTTGGATAGTATCCTGAGTAATCCGGATTCACCAAATACCTGCCATTTTGGCAGGATAGTGGATCTGTCAGATAGCAGCAGCTATCTGACTCTGGATCTGACCCCCTGGATCCAGGTCAGATCCCACATTATCCGACACCAGATCCAGGGATCCAGCACCAGGATCTGGCATTGGCTCCCAGGATCCAACATCTGAGCCCTGACTCCAGCATCGGATCCCTGGATCTGGCATTGGATAACATGCAATCTGACCTGGGATCTGCCCTCTGAATTCAGCTGGATCCCAAGTCAGATCCCACATGGATAGTGCCATCTTCCGACAGAGCACAGTCAGATCCACAGGGGCACTATCTGAGCAACATTACTCTTTGCACATCTAGAATGGAATATGTTGGCTGACAATATCCTAAGCATTTAATGCAGTAAGGAAACAATACTTTACAAATTAATTGCAATTTAGTGACAAAAATCAAAAGCCATTAAACAACTTGCAAAAGGATCAGAATTAATGAGGTTACCTAATATTAATGGGAAATCAATTAAAAATATATTTTAATGGCTGTAATTGCTAGTAGTAGTATGAGAAATAGAAACTAATAAGTTTTTTAGATGAGATTTGCACCAGCTTAGTTGTTGCATTCATGGCAAGTGTGCAACATGTGAACCTGGTGTGATTTTTAAATGATGTTCACCACAAGCTTGCCTGCTGCACACATGTCAAGCTTGCTGCATGAAAACCTGATGTGCTTTTTAGACCTGGTTCCCATAGGTTCACTTTATGCATGTGAACCGCATGCAGACATTACACAGTTAAGCATGTGGCATGCATTCTGCATTTATGCAGCACACTTATATATCTGTAAGAGATTAGTTTGTGTTGAAACCCCACATATTATGATTGCTTACCTTCTCTAAAATGTTTTCATATTGCTGGTTGTTATACCTGCTTCCTTTCTTAGTAGAACTGAAATGCATGCAAATGGTGTAATTACATCCCAACTAGTTTAGTTTCAAATCTGCATTGGACAGGCACAAGGCTGTCATCAGGACATAAGTTCTAAATGTCAGGGGGGTAGGAAACTGGGCAGACTGGAAGGACTGAGAGGTCCCCATCTGCCATCACATTGTATGTTTCTATGTTTCTATGGTACTGTCATGCCACAATAATTTATACAGTACACACACACACAAACATACACACACCACTCGCACATGTGTGCACACACATACACACACACACACATTTCACATGGGAGAGGTAGCACCAATATAGCTAGAGTTGAGTAGGGTGTTTAGTGTTAAACCCAATTTTTACCTTAATAACTTTGTTAGTGTTCAACAAAATTGCCTACAATTTGGCATGCATTTTCTATGAGGCAAGCTTTCAAGACTTTAGTTTTGTGATGGCAACTTGTGTGGTTTCTGAGATACAGAATATTGATTTTTAATGAAAAGGAACATTTTTTCTTATACTTATTACATGTTTCACACTGTTGTGCTCACACCTAAAGCCTAGACAGTACAGAATATTTTCCAGAACTTTTTAGTTCAAAACAACCTTTGACAAGGTAGTGTCTTTCAACAGTTTTGTGAAATAACATTAATCAGTTCTAGAGTTATAAGGAATGTAGTTTTTTCTGAGCACTCTCAGCGGGGTTTTTTAACAACCCTTTTATACGACAAGGACATTTTCTTTTTTTTTCATTTCTTTTTATTGTATAAATTGCAACAGGCAGGTTTAATACATTAGTCTCGAGGCATCTCTTAAACACATACACAACTGAATGTAATAAATATTTCTAGGTGTATTTTATAACCCATTTCTTAAGGATATAACATTTTCAAAAGTTTGCCATATTTTATCAAATTTCATGAAATTTTCTTGTAAACTATAATGTATTTTTTCCATCTTATAAACATCAACCATTAAATTTAACCGCATTTCATATTCTGGTGGGGTACAATCTTTCCACTTCATTAAAATACATTTGCATGCATTTATAACAGAAAGCATTATCAAACTTTTTTGACTATGATTCACTTTATCCAGTAGGTAACCAATAGTTAAAAATAAACCTTCAATATTCCTCTTAAGTTTCACAGTTGTCAACTTAAAAATTACTTCTATAATTTTTTGCCAGAAAGATTTTAAAATTTCACAAGTAATAATCCTATGCTCTAATTTTTACATCTAGGGCATTGATTTGGGGACTGCGGGTTCATCAAGTTTAACCTATGCGGTGTATAATAAGTCCTATGAATAATATTAAAATATAAATGAATCAATCTTATAGAGTACAATCCAATATTCTTAAATTGTATAGTTTGTACCCATTTTGTAGCTATAATTTGAGATCTAAGTTTACTTTCCCATTTTTGTTTTAAAGTATTCAATATATCCCCTTTATTGTTTTTTTAAAAGGGTGTACAGTTTTGAGATTATTTTAGTATTATTTTTTAACATAAGCTGATTTTCTAAATCATTATAGAAGTGATGGTTTGGGATATTATAAAGTAGTTTAATTTCCATAAAGGATAACAGCCCCCTCATTATCATACATTGAATCTCTTGTAATCCATTTTATAACCATATTCTGAAACCATTATCCTCTACTGAGGGTGGAAAATCTCTATTTAGAAAAACTGGGTGTATTAGATGAGATCGTATTTACCTGAAACCATGTTGCCATAATGATATCCCATGTTTTACCGGTAGTTTGAGTAGTAAAGAGAATCTGATTGCTCCTTAATGAAGTTTTCAACATATAAAATATGTTTTAAACATTTAAATGGAGTTTGGGATAATTCAAGTCGGCAATTAGCCTGACAGAGTTCTTGCTGACACCATTCATATGTTATTGACAGGTTTGCAGCTAGATAATAATGATAGAAGTGTGGTAAGGACAACCTCCTTCAGATTTAGAAACATACATTTTTTTCTAATTTATGTCTGGGTCTTTTACTTTTCCATAAACTTTTGTTTATTATTATTTTTTTCTGTTTTTTGGAAAAATTGTTATTAATCAAAATAGGGAGTGTCTGAAATAGAAATAAAAATGTTGGTAACATATTCATTTTGATAACATTAACCCTTCTGATCAATGTCAAAGGTAGTAGTTTCCATTTATCCAATTGATGCTGTGTTTTAATAATTAAAGGTTCAAAATTATTTTGAAAAATATAGTCATTGCTATCGTCCAACTGTATGCCTAAATATTTTAAATTGGATACTTTTCTAATTTTTGGGTTGGTAGTATTATTAAATGGGTCCAAATGTTTTTTTGATTCAATTAACTTGGTTTTATCCCAGTTAATTTTATACCCTGAATATTTACCAGATTCATCCAATATATAATTGAGCTCATCATAAGATTCATTCAAATTACTTAGATAGATCAACACATCATCTGCATATAAGCTAATTTTGTGTTCTACATTACCCACATATAATCCCTTAATTTTATTATTCATTCTAATTAACATTGCCAATGGTTCAATAGCCAAGGCAAATATGGGGGGGGGGCAACCATGTCTAACTCCCCACTGTAATGAAAAAAATATTTAAAATGTTGTTAGTTTTGATTATTGCTGTAATATTATTATATAATGTGTCTATCCAGGATTGAAATCTTGGTCCAAAGTTCATAACTTTGATTAAAGTGTTAATATATCTCCATTCAGTCTGATCAAAAGATTTTCTGCATCTAAAGATAATATTTCCTATGAATTTGTCAATTAACTTTAAAGTTCTTCTTACATTAGTTTTGAGTTGTCGATTTTGTATAAAACCATTTTGATTGGAATGTATAATTTGAGATAGTATTTTATTTGGCCTAGTTGCCAGAATTTTGGTCAAGATTTTAGCATCTGAATTAATTAGAGAGATTGGTCAATATGAAGAGGCTAGAGTGGGATCTTTATCTTTTTTTTAAATAATATGGATGCTTTGCATGTAGATGGATTTATTACTTTGTTACAAATTATGTAATCATAGAGGATTTTTAAATAAGGAGTGATTAAATAGCTAATGTTTTATAAAAGTCCACTGATATTCCATCTGGACCAGGTGCCTTACCAGGAGCTAATGATGTTATTGCTGTCTCAGTTTTTGTTAGGGTAATCTGTTGATCCAGTAGGTCCCTATGCATGTCTTTAATGGGAGAAATATCCATATTCATTAAATATTGTTCCATGTTTATATCTTCTGTAGATAGTTTGGAGGTATAGAGCTTTTTACAATAACATGTGAATAGTTTATTAATCTGTTCTGGGTCTGATATTAATACTAATCTTAGTTATAGTATTATAAGCTTCCTCTTTCTTTAACTGCCAACTTAAAATTTTATCTGGTTTATATCCCAGTTCATAGTATTTGGTTCTGGTATTTAGGAGTTGACATTCAGCATCTATAGTCGCAATTTTATTATATTCATTTTTAAATTCAAGAATTTCTTGTAAGAAATGGGGATTCTTATTAATATTGTATACATTTTCTTTCTCTGATATAGAGTTCTCTAAGAATAGCACCTTTTGTTGTTTATCCTTTAATTTGTTTGCATTATATGAAATGCTTATCCCTCTAACATAAGCCTTAAAGGAATCCTATATCATTATTGCCAATACTTCTATATATTTATTTACTGAGAAAAATGTTTCCATTTCCAATGTCATTTTGGAAATAAACTGTCTGTCCTTGAAGAGGGAATTATTAAATCTGAATAAGTTATATTGTTTAGTTTCTTCAAGTTGTACAGTCAAGATGACTGGGGCATGATCTGATATATGTATACCTCTGTATTCCATTTTGTTAACTAAGTAAAGTTAATTTTCTGAGATTAAAAAGAGATTGATTCTAGAATAAGACTGAAGAACTGAAGAGAAAATTTAATATTGTTCTGTTGATGGGTAAATATGATGCCAAGGATCTAACAAATTGCAGTCTTCCATAAACTGTAGGATTTTTTTTTGCCACTGTTTGGATTGGGGAGATTTTTATGTTTGATTTGTCTAGAGCTGGATTAAGAACCAAATTAAAGTCCCCACTGATAATAAGCGGTGATTTATATGTAGCTGTTATAAAAAAAAAATAGTAACATAAAAATCAGGATTGTTTTCATTAGGACCATAATGTTAAGAAAAGTGAGCGTCACACCTTCTACCAAGACCTCACAACATATAAATCTACCATTAAGGTCAATATTTTCTTTTAGTATAGAAATTACCAAGATATTCTTGGAAAAGATTTCCACCCCTCTAGCATTGGATCAATATGGAGTGTTGATTCCTTGTCCCCATTTATTAGCATAGAATTGGAAATCTACAGGTAGTTGGTGTGATTCCTACACCATCAAAATATGGAGATTCAAAGATGGCCACCTGAGGGAACAGATGTGTGGAAGCGAGCTCTGCACCTCTGCAATGCTGTCCCCATTGGAATTAACCCTGTTGTAATCCCAATTCAATATGTCCAAGGAAAAGGAGAACTGGGTTGATGATCAATGGGAGGTGACAATTTTTTTCGATTCAGAAGAAAGGATCTTAAAACAACAACACCTGTGACTCAAGATGACAGTTCTTTGCTGGTGGCGGCAGTGGCTTTACTGACTCACTCTTAACCTGCCGAGGTAAGGCAAATCAGTTACATACCCTAAATTAAAATGACACAATGTAGCAGTAGCCACAATGTATCTGACAACCCACCCATACTTATTGCAAAAGTGACCTGTACAGATGTAGAAACTCATTCATTACATCAAAAATCAGTAACTGTAATACAACAGAATACTGGAGAAAATGAGGGTGAAAAGATAGCAATAAGTCAAAGGGAAATTACTTATGGACTAGAAGCTCTCAACAAAATCAGAGAAGAGATTAAAGGAGATATTAAACTGGGGTTCGATCAGATTACAGAAGCACTGGCAGGGTTTACTTTATCAATTAAAGACCTGGGCCTAAAACTAGATTCCCTAACAAAACAGACAACCGAAGCTGAAAACAGAATCAGTCAGTTGGAAGATACAGTACCCCTTTACAAAAATAAATGTCAGAATGTAAATCACAACTTGAATTTCTTCAACAGAAATTAATTAATCAAGAAGACGGATCCAGACATAACAATCTGAGACTAATCAATATAACTGAAGGGGTTGAAGGTAAAGGGGATCCAACTAAATTTTTTGGAAAACTCTTAACACATGCACTTAGCTTAAAATACCCAGATGAAAAAATCTTGCTGGAAAGGGCTCAAAGAGCTGGTTTAAATCATAAAAATCATCAGAATTCCCCATTGCAGCGATAATCAATTAGGCCAGTACACATCAGGGTGCATAGTTATCAGGATCAGGAGAGAATTCTGCAAAAGGCTAGAATTGAAAAAGAACTTACAGCTGAAGGAATGAAATTCTCTGCTTTCCCTGATTTTAGCAATGAAACAGTCACCTCAAGAAAAAGATTTGATAAAGCAAAGACTATTTTGATAGAAATGGGGATCCACTTCTCAATTTTATCATCAGTCAAGCTTTGTTTTTTTTTTTAGCATGGCAAATTGCATTATTTTACAGATTATAAAAAGGCAGAAACTTTTCTGAAATCACAATTTCATAAGGATTCGACCGTGATAACATGTCCTCAGTCTGAAGAAACCCAAATGATTAAGGTGTTCACTATTAAAGATTCTGTCATTGAAGATGTTATAAACAAAATATAGAGTGTATAACTATATCAACCTTGATATTAATTACAGCATAATGTAAGTTTTATATTTCTCCCCCCATTTTTTGTTTCCTCTTTCCTCTCTGCTGTTCTTTTTTCCTCATGGGGGCTGCAAGCTGGTAATATTTCTAGTGGAGAACCAGGTTTTGAATATAATATTTATTCACACTTAATGTAGAAGATAGTAAATTGATTAGTAAACTGCTGAACATCACAGATTGGGCTAAAGGACATATTTATATATGGCTTTCAGGATGAATAATGCTCTGTCTTAAAGGAAAAAGGAGGAGCAGGCTTTACTCACTTCACTAACACACTCCAACACTCCTCGTTCATGGCTATCAAGATAGGAGTACAAATAGGAATACCTAGGTCAGTTAGTCATATAGTCATCACTCTGATAACATCATACATAATGTGGTCTGGACCGATGGTAAGGGTTAAGATAGTTAGCGAGAGGGTGGGGTAAGGGGGGTAAGGGTCACTTTGGTAGGTGAGGGGAAAAAATTAAAAAATAAAATAAATTATCAGAATAAGACAGGAATGGTTCTCGGGGTTAAAATATGCAAAATAAATGTATGTAATTTTTTCATTTTGCTTTTTCTCATTATCTATCTGTTATATTTTTTTCTCATATCACCATGATGAATCAACTGAAAATTGTAACATGGAATGTTAAGGGAATGAGGGACAGAGTGAAAGGCAAAAAAATACTTAACTACATGAATAACATATCAGCTAATGACAAGGACATTTTCTTGTAGTGAAAGCATTTTGGTTTCACAACACAGACTAGTCACAACATAAAAATTGTTTTTCATGTCATGACAGCCACCATCTTTTTTTGTCAAACTAAAAACATGGACAATACCTAAACATGATGTACTAAAATGAATTTGCTAAATGGTACTCATTTAGCTAGTTTCTGGTGTTTTGTTTTATTAAATGAGTGCCAGAAGTACCTTTTCTGGGCATTCTGAAATCCTGTGAGCCCACCTTAGCGAGAGGAGCCATTTTTTGTGTTATGAGCTGATAATTCCCCTGTCGCACACACAGTGGTGTGACAGGAGAATTGTCTGCTTGCTCCCAAAACCATATAAACCTACATGGTCTCTCCCTCTTCCACCTCAGCCAGCCCTCCATCATCGTTCCTGTTAGAAGTTTTTAAGTCAACTGGGGCGCCTACCCCCAGTACTGCTTCATTACACACCCCTCCTCTACAGATCACCTGCTCCCCCACATAACACATAAATGGTGGCACAAGGGCTCCCACCTGGGTGCCTTCCAAGACTATTCTGATACTGGGGTGCCTAATTCCCAGTGTTGACTATGGTCCCCCTGTAACAACTAAAACAAGTGCCTCATAGATTTTTATTTTTTTCTTTTATCTTGAAAAGAAAAAAGTGGTCCCTCATCAATCTGGGCCATCACCTGCCCCTACGTTATGTAGATGGTTGCCTGAGGTGTCCACCCCTGGTTCTGCCCAACACTGGAATGCCAAGTGTCCAGAGCTGAAAACCTGCAAAGAAAGAAAACCATCCCTTGTTGATCTATTTTTTTTATAATTTATCCTGAAAGACAGAAAACATTCCCACATTATTCTAAGCATGGAACATACCCTCTTACCCCACCTTGACCCCCTCACACAGCCATGCACCGCACCACCCCTTATGCACCCTCACTCACATAAACATGGTGCCATGGCATAGATCAATTCACTGATCAGGAAGAGATCCTCTTGCTGGAACAAATATGAGAAAATAAGGTAAATTCAGTTAATGTATTTCAATACATTTTTTGTGATTGTACACATAACTTTTCTATTTTTAAATATTTTTACACCAAATTTTCAACATGGCCTTTTTGGGACTATAACTCATGTACAAGATAGATGAAATATTTCAAATCTATCCTGAAAGTTGATTCCAAGTTGTTCCACAAAATCACCATTTGGGAGGGATCTGAAACTTTTCACCTACCAGGTTCATGAGGTGGGATATTAAGAAGACTACTGTATATTAAAAATGTAGTGGCTGAATATGGTAAAATGGCCATGTTACAAGTGAACACTGAGATATTTCAATATTCTCACATACTTCTCTAATTGTCAATATTTTTTACCAAATTTTCAACATGGCCTTTTTAAGGCCTCTCCTCACAAACAACACAGGTGAAATTTTTCAAATCCAGGATAAAAAGTGATTTCAAAGTCATTCCATGAGATCATGTTTTACAAGGGATTAGAAAATATTCATCGAACAGATTCATGAGATGGGACCATAAGAAGACTACTGAATGTTACAAATGTGCTGTCAAAATATGAAAAAAACCAAAAAGTTATGAAAGTAAGTTGACATTTTTCAAAGCTCACTGAACCTTATGAATAGTGATGTGCAAAGTTGGAAAACTTCACTTTGTGGATTAATTTGCAAATTCTCCTCATTTTGTAAATTAATCCACCTTGTGAAGCCGCAGCTTGGTGGAAAAATGAAAACTCCAGGAATTGCGAAGTCGCAACTTTACCAGCAAAGTTAGGCACAGAGACGAAGTATCACATGCACGCAAAGTTGTGACTTTGCCATCAAAGTTTGGTATGGAGGCGAAGTTTGCATTGTACTATGGCACTGGAGGTCATATGTTGCTGAAGCAGCCTGTATGCCACACAGAGGAGGCTGACTCAGTGGAGTGCTGAGAAGAGAGAGTAAAAAGAAGTCTGTGTGCTTATCAAAGAAAGGAAAACCTTTAAATACATTTAAATACTAAGTTTTTGGAATCCAAATTGCTCACAAATTGTTATAGAGGCCTTGTGCTCCTAGATTTGTTTTTGGGTTTTTTTTGTTTGTTTTTTTGAGTTATTTACTTTAAAGGAGTAGTCCACCCAGAATTTGCAAAAAACATATGTTGTGCAGAGTGTTTTGATATGTATGTTAAGTCTTAGTATGCCCTTCCCTCTGTCTGCTTTTAGGAGTTTTTCCTAAATTAGCCTGCTAGCAGTATGGTAAATTTACGACCCCTGGGGATCTCCATCACAAATAGGTTTATTGCCTTTCTTTCTCCTACGATGCACCCTGTCTCATGTGACACTGATGTAGCCATGCCCTTAGATTTAGCATGTGCACTGCTTTAAAATCAGTTTAAAATCAGTTCACAACAGCAGGTAACTGTTCTTATCCAGGGAGCACAAATGGAAACAATTACAATTTAGAAGATACCTGACAGCAAGCTAACTGGGGTTTCTGTAAGAAAACACCTGCTATTAGCTCTAATTCATTAATTGTGTTTTCAGTGTGTGTCAGGTCTAGCTAGCAATAGTAAGTGTTTTCATTTTAAAATGTTATTTCATCAAACTACACAAAACTAGTGGTGGGTGAAGTGGGCAATATTCGCTCCATGAAGTGATATGTGGAGTAACACGGAATCCACAAAGTGCTCCACAATGCGAAGCGGAGTAGTTTGCATTATAATGGGAAATATGAAGTCCATTGAAAACAATGACTTTGCATTACTCTGCCTTCCCCAAACCACTTCTCCAGCAATTGTAAGGTGAAGTAACACTGAAATCAATGTACTTCGCATCACTTCGTCTTGTTATTGAGTTCCAACGCGAATTTGCAATGCATCATGGGATTGCAGGTCACATGGGCTCTAGATTGTTCTGCACAGCCTCAGTTTTGTGTAGTGTCTGTGCAGTGGAAGATGGAGACAGTTTCTTCTCAGAGCTCTGCCATTCAAATCCTGTAAAAGCTGTTAAAAAAGCCTTTTTGAGCCCTTTTTTTTTGCTCAAAATTTAGTACATCGATTGTACGTAACCCTCCTGTGCTCGTATCATTGAGTGTTTATTGTTTGTGTGTGGATTTTTAATGTTAATTTAGAACAGTCAGTCTGTATACTGTGTGCTTTGGGGGAAGGGCATATCTGTGGTGTAGGTAGATTAACTGGGAGAAAAAGGCTGTCTTTCTGTTTTGGTTATATTTTTCTTGTATAACTGTGTTAATGTACACACAGTAATATTTTCAGTAATTTTGGGACTTTTTTGCTGATTGTTGTAGTGCAGCAGTGTATAATTTCAGTATGTTTAAAACATTTGGTTGTATTACTAAAGATTTTCAATTTACTACACATTACTTGTAGCATGTGTGTGTGTGTGTGACTGTGTGTGCGATGCACACATGCCATTAAATCAGATACCATTTATTGTGCCACAGAGTAATTGCAGCAGTGTGAACCTGCTACCCACTGTACCTGCATGGATTTTTTTATACTGCTTGTGGTATCTTTACTGGTAGTAGTGGACTGTTACTGCCGTGCACTACCCCCACATGGCAAAAGGTGTACTTTTCCAAATTTGGATTTCTGATGGTGAGCACTGGTTAGGTGTTGTTGTTGTGCCTTTGTGTCAGCATCTCTTTAGTGTGCAGTGCAATCTTAATCTGTCTGGGCATTTACATCTCTTTAAGGCCCAATCTCCATCAGTTACTTAAGTCACAGTTGTTTTTTTGGCTTCCCTTCAGAATACTGGTGTGGTGTACATAATTTATGATCATGTCACGAATCACAAAATTAATGTTTTGTAGTATCTCTCCAGGCTTCACCACTGTACCCATTGATATGAGTTTTCAAGCTGGTGAGTTTTGTGAACAGCCAGGTCATCAGGGAAGTACAGCTGTAGGCATTACCATTCCCAATATGCTCGTCAGCTCCAAGTCCGAGGAAAATAAATTCATATTTCACAGTCAAGAATGCAGTCACGATTCCCAATCACATCATGAATCACAAAATTAATTTTTTTACTAGTTACTTGCATCATGTAAGCCTGTTTTGTAGTATCTCTTCAGACTTCACCACTGTACTCATTGATATGAGTTTTGAAATTGGGGAGTTTTGTGATACAGGTCATTGTCATCAGGGAACTATAGCCATAGGCAATCGTGTTCCTGTACAGCATGTGAGTTAGAGTACTGTAAGACATGTGATGTGTGGGGGCCCAGGGGCTGCCAATATTGTTGTCACTCCTCCTTACTTCAGGTTAAGGCAGAATGACAATGAGAAGTCACAATCACAATAACAAGGCGAAGTGGGCATTTCATGCTGGCTACTCTGCATAGCAGAGTGACAACACAAAGTGCCCACTTAACCAGTCAAATTTGAATTCACTGCATCTCTAAGTTGGGAGACTTTTCATGTCTTGTTACACTCTCTTTGCACTTTGTCAGCAGTGGGGGATTTTCTGGACACAAGACAGTAGCATTTTGGGGATGAACATTAATTCTGGTGGCTTTGTCTGACAACTGCCCTGATGACTAAGTGTGTCATTAACTCTGGGAGACTTTGCATTTCTTGTTACTCTCTCATTTCACTTCGTCAGCACTGAGGAATTTTCTGGAGACAAGACGACAGTAGCATTTTGGGGATGCACATTAATTCTAGTGACTGTGTGTGTGGGGGGCTGCCAATATTGTTGTCACTCCGCCTTACTTCGTTTTAAGGCAGAATGACAATGTGAAGCAATAATCACAAGGCGAAGTGGGCATTTCATGCTGGCCACTACACAAAGCAGAGTGATAATGTGAAGTGCCCACTTCGCGTTCACTTCACCAGTGGAATTTAAATTCACTGCATCTCTACACACAACAATAAAAAGCACAGAAATTGTCTCAGATCATCAGTGCTGTAATTAGTAAAGACTGTAGCTGTTTTCTTACAGAACACCTACTCAGCTCTCAAGTATTTGCTAAACCATAAATGTAGGTACCATCATTCTACTAGAAGGAACTGGGAGTTAGGGCTGATTTTGCTCTGTGACATCACTTTCATTTATTTACTTTTTTGTTTGTTTTTTTGTTACAAACATGAAGTGTCTTTTTAATAAAGTATAAACATATGTATGTGTGAGTTATTTAGTTTGGAGAATATTTATTTTATTATTTGAAGAATTGTGATACACTAAATGTGTAGTGCAGGGAACCATTGTAAAATGGAATCATGTGTAGATGGAATAGTCACTGTCATCCTGTTGCTTTCATGCCATACCACAGGCAGGAGAAATGCTGACTTCAAAGTATTTTACAGTTTCTAGGCTGCAGCTTCATACCATACACTTCATTTGTAAAAATAAATAAATATGAAAATCTTTTCACAGAGCAAAATCAACACTAACTGCTAATAGAATGATGATACCTACATTAACAGCTTAGCAAATACTTGACATCTAACTGAGTGGGGTTTCTGTAAGAAAACAGCTAGAACCTTTATTAATTATAGGTAGCTTTGATGATCTGGGCAGTTTCTGTGCTTTTATGGTTGTGTATAGTTTGATAAAATTAAAAGTTTTAAAATGGTAAAACATTGGTTACTAAAGAAGGTTACAGACAGCTTGCAACCCAATTATTACATCTCTTTAACTTGTCTCTAAGCAATGGTGAACTGCCAACAAGATGGAAATTGTCCCACATCATCCCCCTTCACAAGTCGGGCAATGTAAGTCTATTAAACAACTACAGCCCAATTTCAATTCTGCCAATACTTGCTAAGATGTTGAAAAAACTAGAAAATAACCAAATAAGAGAATTCCTTGAAAACATGAATACCTTGTCACCCCAACAATCCAGTTTTAGACCCAAACATAATACCACAACAGCTGTGGCCAAGGTCACGAACAATTAGTTGTGTGCCATAGACCATAAGCAATCTGTGAGTGCCATCTTCCTTGACCTAAGCAAGGCATTCCACACAGTTGATCATGACATATGGTTAGATTGACTGCAACATATTGGGTTCCCTACATCAGCTCTGCTTTGGGTGCAGAACTATTTATCCAGACGTCTACAACAAGTCAAGGTGGAAGGACTACAATCAACATGCACCTTGATATCCAAATGAGTCCCCCAGGGATCAGTAGTTGGTCCACTTCTCTTCACAATTTACAAAAATAACCTGAGCCACAATGTCAAAAATGCAAAGTTACATTTATACGCTGATGACACGGTGCTTTATACATCGGGCCCAAATATGCCCTCAACATATTCGGACCTACAAGCAGCTTTCAATAAGCTGCAAAAGAACCTATTCTGATACAAACTGCTACTCGATGCCAGCAAAACCAAGACAATGTGGTTTTACAGTCCTAGAGCAAAATGTACACACACACCCATCAACACATTGCTTGGAGAACAACTCAAAGTCGTGACTAAATACAAGTACCTAGGAGTATGGATCAACAGCAAGTTATCCTTTGTGGATCAGATAGACACAGTCTGCAAAAAGCTGAGAAAAAGGCTTGGCTTCTACTTCAGGAATCGACATTGCTTTCCCTTGGACGTCAGATCACACCTTGTACAGGCAACTTTTATGTCTATCATAGACTATATGGCTATTATACTTAGCCAATGCACAGCCACATCAAACTGGAGGTGTTGTACCATAGGGTCTTAAGATTTATCACAATGCTACTGCTATTAACATACCACTGTAATCTGTACAAAGCACTTAGGTGGACATCTCTGGCTTAACGAAGGCTGCACAATCTGTACATATGGTCTCACAAGGTTCTATCAAATGACCTACCAAGTTACACATTAGATCTCTACAAAAGGTCCATATGCTCTTATGATTTGAGAAAGAGCAACATCCTCTTACTAGACATACCCACCCAATTGACACTCTATGGTGCATTTGCCATTAGCATCATTGTACCAGCTGCCTGGAACAAGCTACAGAGAACACTTAAACTTAGCTCTTTGGTAGGGAGAAACACATTCAAGTCCCTCCTCAAAAGCAATTATCCTGAAGTTTGCACATGCAAATAAAATCCACTGGGTTAGTTATTAACACAACATCCATGTGGTATGCTACTGACAGGGCACCTAAACTCAATACCAATCATATAGTTCCTTAACTAATACAGTTATTAAAGGGCCAACCAGCAAGTACTTTGCAACAAACCTTACCAATCTTTAACGTGGCTAGTTGATTATTGTCATCACCAAATGTGCAATTGATGTGCTTGCTCCTGTATTTTAGTGGTCTGTGGTACTGCAATTGTGAGGCGTGTACATATGACTGATTCATAGCTGTATATTTTTATAATGCTCTTTGCATGACATTTGTGTAAATTTCTTATATTTGTACTTGTAATGCTGTTTTATGTAATTTCAGCTTTCCAACTGCTGTCTGATATAGTTTCAGTTGTCCAACCCAGCACCTCCTTGAAAATGAGCTTGCTCAATGGAGATTTTTTACTGGGAAAATAAATAAATTGAAATTGAATTGTATCCCTAGTTTGGGATTTCTGTATATTTGACCCAGCTGATAAGACAGTCAGTATCTGTCAGCTCTGTCAAGCTCGAGTTAGTTGGGGGAAAAACGGCAGCCACCTAGGCACTGGTGGGCAACACACACATGTGAAGAACAGGCACCTATTACACTGATGTCAACACCAGAAGGAAGCCAGTTCAGGGGGTCCCTGTCCCTCATCATCATCATTAGGCAAGGCAAAGAGAAGTGAAAGGGCAATAGACCAGACAGAGAGAAGGGCAAGTGAGGAGGACTACAGAGATGCAGAGGAGGATTCTGTGGATCTGCCTAGTAGTGGGCATAGCACAGCAGTGGTGTTTGGTATCATAGGTCTATACGGCCAAGTGTGATAATGCCCATGACGGCTCACTGAATCAAAAGTAGTGGCCTGTAATATTATTCTCAATACAGTAGTCATCCAATCTCCTTTTAAAAATGCCCATACTGCTACTCCCTATGACTTCAGCTGGCAGAGAATTTTGTTATCTTACTACTCTCTGATTAAACCAGGATACCTGTTTCCTTGTGCAGCATAAGTCCCCCTTGAGCTGCAGACCATGCAACCTTTTATCATAGTAATAGACTCTGGTTTTCAGTCCCAGATTATCCCATAATTCATACTTTTGGAATGCGCTGAAGACCCGACAGTGGTCACCCTGGAGTGTTCTATACTCCAAGGTATAGAATCCAAGATTTTCAAGTCTATAGTAACTAAGATGGTCTATAGCCTTTAGCATTTTAGTTGCTCTATGATGAAATACTCCTCAGGGCACTGATTGTAATTTTACTGCTGGGATACCAAAACTGGACACAGAACTCCAGATGTGGTCTGACCAATGATGTATACCACTGATGTGCAACCATTTTGTCTCTACTCTGAATATGTCTCCTTATGTTACACAGAACAGTGTTAGCCCCTTTTGCCACCATGTTACAATGATTTTTGAAATCAAAGGTTATTTGAAATTATTATCCTTAGCTCTTTTTCATATTATTTCTCCATCAAGATTTTTCCTTTTGGAGAATACTTCTCTTTTATACTTTTCCCTCCCATATGCATTGTCATGCATTTCTCAATATTAAGGTCAAATTTATACCTAAGGGTCAATTGTTCCAAGTCTGTCAGTGTAGCCTTCAGTTTGTCAGCCTCATTCTGTGTACCCACAACTGTCTCCAGTTTAATATCATCCACAAGTTTTGTTAACCAAACAGCATCCAAATTTGGTATTGTTGATAATTAGATTTTAAACAGACAAGGTCTCATGACTGATCACTTTGGCAAACCACTGGTAACCACTGCCCATCCTGACATATAACATCACTCACTAATCTTCTGCCTTCTATCACTTAGCCATGACTTAATACACAGTTCTTTTATTTATTCCTGTATTAGGTAATATCTAGATGAGTTGATGGAGAGGGACCTTATCAAAACCTTTGCTAAAGTTCAAATAGACCATGTCCACAGATTGCCCTCTCTCCAGTGCCACACTGATGTTGTAGTCTTGAGTAGTACCATTCTGGGTCTACCAGCTCTGTGCATGGGTTTATGGACTAGTGGCCAAACAGCTGGTAGCTCCGACTTGTGCATTACAGCACATTAAGCACTGGTACCTTGGGTAGAATTTGACTCTGGGCATTGGAAAATTGCACTAAGCTCAATTGTGGTGGTAGCAACATTCCAGGTCTTTGACTACATGCCATACTGACAATGAAGAGTATACCTGGATTACACAAGGGTGAAAAAATACTGAACGTGCCCCTTACTGAGCTTGATGAATGATTTCGCCCCCATTCACTGAAAGCAGGTTTCATCATGAGTGATAATGGCTTGAGTGTTGTGAAATGCATCAGTGATGGGGGGGTTTGTCAGGGTGCTGTGCCTGGTGCGCTGTCTTAATCTCAATGTGCAGCACTTTCTAACATATCCTGATATCAAGGAAATTTGGACTGTGGTGCATCACATCTGTGTCCATTTTGCCCATTCTGGAAAGTCCCATGACCAGCTCTGATAGTTGCAGATACAAAACAAACTACCTTAGCACTGTATGAAGTGGGATGTTGTCCCCAGACGGAACTCGACCCTGTACATGATTGAATGATTGTACTAGCAGTATAAAGTCATATCTGAATATCTGCTGCTCAATATAAGCAGTGACAGTGCTGGAGTATCCATGTCTCTGACAATAAAGCAGTGGCACCAAATGGACAGCCTAATCATGATTCTCAGTCCATTTGAACATGCAACACAGGCAGTGAGTGGGGACACTGCCTATATCAGTCAAGCCATTTCTCTACTACATGTGCTAAGTCAGACAGTGGTGAATATGCAGTAAGTTCTGTGGGCAGGTGGTGATACTGGAACTTGTGCCTAAATGAAACATATGTTCCATGTCTTAATGTCCAATACACATTTCCTGCATTCCGCAGTCAGCACTGACCTCAGTTGCAGTGAAATACTGTACCTCAGCTGCCCATCCCTGTGTGTCAGTGTGGAGCATGTATTCAGTTTGGCTAGTGCCATTGTGCAGGGCAGGCACATCAATCTATCACAAAAAAATGTTGGCATGCTAACATTCATTAAAATGAATGAGGGGCACATTCTAGACAACACAATCATGTCCATGTTCCTACTACATGACGGTGGTGCTTGTGGTGGAGATGAAGAGCAAGGTGTTGTCGGCACTAGCAAATTGTCTTGCACCACCAGGGTGGATGAAACAGCAATGGAGAAAGAATTCCCATCTAGTGACAACTCCATTCTGGAAGTCTGTGAGGGTTGCTTCCTTGATGAGGTTGAAGATTAAAAACAGATGTGTTGTTTCGTTCCTTTCCAGTCAATATAATCCTTTACTGTATGATTCACAGTTCTGTTATTTTCATTAATGTTACTGTTCCCCATTCCCAGTTATGCTGCTGTTTTCTTGGGCCTAATCGATTACCTGCCTCCACCACCTGAATGTGATGTCTAGAGACAGTGCCTGCTCTAGTCAGCAAGACACAGCATTACTTCCTCCTCTTCCTCCTCTGACCTACTTGGGTCCTACACAACCACACACAACATGTGCCACCTCCTCCACACTGACACAACATAAAATTTCCCAGCTAGACAAAGCATGCCTGCTCCAGCCTGCAACACACAGCACTGCATACTCATTCTCCTACTCTTTATCTGGCCTGCTTGGATCCTACATAGCCACAAATAGCATGGTTCACCACCTCCACACTGATGCAAAAATGGTCCTGACTCTAGGGCATACTGTTTGGCTTGATCCTATGGTATGAGTTACCATTACAGTACTCCCTCAGCTAAACGCAGTGTTCACTCTGAGATAATATCTACTGGATTTGGAATTGAACAACACCCATCATTTGGAGCAGCTAAAAATACTTTGCAGACAATCTGAATCATTATTTGGGATGGTACCATCACAAGTGTACTGCAGCAGTGTCTAATCTGGAACTGAATGATAGGAGGATACTCAAGCCGACCCTCCAGCCAGCCCATTCATCAAAGTAGCAAGACCTCAGCCCCAGCAAGGCCTAGCTTTGTCTGTTGTGTTGGTAAGTTACTTTCACTGTTGTTCATAGTCCTTAACTTCAGTGGTGGTGGGGACCTTCCTCATTACTCAGAAAGACATTACAATGTTTTTTCTTTCTGTCCTTTTGTCTCTCTGCAGGTTTCACCATTCACAACAGCTGTTACTGCGCCATCTCAGTGACACACACCAGCCTGTGAACAGCACTGCAAACAACTCTAACGTAAATGTAAGTATCATTATGCATTTGCTTTTTATTTATAGTAGAAAGATTGATTTATAGTACAAAATTAATTGACTAACTGCTTAAAAGGCACTGGTACATAACTGTGTGTTGCTATGTTTAATATTTTGAATAGAAAATGCTTTAAATTGCTTTTTATTTTTTTTATTTATTTATCGTCCCCTGTGTCCGACCGGCCTCTCCTTCAGGCCTTCTGCCAAGGACTACCCCTGCTTGCTCCATTCTGAACCCACCCCGACACCAGCTTCCCCCAGATCCCAGATTGCAGCTGACCAGGGTAGCCCGACGTAACCCTTCGTCGGACGGGTCCCTTCCTTCTGGAGGGAAATTGCCTTCAGGCATTCTTCCTCTCGGCCCTGATGCTGCTGGGATCGGGATTCTCCTGGCTCATCGGGGGTTCCATGGAGGCGGGGGATCCAGGCAGCTGTCATCCGGTCGCTCGGACTCCATTTTTCTACTTTTCTTGTTTTTCCCCTGTCGCTCTGCTTCTTGTAGTGCCCCCGGTCTCAACTGGGGGCTGCTACAGAGTGGGGCATGGCCCTAACCCACCCCTGGGGAGGAGAGCAGTCCTTAGGATGCTCAATCCTCTCCTATCCCCTGCCGACTCCCAGCGACCCGAGTCCGTTCCCGAACCCGGGTCGCCAGCATGGTTTGAGGTAAGGCACCCATGCCTCAGCCCTCTGCACCACTGGGCCAGCTTAAGTTTCTTTTTAAATGAGAAGGCAGTTTTTTTGGGATATATTATGTTAGACTGATACTCGGTATGCCGACGCTTAACATATCGAGTGTACAGTTCCAAAAACCAAACATCCTGCATGACTTGGATGCCCGACCACAAAATGTTGAGCATCCTGCTATGACAAACACCTCAATATGGGGAGCTTCACCCCTCATACCCCCCCACACATACCCGTAACTAATATAACAAACTCTGAGGTGGAGCGGACCTCAGAGAAAAACTATGTTAGTTACAGGGAAAAATTCTAAAATGTTCTGTAGCCTGGAGCAGAACCTAAGCCTCCCAGGGTACACTGGCAGAGCTGCCAGTAGTTTAGCCCTCCACACCACAGGACAGCTTTGCCAGCTTCCAGATCTGATGCTGCTTTCTGCAGTATGACCAGGGGTAAGGTAGCAACCCATCACATCCATTACCTTACCCCCTCCAGTAACACCATCGGGCATGAAGCCAGAAGGATTTACACTGTCAGGATACTACACCTGTTGGGAAATACTGCCTGGGCAGGTGAGTGTCAGGATAATGAGTCACAGAATTCACAAGGATACTGGTTTTTTTGCCTAGTATAAAACAAATTAATTGCTTTGATTGACTTGCATGCCACTGTTAGAAAGGTAATTCTGTGCTGAAAGTCACAGTCCTCTAAAGAATAAGACACCAGACATTAGAAGCATGTATCATGTCAGCTCTGGAGACACTTTCTACAGGCATATGCAGTACAAATAAGAATGCATGTGATGCCCCATTTCAACCAATAAGGTTGCACCCAAACATTAAGTGGCATCCAATAGAATATTCAATAACACTGAAAGTCCAACTGACAAATGTTTCAAATCAGAATAAATGTGATGAGTTTGATAGTAACACAATAGTAGTCAGTCATTTTTCAGGCAACATGTTTTATTTGTCCATATCTCACTCTCAGTCATGTGGTGGTTGACTACAGTCCTCGGCCTAACAGAGGACAAAAGGTATTCATTACTCAGAAAGACATTAAAATGTTTTTCTTTCTTTGCTTTTCTCTCCCTGCAGAATTCACCATTCACAGGGATGACTGTTAAAAGCAGGTACAAAGCCAGACAGCACTAAAGAAAGAGAGAGAAATTATGTGATGTCTTCCTACCCCATCTCAGGGCATGTGCCACAGCACAGATGGCAGCACTAATGTAACAATAAATATCATTATGATTTTCTTTTTTTTTCTTTTCTTTTTTTGTTCTCCTTTTTCAAAGATACACAGTGTGCTATAGTGGCCAAAGGAAGGCAAAATAATTTCTTATTTTTATTTACAGGTGACAGGTATAGTAGGATGGGGAGTCAACAATGGCTTTATTGGGCAGCCACCACAGTGGATGAGAGATGCAAAATGATTTATCTTTTTTCTTCACAGTTGACAGTTGTAGTAGGATGGAGAGTCAACAATGCCTATTCTGGGTGGCCACCAAAGTGGACGATTGAGGAAAATAATTTCTATTTTTTTCTTCACAGGTGGCAGGTATAATATGACAGGGAATCAACAATGGCTATATGGTGTTGCTGTATCCATAGTGGGTATTTATTTGAGAAGAGTCTAAATAATCTTCCCTTGTCTTCATAGGTATCATGTACTGTGCTGCTGTTTCCTGCTCTAGCAATACACCATCATCATCTACTTTGCCTGGACAATATTGCAACTGACAGCTGCTGAAAATTACCTGAAATTACAGCAACAGGAACAGAAAACAGTTAGTGTGACATCTGCAAAGCTTTTCAGATTTATCTCCCCCCCCCCCAAAAAAAATTACCTTTCTGTGGTTGGAAAAATTGCTAAATTAAACAAAAAAAAGTATACAGGCTAGACCTAGGTGGCAACATGATTTCATAACCCAAGTGATAATAGCCAAAAATAGAAAAACAGTAGGAAAACATGGTTAGAAATAAAGTGGTTACAACTCCCTCCCCATCAAAAAAAGGGCATAAAATAAAATATTTTCCTCTGCTGCTAGGTTATAAAGCAATTGAGTAAAGAGAACAGCAGACTGCATCTTTGTCAATGCAATGTACTGGAATGGTCTGTCAATGTCTTGCCAGTTTGTTTCTCTTTTTGGCATAAATGGAACTGTACATGTGGAAGGGGCCAATAAGCAGATTCAAACAGATTCTCCAGAGGGGTACTGGAAAGCAATATAATTAATTCAGGGGCTCTTTTTCATTATTTAGCTTTTACAGAATTTCCAGAAGTGAGAAACTTGTATCTTGTGCTTGGCAGTTGTGTGTATTAAAGTGCTTGACAACACAGTCTATCCCAGAAGGTAACTTAAACAGCATAGTAGCAGTGGTAGCAGCAGTACTTTATTTTCAGCAGTACTGATTTGGGGTTTGGGAGACAATTTCCAGAAGTGAGAAACCTATATCTTGTGCTTGGCAGTTGTGTGTATAAAAAGTGTTTGACAACACAGTCCAACTTAAGCAGCATAGTAGCAGCAGCAGCAGTACTTTATTACCATCATTACTGAATTGGGGTTTGGGAGAACAGTTCCAGAACTGAGAAACTTATATCTTGTGATTGGCAGTTGTGTGTGCTAAAATGCTTGAAAGCACAGACTGTCTGAGAGGGTGAATGAAACAGCATAGTAGCAAAGGTACCCGCAACAGTTTATTACTAGTATTGCTAGTATTACTAGTATTATTTCAGGGTTGGGAGAACAAGTTCCAGAAGTGAGAAACTTATATCTTGTGCCTGGCAGTTGTGTGTACTAAAGTACTTGACAAAACAGACTGTCCAAGAGGGCGCATTAAGCAGCATAGTAGCACAGGTAGCAGCAGCAGTTTATTACCAGCATTACTGATTCTGGATTTGGGAGAATAATTTCCAGAAGTGAGAAATTTATATCTTGTACTTGGCAGTTGTGTGTACTAAAGTGCTTGATAACACAGTCTGTCCCAGAGGACAACTTAAACAGCATGGTAGCAGCGGCAGTAGCAGTGGCACTTTATTACCAGATGTACTGATTTGGGGTGTGGTAGACAATTTCTGGAAGTGAGAAATGTATATCTTGTGCCTGGCAGTTGTGTGTACTAAAGTACTTGACAACACAGCCTGTCCAAGAGGGCACATTAAACAGCATAGTAGCACAGGTAGCAGCAGCAGTTTATTACCAGCATTACTGATTTTGGATTTGGGAGAATAATTTCCAGAAGTGAGAAATTTATATTGTGTGCTTCGGAGTTGTGTGTACTAAAGTGTTTGACAACACAGTCTGTCCCAGAGGGCAACTTAAACAGCGTAGTAGCAGCAGCAGCAGTACTTTATTGCCAACATTACTGATTCAGCATTTGGGAGAACATTTTCAGAAGTGAGAAACTTATATCTTGTGCTTAGCATTTTTTTGTACTAAAGTACTTGACAACACAGACTGTCTGAAAGGGTGAATTCAACAGCATAGTTACACAGGCATCAGCAGCAATTTATTACCAGCATTACTGATTTTGGATTTTGGAGAACAATTTCCAGAAGTGAGAAATTGATATCTTGTGCTTGGCAGTTGTGTGTATTATAGTGCTTGAGATTTGGACACTTGAGATAAATCAAGAAAGAATACAAGTGATGTGTATTGTGATTAAGGCAGAACTAACACAAAATGCTTAAAGAACGGTTTTGGGAGTAGTGACACACAGCACAGTACCATGTGGCATGGTGGCAGTACTACTAACTTGCAGCTGTCTGACATACCGTATTTATTTTGGTAGTTGAGAACAATTTCAGAAAAGATAGTGAGATACAGAAAGAAAGGAATCGTTGGACATATGGAAATTGGAGACAGAGCATCATGAAAGAAAATATAAATAGGAAATACATTTTTTCAAAAGCTAGAACCGAAACAGATAGTATACAAATGTAGACAAGTGGAACAATAAAGAAATGTACATTTAATTTGTTTTCAACATTTTTAATATTTTTAGATGAAAAAGAGTAGTAGAGGTAGCACATACTAGAAAGAAAGGATGGAAGAAGTTAAATGGAAAAGGAAAGGCATGGGTTTTATTAAATGTCACTGGCCATGGCCCCAGAAGTGCCAGCACCACCACTCGCAGTGCCACAGCTTAGCTCTGTCATGCCTTCTAACAGTTGTTGTTGGTTTGCCAGGATTCTTGTCATCATGCCCTCCACAGCAGTCACCCTATGTTGGAGGTCCCCCATTCCCTCCCATAAGGCAGCCAGCTCCTCCTTAATGTTGGCTGGTGTGCTTGTGGGTACTGCTGCTGGTTCTGCTGCTAGGGATGGAACAAGTGGTGCAGCTTCTTTAATGGGGTTTTCTAGTTGCACCCCTCTCGCATGCCACTGATACTGGCAGTGAGTCAC
The DNA here is from genome assembly GCA_016271365.2 of Neoceratodus forsteri. Taxonomy (NCBI): domain Eukaryota; kingdom Metazoa; phylum Chordata; order Ceratodontiformes; family Ceratodontidae; genus Neoceratodus; species Neoceratodus forsteri. The sequence goes on from CM057456.1 coordinate 150,006,686, forward strand.
CTCTGCAGGCATGATATACCAGTGAAACTGCAAAATTTCCACAATGAAAGACATTACATCAACAATTTTGATGGCACAGCAACAAACACAGTGAATGTCTTACAGGCAAAATTTCACCTGTCAACATTACATCTGTTGCTGTCAGGAAGTTTGACAATGATGTCATTGAATCAACTTGGTGGAAGCTGAAGACATAGAGGAGGGACCACCACCTCCCCACCACAACTCACCACCTTTCTGACTAGCCTCCCACTACTCACAGTGATGAATTTTAAGGTTAGTTCTCTGGCAATTTGTCCCCAAATCTGTCCCTTTCTTCCTCTGCAATACTCTGGCCTTGCAGATCTTACAAGTGACAATGCTGTTGTCACTTTCATCACTGTAGAAGAACTTCCACAAAACAGAAGATCTGATCATGTGGCTGTGCTGACAAGCTGGCAGTGGTGGTTCCATGCGGGGATCATAGCAAGTTCTGGCTACTGACCATCATGGTGAACTGTAGGAACCTGAGGCTGCTGTTGGTGTTGCTGCCACTGTTGTTGCTGGTCAGGAGCACACTGATAAGCACTCCCTTGAGGACACAGCTGCTGCTCCTGCTGCTGGAGAGAATGCTGAGGAGGTGCTGGGGGGGACAATGCAGCCCTATGGTGCTGCCATGGGTGTGAACCCATCCTCTCTCCATCGCTGCTATCACCAAAGAAAACAAACCCAAAAAAAGGGATTAAAGGACAAAGAAAGGAAAATTATAGAAAAAAGGACAAAATAAAACTTCCTAAAAAGTACAAGAAAGAAATAATATTTAAAAAAACCTTAACTAGCAAAAAAACTATTCACCAGAACTAAATCCCAGCAAAATGCTGAGATGCATAGAAAGGGTAATCACAAGTAGAAAGAGTGAAGTGATCATGCTACTATACAAGTCCCTGGTAAAGCCATACCTTGAGTACTGCATACAGTTCTGGAGGTCTCATCTCAGGAAGGACATGAATAGACTAGTGACGGTACAGAGAAGGGTTATAAAAATGGTACAAGGGCTCCATGAACTGCCATACAAAGGCAGATTATGGCACTCAACATATACTCACTGGAGTAGTGCAGATATAGGGGTGACATGATAAAGACATTCAAGTTCCTGAAGGGCATAAACAGATTCCCTACCCAGGAACTCTTTCTGATCAATAGCTCCACAAGGACAAAGGGGGCATGAAATGAAATTAAGAGGAGGGAGGTTCTGAGGTAACATGCATAAGTTCTTCTTTATGGAAAGGGTGGTAGCTCCATGGAATAGCCTACCTGCAGAAGTCATTGACTCCAAAACAGTAGGACAATTCAAATCTTTTTGGGATAGGCATAATGGGATTGTCTCTAAGAAATTCTAAGATGGAGGTAGCACTAAGGGCAGAATAGATGGATCTTTGGTCCCCATCTGCCATCACATTGCATGTTTCTATGTTTTTATCAAGATAACAAGTAAGAAAAAACTGTCAAAAAAGGCACTCCTGAATCTCTGGATCTCTATAAAATGCTTTGTTTTAGACAGGCTCCTTCTTCTCTCTCTGAGTGACTAACAATGCAAAAGTGAAAGTAAGGCAGAGTCACTATATAGATACTGTATGTGCCATGTGACTGCAGAAGCTGAAACATGTGACCTTGAGACACATTGTTTACCACTCCTGAAGCTTCATTTCGGAAAACTTCACCTTTGACACCACAAAAGCAAAGTTTTCAGTGAAGTTACTAGCAAAGCTAAGCACGGATTTTGAAGGTAATGGTAAAACTGCTTCACAGAGGCAGAGTCAGTAACTTATCTGGGAATTTGCTGGAAAATTAAAACTTTGGCACAACTGTACTTATGTACTGTGTGTATGTTGACATTTTTCAATGCTCACTCATAACCTTGGTAACTATCAATATTTTCACACCAAACTTTCAACATAGCCATTTTTTCACACCACCTCAAAAACATGGCAGGTGCCATTTTTCAAATTCTGGGTGTAACATTTGTTTCAAATGTGTGGGGTGATGAAGATACAGGGCATACAGGGGGAGGCAGAGGTACTGTGGGTCACCCTGCAGATGGAGAATGGAGCTACTATTCACACTGGGGTGATCTACAGACCTCCAGCACAGGGGGAGGAATTAGATAAGGTGTTGGTGGAAGCCACTGGCAAAATGGCAGTGAAGGGGGAGGTTCTGATTGTGGGGACTTCAACCTGACAGATATAGATTGTATCCTTCCAGCAGTAACTTCAGCTAGAAGTAGGGACATCCTGGACTCTCTGCAGGGGGTGTTCCTCAGGCAACTAGTCAGTGAACTAGCTCATGATGGAGCAATAATGGACCTGGTACTTACTAATGGAGACAGTTTTGTAGACATCAAGGTGTAAGGCCTCTTGGAGACCAGTGATCACTGTATGGTGTGGTTCAATATAAGGACAGCTGCAGAATCGAACCACACAAAGGGGTGGGTCCTGAACTTCAGGAGGGCAGATTTTTAAAAGATTGGTGAATGTCTCAGGAATGATCTAACTGGGGGCCTGGGTGGGGTGGAGGAATGGTAGGTGAAGACAAAGGGAAGCATAGTAAAGGTAACAAACCTCTATGTTAAACAAGTGAGCAAAAGCAAAAGGAAGAAGTGATCACTATTGTTCTTGAAACAGGTGAATAAAAAGTTAATGGCTAAAAGGGTAGCATACAGAAGGTATAAGGAAACGCAGAGGGAGGAGAATAGGGAGACATAACAGGGAAAACAGAGGGAAGTAGGGAAAGCAGCAAGGAACACAAAGGTGCAAACCAAAGAGTGAATAGGCCAAGAGGTAATGAAAGGGGACAATGCATTTTTTTAGGTTCATAAGTGAAAAGAAGAAGCTCAGGGGTGGGATTTTAAGGTTAAAAAGAGATGAGGGGAACTGTGCAGTGGGGGACCAGGAAAAGGCAGACATCCTGAATAAATACTTTTGTTCTGTGTTCACAGAGGAAGAGGAAGGAGAAGGAACAAGGAGGGGCCACACAAATGTAATAAAAGCTTTGGAGGGAGGGAGTTGGACACTAGTCCTTTTTTAAAGGCAAGAATTCCAAAGGGACTTCCTAATCTGAAGGTAGACAAAGAAATGTGGCCAGACTGGATGCATCCAAGGGTACTCAGGAAGATCAAGGAAATACTGGCTGCACCTCAAATAGTTTTATTTAACAGCTCACTGGAAACAGGAGTGGTTCCAGAGGCCTGGAGGAGGGCAGATATAGTCCCTCTACACAAAAGGGGTAGCAGGAAGGAGACTGCCAATTATAGGCCATTCAGTCTGTTATCAGTGGTGGGAAAGTTAATAAAATCACTGCCAAAGCAAATGATTGTGGAATATCTTGAATTCAGTGGGTTATAAGGCCCAAGGCAGCATGGTTTCATGGGGGGAGGGGGTCATGTGAAATGAATCTGATAAATTTCTTTGACTTGGTGATGAAGGAACTAGATCAGGGTGGAACAGTGGATGTTGCCTACTTAGATTTCAATAAGGCATTCAATGCTGTTCCACATGGGAGACTAGTAAGAAGCTGGGTAGCTTACGAGCAGGTCCAAAGGTGGTAAACTGGATAAGAAATTGGTTAGTGGATAGGCAGCAGAGGGTGGTGGTAAACAGAGTTCACTACAAGGAAGGGAGGCTGACCAGCAAGGTGCTCAGGGATCATTGTTGGGACTGGTCCTCTTTAAGGTCTTTATAAGTGACATTGCAAAGGAGCTGAAAGGGAAGGTGTGACTTTTTGCAGATGACACCAACATTTGCAATAGGGTGGACATTCCATGGAGGGGTGGAAAGGATGAGCAGAGACTTGAGAAAACTTGAGGAGTTGTCAAGGGTATGGCAGCTGTGATTTAATATGAAAAAGTGCAAAATAATGTACTTAGGACACAGAAACCCAGGTGCATAGTACAAAATGGGTGGAACGGTATTAACGACTGCTAAAAAGGAAAGAGACCTGTGGGTAATCATATCAGATTACCTAAAGGTAGCCAAGTAGTGCAACAAGGCAGGAGGGAGGGTGAGTGGGATGCTGGAGTGCATAGGGAGGGATATCACCAGCAGAAAGTGGGAGGTGGTATTGCCTCTGTATAGATCAGTGGTAAGACCCCACCTAGAGTAAAGTGTCTAGGGCTAAAGACCACATCTACAGAAGGATATAGACAGAGTTGAGGCAGTACAGAAAAAGGCAACCAAAATAGTACAGGGTCTGTATCAAAAGCCTATGAGGACACAATAAAGGACCTCAATATGTGTAGCTGAGAACAAAGGAGGGAGAGAAGGGATATGATGGACACCATTAAATACCTCCTGGGAGGGGGGAATAATGTACAGGAAGGTAGTATTTTTCAGAAGGAAAGGTGCTCAAGAAGAAGGAGACATGCTATGAAGCGGAAAGGAGGTATATTCAAGAGAGAGAGATGTAAGGAAGTACTTCTTCACGGAAAGAGTGGTGTATTCCTGGAACATCCTTCCAGTGGAGGTGTTGGGGTGAAAACAGTGGTGGGGTTCAAGAACACATGGAATAAGCACAAGGGAATCATACTGGAAATGAGGGGGGATTGAAAAAGAGCTGTACATTAGTCAAGGTCTATGGTAATAGTAAAGGTAGGGAGAAATGGGCAGACTGGAAGGGTCAAGTGGTTTCTGTCTGCCACAAATGCTGTGTTTCTATGCTTTTGTGATGTTTCAGCCACTATTATATAAATGGCACATATCATGTTTATTAAGGGAAGTCATAAAATGACTATCTTGAAAATGTGGGGTCAAAATTTAAAAAAAATATAAATTTTTAATATTTATTAAGAAATGGGTGCAGTTCCAGCCTTTAACCCAGCTGATTTTACTTTGTGACCTGACCTAGTGACCCAAGTTCAGGGATGAGGTTAGTAAGCCAGCTGTATGGGCTAAGGCTGTGGGGATTGTGCTGTCAAGCAGCATGTCCCCCCAGCTTTGAAAGAGAAGGTGTAGGGTTGCCCACCCAGGCTAAAGTACTTTATAGTGAAGATAAATATTTTCTTGGCATATGGAACTGCACCACTGCACCAATGGCGGCAGAGCACCCTGTGCTTCATCTGACAGGTGGACTCCTTTCCCTGTATATCTGTATCTGTGGCCACATGAAAGGGCCCAAAGGACCTTGCATTTCTGCAGCCTGCAAGACAGCCCTATGAATTCTTGACATCCATAGGCAGACTCTTCTTTTGTTGCAGTGCCCAAAAAGCTCTGCACATCTGCATCAGATCATGCAGGTCCTGAAGAGTCATTGCTCTGCAGACAGAAATAGGGCAGCTCAGTCACTGAAGCAAAAGACCACAGTGCTAGGTCAAGATAAAACTGTTTAATATTAAAAAACTTTCACAAGCAATGAAAAGCAGCACCCCCCTCCCACATACACCACCGATATTTCGCATCACATTGATGCTTTTTCCAGGCATGGCTTGTGTGCCTGTGACTCACATATTTAAAGTGATATCTTATACAGCCCACTGCCAATTTCACATAAGCACACAAAAATTTAAAGTGACACAATAGTGAAAATATAAATAAATCTTGCATTTATACTAATTAAAAAACACATTCTTATCCTAAATTTATCATATCAACTATTTACAAGCAAAGGAACAACACATTTATATTTTAGAAAAGGCACAATACTAAAAATGGCATTTAGACCCTTATTCATATGGGATCTCAATTCATATTGCCATTTACTCTCTGCTTTTAAAATGCAGTTGTCCAAATATCCCCCCTCATACACACAATATAATTTTTCTCTAATGTCTGAAATTTAAAAACATGTCCAGGTCCTGCTGACATACAATGTAAAGCCAGTGCATTCTTTTTCTCCTTATTGGCAATATTCCTGAGGTGCTATACAATTCTTGTTTTAAAATGTGTCTTCATTTTTCCAACATAGAAGTTCATACATTTGCAAATGGCCACATAGACAACATATTCAGAAGAGCAAGTTACAGAGTGCTTATTAAGTTAGAGCCTACCTGTGGTCGGATGATTAAAAGTATTACCTATATTCAGATATCCACAGAATAGGCAGTACCCACACCGAAATATCCCATCTGGAAGTTTTGGGAAAAACATTTTCAATTTTAGGTGGTGCCCTGTACAGGCTTCTTGTTACTCGATTACTCACATTCTGGCCCCATTTTTACACCAGTCTCAGGGGATTTTGAACAACATCATTCAATTTTGGCTCCAAGCCCAGAATATTCCAATTTTTAATTAAAACATTCTCGATTCTATGGCTTTGAGGATTATATTGTGTAATAAAGTTTAAAGTGTTACTGTTATTGTTCTTAACACTTGCTTTCAAAGGACTATTCCTGCCCATATTCTGTACAGAATTTTGTGACATCAAAACTTCATTTTTATTATAAACTCTATCTGCAAATTTCTTTGCCATAGTCTTTGCATCTTTTTCAAACTGTTCCCGACTTATGGTATTTCTCTTCAGCCTCATCTGTCCCTTCAATATATTCTTTAGAATATGCCTAGGGTGACAACTTTTATATGATAACAAAGCAGTAGGTTTTCTACACAACTTAGTACAAATTCCACCCATGTCATTCTTTGAAATTTCTAAGTCCAAAACTTGGATTTTATTAGAATCTGCACATTGGGACAATCTTAAGTTACAATTGGTCAATTCCAAATATGGAACCAAATCCAATACACCTGTTGGGGGCCCTCTCCACACCAAAAATATATAATCGATGAAGTACCTATAAAAATATAAGCACTTCATGTGGGGATTCAAATCTGATAGCACATACTCACGCCCCCACCATGCTAAATAGATGTTCACATAATTTGGTGTGAAGGAGGCCCCCATAGGCATACCTTTTACCTGCAAGAAATACACATTGTTGAAAATGAAACTGTTACAACAGATAACACTTTCTGTTAATCCCACCAAACGCTCAATGAAAGCATTAGTATGTCCCATAACTGCATATAATGTATTACATAATGCTTCTAACCCATCCACATGTGGAATGTTAGTATATAGCAAACTAACATCAAGGGTTACAAAAACATCCTTATTAGTCACTTGCAAATCTTGCAAACTATTCAGAGTGTGAGTGGTATCTTTAACATGTGCTAACCAAAGGGGGACCACAGGTTTAATAAAATGGTCTACAAACTGTGCAAGTGGTTCGATCACAGACCCAATTCTAGCTACAATTGGCCTTGCAGGGAGTTCCACAAGATTTTTGTGGATCTTGAGAAATCCTTACAAAGCTGCATAAACTGGATGTTCTACCACCATGAATTCATGCATTTGTTTGGTAATTGTCCCCCCTACCCACAAATCATGCAAGTATACATCCTGAAGGGACCTGTGCGAATGAAGATACAATTCCACTATCTCAAAAATAAAGAAAATAAATTGCAAAAAAGCGTGTTAATGTACCAGTTAATGTTCAACTGAATGCCATTTAAGTAGGGAAGTGTGGTGTTAAGTTTTCTCATCCTTACTCCCCACCCCCACCCCATGCATCAAAAGGACTAGATCACACAAGCAACTGTAGACAGTCATCACCAGGCAAGGCAAACAACATACAGCTGCTTCCAGTGACAGACATGCAGTTGCATTGATATGTTACCATTGTGGATTTTTATCATGGCATGCACATCACAAGACATACACATTTATGTCTGGCTACAGAGAGAAATCCACAGTACTCAAATCATAACACTACCTCTGTGTGCAGAAGTTTAGGACCACGTAGCCACAGATACAACCCATGATACTCAATTTATAAGAGATTTTTTTTCTGCAGAAGCACAGTCCCCTATGATGCCAACACTTCTGTAGCCACAGGTAGTCACTCACACTGTAAGACATATACAAAGTTCTGGTTGCAGAAGGGCAGGCCCCATGAAATCCATGATACCAAAATTGTTAGACACTGAATTCTGGCTGCAAAAGTGCAGGTACCTGAGGGTCCCATACTTCCACAGCTGCATAATGAAATCCATGATACCCAGATTGCAGCAATACTTCTCTTTACAGAAGCACCAGCCACAGTGGAACCAGTGCTTCTGCAGCCACAGGTATTCATGCATGCTGTAAGACATACACACACAGTTGTGGCTGCAGATACAAATTGGCAAAGATAATGTATCTGTGCTACTACATTTGTGTCATCTGAAACAGCTATACGTTGCTTGACTTACCTGATTATGGCTGTCGGTGGTTGCTTGTGTGGTCTTTTTCATTTGCTGTTTGGCGGTTGCAGAGTTGGGGTTGGAAACCCTAACATCACATTTCCCAACTTTTGTGTTGGTACATTGAACCCTAACTGGTGCATTAATGCAGTTTATTGCAATACATTTAATTCATTTTTGAGATAGTGGAATTGTGTCCTTTTTAAAATAGATGCAGCATGGAACAGATGCAGATGTGTAGGGCTCTCAGGGCCCTGTACCAAGGGAAGAGTCTGTCTGCCTGTGGAAGTGCAGGCCCTCTGAGCCATACAATTCTGTGTAGCAATGGATGTAAAGAATTTATGGTGCTATCTGGTGGGCTGTAGAAGTGCAGGTACTCTGGGCCCTGGGTTTCAATGTATCTATAGATACAGATACAGATGCACAGGGCAAGGATTCCATCTTTCAGCTATAGCACATGGCCTTTCACAGCCACAGGTTTATTGGTGCATGACCCTATTTCAAGAGATGACTTCTCTTCACTGTATGGTACTTGGGTCTGTGTGGCCAACCCTGCACCCTTCCTTCAGAGGCTGAGGGGTGGTGCTGCATAAACGTTCTGTCCCCCCAGCCTCAGCCCATACAACTGGCTCACTGAGCTCATCTGGAAACTCAACTTACCAGCAGAGGATCACAAAGGACCTCCAACTGTGCCAAAGGCTGGCCCTGCACACAGCAGTTATTAATCATTTCTTGTTTTATATATTTTGACACCAAGTTTTTCAACATAGTTATTGTATGACCCCTCCCCATTCTAAACATTATAAACATGATAAGTAGCATTTCAAGAATAGTATATGAAAAATCATTAGTTCCGCAACTGTAAAACTGTATTTTAGCCAGGATTTGAAAAAAAATGTTGAAAGTTTTGAGTCAAAGTATTGAACATTACTAAAGTTATGAGTGAACATGGGAACATTTAAATTAACATTTAGAACTTTGTGTTATTTGTTAATATGTTGACTCCAAATGTTGAAAATAGTGTTCTTATGAGCCTATCTCATGAACCCAGTAGGTCAGGATTTTTACATTTCCCTCAAAAGGTAATTTTGCAGAGCAGCTGTAGACCACTTTTTGTCCCAGATTTGAAAGATTTCACCTGCCTTGTTCATAAGGTGTAGTCCCAAAAAATGCTATGTTGAAAGTATGGTGTAAATATATTAAAAAATAAAAAATATATAATTAAAAGTTCAAAACATATTGAAATACATTAACTGGACTTACATTATTTCCTCATATTGCAGTTACGGTTATTGGGGCAGTGCATCTTTCAGATTGGCTAGTGGATCTAGGATGTGGGACCCTTTTTAAATGAGTGAGTGTGTATGGGGCTCACAGGGTTTTAAGTGTTGACTGGGGGGTCAGAGTGAGATAGGAGGGGTGTGTGGGAAACAGCAGAGATTGGTGAGGGACCATTTTCTTCTTTTATGGTTTGTTAAAAAAAAAAAGAACAAGAAGGGAATTTTTTCTTTTTTTCAGGGGGACAGTAACAACACTGGAGACTGGTCGTACCAGTGTCAGCATAGTGTTTGGTGGCAACAGGAGTGGGCACTCCATTGATTGCACCTATGTGTTTGGGGGGGCTTGCAATCTAGTAGGGGATTGTATAAAGTGGCGCCAGAGTTGGCACCTCAGTATGCTTGCAAAATGTAAAAAAAATGAAACTTAGTGCTCAGCAGCACTGGGGTTGGACACCCCATTGTTGCCAACAATCTGTTTGGGGTGGGTGATCTGGAGGGGGGTTGACTTAAAGTGGTACTGGGGTGGGCAACCTGGTCTGCTTGTAAAATGAAAAAAAAAATTGAAGCAAGCAGTTTATTATGGAAGAAAAAGTGTCACCACTGAGAAACATGCCCGGAGTCACAATTTTACTTTTCAAAGTCTGAGTTTATCACACCATAATCTCAGACCATTCCCCTGTCAAATTGCAACTTCTGTGGGGCCCATTAGCACCTAACTCTTCTTACTGATGGCTGGACTCTCTCCTTCTCAAGGATCCCAATTTCTTACCCATGATCAAAGCACAAATTCAGGACTTCCTTTTTCACAATACCCCAACCAAATCTTCTATGTCCTCTGTATGGGAAGCTCTTAAAACTACGATTCTGGGAAAATTATCAGTTATGCTGCACATAGGAAAAGAGTAAGGGAACAACAGCTGGCTGACTTGAAAAAATCTCTTAAGGTTAAAAAGAATTTATACTTTTCTTCTAATAAGCACTGTCCTGATTCTCAACTTCATCTTGAAATTCTTCAACTTAGAGTTAAAATTAATGAATTAATTTCTCGTAAAACTGAACTGGCCTTGTTTAAACTTAAATATAAGTTTTGGGAACACGGCGATAAAAATGGGAAACTCCTCTCTTACCCGCTCAAAGCACAGCAAATGGAACAATATATCCTAAGCCTAAAAGACGAACAGGGTACAATTCACTCCAACAACCTCTCTATAAACCGTATCGTGAAAACATTTTATCAAAAACTATACTCTAACACAAATCCTCTATCTACTTTACAAATTCAACAGTTCCTTAAATCGTTATATCTTCCTCATCTTTCTACTCGAAACCAATTCTTTAGATGAACCCTTCTCACTTCAGGAAATCCAGAAAGCTTTGTCTTCCTTGAAATATGGCAAATCCCCTGGGGGTGACGGATTCCCTGTCAATTTCTATAAAATGTTTTCCGACACCTTATGTCCCCTTCTTCTTAATGTTTATCAAGAAGCTTCCAATACTGGCACACTTCCCCCATCTTGCACCAAATCAATCATAACCCTAATTCCTAAGAAATCAAAAGACTCTACACACCCCGCAAGTTACAGGCCCATCTCTTTATTAAACATGGATGGGAAGATATTTACTAAACTATTAACTTCTCAACTTGAATCCTTGATTCCCAAGCTAACTCATTGTTTTCAAGCTGGTTTTATTAAACATAGATCTGGTTCTGATCGCCTGCATTCCTTATTTAATTTAATTCACAAAGCCAAATCCCTCAAGACACCAGCTTCAGCCATAGCTATTGATTTTGAGAAGACCTTTGTTTCCTTAAACTGGGACTACCATCATCAAGTTTTATCTTATTTCAGTCTTTCTCATACCTTTTGCTCCTGGATCCAGCTTTTATATAACTCCCCTGTTGCTAAAGTACTTACTAATTCCACCCTTTCCTCTTACTTTCATCTCTCAAGGGTAACTAGACAAGGCTATCCCCTGTCACCTTCCCTCTTTATTTTAGCCATGGAACCCCTGACTGCTTGTGTACGTCACTCTTCTGGCATTATGGGCATACCTGTAAGCAATTCAAGATATATTTCTCTCTCCTATGTGGATGACCTCTTAATCTTACTCAAAAACCTGAATGAGGCTGGGCCACTGTTAGTTGATTTGCTTATTAATTGTACTAAAATTTCTGCCCTTGCTTTGAATTATGGCAAATCACAAACTATGCCCCTTAATGACCACTGTAAAGCCTTTATGAACATACCTCTTGGATTCCACTGGTCACCACAGGGTATAACATATTTAGGAATCAAAATTACTAGTAACTTAGGGAAGATATGGAACATTAACTTTAACCCCTTATTTGATAACATCAGATCAATTCTGGACAGATGGAAGCTTCTTAATCTCTCTTTCATGGGGGAAATTGCAACCATTAAGATGTCCATTTCTCCCAAGATTCTTTACCTCTTTGCCAATATTCCATTAGTCTTACCATTCTCCTTTTTTTGCTAAAATTGATAAATTAATAGGTAAATTTATCTGGGATGGGAAACCACCGAGATTTAACTGCAACAAACGTCGATCACATTGGAAAAAAGGGAGATTCGGACTCCCCTGGTTCAAAGGCTACCTCTGGGCTTTCCAAATGGCCCAAATCATCAAATGGTTTCAGAAACCCTTCCTTCACTCACCACTATGGGTTGCAATGGAATCCGCACTATGCCCGGGAGGAGCTCTCACTTCCTTCATTTTTAACCCCATTTCCTCTAAACTAAAATCTCACCCGACTATATCATCCTCTGTTCTTTATTGGAAACTAACACACAAATTCCTGAAATCCAATCCAGCATCCTGGTTTTATGCCCCCTTATGGGGCAATCCACTGTTCACTCTAGAAGATCACCCAATTTTCTGTTGTACATGGAGGAACAAAGGCATTTTCTTTCTCTGAGATATCTTGGACCAGAATTCACTCACTCTTAGATCATTCTCAGACTTGCAGGTCACATGGAAACTTCCTAAACAGGACTTCTGGAAGTTTTTACAAATTCGGGCAGCTTATAACTCTCTCTCTCTCTAGTTTAGTGTATAGGCATGCTCTTCTAAACCCATACATCTCGCACTGGACTAATTTATCAGTAAAATTAAATAGCTCCATTTACAAAGACATTATTGATAATCTACCTGATCAGTCTATACAGGCCAAAAATAAATGGAGTACTCTTCTTAACTACAATATTTCAGATGCACAATGAAGTAATTGTTGGCGTATTGCACATAATACCTTTAAAGATGCCCTTAGTTCTTTAATACAAACTGAAATCCTACATCTTTGGTATAGAATCACCTCTGTGCTTCAATGAATGGGCCTATTAAATAATAATAATTTCTGAAGCTGCAATTTGGCCAACGTGGATCTACTTCATATCGTGTGGTCCTGCGCTCCCATTAATAAGCTCTGGCATAAAGTCTGTTTACTTGCCTCCAGAGTAACAGGACTAAAACTGCCTTTTGACCCCAACTATTCCTTCTAGGCATCCTTATCCCCAATAGCTGTCTCCTCTCACATGCACATTTTTGATGGCTAAACATACTTTCTCTTCTGCTCAAATGTCTGATTCTTATGAAATGGAAATCAACTCTGGTGCCTTCTCTTTCAGATGTTCTTCAAAGCCTCTCTCAGTATGCCTCCCTAGACCGATTATCTCATGTTACTCATAACCGACTCACTATATATGACAGATGTTGGCAGGATTACTTCAAGTACATTGAACCTATTTCTTTCAGACCCTAATTCTTTGGGATATTTAGCCCTCCTTCTTATTTTGCTCTTAGATTAGGTTTTCTTGAAACTTTTGTGTAAAAGTTTCTCCTCTTTTGTCCCTCTTTCCTTCCATTTTTGCTTGCTTTTTTCTCTCTTCTTCCTTTCCTTGCACACTTTTCTCTTATCTTCTCCTCTCCATTACTGAACATTGTTCATATTACCACATATTACCACATGTATCACTTTTTGCAGTTTACTGAATGCATTGCCATAGCCTGCCCTAGCATGTATTTCATACATGGTTGCTATTTCTGATCCTATAATACCCTATTGATTGTAACCCTTCTGCTCTCCACTTACATCCTGTCTAGGTTTGTGTTTTATTATCAATACATGTATATAAGGCTTCTCCAATATGTTTACCCTAAATACTGTGTTTTGTTAAGTGATATTTTATACCTTACATGGAAGATAGTCTTCTATTGTATTAGATGTGTGCTTTCTTATATACTCGAATTTTAATAAAAAGATAACATGAAAAAAAAAGCCTGAGTTTGTCTTAATAAAATACTTGTTTCAAATAATAATGAATGTTGACAAGCTCAAGGCACAATTTCCTTTCTAAAAAGCCACTGATCTTATGCAGTTCAATAAACGCTAACAGTAACCCCAATGAGTGCTGGTCAAATGGCTCTCCTAGCTAAGCCCGGCACCCAGGATTTTGGGATGCCCCTATTTCTGGGCCATATATTAAAAACAAACACCAGAATCTAAGTAAATGGGTCTCATTTACCACCAGTTAAGGTGTTTTTTTTTTGTTTGTTTTGTTTTTTGTAAAACGTTATTTACATGTATTTTACATCTTTTTTTGTTTTAACAAAAAAAAAAAGATGACGGCCATCACAACCCAAAAAAAACAGTAAATTTTAAAAAGGAAAATGTTTTAAAAAGTAAACTTTTAGTGTCATATTAGAGGGTTAGCTTAAAATCATATTGAGCATGCTCAGAAAAAAAACGTAAAATCCTTATAATTCTGGAACTGATTAATATTTTTTTCTTAAAACCTTCAAAAGACACACACATGTCACAGGTCTCTTCATCCCTGAAATTTTCTTTAAAAACCCAGTATTATCTAGACCTCAGTATACAGCTTTTTATCCCCAAATGTCACCTGAGAAATCTATATGGTATCTATAGGGATAATAAAGATTTACATTTTTTTGCTTAGTAATGTCAAAAGCCATTTATTTTTCACTTATCAGTGTTAGTCTACTTGAAAGCCCAAACACATCAACCCCTAACTGAATTTTCTATTTACATAGTATCAGCAAATCATTAATGTGCTTTAAATGTAAAAAAAAAATCCGCCCCTGCCATCTTATTTCCTGACTCCATTTGTTTATCTTGTTTTCCTTAGTAATATAAAAAAAATCTCCCACCAATAAAAATTAACTGATTTTCAATCCTGTTCCCCTCTGTTTCATAAATATTTTTAGTACCATACATATCCAGATAATCAGAGTTATAGACCCACTCACCCAAAATTTATTGTGAACTAAATAAAAAAAATATATTAACATGAAAAGATGGCAATCATGACACATGGTTAAATCCAACATTTTGTGAAATGCGCCCCTTCCTCAGGGTACCAGTTGGTCCAAAATTAATCTATAGAGAATAATGTATGTATTTTGACTGATAACCATGCTGTAATCAATTTGAGAGGTTACCATGACAACTTTGTAAACATCGACAGCAAAGCTTGAGAGGTTTTCAATTGCCATGGTAACCTCAAGATGCAATTTCATCATGGTTACTGATCAAAACCCATACATTAGCCTTTACAGTGTATTGCAAAAACTCAAGTGAGCACCAGTTTAAAAGAAGATAGTCCTTACTTTTTATCATTTTCCCAAAGTGCCTCTGTGCCTTAGGGTTAGCTCTTACTGCAGCAGCTGTTCATTATGCACCTCTCGCTCAAAACCACTAATGCGAAAGATCTACTCGCATTATTATGGTATCGTTGTGACATACGGGGTCAAGGGGGGTTAACTACCTCTTGATATTACAATGATACCATAACAGTGTTATAAACTGTGTGATTTCTACATGTAACAAGCCTCTCCCATACATTATATATATATATCAATAATCATCCTTCCTGTTTCAAAACAGTAAAAATGCAGATACAAATATTTCACAACTTGTCCTTTTTGTAGTGGAGCAATAAGTCAGGAGGAGTATACCACCACAACCACAACATTTTGAAAGCACGTGACACCACAGCAAGTACAGCGCCATGTCACTATAGCAGCTGTGCTGGAATCCGGCACTGCCTGTTGGGTGTCCTGCACCCTTCCCCAAATCAGCTCAGACTCAAAGTTGAGAATCCTTAGTGGGGGCTGTGGGGGTGCAGCCTCCTGAATGGGGGGCTCGAGAGGGCAAAGCGCCCCTTAGAAAACACTTGGTTTTCTTTGAAACTGGCAGCTGATTGCAAAATGTGGTCAACCTACCAGTTTTTCTCTCTGGTCGTTTGATAAAATTATTGTCGATGACCAGTCGTGGATCCATCAGGAGGTACCGACAGGCCACTGAAAATGTACCAGGCAAAAAAGTGTTGTTTAATTCATCTCATAACCATTAAAACAACATAAACTGTCAGTTGGTGTCAAAAAGGCAAACATATTTGAAAACTGATTTAGCATCTGCTTTACATCAGTTATAAATTATAAGATCAGCAAAGTATTTTGCACTCCATATCTTGCTTATATCAAAATTTACCCCCCCATACACACACACAGTAGGAAGTTATACCTTGCGGGTTCAGGTTAACTAGTTTGACTAGGTTAAGTGTTTCTTGGTCTTAACTTCTTAAGCTGCCTACCTCTTCTTTTCAGAGATTTTAGAATGAGAAAAGACCCCCTTTCTGATGCCTTCCTATGGCTGTTTATTTTTTATAACTAATTTACATGTTTAAACATGTACAATTCTTGTTGACTTCCTAGAGTTATTTATTGCTTTTCTGATCTGACCTCCCTGTGACCTTTGGTTCTTTTCACAGTGCACCACACCCAACTCAATTAGCTGTCAAACAACTCTAGCTTAGGCATGTAAACATGAACCTCTTCCTGCCTTCAGAGTGATTTCTTTTTTAACAAACTCTGAGTTTTAAGAAACTATCTGGCAGTTTTTCACAGTCTGAGGAGCAGCACACATTCATTTAAATATCTCCTAATTGCCTAATTACAGAGCCTGCAAGTCTAGTTTCTTAGGAAGTTCACCATGTTATGCAACAGAGAGGAGAGAAGAGGAGAGGAGAGGAGAGGAGACAAAAACAAAGACAACATGAAAAGCAAGACAGGAAATTATAGGAGAAGGAACAAGGGATGGAGTAAGGTTGTCAGATCACCAGAGGCCAGCTGCTAGGTCCTACAGGAATATGGCTGTGCAACCAAATGATAGGACAGGATAGAACAGAAGAGGTTTTAAGTCATTTTAAGTTTGTTCTAAAATTGGAACAGGGTCCTGACCCTGTAACACATTTTAAATGTAATTATATCCTAGAAACCCTCAACCATTTGATAGATCTTACAAACACTTGATGATGTAGTGTTCCCATGATATCATCTTTTTAATTCAAATTCTCCCTTTTTTGTTGCTTTGCACTTTTCCACTCTGTGGTCAGTTATGACTGTGCCATGTGTAGCTGTGTTGCCGTGTACTACAGTTTGTACGGTTTAACCTTTGAAACTGATAAAACATTTATTTAAAAAGTCTAATGACACAATTTTTGCTGATAAAATAATTAAAAATTTTCATTAGCAGTCCTCAGTTGTAATATAGTACATGCTTAGTTTACATGTTACACAAAATTATTATGCATTTTCATTGTGTACGCTGTAATCACACTGAGTTATTAAATTTCATAAAATCTTCAGCAGCTTCTGCTCTTTCTTTTGTATTTCTAAGACATTCCCTGGCATCAATAACATTTTCAATGCAAGTCACCTGAATGGCCTGGAATGGTGTTATTGATATCGTAGGGCCAGAGATTCAAAGCATTGCACCTAGTGCAAAGCTGTAGTGCTGGAATAGCACAGGATTAGGGCCAGAAAAATTTATTTTTACCTCGTGATGCAAGATCGCGATCAAAGAACCTCATGATCAAAGAATTTGCAGGCTCGTGATCAAAGATCATTAGGGAGCCTAGATTAAAGATTTTAAAACATTATAAGTCTATTTTTAGACAATTTTATGTCAAACCAAAGGCATGAGTTGATACATCGGAGCCCCCTGAGTAAAACTCACCCAAAAAAACTCAAGGAGTGACCCCTGAGCTGTGATATTTGATGTTTTATGATCAGAAATGCAAAAACAGGATGGCAGACCTCGCGATCAAAGAATTCTCAGGGACAAAAATTTTTTGACCGCGAGGCTGTAAATCCTTTGATCACCAGGTGGCCAGAACCCCATTCTTTGTTCACAAAACAACCATATATATTTTCCCTTTGACTTATAATGGGAGCTTAAAAGTGGCATAATTTTTGAATGCCTTAATATTTTTTCACCAAATGAAAAGCGGCATGTTCGGCCAGCCAAGCTCTTTCAGTTAAGCCATCTCACAGAGTGGCATACCACATGACCGCTGCACAGGGCCATGGATAAATCCCTTAAACTGCCTCCAAGACTGGATAATTTTGCATTTTTCAGTGTTTTCGTGTGCAAAGACTGTAAGTATGACCAAAATGCAATTTGGAAAATCATAAGATCTTCCATGCCCCACAATGCATATCAAATTTCAGGCAAATCTGTTGAACAGGTCCAAAGTTATTAATGCCCAAAATTTTGATTTTTATGTAGAAGTGCCTTCATAACCCTAAATATAGTGGTGTGACAGCACTACTATAATATATAAATATATATATATATATATATGCATATATATATATATATAGAGAGAGAGAGACAGAGATATTGCTCTGTAGTCCATTCTGACCAACAGGGGAGGCTGTGGGCATGTCTTGGCCTACAGCATCCTGCCTGTACTGCCATTCCTACCAAAAAGTGGAACTATGTGCACCATGCAGTAGCACCAGGCACACTGCATGGTAATGTATGCTAAGCAGCAGATAATGAGATGCAAATGTGCCTGTTTGCCCATGGATTACCTAAGTAGGCTCATTTGCTTGTCACTTTTGAATATGGCAATGTTCAGCACCGGGCAAACAGCTTAGCTCCGCACTAAACCAGCGCTAACGTGTTAGCATGGCACTAACAGTTCAGGGACTTTTATACAGTTTTGTACACTGTACATTCCCATGCACTGCTGCCTGCAGCTGTACTGGGTCCACACGTTTGCTGGCACACACATTGGCAACATAGTGCACCTCTACCTAGCTTCAAGTTGCTGTGCACTGTGTTGCTGTTGTGGTTTGCACTTCCTGGTTGCTATATTCAGGCTGTCTTACTCCAGAGCTAAGTTTGCCATGCATTCCAAGCACAGTTTGCTCGGTCTCTTTCCCATGCTATAGTCAGAAGCTCTTTGCGCTGGGCTATTCCTTTTGAATATAGCTTGCATTTTACTCTGGGCTAAGATTGCTCACCAGGCCATGCTAATTTAGCCCTTGTGCAAAGTTTTGAATATCTGGCCCATAGAATGTTCAGGGACTACGAAAAGAGAGCAGCAACTGCTGGGGAGTAAAAAGGTCAAAATATAGTAGTTATAATGTAAACAACAATTCTATTAGTTTAAGAAAAATAGGGTCAAAACATACCAGAATATTGGATAGATACTACAAGGAAAACTGGAAGGCATAGAGAGGGGTTAAAACTATTTTCTATCACCAATAAATTAACTAATTACTTTACCATATGTTTGTTATTGTGTATAATTCTGAAAAGAACAAAGATTGCTTGTTTAGATTGATGCTCTACCAGGACAATGTAGCAATAAAAAAGAGAAAGAATAAAACCTAAACAGTGCTTCTTTTGGACACATTTTGGTTCCAGATCCTGAGATCTATATAAAATAATCACTAAACTTTGCATAAAATTCTGTGTTCTCCCTTTAAATGTATGAGAGCTTTTGAAATATAATCTTACCTACCTGACCACTGCAGCTATTTTCTGTGACTCACCATGCAATTGTCAAAATGTCAACTTTTCACAATAAGTCTCTCTGTTTAAATACCCAATGAGTGCTCCAAAGGTCTGCTTGCTATTTGATGATTATTCATCCTAGACCATATAAAGATAAATAGGTTTATAATTAATATGTCAAAAAGTTCAAAGTATGGCAGTAATAGCACCTTGGACAGACAGCTACATAAGAAAAGTTGTTTGGTCCAATCAAATATTGATGGCAGGTGTTCTTTACAAGCTAGACACAAGTTTTGTTAAGAATAGTACTCTATTTTGAATTATGTGTGACACACAGTTTTTGAAGTGAGCTAACATTTTTAATAGGTACACTGAAAAAACAAAACAAGATTTTTACTTATAGTCAACTGCAGAAAAAAAATTACCTATGCTATGGGAGAATAGAAGGTCTGCAGAAGTGGTTTTCTCCTTACAGAAAATGTAATTGAAAAAAAATGGAGAGATGTCCATAAATCATGAAACACTAACAGCATACTGATAAAACTTAAAAAAATAGATTTATAAAATATCATGCTGAAAACAGTTAAATCCAATAGCAACTGCTACAATTTTGGCATGCAAGTCAGTGCAGGGTGTTACTTGTTCCAGAGTCTAAAACAGTACGACTATTTTTTTTAAATACAAGACCTTTGATTGTACAAGTAATGTACTGTCCCAGAGTTCCAATATGTAGGCTACCACCAAAATAGCTTGATGGCACTAAATGAGGAAGAAGGCATCAGATTTTTTAATGTAAGGAACAGTGTACTTATTTTCAGTTTTTGTTCAATATTTTTTTTATTTCACTGTCTTATTTGTTTGTTTGTTTATTCATTCATCCATTCATTCATTCATTGTGTCTCCCAATCATGCAGGGCCATCTTATAATTTTTAATTATTGTCTTGCTGTTATTTTTAGCTATTACTACAGTAATGTTTAATATAGGCCATTTCAATTTATTTTCATTGCATGAGGTTTACCTCTCATTTCCTTATCCCCCTTGTTGTGCCTGAAAATGAGCCTCTATGGTACTACCTGTCTCCAATTTATAAATAAATTATTTGCATACAAACTGCTATAATGTACCTGTTAGGGTTCAACTTAATGCAACAAAAGTAGGGAAATGGCATTACAGTTTCCAACCCTAACCCCCACCCTACCCTCCAAGCAGCAACAGGAAAAAAGCATTAGGATTTTGAGTATCCAGAGTCTTGGTGAATCATTGGTGGGTTCTTCCTTGTGATTGTCAACCATAATGATTTCCCCTGTCCCCCAGCCCATAGCTTCCTGTCCAAAGCACAAGGTACAGTACTGTACAGCTCAAAGCCAATGTCTCATACTGATGCATACTTTTCAGAGGTAGAGAAGCATGTCTTGCCACATGTTGCCAACAAAATGTGTTTTATAATTTCTCACATGGGTCCTGCATGAAGAAAACAGATCATATCTGCCCTTTTTTGCTCAGGGGAGGAGGTGAGCATTAGGGTTGACAACCCCAAGCAGGACCCCACCACTGACCTACCAGGCCTTCAGAGACCCAAAACCCTAATGTTTTTCCTTTTGCTGCTTGGGAGATGATGGTGGGAGTTAGGGTTGAAAACCCTAACACCACATTTCCCTACTTTTGTGGCATTAAGATGAACCTTAACTGAACAGAGAATTATTGATACTGTAGTAACTTTAGCAGCCACTTTAACTTTTTTGGGTGTAGTTTACTAAACATAGTACTTCTCTCTTGAAAGGTGGCAGTCTAAGTTAAGTTGCTCCAAATAGCCTCCATCCACAGATTTCACACTTTTCTCTAAACATACTGTGGCTCTGTCAAGATACTGTTTTGGTTAGAACTAAAGCTTGTGACTCTGAAGCTTTTTGATTATAAGTTGGCACTTAAAGGGATTTAGCTCTTTTTGTATTTTAGGCAGGGCATCCCTGAAAGTAGCACAGGGAAAGGGATGTAACCCCTGACCTGGAGAAATGCTGGAAGAAAGCTAGTCAATCCTAATGTGGTTTTAACTGCACTAAACCTACAGCAAGTGTTTTCGATTGGTATCAGAGCTGTAACTTATTTTGGAAAAAAAGCATCATTGGGCCATTTTTAGGTAGATAAGGAAGCCCTTCTTTCTCTGGGCTCACTTTATCTTTTAGGCAGGGTATCCTGGAAAGCAGATGACTAAGGAGTTGTGGAGTCTGAAGTGGAGAAACACTGAGCAAGATCTAGTCAAACCTGCAAACATTTGAAAATATGTATCAGACTGCATTTTGGTGTGGTGTTTGGGGTTTGAACTCTGAAGCAGGTGAACTCAAAGCCTTCACAGTGTGACTTCTGGTATCCCCATTACAAATCCCCAGAACCTGCGTAAGCATCAGTGAGCACAGTAGAGGTGACAAGGCAGAGGCAGTGGACCTGTCTGCCATGTGAGCCAAATCAGACTGGTAGACTGCAAGGAACCCTGGTCTGGAAGACCTACTGTAGAACAAAAACTAAGGAATGTTAATGGGACATTACTCCTGCCCATTTCTTTAAAATGCTTGTAGTGCTATTTTTTTCTCGCCTGATACTAACTAGTTAAAAGCAGAAGGAAATGACATCCCTTACCAAAAGTCCATAGGTTTTAGGTGAAAGGAAATGTCTAATTGAATGTGCCAATTGCAACATGTACGGATGTAGAACTTATGAACCAGAACTGAGAATTTTTGTGCGTAAAAAATGTATAGTAAATGAAAAGCTATTACAAGAAATAGACAAACTAAAAGAGGAAGTGGGGGACACAAGCTATAAGATGTATGAAGAGATTCATACAAACACTAGAATAAGAAAAAAAAGGAACCTTATTAGGGCAATTGGTTGAAACTCCATATTCAATCACATGAGATTGACATCCCAGGTTACACTGTCTTCAGAAGAGACCGTCTCATAAAAAAAGGGGAGGTGTTCTCCTATACCTTTGCTCTTCCCTGACTGCAATGGAAGTCAGTCTGTATACCCTGAATGACTCCCCAGGTGAATTTTTATTCATATCCATAACACTGGGCAAGGTTAAATCTCTGTATATTGAATGTGTTTATCATCCTCCTAACATGGCTACCAAAGCTCTAACCGTCTTCACAAATTGCCTTTCAAATCTGTCCCACCAGGACATGATAGTCTGTGGAGATTTTAACTTTAATTGGTTCAGTCATAGCCAGAAGGAATTCAGATCCTCTCTAGCCAATGCTAACTTTGCTCAGCTTATAACAGAACCCACCAAACTCAAAAGAAAATCTGGAAACCACTGACTTCTTGATTGGGTCCTTGTTACTCATACTGACTGCATTCAATCTGCAGGAGTCTGTCCTGACACCCTAAGTGACCACTCGCTGGTATACTGCATCTTTAAAAAACAACCTCCCTAATCCCTCTTCTAAAATCATAGTAGCCAGAGAACCTGCCTGCTTTGATGAGTCTGCCTTCATCAACAGCCTTAAAGCAATAGACTGCACATCTGTCCATGACCTCATTGACGCAAACAGGCCCTTGACTACCTTGTTAACCATGTTAACAGTGTAGACAACAAGCACACCCCCATACAAAAGTAAGGCATAAGGATTTTGTGCCAAATAGCTCACTAGTGATCTCAGGAATGACATATAATCTCATAACAAGGCCTGGGAACATTACAAGAAGACCAGCAAATTGTCTGACTGGCAGACTTATAGGGCCCTGAGAAATGCCTGTAAACATAACTGGAAGGCTACAGCCTGTGGATCAAGGGGGCAGTGGAACTGGTCACACCACAGTTCACCCTATTTAAGGGCTGCTCTCCTCACTCCACACACAAGCATTTTTTTTCTTGCAGCCAGAGGCTCTGTCCATTCTCTCCCCAGGCCCACTCTTTCTCTGACTCCCCCCCCCCGCTGTGTTTACCTCCTCGCTTCCATCTTGTTGGACTCTGCTGGCTGTGCTACACTCCCTGATTGGTTTATACTTCTCCTGCTTCTGAGTCAGTAATTTTGCTTTTGCCTTCTGCTTGTCAGTCAGTGTGTTTGCCTATGGCTGCAGTCTGTGCTTCTGTCTCAGTTGTTTGTTCTCCCCACTGCTCCTGTGGTCCTGTTTGCTTAGTTTGCTTTTTGGGCTTTTCTGATATGCTAGTGCCTCTCTGTTTGCAGTGTTCTGTTTAGCTACATTGCTAATCAAGCTCTCAGTTCATGTATCATATTTCAGCCATCTCTCTCTGTACTAAATGCCTGTGTGCTCTCAGTTCCAATTGCTGTTTCCATGCTGTAGCCCCTGTGCTCATCACCTTAATTGTTTGCACCTGCCTTTAGTACTGGCTCCCCATAGCAGCTATCACTCTGTCTTATTCCCCTGCCTGCTCCAGCAGTTTCCTGTTGTACTGCATTACTCCTCACTTCTATGTTTGTGTCATTTAGGCTCATTTATTGCTCATTTATTGCTACTCCCACTTTTACTAAACCTTACTTTACCAAATCCACAAGAGTCTGTTTCTGATGATAACCTAATCCTACTTTCATGGCTGGCACATATTTAACTTATTTCATTAGCTGCTTGGTGTCATAGTGCCATGTTTGTGGCTTCTTTGTTTTTCCTATGTCGGGGGACTGAGGAGTCACATTAGGCATAGCGGCCACAGGCTGCAGGAGTAGTTTCCTGTTTGTTGTGTATTGTATAAGCCCCTGGCTCATGCAGCCTCCTCCTGCTGTTTTGCATAGCCTCTATGGCACTACACAACCTGCGATTCCAGGCAACTCTCTACCTAAGGGCTTCTAGCCCTACCCAGCCTTCTATCAGCTCTTTCCTAATATTATGCACCTGGTTTACACAGTCATCTCAGCCCTCCTGTTCCTTGCGCTACTAGCAATGCTCATCCCCTTCCAAATCTGGCAGCATATTATATTTACTTGCTTTGAACTGCACCTCCTACCATACTGGCCTTGCAGCCTTCTCCTACCTAACCAGCTTCACAGTCTCCTCCCCTCCAATCATCATCCCTGGGCTTCATCTGGCCTTTCCATTCTCTTACTCATAATGTAAAATTCAATTCACTCCCAATTTGGCTTCCTAATGGACTTGGTCAGCATGCATTCCTGTGATTAACAAATATTATTTGCCTTACATAGACCCAGGAGAGGGTCCATATTTCTCAGCCTGACCTACGTACAGGTCTCTCCCTGTCAGCTGTTATCCAGTCAAGACCCACGAGAGGGTCTACAGTGCTCAGTCTGGCCTACGTACAGTTATCCCCATGTCTGCTATCATCCATCATGACCCATGTGCAGATCCCATACTCATTACAACTCACTCCTCCACATTTTGAAGACATGCTGACCATATCCATTACTTCCAGGACTCAGGGCTAGCCCTGTGGCCAACAGTCTCTCTCTGCACCATGGAGTCTGCATCTTAAGCATGCAAAGCCTGGAGAGGGGTTCTTCTCACCTGGCCCATAGTTGGGAATGTCTTTGCTGCTGGTGGACCTTCCATCATCAACCATACTGATGGCACCTCTTGATGTAGCATTGAAGACTTCACTGATGAAGGGGTGGAGCTCTCATGTGAAGGGCCCCTTTAGCTGCCCGAGCAGGTTTAGAGACAACCTTTAAATCTATTCTTCCTACAACCACCTCTGGTTCACCTGGTTTGTTCTTAGATTGGTAGGCTGGCTGAGCACCTCAGCGGTCGTTACTTTCCTCCTCCCGCCTTGGAGGTGGGCAACGAGATGCCCCGTTGTTGAAGATTTTGCTTGCAACCCTCCATGGTGTTCCCATTAGAGGGATAGAATGAGAGTGTTCCCCACATTTGCAATTCCCCTGGACTGGTCTACTAAATTTTAGTAGCAAAGCTGTCATTTAACAAAACTGTCCCAAAGCCTGGAGGGAAGATGGCCAAGACCTTGGATTCCCTGAGGTTTCCTCCACAAGGGGGGTTTTCCTCTCCTCTGTGCCAATGGTCATAATACTAGAAAGGTATAGTTGTAGTCCCTAGATCACTTAGTCAGGTTTCTGCTATTGGATGGGGTTGGGTGGCTACCCCATAATTGTCCCTTCCCCCTTTGGCTGTTCTCTCTCTCTCTCTTTAAGAAGCCAGGCCTCCATGCCTTACAGTCAGACCTTCATGCAGGTCACTATTACCTTGTTGTTTCCTGCCTACTCTACACAAACAATGCAACTGACTGACCCATGCTACCAACTGAACCCACACTACCAACCAACCTATGTACATGTCTTCAATCCCAATAAGTGTTTACTACCTTTTATGCTTTGCTCGATACTCTTTTGGGGCTTCTTCCTAAGGTACCTTTAGCAAAGCGAATCACTCCCATGGCACCTCAAGGGGTGGAACCCTCCCGCATGGTTCCTTTGCCTTTGTACCCCTATAGGGTGGTATATCCAATGGATAGAGAGGTGAACAGCCAAAGATTATCTATGCTACACAAGGATGAAACCAGTTGCACAGGCACATTGAATTGGAAGGCTACAGCCTGTAGTTCAAGGGGGCAGTGAAACTAGCCACACCCCCATTCAGCCTATTTAAGGGCTGCTTTCCTCACTCCACACACAAGCAATTTTCATTGCCACTCCATCCACCTCTCTTTCTCCAGCAGCACACCTCTCTCTCCTGTGGACTTCTTCCTAAGGTACCTTTAGCCAAGGGAATCACTCCCATGGCACCTCAAGTGGTGTAACCCTTCTCTATGGTTCCTTGCCTTTGTAAACCTACAGGGTGGTATAACCCATAGACAGAGAGGTGAACAGCCAAAGATTATCTATGTTATCAAGCACACAACTAGATGCACAGGCACATTGAATCTAAAAAGTGCTAAAAAGACATACCTAAAGACACTACAGATTAGAAACCTGTCTGACCCCAAGAACTTTTGGACTCAAATCAGCTGGCTCATCAAAGGCCAAAGTAGCACTTCAGTAACAGAAATATAATTTAATGGTCAAGTTCTCTCTGATCCTACATCTATTGCATCTAGTTTTAACCTGTTCTTCTCAGACCTTGATAGGCACAAATCCCCCTCAACTGTAAACTCCAGCAGCTCTCTGCCTCCCGTCAATGTGCTGGTCCCTACACCTCAACCTGAGTTCCACTTCAAATTCATAACTTGAAATGAAGTTCTTAAACTAATCAAAGGCTTGAAAGTTGATGTCTCCCCTTGCTATGACTCATTAGAACCTAAATTACTAAAAATAGCAGCACCCACTGTTGGCACTCTTATTAAGCACCTCATAAACAAATCTCTTCTTCTGGGTGCTGTCCCTGAAAAATGGAAAATGGCACTTGTTTTGATCCATACAGTGGGTGTAAAGACTTAATTGAGAATTATTGACCAATCTCCATGCACAGTGCTCTTGCAAAAATCCAAGAGAGGTTGCAGTATGATCAAATACAAGCCTTCCTTGACTGTAACCATTCCCTGTCAAACATCCAACATGGGTTTCACAAAAACTGTGGAACTGACACAGTTCTATTGAAGTTCACCTCTGACATCCTTAATGCCATGGACAAAGGTATGGTGACTGGAGACGCTTTTGTTGGTCTAACAAAGGCATTTGAATTAGTCAATTATGACCTCCTCCTGTTGAATCTAAGGCACTCTGCTTTGGATGAACTTGCCTGCCTCTGGTTTAAGAATTAACTATCTGGAAGAAAACAGTGCATAAAGTGGCTGGGCTCAACCTCTGTACATAAGGAGCTCTCACCTCATATACCCCAGGGCTCTGTACTAAGTCCCCTCCTATTCTCTCTGTTTATAAATGACCTGCCCCTTAACTGTGGTGGTGTCTCAGTGCAGTTATATGTGGTTGATGCCATAGTATACAGGTCCACAAAGGACATAAAGTGGATTAACACTCAACTGGTAAGGACTTTTGCACTCTAGAGTATTGTTTCCTGAAGAATAAACTCATTCACAATACAAAGAAAACCAAGGTTATGCTATTTGTTAGTAATAAACTGGGTCCAGAAAGACACCACTTAATCTGTCCACCATCAGTGATTCTAATCTAGAGATTGTACAATTATTCAAATACCTAGGGGTGGTTTAAGATCAAAACATGTCCCTTGAAGCCTGTACAAGGGTATTGACCAAAACCCTAAACCAAAAGCTTTTATCTTCTATACAGGCTTGCACCCTTCCTTTCCATTCCTGCTTGTTTTGCAATAGCAAACTGTACCCTGCTACCTATCCTATTCTATGGCTCCATGGTAATGCAATCTGCATGTGAATCCATTTTATCTAGATTAAAAATCCTTTTTAATAGAACTGCATGCTTTGCTGCTGCTTCACAATCCAGGGATCACCACTTTGGGGTGCTTTCCCATCTGGCCTGGCCCTCCTTTGAAGCAAGACTGCACTATACCCTATACTATCTGACTTTTAAATTGCTGAAACCACTTGCATCCCCCCAGTTTAGCCTCTCTAATTCAGCCCAGACAGCATGTTTTTTTCACAGAGAGGGTTGTCAATACATGAAACGGTCTTCCTGAAGAGGTCATGAAATCAAAAACAATATGGGAATTCAAGAATGCATGGGACATACATAAGACAATTCTTGTGGGGGGGTAGGAGGAAGTAGGCTGTTGGTTAACTAGAATCTGCAGCTTATCCATTAGGTAGGGAAATGGGCAGACTAGGTGGGCCAAGCGGTCAATAGCTGCCATCAAATTCTATGTTTCTATGTTTCTATGTTAGAACCCTCAGATCTGCCAATATTCTCCTTGTTGGACATCCCT
Source organism: Neoceratodus forsteri (assembly GCA_016271365.2). NCBI lineage: Eukaryota > Metazoa > Chordata > Ceratodontiformes > Ceratodontidae > Neoceratodus > Neoceratodus forsteri. The sequence continues at coordinate 150,034,803 of CM057456.1, forward strand.
AGTGTTCACTTTGCAGTCAGTAGTTTATCCTTTTCCTTCTTTGCTCCCTCATTGTGGATCTCTCTACCTCAGAATGACATTCATCCCCTAACATCACCCAATTTAAGAAGAGACTTAAAGCACTTATCTGGGATCCGTCTTGCTGCTGCAAACCCTGATTCATACCTACTCTTTCAACATCTCCTTGCTATATCCTTGCGTAACTCGATCTGTGCATACTTATGTAATTTTGCTCTTATTTAACTGTATTTAACAGGCTACATTGTTTGGTTACCTATTTCTATATATGACATTATATGACTGTTGTTTCCTCCAACCCTGTACACTTTGTTACAGTGTGTAATATTCACTCATTGTATTGTATCTAATAACGTGTTCCCCTTGTAATTTTGCCTCCTGTATTTTACATATTGTGACTATTTTCTGGAATATGTAACTAATTCTGAGTCACCCCTGAAAAAGGGACTCTGTTGTCTCAGTGGGTTAAACCGGTCACCAAAATTCAAATAAATAAAATAAACAATAGATGACAAAAGTGAAAAAACAAATAGTAAAAAAAGATCATGAGGAAGAACACAGCCCAATGAGCCAAAATAACAAGGGAAAAAGGTAACCAGATAGGGAGACAGTAATTAATGAAAACCCTACCACCAGTGACTGGTACACAACACAGTAGAGGCATAAAACTAAACATAGCAGGTGGACTGAGAGATTTGAGACATTTGTAATTGACAGCCACAATAAATATGTTGTGTTGGAAGTGGAGGAAAGAGCAATCGAAACTAGCCTAACCAAGTAAATCTAAAAATAGCTACTGACATATGTGAAGGGCAGACAAAACAGACACAAAAAGTTGTCATAAGGGACTTTGTCGTAATGTACACATAGTCAACAATTTACAATAGTGATAAAGTAAATAGTATGGTCATGTGCTTTCTCGGGGCACAAATAAGTGACCTATCTACTAGTCTCAAACATTTGATGTCAAGAACAGAGAAAAACAACTATTGTAGTATATGTAGACACAAACAATAGAGAGAGGCCAAAAGACAGTGATGTCATAAAAGATTTTGAAAACAGGTAGGAAGCTAAAAGATAAAAGTCACGGTGTTATTATTTTTTTTTTGTCAGAAATTCTCCCCATACTCAAGGATAACACTCATAGACAAAAAGGGCAAAAAAACAAAACAAACAAACAAAAAAAAAAAAAAAAAATGGCTCAGTAATGGTGTCAGAAAGAAAATTTTGATTTTATCAGGAATAGGAAACCTTTTAATGCAGAGATGACATATACACAAAAAGATGGGTTGTATTTAAACAAAAGGGGAGCCAAGCTACTGGGAAATAAAATATTGAATGCAATCGCAATCGCAAGCAATTTAAACAAATCTGGCAGGGGACAAGGGGAAGATACTAGATGAATTTGAATGAGACACACATAACAAACTGCAAAACCACAGAGGTTACCATCAAACCATGACTGAAGAGAAAATCAGCTGGGTAGAAATGTATCCTGATAAATGCCCATAGGAAGGAAGGAAAGAAAGAAAGAAAGAAAGAAAGAAAGAAAGAAAGAAAGAAAGAAAGAAAGAAAGAAAGAAAGAAAGAAAGAAAGAAAGAAAGAAAAGAGAGGCAATGATGTATAGGGATGAACCAGAAATTGTCTGTTACCAAGACATGGTGTGATCAGCACATTGAATAGGACACAGACATATAAGGGTGTTCTTTGTTCAGACTGGATAGGGTCCCAAACTGAGGAGGATGTATTGTTTCTCATGTTAAAAAATCAATTGAAGCCACTAACATCTCAGGGAAGGTTAAACAAATAGACAAAACATAAACCACATGGCTGAAAGTTACTCCCCAAAACAGGAAATGTTTTATCTTGGGACATTGTTATAGACCCTCTAGGTCAGATAAAATGCAGCATTCTACCACCTTGGAAGAAACTAATACAGCATGTGAGTCAGGAGAGGTAATTCTAAAAGAGAATTTTAATTCCCCCATTAATGGGGCTATGCAAACAGGCAAGGCAGGGCACTCTAAAAATTTTCTAGAGGCAATAAAGCAAAGTTCCCTAAACCATACATCTCTAAACCTACATAAAGGGAAAGCATCTTAGATTTGGCTATAGCCTCTAATGATATTTAGATAGAACAATGTGTAGTGAAGAGACTACTTGGAAATAGTGATCACTCCATGGTACAGTTTAATATATCTCTCCCAAAATTAAGTACCTCAGGGTGTGAAGAAATCTATGCTTACAAAAAAGCAAATTTTACTGGAATTAAGAAAGGCAATGGACACTATAAACTGGGAAAAAAAGATTACAAAACCAAAGCACTGAAAATGCAAGGACAATGCTTAAAAATATTGTCATTGAAATAGGTATTCAAAAATATCTAAGATTAAGAACTATAATGGCAAGAGTAGAAAGCTAAAATGGCTAACAAAGCAAATAAACTGGGTGATAAGAAAGAAGTACAGTACATTGCCTTTCGTAACTTCACGGAAGAAAAGTCAACTGCAAACAAAATAAAATATAATGACCTTGTCAAAAAGTGTAAAAATCTATAACGAAGGAAAAATGGAGAGGTAAAGCTTGCCAAATCTGCAGCAAGGTGTAATGAAAAACATTTTTTCTGCGTATATAAACTTTTTGAAAAATGGAACATATTCTGTAGGTCTCCTTAGGATACCACCATTAACTTCCCCCTTGGGATGGCAGAAGAATTTAATAAATGCTTCAGTTCTTTTTTTTCACATAGCTTTTAACCTCATCAGTCGGCATGGGAAGGCTCTCGACCCTGTTCCGCCTCTCCTCATTTGACATCTTGTCTTTCCCATGTCTTGGCCCCAGAATCCCCCACTGATTGCACCTGGTGGAGGGGCCAGAAAGGAGAGGACCATCCTCCCCCAACCTGGAGAACCACATCCAGATTGGGCCAGAGACCAGGTGACGGTTAAGGATGGAGGTAGGCGGGCAGGGCTTCATGTAGCCCACACCAATCATTTACCATTTTCTCATTTTTCCCCCATTGCTGGGGTATACATTTCAATGTATGCATATAGAAGTGTGCACATGCTGAGGAGTCCCGCATCACCCTCCCATCTTTGGTGCCCCTAACCAGCACTACCATCAGCCTCCACCTGTTGGGAGTCATTCAGTGAGAACACCAATCCACCCTCCCCGAGAAGAGAGCTGTCCTCTGTAGACTTGATCCTCTCCCTCCCTAACTGACCCCCAGCTATCTGCATTGGCCACAATACACAGGTCACTGGTGTGGCAGAAGGTAAGGCATCAGCACCTCAGCCCTCCATGCCACTGGGCTGGCCTAAATATTTCAGTTCTATATGCAAAACAGTATAAGACAAAAGGTGTGCACACAAGCATAAATGATATAAATCTAATAGACAGCAACTGGGGTGTGTGGATTGATCACTATGAAGATGGCAGCTTGAAGCGCTAGCTCTAATCTTCCTCGATCAAAATTCTCAATCATTCTATAGCCACAGGTGTTCTAACCTGTTCCTGTCACAGTGTATAGTTAGCTATTTAACTTTGGGTTCTATGGTGTTCATCCAGTTCTCTGGTTTGGGGTATTCATGGAATTCTGAGCTGTAGTCATCCTTCCATCTCAGACTCCATTGATGTAAAGACTAGTAAGCCATGGTAACTGCTATCTCTTCTGTGACAGATGACAATCTAAAAGAAATAAAGGAAATGTTCAGCCAAATAATGAGTCAATTGAATAAACTTGAGATTAGTGCTCAAAATACAGCTGCCAACACAATCTATCTATTTCATCGGACCAATATAGCCAAGCAATGTATTGCTGATATGGAGACCTACACTGACAGGATCCTGACTTACCACAGAGAACAGGATTGAATAATACACCTGCTTTGGAACAGAGTTAAAGACTTGGAGAACTGTGATTAGAGGAATAACCTCCATTTTGTGGGCTTCCCTAAAGACTGCAAGGGTACGGACACCAGCCGCTTTATTCAAAAAGTGATCCCATAGCTGGTGGGCCTCAAGTAGTCAGGCCCCATTGAAATAGACATAGCACATTGGACCATGGCCCCCAAGTCACCAAACAGAGACTGATTGTTGCCCACTTTCTCCACTTCAAAGATCAGGAGGACATTGCAAATGCAGTTAGGGAACAAAACAGCATCTCTCATGGCAGGGTTACAAAATTCAAATCTTTTCAGAGTACTCTGTTGAGCTGTCTGAGTGGTGCCATGCCTTCATGATGGCCCATTGTGTCTGCTTGGATCTGGGCCTGCAATTCTCCTTGAGGTACCCTGCCTCCTTTCACATCTCCATCAATAATGTCATGCACACTTTCAGTGATCTGGAAGCAGCTGAGGATTTTATTGTTAAGCAGTTCCCTCAGAGCAACATCAGTTAATTTAAACAAATGGGCCACAGACAAGGAGAATGTGACAGGCAGCAGCTAATGGATACTACACCACAGCCTGTACCAGGTTGCATGGTCTTCTGCCATCATGGCCCTCCACTTCCCTCACCCCCCCAATGTGGAAGATCCATGGTTACCCACACCAGAATCCTGTAGGAAGAACAGAAAGAAGTCGAAATGTGACAGAAGGTGTGACTGATCCCCTTGATTCAGACCCCCCAGCCATAGTTGCAGTCACAGTGCTGTGTTGAAACACTCCTTGGGATCAGTTGGCCCTGACACTGGGGCCAACATTTTCTCCAAATCCAAGGACTCACCTGACAGTTTTTCTCTTTTGGCACCAGTCACTGCCTCCACAGACTGCACCCTCTGTTCCTCCAAATGCTCTGTCTGTCTGCTCCTAGACTGAGGCTGCAACCTGCAAGGTCCATCCATTCAGTAGCTGATCCAGGGCTGAAGAACATTCAAACTGCCTGCAGGAGAGCATGGTCGCACTCTTGATGTCTCTGCCTGACTTGCAGCACAGGTGATAATATCCTGAACGGGCTGGCTGGTTCATGAGCAAGTGCTGGACTCCCCTTTCAATTATCTGAATGATACCTGCATGTACAATTTAGAAGTGGCCTCAGTATGAGTTTGTAAGTCCTGATAGGGATGATCAGCTTGCTCGTGCTACTCCTCTTAAAGGGGTTGCTTATCCAGTGATGTTCTGTTATTATATGCTACACCAAGTACTGCATGCTAAATGTTTAACTCTGGATAATTTATTATGGTCTGTGTATAAATTTTACAGGTGAAACTGTCATTCTGGGAATATGCCTTGTATGGTAGTAATGTTCCATGCACTCTGTTTTTTTACAGATCTGGGATGATTACGTCTTTTGATGGGGCTGTCCTTTATTTTTGCTGATGTGCTAAGGTTGGTGATCCTTTTTTTAAGGCTGCATGGCAAAGCCATGCTGTCTTTTTGCTATGAAGTAGATTAGAAGAGGGGCTTGCAGGACAGCTATTATGTGTAATTACACAGTGATGCAGTCATTGCCATAGCATTAGTTTTCCAGTGTCTCACCATCTGCCAGACCTCACAACCCCCTCCCCCCCCCACAGGGGCACTGAAGAACTAGTTCTGTAGAGTTTTTAAAAACACAGGATACAATCACCAGTGTCTAAGTTTATTCTGCTGTCAGTTGATGTTGCAAGTGGCACTAGGACCCTGGGGAACTCTAAGCCAAAGGCAGATGTAGGTTGAATTTCCAGTCATGCAGTGTTGGATTACAGAGAAATGCTGCAGACTGATGAATAAACTGTTAAACTGCTTGTAGTTTGCTTACACAGCTCCAGGTAACTTCACATAGATTACTGTTTATACATATTGACATAGTTTCCTTTCATGATTCAAAACAAGTTTGTCTTTCAAATGTTTAGTAATGTAATCCCCTGCTTTCTCAAAACTTTTCACAGCAGAGAATACATAAAACAAATATCTTTCAATACAGTTTGCAGTAATAATTGTTTAAATAGTAGTAGGACAATGCTGGGGGTGGCAATAGCGATTCTGGGATGATATACTTTTCAGGGAATGCAGAGGGGAGAGAATGTGTTGGTGGGATTAGAAGGAAAAAAGACTGAGGGTTCCAGCAGTGGTCTGTAGGCTGGGACAGACCTTGAGGGAACAGGCTGTAAAATGAGATGCGGGTACTGGAAAGCAAATATATAGGGGTGATCAGTACCAGTGGATCCAGCAATTTTATCCAAGTAGCACCCACAACCTCATTAGTCCAGCAAAAATTGGTTTCAATCTAATCTTAGCTTTAAATGGTAATATTTAAAATTTTGGGGAAGAGTTGCCCCTTTGAGAAAATTCTAGATGAGCTCCTGGTTATCAGCAGTGCAGAAAAGTACCACAATTCTGTGTGAAAAATCTGCTTTATATGGTGCAGAACAGTACACAACTGCCCACAACTCAGGTAAGATACATCAACTGGGGAAGTGTTGCCTCCTTGAAAACATTCTAGATGCCCCCCTGGTGATCAGCTGTGCAGAAAAGTACTAGAAATATGTGTGAAAAATCTGCTTTATATGATGCAGAACAATTTACAACTGCCCATAAGTCAGGTAAGACACCTCACCTCTACTGGTGTCACAGGACTACTGCCTCATCACCCTCTTGATAATGCAGTTGTCCTGTAAAACTGGTCGAGGTGACTTACCATAGTTGAGGATGGTTGTAAATTGTTTTGCTTCTAATAAAGTTGATTTTGCACACAAAATTATGATGCCTAATACTTAATATTATACATTGTGCAGTTTGTGTGGTGAAGCTGAGAGTGCTATCCCCTTTGAATGCATAAAGGTAGCCTAGCAGGCTGTTGCTCCCTTGAAAAAAATTCTAGATGTGCCTCTGGCGATCAGCAGTGCTGAAAAGTACCACAACTCTGTGTGCAAAATCTGCTTCATATGGTGCAGAACAATTCACAACTGCCCATAACTCAGGTAAGATACCTCACCTCTACTGGTTTCACAGGATTACTTCCTCATCACCCTCCTGATGATACAGTCATCCTGTAAACCTGGTTGAGGTGTTTTACCAGGATCATAGCTGTGGGTGGTTGTAAATTGTTTGGCTTCTAATAAAGTTGATTTTGCACACAGAATTGTGATGCCTAAGACTTAATATATTACATTGGACAGTTTGTGTGATGAAGCCGAGATTGCTGTCCCTTTGAGTGCATACAAGTAGTCTGGCACCTAGATACTCAATTAGGTAAGCTACAGTAGCTGACTTTTTGAATGCACATTCAGAGTGCCCCCCCACCCCATGGCACCCACGACAGGATTTATGCCAGCTACTGTGGAGTGACAGATGGGATTAAGAGCAGACAGGGTCAATTCCAACATTGTGATTTGCCCTAAAGCCAGAGGACTGGGTGTGCAACACCAGATGGGGAGAAAAGCTGTTTTAAAAAAAGAAAGCGTCTCCAAGTAACCCTGACTCTTTGATACCCCAGTAATATTTCAGTGATGCTCCCCTGGTTCAGATTTAGGGAAATCACCTTCTGGCTATCTTCATTGCTGTATCTCACAGCTTGCTAACTTCTCTAATTAGAAGCTATAGTGTGGCAGAAGCATGTGTAGAATCTGGAAGGGGGAGTGTACTCTTCCTCACAGCATCATCAGTGTACAGACTGCTCTGCCATCCCCTGTCGGGTGCTCCACGTTACTACTACTATGCCTTAATGTAGCAAATGACCACAGGAGACATAGCTGTACACAAAAGAAAGGAAGAATAGATGTGTAGAACAGCACAATGTAATAACCTATAGAAAATGCCAAGTTGTAAAAATCTGAGTACTTTAATTAATTCAAGGCAGGTTACACCAGAGGCACACACCGCTGTGCACAGGGTCTTTGAACTTTAATGGAGCAGGTGTACTGTGGAAGTGTGAAGACTTAAGGCAGCCAGGATTTATATACTATTGGTCCCTTCCTAAAATTATAGATCAGAAGTCAGGAGGGGAAGGGACCCACCATTGACATATCGGTCACAAAACTATGGGGGCTTAGGTGGGTTTGGAGGTATCCTTGACTTCTGGCAAGCAGTGCCAAGGAACCAGACCTTTTTAACAACAGCAAAAAAAAGACTGTGGTGGAGGGTGAGAAATGATTGCATTAGGAAGAGGGTGAATGACTTAAGAACTTACCTTGGACTACCCAGGGGACTTTTCAGGCATTTACTTTTTTTTCAGGCCCAAACATGGAGTCCTGAGTAGTCTTGTAGTGCTGTGCTGCTGGGGATGTCTGATGTCTCTGCATTTTCAGCTTTCCGCTCTCCTAGCAGCTGTAGTCACCATCAGAGATACTGATATTTCACGATGCATTCATACACTGATGTCGTGACTAACTGATCAAGTGTCTGTATTTTTCTGTGTGGTGGTGGTGATTGCTCAGGACAATAAATCATTGTAATGAGGCCTCTCCATCACCTTTATGTAGCAGCAGAGTGTCAGAGGTGTTGAGACCTAAACATTTGGTCAAACCACAGCCATGTGTTTGGAGGTAGGTGGGGTACCGTGAACCAGCACTGAATTGCTGGCAGCTGGGATGCAGTGATCACCATGACCTCAATCTATCACATGGTCTCTGCTTAGAGCAGGGTTAGGGGGAGTGAAGCACTGCATGCCAGAGTGCTGAGTTGTTGCTCCTCACATAGGGATACCCACAATAGGGTGAAATGGCAAAAAAGGGAAAAACAAGATGCATGCCCAGCAATTGCATTGTGTACCTTGCTGGTCGAACTGCATGTTGGTCCCATTGCAGGGAGCCTTTGTCCCCACACACCCCTTTAAATAAATATAAACATCCCCAGCCTGCACTTAAAAGGGGATGAACCTTATTTGGGGCCCAACTTTTCTGTCCACCCACAATTGCCACTGTATTGAAGTCAAAGCCACCCAGATCGCAGTCTCCCATAGTGCCTCACCTACATTCCTTCACCCCAAAGTCCTGTATCCACCTAATGGTATACGTCTTCTGTGCAGGATCTGGTTTCTTTCATATCTACCCTTAAAAAGCTTTTTTTGTTAATCATTTCAAGCTCCTTTCCTTTCCCATTTCAACTGCTGCACCAGTGAGTAGCAGACCCAAAGGTTAAACCTCCCTTTGCCACAGTCTGAATGTGAAAGGAATGACAACAGTAGAATTATACTTACAGTATGTAGATTGGTCTGTTACTGCTCATTACTTTACTTCTTTTAAAGGTAAATTGAAAATATTTAAATGGGTTAGATAAAGGCTGCCTTGATAGCCCAGAGGCATTGCACCACAAGGTCAAACTGAATTTGACAGTAAGCCTGAGTCTTCAATTATTAGCAGCCTGGGGAGGGAGGATTTGCCTTCCAACTCCCATAGCAATCCCAATAGTTACCTAAAGAGCTTGTCAGATGCATGGGGGATTCAAAGGTTGCAGGGAAGTAAGTGAAGGGGAGGTTAAAGTGAGTGCTGGATGTGCAGTTGGTGTAGCTGGGGCTAGGAAGGAGAGGATTTTGTGTTGCCAGTGTTGAAAATGGGAGGGTGGTGCTTGATCATCTGGTTGAGGTCTGCTCTGCACTGAGACACATAGGCCAGTCCTCCTGCAAGCCAGCTTTCAGTCAGTCTCTCTGTCATGAATGGAGTGTGGGCCAGTAAGAATATTAAGTTTTTGGGATGGGATGGTTTGATCAGCTGACTGGGTCAGAGAACATAACTCGGGATTATGGGGGGGACAAAGATTACTGCAGGATGTTGCTGCTTTTTCTCTTTGTTTTATTTTATCCTCTATCACCATATCTCTGTTGCTCTTACATTGATGTTAAAGAGCAACTCTGCACTTCAGTACATGATTTATCAGAAATAAGATACAGCTCTTTACAGTTTACTAGAAAATACTTTTTATTTAATTGTCAATGTTCCTTTTCAAAATTTACAATACATCTTGACAGTCCATCTGAAAAGTCTGTATATAAAACATTTGCCTCTCCCCTGTTAACCTCACAGTGCCTTGAGTTTTTAGTGCTCACCATGACAGACTGTGATATCATAAACAGCAATGGTGTGGTTAGCAGGGGAGAGTAAGGTACATTTTGAAAGACTTAGTGAAAAAAGTCCTGCATTACCTACAATATTTAGTAGCCCAACGGCATGGGGGAAAAATAACCAGAAAACAAAGTTAAAACACAATTGGTATAAATCTAGTGTTTTTGAGTTTTTTATTATAGTAGAGAGATACACTTTAATTATTCTTTTCAACTTACTCCTATGCTCCATATTACCCTTTGTATCTCTCCGCTCCCTATCTCTACTCATGCTACTATAAGTATGTCATACTTACCTAGTTTTACCTTTATTTCCATAGGTCTGGCCAGATGTTGGCTGTCTACCTTTCAGATAAGTATCTTGTTTAATTCTGACTACTATAATCTCTCCTCTAGGACCACAGACCCTTTGCATATCCAGAACCTTCTCTGTGCTTTCCTGTTAGGTTCTACCAGAGTATCCCAAACCCAAAAGAACCCAACTATGTGCACTGTGACATGGACAGAGCAGGTAAGTCATATTAAATTCAGGGGTCAAAACTGAGTTTTGCATCCCCTAGCCAGCAGGGCTAGGGACTGGAGAAAATCCCCACAGAATGTTCCACTGTCCCAGCTGATGTACTTGCTGAAGTGTTACCCTCTCCAGCACATGTCTGCAGGGCTACCTACAGGAAACTCTTTAATAGCTGTATACAAAATCTACCCGCATTTGCTAGTGGGATGGTGACAGTTTTGACCCCAGCAAAAGAGGTGGAGTTAGTGTTGGGGGCAGGTGGGATAGTGTCTGGAGAAGGGAGGTGCTAGTGTTTGGGACTTTGGAAGGTGGGTAAGCTGTGGTCAGGGGCTTTGGAGGGAGGGAGGGGCTAGTGTTATGGTACATAGAGGGAAAGTGTAGAAGGAAGGGTGTATGCATGCCTCTGGTGTCTGAGTAGATGGTGTCCAGGAGGACCTTGCAGAGAAGGTATGCAACAAGGGTATGGGTGATTCTCGAATGGCTAAGGAGAAAGGGGTGTGGCTTCTGGGAGACAAGGGACAGGAGGGAGGTGATATCCACAGAGATTAGAAAGTGGGGTGCCTAGAGAGGGATGGGTGTTCAGATGTACTGTGATAAACGTGGGGATGATTGGTGTGGCTAGGTTGTGTCGGGAAGTGGAGGGAGGGAGTTATTGTCTGGGGTGATGGGGGGCCATAGAAGTTTTGGGGACTATGCATGGTGTGCATTCAAAAGGGCTACTGTAATAGAGGCTGTAAGGGAAACATGCTAGTGTCAGGTGCCTTGGAGGGAATCGGCTAGTGTCAGAGGGGTCTGTGGAGGGAGGGTTAGTGTCTTGGTTAGAGGAAGGAGTTGTGGCTAGTGTCTGAGATGTGGGCTAGTTAACTATACTGATTGGGGGCACACAATGTTCCTTTTATTCTAATAAAAATGTGTTCTATTTTTAAAGCACCTAAAGTGTCTTCCCAGGTTTTTTTCAATTTATTTATCGAAGTGTATCTGTTTAACAGGCTTTGATACAACAAACTGCCCAGTGAGATATATATATATATATGTGTATATATATATATATATATATATATATATATATATGTATGGGATATGACATGGTCTGACTGAAGATATTATATTTATCTTCACTCAGGTTCAATGACGTCAAGATATCATTGGCCTCTCATGAAGATAAATATGATATCTTCAGTTAGGCAATGTCATGTTCTGTTTATACAAATTGTGTTTTGGGCTTTATGCAAAATAATGATCCAAAGACCCCCCTCCTTCACCAATCTTCCAGCAACATAACAGACATCATAGTTTATTAAAAAGAAATCTGGTTGATCCTGTGAGTCTACAATTATTGTGACTGAGTTATCTGGTTGATCCTGCCATTATATTTAAATAAATAAATAATTAGAAAATGGTTTCCTAGTTGATCCTGCCATGTGGTAGTGGATAAAAAAAAAAAGTATATTACTTTCACTTTTATTCCCCCGAAATGTAGCATGACCGAGAGCTATATAAACTCACAGAGAATGTGCTGTCAGACTTTTAAAATAACACAGTCCTTTGTAGAAAATGTTGTTTTTACTTTAATGTAATATTCTTTAGTCAACAGAAGATACTGACTCTACTGAGAGCATAGCAATGAATCGGCTGCTTTAGAACCAGAGAAGGAAGCGTGACCTTGTGTTGCTGTAGCAACACACGCTCACGCTTTCTTCTCTGGTTGTGAAGCAGCCGACTCGCTCATTGGGCTTTCAGTACAGTTGGCACCTTCTGTTGGGTAAAGAATATTAAATTAAAGTAAAAATAAGTTTTTCTACAAAGGACTGTGTTATTTTAAAAGTCTGGCAGCACTTTCTCCATGAGTTTAGATAGCACTCGGTCATGCTACAATTCGGGGGAGGAAAAGTAAAAATAACATATATATTTTTTTTCGCTACCACTTGGCAGGATAAACCAGGTGCCATTTTATAATTATATATTTATTTAAACATAATGCAGGATCAACCAGATAGATGTTGGAGGCATGTCTGTGGGGGAGAAGAGCGATGGCTGTACCAAAGAGAGTAAATACTGCACTTTCACTTTCTTTTGAATAATGTACAGGAACATAAAGATATCACCATGACGTATAGGAACATGGAGATATCAGTAATATCTCCACTGCCTGATGAAGATACTATGTTTTATCCCTGCAATTATCCCAAAACACATGTTGTACAAAGATATATATATATACATATATATGTGTGTGTGTGTGTGTATATATATATATATATAGATAGATAGATAGATAGATAGATAGATATAGATATATAGATATATATATATATATATATATATATATATATCTATATATCTATCTATCTATATATATATATATACCTGGCTGTGGTTACATCACCTGCATCTTGAGAATGTGTCATTAAACACTCACTGAAACAATTCACTTTAGCCAGTGCGTCCCTTTGTGAAAAAATGCCAGTAGCCTCAGGGTCAATTTGTCCATTCAGGTCAGTTAAACAATTTATAAACTTGTTAGCGGGTTTAATGCTTCCATTCAGTGGTGTAGATGTCAGAGATACTTGGGATGACATGTATGTTGAGGTCTGACTAGACTACACTCTGCCAGGAGAAATGGATGGGCATGAAAATGAGGGGAAAATAGTAACTGATAGGCCAGAATGGCGTCCCCATGTCTGCAGGCCCTGCATCACAAGAAGTGCCATATTGCCACTAACCACCAAACAACATCATCCACCATCCCAGGGACTAAATTTGGACCTTCATAACAGTCATTGATTCTCTCCATGGGGGAAGGCAGGAGGGGAAGGTTCGTCATCCTCATCCCCCTTCCATAGGCTCTCATCAGCCATGGTAACCCCCAAAGTCTCTCTGCCAGTTTGGTCTGGATTCCTGTTGATTGTGAAGGGGAGTATAACAGCTGGAGCCTGATATTCAAATGTTTACCGAGGTGCAGATCCTAGTTTACCTGAGCAAACTGGGTTTTGCACCAATGTCCTATATTTAAAAAACATTATACAGCACCAAACTAAGTGACTATTTGGGGGAAGGGGTCAGTCCCAACTGTGTGGAGTGGTCTTCAGTGCTGTGACTGAGGTACTGTGTTGTGACTGTTAGGGGTGGGGATTACTGCTGTAACTGCCTGTGGAGATTGTCGTCCATGTGACTTTAGGGGGTATGGGAGCAGTGCAGTCATGGTGGTGGGGTGTAGTGACCATTGTGAATAGGGATCAATTCTGTGACTGTCAGGGGTGGGTGCTCAGTGCTGTAACTGACAGTGAAAGGTTTCAGTCATGTGACTGTCAGACAAGGTTACAGTCCTGTAACTGTAGGGGGTGGAAGTGTCAGTCCTGTGATAGTGAGTGGTCAGTGTTGTGGCTATAGTGTAAGTAGTGTAGAGTGGTGTACAATGGAAAAGGTGATGCATTATCAAAGCAGCCAGCTTGTAAGAAGAAAAGAAAGCTCAGCACTCATAGATTTAATGCAAGATTTAGTTTTTGGCAATAAGCTGGTGTGCACCCATTAGCCCCAGTGCTGCAACCCTTCAATGGGCCTTCCTCAGGGGGTGGGTCTGAGAAATACAAATGTGCAACTTACTTATACTTATTATTCTTATACTCATTATACTTATTATTTATTATTATTTATACTAGGCAGTATAGCCTAGAGGATAGAGTAACGAGCTGTGAACGAGCTTGGTACATCCAACAGACCAGACCTGGGTTTGGTTCTCACAACCTCCACTTGCATACTGTGTGACTCTGAGCAAGTCACTTAATTGCCCAGTGCTCCCAGATCACCCCTGAAAACAGGCACTTGTACCTAGTGGGCCTTACCCAGTTAACAAAGACTAAAATAAAAATAAATACAATAAAACATTTATACAGATCTCTTAAAGTGATATACACCACACACTAAAAACAATGTGCAAGTCAAGCTGAAAACACATGAGTAACTTGGTTACAAACATTTCATTATTCTGTTTTTTGTGTTTTGTCTTTGACACTCATGGTAAACAGTTAATGATATTAGTATACTACTTAAATTAAACTTGCCTCTATATCTGTTACTTCATTTAACTCTGTAACGTTCTATCTAAAGCAATATTTTTTTTTTTACTTTTTACACTATACTATACCCCTTTTGTATATCTATACTCTCTATTGTTCCCACTACTGAATTTATGCCATATTAACCCTTTTCTCTTTTCTTTCACAGTCTCACAGGATGTGAACTCCTTCCCCATCAGATAAGTATAACAATATATATAATCCTTCTTATCCTTCCTAGTAACTGTCTAAGAACGTGGATCCTTATTATACAGGTCTAAGAAACCTCATCTCTTTAAGACTCCTCCCTCTGGCTCCATAGAACCCTGTTAGGAGATCCAGTACATATTATCTATACTTGGTAGGTTTACTGTAACCTCCATTATGGGAGGGTAGTGTATATGTGTTAAGGTCATACATGCTGCAGCATTTTCCCCCTCTATAAACATTTTTGCCTTGCTAGTTGACTCAGGCAGGCTCTCAGCCCTGTCCCCACCTCCCATCGGCCACTTCCCTGTCCTATACCACTGAGTCTAAAGTTCCCCATGGATTGCTCCCGCATGATGGGGACAGAAAGGGGAGAGCCATCCTGCCCTCAACCAGTCACTCACATCTAGAACTGAGCCAGTCATCCAGGTGGTAGTGTGTGACTGAGGTAGGTGGGTAGCCTGTGATAACCATTTCCATATTCTCCCCTTCCCCTGGATTACTGCCTTCACCTGGGGAAGCAAAGGTTGAGTCAGCATGCTTTCCCACCCAGGGACAGAACAGCTACCTGGTGAATGCTCAGTCTTCCCTCCAACCCTCAGCAACCTAAGCATGTCCCTGAGCTCGGGCCACTGATGTAGTGGGAGTCAAGGCACACAGTGCCTCATCCTTCCATACCACTGGAAAAGACCAACCTTATACTGCAGCAAGGGGATTATTTGTTAACATTGCAGGCAATCGGAGAACGATGGAGCCACTGCACACCAGGGAATGATTTTTTATTAACGGACCCAGCAGTCACAGGGTTGGATGTACCTGTGGACACCAGAGAATGTGTTAACTTTAACAGGGCCAGCAATCACAGGGGAATTTTGTTAATGGTGGGCAGATTGAAAGAAATATTGAGCTGCTTGAGGTTTCATATAAAAGCAGTTTCCTTGTCGATGACTTCTAATCCCCATAAAATAGCATTATGCAGCCTTGTTGGCTCAGACCAGATTTTGTTTATTTTCCCTATCTGTTCAACAGTAGTCCTGAGGCAATCTTTCTTTTGGCTGACCACCTTTTACTCCCCCGGCTATATGCATCCACTACAACACAAGGATCCCCACTTTGTGATGCACTGCATCTTTTTGCCTCATAGTACAGGGAATTATTCACTGTGCCTGACATGGTTTTGCTGCTTGCTTGACTTGGATTTAACCTGTAGCTCAAGGTATTTCATTCAGCATTATATGAGGGCTTTGGATACACCCCCCTGTTGCTGTCTATGGCCCCCTTGTGGGCCCAGCAAACATGCAGGCTAAGTACAGACCCCCTTTTTTCTGAACGCTGCTCTCCCCAGACACCAATTAATGGATGAAGTGTTTCCAGTGAGTACAGTATGCCCTCTTCAGCAGTGTGACGATCAGTTAGTGCCACCTGCAGATTCTGCCATCTTCATATGCATCTGTGGGGTTGCCCTCATTACCATTATGCCGCTATGCTTTTGTTAAAAACTCATGGGTGGGTTTGTCTATGAAGATGCTATAATGGTTTCTTTTTTATTTTGTCTTTGTTTCTCCTACTCTGAAATTGGTGTACTACTTGGACAGACTTAGTTCACCAGTGGCCCATCTGACAAGAGAGGTCAGTCTGAGCTTGCTAAGACATGTCTTGTCTGTCTGCTGCCATCCCTCCAGAGAATGCCAACAACATATTGTCCCTTTCATAGCCTATGCATACGGAGGCTTCAGCTTACTCTGATTTCTGGGGAGAGGGATCACATACAGGTCATGTATATCACAGTATGTTACATTTTGTAAATAGTTCTGTTATTTGTTTTTGTTTTTTGTGTTTGTTAGCACATTTCAGTCAGGCTGTGGTTTATGCTTTACAAAGATTTCTGTATTATCTACAGAGGGGAGACTGGAAGGGAGCAAGCTGTGTGGGACACTTATAAAGCTGCTGGGAGTTGTGGCTGTTAATGATCCTGAGTGGTGCACAGTTGATAAGGCTGCAAGATGGAGATCAAAATGATTACTTGGAATGTTCATGGCCTGAACTCCCCTTTCAAACAGAAAAAAGTGCTGGCACACTTCAAGAAATGAAAGCCTCATGTAGTCTTTCTTCAAGAAACAAAGCTTACAGGTTTGGAGGCTATGAAACTGAAGCAGGGTTGGGTTGGAGAGGAAATGCACAGTATCACACCCTCCCAAAAGAGATGGGTGTCGATCCTAGTGCATAAGGACTTGGGGTGGTCCACCTAGAAATATTAATCAAATAAAGAGGGTATCTGCACCACAGGGTCAGGTTGTTCTAGGAAATTTGTATGCCTCAAATGTAAATGACCCTACTTTCTTCCACAAGCTAAACCAGGAGCTCTTAGACCAGAATTCCAATCAATCATCCCTATTTTGGGGGTAGGGAATTTTAACCTGACTCTGGGTGCCCAAACTGACATGCATGGAAGCACCCCTTATCAATATCTCAAAGCGGTGTAGGCAGTCTACACACTGCTGAAAGAACACATCCTGGTTGAAGCCTGGAGGGTGCATTGTCCCTGGTTAGAGACTACTCCTGCTACTCAACCCATCAGGGCGTGTTCAGTAGGACTGATCTTGGGGTTATATCCCAGAGCATACTTTAATATCTCACATGGGCAGATATCCATCCCATTATTATTTCAGACCATACACCATTAGAGACTAACCTTCTCCGGGGGTCCCCACAGGCTAAATCCTCTACCTAGAGACTAGATCTCTTGCTACTGAATGATTAAGAGTTATTCAAATGGTGTAAGTATACTGCTTCAGACTACTGAAAGCTGAATGATAATGGAGAGGCTTCCAACTCCACACTATGGGAGGCCTTTAAGGCAACCACGTGAGGAAAGATAATGACTTATGCCACCCACAGGTGCAGACTACGCGAGAAAGAACAAGCTTAATTAAAGTCTGAACTCAAGAAGCAAGAAATGCATTACAAACAGACAGACTCTGGCCCGCTCTGCTGACCTACCAGTGTGCCTTGTTAGTACCAGGACCAAACTAAATGACCTTCTATCTAGGAAAGCTGAGCTGTCACTACGTAGGCTCCAGCACTCCTTTTTGGAGGGTGGGGAGAAATCCAGCAAACTGCTTGCATATAGGTTAAAATGCAGGCTGGCTGCCAAAACAATCTCTGCTTTGAAAGACTCCTTGAGATACCTTAAACATAACCCAAAGGATATTAATGGAGTTATGAAAGCTTTTTATTAGAAGTTATATACTTCTCTCTTCCCACCACCATCTGAGACCATCACAACCTTTCTTTCATCCCTTCCAGTCCCTACCATTTCTCCCTTACAGGCAGCTGCCTTAGAAACCCCAATTTCTCTAATGGAAATCCTTGCTGCCATTAAGCCCTGAATCACCATTAGGCCCCAGGAGGCAATGGTAAGTGTATACCTCCTCCATGCGCTCCAGTACTCCCATGAGAAAGGGATCATGCCACAGATGATGAGATAGGCAGTTATTATGGTTCTCCCCAAAAAGGGTAAAGACCCAACATCCCCAGGCGGTTATTGCCCATATCACTTTTTAATGCTGATGCCAAGATCCTGGCCAAGTGCTGGTGACCAGATTAGAGCCCGTGCTCCTGGACCTAATACATCCCTTTCAAGTTGGGTTTGTTATGGGGTGGGTCAGCTCAGATCATCTGAGGGTGATGGTCTATCTCATTTATCACATTCATACCCACCCAATTCCAGCTGCTGCGTTTGTGGTTGACCATTACCAGAAGCAGGGCCAGTTGTATTTATAAGGCTTTAAGGGATAGTTTTCCTAACCCATTCTTACATCCCAAACAGCAATGGGAGCAGTTGTTGCACTGTGCCATCTCAGATGAGCAATGGGCTCACTGTTGGAGTAGGATACACAAGGCCTATAGAGATGACAGCTGCAGATTAATTTAAAATAAAGCGCTTGCAAGATGGTACCAAACCACTTATGTTCTCCACCAGATGGGCCTATTGAATCATGACCATCGATGGCCATGTGACCAATCTGGCGCACAACTTTACCACATTTTATGGCATTTCCCTTCCATCCAGCCTTTCTGGAAAAGTATTTCAGACATATGTCATGAGGTTCTAGGAAAATCAACACCAGTGGATGCACCTCTGTTGCTTTTAATCTGTGCCCCTCCTACTACAAACAAATTTGACCCAGGGGTCTTTGGGTTACAGCTCTGGGGACGGCTGCCATCAGACTTTTGTTGAGCAACTGGTGGTCAGAAAAATGCCCCTCCATCTCTGAATGGCTATTAGCTGTTGGGCAGCTAGCCACTTTTGAGAGATTGTCCAGCTTTGCTTCTAATATGCTAGGTGACATCTAAAAGTGGTGGTCTCCTTTCTTAAACTCCAAATGAGGTCACAGTGCTCTTTTGGTGCCCCACTCTGATAGTCCTAAGGTATAACCCCTTCCACCTGTCCCTTTTACATAACATTTACTTCCTTCTGAATTTTCAACCTGACTGCTGTTTGCTGTGCTCTAATATGGTTAGGCTGTTCTTCACATTTATTTACATGTAGAACTTTTTCACTGCCAAACTTTCATGGGTTATCAGTTGTGTATCGTCCATCTAGACAGTATTGGTAATTGCTTCTGTCCTTTAATCTATATATTACTTTTTGCTTGTTCAATACAGAAACTTAGAAACATACAATCTGTCGGCAGATAAGAACCATACGGCCCACCTAGTCTGCCCATTTCCCTACTCACTGCAGCAGCCCCAGATTCTATTTGATCTGTGGCTCTCCTGCTCTGCACATCTTCAGGGTACACTTATGTCTGTCCCATACACTCTTGAACCCACGTATTGTTTTTGGCCCCACCACTTATGCTGGAAGGCTATTCCATGTCTCTACCACCCATTCAGTGAAAAAGTACTTCCTAACATTACCCTTCAGCATTCCACCCTTCAGCCTCATATCATGCCCGCTTGTTCTTGTGCAGAGTTTTCTCTGAAATATGCTTTCCACCTCTACCCTGTTTATTCCCCTAAGATACCTGAAAGTCTCAATCATATCTCCCCTCTCCTTTCTTTGCTCCAGTGAATAGATATTAAGGTCCTTAAGTCTTTCCTCGTAGGGCTTCTGGTGTATTCCATATACCATCTTTGTTGTCCTTCTCTGGACTACCTCAATTTTGTCAATGTCCTTCTGGAGCTGTGGTCTCCAGAACTGGACAAAGTACTCCAGCTCACTTGCAAGGTATAAGTTTGCATGCTCTTGCTATCTCATTATATACAGGTACATTGAGATACAGTTGTAGCTATTTTTATGACACATAGCTGTAACACTGTTACATGTTTTCTATTTGTTGTGTTGCTTATGTTGTTTGAAAGTTTCAATAAGAAGTTTGAATTAAAAAAAACAGACAGCAGCTGGACTACAAAGGAAAAATATTTTAAAAAATGAAGTACAGGAAATACAATTCAGTGCCAGGCCCTTATGGTATAATGAGAAACTTGCTGAAATTATTAGGTATGAATATTGTGGAACCATTACAATTAATATTCTGCAAATCCCTTACAGAAGGCATTGTACTGGAGGACTGGAAGAGTGCACATATAACCTCTGTTTATAAGAAGTGCCCAAAAACTGATACCTCAAACTATAGACTAAACAGCCTCATCTTGGTGCTGGGAAAGATTGTGCAGGACATTATAAAAGATGAGATCCAGTTGCATAGAGAAAAACAAACAACTTTAATAGACAGGAACATGGATTTTCAAAGGACAGATCATGTAGCATGCATTTACTAACTCAGTATTAAAATGCTAGCAGGGCGCTATATAGAAATTGCCCAATAGACATTATTTCCTTGGACTTTAAAAAAGCCTTTGATTTCATTCTGCACTGGGCCATCATAAAGAACAGTCATATTGGGCTAGAAAAAAATGCTGATAATATGACTAGCAGAATGGATGTGCTAGTTTGAAACCTGATAAGAGCCTTGCCTTTTCAGCTGAAACTCACACAAGTTCTGAAATGAAAGTTAAAGCCATACATACAAGTACTCAGCCATCACGTCTCCCTTCCCTAACAAGAGAAACACAAATCCTGTCAGCAGCACTAACTGATTTTTTTTGTGTGTGTGTGTGAGTAGCTGGCTCCACCTGCCATGGCCTCATGCCCCCCCCACCCCTGTTCACTATTTGTGGAAATCCCACCTTAGATTCTCCTACATCTCTCCTGTTGAATAAAACAAGGAAAAACAAAAGAAAAAAAAAACATGTGGGCCCTATTGTCTGGACAACCCATCTGTATTGCCATTTTGTGACCCACTGTGATGCTCTATAAACATATTATTGGTCTTCAGCACCAAGTTCCAGCTTAGTAATTTTATATTCTGGCCACTGGTCCTATACAGCCACTTAAGGAGGGTGCAATCAGTAACCATGGTGAACTTCCTTCCATACAGGTATGGTTGCAGCTTCTGCAAAGCCCAGACCATTCCTAGACATTCCTTCTCTACTGTGGCATAAACCTGTTCTCCGGGTAGAAGCTTCCTGCTCAGGTGTACAAATGGGTGTTCCTCCCCTAAGCTCATGACCTGCCTCAGAACTGCCCCTATTCAAGGACTGGATGCATGCATCTACATGCATAATAAACTTAAGACAGTAGTCTGGACTGGTGAGCACAGGTGCCCAGAACAATGCCTCTTTCAGCTGGTTGAAGGCAGTCTCACAAGTTTCTGTCCACTGAACCTTTCCTGGCATTTTCTTCCTAGTGAGATCAGATAGGGGTTTGGCTACACTGCTGAAATTTGGCACAAACTCATGGTAGTATTTAGCTGTCCCCAGGAAAGACTATACTTTCCTTTTGGTTGTGAACATGGTCTATCCCTAGATGGCCTTAATTTTCACTGGCTCAGGCTTGATGTACCCACTTTCCACCCTGTGCCCAAGGTATGACACTACTGGCATTCCTATCTGACACTTTTCTGCCTTGACTGTCAACCTAGCGGTCTGCAGTCAGTGAAACACCTTGGCCACATGCTGGATGCAATCCTCCCAGGTCTGGCTATAGATTGTGATGTCATCCATGCAAGCCAGAGTGAAATGTTCTGCCCCCTGCAGGATGTGGTCCACAATCCTCTGGAAGGTGGCTGGCACATTCTTCATCCTGAATGGCATCACCCTGAATTCAAATAGTCCAAATTGGGTGATGACGGCAGACCTTTCTCTAGCTTCAGGGGTTGGAGTACTTGCCAATAGCCCTTTCTCAGGTGGACGGTGGACAGGAAATGGGCTCCACCTAACCTCTCTAAGACTTCATCTGTCCTGGGGATAGGGTATGCATATGACTCTGTGCAGCTGTTGAGGTTGTGGTAGTTGACACAGAACATCATGGTCCTGTCCTTTTTGGAAATTAGTACCACTGGGGAGACCCAGGCACTACTGGACTCCTGTATCACTTGGAGAGCCAGCATGTCTTTGATCTCCTCCTCTATGGCATGTCTTATACCTTCTGGGACTCTGTAGGGTGGTTGTCATAGTGGAGCTTGGACCGCTGTATTCACGTTGTGTTCTGCCGGTGCGGTATACCCTGGCTTCCTTGTGAAGATGTCGCCAAATGTACTCAATACTCCCCTCACTTCGTCAGCTTGGACTGATGTCAGCTGCATCGAGAGTGTGACAGCATCCACTGAGGATTCCCTCTTTACCTCTCCCAGGAGATCTATTAGTGAGTTTGTTTCTTCCCCCTCCTCCAGAGGGCTGCACACAGGCAGGAACATCTTGACCCAGTCATAGCAAGGTCTCATCATGTTTACGTGGCACCAGACTCTACAATCACAGAAAATACACAGTATTTAAACATTCATTAACTGCCAAAGAACAGCAAAAAAAGCAGAGGGTAAGTAAGCTTACTTATCCTCTGGGTTTTTTTGCTGTTTTTTAGCAGGTCTCATCATGTTTATGTGATAAAAGTGCTGTTTGTGCCTCCTGTTGGGTAGCTCCACAACATAGTTAACATCATTCACCCTCCTGACCACTGAGTGAGGCCTGTCCCAAGCTGCCAGCGATTTGTTCTGCTGAATGAGGATGAGCACCATCACCCATTGCCCAATTTTATGCTATCAGCTGTGACTCCACGGTTCTACCATCCTTTTTCACTTTTGTTGTGCAGCAGCTAGGTGCTTCTGGGTGATCCCCATAAGCTCCTTGAGCTGTGAACTGAAATTCATTACATCCTCCACAACAGATTCCCCAATGGGAGCAAGATCACCCTCCCATTGGTCCCTTATCAAATCAAGGGGGCCCTGTACCCTATGGCCAAACAGAACCTCGAAGGGTGAAGCCCCTATGGACTTCTGTGGGACTTCTTCGTATGAAAATAGGAGATGGGATAGGTACTTGTCCCACTTTCTTGAATGCCGATCAGTGAATGCCCCTGACATTTTCTTAAGAGACTTGTTGAATCGCTCAACCAGACAATTAGTCTGGGTGTGATATGGTAGGGCCCTGAGATGCCTTACCCCAAACTTCTTCCAGAAACTAACCCTCAGGTCACATGTAAAGGTGTGTGAAAAAACTTCCACTGGCAGAATGCAAGCGAAAGTTCAGAAATCCATTTCCGAACTTTTGCTAAAATTCCACCTGTGCTGCCCACCCGATTGATCAAAATAAATAAAATGAAAACAAACTAGGAGTCATCCCTTATCTGTGCCATGACAAAAAGCAGCAGTCAGGCAAACACTAAACACTGGCACCAGACTCTACAATCACAGAAAATACACTTTATTTAAACATTCATTAACTCCTAAAGAACAGCAAAAAAAGCAGAGTGTAAGTAAGCTTACTTATCTTCTGTTTTTTTGCTGTTTTTTAGCAGTCAATGTATGTTTAAATACAGAGTATTTTCAGATATTGTGGAGTCTGGTCCCAACTCTTGGTGTTTGTTTATATGTGACCTTCCACAGAGTGCTAGTATGCATCTTTCCTGCTCTGCTTCCACATTGTTAACAATTATGTCTCCCCAGTGTTCAATATGTGGTACTCCTGATGGTGAGAAGTCCACTTTGCTGCTGGTCTTAAAATGCAGATCCAATATTATGGTAAGTACATAATTTACCTACTTGAACTTGCCACTTACCCTGCTGTCGGAGGGCAACTCTCTGTAGTTAATGGTTACAGCATGTCCCCAGGAACATCTGACTGTACCAGACTCAGCCTACAGTACAGAATATTGACAGTGCCACTCACAAAACGATTTGCACCACAAAATGTGCAGTAAAGACATAGTGGTGGCAACTGTACTTTTCTGTGTGAGCTGTATGGTTGCTAGCTATGATGCAGAGGAGGTTCACCATCTTGTCTCATAGCAGTAAGGTTATATTCAAGGATGCAGCACCCACCCTACTTCTTATGATAACCCACAAGTGAAAAATGCCCAGCTTTGTAATCAGTTGCATCATCTTCAGCTAATGTAGTCCAGAACCATGTAATAAGCTAAAAAAACACACTACATTCTGGGATCGGGGATAGGGAGGGAGGTTCACTAGACCACTAGGGAAAAATATTTTTTAATATATGGGGGATAGGGATGGGAGGGTTACATGTGTATTGACTACTGCTGGACACGGGTGGGGGGTGATATGGTGGGGGGAAGGATTGCTAGCCACCAAGGTTGTTTTGTTTAAAATACACATTGGGCAATCAGGTGATTGGGTGGAGGGAGGGACTGATAGCCTCCAGGGTTATTTTGATTAAAATATACATTGGGTGGGTGGGTGATCAGGTGGGGGAGGGACCACTAGCCACCAGGGTTGTTTTCTTTAAAGACACATCAGTCAGGTGGGTGATTGGGTGGGGGAGGGACCACCAACCACTGGGAGGGGTTATTACAACTAGAGATGGGCGAAGTGGCCCCAATTCGGAACGCAGAGTGAAAGCAAATTTGCGGAGTGCTCCGCAACGTCAAGCGGAGTACTTGGTGTTATTAATGATAATGCGAGTCCATTGAAAAACAATGACTTCGCTAAGTACTCCACCTTCCCAAACCACTACTCCACTAATTCTTAAGGTGAAGTACATTGAAAACAATGTACTTCGCCTTGTTTTTAAACTCCAAATGTGAATTTTACAGTGATTCATGGGATTTCAGGTCTGCACAGCCTCAGTTTGGGGTGGTGTGTGTAGGAAGCTGTAGGAGACAATCTGCTCTGAGATCTGTGATTCAAACCTTCTAAAAGCTGTTAAAAAAGCCTTTTTGAGTCATTTTTTTTGCTGAAACTTTAGTTCATCGATTATAGGAAACCCTCCTGTGTTCATATCATCGAGCGTTTATTGTTTGTGTGTGTATATTGAATGTTAATGTACAACATTCAGCCAGTGTACTGAGAGACAGTGGAAGTGTGCTTTGGGGGAGGGGGGTATCTTTGGTGTAGGTAGATTAACTTGGAGAAAAAGACAGTGCTTTCTGTTTTGGTGATATTTTTCTTGTATAACTGTGTTAATGTATACATAGTAATATTTTCAAAAATTCTTGCCATTTTTTTGCTGATTGTTGTGGTGCAGCAGTGCATAATTTTAGTTTGTTTAAAATATGTAGTTATATTACTGAAGTTTTTAATTTGGTACCCATTACTTAGTATGTGTGTGAGTATGTGTGTGACACGTCATCAAATCAGACACCTTTTATTGTGCTACATAATTTCAGCAATGTGAACCTGCTATCCACTGCAGCTGTGTAATTTTTTTACTTCTTTGTGGTATCTTTACTGGTACTGTGACTAGTGACTCCATCTGCAGAGTGCAGTACACTGCCCCCTCATGGCCTGCCCCAACCGGCAAAGATATTCTTTCCATATTTGAATTTCTGATGGTGATCACTGGTTAGGTGTTGTGCCTTTGCATCTGCATCTCTTCAGTGCACAGCGCAATCTTAATCTGTCTGTACATTTGCATCTCTTTAGGGCCCAATCTCCATCTCTAACTTAAGTCACCGTTGTTTCTTTGGCTTCCCTTCAGAGTACTAGCCAGGTGTGGTGCATAATTCAGCATGAACATTGTACTCATTAATATGCATTTTTAAGTCAGGACCATCATCAGGAGTCACTGTGATACAAATCACGTTCTTCATCATCACGGTCACAAATGCAGTCACAAATTATGATTTACGATCACGTCACGAATCACAACAGTAATTTTTTTTAATAGTTACTTGGATGTATTGTAAGCCTGTTTTGTAGTATGTTTCCATGCTTCACCACACCACCATTGTACTCGATAATGAGTGTTTTTAAGTCGGGGAGTTTTGTGCCACACCTCATAAGAGCCTGGGGAAGTACAGCCATAAGCATTTGCGTTTCTTTATCATCATGGTCACAAACGCAGTCACAAATCACGATTTACGATTATGTCACAAATCACAACATTAATATTTTTACTAGCTACTTGAATGTATTGTAAGTCTATTTTGTAGTATCTCTCCAGGCTTCAATACCCCACCATTGTACTCATTAATAAGTGTTTTTAAGTCAGGGAGTTGGACAGTGTCTGCAGTACATACACAGACTGGAAAGAAAACTGCACCCATGCAGTTTAGCACAGTATACTTCCACTGCTCAGAATACATATGGAAGACAACAAAAAAAGGGCATAATTACATACAAGAGTTGGGGATGGTGGAGGAATACATTTAGTAACACAGCAAGGAAGGTGTTGGGGGGCACATGGTTTGAGGAAAAAAAAACTAATGTGGGATCCCATGGTGATCAAGCAGCAGTTCCAGCATGGACATAATTTTCAACTGATGTCCCTCTATGTAAGAAAAATAACATTTACAGAAAGGACAAATTAAGCAAAAAAGAGTACAGACAGAAAAGACAAAAAAATGTAGCTTTTAAAAAAGCTGTTGGGTCTATATAAAAGTTTAAATCTCCTCCTCGTTCTGATCTCAAAGTATCAGCAGTCACAAAACACACTCCTCTCTCTCTTTCCATCTGCACAGGAGAAAGTAAAAGTGTCTGCTTGTATGATTCACTTTCTTCCTGCCTAGCTAAAGAGCATGTGACTTACAGTACTGTAAGCCAGTGATGTGTGGGGGGCTGCCAAATCTGGAAATACAAGTGGATCACTTAGAATCATAATGAGGAATGTGAAGTCCATTAAAAACAATGACTTTGCCTTACTTCGCATTGCCATTCCGCCTTAACGTGAAGTCATAATGACAAGGCGGCGTGAGCACTTTGCATTGCCCACTCCTCTACAACTCAAAGTGTCCACTTTGTGTTCACTTCGCCAGCAGAATTTAAATTCGCTGCATCTCTATTTACAACAACAACAGGTCAGATGGGGTGGAACAGGATGAAATTTCACCCAAAACATTCGGAAGTTTTCTGATCCACCATAAGCGGAAGCTTGGAAACTTCCGCAAAAGTTGCCATATTTCGCAACAGTTTCGCTAAGGTGGAAATGGCAACTTTCACTTACCCCTAATTGCTGTGGTTGATGCCCTGATCTGGCAAAATCTCCAGGTGAAAACTCACCCAGCTAAATATCCCCAGCAGTTCATTGGCCATCTTCTAAGCCTTGATGGAGGACACGGGCACTGCTTCTGTGTACCTTGTGGCATAATCTACTACCACCAAGATGTGTAGCTTGCCAGTGCAACTTGAGGTGCTCAGGGGCCAAACAATGTCCATGGAAACTCACCAAAATGGTTCTTCAATAACAAGCAGTGGAATCAAAGCCGCTTTAGCCTTGTCCCCAACCTTATCCCACAGTCTAGCACTGTAGACAAGCCTGGCAGTAGTTTGCCATGTCTTTAAAAATACTGGGCTAATAAAAATTATTAATCAGCCAGCTTTTTGCCCAGCTTACCCCTAAGTGTCCTGAAAATGGCATGTCATGGGCTAAGGCCAGAAGCTGCTTCCTATACTCCTTATGTACCACTATCTTTTCCCCCTCCCCCGGGTCGTGCCTGAAAATAGGCAGGGTTTGTCTAGTGCACTTACCAGATCAACAAAAACTAAATAAATCAATTGGAGTACTCCTTCCTCTGATCCCCCCTTAGGAACCCATTTGCGGTACAGAAGCCCATTTTCACAGTACACTTCCCTTTTCCTAACACCTGGAGAGTCACAATCGCCACTTGCGGCTAACACCTTTATCTTTTGCAGGGATGGGTTAGCTTGCTGAGCTCTCCCTAGCTCTGCATACCTGACCTTTCTCAGAACACTGTCTATTGTGGGAGAGCTGCCCCCAACTGGGCTCTCTTCTGTCAGTAACTGCGACTCAAAACTGCTTCTCCTAACTCATTCTTCAGCCACAACTTCTCCTGAGGCTGAGTTAGGGGTTACTTCCTAATGTCCTGTCCCCTTAGTGTCCTCAGGAGCTGGTTCCTTCATATTGCTATGGGTAGTGCTACAAACAATATTGGCACTACTATCGAAGTCATTACCCATGATTACATCCACAAGCAAGTCTGGTACAACATCCACATCTCGTATGCCCTGGCCACCTTCCTAGCTCAAAAAGATCCGGGCCAGCGGCACTGAGACCGTTGGACCCATCACCCCTCTAATCCTAGAAAATTAGCTAGGCAGAATCTGTTCCTTTTGAATTAAGTCCTGCTTTATCAAATTAATGGAGGCCACAGTGTCCCTCAGTGACTGAGTCAACATCTCATTTACATACACAGGGTACAAGTATGCAGTGGAGTTAGAGGGCACTGCACTCTGTGTACAGGCTACTATCTGCTTGGAGCTTCCCAAGCTTCTCCTCCTGCTGCACTTACACATTTTGTTACATTTTCTGGACATTTATAAGGCAAATGTGTGGCCCTTCACATAGACCAGTTGTCTGAGGTGGCACAGCTCCTGTACTTCTAGTAGTGAGCGTTTGTGATATTACTTAGACACAATGCCTTCTATAATTACTGACTAGTGCTTTTTCCCATGGGGAAACCCAGTTATAATTTGCCATTATAACCAGCTGATTATAACAGCAAACACGCACCGGGTTTCCCTCTGACCATGCATGCGCCAGTCACCAGTCTTTCTTTAGTACACGACATTCGTTCCCAGGAGCAATGCCCCTCGCAGATGGTGGTTGTTTTTTTATTGAAAAAAAAAATAAGGAAGCCTTGACCTTTGAAGGAAAACCAAATGGAAAATGAACACACCGTCTGGTTTCCCTGTACGCACGCAAGAGCCAGCTGGTCTCCTCTTCATACCGAAGGACACTGCAGCTCCACAACCACTGTTCGTCAGTAAGTTTAAGTATATGGGAAACAAACTGAAAAAATACAGACACAGTTACCTTTAGTTTCTCCACTTCTTCGTACCTCAAATAGGTGGAGCATTATAACTTGGCAGACCGTGGGCCGCTAAGATTTCTGATTGGTTTGCGGTTGCCTGAAAACCAGTCTGTTTATTTTCTATGATTGCTGAGGCAAAAAAGCACACAATAGCAATTATAAAAAATAAAATATGGGGTGGTGTGTGTAAAACTCGATATTACACACACTCTCATTGTGGGATGCATTTTATAAACCCCTCGGGCTTTGCCCTCGGGGTTTATATAGCGTCCCACAACTTGAGTGTGTGTAAAGTCTCGTTACACACACCACCCCATATATTATTCTCTATATCTTTCTAGTATTGCTAAACAAACAAACAAAAAAACAGGTAGAATATACCACACCCCTTTGTATATCCTATTCTGTGACTGGACAGGTAACCTTTATAGTGATAATTGTTTCAGATCCCACATGCTGCTCCAGTTTGTGAAAGAGTGGCCCTTACCATACTCAGCCTCTATCACTGTTACCAGCTTTCTCAATACTCTGGTAGTTGCCACCACTCAGCTTATACACTCTTTTGTGGAGTCTGCAGGTTTGTGTCCCATCAGAGTCACTGCTCATACAGTACAATGCTCCTTGCTCAAGTTCACAACCACCACTCTCTGTCACAGTTGAGAACACTTTACTTTGGAAGTAGTATATGATAACTGTAGCCTTCTCTTCAGTAGCAGAAAAACCCACTGCACTTACACATTTTGTTACATTTTCTGGACATTTATAAGGCAAATGCCCCAGTTTCTGGCAGATATAACACCTGCTTTCACCCGTCCCTATGGTTTTGTGACTGTGGGTTTCCCTTTTTATTTGGGAACAGCCTGACTCTCTTTATTCTGCCTCACTGGGATTCACTTAAGACCACCTAATCACCCTCCCCCATTCCCTTTTCAGTGAGGGGATGGTAGGCTAGATATGAACTGAACAACCTTCTCAGCTGCCAACTTCGCAGAGCTCGGAGTTCTGTCCAACAACCATATTCTAATATCATCAGGTACCATTTTTAAAAACTGTTCCAGCAGAAATAAATCTTTTATCTCCTCTATGGAGTGAGCTTTTGCACCTTCTAACCATCATTCTAGCAAGTTTCTTAGCTGTGCACACATTTCAGCATAGCTGTCCCCCTGTGCCTTTCTTAACTCTCTAAATTTTTGCCTATAGGCCTCACTGGTTAACTCAGAATGCTTTAGCAAGGCATGTTTCACTTTATCATAGTCCCTGCAGTCAGAATCATACATTCAGGCAAAAGCTTCTAATGCTCTGCCTGTAAGCAGTGGCAGTAGATGAGTCACCCAAGAGCCCAGCCCAATTCCTAATGCCCACAGTTTCTCTCAAAAGATCTCAAAAACAAATCAAAAGCATCGCCTTCCTCATATCAAGTTCACAACCACCACTCTCTGTCACAGCTGGGAACACTTTGCTTTGGAAATAGTATATGATAACTGTAGCCTTCTCTTCAGTGGCAGAAAAACAGTTCTTGTCAGTTATAAACTGGTTAGCTGTACCTCAAAGGATTCAATCACAGACTGTGAAATATAAAAATAATATTTTTAATATTTCAAGGTAACTATACAGATTATATAGGACACTACAACAAACTACAGACAACAGTAAATCTACAGAAAAAGAAAAGAAACATGTTTTCATCCAGAATTCACACAGAAAAACTCTCTCCCTCTCTCTCTCGAACTCTCTTTACAAGAGCTGGCTTACCACAAGACACTTGAATCTGGCTGAGAACTCTAGATAGTAGTTTTTTTCCCCATCTCCTGCCTGACTGCCTCCCAGAACTCCTATCCAAGCTAACTCCCCACCCCCAACACATCCTGCAGTATGTTACTCTGCCATCACAGATTCAAAAATCCTTTGTCTCCAAGCCTCCGTTAGGGGATCCAGTCTTTACCAGTTTGAGCTGTCCTTTACTGTGAAATGTTTGTCTTAGCTGTGATATGGCTGACATCAAAGGCCTTGTCTCAGATGACATCTCTTCAGTGATATTTACAATCAGGCCTCTGCTAGTTTGAAACCTGATAAAAGCCTTGCCTTTTTTCAGCAGGAAACACAAACAAGTTCCTAAATGAAAGTTAAAGCTATATCGTACAGGTACCAAGCCATCACAAAGGGTTAAAATAAACGTTCATCTCTCATCGAAGTGGCAGGTGACCAGTGGTGTGCCCCAGGAATCTATCTTGGGATCCATACTATTTGATATTTGCATAGCTGATATAGACCAGAATCTTAATAGCTGGAGCTGCAAATATGCAGACCACAATGAAAATAGGAGGTGTCTATGCTACAAAAGGACATATGGAACACTTTTAAAGTGACCTGAATACTATAATGAATTGGGCCATGAATTGAAGAATGCATTTCAACATGGACAGATGAGATGTTGTGCATCTGATGAGGCACAGCGTATGTCATCAGTACAAATGTGGGGACTGTACAGTGAAATCTACAGAACGTGAACAGGACCTGGGGATTAAGATTAACAATAAATTAGATATAGAAAAACAGTGTGTGGAGATTTTTGCTAATGCAGCTTGAGTATTGTGGAACATTAGGAAAACCATCCAAAGCAGGGACAAGGCAGTTACATTGCCATTCTATAGGGCTTTCCTGAGGCCATTTCTAGATTATGGCATTTAGCTTTGGTCACCGTACAAACAAAAAAAAAAAAGATATAAAAGCCATTGAAAGGGTGCAAAGGAAAATAACAAAAGTCATCACAGGTATGAGGGAACTAACATATATGGATAGACTGGGAGACACAAAATTACAGCCCTTGGAGACTGGGTGACTTAGGGACAATATGGTTTTCATGTTCAGAGTCATTAATGACCCTGAACTAATGAACAATCTTGATTCTGAGTTTAAGCAAGATGTTAAAACTACAAGAAGTCAAATAAAAACAATGACATTCAGAAGTACAAAATGGAAATACTTCTATACACAGAGCATTGTGGGAAACCTGAATGGCCTCACGTTAAATGTGGTTATAAGTAAAAAAATAAATCTTACAAAAAAAGTCTGGATGTCTACATGGGCACAGAAAATCTGGAATACTATTACTGAATAAGTGAGGGATTAGTTTACATGTACACTTGACCTTCATCTACTCCCACAAACCACAGTCGTAGCTTAAGTGCTCTGAAAGTTTTTATTAAAACTGCTTACTTAGACCCTGAGAAAGGTTCTAAAGTACCATAGTGCAAATTGTCTTCCCTAGGTTAAACAGGACATCATTAGTTTTTAAGACAGGCACATCTCATTTTATATACAGTGCAGTATATATTTACAACCCTGTGTGTAAAACAGTACAAATTATTGCAGTAATATTAATTTTTTTATTAGAAGGAAAAAAATGAATCCAGGTTCACAACAACAATTAGTGTACATACTGATTACTACATGTGCACATCAGCCCTCATATTATGGAACATGTCTGAAGGAATATCTTTGCCAACGGAAGACATTGTTTTCCTGAAATTGCCAGACCTTGTGATACGATGTATACAAGAATAAAAATAAAAGTCAGTCACAACTGTAAACAAAAAAAAAAGTTGAATCACAGAGGAAGGCAGAAAGAAGTAATA